>CM060905.1:830109209-835109209 GCA_030737815.1 Allium fistulosum
AGAGATTACGTCCTAAACTAACAATTTAAATGTCAATATCTTCCAATGTTATAAAAGTCTCGTTTCCACAATAGCATTAATAGCATTTTTACCATAAATCCAATATTCCAAAACCAAATCAATTGACTTGTACTTAGAATCCAATTCCAACTTATTTTATACTAAAATAATGGAATAAAACAATAATAATAGAAACGTACAATTATAAAAATTTTACGCTCCATTCAACTCCTTTTACATAAAGCTAGACAAGGGAATTTTTTATTCAATTTGTAGAAATAGCCCATGTAAACTATGAGTAAGAATTCGTATCTTACACACCATTTCTAAATCAAATCCCTTGTTCAAATCCAAAGAAAAAGGATAAGAAGTGGAATAAAAAGTAAAACACATATATTGCAAAATCCAAAAATAATCCATTATTTTAATACAAAATAATTAAGATTCCAACCTAAGAATTGACATTTCGCTTTAGGGGAATTTTGGATATTTTTTATTTTGATGTTTTCGTAATCCAAAATATCCCAAGGCATATATCAAATCCAAAATACACTTTCAATTACTAAAATAGAAAAACTAAGGTTTTCATTCACAAAAGTCCTTAGCTTTGCCTTCTCTTGAATTTGGACCGCCTTCAATGAACCCTTTTAGATCTCTTTTTTTGATATATACAACAAAGGATTTCTATATTCATTAGATTCAGAAAATTAGAGTTTGGAGGAGAAGAGATTAAGAAAATAAACAATATACAAAGTTAGATATATAGGATTTCTTACCTAAAACCCAAATGGAGTTTTCTGAATCTATGAAAAGATGAATCGACAGAGCATCGCTAATGTTCCCAAAATATTATGTAGATAAAAGTGAGGGGGCTAAGCTCTTATTTATAGTAGTTGGAATGCACCAGAACGTTGGATGAAGGTCGGTTAAAAATAATAAAATCTGGTATGTTTAAAATAACTAAAACCCTAGCCACCACTACAGGCAGCGGTCAACCGCCGCCTTCCCACCAGTCGACCTTTTGTGGTCGACCGGTCTGGGGTAAGTGGTCGACCACTCCCCCTATTTCAAGAATATTTTGATTGTCATTGATTTATTTTCATTTAATTCCTTAATTATTGTTTAACGTTAACATTAGTCTTAACGTTTACTTAACACCCAAGTATAAATACCGTTAACTTTTGAATTCCAAATTTGGGAATTAAATATTTGTTTGAATTTGAATTCTATTTAAATTATTTTAAACCGAAAAACTTCAAACGCCCATAGCTTCTTCGTTTGAGCTCCGATTTCAACATATTATATATGGAAATTGATCATAATTTCACCAAGAACGCAATGGCATAATTTGTTAGAACCTCCATTCTATGGTTTCAATGGCAACAACTGTACAATCACACATATTATACCCTATCAAGATTACAAGTATATACTACAAGAGATCATCACGCTCAAAGATATCAAGACTCGAAGACAAACAAAGGCTTATGGACCATGCTATGATAAGTAAGGTTATAATAGTGCATTAAGAGTCTTAGAAAAACATTGTAAGGTCTCCTTGAGTATATATATGCACATACGAATTCATATATTCAAAATTGGCATAAAAAACTATGATATTCAAATATGGCCATCCACAGACGTCCGTGGGAAAGCCACTGACGTCTATGAATATTTCCGGGAATTTAATCCCTAAAGCCACAGACGTCTGTGACAGACGTCGGTGGTTTTCCCACATATGTCTATCATATAGCAACTGCTCTAATCTGAAAGGATGCTTCATTTCATATTGAATAATAACATCCCCTCTTCAACGGTTGCAGCAATTAAAACAAATAGAGTTTGTTTAAACAGTAACAACTCCTCATATGCATCTACTTAAACCTATATATACTTCAAAGATTGAGAATTAGAAAATATTATTCTAAATTATTCTCTTGATTTCTTATTACTCTCTATTTACATATTTTCACATACATTGCTTACATATTTTTAATCTATCATAATCAAAATATAATTTTGGTTAAACGACTTCCTACAACTCAAAGTACTCAAAATCACATACTCAAAGGAGATCATAGGAAGAATTGTATTATTAGTCAAAATCCATGTTTTTTGGAACACAAGGTTGTTAGAGAAATACTTTTGTAGTATCCTATTCCTCTGGGTGAAACTAGGGTTATTTGGTTAAAGGAAATACCAAAGGGGTGCTTCGGGACTGGATGTAGGATGGGAGGTCCGAACCAGTATAAAATATCTGGTGTGGTCGCTTTTATTATTTATCTTCTTTATATTTGGTTACTATTCTCTGCTTAGTATAATTTATAACATACACTCTCACACTTACATGCATAAGTTGCATTATATAAATATCCTATAGTATTACATTTGGTATCAAAGCCTAGTTATTTTAATCTACAGTAACACATAGTTGAAAAAGCATTAAGATGGCAAGTACTTTTCAAGAAGGCTAATCAACTGCATGACCTCCACTATTTACTAGTTCTAACTATACTTACTGGTCAACGTATGAGAATTTTTATGGAAGCAAATGGTTTAGAAATATGGCTAGCAACTTAAAACAAATATGAAACACCTAACACTGATATTAGTACTTGGAATGATGCACAAAAAGCAGCGGCATCTAACAATGCGAAAGTTATGAATGTACCGTTATGCTCAGTTGAAAAAAATGAATTTTCATGTATCATGCTTTGCACTACTGCATATGATATATGGCAAACTTTACAAGTCATACATAAAGGCACAACTAAAGTCAAACTAACTAAAATCTCAATTTCACAAAACTAATTTTTTTTTTCAAAATGAAAGCAAATGGATCAATTATTGATATGTATGCTAGATTTCAAACCATTCAACACAACCTCATTGCACTTGGAGTCAAATTCATAGATTTTGATTTAATCACATGAATTTTTAAACTCTTTGACAAATGAATGGGGAAGAAAAGTTTTAGCTATCGAAGAAGCTAATGATCTTTCTCAACTCAAAATCGAAGAGCTAATAAGAAATTTGTTTTCATATGAAGCTAACTTGCAGGATAGAAAGGATCAAAATCATTAAAAGAAATTATAGCATTCCAAGAAAATAATGAAGATTCAGACCTAGACAAAGATGCGATTTTTTTATTGCCAAAAACTACAGCAAATTCAAGAAGTTTAAGAAGATGACCAAATTTCAAAATGGTGGCAAACCAAACTCCTTAAGTCAAACATCGATTAAATGCTATGAGTGTGAAATATTTGGCAACGTAAAGAAGGATTGTCCATAGCTCAATAATGATAAAAAGGAAAGCAAGTTTGAAAAATTCAAGAAAAAGAAAAGAACTTTTCAAGTAATATGGGATGATTCAGATTCATCTTTTTCATCTGACAGTGACAGTGAAAGTGACTCGGAAAGAGCAAATGTGTGTTTTATGGCTAACACTGATGAGGTACGTTCTAAGCTTACTTATGAGGAGATATTGGAAATAAGCATTAAATTAGATAATAAATATAGAGAATTAAATAAATTAAACAAGGAATATGTATGAAAGTTAACTAGAGCATAATTAGAAATTATATTATTAAAAGATGATAAAATAATCTTAGAAGAAGAATTAGAAATTATTCAAAAAAAATGTGCAACTTTATAATCTCAAAATGACATCTTATTACATGATTTAGATAATTATAAGCTAGAAAAGGTTAATCATGAAAAAGAAAAACTGGAATTATAAGAAAATTTAGATTATAGCAATATTGAAATTTATAATCTTAAAAGTAAGTTAGATAAAATAACAAACAATGTGACAAAATTCAACATAGGAAAGCAACATTTATAAAATTTAAGTAGAATATCTAAATGATCTAGAAACCAAAATGGATTTGGTTTTAAAAGCAAACAAAAGACAAAGAATTATAGCACATTATACACAAAATTCAAAAAGCCAAAGTTAGAAGCAAAGATCAAGAATTCATATACAAGTATGATCAAAATATGGATTTCTAAAACAAATAATAAACAAATTAGAAAAAAAAATATTGATGAATATTTAAAGAAAGTTGTATATAACAATAATTACATTTCTAAAGGAACCAAATCCCCATGGATATGGCTACCTTTTCCACTAACACGTGGGACCCTAAACATAGATTGTGCGTACCAATTAAATTCTTCTTACTTTGCAGGTACCCAAAATTAAAATAAAAAGTAAAGAGAAATGGATACTTGATAGTGGTTGCTCCAAGCATATGACTGGAAATGTTCATATGTTATCCAATATAACATATATCGATGGTGACACTGCGACATTCAAAGATAATTCAGAAGTATTTGTCATCGGCATTGGAGAAGTCATCAATATCGGTATTTCTAGCTTTTTTATTATTACTAATGTTTTATTGGTAGGAAATTTAAAACATAACTTATTAAGTATAAGTCAATTATGTGATAAAGGATTTAAAATTGATTTTGAGAAAAACAAATACAATATCTTTGACCAAAATAAAAATCTAGTTTTTGAAGGATTTAGAAATCGAAATATATATGTTTTAAACATGAATGTTAAAAACAACGCAAATTTATGCTTAGCCGTAAATCATGATGATCCATGGTTATGACATAACGTTTTTGTCACATAAATTTTAAGAATATCAACAAACTAGCTAAAAATGAATTAGTTAGAGGATCAGCTAAGATCAACTACAAGGTTAAAAACCTGTGTGACGCTTGTCAATTTGGTAAATTGAAGAAAAGTTCCTTTAAATATAAAAAGGAAATCTCCATAAAGAAATCTCTTGAACTACTTCATCTAGATTTATTTGGACCGACACAAGTACACTCAATAAATCATAACAAATATGTTTTTGTAATTATTGATGATTTTTCAAAATATACTTGGACATTATTTTTAAAACATAAAAGCGACACTTTTGAAATATTCAAAAATTTTGCTAAGCGAATTACAAATTTGATGAACTTAAAAATTAAAAGTATAGGAAGCGATCATGGAGGCGAATTTGAAAATGAACTATTTACAAATTTTTGCAACAAAAAGGGAATTAATCATAAATTTTCATTTCCACATACACCTCAACAAAATGATGTTGTAGAAAGGAAAAATCGAACTTTACAAGCGTATGCACGAACCTTACTAAATAGCAGTAACGTACCAAAAAGTTTTTGGGCTGAAGCTGCTGTTACCACATGTTATGTATTGAATGGTGTAACACTTATACCAATGACTAAAAACACATGTTATGAAATATTTTTCGAAAAGAAACCTAAAGTATTGTACTTTCGAGTATTTGGATCAAAATGTTTTATTGTAAACACAAAAGATTATCTAGGAAAATTCAATTCTAAAGCTGACGAAGAAATTTTTGTTGGCTATTCAGATTGAAGTAAAGCATATAGAATTTTTAATAAATGAATAAACATTATAGAAGAAAGTCTACATGTATCATTCAATGAAAACTTTACAAATATTAAAAATGACGATGATGAAGAAATTATAAATAAAACTAATATACCTATACATGAAAATAATATTAATAATCTCAATAACAATAATGAGAATGTTATAACTTCACCACCTAGGATATTAAAGGACCATCCAATTAATAATATTATCGGTGATTAAAAGTATTTACCAGAAAACAGTTGAATCAAATGAGTCAAGTAGCATTTATATCAAACTTTGAACCTAAAAATTATAAAGAAGCATCAAAATATGATTATTGGATTATTACAATGCAAGAAGAACTTAATCAATTTAAAAGAAATGACGTATGGGAACTTGTACCAAGACCAAACGATCAATCTGTAATTGGAACAAAATGGGTTTTTAAAAATAAAACGGATGAAATTGGAAACATTGTTCGAAAAAAAGAAAGATTAGTAGCTCAAGGATATAATCAAGAAGAAGGAATTGATTATGAAGAGACATTTGCTCAAGTAGCACATCTCAAAGCAATACGAACATTACTTACCTTCGCATGTCATCATAATTTTAAACATTTTCAAATGGATGTAAAAAATGCCTTTCTAAATAGCTTTATAAAAGAAAAGGTTTATGTGGAACAACCTCCACTATTTGTTTATGAGAAATATCCTGATCGTGTATTTAAACTTAACAAGGCTCTATAGGGATTAAAACAAGCACCTCGTGCTTGGTATGAATAATTAAAAACTCATTTACAAAATTCTGGTTTTCAAATTGGTAAAATAAACTCTAACTTTATTTATAAAACGAGAACACAATGACATATTAATTGTATAAATATATGTTGATGACATTATATTTGGGTCAACTAATTAAAAATTATATAATAAATTTTCTGACATTATGAAAAATTAATTTGAAATAAAAATGGGTCAATGAAAGTTTTATACTTTATAGAACAAAATTAAAAAAAATGGCATCTACTCGCTCATGCCAACATTCTTCTATCTTATATCCGACTTCTTCTTTCTCACTTCCCCATTCCAACTTTCATTTTAATCTTTATCTTGATAGTAATATTCCATCAATTCGTTCTTACGCTCAAGTTGTTAAAGAAGCGACTCATCTTGATCCAAGAAATATTTCTATAGTGTGCTTATCTCTAAAGAGAAAATCAATGGACTGGGTAAGATCAAGACGTGGAAGGAGTTTTTGCTATCGATGTGGTTATTTTTCTCATTTGGCCAAAGATTGCAGAGATCCGGTGAGGTGCTTGAGTTGTGGTTTTTTTTGGCACAAAAAAATCGAGTGTTCAATGAAATTCACCCTGTCCACTGTCGATAGCAAGAGCCTCTCTATATCAAATCATGGTTTCCAATTCGTATTGAAATGCATGAAACTCAAGAGGATATTGTTAGATCATTTATGGCTCCAAAGATCAGAGGGAATTGAAATTCTTGAGGAACTTTTCAAGCATTTCAAAGTAATAAACGAGGTTAATATTGGAAGTGGGTATATCAAGAAGTTTGTAAATCCAGAAGATTATTTTGGTGTTTCTTCTTCTTCTTTAGATAAAGGTGTCTTTGCTTCTGGCCAGTCAAGTGGACATATAGGGTCTTCGTTCAATTCTTTTGATGCTTTTGCGGACTCTGATTTTTTAATTTCAGTATTTGGGGATGATTCTTATTTCTGCGATCCTGTACTATTAGATCCCAATGTTGATTCTTGTAGGATGGATTCTCATCCTTATGCAGACATTCTATATGAAGACAGTATTGCTAGTCTCACTTTTGAAGATTCGATCACTTCTCACCAGAGTGGCAAAAATGATGAATTCATTCTTATTCACAATAAAAGACTTATTTCTAAATCTTGCAACATAGGTGGTTTAAAGTTAGACACTTTCAACAGATATGATTGTTTGATGTCTTTGGATATTGTTGGTGTAGACCCTGTATTGATCGATGATGCTGACAAGGTTACTGAATGTTTTGATGTTAGAAAAACTGCTTCTTCTCCTATTGATTCATTAATCTATGATAGCAATCTAAGATATTGTTCTCAGAGCAACATTATTATTGACTCTGGCAGTTTGGTAGATAAAATCTGTGATAAAGGGTTAGATGTTCTTGTAGGAGATTCTGATGGTGTTGATAATAAGATCACTGTATGTAACGACCCAGAATTTTGGGTTATTTGAAATTGTTTATTTAATTGATTTTAAATATTGAAAAGTAAATTTTATCGGTTTAATAGGTTGAATTTCAAATATAATATTTATTGATAATTAAATTGTTGAATTAATAATTGAAAATTGGTTAAAACATTGTATCTTGGATTTTTATTTGAAAAAAAAAGGTTTAAAGGCTTATTAAATATATATTCATAAGAATGAAGGTAATAAAATTTTAAATTGAATTTAAAAGTGATTTACTCGATTTTAAAAAATAACTTGTTTAAATTAACATATAAAAATAGCCTTTCGAGGCATAGTCTCGGATTTCGACGAAATCAGTTCCATTGGATCCGTAATAGAGATTATCGGATTTCAAATTTTGTAAAGTTTGGATTTATCGTTTGGTCGTATGGGATAGAAACGCGTTGAATTTAATATCGAAAATTCAACATAATAATTGGGTCCAAAAAGCTATCTTCTCCACACGATCGAATTGGGTCTTAAAAATTATTCTATGGCGTTCGAAATAGGGGTATAACATTATGAACGACTGGCGGCACGCCTCGATTGGGATCCGAAAATTTTAGCTAGAGATTTTCGAAATTATATATATATATATATATATGTTGACTTGACCATACCTTCACATCAGCTGTCTTAACATCCCTTCAGCCACCCTATTTTTTTTATCCAGCCACCCTAAGTGATTCTTGTACACAAATGCCCTTCCCAGTATAAAAACATCTCCAAGCCGAAAACAATAGAGGAAATATGAACATCAAACTTCATAAATTAATTTATCAAATTCTGTTCATTTAAAAATTCACAAACCAATTTTAAAAATCCAATTTAGTCTAGAGCTTCGATCTGATGTAGTGTTTGTGGGGGTGCGACACCTGTTCGTGGAGCTCGACAGTGGGTGTCGAGTGGAGGGTTGAGCTAGGGTTTAAAGTTTTGGTGAATTCGTGCATCGATTGTCAATTTGGAGGTTGGATTTGAATTCGGGATGGATAAGAGCATCGGTGACCATAGTTTGGTGAGGTCCGACCCTCTCTGGCCGTGCGCGACTTTCTGACCTGAAGGGGGAAAACGCATGGTAGCATTTTGATAGGGTAATGGTGGGGTGAATCGAAGGTGGCGAGCGAGCGTGGTTTGGTGAGTGAAGTCGATCGGCGAAGACGCGACTCGATTTCATCGAGAAATGCTCCGTATCAGTTCGAACGTGCACGACAAGAGCTTGGGTTTTCTTCGTGCACAGGCGAGAGAAGTTAAACAGTGGGAAGAAGAAGCTTGGAGGGTAATTTTGTAATTTAAATATAAGCTATTTGATTTAAAATTTAATTGTCGGCATCTTATAGAATGTATATCTCTCTCATACGAGGTCTGTTTTGGACGAAACATTTTGCATTGCGATCGTGATGACGAAAGCTTCGAAATGAAACTGGTTTGGACAGATTTGGAGACTGTCGGAATTTAGGCAAAATCGAACATTGTTCGGTTTTAGTTCCAAACTGGAATGCCTCGACGACAACAGAAAATAAAAGGTGAGTGTTTTATAATGCTCATAATGTACTTCAATATTTTTATGCTAGTTAAATTTGTATTTATGAAGTGATATAAATTTATTGATCGTTGTTTGATAAATTTTATTGTCATCTAAATTGTCATTTGAATTAACTGTTAAAAATAAAATCATTGGTCAATTTTAAAATTGGAATTTAATTGCTAGTAAAAATATCTGATATTAGTTGTTGTGATTTACTGACTGTTTGGATAATTGATTGTGATGGATGCTATTGATTGATGTTTGGATGATTTGGATGTTTATTTATTTTGATGTATCCTGTTATCATCCTGTATATCATTTACAGTATATACAATTGTAAATTGAATTATTTCGAATAAATTAAGAAATAGGTTGAAATGATATATACCTAAGATACTGTGATTTAGGTTGAAATGATATATATCCATCCCTGAAATTAAATTGAAATAACCGATTACTTGGCCATAGGATAGAAAATTATCTACGAACACCGGATTGGTAAAATTAAAGGATTTTAACATTTTTGATTTGAAATTTATTTAAATGATTTGATTTTAAGAAGATGAAAATTGAATTTATGGAAATCAAACTATTTCGATATTGAGCTCGGAATTGAATTATATTTGAGGATTTGGATTTCAAATTGGGTATTGAAAGTAAATTGATTTATCTGTTTTGAATCGATGTTTTGAAAATCGAACTCGGGATTGATAAAAATCGAAATGGTTCAAAATTTGAAATTGAAATTATTTTGGAATTGTAACTGAAATTAATTTTGAAATTGGAACTGAAATCAATTTGAAATTGACATTAAAATTAATTTGGAATCGAAGTAAAATTCGACTTGAAATCGGAATTGAATCGATTAAATCGAAGTGAAAATTTAAAAGTTATTTGTATTGGAAAATTTGGAAATTGAATCAGTTTGACTTTGAAACTATTTTCAAATAAATTATTTTGATATAAACTATTTATATCTATCTTTTTAATATTCAAATTATTTTGGATTTTCCAAACGATTTTGCTATATAAACCATTTTAATATTTAAAATATTTTAACTATTTTAACCGTTTAAACTATTTTTAACTATTTTTACCATATGAACTATTTTTAACAATTTTAATTATTTAAACTTTTTTAAAACTATTCAAACTATTTTTCAAAAAATTCAAACTGGTCAAGGGTGGAATGTTTATTTTTAAATCTTGGATTTAAATGTGAATTGGGTTAAAATGAAGTTATAACCCAAATGGAAATTTGGAATAATTTTGGAACTGAATCGTAATATAAAGGCGAAAATGATTTTGAAATGAAATGGTATATTTTGAGTAAATATGATGATTTCAGAATGGATTCGATTTTGAGCGAATATGATACTTTGATATCAAGTATGAACTGTTTTCGAAATGTAAAAGCACCAGCCGGTGTGTAAAACAACGTTGGGTTGTTAAAGAGACCGGGGCCGGATATGGGCATACTCTCTGTCGATACCGGAACCACTTTAACAACTGTGTACCACTACAAGAAAAACTAGTATTAGATGCACAATGTAGCAGCGTTTCAACGTTATGTGCTGCCTTTGTTTATTTCGTGAAAAATGGAACGCTAATTTTACTAAAATATTTGGTGGGACATGAATATTAGGCGGCTACGTTTATTTTGGTCATTGGATTTCATTTTCATTCGCATGGTTTTTAGTTCTCAGTTTTCGTACAAAGAAATGGCCGATTTCCCCAATCCAAATATCGTCTTTTCCAACCAAAATCCCAACTTCCCTACTCCAAATTTCATCGATTCTTAAGGTAAACCTATAGATCTGGAGGAGTATGGTTCTCCATAGTTTAGGGTAGGCAACCCGGATACCTTCGCTCCATAGCTTTATTCTATACGGGTTTCACACAGTGAAGGCTGATTAACTGAGCATCGATCTCTGCTGATCCAGAATAAAAAGGTTATAGTTTTGGGTTTGAGATTTTATCCTATGATTTGATACTTTTATCTAGAATTTTATGATCCGAGCATCTTAGTTTTTACAATCAGATCTTGACTTCTTAATGTTGATTAAGAACTAATAGGCATTGTTTTTGTTTTTGATTTGAATCGTCTGGTAGTTTTGTTTGTTTATCTAATGGGCATGGTTTTTAATTTGAATCGTCTGGAAGTTTTTGACTAGGATTCTGACTTCTTAAACAAATCAAAAACAGTTTTATAGAATCTAATGGACAAATTCTGTGTAATAAAGAGCATTTTTGTTATTCAATTCACAAAACATAATTTTTAATATTAAATCTATTATATAATCATCTCTTATCCATTGACGTTATCGATTAGTCTTGCAAATGTTTATTTTGTGTAGAATCTGACATTCTTCTTTATTACTTAGCTTTCCGATGCTTTGAATTAACCGGGTTTAGTTATTTTGTAGATTTTCTAGTATCTACTGCTATTGCGGAGTTTAAAAGTCTTATTATTTTTTGAGTTGTGCGCATAGTTCAAGTGAACATGGAGTTGGCAAGAATGGATGCAAACTTCAATGGATTGCCATCGGGTAAAAATGGATGTGCTATTGATGAATTTGGTGACTTGACTAGAGGTACATAACAAAAATTTGAATGACTTACCAAATTATGAATTTATTGTGACGCTGAAAGTTATGTAGTTTTGGAACTGTACAAGAAGAGTGTGAGAACAAAAAAGGGTTTTGAGGGCAGCTTTAAATGGGTTTAGGGTAGTGTTGTAGTTAGAAGCCCTCTCGTTGTCTTTGATCGATAGGTTTTTATTGGGTAGTATTATTGGCCAACTTCCTTTGATGGTGATTGTACTGAAAGTAGTAATGTAGTTAATGTATTTCCACATATCTTGCCTTTGTCTCACTTTTCGGTGAATGTTTAAGTTATGAACATGTGCTCACATGCACAAAACTAGAAAATTCAACATATATAACATGTATTTTCTGAATTTGCTGCTAAGTCACTGGAAAATATTAAATGACTTGCCGTCTTCGACTTGCTTGATAGTGTCTTTCTTTCTATTCCCATGCTTTTATGATTCTAGAGAACCTGTATTTAGAAACTAGAAACTAGAAAATAATTTGTAAATTTGATGTTCTTTTTCCCTTCTCGATATCCACTGGTTCACCTCATCATACAGGCCATCTTCATGGTTAAGGATATTTTTTTTGTTAGAACTTTGTGTGGTCTGTGTGCATCGTGTGAATTCATGCACACTAAATTTGTTGTTTTTTCCTCTACATCTAGAAATATGATCATGTGATGTATTTTGCCCCTCTGATCTAAAATTTTAAAATTTTAGTGGAATTATATGATCCAAATTACTGAATTAAACTTAGTAGTTGACAAGTTGTATTCCATCTTAGTAGTTGACAAGTTAACAGATGTTGTGGCATATATTATTTCTCATTAGAAATGTAGTAAATATTCTTTATTTTTTCCAACTTGTTGAATTCTTTATGCCTTACTTAATTTGAATTACATATTTCAGAAAAAATTTCTACATCAACCCATATAATAAATCTCTTCTCTTACCTAATTAACAAAGTATAGCGCTAAATACTAATAACTGATAATCTTTAGAATGACAATGTCAATGTATATATGGATCTGACGTATGAAAGCAGAGTGTTTTTTGCAACTACTTTTGGTAGAATAATTTTATTGCACGGTTACATGTTTACTTCAAATTTCAAATATAGTCTGGTCCTTCTTCCTAAGGTTAATGGTAAAAGATTTTGTTAATATCTATTCTAGCATGTACGACTAATATCATAGCAATTATATTGACGTCAATCCTTGCGTAATGCTAAAAGATTTTGTTAAAAAAGTACTGCTGAATTAACTAAAAAGTATAGATTAGATAATTGAAGCTTATATATTAACCAAAGCCAAAGTTATTTTATAATTTTATACTCCATCTTTTGTGTTAACTGGTTAAACGCTTAGTACATGTACAACTTTGTGCACCGTCATTACTGATAACAGAAACAAATACAGTAAACAACAATCACTACATGGAGAAACTCCATTTCCAAAATCACTATTAAATACAAAAAACATTGCTCTCACCTTCAATACCGATTCACATATTGACTCTTGTGCGAAGCACGAGTTCTAAACTGTTAATCTAATGTATAATTTATAGTACCTTTTTTGTTTCTAATCTTAATAATTGGAAGAGATGACTGGCCAAAACGTGCAAACCAAAAGTTGTTTAATACTATCCAAAATTGTTTAATTGCTACCCACGTTGATCGTATGCAATCCATAGCGTTCCTTGGATACATCATAATACAATCCATTGATCTATTTCGCTAATAGAATACTATTATTGATCACAGTACAGTCTTATGGATGCATCAAACATTGACAGCAAATAAATGGTGTTTGGTACAGAATGCAAAAGGGAAAAAATTACAAGTATGGTGCCTAATTTGTTTTTATAATGTAACTACACGTCGAACAAAAACAATTTCTTCTTATTATATTTAAAATAATAGGACGATGAAAGCAGTGCTAACAAAGAAAAATTAAAGAGTCAAAATTCGCCAACAACTGGTAGCAAGGAAGGAAGAAGAGGTATCATTATCGAAGTAAGTATAAACTCACACAAATAACTCATTCACTCCGCAAATAGGATACCTAACTAATTTTCATTAACATTTGATCACTCACTCGTTTGAAGTGTTACCGCTACAAAAATGGCATAATGTAAAAAACCTAAAAACTAAAAACAAAAGCTGAACTAGTTAAACGCTTCTTGCCAATAAGCATGTGCTTTCCCTGGTTTATGCTAGGGTGTCCTATACCTGTGTTTCTTGGGTTGCGATTGATAATTGTTTTATTCGAGCTTGCTTGAGTTTTGGGAAATTTTAGATCCCATTTGGTTTGTTTTTTTTAGTTGATTAAAATACCCACTCACAAAATTTTCAGCAAATAGGTCGCTGCTGCAATATGCAGAAGCACATAATTTTTTTTAAGATGTAAAGTCTCGTGACAATATAGTTGATCAAAAGAAAGCTAGCCTCTTATGTGCATGCAAAAAAAGAGGTCTGAAAGTAATAACATCAATGGCTGTAAAAGTGGGAACAAAAGGGGGGAAATGGGGAAAACTAAATCTGACAAATTTGGCTTCAACCTTGCATTTATGCACAAGCCTTCTTTTCCTTACCACTCTAATTTTTCTTTTACCAAACTAACTGGCAATTTTTTTTATAATAAAAGCCTGGCTGAAAAAAAAACAATAACAAAAAGGATACGAGCTTTGGTAAATGTTTATTATTTTGCAGAGAGAATTTTAACAGTGCTTTCCACGTTTGCATGACATTGAGTCCAACTTCAAGTATATACAGTATTGTTTGAAGTTTAAACTTCAAAACAATTTTCCCTAACTATAAAAGCAATGTTTTTAAAACATATAGTGAACTGTACACAATTATAGAAGTGTGTACAATCTTTCATCAAACCAAAAACCAGTGAAATGCTTTTATAGTTCATTGATATTCCAAAATTAAAACTGAATCCACTCTTGTTGAATTACAGTGAACAGAATGCTTTCAGTTCATAGTTCATAATGATGAATTACAGTTTATTGTGCCAAAGATACAACAGATGTACACAAAAAAACATGATTCATATGGGGCAAAACTTTATACATTGTTGTATTTGGTTACATGCATTAAATCATAGGCACATGCAATTCAAAAGAATTAATTCAAGGTAACTATACTATACCGAATCCTAAAGCAAGGCTTTTTGAATATGGAAAAAGAAAGCTAGAAAAACATTGGAAGAGGTAGTAAAAAGTAGCCAGGGAGACTGGTGTTTTCAATTTGCCCGAAACGTGCAAATTTACTGGTGAAAGAACTCCTTTACATCCTGGTATATCCATATTATGAACTTTGATTTTGTTTTTTTTTCATTACACATTCAGTATTTAATATTCATAGATATAACCGGTAAAATCTGAATAGGAAAACTTTGAATAATGTTTAACTATAAAATTTTGATTTGGATAACTCAAATGAATTTGTTGCACTGAAACTGAATCAAACTGAATTTTAGTAAACTAGCTGTTTCACTAGGTAGATTCATGAATTTGATTAATCCACAATTACATGATCGATTATTTATAGGTGTTTTCTTAATCTATTTACTGTTGCGATTGATTTAAGTTTAGTTAGCTTCTAGCTGATACGGTACAAAGTGTAATAGTTTGAGAGTTTGGTAGGGTTTACCTATCCGCTTTTAAGAAATAGTAGTTTTATTTTTTGGAAACTGTGCTTTAAGAAATAGTTGTTTGAATGTCTTCTTATTGGAAACTCTAGCAGGGTAATAGCAAATGCACTAAAAGACCAAGTATAACTTGTATAAATATGTAGTATACTTTTTATACTAATGTTATTTTACATAAACTACTAAACTGTCCTAAGGGAAATCTGAACATATACATGAAGACAGAAAAACTAGTGCTAACCATCAATATTGGTATCTTACTCTTTCTGTCTTGTGATACTTGTAGCATTTGCATGGTTAAAATGAGAAAGAGACATTGAAGATTGCACAAATTTTCAGAAGAAAAACAGGATACTTACAATGCAATGGAGGTAGACTAGGTAAAAGAGGATAAGGATTATAAAAGACATTGCAAATGATATATCTTATATGCATCATGATTGCTTAGCCCATTGTTCATCGTGAAATTACCGGAAATAACATACTGTTAGACCATGAGTTCAGTGCTTGTGTTTCAGATTTCAATATAGCCAAATTACCGAGGCTGGATACATCAATTTGGACGTCGTTGCTGGAACACGTGGATACATGGCACTAGGTTCGTTGGTTTTTTATACTATAAACTGCTTCTTGACTTCTTAGCTTAGTCGTATCTTCATGTTTGTTTATTTCATCAACTAAGGGCAAGTTGGTTGTAGGCCTGTCAACGGATGTTTCCAGATGCGGATAGTACCATATCCGCATCAGCATCCGAAATAATTTTTGGATATCGGATATCCGCATCCACGAATACGGACGGATATTTGATAATTATCATATCCGCTAACATGTCAGATTTTGTCGTTCAACCAATTTTTATTTATAAAATATAAGGTGGACTCATTTAATTCTGAAGTATATGATAATCAGAGGAATCCAGCTACTGATTTTGATGGGCAGCTACCCTACCCAAGCAAAAAATAAAATAAAACATTAGAGACAAAACACTAATTGAATTAAAAACCCCAAATTTCGTTAATCAGTACAGCCTTTAAAATTATTGAAGAAATCTTGATCGAAAGCTACAGTCGAAATCATGATTAATCCGGCTAATGAAAGTGTACACTGCTGCCATACTTCAAAATGTTAGGATATAAGATCTGCAAACTCGATTTCTTGTGATGTTGCCATCTGCTAATTAGGAACTAAATGATCTTGTGAATTCTACAAGGCCGGCATATTATACACTACCCACCCCCGCCACCCTCCCCCTCTCTTTTTTTTTGAAGTATTATACCTCAGATTACCGTTGCAAAGTGAATTTTGTTAATGTATATAGAAAATCAGGGCTTAACATTACTTGAATTTAACTATTAAAAATTATTGTTACGTTTTATGTGTAACTTCAAGCGCCAGTCATGTGTTTTATGTGTAATTTTCAGCCCTTTCACATCATTGTATAAATATCTATATGCTGTGAAAAAGAATTGTGTTTCTTATGCATCAACCAGTACAATTATGCGCATATCTATACTTTCTACACATTTATCAGGTACCACAATTTCTACATGCAGTTATACCTTAATAGGCACAAAACAGGATATGTTTAGTAGAAACTATCTAACAACCTCATTTAATATTATATTAATTTTTTATACATAGCCCAACTCACTGCAATAGACCAGAAATAAGCTAAGTAAATATCTTCAAGAACAGTTAGCAGTTAGCACTACTATCCTAAAGAAGGCCTACATCTCTTATTATTTTTCAAAACAGGAGTATTAATCTGAGGCACCATGCATGACACTTCGCCTTGGCTTTGTACTAAACTTGCTTCTTCCATAAGTTCATTTTCATTTTGATTATATTTCAGATCCACATAGTTATGACTGAAAAAAGTATTGAAATCGTTTTGCGTGTTGTTTGAGAGCTGCACTTGTGGAACATGAGGTACCCAGACTGGATTTTGGACTTCAGTTCTTTCTTTTGGCTCTGGACAAATCTCATCTTTCTGTATATTTGATTACTGAACGAGGTATATTTTTTGTATTTCTATAATTTGTTCAAAATAGTTTGTTCCCCTTCTTAGCACACTTGATCTTTAATTGAGGAGATTGCAATTGTGTTAGAGGAGGTACTTTTCTGTTTTTGAGGTATTTTTAAATTCTAGTGTTGTTTTACATTTTGATTTTCAGCTTTTATTATAAGTTAACATAACATGAATTTTTATGAGTTATTAAACAATTATATGTCTTAAATTATATTGCAATACATAGTATGCTGATTATTCTTTAACCCACACTTTGCAGACGTGCGTAATGGATAAACTGATTGTGAAGCAGCACAACCTAGAAAATATGATATAGGTCCTTAGCAACAGTATCAAGAAATCATAGGAACCATATTTTAAGGGAGGTTTCATCTACCGTTGTTACTAAGTATGACTGGCTACATTAAAATGGTGGGTCTATTCAGCAGCATTAAAGTTGCTTGCCTCTTTGATTTTAAAGGCTTATAGGCTCTTGTTCTACCGCTAGTTGCCAAATGAACGTCTTTAATTGTTATATATATACTATAACATTTTGTTGGCACTTATTGTGTAAACTTGCTTATAAATGGGTATGGATTTTATGTGAATTTGCTTGGTTTGTCGAAAAATTATTATCGAAATGGTTATGGATATTATATTTGATTATGTGATTAACGTGCATTTTAACTGTTTGAATGGATGATTACATGATTGATTGTTTGAATATGAAGATTATGAGATTGATGGTTGGTTCTAATAAGACTAACATGTGAGCGATGGCAGGAAAGGGTACGAGCCATTAATATGAAATAGCAGCGTGTATAGTATGCTACAAAATAGTTAATAACTTTTAGTAGCGTTTTAAAAACGCTACTAAAATAATTGTAAATAGATGTGATACGACTTTGGTAGCGTTGAAAAAACGCTGCTAAAACTTTTAGTAGCGTTTTAATAAACGCTGCGATACGACATGCAACTAAAAGTCTGAAACTTTTTGTAGCGTTTCTAAAACCCTACAATAGGTCAAGTTTTGGTAGCGTTTTCTACAACGCTACAAAAAGTTCCAGACTTTTAGTTGCATGTCGTATCGCAGCGTTTATCGAAACGCTGCTAAAACTTTTGGTAGCGTTTTTTCAACGCTACAAAAGGCCTTTTCTGATGTAGTGTACGTGGAGTGATGATCCAAAATGAAGTGGTTGGATTTGGCGTCGTTTGCTGGATTTGAAGAAAGAGAACGATGATGGATTAGCCTTGCACTTGTGCCAATTTGAAATGACTAAAACAGGAGCTGTACCGGCTATGTGGGTTAGATACCCCGAGCGGATGCACTTCTTCATATTACCATCATTTACATTGTGATTGATTGGTGCGCATCCTTCGATTTTATGGAAGTGTTGGATGCGGTGGGCGATCATGACTATGATGCGTTACCACTAGCCGGGAAGGGTAAACTGGTAGTATCCTACCTTGGGCATTGCCTCACGTGCCTTGTCATACTTTTATCCCTATACGAGACCTATACGACATTGGTTTAGTGTTGTCGTATCACAGCGTGTCCCTATCCCTCGACGGTTTACTGGTGTTTTATATGCAAACTATACGACAATGCTTAAAAACGCGTTAAGGGGGATTAATGTAAAGCCTTAACGCTAAGAAAAATATTTATTTGATTGATTAGACATTATATATGTAGCGTATTCTATTACATATAAATATTTTGACGGATCTTTAAGAGATGGAAAATCCCGTAACATCTCTTGAGTCACATTATACACCGGATAGGAGATGTAAAACCCCGTAAACATCTCTGACGTCATGACACTCATGTTATATGTGATATTGATTAACTCACACGAGAATATTTTAGTCCTGACTAGAGTGTTTTGTCTTTTCATTACGCTCGGGTCAGGCTTGAGTTTTTCAACGCATTGAAGATTATTCTGGAGGACGAAGACGAAGATTTGGTATATTATTACTATTATTATTTCTACATCATGTTGTCTGCTACATTACTCTATTTATTCCTGATGTATGTATAACTCTGATAAATGTTGTATAGATTATAATCAAATGTATAATAGAAACAGCTTCATGAACTGTTTATTTGATTATTATATTTTATCGTTTCGCTGCAAGATTCTGTGTTTGTTTTCTTCTTCTTTCCTTATTTTCTTAATTAACCCCATTGATTATCAATGTTCCGGATTTTTTAAGTTGGACATGTGTGGATTATTGTCAATTAAAACCTTCTGAAATGTGGGTCATCACATTGTAGCTCCTGTTTCTAATGATGTTAGATCTTCTGCTGAATTCTTGAAGGTAGTGAGAGATTGCTGTGATGTGAAGAACTTGTATGTTGATGAGATAAAATCCAATGGTGCAGTTGTGGTGTATAATGGTTTTGTTAATTCTGGTTGTCTAAGAGAAACTTATGAGGATAATGATTATTTGCACAACATGAGATATGCGGTTTATATTAAGAATGATGGAAATGAATTTAAGGCAAATGATGCTTTGGCAATTATTGATGGTTTTGTATCGAAGGTTGGGGAGATTGAAGTTAAGTCACATTGTGGGCTTCAGGGTGATGATGTGCAGCGGGATTGTGGTGTTTTAGTGGTTAACATGCACATGGATGATACGCACATGGTTCTTAATTCTGACTCGATTTTATGTGAAGATAGTTTGTATGATGAGGTTGACATGCACACAGTTTCTGATATAACATGTACAGGTGATGAAATTAATATTCAGGAAAATAATGCTAATAATGTGGTTCTTGAAGGTGATGATATGAATTCTTACAACTAGAGGAAGAAAGACATTAATAAGGAGGCTAATTATTCTGCGGATGTTGTAAGAAATAATGAGTTTACTGCTCATGTGGCATGTGATGATCATATAATAAAAGATGCGCAGTTTTATAATGGTGCTTTAGTGGTTTATAGGAGCAATTTCATCGATGAAGAAGTGGATAGTTTTCATCAATGTAAACATGTTGCTGATGGAGAGACTCATTCATCTATCAGTGAGGAGGAAGAGGTTAAGAACAATGGGAATAGGTGTGATGCTTTTTAATGTAATGATAACTGCGTGGGAGGATTAGTGGGGCAAATTTTGGTTAACAGAGAGGATGATATTACTGATTTCTTTGATATACCGAGGCTAGGTTGAGTGCAGGGATGTCTGGTGATAATAGTGAGGTAGTGATAGACCCGTCAGTTCATGATGCTGTAAAGGTTGAGAAATAAGATTTTTCTTTGAGCAATGTTATGACTAGATCGGAGATGAGCGAGATTGTTGTTTACTTTTATGGGGGTTCTTCGGTATTGGACGAGCAGTAGTGTGCATGCATTACTCAGTGTGCACATGTATTAGGATTAGTGCAATTTGATGTTAAAAAACAGTCTCAAGCAGTGATGGAGAATTCTGTTACTTCTAATTCTCTTCAGCCTGATAGTTATATAGTGAATGATGCTGATTGTAGTGATTTTTCTTTGCTTGCAAAAAGTAACAGGGATGATGTGACAACAAATATGAATCAATGTGATATTATTTCCAATACTAAACATTTTGAATCAAAGGGCGTGTCAGAGATTCCTTCTAATTCTTGGAGCTTTGTGTCAGAAAAAGTCGACGAGTGCTCGATTGACAAAAATCCTCTCATTTCTCATCGTCAAGGAGAGGTAGACGAAGGAAAACTGTAGTTGTAAGTGGATCTGTCCGTCGTAGTGCCAAGTTTCATAATTGTCATTCCCAGTTTTTAGGTGAGTTGCCTGATTCAAGTGCATCGAGGGGCACTACGAATTCAGGCTCTGGTATGATTTCTAATTTAGGCAGTACTTATTCTTCTTATGTTTTAGGTAGTTTGTCTTCTGTTGAGTTTTGTCGGTTAGCTAGGGATACCGCTTTTGTTTTTACTAACATTGAGTTAGATTCTGCTTACATTAGAAGTAGGGAAATTGAGAGGGCTAAATTTGTTGGTTTATGAGGATTATTAGCTAGAATATTAGAGTTTTGAACGATATAAATAAAAGTAATAAAATTAAAGTTTTTTTAAAGATTATTTTATTGACATTGCACTATTACAGGAAACCAAAATTGAATGTCCTGACATTTGTTTTTATAAACGATTAGGTGGTTATCACTTTAGGAATTGGGTTTGTTTACCTTCTGTTGGTACTTCTGGGGTTTACTTATAGGGTGGCAGGATAATTCTTTTAAATTTCTTCAATGTATTTCTAAACAAGATTCTTTGCACATTATTCTCATCAATTTTAGTGACAATTCTATTTTAAATATATCTAATGTTTATGGGCCAAACTCAAAAATTGGTCATGGGTTCTTTGGAATGAATGTTTAGAATTTAGATCATTAGCTCCTGGTTCTTGGATTATGGGGGTGGTTTCAATGTTACGCGTTTTCTAGGAGAGCGTTCACCAAGGGAAGGTGATTACTCTTTAATGGAAGAATTCGATCAATTTATCATTAATTCTAATTTGATTGAAATTCCTCTTTCTAATAGAGAATTCACTTAGAGTAATACTAGAGAGTCTCCCTCAATGGTCCTTTTAGATAGATTTTTCGTCAGTGACGAAATCGAGGATAAATTTCCTATTTGTAGGGTTTGGGTTTGCCTTACACTTATTCCGATCATTGTCCTATAATCCTTATGTGCGATCAACATAAGACTGTTAATAGAACTTTTAAATTCGAAAAAATGTGGTTATTAGAATCCAATTGCTCAACTCTAATTAAAAACAAATGGATTTCAATGAATATTTATAATATCATAAATACGGATAATTCTGCAAAAAAATTCGTTTTAAAACTTAGTGGTCTTAGGAATTCTCTAAAAATTTGGAGTAAGCATGTTTTTGGTAGTATTAAAATTAAAAAAAAAATAGTCTTTCTGAAATGCTTAAAATAAATAAGATAGAAGAAACTAGACAACTAAATCTAGGTGAGCGTAACGTCCTCGCTAATATAAAAGAAGAGGTTATGTGGAAACAGAGATTTAGAATTCAATAGATTAATAAAGATGATAATAATGTAAAAAACAATTCATAATATGGAAAATGGTAGAAAACGTAGTAACACGATAAATTCTATTTTTTTGAATAATGTAGAATTGGTTAATCAAAGGGTCCTTAATATGGCTTTTACTGATTATTATAGAGATATATTTGGTACTAAGAATGAACAGAATTAACGTTAGATGAAACGATATTTATCCTGTTGATTCTAGAATTGACCTTTCCGAGTTTGATAGTCCTTTTTCTAAAGAGGAAATTTTGAAAGCTATTAATGACATGCCTAGTGATAAAGCCCCGGGACCAGATGGGTTCCCCATTTTATTTTACAAATTATTTTGGGATGTTTTAAAATTTGATTTAATTAGCATGTTTAATGAATTTTATAATGGTAAATTACAATTAGGAAGATTTAATTTTGTAAGAAAAAATTTATCACATAAAAATCGGTGCTAATAATTTAAAAGATTTTAGAACTATTTCTTTAGTTAACTGCTCTGTTACAATTATTTCAAAAGTTTTCGCTAATAGACTTAACACAAGAATGAATGATCTAATCGATTGTTCACAATCTGCTTTCATAAAGGGTGGAAATATCACTGATGGAGTGGCTGCTGTTCAAGAATACATTAATCATTGCTGTAAAAATAATATTACATGTGCTCTGCTAAAAATAGACTTTGCAAAAGCGTTTGATTAGGTGGATTGGGATTTTCTATTTGATATGTTATTAGCTAGAGGTTTTAGTCGTAAATGGATTGGTTGGATTTTTCGTAAATGGATTGGTTGGATTTTTACTTGCTTAAAACTTGTAACTCTAGTATAATGGTTAATGATATTTTAGGGAATAAAATTCAACCTAAACGAGGCTTAAGACAGGGTGATCCTTTATCGCCTCTTTTGTTTAACTTAGCTACAGATGTTTTTGCTATGATACTTAAAAAAAAGTAGGTAATGGTTCTATGGGGAGTGTTGGTAGTGAAATCTCTCACGGTGGTCTCTCTATTCTTCAATTTGCGGATGATACCTTGCTTTTTACCTCCCATTTGCCTAATCATATCATTACTCTTCAATTTATTTTATACAGTTTTGAACTTCTTTCAAGGCCAAAAATTAATTTTGATAAAAGTTCTGTCTTAGTATTAAATGACGTTGATAAGATTGAAGGTTAGGTTGTTAATACGTTTAATTGTAAAACTATGACTTTCCCTTTTGATTATCTTGGTTTTTTGATTAGACCAACTAAACTTAAGCATGATGACTGGTTAATTATAATAGATAAGATTAAAAACAGAATTTCTAATTAGAACGGGAGGTTTTTATCGAGAGCGGGTAGATTAGTTCTTATCAACTCTGTATTATTAGCTCGCCCAATCTATTGGATGTCTATGTATCTTTTCCCAGATTGGGTGATTGATAAAATTGATAAAATAAGAAGGGACTTTTTATGGAGTGGTGATAATTCCAACAATAGTCTTAAATGTTTAGTCAATTGGGAAACAGTTTGTAAATCGAAAAAGGGAGGTGGTTTATGAGTTATTAATTTACATAACATGAATTTATTTTTATTAGGGAAGTGGTTATGGAAATTTAAGGATATAAATGATAATTCTATTTGGAAAGAAATTATTTCTATGCATTACTATAATGGTAGTAATAATTTATACCAAATTACACCTATAGTAATAAATAAGTTGTCTAATTTTTGGAAATCTATTTTAAAATGTCATGAGATTTTTAACCTTGGTACTAATACAATTGTTCATTCAGCAAATAATACTTCTTTTTGGCATGATCGTTGGATTTCTGTTATTTCTCTTAGGATAGAATTTAAAGAGCTTTACAAATTTGTAACTTTAAGAATGCTTTAATTCTGGATGTTTTTTCTCCAGATAATGACCCCCCTTGGAATTTTAGTTTTAATAGAATTTAGAAGGTACAACTCTTAGACAACTTTCTCTGCTTTATGCTCGATTGAATTTATATAATATCGATAATGAAAATGATAACATTAGCTGGGAATAGGATAAGAGTAAGAAATTTACTTCTAATTCTTTTTATAAATTTCTTAATTTCTCGGAAGTAGCTAATAACTCTTTTAAATTTATTTGAAAAACAAATGCTCCTCCTAAATCTAAAATTCATATGTGGTTAAACATGCATGGTAAACTAAATACTATAGAATTTTTAAAAAGAAAAAATATGCAAATTAATAATAAATGTTCTTTTTGCACTCTGTATCTTGAAGATATTAAACATGTGTATTATGATTGCAAGGATACTTACTACATTCTGAATAATACTCTCAAAAACTTTAACTTTAATTTTAAAACTAAAGTTACTGATTGTGATTACTATTGGAATAATTTAAGATTCAAGTTTAAAAAGTAAAATAGATTTTTACTTGATACTTTATTCGTTATAATTTGTTGATATATTTGGTTGGAGAGAAAGCAGAGACTTTTTAATAATAATATTAGTCATTTTAAGAAATTGGTTTTTATAATATTATCATTTTGTTTTAATTGGATCTCAAATCCTAAATATAGATTAGCTAAAAGTAACCATTTCAAAAAATATCTTAATAAGGTTAGTAATAGTATTAAGATTTTTAAACATGTAATAATATTTTTAACATTAATAATTATAGCATTAACATTTTTTCTAATTTGAATGATGTTTTTACTGATTATCATAATGCCCTTTTAATTAAAGGAGCATAAGGATAATTTTTTAAATTATTTTAATCTATAGGAATTTAACATTTTATTTTGTTAATCTTTTGTTTATATTTAGTGTTGGTTAAGATGATGCATTATGAAATTTGTTGGACCCGTACAAATAAAGTAGCGTAACCAATCTACTATTAATGCCAACAATAACGCTGCAGGCCGAGATTTTATTTGTCCTCGTTGGAACCAGCATAATTATTTTCTATGTGCCAACTGACATAGCATAGTCTACACCGCTTTAAACCAAGGTCCGATCTTGAATATTTTTAGCATTTTTGATAGCGGGTGTAAATTCTTTTGAATAATCACTGGAAATCATTTCGATTGCGGGTCAAACTAATTAACTAAATCAAGTTGAGATTTATGATTAAGAGCTCTGGACACTCTAATGATTAATTGCCCTGCATGATTTATGTTGCCTTCTCTCCATTTTATTTTACAAATTATTTTGGGATGTTTTAAAATTTGATTTAATTAGCATGTTTAATGAATTTTATAATGGTAAATTACAATTAGGAAGATTTAATTTTGCAAGAAAAAATTTATCACATAAAAATCGGTGCTAATAATTTAAAAGATTTTAGAACTATTTCTTTAGTTAACTGCTCTGTTACAATTATTTCAAAAGTTTTCGCTAATAGACTTAACACAAGAATGAATGATCTAATCGATTGTTCACAATCTTCTTTCATAAAGGATGGAAATATCACTGATGGAGTGGCTGCTGTTCAAGAATACATTAATCATTGCTGTAAAAATAATATTACATGTGCTCTGCTAAAAATAGACTTTGCAAAAGCGTTTGATTTGGTGGATTGGGATTTTCTATTTGATATGTTATTAGCTAGAGGTTTTAGTCGTAAATGGATTGGTTGGATTTTTCGTAAATGGATTGGTTGGATTTTTACTTGCTTAAAACTTATAACTCTAGTATAATGGTTAATGATATTTTAGGGAATAAAATTCAACCTAAACGAGGCTTAAGACAGGGTGTTCCTTTATCGCCTCTTTTGTTTAACTTAGCTACAGATGTTTTTGCTATGATACTTAAAAAAAAGTAGGTAATGGTTCTATGGGGAGTGTTGGTAGTGAAATCTCTCGCGGTGGTCTCTCTATTCTTCAATTTGCGGATGATACCTTGCTTTTTACCTCCCATTTGCCTAATCATATCATTACTCTTCAATTTATTTTATACAGTTTTGAACTTCTTTCAAGGCCAAAAATTAATTTTGATAAAAGTTCTGTCTTAGTATTAAATGACGTTGATAAGATTGAAGGTTTAGTTGCTAATACGTTTAATTGTAAAACTATGACTTTCCCTTTTGATTATCTTGGTTTTTTGATTAGACCAACTAAACTTAAGCATGATGACTGGTTAATTATAATAGATAAGATTAAAAACAGAATTTCTAATTAGAACGGGAGGGTTTTATCGAGAGCGGGTAGATTAGTTCTTATCAACTCTGTATTATTAGCTCTCCCAATCTATTGGATGTCTATGTATCTTTTCCCAGATTGCGTGATTGATAAAATTGATAAAATAAGAGGGGACTTTTTATGGAGTGGTGATAATTCCAACAGTAGTCTTAAATGTTTAGTCAATTGGTAAACGGTTTGTAAATCGAAAAAGGAAGGTGGTTTATGAGTTATTAATTTACATAACATGAATTTATTTTTATTAGGGAAGTGGTTATGGAAATTTAAGGATATAAATGATAATTCTATTTGGAAAGAAATTATTTCTATGCATTACTATAATGGTAGTAATAATTTATACCAAATTACACCTATAGTAATAAATAAGTTGTCTAATTTTTGGAAATCTATTTTAAAATGTCATGAGATTTTTAACCTTGGTACTAATACAATTGTTCATTCAGGAAATAATACTTCTTTTTGGCATGATCGTTGGATTTCTGTTATTCCTCTTAGGATAGAATTTAAAGAGCTTTACAAATTTGTAACTTTAAGAATGCTTTAATTCTGGATGTTTTTTCTCCAGATAATGACCCCCTTTGGAATTTTAGTTTTAATAGAATTTAGAAGGTACAACTCTTAGGCAACTTTCTCTGCTTTATGCTCGATTGAATTTATATAATATCGATAATGAAAATGATAACATTAGCTGGGAATAGGATAAGAGTAAGAAATTTACTTCTAATTCTTTTTATAAATTTCTTAATTTCTCGGAAGTAGCTAATAACTCTTTTAAATTTATTTGAAAAACAAATGCTCCCCCTAAATCTAAAATTCATATGTGGTTAAACATGCATGGTAAACTAAATACTATAGAATTTTTAAAAAGAAAAAATATGCAAATTAATAATAAATGTTCTTTTTGCACTCTGTATCTTGAAGATATTAAACATGTGTATTATGATTGCAAGGATACTTACTACATTCTGAATAATACTCTCAAAATCTTTAACTTTAATTTTAAAACTAAAGTTACTGATTGTGATTACTATTGGAATAATTTAAGATTCAAGTTTAAAAAGTAAAATAGATTTTTACTTGATACTTTATTCGTTATAATTTGTTGATATATTTGGTTGGAGAGAAAGCAGAGACTTTTTAATAATAATATTAGTCATTTTAAGAAATTGGTTTTTATAATATTATCATTTTGTTTTAATTGGATCTCAATTCCTAAATATAGATTAGCTAAAAATAACCATTTCAAAAAATATCTTAATAAGGTTAGTAATAGTATTAAGATTTTTAAACATGTAATAATATCTTTAACATTAATAATTATAGCATTAACATTTTTTCTAATTTGAATGATGTTTTTACTGATTATCATAATGCCCTTTTGATTAAAGGAGCATAAGGATAATTTTTTAAATTATTTTAATCTATAGGAATTTAACATTTTATTTTGTTAATCTTTTGTTTATATTTAGTGTTGGTTAAGATGATGCATTATGAAATTTGTTGGACCCGTACAAATAAAGTAGCGTAACCAATCTACTATTAATGCCAACAATAACGCTGCAGGCCGAGATTTTATTTGTCCTCGTTGGAACCAGCATAATTATTTTCTATGTGCCAACTGACATAGCATAGTCTACACCGCTTTAAACCAAGGTCCGATCTTGAATATTTTTTAGCATTTTTGATAGCGGGTGTAAATTCTTTTGAATAATCACTGGAAATCATTTCGATTGCGGGTCAAACTAATTAACTAAATCAAGTTGAGATTTATGATTAAGAGCTCTGGACACTCTAATGATTAATTGCCCTGCATGATTTATGTTGCCTTCTCTCCATTTTATTTTACAAATTATTTTGGGATGTTTTAAAATTTGATTTAATTAGCATGTTTAATGAATTTTATAATGGTAAATTACAATTAGGAAGATTTAATTTTGCAAGAAAAAATTTATCACATAAAAATCGGTGCTAATAATTTAAAAGATTTTAGAACTATTTCTTTAGTTAACTGCTCTGTTACAATTATTTCAAAAGTTTTCGCTAATAGACTTGACACAAGAATGAATGATCTAATCGATTGTTCACAATCTGCTTTCATAAAGGGTGGAAATATCACTGTTGGAGTGGCTGCTGTTCAAGAATACATTAATCATTGCTGTAAAAATAATATTACATGTGCTCTGCTAAAAATAGACTTTGCAAAAGCGTTTGATTTGGTGGATTGAGATTTTCTATTTGATATGTTATTAGCTAGAGGTTTTAGTCGTAAATGGATTGGTTGGATTTTTCGTAAATGGATTGGTTGGATTTTTACTTGCTTAAAACTTATAACTCTAGTATAATGGTTAATGATATTTTAGGGAATAAAATTCAACCTAAACGAGGCTTAAGACAGGGTGATCCTTTATCGCCTCTTTTGTTTAACTTAGCTACAGATGTTTTTGCTATGATACTTAAAAAAAAGTAGGTAATGGTTCTATGGGGAGTGTTGGTAGTGAAATCTCTCGCGGTGGTCTCTCTATTCTTCAATTTGCGGATGATACCTTGCTTTTTACCTCCCATTTGCCTAATCATATCATTACTCTTCAATTTATTTTATACAGTTTTGAACTTCTTTCAAGGCCAAAAATTAATTTTGATAAAAGTTCTGTCTTAGTATTAAATGACGTTGATAAGATTGAAGGTTTAGTTGCTAATACGTTTAATTGTAAAACTATGACTTTCCCTTTTGATTATCTTGGTTTTTTGATTAGACCAACTAAACTTAAGCATGATGACTGGTTAATTATAATAGATAAGATTAAAAACAGAATTTCTAATTAGAACGAGAGGTTTTTATCGAGAGCGGGTAGATTAGTTCTTATCAACTCTGTATTATTAGCTCTCCCAATCTATTGGATGTCTATGTATCTTTTCCCAGATTGGGTGATTGATAAAATTGATAAAATAAGAAGGGACTTTTTATGGAGTGGTGATAATTCCAACAGTAGTCTTAAATGTTTAGTCAATTGGGAAACGGTTTGTAAATCGAAAAAGGAAGGTGGTTTATGAGTTATTAATTTACATAACATGAATTTATTTTTATTAGGGAAGTGGTTATGGAAATTTAAGGATATAAATGATAATTCTATTTGGAAAGAAATTATTTCTATGCATTACTATAATGGTAGTAATAATTTATACCAAATTACACCTATAGTAATAAATAAGTTGTCTAATTTTTGGAAATCTATTTTAAAATGTCATGAGATTTTTAACCTTGGTACTAATACAATTGTTCATTCAGGAAATAATACTTCTTTTTGGCATGATCGTTGGATTTCTTTTATTCCTCTTAGGATAGAATTTAAAGAGCTTTACAAATTTGTAACTTTAAGAATGCTTTAATTCTGGATGTTTTTTCTCCAGATAATGACCCCCCTTGGAATTTTAGTTTTAATAAAATTTAGAAGGTACAACTCTTAGGCAACTTTCTCTGCTTTCTGCTCGATTGAATTTATATAATATCGATAATGAAAATGATAACATTAGCTGGGAATAGGATAAGAGTAAGAAATTTACTTCTAATTCTTTTTATAAATTTCTTAATTTCTTGGAAGTAGCTAATAACTCTTTTAAATTTATTTGAAAAACAAATGCTCCTCCTAAATCTAAAATTCATATGTGGTTAAACATGCATGGTAAACTAAATACTATAGAATTTTTAAAAAGAAAAAATATGCAAATTAATAATAAATGTTCTTTTTGCACTCTGTATCTTGAAGATATTAAACATGTGTATTATGATTGCAAGGATACTTACTACATTCTGAATAATACTCTCAAAATCTTTAACTTTAATTTTAAAACTAAAGTTACTGATTGTGATTACTATTGGAATAATTTAAGATTCAAGTTTAAAAAGTAAAATAGATTTTTACTTGATACTTTATTCGTTATAATTTGTTGATATATTTGGTTGGAGAGAAAGCAGAGACTTTTTAATAATAATATTAGTCATTTTAAGAAATTGGTTTTTATAATATTATCATTTTGTTTTAATTGGATCTCAAATCCTAAATATAGATTAGCTAAAAATAACCATTTCAAAAAATATCTTAATAAGGTTAGTAATAGTATTAAGATTTTTAAACATGTAATACTATTTTTAACATTAATAATTATAGCATTAACATTTTTTCTAATTTGAATGATGTTTTTACTGATTATCATAATGCCCTTTTGATTAAAGGAGCATAAGGATAATTTTTAAATTATTTTAATCTATAGGAATTTAACATTTTATTTTGTTAATCTTTTGTTTATATTTAGTGTTGGTTAAGATGATGCATTATGAAATTTGTTGGACCCGTACAAATAAAGTAGCGTAACCAATCTACTATTAATGCCAACAATAACGCTGCAGGCCGAGATTTTATTTGTCCTCGTTGGAACCAGCATAATTATTTTCTATGTGCCAACTGACATAGCATAGTCTACACCACTTTAAACCAAGGTCCGATCTTGAATATTTTTTAGCATTTTTGATAGCGGGTGTAAATTCTTTTGAATAATCACTGGAAATCATTTCGATTGCGGGTCAAACTAATTAACTAAATCAAGTTGAGATTTATGATTAAGAGCTCTGGACACTCTAATGATTAATTGCCCTGCATGATTTATGTTGCCTTCTCTCCATTTTATTTTACAAATTATTTTGGGATGTTTTAAAATTTGATTTAATTAGCATGTTTAATGAATTTTATAATGGTAAATTACAATTAGGAAGATTTAATTTTGCAAGAAAAAATTTATCACATAAAAATCGGTGCTAATAATTTAAAAGATTTTAGAACTATTTCTTTAGTTAACTGCTCTGTTACAATTATTTCAAAAGTTTTCGCTAATAGACTTGACACAAGAATGAATGATCTAATCGATTGTTCACAATCTGCTTTCATAAAGGGTGGAAATATCACTGATGGAGTGGCTGCTGTTCAAGAATACATTAATCATTGCTGTAAAAATAATATTACATGTGCTCTGCTAAAAATAGACTTTGCAAAAGCGTTTGATTTGGTGGATTGAGATTTTCTATTTGATATGTTATTAGCTAGAGGTTTTAGTCGTAAATGGATTGGTTGGATTTTTCGTAAATGGATTGGTTGGATTTTTACTTGCTTAAAACTTATAACTCTAGTATAATGGTTAATGATATTTTAGGGAATAAAATTCAACCTAAACGAGGCTTAAGACAGGGTGATCCTTTATCGCCTCTTTTGTTTAACTTAGCTACAGATGTTTTTGCTATGATACTTAAAAAAAAGTAGGTAATGGTTCTATGGGGAGTGTTGGTAGTGAAATCTCTCGCGGTGGTCTCTCTATTCTTCAATTTGCGGATGATACCTTGCTTTTTACCTCCCATTTGCCTAATCATATCATTACTCTTCAATTTATTTTATACAGTTTTGAACTTCTTTCAAGGCCAAAAATTAATTTTGATAAAAGTTCTGTCTTAGTATTAAATGACGTTGATAAGATTGAAGGTTTAGTTGCTAATACGTTTAATTGTAAAACTATGACTTTCCCTTTTGATTATCTTGGTTTTTTGATTAGACCAACTAAACTTAAGCATGATGACTGGTTAATTATAATAGATAAGATTAAAAACAGAATTTCTAATTAGAACGAGAGGTTTTTATCGAGAGCGGGTAGATTAGTTCTTATCAACTCTGTATTATTAGCTCTCCCAATCTATTGGATGTCTATGTATCTTTTCCCAGATTGGGTGATTGATAAAATTGATAAAATAAGAAGGGAATTTTTATGGAGTGGTGATAATTCCAACAGTAGTCTTAAATGTTTAGTAAATTGGGAAACGGTTTGTAAATCGAAAAAGGAAGGTGGTTTATGAGTTATTAATTTACATAACATGAATTTATTTTTATTAGGGAAGTGGTTATGGAAATTTAAGGATATAAATGATAATTCTATTTGGAAAGAAATTATTTCTATGCATTACTATAATGGTAGTAATAATTTATACCAAATTACACCTATAGTAATAAATAAGTTGTCTAATTTTTGGAAATCTATTTTAAAATGTCATGAGATTTTTAACCTTGGTACTAATACAATTGTTCATTCAGGAAATAATACTTCTTTTTGGCATGATCGTCGGATTTCTTTTATTCCTCTTAGGATAGAATTTAAAGAGCTTTACAAATTTGTAACTTTAAGAATGCTTTAATTCTGGATGTTTTTTCTCCAGATAATGACCACCCTTGGAATTTTAGTTTTAATAGAATTTAGAAGGTACAACTCTTAGGCAACTTTCTCTGCTTTATGCTCGATTGAATTTATATAATATCGATAATGAAAATGATAACATTAGCTGGGAATAGGATAAGAGTAAGAAATTTACTTCTAATTCTTTTTATAAATTTCTTAATTTCTCGGAAGTAGCTAATAACTCTTTTAAATTTATTTGAAAAACAAATGATCCTCCTAAATCTAAAATTCATATGTGGTTAAACATGCATGGTAAACTAAATACTATAGAATTTTTAAAAAGAAAAAATATGCAAATTAATAATAAATGTTCTTTTTGCACTCTGTATCTTGAAGATATTAAACATGTGTATTATGATTGCAGGGATACTTACTACATTCTGAATAATACTCTCAAAATCTTTAACTTCAATTTTAAAACTAAAGTTATTGATTGTGATTACTATTGGAATAATTTAAGATTCAAGTTTAAAAAGTAAAATAGATTTTTACTTGATACTTTATTCGTTATAATTTGTTGATATATTTGGTTGGAGAGAAAGCAGAGACTTTTTAATAATAATATTAGTCATTTTAAGAAATTGGTTTTTATAATATTATCATTTTGTTTTAATTGGATCTCAAATCCTAAATATAGATTAGCTAAAAATAACCATTTCAAAAAATATCTTAATAAGGTTAGTAATAGTATTAAGATTTTTAAACATGTAATAATATTTTTAACATTAATACTTATAGCATTAACATTTTTTCTAATTTGAATGATGTTTTTACTGATTATCATAATGCCCTTTTGATTAAAGGAGCATAAGGATAATTTTTTAAATTATTTTAATCTATAGGAATTTAACATTTTATTTTGTTAATCTTTTGTTTATATTTAGTATTGGTTAAAATGATGCATTATGAGTTTGGATTCCTTTTAAGTCTGCTTCTTATTTTGTTGCTTTTCCTATTATAATTTTAGATATAGTATTACTACTTGTACTTCATTAATACATATATATATATGTGTACATAAATTTCATTTATGTACATATATATATGTATTACTCTTATAATTTTATTTAGTTTCATTTATAGATTCAGTTTTAGGCCAGAAATGGTACTAGATTACTACTTGCAGGTTCTCAGGATTGATGATGATAGGATTTTAGCGAGACTTTCATTCTGAACTTTCCGCTTTTGCAGTAAGGAGTTCTTCCGCGTCTACAGTGTGGCGCTCTTTGTTCAGGATCATATGCATTTGCAGTGAGGCATTCTTTTCAGTACTTCTACATCGACAGAGTAGCGTGCTTCATTCTGGATCATTCCCATTCACAGCGAGGCGTTCATTTTGGTTTTTCTGTGTTTACATCGAGGCGTTTTCTCTCTCAACTGGAGCTATCTTCATATTTCATCCGCATTGAGTTGCTTCATGGATTTTAGGTACTTCTAACACCTAATTACGGGCGATGGCCTTGCCGGAACTCGATAATGAGGTGTAATGGGCGGTGTCCTTGCCGGAGCTCATTCTAGGTGTACCTGAGTCCTATACATTGTTTTTTGTACTTTGATTAGTTACCTGCCAAGCATGTTGGCAGCACTTTGGTTTTAGTGTTATATATACACACACATGTGTGCTCTCCTCTACTTTAGAGGATCACACATTTCTCCTAAAAAGGAAAAAGAAAAATCAATTTGAAATGTCATATATGTGTGAATTGAACTATTTTTTGGGTTTGCAAATAAGACGACTAGAAAATGGAATTTTTATAAAAAAATACCGTCGAGATTTATTAAAACGCTTTGGAATGGCAAATATCTCAAGTAAACCGACTTCGAAGAGTACTATTGTACATTTAGATAAAGATGAAAATTGAAAAGATATTGATCAAAAATTATACCAAAGTATGATAGGGTCTCTGTTATACTTAACGGCTAGTAGACTGGGTATTATGATAAGCGTATGTTTATGTGCAAGATTTCAAGAAAAACCTAAGGAGTCACATCATCGAGCGGTTAAAAGAATTCAATGATACTTAACCCATACCAAAGAATACAGACTTTTCTATTCTAAAGGCAGCTCTTTCTAACTCGTATCACATAGTGATGTAGATTTTGGTGGTTGCAAGACAGATATAAAAGTACGAGTGATGCATGTCATTTCATTGGTCAATCTCTAGTTTCATGGTTTAGTAAAAAAGCAAAATTGTGTCTCTCTCTCAATATGTGAAGCCGAGTATATATCAGTAGCCTTAGCCTGTGCACAAGTAATACATATGCAACAAACTCTTTAAGATTTCGGTAAAATCATAACAAATTCTCCTATATATTATGGTAACATTAGTGCTATAAATTTATCAAAATATCATATTAATCATTCTCCAACAAAACACATTAATATTCGACACCATTTCTTAAGAGATGATATTGAAAAGGGAATTATAACACTTGAATTTGTAAATACCGAAATCAAATTGCAGATATTTTTACCAAACCACTGAGCAAACTAACCTTTATAAAATTAAGATGAGATCTAGGAATATGTTCTTACAATGAATTGGTAAACTAAGATAAAAATTTATTTTACTCATATAAATTACACAGAATAAATTTTGTATAATTAATTACAAATAATTTTATCCTCATAACTAACTAACTTCTATTAAAATTATATGGTTAGATTTTTATTCCAACAAATAAACTTCTATATATAGTAAAACAAATTTTATATATAAACCAATTTTTCTGCAAACTAAATACATATTCGTTTGCAAACCATTTCTACTCAAAATGTCTTCCGACCACGACTCTACTTATTCGGCTATCTATAACCCACCTTCATCGAATAGCACCTATGTATCACCAACTAAATCCACACCTCCATCAAATCGATCGGCCTCTCTAAACATTATTGCATCACCTACATATCACACTGGTTTTCTCCTAAGGAAAAGAAAGCCAAATGGCTAATGGATTAAGAATCAACACCTCTCAACAACAAAGTTGATGAAATATATCACTATCAACAAGAGATGATAGGATTTCAACGAGAAATGTATTATGAACAATGACATCAAGGATCTCACCTTAACTTTCTCAAAAAATGCATCTAGCAATTTGTGGGCATTCATAAAAAAAATTGCATACATCAAAAATCTCCTTATTTCAAAGAAACTCTGATCAAAGCTTATAACATTACTCCAAGAAATTTATGCAAGCCAAGACCATCAAACCAAGACTGGATTGATACTCCAGCTCCTCCAAGTTGGTCTCCACAAAAGCCGATAGTAGAAGAAACAAAGGTTGAGCCAAATTCATGGGATTTAAAACAAATTAAAAAGTCTGACCACTCTAACAAAAACTAAGATTATGATAACATTTCGTCTAAATTATTTACTCAATATTGTACTTTATATATATATATATATTATTGTATGAATTTTTTTAGTAAAAGATAAACATTTTTTTTCAAAGCTAATATATTATGCACGGATAGGCACAAACGTCCGTGGGCAAAATCACAAACGTCTATCACTGGTTTTAGAAAAATATTTCCTGAAACCACAAACATCTGTGAAAACCCCATAGACGTCTGCATTAGTTTCGGGAAAATTATCCCTGAAACCACAAGCGCCTTTGATAGCCCCACAGACATCTGTCATCAGCCTTGGGTTCAATTTGCTGCAAGCCCTATATATTCATTTTCCCCCTTTCAACTATTTACCAAGCTATCTTCCAGTATACACTAGTTCTTAAAAGCTCTAATTGCTCAAAAATAGCTCCCAAGGCAAAGACTCCCGGTACCAAAAGATCTAAGAAAGGTCAATCTTCATCTTCTCAAGCACCCCTAGTCATTGATGCCCACATCCAAGAGTGGCTTCGAAATAACATGATTGCCAATAAGAAATTTGAAGAGCTAAAACAAAACAAAACTTCATTCCAGCCCATTCTACAAATTGTGCAAGTTTGGCGGATATGGAATTCAAGAACTCACCATCGCCTTTGGTTGTCGAGATTTGATCGATTTTGACCTAAACGAGGTACAAATTAATAGACTTGCAATTTTTCTATTTTACGCCAACTTATGTAGTAATGTTATCGGGACGCCTGAGAATGACAACGGTTGGTTATGGACAAGTGTTTATGGTCATATTTTTAAAATAAGCATAAACACAATTGGTCGTATATTAGATTGTTCTTCGTCCGAACTCGATTTAGAAAAAATTCCCAACCAGAGAAATTTGCCCCATGATGAAATTACACATCAAATTTGGAAAGATAGAATAACACAGTGGAAATTCGTTTACTTACTTCCAAAGGCTCAGTTGTTAAATCGAATGATAATCAATACGATAATTCCCCGCTTAGGAAGTCATGAACAAATATATGAAAACGATCACAAAGCCCTCTATGTTATATCTGGTGGGATACAAGTAAATTGGGCTAAGTTTATTCATGACGGAATAAAAAGCTTTTGGTCTCATCACCGATGCACAATTATATATGCACCATATATTATGCGTCTCTTACATTGTCTCAGGGTACCTCCTTATATTTCTCATTTTGAAGAAATCCCTTTCAAGGAGAGTGGTATAAGATTTTTATCTTTAATGCACCTTCCCCAACGACCACCTCCAATCATCAAAGCTGACTTAATGGACCATGCAACAACAACAGAAAATGTATTCGGGTCCTCAACATTCTCCTGCTCCTCAACAAACCCATTCACCTCGTCCTTCATAGCTACCTGCCTCCTCTAGTCATAGTACCGAATACTATTTCGATTCAGAGATCCAAGAAGCTCGCATTGAACTAATGCAAAATGAATCGATCTGTGATTTAACACTTAAAATCAAAAGTTAATCACGTACAACTAGTGGGCTCTGAACAATAAAACGACTGACGTGGAACGATATTTTTCAACATGAATGACTAAGATGGAAAAAACTTTAGAAAAAGTCATCTCCAGTTTAGGAAAAGTAATGAGAAAGGTACATGGAAGATCATCCTCTCGATCATCATCTTCTCCGTCACCTACACCACCTCCTCAAACTCAAACACCAATTTATCATGCTCATACTTCTTATGAAGGAACTTCTTAAGATAAAGGGAAGACTATTGAGCAAGAACAACCTGAAGAGGAGGAAGAAGATAGTGATGATATGTCCTTATCTGATCCTCACCAATTTCAATATCAACCTTACATGGCTTTCCAAGAACTTTCCATTCAAGAAAATGAGGAGTATAACGATCAAACTAATTGGCCGACAGCATACAAGCAAGATCCTTAAGCATATTGGGAGTATTATGAAAATTATGGTGGATTTTCCTATTCTTCAAACCAGTATAACTAGCTTCGTTCATTTAATCTTTTTCATTCTTTTATGAACTATGTTATTTAACTTCTATTTCATTTTGTATTACTTATGTCTCTTGTTAAAACATTATTTTATGTTCTAATTTTGTTCGACGTATCCATGATTATATATCTATTTTATTTCTGGATAATTTCTTTTCTTGTGTTTTGATAATGACAAAGGGGGAGAAATATATGCATATACATAGGGGGAGATAAAATTAAGCACAAGTTATTTTTATAACTAACGAGTGTATGGTTGTCATCATCAAAAGAGGGAGAATGTTAGAACCTCCATTCTATAGTTTCAATGACAACAGCTATACAATCGCACATATTAAATCTTATCAAGATTACAAGTATATAATACAAGAGATCGTTATGCTCAAAGATGTCAAGACTCGGAAACATACAAAGGCTTATGGACCATGCTGTGATTAGTAAGGTTATAATAGTGTATTAAGAGTCTTAGAAAAACATTGTAAGGTCTCCTTGAGTATATATATGCACATATGAATTCATATATTCAACATTGGCATAATAAAACTGTGATATTCAAATATGTCCATCCACAGACGGCTGTGGGAAAGCCACAAACGTCTATGAATATTTTTGGGAATTTAATCTCGGAATCCATAGATGTCGGTGGTTTTCCCATAGACATCTGTCATATAGAAACTACTCTAATATGAAAGGATGCTTCATTTCATATTGAATAATAGCATCCCTTCTTCAACGGTTGCAGCCATTAAAACAAATAGAGTTTGTTTAAAACCTCCTCATATGCATCCACTCAAACCTATATATATTTCAAAGATTGAGAATTGGAAAATATTATTTAATCTATTCTCTTGATTTCTTATTACTCTCCATTTACATATTTGCACATACATTGCTTACATATTCTCAGTCTATCATAACCACAATATTATTTTGGTTAAACCACTTCCTATAACTCAAAGTACTCACGATCACATACTCAAAGGAGATCATAGGAAGAATTGTACTATTAGTCAAAATCCATGTTATTTGGAACACAAGGTTGTCAGAGAAATACTTTTTGTATTAGTCTATTCCTTCGGGCGAACGAGAGTTATTTGGTTAAAGGAAATACAGAAAGGAATTTCGAGACTGGACGTAGGACGGGAGGTCTGAAATAGTATAAAATATCTGGTGTGATCGCTTTTATTATTTACCTTCTTTATATTCGGTTATTATTCTCTGCTTAGTATAATTTGTAACATACACCCTCGCAATTACATATATAAGTTGCATTATATAAAGATCTTATAGCAGTACAAAAGTTTCATGGTCAAATTCCATCTTTTGCAAAATTTCCATTTTTATCCCTATCTTATTTAAATTAATTTGTCCAATTTATTTTTTTATGGTTGATTTTAATGGATGTTACACTAAGCTCTGATATAAAACGTAACAACTTGTAATTTGTAACACCCAAAAATCATCTACATCAAAAATAGACCTCCGAATATCATAAAAGATAAATTATCAGGGTAAAAGTAAAATGAAACACTAACCCAAGACATTGATAGGATTTGATAAGGGAATGATAACATATAATATACAGAATATGCATGAGAAAAAAGGATGGCAATATATAATAGACCACACTAGTAGAGGCTACTAAAAAATGAATATCAATATAGAAAGTCAAAATACATCAACTCCCTACAACAGGGACGTCTGAATAAATATCTGATACAATAAGTCACGTAGACAAATAACAGGTTTGTCATGTACTACTAAAATATCAAGTATACATATCCAAGATAACAATGACATGCCTCCGTAATGCTGCAGCTGCGTATCCTTATAGTGTATCCGTAAATGCACCTGACTCACAAACTACTCAAACGTACCCGAGAGTCGTTATGACATAAACCGACAAAGGCAAAACACAGGTCAGATATAGCCTGGTGTGAGGGAAACTATCTCAAGATACCGCATATCAAAATTATATACAAATAGAACAGGAACTGAGGTATAGTCGGTCCTCTCCACAAATGTGGCTCAGGGATGAACTGGATTATACATAAACAAGTAAAGTAAACCCATCATAAAAGTAGGGAATCATACTATAACTTACTTTTTTCCTGCAACCAACAAATCAGCACAACTAATATGATGTGATTGGAACGTAACAACATACTATGATAAAGTAACCCAATATATGAATACAAAGACACTGTAAATATCACAATACAAGCGTATCCTAGAATACACAATATTATCAGCCAACTAAAATAATGACAAACGATGGACGAATTATAAAAAAAATGATACTCGCCATTTCTGATGAGTGGAGTCCGCGGTAGACAATCTAACATTGACCCCGAGCAGCATTGTAACGACCCGCTTTTTCGTACAGTTAAAGCAGCCAATGAAGCACACATGACCCACTCAAATTGAACGGAAAGGTGGATAGTTATGGGAAAAGAAAGAAGAAAAGAAGAACTAAACAAATACAGAATCTCATAATGTGATGAGCAGATCTATAATATACACAAAGTCTTTACAAAAAGAAATCACCTTTATTATATATACACATAATCAAAATCAGAGTACACTAGCCCATCTCCCTTCCGGACAGTTATAGCAACATGTCCTTACAATTTGATAAATACAACAAAAAAACCCAAAGAATACTAAACAGTGGAAGAATATACGATAAGTGAATACGTCTTGGAGAATCTAGCTTATCTTCTGAAAGCTCCAAGAATACAGCTAAACTTGGAAAATATGCTCGGTCTGACCCGAGCATTATAAGGAAAACAATGCCCAGGTTAGTCTGGTAAAACCAGCGTGAGAAACTCAAATCACAAGGAATTTTATTTATTATAACTTGTAAAAATCCTTTATAATCAAAGGTATCTCATAAGACCATGCTGCATATAAACACGGACTAGTTTTTACCTTACGATAACCAAAACATTTATAATAGAAAATTCAGTGATATTATAATAATGTCTAAGGGTGAAAATAATAATAATCAAGTAGCTGTGATGCTCGTGAGTGTACATCACAACAATACTATGTATATAATCAAAAAATCGATAACGCACATTCGCTAATTGTGTAGGATTCCATAGATGTGTCCTCGGTACTTCGAGAAACGATCCTCCTGCACAAGGATCAGAGATATTCTTCTGAAGCAGCATACATTTCTAGTGATGTACCATAGGAGAAACATAGCTGGTTTCGCTAAAACCGAGTGCATCTCCCCATGCATGCATAACAACTGTAAGTAACGTCTAGGAGGAGCCGACAACACTCTATGGGTTTGCGAACCCTACTAGCCATACCTTCTATCTCCGGTTTTAGTCATTACCGCTGATAAGGCTACGTCCGACATTCCAGATCACGCACCGCCATCAAAATAGATCATAGAGTCCCATATGGATTTCAATACCCCAACGGGTCTCAGAATCACACATGAATTCCCACATCTTAAATAGATCTTGGAATCACACATGGATTCCCATGCCCTAGCAGGTTTCGGAACCGCACATGGATTCCAACATCTCAATATATTACAAAACTCCTCCGTAGAACCACATATTGTTTCGGATTGGTTAAGGTTTTTGAGCCATCTTTTTCGAGTACACTCTTCCGTTTCTCTGGCACTCCACAAACCAATCGCCGATTTTCGAAATGCTCATTACCGATTCTTTAGGACATAATCAAACAATACATAAGAGCGGGGAGCACCTCATAACCGTTTAAGTGGACGGATCTCCTTATCATTTGTCCTAGAAGAACAAAACGAGTTTATACGTACACTATAGCACCATCAACAGTAACTGTACCATATAATCCCCGTGTTTCTCCTAGATATTTCCAGAGTTAAAATCCTTCGGTGTTAAGTAGGGAATATTTCCGTACCACCAAAATTAAGAAGGATTACATATTTAGTCCAAGATTTGATAGTCGGTTATTTAACTATGAAATAATCAAACATTCAAGACAAGATCACATTTCCTATGGAAATCACAAAGCCTCTTAAATTAATCTTTCAAGTATTTAAAATCACATTTCTAATACTTGAAAATCACTTCCATATACTTATATCAAATGGATAGTATATTCACAAACCACTATATTCTCGATACTTAGAAAATACAACTGGGGATAAGTATATTCATCATTTCACTTTCAAACTTAGAAACTTTTCCATGTACTTAAGTAATACTATAAGTATATCCACGAAACATTTGGAAAGATTTTCTATTCAAATCATATTAAAATGGCTAAATGTAACGACCCTGAATTTTTGACATTTAAAATGTGAATATTTAATTGAGTTTAAATATTCGAATGATAATTTAAATTTGAAGTTCAAGTATCAGAATGAATTTGGCGAGTAAATTATTAAATTTAATTATTGAAACTGGGTAAAAATTTGAATCTTCAGTTTTAAGCAGATTAAAAATAATCTGAAGGCTTGGAAAATTTATATTGATAATTCTGGAGATAATAGAACTTTCACAATTGAAATTGAAACTGTTTTGTTCAGTTTTGAAATTTAATCGTTCGAATCGATATTTAAAAATAGCGTTCCGTGGCACAGTCTCGGAATTCGACGAAACCAGTTCCATTGGATCCGTAATATTTTATTATTATCGGATTTTTGTTTTCGTGGCTTTCAGAGTTATTGTGTGATCGTACGATAAGCAAACGCGTTGATATAATATAACAAGATAATTTTGAATATAAAATATAAAGGTTAAATCAGTAGCCACCCTAGCATCTGATTTCCGTCGACCTAGTTGTCTCCTCTCGTACAAAACAACATTATCTCGTTCCCCCCCTCTTCCTTTATCTGTTCAAACATTTCAAACGAAAGAGAAATAAAACGAATGAAATAAAAATGGCAGACAAATCTCGTTCAAAGAAAAACAATGGTCGAGCAAATCAAAACCCTCTTTCACCTCCAGGTTTTGTTCACGAGATCACTTTGCAAATAAAAAAAAAATGGAAGCACGCGAGTTCCCCTTTCTCGTTCTAATGGCTGAAGCCTGAGAATAAAAATCGCAATGAAGGCGCTCGCGTTCGAGCAAGCGAGGCAGTGGTCGCGGCAATGTTCTGGGAGGCACTCGTATAGGCGAAGTCGAGCTCGTGCTCGTCGCAAGGCAGTAGCAGCGGTGGGTAGGCCGCAGTAACGTTCGCAGGTCGAGTTGGGTTTCGCGTGGTCGGAGCTGTAGAAGCAAGGAGGAAGCGACTCGATTTCCGTTCGAATTAGGGGAGGCTCGCAGGGGCTTGGGCGGCGACTGGCGTTAGCACGTGGAAGTGGAGGGTCGCGATGATTTTCAGTGGGTGGCGCGCGTGAGCTCTAGGTCGTGTTCGAGGGTAGTGGGTTCGACTGGCATAGTCGCGATGGTCGCAGTGTCGATATGTGCGTTTGAGCATCTCGATTTGTTTTCCAAGCAGTGAGGTATAACTGTTAATCTGAATTTATTTAAACAAATATTCATATGTGGATTAGGAATGTAAACAGAAGAAAAAAAGAGATGTTCCAGTTTTGGTTTAAAGATGTACAAAGTATATATATATATCTTCAAATAAATATATTTTCATTTAAAAAGGATATTGATTTTAAACAGTTTGAAGATAACAAAATAAAGCAATATATTTGTTTAGTTAACTTATTTAAAATTTATTTTAATTACTAAGGGATTATTCAAAAGGAAGCTGGTTTGGAATTTAAATTTTTTTCGTTAAATTTAAATCATCAGTTAGATTAAAGTAAAATAAATTGTAAAACGAAAATTTATTATTCGATTTATTTCGAATATTAATGAAACTGCATAAATTGTTTATACAAGGTTAAAAAGTCAAGAAAATCGAGTCAAGCTGGAATGGAAATTGGATTACAAATTAAAAGCTAAGGTGAGATCTTCTCACTCAAATTGAAAAGTGGAATTTTCAGTTATTGTTTGTTTGCTGTTGGATGTGATATTAGATATAGTAGGATATATCTATATATATATATAGCAATATATACATATTGGCATATGTATATATTGGATTGATTGATTTCCCGCCTCGTATAGCGGATGAGACCCTATTGCGCCGTTAGTAAGCGGATGATATTTTTATAAAAACCCATATACCGCGATATTCCACCTCAAAGTGGAATTGGTATTGTGCTAACATCTGTGGATGCAGGGAAACAGGTTGGAGGGATCCAACAGGATTCCTCAAAACATTTGAATTGATTTCATATGTTGTTTGATTGATTATTTATAATCTGTGTATGATTATATCTGTGATTGAATTTGTTGAAGGCTAAAATTTAGCCGAATGTATTTTTGGTATCGTTGGATACCAGAAATGAATGAAATTGGATTTCTGAAATTAAAATTGAATTTTTGATGGTTTGGGAAAATAAAAGAATTTATTTTAAAGGAGATAAATTTATTTGAAATCAAAGTGATAATTGATTGGGTATTTAAAATAAATCTTTGAGGAATCGATATGAAAACTTATTTAATGTTGAATGAAAAATTGATTTTTGTGTTGAAAATAAATTTGGGAATCGATTTGTAAAATGATTTGGTAATTGGGATTAAAAGTTAAAATCAATTTGAAATGTGATTCGGTGTTGAAGTAAATTCAGAAATCAATTTGAAATTCGATTTGGGATTTGAAATAAAATGGAGAAATCAATTTTTAAAGTTGATTCGGGGTTGAAAATAAATATTTGGAAAACGATTTGAAAATCGAGTAAAAGTGGATTTTTAGGAATGTAAATTCCGAATAGAAGTTGTAAAGGAAAGGGAAATTTGTTTTAAAAATAAATATTGATTTATTTTTAAAAGTGTGGAAAATATTGTTTGAAATCGGATTTTCAAAGTGATGAAGTGTGGAAATAAATTTACAAATTTGAAATGTAAATTTGAAATAAATCGATAAGGATTTATCAAATTGGTTTAAATGGACCATAATATGATTTGAAATTGATTTTCAAACGTGAAGTGTGAAAATGTGATTTGAAATTGATTTTTCAAATGTGAAGTTTGAAATACGATTTGAAATGGATTTTCAAATGTGAAGTGTGGAAAAATATATATATCTTGTGAAAAGATTTGAAATTTAATAATTTGGGAAAAATTATTTAAATTGGATGTTTGTTGTGAATGTTGTTTGATAGTTAAATAACAGACTATCAATATTTGCCTTTGAAATGACACTTGATTTGTTTTTAAAACAAACGCTCATTATTCGGTTAAGCCGGGAGAGGACCTTTGTGTCATATAACCCATTTCGAATAGTGATACGTCGTGAATGGATTGCATTTGAAGACCGGTGTGAAGACCGGATATTTGTGAAAATGAAAGGACAACCTGTCGAATGTCTCTGCACCGAGTTGCTCCGGTATAGAGATTTATATCACTCTTTTTGTGATGGGAAGTCCGGACGTGATTAGTGAATATCCGGATTGCAAGGGCTTCTTTGGAAGTGCCTTCGGTTCCGTTCGATCCCGGAACGGACTTGTATGGATGTGTGTCTGACGTTACACTTTGAGATGTAAAGCTGGTTTCTATCAAATACATTTCTGTTGGTGGCGGAGAATTTATTCTCTTAGCTTAACACCCTTCTCTGAGACGTACGAGCTCATAGGTTATGTAGTTGATGGTTACTAGTGATACATTCCCAATTTGGTAATGTGGCACACGAAGTGCTGTTGATCAATTGTGGATCAAAGCGTTGCTTTGTGAAGAAGCGTGGCTTTGTGAAAAAGCGTGGCTTTGTGAAAAAGCGTAGCTTTGTGGACGAGACTTCATCGAGCCTCACAACCCGGTAATGGTCGAAACAGGAATGTGCGGCAAAGGTTTGTAGGGGTAGCGTCCCTAGGGTATGCCATTTCCTTCTGGATAAAAGGTGATATCATGGTATGGAGCCCAGATATTTTACCTATGTTGATTATATTTTGTGGCTGTTGCGTTTTGATTGAGGATCCTCGGATAAAGGTCGGTAACGACCGGGGGATGGCATAGCTCGTGTGTTAGTTACCTAGTTACAGCTCGGTTAGAGCGTGAGGTAGCGTCGGCCTTTTGTTTGCAGAGATCCAGTTAGGATCCGGGGCGTCTTTCCAGAGGCGTTCTATTTCGGTATAAGGAAGTTCCTTTTCCTGACCATTTGTTGGAAATCCAAAGAAACAATACGAACCCTGTACGGTTTTTAATTGTATTACCTGCTATGGAATGTGGCGGTAACCTGCTATTGAACGTAGTAGCTATAGTAGGCATACAACAATGGTTGTATGTTGGCTAAGATTGATATTATACTTTCGAAATGTTTTCCACACTAGACATTAATAATAATATCAATTGATTTTGCGTAGTAAGCATTTTTAACTATCATAAGGAGAAATCTCCTTCAATTCTGCATTTGCATTGTGTGTGTGGTGGGAGGCCTTATGGTAGTTTCATTTTCCAAAAGCATTGCGAAGTTGTTTTATTTTCTTTGAGAAAATAATTGTTTTACGATCTCACACCAGTCACCATGACTGACCTGGAGTTTATTGTTCCCTTTCTAAACTCTGGGTGCCCATAATTTTCCACACGGGCAGCCTAGAGTTATGTTATCAGGATATTCTGGATATTCTGGAGCTTTGGAGATGAGCTGGATGGCGAAGCGTACTATCGTACTTGTTATTTATTCCGCTGTGTATTCTGTATGAGGACAAGTTTATATAACTGTCCATTGTTGTAAACTCTGATGATTGATGTATGTATAAACTGATATAGTCTTTTGTTTTAAAGATTATTGATTTATCTATTATATATTGTTCCGCTGCGATATGTGAGATTCTGATATTGTTCCTGTTTTGTGTTTTCTGTGTTGTTCTTCTTTCGTTTTCTTCTATCTTTTCTTCTACCTCTTCTTTTAACCCTAAAGTTTCGTGTTTCCGCCATTCGATTATTCGACAATTTGGTACAGTGGACGTATCGGTGTCGAGTTTTCAGAAGACGGATTTGCGGGTCTTTACACTAAACCTTCATATGTCATAAAAACGGAGATATTAATAATCCAAACACTAATTCTTTCCATAAATCTCTTCTATTTTATAAATAATTATCTCCTTTATAACTTTCTAAATCAATTTATAAAATATTTTATAAATCTTCAATTTATTTATAAAATACTCTTTTATAAATCAGAAAATCCTATTTATAAAACTTAACCTTATTAAATCTCTATACCCATTCATAAATATACATTCTGACATTATTTAAAACCAAACTCCATTGCCAATTCCAAAATCTCTTTCCAATTTATAAACCCTTTTTAAACCTTTCATTTAAAAACAACTTTAATCTTTTTGATCATATATAATTTATTAACTTCAAACAGTATTGGTATAGTAATAATAAATTATTCTTAAAGAAATATTAATATATATTAATAAATTAACTTTTAAAACAATATTAATACATTAATAAATTAACTTTAAAATAATAATATAATTAACTTTAAATAATAATTAAATAAAAATCCAATTAAAGTAACTTTGATTAAATAATTAATTAACTTCTAAACAAATAATTACAACCAACATTTAAAATAGTAATTAAATAACTTGGAAAAATATTCTTAAATAACTTTATGGAATACTTATAAAGGATCATAAAATAATTAACCTTTTATTTCATTAAAATAAAAATCATTTATCTTTTAAAACATTATTAATAAATAATAATTATCTTTGAAGTCTTATTAATAATTAAAAATTATACTTTTAAAATAACTTTATTAAATAATTAACTTTTCAATTTAAAAAGAGGGTTAGCAATTCCAATGGTACTTAATCAAGTCACCATTAATTTCATTAGACTATCCAAGTTATAATCCAATATTTACATAACATCAGATATGTAAATTAAACCCATAATTGACAAGCATTTGCTAATATAACACTTACCCAATATTAATAAACTGGAAGGCACAAAAGTGTCTATACTAATGTAATAACAGAATAGGGTTTATTTTTGCAAAATAAATGTCCAAATTTAAACTATCCAGTTAATAATAGCAGAACGGTGATTTATTCTACTAAACAGATGTCTAATTTATTTAATTAGCGAAACAGTTTTTATTCCGCTAAACAAATATCCAATTACCATATTCAATCCAATTTAACTCAACAATATTTTATTTGGCTAAATAAACATTCATAATTAAGGTGTATAAATTTTAACGACGTTATTAATTAAAATAACGTAATTCAAATCTTGTGTGTTTTAATATGATATAATTTGTGCTTGTCCAAAGTTATCAATAAGTCACACTTCAATGTTGTACTTGTCCATACGAGCCCAACGCAAAAATCTATGTGTCAATCGAATTTCAAATGACCGAGATACAAATTTTCAAAGTTTAAACGTTTTAAAACTTTAACTAATCGGTTAAAATTAAATTTCTCACCACACTACTTTAGCCCAAAGCCCACAATTCCTCCCAAGCCCAAACCTGTAAGCTCCTTCATCCCCAATCCTTCCTCTCCTCTTTTATCAATTCAAGAAAGTGCACAACCCAAATCGTATGCATGTGCACACCGCGACACGAGTCTACAGACCACGAACGCATAACGGACTTCGCCAACATGATCCTCCTCGCGTGCTCCACTCAACTGACACCTTAACACCATGTCCGTACCTCCTATCTTGGGCTCAACCAGACATCCAACGTGCACGCACATACAAAAATCGCAAACGCTTATTATCGTCGATTCCCACCAAAACTTGCCACGACGTGCGATCTTCCTCCAAGAACTCAACGCTAACCTCCAATTTCTCCATCGATGCTCCTAGCTCCGACGATCCCTAAACCTAGTTTTCGATCATCATAGATCGTCAACAGGAAATGCCACCGAACTTACACTAAAAATCCAACATCGCCATATGATCCCAACAACACATACGACGTCAATCGATTCGAAGCGAATCTAGAGAATTTAATTTTAGAAATCTATTAACATATTTTTACTCTTACAGATATTTGACGATATCTCGCTCGTTTTTCAATGAAAATTCGAGCGACCAATTTTAAAAAAAATAGATACTGATACAAACTACTTTGGTGTTGAATGCTTTCTTTGAAAGTGAGTAGATTAGGAGGATTTGATTTTTGAAAGGGAAGTGGAGTTTATTTTTGATGATAGGAAATCAAAATATCAGGAGAAACCAATCTCCTATCCCCGGTACATGCACACATATATATACCACCCAAGTATATGATGATTGATCTAGACTAAATCAAAGAAGACAATCGTGGACAAAGAACTGCTATGGTGAAGGGGACAACAGCGATTGGTTGGCTGGGAGAGAAGCATAATAGTGGCTACACTGTTTAATGATGGTTGGGTTGCAAAAAAAGACTGTGTGTAGGTGTACGGTACTGTGTATACTTGTGTTTGATTTTGAATTAAATTCCGGTACCCTGCCACACCATACCGCGTCTGATTATGAGCCGCGATTAACAGAAAAATAAAATATGATCGCGTACAGAATTGGAACGCGATCACAAAAAAACAATAAAATAGACAAGTTAACCTGTTTGGTTAAATTCCAAAAATGTCGACATTTGCCGTAAAAATACGTCAAACAAAAATTTGAATATTTTCCAAATTAAATTTTTTGGAAATATCATATAAATTAAACTAAAAATATGTCGTTAGAAATCAAGTCTAAATTTGAAACACGGATTTTATTTTCTTTAAATAAAAACCTCTAGTCGAATATTTCAAACAAATTAAATATTTCAAAATTTTAAAGTGATAAAATTCCAGGTCGTTACAAGCATCCAGTGTGATCGAACTCCTGTAGATCTCACTATATGTGACGCCCCACCTCTATGCTCACAATAACAAAGAGTATTAGAAGGATTACTGTCTGTTATTACGAAGAATAAGGCTGGATAGGAGCGGCCATCCGTAGTTGGCCTTACATTAGTATTGGTTACCTCGATAGGAGTGGTATATATATTTTACATTTTTCATCATTTCTTTATTTACTCCCATCGACATACCCAATTACCAGTATAAAACGAACTACGATGGTTCATAATAGTTTAGGATAATATATATAATAATAACACAGATACAAAAGAATGCGGAACACTGATAACAAAAAGTCTCATATATATAAATAACTGATGTCAGTTACAATACATTTAACACAATACATATGATACAACTACACTGTCGACTCTGGAAGCTATATATACAAATACATTATCAACTAATGTACATGAATACATATCAACCTAATCCCTACATTGACTACTATAAAAAGACGCAGACCACTTCAAATGATATGAAAAGTCTTCATAGATCAAACAGTAACTCAAAGCAGGAAATCTACAACCTGAAATAACTCGGGTCTGACCCGAGTATTAAATTCAAAAGAAAATAATACACGGGTCAGTCTAATTCAAACTCAGTCATTAATGCATGGAAGCAATAATAATCAATATCAAAAAGACGACAGTCACAGAAATCTCGTATATCCGACTCCTTGGTAAGAGAATCGGATAACGACAGATATAACACTAAACAGTGTTAAACAATAAATCAGCTAATCCAAATCACCAAAAAGATAGATAAAAGATTACCAATGCAGATAATTCAAAAAACAACAGAATTGTCTAAACGACAATTAATAACAAAATCTAATTATTTAATAAATATTTAGAAACTCATAATCTAATTATCTAGAAGATAATTAGACAACACAAAATAATCAATTTAAAGCATCACTTCTGGTAGGGCTGCAGTATACGCATGCGTATACTGCCTCGCCACTACAACCTGAAATACACAAAAGATCAACGAACCAAAATCAAATGAAGATTCAAATCCCAATGCCACGACCTCAATGGTCAAAGCAGACAGACATGGACAATGTGCACGTATGTACACATTGAAAATTTACAAACGAACACGAGGTCAAACCCAAAATAACGGATTCAACTCATGTGAATTCGAAAGCAAATCCAAATACAATAAATAGTCGGGAACAACATATCATAGATAGCCCACATGCATAGATTCAAGCCAACCCGAAAAGATCAACTCCAGCTACAAAATGTATACAGATGAAACCTTGTGCAACAACTAGTAGAACAAATCCAAACAACTCAAGTGCTAGCCATAAGTAAATGTATCAGAAGATCCATGGCATGAACCATGTTTAATAAGAAAACTTTAAATTCAAATACTAGACAAAACAGTGGTCAAAGTGGACAATGCAAGATGAACGCAGTGAAGTACTACCCAATGCAACTACATGATGAGCAAAAATGCAAGAAACAGTCAATGGTTAGACTGGTCAGTGCAAGTTCAAGTGCTCGACAATTTAAAAACTGCAATACAACAGCATAAGCATAGGTAGTTAGAATAAATACTCAATGTATGTAAAGAAACCAGACCTGATAGAAATATTCAGGCATTACAAACATACATGAATGCACAAGTATAGTGACAGTATGAACCACTACAACCATCAGGTTGCAAACACTACAAAGATGACACTGATGTACACATATAAACAGTGTGACAAACAGTCATATATATACACATGAATGCATATATATGAATGAAGCAATGCCACAGAAATAATAGAACTGCAGTGGGCCGAGCATTGAAAATGTTCCAAAGCTAAAGCCAAAATGAAACACGCAGTTCAAAATCAAAGTCAGTGAGCAGGAAGACAGTGTCAAATAAATAAATCAATGCCGAAGTCCACTAAAGCAAGTTCGAACAACTCAAGTGACCAAAGTCGACAAGAATCGAATCGTGGTGGTCACGAATGAACTCAAAATCGTCAAACCCAAAAACGAACCATGATTATCCACGAAAACGAACAGCTCAAAGCAATCGAGCACAACAAATTAACTTCAATGGCCAAAACATATCATAACAACATCGAATGGCTCAGAATAAATCAGGTCAGAGCCACGATGATCAAAGAAAACGAACAAAGCCGTGTGTACAAAGAAATCACAAGATATTCGAATTGACAAAGTCGAAAATCATCACAGGCATCTAAACAAAAACAAATGGCCGAAGTAGCACAGGTCAATGCAAAGTATACCAAAGTCAAAAACAACGAAAGTTCAAAATGCAGAAGACTCAAGTCAAAAGCCCCAAGTAAAACAAACGTATAATGGCCGAAGCCAATACACCAGCAGTAGCAAAGCCGATGTCAACATAGTAAAGTCGAAGACTATATTTTTTTTCTTTTTAAACCAAAGTAAACTTTAAAACTGTCAGGGAAGCAATGAAGATCATCCAGGAATCGCAATCCCCAAATCAATGTCGTTTTAAATAAATGACAGTTTTGAACAAGTGATAAACAGATTAAATCACTAGCCGAGATAAACAATCACAAAAATATATGAATTCGAGCAAAATCTCAGTCAGGATGGACAAAACCAATAAAACACGAATTGAACCAAGACAGATAAAAATCATCAACAACGAAACACAATCAAACTATTGGAGCACTATACAAAGCCCGAATTAGATGTGAGTAAATAATTTACTCACCTTTGTTTTTGAAGAGCACGAATTCGATGTCTTCGAATTTGCGAATACCCTAGCTACAGAAGATTGAACAAGCGCAGACTCCAAGCACAACCAAAGTCGAACTCGATCGAATTGATGTAACCGCCAGCTGATAGAAGCGATCGCCAAAGCAAGGTCGAGGTCATCGATGGAACGAGTCACAAAAGTTGGCGTCTTCAGTTTTGAAGAAGCCCTAGCTTCGAAAGAGGGACGAACGAGAGAGGCCGCCATTTGTTTTTCTTTCGTTCAATTTCTTTAGGGTTATCAAAAATGAAGAAAAAGGGGAACGAGCTGAATGTTTTAAAAGAAGGGAACGATTTGCCTAAGATGATTATCACGGCAAAATATAAAAAGAAATGAAAATGTGGCCCAATACAAATTTTTATAAAGTCCACATATCATTCTCCAATTTTTTTCAAAAGAATTTCAATCGGTTAAAATTTCCATAGAAATTGACAAAAGAAATCTAACCGTCATTTTGACGACAATTAACTGTTATAAACTCCGGGTTGTTACAGACTCCCCTCCTTATAAAAATTGCGTCCCCGTAATTTTCATACTTAAAGTTGTCTATAACAATTATTTTTCTACCATAAACTGGTTACACTAGAAAAATAAAGGTAGAGAATTCAAACATCAAAGAAATCTTTTAATTTCATAAAATAAATTCACAATTCTCAACAAAATATAATTATCAAATAGATAATCAGAAAACAACAAAACTGAATGAACGCAATTATCAGCAATATTCAATTATCAATTAGACAATTAGAATTCAGAAATCACAAAACAGCAATATCTAATTATCGATACGATAATTAGAAAACAGCAAAATCTAATTATCAACAAAGATAATTAGAAAACAGAATTCGCAAATCGCAAAACTGCAAATATCTAATTATCCAGCAGATAAGTAGAAAATACGAACTTCATAATCATCAAACTATAACTATCAACAGAGATAGACATAGATAGAAAACAGCAATCCAATAAAATCAGCATACCCTAGAATCAATTGGGGACTAGAAAATCTCATATCAATAAAATCAACAACCATCCAATTATCCAAACGATAGTTAGAAAACAAATCGACAAACCTCTAATTATCAAAAACGATAATCAGGAACATCAAATCAACAATTATTTACTTATGAAAAACGATAATCAAATTTCAAATCAATGAATATTCGATTATCAAAAACGATAATCAAATTTCAAATCAATTAATATTCGATTATCAAAAACGATAATCAAATTTCAAATCAACAAATATTCGATTATCAAAAACGATAATCAAATTTTAAATCAACAAATATTCGATTATCGAAAATGATAATCAAATTTCAAATCAACAAATATTCGCTTATCGAAAACGATAATCAAATTTCAAATCAATAAATATTCGATTATCAAAAACGATAATCAAATTTCAAATCAACAAATATTCGATTATCAAAACGATAATCAAATTTCAAATCAACAAATATTCGATTATCAAAAACGCTAATCAAATTTCAAATCAACAAATATTCGATTATCGAAAACGATAATCAAATTTCAAATCAATAATATTTGATTATCAAAAACGATAATCAAATTTCAAATCAACAAATATTCGATTATCAAAACGATAATCAAATTTCAAATCAACAAATATTCGATTATCAAAACGATAATCAAATTTCAAATCAACAAATATTCAATTATCCAAAGCGATAATTAAATCTCAAATCATTAAATATTTAATTATCAAAAGCGATAATTAAATCTCAAATCAACAAATATTTAATTATCAAAAGCGATAATTAAATTTCAAATCAGCAAATATTTAATTATCAAAAGCGATAATTAATTCCCAAATCAACAAATATTTAATTATCAAAAGCGATAATTAAATCTCAAATATCTAATTATCACAAGCGATAATTAGAAACAACAAATATCCGATTATCAAAACGATAATCAGAAACAACAAATATTTAATTATCACAAGCGATAATTAAATCTCATAACAGCAAATATTTAATTACCGATACGATAATTAAATCTCATAACATCAGATATCTAATTACCTGCAGATAATTAGAAACAACAAATATCTAGAAATCAATTAAGAAGACTAGAAAATCAATATAAAAGCTTGGATCGATCCCATCAGATGGCGAGTTTTTAATTCGCCGCACGTGCATCAACAAATGGCCGAAGCCTACCAAGTACTCAACATAATTTTGGCGCCCAACAAATGACCCGAAGGTCCAACAAATGACCCGAAGGTCTAGTACTGGTATTTGACCCGAAGGTCCTCGTATGACCCGAAGGTCCAACGTATGACCCGAAGGTCTAACAAAGTGGCTCGAAAGCACACGAAATCATCAAATATTTCAATTAACGAGTCCGAAATTAACCAAAATAGAAAACGCACATGTCCCATAACCACAAGTTTTACTAAATCGTTTAATTCTCTCCATCGTTTCCTTGAAAGTGCAAAATCATCAAATCATCAAAACAGCGGATATTTCAATTAATGAGTCCGGAATTAACCGAAATAGCAAACGCACATGTCCCATACCACGTGTTTTACTAAATTGTTTGATTCTCTTCATCGTTTCCTTGAAAGTGAAAAATTGTGTATTTTGTAAAAATACACTTTACATTCTCAAACGGACAAGTCCGGAATTAAGCGAATCAGTAAAAGAAAGGGGTCATAATCCTTTATTTTGCTGAAACGTTTAAATCGCTTCCTCATTCTTTTGAAATCGCAAACTGTAAAACTTCTGAAAACAATTTTATTTATTTTATAAAAATAACAATTCACATTCTCAACTGGACAAGTCCAGAGTTAACCGAATCAGTAAAAGAAAGGGGTCATAATCCTCGATTTTGCTAAAACGTTTAAATCGCTTTCTCATCCTTTTGAAAGCGCAAACTGTTAAAATTTTTATAAAACAATTTTCATTTTTAAAACGATTTTCCAATCATGTGATTAAAGCAGAAATATTAGTAACAATTTCAAAAAGGAAATTGTACTTCCCAAAACACCGTAAAACGAATCTCAGAATCAGCATTGCGGAATAACCGCTTGAAAATCCACTTTTAAAATCTGATGGTTACTGAAGCCAAAGCGACAGTAATTTTTAAACGTCAAAATCTCATCAAAATACTTTACATCAAAATGTAACACCAGTGAATTTTCATTCATTAAAATTGTCAACAAAACACCGTGCTTCAAAATATAGCACTAGTGTAAAAATCCCGTTATAAAAATAACGGCAACAAAATACGTTTCATAACCAAGCATCGGTTCAACGTAAAATAAATGCAGTAACGTGCAACTCAAATTTGCACGTACTACAAAATGAACAAAGAAATCATTCGAATATATCTTCAATGAAGATAATTCAAAACAGCTAAATCTAATCAATATATGATTAGCATAAAAGAAAACCAGCAAAGATCTCAACAAAATCACATAACTGCAATCATTTCGAATCCTCAATTCGGAATCGAAATTCTCAAGGAAACAAAATAAATACAGCTAGGTAAACAACAAATGAAATTTATTTCAATTTCGTATTTTGATTTTTAAATCAAAAAGATTATCAGTCGTACTCAGCGAAGACAGTTTCACTGTTTCCGCTGCGCACTCTGATAAACAGAACACAATTTAATCAAATCAACAAAACACAGTTTCACTTTTATTTTTAAATAAAGATATTTAAAAATTTCATCAAAATTTCAAAACTTTAGTTTTGACTCAAAGCACAAATAAAACATCGACCAATAGTTGTAACATATGTTCCATCTAAGTTATGCTTTATATTATGTCCATAAACCCCAAGCTCTGATACCAACTGTGACGCCCCACCTCTATGCTCACAATAACAAAGAGTATTAGAAGGATTACTGTCTGTTATTACGAAGAATAAGGCTGGATGGGAGCGGCCATCCGTAGTTGGCCTTACACTAGTATTGGTTACCTCGATAGGAGTGGTATATATATTTTTCATTTTTCATCATTTCTTTATTTACTCTCATCGACATACCCAATTACCAGTATAAAACGAACTACGATGGTTCATAATAGTTTAGGACAATATATATAATAATAACACAGATACAAAAGAATGAGGAACACTGATAACAAAAAGTCTCATATATATATAAATAACTGATGTCAGTTACAATACATTTAACACAATACATATGATACAACTACACTGTCGACTCTGGAAGCTATATATACAAATACATTATCAACTAATGTACATGAATACATATCAACCTAATCCCTACATTGACTACTACAAAAAGACGCAGACCACTTCAAATGATATGAAAAGTCTTCATAGCTCAAACAGCAACTCAAAGCAGGAAATCTACAACCTGAAATAACTCGGGTCTGACCCGAGTATTAAATTCAAAAGAAAATAATACACGGGTCAGTCTAATTCAAACTCAGTCGTTAATGCACGGAAGCAATAATAATCAATATCAAAAAGACGACAGTCACGGAAATCTCGTATATCCGACTCCTCGGTAAGAGAATCGGATAACGACAGATACAACACTAAACAGTGTTAAACAATAAATCAGCTAATCCAAATCACCAAAAAGATAGATAAAAGATTACCAATGCAGGTAATTCAGAAAACAACAGAATTGTCTAAATGACAATTAATAACAAAATCTAATTATTTAATAAATATTTAGAAACTCATAATCTAATTATCTAGAAGATAATTAGACAACACAAAATAATCAATTTAAAGCATCAATTCTGGTAGGGCTACAGTATACGCATGCGTATACTGCCTCGCCACTACAACCTGAAATACACAAAAGATCAACGAACCAAAATCAAATGAAGATTCAAATCCCAATGCCACGACCTCAATGGTCAAAGCAGACAGACATGGACAATGTGCACGTATGTACACATTGAAAATTTACAAACAAACACGAGGTCAAACCCAAAATAATGGATTCAACTCAAGTGAATTCGAAAGCAAATCCAAATACAATAAATAGTCGGGAACAACATATCATAGATAGCCCACATGCACAGATTCAAGCCAACCCGAAAAGATCAACTCCAGCTACAAAATGTATACAGATGAAACCCTGTGCAACAACTAGTAGAACAAATCCAAACAACTCAAGTGCTAGCCATAAGTAAATGTATCAGAAGATCCATGGCATGAACCAAGTTTAATAAGAAAACTTTAAATTCAAATACTAGACAAAACAGTGGTCAAAGTGGACAATGCAAGATGAACACAATGAAGTACTACCTAATGCAACTACATGATGAGCAAAAATGCAAGAAACAGTCAATGGTTAGACTGGTCAGTGCAAGTTCAAGTGCTCGACAATTTAAAAACTGCAATACAACAGCATAAGCATAGGTAGTTAGAATAAATACTCAATGTATGTAAAGAAACCAGACCTGACAGAAATATTCAGGCATTACAAACATACATGAATGCACAAGTATAGTGACAGTATGAACCACTACAAACATCAGGTTGCAAACACTACAAAGATGACACTGATGTACACATATAAACAGTGTGACAAACAGTCATATATATACACATGAATGCATATATATGAATGAAGCAATGCCACAGAAATAATAGAACTGCAGTGGGCCGAGCATTGAAAATGTTCCAAAGCTAAAGCCAAAATGAAATACGCAGTTCAAAATCAAAGTCAGTGAGCAGGAAGACAGTGTCAAATAAATAAATCAATGCCGAAGTCCACTAAAGCAAGTTCGAACAACTCAAGTGACCAAAGTCGACAAGAATCGAATCGTGGTGATCACGAATGAACTCAAAATCGTCAAACCCAAAAACGAACCATGATTATCCACGAAAACGAACAGCTCAAAGCAATCGAGCACAACAAATTAACTTCAATGGCCAAAACATATCATAACAACATCGAATGGCTCAGAATAAATCAGGTCAGAGCCACGATGATCAAAGAAAACGAACAAAGCCGTGTGTACAAAGAAATCACAAGATATTTGAATTGACAAAGTCGAAAATCATCACAGGCATCTAAACAAAAACAAATGGCCGAAGTAGCACAGGTCAATGCAAAGTATACCAAAGTCAAAAACAACGAAAGTTCAAAATGCAGAAGACTGAAGTCAAAAGCCCCAAGTAAAACAAACGTATAATGGCCGAAGCCAATACACCAGCAGTAGCAAAGCCGATGTCAACATAGTAAAGTCGAAGACTATATTTTTTTTCTTTTTAAACCAAAGTAAACTTTAAAACTGTCAAGGAAGCAATGAAGATCATCTAGGAATCGCAATCCCCAAATCAATGTCGTTTTAAATAAATGACAGTTTTGAACAAGTGATAAACAGATTAAATCACTAGCCGAGATAAACAATCACAAAAATATATGAATTCGAGCAAAATCTCAGTCAGGATGGACAAAACCAATAAAACACGAATTGAACCAAGACAGATAAAAATCATCAACAACGAAACACAATCAAACTATTGGAGCACTATACCAAGCCCGAATTAGATGTGAGTAAATAATTTACTCACCTTTGTTTCTGAAGAGCACGAATTCGATGTCTTCGAATTTGCGAATACCCTAGCTACAGAAGATTGAACAAGCGCAGACTCCAAGCACAACCAAAGTCGAACTCGATCGAATTGATGTAACCGCCAGCTGATAGAAGCGATCGCCAAAGCAAGGTCGAGGTCATCGATGGAACGAGTCACAAAAGTTGGCGTCTTCAGTTTTGAAGAAGCCCTAGCTTCGAAAGAGGGACGAACGAGAGAGGCCGCCATTTGTTTTTCTTTCGTTCAATTTCTTTAGGGTTATCAAAAATGAAGAAAAAGGGGAACGGGATGAATGTTTTAAAAGAAGGGAACGATTTGCCTAAGATGATTATCACGGCAAAATATAAAAAGAAATGAAAATGTGGCCCAATACAAATTTTTATAAAGTCCACATATCATTCTCCAATTTTTTTCAAAAGAATTTCAATCGGTTAAAATTTCCATAGAAATTGACAAAAGAAATCTAACCGTCATTTTGACGACAATTAACTGTTATAAACTCCGGGTTGTTACAGACTCCCCTCCTTATAAAAATTGCGTCCCCGCAATTTTCATACTTAAAGTTGTCTATAACAATTATTTTTCTACCATAAACTGGTTACGCTAGAAAAATAAAGGTAGAGAATTCAAACATCAAAGAAATCTTTTAATTTCATAAAAGAAATTCACAATTCTCAACAAAATATAATTATCAAATAGATAATCAGAAAACAACAAAACTGAATGAACGCAATTATCAACAATATTCAATTATCAATTAGATAATTAGAATTCAGAAATCACAAAACAGCAATATCTAATTATCGATACGATAATTAGAAAACAACAAAATCTAATTATCAACAAAGATAATTATAAAACAGAATTCGCAAATCGCAAAACTGCAAATGTCTAATTATCCAGCAGATAAGTAGAAAATACGAACTTTATAATCAGCAAACTATAACTATCAACAGAGATAGACATAGATAGAAAATAGCAATCCAATAAAATCAGCATACTCTAGAATCAATTGGGGACTAGAAAATCTCATATCAATAAAATCAGCAACCATCCAATTATCCAAACGATAGTCAGAAAACAAATCGACAAACCTCTAATTATCAAAAACGATAATCAGGAACATCAAATCAACAATTATTTACTTATGAAAAACGATCAAATTTCGAATCAATGAATATTCGATTATCAAAAACGATAATCAAATTTCAAATCAATTAATATTCGATTATCAAAAACGATAATCAAATTTCAAATCAACAAATATTCGATTATCAAAAACGATAACAAATTTCAAATCAACAAATATTCGATTATCGAAAACGATAATCAAATTTCAAATCAACAAATATTCGCTTATCGAAAACGATAATCAAATTTCAAATCAACAAATATTCGCTTATCGAAAACGATAATCAAATTTCAAATCAATAAATATTCGATTATCAAAACGATAATCAAATTTCAAATCAACAAATATTCGATTATCAAAAACGATAATCAAATTTCAAATCAACAAATATTCGATTATCGAAAACGATAATCAAATTTCAAATCAATAATATTCGATTATCAAAAACGATAATCAAATTTCAAATCAACAAATATTCGATTATCAAAACGATAATCAAATTTCAAATCAACAAATATTCGATTATCAAAACGATAATCAAATTTCAAAACAACAAATATTCAATTATCCAAAGCGATAATTAAATTTCAAATCAGCAATTATTTAATTATCAAAAGCAATAATTAAATCTCAAATCAATAAATATTTAATTATCAAAAGCGATAATTAAATCTCAAATCAACAAATATTTAATTATTAAAAGCGATAATTAAATTTCAAATCAGCAAATATTTAATTATCAAAAGCGATAATTAAATCCCAAATCAACAAATATTTAATTATCAAAAGCGATAATTAAATCTCAAATATCTAATTATCACAAGCGATAATTAGAAACAACAAATATCCGATTATCAAAACGATAATCAGAAACAACAAATATTTAATTATCACAAGCGATAATTAAATCTCATAACAGCAAATATTTAATTACCGATACGATAATTAAATCTCATAACATCAGATATCTAATTACCTGCAGATAATTAGAAACAACAAATATCTAGAAATCAATTAAAGACTAGAAAATCAATATAAAAGCTTGGATCGATCCCATCAGATGGCTAGTTTTTAATTCGCCGCACGTGCATCAACAAATGGCCGAAGCCTACCAAGTACTCAACATAATTTTGGCGCCCAACAAATGACCCGAAGGTCCAACAAATGACCCGAAGGTCTAGTACTGGTATTTGACCCGAAGGTCCTCGTATGACCCGAAGGTCCAACGTATGACCCGAAGGTCCAACAAAGTGGCTCGAAAGCACACGAAATCATCAAATATTTCAATTAACGAGTCCGGAATTAACCAAAATAGCAAACGCACATGTCCCATAACCACGAGTTTTACTAAATCATTTAATTCTCTTCATCGTTTCCTTGAAAGTGCAAAATCATCAAATCATCAAAACAACAGATATTTCAATTAACGAGTCCGGAATTAACCGAAATAGCAAACGCACATGTCCCATACCACGTGTTTTACTAAATCGTTTGATTCTCTTCATCGTTTCCTTGAAAGTGAAAAATTGTGTATTTTGTAAAAATACACTTTACATTCTCAAACGGACAAGTCCGAAATTAAGCGAATCAGTAAAAGAAAGGGGTCATAATCCTTGATTTTGCTGAAACGTTTAAATCGCTTCCTCATTCTTTTGAAATCGCAAACTGTAAAACTTCTGAAAACAATTTTATTTATTTTATAAAAATAACAATTCACATTCTCAACTGGACAAGTCCAGAGTTAAGCGAATCAGTAAAAGAAAGGGGTCATAATCCTCGATTTTGCTGAAACGTTTAAATCGCTTTCTCATCCTTTTGAAAGCGCAAACTGTTAAAATTTTTATAAAACAATTTTCATTTTTAAAACGATTTTCCAATCACGTGATTAAAGCAGCAATATTAGTAACAATTTCAAAAAGGAAATTGTACTTCCCAAAACACCGTAAAACGAATCTCAGAATCAGCATTGCGGAATAACCGCTTGAAAATCCACTTTTAAAATCTGATGGTTACTGAAGCCAAAGCGACAGTAATTTTTAAACGTCAAAATCTCATCAAAATACTTTACATCAAAATGTAACACCAGTGAATTTTCATTCATTAAAATTGTCAACAAAACACCGTGCTTCAAAATATAGCACTAGTGTAAAAATCCCGTTATAAAAATAACGGCAACAAAATACGTTTCATAACCAAGCATCGGTTCAACGTAAAATAAATGCAGTAACGTGCAACTCAAATTTGCACGTACTACAAAATGAACAAAGAAATCATTCGAACATATCTTTAATGAAGATAATTCAAAACAGCTAAATCTAATCAATATATGATTAGCATAAAAGAAAACCAGCAAAGATCTCAACAAAATCACATAACTGCAATCGTTTCGAATCCTCAATTCGGAATCGAAATTCTCAATGAAACAAAATAAATACAGCTAGGTAAACAACAAATGAAATTTATTTCAATTTCGTATTTTGATTTTTAAATCAAAAAGATTATCAGTCGTACTCAGCGAAGACAATTTCACTGTTTCCGCTGCGCACTCTGATAAACAGAACACAATTTAATCAAATCAACAAAACACAGTTTCACTTTTATTTTTAAATAAAGATATTTAAAAATTTCATCAAAATTTCAAAACTTTAGTTTTGACTCAAAGCACAAATAAAACATCGACCAATAGTTGTAACATATGTTCCATCTAAGTTATGCTTTATATTATGTCCATAAACCCCAAGCTCTGATACCAACTGTGACGCCCCACCTCTATGCTCACAATAACAAAGAGTATTAGAAGGATTACTGTCTGTTATTACGAAGAATAAGGCTGGATGGGAGCGGCCATCCGTAGTTGGCCTTACACTAGTATTGGTTACCTCGATAGGAGTGGTATATATATTTTTCATTTTTCATCATTTCTTTATTTACTCCCATCGACATACCCAATTACCAGTATAAAATGAACTACGATGGTTCATAATAGTTTAGGACTATATATATAATAATAACACAGATACAAAAGAATGTGGAATACAGATAACAAAAAGTCTCATATATATAAATAACTGATGTCAGTTACAATACATTTAACACAATACATATGATACAACTACACTGTCGACTCTGGAAGCTATATATACAAATACATTATCAACTAATGTACATGAATACATATCAACATAATCCCTACATTGACTACTACAAAAAGACGCAGACCATTTCAAATGATATGAAAAGTCTTCATAGCTCAAACAGCAACTCAAAGCAGGAAATCTATAACCTGAAATAACTCGGGTCTGACCCGAGTATTAAATTCAAAAGAAAATAATACACGGGTCAGTCTAATTCAAACTCAGTCACTAATGCACGGAAGCAATAATAATCAATATCAAAAAGACGACAGTCACGGAAATCTTGTATATCCGACTCCTCGGTAAGAGAATCGGATAACGACAGATATAACACTAAACAGTGTTAAACAATAAATCAGCTAATCCAAATCACCAACAAAGATAGATAAAAGATTACCAATGCAGATAATTTAGAAAACAACAGATTTTTCTAAACGACAATTAATAACAAAATCTAATTATTAAATAAATATTTAGAAACTCATAATCTAATTATCTAGAAGATAATTAGACAACACAAATAATCAATTTAAAGCATCAATTCTGGTAGGGCTGCAGTATACGCACGCGTATACTGCCTCGCCACTACAACCTGAAATACACAAAAGTTCAACGAACCAAAATCAAATGAAGATTCAAAACCCAATGCCATGACCTCAATGGTCAAAGCAGACAGACATGGACAATGTGCACGTATGTACACATTGAAAATTTACAAACGAACACGAGGTCAAACCCAAAATAACGGATTCAACTCAAGTGAATTCGAAAGCAAATCCAAATACAATAAATAGTCGGGAACAACATATCATAGATAGCCCACATGCATAGATTCAAGCCAACCCGAAAAGATCAAGTCCAGCTACAAATTGTATACAGATGAAACCCTGTGCAACAACTAGTAGAACAAATCCAAACAACTCAAGTGCTAGCCATAAGTAAATGTATCAAAAGATCTATGGCATGAACCAAGTTTAATAAGAAAACTTTAAATTCAAATACTAGACAAAACAGTGGTCAAAGTGGACAATGCAAGATGAACACAGTGAAGTACTACCCAATGCAACTACATGATGAGCAAAAATGCAAGAAACAGTCAATGGTTAGACTGGTCAGTGCAAGTTCAAGTGCTCGACAATTTAAAAACTGCAATACAACAGCATAAGCATAGGTAGTTAGAATAAATACTCAATGTATGTAAAGAAACCAGACCTGATAGAAATATTCAGGCATTACAAACATACATGAATGCACAAGTATAGTGACAGTATGAACCACTACAACCATCAGGTTGCAAACACTACAAAGATGACACTGATGTACACATATAAACAGTGTGACAAACAGTCATATATATACACATGAATGCATATATATGAATGAAGCAATGCCACAGAAATAATAGAACTGCAGTGGGCCGAGCATTGAAAATGTTCCAAAGCTAAAGCCAAAATGAAACACGCAGTTCAAAATCAAAGTCAGTGAGCAGGAAGACAGTGTCAAATAAATAAATCAATGCCGAAGTCCACTAAAGCAAGTTCGAACAATTCAAGTGACCAAAGTCGACAAGAATCGAATTGTGGTGGTCACGAATGAACTCAAAATCGTCAAACCCAAAAACGAACCATGATTATCCACGAAAACGAACAGCTCAAAGCAATCGAGCACAATAAATTAACTTCAATGGCCAAAACATATCATTACAACATCGAATGGCTCAGAATAAATCAGGTCAGAGCCAGATGATCAAAGAAAACGAACAAAGCCGTGTGTACAAAGAAATCACAAGATATTCGAGTTGACAAAGTCGAAAATCGTCACAGGCATCTAAACAAAAACAAATGGCCGAAGTAACACGGGTCAATGCAAAGTATACCAAAGTCAAAAACACCGAAAGTTCAATATGCAGAAGACTCAAGTCAAAAGCCCCAAGTAAAACAAACGTATAATGGCCGAAGCCAATACACCAGCAGTAGCAAAGCCGATGTCAACATAGTAAAGTCGAAGACTATATTTTTTTTTCTTTTTAACCCAAAGTAAACTTTAAAACTGTCAGGGAAGCAATGAAGATCATCTAGGAGTCGCAATCCCCAAATCAATGTCGTTTTAAATAAATGACAGTTTTGAACAAGTGATAAACAGATTAAATCACTAGCCGAGATAAACAATCACAAAAATATATGAATTCGAGCAAAATCTCAGTCAGGATGGACAAAACCAATAAAACACGAATTGAACCAAGACAGATAAAAATCATCAACAACGAAACACAATCAAACTATCGAAGCACTATACCAAGCCCGAATTAGATGTGAGTAAATAATTTACTCACCTTTGTTTTTGAAGAGCACGAATTCGATGTCTTCGAATTTGCGAATACCCTAGCTGCAGAAGATTGAACGAGCGCAGACTCCAAGCACTACCGAAGTCGAACTCGATCGAATTGATGTAACCGCCAGTTGATAGAAGCGTCGATCGCCAAAGCAAGGTCGAGGTCATCGATGGAACGAGTCACAAAAGTTGGCATCTTCAGTTTTGAAGAAGCCCTAGCTTCGAAAGAGGGACGAATGAGAGAGGCCGCCATTTGTTTTTCTTTCGTTCAATTTCTTTAGGGTTATAAAAAATGAAGAAAAAGGGGAACGGGATGAATGTTTTAAAAGAAGGGAACGATTTGCCTAAGATGATTATCACGGCAAAATATAAAAAGAAATGAAAATGTGGCCCAATACAAATTTTTATAAAGTCCACATATCATTCTCCAATTTTTTTCAAAAGAATTTAATCGGTTAAAATTTCCATAGAAATTGACAAAAGAAATCTAATCGTCATTTTGACGACAATTAACTGTTATAAACTCCGGGTTGTTACACTATACCCCTATAACGAGCATAAGTGATATATGATCTACTCTAGATATCTGAAACTTGAGTCTGCATTGAACACCTATCTATAATTCAAATTATCGTGATCTAGTGATTTTTGTCGAGGGTCCAAAATAAATAGAGTTATACCTAAATGTATTATAGACCTCGAGCTATATCCAGCTTTGATGGAACTCGTGTCAATCTCACTGTACCCTCATAACGAGCATAAGTGATATATGATCTACTCTAATATCTAAAACATGTGTAGACCTCACTATACCCCTACAATGAGCATAAATGATATGTGGCCCACTCATAGATGATCGTCATCATCTCCCTCATATCATCGTGGATTTCTGAAAAAAATCGTATAACTTCTCGACAAAAGAGAACACGACCATATCCCATATAATATGCCATCGGGACCACAATGGAGCACCGATGACGTGTGTGTGTGTATATCAAATATAACATCACATAATCAAATAATACTATCGCAAATTAAGAACAATATCATGTCATTGTCTATCTATACGCATGGTCACTACTAAAAGACCAATAATATGAATGGCCGCTAATATAAGGCCATTATGATGTATGATCACTAATATAAGATCAATACCGCGTACAGCACTAATACAAGACCAATATAATTTACCAAAATATACTTACCCCGAGATCAAAGCCAGGAGGTACGAACTTACTTCATTCGATCGTACACGCTCATCGGACGTGATTGTGCAATCAATCACTGTACCGATCTCATGTCTGATCATTGTTGGTTCCAAATGAATCACTTAACATTCACATCCAGATACCAAGCTTTGCCTTTATTTCCACCTCCCCGAGTAGCCCATAGTCTTCCCTGAAGTTATGCCAATGCTCCACATGAACCCATATCCGAAACAGGGGAAGAACCCCCAATTAAATGGCACCTGACCTAGGATTTACAGTCCAGGTCAGTGCACCACCAGTCGACCAATGGTCTACCATCGATTGACTGGTGGTAGCTTTCCCCCAGGCAAGAAAGCTTGGGGTAGGAACCACCCGATCACTATGGCCGCCAATTCGCATGGTCATTCTTTAGTTTCTTCACCCGATGAGCTGCCTTACCTTCCAAGCCTACCTCTACCCATCGGACCCTCTTCGGAATTCATTGGTTGATGTTTAGGAAGTGGTTCCTTATGTGCTTGAAAACCGAATTCAATACAAAATCCACTTTTGCATATGTAGAGTTCCACCCGACTTTCTCTAACATGCCAAAACAACACAACTGGCCTTCTTACCTTATGTGATGCTTATGTGTCTGCCAATACACCCATTTGTATATGTTTACACATGCACGAAGACACAACCATATTTTCAATTACATAAATCATGTTTCGGACTTCATTGGAGTGATTAGTCAACCCGGTATCTTCTCATGTAACTTAGCGTGCGATAGTCGCTATGGCCACATGAGACGCTCACCATGTGTTTATATATAAGTATGGATATTCGCACGCACACATATATGCACACACACAGAGATATGTGTGTGTATATATATATATATATAAATATACACACAACTACATTCAACAATTTTAGTTACAATACAAGAGTTATCTTGATTATTATACTACTTCGAATACACGTATATGTATACCCCCTCATGCACATATACGTGAACGTATATTCAAGTAAGTAATTTAATTATTACTTAAATCAAAACTTACTTTTGTTTATTAAATATTTCAATTAAAGTAAAATATCTTTTTATATTACTTTAAAAAATCTCATGCAATTTTTATAAAATACAGTACTAGCTTATGAATCCATTTAAGCCTTTGAAATACAAATCTCTTCATTTAAAATTAAGTATTCCATTTATATATATTTTATAAAGCCATATAACCATTTTATAAAATGACTTCTTCGTAATATTTATAAAATCTTATACCTTTATTAAATATCTCATTCATACTATTTTATAAAGTCACTATTTTATTATATAAAATATTACTTTCTTACTATTTTATAAAATCACTATTTTTATAAAATAACACTTTTAGACTATTTTATAAAATCACTCTTTTCTATAAAATATCGCTTTTATATTATTTTATAAAATCAATCTTTTTTATAAAACATCACTTTTATACTATTTTATAAAATCACTTATTTTATAAAATATCACTTTTATTTATAGAATTATTTCTTTATATAAATAATATTTATAAATAAATTAACCATTCACTTATAAAAATCATTTCTTTACTTCATAATATTCATAAGTGCTAATTAAGCTTCGTTGATCACTTAATTAGCTTACTAACTTTTATAAAATCATTTAAATTAGTTTTATTATTACTAACAAATGACTTACATTTAATTATGTCATCTAATTAGTATCTAATCCATTACAACATATAATCACTTAGTTATTCCAAAATCCATTTCCAAGCTTACTAACTATATAAAAATAGTAGTTAAGGTCTTAAACAAATAATGAGATGATACAATCATGTTCATAACTTTAATGCAAGCCTAATTCGACCTAAAACAATCTCCAAATCACTTCGTATAATCACATAATCGTCAATAAATGAAGGAAAGAAGATTAACAAGTAAATATAAAAGAAGAATCATCCCACCCATCTTCTCTTTTCCTAAATTAAGCTCTAGTCACTAAAACCCATGCTTTTCCTCTTTTTAAATCATAGATGAAACTCCAAATCACAACTTCAAGCTAATCCCTTGATGGGTTTGGTGGTGAATTGCATAAGAGAAAATATGACGATTTTTATTTAAATTTGGAATTTTATTTTAAGGGTTAAAGCTTGGGGATTAAGGAGAGATTAAGGGGGTATTATGAAAGTAATTAGAGAAGAGGAAGAAGAATGAAATGTTGGAATGAATATGAGAGAGGAGTAAGCTACACATAAGCTAACTTTGGGGCAAGCTAGTGGGCTTGGCTTAATTTCATTTCATCCAAATAAAAACACTATTCACTCTAAAAACTTCTGAACTCGAAACATAGTGAAGTTTATACTTATTTTTCTCGCGATGGAAAAGCGAACTCAACTACAGTTGTTTTGAATCGCAGTTCACTCGTTTCTAAAAGTCGAGTACAAGGGGCATTATGTTAATTAATGATTTAATATTTAGATTAATTATTAAAATATTAAGTCGTTAAAATGCAGAGTTTTACTGTTGAAAGTTTTCTTCAATAGCAAATAGAATTGATTTTAGAAGAAAATGGATAAGAGGTTGGAGAAGAAAAAACGATTTTTTTATAAGGAGAAATTTTTTATTATTAGACTTTATTACAAAAGTTCGTATTTTTCTTAATGAGTGAATGCACCTTTTAGGAGTTCACATGTCAAATAAACGTTGGAGATTCGTTTAGTCTAATGGTTCTCAATGAAAATTTCTTAAATATTCTCATGTACAATTTCAAATTAATATATTATTCCATAAATATGTTCTAAATATTCTTTCATACAAACGTTTCAGATATCTCCTATATAGAAAAATCTAGATTAACAAATTCAAATTTATTTCAAACGGTTACACGTTTTAATAGCCAATATTCTCAGATGAGCAACTCTGTTAACTACATAGCTATTTCAGTCACACTACAGGTCAAATATCTCAGCAACCATGCAATATATACTCCAGTTTCGTTCTCTTTAGCAACACAGCATATGTTTTTGCGCCCTATATTTGTAGTAGCAAGCTGAGTGCATTTTGATGCATCATTGCAGCGCAACACATATGAAACCTATTTACTTCATTCAATTCATCTTCAGCTTATGTTGGAGTATAGCCTAACATGCACCATCTTGCTTCTCTACTGAAGAGGACATGCTTCCTCTTATTTGCTTCAACTGTTCATTCCTCTGTAGCTCTCAACTGCTATAGCTCTTCATGAATTTAAGGGGTGTCTCATATCTGTAGTGCTTCAGCTACTACCTTTTCCTCATTTGCATCATGAAGTGTAAGGTGTTTCGGCTACTCGGTTTCTATCAGCTGATTTAACACCATGCAGTCCACATGCAGCCACGCACTCCGTATCTCAGTTTCGTGTTTAACCATTCTTCAGCTTGTGAATCATGCTGAAACCTGCTGATTTCACTTGTGTAGAAAAACTACTTCAGGCTGGTGCTAATATATTTAATTTTGACTCACTACATGATTCTAAAACGCTTATTGATTCCTGGGGTTTTGCAAAATTTGTGAATGTTAGAGACGATAATGTATATAAGGTAATTGACTATGTATGTTTTATCATTTTTATTGATCATCTATATGTTATATCTATAAACATCTATGCCAACACATGTAAGTCACTAATCAGACTTCTTGATGGTTTTTCATTTTAATGTAATATAAAACAAAGAGTGCTCTCCTCACACAGAGGACCACTTTTTCAGAAGAAAAAATATTGACAAATCGGAAAGAAATTTTTATATCCTTCTTGATGTACTACACATTAAAATTATGTATATGATTTATTGTGATGTGTTATCATTGGACTTCTATCAAAATCTTTATAGAAAAACCAGTAGCAAATCAAGGTCCTCTGATTGCTACTTGAAGAACAGTGTGATGCAACCACAGACTATAGAAAATGGTAGCTACGTTACAAATCCATGGATAATGTTGACATATATAAACAAATAAGGGAGATCAAAACGCTTAAGGGATGAATATTAATTTCTGCGCTTTGTATAATTAAGCAGTAGAAATGCAACCTACTATTGGAGTGCATAGAAGTACACACTATCGAAATTGGATAACCTTTATGGCTTGAACAAAACAAATAAAATAAATAGAGAGCAAAACTTTATAAAAAATGTATGAATGCCTCGATCATACATAAAACTTCACATAATCAATATTAAAACATTTAATATAAAAATATTGGTAATAAAAGAAATCAAAATAATCATCTTCGAAGAATTAACAGGAGAGGAGATATGATCTTGTTGTTGATCCACCACGTCATTCAAAATTTTGAAAGAAATGTAATTTTGCTTTGTAGTTTTTGGATCTAATTATTCATTTAATTTGAATACTGTCGACGACAAATCTAGTGTTACCGCATCAAATACATTAAAAAAGTATATAATTCAATTAATTCAAACAACAATTTTCTCAGTAGCCTTGCTCCATAGCAATTGCAGTGTTAACAAGTTATTGGAATGATTCAGAGAAGAGCTGCGTTTATATCAAAGTGAATAAAGCATCAAGTGATCTCAGCCCTTCATCATAGATCTCAACGGCTACAAATAAAGTACTCTTTATAAAAGCGGTTACGGGTCTGGGCCTTAGAGACCGTAGCCCAATAGCTTAATTTCTGTTTAAATAGCAACGTTTCAGTTCTACAACACGAACGTATCATTTGTATCCAGAGAGCTGATTATCTTCATGAATCAGATTTACCAATAAAACAATTTATACTTTCAGATTCAATTTCAATATCATTTCATCATAAATTTGTATATGGTATCAGAGTCAAAATTCGCCTAACGGCATCAAGAGAAATCAAGTCATTAGAAAAAAAAACAAAAAATCATCATTTGAGTTTATTTTCTTCTCATCAGATTTCAGTATCATCATTTGAGAAGAAGATTCAACCAACAAATACTACTATCTTGCCAGTTTTCATCAATCTGGCTGCAATAGTATTCATCAGTGAATCTGAGAGAGAAACAACAATTAAATTTCAGAGAAAACAGAATCAAGTATTCAGAAATCATTATCAGCACAACTTCAAAGAAAGTGTCATCCTAAGAAAAACTCATCAGAAATCATCATCGCCTAAGTTCTTCTGGTTGCAACAAACCTAATTGTGATCTGATTATAGTTCCTGACCCGGTTATCCTTCCAAGAATTGCTTTTTTTTATTTCCTTCATCTTTTCTGTTTCAGTGGATACAAAGGTCATCATGTCAGACGAAGCCCACTCTGAAACCCCAATCAGGGGCAATGAATCTCAGCACACCACATCAAATGCTGAAAAGCTCGTGAAGACCGTAATCGGTCCTCAAAGTCAACTGGTTATGGTCCACTTTAATGAAGAAAATTATCTCCTTTGGAAGCTACGGGTTGAAACTGCCCTTCAAGAATATAGTCTTGAAGGTTTTATCCAAGGAACCATTTCAATTCCCCCAAAGTGTATCATTGATCAAGAAAACAAGGTTATCAGTAATGAAGAATATGTGCAACATCATAGACAAGACAGACTTATATGCCCATGGTTGCTATCATCAATAAATGCTAATCTATTGACTCATGTAATAGGTTGCAAAACTGCAAGTGAGATTTGAACAACAGTTGAAAAAGTTTTCAATTAACAATCTGTTGCAAAAGTAATTAATGTTTCATAAAAGAAAACTTCATAACATCAAGAAAGACAACCATAGCATGATAGAGTATTTATTCAAGATTAAGTCAATATCTGACACTTTAGAGGCAGTAAATTAGAAAGTCTTTGATTCAGAACAAATTATGACTATTCTAAATGGGCTAGGTGATGAATATGAAACGGTGGTAGCAATTATAACATCTCAGAGAAATTTACCATCAATTGATGATGTGCATTTTATTCTATTGTCTCATGAAGCAAGAATAGATATCAAGAAACCACAAGAATCCGATTTCTTTACTAATTTTTCTACTAACTACAAGGGTAAAAGCCAAAATAATAACAGAGGAGACCAATGTACTCAAAGAGGGGGATATGCAAATAGATCAAGAGGAAGAGGCAGATGGAATAACAACAACAGACCCAAATGCCAAATAATGAAAAACTTGGGCATACAGCAGCAAAGTGCTATTTTAGGCTAAATCTCAACTATGTTCCAGGCCAGGGGTCAAATACTCAAAGGAACTCAAATTACAGTGCTAACATGGCACATATGCAGCAAGAAGTAAGTAATCTGTTAGATGCAAAAAATTCTCAAATTGAAATGGAAAAAACAGATCATATTCAAGATGAAGACCGGTACCTTGATTTAGGAGCAACCAATCACATCACCAATAATTTGAGCAATCTAAATCTTGGAAACAAGGAGTACAAAGGTATGAATGTAATACATATGGGTAATGGTAAATCTGTTACAATTACACGCACTGGTAAGTCATATATTATGGGTAAAAAACAATTATATTTGAATAATCTATTGAGAGTTCCACTCGTTAGAAAGAACTTACTAAGTGTGTCACAATTTGCAAGAGATAATAATGTTTACTTTGAGTTTTACCCACACTATTGCTTAGTTAAGGACATTCTAACTAAGAAAATACTTTTGCAGGGTAAACAATGTAAGGGAAAGTACAAGTTCAGTGTAGATAACTCAAGAAACCCAGATTTTAAAAGAAATTGGTGAAATAACTCTGAATTCAAACAGCAAGAAACCAGTGAGATATTTGATAAGTGGCATTGTAAACTTAGGCATCCAAATTCCACAATTGTTAAGCATGTGTTGGATAAAAACAATATTTCTTTTAATGATATCTCTTTACCATACATGTGCACATATTGTAAGATGGGTAAGAGTCATAAACTGCCTTTCATAAATTCTAAAACTCAATATAATAAACCACTTGAATTAGTTACTACTGACTTATGGGGACCTGCTCCTATATATACTTATTATGGATATAAATATTATATCTCTTTTGTTGATGCCTTCTCTAGATATGTGTGGATTTATTTTTTAAGGTCAAAGTCAGAAAATCACAATGCAGTCCTACAATTCATAGCACATGCAGAAAATTAAACAAATTGCAAGGTCAAAGTCATTCAAATAGATGGTGGAACAAAGTTCTTACCACTGAAGAAGTATTTTCAAAAAAAGGGAATTAATCATAGAATAACATGTCCCTACACCTCAGAGCAGAATGAGCTTATTGAAAGAAGACACAGGCAGATTGTTGAAACTGGGCTCACTTTACTGGCTCAAGCATTTATGCCACTAAAATTTTGGTCAGATGCTTTTGCTACAGCAGTTTACTTAGTTAATAGACTGCCATCAAAAGTTTTAAATTTAAAATGTCCAATAGAAATATTATTTGATATCAGTCCAGATTATCCTAAACTTAAGGTGTTTGGGTGTTTATGTTTTCTATATATTAGACCTTATAATTCTCATAAATTAAATTTCAGGTCATCCCCATGTACATTCTTAGGCTATGCTACTAATAAAAAGGGATATAAATGCTTAGACAAAAATGGCAAAATATTTATTTCAAGACATGTAGTTTTCAATGAAAAGATTTTCCCCTTTAAAGAAACAAATAACAGATCCACTAGTAAAGTGTATAACACAAAAGAGTCTTTACCACCAATACCTAGTCCACCAGTCGAAATGATACGTCCCCAGGGAAAAACTATTCTGGGCAGTATAGAACCTCAAGCCGCCCATCCTGACTCTCAGTGCACTAAATTCAGACTTGAACCAATTGATGATCAAGCTGGGTCACCTACTGTACATTATCAATCATCTCAACAAAGAGCAAGTGTACAACTTACTCCTCATCAAACACAAGATAGCTCACAAAGCACTGATATAGATACTAAATCAGAAATAGAGGGAACCAGTCAACAACAAACCACAAACAGAACTAGACATCACATGGTGACCAGATCAAAAGGTGGCATAATCAAACCAAAGATATTTAATGCAGTTCTAGATGTAGAAGAACCAAACACACATGATCAGGCCATGCACAAAAATTGGAAAGCAGCCATCATTGAAGAATATGAGGCCCTAATGAGAAACAAGACATGGAATCTATTCCCAAGCATGGCTGCAAGTGGACTTACAAGTTAAAAAGAAATGCAGATGGTTTAATTTCTAAGTATAAGGCAAGATTGGTAGCTAAAGGCTATTCACGACAGAGTGGTTCTGATTTTAATGAAACTTTTTCACCTGTTGTGAAGCCTATTACCATTAGAATTGTTATTACAATTGCCTTATACAGAAATTGGAGCATCAAACAATTAAATGTAAACAATGCCTTTTTAAATGGTGTTTTACAGGAAGAAATTTACATGGAGTAGCCACATGGCTTCAGGCAAAAAGGGAAGGAGGGTCATGTGTGCAAATTACATAAACCAATCTATGGTTTGAAACAAGCACCAAGAGTGTGGTTTGAAGAGCTAAAGGAAACAATGATCAGATTGGGTTACTATCTAACAAAATCTGATAACTCTCTATTTATAAAATTCAGTAATAATATAATAATGTATGTGCTAATATATGTTGATGATTTTTTTATTACAAGTAATAGTGAGTTGGAAATCAATAATTTGATAAAACATTTAAATCAGGAATTCACAATCAAGGATCTTGGCAATCTAAATTATTTCCTAGGCATAGATGTAAAAAGGATATCCAACACATCAATTCAACTGAATCAAAGGAAGTATATATCAAAAATTCTACATAAAGCCAAAATGAACCAAGCCAATCCAATTTCCACTCCAATGATCAGTAATATACATCTTTCTAAATATAAAGGGGAAGCTATACAAAATGATAGTCAGTACATAAGCATTGTTGGTGCACTTCAATATGCAATTATCACTAGACCAGATATCAGTTATAGTGAAAATAAAGCAAGCCAGTATATGCAAAATCAAATAGATGCTCACTGGAAAGCAGTGAAAAGAAATTTAAGATATCTCAATGAATTCGAATTTTGGTCTACCACTTGAAGCAAGCAAGACTATCAGTATCAATGGTTATGCTGATGTAGACTGGGCTACAGACCCAGATGATAGGAGGTCAACAACAAGATACTGTATATACTTAGGTCAGAACCCTATATCTTGGTGTTCAGAAAAGCAGCCTACAGTCTCAAGGTCGAGTACAAAGGATGAATTCAGAAGTGTAGCAAATGCTACAACTGAGTTTATGTGGATCGAATCCCTACTGGGTGAACTTTAAGTCAAAATAGAAAGCAAAACAACTATTTGATGTGATAACTTAAGCACAACACACCCTACAGCTAACCCCATACTACATGCAAGAACAAAACATATCGAATTGGACCTTTATTATGTTTGCGAGCAAGTAACCAGATGAAAATTAAACGTTAACCACATACCTTCTACTTACCAGACTATAGATATCTTGACCAAACCTCTGTCAAAGGCAAGCTTCACCTGGTTCAGAGAAAGACCGGAAGTTGAAAGCTTTGACAATTGTCCTCAAACTATGAAGCAGAAGATCAACAAAGATAATAACTTTCAGGAAGATTCCAAGCTTTCAAGCAAGAATAACTGATGAGGAAAGTTGCAGTCAAAATCTCTATTCAAGCTCTAAATCAAAACTTTCTAGTACTCCTCAGTTTGAGATCTCATATTAGAGTGACGTTCCCTCAGATTCATACTTGTTTTTTAAATTATATAGCCTAATTTCAAAGAATTAATGCTTGAATTGATCTATCGGGAATTTAGGGGTGAATCGCCACAAACCCTAGCCGAAGTAGGGTTTAAGGGGGAGTATTGGAATGATTCAAAGAACGGCTGCATATATATCAAATGAATAAGCATCAAGTGATCTCAGCCCTTCATCATAGATTTCAACGGCTACAAATAAAATTCTCTTTATAAAAGTGGTTACGGGTTTGGGCCTTAGAGACCGTAGCCCAATAGCTTAATTTATGTTTGAATAGCAATATTTCAGTTGTACAACATGAATGTACCATTTATATCCAGAGATATGATTATCTTCATGAATTATATTTATTAATAAAACAATTTATACTTTCAGATTCAATATCAATATCATTTCATCATAAATTTGTATACAAGTATACTCTTAAACATCATGATATAAAGATTGTAATGACCCAGAATTTTGGTTACTTGAAATTGGAATATTTAATTGATTTTAAATATTTGAAAGTTAATTTTTAACTTGAATTTCAAATATAACGATTTATTGGATAATTTAATTATTGGATTAATAATTGGAAATTGGTTAAAACATTGAATCTTGGGTTTTAAGCATGTGAAAAATAATTTAAAGTCTTATTAAATTTATATTAATTAGAATGAAGGTAATAGAACATTTTAAAATGAATTTAAAAGTGATTTGTTCGATTTTAAAAATAAGTCGTTTAAATTAACGAGTGAAAATAGCCTTCCGAGGCACAGTCTCAGATTTTGACGAAACCAGTTCCATTGGATGTGTAATACCGTATTATTATCGGATTTTAAATTTCATAGCATTAAGAGTTATCGTTTGGTCGTATGGAATATAAACGCATTGAATTTAATATCGAAAATTCAATATAATAATTGGGTCCAAAAAGCTATCTTCTCCATACGATCGAATTAGGACTCGAAACCTTCTCTATTGCAATTGGAATAGGGGTATAACATTATGAACGCCTAGTAGCATGCCTCGATAGGGGTTCGAAATTTTGAGCTGCGTAAATCGAGATATTTTGAAATTCAATTAATATATTGTCTAGCCAATCCTTCTTTTCAGCTATAATTCCATATTTTCAATCCACTCTACTATTCATTGAGCCACCCTAGTCTATCGTCCTTGCTCCTTTTACATGTCTCCTCCATTTAAAATAGGCACGCAACTGTTACAGTGAAGGAGATAAGCAAAAGAAAACTTCAAAAATTCCTTTCTCACTAAATACTCGTCTAAAAGTCATGAAAATAGTTTGTAAAATCCTATTTTAGCATTCTCTTCAATCTGGTATGGCTTTCGATGGGTGCGGCACTCGTTGGTGATGATCGCAATGGGTGTCGTGAGTGTGTTATTAGCTAGGGTTTCGATCGTAGGATGATCGAGGTGGAGCTGGGCTACGTGGTGGTCATATTCGAGTTCAGAGGGAAGTTCAGCATCTCGGGGAGGATTTTTGGAGCATGCGGCTTCCAATGGTGGGTCACGACCTGGCCATGGCTACGGGGGGAGGACGACAATGTCACGAATTGGAAAGGATGGCCGAGTGCTTCATTTTCGAATGGAATAAGTTGCCTTCATGGAGAGAAGATGATTAGTAGTATCGATTTGTGATTTCGTCGAATTGGAAAGGATGGCCGAGTGCTTTGTTTTCGAATTGAAGCTCATGCATGGCCATAGTTGTTTCCCTATGCACGTATCAGTGAGGAAAGAACAGAGGAGTGGGAGAAGAAGAAAAGGAAAGTGGACTGGTGGAGTTTGGGCCGGGCTGTTGAAAAAAACTGAACAGAAAAGGAAGAAAAAAAAAGTCGGCCCGTTTTTCCAGTTTGGTTTAAAAAAAAGGAGGGAAGGGGAGCACGATTTGGATTGTTCGGAGTTTATGGTGGAGGGTCACGTTTGTGCTAAGTCTGAAGAGGGGATGTGCGTGTATGCTCTAGGGGAAGAAAGCACTATTTGTTGCGTCGGGCTTCATATATTGGGTATTTAAGGATTTAATATATATATAGTTAGTATGTTAATCTTATATTTAAATCAAAAGCTTATAAAATATGTATCTTATTGATTATAGATCCTAATTGAGCACAGTCTGCCACGTTATGTTTGTAATGACGAAATCTGCGTTATGAAATGGGTTTGACTTAGATGGGAGCTTATTGAATATACGCTGAAATCGAACGATGTTCGATTCCATTAGGAAACATTTTGATGATCTAAAAATCAAGATGAGAAATTCTCACTGAATTGGATTGTCGAATTTAATTTTAAATTCTTAAAATTAGTTATTGGTTGACTGGTTGAATTGATAAAATTATTATCAATTGAATGTGATATTATATATAGTAGTATATATATTAGTAGTTGGATTGTTGTTCCCGCATATTTTAGCGGATGAGACCCTATGCGCCCCGCATAATAGTGGATAACCCTATATACCGCAATATCCCGCCTCGAAGCGGGATTGGTATTTTTATGTTGTACTAACATCTGTGGATGCATGGAAACAGGTTGGATGGATCCAACTGGATTCCTCAAAAAAGTTGAATTAAATTGCATATATATTGATATATGATCTTTGAATAATTGTGGTAGTTATAGTGTGATTTGAATTTATTGGATGCTATGGTAGTTTGGCCTAGATTTTGGTATTTTTAAATACCAATAATATATGTTTTGAATTTGAAAGAAATTTAAAAGAAATTTGGAAGTGAAATAGTTATAGTGAATTTTGGATTAATTAAAAGAAATGAATTTGGGTAAAATAAATAGCTTGACTTTAAATTTGTACTTAACTATTTCGGAATATGGTAAATAGAGATTTGGAATAAGAATTTTAAATAATGATTCCTTAGTGATACTTGTTTTAAATATAAAAGGTTTTTAAATCAAGATTTTAAATAGATTGGGAAAAGAAGTGCATTTGGAAATAAATGTGACATTGAATGTACTGGATCTTAAATAAGATTTCCTAATTACAAATGGAAATATAATCGGGATTGGGTTGGGTTTGGAATATTATTTGGATTATTTGAGAAATTGATTTATAAATGGAATTTAATTTAGAAATCAAATTATAATGGATTTAAGTGATGTGAAACCTTTATAAACTAGAATTGAAAAAAACTATGGGATTTATAAACAATGTTTATAAATAAAGTGGGATGATTATCAGTTGATAAATTGAATTTATAAATTCTCGATGAGGATTTATAATGAGATGGGTAAATTGGTTTAAAGTAAAAATGATAAATTTACTTTTAGAAATATGAAAAGGGGATTTACGGAATTGGGGCGTAAATCAAATTGGTGATAAATCGAGAGAGATTTATAAATATTAGATTGGTTATATTGGATTAAAAATATATTTTTGTTGAGAAGTTGGGTTTGTTTAAAAAGTGGATTTTTAATTATTAAACTAAGTAATTTAAAAGGTGTTTTCAGGAAATTAGTTATGTAATCTGTAACGACCTGTATTTTTAACACTTTAAAAATACGAATTAAAATAAAAAAATTGGATAAAAATCCGAAGGAAATAAAATTTTGTGTTGTTAAATGTGAATTACAAGTTAACATACAAAACTGGATTCTGAAATAACTTATTTGTAAATTAAATATGGATGTTAACTTGTATTGAATGTAAATAACAAATTGAATTTGATTGTAAACAACGAAATAAATAAAATGTTACATTTAATGTTGAAGTTATAATATTGAAATCAACATAAATGAATGTAATTTAATATTACTATAAATTTAAATAAGATGATAGCTGAAGAAATGAAAGTAAATGAATTATAAACTATTTATAATAATGTATAAGTAAATGGTTGATTCAAAAATGAAAGTGTAAATCGAAATAAAAGAATTCAATTGGAATTAAATAACTTGAATTTGAATTATAATATAATTGGCCAGCGGTCAGGCTTGTTGATCGCACTATTTATATTTAGCTATGATATCTAACCGGCTGTGTAGTCTCACGCTACACATCCGTTTTACTCAAAAATTATAATATAATTGAACGCTGAATCTAATGTAATCTTTTATACTGGATTTATAATGGAAAACTGCATTGTAAAAGATTGTTAATTATTGTGAAATTAAAAATGAAATTTGTGAACACTTGAAATTTGATTTAAAAGTTAATAATTTAAAATTGGAAATTTTATATTGAAATTAAATAGTAGAAATAGCCATTTTTACAACTGTCTCGGATTTCGACGAAACCAGTTTCATTGGATCCGTAACAGTGAATTATTGTAAGGTTTCAATTTTCGTACCAATCGGACTTGTCGTTTGGCCGTGCGAGCTTGAAACGCGTAGAAATTTAATTTCGAATTTGATTAAAATAATCGACTTCAAAAGCTATCTTCCACATACGATTGAATTAGGCCTTGGGACTAGTTCCATTGCGTTCGGAATATGGATAAAACCTTATAAACGCCTGGCGGCACGTCTCGATTGGAGTTCGGACGATTTTGGACCTACCTATATAAATACACGCGCAAACCGAGACAGTTTTATTATCATTTTATTTCAGAAACCCTAATTTCAAACTATGGCCGCCACTTATTCCATGGCTAGAAATTACCGATCTTCTTTCCTTAATATCTCTCAATCCGTTCAACGAAATCGAAAAATTCCAAAAGCAAAAGTGTAGATCTCGGCGAGCTCTTCAAATCCATATGGTCGATCTATGCTATTACGCCACGGATTCACCAAAATCTGGCTTGGAAGCATGGACGTATTTTCTCGGATTTTGCGCAAACGGTGGCGAATGGGGTGGCGAAACTTGGCGCGGAGGTGGAGCAAGGAGAGGCGCACGCGATGGCATCCCCTGATCAACGTCCGATCGCTCCTAGTTGTGTGCGCGCTTTAGGGTTTGGGTTGCGTTCATGGGTTTCGGTTGGAAGGAAAGCACGTACGAGAGAGAGAAGAAGATACGTATGTTTTATTTTTTTATTTTAATTAATTATTTTATATTAAAATTCAAATGTTCTAACTTGAATAACTTTTGCATACGAGCTCAGATCGACGCGCGGTTTTCTCCGTTGCGTTCGCATCGAAATTCCGGACAACATGAAACTAGTTTGGCTGCATTCCAAGACTGTTCAAATTTGGGCCTTTATTTGGATTTTAAATCGTCGATAGATCAATGGTGAGTGTTTATACGCTCACAATTGACTAAAATATTTTTTATTAGTTAAATTTATATTCTGAAGTGATATGAAATTTATTGGCTGTTGTTTGGTAGATTTAATTATCATCTGTATTGATATATGAATTAATTGATAGAATTTAAATTGACCGTTAAAATAAATTTAAAATTTAAATTGGCAGTATATTACTCGATATTGATAATTATAAAATTGTTGTGAATGTTATTGGCTTTATGGTTGATTGGTTGTGATGGATGCTATTGGTCGATATTGGTTGTTTATTTATTTTGATGTATCATGCTATCATCATGTATATTGTTTATTGCATATAAAACTGTAAACTGAATCATTTCGAATAAATTAAGGAATAGGTTGAAATGATATACCTATGACATCTATTTGGATTGAAATGATATATATCCATCCTTGAAATTAAAATTGAAATAATTATCCACTTGGCCATAGGTTAGAAAATTATATACGGACACCGGGTTGGTTAAATTAAATGGTTTTAAAAGTTGTTTAGAAATTATTTAAATGAATTGATTTTAAGAATAAAATCCAATTTATGGAAATTGAATTATTTTGAATTGAAGCTCGAAATGTTGAAATTTAAACTTGGTAACTGAAATTGTTTAATTATTCGAAGTTTAGATTTTTAAGAAAAAATTTGAAATACGGCGTAAATTTTCGAGAGTTGATTTGTTTTAAAAGATTGGACTTTTAATCGAACTCTGAATATTTCTAAGAAAATTTATATGAAATGATATTTCAAGTTGAGTTTGGAATTGAAAATTAATTTGAAATTGAGATTTAATTAATTTGGAATTGAATTGAAATTTAAATAAATTTGTGAATTGAACTAAATTGAAACTATTGAATTAAATTTGAAGATAAAATTGATTTGAAATTATAAATAAGGTTGATTTGAAATTATTAAATTTGAAAATTGAAAGATGTGTTTTATAACTTGAATTTGATTAAAAGTGACTTAAATGAATATTTCAAACTTATATAAATTTAAATGGGATATTTTGTTTATTTAAAATTTTAAAATTGATGTCGTATTTAGATGTATTGAAATGATTAAAGAAATATCTCAGAAACAAAATATAATGAAATTAAATTGAGATATAAATGGAATTATCAAATTTTAGTTTTGAAATGTGAATATTTAAAGCTTTGAGATATATGGAAATTGGAATGGCTTATTTTGTGGTTCAAATATGTATTTGAAATTGATAATTTGAAATGGTTTATTGAGAAGCTGAATCGAGTTGAAATTGATGATTTGAGATTTGATTAAATTTTAAATTTTGAAATTCGAGTTCATGTGAATCGTTTTGTGGAATTTGAGGCGAAAATGATTTTTGAAATGAAATTGTATATTTTGAGTAGATATGATGATTTTGAAATGGATTTGATTTTTTTGAAGCGAATATGATATTTTTGATAATCAATTATGAATTGATTTTAAAAATGTAAAAGAGCCACCGGTGTACTAATACGTAGTTATTAAAGAGACCGGGATCGGATATGGACATACTCTCTGTCGATACCGAAAACCACTTTAATAACTAATATACGCGGAGTGTTGATCCAGAATGAAGTGGATGGTTTGATGAACACGTTGACTGAAGAAAGAGAACGATATTGGATGACCCCTGACATGACTAAAACAGGAGCCGCGCCGGGCCATTGAGGTTCGCCACCTCTAGCGGACACACTTCTTCGATACCATATCTATTACTTTTGTGATTCGATTTGGGTGCACCCCTTGATTTGGGAGTGTTGTTTCGCGGTGTTGGGGTAGTAGCTGCTATGCCCAACATCAGTCCGGATCACGCAACTACTAGTATCCTAGTTGGTATCGCCTCATGTACCTTGTCATACTGATTATCCTATTCGCGACCACTACGATTTTGATTTGTGTTATACCTATGGGGTACCCTCTGATAACCACTAGTTTACGGTGGGGCTTACGGTGCTGTATAGACTATGACATTTATAAACTGTGTTAAGGGTGGAATGGGCCATGGCTTAATGCTAGGAATGATATTTTACTTTATGATAGACATTATTGTATATAGCGTATTATATTATATAGTAGATAGTTTAACGGATCCTTAGGAGATGGAAATCCTGAACATCTCTTAAGTTAATGCACGCACGTTAAACATTGGATAGGAGGTGTCTAAAACCCGTAAACATCTCTGATGTCGTCACACTCATATTTACTTATTCGATTTAAATTACATGAGATATTTTTGTCCTTACTCGAGTGTTTTGTCTTTTCATTACGCTCGGGTCAGCCTGAGCATTTCAGATAAGGTTGAAGATCTATTCTGGAGGACGAAGACGGAGTTTGGTATTACATCATTTGTATTCTACTACTGTATTATTTTTCCGCTGCATTGTTGTATTATCTCTGATATGTATGTAACTCGGATTTATGATGTATAATAATAATCAAATTTATTTATTTAACAGCTTCATGAACTGTTATTTTATTATTATATCTTGTTCCTTCCGCTGCGAGATTCTGATTTTGTTTCTGTTCTTTCCTTTCTTTTCTTATTTAACCCCAATAACTATCTGTATTTTGGATTGTTTGAGTCGGCATGTGTGTATGTTTTGTCGTCTTGAACGGTCAAAAATGTGGGTCGTTACAGTTGGTATCAGAGCTTTGGTTTAGATTACCTTGGCTCTAGTGGGGAATAACTCATTGAAATAGGGTTAAAACCTTATGAATGAGTTTGAGTGTATATGAGAGAGCGTATTTGTAATTTTGATATAAAAATGATTTTATATTGTGTTAATTTGTTCCGTTGAGTATTTATGAATTCTGGTTGGTACTTGGGATGCCAAGGCATCGATAGGAATTTCTAAACACTCGAATAGGACAGATTGACATAATATTGTTTTAGATTATATTTTATATATAAAAGAATTATCTTGTAAAATTATAAATTTTGATTGTATTGGTTGTTAGGAGATGATAATATTAGATTATCATCGTTTATTGTTGATTAGTCAATATTTCTAACTATTGACTATTGGATGATTTTAAGAAATGAAACTTGTAAATATGATTGACAATGAATATAAATGGTAAATAAAATAAAAAAAAATGAATTTAAATTAAGATGGAGAATTTAAATTTCGGTGTTTTGAAAATTTATTAACAAAAATCTGAAATGTATAATATAAGTATTATATGATAGTATATTCGATTAGAAATTGTTTTCAAAGGATTTTCAAATGAAGTAAGTGTTGTACTCCCCACTTGACACTAGAGAATGATTTCGGTGATGAGTGCATGCATCATCGACGTTTATTTTCGAGAGTCCAAGTGGGGGAGATCACTTAATAGTTTTTCTAAACCCTGTTTTGATTAAAAATTGTAATTTTCTAAAGTATGAAATGAAAATAAGTATATATATATATATATATATTTCAATGCTGATTAAAATTCTTCTAAAAAGTATGATTTGAGATATAAAGATATTAGTATATATATATTAAAAAAAATGGTTTAAATCGAATCCGGTGTTGAAATTCTTAAGTTCTCTAATAAGGAATGATTTTAATTATTAAACTAAAGTAAATCTTGAATTGTTAGAAACTTATGAATTGAAAAAGCAGAAATTGAATTTAAGTGTTAAAAAAATTTAATTTAAAATTGTAGTAGTAACCCTTAATTTGGAAAATAATAAATTGGAAATTTATTTAATAGGTATAACACTCAAATTGAATGAAAAGAAGTTGTATATTGTTTAACTACATTCTATTTGCATAGCTATAACTTACCAAAATACTTAAAAAGTTTAAAATGCTAATAAGGATAAGTAAATGAATAATATACAAGTGTGATTGCGAATAATAAAATGTGAAGATCTATTGATAGTTGTAAATATAAAGGAAATTTAAGTTGTAAAATGAATTAAATTTAAAATTAATTAAATATAAAATTTGTAAATAGAAACTAATTAAATTTGAATAAAACTAAATGTCAATAAACTTGGAAGTGTATGAAATTAAAATTTTGACTTGGAAATGTATAATTGATTTAGTGTAGATTTTGGATGGATGTTAATGTTTGATATGCATTGGTTGTTAGATGGATGGTAATTGATTAAATAGAATTCATTAGTGTAAATGGAATTGAATAAACTGAATAAAAATTTTAAATAATTAAATTCAAATTTGAAGCAAAGTGAAATTAAATATAATTGAATTCAAATTAAATTGAAGCAAATTGACTTGAATTTAAATTATGAATGAAACAAACTTGAATAAATCGAAAACAAATTGAATGTAAACTTATTTCATGGATAAATAAGAAAATAAACGACTTTGTGTTTATGATTGTTCTTTAGAAAATTTGAAGTTTGATGGTTTGTACTTTGAAATAATAAAAGCAAATTTTTGGAAAAATCCAAAATTGTCCAATATATGCTGAAACAAAAACAACCATAACTTTTAAATGGCTGGACGAAATTCGACGATCTTAGACTTTTCGGAAACCTTAGAAACTGTAGCACGACTTTTGTTTAGAGTGTCTTGAGAAATTCCTTCATTTACTTAGCTAAAATTTTGAATCTTCTCGCTGGCCTGTGTAAAAAGAAAGCAAAATCAATAGCATATACTCTTAGTATTTTCGCCGTAACGTTTTACTGGTTTATCGGATTTTGACGATCTTGCCCTTCCTGGAAAGCTTAGAACTTAAGCTAAAACTTTTATTTTAAATGTTTTGTGTTTTTTGTCATTTAGAGGGTCTAAAACGTGAGTGAACGTCGCTGACCTGCACAATTCATTGCCCAGGCTGAGGCGTATCCATTTAGTAAAACGGCCGTAACTTTTGAACAAATGGTCCGAATTTGATGATTTTGGACATTCCGGAAAGCCTGAAACGAATGAAACAACTTTTATTTAGATTCCATTTTAAAATTTTATCATTTAGGTGACCAAAAACTGGGATTTGTTCGCTGTCCTGAATTTAAAAATTTTAGTTTTGAAGTTAAATACGTTATATATATATGTAGTATATGCTAAGCATATCGATCTATTTTCATATGCATGATTCTCACTTGGTTGTTGAGTATTTTAGTAGGTAGCAAAAGGTTGCGCTTTGCTTGTGGAGCTCGCTTCTGCGCTAAATGCAAAATGTAAGTTAAAATGCTAATAAACGCTTAATAAAAGGTACGTTCTCGGATTACGGTTTATGTTGTGGTATATTATTGTGTTCTCCATGTTTTGGGATGTCTCATTCTTGTAATGAGATGTATATCATGCAATTATTACCACTGTGAAATTTTTCGGTCCTAGCCGCGCAAAGGAGGTGCTGCCGAAATTTTTCAAAAATCCGAGAGTCAGAAAATTTTGAGATAAAAAAAAATCCTATAACTAAATTTTGCAAATAAGTCGAACATTTGAATGAATTATATCTAAATGATGGTTTCCCCTTCTCCGTTCCTTTTCGAGGACGAAAAGTTTTAAGTGGGGGAGAATGTAACGACCTGTATTTTTAACACTTTAAAAATACGAATTAAAATAAAAAAATTGGATAAAAATCCGAAGGAAATAAAATTATGTGTTGTTAAATGTGAATTACAAGTTAAAATACAAAACTGGATTCTGAAATAACTTATTTGTAAATTAAATATGGATGTTAACTTGTATTGAATGTAAATAACAAATTGAATTTGATTGTAAACAACGAAATAAATAAAATGTTACATTTAATGTTGAAGTTATAATATTGAAATCAACGTAAATGAATGTAATTTAATATTACTGTAAATTTAAATAAGATGATAGCTGAAGAAATGAAAGTAAATGAATTATAATCTATTGATAATAATGTATAAGTAAATGGTTGATTCAAAAATGAAAGTGTAAATCGAAATAAAATAATTCAATTGGAATTAAATAATTTGAATTTGAATTATAATATAATTGAACGCTGAATCTAATGTAATCTTTTATACTGGATTTATAATGGAAAACTGCATTGTAAAAGATTGTTAATTATTGTGAAATTAAAAATGAAATTTGTGAACACTTGAAATTTGATTTAAAAGTTAATAATTTAAAATTGGGAATTTTATATTGAAATTAAACAATAGAAATAGCCATTTTTACAACTGTCTCGGATTTTGACGAAACCAGTTTCATCGGATCCGTAACAGTGAATTATTGTAAGGTTTCAATTTTCGTAGCAATCGGACTTGTCGTTTGGCCGTGCGAGCTTGAAACGCGTAGAAATTTAATTTCGAATTTGATTAAAATAATCGACTTCAAAAGCTATCTTCCACATACGATTGAATTAGGCCTTGGGACTAGTTCCATTGCGTTCGGAATATGGGTAAAACATTATAAACGCCTGGCGGCACGTCTCGATTGGAGTTTGGACGATTTTGGACCTACCTATATAAATACACGCGCAAACCGAGACAGTTTTATTATCATTTTATTTCAGAAACCCTAATTTCAAACTATGGCCGCCACCTATTCCATGGCCAGAAATTACCGATCTTCTTTCCTTAATATCTCTCAATCCGTTCAACGAAATCAAAAAATTCCAAAAGCAAAAGTGTAGATCTCGGCGAGCTCTTCAAATCCATATGGTTGATCTATGCTATTACGCCACGGATTCGCCAGAATCTGGCTTGGAAGCATGGACGTATTTTCTCGGATTTTGCGCAAACGGTGGCGAATGGGGTGGCGAAACTTGGCGTGGAGGTGGAGCAAGGAGAGGCGCACACGATGGCATCCCCTGATCAACGTCCGGTCTCTCCTAGTTGTGTGCGTGCTTTAGGGTTTGGGTTGCGTTCATGGGTTTCGGTTGGAAGGAAAGCACGTACGAGAGAGAAGAAGATACGTATGTTTTATTTTTTTTATTTTAATTAATTATTTTATATTAAAATTCAAATGTTCTAACTTGAATAACTTTTCCATACGAGCTCAGATCGACGCGCGGTTTTCTCCGTTGCGTTCGCATCGAAATTCCGGACAACATGAAACTAGTTTGGCTGCATTCCGAGACTGTTCAAATTTGGGCCTTTATTTGGATTTTAAATCGTCGATAGATCAAAGGTGAGTGTTTATACGCTCACAATTGACTAAAATATTTTTTATTAGTTAAATTTATATTCTGAAGTGATATGAAATTTATTGGCTGTTGTTTGGTAGATTTAATTATCATCTGTATTGATATATGAATTAATTGATAGAATTTAAATTGACCGTTAAAATAAATTTAAAATTTAAATTGGCAGTATATTACTCGATATTGATAATTATAAAATTGTTGTGAATGTTATTGGCTTTATGGTTGATTGGTTGTGATGGATGCTATTGGTCGATATTGGTTGTTTATTTATTTTGATGTATCATGCTATCATCATGTATATTGTTTATTGCATATAAAACTGTCAACTGAATCTTTTCGAATAAATTAAGGAATAGGTTGAAATGATATACCTATGACATATATTTGGATTGAAATGATATATATCCATCCTTGAAATTAAAATTGAAATAATTATCCACTTGGCCATAGGTTAGAAAATTATATACGGACACCGGGTTGGTTAAATTAAATGGTTTTAAAAGTTGTTTTGAAATTATTTAAATGAATTGATTTTAAGAATAAAATCCAATTTATGGAAATTGAATTATTTTGAATTGAAGCTCGAAATGTTGAAATTTAAACTTGGTAAATGAAATTGTTTAATTATTCGAAGTTTAGATTTTTAAGAAAAAATTTGAAATACGGCGTAAATTTTCGAAAGTTGATTTGTTTTAAAAGATTGGACTTTTAATCGAACTATGAATATTTCTAAGAAAATTTATATAAAATGATATTTCAAGTTTGAGTTTGGAATTGAAAATTAATTTGAAATTGAGATTTAATTAATTTGGAATTGAATTGAAATTTAAATAAATTTGTGAATTGAACTAAATTGAAACTATTGAATTAAATTTGAAGATAAAATTGATTTGAAATTATAAACAAGGTTGATTTGAAATTATTAAATTTGAAAATTGAAAGATGTGTTTTATAACTTGAATTTGATTAAAAGTGACTTAAATGAATATTTCAAACTTATATAAATTTAAATGGGATATTTTGTTTATATAAATTTTTAAAATTGAAGTTGTATTTAGATGTATTGAAATGATTAAAGAAATATCTCAGAAACAAAATATAATGAAATTAAACTGAGATATAAATGGAATTATCAAAATTTAGTTTTGAAATGTGAATATTTAAAGCTTTGAGATATATGGAAATTGGAATGGCTTATTTTGTGGTTCAAATATGTATTTGAAATTGATAGTTTGAAATGGTTTATTGAGAAGCTGAATCGAGTTGAAATTGATGATTTGAGATTTGATTAAATTTTAAATTTTGGAATTCGAGTTCATGTGAATCGTTTTGTGGAATTTGAGGCGAAAATGATTTTTGAAATGAAATTGTATATTTTGAGTAGATATGATGATTTTGAAATGGATTTGACTTTTTTGAAGCGAATATGATATTTTTGATAATCAATTATGAATTGATTTTGAAAATGTAAAAGAGCCACCGGTGTAATAATACGTAGTTATTAAAGAGACCGGGATCGGATATGGACATACTCTCTGTCGATACCGAAAACCACTTTAATAACTAATATACGCGGAGTGTTTATCCAGAATGAAGTGGATGGTTTGATGAACGCGTTGACTGAAGAAAGAGAACGATATTGGATGACCCCTGACATGGCTAAAACAGGAGCCGCGCCGGGCCATTGAGGTTCGTCACCTCTGGCGGACACACTTCTTCGATACCATATCTATTACTTTTGTGATTCGATTTGGGTGCACCCCTTGATTTGGGAGTGTTGTTTCGCGGTGTTGGGGTAGTAGCTGTTATGCCCAACATCAGTCCGGATCACGCAACTACTAGTATCCTAGTTGGTATCGCCTTATGTACCTTGTCATACTGATTATCCTATTCGCGACCACTACGATTTTGATTTGTGTTATACCTATGGGGTACCCTCTAATAACCACTAGTTTACGGTGGGGCTTACGGTGCTGTATAGACTATGACATTTATAAACTGTGTTAAGGGTGGAATGGGCCATGGCTTAACGCTAGGAATGATATTTTACTTTATGATAGACATTATTGTATATAGCGTATTATATTATATAGTAGATAGTTTAACGGATCCTTAGGAGATGGAAATCCCGAACATCTCTTAAGTTAATGCACGCACGTTAAACACTGGATAGGAGGTGTCTAAAACCCGTAAACATCTCTGATGCCGTCACACTCATATTTACTTATTCGATTTAAATTACATGAGATATTTTAGTCCTGACTCGAGTGTTTTGTCTTTTCATTACGCTCGGGTCAGCCTGAGCATTTTAGATAAGGTTGAAGATCTATTCTGGAGGACGAAGACGGAGTTTGGTATTACATCATTTGTATTCTACTACTGTATTATTTTCCGCTGCATTGTTGTATTATCTCTGATATGTATGTTACTCTGATTTATGATGTATAATAATAATCAAATTTATTTATTTAACAGCTTCATGAACTGTTATTTTATTATTATATCTTGTTCCTTCCGCTGCGAGATTCTGATTTTGTTTCTGTTCTTTCCTTTCTTTTCTTATTTAATCCCAATAACTATCTTTATTTTGGATTGTTTGAGTCGGCATGTGTGTATGTTCTGTCGTCTTGAACGGTCAAAAATGTGGGTCGTTACATAATCATTTTAAAATTGTTTTAAAAATATATTTAATTATTAATTAAAGTTACTTTAAAATGATTTGTTTTAAAGTTAATTATTAATTAATTAGTATTATTATTTTAAAAAGATAAATTATTCTATATTAATCTTGTCTAATATAATTCCTTTATTTAAAGAGTATTTGCATAAATTAAAACTTGGGAATTTATATAGAAATGTTATAAGTATTATTTTGAGAAAATTATTAAATAAAGTTTTCCAAAATTAATGGCATACTTTCATGGCGAAATCGGAGGCAGAGATTGCCTATAGTTAAGTTTTTGGATTTCTCTGGGATAGAGACGTAATCGTCAAGTTGTGAATTCATGGTGGATACCGCGTGGTGCTTTCCATATTTATTTTAAAGGGTTTTTTCAAATATTTTTTAAAGGAATGGCTAGTGAACATACATACTCCGATAAGATAAGTACATAGCTTTTGATAAAGAGATTTAATTTATTAAAATTGAGTTAAATGAGACTTAGTGTTTTTCCAGTGGAAAATGAACTCCTTGTTTGAATGATTGTTTATTTGATAGTAAAATAACCAACTATCAAATCTGGACCAAAAACATAACTTTGGGAATATCTAGGAGAAACACGTGAATTATGTGGTACAGTTACCGTCGGAAGGTGCTATACTGTACGTACAAACTAGTTTCGTTCTTCTAGGACAATGATAAGGAAATCCTCCACTAACGGTTAGGAGATGATCTTCGATCTTATTTTCGTCTATTTATTTCCTAGAGAACCGAGTTTGAGTTTACCGGAAATATTGAACGTTGTTTCGAAGAGACCGGGATCGCATATGTTATCCAAAAACCACTTCGATCCAACGAGTACATTTTTGAAGTGAAGACAAGAGCATGGAATCAAAGATGGAGCATTGAAGTGCAAGGGCTAATCGCTACTAATCCTTAAGGATGATTACAAAATGTGTAGTAGGAATAGTACCTTCGGTTTCGTTCAGACCCAGAACGGACTTGTATGGATGAATGCTATCAGCACGTTGTCATTGGAGGAGAATGAGCATTCCAAATATAAATTCCTTAAAAAGGTAATCGTAGCTTCAAGCCTCATCAACCGGGAATGACTGAAAATCAGGGAAGATGCAGCAAGGCTAAGTGGGTCGCATCCAATTAGGGTATGTTAATCACCTTTCTAGATACCCTCGGATATTATTACTACGGTGCGTGGAAGAACTCGGTAACGGTGAGAACACCCGGGGTGATAGAATATTCGGTACTATCTTGGTTAGAGGTAGTCTGGTCTTATGTTGCAGGGGATCCCAACGAGGTCCTCAGTGCATTTTTCTAGATGTGTACTGTGATAGGTGCTACCCCAGTGACTAGTCATTTGTATGGAATCCATTCTCCAATACGTGCCTTTACGGTTTTGGTTGTAGAGCCTAGTATGCTGGAATTTAATTAATGTAACAATTTCGGCTATTTGAATAAGTATTGTACCTAGACACTATTATAATATCAGATGATTTTGATATAAATGTTTTGGTTATCGTAAGGTAAAAACCCGTCGTGTTTATGTGTGGCACAGTCTTACGAGATACCTTTGTTTTTCATAGGATTTTGACAACTTTAATAATTCAAATTGAGTGTGTTTTCTCACGCTAGTTTTCCAGACTGACTCGGGTGTTATTTTATTATAATGCTTGGGTCAGACCGAGTATTACAGATACAGGTTAGGATTCTATGGAGCTCAAGAGACAAGCTGGATGACGAAGACGTATTACACGTATTTGATTTTATTCCGCTATGTATTATAGGCTATATATTCAGCACTTGTGAGGACAAGTTATTATAACTGTCCAGTATTGAGTTATTGATGTGTTGTACTCTAATATGTAATGTGTAAATAACAGTTGTATTTCATTTTTTATAAAGACATGTTATTATCTATTATATATTATTCCGCTGCGATTGTGAGATTATATGTTGTTGTTTCTATTTTCTTCTACCTCTTTCTTCTTTTCCTCTAATTATCTGGTATTTCCGGCACTAGATTGCTCAACATGCAATACAGTGGACGTATTGATGTCGATTTTAGAAGGTCGAAAATCCGCGTTCGTTACATGTGGTATCAGAGCTGAAGGTTAAGCAAGAACCTTGGCTTTGACAGGGTAACTCATTTGAGATAGGGACAGTAGTACCCTAGAATGAGTTTGAGTGTATTAATAGATATAAGCGCGTATTTGTTAGTGAATATAAGAGTGTTTATATTGTGTTGATTGATCTATGGAGTGGCTTATGGATTCTGATCAATATGAGTAATTAAGGTTATTGATAGGAGTCTCTAAACACTTGTGCAGAGCAATTCGACATGGTATTGTTTTGAATGGGGTAAATGAAATAATTTTACCCAGATTATTTTTATATTATGAAAGAAATAATTTTTCAGAAATTATTATAGTTATATATGGTGTGCTTGGTTGTTAGGAAATGATAATATTAAACTATTATCATTTGTTGTTGTGGTGATTGAATAAAAAGTTGACATTATAGTCAACAGTTAAGAAATAATTTCATATAAAAAAATGGAATTCTGTAAATGTGATTTTGTAAAGGTGATTTATAATCTGAAATGAAATGAAAATTCTAGAGGAATACTTAAATACGATTTGTTAAAAGGGTTGAAGGTTGGGAATTTGGGAATTTAATTCCCGTTGGTTTTGAAATGTTTTTCAAAGTCTTGGAAATAATAGTGACATTATTTGGAGAATATTTTTGAATTGAAATATTTTTAAAGGGATATTTAAAGGAAAGAAAAGCACTGAACTCACTTCGGTCGCTGGAAAATAATTTCGATGATGATCGCGACATCATCGGTGTTCATTTTCGAGTTTCTAAGTGATGGATTGCTACCGTAATGATTTGCTATTGGAGTCTTGTTTTGATAAACAAGTTTTTGATTTTAAGAAGCTTAAATTTTTTGGATTTGATACATATAAGTAAGGTATATATGTATATATGTGATTTCAAAAATGACTTGAAATGCTTAGAACAAAGTGTGTAAACTCTGGGTTTTTGATTTAAAATGTTTAATTAGAAATATGAGAGAATAAGTTGATACCTTATAAAATTTTAAATTGCAAGAAAGCAATATTTTAAAATGTTGAATATGAGTGCAAAGGAAGTAAAAATTTGTAATTTAATTGTAGAATAGAAATTTAACTTGAATTAAGTTTAATAAAGTGTATTTTGGGAATTTAGCCTAAGTAGGCTAAATGAAATAATTATTAAAAATGGAATTTATTGAGATGTGGGATAAATGAATAAATGAACTAATTAAATCGATGAGTTATTTGGATATGGTGTGGGATGTTGATTGATAAAAATCAAATTGGAAAATTGGAATTGAATTTGAATATAAATGTATATAAAATTAAGTGGTGAAGTGGTAATAAACATAAGAACTTTTGTATAAAATGTTTATAATGGACTTAAGAAAATTGATGGCAAAGTTCTTAAGTGAAATTGGTATTAAAGAAATATACTAAGAAAATAGTGAATGTTGATAATTGGTTAAAAATGAAATGAATGTGAATAAAAAGAATTTGATATAGCTAAGAATCGGTGGAAATAAATACGTAAGTTATACGTACATTGTTTATTCGCATGACGATACGATCCAGATTTGAGCACAGAATTTCGAGATAATTTATATCGATCCGAATTAGGATTTTTCACTCGATTTTCGACGGCGAATCCTGGATATGGATTTTTGATTGATTATGGGATTCTCTATCATAGTATATGGCTATGCAAGGAGAATAACGGTTTCCGATCAAGGAACCAGATATGAGTCCGCCCTAGAGAGTTGTGTGAACGATACTAGTTCGGAAGTGAAATTGTGTGATCGAGCGAGCGACCAGATTTGATTTTGCGTATGGATGATATATGTACATCGTACGGGTTTTGGTGAAATAAATGTTGGAAATTTGAATATGCTAAATAAAATGATTTTGAAATACATGATTGGATATCAGTGGTGAATAAGATGCAGGTATTTAAAATCAAGTAATAAAATTGGATTGCCCGACAAAAAGGTACATGTTTAAAATTTATGTTTGAAATGGATGGGTTTATGATTGAGCCACTTGTCTTTTGTTTTCTTTTGATGATTGGGGCCCGTAGAGGCAGATTTGTAGTTGTTTGGATCTAGCCGCGCAAAGGAGACGCTGGCGAAATTTTTCGAAAATTTAAGGAGTTGGAAAATTTTTAATAACTGAAATTTGATTTTGGATTATAACTTGAAATGATTGAGGAAATAATATTATTTGAAATCTATGGATTAATTTTGAAATTAGTAAAAGTGACAGTGTGGTTTCAATAAATTGATTTTGGGAAGTTGTTTCAACTGATTGGATTTGGGAAAAATTAATGGGGTTTTGGACCATTCTTCTTACCTTGGCAATTTCGGGGACGAAATGCTTTTAAGATGGGAGAAATGTAATGACCCAGAATTTTGGTTATTTGAAATTGGAATATTTAATTGATTTTAAATATTTAAAAGTTAATTTTTAACTTGAATTTCAAATATAACGATTTATTAGATAATTTAATTATCGGATTAATAATTGGAAATTGGTTAAAACATTGAATCTTGGGTTATAAGCTTGTTAAAAATAATTTAAAGGCTTATTAAATTTATATTAATAAGAATGAAGGTAATAGAACATTTTAAAATGAATTTAAAAGTGATTTGAACTCGTTTAAATTAACGAGTGAAAATAGCCTTCCGAGGCACAATCTCTGATTTCGACGAAACTAGTTCCATTGGATCCATAATAGTGTATTATAATCGGATTTCAAATTTCGTACCGTTTAGAGTTATCATTTGGTCGTACGGAATATAAACGCGTTGAGTTTAATATCGAAAATTCAATACAATATTTGGGTCCAAAAACTATCTTCTCCGTACGATCGAATTAGGACTCGCAACCTTCTCCATTACGTTTGGAATAGGGGTATAACATTATGAATGCCTAGCGGCACACCTCGATAAGGGTTCGTAATTTTGAGCTGCGTAAATCGAGATATTTTGAAATTCAATTAATATATTGTCTAGCCAATCCTTCTTTTCAACTACAATTCCATCTTTTCAGTCCACACTACTGTTCATTGAGCCGCCCTAGTCTACCACCCTTGCTCCTTTTACACGTCTCCTCTATTTAAAATAGGCACGCAACTGTTACAGTAAAGAAGATAAGCAAAAGAAAACTTAAAAAATTCCTTTCTCACTAAATACTCATCTAAAAATCATGAAAACAGTTTGTAAAATCCTATTTTAGCATTATCTTCAATATGGTATGGCTTTCGATGGGTGCGGCACTCATTGGTGATGATCCTAGTAGGTGTAATGAGTGTGTTATTAGCTAGGGTTTCGATTGTAGGATGATCGATGTGGAGCTGGGCTACGTGGTGGTCGTATTCGAGTTCAGAGGGAAGTTTAGCATCTCGGGGAGGATATTTGGAGCGTGCGGCTTCCAGTGGTGGGTCGCGACCTGGCCATGGCTATAGGAGGAGGACGGCAATGTCGCGAATTGGAAATGAGGGCCAAGTGCTTCGTTTTCGAATGGAATAAGTTGCCATCGTGGAGAGAAGATGAGTAGTAGCGTCGATTTGTAGTTTCGTCGAGTGGATTAAGGTGTCATTGAAGCTCGTGCACGGCCATAGCTGTTTCGTTGTGCACATATCAGTGAGGAAAGAACAGAGGAGTGGGGGAAGAAGAAAAGGAGGGTGGACGGTTGGAGTTTGGGCCGAGCTGTCGAAAAAAAATGAAAAGAAAAGGAAGAAAAAAAAATCGGCCTGTTTTTCCAGTTTGGTTAAAAAAGGAGGGAAGGGGAGCACGATTTGGATTGTTCGAAGTTTATGGTGGAGGGTCTCGTTCGTGCTAAGTCTAAAGAGGGGATGTGCGTGTATGTTCGAGGGGAAGAAAGCACTGTTTGTTGGGTCGGGCTTCATATATTGGATAATTAAGGATTTGAAAAAAATATAGTTAGTATGTTAATCATGTATTTAAATCAAAAGCTTATAAAATATGTATCTTATTGATTATACATCCTAATTGAGCATAGTCTGTTATGTTACATTTGTAATGACGAAATTTGCGTTATGGAATGAAATTTGCATTATGTTACATCAAAAGTTTATCACCTTTCTATATACCCTCGGATATTATTACTACGGTGCGGGGAAGAACTCGGTAAGGGTGGGAACATCCGGGGTGATAGCATATTCGATACTATCCTGGTTAGGGGTAGTTCGGTCTTGTGTTGCAGGGGATCCTAACGAGGTCCTCAGTGCATTTTTCTAGATGTGTACTGTGATAGGTGGTACCTCAGTGCCTAGTCATTTGTATGGAATCCATTCTCCAATACATGCTTTTACGGTTTTGGTTGTAGAGCCTAGTATGCTGGAATTTAATTAATGTAACAATTTCGGCTATTTGTATAAGTATTGTACCTAGACACTATTATAATATCGGATGATTTTGATATAAATGTTTTAGTTATCGTAAGGTAAAAACCCGTCGTGTTTATGTGTGGCGTGGTCTTACGAGATACTTTTATTTTTCAAAGGACTTTGATAACTTTAATAATTCAAATTGAGTGTGTTTTCTCACGCTGGTTTTCCAGACTGACTCGGGTGTTATTTTATTATAATGCTTGGATCAGACCGAGTATTACAGATACAGGTTTGGATGTTATGGAGCTCAGGAGATGAGCTAGATGACGAAGACATATTACACGTATTTGATTTTATTCCGCTGTGTATTGTAGGCTGTATATTCAGCACTTGTGAAGACAAGTTATTATAACTGTCCAATATTGAGTTATTGATGTGTTGTACTCTGATGATGTAATGTGTAAATAACAGTTGTAGTTCTTTTTGTATAAAGACATGTTATTATCTATTATATATTGTTCCGCTGCGATTGTGAGATTTTGTGTTGTTGTTTCTATTTTCTTCAACCTCTTTTTTTCCTTTCCTTTAACGATCTGGTATTTCCAGCACTCGATTGCTTAGCATGCTATACAATGGAAGTATTGATGTCGATTTTCGAAGGTCGAAAATCCGCGTTCGCTACAAAGATAAATCATACCAATTTAGAAGCGAGTATTGCACAACTAGTTTATCCAAAACTACATATGTGCTTCAGCAATAAAGATTTTTTATTAAAAATCAAAACCATGTGAAAGTAAATTACTGCTCGTAACTATAGTAGAGTATAAATCAGTGCGACACATATGGCTCCTAAAGCGACCTAACTCTTCTAGAAGTAACAATGTATCTAAGTTGCACTAAAAAAATTAACAGATAAAATTTAAATTTTACCCAACCCGTTTCCCTAAAATTTTGCAAAACATCTAACTTCTTGCTATTGTTCTTCATACTATCAATTCAAAATTCAACTAATGTATCCATATCACCATCCAAAATTCATGCGTAGCGATGGGGCATTGGGAACAAATCAAGACGTGAGCGGCGATTACGTAAGCCGATTCTAGGGTTTCCTAGCTTTGAAAGATAAAATAAGGATCGATGGAGAGAAAGAGTGGATGAGGTGGAAGTGGGTTAGACGAGAGAGAGGTTGAGAAGTGGACAAGACCAGAGGGGTTAAGTAGGGAAGCGTGGAGAAGGCAGCTGAAATCTAAGATTCTCGTTGTTTATGTTTAGGTTTTTTTGAAATAAAAGTTAAAAATGTTTTTGTTAAGTTGAAGAAAAGGAGATATGAGCGGCCTGCAAAAAAGTTTCACCAAAATTTTTTGCAAGAGCATTTGTTAGAAATTATTTATTTATCTGTGTTCTTATAAATGACTAGTAGCAGCACTTAGCCTTAAAACGCTACTAATAAGTGAAACTAATAACAATTTTTCTTTAATGCAAGTAGATTAGTAAAACTTATACGTAGAAGATGTTCTTATATAACTAGATAGGTTATATGTCATATTTCATTTATCTAATAAGCTCCCACTATTTTTTTGTTTCTAAAACCCTAAGAGTAAACATAAAAATCTTTCGATTTCTCTTATAGGTGTTAGGACTCGCTTCCCTTGAGATTCCGACTTTGATGAATATCAACAAATCATAATCCCGAATATGATGAATAATACCTTGTAGCCCGAATATGATGAATAATACCTTATCGGTTGTATCATATACAACTCATAACCCATGTCCTTTGTCCAAATATTTTATCAACCTTGAGGAATATCAACAAATTGAAAGAGATTATTTACTCATACTTACCATTTCATAACAGCCTAAGATAATGCATATACCTTGAGGAATGTCAACTAATAAGCACATGTATTTTACCTCGTATATTCTATATATTAATAATACTGCACACAAGATCTTTAGCTTAAGGAATATCAACAACTAAAGAGCATGCAAGCAATCTATCAATATATAAATAGTAGAGGATAAGTTTAATTAAAGATTCAAAATCATTAATATATAACATTGAGTGATATCGATTTAGGGAACAATGTATTTTTTATGAAATATCCTCATGATTCAAGAGTCGAACATATTTGAAATCATCGTATACATATAATACATATGTACTCGTTCCTTAAACCTTAGTTGGGTTTTTTATAGTTCCACTTATATTTTATACATTCATCTTATATAGGTTTAATTTATTTATAACTATTTATAAATTAGGTAATTTATATAATATTTTTATGTATATTATTAATTAAGTCCTATTTGACTAATTTTAATTTAATAATTTAATTAACTTATCAATTAAACTATTTTTAAAATTAAAATTTTTATTTTATCCATTGTAATCAATTTAAGATGAATATTAACATAACTCTTGTAGTTTTGTATACATCTATCATTATATATATATAAACATTTTATATTAATAATTTAATTTATTTAATAATTATTTTATTTTATTAAAAACAATTTTTAATTGAATAACTAATATTTTTAAAAAAAATTTACCTTAAAAAATTTAAGATACATATATATATATAACTATAATATTTACAGTGTTATATACATATATGTACACATATATCAATATATATGTTTATTTCAATTAATTAGCATTTAAATGATTATTTATTTAATTAATCCAATTGATTAAATCATTAAAAAAATTAAAAAATATTATTTATTTTCAAAACCAATTTTTGAAGAATATATTATGACCTTTATAAAATTTATTTTATATTTTAAATTCAACATCTAAATCTAGATATGTTTTAAATTTTTAAACGGAATTTTGAAAATTAGCCAAGACCCAAATTAATTTGGGCCCTTTACTACTAGGCTAGCCTTTTGGACTTACTCCATTATTTAGTCAGGCTAGTAGCCAAGTATGGGAGAATACTTGATTATCCAACCCCAAGACTAGTCATTACTAATCCAGACACCGAAATGATCGGTAGGCTTTATTAGTTAGCCCTAAAGTGACTAATTTAGAGCACATAGACCGTTAAGGTGCTGATATCGTTGATGGATCTGGGTCAGTTGAAAGCGTGTGAAATAGGTAGATTTAAAATAAATTCCTAATTTGGATAATATTGGACTAATGAAGTCTAAAGGTTGAATTAGATCAAATCTAATTATTTTAGATAATATCATATTTTGTTTAATTTTTTTGGTTTATAAATAATGAATTTAATTAAATGGATATAATATAGTATATGAGTATATCAGTATATACTCATGTATGTATAACGTGTGTGTGTAACATATCATAGGGTATACCTGATTAAATATATACATACATATACATATATATATATATATGTGTGTGTGTGTGTGTGTGTTGGGATTTACATCCACTATGTATATACTTGGCATTTATATGTGTGCGTAAATTTCCATGAAATAATTAATTAGATTTCAAAATATGTGAATACATACATACATACATATATATATACTTATAAAATTATTACTATATATATGTGTGTGTGTGTGTATCTAAATATTTATAAATGTGATTTAGAAATATCTTAATATGAGCAAGTTTAACAATTCAAATTTGATTTTTAATTAATTAAGATCTAGCATGACTTAGAAAAGGCATATTTTATTCAAAACTAGATCTAGGATATATATTTAAATTGAAATATCTTTTGTTTGAGTTGGTAATAGAATCATAAAATAAATATGTTAAAATATTTATATATTAAATAAACATATATACACCAATGCCATTTTTTATTAATTACTGAAAACAAAATTAATAAGTCATAAAGTAGATTTATAAAATATAGAAATTATATATAATATATATTAAAACTACAATTCGACAAAAAAATTAACTTAATTTTCAAAAGAAAATATAAATTAAATTATTTATATAAATAAGAATTTCAAATAGTTTTATGTTTGATATAGTTAAAAATACATACATACATATATATATAATTCAACTTAAATACACACACACTTTTATATATAATTGCCAAGTGTGACTAAAATATATAAAATTATATATATATATATATTAATATTGTTATTTTAAACATTATAAAATTATTGTTTATTCATATATTTTGTAGTTGATTATTTAATTAACAAATAATAGTATACAATATTTGAAAAATATGTTATATAATAAAAATCATTATCTTCTTTTTAACATATTATTATGACATAAAAATAGATTTAAACACAAGTAAACTAGTATTAGTGTAGTGAGAGGATCCAATATACATAATCATTATTAATTAAATAATCAAGAATATAAAATTTAAATATGGTGATGATATATATAAAAATTGTGATATGTAAGCAATGACTAACAAATAATTTTTAAAAATATGTACCTTTAAAATCTGGCCTTAGATTCACACTTTGAACTGTTCTAGCTCTTGGATTTCCTGAATCAACACTACAGTTGCAAGCTAATGGTGTACTACCTTTGGATGTAATTGTATTTTATTTTATTAGACGTAAAATGGGTTAAAATGGAGGGGGAGGGCTGATGGCCAAGGTAGGGTAGAAGAGAAGGCAAAGTGTGTAGGAAAACTAGAGGCGTCAAGTTTGAATTTTTTGCATGGTTTGGAACAAATATCTCCATAGACGTCTCTTACCAATTCAAAACTCGAAGACGACTTCCGTCGTTCTTTCATGGCCGACCATAGGCTAAGTCCGTTTAGACTGAAATATCCAGTACCCCTAATTAATTTGTATAAATCTAATTTAAACATACATCGACATATTACATCGATATGTACATCTATAACTTTTATATACGCATCCAATTAATTACTGAAAGCACCTTGAATAATTCTAGAGGCCACTCCATTTTACTAAACACACCCTACACAATAAAAGCAATAATAATTAATATTTCACAAACATTAAATAATTTAATTTGTTAAGTATTAAAAATTAATTAAATGAAGATGGTATTTCAAAGATTACACAGATTTAGTTGTGCGACTCACAATTGTGAATTCAGTAAGCGATATATTTGAACAGTTGAAAATATTAATGTTCACCGTCATCATAGCTAGTGGTGTGACAGTATGGCCAAATTCATTGCTTATAGATCTTATCGGTAAATCTAATCTTACAAATTTAAAGGGTACCTTTTAGTAACGATTAGTTACTCCAATTCTCTTCGTTAACACTACATCACATTAGGACTTACGAAATTTGGATTTGGTCAAAATTCAGGTATTGTCCATATTCAACTCGGTTAGTCTATAGATAAAGTCCTTGGTTCAATAATATTAACTGTTATTAACCGTACTACTCTAGCTAGAGATTTTGACTTTGAGTTGACTAAAGTTGATTGTGATGCTAATCTCATACAATTGAGTAGACAAAGTCTCTATTGATTGGTGTTTCACTTGTAATACTTCAACTCAGACCCAATTATACTCGTTCGATATACGTTATGCCACGATTTAACTATAATCAAAGTGGAGCTTCCATAATAATGTTCAATAGTATTATCAAGTCGAGAGAACTATGTAATATCATCACTTCAACATTTCTCATTTGGCCTGGTTGTTCTCAACCAATAAAACTCTTAGACGAGTCACTCCATAGTTATCCGTCACTCATATTTCTCACAACGAAGAAGTAAGCTAACCTAGTTTGACAACCATGTCTTTCTCGACCCACATACCACGATGGTCCATCCCTTCACCAGGCCCAATTAACCATCCCACCTAGAGTATGGCTCTGATAGAGTTAGGGTATTCCCTAGGGGCAATTATGTAATTTGTTACATATATCTAACTCGATAATCAATCATGTTCAAAATAAATGTGTTTTCTTTCTAATATATGCTTGATATAATGTGTTATATTAATATTTTATTTAAGTAATAGTATATTTAATAGCAAATCCATAAATGGTGTGTTTTGTGATAGTAATTACAAGGTGTTGTAATCATGAGAAATTTATCACAATATAGTAATCACATCATTTTAAATATTCCTAGATAAGATGTATCGAGACGGGATATCAATATACCCATTGAGACTAGAGTATGTAACACTCTCCAAATATTGGACAGTGTATTACTTATAGCTGTTGGGGCACCAAGGGGTTACATGCTGATAGTTATTGGATAACTATGAATGAATCACTCGATAGTTTTCTGTCGGTTAATACAACTAAGGTCTAATTGAAATTATCGATGCAACAATATTACATAATTCTCTTGACTTGAGATTATTATCAAGCTTCGATATGGATACTCCACTTAGATTATAGTTAAATCATAGCACGACGTCCATCAAACAACTATATTTGGGTAGAGTGAAAGCATTGGAAGTGAAACACTATTCAATAAAGAATTCATCTCCTTAGTTATATAATGTTAGTATCACAGTTAACTGAAGTCAATGTAACGACCCATAAAATTTAACTGTTTTAATAACATAATTAGTTGAAATTTTGTGAAATTTTAAACGATAAAATTTTGAAATAAAAATTTGATATTTGGAATGTGTCTAATTAAACATAGCAACTGGTAAATTTTCATCCGAAAATATGAAAGTTTATTTTCGTATGTGATTTTATTTCAATTTAATCAGTTAGTAATTGATGAAAATAAAATGTTTTCGTAACCTAAATATTTTTATATGGAAAAATTTTAAATCATCTTCTGAGCAAGACGTCATTTTTCGTTTTTCCAAATTCGGAATTCTTTAGCCCCGTCGATCTTATTTCTCTGCATTTTTGCTGCATTTTCCGCTAGTAGAAAATTTGAATTTTTATAATTTAATCGTACCACTAATATCAGTATACCGTTTTGATCGTCTCGCGTGCTGATCTTCGTAGTATACCCGTTCGTGTATTTTGAGTTTTGGTACACTATGAAATCAGTGCAACGATGACCGTTTCGGTATCCGTTTTGGTTGGTTGAGTTTTGTGTCCATTTATTTCCCACTGTGAATCCAAATAGACACCTACCATTAATAATTTTGAATTCCAACCGTGCACGACTTCTGCTTTGCCACCATCTCAATTTATATTGGTGAATAAAACTTTTCTTTTCAGTTCACAAACCTTTCTTCTTCTTGTACGTTTTATTATGAAGACAAATATTTATATTATAAAACTTCTCCTCTCCCGTTCCATTTGTTTCTACTGAAACCCAAAGGACTTTCCACCTCTTTCTTTTTCTTTTTTTGCTTGCCTGCTCTTTTTCTCCCGCATGCTACCAACTCACGCAACCCAATCCAGCTCCACCATCAGCCTTCCCTTCCCACGCATGTCCTTCCGCTTGGCCACCTCAACGCGTTCATCCCCTGACCGAGCCGACCAAGCGTCCCTCAGGCAACCGAGCTTCTCTTTCCCCTTCGCATGGCGAGCTTAGCATTTCCTCTGTGATTTTATTTGGGTACGTGTAACATATATATACTTGTTTATGTGATCTGTTGAAGAAAGAAATTTATTTGTTTATAAAATTTTGTTTTCTGTATATATTCAAATATATACGGTTGTTATATATATTGGTTTTACTTTATTTTATTCTTTTATCTTACATATATAGATCTGTATATATATTTACGCATATATAGTTTGCAGTACAGTTGATTTCTTAACAAATGTTGCTGTTATAAAGGAAGAGATGGTATTAAAATATTATCTTATATACATATTACCTTATAAAGTGGGAATGATGTCTCTGTTCATTTTTATAGAATATGAAATGGATCTATACAAGTTACAAAATATGCAGTTATGTATGCGGTTAGATAAGACTAGATATAAATAGTTTTATATATTCAAGTTTTCCAAATATATATATTATAAAATTTATACTATTACAGAGTATATATCTTTTCAGATGTATAGATTGTATATGTAATTCAAGCTTTGTTTTGTTTTTCCTGTTGATTACATATAGCAGTATGTATATAAGTCTTATATATATAGTAAGTCGTGTTGTCACAGTATTTGTTTAGGGGTGTATGAGTATATATATGGAACAGCATGGGTTTAAACTTATGTATATACTTGTATTTTATTATATATATATAAAGTTATATTGGTTTTGCTATTGGATCTATATGAGTTTGTTATATATAAAGGCATTGATTATATACATAGTTTGTTGTTTGCATACTTTGAGTTGTTCTGGGATTTTATGAAATATATATATCTTCTTATATGTACAATTTATATGTGACCTGTGTAACGAATATATGTATCTATGTAGACAGTATATATTTTTACTATTTTAAATGTATGGATTTAAAATAAATGTATGTGTTTGTATAAAGTTTTAAATCAGTCAGTTATATATGTTTCGATTTTTGGCCTATAAATATGTTGGTTGTTGATACAAACTATAAAAGTTATTTTATTTATATATGCCGATTTGGTGTATATTATATTTTTGGTCTTTAGTGCCAAAAAGGTTTATGAAAGTTATATAAAGATCTTGTTGTTCTTAAATATATAGTATATGTGTTTATTACGTGTTATATATAGTAGCTTATAAAGTATGCAAGCTGTTGTTTAAAATATATAGTTTATGTATAAGATATGTATAAAGTTATATGAGTTTTGTGAAGATTCTTCTATAGTTTCTATATATACAGTAATATATTTCCAAAGTGTACATAGTGTATGACAACGGTATGAAGCCTACTATCAATTTATACAGTGATAAATATGGTACTTTAAATTGTATATGTGATATGTGGAGTTGATGTTTTGGAATGAATATATGATATACAAATATTTTGCATTTGAATAGGTACATATAGGTATTGACTTTTAAGTATGTATATATTGACAGAGTATGTATATTTTATTGTATATTTTATGAACCATGTCTGCATATGTTGTTTATAGATCTAGTCTGCCTTTTTACCATATATATATTGTGTTAATAGTTTAATTTATATATGTATTTATTTATAAATATAATCTGATTTTATTGTTCAAATTTATTTTTTACACTTATTCGAAATGTTGGAAGTTTATGTCTATTTTATTTTATTTGTATGTGCTTTTAAACTTTATTTTTGATTTTTGAGGGAATGTATAACGGTATAAATTGCATTTCATCTTGTTTTATGTCAAACTAATTGTTCCATCAATTCCCTTTTATCAGCTTTGTTCGTCTATTCGTGCCCAATCTAGCTTTGCTTTTGAAGTCGTGCTTGGATCCGTAACTCAATTCGTTGTCTATTTTCTCTAGCCTTGAAAGGTGAGCAATCACTCACGATTAATGTTCTTCTATTTATTAAATTTGATTTCAATTGAAATATGCTACTGTTAGTTAATTATACTGTGATATATGTTATTACCTGTATCAGTTCACCTGTGACATCTGACACCATTATCTGTTATATATACAATGATAATCCAGTTTGGTTGTTAACGGTTGATTTTTGGTTGTTGACATTGGACGTCAAATTGTTAATTTAGTAAATAATAAATAATTTGAATTTGAAATTGACGTAGGATAGTTAGATTTGATATATGTTAAATTTGATTAGATGACATTTGCATAATATGACCCATTAAATGTTGAATTAATTGACACGTAGCATTTGGTAAAATACACCTTGAACCATTTAAATGTTTGTTGCTTAAATTGGTGTTGTATGAAATTGAATAATAGATACCAAGTGAAGAACCATATAAAGATTAGTGTAATAATCTTTAATCTACATGAAATGATAGTGTAGATTCTAGAAATAATTATATTAATTTGCATAGACAACAAATGTAAATTAATACGATTATTACGGGATTATTTGAATTGATTATAGGATTGATATTGATTGTTGTTATTGCTTGTTTATTTACTTTGACACCATCCCAGTTATCACACTGCAAGTTCCCTTTGCTATGCTTTGATTTTGAATTGAATTGGAATCGGGTTGAAATGATAAATACCCAAATGAACTTGACTTAGGATAGAGAATTAAATAAAACCCGATTGGTCAATGATTTGATTTAAAAATAAAATAAAGATTTTATTTGAATAAATAACATGGTTTTGAACTGAAGTTGAAATTTGAATTTTAATCAAAGGAAAATGTTAATAATTTAAAATCTGAAGCAAAATATTAACAATGTAATTGATGAAAGAACATTGTTTAAATTAAGAAATGATTGAATTAAGTTTTGAAATTATTTAATAATTAAGTTTTGAAATTATTTAATAATTAAATAAATTGAATTCTTTGATAAGTGAAATTGAACTTCTTAAATAAGTGAAATTATGTTTCTTTATTAATTGAGTTTTGAAATGGTAACTAAGTAAATAAATAAGTGAATTGGAATTTTCTTTAACAAGAAATAAAAATGGGATTTATTGAAATTAATGAAAGACTTGTAATTTAAAGGATTGATTTGACGAATCTAATTCAATTAAATTTGAAGTTTGATATAATGAAGTTGAACTTAAGTAATTGATTTAATGAATTGGAAATTTAATAAAAATTGTTTGAATGACAAATTTACTTAATGAATATTGAATAAAATCGATCAATGAAGTTAAATTGATTTGAATGTTAAATTAAATTAATTTAAATGATTTCGGAATGAAACTTATATACGAACTTGAATCAATAATTGAATTGTTTTAAAAAGAAATTGAAATTATAAGATTTTGAAATTATGAATTTGGAAGTTTTGAAACGTAAATTATGGAAATTGATTTAGATAGACAAATGAAATGTTGGTTTACAAATCCTAAATTGAAATTGTAATTGATTTGGTTTTTGAAACATATAAACGACCAATCGATGTAATAATCACGAAAGTTATTAAAGAGACCAGAATCGGTTAGGGACATACACACTGTCTAAGCCGAAAACCACTTTAATAACTATACGTGGAGTGTGATCCAGAATGAAGTGGTTGGAATGATGTACGTGATGACTGAAGAAAGAGAACGATAATGGATAGCCTTGACACTTGTGTCAAATTGGAAATGACTAAAACAGGAGCCGTGCCGGGCCAAATGGGGTTAGCTGCCTCGAGCGAACACACTTCTTCGTAAACTATTCATTACTTGTTATCGATTGGTGCACCCTCGAAATTTTGGGAGTGTTGTTTCGCGGTGTTGCGATCGCTGCGGCGATGCGTTCTCACCAGTCCGGATCAGGCAAACGGTAGTTTCACTACCTTGGGTATTGCCTCATGTGCCTTGTCATACTTGTATCCCTATATTTGCGACCACTACGATTTGTTTTGTGTTATACCTATGGAGTACTCCCTGATAGCCCACTAGTTTACGGTGGAGATTACAGTGCTGTATAGACTATAACGCTTATATAAAATGTGTTAAGGGGGATAATGGTAATGCCTTAACACTATTTTGATATTTTATATTACTGATAGGCATTATCTACTTATCGTACACTACTACATAGTAGATAGTTTAACGGATCCTTAAAGGATGGTTATTCCAAACATCCTTTGAGTTATTTGTATTTCAGTTGCTATTTCACTTGAGTTGGATTTATTGATATAAGAATGTTAATCCTGACTCGAGTGTTTTGTGTTTTGCTTTACGCTCGGGTCAGACTGAGTGTACCAGTATTCGAGACTCACCTTTGGAGTTGGAGCTTCGCTTGGAGATCCAGCTATCTATCCAGCTTTCAGATATTCAGTTGATTCCAGTGATGTATTCTGATATTGTATTTGATTATTGTATTCAAGACATCTGTTGTACCTTATTTAACTCTGATATGTATATAGTAGCTTCATGAACTACTGTCTTTTGTTTCCGCTGCATATTATTACTCTATGTTTGTGATTCTGTGATTATTTATTTACTGTATATCTCGGTTTTGCCAAATTTAAATTAACAATTCAGTATTTTGAATTATTCAAGTTCGACATGTGCGGATGCGAATAGTCCAAAATAGCGGGTCGTTACAGTTGGTATCTGAGCTTTGGTAGCTCTAGGCAAAACTCAACATATAGGGTAAATGTATTTACAGAATCACTTTCATCCAAGTTTGAATCTCTTCCTTTTGACTCGATTCCTTTGAATTTTGGAACGTTCCCTCGGTTTCGAAATTCATTCGTGTCCCTCACTATTCGTCTTCTTTTAATTCTGAAGTATCCCATAACCCCACATCGAATAATCTTTATAATGAATCGGCGATCTCGCCAAACTTCGAATGACTTGTAAAGGGGTGAAACTCCTTTACAATAGGCATTGATTTACCGGAGATTTTTGTATCCTCGGTTTACGATGCTATATATCTCCTACTATACCTGAATTCTATTTCTTGAGATCGGATGTAGATTTGCCTCGAAATTCTGCATCGATCTTATTCTTGAAGTCAAGGTCGACCCGGTTAAGGTTGCCCACGATTTATATAAACTTTCCCATCTCCAAATTTTGATTATTTAATCATTTTATCTTTGTTTCGAATCTATCTTCGAATCAAAATTCTCTTTGATTTGAGTCATCAAATTTGAATCCCTATACTTATTTTGAAATCCATCCTTGTATCGTCGTGCGAGGTAGTGCATTTGTTATTAATATAAAAATGTTTTCTTTATTGTGTTGTTTGAGTTGTTGATGTTGATTTGGGTTTTCGATCGATTCGTCTGATCAACGCTATTGATAGGATTTCCAAAACACTTGAACTGAGCAGACTGACACAATAGTATTTTCAAAATTTGGTAAACAAAATAATCTCGTATGACTATATTATATATAAGTATAAATTTTCTGAAATTGAATTGTTAACTGAATTAGTTGTCAGAAAGGTAATATTTGATTTTCACTATTTGTTTTGTAAATCATTGATTATTGCAACATAAAAATAAATGGAATTATAAAAGTTGGTTTATAGATTTATTTAGAAATTTAAATGAATTTAAAATAAGAATTTGAGAATTTAATTTCTTAAAATTTCAAGCTTTGGTTTTTAAAATTTTAAAATGTATATTATTGAACGTATTTTCAAATAGAAACTGTTTTCAAAGAATTTTAAATATTGAAATCAGTGCTCTCCTATTTTGTCGCTGGAAAATAATTTCGGTGATGGCGGCCGCATCATCGACATTCATTTTCGAGTTTCGAAGTGGAGAAACCATTCTGTAGCTTTGCTGTGGTTTTGTTTGGGAAATATTTTAATTTGAATTTCTTAAGTATGACTTGATTTATATATATATATGGGAATATTATTATTTTTTAAATTAATTTGATTTAATATATATAGTATATACATAATTATTTCTAAAGGGTTGAAATTAAACGAAAATTTAATTCTTAAAAATCATGTTAAAAGATGTTTTCAATTATAAATAAAGCTAAATTTTGAATAAGTATTTAAACTTGAAATAATTGAATTTGAAAATTTTATTTGTATAGTACTAAATTGCATTTCAAAATAACTTACCCAAATTATTCAGAAGTTAAAATGTAATTGGATAATATACAATATAAAATGATTTTATAAATAAAAATTTGAGTGTTTATAATAAATATTATACACTTAGATTTTAATTATAAAAAAATGCTAATAAAGATGATAGAATAATAAGTTAATTGAATGAGATGAATATAATAAATTTTGTTCTGAAAGAATTAATAAATTGAAATTAGATCAACTTATGGAATACCTTAAATTTAAACCAATTATTGAATATAAATTAATTTAAATTAAAATTTATATGGTTTAAATTAATTTATATGGTTTAAATATATGTAGTAAGATATATTAAGTGGAATAAACTTAATAATAGTTTGGAATAAAAGAATTAAATTGTTGAATAAAATATGAGTACAATAAATGATTATACAAATTGATGATTTAGAAATTGTTAATTGAGGATGACTAGATAGTAAGATAATGAATTTAGAAATAGGTAGATTGATTTAACTTAAGTGAAACCAAGTGGATTAAACCAAATTGTTAAATATTAATTAGTTTAATTTGAAATTATATGGTTTAAATTAATTGTTTTATCTTGTCTTTTAATCTATTTTCTTTCTGGTTGTTTCTATTCTCCTACCTCCTTCCTTTTCGGGGACGAAAAGTTTTGAGTGGGGGAGAGTGTAACGACACGTAAAATTTAACTGTTTTAATAACGTAATTAGTTGAAATTTTGTGAAATTTTAAACGATAAAATTTTGAAATAAAAATTTGATATTTGAAATGCATCTAATTAAACATAGCAACTGGTAAATTTTCATCCGAAAATATGAAAGTTTATTTTCGTGTGTAATTTTATTTCAATTTAATCAGTTAGTAATTGATGAAAATAAAATGTTTTCGTAACCTAAATATTTTTATATGGAAAAATTTTAAATCATCTTCTGAGCAAGACGTCATTTTTCGTTTTTCCAAATTCGGACTTCTTTAGCCCCATCGATCTTATTTCTCTGCGTCTTTGCTGCATTTTCCGCTAGTAGAAAATTTGAATTTTTATAATTTAATCGTACCACTAATATCTGTATACCGTTTTGATCGTCTCGCGTGCTGTTCTTCGTAGTATACTCGTTCGTGTATTTTGAGTTTTGGTACACTACGAAATCAGTGCAACGATGACCGTTTCAGTATCCGTTTTGGTTGGTTGAGTTTTGTGTCCATTTATTTCCCACTGTGAATCCAAATAGACACCTACCATTAATAATTTTGAATTCCAACCGTGCACGACTTCTGCTTTTCCACCATCTCAATTTATATTGGTGAATAAAACTTTTCTTTTCGGTTCACAAACCTTTCTTCTTCTTGTACGTTTTATTATGAAGACAAATATTTATATTATAAAACTTCTCCTCTCCCATTCCATTTGTTTCTACTGAAACCCAAAGGACTTTCCACCTCTTTCTTTTTCTTTTTTTGCTTGCCTGCTCTTTTTCTCCCGCATACTACCGACTCACGCAACCCAATCCAGCTCCACCATCATCCTTCCCTTCCCACGCATGTCCTTCCGCTTGGCCACCTCAACGCGTTCATCCCCTGACCGAGCCGACTAAGCCTCCCTCAGGCAACCGAGCTTCTCTTTCCCCTTCCCATGGCGAGCTTAGCATTTCCTCTGTGATTTTATTTGGGTACGTGTAACATATATATACTTGTTTATGTGATCTATTGAAGAAAGAAATTTATTTGTTTATAAATTTTTGTTTTCTGTATATATATAAATATATACGGTTGTTATATATATTGGTTTTACTTTATTTTATTCTTTTATCTTACATATATAGATCTGTATATATATTTACGCATATATAGTTTGCAGTACAGTTGATTTCTTAACAAATGTTGCTGTTATAAAGGAAGAGATGGTATTAAAATATTATCTTATATACATATTACCTTATAAAGTGGGAATGATGTCTCTGTTCATTTTTATAGAATATGAAATGGATCTATACAAGTTACAAAATATGCGGTTATGTATGCGGTTAGATAAGACTAGATATAAATAGTTTTATATATTCAAGTTTTCCAAATATATATATTATAAAATTTATACTATTACAGAGTATATATCTTTTCAAATGTATAGATTGTATATGTAATTCAAGCTTTGTTTTGTTTTTCCTGTTGATTACATATAGCAGTATGTATATAAGTCTTATATATATAGTAAGTCGTGTTGTCACAGTATTTGTTTAGGGGTGTATGAGTATATATATGGAACAACATGGGTTTAAACTTATGTATATACTTGTATTTTATTATATATATATATATAAAGTTATATTGGTTTTGCTATTGGATCTATATGAGTTTGTTATATATAAAGGCATTGATTATATACATAGTTTGTTGTTTGCATACTTTGAGTTGTTCTGGGATTTTATGAAATATATATATCTTCTTATATGTACAATTTATATGTGACCTGTGTAACGAATATATGTATCTATGTAGACAGTATATATTTTTACTATTTTAAATGTATGGATTTAAAATAAATGTATGTGTTTGTATAAAGTTTTAAATCAGTCAGTTATATATGTTTTGATTTTTGGTCTATAAATATGTTGGTTGTTGATATAAACTATAAAAGTTATTTTATTTATATATGCCAATTTGGTGTGTATTATATTTTTGGTCTTTAGTGCCAAAAAGGTTTATGAAAGTTATATAAAGATCTTGTTGTTCTTAAATATATAGTATATGTGTTTATTACGTGTTATATATAGTACCTTATAAAGTATGCAAGCTGTTGTTTAAAATCTATAGTTTATTTATAAGATATGTATAAAGTTATATAAGTTTTGTGAAGATTCTTCTACAGTTTCTATATATACAGTAATATATTTCCAAAGTGTATATAGTGTATGACAACGGTCTGAAGCCTACTATCAATTTATACAGTGATAAATATGGTACTTTAAATTGTATATGTGATATGTGGAGTTGATGTTTTGGAATGAATATATGATATACAAATATTTTGCATTTGAATAGGTACATATAAGTATTGACTTTTAAGTATAATATGTATATATTAACAGAGTATGTATATTTTATTGTATATTTTATGAACCGTGTCTGCATATGTTGTTTATAGATCTAGTCTGCCTTTTTACCATACATATATTGTGTTAATAGTTTAATTTATATACGTATTTATTTACAAATATAATCTGATTTTATTGTTCAAGAAAAAAAATTTACACTTATTCGAAATGTTGGAAGTTTATGTCTATTTTATTTTATTTGTATGTGCTTTTAAACTTTATTCTTGATTTTTGAGGGAATGTATAACGGTATAAATTGCATTTCATCTTGTTTTATGTCAAACTGATTGTTCCATCAATTCCCTTTTATCAGCTTTGTTCGTCTATTCGTGCCCAATCTAGCTTTGCTTTTGAAGTCGTGCTTGGATCCGTAACTCAATTTGTTGTCTATTTTCTCTAGCCTCGAAAGGTGAGCAATCACTCACGATTAATGTTCTTCTATTTATTAAATTTGATTTCAATTGAAATAACAATTGAAATATGCTGCTGTTAGTTAATTACACTGTGATATATGCTATTACCTGTATCAGTTCACCTGTGACATCTGACACCATTATCTGTTATATATACAATGATAATCCAGTTTGGTTGTTAACGGTTGATTTTTGGTTGTTGACATTGGACGTCAAATTGTTAATGTAGTAAATAATAAATAATTTGAAATTGAAATTGACGTAGGATAGTTAGATTTGATATATGTTAAATTTGATTAGATGACATTTGCATAATATGACCCATTAAATGTTGAATTAATTGACATGTAGCATTTGGTAAAATACACCTTGAACCATTTAAATGTTTGTTGCTTAAATTGGTGTTGTATGAAATTGAATAATAGATACCAAGTGAAGAACCATATAAAGATTAGTGTAATAATCTTTAATCTACATGAAATGATAGTGTAGATTCTAGAAATAATTATATTAATTTGCATAGACAACAAATGTAAATTAATACGATTATTACGGGATTATTTGAATTGATTATAGGATTGATATTGATTGTTGTTATTGCTTGTTTATTTACTTTGACACCATCCCAGTTATCACACTGCAAGTTCCCTTTGCTATGCTTTGATTTTGAATTGAATTGGAATCGGGTTGAAATGATAAATACCCAAATGAACTTGACTTAGGATAGAGAATTAAATAAAACCCGATTGGTCAATGATTTGATTTAAAAATAAAATAAAGATTTTATTTGAATAAATAACATGGTTTTGAACTGAAGTTGAAATTTGAATTTTAATTAAAGGAAAACGTTAATAATTTAAAATCTGAAGCAAAATATTAACAATGTAATTGATGAAAGAACATTGTTTAAATTAAGAAATGATTGAATTAAGTTTTGAAATTATTTAATAATTAAATAAATTGAATTCTTTGATAAGTGAAATTGAACTTCTTAAATAAGTGAAATTATGTTTCTTTATTAATTGAGTTTTGAAATGGTAACTAAGTAAATAAATAAGTGAATTGGAATTTTCTTTAACAAGAAATAAAAATGGGATTTATTGAAATTAATGAAAGACTTGTAATTTAAAGGATTGATTTGACGAATCTAATTCAATTAAATTTGAAGTTTGATATAATGAAGTTGAACTTAAGTAATTGATTTAATGAATTGGAAATTTAATAAAAATTGTTCGAATGACAAATTTACTTAATGAATATTGAATAAAATCGATCAATGGAGTTAAATTGATTTGAATGTTAAATTAAATTAATTTAAATGATTTCGGAATGAAACTTATATACGAACTTGAATCAATATTTGAATTGTTTTAAAAAGAAATTGAAATTATAAGATTTTGAAATTATGAATTGTAACGATCTGATTTTTCGACGCTCGAAAGTCGACATTAATACGTCCACTATATCAAATGCCGCGCAATCGAATGCCGGAAAACCGAACCATTAGGGTTAAAAGAAGAGGTAGAAGAAAAGATAGAAGAAAAAGAAAGAAGAACAGCTACAGAAAACACAGAATCAGAGACAATATCATAATCTCACATTTCGCAGCGGAACAAAATATAATAGATAATCACTTGTCTTTTAAACAAAGAACTATATCAGTTTATACATACATCAATCAGAGTCAATATACAACTCAATACAACAATGGACAGTTATATAAACCTGTCCTCATACCGAATACACAGCGAAAATAAATAACAAGTACGGAAGTACGCTTCACCATCCAGCTTATCCCCAAAGCTCCAGAATATCCAGAATATCCTGATAAAAATAACTCTAGGCTGCCTGTGTGGAAAATTATGGGCACCCAGAGTTTAGAAGGGAACAATAAACTCCGAGTCAGTCATGGTGACTGGTGTGAGATCGTAAAACAGTTATTTTCATAAAGAAAATAAAACAGATTCGCAATGCTTTTGGAAAATGAAACTACCATAAGACCTCCCGCCACACACACAATCCAAACGCAGAATTGGAGGAGATTTCTTCTTATGATAGTCAAAGATGCTTACTACGCCAATCATTGGATATTATTATTAATGTCTAGTGTGGAAAACATTTCGAAAGTATAATATTAATCTTAGCCAGCATAGACATTCCGAACTATGCCTACTATAGCTACCATCTAAACAGTGGGGCGCCACCATAAGTAAATGGCAGGTTCTACAACTAATACCGTACAAGGTTCGTATTGTTTCTTTGGATTTTCCAATAAATGGTCAGGCTAAGGAACTTCCTTTCCTCCTGCCGAATAGGATCGCCTCTGGCTGGACGTCCCGAGAGACAAACTGCTCTGCCAAACAAGGCCGGGTTACCCCTGTAACAGGTAACTCACGAATATGTCATCACCCGGTCCTTTGGGACCTTTATCCGAGCGCTCGTAACCATCATCACACATAATAAATAAAGTGTGTCAACATGAGTAAGTATCTGGGCTCCATACCATGATACCACCCCTTTCCAGAAGGAAATGACATACCCTAAAGGGCGCGACCCTCATAACCTTGCCGCAACATTCCTGTTTCGACCATTTCCGTGTTGTTGAGGTCCTGACGAAGTCTCGTCCACAAAGCTACGCTTTTTCAAAAAGCCACGCTTTGGGTCAACAGATGATCAACCTATGATCACAAAGATAAATGATCAAACAAATGATCATATCACAAATGATCAAACACTGATCATCACACAGCAACACTCAGCATGCCACATTACCAAATTGGGAATATATCGCTGATAACTTCAACTACATAACCTCTGAGCTCGTACGTCTCAGAGAAGGGTGTTAAGCTAAGAGAATAAATTCTCCGCCACCAACAGATATGTATTTGAAAGAAATCAGCTTTATATCTCAATTTGTAACGTCAGACATACAATCCATACAAGTCTGTTCCGGGATCGAACAGAACCGAAGGCACTTCTCACGAAGCTCTTGCAAATCCGGATAATTTCCAATCACGTCCGGACTTCCCGTCACTAAAGGTGATAAAACCTCTAAATCGGAGATCAACCGATGTAGAGTAACTCGACGGTAATCCTTCCGTTTTCAAAAATATCCGGTCTTCAACACCGGTCATCAAATGCAATTCATAACGACGTATCACATATTCGGAATGGGTTATACGACCCCATGGTCCTTTCCCGGCTAATCCGAATAGTGAGCGCTTATTCAAAATAAGTGTGGCATTCAAATTCATCCAATTCACAACAAATACCTATTCAAGGTAATTATTGATAGTCGGTTATTTAACTATCAATAAAGATGCGCAACATCATCAGATTCCAAATAATTTTCCAAATTATTTATTCTCCAAAATATCTTTACTAGATATAAAATTTCCACACTTCAAAAATAAATCAACGTTTATTTTTCTAAAACAAATTTCCATTTCTTTTATAAATTCCATAGTGAATTTATATTTTCAAATATCTACTGATCAATCGATTTCAAATATTCAATTTCGATTTATTTATTTTTTTAGAAGATAAATTCTTAGAAACATTTCATTTCATATTGGAAAAGCATTTCCATACTTATTTAATAATAAGTAATTCACAAATCTATTTATTTTCAACACTTGGAAAATATTCGATATACTTAAATCAAAATTAAGTATAAATTCATTCTTTAAGGAAATCATTTACTATAACAACATCTATTTGAGTCAAAACGAATGTTACGTAAAACATCGTTACGACGACTCAAAATCACTAGTATAGGGATTCGAAATTAAGATAGATATGTAAATCCCAATACTTATAAAAAAAATATTTCCTTTCGGAAATCATTTACTATAACAACAGTGTTATAGTCCACCATTTCCTTCTATTTCTCGAAAACGTCTATTTCAACAATGAATGTTGAAATCTATGATTTCGATATTCAATACATTTTAAAACATCTTTAAATCAATTAACTTCATTTTTAAATGTCACTTTCCCAAAACATATCCATTTCACTTAATAATATATTCACTTTCCAAAATCGTGAATATACTTCACTAACCACATTTCACTATTTTCTACACATTTTAATTTAAGAATTATCCACTATCCAAAATCGTGGATAAAATTCCCTTAATAACCTTCTATATTAAATTCCTCAATTTTGATTGATTTCAAATTTATAAAACAACGTTATAAATTCTATTTTCTAACAACTTCGATTTAATAAATCTCCTTTTATTTACAATTTCGATCAATATTCCATTTAAAGGCAAAATCCAATATATAAGTTAATTTCTTATAAATCTTTCATTCTACAGTTTCATCCATTTTATAACTTCACAATTTATAAATCTATAAATTTCATTCACTTACGGATTCCATAATATTTCATTTTTAACACTTATAAAAACTCATTTTATAATTTCAATATTTTTTAATTTATAGATATCAACTTTATAAATCTTTTATATAGACCATTTACAATATTCAAAAATCCCAACTTAAACCATTTTATAAATAAATCAACTTTTATTTCAAAAATCACACTTTGGTTATATTTCACCAAAAATCTTAACTTTAAAATTTCAAACTTTATTTATTGAAATAAATCAATTCAAAAATTCAATAAAACATCTACTTTCAAAAATCACTTTAAAATCCTTTTAAAGTAAAAGTCGTTATTTTTAAATTTCAAAACTGAATCCGATGATGCAACAGCACCAACTAGTCAATCACAACAACAAACATCATATATCAATATGATAACAGAATATACATCAATATCTATAAATAAATAAATACTGGTGAGGAATCCAGTTGGATCCCTCCGACCTGTTTCACTGCATCCACAGACGTTAGCAAATACCAATTCCACTTCGAGGTGGAATATCGCAGTATATGGGTTTTATAAAAATCATCCGCTTACTAACGGCGCAATAGGGTCTCATCCGCTATACGAGGCGGGAAATCAATCAATCCAATATATACATATGCCAATATGTATATATTGCTATATATATAGATATATCCTACTATATCTAATATCACATCCAAATAGCAACAAATCAATCAATAACTGCAATATTAAATTTTCCTTCGAGTGAGAAAATCTCACCTTAGCTTTTATTTTGTAGTCCATTCCCATTCGACTTGTTTTCTCCATTTTAGACCTTGTATAACAATTATATAAATTTATTAACACTTGAATCAAATAATTTATTATCATTCACTTATTTAATTTAGCTTATAATTTAACTTAAATTCTTAAACTAAAAATTTCCTTAAACCAATTATTTTTAGTCCAAAAATTAAATATGTTAATTGAAATAGTTTAACCATCACATCTATCCTTTTCCCATTTAAATCTTTATATTTTCAAAACCTACAGTAACTTCTGTTACTTAAACATGTATATACATTATACAAATTCATATAAACTCTATAGCATTTAAAATCCTATATTTTTCTCTTTCTTATTCACATCTATATTTTGTTTAAACCTTATAACAACAAAACTATTTTGAAATCACAAATTTAAACTCACTGTCAACATTTTTTTTTTCTGTTAACTTATAAAATTTAAGTAAAAGTGTAAATCCTTAAATTGAAAACAATAAGCATAAATACCTTACTGCCCAGGCCTACACGAGTCCCCTACAAGACACCACCATCGCGACCCACCCCTTCGCTGACACCACCACAAAGAAGATGCCAGAAACCCCACGGTCTCGTCGCGAATGACTTCGATCGCCACCAAACCCTAGTCGCATTCGAGCCTACTGCCACGCGGCCTTCCCCCACCAGCGCGACCTTCGCAACATGCCTGCACGCGCCATTAGCTGCGATGCCACGCTTCTAGGCAATCGCGATTCACTTCACGACCTCGCGAACTCCCTGACGCCAATCGCCGCCTCGATTTTACCAACACCTGTCGTCGCTCATGACCTCAGTAGCCACCGCCGATCACAAGAATAGCCCTTCACCTTTGATGACCTCGGCTAAGCTTCTCAAGCTCGAGCTTGATTTTACCCTGCCGCAATTCGATTTTGTTTGACTGAAGAAAAGAGAAGGGCCGGCTTTGAAATTTGAACGAAAGGGAAGGAAGTGATTTCGTTTGCTTTCGATTTGAATTTCAATTCTTGATTTGAAAATGAATGAGAGCGGTTCTGCCATTAAATTGTTTTGAACGAAGACTTTTTCTTTTATTTGTTATCTGCTTTCGAACTGAAGATAGTTGCGTGATATCAGATGGGGAGAGGACACGTATGGAATTGGAAAGACGCGTGTTGAAATCGAAGACAGGTGTTAGATTAGGGTAAGCACTTGTACGTGATTATTTAGAGAAAAAGTAAGTCGATTGATGGAAAAGAAATCTTTGACAGATGAAATGATAAACGATATTTAAATTAAAACGATTAATTATTTCTAGGCGTTTTTATACCGTACGCTCACATAACAGCTCCAAATATTACGAAAATTGAAATCCGATAATAATACAATATTACGGATCCAATTGAACTAGTTTCGTCAATATCCGAGACGGTGCACCGGACCGCTATTTTTAAATTCAATTTAAACGATATAAATTCAAAATTGAACAGAACAGTTCCAAATTCAATTCTGAAAGTTCCAGTACCTTCAGAATTATAAATATAAATTTTCTAAGCCTTTAGATTATTTTTAATCAGCTTAAAACTGAAGATTCAAATTTTTACCCATTTTCAATAATTAAATTCAATAATTAAATCGCCAAATTCACTTTGATATTCGAATTTTCAAATTAAACTATCATTCGAATATTTAAACTCATTTAAATATTCACTTTTCAAATATCAAAAATTTAGGGTCGTTACAATCTTCCCCCCTTAAAAGAATTTCGTCCCGAAATTACAAGTAAAGAAGAATGCTCCAATTCCCATTAACTATTTTCTTAAATTCAAATAGTTTTAACAAATTTTCAAACCCAAATATTTTTATTAAAGATTTGTTATCATTTTAGTTAACCTTCCTAACACTTTCATAGTTTTAAACAACTTTATTTTACTTCACAATTCAAATTTAAATTTAAATTCAAATTGTAAACTTTCAAAATCTCTCAAAAATTTTCTAACACTCGAAATTTTCGAAAAATTTCGCCAGCGTCTCCTTTGCGCGGCTAGCTCGGTACGACTACAAAACGTCCCTACAGACTCTCAGATCTCAAAAGAAAACAAAATGCCAAGTGGCTAGAGAAGAAAAGATCAAATTTCATACTGAAATTTAAATACATACATTTGCTCAGCAAATTAAAATTCATCTTCGAAATCAAATCTAATTTTTCTTAGCCTTATAATACCTGTATATCCAATTTAACTATATCCAACTACAGATCTCAAAAATCATTTCACACATTTTCTTACAGAAGTTTTCATATCTACTTCTATTCAAATAGTTTTCCCGTTACCATATGAATTCAATTCATTTACAACTTTGAATATTGAATTTTATCCGCCAATCCTTTCTTAAGTTCAAGATTTAAAAATTCAAATTCATCTCTAAATCATATTTACTTTGTCATTCCTTCAATTAGTTTCACTTACTAATTTTATTTCAATACTTCACTTTGTTTATCAAAAATCAAATTAAATTTCCAATATTCAGCTTAAATTCCATTTACCAACAGATTCAAAACAAAGTTCAACCTTCAGTTTAAATTTTATTTACTTGCAATTCATAAGGTTTCAATACAACTTAAATCGCTTCCATCTAATTCACATTCAATTTCTATTCAATTTAGGTGATTAACAATTCACTTTCTTACATTCAATTCATTTCTAAATGAATCTAACTCATATCTATTTCAATTGATACAAAAATCAATTTCTATTTGCTTTTATTAACTCATAGAATTTATGCAATCTCGTTTTTGTCAAACGATAATTTTTTCTATTCAGATCTGTTAATATCCATGCACCTAAATGATTACTTAAGCTAACAATCATTTAAATTGATCCCATTCAATTTAACTTACATTCCATATTCTCATTCATTTCATTCGAAACCATTTCACAAAAAAATTTCTTAAGTCGAGCATTTATTCGATATTTACTTAAGCTATTTCACTTCAAAACTCAAGTTCATTTCCTTGTAAACAATTTCCAATTTCAATTCTTGATTTGATTTTCATTTATCAAATCTATTCCATTCACTAATTTAATTCAATTAGTATATTCACTTATTCATTTTGAATTTCAACTTCCATATTCAATTCATCGTGAATTTATTTTATCTTTATCAAGGAAATTCGATTTATTTCTACTACTTGAATTTATATACAAATTCAAATTTTATCTTCAATTTTAGCTTACAACAAAGCTTTAATTTAACCAATTCAACTTCCAATTCATTATTGTGTGAATTAATAATTTATCTAGTTAATTTACTCGAATTCAATCCACTTTATCTTATTTATTTTCCAAGTTTGGATTTTTTATTCAACTTTATTCAGATCAAATTTCATCCCATTTTTCAATTTTCAATTCCAATTCATTCATTTACAAATGTAACTTCATTTGTTTATTCACAATTTCATTTCCTTTCGATTTGAATTTCATTCCAATCAAATTTCAAATATTTTATAAGTTATCAACTTATTTTACATTTCATTAATGAATTTTATTCTCAAATATCCTTCTGGGATTCTATTTCCAATTATAAATTACATTTACAATTTATCTTTTACAAATCTCATTTGTATATGAATTCAATTCCTCATTTTTCAATCCATATTTATAAATTTCATTTGTTAAATGAATTTATCTTCAATTCTTTGATTATATCATTTTATTTCTTATTCATTTTCCATATAACAATGATAATATTTCAATGTTATTACCTCCTAACAACCAAGCATCCATATACTATAATAATTCATAGAAAATCATTTCTTTTCTATACAAAATAGTTTTGGGTAAAATTATTTCATTTACCCTATTTTAAAAGAATACTGTGTCAGTTTATCTTGTTTAAGAGTTTAGAAACCCCTATCGATTACAGTTAGCTAGACTGTACCGACCAGAATCTATAAACAATCAACCGATAAGTCAACACAATACAAAACAAAATTTTATATTCACTAACAAATACGCGCTCATATCTATTATTACACTCAACTCATTCTAGAGTACTACTGACTCTATCACTAATGAGTAACACCCAACAGAGCAGGGTTGTCGCTTAACCGAATGCTCCGATACCACTTGTAACGATCTGATTTTTCGACGCTCGAAAGTCGACATTAATACGTCCACTATATCAAATGCCGCGCAATCGAATGCCGGAAAACCGAACCATTAGGGTTAAAAGAAGAGGTAGAAGAAAAGATAGAAGAAAAAGAAAGAAGAACAGCTACAGAAAACACAGAATCAGAGACAATATCAGAATCTCACATTTCGCAGCGGAACAAAATATAATAGATAATCACTTGTCTTTTAAACAAAGAACTATATCAGTTTATACATACATCAATCAGAGTCAATATACAACTCAATACAACAATGGACAGTTATATAAACCTGTCCTCATACCGAATACACAGCGGAAATAAATAACAAGTACGGAAGTACGCTTCGCCATCCAGCTTATCCCCAAAGCTCCAGAATATCCAGAATATCCTGATAAAAATAACTCTAGGCTGCCCGTGTGGAAAATTATGGGCATCCAGAGTTTAGAAGGGAACAATAAACTCCGAGTCAGTCATTGTGACTGGTGTGAGATCGTAAAACAGTTATTTTCACAAAGAAAATAAAACAGATTCGCAATGCTTTTGGAAAATGAAACTACCATAAGACCTCCCGCCACACACACAATGCAAACGCAGAATTGGAGGAGATTTCTTCTTATGATAGTCAAAGATGCTTACTACGCCAATCATTGGATATTATTATTAATGTCTAGTGTGGAAAACATTTCGAAAGTATAATATTAATCTTAGCCAGCATAGACATTCCGAACTATGCCTACTATAGCTACCATCTAAACAGTGGGGCGCCACCATAAGTAAATGGCAGGTTCTACAACTAATACCGTACAAGGTTCATATTGTTTCTTTGGATTTTCCAATAAATGGTCAGGCTAAGGAACTTCCTTTCCTCCTGCCAAATAGGATCGCCTCTGGCTGGACGTCCCGAGAGACAAACTGCTCTCTGCCAAACAAGGCCGGGTTACCCCTGTAACAGGTAACTCACGAATATGTCATCACCCGGTCCTATAGGACCTTTATCCGAGCGCTCGTAACCATCATCACACATAATAAATAAAGTGTGTCCACATGAGTAAGTATCTGGGCTCCATACCATGATACCACCCCTTTCCAGAAGGAAATGACATACCCTAAAGGGCGCGACCCTCATAACCTTGCCGCAATATTCCTGTTTCGACCATTTCCGGTTTGTTGAGGCCCTGACGAAGTCTCGTCCACAAAGCTACGCTTTTTCAAAAAGCCACGCTTTGGATCAACAGATGATCAACCTATGATCACAAAGATAAATGATCAAACAAATGATCATATCACAAATGATCAAACACTGATCATCACACAGCAACACTCAGCATGCCACATTACCAAATTGGGAATATATCGCTGATAACTTCAACTACATAACCTCTGAGCTCGTACGTCTCAGAGAAGGGTGTTAAGCTAAGAGAATAAATTCTCCGCCACCAACAGATATGTATTTGAAAGAAATCGGCTTTATATCTCAATTTGTAACGTCAGACATACAATCCATACAAGTCTGTTCCGGGATCGAACAGAACCGAAGGCACTTCTCACGAAGCCCTTGCAAATCCGGATAATTTCCAATCACGTCCGGACTTCCAGTGACTAAGGGTGATAAAACCTCTAAATCGGAGATCAACCGATGTAGAGTAACTCGACGGTAATCCTTCCGTTTTCAAAAATATCCGGTCTTCAACACCGGTCATCAAATGCAATTCATAACGATGTATCACATATTCGGAATGGGTTATACGACCCCATGGTCCTTTCCCGGCTAATCCGAATAGTGAGCGCTTATTCAAAAATAAGTGTGGCATTCAAATTCATCCAATTCACAACAAATACCTATTCAAGGTAATTATTGATAGTCGGTTATTTAACTATCAATAAAGATGCGCAACATCATCAGATTCCAAATAATTTTCCAAATTATTTATTCTCCAAAATATCTTTACTAGATATAAAATTTCCACACTTCAAAAATAAATCAACGTTTATTTTTCTAAAACAAATTTCCATTTCTTTTATAAATTCCATAGTGAATTTATATTTTCAAATATCTACTGATCAATCGATTTCAAATATTCAATTTTGATTTATTTATTTTTTTAGAAGATAAATTCTTAGAAACATTTCATTTCATATTGGAAAAGCATTTCCATACTTATTTAATAATAAGTAATTCACAAATCTATTTATTTTCAACACTTGGAAAATATTCGATATACTTAAATCAAAATTAAGTATAAATTCATTCTTTAAGGAAATCATTTACTATAACAACATCTATTTGAGTCAAAACGAATGTTACGTAAAACATCGTTACGACGACTCAAAATCACTAGTATAGGGATTCGAAATTAAGATAGATATGTAAATCCCAATACTTATAAAAAAAATATTTCCTTTCGGAAATCATTTACTATAACAACAGTGTTATAGTCCACCATTTCCTTCTATTTCTCGAAAACGTCTATTTCAACAATGAATGTTGAAATCTATGATTTCGATATTCAATACATTTTAAAACATCTTTAAATCAATTAACTTCATTTTTAAATGTCACTTTCCCAAAACATATCCATTTCACTTAATAATATATTCACTGTCCAAAATCGTGAATATACTTCACTAACCACATTTCACTATTTTCTACACATTTTATTTTAAGAATTATCCACTATCCAAAATCGTGGATAAAATTCCCTTAATAACCTTCTATATTAAATTCCTCAATTTTGATTGATTTCAAATTTATAAAAAAAAGTTATAAATTCTATTTTCTAACAACTTCGATTTAATAAATCTCCTTTTATTTACAATTTCGATCAATATTCCATTTAAAGGCAAAATCCAATTTATAAGTTAATTTCTTATAAATCTTTCATTCTACAGTTTCATCCATTTTATAACTTCACAATTTATAAATCTATAAATTTCATTCACTTACGGATTCCATAATATTTCATTTTTAACACTTATAAAAACTCATTTTATAATTTCAATATTTTTTAATTTATAGATATCAACTTTATAAATCTTTTATATAGACCATTTACAATATTCAAAAATCCCAACTTAAACCATTTTATAAATAAATCAACTTTTATTTCAAAAATCACACTTTGGTTATATTTCACCAAAAATCTTGACTTTAAAATTTCAAACTTTATTTATTGAAATAAATCAATTCAAAAATTCAATAAAACGTCTACTTTCAAAAATCACTTTCAAATCCTTTTAAAGTAAAAGTCGTTATTTTTAAATTTCAAAACTAAATCCGATGATGCAACAGCACCAACTAGTCAATCACAACAACAAACATCATATATCAATATGATAACAGAATATACATCAATATCTGTAAATAAATAAATACTGGTGAGGAATCCAGTTGGATCCCTCCAACCTGTTTCCCTGCATCCACAGACGTTAGCACAATACCAATTCCACTTCGAGGTGGAATATCGCGGTATATGGGTTTTATAAAAATCATCCGCTTACTAACGGCGCAATAGGTTCTCATCCGCTATACGAGGCGGGAAATTAATCAATCCAATATATACATATGCCAATATGTATATATTGCTATATATATAGATATATCCTACTATATCTAATATCACATCCAAATAGCAACAAATCAATCAATAACTGCAATATTAAATTTTCCTTCGAGTGAGAAAATCTCACCTTAGCTTTTATTTTGTAGTCCATTCCCATTCGACTTGTTTTCTCCATTTTATACCTTGTATAACAATTATATAAATTTATTAACACTTGAATCAAACAATTTATTATCATTCACTTATTTAATTTAGCTTATAATTTAACTTAAATTCTTAAACTAAAAATTTCCTTAAACCAATTATTTTTAGTCCAAAAATTAAATAAGTTAATTGAAACAGTTTAACCATCACATCTATCATTTTCCCATTTAAATCTTTATATTTTCAAAACCTATAGTAACTTCTGTTACTTAAACATGTATATACATTATACAAATTCATATAAACTCTATAGCATTTAAAATCCTATATTTTTCTCTTTCTTATTCACATCTATATTTTGTTTAAACCTTATAACAACAAAACTATTTTGAAATCACAAATTTAAACTCACTGTCAACATTTTTTTTCTGTTAACTTATAAAATTTAAGTAAAAGTGTAAATCCTTAAATTGAAAACAATAAGCATAAATACCTTACTGCCCAGGCCTACATGAGTCCCCTACCAGACACCACCATCGCGACCCACCCTTTCGCTGACACCACCACAAAGAAGATGCCAGAAACCCCACGGTCTCGTCACGAATGACTTCGATCGCCACCAAACCATAGTCGCATTCGAGCCTACTGCCACGCGGCTTCCCCCACCAGCGTGACCTTCGCGACTTGCCTGCACGCGCCATTAGCTGCGATGCCACGCTTCCAGGCAATCGCGATTCACTTCACGACCTCGCGAACTCCCTGACGCCAATCGCCGCCTCGATTTTACCAACACCTGTCGTCGCTCATGACCTCAGTAGCCGCCGCCGATCACAAGAATAGCCCTTCACCTTTGATGACCTCGGCAAAGCTTCTCAAGCTCGAGCTTGATTTTACCCTGCCGCGATTCGATTTTGTTTGACTGAAGAAAAGAGAAGGGCCGGCTTTGAAATTTGAACGAAAGGGAAGGAAGTGATTTCGTTTGCTTTGGATTTGAATTTCAATTCTCGATTTGAAAATGAATGAGAGCGGTTCTGCCATTAAATTGTTTTGAACGAAGACTTTTTCTTTTATTTGTTATCTGCTTTCGAACTAAAGATAGTTGCGTGATATCAGATGGGGAGAGGACACGTATGGAATTGGAAAGACGTGTGTTGAAATCGAAGACAGGTGTTAGATTAGGGTAAGCACTTGTACGTGATTATTTAGAGAAAAAGTAAGTCGGTTGATGGAAAAGAAATCTTTGACAGATGAAATGATAAACGATATTTAAATTAAAACGATTAATTATTTATAGGCGTATTTATACCGTACGCTCACATAACAGCTCCAAATATTACGAAAATTGAAATCCGATAATAATAATACAATATTACGGATCTAATGGAACTGGTTTCGTCAATTTCCGAGACGGTGCATCGGACCGCTATTTTTAAATTCAATTTAAACAATATAAATTCAAAACTGAACAGAACAGTTCCAAATTCAATTCTAAAAGTTCCAGTACCTTCAGAATTATAAATATAAATTTTCTAAGCCTTCAGATTATTTTTAATCAGCTTAAAACTGAAGATTCAAATTTTTACCCATTTTCAATAATTAAATTCAATAATTAAATCGCCAAATTCACTTTGATATTCGAATTTTCAAATTAAACTATCATTCGAATATTTAAACTCATTTAAATATTCACTTTTCAAATATCAAAAATTCAGGGTCGTTACATGAATTTGGAAGTTTTGAAACATAAATTATGGAAATTGATTTAGATAGACAAATGAAATGTTGGTTTACAAATCCTAAATTGAAATTGTAATTGATTTGGTTTTTGAAACATATAAACGACCAATCGATGTAATAATCACGAAAGTTATTAAAGAGACCGGAATCGGTTAGGGACATACTCACTGTCTAAGCCGAAAACCACTTTAATAACTATACACGGAGTGTGATCCAGAATGAAGTGGTTGGAATGATGTACGTGATGACTGAAGAAAGAGAACGATAATGGATAGCCTTGACACTTGTGTCAAATTGGAAATGACTAAAACAGGAGCCGTGCCGGGCCAAATGGGGTTAGCTGCCTCGAGCGAACACACTTCTTCGTAAACTATTCATTACTTGTTATCGATTGGTGCACCCTCAAAATTTTGGGAGTGTTGTTTCGCGGTGTTGCGATCGCTGCGGCGATGCGTTCTCACCAGTCCGGATCAGGCAAACGGTAGTTTCACTACCTTGGGTATTGCCTCATGTGCCTTGTCATACTTGTATCCCTATATACGCGACCACTACGATTTGTTTTGTGTTATACCTATGGAGTACTCCCTGATAGTCCACTAGTTTACGGTGGAGTTTACAGTGCTGTATAGACTATAACGCTTATATAAATGTGTTAAGGGGGATAATGGTAACGCCTTAACACTATTTTGATATTTTATATTACTGATAGGCATTATCTACTTATCGTACACTACTACATAGTAGATAGTTTAACGGATCCTTAAAGGATGGTTATTCCAAACATCCTTTGAGTTATTTGTATTTCAGTTGCTATTTCACTTGAGTTGGATTTATTGATATAAGAATGTTAATCCTGACTCGAGTGTTTTGTGTTTTGCTTTACGCTCGGGTCAGACTGCCAGTATTCGAGACTCACCTTTGGAGTTGGAGCTTCGCTTGGAGATCCAGCTATCTATCCAGCTTTCAGATATTCAGTTGATTCCAGTGATGTATTCTGATATTGTATTTGATTATTGTATTCAAGACATTTGTTGTACCTTATTTAACTCTGATATGTATATAGTAGCTTCATGAACTACTATCTTTTGTTTCCGCTGCATATTATTACTCTGTGTCTGTGATTCTGTGATTATTTATTTACTGTATATCTCAGTTTTGCCAAATTTAAATTAACAATTAAGTATTTTGAATTATTCAAGTCCGACATGTGCGGATGCGAATAGTCCAAAATAGCGGGTCGTTACAGTCAACTTAAAGTAAAAGTCTCTAGCCAGAGTAGTTCGGTTCCAAGGACTTTGTGTTTTGGCTATAAAGTTGAATGTGGACGATATTGAAATTTTGACCGTTACCAAATTCCATAAGTCATAATATGATAGAGTTTTGACGAAGAGAATTAGCATAAATAATTGTCACTACCGGGTGTCGCTTAAAATAAGTAAAACTAGATTTTATCAAAGCTATAGAAGCGATAGATTTGGCCACAACGTCACACCATTAGCTAAGGTGAAGTATGAATGTTAAAATTTGAATTGTTCGATATTAATCACTGACCGAATCTACAACTAAGAGTCACATTACCGAAATGTTGAATACTCCGACTACCACCTAATTTAATTAATTATAATCGTTATAAATTAATTAAATTAACTAATTATTATGAAATGTTAATTATAAAATTTTACTTGTTTTGTGTTAATCAGTGTTGAAAAGTAGTGCATATATAAAAGTTGTATACATAGGTATCGATGTATGATATCGATGTTCGTTAAAACTAGATTTAAATACATATTAAACTGACTGAGCTTGAAACAAGATAAAATCCTATATATGGGCATAACATGGCCAACCATAGGTGTTGAAAAGTGGGGTGAGTTTGATTCAAAAAAGATTGAAATGACAAGAGAAAATAAGAGATCCAGATCCACATTTAGCTCCTCTCTCTCTACTATTTAAACACTCTTAACCCCGCTTTTGAATCTCTCTATTTTTGCTCCGACTTGACCCTTCTCTGGCCAAAAATGGAAATCCATCTACCTCCATTAATTCATGCATTAAAACACAAATTTCAACAATGGTTCGTAGTGTTTGTAGTTTGGTAGCTCTCTTTGGTAGTATTGGATACAAATTGAAGGAGTCAATTGATTCAATGTGTCACTGTGTTACAACTAGGCTTTAGTCAAGGTAATAACTTTAGTTATATTTTGTATATATACGTCTTTGTTTATTATGTTATTCCTATGATGTTAGATTGTATGTATATTATCATGAATCTGCATATGTCTGTGTTATCAGCATTGGAAGAATACACACAGACACACGTATGCATGTATGTATACATTAATATATATAGCTCACGTCCTTTAAAAAATATTTTTTTTGAATTAAATAATATTTAAGAAGGTTTTTAAACAAAATTTGATTTTTAATGTATAAATGAATATATATATATTACATTAAATTTTGTTAAAATAATTTACATAATAATAATATTCGAAATAATAAAAAAATTATATAATTTTATCTTAAAACTGTATGTGTGTGTGTGTGTGTTTATATATATTAGTGTGTGTGTGTGTGTGTGTTTACATATTATGTTTTACATAATTTATTATATATACATATTTTTTTAATATATATAATAAGTTTAATAGGTATAAAATTTTATATAATTATGCTTTCAAAGATGATTGTATTTATATTTTAGAAAATTTCGCATAGAAATTGTTAAATAAAAATATTATACTAAATAAATCTAAACAAAAAGTTTTATAAAAAAATTAATTTAATTTTTCCATGAGTATTTATACATATATTTGTATGTATATATGTATTTATTTATTTATATCAATATATATTTGAAATATTGTTTTTAATATTTATTTATTTATTTACCTATACATATTTAATAATATATATATATACACACACATACATATTTTATTTTTGCATATATATACACACAAATATTTATATTTATTACATACAATTTATTATCAAATAGTTTTAAATTTGAAATTATAAGATATTTTTAAATCTAGATCTAAAATTTGAAAATTGAATTTAAATTTGAAATTATATATATATATATATATATATATATATTTAAATTTACAAATATTATTGTTATAAATAATTATATATATACATGTTTATACAAATCTTATATTTTATATATATAATTTTACAATATTATATATATATATGTATGTATGTATATATTAGATAGCACATATATATATAAAGGGCTAATATGTCCATTGTGATGTGAATCCCAACACTATACATGGGCATGTTTAACCATGTACACTATAAATGTTGCACGTGCACGCACGCATACATGTGTATATGACATGCTTGTTATAATATACAATACTATGTTTTGATAAAAAATGGTGAAATTGGTTGCAACATAATTTCGGTATATCCAGGATCCAAATCTAAGACCTCTAAAATCCCAATACATTACACTCATTTAATATGGGTGTTTTAGTAATTTTAAATGCTTCAAATGGAGGTATTCTCAATGTATACATAACCGTTGGGTATGTGCAAAAAAAACTAAGAGCAAATTTATTTGTTGTGAAACATTGGTCATATGCATAAATTCTTATTGCTTACATATGTTTACAGTTGTACTTTGGTACCTTAGATCATTATCTATTTCCCTGATAAGGAAATTTAAATTTATTATGGTTAAGAATAAAACTATGATGACAGAAATCAAAAGTAAAGATCTTAACGGATTTCATTTTTGCTCATTAATAATTACTAGATATTTCTTCGGTATATTTTGATTTATTTTTAATAAATTATGGAAATTTGCAAAGAAGATAGGAAATGCAATAAATTTAAGAAGGAATAGTGGAAAATGATGTTATATGATCGCGTAAAGTACAAAAATAACATGATTTATTTATTTTTTGAGGGTTAAAGGCGTAAGAGCAATTTTATAATCTAAAAAGGTTCATTTTATGCATGCACATCCATTGGACATACGTTAAAAATACAGTGAGCAAATTAATATTTTGCAATTAAAATTCTCAAATATGTTCGTATTTGTTACCTCACGCGTCCTTAAAGGTTATATAGACACAAATTCAACACCATTATGGACATATTTTCAAAAATATTTAACAATAATGATCGGCAATATTATACTATAACAAATAAAAAGATTGTGTTACAATAGTTAATAGAAAAATGCACCTCTCAATCTTCCAAATTATGTTCCAGCGAAAAACCGCTCCACCCACCTTCAACCATTTATCACTGCTAATGTAACGACCCGATATTTTCAACCATTCGCATCCGCACATGTCGGACTTGAATTGCTCAAAATACCGCGTTGTAAATAAAATTTGGCAAATCTCAGAATATACAGTAAATAAATAATCACAGACATAGAGTAAAATAATGCAGCGGAAGTAAAAGAAATAGTAGTTCATGAAGCTACTATATAAATATATAAGAGTTACATAAGATATAACAGAAGAAATAGAGTACAACAGAAGTCTCAATAAAATAACCAAGTACAACTGAGTAGTACAACGGAACTGAAATAGATAGGACAAGACAAGCAGATAATCTCCAGTGATTCAAATCTCCAAGAGATTGGAAATCCAAATCTGTGAATAACTCAGGCTGACCCGAGCGTAAAGCAAAACACAAAACACTCGAGTCAGGACAATATATACTTATATAATGTAAACCAACTCAAGTGAACTGTAATAAGGTATAAATAACTTAAAGAATGCTTGGGATCGCCCATTCTTTAAGGATCCTTTAAACTATCTACTATGTAGTAATATTTGCTATTATAATAATGTCTAAACATAAAATAAACATACTTTTAAATAGCGTTAAGGCTTTACATTTTCCACCTTAACATGTAATATGCCAATAGTCTACACAGTACCTGCATACCCCGAGAGGCTACGAGAAGATACTCCATAGGTACGACACAAATAGAAACTCGTAGTAAAGCTCGATATGGTAGGTGACACGGCACACAAGGCAATGCCAGGGTAGATATACCAATTACGCACACAGACTGATGGAAACGCATAGCAGCCACTACCGCTCCACCTCGAACAACACTCCCAAATCAAGGGTGTGCACCAAATCAATCACAAGTAATAGAATGGTATCGAAGAAGTGTGTCCGATAAGAGGTGCTACCTCACTGGTCCGAGATCGCTCCTGTTTTAGCCACCTTATGCCAACTCACGGGAGTTGGGTCCACGTATATACCTTAGGATCGTCGCCACCATCCTACTTCATTCTGGAAACTCCACCGCGTACACAGTTGTCAAAGTGGTTTTCGGTATCGACAGAGAGTATGTCCACATCCGATCCCGGTCTCTTTAACAACCAATCGTTATTATAACCCGTGGTTATAAATTTAAAGCAGTTTATACTTCAAAATAGAATATCATTTCAAATCCAAATCTTTATCAAAATAAAGATTAAATCAATTCCAAACCATTTTAATATATTTAAAATATCATATCATTTCAAAACTTCATTTCAAATCATTTCAATATATCAAAATATCAAATCTTTCCAAAACTTCATTTCGAATCATTTTTATATACCAAAATATCATTTGAGTTCAAATCTAAATATTCAACTTTAAATACTTTTTAAATTTAAAGATATCATTCATTTATTATCATTTCAAGTCACCTTTTAAATAGTTTATATTTCAATCAAAATAATTCATCTAAACCATTTAAAAGTGTAAATATTATACTTTCAAATCAAGTATTAAAATTTTCAAAGTTTCGATTCAATTCAATCATTTATTTCAATTAAATTTCCATAGACCATTTCAAATCTTATAAATTTCAAATATAGATTTAATCCACAAAATAACTATTCAAATTATAAAATAAATTCCAAAGCTTTATTATCCTATATTTCATAAGTCCAATATCTTTTAAATAGATTCAAATTACAAGTAAACCAAATCTTTCATACCAATATAAACTTCAATTATTTATTCCAAGATTTAATATCATTTATTTAATTTAAATTTAAATACCATTTAATCACATTTCAAAATAGTTGTATTTCCCAAATCAACTATTCCATTTAAATCATTTAAAGTCAATTCATTATATTTAATAACTAAATATTTAATTTCCAAAATTTTATCTTTTTCAAAGATCATTTATTCATTTGAATTTAATAAACAAAGAAAATTCAACTTTCGCAGCACTTCGAAAATGCTACGAAATGTTATGTTTAAAAACAGCTCATTAACCAAAAGACAACATTTAAAATGTTGTAATATCTTAATTTAGTTTTAATTAAAATTTTAGTTAAATTTAACAACTATAGCAATAACAAAGTGCTATAATAACCCTTAGTTCAAATTTGCTATTTGGTTCATTTAAAACAACTACAACATTTTCAAATGTTGTAATATCTTTACATTACATTTCAAAGATGTTGTCAAATCAAATTCAGAGTTTTAATTTACAATTTTACACATAATTAACTTTTAATATAAATCATTTTAACTTATAAAATCATATATTTTCACAATTAAAAACAATCATTTAAATACCGTTATTTCTATGATTTTATAAAGTCAAATTTCCATACAAAAATCAAATTAAATAACAATTAAATTTTCATTTCTTTAAATAAATTCTTAACTTAACAACTAAGTTTAAATTTCCAAAATATAACTTATTTCCATTTATTTTACTAAATTAAAATTTCACTTTTAAACAAATTCCACAAAATTCAATTTAAGTTATATTTCCAAATTCAGCTTAAATATTCATTTATTTCATATTTAATTTATACAAAATCATTAACACTTTTGAAAAAATTATTATTACTTAATAAAGATCATTAAATTCGTCTTTTAAATCAAAATTTTCATATATCCATACTTTACATAAACTCCATTTATAAACAAAATCATAAATTCCAAAATTAACTTATATTACAAATTCTACTTCACCATTTACTTAATTCACTTATTTAATTTGTAGAAAATCACAAATATTTTATAGAAATAATTTTAATAAAGTTTAAATCAAAATATCATAATATTTACATTTTTAAAATATTTTAGAAATTTCAGAAAAATATATAAACCACGGGTCTATATAATCTAGCCTAGGTCAAGTGATACGAATATGTATCATTTCAATCCGCAGTTTACAAAGAAAAACCGGGTTCTATCATTTCAAACCCGCAATCCCAAGTGAAATAAAATAAATAAAAAGTCGCTCAGGCTTATCATTTCAGCCCATAACGATCTTTCCCTATTCTAAAGTCCGTTCGGGTATGTATCATTTCAACCCATAGTGAACCAATCTACAGGGAACTTGCAGTGTGATAAACTGATAAAATAATAGAATAGCATGAAATAACAGTAATAGATGATATAACATATATAATAACAGGGGTAAACATTATATGATCATAATATAACAGTTATAACAGGATGATATAATTTTACAAATTCAAATGGTGTCAGTTTACTAGTTATATAAGTACATATTGTCTGGTGAGAAGAACTCACTTGTTCAAGCTGGAGATGACAACCACAAACACACAATAAAGGTTTCCGGAGGCACGAAAGCACGACAATGATTTGAGGTTGGGAGAGCCAAAGCTATATCCCTTGAAAACATTACACAAAACATATATATAACATAAGTTTCAAACAGGATGCCACTAAACAATGTTAGGAACAACTGCATAAAACAAAACCAAAGTGTTTGCACTTGCTTTCTACCATCTATGCTTCAGCTCCAGATCTGAAATGCATGGCTAAGGGGTGAGTTTGGATCTAGTTTTGGGTTCCATAGGGTCGGCCTAGCATGCGTTAACAAAGTGGTGAAGTCTAGGTGCAAAAACTAGGTGTTCAATGCTAAACAATGCAACATAACCTCACATCTTTGGCACAAATAGGTTTGGCCAGAGGTCATGGGTCACGGCCAGTGGCTCCAGGAGGTGATGGGTGACGTGGCAGAGGGTGGAGGTCAGGTCAGAGGTGGTGGTGGTGGTGGTAGTGGAGGCAAATGGTGGTAGAAGGTGGTGCTAACAATCTAGGCTCGGCTAGTGTAATATGTGGTGGTTTTTGTTGATTTTGGTGGTGCTCCTTGACATGGATGTGCTTGGCCTACCTTGGTGGTGTAGTAGGGTGGGTAATGATCAGAGAAAGGGGGTGGTGGAGGTCGGGTCAGAGCTGGAGGAGGAGGAGCCAAGCCTAGAAGAAGAGAGCAAGTGCAAAAATCAATGTAAACAAGTAGAAAAAGAATAAGAAAAAGTTGAAGATCATTACCCAAACTTTCCTCAATAGTCATGGCCGAAATTCTTTTGTTTCAGAAATGAAAATGAATGTACGTGAATAGAAAATAGAGTATGCAACTGAAAGATGTGGATAGTAAAGGCTAATTGATGAAAAGATAAGTTACAAATGTGAAAGGTTGGAAGATAAAAGGCCTTAGGCAAATCAAAAGTCATAACCTTTCAAATTTCTTTTAATTTCTTTATATAAGTTTATATTACTGAAAATAATAATACATTCAGTCACAAATTCGAAAATATAACAAAATATAAAATATATATAAATATTTATTAATTATATAAGGTTAAAATAAGAAAATAGCACAAAATTGCAAACTAGTCTAGAAAATTTGAAAATAAATGCAATGAACTTTGGAAAATTTTTATGTACTTGAAAAGTATTTATAAATAAAGATAAGAACACAAAATAAAAATGAATTCACAAAATAAATAAATAAAATTTAATTAAATAAAATTTTAAATGAAGAAAATAGCAGAAAAATGGAAACTAGGCATTATAAATTGAAATAAATTCAAGTAAACTTTGGACAAATTATATTATCACTTTAAAATTATTAAAAGATAAAAATATACATAAAATAACATATTAACACATATTAAAATAAAATATGACAAAGAAAATATAATTTATACAAATTTAAAATAACCAAATTGCAGAATAAAACAAATTGCACTCAATATTGAAATATACATAACTTTTACAGTTTAACTCCATTTTCAACGAAACAAAAAGCAGTGTTCAATTTATTACATCTATTCTCATAATAAAATATAAAATTTAAGATTTTATATAATTTAAATTTGAAGTTTAAAAGTCAAAGATTGAACAGTTTGACCATATTTCACTTTTCAGTGAAATATCCCATTTATACTAGTTTGAAACAATAATTCACTTAATAATCATCATTTATATATTAAAATGAAATGTTTGAAGTAAAATAAATTTAAAATAATTTAAAAATAAAAGAAAGTCCAATTTAAATAATATACAAGAATCTAGGGTTGTTACACTCTCCCCCACTCAAAACTTTTCGTCCCCGAAAAGGAATGAAGTACGGTAAAGCACAGAAAAATAGAGTGAAATAAGATTAAGACAGGATGACAAGGAGACTGAGATTATACCTGACAACTATTGTTATAGGTAAGTTTAACAAGGTGGAGATGGCAAGCAATGCTCAGATTAAAATAAGTATCAAAGGTTATCAAGGATTATTGGAAGATTTCTAAACAGAAAGATTATAGGAAGAGGCCTATACCGGTCTGTTTCAAGATAAGGAAAAATAAGAACAACCAAAAGATAGTTTGAAAAACAAAATAAGATAATAGGTTTGAAATTTCTTTGGTTTCAGCTTAAACTGATAATTAATTTTTCACAAGTTAAATAAATCTTAACCATTTCTAATTTCATTATCTTATCATCCAATTTTCTTAAACTAACAATTTCAAAAATCATGGATTTGATTAAAATTAAGTGTATAACATTCAATAAATTTAATTCTTCTTTTTTCCTAATTAAAATTAAATTTATCCTCTCAATCTATTTTATCACCTATGTTAAATATACTTACACTTATTATAACTGTTTTAATTTATTTTTAGTTCCTTTAACATCATTTTATTGTGTAAATTATTCCATTACTCTTTTACTCTATTTACCTCTGTTAATCTTTTTATAACTAAAATTTAAGTGTATAACATTTATTATAACCACTCAAATTTTATTTATAAAATCTTTTTATATTGTATATTATCCAATTACATTGTTAACTTCTAAAATTTAGGTAAGTTATACTAGAATGCAATAGTGTATTATACAAATAAAACTTTCTAAAATTAATATACAATATAAACATTCTAATTCAACCCTTTCAAGCTTGAATATTTATTCAAAATTTTGGTTTTCTTTTTATACTTGAAGTTATTATTTAAGGTAGAATTTAAGAATAAAATTTCCGATTCCTTTCAAACCATTTAGAGATAAATAAATGTATGTACATAATTTGTCAAATCAAATTTAAATCATATATCTATATATATTATAAATCAAATCATCTTTTAGAAATTCAAATCAATTAAATTTCCCAAAACAAAGCTGTAGCAAGACTACAGAATGGTTTCTTCACTTCGAAACTCGAAAATGAACGTCGATGATGCCGCGGTCATCACCGAAATTATTTTCCAGCGACAAAGAGAAGAGCACTAAAATTTTAAAACTTTAAAATTCTTTGAAAACAAATTTCTGTTCACAAATACCTTAAATAATATATCCTTTTAAAACTTTAAACACAAGGTTTGAAACCATCGGAAATTAAATTCTCAAATTCTTGATTTAAATTCATTTCAGTTCCCAAATCAAATTTATAAACAACTATTTATAAATTCATTTATAAAATGATAAATCAAGTATTATCATTTCAAATAATCAATTTAAATCAATTTATTAAGTTCCATAATATTTACTTATATCAAAATTTATTTCATTAACCAAATTTAAAAATAATATTGTGTCAGTTTGTTCTATCAAAGTGCTTTAGAAATCCTATCGATAGCGTTGATCAGATGAATCGATCGGAAGCCCAAATCAACATCAACAACTCAAACAACACAATATATAAAACAAACATAGATTTACAAGTACAATTAAATATGTTTGGAGATATTTTGGAAACAAAGACAAGATGATTAATTGACAAAATATGAAGATGGATAAGCTTAGATAAATCACGGGCAACCTTAACCGGGTCAACCGTGACTTAATGAATAAGATCAAATGTGGATGTTTCTAGGGTTAATCTACATCCGATCTCAAAAGATAGAGTTTGGAACAACAAAAGATATTAGCATCTAAACCAAGGATAAATATAAATCTCAGGTGAATCAATGCTAATTTGTAAAGGAGTTTCCCCCTTTACAAGAAAATTAGAATATTGGCGAGACCGCCAATTCACTATAAAGCTCATTCGAAGCGGAGTTATGGGATACTCCAGAATCACAAGAAGATGAATTGTGAGGGACAAGAATGGATTTTGGAACCGCAGGGAACGTTTCAAAATTCAAAGGAAATCAAATAAAAATGAAGAGATTCAAGCGCGAATGAAAGTGATTTTGTAACTAAATTTACCATACATTCTAAGTTTTGCCTCAAAGCCAAAGCTCTGATACCAATTGTAACGACCCGATATTTTCAACCATTCGCATCCGCACATGTCGGACTTGAATTGCTCAAAATACCGCGTTGTAAATAAAATTTGGAAAATCTCAGAATATACAGTAAATAAATAATCACAGATCACAGACACAGAGTAAAATAATGCAGCAGAAGTAAAAGAAATAGTAGTTCATGAAGCTACTATATAAATATATAAGAGTTACATAAGATATAACAGAAGAAATAGAGTACAACAGAAGTCTCAATAAAATAACCAAGTATAACCGAGTAGTACAACGGAACTGAAATAGATAGGACAAGACAAGCAGATAATCTCCAGTGATTCAAATCTCCAAGAGAGTGGAAATCCAAATCTGTGAATAACTCAGGCTGACCCGAGCGTAAAGCAAAACACAAAACACTCGAGTCAGGACAATATATACTTATATAATGTAAACCAACGCAAGTGAACTGTAATAAGGTACAAATAACTTAATGAATGCTTGGGATCGTCCATTCTTTAAGGATCCTTTAAACTATCTACTATGTAGTAATATTCGCTATTATAATAATGTCTAAACATAAAATAAACATACTTTTAAATAGCGTTAAGGCTTTACATTTTCCACCTTAACACGTAATATGCCAATAGTCTACACAGTACCTGCATACCCCGAGAGGCTACGAGAAGATACTCCATAGGCACGACACAAATAGAAACTCGTAGTAAAGCTCGATATGGTAGGTGACACGGCACACAAGACAATGCCAGGGTAGATATACCAATTACGCACACAGACTGATGGAAACGCATAGCAGCCACTACCGCTCCACCTCGAACAACACTCCCAAATCAAGGGTGCGCACCAAATCAATCACAAGTAATAGAATGGTATCGAAGAAGTGTGTCCGATAAGAGGTGCTACCTCACTGGTCCGAGATCGCTCCTGTTTTAGCCACCTTATGCCAACTCACGGGAGTTGGGTCCACGTATATACCTTAGGATCGTCGCCACCATCCTACTTCATTCTGGAAACTCCACCGCGTACACAGTTGTCAAAGTGGTTTTCGGTATCGACAGAGAGTATGTCCACATCCGATCCCGGTCTCTTTAACAACCAATCGTTATTATAACCCGAGGTTATAAATTTAAAGCAGTTTATACTTCAAAATAGTATATCATTTCAAATCCAAATCTTTATCAAAATAAAGATTAAATCAATTCCAAACCATTTTAATATATTTAAAATATCATATCATTTCAAAACTTCATTTCAAATCATTTCAATATATCAAAATATCAAATCTTTCCAAAACTTCATTTCGAATCATTTTTATATACCAAAATATCATTTGAGTTCAAATCTAAATATTCAACTTTAAATACTTTTTAAATTTAAAGATATCATTCATTTATTATCATTTCAAGTCACCTTTTAAATAGTTTATATTTCAATCAAAATAATTCATCTAAACCATTTAAAAGTGTAAATATTGTACTTTCAAATCAAGTATTAAAATTTTCAAAGTTTCGATTCAATTCAATCATTTATTTCAATTAAATTTCCATAGACCATTTCAAATCTTATAAATTTCAAATATAGATTTAATCCACAAAATAACTATTCAAATTATAAAATAAATTCCAAAGCTTTATTATCCTATATTTCATAAGTCCAATATCTTTTAAATAGATTCAAATTACAAGTAAACCAAATCTTTCATACTAATATAAACTTCAATTATTTATTCCAAGATTTAATATCATTTATTTAGTTTAAATTTAAATACCATTTAATCACATTTCAAAATAGTTGTATTTCCCAAATCAACTATTCCATTTAAATCATTTAAAGTCAATTCATTATATTTAATAACTAAATATTTAATTTCCAAAATTTTATCTTTTTCAAAGATCATTTATTCATTTGAATTTAATAAACAAAGAAAATTCAACTTTCGCAGCACTTAGAAAATGCTACGAAATGTTATGTTTAAAAACAGTTCATTAACCAAAAGACAACATTTAAAATGCTGTAATATCTTAATTTAGTTTTAATTAAAATTTTAGTTAAATTTAACAACTATAGCACTAACAAAGTGCTATAATAACCCTTAGTTCAAATTTGCTATTTGGTTCATTTAAAACAACTACAGCATTTTCAAATGTTGTAATATCTTTACATTACATTTCAAAGATGTTGTCAAATCAAATTTAGAGTTTTAATTTACAATTTCACACATAATTAACTTTTAATATAAATCATTTTAACTTATAAAATCATATATTTTCACAATTAAAAACAATCATTTAAATACCTTTATTTCTATGATTTTATAAAGTCAAATTTCCATACAAAAATCAAATTAAATAACAATTAAATTTTCATTTCTTTAAATAAATTCTTAACTTAACAACTAAGTTTAAATTTCCAAAATATAACTTATTTCCATTTATTTTACTAAATTAAAATTTCACTTTTAAACAAATTCCACAAAATTCAATTTAAGTTATATTTCCAAATTCAGCTTAAATATTCATTTATTTCATATTTAATTTATACAAAATCATTAACACTTTTGAAAAAATTATTATTACTTAATAAAGATCATTAAATTCGTCTTTTAAATCAAAATTTTCATATATCCATACTTTACATAAACTCCATTTATAAACAAAATCATAAATTCCAAAATTAACTTATATTGCAAATTCTACTTCACCATTTACTTAATTCACTTATCTAATTTGTAGAAAATCACAAATATTTTATAGAAATAATTTTAATAAAGTTTAAATCAAAATATCATAATATTTACATTTTTAAAATATTTTAGAAATTTCAGAAAAATATATAAACCACGGGTCTATATAATCTAGCCTAGGTCAAGTGATACGAATATGTATCATTTTAATCCGCAGTTTACAAAGAAAAACCGGGTTCTATCATTTCAAACCCATAATCCCAAGTGAAATAAAATAAATAAAAAGTCGCTCAGGCTTATCATTTCAGCCCATAACGATCTTTCCCTATTCTAAAGTCCATTCGGGTATGTATCATTTCAACCCATAGTGAACCTAATCTACAGGGAACTTGCAGCGTGATAAACTGATAAAATAATAGAATAGCATGAAATAACAGTAATAGATGATATAACATATATAATAACAGGGGTAAACATTATATGATCATAATATAACAGTTATAACAGGATGATATAATTTTACATATTCAAATGGTGTCAGTTTACTAGTTATATAAGTACATATTGTCTGGTGAGAAGAACTCACTTGTTCAAGCTGGAGATGACAACCACAAACACACAACAAAGGTTTCCAGAGGCACGAAAGCACGACAATGATTTGAGGTTGGGAGAGCCAAAGCTATATCCCTTGAAAACATTACACAAAACAAATATATAAAACATAAGTTTCAAACAGGATGCCACTAAACAATGTTAGGAACAACTGCATAAAACAAAACCAAAGTGTTTGCACTTGCTTTCTACCATCTATGCTTCAGCTCCAGATCTGAAATGCATGGCTAAGGGGTGAGTTTGGATCTAGTTTTGGGTTCCATAGGGTCGGCCTAGCATGCGTTAACAAAGTGGTGAAGTCTAGGTGCAAAAACTAGGTGTTCAATGCTAAACAATGCAACATAACCTCACATCTTTGGCACAAATAGGTTCGGCCAGAGGTCATGGGTCACGGCCAGTGGCTCCAGGAGGTGGTGTGTGACGTGGCAGAGGGTGGAGGTCAGGTCAGAGGTGGTGGTGGTGGTGGTAGTGGCGGCAAATGGTGGTAGAAGGTGGTGCTAACAATCTAGGCTCGGCTAGTGTAATATGTGGTGGTTTTTGTTGATTTTGGTGGTGCTCCTTGCCATGGATGTGCTTGGCCTGCCTTGGTGGTGTAGTAGGGTGGATACTGATCAGAGAAAGGGGGTGGTGGAGGTCGAGTCAGAGTTGGAGGAGGAGGAGCCAAGCCTAGAAGAAGAGAGCAAGTGCAAAAATCAATGTAAACAAGTAGAAAAAGAATAAGAAAAAGTTGAAGATCATTACCCAAACTTTCCTCAAAAGTCATGGCCGAAATTCTTTTGTTTTAGAAATGAAAATGAATGTACGTGAATAGAAAATAGAGGATGCAGCTGAAAGATGTGGATAGTAAAGGCTAATTGATGAAAAGATAAGTTACAAATGTGAAAGGTTGGAAGATAAAAGGCCTTAGGCAAATCAAAAGTCATAACCTTTCAAATTTCTTTTAATTTCTTTATATAAGTTTATATTACTGAAAATAATAATAAATTCAGTCACAAATTCGAAAATATAACAAAATATAAAATATATATAAATATTTATTAATTATATAAGGTTAAAATAAGAAAATAGCACAAAATTGCAAACTAGTCTAGAAAATTTGAAAATAAATGCAATGAACTTTGGAAAAATTTTATGTACTTGAAAAGTATTTATAAATAAAGATAAGAACACAAAATAAAAATGAATTCACAAAATAAATAAATAAATTTTAATTAAATAAAATTTTAAATGAAGAAAATAGCAGAAAAATGGAAACTAGGCATTATAATAAATTCAAGTAAACTTTGGACAAATTATATTATCACTTTAAAATTATTAAAAGATAAAAATATACATAAAATAACATATTAAAACATATTAAAATAAAATATGACAAAGAAAATATAATTTATACAAATTTAAAATAACCAAATTGCAGAATAAAACAAATTGCACTCAATATTGAAATATACATAACTTTTATAGTTTAACTCCGTTTTCAACGAAACAAAAAGCAGTGTTCAAGTTATTACATCTATTCTCATAATAAAAGATAAAATTTAAGATTTTATATAATTTAAATTTGAAGTTTAAAAGTCAAAGATTGAACAGTTTGACCAGAATTTCACTTTTCAGTGAAATATCCAATTTATACTAGTTTAAAACAATAATTCACTTAATAATCATCATTTATATATTAAAATGAAAATTTTGAAATAAAATAAATTTAAAATAATTTAAAAATAAAAGAAATTCCAATTTAAATAATATACAAGAATCTAGGGTTATTACAGCTAACAACATCGCATTCTTCTTTATTTTCATTTTTTTAATACCATACTTTACTCAGAGTGAGGAAGATTAAGTAATCTAAAAGCTACTTAAAAGACCATATAAAAGTCATATAAAACTAAAGATACAATATTATATTTGAAGAACATACACACAACATATATATGTAGTTTGAATATATATTAGTATCATTGTAATGACTGCAAGTGAAACTATTATTTCCATTCAGTAATCAAATGAACAGAAACTACTGAAGTATACAAAGGTCTTATTACGCAATACATAAATATTTTACCTAATAAATGCAATATTGTAAAACTTTCCTCCACCTAGTAAAGAACTAAAATGCCTTCATGTTATAGACTTAGGCAGCTTATGTATAGCAAGACCCATATCTCTTGCCTCATCTTGCAAATGCCTAAAACACCTCTTGTAAATCCTTCACCTACTCCTGAAAAAATGCAAAAGAGAAGTTAAGTTAGAATTTTAATATTATAATTAAGATTACAAAAGATGTATTTAATGAACGTGGATCAACATGTATGGAAAAATAAATAAAAAGGAGTATTTTCATGTATGTGTGCACACATACATATGTACACACATACATAAATGCATTTACACATATATGTATATGTTACAAATCTTGTTGAATAACTTATTTCCACTTGAATGCACTAATTGCATAATGATGAAAAAAACTAAAATTAGTAATATAAGGAAGTACAAGCTACCATGTGCCCAATAGTTCAAATTTCAACAAACAACTAATCTAAAATAAATCCACATCCATAATAAAGCCATATCCACAATAAAGCCAAAGTAATAATCATATGTATTTTTCCTTGATTTGGAATACTGAAAATATTTCAAAATGATAAGCAATTACATAACCATCAATAGAAATATTTATTTAAATTCAATGAATAGGAATTTCAAAATGCAGTTGATTATTTAACTCTCCGATTAGTATGTATTTTTCTACTTCAAATTACATATTAATATGTAAAACATGCATTTATAATCTTATACTATACTTTCTAAATACATATGAATGGTCAAAACAATAATATTCTTTTCCTTTTATTTTTTTCCTCTATAAGAACCATATCGTACGTCTGATCCATAAGAAACCGAAACATATACATATATATACATATTATTTCGTATCATCGTAGTCTTATAATACACTTAAGTGATATGGGGATTTATATATAAGTAAAATACAAAGAATTATTCCCACTCACCTCAATCTTATTTCTCAATAGTCTAAACTCCAACAAAAGCTAAGTCATGTTGTAGAGAATCTCAATACCATCGTAGTGGAGAAAATCGATTTTGGTTTGGACTTCCTATGCAAAAGATATAAATTATATAAGAATGGGAATTATATTAATTAACTAACTAAATAAATTAATTAATAATTAACTCAATAACTGTATAATCTTCTTTCCCATTATTAAACACCCACCTAACAATATATTCACGATGACTTCTTCCTCTCATTATGCTCAGCTTTAACCATCAAACTAGCCCCGGTCGCCACCATCGTTCATCTCTTCCAATGCTTAGTTCAACTGTGCCACCATCACCACTTATGGCCCCGCAAATCAAATTGCAACCCGATGCCCTAACCCACATTTCATCTCGCCAAGTGACATTGCTCATCACCAAAGCACCACTAGCCATTGCGTATTCACTGTGGTAATCCAATGCCACGGCCGTTGTGGCCTCTACCGGCCTGTAATGTCATCATCGCCTATTCAAAGTGGCAAATTTAGAGTTGGATGCGTTTCTTTTCTTCCAAAAGAGAATGTCTTTTGCTCTCAGGAGAACTAAAAAATTAGGGTTTTAATCATATAAAAGTCGAATAATCAAATGAAATTTAGATTTGAAAACTAACTAAAGTCTAAGCATAAGGATTAAAAATTTTGCATCCATCCTCTTAAGCTGACTCGATATTGTCGTTCACATTTCTACATACCAATTTGAGAAGTAGATTGGAAATATAGAGTTTGAGGGCAAAAAATAAATGGATGATTTGTTGAATATTATTATTAAAAAAGGTGAAGACGGTAAAGAATTTTTTTTATTTGGAACGATAGCCAATGAATTTATTTCTTCAGAGGGTGGAAAACATCGCTCAAGCTTTATGAAAACATTGGGCAATATTTAGAAAATATGCCCTCGTGTTTGTAGTTATTCATAAGGGTGATTTTGTAAATTCAAAAGCTTCAAAATCAGGTATTCCTATTATATATAGATAAATATAACATTGGAATAAAATTTTATTTACAAATTAAATCAAATATTAATTCTATTTAAAATTAATTTAGATATGATCTAAATGAATTTAGACTTCATAGACTCAATAAGATCCAAGTAGAATAAAAAATTTGAAATTTACCCATTTAACCAACTACATGTTGGCCCAATTTTAACAATAATATCAGAGCCCAATAGCCTATGCAATCTTAATTAGTCATGTTAGGGCTAACTAATTAAGCTTACCCATTTAGTAGAGTGTCTAGAAATGTAGTGTCAAGGCTGGGTATGGGTAATCAAGTACCTTGCCTTACTTGGCTACTGGTCTGGCCCGAAAGGTGAAGTGAGGTAAAAGGTTGCCTTTAATAGAAAAGGCCAAATTTGAATGGGGCCTTGGGCTAATTTTTAAAATTGTTTTGAAATTAAAGTAAAATTTAAAAGTTAAATTTGAAATAAGAAATATATTATAAATGTTATAACATAATTTTCAGAAGTATTTTTTAAATACAATAAATATATCTCAAAATTTTTAAAATAATAACTAGATTAATAAATTAAATAAATAAATTAATTAATTAATTAACTAAAATATGTGTATATATATAATAATATATGTTATATTATTTTGAATTACTTAAGATAATGTAAGAATATATTTATACATAATTTTTTTTGAAATTGATAAATAAATAAAATTATCTAATTAAATATATTTATTAAAGGTTAATTAATAATTAATAAAATACATATATATAAAAATATATGTGTATAGTATAAATATTTCAATATCAAATGATTAATTGAATAATATAAAATTAGTTAAAATGTTAATTAATTCAATTAAATAAATAAGATTTAATTGATATAATGTTATACATAAGACTATTATATAAGTAAATTAAATTATAAATGTTATATAATAATAAAAATTTATATAAGATTAATGTATAATTAAAGGTGGAATAATAGAAAACCTTAAATGAACTTAAAGAATAAATACATACGTATAGTATGTATACTGTGATTTCTGATATGTCTGATACTTGAATCATGAGAGTATTTCACAAGTAAAGCATTATTCCATAAGTTGATATCACTCTAAATATATATTAAAGATTATGAATATTTAAAATAAAGTTGTCATCTACTATTTGTATATTAATATATTACTTGCATATACCTTAGTTCTTAAGCTTTGCTTAAGCTAGGGATGTTATATGTAGTAATATTAATAAATAAAATAGACGAGGTAAGATAACTGCGCATATTTGTTGAGCTTTCCTTAAGGTATATGCACTATACTTAGGCCAACACCAAATGGTAGGTATGAGTGAATAATCTCTTTTTATTTGTTGATCTTTCCTTAAGGTGAAGATGAGATTATGATAAAGAACCATAGGTTAGGAGTCATATATGATACAACCGATAAGGTGTCATCCATCATATGCAAGCCTATGATTTGATGATCTTTTCTCGTGGTCATAATTCCAAGGCATACAAGTCCTAACACCCACTAGAGAAGTCAAAATATTTCTATGTTTCATCTTAGGGTTTTGAGAAACATAAAGATCTAGTGAGAGCCTTATTAGAAAATTAAATGGCAATATTTAACCTTTCTAATATTGTAAAAACATTTGCTATGTAAAATTATAATAATTTACATTGATAAAATTTTGCAATTAATATAATTAATAAAATGTTTATTAATTAAGATATAAAAATGAACTGAATATAAGATTGATAAATAAAACTATAAAATATACTTACTAATAAATATTTTTGCTATTGTTGTTTCAATACCCATGCAAGCACCTAATTTCACAACTACTAAATACGTTCATTATTTGGTTGCTTACATGTTTTTTGCCCAATAACATATATTGCCTTCAATAAGTTTCAAATTCTAAAAGCGATACAAGAATATGGATATTCGATTCATATATAATCACATATAAATGTTATATGGTGAGCGGCAACAGTTCGTAATGTATTGAACAAAGATGAAATTGGTTCATATGAAGTAAGCAAATAAACGGTAGTGCAAGGTCATGTATTCAATATGATTGACTACAATAATGATTTTATTGTGTTAAATTTAACACTATACCAAAAAAGAATAAGATAGGTCTAAGAATTCGATCACTGAAATGTCGTTGATCAATTTACGTAAAGTGCAATTTTTTGATATCCTCACATGTTAAGGATGACCAAATGCACTTTTTTAAAGAGTTCGTTATGATATTGTAGTAATAATTTTCCTTTGAGTGATTTGACCTTTTTTAAAAGGAAAGCGAATATACGAGGATAGATGCAAATAAGGAATAGCTGGAATAAAGAGATCGAATGGTTACTTCTGCTTCATAAAGAAACATCGATAACAAGAATTGTAAAATAATAATCGATACTTAACATTGAAATGAGAAATATTATGTCTATTCCAAAATGCATTTTCATATAGAAAATTGGTTTCCATGTGATTTATTTTTTTGAGTTCAAGATATTTGATCCAAAAACTCTCAACTATAAACTGGTTAGAGTAGACAAAATAGCCTCTATTAAGTGATTGAATAGATCTTCGTATTTGGTGCGCTATTATAATAAAGGCAAAATAGTGAGAGCATGCCATATAACACTTATTAGTCGCATCAAGATATGAATTTTTTCCGTAAAATATGCCAAACATTATTTTATGAAATAATAATCGTTTTTTAGTGTTGACTACAAAAATAGGCATAGTTCTATTTCTATATGAATATTTTAAGTAGTCGTAATAAAATGAAACTATAGTGGTGGTATTTGTGATGCATTGGAAAATACATAAGTATCTAAATTTATTTGTAACTATTTTTGAATTATGGACTAAGCCTCATTTTTGAAAAATAATTCTTTGATTGTATAATAATGAATTATATGGTACTAGTGAATTATATCTCAAACGGTAAAGAGCAAAGCACCTATTGAGTGGGAGCGACATAAGAGTTGATGGACCCTTCGGGTTGATACATATTGATGTATGAAATTGTAACTCTATTAATAGCAAAATGGTTCCACATACTTCATTGAGTTCACTGATGAGTTTTCATAAACATGAATATGTATATTTGACAGCCATGTAGTACGTGCATGATAATTTCATATAATATAAAACGAAAGTAAATAAAATAATGTGCAATGGAAAATAAATTGATTTGATATGATCAAATATGTGAGTATATTGGAAAGAGTTCCGAACATACGTAAAAATGACTAAAGATTTAATATCAAAAGTCACTACTCCCCATAATAAATAATGATGTATCGATAAGGAGTAATCGAACTTTGTTAAACAAAGCACGATTGATGGTGAGTGAAGTAGAGTAAACTTTTTTCCACAAGGTCTTGTACTTAAGAATAGTATACAAGGTTAAAATTAATATCATCTAAAGAATAGTTTATAAAATTATACAAGAAAGGGTTTATAAGAAACTCAACTTATCCAAGGCCAAAGAGTTTGCAGGTTATCCAAGTTGAAAGACTACATGTAATAATTGTTTGTGAGGGATCTTATGGACTGCCCCAAAAGAAGTTTGGGAATGATCATCATTGGATGACCAAATTATTTTTTGAACATAAGTTTCATATACTAAAACCTAACCATATTTATATATATATATATATATCTAAGGAAATTCATAAATTTTTTATTAATACAAATTCCATGGCACTGAGAAATAATTATTGTTTCAAGAAATACCAATTTTGTAGTAAAGGAATTTCTTTTTGAAATGTTTGGTAGTAAAATGGGTTTGGATATGATCCAAAGATAAAACTGATTACATGGGTTGAAAAAAAGTTATGAAACTTAAACGAACACAATGCATTAGTGTGTCTAATAGTATTCTTGCACATTGAAGAGAAACTACGATTCTCTTATCAACGTCGAGAATAAATTATCCTTGGTTGTCAATTAATCTATTAAGAGTACTTATTCTACCATATGGTATGATGTACAAATCTAAAAGGATTCCATGTATTGAAATATGATTTTCTTTTATAGGGTCAAATTCATCCCTAACTTGCTGCCACGAAGAAAGCCTTTCCAAAGATTTGCTTTGATGAGGTCAAATTCATTCCTAACTTGGAAGAAATTCCTCAATGCATTGGGCCAGAAGTCTTGTCTTACATATGTAATGAATACGATCAATACTGAAAATGGAAAAGGCTAGTAAACGCCCTCTTTGAAATAAATGAGAAGAAAATGATGGCACTTCAAGGGAAAGAGCTGATTGAAAAGAACAATAAGCCCATTATTGAAAATCTAGATAAAGAAGTTGAAGAGCTCAAGGCCTCTTTGGCGGCAGACGAAAAGAAGTTGGAAAAAAAGACAGATTCTTTCGAAGAGAAAACTAAGATACAACAGAACTAGGTTGAAGCTGCGCATGACTAGAGCCACAACCTTACATTGGAAAATGAAAAGCTTCAAAAGAATGTCGAAGAGCAGGTCTCTAGAATTTAAAATTTAAAATCTGAGTTAGAGGATGAGAAGAAAGGCATAGATGACTGTTATCCCGCTTTTTGGTCAAAGCCGGAATATCAAACAAATCGACGGAAAAGGATGGATATCAGGATTGGGAGTCGATTGGAAACAAGGCTGCGATGGATGTCGTCAAAATTTGACCGGGCTCCAATCAGGACGGAATCGATTGGGAATGATAATCAAGGTTAGGAGAGGCTATGTTTCAATTTTCAATACGATCGGAGTTCGTATGTTCGAGATATGGATGGGTCAAAATATGTGAAAACTTGTTCGTATCGATGCACTTCGTATCGATGATAATGGTTCGAATCGATGTTGTTCGCATCGATCAAAGTCTGCCACACTTCGTATCGATACGTTTCATATCGATCGGTATCGCTTCAGATTGATGGAGTTCGTATCGATCCACAGGGTACGAACGACGTGTTCGTATCGATCAGGTAGGAAGGATTGGAGGACTTTGGCTTGATGGCAATGGATATGGATGGAACAGATAGGCGCATGAAGTTTACTTAGAATCAATGTACATTGCATTGGTAAGGTGGATACGCGGATGTACTTCGTATCGATCAGTATTGGATTGATACGAAAAGGAAGTAACAGTCTTGGGATTCTTGCTGGGTAGTTCGTATCGATCGCTTGTGGATCGATACGAAGAAGGCGTTCGAGAAGGATACGCAGGGAGTCGGCTTCGTAGAAATGGAGTTATGGATACGAAGGATTCTGGAACAACGTTCGTATCGATCAGGTTCACACCAATCGATACGAAGGAAGCGGTAAAAGCAGCATGCAAAGAATGGATACGAATGAAGCTTTGCTCGAATCCAGGAATGAACGATGACTTCGAATCCATCAAGTAAAAATAGCAAGATTCAAGGAGCGACTCGATCAAACCGAAGTGAAAGGCGGATCAAGCCCTGAAGATAAGGCCACGTCACCAGGCACGCGCATATCTCGATCGAGTCGAAGGAGATGGATACGAAGCAATGGATTCGAATGGATGGATTCGAAGACGACAGCCAGCGAAATACCACGACTTGAATCGATCATAACTTGAGATTTACAAGTCCAAATGCTATGAAATTTTCACAGTAGCTTGGGCACATGTCGAAGAATGTTCACACCAAATTTCAGCTTGATTGGACAATTTCTTGATCGATTCGAACATAGCTTCGAATCGATCCCAAAGTGGGCCCGGATTTCCAGAAAAGCAGGCATGTGGGCCCCCTCACGTGCCAGAACTGGTCTTCCCTCATTTTAGGCAAAATATCAGCCTCCTACGCCTATAAATAGAGCCCCTGGTCATTCAGAAAAGGGGTCGGATAATTTGGAGAACTAAAGAGCGCCCAGACTCTGCCAGATTTACTCCAGATCACCATTGCTGCCTTAGATTCAGATTATACTCATAAAGTCTGTTGTACTACGCAGTAGGAAATTGTAATCTTCAAACATCAAGCAATAAAACCATAAAAACTTTGGAGTGGACGTAGGCCGGAGATAGCCGAACCACTATAAATCTCGTGTTTTTGTTCGTTATTTCTGGATTGCTGTTTGTTGTTTGTTTAGATCTGAGATTTGTGTTTGAATATTGCTGATTTGTATTCATACACTGGTGCTTTCACAACATTCGGGGTTTGTGACCATTTTTGGCGCAAACACTTTGGTGCTTTCACTGAGAAGAACTAGCACCCGCTACACCAGATTCAAAGTTTAGATTTGAAATTTTAAGGATTCCGATTTGGCTCTACAATGACTCGACAAACTAGACAAAGAACTGAGAGGAGCCAACAGGCAGGAAGTCAGGAGGCATCCTCTGGCGCTGGAGAAGGACAAGCTTCGATCTACATTACCAGAGACGAAATGGAAGCTATGGCGAATTCATTACATGAGAGGTTGCTGAAGAGTCAACAGGATATGATGCAGACTTTCTTCGAGCAGATAAGAGCTGCAGGAACACAGAACCTTGGACCAACTATAGCGGCTGCAAATGCGGAACAAGGAACTAGGGTTGCGGAACCCAATGGAGGACAGAATACAGAACCGGAAGGAAATCAACAAGGGCTTGGGGGCAGGCCCGCAGGATCCAATGCAGAAGGACCTTTGGAAGGGGTTCAGCAGGCTAGAGCCAACGTTGCGGCTAATGAGCCACATGAAGAATATGTGCCGGAGTTCCCTCGGGAGCGTGGGGGGCAACCCCTAACAGGCAACGCTGGATTAGTGGAAATCATTAGGAAGACTATGCGTGGAGGTTTGACCAATCGGGATTTGGAAGGAGTGAACAGGAGTCCATTCGCTCGGGAAATCAGGATAGCTCAGAATCCACCTAAGTTCAAGTTACCTAGCGTGGAAGTATATGATGGCAAGGCCGATCCAACTGATCATTTGATGAGATACACTAGACACATGGAAGTGCTGGGGGCATCGGACGAAATAATGGCCAGATGTTTCCCTTTATACTTGACAGACCTAGCGGCAATGTGGTTTAGGCAGCTGGAGGAAGGATCTATCAGGAATTGGAGGGAATTGGTGGACAGGTTTTTGGGACAGTTTCGGGTTCATATCAAAAGACTTAAGAACGTGATGACGTTAACATCGGTAAAGCAAAGAACAGATGAATCGCTTAGGGCATTTTTAACTCGATTTAATGCGGCGGTTTCTTCGGTGGATCGGCCAGATCCATCGATGGTTTTGATGGCGGCAGTGTCGGGAGTCTGAGAGGATTCAGATTTCAAGGTATCTTTAGTACGAGACCCGCCACTGGATCTCGAGGAATTCTTCCATGAAGCTGAAAGGTTCCTTCGACAGGAAGACGCATGTACTGATTTAAAGATAAAAGAGGTGAATGTGACCGGGGGTGGAGGACCATCCAACGGAAGCTCGGATAAAGATAAAGGAAAAAGGAAGCTGGACGAAAATTCTGAAAAAGCTAGGAAGCGATGGAAGGATCCAAAGTTTTCCACATACACAGAATTGAATGAGACGCTGGAGCGGATTTACTTGGAAACTCGGAATCGCCTTCCTTACCGAAGGCCGGCTAGAAGAGAACCATCTGAACGGGAAAGGGCATCAGGAAGGCACTGTGTCTTCCACGATCTGGACGGGCATGATACCAACAGCTGCAGGCATTTAAAAGACATAATTGAGGAGCATGTGAGGAATGGACAGTTGAGGCAGTATGTTGGAGTACGGAATGCAGCGGTGGAGCAGGAGCAACCACCGCCTACCTCGAGCCATGATGGTGCGAGGCCCAGGAATGATGGTCGATTGGTCATCCATTGACCAGGATAATATGAAATAAGTAACAAACCATTGGCGAGCAACTGAGTCATTTACACATGTATGGGGACGGAGATAGCCCCTAGGCATGCTCTGAATGACGATAAACCGCAAGGCCATGGTTTGCGAAATCTGTTTTTTGTTTTTGATTGGACACTTGGTTTTCTGATTTGGTTTTTGGAGTTTGGATTGAACTCTTGATTTTGCTTGTTTTTCTGGTTTCGGCATTCATTCGGATGATTGTTCTCCGTTTTGGATGATGATTTCGATTTTTGATATGGATTTCCGGTTTTCCGATTTGATTTGGATTTTGGATTGGATTTCTGATTGGATTTTAATTGGATCCTTTTTGGTTTTTGATAAACGGTCGCCAGGTGTGGATTACGCCTGGCAAGGGGTGAGTCTTTTTGCCCGAACGTGGTAGATTGGCTCATTCAGGTCGTCGAGTATGGACTATGCTCGGCAAGGGTCCGGAGTGACCAGAATTCGGCCTAGGACTTAGGCCCCCTATTATCGATTATTATTTCAGGTTGTTGAGTATGGACTATGCTCAACAAGGGTCCGGAGCGACCAGGATTCGGCTTAGGACATAAGCCACGGCATTACTAACGTCCAGGGACACTGGACCACAGTCGTCAGGTGTGGATTGCGCTTGGCAAGAACCCGGAGAGGTTAGTTCAACGTCCAGGGACACTGGGCCACGGTCGTCGGGTGTGGATTGCGCTTGGCAAGAACCCAGAGAAGTTAGTTCAACGTCCAGGGACACTGGACCACGGTCGTCAGGTGTGGATTGCGCTCGGCAAGAGCCCAGAGAGGTTATGGATTTGGATATCGACCCAGAGAGGTCTTGGATTTGGTTGTTGGATAAGGACGGACTAATAACTCAGCCTTCGAGTTTGGATGGGCACGGAGTTGGCTTTGGACATTGGATTTGGAAACTATTCAAAACACGCCTTCTTATCACAAGGCATGTTTTGGGGGGCAAATGTTATCCCGCTTTTTGGTCAAAGCCGGAATATCAAACAAATCGACGGAAAAGGATGGATATCAGGATTGGGAGTCGATTGGAAACAAGGCTGCGATGGATGTCGTCAAAATTTGACCGGGGTCCAATCAGGACGGAATCGATTGGGAATGATAATCAAGGTTAGGAGAGGCTATGTTTCAATTTTCAATATGATCGGAGTTCGTATGTTCGAGATATGGATGGGTCAAAATATGTGAAAACTTGTTCGTATCGATGCACTTCGTATCGATGATAATGGTTCGAATCGATGCTGTTCGCATCGATCAAAGTCTGCCACACTTCGTATCGATATGTTTCGTATCGATCGGTATCGCTTCAGATTGATGGAGTTCGTATCGATCCACAGGGTACGAACGACGTGTTCGTATCGATCAGGTAGGAAGGATTGGAGGACTTTGGCTTGATGGCAATGGATATGGATGGAACAGATAGGCGCATGAAGTTTACTTCGAATCAATGTACAGTGCATTGGTAAGGTGGATACGCGGATGTACTTTGTATCGATCAGTATTGGATTGATACGAAAAGGAAGTAACAGTCTTGGGATTCTTGCTGGGTAGTTCGTATCGATCGTTTGTGGATCGATACGAAGAAGGCGTTCGAGAAGGATACGCAGGGAGTCGGCTTCGTAGAAATGGAGTTATGGATACGAAGGATTCTGGAACAACCTTCGTATCGATCAGGTTCACACCAATCGATACGAAGGAAGCGGTAAAAGCAGCATGAAGTTATGGATTCGAACTAGACACAAAGAATGGATACGAATGAAGCTTTGCTCGAATCTAGGAATGAACGATGACTTCGAATCCATCAAGTAAAAATAGCAAGATTCAAGGAGCGACTCGATCAAACCGAAGTGAAAGGCGGATCAAGCCCTGAAGATAAGGCCACGTCACCAGGCACGCGCATATCTCGATCGAGTCGAAGGAGATGGATACGAAGCAATGGATTCGAATGGATGGATTCGAAGACGACAGCCAACGAAATACCACGACTTGAATCGATCATAACTTGAGATTTACAAGTCCAAATGCTATGAAATTTTCACAGTAGCTTGGGCACATGTCGAAGAATGTTCACACCAAATTTCAGCTTGATTGGACAATTTCTTGATCGATTCGAACATAGCTTCGAATCGATCCCAAAGTGGGCCCGGATTTCCAGAAAAGCGGGCATGTGGGCCCCCTCACGTGCCAGAACTGGTCTTCCCTCATTTTAGGTGAAATATCAGCCTCCTACGCCTATAAATAGAGCCCCTGGTCATTCAGAAAAGGGGTCGGATAATTTGGAGAACTAAAGAGCGCCCAGACTCTGCCAGATTTACTCCAGATCACCATTGCTGCCTTAGATTCAGATTATACTCATAAAGTCTGTTGTACTACGCAGTAGGAAATTGTAATCTTCAAACATCAAGCAATAAAACCATAAAAACTTTGGAGTGGACGTAGGCCGGAGATAGCCGAACCACTATAAATCTCGTGTTTTTGTTCGTTATTTCTGGATTGTTGTTTGTTGTTTGTTTAGATCTGAGATTTGTGTTTGAATATTGCTGATTTGTATTCATACACTGGTGCTTTCACAACATTCGGGGTTTGTGACCATTTTTGGTGCAAACAATGACGCTCTCACTCAAGCCCAAGAGTAATGCATCGAGCTATTGGATGCCTGACTAGCGAAACAGGAAGCCAAGGCCCAGATAAAGATTGCTGAAGATTGGGTGAAGTTTGAGATCTAGCCTACTTTAGTTTGATTCTATGTAAATATTGTTAAGTCTAGGAACTTGATGTGGCTTAACAAAGGGTATCATAGGGCCTTAACTATGGTCTGGGAGGAAATACTTAGGCACGAGCAGGAATATTCAAACGGTGCTGAGATTGATGAGGAGAGTTAAAGCTCGACCTCGTAGAGGATGAATATATAGATGCGTTCAAGGTTGGCAAACTCCATTTAGTGCCTAAAGTTATCCCCCAAACCGGTGCGTCTAATGGGGTCTAACCCGAAAGCTCTAAGGATTGGGTGAGAGTTCCACTTTTTCTCCAAGGGACTTACATTAGAAGCTTCAATGCAAATGGCGGATACATCTGGTGCTACCACCTCTTCCACATCAGGGCCACTAACCACTAAGGTCGTTATTCCTTCTTCCGGCGCTTCTATAACTTCCAATGCTACTATGACTCCAGGCATTTCAGTTACTTTGATGTCTTTGGTTGACATACATTACAATCTCAAGGAGCCTAGTTATGAAGAATTGGAGTCATTTCCAAAGTTTCCTGCCTTATTTCCTATCGTGGAGGGTAGTTATGAAGGGACTCCATCATATATGACCTTTGCATCTCCTGGAGGTATATCATTAACTTCATCTATATTCGATATGGCTCATATGACACTGGTTGATGCATCTAATCTCTACTTTTCAATTTTTCAAGTTTCAAGTCCACCTGCTCTTACCCCTTGCCTGAAGGAGACTTGTCTATAAGCAATCAATCTACATCGCCCAAATCAGTTACCATGTCCTTCCCTATTCAGATTCCAACATCATTAGCAGGTCCAACTCCTAGTCCTAACGTTGAAATGATACATGCTTTGAATGAAGAGGCCACGGATGATCTTAACGTGACATAGAGGGATGTAGGCATAGTTATCACTGAGGTCACCGAGCATAAGTTTGGACCCTCAATGCAGGAACGGAAGAAATTGCAGACTAAGAAGCTTAAAGATATCAAAATGGACAACATTCCTCCTAAATTTTAGTCTCATTGCCTATACTACCCATTATCATCCTCATTTCTGCTTCTACCCTTGGTAACGTCCATGCTGATGCTCCTGAGTCTCCAGGGGATTACGATTGGAATACCAACCCTATGGGCTACCTATCAAGGGGAGGAAAAGGTGGAAGGTCTCACAATAGGCACATTAAAATTTCTTCCATGGAGAAGGAGGAGGAAGAAGAGGAACACCTGGTTGTTATCTTTTCTTATTATCATTTGTTTGCTTTAATATTTGATCCATGTACATAGGTTATTGTTATGCGGGTATAGCCCTTGCTTTTGCTAGCAAATTATGTTAGTTGTGAATAAATAATTTTTTTTTCACATCTCTATTTTCGCTTGCCTATGTACTTAGTTTATTAATGGTAGTTGCGATCACATTTGGATCTAAGCAATGTTATCATCCACTATAATTACTTATATGTGTACAACTTCTCACCATTGCTTGGCTATATGCTGATATTTCATTTAGCTTATTGTTGTCATTACATTTTTCGGTTGGCAAATAGATCCATGCTTGTATACTTAACTTCTTAGCTTATTTAACCTATCTTTAGTTAGGTTCTATTTGACCAAAGATAAGATTGGATTTTCATATCATTCCCTTTTTCTAGGAAGTAACATTTTATATATCTATCTTTGGACATTCGCACTCGATCTTGCCTATCTTCAGGCATTGATCATAAGTGTTCACTGTAAGTGGTGGTTTGTACGTCTGTCTCCGAATGTCGGAATCTGATCTTGCCTAACTCTAAGCATTGATCGTTATTGGATTAGGGGGCCTAAGCTCCTACTAGGTCCAATTTCTAGGACTAGAAGGGTAAGATGCCAATCTCTGGGCATTGCAATTAGACCTTGCCAATCTCCGAGTTATGATCTTAGACCCTACTAATCTCCGAGCAAAGGTCAAATGATATAAGTAAAGGGCACATCGTCATGATCGACCCAAGTGTGTTGATACCCCTGTGCTCTAATCATGGATTGAAGGAATTTTTTGATATCTATCTATGGATACCTAAGATGATTATACTCCTACAATCTAATTATGGATTGAAAGAGTCTATCGGCACCTATCTCTACGTACCTATATCTATCTGCATTTTCAAAATGCAGAGCATTCAATTTTGTTATTTCCTACAAAAAAAGTTGGACTACTGAGAATACAGTTCCGTCGATCCCCAAAGCCAATTCATTTTATATATAGGAGAATATCAGACTCTGCCTTGTTACATCAGAGCCTAGTTAAGTATTTCCAAAGATATATTTAGGAGAAATAGCATTTTCAATGTTCTCTATTCCATGCCCTCGGAAGTGAGATTCCATCAATAGTCGTCAGCTTGAATATTCCATCTCCAAGCTTGTGTTCAATAGCATATGGACCTTCCCAGTTCAAGCCTAGATTCATGAGACCAGGAAAGATCTATTTCAAAATGAGACCATCGATCTCAAAGGTTCAATTCATGCCCTTTGCATTAAATTGCAGAGCTACTCTTTTCTAGTGAGCAGCAAACCTTCAACTTCTTTGCGCTTCTCGTTGATCGTATCAAGGGACTCGATCATGAGTTCCTCATTCGTCTTTGATCATAATGAACATTCCAATGAGGAGGAACATCTAATTCAATTAGGTCATGGCATCTGATCCATATTCTAGAGCAATGGAGTATATCCGGTCGCGGATTTGTAAGTCATTCGGTAAGCCCATAATGCTAGGGGTAATTCATCAAACCACTTTCCCATGGCCTTTGTCTATTTTTTCTTCAAGATGGACTTGATGATCTTATTCACTTCCTCTGCCTGTCCATTTATTTATGGATGTACTATAGCTGCAAATCTCTTTTCAGTTCGCTATTTGTTGTAGAAGCCGTTGAATTCAGCACTTTCGAATTGGGTTCTGTTGTAAAAAAAAGGATGGTCTATGGAATCCCAAATCGACGAATAATTTTCTTCACTGTGAAATTGATCACTTTCTTCTTGGTGGTTGTGGAAAGCGGTTCCACTTCGACCTATTTCATAAAGTATAATACTGCAACAACGTCATACTTTGCTCCTCCTTTTGACATTGGTAGCATGTCAATAATGTCAATTCCCCAAACAATAAATGGACATGGACTGACTATTTGTGTGATTTCTTTAGATGGTGCTCTAGGAATCTTTGCAAATCCTTAGCACCTATCGCACATCCTAGTATAATCAGCCGCATCTCAGTCGATTATTAGTTAAAAATATCTGTAGCGAGGAATCTTCCTTTTCAGAGTCTGTCCCATGATGTGTTCGTCGCAGGATCCTTCATGTACATCTGCATGGATCCTTTAGCTTCCTTATTGGAAACACGTCACAGTAGAGGAGTTGAGAATCCTCTCATATGTAGGTCTCCTTCTTGGACAATTACTCATGGTACTTAGTGTAGGATTCCTTTGTTCATTCCTTCCGTTCGGGAGAGTTCCCTTCAGCAAGTACTCCTTAATCGAAGTCTTCAATAATTCCTTCTCCACCTCTACCTCTAGGATCCAACGGATGTCCATCTGGTCAATGCTCAGAGCCGATAATACCTCTATTGGAACCAAACCTATGAGTTGCGCATCCCCAGAACTAGCCAATTTGGCTAATGGGTCAGCTTTCATCTTCTCCTTCCTAGAAATGTGCATTATTGTGTATTACTCAATGTCATTCATTAGCTCCAAAATCTTTGTTAAGTAGGGGGCTAGTCTCACTTCCTTAGCTTGAACTCTTTCTTTACCTAATAGAGCACCAGTTGAGAGTCGATGTGTATATGTAATGATTTGACTCCCAATTCCTTCACTATCTTTAGTTCTGTGATTAGCGCTTCATACTCGGCTTTGTTGTTCATTGTGGGAAACTCAAGTTTCAAGGTAGATTGCTCATTCCTTAGGAGTTATTATGATTACTCCTGCCTTAAAGCAACGTTCATAGGATGCTTCGTCCATATATGGTTTCCATTGAGCACTCTGATCCATATCTTCTTCTTTTTCTTTATCCAAGGTAGTAAATTTAGTAATGAATTCAACCAATGCCTATCCTTGGATCACCCTCCTAGGGTGATATGATATATCATACTGACTCTACTTGATGTTTCACTTCTAGTTTTCCCGAAGTTTTGAATCGGTGTAACACCTACCTCAATGGTTGGTCAGCCAACACCTTAATTTTATGAGCTTGCAAGTAGGGACATAACTTCATCGATGTAATCAATAAACAATTAGCTATCTTCTCTAACTTTGGATATTTTTTCTCTGCTTCAGTAAATCACTTACTAACATAATACACTAAAACTTGAAATCTGCCTTCACGTACCAACGCAGTACTTAGTGCATGAATAGATACTGACAAATAAACAAATAACTCCTCCTCTTCTAAAGGCTTTGATAGCAATAGTGGTCTATCCATATAATTAAGAAAGGCCTGGAAAGCTTCCAGACACTACTCTGCCCAGAAAAACTTTCCTTTTTCCTCTTTGAGGGCAATAAAGAATGGAACAAACTTATTTGTAGCTTTAGAGATAAATCAACTTAGCACAGCTACCGTTCCTTTTAAGTTATGCATTTCCCTCTTTAAAGACTTTGACATCTCTCAATGCCTTAATCTGCTCTAGATTGGCTTCTATGCCTATCGAGTTCACTACGAAACCCAAAAATTTAACTGATGCCACTCTAAAGGAACATTTAATTAGATTGAGCTTCCTTCTATATCTTTGAAGCACATCAAATATCTCTGAGTGGTCTCTCATATGGTTCATTGAACATTGTAACTTCACCAGCATATCATCCGCATATACCTCCATCGTACATCCGATCTGATTCTTGAACACGAATTTACCAAACTCTGGTAGGTTGCTCCTGCATTCTTCAGACTGAATGGCATGGTGGTAGCAATATAGTCCCAGATCAGTAATGAAGCTACTATATTCTTGATCTAGAACATGCATTGGTATTTGATTATAGCCGGAATAAGCATCCATGAATGATAGCAATTCGTGTCCGGCTATTGAGTCCACTTGCTGATCAATCTTTGACAATAGGAAGTTATCCTTTAGGCAAGCCTTATTCAAGACTGAGTAGTCAATGCATGTCTTGCATTTTCCATTAGGCTTCTTGACCAGCAATGGATTTGATACCCATTTGAGGTATAAAGCATCATGAGTGAAGCTGTTTGCCTCAGCTTATCCACTTCCTCTTTCAATGCAGTGGATCGCTCTAGACTCATGCTATGTTGTTTCTGCTTCACAGAAGAACATCTGGGGTTCACATTCAATATATGGCACGTTATCCAATTTCAAGATAAAGGAACTTTCAAATGATTTTGGACGTCGTGATGAAGACGAAATGGTTTAAGGACTTAGAGGCATACTTAGAAGGACAATGAAAGAAGCTTCAAGGAGGTAAAGTGGAAAAAAATTTAAAAGAAGCAAATGGGCAATAATTAATATAATTATTGCATTTTCTCAAAAATAAAATCATTTTCATTATTTAAAGCCCATATTCCATTTATTATCACTCCAAACAAAATAAAATGAAGCTTGGAATTTCATTTTCTAATTATAAATTCCAAAATAAATTGTTTATTTAGAATAAACAATGGATTGGTGAATTTAAAATGAGAAAATGAAATTCCAAGCTTTATTTTATTTTGTTTAGAGTGATAATAAATGGAATATGGGCTTTAAATAATGAAAATGGTTTTATTTTAGAGAAAATGCAATAATTATATTAATTATTGCCCATTTGTATAAGCTAAGGGAGAAGTCAGTAGCGACTTCTTTTCAGCTAAGTATCGATATGATTTTGAGCATTTTGGTTACTTGTGAATTCAAGGATGGTTGGCTAAATTGATTGTCCTAGGGGCCATTTTTGAAGAAGTGGTTGAGCAACTCCAAAAACCCGTGCAAAGAACGATAAGTACTAGATGTGTAAGAACCTCTCGGTAACAACCTGATTTCTAAGGAAAAAATTCCTGAAATTAAATGAATCAAAGCTAGAAGATGGAATAGAGGAAGATAGTGTGGTTTGCAACTAGCAAATCATATCGGTATCGATCTGATCGTGTAGGTATCAATATGATTTCATGGCACAAGGGACCTCGTCTCCCCTCCCACTTTCTTGAATATGAAGTTTGAACTGGAATTTCATGATTCAATGACTTCATTGGGCAATTCTTCAAAAAATAGTAGGCCTGTAGCAATTTGGAGAGGACTTTTGGCCATTCTATACTTCATCTTCTTTCTCTAATCGAGTTTGCCGCTAAAGAGGCTACTTTTTACTGTTCCAAACTAATCTGAACTATAAAACCCTTTTTTTGTGACAAAAACATTACATAATAAGGTTAATGTGGATGTAGGTTAGAGATTAGCCGAACCACTAAAACAGTCACGTGTTTTCTATTGTTTACTTACTAATTATAGTAAGATCTACTCTCTTTAACTCGAATTGGGGTGTTGTGCCACTTTGCGACCTATTTTTGGTGCTTTTACTAAGAAAAGAGCTTCTTAGGTGCAGATCTAGTTGTCTATTGTGGATTAGAGCATCCAAGAGTTAGACCCTGAAGGTTTTATCTTAAACTAAAGAAATTTCATATTGGAAGTAATGGCACCAAGGAGATCAAATAGATCTGGAGTAGTTGTTGGAGGAGAAGATGAAGCTTCCCACCATAATGAGGAGACTACATAACTAACAGCCGCATTTCCAGAACCATCTATCCTTTATGAGATGGTGACAAAGGTAGAGTTTGACAGGATGATGGTAGAACTAAATCAAAGGATGGTAGATAGCCACATGGCTCTCCTTGACAAGATGGACACTAGCATTGCCATGCTGACCCAACAGTCTCAAAGGCCTAAAAGGAGTAGGAGAGAAGCATCACCTTTTGGTTATGAAGAGGAAAATTCATCCGCTTTTGGTTAGAATAGAAGGGATGGAAAGTAAAAGATGAAGGAGCAGACTCTTATAGTAGTAAGAAAGAATGCTGGAGCAAGTAGCCAAGCTCCATGTAAGGGAATTCATATCGATATTGACCAAAATCAAGTCGATACCGACCTGAATCCAAGGAATTTCGAGGGCTACGGCCTGAAACTGTCAATCTATCGGATTCTGAGGATGATTCGCAACACATTGGCAAATAATAATAGACAGAATGATGATATGTAGAATGCTAGTGTTTAAACTACCACAGTGGGGCCAACTAGATGTTAAAGAAGGTCTGAAAGACTGATTCTCCCAAACAAGAGAGCCTAGACGTCGGCAAGCAAACCGAGACCATTTGCAGAGTCAAACACTTAGTGTTGCTCTTGATAGTCATCTTTCATATCATTAGGCTAGTGAATAGCATATTGCTGATATGATAAAACGGTTAATGGAAGAAAATCATTAGAGAAAGAATGAAGATTGGGATTCTGTGCCTAGCAAGACGTCGTTCATGAAGAACATCTTGTGGGAGGAATATCCTAAAAAGTTTACGATCCCTTTAATGTCATCATATAATGGGACGACCGATCCCAGGGCCCAGGTAGCATTTATTCAAATATGAATGGCACACGAATGGTGCTAGGGCAACAAATGAGGTGTAGATGTTTCCATATCTTTTTGGATGGAGTTGCCTTGATGTGGCTTATTTGGCTAGCACTGAAATCCATTTCGACTTTCGATGAATTAGCTAAGAAGTTCTTGGAGCAGTTTAGGCCCCGCACAACTCGGCCCAAGGATGTGGTGTCTTTATTGGGTATCTCTCAAGGACCTGAAAAGTCGTTGAAGAATTTTCTAAGAAGGTTTAATATTTCATTCACTGAAGTAAATAATCCAAATGAGGATATGGTGTTGATGGCTTTAGTCAGAGGGATACATCTGGATACAGGGTTGGGAAAGTGGCTGAGAATGAAACAGCCAACTACCATGGGGGAGTTCGATCAGAAGACTAACTAGTTCTTATGCTTGGAGGAGGCAAAACAAGTTGTTAGAAAGGCTGGTGGTGGAAAATTAAAAGAAGTTATTTAGAGTAATGTAGCTACTAAATAAACCGATGAGAGCATCAAAAATGTAGCTGTGAATGTTGGGAATTCTATTAACCAAAGAAAGAGATATTAGAGCATAAGGGTGGGTGGAACGATGTCAAAAATCATCCAAGGAACATGAGACCGAAGGAGTTTCCCCTTTAAATGATTCAATTGAAAACATATACCTTGCCACGCAAGGCATGAAAAGGTGTAAAAAGCCGCATAGAAGAGAGGCGCTTAAGGCAGAAAAGAGCTTTAGGAAGTGTTGTCGCTTCTATGAAACTCATGGACACAATATGAAAAAGTGTAAGCATCTTAGAGATTTTATTGAAGAGTTGATACAAAAAATGATGTTGCAATAGTATGCGAGGAATCCATAGGGAGGCGAATAGAGTGTTGTTGTACCCCAATTGCTAAATTCTCAAGGGAATCAACCTGGACTCGAAGCTGAGGGGCCCAAGCAGAATGATGGAAGAATACTTATTAATGAAATTATTAGAGTGCCTCATCCAACTGAGACGAACTATAATGAAATGGAAAGATATGCAAGTTCTTTAAAGCACTCACCGTAGGAAAGCAACTTTGCCATTAAGGACAGAGCTTCGGCTAAGTAGCAGTGATTGATGATAGATGATATTGTTTTTACGAATCGGGAGTCTAATAGGATTGAGGCACCAAAATTCAATCCCAAGGCAATAATAGTCGTGATTGGGCCGGCTATTATATATCGAGTTCTGGTAGATTGCGGAAGCTCAGTGAACATTCTATTCAAAGGAACGTTTGGCCAGATAAAGACCAGTCCAAAGGATATTAAGCCCTATAAATCCAAGATTCAAGGATTTATTAGAAAGATGAAGGAGCCCATAGGGACTATTGATTTATCCATGGAGTTGGGTGAAGGAGATCATAAGATTGTGCGGGTTCAGAAATGTATTCTTGTGGATAAATTCTCAATGTATAACACCATTTCGGGCTGATTGGCCCTTGCTAATTTTAGAGTGGCACTAGCACCTTGGTGTTTAATGATGAAGTTTCCCACAAAGAATGAGGTTGGAGCCATCAGTGATGACCAGAGTGCTGGTCGAGAATGTTATGTTGTTGAGCTTAAAGAATTGGAGTGAAGGGAGAAAGGAAAGGGTATGGAGAAAGCTCTTTGCATCAAATAGGTTGACGCATAACTACCACTGCCTAAGCCATGGTCGGGGAACCATAGTAGATTCTGTAAAGCTATGATTCCAAGAGGAGGTCAAAGGATGTACAGGCGGAACCGGCTGAGCTGACGATCAATGTACCGGTCGATATGGATGATCCCATGTGGGTCCTTATGATCGGATCGTAGCTCGGCGTCAGGATGAAAAATGACTTGATTGGATTTCTCTAGGAAAATTTAAATGTGTTTTCCTGGACACATTCAGATATGGGTGGGATATCATCGAAGAAAGCGTGCCACGCAAAGAATGTGAACCTAAAATATTGTCTAATACAGCAAAAGAGACAAAATCTAGATCCAGAGCGATCCATTGCGTTAAAGAAAGAAGTGGGGGTCTCATTTTGAAACAGGTCAACCTTGGATTTAGGGAAATTTGTCCGAATTGGAAAGGCCTCTACGTGATTGAACAAAAGGTTGGAGATGTAACTTTCAAAATGGCTACTATCGATGGAATCCTGATTACGTGGGCATGAAATATCGACCTATTGCAATGTTATTTCACTTATATTTGTTTATTTTATTTTCTGGGAATAAGCCACACTAGTGAATTAGGGGCAATGTAATAAGGCATGACCTGCCACTTTTCTTGTTTATAAATAAACTTAGCTTCTTGAACCAGTGGAACCATGTTATTGTTAGCAAAATATTATGTTGTGTGATTAGTAGTATAGTTAGGTACCTGGAGATAGGTACTAACCAACTTCTTTGATCCAAGATCAGGATAAGGAAGTATAATCATAAGGGTCAATCGGATAATCTGCATTTATCCCTTAGGTCTTTACTAAATGCATAGAGACAGGCAAAGTCAATGAGCGATGCCCAAAATTAAGCAATTGAAATGCCAGTTTTTGAAGATAGAAACTGGTATGCATTCAAAGTTTTAATGACCATGCTTTCAGCCTGGAAGGATGTGATTGGCTGAAGATAAGTGGGGATGGTCATAGGTTGCTCTCAATCAACACTTGGAAATAGGTCGGATTGAGAGCGGATGCCTAGCAATAGGCGTTCGAAGCATTAGTTCCCAGAGATAGGAACTGGTGTATAAGCAGGATTTTCATGACCATGCTCGCAGCCCAGTAAGACATGCTCGACTGAGGATAGGTGAGGATGGTCGATGAACGTTCTTGTTTAAAGCTTGGAGATGAGTGAGATTAAAAGCGGAGGCTTGGAGATAGGCGATCTACGGCTCGGTGGGACATGCCTGACCAAGGATAAAATGATGATGGTCGAGGAGCTATTTTGATCGATATCCAGAGATTGGCTAGGTCAAACATTGATGCTCAGAGATAAGAATTTAAACCACTGATCCCTAGTGATAGGCATCGATGAATAGTTGAACTATCTATTATTTATGGCCCGACGAGACACGCCTAGACGATAGCAAGTGATAACGATAATGAACAATTATGATCGATTCCCAAAGCTAAGCAAGATGAAATATGGTGTCCAGACAAACAGTTGGAATATTGTTTCCTGGAGATAGTAAATGACAACCTTCCTACGACTGACTTTGTTCACAGTAGAAACTTAATCGAGAATAAGCAAGATAAGCCATGGGGATGGCCAAATAAATAATAATTTTTGCAATGGTAAACAGTACTATACAATGGAATATAACTGAACAATTGCAGGAATTTACTTATATGCAGAGCTATAGTAAGTAATAGAATTGCATGGACTCGGGCATGTGTTGTAAAGTATTACCTTACAGTCAGTCATATATTGGAAAGTAAAGTAAAAGTGCAGAAATGTAAATGTGAAAAAAATTGTATAGAAAGAAATAATCATTATGTACTATCAGTTTTCATGCAAAAGTTACTAGGGTCGGTCCCAACAAACTTGTCCTATGTCAAAATGAAATAAAAACATCGAAAAGAGGTCCAAAAGGAGTTGTCTTCAAAGTACATCAAAAGGCACCGAAGCTGCAATTGTGAAAAACCCATATAAGAAGGCTACTTCTTTTCCCAAGTTACTGTTGCCCTTGGGATTGTCCTTCATTCAGTGCTTCTTTGAGCCCTTCCTATCCTTGGATTTCTCCTTTTCAGGCTTTTCTTTCCCATGGGTGTTGCCTTTCGAGTGAGTGGTCTATTGCTCAGTTGTGATGACGATAGGATCTTCTGGCTTATCGATGGCGGGGTCAGAGGGTCTCGAGGAGCCGCCATACCACTACCCTTCGGAGGCTTGATTTTGAGGAGAGGAATCTACAAAGTAGGATCTGGTTGTCCTGGATTGGCAAGCTCTTTAGTCTTAGGTTCTTTCCTGACTTTGATTTTTTGATGGGTCAAGTTTCAATCTCTCTGCCATGGAAATGGGATTAGTTGGGCCATTAGTGCTGGTGATAGTAATGTCTTTCCCTAGAGACTCTAAGGTGTCATTCAATCCCTCTAGAGCCTCGATCTTCTTTGAATTAGGACCAAGAATGGAGCTGGAGGTATGGACTGGAGCGATCAGTCTTGTATTGATGGAGGACGACCTAGTGGAGATAGCAATAGGAACCTAACCTTGAGTAATTTGCAGTGGAGGAGGAGGAAGCAACGGATGACCTGTAAATTCACAAATAATGAAGTAAAGGTTAGTGAAGATCTTGGGAGACAACTAAAGCTTCTCAAACACAAGAGAGATGTGAGAAATACCTTTACTAATTGGAGTTTCTTTAGTCAAGGATGCATCAATTTCACCCTCTTCCATTGAGGACTGGAAGGGTTGAGAAATAGAAACAGGAATGTAGGGCTTGTCAATGGCTATGGTGATGGAAGCTGGAAAGGGCGGCCACAGAGCTGGCCCATATGGAAGTTGGAATATTTTCAGTTGTGAGCTCTTTGAATTTTGGATATAACATATTTGCTTGGCCTAATAAGCTAGGGCCAGCAGGAGCCTCAATGGATGCTTTGCTTGCAACCGCTTCTGCCATAATTGCATTGCTTTTATCTAAGGATATGATGTCATCGGCATCCAAGTATTTTGCTTTTTGATCTTCAGTGAGGCCTTCATCGTACATAGCCAGATGATGAAATATTTCCTCCCATGTATATGCCAGAGTCACAGGAAAGCTACTTTCTAACCACTTAAGTTTTTGTCTTCGATGACATTTGCAAAGAATTGTTGCTAGGTGGTGTTCATCTCTTCGTTCTCCTTGACCGCTTAGTCCTTGAGCTGGTTTATTTCAACTACAGCACCACCAATCTTGATTTAGGCTTCCACTTTCACCTCTATTTTGGCCTTCAGGCTGGCCTTGAATTATTCAACTTTTGCCTGAATAATTTGAAGTTGAGTGTCCTTGGCATGGAGTGCTGCATCTTTCTCTTTGATCGCCTTATCTTTGAGCTAATCATTCTCACAGTGTGCTTTTCGGATCTGGTCATTTATCATGATGTAGGCATGATTATATGCATCAGACATCTCCTAAATGTGGGTCCTAGCATTTTCAACTGATGTTTGAGCATCATCCGTTTATTTTGTGAGCTCAGTCACCTCTCTATTGTAATCCTCTATTATGTTGTCATAACTATTCCTCTCTGACTCAAATGACTGAATGTTTGCCCGATTGATTCTATTGACATTAAAAAGGGCGAAAGCTAGTTTCTTCCACTGAAACCGCTGGTCAATGAGCTTAGTAACCCCTCCAACTCTATGGTTATCTTCTTTATGGGGAATGTCTTTGATATCATGATCAAATTTCACCCCTATTAGGCAAATGTTAGGAACAACGGTCTGCGTTTTGGTTATCATAGCCATTGACGAGCCTGAAGGAGGTAGGGGTGGAACTTGATGAACAAAAAGCCTCCTTAGACCTCTGGGAAATGGATATAGTGGTAATTGGGGGCTAAATTGTCAGAACTTCTTGTGAAGAGTTGGATATAGGAACATGATGACCATAGGAATTGCAGTACTTCTTTCCTAGGTCATATTGTTCCCTTCCCTTAACCTATCACTTCCTTCTTTCCTTATCCTTAAAGTATTTCTTTTCATTCCCCTTCCGCCTTTCTTCTTCAGCCTCTTGATGCAAGAAGGAGCGGTGTACGTAGGGATCAGAAGTGGTTCGCAGCGGTCATCGATGCTTGAATGTACATAGTGGAAGCAATCTCTTCCTATAATATCTGAAATGAAAGAAAGAATCATATCAGTCTTAGAACACTGAAGAAAGAGAGAATGCAGAATATAAGTGTTCATGATTCTAGAAGTGTGTGGAGTGTTGGTATTGCCCTAAGTACTCTACAAACCAGGTTATAAAGACAGAGTTTTGCCTCCCTTTAGTAAGCTATCCTTGGATGGGAAGTTGATGCATGAAGGGTACTCCTTGAGAAGAACGTGAATTGGGGTGTCGAGTCGCTTAGAGAGTCAAAGATATTTTCTAAAGAACCGACTGAAGGATTTACCTCATTTATTGGCATTAAGCTCAGCTCAGTGGACAGCTAGTAGGTCCTGATGATTATTCACTTTAGACATGATGGGGCAGAAAATTCGGTACCCTCTGGGAACGTCTCTATGTATAAATCTTCTCCCCCTTGACCAAAGTCCGCATCACCATCATTTTCTTCATCGCTTTCTACATCTTCTTTTTTCTCCTCTTCTCCTCCTTCTCTTCCTTATCCTCCTTGTATAGTTTCCATCTCCACTCTACCTTCTCTCTCTACTTACACTCCACTGGCAATATCTACTTCCACCGCTCTACCAATGGCTTCATCGATGTTCACCACAACTGACAAGCCTTTGACACCTTCTTGGATACCTTCACTGGAGTTGCAAATGGGGATAGAAGACCTGGTGGACACTCTAAACCCTCTTGGTGGAAGTTTGGCTGGAACGGTGAATCGTTCAAGATGTAGAACACCACATTGGCAAAGGTTTGTTAGTTCCTGAGATGATGGTTTTGAAGATAACAACCTTAGGACTTGTTATAAAATATAAATACTAATATTTTTGTCTAGATATATGTGTGTGTATGTGTGTGTGTGTGTGTGAGTGTGTATGTATATGCAGGATATATATGCAGGTACTGAGAATGAAGACTGTACAGTATAGAGATTCAAGACTGACGAATTCAAGATTGTAGAAATCAAGACTGAGGACTCATGAGTATCAAGAGTTCAAGATCTCAAGAGTTCAAGATATCAAGATAAGCAATAGAGTCTAAATTTATGTTAAAACTTCATAATAGCACTAAAATCTTTATTCGGATTTTAATTATAGAATGGAATCCACCTGCTTGCTTTAATAGTGGGATGGAACCCACGACCTCTTTAGTGGGATGGAAACCACGACCATCTCTAGTGGAATGGAATCCACGAAATTTTTAAAATGATTTATTTTAACTATTTTTCCAAAAACTATCTTTTTAAATGTCATCTCTCTCGGTTTAAATATTTTAGCCTTAAACTATTTTTACCATCTTTTATATTTTTTAATTTCAAAATCATCTCTTGTTTTTAAACTATCTCCTGGTTTTAATATTATAGCTTAAAATATCAAAAATATATTCTATACTTAGTTTTTAATATTACTTTTATATTGTAGATTGTATATTTTTTAGATTACTTTTTAAATCTCTTTTTTAAGTTTAAACTATATTCAAAAAGGTATACAAAGTTTAGAAATTGTTCAAACAAGTTTTAGAATAGAAATCATTTTAAAGCAAAATTAATTTTCAAAATATACATAGGTATGTCGACATACACCATGCCCCCTTGTCGACATGGTGATCGTAAAAATTCAAATTTCAAATTTTCAAAAGAAGTGTCTATTCGTCATAACCTTTTGCGAGTGGACATGACTGTTATTCTTCTATAAATACCAGTTGTTTTCAATGAATTTTAAGTTAGTTTTTCTTCATTTCTTCACTCCTTCTCCACTCAAATATTCTCTTATATTTTACCAAAACTCTACCGAAATCCTAAGTGAATCAAACTCGATCATCTCTAGTTTGATTCTCTATCACCCTCTCTCAAAGATCTCAGTGCTATTCGGAGTTATAGGATCATTTGTGATCAAAGAAGTATATCAAGTCTCTCTATCTATCAAAGTGGTATTGGAAACGGTAAGATTGTAGCCCGTAAATCAACTAGGTGTGCTTGTAGCCCGTAAATCAATTAGGTGATCTTGTAGCCTGGTTAAATCAAGAGAGTTTGCCCTGGACTCGAAGACAGGTGGGTGTATCTCGTGGCCTTGAAATCAAGGTTGTAATATTGACATTATATTTGAAAAGAAATCTGCACAAAAAAATTGTGTGCGACTAGATGTAGGGTAACTCTGAACCAGTATAAAATTTCAGTGTGTTCTTTCTTTTTACTGCTTTTATTTATTATTTTCATCTGTGTTTGATTCTTTGTTTGTGAATTGCATTTGTTTGTGTTTAATTTCAAAAGATTTCAAAAATTCGATAAAATCCATTAAACACTATTCACTCCCCCTCTAGTGTTAATTCAGCCTTAAGATCCATAATCCACATTTCCTACATTTGGTATCAAAGCATTGGCTTTCAAAGTTTTCATAATCTGATTTTTGAAAAAGTTTTCAAATGGCTGCCAACACTGGTAATGTCAACACTATCACTAGTTCATTTGTAGAGGGTCAGTCTACTGCCAGACCATTTTTTAATGGCAGTAACTATACATATTAGGCATGTAGGATGAAAATATATTTACAATCAATAGGATTAGACACTTGGAATATCACACAAACTGAGTACATTGAACCCACAACAAATTTTGCACATTGAACCGCTGAGCAAAAGACTGTTGCACAAAATAATTCCAAAGCCATGAATATTCTATTCTGTTCACTTGATAGGAATGAGTTTAATAGAGTGTCTGTCTATAGTCTGCATATGAGATCTGGAAAACTTTGTAAGTTACTCATGAAGGAACAAGCAAAGTTAAACAGACCAAAATATCCATCTTGACCAATCAGTTTCAATATTCAAGATGAATCCAATTGAGTTCATTTGAGACATGTACAATCGGTTTCAAGATATTGTGCACTCACTAATTGCATTCAGAAAGAACTTTTCTGAAGAAGATCAAGTTAGAAAAATTCTGAATTCACTCACTCTGGAATGGGATCGGAAGACACTAGCAATTGAAGAGGCTAATGATAACAGTACGCTGAAAATTGAAGAATTAATTGGGAATTTTATGTTGTTTGAAGTACAAATGCAAGGGAGAAGAGAAAGCAAGGCCTTAGAAAAGAATTCAATATCGATTAATGTAATAATAGATGGTTCAGACTCAAACAGTGACGAGGATGAAGAAATAACCTTGATGACAAGGAATTTTAGAAAGTTTCTGAATAACAGAAAGATGAACAACTACAAGAGAAATGATCACAAGAATTCTGGAAATAATAATGAGACTCTCAACAACGTCAGATGCTACAAATGTGATGAACCAAGCCACATAAAAAGAGATTATCCGCATCCGGATAAGCAAAAATTTCCTCCAATCAATGATTCATCAAAGAAAAGGAAGAGAGCGTATACTGCTACACTAGACGATTCAGACTCATCCTCCAGTGATGAAGATCAAGAGACGGAAATTTCAAATATGTGCTTTACAGCTATTCACGAATATGATGATCTCGGAAATATGGATCTAAAAATAGGTACACATTTAAATTATATTGGTTGAAATTGTTTGCTTGAATGTTTGATTGTTTGCATGTTTTGAAATTTCTTGTTGTTTGAATTTAAAATTTTGATTTTCAAAATAATATTATTTTAATAATATTTTAAATATTAAAATATTAATATTAAAGTGTTATTATATTTAATATTATTTCAGATAAAATATAAATTAGATTATAGGATATATATATTAAAAAAATAAGAAAAATTAGTCACATGTATTATAGGATCCATGTCGAGATGGCCCTACGGGCCTACCCCCATGTCGACATCCCCCTAGAATTTGAAATTCAAATTTAAATTCAAAACATTGAATTTCCCTCCACCTTTTCACCAACTCCAAGGCTCTGTAAAGGTGTCTCTTAACAAGAGAACATGACTATTGAATATCTATTTATCTCCTTAATTTTATCCTATCTTTTCACTTCCATTTCAAAATTCAAACTCTCTTTCAAACTTTCAAGCTCTCTACTCTCTTCAAAAATGGCTTCCTCAAGCACTCCCTCCACCGTTAGGCTGTCCAAAGCCATCAAAGAATTCCTCTACAATGACCCAGAAGCTATCAAAGCTTATATAAGCTATGTAAACTTTGGAAAAGACCATACAGGAAAATTTGCAATCTTTAATGATTTTCCTTCTTATGAACTCAATATTCTTTTCAAAGAGAATCAAATTATTAGTTTAATTGATGATTCTCAAAATGATTTCATTTGTTATCCTAATCTTGTTAAAATGTTTTACGCAAATTTGAATCGCAGTTTTTATTAAGGAAATGAAGGAGAAGTTTGGAGTAGTGTTAAAGGAATACAAATTGTTTTAAATAGTGAGATTTTGGGAAATATTTTGGGTTGTAAGTATATGGGAATGAATATTTCAGATTTTCAAATTGATGAACATGATCGAGAGACATTTCATCGTATTTTTGAAGGGGATGATAACTTTGAATTTATAAATCGAAATTTCCGTCCTAAAGCAAGAATTGTTAACCTTCTTTTGCAACATACCATAACTCCAAGATTGGGAAATTTCAATCACCGGACCTTAAAAGTTTGTAAGGCTCTTTTTGCTATTTTTGGGCATTATGACATTAATTGGGCGAAAGTAATTTTGGATGAACTTCGTCCAAAAAATTTTACCATAAGAGAAAACACTTTGTATCATGGAATTTATCTTACTCGGATTTTTAACTATTTTGGAGTTGATTATAAGAGAGAGGAGTTTTTTCTCGAAAAGTGTTTAACCATACAAATATCTCTCTTATGAAAATCCCACTCGTGTTTCAACCATATGAAACACTTGCGGAAAAAGATGAAAGGTTGGCTCATGAAGAAATGGAAGAAGAGGAGGAGGAGGAGGAAGAAGGGGAGGAAATGGAGATTGAAGAAGAAGGAGAGGAAAAGGAAGAGACATCATTGGAAAGTATTGAATACCCTATCACTCCCAACAATCCATCCAACGAGACACTTCTCAAAAATCAAAAGATTTTAGTGGAAAATCAAAGGATTCTCAAAAGATCCTTTAGTAAAATGTTGGATAAAATTTCCACCAAAATGAACAAGTTCTTTGGGAATGTGAGTCGCAAACTTGGATTATCATCATCTTCATAATCCTCTATCGAATTCTAGTTTTCATTTCAAGTTGTATTCGTTTGTATCTTTTGATTAGTTAATGTTATGTATTGTTTATGTAATGTTAACTAAAATTTATCAATGAAAACCGTTTATTTCTGTTCATTAGCTCTGAAATATCTCTGGAATGCTTGTTATTATATTATATAAGTGTATATCTATATAGACTTGTACATAATATAAAGAAACAAAGCATATTGCCAAAATCAACAGGGGCATGTCGACATTCCCCTACCCCCCATGTCGATATGTAACGGCCAGAAAGTATTTTTTTTTTTGAATTTGAAATAGACATAACTACCTTGTTTCTTTTCCTTTCAAACGACTTTCTATCTATTTAAATACATGTTTCTTCCAGAAAAATGTACATTTTCAATTCTCCTTATTTTCTATTGAATTTCTTCATATTTTATCAAAAAATGGCCTCTCCTATTCATAATCTAAGTGAGAATCTTGAAGAAACTCTCAAATCTTTCAAGAACATACTTACTTTTATCCTTCGTAATCAACGACACTTAGAATTAAGCCAAATGCAAATTATAAAGGAAGAAGAAAGGCACTTCGATGCCATTCGATGGATGATTTCAGCCCTTAACAAAGAAGAACTCGAAACGAATCCAGAAGGAACTCTGAACAAGGATAATGAAGAATGGGATGCTATAAAGGCAGACCTTATCTTCGGTGAAGAAGGATGGGTTGAAGTTCCAAGAAATTTTTGATTTGACTTGTATGGTTTGATTTACTATGATTTGATTTGGTTTGATGTGGTTTGAATTATTTGGTTTGATTTGACTTGATTTGACTTGATTTGAATTGTTTGAATTGATTTGAACATGGTATGTAATATATGATTGAAATGGTGTGGTTTGATAAATATATTGATTGATTATGTTTGAAATTTTCATATCTCTCACATTTACCTTACTATATTTTACTCATATTATTATCTGTCTTATTTATATTCTACTATACTGTATTATTATCCTATATAGTGCTATAGTATAAGATTTAGGGAGAGTTATGTAGTTTAGGATTAGTTTTTATTGATGACAAAGGGGGAGAATTATAAAATAGGTCAGATAGGCTTAGCTCAAGGGGGAGTTAGTAGATTAAGGGGGAGTTGTTGGAGTAAGGGGGAGTTAGAGTAGAATCGGAGTTTTGTGGAGTAGATTTAATAAACAAAGGTGGTCATCATCAAAAAAGGGAGATTGTTAGTTCCTGAGATGATGGTTTTGATGACAACAACCTTAGGACTTGTTATAAAATATAAATACTAATATTCTTGTCTAGATATATATGTATATATAGGATATATATGCAGGTACTGAGAATGAAGACTGTACAGTATAGAGATCAAGACTGACGCATTCAAGATTGAAGACTCATGAGTATCAAGAGTTCAAGATTTCAAGAGTTCAAGGTATCAAGATAAGTAATAGAGTCTAGATTTATGTTAAAACTTCATAATAGCACTAAAATCTTTATTTGGATTTTAATTATGGAATGGAATCCACCTTCTCGCTTTAATAGTGGAATGGAACCCACGACCTCTCTAGTGGGATGGAACCCACGACCTTCTCTAGTGGAATGGAATCCATGAAATTTTCAAAATGATTTATTTTAACTATTTTTCCAAAAACTATCTTTTTAAAAGTCATCTCTCTCGATTTAAATATTTTAGCCTTAAACTATTCTTACCATCTTTTATATTTTTTAATTTCAAAATCATCTCTTATTTTTAAACTATCTCCTGGTTTTAATATTATAGCTTTAAATTTCAAAAATAATTCTATACTTAGTTTTTAATATTACTTTTATATGATAGATTATATATTTTTAAGATTACTTTTTAAATCTCTTTTATAAGTTTAAACTATATTCAAAATGGTTTACAAAGTTTAGAAATTGTTTTGACAAGTTTTAGAATAAAAATCATTTTAAACCAAAATTAATTTTCAAAATATACATAGGCATGTCGACATACCCCATCTCCCTATGTCGACACGGTGACCGTAAAAATTCAAATTTCAAATTTTCAAAAGAAGTGTCTATTCGTCATAACCTTTCGCGAATGGACATGACTGTTATTCTTCTATACATACCAGTTGTTTTCAATGAACTTTAAGTTAGTTTTTCTTCATTTCTTCACTCCTTCTCCACTCAAATATTCTCTTATATTTTAACAAAAAATCTGCCGGAATCCTAAGTGGATCAAACTCGATCATCTCTAGTTTGATTCTCTATTACTCTCTCTCAAAGATCTCAGTGCTATTCAGAGTTATAGGATCATTTGTAATAAAAGAAGTATATTGAGTCTCTCTATCTATCAAAATGGTATTGGAAACGGTGTGATTGTGTCCCGTAAATCAATTGGGCGTGATTGTAGCCCGTAAATCAATTAGGTGATCTTGTAACCTGGTTAAATCAAGAGAGTTTGCCCTGGACTTGAAGACAGAAGGGTGTATCTCATGGCCTTGAAATCGAGGTTGTAATATCGACATTATATTTGAAAAGAAATCTACATAAGAAACTATGTGAGACTGGATGTAGGTTAACTCCGAACTAGTATAAAATTCCGGTGTGTTCTTTCTGTTTATTACTTTTAATTATTATTTGCATCTGTGTCTGATTCTGTGATTGTTTCTGTGTTTGTGAATTGCATCTGTTTTTGTTTGATTTCAAAAGATTTTAAAAATTCCATAAAATCCATTAAACACTATTCACCCCCTCCCCCTCTAGTGTTAATCCAGCCTTAAGATCCGTAATCTGCATTTCCTATAAGGTTCTTGTTCATCAAGAGGTAAGTGGTGCTGCAAAATCGTATATTGACTCTTTTAAGGTCTTCAGAATCTCAGAGTGGGAACATCTACGAGGGAATGTACAAGAAGTTAGACACTTAGATAGTAAGAATCCAAGTATGGAAAAGAAGGTAAAGGAAGAGGTCTTTCTTTTGGATAACCAAAGTCAATTGAATCTGAAGGGACATTGGATGAAGAAGTACTCATTCCTGATATATAAGCGCTTGCTATGAAGTGCCTCGATAACGTTGCATTCGCACTGCGATTCTGTTATTAACAAGGAAGGTGGCTTGCTCCATTGTTTAAAGCTTAGAAGGTGTGTTAATTCTCAAAAGGTTGGAGGCCAATAAAGGTGCATCATGAATACGATGTATAGGGATTTCAAGAAGGCATATCCATTGGGGTGTACTTAAGTGGGAGCGAGCCCAAGTTCTTTGAGAAACATTTAGAGGAATCGATTAAAGGGCGTGCCACCCAGGTACATGTACATGTTGCAGGCTATGTAACCTTTACGGAGGATTGTGTACCCGTTGGTTAACTGTTGGTAGCAATACATCATTCTCTGGGATTTCGTGTGTTGGCATATCATATGGAGTGGCTTCACTATTAACACCGATGACACTTGTTCTAAGGGATTGTCTAAAACCATTAAACTGAAATTTTTTTGAAAGGAGAAGGTGAATCCTGGAATGGAGCTACTGGACTATCATCCCTTACAACTCAACTATGACTAAGCGTCTAGTTCCATAGGGCATCGATGTTGAGGCTTAAGCCTTAGTAAACCCGACTTCAGAAGGAGTTAATGGCCCAGTAACAACATTGAAACGAGGTGAATGGAGACTCATTCTAGACTGGAACACTTGATGGTGAACAAGGTCAGGTGTCTTTACTTTGAAATTCTATTTTATTATGGACCCATGTGACCAACACTCAGAATCCAATGGATGTCGACATGCATTGACCAATCAGATTTTGAACGTCGATCTAGGCAATTTTAAGTGTCAATCTATGTAGTGTGCGTCCCATACACGACAAACGGAACATTCTTTATAGATATCCAGCTCGTGCTGGCAAATGAGCCTCATTATACGATGGAACCGTGTTTCGGGTCTTACCCATAATCGTCGGATAATCGATTACGGAACTGCTATTTGGAGCAATGCAGAGCATTCTTTGCAGGAACAGGCGATTATGCAAGTAACTGGAAGCATTGTATGATTGAAATTTCCGAATTCTAGAGAGTGTTTGATGCTACCATTCTTTAGAAAGAACCGCTAAATTAAGTTTAAAACAACAATCAATGATCGATCGAACTTAGATAAGAATGCCAATACATCTTGAAGCACATAAGGGTTTGAAGCCATTATAAGGGAAGAGGACCAAATCAAGGAATAAAGAGATCCAAACCTTAACACTGGGAAGGCGTAGAGCCATGCGACATGAGCTTTTACACTGCTAACTCCAAGTTAAGCTTGGGGTCACCCTAAGGAAACTTGAGTTCATGTAATGGTCGAGATCAAAGAGAAAGCTGATAATAAAACCCAAACTCTAGCTATTCAAAGGCCATGAACAACATCTAGCCATCGCTAGTGACGATGTCGTGACCACCATATCAGCTAAAGAATCCATCATGGATTAGATCTAGATTTGAAAGGTAGTCAAGGTTGATTTATTTCGAGAAAGGAACAGTTATCAAAATGGAGATCTAATGGTTGCAATTGGAATGAGGGGATGATAGCGGTGTTAGATGCTCAACGGAAATGGTGTTGGTTGAAGGGATTGAATTCATAAGAAATCGACACCAAAAAGTTGAAGGCAAGGAAATAGTGAATACGTGGAAGAAATTTTATTAGGTATTAGGTTTTATAGCACTAATATGACTCGGCACTTCATGTAGGTACCGACAGGAAGTGGTCAGTATCAAAATGAGTTATTGATTATAAAATAAAATGAACAGGAGAGAAGAAAAAGAGTTCTCAACTGGTCGAGGTGTGGAATGATCTTTGGGATGATATAAATCTTGACCTTTCCACGAAAAGCGATGTCTACTATTTAAAGCAGTTGATTGGATATCTATGGAATAGAGATGGAACTTCAAAGCAACTCTTGGGTGACCAATAGACATGTGAAGATGGCTCTATCTGCTTGTCTTGATCCAAAGCATGCTTTGTTCCCAACAGAAGCGTACTTTGGAGGGGACATATCATCCATCTTTAAGGCGAAACAGCTTTCAGACAAATCTGGACATCGAAATGAAGGTAAAATGGTTTAAGGGCCCTTACGAAATTTTTGTTTACCAACTAGACTTGCCTACAGGCAATGTTTATTCTGGGACATGACTAAAGCTAGATGTAGGCTGCACTTGCCTTTGTCCAACCCTATCTAAAAAAATAGAGGCGTTCTTGGGTGGACAATGGAAGAAGTTTCAAGGAGGTAAAGAGCAAAAAAGGCTAAAAGAGAAGTCAGTTTCAACCTATTTCAGGTTGGTACCGATATGATTTCAAGCACTTTGGTAACATCTGAAGCTATGGCTATGCATGGGTTAGCTAAAGTGATCATCTTAGTTCCCATTTCCAAAAAAGAAGTTGAGCAACTCCAACAAGCTATACAGAGAAGGACAAGTCCTAAACATGTCAAAACCTCTTGATAACAACCTTATTTCTAAGGAAACGTATTCGAAACTCGACGGATCAAAGCTAGAAGATGGAATAGAGGGAGATTGCATGGTTTGCAACTGGAAAATCATATCGATATACTAACCTGAGCATGACGGTATCGATATCATTTTATGCCACAGGGAATCTCATCTCCCTCCTAATTTCACGGATCTAGAGTTTGAACTGGTATCTTGTGGTCTGATGACTTTGTTAGGTGATTCTTTTATAAATAGCAGGCTTATAGCAATTTGGAGAGGACTTTTGGCCATTTTACTCTTCATCTTCTTCCTCTGCTCAAGTTTGTTACTAAGGAGGCTACTTTTTACCATTTTACATTTATCTGAACAGTAAAACCCTTGTACTCATGATAAAAATATTCCAAAATAAGATTAACGTGGATGCAGGCCAAAGATTAGCTGAACCACTTTAAAATTCATGTGTTTTCTATCATTTACTTACTAATTATAGTTAGATCTACTCTCTTTAACTTGCATTAGGATGTTGTGCCACTTTACGACCCAACATGCACGCTATCTCCTAAAAAATTCCACACATATCGGAATGCGTATAGGCAAACACATCTAAGTTTGTCCAGTGGAACCTTACCAACTCTTTTTTCATCTTCACACTAAACTAAGATCCGATCTTCAAGATCCGCTTAGGATCATCCTGATCGATCGGGATGTTAATCGTCAGCTCGGCTGGGGCCTCCTTGCATCCTCTGGCCCTTTCCTCAAATCCATAGATTTTTAGAATTTAATATGTCATTCGAGAAATTGCTTAGGTGATAGTTGCTATATATAAATCGATTTAACGCAGATAGACTGATTTGTGTCCTTTCCTTTTTCGCGTCTCTTTGCCTCTCTTAGCTCCACAACATAACACTCACGTCCCATACTTTGATCACTTTGGATGATTCCTACCCCCTTTTCCATAAGAAATTTCATTATCAAGCTCATGGGGCTAAAGCCACTCTAAAACTGGGGATGGACAGTCGGCCTAAGAATGCATTGTAGGTAGAGTATGTGTCCACCATTATAAAAGTCAATACCCGCACTCACTTGCAACTACCTTCACATAGCTCCACCAGCAATTCCACAAATCCAACAAGCTCTGTAGCCACTCTTGTAAATCCCTAAATCTGAGACTTACATGGCTTCATATCCTGGTTATCCATCATCATTTGGGTGTAAGTCTTCTTGAATAAAATATTCACTAAATTCCCACAATTGATGAGAACTCGCTTTATAGTTGTCGGCTCGAATATAGCAGTTATCACCAGGGGGACAAGCATCAATGCTTTCACCCCATCAGCATCATGATTTTTAAATATTATATATCATCTGTCGTCATCCTTATCGTAGGGATGGCGAACCTCCTAGGATATTCCTCCCATAAAATCTCCTAAGTAAACAGGTTCCTACAAGCCGAAGAGACCTAGTCATCATTATTTCTATGCTTGTTTTCATTCACCAGCTTCCTCACTATTTTAGCTAAAAGCTCTGGTTTTTATCAAATTTCCCGGACACCGATCATCATGGCCTACCCTGGGTGTTTGGCTTTGCAAACAGTCATGGTTATTTCCATGATATTTGAGTTCTCCCATCTTTGGGAAAATCGTTCGTCTGGTCGACCAATTCCCATGTTCCCTATGCGATAGCTCAACGGCAACCATGGAACTCCACCACTCTGATCACCAGCAGCAGGGTCATCATCAGCATCAACATCATCTTATATGTTAACAAAAACATTGCCATTCATAACTCGAGGGTAGAATTCATATTCACTTATAAGGGTAGATTGGTGTCGAGTTATCCCCTACTAACTTGGGTTTTTCCAACTCCAATTTTCAAAGTCCCAGCTTCCACTTCATTTTTTTAATTTCCATTTCTATGGTTTCTATCTGACGAGAATGAACTGCCCTTTTCCAGAATCAAAAATTGACAACCTCATTATGTTCCTCCTATAGCTTTGGAATAATCGAGTCATCAAATCCATATTTTCCTTCATCTGTTTAATCGTAGCATTCTGCCTTTCAATCAATTTCTTGTTCATTTCCCTCATCATTTTATCCAAATCAACTCTGGTGATCATTTCTGATGCATTATAAATTTCTATATTGCCAGGTTGATTGGTTTCCTCTCCATGCCAAAAGCTATCATTTTCTACATCGTCAGTGGGTTTGGAAGTGGTGGATTTTTCCTTATGGTTTCTTGGTGCCATGGTGTTCGCGGATCCTATGATAGATTTTAGGCAAATCTAAGTAGTCATGGATCTTCAAATAAGAACTTTTAGATTTAATTCTTGGATTGTAGCAATCCAAAGTTTGAAAATGGATCCAAATAGTGAGAAAATCGAGTTTTCCGAATGAAAGCACCAAAATGTTTGCACCAAAAGTTATAAATACACCCGATCATATTATAATAGAGAACAAATGAAGAAATTAAATATCAAAATAAGTAAATAACATACAAAAATTTATTATGGTTTGGCAAACCTTTGACCTACGTCCACTTGAACTTTGTTAATGATTTTCAAAGATTTTACAAACTGTGTTCTTACAACTCGATGCATACAAGTTAGTGAGAATCCAGCAGAGTGACAACGTAAAATTAAAAAGTTCAGAAAGCAGAAAAATGATCTTGATTTAGTGCCCCTCTCCTCCTATTTATAGACATAGATCAACAAAATAGGCTCTGATATTTGCTACCCGCATTCTCCACTTCTAAGAGAAGGTTAAGGAAGAAGATCATGACCACGTTCACAACTCGGTAGTCAACTTAGTATTTGTTACATACAGCATTTTTAAACTTCTGACTTCATACTTCTTATTTTCTTAAGTGTAAATCTTATGGCCAATCTCTAATAACCTCATGAAGCATGTTATTCATGGTTTATCCTTGTACTTCCTTTAAGTTGCTTCATTACCTAGCTTCCATGACTCGGTACCAAGTTATGGAACATAACTCATTACCGAGTTGATACTTGTTTTGTTTTTTATGGAGTTTCTTCATTATATCTTGGTTCTTCTGGAAAATGGTTAGCTTCTCTTAAGTTGTAAGCAAGATAATACTGCAATTCTAGAGCTTCCATTGAATTCTAACTTTTTGAGTTATAGTTTTGGATTTCTGGTTTAATATCTGACCACTCAACGGTTCTTACTTATCTAGATACGGCCTCGTTCAAAGATAAGATAAAAAATGTGTAATTATAAAACGTGATAAATTTCTCATGATTACATCATTGTAATTACTATCACATAACATATTATTTAAGGATTTTATATTAAATATGCATAATTAATTATTTAATTAATGTATCACAATATGACAAATATATAATAGAAAATAATTATCTTTTATTTTTGAACAAGATTTTATTACAGAGCAAATAATTTACAATAAGAATTGCCTCTAGGACGTATCCCTCTATTGACAAACACATTCGTAACTGTAGTTGATTAAATACTTTTCCTAAGGATTTTCTATTTTTATACATTGAACAAATTAAAAAAAATTATTTTACCCCAATATCAAAATATATACAATACGAAATTAAAAAATAGTTTAATTTATTTCAAATAAGATTTACTAAAAGAATTAAGTTACATAATCAGATTACATAATTTCTCCTAGCACACACCCTCAATTCTATTATTACCAAAATATGCAAACTTCCTGCTCCTTACTTATCCTTAGAAAGTAGTTCAAGTACTTAAAGTACATTTTGAAATAAATTTTAAACACAGTGGCTTGCCGAAATCTAATGTGACTAATTGAAATGTAGTATTCACAAATCTCACTGCTAAGAGTTATTGAAATTACTAGGATGCAAGCTTAACCCCAATACTACCTACAATTTGATAGAGTTAACGGTGTGCCCTTGGCGCAATTATGTAGTTTATTACATAACTTAACTCTTATCATAAAAATATCTTGTTCGGAATAAATTAACCTTACGGTTTCAGTTTCTTTTATATGTGTTGTTATATAAAGATATAAGGAATGTTAATTAACACATCAAACATATATAAGTAGAAAATCTTTAGAAGTATTTATCGATTGCATTTACAAATGTTTACATAACATGGATATGGAATCGATTTAATTATATAAATACTTTCTCCTTAAATGCACTTAGTTAAGATGTATTGAGAAAAGGATATCAATACATCTATTGAGGCTAGTGTACGTAACAGTCTCCATACGATGAACGGTGAATTACTCATGATCATTAGGGGAACCTATTAGAACAGGTGCACTAGTAGTAGGCTAAAAGGGCGAACTTCAAAAATAATTCTTTTTAATAAATTTGCACAAGATCCTTAGTCTATGTTTGTGTAAATAAATATTGTTAATACTAAATCAAATTTAGTATTTTGATTCATAAAAGATATTTATAATATTTTGATTTTATTTTATTAATTAAAATATTAATTTTTTATTAATGGTTAAATAAAATTATTTATAATTAATTAAGTTAATTAAAATGTCTTAGTATCCATATTCTCAACATGAACATCAAAACTACATACACATATATCCTGGCTAAGATCCATGGAAGAGCTGACCGCTTTGACCTATGGTCAACAACTTGTCTAGTGTGATATATATAAATATATAATAAATAATTATCATAATAAATTTGGAACGAACGATAGTTAATTAGTGACATATATATACACACACACATATATATATACATACATATATATATATATAATTTTGTGTATGTATTCAAGCATCAAAATAGTTTATAATATATATATATATAAACCTACACTTATATATAAATTAAATATAAAACAATTTATGTATATATATAATTTGAAATATATGTACATATATAATAATTATTAATTTTTGTTTATTGTAATAAAATAATTAAACAAAATATACACATATATATTAATATATACATAGTAATTTTAAATTTTAAGCCATTTAAATTTAAATTTAAAATTCAAACTCAAGATTTTTGACTTATTCAAATATTCTGTATAATGTTACAGCTGCCAAAATTTAAAAGTTTTTTAATTAATAAATTTAGCAAAAAATAATCCCTTTAGAAAATTCAAAATGAAATCAAATTCAAATCTTCAAGTGAATAAAATTTGATATTTTTTACTGTAAACCAAAACAAAGTTGTAACGACCCGACTTTTTGGACGGTTTAAATAGACAATAAACCACACACTTCAGACTCAAACCATTCAAAAGGGCAGATTGTTATGGGTAAATAAGAAAAGCAGAGAAAGAAAGAAAACAAAAAATAGAATCTCACAACGAAATAACAAAATATAATAATCAAATAAACAGTTCATGAATCTGTTTTACAAATAACATTTGATTACACCTTTACAATACAAAATTAGAGTACATATAGCAGTAATAAATAAATAATGCAACGGAACAGTATGATACAGTGGAATAAATGAAATAAATAATAGTAGTACTAAATCTTTGTCTTTGTCCTCCAAAAGCAGTCTTCGATACACTGAAAAGCTCAGACTGACCCGAGCGAATTAAAAAGACAAAACACTCGAGTCAGAACTAAAAGATCTTATGTAAGTTAAATCAACGGTAAATAAATATGAGTGAAACGGCGTTAGAGATGTTTACAGGTTTTGACATCTCCTATCCAGTGTCTAACGTGAGTACAATAACTTAAGAGATGTTCGGGATTTCCATCTCCTAAGGATCCGTTAAACTATCTACATACATAGTACAATATGCTATTATAATAGTGTCTACATTAAAGTAAAGTATTAAAATAGCATTAATGCGTTACCCATATCCCCCTTAAAACATTTTTATATATTCCCATAGTCTATACAGTAGCGTAATTCCTCCGTAAACTGGAGGGCTATCAGAGGGCACTCCATAGGTATGGTACAAACCAAACTCGTAGAAGGCACGATAGGGAATGTAAACACGGCACTCGAGGAAATGCCAGGGTAGGATTCTACCATTTGCACTCCCGAACTGGTGATAACGCATAGCAGCTACTACCATCCACCTCGAAACACACTCCCATAATCAAATCGAGGGGTGGCCACCAAATCAATCACAAAGTCATAATATGGTATCGAAGAAATGTGCCCGATATGAGGAATGACCTCACTTGGCCCGGTATAGCTCCTGTTTTAGTCACATTTAAGCTGACTCATGGGAGTCAGGGTCAAGTAAATACCTCATACAGAATCGTTCGCCAAACCATCCTACTTCATTTCTGGAATCTCCACCACATGCACAGTTGTTAAAGTGGTTTTCGGTATTGGCAGAGAGTATGACAATATCTGATCTCGGTCTCTTTAACAACCAAACGCTTATTTCACACCGGATGGTTCTTTTAATTTTCCAAAACTGTTTCATAATTGATATCCAAATATCATATTCAATTCAAACCATATCACTTTCGAAATTATATTCACAATTAGGTTAAATTCTCATTTCAAAATCATCATATTTACTCAAATATGTCATTTCACTAGCAAATATCATTTCAAATCCCAACTTATGTTATAACATTATTAAACCTTATTCCCTTTAAAATCAAGGCTTTAATTATAAATATTTCCACTTTACACCATCTGAAATTTAGAAAATAATTTAGATAGTTATAAATAGTTTAATTAGTTTAACATAGTTTTAAATAGATATAAATTATGTTAAATAGGTTTAAAATAGATTAAATAAATTTAAAATAAATTTAAATAGATTAAAATAATTTAAATAGATTTAAAATCGTTTAGATGGTTTAAAATAGATTAAATAGGTTTATTATGGATTTATTTGATTTAAAATAGTTTAAATGAATTTAAAATAGATTAAATAGAATTAAAATAAATTAAGATAGATTAAATAGTTTAAAATAAATTAAAATAGTTTAAAATAAATTAAAATTGTTTAATATAGTTTAATAAAGTTTAAATGATTTAAAATAGATTAAAATATATTAAAATAGATTAAAATAGATTAAGATAGATTAAATAGGTTAATTAGTTTAAAATAGGTTAAATTAGATTAAAATAAATTAAATAGTTTAAATTGATTAAGTTGGTTTAAAATAGATTAACTTATTTTAATATTTGAAAATCTTTAAATTAGAATTTAAAGAACATTTACAGTTTATATTAAGAAAATAAATTTGAAATTAACATCATATTTAACCGTTTTTCCATTCCAACAAATCTAGATCATATCCAGATTTCAAATCAAAACCCAATTTCAAATCTTGAAATATCAAATTTAACTATCCCAATTTTAATAGATTTTTAAAGTTACGGTTTCCAACATTTCAATAACTTAATTTCGATGAATGTCGTTTATACTTCAAATTCAACTTCAAAATTTCAATTTAAATCCTTTAAATAATTACTTAAAACAATTCAATTTATATCAGTCAAATTCTAATTCTAATATCATTTAACTGGATTCAAAGTTTAAAGATTTAAAATCATTAAATTTAACCAATCCGGTATCTGTATATAATTCTCTACCCTATGGTCAAGTGATACGGATATTTATCATTTCAATCCGCAAATATTTTCAATTTTTACGAGTATATATTATCTCAACCCGTAATCTCAAAATTTGTTTCAATGAAAATCGCTTGGGTTTATCATTTCAACCCATAACGATTTTTCCCTATTCTATATGATTGTTCGTGTATGTATCATTTCAACCCATAAGGAACTTATAGTGTTATAACAACATAAGATATAACGTCCAGTCATCCAATATTAACAATCAAACATCCATCACAATCATCATCCAAATCAACCAATAAGCATCAATAGATAACGGATTATCATGAACAGGTATTAAATTAACAATTAAATTCAATGTTAAATTTAATGATGATTAAATGCAATAAAAGTCAAATTTAACTAGAATGACAATTTAAACATACCAAACATCAATCGATTAATTTCTAATCATATCATAAATTTAATTTAACTAACAAAAGATAATTTAGTAATTGTGAGTGGGTTGAAACACTCACATTTGGATTCAAATAGATTTGAAATCCAAAATAAGGCCCAAAATTGAACTGTCTTAGAATTTTTCCAAGTTAGTGCCAAAATGTCCAGAATTTCAACACGACCCCAATGAAACAAACCACGCGTAAATCCGACCTCGTATACGAAAGATATGATCGTTAGAACAATTTGAAATTCAAATTATAAAACAAATTTAATAATATATATATATATATGCCACGTCACCTTCTTCGTTCGTGAAACCCTAACTTACCTCAGCAACTACGTACGCGACACACAACCAGTCGCCACCTATTCCCTTTGTCGCCGCGTCGTCCTTGCTCGACCATCTCAAGATTTGAAGCCACCACCAGACTGTGCACCTCCGGCCGCCTACACCGCAGCCAGGCGCGACCCTCCGGTGGTCAAATTCTTACTCCGCCACCGATGGCTTCATCCTCGAATTCTGGCGAAACCAAGCATCCATAGAACAAACGAACACCAGATTTACAACCTTCTCAACTACCTCTTCCAAACGCCGCTTCCCGATCGTCACACGGTCGACGATCCACCGTTGGATCGTCCTAAACCTAGAATGGACGGCTGAGGTTCATCCTCGATTTCTGGGCAAACGGTGATTCGATGGAGAAAAACGAATTACAGATATGGGTTACGCTCGTCGAGAGCTTCGAAACAGTATATAATTTGATAGGGTTCGGAGGAGTTTGATTTTGAAATTGGTTTTGAAATTTGATTGAGTGATTGCAATTTGATTTTGCTTCTGCCATTGAAGAAGGAACAAACAGGAGTTGATATACGTACTATTATGTGATCTTTGGCCAAAGCCTCCTACAACCGAATCAACGCGTCTCCAAGAGATGCCGAACCAAAAACTCCACCACCCTCCTGCCGAACCAACCTACTTCCATCTCCATACCGGACCATGCTTCCCACCGAACCATCCTCCTGCCGAACCAACCTACTTCCATCTCCATACCAGACCATGCTTCCCACCGAACCATCCTCCTGCCAAACCAACCTACTTCCATCTCCACACCGGACCAACCTCACCATCCCACCACCGGTCCGAGCAACTACCGGTCCACTCTACACTCCAACCACCTCCGAACCAAGCGAGGCCGAACCAAGACGTACCAGGCCAGATCACATCAGCCCGGGCCCATCAGCGACTATACACATCCTGGACCCCTACCCCTAGCCTCACTCTATAAATAGAGGGGCAGGGGTACAGTAATGGAGACAAGTTGGAGAGCTCAAGCACGGAAGGAACTTTCAAACAACTTTCTTTTACTTGTATCAAAGCTTTGTACTTGTAATCAGAATAAGAGAAGAGAAATAACATATAAAGTGGACGTAGGCACATTCTAGCTGAACCACTATAAATCTGCGTGTCTTTTTACAGTTTAGCCCCTCTTTTTCATATATTTGCATAAATCGCTCAAATCACTAAGAATAACATAAGATCTACTAAATCATACAACTTCGAGGTGTTTGTCCATTTTTTGTGCAAACATTTTTGGTGCTTTCATTGAGAGCTAGAAGCTCGAAGCTTCAGCTTCATCCACTTAACAAGTTTTCCTAATAGCATCGTCCGCCACTTGGAAAACATGCCTCCCAAACAGAGAAAAGATGTTAACAAAGGAAAAAACATCGCATCCAGCAGTCTTCCAGATCCAGCTGTCACGAATCAAGTAAATCGTCCTCCTCCAGCAACTGTAACAAATGAAGGACGGGCTAACCCAACCACTCCTGCCACAGAACAGCCTACAGCAATTACTAGGGCAGATTTGGACAGAGTTGTTGTTGAAGTAACTAACCGCTTCACGTCCCAGCAGGAAGCCTTGGTGGACCATCTCATGTCACGCTTAAGGGACGCTGAAGAATCCAACCGCAACACTGAATCATGGGGCGAGTCCTAGTCTGGAGGATCTCAGAGACAACAAAGATCTTCCTTCTTCGAAGGAGCTAACAGCAGAAGTAGCCGTAATAGGAGCCGAGACCGAGCACAGCCCGAAGTTAGGCCTGAGGAAACGTTTGGTACCGAACCCAACGGGGAAGGTACCGGGCGAAGGTCAACTGTAGCTGAGCCTGTCATGCTGCCTAACCACAGAAACGCCAATGAACGGGGCCGAGCTAGAGTCCAGCCCGAAGTTGGACCCGAGGAAGTGCTTAGATCAGAACCCAACAGGGGGAGATCAAGGCAAGGGCCAACTGTAGCTGACCCAAGCATGCTCCCAGAAGATCAAAGGCAGCCACTAGAAAATATGAGGAATGATAGACGATACCATCCCTACAGGTCATCTGGACGGAATCAATCCCACAGAACAGAACCAAACTCATTTCTATCTGCTCCAAGTTCTGATGAAAGGATGGCACGCTTATTCAGAGAGTGTGTCCAACGGGAGCAAAGAGATCGAGGGATAAGCGCTAGGGTAACCAGCCCTTTCGCCCGCAACATTGAAATTGCTATCACCCCCCGAGAATGGAAGATGCCAACAATGGAACCCTACAAAGGAACCTCTGATCCCGTTGTACACTTACAGAGGTACACGCAGCATATGCTCATGAGTGGAGCGACAGAGGGAGTACTGTGCAAATGCTTTCCGCTCTTCTTAGCAGATCTTGCTACCTCCTGGTTCTGTCATCTACCCCAAGGATCCATCAGCTCGTGGGAAATGTTGAAAGAAAAGTTTATCAGTCAGTTCCGCATTCATGTGGAACAACCTAAGGACGCTTATTCCTTATCCAGTGTCAAACAGAAACCTGGAGAGAAGCTGCAGCAATACCTAACCCGATTCAACGCCGCAGCAGCCGCAGTCCAAGATGCCGATGAGAAGCTTATCCTAATGGCCCTCTGTAGTGGTGTGCACCCGGAGACTAAATTCGCTAGAAGGTTGACGAAAGAAAAACCAGCTACTTTACCCGATTTCTTCCATGAAGCCGGAAAATATATGAGGCTTGAGGATGCTGCCGTCGAGGGGCAGTCAGGACAGCAAATAAGGCAACTCATAGCAACGCCCCTGCTGTGGCAAGGGACGTTCGGAGAAATGACTCCAGAGACAATGCTGGGGCAAAAAGGGAGAAAAGCGCCTATATCGGCTAGGACCAAGATTCGACACTTACACTCCTTTGAACGAGACCGTCGAAAATATCTTCCTTGCCACCCAAGGCGAAGTTAGATACAAACGCCCACCATACAAGAAGGAATCAGATAACGCACAGAAGTCTGGAAAGTTCTGCCGCTTCCACGAATCTCACGGGCATGATACCAACGAATGCCATCATCTCCGAGATCTGATTGAGGAACACATCAGAAGAAAGAAACTGGAGCGTTATGTAAAAGGTCAAGACAGAACCCCAGCTCCTGCCAATGAAAACCCAAGGATGCCCTCACCAGGGGCCAAAAGAGGAAACCGCAATGCTAGCAGCTCTAGTCAAGAAAAGATAGTGGTCCATACCATCTCAGGAGGACCACATATCGCAGACAGAAGCTGGAAAGAGATGGAAAGGTACGGAAAGTCGCTTAGAGACAATAAAGACTATGTCAATTCGGTTATAGAAGAACGCCACCCGAAGCGGAAAGAAAGTGATGACATCACATTCGGTAAGCGTGACCTAGAAGGAAGGCAGTACCCTCACATAGATCCCATGGTTATCTCTGCCCGACTCGGTCCCGCCGAAGTTTACCGAATCCTGGTAGATACTGGAAGCTCAGTAAACATCCTGTTCAAACACGCATTCGACAAAATGAAGCTATCAATGAAGGATGTATCTCCCTGCGATAAACCACTACACGGTTTCACTGGAGATGCGAAGATGCCTCTCGGACAACTGGACCTCTTCGTCGAGATTGGAAGCCATCCCCGCTCCGTTGTACGGAAACAGACATTTGTGCTAATAGAAAACCGTTCAGCCTACAACGCCTTCTTAGGAAGGCCAGCTTTGTCTGATTTCCAAATTGTCCTAGCCCCATGGTGCCTAAAGATGAAATTTCCAAAGGGCAATGGAGTAGGGGAAGTAGAAGGAGACCAGGATGTTGCTCGAGACTGCTATGTGACTGAACTTCGCAACAACCACAGGAAGGATAAAGGGAAGGGTGTAGAGATTGCCCTCTGCACAAAAAGTCTGGAAGCATAGCAACTAAAGAAAGCCCCTCCTCTTCGATATACCAGCGACCCTTTCAATGAATTAGACCCTAGGGACAAAGAGGAGGAGGCCACCGCTGAGCCTGCAGAGGCTATGGAGTTTATATCTGTAGACAAGCACGACTCAAGTAGACTATTGAAAATTGGGTCCCAACTAAAAGCCGAATTGAAGGCACAACTCATCGATTTTCTCCGCCACAACTTGGATGTATTCGCTTGGTCACACGCTGACATGACCGGAATCTCCCCCGACATAGCATGCCACGTATTAAACATTGATCTTACCAAGGCGCCTGTAAAACAAAGAAAGAGAAGTATGGGGGCAGAGCGATCAGCAGCCCTCGATGAAGAAGTAAAAAACCTACTCGCCAATGACTTCATACGAGAAGCTATCTACCCGGAATGGATCGCCAACCCGGTGCTGGTAAAAAAGGCTAATGGGAAGTGGCGAACCTGCATTGACTTTTCCAACCTAAACGACGCCTGTCCAAAGGATTGCTTCCCACTTCCCAGAATCGACCAACTTGTAGACAGCACAGCCGGGCACGAACTCCTATCTTTTATGGATGCATACTCAGGATATAACCAAATTCCTATGCATGCTCCCGACCAAGACCACACTAGTTTCATCACCGATCGAGGTTTATACTGCTATAAGGTAATGCCTTTCGGACTTAAAAATGCAGAAGCCACCTACCAGCGCCTCGTCAACAAGATGTTTGCGGGGCTGATAGGACAAACTATGGAAGTATATGTGGATGACATGTTGGTAAAGTCAAGGAAAGCCAAAGATCACGTAAGCCACCTAGGAAAGATGTTTCAAGTACTTCGACAATATGGAATGAAGTTGAATCCGCTAAAATGCTCCTTCGGAGTGTCATCTGGAAAGTTCTTAGGATTCATCGTTCATGCCAGAGGGATAGAAGCAAACCCTGAACAAGTCCGAGCGCTAAGGGATATCAAGATACCTTCCACTCGGAAGGAAATGCAAAGTTTGAACGGAAAAGTGGCCGCTCTAAGCCGATTCATCTCCAAGGCGACGGACAAGTGCGTCCCCTTTTTTGAAGCCCTAAAGAAAGACAAGAGAAAGTTCGAATGGACTGACGAATGCCTGACCGCTTTCCTTCACTTAATCGAACACCTCCAGAAACCACCGGTGCTCTCAACTCCAAGCGAAGGAGAAGAATTATACCTATACCTCGCTGTGTCATCCCACGCCCTAAGCGCTGCCTTGGTAAGGGAAGACAACCGCACGCAACGGCCAGTTTACTTCGTCAGCAAAAGGGTTACTGGGGCAGAAGTTAGATACCCTAAACTTGAGAAATTAGCATACTGTTTACTAATCACTTCACGAAAACTACGTCACTACTTCCAATCCCATTCCATCAAAGTTCTGACCGATCAACCACTGAGGCAGGTACTCCATCGTCCCGACACTTCTGGGCGATTACTCAAATGGTGCATTGAACTGAGTCAGTATGATATCACCTATCACCCTCGCACCGCCATCAAGGGACAGGCCATGGCTGATTTCATTGCAGAGTTCACTACCAACGAAGATCAGGAGCAATTGGAAATAACAGAAGATATCAAGTGGAATCTCTTTGTGGATGGTGCATCAAACGAACAAGGCTCGGGGGCAGGTGTGGTAATAATCACTCCCAGGGGAAACAAACTGCACTATGCTATAAGGTTGGAGTTCGCTGCCACCAACAACGATGCAGAATATGAAGCGGTGATAGCTGGACTAGAAATTGCCATAGAAATCGGGGCCAATTCTTTGTGTCTTCACAGCGATTCTCAACTTATTGTTAATCAAATACTAGGAGAATTCCAAGCTCGAGAAGAACGACTCATAGCATATCTAAAGAAGACCAGGTTACTTCTCAGCCGATTGGACCACTACTTAGTCAAACACATCCCTCGGGAGGAGAACCGAGAGGCCGACGAATTAGCAAAGCAAGCAAGTGTGAGAGACATCACCATCTTCGGGGCAGTGACCATCTCAAAGCAACTGGCCCCAAGTTTTGAGCAAGTGAATCTGATAGCTGCAACCGAAGAAGCAACTTGGATGACTCCCATCCGAGACTACCTACAAAGTGGCACTCTACCCAACGGGCGTAACGAAGTCAAGAAAATCCTGAGGAAAGCATCCCGCTACACAATACAAGAAGACATCCTCTACCGGCGCGGATTCTCTAACCCGTTATTAAGGTGTGTCGCTGGGAGAGAAGCCAAGGAAATCTTATCCAACATCCATCAGGGGAGCTGCGGAGATCACACCGGAGGGCAAACATTAGCAAAAAAGATACTCTGATACGGATATTTCTGGCCCACCTTAAGCAAGGACGCCTTAGATTTCGTCAAGAAGTGTGACAGATGCCAAAAATTTGCTAAGATTCCTCGGCTACCAACAACCGAGATTACTCAGATGACCAGCCCTTGGCCCTTCGCAATATGGGGAATTGACTTAATCGGCGAGCTACCAATGGGCCGAGGCGGGGCCAAATATGCTATAGTGGCAGTTGATTATTTCACCAAATGGGTGGAAGCGGAACCTCTAAATAAAGTATCTTCAGCAAAAGTTATTAACTTCTTAATCAAAAATGTTCTATGCAGGTACGGAGTCCCACTCAAAATCATATCAGACAATGGACTTCAGTTTGACAGCGAGGAATTCGCCAACTGGTGCCAAGAACACAGAATTCATAAAAGCTTCTCATCCGTAGCATATCCCCAGGCAAACGGACAAGTTGAAGCAGTCAACAAAATTCTGAAAACTCTGATAAAAAAGAAGCTCGAAAAGTCAAAGGGCGCTTGGGTGGATGAACTCCCTACGGCACTATGGGCCTACCGCACATCTTTCAGAACATCAACAGGGCACACTCCTTTCTCTTTGGCATACGGATCGGAGGCTATGCTCCCAATTGAAACCATTGTGCCTTCCCACCGTAGGATCCACTATAACCCAGAAGAGAATGAAGAGCTCCTCAACATGTCTTTGGATCTAGTCGAGGAGAGAAGAAATGATGCAGTCCTTAAAGCAGCAGCCCACAAACAAAAAGTGGTGGCACACTACAACTCCAAAGTCAAGCATCGTACCTTACAGGAAGGGGATCTTGTCCTCAAGCGAATCTTCCCTCGTCCCGGAGCACTAGACCCAATCTAGGATGGACCATATGTAATTCATAAAGATCTCCACAACGGAGCCTATATTTTGTCAACAGTGGACGGAGAGGTGTTCCAGAGGGCATGGAACATCCAACACCTCCGTCGATACTTTTCTTAACTTGTATTGCCCATATGAAGTGAATTAACAAAGAGAATCAGTGGACGTAGGCATTTTCGTGCCGAACCACTTTAAAAAACCTTGTCTCTTTTTTAACATGTTCCTTTGTATCTTGGCTGCTTGTTAACTTTATCCTTTTCTGTTGAACAAAATCCTGAGCATATAGCATTTCTATTCAAAGCACTCCACAACGCAACTTCACCTGGACAAGACCTAGCAGGTACTATGCGAATCTATGCCCTCGCCAATGAGACACTTTTGCTCCGGCATCCCTCTGCTGCGGGTTAACTCATTGCTCGCGATGGCCCTCAAAGCCAACTATAATGAGCCGATTATAAGCCACCGAGAAGGCCGACTATAGCCGAGGCAGCTCATTACGGCGTTAGGCTCGCCGGCAACTGTGAACCGACTATAAGCCCCAACATAAGGTGTGGCCAGCCAGGGGCAGTTCACAGTTGACGATCGGCACCCACGCTAGCCGGCCACAGTAAATCGAATAATACCCACGATTACGGGCCATAATGGCCCGGGTAGTTACTGTGCGCGATCTCGGCTCCGATGTGTCTTAAGTGCGGCTGTGGTAAAAAAGAATTAACTCCCCGCGGAGGCGTAAGATGGGTGACAAATGTCTCCAAGACCCACAGCTAGGGAAAGTGACTACAAAACCCGTTTGCCACGAACTTAAGCACGTCGAAGGCCTTCCGTGATTGGAAGTTTTACCTTTTCACATATTTCAATTTTACTTAAAAAGCTTTTTCCCTATCCTCTATAACAATCCCTAAAGTACAGGATACAGAGTAGGAGATACTCGCCAATGGGTGTAGGGACTCACAGTTGGATGGCAGGGCATTCGACTGCATTCCATGCTCGGTCATACAAGATATTCAAGACTGCCATCTACGATTAAAACATGAAAGGCGGTATTTTCTTCTTTTGTGTACAAATACATGACTATAATTTATTCACACCACACGCTAATATTGCAAGTCATGGAATTATGATTTAGAACCAGAATCTGACATCAAACACAATTCAATTACAAGAATATACATAGCTATATTTCTCATGCGACATGTCAAAATGGCAACAAACATTCAGAAAACGACAAAATCAGCTTAAGTTAAAGAATTACACATCAAGAAGGAGCTATTTATTACAAGTAGCAAAATAATACAACCTAAAAGCTACTTTACTGTTTTAAGACTAACATATACAACCCTGTCAAAGTCCACAAAAAGAGTTTTTTCCAGGTCTAATCAAGGGGCCGGCTACATTGGAGTTTTATCCTTGTCCTATTGGCCACCTGTCCAGTCAAAGAAAGGATTCATTAGTGATAAGCAACCAAGTTAATGGGGAAACTAAAAAGGAAGACTTACCAACATAAGCTTATTGGCCATCCTGGTCGTCATCATCCACTTGCACCCCTGCCTCCTCAGCAGCAAGCAACCGCATACCCTCCTTCACCGCCACCTTCTCCCCCTTGGCAAACTGGGCAGTGACCGCATCCATGCTGAAGGCCACGCCACCATCTTTATCCGCATCGGCCTTGGCCTCCTCCAGAGCCCGAAGATAGATCTTAGCCATGACCCTGGGATAATCATCCATCCAGGATAGGTTGCCCTGCTTCCAGGTTCGGAAGTACATGTCCTGAAGCATTTCGTCCATCATCCCCTCATTCTCCTCAAACTCCCTCATCTGGGCCTCGGAAGCCGACAACCTCCCAACGGCAGCATCTCTCTCCGATCGGTATCTCGAGCAGTCAACCAGAAGGGATCCCCACATTGCCTCCATCTCCTCCCTCAACTTGGCTTGAGCAAGCTCTGCAGCCTCAAGTTTCCCGGACAATTCCTCCACCTGCTCAAGATCCGCTTTCCGAACCTCGTCCACCGTGGCAATAGCCATGTCAATCCGTTCTTTGCAAGTAGCTTCCATTTTCCGCAGTTCGGCCCGACTGGCCTCTTCCATGGTTTTCCTTAGTCGTCCAGAAGTAGCCTCATGCTGAGAAATCTGAATAGCCTGATCCGCAAGCTGTTTGGCCTGATCCGAAACCACCAATCGAAGTCGGATGTTGGCGCTCCCAATCTCCTCTCCGGCCTTAACCAGCCGGGCATGATGCCCCATCAACTTCTTAGTCTCCTCCACCACCCGATCAATATTAGCCTTGGCCTCGTCTCCCATAGTGATTATACGAGTAGTGAGTAAATCGAGGTCTAAGGACTTAGCTTCATCAAGTACTCGTACCATGGGGTTGCGGGGAAGAAGGTGTTCACCGGTGACCTCGTCAAAGGTAATATCATGGGAGCTTAGATCCAGGTCAGGATGACCCGCAAATGGATTACGAGCCAAGTCAGGACGGTCGATATGAATAACGGTAGGGTTTCCGGGCGGGCGCGGAGAGAGTGCAAACTCGCTATCCTCCCCCGTGATATCATGAAGAGGCTGAGCCGGGAGCTGAGGACCAAGTGAAGGTTCGGATGAAGGATGACTCCTCTTTCTCCGTTGAATACCATCTTCAATAACCCCGAGAAGAGGACGGTAGCCGACTACATCCCCGGAGCGGTGGGTCGAAGGCTTCGGCTCGGCGGAGGTTTTTGAAAGCTTGTATTGCTCAAGCCTGTGCCGAAGATCCGAGGCCTTGGATGTCTTACCTGCTCCTGATATGAAGAACAAGTGTCACAAACTTACATCACTATATGATTCGAGAAAACACGACAAATTAAAAGATAAAAAGAAAAGAAACACATCTGTGGTTGTACAAACCCTGGGGAGGAGTAGGATACTGCAATAAGTCCTGGATTTCATTCCAGGACGGGAGCGGGTCATAAAATATTCCTAAGTCCCTATCATTAATGAAGCATGCAGGAGTCAAGAGTTTACCTTGAGTCGTCGGAGCCACCTTGGCTGGAAGGGTCTAAGAAGACTCGCTTGCACCGGTCCCAGCCTTGTCCGCTTTCCCGGTTTTCTCTACCAAAGCCGGATCTTCGTCCAGCCCCTCGAAAGCCTGGTGGAACGCATCATCCGTCCACTCCTGAATCTCACCCGCTTGCCCAGGAAGCAAGGCCCCGATGCCATCGCCACCTTTATCACCTTCCCGACCATCTCCACCCTCACCTCTTTCCTCCTCTATGTCTTCCTCCTCCTGGGTAAGTGGACAATTGTTGGGGGAGGGACCGTCCGACTTCTTGAGTTTCTTACCTCCGATGGCTGGAGGTTTTGTGAAAGGTTTCCTCTTGCCACTCTCTACCGTAACACCTTCCTTGGTCTGAGCAGCCGCCCTCTCCTCCGCCGTTTCCCTAAGCTTAACTACTGACTGCTGTGGAAGGATTAAGTTATACTCCAGAAGGATCGCATTTCTGATCAAGAAGGCAGATGATCTATATTTTCCGAGAATAGCTTCTATCTCAGCCGCCGTCTGAACCAGGCGGTCAGTCTCCACAATCGCAAAGCCACCTGTCGCTAGCAAAAATGAGAAAGTATGAGAAGAAGCATCGCAAACGGAATAGAAATTATAAGTAAAAGCATCAACTTACATCCAGAAGTAAAGCGCCGAATTGAAACGGAGTCGTCCCTGACAAAGAACCACTCCTTCTTGAACATGCTGAATTTAGAATACAGATCCAAGACCGGCTTGAAGGTCATGGCTGACTCCAAGCTATGTATGGGGACCCCTTCTTATAGCCCCTCAGATTATATAAGTACCGGATCTCCCGGTTGGAAGGAGCACGACCGTACTTCCTCTGGAAAATGACGAAGAGGCTCACCAGTATAGCATAGGAGTTGGGTTGAAGCTGGAATGGGGCCACCTTGAGATATGTGAGGAAGCTGGTTACCCAAGCGTTAAGAGGCGGAATGGCACCACACATGCAGTGGTATCTGCTGTAAGCAAAGTACCCTTCAGGAGGGTCGTACGGCATAACATCTCTCCCTGGCAACAGCATTCGCGCCCTGTCAATTCCGAAAGAACGAGAGATGACATCAAGCTGCTCCTCCTTGAGGGAGCTAGGAAAGCAATCGGGCAGGGAGTTCAAAAGCTCCTGAGGGCCGTACCCGTCCACTAGTGATCTCGGGGCAGATCCGTGACGTTCTGGATTCGGCTGAGCTGGGGGCACGGCAGAGGAACCTCCTTCACCCCCGGATTTCTTTTTGTCTGATCGAGTTTCCGCTTTACGAGACATTATCTGCAACACCGAAAAAACACATTGTTAGAGCAAGAGGATGTAAACAAATAAATGCAGAAGTTCATTCGGTATTATAGTATGGAGGTCCATTCGGTATTGTCATACGAGGGTTCATTCGGTATTATAGTATGGAGGTCCATTCGGTATTGTCATACGAGGGTTCATTTGGTGTTATAGTATGGAGGTCCATTCGGTATTGTCATACGAGGGTTCATTCGGTGTTATAATGTGAAAGTCCATTCGGTATTGTCATACGAGAGTTCATTCGGTGTTATAATGTGAAAGTTCATTCGGTATTATAATCTAGAAGCACATTCGGTAGTACAGTACGAAGGTTCATCCGGCAGTAAAATAAGTCACACCTGGTTCGGCTAACACCACTGATTCGGCAAAAGGTAGGAGTTTTGATTCGGCAATCTCGGATAGTAAGGAAACCACGGTGGCATAGCTCCCATACTTATAGGCAAAGAAGAGGCCACCGAACCAACCCATTCGGCACACAGGACCGAACAAGGACAACCAGGCTTAAACAAAGCATGCCCTGTGCATACACACGCCCTACTTTGGGGGGCAAGTGTTATGTGATCTTTGGCCAAAGCCTCCTACAACCGAATCAACGCGTCTCCAAGAGATGCCGAACCAAAAACTCCACCACCCTCCTGCCGAACCAACCTACTTCCATCTCCATACCGGACCATGCTTCCCACCGAACCATCCTCCTGCCGAACCAACCTACTTCCATCTCCATACCAGACCATGCTTCCCACCGAACCATCCTCCTGCCGAACCAACCTACTTCCATCTCCACACCGGACCAACCTCACCATCCCACCACCGGTCCGAGCAACTACCGGTCCACTCTACACTCCAACCACCTCCGAACCAAGCGAGGCCGAACCAAGACGTACCAGGCCAGATCACATCAGCCCGGGCCCATCAGCGACTATACACATCCTGGACCCCTACCCCTAGCCTCACTCTATAAATAGAGGGGCAGGGGTACAGCAATGGGGACAAGTTGGAGAGCTCAAGCACGGAAGGAACTTTCAAACAACTTTCTTTTACTTGTATCAAAGCTTTGTACTTGTAATCAGAATAAGAGAAGAGAAATAACATATAAAGTGGACGTAGGAACATTCTGGCTGAACCACTATAAATCTGCGTGTCTTTTTACAGTTTAGCCCCTGTTTTTCATATATTTGCATAAATCGCTCAAATCACTAAGAATAACATAAGATCTACTAAATCATACAACTTCGAGGTGTTTGTCCATTTTTTGTGCAAACACGTACAGAATAAGAAAAATGACTGCTAGGGTTTGGGAAACAAGACTATTTTTATTAACAAAGCCCGATAAGAAAATATACACATATCGAATTTGTACGAACAGCAAATAGCGACGCAAAAAGCCTGTTCCGACCCCGATACGAAAATAGGGCATGCCATATATCAAAATATATGTTTTCGATAATTGTAAACTCAATGGAACAGGTTTCAAGTCCTAATTCCATTGTATGAAGAAGTTCGCTTAAAAATAAGCTTATTTCGAATTGATTTCAATTTAGTTGATTTCTACGCGTTTCGAGCCCGTACGATCAAACGACAAGTCTGATCGTTCCGAAACTTGAAATCCAGCAATAATTCACCGTTACGGATCCGATGAAATTGGTTTCGTCGAAATCCAGGATGGTGGCCAAAATGGTTATTTTCACATCAATTAATTAAATTAATATTAAATTGATTAAATCACTTTGTAATTCAACTTTTTATAACTAACAATTTTTTTTTATCATTTTTGATTATTTGGACATTTACAATAATTTAAAATAAATTTACATATCAATTCAGTGTTAAATATTACACTAATTACAGTGTTCAATTTTAATTGCAATAAATTCATTAATTATAGATTAAACTCAAATAAATTAATTAAACTTGATTTCAATTCTTTTTGTTCAATCATCATCACTCTATGGGCATAGTTAACATTGATTTACATTTTTTTACACTAATATTCTACATTATCATCCTTACCATATTAGTTGCAATATTTCAATTATATTGAATTTTTGTCGATTTTCACATTAATTAAAATTTGAAATCCCAATTAATTAATTTATCTTGGCTTCACTCTTTTATTAAATCAATTATTACCTTATGAATAAAATCGGCATTTCTGTACATTTTATTGCATTCACCTTTTACAGTTATCGTCTTAACTCATATTAAAGTAACATTTAATTACATTTAATTGCAATTGATTTTAAATTTAATTCAACAGATTAAATAAATTGGTAACAAATGACAATCATTATCTTTTCCTAATTTAATAACATTTGTAAGTTTGTTATCTACAGACAAATGTCATAACTACTACCACAATACTACTTTTATCAATTACAATTAGTTACATACAATTTCATTAATTTATACAAATTTAAATTATCAATTACTCCTTTAATCCAATTTATCAATTAATACCCACGTTATTACAATTAATTTACAATCTATAACCAATTATAACTTTTTAATCATTTTAACTAATTGGAATTACATTTAAAGCAGTTATCAATTACGTTAAATTAATACTATTGCATTTCATTCCAGTTATATTCTTATTATTAAATCACAAATTTTTATTTCTTCCAACATTAAACCACAAAACCTTAATAAATTAACTATTTTTAATTATCGAAAATTACAGGTCGTTACAAAAGTCATAAATTTTTTTTATCAATATATCTATACATGTATATTAAAGATGTATATATATAATAATTTTTTTTGAAATAGTAAATATAAACTTTTTAAACAATTTAGATTAAGAAAATATTTTTTGTTTTAAATATATGTAAGATTTTTAAATATATATAATTTAATATATATATAGTGTATTTATATTTAATGTATATATATTTGCATAATTTAAATTGTTTGTTGTTTATAAAATAAATTCATGAATTATAAACACACACACACACAAACTAAAAATTTATTTTTTATAAATGAAATTGATCATACATATATAGTGATGAATATGACATATGTAAGCATATAAACATGATATGAATTAAGATTACAAAATTATACCACTTTCAAAAGAGCAAGGTGAGAATCTATACATTGTTTGACGGTTCCTCATCTTGGAGCACCACAGTCTCCTCTTTCCTTTGAATTGCAAGATCAAGATAAGACATCACCTATAAATTGCTAATCAGAAATAGGGAGATAATAAATCACTCATTATTTAGTTTGTGTAATGGATAGTCTATTTATAGTTATCAGCCAATAAAAATATCCCCTTGATATTTTCCATATTTAAAGACCTGGTAAAAGCCTTAAAATACCCCATACTATAGCCAGCCCTACGTTTGACTGTGCATGGTCAATGCCTCAGTTGACTCTAGTTTGAATCAACAATTAATTAATTTCTGACTTCAAAATCAATCGAATTATCGTATAACTTTCACACATCGTTCTGGCCGATTTTAAATCCAAAATAAATAATTAAAATTGACCATAAATATTAACACGACATTTTTATTAATTTATAAAATTTATAAATTAATTTTATCCTTGGTCGAATTTGGAAATAACTTAGATATCTAGAGCTTGATCTATGGTCAAAAACTCTATTAATATCCTTATTAATTACTTAGGTCAATTTTAATGTCCTTTGTTTAATGTGATAATATTTGTCAATTAACCATTTTGCTCTGGCCAGAGACTTTGAGTTTAATTTGACTTACCAATTACGGTGATACTAACCTTCTATACTAAAGGAGTGTGTCACTTCAAGTGTTTTAACATGTACCCAACTATGGTCGTAACACAGTCTCTATGCCATATGGTTCCCATAATCAAAGTATAGTTTACACATTTAAGTTCGACGATACTCTCAAGTCAAAAGACTATTGTACATTGTTACCATAAGATCTTCTATTTTGACTAAGTTATATAACTTACAGAAGGATCTCATTGAGTCATTCTGTAATTAGTCTAAATAAAACAAGTACGTAGCTCCTTGGTGTCCCAAACGGTCATGAATAAATAACAGTCCACTATTTGAAGAGCATTACGTACACTAGTCTCAGTAGTCACATCAGTATCATTTTCTCGATACATCTCGAGTAGGAACATTTAAGAAGAGTGTACGAGTATTCTTATGGTTACAAAGAAATTCATAACTATAAACGATAAAATATTTCTCCTAAAGATTTTCTACTTGTATATGTCAAATTATTTTAATTCATTATTTAAATCTATATATAAAAAAAGAAAAAAGATAACTAGATGCTTACATTATTTTGAATGTGATTCTCTTATAAGAGTTTAGTTACACAATGAATTACTTGATTGCATCTAAGGCACACCCTTACCTTTGTCAATCTCTCATTTTCACCTAGGGCCAATTACAGTGACTGATGGCATGCTTATGATCGATCCACCTACAATAAATTGAGAAAGGGCATTACTGAATGGATCTATGATATTGTTAATTTGCATCTACTTTTCAATTAGGCTTCCTCATTACTGATAAACTTTTTTATCATGTATTCTTTAATGATAACATATCTCTATTTCTTGTCAAGCTATCGGTTTGCATTGCAATCTATATTGCATTATTGAAATCATAATACTTTATTGAATTCTTAATAGTATGGACGACTCCTAGCTCTTTTTTAAATCTGCGCATTTATACACTGCTTTTATTGCAGCGTTATTCAAGGTGAAGTACTTAGCTTTCATATCTGCAATTTCCACAGTTTCTTATTTAGAACATTTCCAAAATAAAGCTCCTTGATTAAGGTTGAACATGAATTTATAGTTGGTTTTACTATATTTGATATCACTTATGAAGTTCGAGTCTGAACACTCCTTCATAAGGATTTCGTTATTTCCATTAATAATTTTCTAGTATTTTGTAAATACTTGAAAACACTCTTAACTACCATTAAGTGTTTTTCCTCAAATTTGATATTTTCTTAATATACCATGTATAACCAACATACCATGTAACAAACATATATGATTATCCTAATTGTTGATGCAAGAGAAATCTACATCGTATGTTCCATATTAAACATTTTAATATGGTGTTTATCTTTATAGATTAGGACAATGCCAATATCATTATATAGCAAGTATAAAAATATATCTCTATCAAATCCTTCATTGAGGATTAAACAATCTTACTAAACTAATTATGACATTGGTACATCATTAACAATCAGTGGTATGTTGTTTATTTATAGTATTAGAAATGTTTTAATACTTTTTGATTTTCTAGCTTGAAGATACATGCTTTCTTTGCATTATGACTTAAAATCAAACTATTTGATATCTTTGTTGAAATACTCACTCAACTCTAATGCTTGTAAAATGTGATTATTGTATTAGCTCTTGGATCATATCCAAAAAACCTATTAACCATGTTATCGCTTCCACTGACTTGGAGACATTTTTGGCTATTATGTGCAAATAGGCTCTTCCAAATCATTATTTAGAAGTTTTGTTTTATCATTGTGCCAAAACTCAAAGTTAAGCTGTGTGATAATTATGTGTAGAATCTAAATGAACTTTATCATGTTGACTAGCCAAATTACTTAACTAATTTCAACATTTGAAATTAATGAAGTTATTTCCTTTCAACGCTGCTTTATACAATTCTAACCACGTTTATCTTCTTCTAGAAGACTCAGTTGCATCAATGGATCATATCCATTTAGGTATAACTGCCAAAATCATATTTTGTTAATGTACTTGGAATTTATTTTGGACTTAAAGCACCGTACCATGTGGTAGAGTCTATATTCTTCATGGCTTGTTGATAAGTGAGGATATTGTTATTGCTGGCTTTATTTTCTTGATGTTGATAAGAATCCCATAGATTCTCTTCAGTGCACGAAATCTTTATTAGAAATTTGAATGTTACTGTTTTCTTTATAGGTTGAAATATTAACTTCATTTATGTAACTAATTACTATGTTAAAATCTTGGACCGTGCAAGTCCTTCACACTACCACTAATCTCTTTTACGTAGTAATTCCTTCAACAAGAAGGTGGTGCAAGAGCCCGGCCAGTCGAAACTGGGCAAAATAGATATATTTTAATATATTTTTTCCATTTTCGATTTTATTGGGCCAATAAAGGCTAAAGGTTTATAAGATCCAATCTAATAATGTTTTAAATAATGTATCGTTGATTTATTTTTAAAAAATTGAAGTTTAATTAATAATTGCATGAAATGCACTTATATGTGTGTAGTGCATGTGCTAGAGTATGAAGTGTATATAGCTAATGTGACTGTATGTAGGTGCTAGGATTTAAACCATAACAGACCAATTTGTTCATCTATAAATGCTTTTATTGTCCAAAATTTTGATTTTAAAAAAACATAATAATAGATACACACACATGTTAAAAATTAAAATTGACTACTTTATATATGTTTTGAAACTAAAATTAACAATTATAGATCTAGTTTCAATTAATAAAGGGTTTTAAATCAAATTTAATAGTTTTACATAAAAGTCTATTTTATCAACCTTGAGTTAAAATAACATCCACATACATACACACATATATAAATGATTGTAAATAATATCTTAAATTAAAAATAACATACATATATACATACATACATAAATACACACACACGTGTGTGTGTAAATTTTGTAATCAAATACATGTTTTGCATTAAAGTAACAAATTGAAATCGACTACTAAATTAAGAGGGATTCAAAAGTTTTATTATATTTTGAACAAAAGTCGACTTAATTTTTTTCTAATTAAAATAAATTTTAAACCAAAGCAAACAATAACCAAATGAACTAAACTCAAAGCAACAAACATGTAAAACATGTATTCAATTTCCAAAGTGATTTCAAATAAACAAAATATCTAGTTTGTATACATAACAAGTAATAAAATTATATAAGCTAATTATAAATTAGTTGCCAATCAAAAAACGATTTTTCTAAAATAGTAATTTCTAAAACAGTAACAAAATAGATAGGATAATTTAGGCATATATAAATTCGTTATAAAAAGGTTCATATCAAATCTATACAAACAATATGAACAAACAAAATATAGAAGTATAAGGTCTAAACCATTAAATATAATAAATATATGAATAAATAAAATAGAATGTTTTCTCAAGATGTTGCCGACAAAAAATACCTGGAGCGATGAATAAAGCTCTTAGATTCAATTTATCATCTCTAGAAGTTGCAACGATCTGAAGAATCACTTTAATATTAATTTATTTTGATTTTATTTTTATTTTTTTGGAAAATTTTCATGGTTAGTCGGTCATGGATTTCGACCATGATAAGAGAGAGAAAAGAGCAAAAGAAAATGGATTGTTTGTAGAATAAGTGAATGAATGGAAGAAATTCTTTTTTAAAGGAAACAATTAAACCTTTCAATTACCTCCTTTATTACATCTCATCAAATCTTCTCCCTCTCCATCATGCATGGCCGACCATAAAGGAGGCAATGTGAGCTTCAAAAATTTCCCAAAACTAGATCTTTATAAATCCAATTTAATTATTCTATCGGTATCATATATTGATACGCGTGTATATAACTTTTATATACGCACTTTATTAAATTCTAATCGTATTCTAATACGTCAAATAAAATTTAATAATTAATTTTTCATAAATATTAATTTCTTTAATTAATATACAATGATTATAAATTAATTAAATTGTGTGGTTTCTCGGAGTATTCAATATTACGGTTACGGGACTCAAAGGTGTAAATTCAATCAGCATTAATATCGAACAATTTGAATATTAGTGCTCACACACCACCTTAACTAGTGGTTGATCGCTTACATATCTTTCTGGTAAAAATCCAATTTTATTAATATAAGTGCACTTGGTAGTAATAATTATTTACACCAATTCTCTTTGCCAAAATTATATCACATTAGGACATACGGAATTTGGTTTTTTCAAAATTCTAATATTATCCACATTCAAGTTGATTAGTCCAAACATAAAATCATTAGTTCAACAATAACGATTATTATTAACTGTACTGCTTTGGCCTGAGCTTTGAGTTTCAATCGACTATAGTCGACCTTGATACTAACCTGAGTGGAATTCTCTATTAAATAAAGTTTCACTTCCAATGCTTCATCTTAGACACAAATATATTCGTTGGATGGATGTCATGCAATGATTTAACTATAATCAAAGTGGAGTATCCATATTTATGTTGAACAGTATTCTCAAATTAAGAAAACTAGGTAATATCATCATTCCAGATTCTTTATTTAACCTTAGTTATATTAACCTATAGAAAATTCTTGAGTGAGTCATTCCATAGTTATACAATAACTATTAGTAGAAAACCCCTTGGTGCTTCCAACAGCCATGAGTAATACACTGCTCAACATTTAAAGAGCGCCATTGAGAGTGAATCTTATTTCCTTTTAGGTACTCTTGATTCGCTTATTCAATATACTCTCATATTTGATCAAATTGAAAATTTTCATTTCCTTTACATATTTTGTATTTTATTTCCATTTTATATTCTGTGAACTTAACATAGTTATAAAAGTTGTGTATAAAATACACATGTTCATATCTTAGATAATTCATCGGTGAATTTAATAAAGCAAGTGGATCCACTTGTGGCACATTTAGACTTCGGAATGTATACACTTATTCGTATCGATTCGAAGTGTTCATTAACTCTTTTGTCACTCCCATCGAATGGGTGTTTTGCCCTTAGTAATTTGAGATACAATTCACAAATACCATATGATTCATAATTATATAATTAAGGAATAATTTCTTAAATATACGCTTAGTCTATAATCCCAAATTTTACTATTAAATATTTTAGATGTTTCAATAATTTCTGTAGCGAAGGCATAGCTATTTTATAAAAAAAATACCATAATGAAATGCCAAAGCATATATTTATTTTATAATAAACATTTTTAACGTTCATACTAAAACAAAACTACTTTTAGTTTGGTAGATATTAAAAATGTTTATTATTTCATAGATAATTTTAGGTATACATGAAAGTAATCTTTCAAAACTTGATGTGTCCACTAGAAAATGTTATATGGAATGCTCCCACTATTTCCGCTATTCATATAACAATTACAAAGTTGAGACAACTCCATCAACCGACTTTGCAAGGCATCTATTTCTGTATACTAAAATTAATTTAGTGATAATTAGTCAAACATCTTTTAATCTTACCCCAAACTAAAGCTAGTTTTGTCTTAGTATGAAGTTAACAATGTTTATTCTAAAGTCTTTTCATCAAGCAAAAGAGACCATTCACTCTATTTACCCAAGATATATCAATATCACCGCCATTTTTAAACTTTTGCTTTCTCTTTTAAAAATTCTAGCCATTCAAAAAATAAACCATTTACTTAAAGACATACCAATTTTTTTAAAGAAATGCATTCAGTTATCCTTAACATTTAAGGATATCGAATAAGTTACACTTATGTAAACTGATCAAACTAACATTTCATTGATTGAATTCTTTAGTTTGTCTTGTAGTTCTTGGTCTAGTGTTCTATATAACATAATAAGAACCTCTTTATAATCATTCATATTGAATACATGATCTCGCACTATAGTCAATTTGCTCATTTTGAATTAAAAAAATTCATCGCGATTTCGTATAACACGAACATGATCGTTCACGAAACAACTATTTTATGCGATCGAATATCGATTGAATGTCCATATCCTATATTGCTTAATAGTTCAAAATTCCTAAAAGGCAATACACGGTCTGGGGGAAATTAATACTTAAGTAACTAAGGAACGGATATTTTTAATGGTGATATAATTTTTGCATTTTCATAGGTCTTAAAGTAAGTATATTTTACGTTTCTTCTATTAATACCTTAGTTATTGATTTTGATGATAACAACATTGGTAACAAAAATACATTCATATAAAATATGAATACTAATGATTTTGCCAATGTATATAGTGTATAGTGTAGGATATTATAAGGTATTGAATCGAAGATTATACAGTATAAAGACTCAAGAAATGAACATGAAGACTCATGAATATAAAGATCAAGATATGAAGATCTCAAGGCTATGGTACAGTATATAAAGTCATAGAATATTGTTAAAGTCCCTGGTACCAATCTTTAACCTTTATTTCTTATTTTCTTATTTTTAATTTTAAAATAAAGTATATTTTTTAAATATATTTAAAAATATTTTATAAAAGTTTTTCCATGTTTAAAATGTTTATAAAATATGTTTAAAATATTTTCCAAAGTATCAAAATAATTTACAAACCATATCATTTTCAAAAAATATTTTAAATAAAGGAGTTTTCAAAATACACATGGGTATGTCAATATATATCCTATATGTATGTTGACGTATATGCCAAAAATTTGAAATTCAAAATTTGAAATGAAGTTTCTATTCGTCGTAACTCTTCATGAATGGACATGTCTATTTATTCTCTATATGTAAGGAGTTTTCAAGCGAGTTTTTTTAACTACTTTCTTATTATCTTCTCTACTTTTACTCTGCTATTGAAAATATATTCAAATCTTCTCAAATTTAAATCAGAATTAATTCAATCTTTATTTTATTGGTTTCATACTATTTACTCTTTGATTTCAATCTTCTCTCTCTCAATCCAAGATCAAAGTGTTGTCCAAAAGGATATCGAATTCATTATAACCAAAGATCAAGAAATTGTCTTTGGAAAAACCATCAAACTCTAGTTGTGTTTAAGTGGGTGTGCTTGGTGTGCCGAAAATCCAAGTGGGTGTGCTTGTGTCCCGTCCAAATCAAGTTGGTATACCTATAGCTCTAAAAATCTGGACGGTGTGTCTCGTAGCCTTGAAATCGATATTGTATTGGGTTTGCCTTCTGCCCGTTGAAAGATTGGCATTTAAAAAGAAATATATACAAGCAATTGTACGGGACTGGATGTAGGATAACTCTGAACCGGTATAAAAATCCCTGGTGTGATCTCTCTAATTCTCTACTTTTTACTTTACTGCATTTATACTTATCTATATTTGATTGTTCATTCTGTGTTGATTAATAATTATCTTGAAAGAATTTTAAAAAGATTCATAAAAATTATAAAACACTATTCACCCCCTCCCTTGTTTAATTAGCCTTAAGATTCATAATTCCGCAACCTACACTTAGTATCAGAGCATGGTTTTCAAAAACTCGTAATTTGATTTTTGCAAAGTTTTAATGGCTAACAACACTGTTAGTACATTTGTTAACACTTTTATTGAAGGACAATTTACTACTAGTCCCTTACTTTTTAATAGTAGTAATTACAATTATTGGTCATGTAGTATGAAGATCTATTTACAATCAAATGGTATAGATATTTAGATTGTTACACAAAATGAGTACGCTAAACCTCAGACCAATTTTGCACAATAGACGGCTGACCAAAAGGCACTTGCACAAAACAATTTTAAAGCCATGAACATTCTATTTCATTCACTAGATAAGAATGAATTTAATAGAGTGTTTATTCGTAAATCTACACATGAAATTTGGAGAATATTGCAAGTTACACATGAGGGTACAAATAAAGTGAAACAGACCAAAATTTCCATCTTAACTTATCGGTTTCAGTTGGTTAAAATGAATCCAAATGAGTCCATTTCTGAAATGTACTATAGAATTCAAGATATAGTTCATTCATTAGTAACATTAGGAAAAAACTTTTTTGAAGATGATCAAGTTAGAAAAATTCTCAATTCACACTCTTCAAAGTGGGATCGAAAGACACTTGCAATTGAAGAAGCTAATGATATTAATACTCTAAAAATTGAAAAGTTAATAGGAAATTTAATGTCCTATGAAGCACTAATGTAGGGTACAAGAGAAAGTAAGGTGACAGAGAAGAAATCCATTGCTTTCAATGCAATAAATGACGATCAGGATTCTGACGATGACAATAACGAAGAAATTGCTTCCATGACCAGAAGTTTAAGAAAATTTTCGAAATATAGAAAGATGAACAACTTCCAGAAACCTGAAAACAATACCAATCGAACCGAAACTACGAACAGATGACTTAACTATGATGAACTTGGTCATTTTCAAAGGGACTGCCTGCATTTGAATAAATCAAAGAACTCAGTGGCAAATGATTCATCCAAAAAAGCAAAAGGGCATATACAAAATTTTTGAATGATTCAGGCACTTCCTATAGCGACAATGTGAATATGTGTTTCACAGCAACAAAAGACTAGTCAAAACAGATCAACAAAAAGCAGCAAAAATCAGTACGCTTTATAATTCAAATTTAATTTTTTTGGTTGGTTTTGGTTGATAGGAATAACTTACAAATTGATAAAATTATGATAATTAGAAAAAATGTATATATATATAAGTATATAGGAACATTTTATCCAAAATATAATTTTCAAATTTAAGAGCTATATGTCGACATATGCCTCACCTATATGTTGACATATGCACCAAAAAACTGAATTTTGAAATTTCATTTCAAATTCAAACTTTTGAACTTCCCTCTACTTTTCACTTACTCCTACATTCTGAAAAGATGTCTTTTTGTCCAAAGAACATGTCCTTTGATTCTCTTCTTATCTACTCCATCTCCACTCCATTATTTCACTTACTTTATTTTCAAATATCATTCCACTCTCTTATCTCCTCAAAAACTCAAAAATGGCTTCCTCTAGTTCAAACCCAAAAGTAAGGCTCTATATGAAGACAAAAGGCTTTCTCTTTAATGAGAAAGATGAAATTGTGGCCTATATGGAATACACAACTTTTGGGAAAGTTTCTGCCATAAGGTTTGCTAAATTTGAAGATTTTTCTTCCTATGGTTTGTTTGATCTTTGTTTTGAAAATAATATTCCTGGTTTAATTGAATCTTCCCAAAATAAATTTTTTTGTTACTCCAATTTGGTAAAAAAAAAAATTATACAAATTTAAATTGAAAGTTTTATCAAGGGGAAGAAGGTCAAATTTGAAGTAGCATTAATGACACTCAAACAGTTTTAAATGGATATTTTGGGTCAAATTCTTGGTTGCAAGTCTAGTGGAATATGACTTCTCTACTTTTCAAATTGATGTTCAAACCGTGAAGTTTTTCATGATTTTTCGAAAATGATGATGATTTTGAATTTAAACACAAAAATCTTCGCCAAAATCGAGACTTATGAGTCTCATTTTACAACAAAGCATAACTCCGAGGATGGGTAATTATAATTACCTTACTCAAAAAGTTTTCAAAGCACTTTTTGCTATTTATGGTTGCTACATCATAACTTGACCACAAGTCATTTTAGATGATTTTGTTCAAAAGAACATTTCTAGAAACGAGAACACGCTCTTTCATGGTGTGTATCTCACTAGAATTTTCTTATATTTTGGTGTAAATTTGAGAAAAGAAAAATCCATTCCTCAAAAGGTTTTCGACAAAGCCACTATCTCACTTATGCATATTCCTCCATTTTTCGAACCTTAGGAAACCCTTCTCAAAAAGGAACAAAGGTTGGCATGGGAGGAAGAGCAAGAAATTCAACAAGAAGAGGAGGAAGAAGGAGATCAAACGGAAGTGGAAGAAGAAGAGGAGGTAGAGGAAGAATGCAAACTTCCTTAGAAATTTTTGAAAAACCATCAACCCTACTAATAAAGAGACATTAAGGAACCAAGAGAAGCTTCTTAAAAACCAAAAGAAGCTTAAACATTCTTTTAGTAAAAAGTTCACTTCTCTTTCCAACAAAATGGATAAATTCTTTGAAAAGGTCATTCACAAGCTTGGTGGCTCTTCATTATCTTCATATACATCCTTCTAAACCTGTCTAAAATATTTACTTATGTTATTTAGCTTTGTAGCATGTATTTTTATTTTAAATCCATGTTTTTTCTATGTATTTTCATTTATTTATCGTTGAAAACCATGTATCCTTCAAATTCTAGCAATGAAATTTATCTATTATTGTTCTATATTGTTTATTAGTCTTTGGAAGTCATAAATATATAATAGTATATGATAAATGCAAAAACTATAGCAAATAAATCAGTTATGAAAATTTGGGATGTATGTCGGCATACATACATATTATATGTCGACGTATAACGGCCAGAAATCAAATTTTTGAAATTTCAAAATAAAAATAACTACCATCCATCCATTCATTCCAAACGACTTCTACTCTTACATAAGCCAATTTATTACATAAAACTCATTTATCATTTCACTCTATACTCTATATTCATTCTCAAACATAATTTTACAAATAGGTCTTCTCCACATCAAAAATTATGTGAAAATCCTTAACAGTCTTCCAATCCTTCAAAGATATTCTCTCCTTTATCTTAAGAAATCAAAGACGCTTAGAATTGAGTCAAATGCAGATAATAAAGGAATAAGAAAAGCATATTGATGCTATTCGATGGATGATTTCTTCTCTAATCAAAGACGAACCATCCAACAACCTAGAGTGCACTGTTAATAAGGATAATGAAGATTGGGAAGCCATTAAAGTGGATCCAATCTTTGGGGCTGATGGTTGGGTTGAAGTTTCCCAAAACGTCTAGTTATTAGGTTTGAATTTTATATGTATATATATACGTATATATATACGCTCTTAGGATTTGATTTGAATAACTTCGTATGTATTTTGATTGGTTTGAATTGTTCGAAATTGTATGGTTGAATTTGAATGGATTGGGTTATACAAGTTTGTATGATTTAGTTCGGTTTGATTTAATTAGATGTAGATTAGTGTGTATTGAATTTGTCTATGTATAGTTTGAAATTACATAAAAAAATTACTTTACCATTATATTTAATAGTATCATGTATTATATATATCATCGTTTTTTACTTGGATTATTGATTTTGAATTAAATACATCATATATTTCATTTAGGTGGAGTTGTTTGTTTTTCACCGATTTTTGTTGATGACAAAGAGGAAGAAAATATAAAATATACATGTGCACATATTAAGGGGGAGTTATCTAATTCAGAGGGTGTTGGGAGTTATATCATATTTTGTACACATAGAATAATAATGGTTGCCATGATCAAAAAGGGGGAGAATGTTAATACCTTAGTTATTGATTTTGATGACAACAACCTTGGTAACAAAAATACATTCAGATATAATATGTATACTAATGATTTTGCTAAGTTATATAGTGTATAGTTCATGATATTATACAGATATTGAATCGAAAACTGTACAGTATAAAGGTTCAAGAAATGAACATGAAGACTCATGAATATAAAGATCAAGATATAAGATCTCAAAATTATGGTATAGTATATTGAGTCATAGAATATTGTAAAAGTCCCTAGTAGCAATCTTTGATCTCTATTTCTTATTTTTCCCATTTTTAATTTTAAAATAAAGTATATTTTTAAAGTATAAAAATAGTTTATAAAGTTTTTTCAAGTTTAAATGTTTATAAACTACGTTTAAACTATTTGCAAAGTATCAATATAATTTACAAAGCATATCATTTTCAAAAAATATTTTGAATAAAAGAGTTTTCAAGGTACACATGGGTATGACGACATATACATGTGCAATCAATTCTCCGATATTTCCCCGATATATCCCCAACATATCCGTAGCGGACTTTTGGGGCAACGATATTCCTATATAGCGGCCTAATATAGCGGATCCGCTATTATCCCCGATATTGCGGCAATAATCCGTTATATCCCCGATTTTGCTGCCCCGCTATATCCCCCTTTCCTATAAATAAGCATTTTGTTTGATGTCTTGCTTTTAATTTTTTTGGTAACTTCAAAGTTGATGTAACGATGATACATGCGGTTGGTTATTATAACTAGTTCTAATTTTTTAAGTGTCAACTTTGTTTATCTTTACTTTATTATAACTTGTTTTTCTTGGTGGGAAATAATAAGTAATACTTGTTCCTCTTTTAATGTAGAATGTTCATCATTCCTCTTTTTAAAGTCGTCCGCTATATCCTGCTATATCCCCGATATATCTCCGCTACAACTTTTCGCACCTCAAACGCTATGGAGTGGCAAGGTGCTTTAACTACACAGACATATACCCTATATGTATGTCGACATATATGCCAAAAATTTGAAATTCAGATTTTGAAATGAAGTGCTTATTCATCGTCACTCTTCACGAATTGACATGTCTGTTTATTCTATGTATACAGGTGGTTTTCAAATGAATTTTTTAACCACTTTCTTATTATCTTCTCTCCTCTTACTCTGCTAAATTTCTATTGAAAATATAGTCAAATCTTCTCAAATTAAAATCATACTCAATTCAATCTTCATTGTATTGATTCTCTACTATTTACTCTCTGATCTCAATCATCTCTCTCTCAATCAAAGATCAAAATGTTGTTCAAGAGGCTATAGGATTCATTGTAACCAAAGATATGGAAATTGTCTTTAGAAAAACCATAAAACTCTAGTTGTGTTTAAGTGGGTGTGCTCGTATCCCGTTTAAATCAAGTGGGTGTGCTTGTGTCCTTTTCAAATCAAGTGAGTTTACCCAAAGCTTGGAAAATCTAGAGGGAGTATCTTGTAGCCTTGAAATCGAGATTGTATTGGGTTTGCCTTCTGCTTGTTGAAAGATTGGCATTTAAAAAGAAATCTGTACAAGTAATTGTATAGGACTGGATGTAGAGAAACTCCGAATCAATATAAAAATACCTAATGTGATCTCTTAATTTCTTTACTTTTTACTTTACTGCGTTTATAATTATATATGTTTGCATCTGTGATTATTCATTCTATGTTGATTAATAATTATCTTGCTATAATTTTAAAAATATTTATAAAAATTATTAAACACTATTCACCCCCCTCTAAAGTTTAATTAGCCTTAAGATTCATAATTCGGCAACCCACGTCTTCATTAATCTTTAATTCAGCTTTACTAGTATATTTTAATCGATAAACAATTTTATAAGTTATAGTAACTTTGAAAATTTATTGTCCTAGATTATTTTAATATCACGTATGTTCTTATCCCTATTAGTTCAGTTTATTATATTTATCTAATAAGGCTTCCATTGAATTTTGCATCTCTAAAATACCCTAAAAGAGAAATGAGAATTCCATAAACTCCTTCAATGGGTGTTAGGACCCTTTATCATGTTGCTCTAACCTTGAATTTGCTCAACAAATCGTAGTCCCCGTAAATAGTAAGTAATCCTTTACTAATTGTATCATATATAGCTCCTAACATACTTTTTAACTATGCTCCTAATCCTCTTTATGACCTTAAGTTTGCTTAACAAATCATGAACTACATTAGTGCTCTACACCAAATCATTTTGTGATGTTCTAAGGCGAGTTATGTAACCCTTGAGTTGCTCAACAATGTTACATACCATCCTTATATCTATAGATAATATAAACATCACCTTAGATATTTTATGCCATGGATCTGCTGAACCCTCACATATATGTAAGGTACTTATTTATATTATAAATAATGAATAGCGTTATTATTATTAAATTCATAATTTAAAAGTAATTTTGTAGAGTATTATCGTCTATTTAAGAAGGATGAATATATATAATAATTATAACTTATGACATTGAATATCTTTTATATATATCCAATGTATACTTCCTGAAGTCACATGGGTTTTATTTAAATTAACCTCCCGTTTAACTTATATATAGAATATATACACTTATATATACACTTTCTGTCCCTGTTTGGGTTTATTTCTCCCATATTCCTTCTGCTTTACAGCCGTTGCTAGGCTTGAATTGGCTGGCGTGCAATATTGGTAAATTGAAATGTTTTGACTCAAATACGGTTGCACGTGAAAAGCTTGTATATGCAAAAGCCTTGATTGAGATTACACCCGATAAGCCTCTTCCCACCTCTATTCCTGTCCAGCTTGCCGTTGGTCATGTGGTGGATGTTCGTGTTCGTTATGGATGGGTCCCTGACATTTGTTCATCCTGTCATTCTTTTGGTCATATTGTATCTGATTGCGTGCGCCCTGCTGTTCCAGCTGCTGCTCCTAAAATCCCGCTGCCTCGTCCCCCGCTTAGAAAATGGGTTCCCAAAGCTCCTCTGGTTCCTGCTGTCTCTGGTCCTTCCCTTTCCTTAGTCCATCATGTTTCCCCTGTCCCTGTTGCTGTTCCACTTGTACCCCCTGCTGTTCCGGTTCCTTTTTCCTTAGTGAATCCTGTCTCCCCTGGGGAACCTCCGGTTCCCCCTGAGGTTCCCCCCGAGGTTCCGGTATTCTATCCGCCGCATGTTGTTTGGGCTGCGTCTGAACACTGTTGGGTTGATTGTCGTTCTGATATGAGATACAACCCCGTGGATGACTCATATTTTCGATTCATATCTGATGATGTGTTAGATCTCCGATGCCTTTATTATAGTATTTCTGGTGATTCCTTGGTTCTGGACAAGGATGGTTCGTTTGCTGCGACGAATTCTATTCTTCTTGCTGATTCTTCCTGGGATCGTTCCTTTGTTTACTCTTCTGGCACTGACTGTTATGATCCTTCCCTTGCTGCTCTATTTCGACCCTATATTGGAATTCTAGAGGGTGGATCTTCGAAATCTTCCAAGGATGCTGTGGGTGTGGGTGATTCGTCCTCTGCGGAGGAGAACTAGCCGTGATATATTATTCTTGTAGTTGTGACGTATCTGTCATACTCCTATGCTGTTTTAGTTTCTGTTCTAATTCTTAGTAGCTAAGGTGCCTCTACCTTACTCCTGTACATCAACTTATTACTTTCGTAATAAAAGTGGTCGGTCCACTATAAAACCGTCGGCCTTGCCAAAAAAAAAAAAAAAAAAAAAAAAAAATACATACATACATATATATATAATTTGTAATGTGTGTGTATATATATACATATGTATGTATGTATAATAATAATAATTAATTTTTATTACTATGATAAAATAATTAAACAAATATATATATAGTCATTCTAAAGTTTTGGCTATTTAAATTTGAATTCAAATTCAAACTAGATAATTTTTAACTTGTTCAAATGTTTTTTGATAATGTTGTAACCTCCTACATTTAAAAGTTGGACCGAAAATAATTCCTTTAAAAAACTAAAAATGAAATCAAATTAAATCTTTAACTAAGTAAATAAAATTTATTTTATAATTCTTATTATTATTGTAGACCGAATAAGGTTATAATTTTTTTGTCAATATGTCTGTACGAATATATTAAAGATATACGAATATATATATAATAAACTTTTTGAAATTTTTAATATATTTTTCTAAAAAACAAAATAGATTCAATGAAAATATATTTTGTTTAAAATGAATATATATATATATACATATATATTAAATTATATATATTATTAAATTTTTCTGTTCGAAAACTTAACTTGATCTATATATATTTACATAATTTAAACTGACCATAAAATCAATTTATGAATTAAAAATATATATATGAGAATTAAAAGTTAATTTATTTATAATTAAAATTGGCCGAATATATACTGTGGGGTATAAGACGTATGCAAGCATATAAACATTAACATGAATTTAGATTAGAAAAGTATAACTCCCTCCAAAGATCAAGCCAAAAATCTGTACGTTATTTGATGGTTCTTCCTTTTAGAGTACCATGGTCTCCTCCTTCCTTTAAATTACATGATCCAGAGAGGTAATCACCAAGGAATGGTAGACCAAAAATAGGGAGAAAAGAATTCTAATTTTAGTATCAAAGTTTGTGTGGCGGCTAGTTTATTTATAGCAATCAAACAGCACAAATATCTCCCTTGTATTTTCCATATTAGAAGGCTCGATAAACGCCTCCACATACCCTATACTATTGTCGTCCCTATGGTTGATTGGGCATGGTCAATGCCTTAGTTGACTCTAGTTTGAATCAATAATTATTAATTATTTTCTAACTTCAAAATCGATCAAACCATTATATAACTAATCATTCTGGCTGATTTTAAATCTGAAATAAATATTTGAAATTAGCTATAAATATTATTAAAACATATGTATTAATTTGTTATCAATTTATAACATTTATAAATTAATTTTATCCTTTGTTGAATTTGGAATGCGGTTGTATTGACTCTTTGGTGTGAACTCGATCCACAATCAATATTTAAACGATTTAAATATCAAAGTTTGTGTGGATTTTGCTAAAGCGCAGTATAGGGTCAAGTTCAATGCTTGTATATCATTTAGGAGAAATCGTATTTCTGACCTAATATAAGCTTATCTTGTAATCACAGTTTGTACACGTAATCTTTTCATCATTACTGTATCACTTAGATATCTAGAGTTTGGTCTACGGTCAAAAACTCTATTAATATCCTTATTAATTACGTAAGTCAATTTTTAATGTTCTTTGTTCAATTTGATAATATTTATCGATTAACCTTTTTGCTTTTCCAGAGCTTTCACTTTAATTTGACTTAACAATTATGGTAATACCGACCTTCTATAATGAGGTAGACGAATCCTCTCTTAAATAGTGCATCACTTCAAGTGTTGCAACATGTACCCAACTATGACCATAGCATGGCCACTATGGCATGTGGTTACCCATAATCAATGTACAGTTTACTCATTTAAGTTTAGTGGTATTCTCAAATCAGAAGACTATTGTATGTCATTGCGTTGAAATTATCTATTTTGACTAAATTATATAACTTATAGAAGAATCTTGTTATGTAGTCCTGTAATTGTTTCAAATAATCACAAGTATGTAACTACTTGGCATCCCCAAAAATCATGAGTAAATCACCAACCATAATATGGAGAGTGTTACATGCACTTATCGCAACAGACATATCGATATCCTTTTATCGATATATCTCGAGTTGGAATATTTAAGGAGTGTGTATGTGTATGTATCAATTCAATAATCTTGGTACGAAGAAATTCGTAACTGCAACCGATAAAATATTTTTTCTAAAAATTTTCTACTAATGTATCGAAGGAGAAACCCATTACTTTAAGACATACCAATTTTTTTTAGAAATGCATTCGGTTATCCTTAACATTTAAGGATATTGAATAAGTTACACTTATGTAAACTAATCAAACTAACATTTTGGTGGTTAGAAGTCAGCTTTCTCCTGAATGATTTGTAAGTTTTAAACCTGTGCCCAATACTATATTTCAGCAAAATCCATACCTGCTTCAGTATTTAAATTGTTTAAATATTGGCTAAGGACCTAGTTCACACTAGAGAGTCAACACAAACTAGTTGATAATTATTTTTCGAATTCGACTAACGTAAAATTTATTTACAAATGATATAAATTAATACAAATGTTGTATTAAAATTATTGTGGCATTTTAATTATTTCTTTAAAACCAAAAGTCAATTAAAACGATGTATAAAAGTAGTAACTCGATATAATTAAAGAACTGACTTTAATAGAATAATTAAAAAATTAATTCAAGCCAAATCAAATGGGCATTCCGACCATGTAAAGGTCAAAATATAGGTCAGCCATAACATAAGGAGGCAAATGGGACTTGGTTTCCTAGGGTTTGAGGAAAATGGGGGTAGATATTTAATATTTATTTGGCTATTAATAAGTAGCCTCCCCTCTCGTTATCTTTACACTGAAATAACAAAACTGTCATGGCTCGTTTTTTCGTACCCTTTAAGTTGACAATAAACCATACATATCCAACTCAAATTGAATGAAAAGGCGAATCATGAAAGGTAAAAGGAAAAATAAAGATAGAACAGAATCTTACACGAATGGAATAACATATATTACTTCAATATAAAATCTCTACGATGGAAAATTTTGAATACAATATCAGAGTCTAACCTGGATTCAGCCTGGACGGTTATAAACCCCTATCCTTACAAATGCTGACAATCAAACAAAACAAATGCAATATATACAGCGGATAGTAGAATACGTCCATACGTAGCTGAAGGTCTCCAGCTCTCCTCTGGAAACTCTAAGCGTCTTCAACTAAACCTGAAACTACTTGGATCTGACCCGAGTATTTAAAATACCCGGATCAGGCTTGATAAACTAGCGTGAGATGCTCGATTTATAAATTAATGCCAGTTTAAAACCTTTGAGAAGAAGGGTATCTCATAAGACCACGCCCATACATAAAAATAGACGGGTCTTTAACTTATGATAACCAAATCACTTTTATACCAAAATAATATGATATTATTTCTAATGACATTCCTTTGAAAACACTTTTCAAATAATATATGAAATAGCCGAAATTGTTACATTGATCAAATTTGACGGCTTACTAGCTACTTTTAGAAAGTAGGTTCTACAATCAAAACCGTAAAAACAATGTATTGGAATTGGATTTCCAATATGATAGGGAACTAGTAACCATTCGGACCCGAAAAATCCACGTATAAAAGTCATAGTTCACTCCAGTGGCTTTACACGATCTCCGTCAGCCTCCGAACTATACTGCTACACTACCATGGAACAGTGTATTACTTGGTGCCTTTACACGATCTCCGACAGCCTCCATACCTTTCCATTTCATCATCCGAACTCATAACTAATAGCCTGAAATATGTCCTTCAGACCACATAGTATCCCATATAATTCCCGGGGTGTGAGACTCGTGAGGTTACGCTCAACAAAGCCACACTTTGCTTTTTGCAAAGCTACGCTTTCATCATCACAGCTTCCACTTTGAATGCCACATTTCCATTCCTTTGATCACTATTGACCTTCACAAACATATAACCTCCGAGCTCATACATCTCCGAGAAGGGTGTCATGCTAAGAGAAGTTGCCTTCTCCGCCACCAAGCAGATGTACATGTGTAAAAGTCAATGTTGTGTTCTTAGAAATACAATGTCAGACATTCGTCCATACAAGTTCATTCTGGGACTGAACAAAACCGAAGGCACTCCTCTTACCACATCCTATCGGGAATTATCCCTAGGATTAGTAGTAATTACTCCTCGCAATCGAAGATTTTCATAACAGAGCACTACTGCTACCAAAAAAATATGATATGGTAAATTTCACCTCGAGGTACTACTGGCAAGCAGCCCTTCATCATGAAGATCCTCATCTTCAAAAATCATCATCATCATGTCTTCACTTCCGAACGTATACATTGGTTCGGAGTGGTTTTTGGATAGGAATTACCCTAGATCCGACCCCGGTTCCTCCAAACCAATCATTGATTAAAAAGATTTTAATTCATATATGATTATCAATCATCAATTAATTTAATTCATTTTTTATTTATTCATAGATATCTCTTAGAGATATATTAATTGAATCATTTCTTTATCTTTTTTGGAGTATATGGAATCATTAAGCCTCATTTATCAAATCATTTGGTTAATTTTAAAACCTTTTTAATCTTGGAATAATTCCAAATCATTTCACCTTTTGTTTAGGAAAACACTTCCAAATCATTTCTATGCAAACTAAGTTGTTTAAATTTGGAAAATTATATCTTAATACTCTAGAAAATTTTGATCCGAGAAAACCAAATTTACTATCACATTTGTCGGACGAGTCCGGATAGCCAAGGAGAGTAGGAAACTAGCATTCCAAACCCAAGCCTAGACATTAACTCTTTGACACCCATAAGGTGATCAAGTTGTTTAATCGACTTTAAATCATTAAACCTTTAATTATTCCATAAATCCTTCAAATTACTTTAAAAATACTTTATTAATCATTTGAAAAAAATTCCAAAAGGTTCGAAAAAGAATCGTTGAGTTTAAAACTATATTTCAAAAGTTATAGAAAAGCGCTGCGGAAAAGTGCTGTAGAAAGTTCTTTTTAGCTATATTGATCAAAACAACTTTTTATTATTTGAAACTTCAATTATATTACTCAAATCACTTTTAAAACATTTTAAAATATTTAAAAGATTTATTCCATGTTTTAAACAATTTTAAAACATCATTTCCAAAGAAATCCAGTTTTCGATTCCGAACTACAAAACCATGATTTTTCAAAAACTTGTTTTACTCATCTTTCAAAATCATACTTGTCAAAATCTCGATTTTCTTTCTTTGTTGGAAAACTATGGATATGATAGTTTGAAAAATATTATCTCTAAGAATTTCGAGCTAAATTCCATTTTATAAAACTCATTTGACTTTTATAGCGCGAAATCGCGAACTGCCGTTACGCGATGCGTCTATTTTTGACTTAATTTTCAATTCTCATTCAAACTTCACCAAAACACTTTAAAATGTTTATAAAACATTTTTAAATCATTTTCAAACATTTAAACCAATATTTTTCCATATTAAATCTCTTTTCACTTTTAAATCATTTCATAATATTATATTATTATAATATTCATTTTCAACCTTTTTATATTTTCAAAACCATTAAGAGGCCAAATAACTTCATATACACATCCACATGGATTCATTTCTATTAATTAACCATTTTATTATGATTTCCCATAATTTATCACAACCAAGTTATCAACCATATCAACATCCATATAACCAACCATATAATCATTCAAGTTATCAACCATTCGCACAAATCATTAAGAGATTAAATTGTCATATTATCATACTTAAAATAGTTATAGATATTATTTAAAAAACAATGAGTACTCACCATAATCAATCCAAATCTTCCTACCAACATTCAACAAATCAACACTTCACTAAACAACTCCACTTCTCTTTCAAGTGCTCGACCACCATTTCTACCTCCTCCTAGCTCACGGCCTTACCTCCATCACCTCTAGAGCTCATGGCCTCACCTCCCTAGCATCCAAACTCACGGCCATACCATCCTAGCACCACCAAAACTCGTGGCCATGGCCATTGAAGTGAAGAGAAAGGAGCTATGGTATTTGAAGTGGAATGGTGTATATGTATATGTATATTTTCTTATATCTTTTTCAATATATCTTTTTCATTATATATTTAAGAAGCCATTAAAGAAGCTTCATGAGAAGAAAGAAGAAGAAGAAGAAGAATGAAAAGAAGAGAAGAGGGTAGGGTATTTAAAGATATGCATACACCACTTTTTCCAAGCTTCTCCAACACACTACCCCTTTAAAATACACGATCAAAGCCCTTCCCCATGTGCACATCACTTTCATCCACTCATATATGCATATGTTGACTTGATTAAGCTTAAGGAAGAAGCTTTCTTAAAATATCTTATATATTTTATAATATATATGTTTACGTGTAAATGTATACATGTATATGTTTATGTGTATGTTAGGGTGTGCATTTATGTGTTATATATGTGTACATGACATATAAACAATATTGCATTGATTCCGAACAATTTTCGTCCAATAAACCGTTGCCAATCGGAGAACCGATTCCCGGTCACATTTTCACTTATACTTTAAATTACATATATTTGTAAAAAAAAATTGAAAAATATTTTCTTATCATTTTAAATGAATTAAAATGATCATATTTGAATTATAAAACCATTTAAATTCATACTAAAAATTATTTACAAAAATTGCTATTATACCGGTAAAACGATATTGATTTTTCCCTATAGTTTCAAATCAAATATATATCTTCATAAAACTATTATAATTGATTTATTATCACTTTATAACTATTCAAAATGAATTATTATCATTTTGAAAACAATTATTTGAATAATTATAATAATTATTAAATCATTAAATCCTATTTAAATTAAATAAATCAATTATCATATTTAAATGCATTACTAACAATGTTAAAAACACATTTTATTCTCAAAATCAAATCAATTGATTTTATTTTATATTCTTATTTAATTATAAAAATAAGTAAATGTATCCAGCTTGGTGCGTGACGTTTTACGATTATAGAGTTAGTTATTGATAAAACAGTTTTCAGCCATTTTAACGATTTAGATTTCGAGGAAAATATTTTTGTAAATATTTATTCAAAATAAAATTACTATTACTTATTATCACTCAAAACAATATTATTTATATTATCAACCTTTATTTGAAACTAAATATAATTTATCAAGGTGATAAATTGGCAGGTCGTTACATACTTCCCCATTAAAAGAATTTCATCCCTAAAATTACCCAAACAAAAACCCGAAGGTTTGCCCAAAATATTTATTTTTAACTTACATCCATATGATGTATGTAGATCATCCGTACACAATATCTAATTCGATCTACTATTCAAACCCACAACTTACTTCCGAACTAGTATATATTGATCTTCGATCCTTTAGTACGGACTTTGATCAGGCTTTCTGATCAAAACTTTAGTTCTCCTTGCATAGCTCTCAACTATGATAGAAAACTCAAGTATCCAACCACAAATCCTCATCAATGTTCGTCGTTAAGAATCAAATGATAAATCCTCTTTCGGATAAGTTCAAACAAGTCAATGTTCTGCGCCCGAATCTTAGATTAAATCATGCGACGAAATAATCCATATACTTCATATGTATTTAATATCCATTCCAAAATTCTTATGAAAATATTTCATAAAAATTTCATCTTTTATTCAAACTTCTATAAAGATACTTCTTTATACATAACCGTTTTACATTTTTATTTCCAAAATATTACAACTTAAAATAAAAACATTTCTTTTCAAAGGATAAATATCTTTTTATTAAAACACATTTCTAAACGTATCTTAATGGTTTCAGAAAAACTTATTTTCAAAATAATTCATTAAATTGATAAATTTCCATAAACTTCCTTTATACATATATATTCTCTTTCCTTACCAGTTTTAGTATACAAAAGTATTCATATACTTATTCAGTTGCTTTACATATATTCATAATTTACTTAACAATTTCTGCTTACTTTAAAATATAATCGAAGAGATTAAAACAAGTACCACCAAACATTGTTAAAATGAACTTCTCTTTTTATAACTTGTTAATTATAATATTTTCCATCTTTTTATAAAAGAGTCTAATACTTGTATTATCTTTAAAATCCCATTATTAAAGATCTAAATATACTCATAAGGTTTCTTCCAAAGTGTCATTCAAGGGTTTAAAACAAATGTTGCTAAAACATCATTTACTACAAACCCAAAACCATTCATTATTAACTTTAAATATTTACTTTAAAGATCAAAGCATACCCATTCTTATTAAATAAGATAATACATTTTGATAAAAATTGACAGCAATAAATTTGTCAAATAAGTGATTCACATTATGCTTTTTAACTTTAGAAGATTATATTGATCGAGTAACTCAAAAATGATACCAAGGAACTTGGTACTACCAATAGTATCGCATATTTCCTTAACAAGAAGGAGAATACTTAAGAGATGCATTTACCATCCGAACACATCTCCTGCCCATTTTTATTTACTTTTGATCCACTTGAATCAATTAATCATAAGATTGTTTTTTTTCTCGTTTTCAAAATCCCTTTTTAGTAATAATACTATTATTATTCTTTTTTCAAAAGAAATCGATTATCCTTTATTTGGAATATTACCATTATAATTATTATTTCAAAACTCCTTTTAAATTTCTTTGTTAATAAATCTCCTTATAAATTTAATTCAAAACTTATTTTATATTACATAACTTTCCATTTTATACTTTTTCAAAACATTAGGATATGTATTCTTAAATCCATCTTTCTCAAATATCATTTTATTTTTGCTAATTACACTTTATCTTATAAAATATACTTTTATAAAATATATTATTAAATAATTTCTTTCTAAACTCTTTTTATAAAGACACTTCTTTATATTATATAATCTTTTGTTTCAAAATATCTTATTAAATTTGATCGGATATAAGATAGAAGAAGTGCTCTGAGAGGATAATCCAAAGAGAAGTTTAATTAATATTATATTTATACATCCATTCCATAATATTATTTACTTAAGTTCATAAACATATTAATGCAACATAATCGCATGTTTATTATTACTTTACAACTTAAGTTCATTCCATTTCAAATGCCAAATCCTAATTTCTATTTAACTCGTTTAATTAACTTCATTACAAATCAAATTCAATTCACTTTCATTTAACTTTTCTTAAGTTAACTTTATTTCATTTAACTTTCTCAAGCTAATTCTTTCATATCTCAATTTCAAATTTCCTTTTGTTCGCTTAACCAAAATGTTCAACCATTTTTAAAATTTGGTTTTACTTTCCTATTCAAATTCATAAGTCGTAAACTTATTCCTTTTTTTTTATTATACCATTTTCAAATTTATAGGTTCAAAAACTTATTATTATTTTTATATTTATTAAATCATACTTGGAATTTTACAATCAAAACTTGTTTTATCAAAACAAAACATCAATAGTAAATTATCAAGGTAGTAACTCATCACTTAGAGACTCAAAAATGAATACTGATGATGCTGCAGTCATCACCCGAATTATTTTCCAGCGACTAAAGTGAGTTTAGTGCCTTTTTTATATTTCTTTTAAATTCCCCTTTTTACTTTATAAATCACATTTATAATTTTAGACTTATATATAATTTCACTTATTTCACCTTGGTTATATAAAACCATTTTTATTTGTTTACAAAATCCATTTTATAAATCCCTTCATAAAATCATCTTATATTAACTTACTTCCTTTTAGAATTTATAACTTTCCAAAATACCCAAAATTTAGTTTCTCAAAATTCATATAACATATCTTTCATATCCACATTTTACAAAATTATTTGGTAAAATACATTTTTATACCACATGCTTATTTTATTATCGTATACAAATTCATTAACCTTAACCTCATATTCTTATCAAACATCTTATAGTCAAATCGTGAAACTTGATTCACAAGATGTTCATTAATCAACAAATGATAATAATGAAATATTATTATTCCCTTAACCATAAACTAACACACACAAATATCTATATTTTTCAAAAGACATTCCTTTATACTTAAAATGTAACCCTTTTAAAACAGTGTGTCGGTTTGCCTAGTTTAAGTGTTTAGAAATCTCTATCAATAACGGTGATCGGACGCATCGGCCAGAATCTATAAACCACTCGACAGATAAATCAACACAAAACATTTTTTATATCAAATAACAAATACGTGCTTATATATATAACACTCTCAAAACTTATTCTAGGGTGTTACTAACCCTATCTCTAATGAGTCACTCATTCCAAGGTATTACTAACCCTGTCTGTAATGAGTTTTACCCCAACAAAGCCAAGGTTTTCGCTCAACCTATGCTCTGATACCAAATGTCATGGCTTGTTTTTCTGTACCCTTTAAGTTGACAATAAACCATAAATATCCAACTCAAACATGAATGGAATAAAATATATTATTTCAATATAAAATCTTTACAGTGGAAAATTTTGAATATAATATCAGAGTCTAACCTGGATTCAGCCTAGACAGTTATAAACCCTGTCCTTACAAATGCTGATAATCAAACAAAACAAATGCAATATATACAGCGGATAATAGAATACGTCCATACATAGATGAAGATCTCCAACTCTCCTCTGTAAACTCCAAGCCTCTTCGACTAAACCTGAGACTACTCGGATCTGATCCGAGTATTTAAAATACTCGAATCAGCCTTGATAAACCAGCGTGAGATACTCGATTTATAAATTGATACCAATTTAAAACCTTTGAGAAGAAGGGTATCTCATAAGATCACGCCCACACATAAAAATGGACGGGTTTTTACCTTATGATAACCAAATCACTTTTATACCAAAATAATTTGATATTATTTTTAATGACATTCCTTTATAAACACTTTTCAAATAATATATGAAATAGCCAAAATTGTTACATTGATTAAATTTGACGGCTTACTAACTACTTTTAGAAAGTAGGTTCTACAATCAAAACCGTAAAGGCAACGTATTGGAATTGGATTTCCAACATGATAAGGAACTGGTGACCATTCAGACTCGAAAAATCCATGTATAATAGTCATAGTTCACTCCAGTGGCTTTACACGATCTCCCTCAGCTTTCGAACTATACTGCTACACTACCATGGAACAACATATTACAAGGTGGCTTTACACGATCTCCGTCAGCCTCCATACCTTTCCATTTCATCATCTGAAGGCAACAGATGCCTTTCATTCCTTATAACTAATAGCCCGAAATATGTCCTTCAGACCATATAGTATCCCATATCATTCCTGGGGTGTGAGGCTCGTCAGGCTACGCTCAACAAAACCACACTTTTCTTTTCGCAAAGCCACGCTTTGATCATCACTGCTTTCACTTTGAATGCTACATTTCCATTCCTTTGATCACTATTGACCTCCACAAACATACAACCTCCGAGCTCATACGTCTCAGAGAAGGGTGTCAAGCTAAGAGAAGTTGCCTTCTCCGCCACCAAGCAGATGTACATTTGTAAAAGTCAACGTTGTGTTCTTAGAAATACAATGTCAGACATTCGTGCATACAAGTTCATTCTGGGACTGAACAAAACCAAAGGCACTCCTCCTACCACATCCTGTCGGGAATTATCCTTAGGATTAGTAGCGATTAGTCCTTGCAATCGAATATTTTCATAATAGAGCACTACTGCCACAATAGAAATATGATATGGTAAATTTCACCTCGAGGGACGAGTGGCAAGCAGCACTTCATCATGAAGATTATCGTCCTCAAAAATCATCATCATGTCTTCACTTCCGAACGTATACATTGGTTCGGAGTGGTTTTTGGATAGAAATTACCCTAGATCCGATCTTGGTTCCTCCAAACCAATCATCGATTAAAAAGATGTTCAGTTCATATGTGATTATCAATTAACAATTGATTCAATTCATCTTTTTATTCATTCATAGATATCTCTTAGAGATATATTCAATTTAGAGATATATTCATTGAATCATTTCTTTATCTTTTTTAGAGTATATGGAATCATTAAGCCTCATTTATCAAATCATTTGGTTAATTTTAAAACCTTTTTAATCTTGGAATAATTCCAAATCATTTCACCTTTTATTTAGGAAAACACTTCCAAATCATTTCTATGCAAACTAAGTTATTTAAATTTGGAAAATTATATCTTAATACTCTGGGAAATTTTGATCCGAGTAGACCAAATTTATTATTCCATTCATCGGGCCAGTTTGGATAGCCAAAGAGAGCAGGAAACTGGTTTTCCAAACCCAAACCTAGACACTATCTCTTTGACACCCATAAGGCGGTCAAGTTATTTGATCGACTCTAAATCATTAAACCTTTAATTATTCCATAAATCCCTCAAATTACCTTTAAATATACTTTATTAATCATTTGAAAACATTTTCAAAATATTTGAAAAAGAATCGTTAAGTTTAAAACTATATTTCAAAAGTTATAGAAAAGCGATGTGGAAAGTACTACAAAGAGTGCTTTTTAGCTATATAGATCAAAATAACTTTTTATTATTTGAAAATTCATTTATATTACTAAAATCACTTTTAAAACATTTTAAAAGATTTAAAAGATTTATTCCATATTTTTAAACAATTTTAAAACATCATTTCCAAAGAAATTCAGTTTTGGATTCCAAACTGCAAAAACCGCGATTTTTCAAAAACTTGTTTTACTCATCTTTCAAAATCTACTTATCGAAATCTTGATTTTCTTTCTTCGTTGGAAAACTATGGTTATGATAGTTTGGAAAATTCTTATCTCGAAGAATTCCAAGCTAAATTCCATTTTATACACTCATTTGACTTTTATAGCGCGAAATCGCGAACTACCGTTACGCGCCACGCCTATTCTTAACTCTAATTACTAAGGATTATGGTCCATAAGACTTTGTTTGTCTTCGAGTCCCAATATCTTTGAGCATGATGATCTCTTGTAGTATATACCTGTAATCATGATAAGATATATAATATATGTGATTGTATAGGTGTTGTCATTGAAACCATAGAATGGATGTTCTAACATTTTCCCCTTTTTTGATGATGACAACTATACAATAGTTAGTTATGATAAAAATAACTCCCCCTTAATTTTGTCTCCCCCTATGTTTAGGCATATATTTCTCTCCTTTTGTCATTATCAAAATAAAATAAGTGAAACATAAACATATAGACACGGCAAACGAAATAGATAGATATGAATAACACATAGACATATCACACATAAACACAAATAACATAATTGAACAATAAACCAACATGAGTTCAACAATAAATAAATAAATAAATAGGAGTTCAAACATTCTTCCCCTAAGTCAATACTCCCCATACTGATATGGTTGTATAGTTATTCTTCCCTTTTGTCATCAGCAAAAAGGAAATAAATATCAACAGGAGCAATATGAATGATTATACGGGTAGAACCCTTTAATATAAATTCATAGGTGTACAAAATATTAAAAAAATTGTGTTTAAGATTTTGAAAGAACATACCACTTACGATAGTCACAATTTCAACCATTATAACATCATATATCATACTCACATTGAAAATTAGAATATCACATTTGTGGCTTCATTTCCATAAGTATCAGAAAATTTGGAATACATCTCCCCTTTTATATATGGCGTACTTGCAAAAAATGAGATATATGTTCTGGTACCCACTTCCTATGTTAGGGTCCGGGGGTTAGGTCTTGGGAAGTCATACCCATTTAGGTGTGGTTGAACCTTTATAAATATAGTTTTCATTATAAATCACATTTTTCAAATAGTTGCTAATATAAAGTTGTTTATTATGATCCATCGTATTAGCAGGAATCCATATTTTAATACTATTTGTCATTAGTTTAGTACATGAAAAATATTTTCTATCATTTCTAAACAAAGTACTATTTTTAGGACTATCTTGTTTACTAGTACTGGCACTAAAATTAGTATACATGAATGCATATCTAGTACTTATTTACTTTGTTTATAGCCTAAACCATGGGAAGACAAGATATCTTTACCTTTGTTAAAACATACAAATTTTTTATTTAATCTTTCAAATTTTGCTTTAGAATCACAAACTTCTTTTTGTGAAATATTACTATTATCTTTTAAAATCATACATTCTTTAGATAATTCTAAATTCTTTTTAATTAAAGATTTATTCTCTTTTTCAAGAGATAAAATTAAAGAGCTAGAATTATTTAAAGAAATTTTCAAAAATATATTTTTATTTTGCAATACGTTGATTTCCTTCAAATGATCATTATTTTTAACTTCTAATTGCTCATTTTATTTTTGTAGGAAATCTTTTTGTAAAACAAGTTCTTCTACTGTATTTTCAAACAACTTAGTTTACTTTACCAAAAATTTATTTTCCTCTTTTAAATTGGAAATTTCTTGCTCATAATTTTTAACTTAGCTAATGCAATTCTATTAACTTTATTCAAAGTTTTAGAATCTTTTAATAATTCATCATGTGCTAACAAAGATGTTAATATGAAAAATCTAAGCATATCGATTGTGATCTGAGTTTAGCTATGAAGAATTTGCTTGTTTGCTCCTTTGATTCTTCTTTATTTCTCTTCTTTTTCCTATTGCTTTGACTAGATCTCTTTATGGCCATTTATTCTAGGATGTTGTTACCATCTCTAGAATCACAGGCTCTAATACCAAATAAAGTCTATGGGATCTTTTTTTTAAGTAATACAGCTTATATATATATGTGTGTGTGTGTATGTATGTATGTATGTATGTATGTATGTATGTATGTATGTATGTATGTATGTATGTATGTGAGAGCGTATATTACTAACTATATTAAGCAGAGAATAATAATTGAACATAAATAAGATAAATAATAAAAGCAAGCACACCAGATATTTTATACTATTTCGGACCTCTCGTCCTACGTCCGGTCTTGGAGCTCCCCTTTAGTATTTTCTTTAACCAATTATCCCTCGGTTCGCCCGGAGGAATAGGCTAATACAAAAGTATATCTCTGACAATCTTATGTTCAAAATAACACGGATTTTGACTGATAGTACTAATCTTTCTATGATCTCCTTTGAATATATGAATGTTAATGCTTTAAGTTGTAGGAAGTGCTCTAACCAAAATGATATTTTAGTTATTATAGATTGAGAATACATAAGCAAGAGATGCACAGATATGTAAATAGTGAGTAATAAGAAATTAAGAGAATCGATCTATTTGTTAATCTCAATCATTGTAGTATTTATAAGATTAAAGAGATGCAGATGAGGAGTTGTTACTGTTAGATAAACTCTATTCAATTTAATGGCCGCAACCTTTCGATGAAGAGATGAGTTTATCCAATTTAACAGAAGCATCTATTCAATATGAAACGAAGTAAGCTTTCAGGTTATAGCAGTTTCCAAATGACATACGTCTGTGGAAAATCCACAAACGTCTGACGTCTGTGGCTTCAGGATAGAATTTCCCAAACATATTCATAGATGTCTATGGATTTTCCACAGACATCTGTAGCTGGCATTTTCAGAGTATAAATTTCTAATGCTAATTTTGAATGTTTTTTAATGCCAATTTTGTGTATATGAATTCATGTGTGCATATATACTCAAGAAGACCTTATAATGTTTCTCTAAGACTCTTAAAACACTAGTATAACCTTACTAATCATAGCATGGTCGATAGATCTTTTTTTTCTTCGAGTCCCAATATCTTTGAGCATGATGATCTCTTGTAGTATATACCTGTAATCTTAAGATATATAAAATATGTGATTGTATAGTTGTTGTCATTGAAACCATAGAATGGATGTTCTAACAGTACAATGGTATCAAATGAAAATAGTACATGCAATTTAAATTAGTATTGTTAGGGCTATTGATTAAAGCATATCCATTTAGTGGGGTGTCTAGAAAGATAGTGTCGAAGGATTGGGTTTGGGTTATCAAGTACTCTGCCCTATTTGGCTATTGGCATGGCTCAAAGGATGGGGTAATCCCAAACGTTATCCACAATACAAAGGCCCAAATTAATTTTAGAACTTTGGCTAATTTTTCAAAATATGTTTTTAAAATTTAAAGAATTGTGCTTTAAATTTAAAGATTAAGTTTAAAATATGACATGTTGTAAATGTATTGACATTTTCAAAATTGGTTTTGAAATTTAATTTATTAATTTCATAATTCTTTTATCTTAACCATTTATTTAATTGGATTAAATAAATAAAATTTAATTAATTAAATTATAACATATATAATGATATGTGTATATGTATCCTATATTTTTTAAGGTAAACGAAAATAAAATTCTGAATTTAATTATTGTTATTTTATCTAAAAAATATATTAAGTAAAAGTTAATTAATAAATAATGTACATATATAATGATATGTGTACATAATTACTATAAATGTTATAATCCACGTTCATCTTTAAATTATCAAATGATTGAAGTAAAATTCAATGATTGGAATTTAAATTCAATTAATTAAAATGTAAATTAAATAATAAATTAAATTATTTAAATATGATTTAATTAATAAGATACATGTATATATTATACAAGTAAATTTAATTATAAAAGTTATAAATAAATTAATACATGTTTTAGTATATGTAATAATTAAGAGAAACCGGAAAGAAACCCAAATTAGATTTAAGAAGTAAATACATACATATAGTACATATACCATGATTTCATATGTGTATAGTACGTATACCATGATTTCAGCTGTGTGTGATACTTAAAAACATAGGTATTTCAAAAGAAATACATTACCTAAATATATATCACTCAATTAAATATATTAAAGATTATGAATCTATATAAAAGTTATCCTCTATAGGTTATATGTTTATAAAATATTTGCATACTCTCTAAATGTTGAGGAAACTCAAGATAGAGATGTTATATGTAGTATTATTAATATATTGATAGACATGGTAAGGTACATGTACATATTTTTTGAGCAAACTCAAGGTATGTACATCTATACATAGGCCGTCACGAAATGGTGGGTGTGAGAGATAATCTCTTTCAATTTGTTGGGAAAACTCAAGGTTGAGACTGAGATTAGGAGAAAGACAATGAGTTAGGAGTTGCATACGATACAACCAATAAAGTGATATTAATCGTTTGCAGACCTATGATTTGTTGAGAAAACTCATGGTCAGAATCCTATGGCAAGTGAGCCCTAACGCCCATGAGAAAAATAAAAAAATTATTTTACTTAGGGTTTTGAGAAACATAAAAAATCTAGTGGAAGCCTTACTAGAAAAATAAAACGATAAATTTTAACCTTTCTAATATTGTAAGAACATTTGCCATATAAAGTTCAAATAATTCACATTGAATAATTTGTGCAACTAATAAATATTGATAAAATGTTTATTAAGTAAGATATACAAGTGAACTAAATTAAAGGTTGGCAAAGATATATAAAATGTACTTACCTTAAATATTTTGGCATGTTGTCGCTTCAAGACCCATGCAAGAGTCTAACTATACACTATTAAACACATTTGTAACTTGGTCGCTTAAGTGTTTATTTACCCAAGGCTTTGTATTATTTCCATAAGTTTTGAACTCTTAAGCAAGACAAGAATATAGATATTTGATCTGTATTCACACATAAATGTTATATGATAAATGATCGTAGTCCATAATGTACGAAATTTTAATGAACATAGTTCATTGGAAATAAGCAAATAAGGCATAATATAAAATCATATATTCAATATGATTGATTACAATAAGGATTTCCCTTTGACCGGTTCGATCATTTAAAAAAGGTAAGCGAATGTACAAGAGTGGATGTAACTTAGGCATAGTTAGGATAAAGAGAGTGTAGTCAGCTCTACTTCATGAAGTGATATCGAAGATGAGAATTGTATAAAATACTAGTGGATACTTAATATGGAACAAGAAACGTCATTTTTATTCTAACTATATTTTACGTATAGAAAATTGTTTTCTATAAAATTCAATTCAATGTGTTTAAGATATTTGATCGAAAACTCTCTCGACTGTAAACTAGTTACAGTTAAAAAAATATAGCCCATAATAAATAACTGAATGGAGCTTTTTATTTCATATGCTATTATAGTAATGGAGGAAATAGTGGGAGCATATCATATTATACTTATAAGTGGATGCATCAAGATACGAAAAATTGTCTTTCGTAAATATACGAAATATTATTTATGAAATAGTAATTATTTTCGGTGTTAATTGAATATGAATATAGTTTTATTTTGTTACAAATATTTTGAATTTTCATTATGAAATAGATCTATCTGAATAATGGTATTTATTGCATTATCTAAATAACAAATAAGTACCTAAATTTTTTACAATTATTTTAAAACTAAAGAAAAAGCACTAATTTAGTGGAAGTGACATAGGATTTAGTGAACTCTTCAGATTGATATATAAAGATATATGTAGTCGAAAGTCTAATGATACCAAAATGGTTCCACATACTTTGTTTAATTCAAAGATAAATTATCATTAAATAAACATGTGTAATTTATATGTATGTAGTATGTATATGATAAGTTCATACAATATAAAACAAAAGTAAAAAAACATGATGTGCAAAAGAAAAAAATGATTTGATTTGATCATATATGTGAGTGTATAGAAAAGGGTTCGAAAGAACCTAAAAATGAATAAAGATTCAATCTAAAAACTCACATATTCCTAAAATACATAATGATGTGTCGAAAAGAAGTAATCGGACTTTGTTTAACAAAGTACAACTTAATAGTGAGTAAAGTTGAGTCAACTTCTTTCTGCAAGATCAAGTACTTAAAGGTAAGTATACAAGGTTAAGTTCAATTTGATCTAAAAAAGTTTACAAAATCATACAGGATAAGAGTTGATGAATGTGACGATCCGCCCTTCGTAATACTGTGAATTAACGTTGAATAACAATGTCCGACTCCTGAATACCACAAAAGACAGTCCGTCGAAGTAAATTAAAAATAAACATCATACTAAGGCATATCGATGCAATCTCACATCTGAATGATAACATATATTATACTTAATATACGTGAATGGAATAGGATAAATAATATATAGGGGACTACACTAGTGGAAGCAACTGATAAATAAATATCAATACAGAAAATAAAAATACATCAACTCCATTAAAAATGGAGTTCTTAATACAACATCTCATATCATAATTCTCACATACAAAATAGTCTGTCTGCCACATCAACAACAAGTATACAAATCCAATATTATATCAACTACACGCCTCCAGAATGCTTCAACTGTCCTATAAGCCTATTCCCAAAGCACCTGACTTTCAAACTACTTGATCAAGTATCCGAGAGTTATTATGATATAAAAAGACAAAAAATTCTAGTCAGAATAATGCTTAGTATGAGGGGAACTATCTCAACATGTTGTATATCAAAGCAATATATATATATATTAAATAGTAAACTACTAAGGTACAGTCGGTCCTTTCTACAAATGTGGCTCAGGAGTAATCCGGACTATCCATAAACAAGTAAAGTAAACTCATCCCAAAGGATAGGGAATTATACCTTACCCTTCTCTTCTTCTTTATACCTAAGTTGGTCTATTATAAATATAATGTTGTGATTATAAAATGGCATACACAATAACAAATGTAAGTTACATACTAATATATGAGTGTAGGGTTTATAATACACTCTCTTGAGACTAGTGGTGATATAGGCATCCTAATCTAGGTCCACCTCAAATGACAAGTAAATAATACAAGCGTACGGGAACTTCACTGTACCGCCCACTATCTATCGTTAATCGTCTATTCAAATGAAACATAATAAGTTTCCTCAAATGCGATGTCAACTATATAATACACTGTCAACCGTCTATATACGATACACTTCTAATCGTCTACTATACTATACACTGCTAACCGTCTACTATACCCGCCAATCGGTGGCGGGTGGAGTCATTAGTGCCCCATACATGATCGGCCTTCCATTGACTACCAAATGAGAAATAAACTAGAATAAGTCAGTATCTAAATATACCATACACTCTGAGTCGCATCACAACGTAATAGACTCGTATAGATCTCACCTTAGCCCCTACTATAGGCACGGGTGATATATGATCTATTCTAGATAGTCATCGCCATCTCTCTTCGAACATGCTACGAGATCTGATATGCAAGTCGTGCAGTTATCCTATGGTATAATGGATTATCAATGTAACCACTACATATCCATGCTATATGGAAAACGGGTATATCCCGTACAACGTGCTTTCGGTGGTTCTAATCAACCCACCGTAGCCTTGTAAAACATCATCTCTAAAACATATGTATCAAAAGATAAGAGTTAGTATATAACTCTAATCCCATCTAATGAGTCACATCGTTGCGTCTCACAAATTACATCTTGTTCGCATTGAGTGAAAAAATCATACAAGTTCTACCTCCTTCTAAGCACCGCTTCCTTCATTCGAAACCACACGAGTGTCTTGCCTTTTGCATCAAATCTAATGATTCCAGCTCCTCATAGAGGTTTCCTTGAGCCTATACACCAAGTATCAGAAGGATCGGATCAAGATCGAGGTGCAAATCACCCTGGACCTAGGCTTATTGCACATTCTAGCCAATGACTGGTCATTAACCAAACGTCATTTTGACTATGTTAGTTACGTTGTCATGCCACTAGAACTCGTTATTCAATCCCCGACAACTAAACTACAATCTATGACATTTCAATCTTTAATTAATTAGCTCGTCCAAATATATTTCTTGAATATCAAATTCAACTAAATATATTTCTAAGAGCTTACGTTAAATATATATACATACTACATATAAATGTATACACATTCTTTCACATTGTTCACACATGCAACTTATTTAATTGCTTAATAAAATCCATATATACATTCGATACAATTATATTGGATAATCATCCAATTCACACAATTAAGCAGTTCCTATGAATCCTAGCATCCAATTGAACCAAATGCATCTTACTTGAGTAATTAACCCGAAAATCATATTAGTTATTTATTTACTCAAATCATATCTTCTTCATATTATTTTATAGAAGCCTCAAACTTATTTTATAAAATAATACACTTTCCTATCAATCATATTATAGCTTAATTTCACTTGATTCTTTTATTAAATTTAAGTTCGGTTATCAATAAGGCCTCGTAATATTATATAGCTCATATATACCATTTCTATATACTATACCCATATATCATAAACCATTTCTTAGGGTCTAAAGTTAATAAATCATGTTATAACAATATTCGAGATTTTATAAACTTAATCAAACCTTATTAAATAATACAATACTTCTTTTGTGATTTCTAATTTCTCAAATCGCCTTTATAGAAATTCACTAGTTAGTTAATTATTGATTCACACCATAAAAAACCAATATCAAGGCCAGATAAACTTAAAAGCCATTATATAAGTTTATTCTGCCTAAATTATTATTTTAGCCTTAAAGCTTATTTTAAAAGTCATACTTCTAACTTTCCATTGGTAATAACACATATAATAATATTTCTATCACTAACATAACTACAAATTTGAGTTTAATTAATTTATTATCATGTTATAACAACTCCATCTAACTCTATTCAATACGAATAGAACATAATATATATATGAGATCGCAATCAATTATCCTGTATATCAGTAATAAAATATATAATAATATGTCTATCACTGGTATAACTACAAATTAGAGTTTAATTAATTCATAACCATGTTATAGATTAATATCAACTCCATCTAACTCTACTCAATACGAGTATGTATATATATGGAAAATCCTATGCGTGTTTAAAATTAGATGATGCAGTGCATACTTCCCCTTCACACACTAATCAAGGTTCATCAATAGACCTCGCATACCAGATACCAAAATAGAACCGAGTTATTGTTGAAGGTGTAGATACCGATAGTTCTACGTCAGAGGATTATGAGGCCGCGAAAGACTTGCTAGGCGACTCCTATCACCAGTTTATAGATAAAATCGCAGAGCACATTCAGGAAACTTCAACTGCACCTAATAGTATTGACTTCTCTTCTATGGTTACTGCAAACCTTGCATATGTTCAGAAGCAAGGCAAAAATGTCCTAAACCAACTACAGCTCCACCTAAAAGAAGAACTAGGAGTTTTATGAATATCCCATGAACTTTGTCTCATGGAGTACATGGAAGATGAAGGCTGCTGGCCAAGCTTTCAATCTCATGGAAACCCATATCTTTGTGGGTATGGTGGAGATCAATGTAGATAAATTAATAAACATATAACATTTTATGTCTTGTGTGCTAGCTTCAGGTTATTATTTCTGTGAGAAAATGAGATGTTCCAAACTAATTTTCCAACTTGTAATGAAAACGCTAATATTAGCCGGTGCATTTTCGAAGGATGGGCAAATAACATGTTTGCTTTTCTATATATGGGTATGCATGGACTTGATACAATGGCAGGATGTGCTCTTTGATCCTGGATAGGGGGATGCTTCTTTGATTTTAGTTAGGTTAAGTGGTTTTACTCTTTAAGTCCATTGGGCTAGATTGGAAAGATTTAGGGGTTTAAAGGATCTGTGTATGCAAGTTGAAGTGTCTAAAGTGTGTATGTATATATGTGTGTACTTCATGTATTCTTAGATGTTTAATAAATGAACCCATTTTCAAATACACACACACACATACGGGGTCTTAACTAACTATCCTGAATATATACTCAAACCAATCCAATCAAATAGGAAAATAATTACTTATATATTTTATTCTACCTCTTCTAGGTAATATTTTGTAATATATATAATTATAGGGATTTATATTAAAAAAATAAATTCGGAGTTATAATTTCGCTCACCTGAACTGTAATTTCTCAAGCGTTCGGACCCTATCCAATCCTGCACTATGCCATAAATAATCTCCCTACTGGTGCAATGGAAAAGACCGCATTTTGATTGGACCTCGTATGCAAAAGATACAAATTTTATAATAATATGAACTGTAAATATTAATTAATTAACCTAATTAATTAACACATTAACTTCTTTATATCTTCTTCTCCAAATCCCATCAGATGCACTCATGCACAACATACACCAAAAAACATGCATGCTTCTCTCTTCCTATTATCCTCATGCGTATGACGAATTGACGAACCATCGGTTCCTGCGTGCTCCACATCGGGTTCTCTTAGCGATGCATGCACACACGATAAGCTTGGATAGCTACACCAAATTGTGACCTGCAACTTCCTAAGAGGCTTTATAATGTCGCGTATCACAAGGTACGGTTGGACTTTGGTTCGTTGACGCCAAAAGGCGTGCCTCGCCATGAGAAGAACAATGGTACCCTTTGTTACATTCAGCTCCTTCCTAATCTCTGACAATCTCTAACCCTAGCCAACACAAGCAAAAGAGGAGCTCGGCCATTCCTCACCACACCTGCCAATGTCTACATAGATGTGAAGCTCTCATCTCCATGAGTCTAACAGATCTAGTTTCACCGTTTAACATTGCCTGAAGCTCTCGATTTAATAAGGGGAGGAGGAGCTGTTATTTTGTTTATTGATGAGGAGATAATTTGATGAAGGGGAAGATATTATGAGGGAAAGGGGTATATGTATAATAATATATATTATTTAATTTTCCATATAAATCGCCACACGTTTTGAGCTCGTATGATCATGTAGAACATCGGATTGTCTCGAAACTCATCGGCGCACATCTCCTCATTTTTCCCGTCCAATTGGTATCATCGTCTAAGACGGTGCCTCGAGATGATAATTTCACGCATTTTGAGGTCGTTTTGGCCATCGAATCACTCAATTCCAAAAATTCTTCAACTTTACGTTTCATAATGGAGTTATCATCCTAGAAACACAAGCCATTAGTCAAGATCTCATTTGACCCGACTACGCACGTATTTATATAAAACACGTATAACAATCGTAAATCATAAAAATACTATGACTCCAAATATAGCGATATTTATACACATTTTAATTTGCAACGTCGATCCTTACTCAATGGAAGTGATCTGGAGTCCTAATTTGACCATATGCGAAAAATCAAATTTCGGACCTTCAATTAAATAGAGATCCAATATTTTAATTATTTAAATATCTAGTCGTTAAAAATATGGGGTGTCACAATGAAACAACCCCAGCATATCCTAAGCCAAGGAGTTGACATGTCGTGTGAATCGTGAGGCTGCACGTAATATTTACACATAAGACATCTTACGTGAACCACCCCAAAACAGTTTGGGACCGATCAATGTTGATTGACCAATTTATATTATGAATATAAGTACATAAACCTAAAACCAAATCGGTATCATACATACATATAAGCAACTCATAAAATATTAATGAATACCAACTCTGTTGCACTAAGAAACAATTGTTGTTTCAAGAACCACCAACTTCATGATGAAGGAATTCCTTTTAGAAATTATTGTAGTAAAATTGATTTATATACGATCTAAAATAAAACAGATTACAAAGGATGGAATGAAATTGACCAAATCTAAATGGATACAACTAATTAGAATGTCTAATAAGATCTCTTGCATATTAAAGAGAAATTATGATTTCTTATCACTATCGAGAAAAGAATTCAACTATTTTCAATAAACCATTAAGAGTATTGACCATATCATATAGCGTGATGCACAGATCCGAAATGGATTCCATGTAAATTATCAAAATATGATTTTAATGGTTGTACCCAAAAAGATATAATCCATCGACCGTAAAAGTGTTTTTGACAAAAAGACCAATGCATTTGGAATATAGTAAGCTATGTTGAAAAGAATAACAACATGCATTTCAATTATTAAAACTAAGGTAACAGATTTGTTGTTCAACGTACTTAAGTTAATTCGGATTCCACTCATAAAATTATAGTTTGAAATAATTTTGAGTTTTGGTATATGAAGCAGAATTTCTAAATAATGATTCAGAATGTGTTGTTTACGCTTAACAACCAAGGTGTCTCGAAGTCAATGGGAGCAATTCTGAGTTTGTGGGTAATTGGATATGAAAGTTTTGTCCGATTAGCATCAGAGTTAAGTAAGTATTTTGACAAGAAATCAACTAGTTTGATTTTCAGCCAAAATGCAGAGGAAATATGTATCTATAAGAAATAATATTAATAGGTACAAAATATTTCTAAAACTATAAGTATATAACAAACTTATGATTTTTAACGATGCGCTTAAGTTAAAATCATGTTAGTTTGGTTATTTAATCACTCGACATTGGATTTAAAAATGAGATCTATTATAATCAGTATAAAAAGATATTGGGATTGTACCAAATGACATACGCAGACACAATATCAAAAATATTTAATAGTGAGCATGTAAGATGGGTTATCATACATGCTAGATTGTCTACAATACCGCACTTCACTTATGTTTTTGATATACAAAGAAAGTATCTGAATTAAGATCACTATATGAAAATTGAGAAGGTTCTCGAGTATTTATGAAATACTAGAGAATTATTTATAGAAACAATGAACTCTTTATGATGGAGTGCGCGGACTCGAACTTCGTAAGTAATATCAAGTAAAATGTGGCAATCCTAAGTTCTTGTTCATTCCTAAGTTAAGAACCTTAAGTTGGAGATATTCTAAACAATAAGTAAAGGCTGATTCAACCAAAGGCTGAGTGCATCGCCTTGAATAACGATGTAATAAAATAAGTATAAATGAATGCACAAATTTATAACTGAGTTAGGGATGATTCCAAATACTGAGAATCTCATGACATTTTTATATGATAACAATGTTGCGATATAATTCATATAAGAACCTAAAGCACACTACAACTCGAGAGTCATACTCTGAATGGTTCTACATGATAAAGATAGTTTATCGGCGATAAAGAGAGTTGACTGACATAGTAGATAATTAAAACAAAATAGCATACTCATTCACTGAGGGACACACTCGATTAGTTTTAATAAAACCGATCGAAGAAGTTAGAAAAAGATTCCATAGTTGACCCAAGCGCATGTGGAAGATTGATAGAGTTAGGGGTAGGCTCTAAGGGTAATTATGTAATTTGTCACATATCTCTAACTCGATAACCAATCTTTTTTTAGAAAAAAAACTACTATCTTAAGGTGAGGGTAACAAAGTCCACCATCGACTCACCCTCTTTTAACTCAGGCTCTCGCAAAGGAACTTTACGATCTTGAAATTTTCTTTTCATTTTTGGGATTATTACATGCCTCCGTAAATATCAATCCACTAAAGTGCCGCTGCTAAGACTCGCGCTATCTCCCTCTACTGGGGAGTTAGGAACCCTTATCAACGGCACTAGAGCCGCAGAATCATGTTCAATTTGGAACCCTTGCCCCTTTTAACTAGGAATCGATAACCAATTTTGTTTAAAATAAAAGGTGTTTCCTTTCTAATGTATACATGTTATATCGCGATATAATTAAGAAATTAATTTAATGTATATTAAATTAAAAAATCCTTAAATAATATGTTACGTGATAGTAATTATAATGTGTTTTAAACATGATAACTTTATCACATTAAAAAATAACATATTGTTTTAGATATTCCTAGTCGAGGTGTTTTGAGAAAGGATATTGATTCATCTGTTGAGACTTGAGTATGTAACACTCTCCAAATATTGGACAATGTATTACTCATGGTTATTTGGGGCATCAAGGGGTTACGTACTGATAATTATTAGATAACTACGAAATGACTCACTCGAGAGTTCTTCGTTGATTAATATAACTAAGGTCAAACAGACAATCCCGAAGTGATGATTTTACACACTTCCCTTGACTTGATAATAATGTGGAACTTCAATGTGGACACCTCACTTGGATTATAGTTAAATTGTAGTATAGCATCCATCAAACAATTATAGTTGGGCCAGTGTTAAAGTAGGAAGTGAAACACTATTCAATAGAGAATTCGTCAGCTCGGTTATATGAGGTCAGTATCACGGTCAACTATTGCCAACTCAAAGTTAAAGTCTCACGTCAGAGCAATACAATTAATAATAACTGTTATTATCAAGGGTTTTATGTTTGGACTTACAAAGTCGAATGGACGATGTTGGAATTTTGACCAAAACCAAGTTACATAAATCTTAATGTGGTATAGTTTTGATGAAAAAATTGGTATAAATAATCGTTACTACAGTTACCAATTATAATAAATAAAACTGGATTTTATCGACGTGTAAACGATAAATTCATCCGAAGTTTCACAATACTAGCTAACGTGATGTGTGAACATTAATATTTGAATTGTTTGATATTAATCGCTGACTGAATTTACAGTAGCACAACCGAAAGGATGAATAATCTGAATGAACCACACGATTTAATAAATTTACAACCATTATAACTTAATTACTATTTATGAAATATTAATTATTAAATTTTATTTTATTTGTTTGAATATCCTTAGTATATAATAAACTATGTATATAAAAGTTATAAACGCACATATCGATAGATGATGTCGGTAGAATATTTAAAGTGGATTTAAATAGAATAAACACTAAGTAGTTTTTAAATAAATTAAATCAATTAATATTTGTGAAATATTAATTACTAAAATTTTATTTAATTTTTTTGAATGTCATTCGTATTTAATAAAGCGCGTAAATAAAAGTTATAAATGCGCATATCGATATACGATATCGGTAGAATATTTAAATTGGATTTAAATGGATTAAATACTATATGGGTTTGAAATTTCTTTTTTTTAGGCCTATTCCCTTCCTGATATGGCCGACCAAAATGGGGAGAAAAGGAGTTTTCAATTTTTGAAATGAAGAGGCAAAGGAGAAATAAAAGAAAGAAAAAGAACTGCTATCTTAAATGATCTTTTATTGCCTCATTTAAGTCATTCACTCAAACTTTATGTTCTCCTATCATGTCACAGCCGAAATTTCATAGGGGAATAGAATAAAGAATTCTAAAATCAAATACTAAATAAAATCAAAACAATACATGGTTTTTATCTCTTGATCCTTGTAAGATCCAGAGGTCGATTCAACGGAGTCAATGAGCTTTTGATTCATTGTTTCAGGGTATGCTTTATAGATTATATCCAAGGTAATTCTCAAATTATTTATATGTTTTCTCATTCATATGCTTGGATTTTGTAAGATTCATCATGTGTTTAATTGATCATTTTGTGTATGTGAATCAAATCCCTCTTCCATCTCAATTGTATATTTGACTATTGTATTGTTTTAAATCAGATCTACATATGTTCTTCATCCCTTCAAAATATATGTTCATCTCAAATTAATATGTTTAGATTCTTTTTCACCATTGCCAATTTGTTTTTATCATATGTATTGTTTAGATATGTTTGTTTTTATCACAAATTTACACATGCCTAACTTGTCTGATTTCTATTCTTTTGGTTTGATAATTTTGTAAAAAAAACATGAAAGCTAATTGTGATTTAGATTTATTTTATATCTAATTATAAAATTTACATACACAATCATAAATGAATTATAGGATGTGAACGCATTCGCTCGCTTTGCAATAATACCTTGAAAAACCTATTGCGATAACTCCATATCGGTCATTATTTGTTCCATATACTTCAGAATTATGGATTCGAATTTGTGAAAAGCAAAAGAAAATAAGAACAAAATTTAACTCTAACTCGTAAACAAAAGAAAAGAGATCAAATTTATCTTCACACAATCGATCCATCATTGCTCGCTTCCTTTAACCGTTCCCCTCATTGAATCATATCATGTGCCCATTTTGTTACACAAACTCTGTCATACCGACCATTGCCTTTTTAGTCGATCTTATCTGTAGCATATTAGATAGTCCACTTGGTATCCATTTGGAATAGTTGCCGAAGTCTCATTCAATACGGCTATAATTTTCTTATGGATGACATTTTTGTTTGTTCCACTAGCTTCATAAGCTTCGACAGCGCAACGCATGAACAACACCGTAGCTTGTTCGGATCAATTCTTCGGATTTCAGTAGGATTTTTCTAAACAGTATTGCTCATTCTCTAACTAAAAGAAAACTGGGTAAGAATAAATGTGTAACGACCCAATATTTTGGACCATTCGCATCCGCACATGTCGGACTTGAATTGCTCAAAATACCGCGTTGTAAATAAAAATTTGGCAAACTCATCATATACAGTAAATAAATAATCACAGATCACAGACAAAGAGTAATATAATGCAGCGGAAACAAAGAAATAGTAGTTCATGAAGCTACTATATAAATACATCAGAGTTAAGTAAGATACAACAGGAATACCAAGATACAACAGGAGTGACAGTATGAAAATCAGGTACAACTCAGAATACAACTGGAATCAACTGGATAACAAAATGAATAGATATTTGGATCTTCAAAGCAAAACTCCAACTCCAAAGGTGAGTCTCAAATGTTGTATCACTCAGTCTGATCCGAGCGTAAAGCAAAACACAAAACACTCGAGTCAGGACATACATACTTATACAATGTAAACCAACTCAAGTGAACTGTAATAAAGGGACAAGTAACTCAAAGGATGCTTGGGATCGCCCATCCTTTAAGGATCCGTTAAACTATCTACTATGTAGTAATATTCGCTATTATAATAATGTCTAATATAAAATAAACATACTTTTAAATAGCATTAAGGCTTTACATTTTCCACCTTAACACGTAATAGTCCCAGTACTCTATCCAGTATTAGCATACTCCCAAAATGGGGGCTACCCTCGATACTCCACAGGCTACGGGAGAAATCACAACTCGTAGTAAAGCTCGATATGGTAGGTGACACGGCACACAAGGCAATGTCAGGGTAGATATACCAATTACGCATCCAGACTGGTGGTAACGCATAGCAGCCACTACCGCCCACCTCGAACAACACTCCCAAATCAAGGGGTGCACCCAATCAATCACAAAGTAATAGAATGGTATCGAAGAAGTGTGTCCGATCAGAGGTGCTACCTCATTGGCCCGTCGATCGCTCATGTTTTAGCCACCTTATGCCAACTCACGGGAGTTGGGTCCACGTATATACCTTTAGGATCGTCGCCACCATCCTACTTCATTCTAGAAACTCCACCGCGTACACAGTTGTTAAAGTGGTTTCCGGTATCGACAGAGAGTATGTCCATATCCGATCCCGGTCTCTTTAACAACCAATCGTTATTATAACCCGTGGTTATAATTTTAAAATAATATTTTATACTTCAAAATAGAATATCATTTCAAATCCAAATCTTTATCAAAATAAAGATTAAATCAATTCCAAACCATTTCAATATATTTAAAATATCATATCATTTCAAAACTTCATTTCAAATCATTTCAATATATCAAAATATCATATCTTTCCAAAACTTCATTCAAATCATTTTAATATATCAAAACATCATGTCATTTCAAAACTTCATTTCAAATCATTTTAATATATCAAAATATCATATCCTTTCAAAACTTCATTTCAAATCATTTAATATATCAAAATATCATATCTTTTCAAAGACTTCATTTCAAATCATCATTTGAGTTCAAATCCAAATATTCAACTTTAAATACCTTTTAAATTCAAAGATATCATTCATTTATTATCATTTCAAGTCACCTTTTAAATAGTTTATATTTCAATCAAAATAATTCATCTAAACCATTTAAAAGTGTAATTATTATACTTTCAAAACAAGTAGTCAATTTCCAAAGTTTTAAACTATTCTGAGTTCATTTACTAAGTTAAAAACTATAAACATTGAAAATTTCAGCCTTTCACAGCATTTAGAAAAAGCTATTATAAGTTATTATTGAAAACATTTTTAATTTAGCAAAGACAGCATTTAAAACTGCTGTTAAATCTCAGTTTCGTTGCAATCTAGTTTAAAACAGCAAAGACAGCATTTCCAAAAATGCTGTGATATCTCAGGTTTCAAATTAAAGGTTTTAATTAAATTCAGCAAAGACAGCAGACCACTGCAGCATTTACAGAACTGCTATAATAGGCCTTTATTAAGTTTTTAGCCTTTTAATTTACTTCAGCAACTATAGCATTACAGAACTGCTGTAATAGCCTCTTATTTAAGTTTTAGTTCATTTATAGAAATCATAACATTTCTGAATGCTATAAAAAGTAATTTCCAGATTTTAGTGTATTTCCAGCAAATAATAACCTTCAATATTAAACCGTTTAATAATTATAAAAATCATATTTTGACATTCAAAATGTTCATTAAAATAACTCTTTTAATTTATGATTTTTTCTAAGAAACATTTACAGTAAAATCAAAATTTCCAATAATTTTACTTAACAAATCCAAATGTACAATTTTCTTTCTTCACATTTTTAACAAATAAACTTAACACTTATATTTTATTTTCATTCCACAAATTAAACTAAATTTTCAATTTTATTTAATTAACGTAAACCTGTAATAAAAACAAAATTCACATTTCCAAGTCAAGTTATATTTTAAAGTTACACTTTTAAGCATTCATTTATTTAACCATTTTAATACATAGAAAACTCAATAAAACTTTATTAAATCGTTTAAATTCAAATTCAAATCAAATTATCATATTTACCATTTTCTAAATATAATTAAATTTCCATTTTATTTATATAACTTAAATATCATTTTAAAACCAAAATTCCAAATTTCCAAACTTAAGTTATATTTCAAAAATTCACTTTTACCATTCATTTAAATTACATTTTTTAACTTCTAGACAAATCCAACTTTCTTTATTTAAACATTAAAAATCCAATTTAAATCAAATTTCCTTAATTTTACACAAAAAAAATATTTAAAATATTCAAAATACTTTATAAAAATAACCACGGGCCTGTATATAGTTTTCTAACATAGGTCAAGTGATACGGATATGTATCATTTCAATCCGCAGTTTAAAAGGCAAAATCCGGGTTCTATCATTTCAAACCCGCAATCCCGAGTTAAAATAAAATAAATAAAAACCGTTCAGGCCTATCATTTCAGCCCATAATGATTTTTCCCTATTCTAAAGTCCGTTCGGGTATGTATCATTTCAACCCATAGTGAATCTAATCTACAGGGAACTTGCAGTGTGATAAATAGGTATAAATGAACAGTTTAACAATAAATAACAGTAATAGATAATATGACAGGTAAAATAATAGGTTTAACATCATATAATTAATAATCATAGACAGTTATAACATCATATATAATATTCTACACATTCAATTGTTGTCAATTCACATTTGCATAAGTATAAATGTCAGGTGAGATTTACTCACCTCTATGGCTGGAGATTGCAATACAAATGACACAACGGAATCAAAAGCACGATGACAAGACTAGAATTTGAGTAGAGAGCGAGATCCAAGCTATAGAACTTGTGTTACAACCCAAAACAAAAATCAAAACAAACCATAAATTTCAATACACTTGAAATGGAATAACTTTTAAGTGAAAAGAGATATGAATGCCAAATCTTTTGCCCTGCTTCCTCTATTTTTTTTTCAGCCTAGGGATGTTGTTTGGCTCTGGTTTGAACAGGGAATGGCTCGGGTTTGGTCATGTAAAGGCACGGCCAAGGTAGTGGAAACATAGGGAGGAAGTTTATACATGAGAATGTGAAGAGTTTTAAGGCAAGCAGTGGGTTTTTGGTACAACATAGGGCTCGGCCATGGGCTTGTTTGGCTTGGCCAGAGGAGCATAGGTCAGGTCAGTGGGAGGAAAGGTGTGTGGTGGTCTGGCCAGAGGTGGTGGAGGCGGCCTAGGTGGTAGTTAGGGTGGTGGTTGAAGTGGATGAAGCCAAAGTGGTCAAATTCCATGTTTTTAGGCTATAGGTTGCATTTTTAGTGGATTTGATCACCATGGAGGGGTTAGGGTGAAACATGTGGTCTAGGGGGTGGAACTTGCAAATTTTGTGGTGCAACTTCCATAGATGGTCATGGCCTGGTTATAGTCAGAGGAGGAGGAGAGGTTGCTGTTGTAGATAGTGGTGGAGCTGATGGAGAAGAGGCTAGGCCGAGCAACTAGAAGAAACAAAGGCAAAAATCAATAGAAAATATGAAAAGAAATAAGGAAAAGATGTCAAAAAGAACTTACAAAATTTTCAGAAAATAAAACATGGCCGTGAGTTTTTCTTTGATGGAGAGAAATATTTCACGTGAAAAGTGAATTGACATTCACGGCTACAGCAAAAGAAATGAACGGCTACAAGGAAAAATGAAAAGGCAATTGGTAAATGAAGAGACAAGGCTATATGAAAAGACACAAGCAAATGAAAGGACTTTTGCCTCTTTGAATTTCCTTTTCTTTTAAACCAAAAAAAAAAAAAATTTAGTAAATACATTTTAAAACTGAACAAAATAAAAATGAAAAAGAAAATAAAATATAATTTAAAGAAAAATAGAAAATAATTAAGAAAATAGCTAATATATTGAAACTAGCATTTAAAAATTGTAAACAAAATACAATGAACATTGGAAAATTATAACAACACTTAAAAACAAATAAAAGTCAAGTTAATAAAATAAATGCTGAACAAAATAAAGTGGAAATGAAAATAAAATAAGATTTTAAAAAAATAGAAAATAAATAAAGAATTTCTTAATTAAATGAAACTGGAAATTAGAAATTATAAACATAATACAACTGACATTGGAAAATGTCAATTACACTTTGAAAAATGTTTTAAAACCAAAATATATACATAACAAGTTATTTTACCCATATAAATATAAATTAGAATATTACATGACCAAATAAAATATTATTTATATAATTTAAAATAAACAATTTTTGTTAATTACAGCAGATTACACACAATATTTAAAAGGGCATAACTTTCACATTATAAATCAGATTTCAACGAAACGAAAAGTAGTATTCTTGAAATTTTATTTACTTTCGTAATAAAAGATAAAATTCAAAATTTCATCATTTTATATTTTTAAATTAAAAGTCAAAGTTTGACCATATTGATCAAAATTCACATTTCTGGAAAATATCTTATTTATTCATATTTGAAATTATAATTCACATTCAAAACACCGTTTATATTTAAAATAACAAAATTATCTAATTTAAATAAATAAAATAAAGTTTTTAAATCAGGAAATTAAATTAAAGTAATTAAAATATATAATTAAAATAATCACAAAATACAGAGTTGTTACAAAATGAAAATGAGTCTGAGATGAGTATATCAAAAATTACCCCAAAACGCAATTGTCTTTTGCGAACATTTTGAATTGAAGTTGGGGTTGATGTTATTGAGGAGGAAGAGAGAAAGATGGTAATATATAAAGATAAAAATATGAATATTGGGATTAATTGTTGGGTTAACTCTTGACGTACCAACCTATAAATTTGACCCATTGAGACAATCGATCCAAACATGTAAGCCCCATATCAAACGCGTCCAAAGTGGCGCAAACGTAAAATGCACAAAAATCGTCTACGAACGCACCCTTGAAAAGAAATTGGTTTGTATAAAAATGAAGGTTTTGGTTTTATTTATAATTTGGCATTTTTTGCACATAATAGGATAAAATTAGCTTATAACAAATAAACGGCAGTAAAACAAGAACTAGACATAAATAGATAAAATCAGCTGCTACTGTACAACATAAGCAATGTCAAAGGCAAAAGTAGTTACAAGCCTACAGTAACCATCAAATGGTAGTCCCTTTAGCAACTAAATCAATAATACATCTGCTCCATTTCTCCCAGATTATGAGAAAATCGTGATTTTCCAAAATACGCATAGCTCAAGCATTCTGAACTTGACATACCAAGGCAGGCGAATACAAAGAAAATGTCACCCGGAAATTTATCTGGTGATTAAATACATCCAGAACATCCTCTAGTCGCCATGAAATCGTGTAATCATGTAACACAGGTAATTAAATACTTAGCATGCACATTGACCAGGTTATCAGTATATATCATCATCTTCACCAAATTCGTTCATGTCTCCGTTTCCATATCTGTTCTTAGATTTTGGCGGTTTTCCTGCAGATCTAGCTTTAATTGCTGGTTTTCGAATACTATCTTCTTGCAGTTCAAGAACTTTAGCTGAGGGCTTCCTCTTCCTTTTAGAGCCCACAGTCCCTTCTGTATCATCTATACTGAAGTTCCCTACAACTAAATAGCATAATAATTAAGTATGTTAGAACTACAAAAGGCGTTTCAATCCAACATTAGTTTTTGGTCAGAAAGAAATTAGAATATGAGATAGATATAATGCATGTAATTAGTGTTTAAATAAAGCAGATAAATCAAATATCCATTTACTTGCAGCCCTCATAAATTGAGAATTAGCCTCTTATACTACTCGTTCAGTTTCTGTTCTTAGCTTTGAACATATTCAAATGTTGATTCATACTTACAACAACATTAAATTTATGTAGCTTCAATTTCATTTGGATTTGTTGATAACTTTCACATTTCGATTTGAACATTAAGGTTCTCTTTCTTTTTCCTCTCTCTACGAAGACCCAGCTCGTGTTATTTTTCTTACATCCACAATACTATGACCCAAAGATAGTTTGTGATTTTACACGGAAGACCTGAGAACTATCAAATTTGCAGAGTTTCTCCGATTCCCACCGTTCAATTCCTGATCCACGCATTTTTACATACAGATATCGGTCATTATAGCACTATTTTTCTTATATAAGGTTCATGTCTCCCTTAAAGTTTCATATCATTTCTTTATCTAGACAATTAAACTTTTTTTGTCCGTCTTCTTTAACTTTCTGCACTTGATTCTATTGTATGGTTATTGTACCTTTTTCGAAGGGACACAAATCTAGAATAAAATAGATGACCTTTTTTTCACTTTTTATTTTGCATGTTACCCTAAAATTTCATGTGACTACTAAATTTCACCTAAACATTATAATTCGAAAACATTCAAGCATTCCAGTTGCAAACATTACACAGAACTGTTGACTTTTGTGCACATGAAGAAAAATGGCAATGATTATTGTGAAAATTTTGGTCTGTGCTAGTAACATCTTCTATTTTATACATTAAATTCTGAAATTTATTTTAGCATCTGTAATAAAAAAAATGTATAGATTTTATTATCTTTCAAGTGACCAGGCTTTGAGTTTAATTTTTTCATAATATCCTTCCATTTTTTGAAAACAATTTTAAATAATCTGGAAGATCTGAGTTACAGATTACCCAGATTTTAGATATTAACAAAATGATTAAAAGAAATGGTGATCGACATCGAGGGATTTCTAATCCAATACATCTAGATCCATTCTGTAGAGTCTAGACTCTTACCACTAGAGCAGTGGTCCTATACCAAGATTTGAGTCTTGAATCTACTAACTGTTATATGAATATAACGTTTTCCTAGATGAGTTGTCTTTTTGAAGCATATATTAGTGCTCTTACTTTGCGGAAAAGGTTGTAATGATTTTCTAGAATAAGCACAAGGTTGCTGTTCTAAAAATACATCTTTTAAAACCCACAATCCTTGTTCACATCAAGTCCTCCGAACCAATTATTTTCTTCAAACAAATTGATAATTGCATGATTATTAAACAGATAAATATGTATTTGCATAACTAGCAACATACTGTTAAATATCTGACTTCTATGTGCTATATACATGCATGCATGCATGTGTATGTATATGTATGTACTAGTGCGAACCAGTGCTTCACACACGGTATGATAAAAATAATATTAATTAAAACAACCAATTAATCAATGTGATATTTTGCACCGCTAATTTCAAAGAATTTGAAAAGAAATAATAATAACATAGTGGATTTCGCATTGAAAATATAACATTAGATGACATTTAAATATTAATAAGTTGAGATGTAACCAAATTTCAGAAAAGGGGTTGTTGATTTAAAATGTTGAGGGAAACTAAAAGTTTCAATGGTGATGATGGTAAAAGAACCACAATTTCTTACAGCAGAGAGCGATGATAGATCAATCTTACTATATATAAAAAATGAATCATTGATTTACTTAGGATAGTTATATTCAATTTATCTTGCATGTTTTTAAAACAGTGATAAAAAAATAATTAAGTGGAAATAAGAAAAGGAAGACCAAAAAATAAATTATTCGACCGGGAGACAAACAAATTCATAAAGTTTAAATTACTTTCATATTAACCATTTATTTAGAAAAATATAAAGCCTGTATTTTCATGAATCGTTGAGAAGTTTGAATTTTCTTTTTAAATTGTAAGAGAAATAAGTTAAGCTAGATCTAAATTTATACATTATATAGAATCATATTAGTTCGTTAAACTTTTATACCTTTCATATTTGTTAATTTCAAATGAAATTAAAGTTCATAGTGTTATTTAAGAAAGTGCACTTTATATATTATATCATATATGGTAAAAGAATGACGATGGTGGTTGAATTTATATGTTTTTTAAAAGAGTGGATGAAGAAAAGATGTTAAAATGAGAATTACTCAGCATGCCGAGTTGATATACATAATTAACAGTTGCTATGTTTTGATTAATATTTATTAGTTTTCTTACTAATTTACTTAAAATCGATGAAATTCAAACATAGATCATCTGCTTAATTATTTGAAATAACTACTTTGAATAAGATGAGGTTGAATTTGAATTTGAACAGAGTAAGGTAGTCTATTTTATATCTTACATATTACAAGAGCTTGTTGGTTTATTTAAAATAAAAGCTTAAGATAAACTATAGAACTCAATCCATGTGTATCTTGGTTATTATGCTTTTCTTTAATTTAGTATTGCTTATTTTAAATTTTAAAAAAAGTTATTCTTACTATTAATATCATAAGTGTTTGTAATATGTTATATTTTAGATGGAGCTTATATTTTAAAGAATAAAATCAATGAATTTCAATAAAGATCGTGCTTATATGCTGAAATAGCTACAAAATATAGGATCATAGAATGAAGCTTAGATCTTGGTTGAATTTCTAAGTAAAAAGGAAATTCGTGGTAAAAAATAAATGTTTTTTAAGTGGGCTAAGTGTACCAAAATTTTAAGTAAAATGAGGAAAATATGATTCTTGAGAGTACACTAAATCAAGTAGTGATAAGTATTTAAGTTCTGAAATTATGAGAAAAGGAAAAAACCATGAGTGAGATTTGACTTTAATATATATGGTAAATTGTAGACTCATGCTACGCACACAACATGCTAAAGTTACATAATTTAAAACAACTAATTTTTTGTGATGATTATAATGATGTTTCCAAAATACAAGATTGATGAAACACTCATGCTAGCGAGTTTATCGCTTAGCATGAGATAAATATTAATACGAAATAGGGTATTAACACTGATCAGTTAGGTAAAACATATTCTTTATATTAAATTTGTTCCAACTATACATCACCTAAAACATACTTGTTTCTAGTTGAAATTCAACCACAAAAACCCTTTATTACACCATAATGAGTAGAATAAAATAAAAATTGAACGAAAATAGAGTAGATTTATAAAAAGAAAACAAAATGTATTTTGAACACCATATCATAGAGTTTAATGAACTATCGTAGAAAAATCCATTCCGATAACACCAAGTATTTGCAACATTTATAATGTATAAATTATTCTCAACATTCCATTTATTGAACTTCAAATACCAATGTAAAAACTCTAGCATCTCTATTACTTTTAGATTAAATGTCTTCTTTGAGAAGGTTTTTATCCGCTATTTGAATATGAAGGGACAATAGTTCTTCCGCCATAGATAAGTACAAAGAACCTTCGAATTTGACACCTTACGAAGTTGATGCGTTTCCTTCCGTATCCTAACTGTAAATCTATTAAATAATAGTAAAGCGGAATAATTTGAAGCTCTCCCATTAATTCTAGAAGCTACCTCTATCCTCCTTAATTCTCTCCGAGTCTAGATATTAAATTTTCAAAATCATGTAATTTACCACTTTTACAATTATTCTACTAAACTCCACATACTATTTTACATTCAAATACCTACTTTTTTCGAAAATCTACAATTATTTACAAATCTTTGACGATTCACTCTCAAAATTTGACATTAAAGTCCACGCATTTAAATTAATTACATAACTCAAACTTTAACTAATTTATAAACTTAGTCAAGTAATATTTATCATAAAATCCTAAAAGATGCAAGTTTCAATACGTATACTACATGTGCATCAACAAATTGGTTAAAAAAATCATTTTGATGCATATATAAATAACATAACATAAATTATATGCAATGACCAAAAAAATTACTTTATAATTTATTTATTGAATGAATTTATCATACATTGCACTGTAAAATTTTATTAATTTCAAATATCTAAATTTTATATATTTTTTTACAATTACTTAAAAACCCGTCTCGGTTATCTCCTAATATTTTACATCTGAATCTATATATTTAACTAGTTGTGTAATCTTAAATTTAAACTATTTAAATAAATATGATTAACTAATATATATTTATTAATCCATCAATGTATACAATATTCGTATATATATGAGAAAAATAATAAAATTATTTCTTTATTCGGATATAAAGATATTTAAATCAAATAACATAAAATGTATATATATATAAATAATAATAAATCTTTTAATTTCTAATTCATTTATCTCTAAAAATTAATCATACATTACATAACATAATTTCATTTTTAACAACCTTTAAAAGATAAATTTATAATTTACAACATTACAATGTGAACGCACATATTACACCGATAAAAATTGAATTATATAAGTATTTTCACTTTCAACGTGTTATTAAACCATACACAACTCAAATAAATCATACATAACATTATTTCGCAATTAACAAAGTTGTGAGCATGACCCTCCTAAAACAACATGAAATCTATGGTTAACTAGACTGATAAAATTAAAATTAAAATCAAAACTAAATAATGGAAAAAAAGTTCACATAGATAAGCTAACCATAATATGTTCTCAATTATAAATATGTAAAAAACACTTATCACTTTTTTCCAACTTTTTTGCATTTGACTCCTTATCTTTAATTAGTTACGTTAACCGTTAATTCAATTTATTTAAATAATTTAATTATTTAATGTTCATTAATCCATTTATAAATCCTTTGAAAAAATGACTTTCAATATATAGACAACAATCATACTAACAAAAATGGTAAAATGATTTATTTACTTATGCATATGAAAATGTATGTCACATAACATAAATTATTTACATATACAGTATTAACAATTTTAATTTATAACCTTTTTTTAGTTGGGACATTAACTTTTATAGAGATATGTAGTTAGCGAGGATTAAACCATCAACCTTATATCCGAGCGTTCCATGCCATTTTAATTTATGATTAATATATCACAGTAAATTTATCATATATTCCATAATAAAATATATTTTTAGCAATAACTAAAATATATATACTATTTTTTAATAACATTACGTGTGCAACGCACGGGTTCCACACTAGTCATCTATAATAATCCAATCTTACAACTAAGAGTGTGAAACATGATAAACTATTAAGATATATTTGAAATATTGTTAGTTGCAGTAGGATACCAATTTTTTTACTATACATTAGTCTACTTATGAACCTGATTAAAATATGTTATTAGATTTGTAAACTTAAATAGTAACATATATATATAATTTAAAGAAACCTTTGACACTTCTAGCTATTGTTCAAATTATTTAATATGTGTAATCATCTCATCTTGACACCTCGCCATGGCTTTTTGCCACTTTATATGTGATGACATATAACTATTGTCAATCTGTATTCGTATTGAGATTTTACAAACGTGGACAAATATTCTTATATTCTCACATATACTGAATGTATGTAATATATAATGACAGAATATGTTCATTTAAAGCAAATTGTTTATAGATATAAAATATAAAAAAATTGGATTATACATAAAGTAAGAAAAAAAATATTGTGAATTGAATGGGAAAGAAAGTTGAATATCATTCGATTCTACAGAGAAACGGAGGAAGTAAATAAATAAAAAACTTAAGAAAAAAACTCATGATTTGAACTTAATTTATAAAAAATATATAAAAATATATTATACAAAATAATTCCTACTTAACCGTAGGAAAAAGGAAGAAGTAAATAAACTCTAAGTATCTTGTACCTTATGGTTCTAAAATATTGCACAATCTAACCTTTCGAGATAATAAATGCAATTTCAATGAAACGTGAAGACCCATGATGATTCAAATCAATTATTTGCAGATATGCAATATAAAATTATTGAAATATAAGAGAGAGAAATTTAATGAATTGAGTGGGGAAAAGTTTCTAATATCACCAAAGTTTAAACCTTACCACCATAACCTACAACCTTTTTTATGGTTGAATTGTGCAAACGAAATTGTGATATGATTTTGAGTTTTTATGATGTCCAAGATTATAAAAGAAACAAAAACGAAAGAAACAAACAAAGTGAAAAAAGATTTTGCTTTTGATGAGAAAAAAGAAACTTTTTTTTAGGTTTGAACTTTATAGAAAAATATAATAGAATTGAATAAAATGAGCAGAACTAATAAAAAAGGGAAGTCATAGGTACATTCGGAGACACCAGAATATGTACGAATGAATCAAGAAGAAATAAGGTATTAATTCTAAAGCTACGAAAAAAATACAAAAGGATTAGGAGACTAAAGAGAAAATAAAATGAAAGGAAACAAATATATTAGAGATTTGTGAAAGATCCAACTTTAATATATACGGTAGAAGTTAGGACACATTTTTGTTTCCATGTAAAGCTCAAGATTAAGACGAAAAATAAATGAAGAAAGGAAGAAAGCAATTAGAGATTTTATTTTAGTTAGGAAAAAAATATTTTTGTTTAGAGATTGAACTACATATATATGCTAATGGAATCGAATAGGAAGAATGCAAAATAGGCAAAACTAACGTTAAAGTTGAACTACTAAACTGCTAAAATTTCAAATTGATTTCGTTTAACTTCTTTTTAACTCAAACACAACTTAGAAACCATCCACTGTTTTTCAAGAGGTTCAATATAAAAAATTCACTTTCAACATTGTTTATTCTCATCGTCAATTTCTAGCAATTAAATTGTGCATATTTAGATAACAAAAGATCCAAAATAAACCTACAAAGTAAAAAAAGCAATTTGGTTCAGTAGAGTTGAGATTATTCATTGAAAAGAACTAATAAAAAATTCAAATCACTTTAAATATTTTAGTTGCAGATCTAAAATCATGATCTGAACTTAACTTATAAAAATAATAAATAAAAATATATTGTATAGATTCTTACTTATTTATAGAGAAAAGAAAGAAGAAAATAAACTCTAACTATGTTTTTCTGTATGATTCAAAAACAGTGTACAGACTTATCGTCCCAAAAGTTAAATGCAATGTCAATTAAAAGTGAACACCTACGGTGATTCAAAGCAAATTATTTGTAAATATGTTCTATAAACAATGAGTTATACATAGAGTATTAAAAAAAATCTAGTGAACTAAGTGGGAAAGAGAGTGGAAAAAGAGTTGAATGTTATCTAAGTTTAAACCTTTTTGAATGATTGAATTGTGCAATTGAAATAGTGATATGACTTTAAATTATTACGGAGTCGGAGACTAAAGAGAAACTGAAATGGAAGAAGGAAACAAAGAGTACATAGATCTTATTTTTGATGAGAAAAATAATTTCTTCTTAGGGTATGAACTTTATGGAGAAATAAAATAAAATTGACTAAAATGGGTAAATTTAATAAAATGGAAAGTTAGAAGAACATGATGTTGCAAATGGATATATTAAAACTTGTTAAATGACAAATTTTAGAGATGTAAACATGAAATATACACATGAACAAAGAAGAAATAAATTTTAATTCCAAAATTATAAGAAAAGAGCAAAACGATAAGAAAATATCCAACTTTAATCTATATAGCATTTTGAATTCTTGTGGATTTAAGATTAAAGAGAAAATAAATGGAAAGAAAGAACAAATAGATTAAAACTCTGAGAAATATCCAACTTTGTTATATACAATAAGAGTTATGAAGTCACTTTGATTTCATGTGAAGTTTGAGATTAAAGTGAAATATTAAATGGAAGAAGGGAATATAGCATTCACAGATTTTATTTTAGAGGAGAAGAAAATAATATATTTTTTTAGGGATTGAACTACATAGATAAGCATAATACAATGGAATTGAACGAATATAAAATGAGGAAAACTATTTTAAAGCTGAAACTAATAAAATATCAAATTTTCAAGTTGACTTTTCAAACTTCTTTTAAAATCCAAATATAGCTTGGGCATCGTGCATGGTTTCTCAAAACGTTAAATGTAAATAATTTAACATTCAACTTTCTTTATTTTCATTGCTAATCACCAACGGTTAGATTGTACGTATTTGCAGAATAAAAGATCAAAAAATAAGCCTGCAAGTTACAAAATAAACGATAAATTGGTTTCGTAAAGTTGAGATTATTATTCGAAAAATAACTAATCAGTAATTGAAGTTGCTTTCAATATTTTAGTTATGCATCAAAAATCATGATCTTAACTTAATTTCTAAAAATAATAAATAAAAGTGCATTGTAAAAACTAATCCTTACTTATTTATAGATAAAAAGAATAAGAAAATAAACTCTAAATATGTTGAACATTTCGATTCTTAAATATTGTACAGATGTATGTTTTGAGATAATAAATGCAATTTTATATAAAACTAAAAATCTAAGATAATTCAAAACAAATTTGTAATAGGTATAGAATATAAAAAATTGAATTAAACTACATTTAGCAAAAAGCTAGTGAATTTAAGGAGAAAGAGAGTTGAATATTATGCATCCTTCTGTTGATTGAATTGTGTAGTTGAATTTGTGATATGATTTTGAGTCCTTGTGAAGCTTGGGATTAAGGAAGAACTAAATGAAGAAGGAAAAAATAGAATAAATATTTATTTTTGATGAGAGAACATAAACTTCTTGGGTTTTAACTTTGTAGAGAAATAAAATAGAATTAACATAATGCGTAAATTTAATAAAACGGAAAGTCAAAAGGACATGGTATTACACCTCAATATATTAAAGCTTGTTAAATGTGAAAATTTACAAGGGTAAATATGAAACTATACACATGAATCAAGAAGAATTAAGGATTTTAATTCTAAAATTATGAGAAAAAAAATTAGGAAAGATCCATCTTGTGTATATAGTATATAAAAATTGTTGATATGATTTTAAGTCTTTGTGGGGCCTAAGATTAAAAAGGAACTAAATGAAATAAGAAAAAAAATTCAATTTTGATGAGAAAAAGAAACTTCTGCTATGGGTTTGAACTTAGAGAAATGAAAATAGAATTTAACATTATGAGTAAATTTAATAAACGGAGAAGTCAAATGAACATGGTGTTACACCTGAATATATTGAAGTTTGTTAAATGTGAATATTTAAAGGGGTAAATGCAAGGTTTTAAATCTCGTTAATCTCACCCGAGATAATAATCCGAGATTTTCTCCAAAATTCGAGATTTGACAGCTTGGTTAGTTATCGAAGTTTTAAGTCTCGTTCATTTTAGCCAAAATATTAGTCCGAGATTTTCTCCAAAATCTGAGATTTGAAACCTTGGGTAAATGTCAAAATATACACATGAATCAAGAAGAATTAAGTATTTTAATTCTAAAATTAATGTACTGCTAAAAGCACCCAAAAAAATGCTGAGGGGTACCACGGTCGGCGGTTACTCGCCGACCAAACACTATTCGGTCGGCGGTTGTCTACCGACCGCAGTGTAAAAAAATTCCATGGTAGCTTCTAGCACTTTTTCATGTACTTTTAGCAACATGGTTGTTATCCCACCTTTTAGCAAAGCCGAGATATCAAGAAATTAACTGAGAATCAATGATTACTAGTCACAAATATCGGTTATGCATTACAGGTTCGCTATGGATATCGATGAATTTTGTCCGAGTCCAGATCGAGCTACAATTAACAGGACATGACAAGCAAAGCCATAAAATCCGACGCTTCAAATTTCAGGTCAATCGGAGTTCGTATGATCGAGATATGATCGATACAAGATGAGGGAAACACGCCGTTCGAATCGATACGTGCGCCTTGTTCGTATCCATCGAGGAACATCTAATTTCGAATCCATCATGTTCGAATCAATCTACAGTAGCGCTGTTCGAATCCATTGAGTCTGATTCGATCAGAGTGACTTCACCTCGTATGTGTTCGTATCGATCAAAACGTTTTCGCCTCGCATCCATGGAGTTCGTATCGATCAGAGTGGAACTATTTGTATCCATCGTTTATCCATAGTTTCGAATCGATCAGCAATGTCCACTTCGTATCCATCAAACATCGATGCGAACAGGGCTACAAACGATCGATTCGAAGTCAGTGCTTTTTATTGATACGAAATAGAACACGAACCATCGATACGAACAAGGTGCAAATAAGACTCGGTCAACTCGACGAGAAGGGTGGATCGATCCAGGAATTTCGTGCCACGTCATCTCGCGCGCACGTGCTTTAGATCGAGTCGACGAGAACGATACGAACGTATCGAGTCGAACGAAACAGCCTAAAGAAAACTCCAACTCGTATTGATCATATCTCCTAATCCACAAGTCCAAATGCTATGAAATTTTCACGGGAGCTTGCGTACATGCTAAAGAAGGTTCATGCCAAATTTCAACTCGGTTGGACCAAATCTTGATCGATACGAAATTGGTTCGTATCGATCACGAATCGAGCCGAAACTTCATGGGATCGATCGCGTGGGCCCACTCACGTGCTAGAAGAAGTCTCCCGAAGTTTGAGCCAGATATTTGCATGGAGCGCCTATAAATAGCACCCTAGAGCCTACAGAAAAGGGACTTTTGGATCGAGCCACATCCAGACTCTACCGAAATCACGATTGCACTCAAACTCCATCATTGTACTTGAAAATTACTGTTGTAATTCACTGTAACCAGCAAGAACGTCAATAAAAGATTATCCTTTGAAGTGGACGTAGGCCGGAAATAGCTGAACCACTATAAATCTCGTGTTTCTGTTCATTATTTTCCAATTGGTGTTCTCTATTTTGCCTGGACCTGAGATTTGTGTTAGAGTATTGTTGATTTGTATTCATATATTGGTGTTTTCACGATATTCGGAGTTTGTGACCAATTTTGATGCAAACGATGGTAAAATTATTATTTTTAAAAAGATATTAGAAGAGAACCATCTTTTATGTATATGGTATAAGATCGTATAAAATACTATAGAAGTTATGACACATTTTTGATTCCATGTGAAGCTCAAGATTAAAGTGAAAAATAAATGAAAGAATGAAAGAAAGCAATTAGAGATTTCATTTTAGATGGGAAAAAAGAATATTTTTGCTTAGAATTGAACTACATATATATATGCTAATGGAATTGAATAGGAAGAATGCAAAATAAGCAAAACTAATGTTAAAGTTGAAATTACTAAACTGCTAAAAAATTTAATTGATTTCGTTTTTCTTTTAAACCCAAACACAACTTAGAAACCATTCATTGTTTTTCAAGAGGTTCAATATAAAAAATTTACTTTCAACATTGTTTATTTTCATCGCCAATTTCTAGCGATTAAATTGTGCATATGTACAGAACAAAAGATCCAAAATAAACCTACAAAGCAAAAAAAAGAAGCAATTTGGTTTAGTAAAGTTGAGATTATTCATTGAAAAAGAAATAATAAAAATTGAAATCGCTTTAAATATTTTAGTTGCATGTATAAAATCATGATCTGAACTTAATTTATAAAAATAGTAAATAAAAATATATTGTATAGATTCTTACTTGTTTATAGAGAAAAGGAAAAAGAAAATAAAACTCTAACTGCGTTGTTCCGTATGATCCAAAAACAATGTACAGGCTTATCATCCCAAGAAATAAATGCAGTGTCAATTAAAAGTGAATTCAAAGCAAATTATTTATAAATATGGAATATAAAAAGATGAGTACACATAGAGTAATAAAAAAATATTAAACTGAGTGGGAAAGAGAGTGGAAAAAGAGTTGAATGTTATCTAAGTCAAACCTTATAATCACATTATGACTCTTTTTAATGATTGAATTGTGCAATTGAAATAGTGATTGACTTTGAGTTATTATAGAGTCGGAGACTAAAGAGAAACTGAAATGAAAGAAGGGAATAAAGAGAATAGAGAGTATTTTTGATGAGAAAAAAAAACATCTTCTTAAGGTATGAACTTTATAGAGAAATAAAATAAAATTAACTAAAATGGGTAAATTTAATAAAATGGAAAGTCAAAGGAACATGATGTTACACATGAATATATTGAAATTTGTTAAATGATAAATTTTAGAGGTGTAAAGGTGAAAATACACACATGGACAAAGAAAAAATAAATTTTAACTCCAAAATTATAAGAAAAATTCCAACTTTAGTCTATATAGTATTTTGAGTTCTTGTGGATTTGAGATTAAAGAGAAAGTAAATGGAAAGAAAGAATAAATAGATTAAAATTCTGAGAGATATCCAACTTTGTTATATATACAATAAGAGTTATGAAGTCACTTTGATTTCATATGAAGCTCGAGATTAAAGTGAAATATTAAGTGGATGAACGGAATAAAGCTTTCACAAATTTTATTTTAAAGGAGAAAAAATATTTTTTATCTTAGGGATTGAACTACATAGATAAGAATAATACAATGGAATAGAATGAATATAAAATGGGCAAAACTAAATAAATTTGGAAAAGAGAAAAACAATTGTTACACAAGTATTTAATAAAAGTAATTAAAGGAGAAATTTTAAAGCTGAAATTAATAAACTATCAAATTTTCAAGTTGATTTTTTTTAACTTCTTTTAAAATCCAAATATAGCTCAGGCACCATCCATAGTTTTTCAAAACGCTAAACATAAATAATTTAACATTCAACCTTCTTATTTTCATTGCTAATCATCAGCAGTTAGATTGTGCATATTTGCATAATAAAAGATCAAAAAATAAGCCTATAAGTTACAAAAGAAACGGTAAATTGGCTTAGTACAGTTGAGATTATTCTTCGAAAAATAACTAGTCGATAATTGAAATCACTTTTAATATTTTAATTACACATCAAAAATCATGATCTTAACTTAATTTCTAAAAATAATAAATAAAGGTGCATTGTAAAAACTAATCCTTACTTATTTATAGATAAAAAGAATAAGAAAATAAACTCTAAATATGTTGAACCTTTCGATTCTTAAATACTGTATAGATGTATGTTTCGAGGTAATAAATGCAATTCTATATAAAACTAAATATCTACGATGATTCAAAACAAATTTTTAATCGGTATAGAATATAAAAAATTGAATTAAACTACAGTTAGCAAAAGGCCAGTGAATTTAAGGGGAAAGAGAGTTGAATATCATCGAAATTTAAACTTTACCATCATATTATGCAACCTTCTGTTGATTGAATTGTGCAGTTGAATTTGTAATATGATTTTGAGTCCTTGTGGAGCTTGAGATTAAAGAGGAACTAAAATAAAAGAAGAAAAGAAGAATAAATATTTTATTTTTGATAAGAGAACATAAACTTCTTGGGATTTGAACATTATAGAGAAATAAAATAGAACCAACATAATGAGTAAATTTAACAAAACGGAAAGTCAAAGAGACATGGTATTACACTTGAATAGATTAAAGCTTGTTAAATGTGAAAATATACACATGAATCAAGAATAATTAAGGATTTTAATTCTAAAATTATGAGGAAAAAATAAAAGATATTAGGAGAGATCCATCTTTTATGTATATATAGTATATAAGAATTGTACAATTGAGTTTGTTGTATGATTTTTGAGTCATTGTGAAGCATAAGATTAAAGAGGAACTAAAAAGAATTAGAAAAAAAGAACAAATATTTCAATTTTGATGAGAAAAAGAAACTTCTCCTTGGAATTTGAACTTAGAGAAATGAAATAAAATTTTGATGAGAAAGTCAAAGGAACATGATGTTACACCTGAATATATTAAAGCTTGTTAAATATGAAAATTTAGAGGGGTAAATGTGAAAATATACACATGAATCAAGGAGAAGTTGAATATCATCGAAATGTAAACGTTACCATCATATTATGCAACCTTCTGTTGAATGAATTGTGCAGTTGAATTTGTGATATGATTTGAGTCCTTGAGGAGCTTGAGATTAAAGAGGAACTAAAATAAAAGAAGAAAAGGAGAATAAATATTTTATTTTTGACGAGAGAACATAAATTTCTTGGGATTTGAACTTTATAGAGAAATAAAATAGAATTAACATAATGAGTAAATTTAATAAAACGGAAAGTCAAAGAAACATGGTATTACACCTGAATATATTAAAGCTTGTTAAATGTGAAAATATACACATGAATCAAGAATAATTAAGGATTTTAATTCTAAAATTATGAGGAAAAAATAAAAGATATTAGGAGAGATCTATCTTTTATGTATATAGTATATAAGAATTGTACAATTGAGTTTGTTATATGATTTCTGAGCCATTGTGGAGCATAAGATTAAAGAGGAACTAAAATGAAATAGAAAATGAAAAGAATAAATATTGCAATTTTGATGAGAAAAAGAAACTTCTGCTTGGGATTTGAACATAGAGAAATGAAATAAAATTTAACATAATGAGTAAATTTAATAAAAGGAAAAGTCAAAGGAACATGGTGTTACACTTGAATATATTAAAGCTTGTTAAACATGAAAATTTAGAGAGGTAAATGTGAAAATATACGCATGAATCAAGGAAAAGTTGAATATCATCGAAATTTAAAACTTTATCATCATATTATGCAACCTTTTGTTGATTGAATTGTGCATTTGAATTTGTTATATGATTTTGAGTCCTTGTGGAGTTTGAGATTAAAGAGGAACTAAAATAAAAGAAGAAAAGAAGAATAAATATTTTATGTTTGATGAGAGAACATAAACTTCTTGGGATTTGAATTTTATAGAGAAATAAAATAGAATTAACATAATGAGTAAATTTAATAAAACGGAAAGTCAAAGAGACATGGTATTACACCTGAATATATTAAAGCTTGTTAAATGTGAAAATATACACATGAATCAAGAATAATTAAGGATTTTAATTCTAAAATTATGAGAAAAAAATAAAAGATATTAGGAGAGATTCATCTTTTATGTGAATAGTATATAAGAATTGTACAATTGAGTTTGTTATATGATTTTTGAGTCATTGTGGAGCATAAGATTAAAGAGGAACTAAAATGAAATAGAAAAAAAAAAAGAATAAGTATTTCAATTTTGATGAGAGAAAAAACTTCTGCTTGGGATTTGAACTTAGAGAAATGAAATAAAATTTAACATAAAGAGTAATTAATAAAAGGAAAAGTCAAAAGAACATGGTGTTACACCTAAATATATTAAAGCTTGTTAAATATGAAAATTTAGAGGGGTAAATGTGAAAATATACACATGAATTAAGGAGAATTAAGGATTTTAATTCTAAGATTGTGAGAAAAAAGAAAAGATATTATGAGAGATCCATCTTTTATGTATATAGTATAAGATGTATGTATGTCATACCACATCACAAAAACAAAAGAAGGTATCACAATGTATATTGTTTGCTGACATCATATCAGCATATAAGTGACATCAGAAACTATAGTTTTTTAGATGATTATCAGTGGACTAGGTCGGCGAACACAAGTTTATTGAGGAAACAATCAAGGTAAAGTGTTATTGAACCAGTGGTGAGCAAATCTGCTTGTAAGAATTTATGTATCTAAGATAATTACCTAGAAATATGCAAAGATCGATAGGGATGTAGACAAAAGATGTTTGTTGAAATGGAGATGTTTATCAATACTGATATGATGGAATCTAACCGTGTAAACTTTCAAACATGTTTCAAAAATGATGAAAATGAGCATTAAATGAACATAGGAAATTTCTACCGTCACGTGGTATGTGTTGACAGTGGAAATAATAAGGTGATAGGACAATAAACACTAAACAAACTAGACTTGATCTCTATAGAAGACAACAGCGGAAACACTGACAATTGTTTAGTTGATCATCTTCATAAAAGGCTAGTGAAAGTCTTTATTGGAAAGAAGAGCATGAATAATAATCAGAAATATCAAAGGCACGAATATGATTGGAAGGATAGATATGATAGATCACACCGCATGAAAAAACAGTACTTAACTACAAACCCCTACTTTATCATCTGACAATATGTATAGTTGACTCCAATCCTTAGGAGTAGAGATGAGAAGATGCTCACTTTCAGCTTTCGCAATAACACAGCTTGTAATGATCAAGTAATGATTGGGTTATTCAGCATACCCAAACCACTGTCTGCTTCCAAATTTTATACACGGTTATTCCAACTTTTACATCTTGATTAGCATGTCATTTCCCTTTAAACGATAAATTAAAAATAAATGCTTTGCATGAGTAGAAAGAACTCTAATGCGGATGAATTTGGATAAAAATAATAACTGAACTATGGTGATATTTAAGGATATGCAATGTGCTAGTAAGTGATGTAAACCTTTAATAGTCTACTATTAGATTAAAAATTAGCCAAAGACACACACACACACATATAAGGAAGATACCTTCTGCAGGACTTGAAATTGGAAGTATAGCGTGACCGTTCTGATCAGGTTCAACCATGAAGGGATAATTAGAATTATCACTATCATCAAGCTTTGATGATATTGCAGGGCCCTTATCTTCTTGTGGATCAGTAACATCTGGCAAAGGATCCGTTGGCAAGAAAATAAGCTCATCCTGCGACACATCTGAATCGCTAAATGTTGAATCCTTCTCAACTGTCAAGATATCGACATCATCATCCAAATTCATCTCCAACTTTTTCACCTACAAATAATCACTGTATGTATCACTATATTATATTACTCACCTGCAGAGCATCTCTCTCCCAATTTAGTCATATTATTCACCTAACCAGTCTTAGTATCTTTAGGCTTAACATAGTTCAATGTTTAGTGTTTCTTTTGTTATTTGCCTTCTGCTTGTTTATACTTTTCGATGGTTTGGTTTGTTAATGAAATTTTAGTATTTCCAATGGTTTTTCATCAAACAGTTTACTAAATCATCATATGATGGACTACTTTTATTATCATTAGACTTATTCAGAAGATTGAAAGGATGCATGTGCAAATAGGTGCAAATAGTTTAGCACTTCACTTAAGTGTTAACGCTAATTCTATTACCATCCCTAATTATGCCTTTCCCACCCCCATTTAAACTTAAAAAGAATTTAATGGCTATTTTACCCTTAATACAACCCTAAATTTCTAACTGATGTTTCATTTCCTACTTTCTTATTCTGGAAAACAGAACAATAAAGCAAAATCAAAATAGTAAAGTAGACAATACTAACTTTAAAGATAGGGATGGTTTTGTTCTAATTTTCAAATATGACTTCCTTTTCTCATCATTTTTGTAGAGAAGTTGAACTGCTATTTCTCCATTTTTCCCCTTAATAGTGCATACTTTCTTTGGTATGTAAGAAAAATGTATTGCCAAAATTACTAGAATTTGATAGAGACCTAGTTAGCTAGATGCTTGAAACTAGTGAAAACATACTGCACCAGTAGCTTTGATTGATGAAAACCTAGTATGAATCGTGCTAAGAATCAAACCTAAAACTAGTATGAAACACTCTATGTTTCTACCAAAACCTAATGCACACTTAACTGCACACTTGATATTTTTTGAAATTTTATTACAGTACATTATACATGAAGAGAAGGAGAAAGAGACAATTATGGATGAAGAGATGGAATGAATACATTAAAATGAAATGAGCTGTATTTGTGGAATATTGTGGGATGATAAAAGGAAAATATGAGGTACAATATTTTGTAGAAGCTGAGGTGGGAAAGGCAAGATAAGAAGGTTTAATAAAATTAGCCAAGTGTTAATATCTGCTATAAGCAACTATTGATTCAAGTTCAAGCCACCAATGCATTATATTTATGCATACCTTTTGAGTATCAGGCACCACATCAAACTCATCCTCTCTCTCAACGTACTCTTCATTCTCTTCAAGTTCTTTAAAGTCGGGTGCAAATGCACTCCAGTTCTCAGTATAATCTTTAGCCCATATATAAACCAAGCCAGTTACAGAAACAGAGACCACCAAAGGACGGACTGGATGCCATAAAAGATCAATTAGCGCTTCTTTAGGCCCTTCCAGAATTTTCACCAAGTACCCAGATCGATCCCAGATATAAATCTTATGCTCTCCTTTGCTAGCGGAAGCACTGACCACCCACTCACCATCACCACTAAAACAAGGAGCTTTCCACTGCATCTTCGTCACAACATCTTGAAACTCTCGAGAGGGAAGTAAACATTTTGAGCCCACTGCTTTCAATTTTTCAATCCCATGGAATTCATTTGTATCTTTTCCCATTTCTTCAAGTGCTTTAGCAGCACCTTTTATAGGTAACAGATTCTCATACAGTCGTATAACTCGATCATTGGAATTTGTTAGCAAATACAGCCCATTTCTACTGAATGTTATATTTTTTATGATGGATGAGCCTGAAGAAGGTACAAGGGCAAGAACTTGGCTGTTGTAATCTACGATCAAAATCTCACCTTTATTATTACCAACATATATTAGATCCCCATATTTGTTAAAAGTTGCAGCAGTGGGTGAAATAGTTCGATTGCGAGGGTTGGAAGTGAGGCCAGTCCCAGACTCAGATACAGATACAGGCAAGGTTGTAGTATTTCCAGTGTTAAGATCAACAAGTATTGGAGCAGAAGAAAGAGGGCAGGCTAAGGAAACAGTAGGCATGTGAGAACTTGGATGAAGACGTGCAAGCAGAGTAGTTTGTGGGAGTGTGACACGCGCAACTTTTGTGCCATTTTTTACATCCCAAAGAAACAAAGATTTGTCGGTAGAGGAAGCAAGTAAATGGTGGCCCAACTTAGACCAACATACACTAGTTATAGGTGAAACACAGTCTTTATCGCGTAGCTCTTTAGCGATCCCTCTTGTTTCAAAATCCCATATTACACAGCTACCATCTGAGCATCCCGCTGAATTATAACAAAAAAATGGATGAGCATTCAAGAAACTTAATACTAATAATAGTATTGTAATAGATAACAATGAAATCATTGAAGAAGAAATATGGAAGTACAGATTGTAAATATAGGAAACCAGCTAAAAATATCATGTTGCATATGTGTGTTAATTCATGATAAGATAGTCCACATTAGTAAAGAAATTGAACTGATCTTGGGAATTCTATAATACCCAGGTCCAAAAAACATTCCAGTAATGTATTAATGCTTGTCAATCAAGCCCCTTTTAAGTTAAGTTCGGATTAATATGTTGATTTAATTGGCCAGTTAAGAAGAAAGTATACAAGATCCAACCTCTCCACCAACTGTTTAAATCTAAGAAGAAAAAAAACAATGACTGAATTGGTACTAACATATATTGAATTACATGTTTTCCCCTTTCCACTAACTGTATATTCGCAAGCTTATGCAATTACCAACAGTGACCTTCTAGTGGTACTAGATCCTTTTGTTCAACAACTTGGTATTAAACCTTTAAAGACCAGTCTTGTGTTAAGGGTTTTATTCCAAAAATCAACATCACAGTTCTATTGAATGCATTTTCATGTCTGCATTTGTCTCATACATATTTTGGAACATTGTATAATTAGGTATTGTTTACTTACCCTAATTCAGAAAACATCTCAAGTTCAACGTATGCTGAAATCCAAAAGAGAATAAAAAGAAACAAAATTAAAGGTTGTCACAATACACCATGTATCATATACCAATTGACAGTACTTCACGTTGAAATAAAAGGATAAAACAACTTCTAAGACCTGTTTACTTCAATATAAAAAAATTCGCTAAAACAAAAGAAACTTTTTTTTAAGAGTAATTTTAACAAATACTTGTACAAGTTGATTTTTTTTTTACTCCGTTTCAGAAGTTACAAAAAAGAAAAGGGGAAAAAACAGCAAATTCTAATTAGACTCCAGAGTATAGCATATCCAATTTCAACACCTAAAAGTACCACTCACCAGCAAGTAAAGTTCCTCTTCGATTAAACGCAATGCTTTTCATAATCCCGTGTTGCAAATACTCTTCAATAACTTCAGGAAAATCTCCTAATAAAGGATCTGAAGGAAAATAAAATCAAATTTAAAATTAAAATTTTGAAATCTAATTTGAGCAAAAAAAAATGATTTGGGCTCGAATCGTACCGATAATTGGGGCGTTCATCATATTGAGGCTCCCCAGCTTGATAATCTGAAAGGATTAACGGACTGCTACTGCAATGAACTCGATTTAACAACAGAAATCAGATGATAATAAGAGCTTCGACTAGTCTCATGTGACTGAATCGAGCGCTGAAAAACAATCGAGAGAATATAATTAAAAGCAATCGAGAAATATGGGCCGAAATAACAGATTGTCAATGCTCGGGGGAGGATTGCTAGATTGACCGGCGATTTGAGAAACGGAAACAACGGATCTAAAAAGCGATGGAGGACATCACGCGGGAGGAATGTTATTTCAGCCAGAAATTAGAGTACCAAAATTTATAGGGCATTGTTTTGGATCCTGCGATTTAAAAGTTGAATTTACCGGCGCCCTTAGATTATTTTCGCATCTTAGCCATGAACGGGTTAAAGAAGCACTTCCGGTCAACCATATCCCTATGCCTGTATTTAGTAAGAACTTAAGGCCGGGCTAGTAACTCCTATTCCTGTATTTTTACCCAGTACAGGAAATTATTGTCGAGAACAAAAAATTTCAGCGTTTTTGCCTCAAGGACAGACCTTCAATATTTTATCCTGAAGGACAACTTTCTTTAGGTATCAGTTTTTAGTTATTGATAGCAGTTTTTAGGTATCAGTTTGTAGTTATCGGCAGCAGTTTTTAGGTATCAGTTTTAGCTTGGTAGCAGTTTTGTTGTCCTTATGAATAATTTTGGAAAATATTTGTCCTTCTGAATAATTTTTAGAAGAATGTTTGTCCTTATGGTAAAAATATTGAGGTTGTGTCCTTGAGGCAAAAAATATACAAATCTTTGTCCTTTAAATTAATTCCCCCTTTTAAGTAATGAAAATGCTTATGTGACAAACATCTAAACCGTAAATAAAATTTTAGAAGGGACCACAAAGTAAATTATCAAATTGTCCTCTTGAATTCCATCAAATACATTATTCTTATGTTTTGATAGAAATTTCTGTTTTCCACGGTACCAATATCCTTAATGTAATTTTCAAACAAATCAATAATCTCGTGTTTTAAAGAACCAACTCAAACGCAGTTTAACCATGGTTAATATTGAACTTTTGAGCATTGGTTCGAAAAATAAACTTCAAAACTCTGAAAAAAACTTTAAACAGACCTCTTTGAACCGTGCGGTTCTTCAAATTTGGAGAAGAAAAAAAATGTACCTCGACCGCTTCATCTCTTATTTTCTCATAAAATAAAATGAAAGGAAAAGAATTCTTAGTCTTAGCCACCGAATTGAACTATTGGATTATATTATCAACTTTGGACGATCGAAGAAAATTTAAGCATATATTTAAGAGAACTAATTGAATCAAACTTATGTTATCTTAGAGAATAAGAAAATATATGCTTTGCACTAATGAAAAGGTTATGAAAACATGTCTTTAACTAATATGTGTTTTTAAATATCCAAAATGAACTTTTATGTCAATGTTCATTTTAGACTAAAAGCGGTAATGTATTCAAGTAGTGCACACAATTTGATGTTTTGGGAGTTCAATCTCAAGTCCTCTAGAACTTAGGTTTAATGTGTTTTAGCACTTGGTATGTGAGCTAATGATCCTCAACTTAAGCTTCATGAAGCGAGATCGGAAACGATAATTGTATAAAGTACTAGTAGACACTTAATATGGAATGAGAAATGTATTTTTTATTCTAATTATGTTTTTACGTAGAGAGATTATTTATATAAAAGCCATTTTTATGAGTTTAAGATATTTGATCGAAAACTCTCAATTGTAAACTAGTTATAAGGAAATAAATAGCATATAATAAGTAGTTGAATGGAGCTTCGTATTTCACGTGATATTATAGTAACATCCCATAAATTGAACGATAATCAATTTTAAAATTTTAGTTAATAATTAGTGACATCGAAAATAGAATTTTCACAAACGTCGAAATTTGATTGTGAAACTTGCATTTTTGCATTCGTGGCGATTTTCTGATCAATTTTCATATATAAAGTTCTACGATCGGTGTCCAAACGAAAATGTTATACCGTTTGAATATTACAGATCGTAAATAATTATATATGTAATTAAGAAAGTAAATGTAATTAATTAAAAACATTAATGTTAAAAGTTGCTTAACGGCTAGAAATAATTAATGCTAGTCAAATCGGTGTAAAATGGTATTAAATAACGTAATTAGGTAAACGAACGAATTGTTAACAATATTAAATAACCGATCAACCCCTAACTTGGGCCGATCGACTGCTAGCGGTCAACCGATGGAGGAATATCGGTCAATCCGTGGATGGCGGCGGCTGTAAATTTGACCTAGGTCGAACGACCTGGATTTAAAAGAATCTAATCTAACAGGTAATATTGGTTTGAACCTCTATAAATACAGGCTTACCCATCAATTTACTTCTCATATTTTTTGAAGCACGGTAAAGCTCAGTCATTTTCCTTTCTCCATAAATTCTTAAATCTAAATAAAACTATAATTTGTATATGTATTTACAAGTGGAGGATGGCGAAAAATAATAGAAAAGAAGAATAGAATCGAATCGAACCGCCAAAGCCAAGGTAAACAATAAATCCAAATCCAAAGTATATTCAAATCTCTTCTTAGATCTAAAATTTTAATATATATGTATATGCTTGCGGGTATAAGTAGCAGCCCGTTAATTAATCAGACTGTATAGAAATTCCAGATTTGTAGGTTAAATAGAATATGTGGGTAAATATGAATTAGAGGTTATTATGAAATTTATTGGGATTTAAGTAGTATTTTAATTCATTGGAATGAAGTATGTTGCATGTAAATTTCTATAAATTATCCAATTTTATAATTAAGAATAAAAGTGTATCGTTTGAAGTAACAAAGAATATGCCTAAAAGAAAGAGATGTATAAGATAAAGATGTTCGCCGTATTTTGTAATGTTTATTTCAATAAAAACAAAATGTAATTCCTCGTAATTCCAAACGTAAAACAAATGCCCTTCTAGATTGGTTACAAAATTTACAAGGCTAAAATTTTCTTTTTGGAGAAGGTGTTATTCCAACGCATTAAAATGCAAATATCGTTAAGTATAAACTAAAAAATTGTAAGTAGTAACAATAACAGCAGTCTAATTATAAAACGAGTATATGTGTAGCAGGAAAATAGGAGGAAGGATAAATTTTGAACAAAATTAGGCTGAAGGATAGAAAGTGTTTTTTTAGGCCAAAGGACAATCCTAGTTTTTTATAGTGTAAAGCTAAATATAATGCCTAAAATTAAAATTAGCATTTGTCCTTCAGTCTGAATGTTTTTCAAAGTTTGTCATCAACCTAAATTATAACAAACATTTTTCCTTCAACCTAAAAATAAAACTTGATGTCCTTCAGCTTAATTTTTTTTCAAAGTTTGTCATTTGTTCTAATTGCCCCTATATGTACAAAAAACAAGTTAGAAATTAAATAATAAGCGACGAAATGTAGGTAAAATAATGAAATGAGTAGACAAGAAAGTACTAACCGAAGGAAGATAGTAAGAATTAAAAAGGAACAATAACATAGATCTATGAAATAAAGGGGAAGTAAGCGGTAAAAGATATTTAAATCTTTTAAGTTAAAAGTTAGCAGTAAATGATATTAATGAAACAAGGAGTCGGCTCTGTAAAAATAACTAAATATTAACAATTGAACATCGGAGGCATAGTAAATAAATAAGTATGAATATATAAATAGCCTCAAGTATGCATTTATGATGGGTGTGAACTATTAAATTTAGCCAATAGCTTAGATTAAATAAGAATGACATAGTCATTAAAATGAGTTGGAATACGAGGTCAGTGGTGTTACACAATAAAAGTCTATCAACCGCAAGGACTGCCAGCAGTTGTGTATACATTATAATAATGCGAGACATATCCAACTGCGGGACCTATGGAATTATACGTTCGCGTATAGGTGAAGGGAATATACCAAAGTAGGAGGGTTCCCCTAGTTGAAATGTCAAAGGACAAATAGAGTCTGCTTCAACCTTTTGGGAGGGTTCCTCAGGTCGAAGTGTCATTGATTGCATTAGGCAATCTAAATGGGACGATGAGCTAAGCTCTGTGCTATGACAATGAGATTGGTACAAAACACGAGGAGTATGAGCTATTTAACATAGGTTAGGATCGTCATCGATCCTAAATGGTCAACGGAAAGACAAGGGTTACGCCTAAATGGACTGCACCTCCTACTAGTGTAGATCGCATTTAGGGCATGCACCGCCTCATAGTTGTTTATTAGTTTGTTTGTTGTTAGGAGGCAAAGCTAGATAACCTTTAATGGGGTCTTTCAAAAACGAGATAGAATATGGCCAATGTCGTAATTAGGCACTACGGAGTTCCTTGGTATACACAGGGGTGAAAACGTGATACTGCGTTTATGACGAATCCTTACGAGGTGTTGGGTTATGGATACTAGCGAGGAAAGTACCTTGGTCCAAAAGGTTATTCTAACTCCCTCCTCATTACAACCTATAAGATAGCTTTAGAGGAACAGATACTGGTACAAGGCGGGAACGTTGGAAGGATAGATTTCATTATGCATTCTCGAGACTGACAGGGACACTAAAGATTAAAGATGTCAGCCTTGTTCGGTAATCATATGTTTTATTACACTTTATTATTCCATTGCCAGTTTATATCAATATTGCTCTGATATACTTCTGTTATTTGCAGGATACCAAACACCAACGATTTGTACTTTGGTAGACTTGAGTTTTTGATTTAGCGAAAATCCAGGCCCATTGAGGTGCGGGTTGTTATATTTGGTATCAAAGTTAAGGTTAATCGATTATAGAAAATTAGGATGCATTGAGTTAATGTATTTGTATTTTTACTATAATTACACACACACAGAGACACTATATATGCCAAACTCTACAAATTCCAACTATAGAAGTAGTTACAACCATATTCGTAAAAGATGGAAAATACAACTATGAGTTGGAACAATCGAAGAAGTTGAAGGTATACACTTATCCGGATCACCCCTATGGAATAGGTCATATTGGAAGGCATTAACATAAGAAGAGCATGAATGCAACATATGGAAGAGTTCATAAAGCTGGATAGTACCTGACTCCCTTGTGGAACACAGACTGCCCTATGGTTATAGATCTACGTAGGATTACCAATTGATGATGTACATTAGATCCAAATAAGGGGAAAGTGAGAATCTATATGTTGAAGGTATCCGGAACAATAATTAAATTAGTTCCCGAAAGAAGGTGTGTAGTAATCACTCAAAGATGGTAGCCGAATTTTTAATATTCTGCAAGAAGATAAGTAAGTAAGAAAAGCAAAAAAAGTCTAAAAGAAAGGAGAAATAAAAATCCACTGAGTCCGACCCTATATGAAAGAATTTAATATAAAAGTTTGAAATGTTTTAATGTAAAAATCGAGGAACATTTACAAATAATATATTTGAAATGGTTTTCAAAAGAATTATTTAAAGGTAGAAAAACACTATTTTTGAGTAAATATTAGTTTTTTTGGAAAAATAAAATATCTAAATTTTATCTAAATAAAAAGTTCTACTAGAAATTAAAATGAATTAAATCGAAAAGTTCAGTAAATAGGTTTTTGTAATGAGTTATTTGTTTTGAAAAAAAATAGTAGAGCGTATATAGCTCGTTGATTTTTCTGAAACAAAAAATTTAAAGTTGTAAGATTCTTTTTAGGGGTGGACAATAAGAAGTGGCATTGATTTTAAGTGAGGTAAAAAAAATGGAAAGGAGATCAGAATTTGAAAACAAAGCAATAGGCAAACACACTGCAATGGTTCAATAAAAAAGACTGTAAACTGGGAGAATAGTTATATAAAGAAGAGACATTTAAATAAGAGTAGTTTAGGTAAAAGAAAGTTAAATAGTAGTAACATTATGAAATATAAATAGAAACAATGTTATAAACTTATTATAAAATAATGTTAGTAATTAGAAACAATATAGGAAATAAAAACAAAGAAAAATGGATAGTTTCCACAATTACGTGCAGTAATTTCACATACCGTTTTAGAAGTCCCTTTATATGCTATTAGAACCACCGCTAAGGTTTAAAGTGGAAGTAACATAAGTATTAGGAAAATAATAAAATGGAAGTTGCCCTTGTCTATTCTAGTTTTTATTTTTAAAAGTTATAAAGGATGTCTTAGAAACGTTGTAAAGTGCATTTTTGAAGAATACGGTTTGATATAAAAAATGAGTTTTTGGAAGATAAAATTTAATAAATGGTTTGAATTAAAAATCCCTTTTTTTAAGAAGTAAACTCTTTGTTGTGAAAAGGTTTTGAAGGAAAAGTTGATTTACAGGAAAAGAAAAGAAACATTTTAAATTAAATTGCTAACATTTCCTTTTAAACTTAATTGATAAATTCTAAATTATAGTTTTCAAAGTTAAAAAGCCTACAATAAACATTGGTTAAAATAAGGAGATTTTCATGGTTCCGTTTTGAAACCAAACTATTGAAAGAGGTAAACCAACAGTTTTCAAGCTTATATTTTTAAGGATAAAAGTTTTAGGACTAAGTACTTTATAATTGTGAAGTTTTAATTTTAGATAAATGGTGAAAATCAAACCAAAATTTTAATACGGAGTAAATTTGGATGATTGCCTAGGTGAGATGGGGTAAAAGTTAAGGCTATGAATAAAAATAGTGATGAATGCTCGTAGAGTAGCAATAGTGGACCCCCTATATTATAAGGAATATTAGCATGAGCCAATGAATGTTTCATTAAACATGTATGAAGACCATAAAATAGAATCCATAGGGAAATGAGATATGGTATCAAAGTATATTTATGCGAGTTCTAGAGTATACCTGCATGAAAGGTTAAAAATAAAGTAAGCATATACCAAAATTTATGAATACTATCATGAGATTTGGATTAAAAGATGATAGTAATATAATTAGTTGTGATAATGGTAGTAATGTATGGACTTTATTTATTAGTAGCCAAAATGAAAAGTTAAGATATGAGGGTTACAGTAGAATGACATGTTAGAAATGTCCATTTAATTTAAGTAAGAAGTGATAGGACTACAATATCATTAATGTTAGTTAATGTTGAAGAGCGGCTTTCAGCAATTGTTTCTTTTAGGTTTAGGCTGTAAGCGTTAGCTGTTTCTGTTGTATAAAAAGCGTACGATATTGTGAGAAAAGTTCCTTTTAAATTGATTTTTTGGATTTACAACTATATTTATTGGAAAACTGTGTAAGTAGGAAAATCACATGCATACACTTAACTAAGCAAAGTAAGACCAGAGATTTATAAAATAAATTAGAAAATTTATTACCCGCTAAAAGTAAAATAATGTTAAGTCCCAAAAATCTTAAAATTTTAGGAAGATAAATTTTAGCAAGCAAAGGACAGAGAAAGGTTGTTGCGAAATCACGGGTACACCTTAAAAGCTAAATTTTATAAATAAACTTATGTGTAGGTTATTATTTTAAAATAAAAAAAGTTCTCGATATTGAAAATTTTACCATGTAACATAATAGGATATAGTTAATTATGGACGTTAAACCATTGACTAAATCCCGAATGCGTACTTTTGTTCAAAATTCATTGATTTTAAAAATAAAATACTTTTATGAAAGGTTCCGAAAAATAAATTTAAAAATTTAATTTAAAAAGATTTTAGACGGACAAAGAGGAGAATTTCTTATTTTTGAAATGCCACATGCTTAGCATAGGGGAAAGTCCACGGGTTAGAAAGTATAAATTTTACTACTGCGGTAAAAGTGACTGTAAGCAAAAATATAGTTAGTGATGAGGGAAAAGCTGATTTAGCCGTGGAAATTTCTTTTTACATACCTTGTACATAGGAGAACAAACTGGTTTTAAAATAATTCTATTTTAAAAATCTAAGATTTAAAATAAAAAAAATTATGCGGATTGCGCTTGGAAAAGTTGAAAAAATTATCTGAACATAAGAAAAGGTTCCAAGGTACAGAGGAAAAAAGGTATAGAAGAGAAGGATGGAAATATGTAATTCTCCATTTAAATCCTTTTCCGGCATAAGCCATTTAAACCCTTTTCCGGCATAAGAATTGGTTTAGAAAACTGAATTTTTCAAAATTTTGAATGTTAGAAATGGTGTACTGGGATTTTGATGGTAGGATTGGATGTGAAATTGGTTAAACTATACTTTTATTTGTAGAAGTGTGGGAGAATTTGGTAGCAAAAATAAGGATTTTGATTTTTAAAATTTGCATACATATAAAGTGCTAGTATATATAGGTTGTTTGCACCATATTTTCAAAATTATTTTAAAGAATGCATTCATATAGGAGGCATTGATAATATTATTAAGCATACATATCATATGTATTACGATATACTGTGCACTTGTACATGATTGGCTACGGTATCAATTGCACACTAATTGGTTGGATAGCTTAAATTGGTTGCGCGTTATGTTACATGATTCAACCCTTGAGGAATTTCAGGGATGAAATTCTTTTAAGGAGGGGAGAATATAATACAAAGTAAATTGAACAATAATTAGTAAAAAAGAAATTAATCAATAATTAGTGACGCCGAAAATAGAATTTTCACAAACGTCATAATTTGGCCGCGAAACTTGAACTATTGCGTTCGTGGCGGTTTTTTGATCAATTTTCATACATAAAGTCGGAGTTCAAACAAGAAAGTTATCAACGTTTAAATATTTCGGATCGTAAATATTATATATGTAATTAAGGAAATAAATGTAATTAACTAATATTCGTTAACGTTAAAAATTGGTTAACTGTTAAGAATAATGAACGTTAATCAAATCAGCGTAAAATGATATAAATAACGTAATTAGGGAAACAAACGAACTGTTAACAAAATTAAATAACCTGTCAACACCTAACTTAGACCGGTTTACCATTAACGGTTGACTGGTGGAGGAATAGTGATCAACCGGTGGATGGTAGTGGTTGTAAATTTGACCTAGGCTGAACGACCCCGACTTAAAAGAATCTAATATAATGGCTTGCATTGATTCGAACCCCTATAAATGCGGGTCTACCTTATCACTTTTCTTCTCATATTTTCTGAAGCACGGCGAAGCTCTGCCATTTTACTTTCTCAACAAATTCTTAAATCTAAATAAAACTATAATATATATACACACACACACATGAGTGGAGAATAATAGAGAAGAAGAATAAGGTCGAACTGAATCGCCAAAGCCAAGGTAAACTATAAATCCAAATCTAAATTAAATTCAAATCTCTTCTTAAATCTAAATTTCTAATACGTATGTATGTGCTTGCGGTACATATTCTGTTAGGGAGAAAAAGAGAGTCAAACAGAAATAATTGGGTTAGATCTGGAGATTTGGAAAAGCTTAAAGGTAAATGAGAAAAATTATATATTTTTATATAATATTGGATTTATTTCATTATAAATATGTTCATTTTATGCCATGATATAATTATTTTGGAGTAGTAAACTTAATTATATGTGTAATGAAATTGAAAACCATGCCTACATATTCCATGAACTGTTAACTTGAATTGAATATTGCATATACTTGAATCTAGAAAGTTAGGATATAATAGTATTCCCTTAATTAACAAGATTGTATAGAAATTCTAGGTTTGTGGCTCAAATGGCATATGTTGGTAAATATGAACTAGAAGCTATTATAAAATTTATTAGGATTTAAGTAGTAATTTAATACATTGGAATAAAGAATGTTGCAATGTAAATTTCTATAAATTATTCGATTTTATAATTGAGAATAAAAGTGCATCGTTTGAAGTAATAAAGAATATGCCAAAAAAAGATGTATAAAATAGGGATGTTCACCGTATTTTGTAATGTCTATTTCAAGAAAACAAAAGGTAATTCCTCGTAATTCCAAATGTAATACAAATCCCCTTCTAGATAGGTTATAGAATTTGGAAAAGGTGTAATTCAACACATTAAAATGCAGATATCGTTAAGCATAAACTAAAAAAATTGTAAGTAGTAATAATAACAACAATATAATTATAAAATGAATATATGCAACAAAGATGAGTTAGAAATTAAATAATAAGAGACGAAATGTAGGTAAAATAATGGAATGAGTAAGTTAGGAAGCATTAACTAAAGAAGATAGTAAGAATTAAAAGGGATTGGTAAAATAAACATAATAAAATAACGGGGATGTAAGCTGTAAAAGTAAGCAGTAAAGGATATTTAATTCTTTTAAGTTAAAAGTAAGCAGTAAATGACATTAGATTGACATTAATGAAATAAGGAGTCGGTTATGTAAAAATAACTAAATATTAATAGTTGAACATTGGTGGCGTAGTAAATAAATAAGTATGAATATATACATAGCCTCAAATATGCGTTAATGACGGGTGTGAAATATTAAATTTAGCCAATAGCTTAGATTAAATAAGAATGACATAGTCATTAAAATGGGTTGGAATGCGAGGTCAGTAGTGTTACACAACAGAAGTCTGCCCACCACATGGGGCTACCAACAGTTGTATATATAATATACTAATTTGGAACATATCCAACCGTAGGACCCATGGAATTATACGTTCGCATATAGGTGAAGGAAATATACCAGAGTAGGAGGGTTCCCACGATCAAAATGTCAAAGGAAAAATAGAGTCTGCTTCAACCTTTTAGGGGTACGTTTTAAGTAACCAAGTAGGCATTTCCTTGATTGCATTAGGCAATCTAAATAGGACGGTAAGCTAGGCTCGATGCTATGATAATGAGATTGGTACCGTATATGAGGAGTATAAGTTGCTTACATGGGTCGAGATCGACATCGGTCCCGACCGGTCAATGGAAAGACAGGGGTCATGCCTAAATGGACCACACCTCATACTAATGTATATTAAATTTAGGACATGCACTGTCTCACAATTATTTGTTTGTTAGTTTGTCGTTAGGAGGCAAGGCTAGGTAACCTTTAATGGGTCTTTCAAAAATAAGATAGAATACGGCTATCGCAGTTATTAGGCACAATGGAAGTTCCTTCGTATACACGGTAGTGGAGACGGGATACTGTGTTGACAATGGATCCTGACGAGGTGATGGGTTACAGATACTAGCGGGGAAAGTATCTTGGTCCAAAAGGGGATTATGATACTTTTTATACATGTGTATGTGTGTATAGTTATTTTCTACCTCGAGTAGATGGAGCATATCGTATGCGTACATGAAGTCAAGACGACTAAGCAAAACAATAGACATAACATGAATTGGAAGGCGATCGACATAAACTAGTATTATATATAAAGTGTGTAATTTCCCAGTCACCCGAACGTTGTTCTGACCACTTCCTCATTACCACCCATAGGATAGCTTTAGAGGAACAAGTACAGGTATAAGGCGAGAACGATGGTGGGACAGATTTCCATATGCATGTGCTCGACACTGACGGGGACACTAAAGATTAAAGGTGTCAGCCATGGTCAGTAATCATATGTTTATTATACTTTACTATTCCTCTATAAATTTATATCATTAATTATCCAATATACTTCTGTTATTTGCGGAATACCAAACACCATTTATCCATACTTTGGTGTGTTAGGAACTGGAGATAGTGGTTTTGATGACAACAACCTTTGTAGCTTATTATATTATAACTTATATACTAATGCTATTGTCTAGATATATATGAATGTTATTATGCAGGATATATATAAGGCAGGTACCGATTATTGAAGATTGTACAGTATAAAGATCAAGGATGAAGAAATCAAGTTTGAAGACTCATGAGTATCAAGATCAAGATTTCAAGATAAGTGTCCAGTTTATTGTTAAAACTTCACAATAGCACGGAAATCTTCATTCCATATTTCATTTGAGATGGAACCCATTTCTACCTTCTTAGTGGCTTACAAACCCATGATAAGTAGCTTACAAACCTACGACAAGTGGCTTACAAACCCACGAACATCCTGGTTTTGTACAAGTTCTCGAGTCCTGATGTGATGAGATATTCTGCAGGAAGAAGCTTGCAAAACTACTTCAAAATGATTTTCAAAACTGCTTTTCAAAATGTTTTAGCCTTAAAATATTCTTTGTTTTTCTTTTTAAATAAACTCTTGTTTTAAACTTCGTTTGTTTTAAAAACTATCTTCTAATTTTTAAATATTCTTTTATAATATATATATACTTGAGATTTAAAATCAAATTTATATACACATTCTAAAAATATTTTTTTATACTCTTATTTAAAAACACAGGAAAATTAGTTTATTTTACTCCAGAATCATTTCATCTTGTTTTCCGTTCAATACCATTTTCAAAACAAATTTTACATTATTTTTAACTTAGGGATGTCGACATCATGGGATACCCCATGTCGACATGGTGGCCGTTAAATTCAAAAGTTTCAATTTCAAAAGAAGTGTCTATTCGTTTAAATCTCTTTACGAATGGTTATGACCATTACTGGTCTATAAATAGCCTTCACAAAAGAATTTTTTAACTAACTAATTTCATATTTTCTTCACTCCTTCTTCTCCACAAATCCATATTCTAAAATTTTCATATTTTTAAGTTCGTGCCGAAATTCTGCCGAATGCTCAAGTGAATCAAATTAGAATCTCATTCTTGTTTGGTTCTCTACCCTCTCTTGAAGATCAAAGTGCTATTCAGAGTTATAGGATCAATTTGTAATCAAAAGTTTATCGAGTCACCCTATAAGGTATGGTTGTGCCTGGAAATCAATTGGGTAATCTTGTGGCCCGTAAATCAAGAGAGTTTGCCCCGGACTCGTGAGACAAGAGGGTACCTCAAGGCCTTTAGAAACTGAGGATTGTAATCTCGACTTTGGTATAATAAAAATCTGTATGAGGTGTTCTGCCTTGGTACAGGACTGGATGTAGGGTAACTCCAAGCCAGTATAAAATCCGGTGTGTTCTTTCCTTTTACTGCTTTTTATTTAGTTTTTGTATCTGTGTTTGATTCTGTGATTGTTCTGTGATTAAGTTGTGCATTTGTTTGTGTCATAATTTTAACTTAGTCCATATAAGTCTTAGAGTCCATTAAACACTATTCACCCCCCTCTAGTGTTAAATTAGCCTTAAGATCCTTAATCCGCACTCCCTTTCAATTGGTATCAGAGCATAGGTTTTCATAGTTTTCATAATCTGAAACTTGAAAAGTTGAAAATGGCATTTTTAGAAAATTTTGTTAATACTAGTTTGAATTTATGCATTTCATCAAAGTATCATAGGTCTGCATATAGTTTTTATGAAAAATCAAGTTATCTACCGAATTGGTTTGTTATGTAGGAACAGACATGTTACATGGATTTTGAAGAATCAACAACCAATGGACAAACTGTGCAAATTGAGAAAGATAAATGGATACTTGATAGTGGCTGTTCAAGGCATATGACTGGAAATCCCGAGATACTTAATGACATTATATATCAAGATGGTGGATTGGTCAACTTTGGAGACAACTCAAAAGGATATGTGATTGGCATCGGCAATGTCGATAATTCTAAAACTCCTCTTATTTCTGATATTTTGCTAGTTAGGAATTTAAAACATAATCTGCTTAGTATAAGTCAAGTATGTGATAAAGGATTTAAAATTAAATTTGGAAAAGATAAGTGTCACATCGAAGATAATAAGTCAAATATTATCTTTGAAGGAATTAGGAAGAAAAACATTTACATCCTTAGTATGAAAGTTTCAAAATGATAACTTATGTCTTTTGGCTAATACAAGTGACCCTTGGATTTGGCATAAAAGATTTGTTCATTTAAATCTCAAACTGTTATCTAGGTTATCAAAACTTGACTTAGTTGGAGGTCTTCCCAAGTTAAACTTTAAAGTAGATAATATATGTGATGCTTGCCAATCAGGAAAACTTAAGAAAAGTTCATTTAAATTAAAAGATATGATTTCTACTTCTAAACCTCTAGAATTACTTCATTTAGATTTATTTGGTCCATCTCAAGTTCAATCAATTAATCACAATAAATATGTTTTTGAAATTGTAGATGATTATTCTAGATATTTTTTTAATCTTAAAAGTGATGCTTTTGAATTATTTAAGAATTTTGCTAAAAGAATTCAAAATTAATTTTCTTTAAAAATAAAAACTATTCGTAGTGATCACGGTGGAGAATTTGAAAATGAAAATTTTGAGAATTTCTGTAATAAAAAAGGAATCACTCATAATTTCTCTTTTCCAAGAACTCCACAACAAAACGGAGTGGTAGAACGTAAGAATAGAACGATTTAAGAGTGTGCTAGAACAATACTTTCTGATAGTAACTTACCTAAAAACTTTTGGGCTAAAGTAGTCGCTACAGCATGTTATATATTAAATAGGATTTTAATTAGACCATTAACTAATAAAACACCATATGAATTACTTTACAATAAGAAACCCATAGTAGCTTATTTTAAAGTTTTTGGTAGTAAGTGTTTTATTCTTAATACAAAAGATAATTTAGATAAATTTGAACCTAAAATAGGAAGCATCATCTGATGATTCATGGATTCTTGCTATGCAAGAAGAATTGAATCAGTTCACCAGAAATGATGTTTTGGGAACTTGTTCCTAGACCTGAGGATAAAAGTATAATTGGAACAAAATGGGTTTATAAAAATAAATGAATGAACTTGGTGAGGTCGTGAGAAATAAAGCTCGTTTAGTCGCGCAAGGTTATTATCAAGAAGAAGGAACTGATTATGACGAAACATTTGCACCTGTAGCAAGACTAGAAGCTATCAGGATTCTACTTGCTTTCGCAAATTACAATAATTTCAAGTTATATCAAATGGATGTTAAAAGTGCTTTTCTAAATGGTTTTTTAAAAGAAGATGTTTATGTTGAACAACCTCCACTTTTTGAAAATAATGAATTTTCAAATCATGTATATAAATTAAAGAAAGCTTTACATGGTCTGAAACAAGCTCCTAGAGCCTAGTATGAAAGACTAAGATCTTATTTACTACAATCTGGTTTTGAAATTGGTAAAATGGATACAACTCTTTTTATTAAAAGAAACAAAAATGATATTCAATTAATATAAATATATGTAGATGATATAATATTTGGGTTAACTAATAACATAATGAATAAAGAATTTTCAGATATAATGACTAAAGAATTTGAAATGAGTCATATAGGAGAACTAAGCTTCTTCTTAGGACTTCAAATCAAACAATTAGATAAAGGAATTTTCATTAGTCAAGAAAAATATGCTAAGGATTTAATTAATAAATTTGGATTGACCACTTCTAGTGGGAAACCAACTCCAATGACAACTAATGTAGCTTTAAGTAAAGAAGATAAATCAAAAGATGTTGATCAAAAATTATATAGGGGAACGATTGGTTCGCTGCTTTACATAACAGCAAGTCGTCCTGACATCATGCATAGTGTCTGTCTCTGTGCAAGTTACCAATCTCAACCTAAAGAAACTCACTTAAAAGCTGTTAAAAGAATTTTAAGATATGTAAAACATACTTTAGATTATGGTTTATTTTACCCTAAAATTGATGTATTTGATTTAATTTCATATTGTGATGCTGATTACGCTGGTTGTAAATCAGACCGAAAAAGTACAAGTGGAACTTGTCACTTTGTATGACATTATCCGGTTTCCTAGTTTAGTAAGAAGCAAAATACTGTATCCTTATCAACAACTGAAGCAGAATATATATCTGCTGCTTTGGCTTGTTCTCAAGTTATATATATGCAACAAACTTTAAAAGATTTTGGATTAACTATAACTAAATCACCAATTTATTGTGATAATACTAGTGCAATAAACTTATATAAAAATCCAACTCATCATGCTATAACAATACATATTGATATTAGACATCATTTTCTTAGAGATAATATAAGTAAAGAAGTCATAACTCTTGAATATATTAATACTGAAAAACAAATTGCTGATATATTAACCAAACCATTAAATGAACAAAACTTTACTAAATTTAGAAGAGAATTAGGTATATGTTCATTAACTGAAATATAAATTATAAATAATACAAGTCTAGTTAATAATTAATATTAATAAAAAAATTCTCAAAATTGAACTGGGAATGTCGACATGACCCATCCCCTTATGTCGACATACAGGCCGAGATTTTCAAATTTAAATTTCCCTCTAAAATTAGTTATTTGGTTATATATTTATATATTTCGACTTTTACTCCTTTCCATTGTTCTATTCTCTGTAATATACTTCTAAAACAGTAAATTAATGGCTTCCTCTTCTAATAATGAACCTTCTTCACCCACTTCTCCTCATTCTAGCCCTTTTCAACGTTCCACACACGTACGAGTCATCAAATTACAAGAGAAGATGAAAGATTTGCTTCAAATGATGATGGAAATTCAAGTGAGTCAACTGCGAATGGCTAGAGAACAAGATAGGCAAGGAAGAATTCTTAGGAATTTGCAAAAATTCCTTATGGATAACCATGCCAATCCCATTGTCATCGTGGAATCATCACAAGCCATGGATTCTGAAGAAGAAGAGCCTATGGAAGAACCACAAGAGGATCAAGAAGAAGAACATCCTCTTGCGAATCCGGATGTTCATATGGACGAAGATGATGGCGTGATTTGCGTTGGAGAGATCCTTTTTGACGCTAATGGAAACTTGGTCGAACAACGTGGAAACTTTTGTCTCCGTTATCCAAATTGTTCGGTCCATAAATCACCAATAGTTAAGGGTCCTCGATAAGTGTTTTTCATTTTTGTTTTTCTCTTTCTTGATTATATATTGGTTTGTTAATTTGTATATAAAGTGTTATCTTAATTAATGTTCTTCTAAAAACAATCTTTGATATATAAAATCTTGAATTCCATTTAACTTAGGATGCTATATTTCACTCATACATAGTTATTATTCTTATATCATATGTTTGTTTATCTCATTTTATATTAAGTTCAAGGTTTATAGGTTATTGTTTTGTTGATGACAAAGGGGGAGAAGTTATATAAAATAGTAGGCTTGGAGTAAGGGGGAGTTGTTAGTATAAGGGGGAGTTATGGTATGATCGAAGTGGTAAGTATATTTTATAAGGTTGTCATCATCAAAAAGGGGGAGATTGTTAGGAACTAGAGATAGTGGTTTTGATGACAACAACCTTTGTAACTTATTATATTATAACTTATATACTAACGCTATTGTCTAGATATATATGAATGTTATTATGCAGGATATATATAAGGCAGGTACTGATTATTGAAGATTGTACAGTATAAAGATCAAGGATAAAAAATCAAGTTTGAAGACTCATGAGTATCAAGATCAAGATTTCGAGATAAGTGTCTAGTTTATTGTTAAAACTTCATAATAGCACGGAAATCTTCATTCCATATTTCATTTGGGATGGAACCCATTTCTACCTTCTTAGTGGCTTACAAACCCACGACAAGTAGCTTACAAACCTACGACAAGTGGCTTACAAACCCATGAACATCCTGGTTTTGTACAAGTTCTCGAGTCCTGATGTGATGAGATATTCTGCAGGAAGAAGCTTGCAATACTACTTCAAAATGGTTTTTCAAAATGATTTTCAAAACTACTTTTCAAAATGTTTTAGCCTTAAAATATTCTTTGTTTTTGTTTTTAAATAAACTCTTGTTTTAAACTTCGTTTGTTTTTAAAACTATCTTCTGATTTTTAAATATTCTTTTATAATATATATATACTTGAGATTTAAAATCAAATTTATATATACATTCTAAAAATATATTTTTCTACTCTTCTTTATTTTAAAACATAGGAAAATTAGTTTATTTTACTCCAGAATCATTTCATCTTATTTTCCATTCAATAACATTTTCAAAACGAATTTTACATTATTTTTAACTTAGGGATGTCGACATCATGGGATACCCTATGTCGACATGGTGGCCGTTAAATTCAAAAGTTTCAATTTTCATAAGAAGTGTCTATTCGTTTAAATCTCTTCACAAATGGTTATGACCGTTACTGGTCTATAAATAGCCTTCATAAACGAATTTTTTAACTAACTAATTTCATATTTTCTTCACTCCTCCACAAATCCATATTCTAAATTTTTTATATTTTTAAGTTCGTGCCGAAATTCTGTCGAATTCTCAAGTGAATCAAATTAGAATCGCATTCTTCTTTGGTTCTCTACCCTCTCTCGAAGATCAAAGTACTATTCAGAGTTATAGGATCAATTTGTAATCAAAAGTTTATCGAGTCTCTCTATAAGGTATGGTTGTGCCTGGAATTCAATTGGGTAATCTTGTGGCCCGTAAATCAAGAGAGTTTGCCCCGGACTCGTGAAATAGGAGGGTACCTCAAGGCCTTTAGAAATTGAGGATTGTAATCTCGACTTTGGTATAATAAAAATCTGTATGAGGTGTTCTGCCTTGGTACAGGACTAGATGTAGGGTAACTCCGAACCAGTATAAAATTCGATGTGTTCTTTACTTTTACTGCTTTTTATTTAGTTTTTGTATCTGTGTTTGATTATGTGATTGTTCTTTGATTTAGTTCTGCATTTTTTTGTGTCATAATTTTAACTTAGTCCATATAAGTCTTAGAATCCATTAAACACTATTCACCCCCTAGTGTTAAATTAGCCTTAAGATCCTTAATCTACACTCCCTTTCATGGTGGACTTAGGTTTTTGATTTAGCGAAAATTCCGGTCCAGTGAGGTGCGAGTTGTTAAAATAAAGCTCACCATAAGTTGAGAAACATACTTCGAAGGTTCCACATGATAAAGACGGCTTATCCGCGTTGGAGTGATTTGATCGATAGAGTATTGTATACTAGTTCACTAAGCGACTGGCTCGATTAGTTTTTGAGAAAACCGATTGAAGAAGTTTGAATAAGATTTCATAATTGACCACAAGTGCATGTGGGAGATTGATAAAGTCAGGAGTATGTCCTAAGGGTAATTATGTAATTTGTTAGATATATCTAACTCGATAACCAATCTTGTTCAAAATAGAAGATGTTTTCTTTCTATTATATACTTGTTACACTTAATATAATTAATTAAGTAATAAAGTACATTAAATATAAAATCCTTAAATGATGTGTTTTGTGATAGTAATTACAATATGTTATAATCATGAGAATTTTATCACATCGAAAAATAATTGTTTGCACCAAAAATGGCACAAATACCCAACAGAGATTTTGTAGAGAAATAAATGAAGAATAATAAATGAAAACAGAGGAAACAAGCAATTAAATAACTAAAAATAAACAAGAACACAACGATTTATAATGGTTCGGAATTGAAAGCCTACGTCCACTTTGGAGAAATAACTTTGTTAATCACTTGAATTGTTGATTATAGAGGGATGGATCGGGTATGATCCGTAGTTGCAATGGAGTACAAAGGAAACAGCAGCATAAAAATCTCCAAAATGAAAAATCAAGTCTGTTTTTATAGGGGAAGATGATGAAATACCTTCTTGAAATTTTGGCCGCGGAGTCTACAGATCCAAACGAGGTCACCCTATCAATTGCGGGCCCACTTCCATCAAAATAACGATCTGTGCCGATCATTTTTCTTGCTTCTTTTGGCATGCGATCGATATGGTGAGCTCCACTCTTCAATATATTGATGTTCCCAAAGTTTCATGTGTAGTTGACTTGTAGATTTTGAGATATCGATCGTTTTCCGCTGAGTTGAACTGTAATATCAATATGATACGATCCATAATTGGTGGATCTGGATCATAGCCAATCCATCTTCTGTAAATGGTATATTTTCATATTTTTATCGTTCTATTGAGTTCGTCTTCTGCTTTCGTTTCGCGACTGCTTCATATTATCATCTGTTTATGATCTTTGGGCTTCGTGATTGTTAATATGACTTGTTAGTCTCAATGACAGTCGAGTCTAACTTGTCTAATCAGTTCGAATATAGCCGGACCAAAGGGCTGGATAACACTTGCCCCCCCAAAGTATGTCTTATTTCAACGTGACGTGCTTTGAATTGATGCAAGCTAGTGTCGTTAGAAAGGAATCCATCTAGCTTTCTAAATAGTAATTCTCCCTTCGATGAATTGCTTTCCTTGAAGAGTCGCATCTCTTTCTATTTGACATGATGATTTATTGATTTCCAGTGGTATAAATTTTGGGTCATGTCTTGATGTTGATCATTTAAGTCTTCGTTTCAGTGAATCTGTGGGCCACGGTTGATTGGTTCAAATTTTCCTCTAATTAATCCAGGTGAGAATTCAATTTTTGTCGATCTCAAGAAATCAAATTTTTTTGGAACATACACTTGCACGTATACGTATTCATCCCTGACTCCCGATCACGATTATAGATTCATGGATCGTTGTCAACTTTACACATATGTCTTAGATGGATCAGCTTGAATCCATCAGTGTGGACCATACTCTATCCATTTCTAATATGGATCAGGTCAAATCCGTTGATATTGGGTCATGTCCGATCGTTTTTTTAAAGAAAATGATGGATTGTTCTTTAAAGAAAATGATGGATCGTTCCATAACCATTAGTATTGGATCGTACATGATCCAAGTATGTGTTGAACGAACTACTTGCACTGCGTATTAAAGAGAAGAATCAATGTATCTCCACCATAGAACGATCGCATCCGATCATTTCTTGGTTTGGCCAATTAATTGAATCGCGGGTTAAGAAAGATGGATCGACGCAAGACCATCATAAAACGATTGTACCCGATCGATTATCGATTGGATTCTCCATTGAACTGTAAACTTCGATGGTTCGTATTGCTTCCTTCGTATATATACTTGGATACTTAGATTATTTTCCCCACTTTATTTCATTAGCAAAAGTATACTAATCAAATCAAAAAGAAAGTAAACTCCATCTCCTTCCTCCCCTTCACTTCCGATCTAAATTCTTAGATCCTAATCGTTTCCCAAACTTCATTTATCTCTTAACCGATCAGCTCCTTCACTATATCCGCAATCACCGCCTCCATCTCCTCAGATCTTATTTCATAATCGAATCCAAATCACCTCCACTTTTTAATTTTTGACATAGGTAGGTCACACTTCTCTTACTTGTAATAATTTAGTAATGAAATGATGGGATCTCGTTCTAGTTTGCTTTATTCAGGTCATGGTGGTTTGATTAGTCATAACGGAGGGGAAATAGTGACGATCGTAACTATTGTCTGTTTTAAATATTCCTAGTTAAGATATTTCGAGAAAGGATATCGATTCATCCATTGAGACTGGAGTACATGACGCTCTCCAAATATTGGATAGTGTATTATTCATGGCTGTTGAGGATACCAAGGAGTTACGTACAAATAGTTATTGGAGAACTATGGAATGACTTACTCGAGAGTTCTTTGTTGATTAATATATCTAAGGTCAAATAGACAATCTCGAAATGATAATGTTATAGAGTTCCCTCGACTTAAGAGTACTGTGGAACTTCAATGTGGGCACTCCACTTTGATTATAGTTAAATCATGGCATGGCATCCATCAAACGACTATAATTGGGACTGAGTTGAAGCACTGGAAGTGAAACACTATTTAATAGATAATTCGTCTCCTCATTTATACGAGGTTAGTATCATGGTCAAATTTAGTCAACTCAAAGTCAAGTCTCTATTTAGAGCAATACGATTAATAATAATTGTTATTATTGAATCAAGGATTGTGTTCGAACTTTCAAAGTTGAATATGGACAAGTTAGAATTTTGACCAAAACCAAATTCCATGAGCCTTAATGTGATATAGTTTCGACAAAGAGAATTACTGTAAATAATCGTTACTATCAGGTACCGCTTGTAACAAGTAAAATTGGATTTCACCAAAAAGACGTGTAAGTGATAAATTCAGCCAAAATGTCATACCACTAGCTAAGGTGACATGTGAAAGTTAATATCTGAATTGTTTGATGAGTCGCATAACCGTAGTGATGAATACTCTGAAAGAACCACACGACTAGTTAACTTGTAATTATTATAAATTAATTAATATTTATAAAATTTTAGTTATTAAATTTTATTTTATTTTTTGAATACCATTAGTATTTAAAAAGTGCATATATAAAGTTACAACCGTGCGTACCGATGTACGATATTAGTAAAATATTTAAATTGGATTTAGATAAAATAGATACTAAGTGGGGTTTTTAAATAAATTAAATTAATTAATATTATTAAAATTTTGTTTGATTTATTTGAATACCATTAGTATTTAATAAAGTACGCATATAAAGGTTATAAACATGCGTATCGATATACGATATCGATAGACTGTTTAAATTGGATTTAAATAGATTAAATGTTCAATGATTTTTGAAATAATTTAGGGCCATGTGGAACCTGTTATTGCCGGCCATGGATAATAAAGAGAGGGAGAGGATTTGGTGAGATTTAATTAGGAATTACATAGAGAAGGTTTTAAAGGAGGGAACTGAAATGTTTCAATGTTTCCTTCAAAACATATTTTCTTTTATTCATTTCAATTCTCTCTACAGACAATTCTCGTTTTGGTATTTTTATCCCAATCAAGTTATAGACAAAATTTTAATGGGTTACATGGCTAAAAAAATTAAAAAAACAAAATCAAATTAAAAATAAAAAGCAAAAGCGGTTTTTATCTCTTGATTCTTGAAAAATCTAAAGTTGATTTAAGAATCTAGGAGATATTATTCATCGCTTAATGTGCTACTTTTTACCACATCCTAAAGTGATATTCAGTTCTATTTATTATATATTAACCGTGTCCATATGCTTTGAATCCCTAAATGTTATGCATTAAATGTTTGTATATTCATATTGTAGCATAATTTCTGATCCCTTTTTACCTTTCAATTAATTATTGCAAAGACAATTTGGATCCACCCTTTTGATATTCCTTAATTGGTTATATGACAAATATGTTGATATAATTTAGATCCTTCTTCCCATATGATTATTTATTAATATTGTTCATATAGAATGGTATTGAATCATTTCTAACAAATTTAGATGTGCTTAAGTTGTCCGATCTAGTTTAGTTATTGTTTTGAAATCATTTTGATTGAATTCCCTTTAATTAAATATACTCATGTCACATGGTTGTTTAAATTTTTTGCCTGAATATAATTTTGATTAACTTTCATTTAATTTTTGATTGAAAATAATTTTTGATTGGAAATAATTTTTGATTGAATTAACTTTAATTACTGAACTTACTTTTAAAATGAAAACATATATTACATAATTGTTGTTTGAGTAATTTTGTTTAGTTTTTATTTGCATAAGTGTAAGAGTTATTTCAATTTAAAACACCCAAGTGGATTTTTATGTAAAATCTTAATTTAATCGATTCATTTCCTAAATTGAAAGTTGGATTTAAAATTATCAACTTTAGATTCATATATGTATATATTAAATTTCAATCTTCAAATACACATGTTGTTTTATATTAAAAAACACTGTTTACAAATAAACATATGTATGTGTATCCTTTTTAACTTCAATTTTAAAATAGACTTTTATATAAAACTATAAAATTTATTTTAAACCCTTCCTTAATTATATATGTATGTCTATGTATGTATGTATGTACATATATTTTATTAATCAAAACCTTAGACAACAAAGGCATATGTAAAATTTAGTCATAAATGTCATTTAATAAATCAATCAATCTAATTATAGAAAGAGAAATGAAAGGTTTCTCTATATATATAAAGTCATTTATTCCCTCAATTAGTTTATTAGTTAAGAGAGAGAAATAAAAGGTTTTCTTCCCTATGTTATTTTTGGATGTTATTGTTACACAAGTGCCAACTACTTATATATTGCACTAGCACTTTACAGATATGAATGTATTAGATACATTCCTTCTAATACAAGTAATTTCAAATTAAATTTAAAAATCCATTTTAACCATCTAAATAAAATAAGATTTTATTTAAAACTTTATTTTAGATTGAATTTAAAATCCCTTTAGACTTTGTAGGCCCAATAGATCCAAAAAAGGAATTTTTTTTGAAATCTACCTACTTCACCCGCTTCCAATTGGTCTGGCTCCTTTGGAGATGGTGTATGATATGCATTTTAGAGTATCAATTTGTTCTAGAGAGTTTAGGGTCGAATAGATGTAAAAGAATCACATATGGAGTTAAGGCATTCAGATCAAATATGGATCAATTCAGGAAATTATAAGAAAGAAGATAAATTGTGATCGATCCTCACTAATCGATCATCATCGACCTATCAAAGTTGATTGAATAAAGTGTGATCGATAGGAGGTTTTCATCATGATGTGTAGGTGCTACACTATCGATCGTGTGAAGGCTAGACTGGGGATGTAGGAGTTAGATCAAAGAGATGTTTGATATACTAAATGTTGAGTCATTGAGAAAAGCTTCAGTCCAAGTTGAAGAAAACATGGCAAGGACCTCGCGAAGGTACATGGAAGCATGGGTTGGAGTGAAAGAGCTGAACTTGGCTAAGTATGAAATCAAATGGATCGGTGCCAAACCATATCGTTTGACGCCGAAAGATGCTACTTTAGGGAATTTGTTGCATGACTTTAAGGTAAGAGGATTGTTCTTAGAGAAAGTGGTGGCATTGCTTTGGGATGGTCCAAGAATTCAAGGTTTTGACTAAGCTCCTAGGCCTATCGTACAACACCAAATGATAAAAAATGGTCAGTGGATGTCATGATCGATGTGAGATGGCCATGGTGATGTGGGGGGCTTGTATGATCATTCGCATGTAATTTTGGTGAGTGGATGGTGAGTTATCATCAAAAGATGATCAATTTAGGCTATATTGAAAGCACAGAGTCGACGCATGAGAGATTGAGTTTTTCTTCGGGTCTGACCTAGGAGAATTGATGTTTCTCTTCGATTAGCCTAGGAGATTCTAGGAACAATGCGTGTTATTCCGACCTCCAATGATGATGCGATGTGGGTTGTTTTGATCAAGCGCTTCAAGAGGAGAATGTTTATAAGACCTAATGGTGTTCCAAGGAGGCACGTTCGATGATGAGAGTCAATGGATTAGAATATATGACAGATTCTACTATTCGTATGTGTGTAAAAATATCGTTGGATAACTAGGCGGATGAGGTTGAGCTCGTAAGTAGGAACATGTGATGTTCTCACTAAGGGTAGTCTGTGTGTACCCTGGGTAGCTTGTATGTACCCAAGTGATTGGACGTATGTGTGTATCCAGTTCCTAGCCAGTTTGTGTATGGAAAAAGCTCGAGCATTGAGTATATGTGGCATTGAGTAGTTACTGACCATCTGTGTGGGTCATATGAGTTGTTATCCAACGACATCTTTGTCAATGATTTGAAGATGATGACCGATTTGTGTGCTATAATTGATGTGTTTGGTTTGATTTCCATGTGATTGGGATAAATGTCATGTGATGTAGGTAGTAGCGAGTATCGTACCTCGATGTCCTATATTGTACTTAGTATAGTGCACCATATGATGATATTATAACATATATTGTGTTATGTGCTAACTTGTTGGATGCAGGGATGGGTCATGTGTGATTTTCCATACCTTGTGTACCTTTTTACTATATTAGTTTCCATATAGTTTGAGATTATAGATCGCTCATACCAGACTGTTGTTTAACCCAAGGTTATTTACTTTGATTCTTAACATCTCGGGTACTCTTAAATGAGTATATTAGAGATAAAAGTTTGAGTTAGCGCATGGAGCTGTACGGAGGACGAGTAGATGGCTAGCTCTTTAATATATCTATACTTTAGAGTTATTAACGTTATTCAACTATGCAGTACTATGGAGCTACCAGTACTTGCTATTTTATTCGAGAAATATGTTTGTAGTTTATTATTTGATGTACAAACTCTACTGCTATTTTCTTTGTATAATTGTGATGAACCTACTACACTCAAATTCTATTTTCATTCATATAGTTGTATTTCTATCTCATCTATTTTATATTTATGTTGGTTATTATGTTTTTATCGTATGAGCTGTGAGATATACGATAAATTCTTCTTTGGATTTCTATTACTTCACTCATGACTACCACTCTACATCGATCGAGTATTATTACAGCACACTCTATATGGTACTTGGGTACCAAAGGTGTAGGGTTGTCACATTTGGTATTAGAGCCTAGGTTGAACGATTAACCTAAATTGATACTTGGATCCATTAGAAATAGGGAAGAGTTATCACCTTAGAATGGATTGAGTGATGTATGAGAGAGCTTATTTGTTATATATTTTGGTTTTAAAGCTATATAGTAGTGTGTGTGTGTGTAGTATTAAGTCGCATTGCACACAAATACCACTTATGCAACTGAGAGACCGATCATTCTTATTACAAATTGTAAGAATGAGTAGTAGACAAAGAACGTGATAAGAAACTCCTTCTTAGGATTGAAGAAGGAATGGGCTCAGGGCACCAGCTAACCTAGAATTGTAGACCATGTTCAATACTATGATGAGGAACATGTTGCAGAATGCCAAAGGAGGTGCTCCAACTGTTGTTGTTGGTGGTGCTCTAGTGCAAGCGCTAAGGGATGACTTTGCCAAACTGAATAAAGACTACTCTAGTCTTGAGGCAAACCGTTTCTTAGAATGTAATCAGCTATTGAAATGCAAGAGTGGCTTAAGACCTACAAACGCATCTTCGAGGATCTTTATTTGGAAGATGCAATGAAGAGGAAGTTGACTTTAGGAAAACTTCAAGGAAGACTCATGGGCTGGTGGAACGCCCTAAAGATTGCTACTCCCGAGGATCAATTTACTTGGGATCAACTCAAGGCTCGGTTTGAGGAAAATTTTATCCCGACTGTTCAAAAGTTAGTGCTGTTTAGAAAGTTTGCTGACCCGAAACATGGCAAGATGTCTGCTTCAGAACATGTTGCTGAATTCCACATATTGTCGAAATATTGAATGTCTTTCATTGACACTCCTTTAAAGAAGAACGAGAAGTTTATTATGGGCTTGGATTTATACCTTGGAGAAGAGCTAGTGGGCCTACTGATAAGAGATTCAAGAAGCTTGTTGAGAAGGCTCTACAATATGAGAGTCTATGTAACAACCCATATTTTTCGTATCGAAAGATCATAAAATATTATTTTTAAATTCATATTGGGTCGTATGACTTTATAATTTTAAGGGACGTTGAGTAGTGACATTTTTGGCCTCAAGAATTGGATGATTTTAGCCCTAAAAGCTTTCATTGGATACAAATTTCGATGGAAGCCGAATTGGGGTCTGAGACCACTTCCATTAGGAAGATACGATGGTTTCCCTTTCCGTAGAGTGGCCATAATAGCGTTTTGGACTTTCTAAGTATGAGATATAGCTGTTTGAAATTTGGCAGTTTTTGGAGCAGCTTAGTTGGTAATTATTGAGATTGGGGCCCATTAATCCATTTTGGGTTTGAGACTATTGGGGCTGTAATAAGCTTCCCCAAATCATTTTTACCATCTCCCAAATAGATCTAAACCTCCATCAATCCTTTCTTCGACATAACCTTCACCTTTCTTCTACAAATAAAGTCTAAATCATTTTTAAGGGTAGATTGGTAGGGGAATTAGTTGGAGATCTTCAAATCTACATTTTTTAGGAAAGAAAAATTGGGGCTTGGCTATTCATTCTTTGATTTTCCTCGATTTGCATGCAAAACTTAATTTTTAGAGGGTTTGGTAGGTGACTTATCATCTCACACTTAAATATATATGCATCTATAGATTTTAACATGTTTTGGATCCATTTTTAAAGTCAAAATAAATTTTTACTGCTGTTTTAAATCCTACCCATAGTAAAAACATGAACAAATGGACTTTTGGTGTTCTAATCATGTTATTTGGATGTGTAATTGCCTTGATATAGCACACTGCATGATGATTGCTATGATTTGTTGAGTGATTTGCATGCTTAAATGTTGTTTGATGTGTGTGTTGTGTTTGCGTATATGCTTGAACTGTTGGAATACTGGACTTCGATGGATAGACTCAAGGATGTTAAGAGCCATATTGATGCATGCGAAATGCATAAAGGTTGAAGAATGAAGCATAGCGGTGAAATCAACACGAAATTGAAAGTTAGAGATACCGTAGCATTTCTATCCGAGGGTGCTTTGAATCTTGCTTTGGTTTGATTATAGGTGTGCTTGGGATTGACTTTGGGTTGGTATTGAGAACTAGTGGACACCAAATAATATCTGGTAGCATTATTATTCAGGGCCGAACAGAGATTTCTCTCCATAGGGTGCTTCGGGTCTCGCTTCGTTAAATGGAGGAAGTGGCATGGTTCGGTGCTTAAAGAAAGGTGCTTGGGGTTTTGGAGTTGCTTGGGGTCAAAGGGGGTGCAACTTTGGGTTTTGAAGAGGGTGGATTTGGGTTTGGATGAGGGATTACCTTAACAGAATTTAGGGTTTTTAGAATTTTGGTCGTGGGAAGGCGATACTTTAGAACTTCTTTGCGACTTGTTTTAGGGACTTGTGAGTGATGTGGAGTTAGGTAGACAACTCTTAAGGACTCAGGATGACCTTGGATTTTGGTATGGAAACTAATGAAACTAATGAAGTGCAGTGACTTCGATGACTCGATGCGGCGAGTGTCTATAGCATCGATGAAAGACCGAGAGGATGAGTTCTACGTGATAGCTCATGGAGTAGAAGATGAGGTTGTGATGCTCGTTAGTGGGACAGAGTAGTCTGTGTGTATCCAGGGCAGTCTGCGTGTACCCATATTTTTATACGTCTTTGTGTGACCAGTCTATAGGCATCTACATGGGCATGAGTTGATCATCTGGAAGATAGTTCTACTATGGTACATGTGCTAAGGGATTGATGGGTAACTCTGAAATTGAGGTGATGCTCATTGGTAGGATATAGTAGTCTGCATGTACCCATATTTTTGGGTGTCTGCGTGTGTTTAGTTCCTAGCCATCTACGTAGGCAATGAGTTAGGCATCTGTGATAGTTATCGTATATCCAACACACTTTAGTGGGAGATGCAAGACTGTATGATGGTTGTTATGTTTATTGTATGCTTGGTATGCTATATGATACCACTTTATGCTATAATTTCCACATGTGATAGTAGTTTAGCATATACCGTGTTTATGTGCTAACTCTTTGGATGCAGGGACAGGTTAAGTATGATTCTACATATCTTATGTCCTTATTACCACATACGGTTCCTATATTACTTTGAGATAATATATCGCTCACACCAGACTATTGTCTGACCTGAGGTTTTATGCTTTGCTTCTTATTATCTCGGGTACTGTTAAGTGAGAAGATTAAGGATAACTAGTCTGAGTAGCGCATGAAGTTGTATGGAGAACAAGCAGTAGGCTACGTCTTCATATATCTATACTTTGGAGCTTACTGTCGCTTATATTCTATTGTGCAGCACCGTAGAGCTATGGTGGTACTTGTATTTTGAGACACAATTATAGAGTTTATTTTCAAGACTTGGGACGTATAAACTCTTTTATTTTAGTTTTTGTATAAATTGTGAACCTGATGCACTCCAATGTTTTTATTTATGTTCCATTTAGTTATATTACCGTCTCACCTATTTTACATCTATTTGATTATTATATTTCATCTATGCGTTGTGAGATATTCTAATATTCTATGTTTAGGATTTTTGCTATGTTATACCCTTGATTATCATCCTGCATTGATTGGGTACCTCCACAATGCACTATAGCGGTATATTGGGTATCAAAGGTGTAGGGCGGTCATCACAGTCTAGAGCCGTCGTTTCTTCCAAGGTGGATCCTAAGCCGCAAGTGAACCGAGGAGGCAAGAGGAAGGGGAACAACAATAATAGGGAGAAGCGGTTCAAGGGAAAAAGTGGTCAGAAGAAGGGAAAATAGGAGCTTACCTACTTTAACTGTGGAGAGAAAGGCCACCTTGGTAAGAACTTCAAGAACGAGAATAAGGGATGCTTTAATTGCAACAAACCTGGACATATGAAGAAAGATTGTCCAGAGCCACCAAGGAATAAACAAGTTGTGTCTGCTTATGTTTTGAATGCCATTTCGACTTCGTCGAGGATCTATCGCCAAAGGAGAAGGAAAAGGGCATTACTATCTATGGTTTGATTTATGTTTATAGTATACATATTCGTGTTTATTTAATACTGGTGCATCATATTCTTTTATATTTAGTGACCTGGTAGATATATTAGGATTGAAACATGACTTAGTAGATAGATCACTGGTAGTGACAAACTCTATGGGTGGTTCGACTAGTTTGTTTATGTTTTGTGGTGACATTGTTTTATCGAGTCTTGGATGTGTGTTTTCTTGTAAATTCTTTGTGCTTGGTTTTGTTGGGTTCGGTATCATATTGGGGATGGAGTGGCTGTAGAGATATGGGGTTGTGGTTGATTATGGGAGGTTGATGGTAATGATAGGGACATGTAATGAGCGTAGGCTAGAGTTAAGCTGCATAGTCAATGATGTAGTTATGCTTAGCTTTATATATTCGCTCGAGATACCGCATGATGAGTTCATCAGTTCCTATAGGGAGGGAATATCTAGACATATTTGAGGAGGTGATGGATTACTACCACATAAGGAGGTTGAGTTCTATATCAGTTTCATGAAAGATGCGAGGTTAGTAGTTATGTCATTGAGGCATTTGACACCCAAAAAGCAACGTGAACTAGTGGTGCAAATGAATGACCTATTGAGGATGGGGTTTATTTGATGGAGTATATCTAAGTGGGGAGCATATGTATTGTTCGCTACTAAGGCGGACGACTCTTTGAGACTTTATGTGAATTATTATGAGTTGAATAAAGTGATGAGGAAGAACAGGTATCAACTCTATGGTGTGAAGGCATTTTCTTAACTGAATTTGGTGATGGGGTTCCACCAACTAGGGAAGAAGATTGTCACTTATTGCAGTCTAAAGACTCTAAACCCTATTGGGATTCTATGAGTGTTTGGTTATGCCGTTTGGGCTAATCAATGCATCGATATACTTCGTTGATCTTATGAATCATGTTTTTAGATATCAACTTAATAAGTTTGTGCTTGTGTTCGTTGATGATATTATTGTCTTCTTCCAGATGGAAGAAGAACACAAGACACACTTGAGGATTTTGCTTGAGGTGTTGAGGAAAAGTGAAGTTTTTGAAGTGTCACCTCTAGAGGAGGGAAGTGCGATTCTTAGGTTATGTTATTTCGGAGCAGGGCATCGTAGTAGATCCTACCGAGGTAGTAGCACTCCAAGATTGGGGGCAAACCTAAGAATGCTATGATGTGAGGAGTTTTCATGGATTAATGAGTTGTTATATACAATTCAGAAAGAACATCTCAAAGATAGAAGCATCGTTGTCCAATTTGACAAAGAAGAATCAGACTTTTGCTGGGAATGCAAGATGTGAGCACATGTTCGTAAGTCTGAATGATAGGTTAATAATTGCACCGATATTAGTCATTCCAAGTGGGAATGCGGAGTTGACAGTATACATGTATGTTTGTGTCATTGGATCGGGTGCGGTGTTGATGCAGAGATGTAAGGTTGTCGCTTATACTAATTGACAGCTGAAGCTGCATGAGAAGAAATATTCGACCCACGATTTAGAGTTAGCACGGATAATGTTCGCATGGAAGATCTAGAGGCACTGCTACTATGGGAGAGGATTGAGTTACTTCCTAGCGAAAAATCTTTAGAGTACTTTTTCTCATAGAAGGAACTTAACCTTTGTCGGCAACGATGCTTGAAGTTCTTAGCCTCCTATGACTTTGACATTTTGTAATACTCCTGGTAAAGGAATCAGTCACTGATGCTTTGAGTAGGAGACATGCTAGCTTAGGAGCTATGTTCCTATAGTGGACATAGTTAAAGTATATTATTGGTTATAATTTCTGACCCAGATGTGAGCTAGAGCCAGATGTGTTGATAAACTTGACCATTAGACCGACTCCGATAAAGCATATTAGTATTGTTCATAGACTTGATGCTTTACTAGGAGAGATTGTTGTTAAAATAGAGATGAGAGAAGAGTTTGAGGATATGAGGTAGTATGGACTTGACCGAGATGGCTGACTTCATAAGGATGGTAGGTTGTTTGTGCCTAATGTCATTGGTTTGAGCAATGAGGTGCTACATGAATGTCATCATTCAAAATTGACTATACATCCCGAAGGTAGTAAAACTTATTGAGATATGAAGCAATTATTAAGAAGGGATGAAAATGGACGTTGGACATCCATATCGAAGTGTATAAATTGCCGATTAGTGAAGACTGAGTAGAAGAAGCTAAGAGGTTTGCTATAACTGCCTTAAGTTCCCTAGTGGAAGCGAGAATAAATATTGATGGATTTCATAATGGGTTGCCAAGGACTAAAGGAGGGTACGATATGATTTGAGTCATAGTTGATGGATTGGCCAAGAGTGCTCGATTCATAACCGTGAAGCTTGATAGAACGGCGTTGAAGGCTGGTTGAGTTGTATGTGAAGTGGATAGTATGATTCCATGATGTATCAAAGTGCATTGTAAGTGATCAAGACCAATTATTCATGAGCTTAATTTGGAAGGGCTTACAAGAGGCATTAGGGACAAAGCTACATTTGAGTACAACTTATCACCTACAAACAGACGTCCAAACTAAGAGTGTGAATCATATTTTAGTAGAGGATCTCTTGCGAGCTTGCATTCTTGACTTTGGCTATTCATGGGACGATCACTTTCATCTCATCGAGTTCGCATTCAATAATAGTTATCAATCAAGCATTGATATAGCATTATTTGAGGCATTATATGGCCGAACATGCAATGCCCCTTCATGTTGGTGAGAAGTGGGTGAGAAACTAATATTAGGGTCAGATATGGTTAGGGTAACTTCAGAGAAGATCGAGGTCATTTGACAATGAGTGCAAGCTACTCAAGACAGACAGAAAAGCTATGTTGATAAGAGGGGACTTGATTTGGAGTCTTCTCTTGACGATATATTGTTTGTCAAGATCACTCAATTGAAGGAGACATTCAGTTTAGTACTAAGGGGAAGTTGGCACCAAGATTCGTAAGTTCATTTTCGATACTTGAGAGGATTGGGAACCATTATATAGGGTTTACTCACCTTAGAAGAAGGAAAGTATGCACAACGTGTTCCATGTATCTCGCCTTAGGAAGTTTGTGCATGACTCAAGCATGATAGTGGCAACGAATCAATTGGATGATATAGAGGTTAAACCTAGCATTGAGACCTCATAAGTCGATATGTATAGTCGAGACTAGTATGAAGTGGCTTAGGAGGAAGACGATGCAGTTGGTAAAGGTTCAGTGGAGCGAAAGTGAAGGCGATGGCTTGTGGAAGACTGAGGATATCATGAGGACTGCTTGTTCGAAGCTCTTTACTTTATAAGATTTTATTTTTTTGGTTAGATTTTATATTTAGCATTCTATTTTGCTAGTTTAGTACCTTGCATGCTAGGATTTGCATACATTTTATTTCTTGCTTGTGGTGCATGTGTGATTGTTAGGCATGCTTGGTATCTATATTGTTAGGTTTTCCATGTTTGGTTAAAATTTCAAGGGAGATATTCGTAAAGAGGAGAGGGATAGAATATGACAACCCACATTTTTACATATTAGCGAATTGTCAAATATTATTTTTATAACCAAATCGGGTTAGATTACGCAATGACTTTTTGACCCTTATAATTTATTATGGACATTTTGACTTGAAAACTTTTAAGAGCTATAATTTTGATAACAGCCAAATTATGGTCTGAAACACTTTCAAATAAAAGATACGATGGTTTCCCTTTTCCTAGAGCGGTCATATTAGAATTTTTTTCTTACAGTTTATAAGAAATGGCTATTTGAATTTAGATTGTTTTTGGACAAATTATACGAAAATTCGACTAAAGCATAATTAGCCCACTAACTCATTTTGGGATTCTAACTAATTAGACATGATAGGACAACCTCTAATCACTTTCCCACTTCCTAAAAACTATCTCTAACCTCCATTGATCATCTTCTTAGCTAAAACCAACTTAAATCCTTACTATTTAGTATTTAGAGTCTAATCAAGCATTTAAAGAGGTGATTAGCAAAAGGATTAGCAAAGGAGCTTTTGGGATCCATGACCAGATTTACCTCGGTTTTTGTGCCATTTGTTGATTAAGTGAGTGGTTTATCGTCTCTCTCCGCTTTAAATGCTTTTAAATAATAAAATTGTGTTTTTGGAATGCTTTCTAAGTTAAAAGAAAGATTTCTAAATGGTTTAATTTTATAAATGTTTAATAAAGGAATTCGAATGCTTTTAATTTATTTTACATCAATTTAATGTGAATTTCTATTTATTTACATGTCATAGTTGAATGTATGGATTAGAGGATAGTATATGGATATTCAATATTATTTTTAGTATGATATGAAGTTTGTTGGTTATTTTGATGGTTATTTTCTTAGAATAGGAGAAGGTGCATCAATATGCATTTTGGAGAATCGATCGATTATAGGGAGTTTGGAGTCAAATCGATGCAAACAAATCATATAAGGAGTTAAGGTATTCAAATCAAATATGGATCAACTCAGGAAAATGTAGAAAAGAAGATAAGTTTTAGGGATGATTGACTACCACCGATTGATCAAAGTTACCCGAAAGGAAGTATGATTGACAGAAGGTGTTCAACAGGATGTGTAGATGTTGCATTATCGATCACATAAAAGTTGGACTAGGGGTTTAAGAGTTAGAGCAAAGAAACGATCAATCTACTAAGTGTTAAGAGTCATTGAGAAAAGCTTTGGGACAAGTTGATGAAAACATGGCAATGACTTTGGGAAGGTACGTGGAAGCTTCGGTTTAGAGGGCAAGAGCTGAACTTGCCAAAAATTTGGCTAAGTCTTAAATCAAATGGATTGGTGCTGAACCATATCATTTGGCACCGAACAATGTTACCTTGAGGAAATCATTGCAGGACTTCGGGGCAAGAGGATAAAGGCTTCGAGAAAGGAGTGGCCTTGCTTTGGGATGGTACAAGAACTCAAGATTTTAGCTACATCCCTAGGCCTATCTTTCGGCACCGAACAATTGAAAATGGTCAATATATGTCATGATCAAGGTAAGATGGTCATGGTGATTCGGGGGCTTGTATGCTTGACTGCAGTGATTTTAGTGAGTGTATGGTGATTTATCATCAAAAAATGATCGATCTAGGCTAAATTGAAAGTGTGAATTCGACGTGCGAGAGAAGGAGTTTTGGTTCGGGTTTGACTAAGGGGAAATGACGGTTTGCTTTAAGTCTTACCCTGGGAAGTTGTAGGAACCATATGTGGTATTCCAAGCTTCGACGACTAGGTAATGTCGGTTGTTTTTTGTTCGACCGCTTCAAGTGGAGTGTATGTAGGATTTAGTGATGGTCCAAGGAGGCATATTATACTATCATATTAGTCGATGGGGGAGGAATGTATGACATATTCTACTATCCGTGTGTGCCAAAGTATCGTTGGATAACTAGGTGGATGAGGTTATTCTCGTAATAGGAATATGTGAGGATGCTCACCAAGGGTAATTTAGAGGCATTTCACCAGAAGGACAAACTTTGCAGTCCAATTAGTTTCTAGGACACACATTCAAAGAAATTACTTTCAAGGCCAAAGTCAGCAGAATAATTACTTTCAAGAACAAAGTCAGCAGTCCAATTACTTTCAAGGACATAATTTCATAAGTTTTTAGGCCCTAGAAACTAATTATTTTACGTTTTGTCATTCAAAGTAATTATTTCAGTTGTGTGTCCTAGAAACTAATTCCACTTGCTAAAGAGACCCTTGTGGCTAATTTCCACGGTAATTTATATGTACCATGGGTAGTTTATATGTATCCATATGATTGGACGTTTGTGTTTATCTAGTTCCTAGCCAGCCCGTGTGTGGAACGAGTTCGAGCATTGAGTATATGCAGCATTGAGTATTTGTTGACCATCTGTGTGGGTCATATGAGCTATTATCTAATGGTATCTTATTCAATAATGTGATGTGAGGACGATGATCAACCGGTGTTTTATGATTATTGTGTTTGCTATGATTTCCAACTGGTTAGGATGGATGTCATGTAATGCAAGTACTAGCGAATCTTGCACCTCGACCCATATATTGTACTTAGTATAGTGCACCCATATGATGATAATATACCACATATTGTGTTATGTGCTAACTTGTTGGATCCACGGGCATGCCAGATATAATTCTCCATGCCTCGTGTTTCTCTTTACTATATCAGTTTTTATATAGTTTGAGATTATACTGTGTTTGACTCGAGGTTACTTGCTTTGCTTCTAATCATCTTGTTTACCCTTAAATGAGTAGATTAGAGATAACATGTACATGTTAGCATATGGAGCTATGCAGAAGATGAGCAAGTGGCTGTCACTTTCATATATCTATACTTTGGATCCATTACCTTTATTCCACCGTGTAGGACTACGGAGGTACTCATATTTGTTTATTTTATTAGAGTGGATATTTGGAGTTATTAACGTATAAACTCTATTACCATTTTTTTGTATAACCATGATGAACCTAATGCACTCAGATTCTATTTTGGATCATATAGCAATATTTCTATCTTGTCCGTTTTATATCAATGTTGGTTAATATACTTCATCTTTGTACTGTGAGATATACCAAAGGTTCTGCTTTGGATTTCCATCACTTCACCCTTGACTATCGCTCAACATTGACCGGGCACTATTATAGTGCACTTTATATGGTACTTGGGTATGGGAGGTGCAGATTGGTCATCACATTTGGTATTAGAGATTTGGTTGAATTATTAACCTAGGTTGATACTTGGATCCATTAGAAATAAGGAGTATCACCATAGACTAGATCAAGTGATATATAAGAGAGCGTACTTGTTATATATTTTGGTTTTCAAAACTATATGTACTATATATAGTATTAAATCGCATTGCATATAAGTACCACTTATGCAACTTTCTTTTATGAGAGACTGGTCATTTTTATTATAGATTGTAAAAATGAGTAGGTAGACATGGAATACACGACAAAACTCTATCTCAGGAGTAGATAAAGGAGCGATCTCAGGAGCATCAGTTAATGTAAAGACCCTAATTTTGATTAACATTATTTAGGATATTCAATTAAATGAAATAATGCAAATAGTTAAGGGATTGAGATTTGTATAGTAAAGGGGAGCCGTGCCTAGTTGAACTAATGAACTAAATGGAATTTAAAATGAAATAGGTTAGGGAATTAGATAAGGGGCAAAATAGGAATAAGTCTTATTCTTATACCCTAAACCCTTACTCGCTCTCATTTTACACGTTCATTTCCACAAACTAAAACTAAACAAGAGGCCGGCCGCCATTAAAGAAGATAAAGGGGAAGATAAGCAAGAATCAAGAGGAAGAAGCTAATCAACTTAATTCAAGAACAAATCTCAACTTCTTAACAACACAGCTAAGGTGAATAATTGTTACATCTCATATTTTTTATGTTTCGGTTTCTAGAATCAGATCCAAATGCTTTTGCAAGTATATTACCATGTTTTGAATGATGTTTAGATATATATACATGCTCGTTGATGAATTATGCTTATCCATATTGATTTGATGACATGTTTTGAATTGAAAAACCTATCAAATGACATCTAAATGCCTTGCGATTTTAATATATGGTTAGAAATAATATTTTAGAGATGGATTTCAAGTTTTATAACTTTCTGAATTAATGTGGATTTATTATTAATTTTCTAATAAAGAAAATGGTTATATGGGTTTAAAATTAATTATGGAAATTATATATATGTTTTGGGGTCAGAAATTTAAATATGTTAGAAAACATATTAAAAGTGATTTATGTGAATTTTTGTAGAATTTTCCTAAGTGTTTTACTAAATATATAAAATTATTTAAGGTATGGGACTTAAATGTTTTATATGTTTATAAAAGGAGAAGGGACTATTTGCTAATGTTTTAGAATGTTAATCTTTGCAATTCGGCATCACCTTTCAGAAAAGATTTTGAAAAAGTAAAGACAACCAATTATATGATGACAAAAAAGCAGGTTAGTTGAAAAGAATTTCTTTTTAAAGTTAAAAAATCAGATTTTCTAAGGTTCCGCTGTTGCACCATCTTCGGCAGCCACCTTTCGACTTAGTACCTCCGCCTCCAACCAGATCGAAACCAATGCACATGGTGTCAAAGACTTGGTACGTAGTGAATTGAACATAAGCGAAAGGTATAGGGTCGAAACAAGGGGTTCTGAAGGGGTCGAAGCTTTGTTTTGGTTTCTAAAGGAAATGCGCCTGCTTTGCTTTTAAATAAGATGGCTTTCGATTTGGTCAACTTTCGATTTGGTCAAATTGTTTTAAAGAAAGAGGATTTCAAAATAGATTGTGCCCTTGTTTTAAGTAAATGCTTTCGAAGGGGTCGAAACCCCTACCTACCACCTTTATATCTTTCGAAGCAATGCCTTCTACAGGGTCCTTTTGTTTTAAAACTAAAGCCGCTTCTCTAATGCTTTCGAAGGGATGAGTTTCGACACCATCCACTTCTTTGCTTAGGAAATTGCTTTCGAAAGAGTTGCTTTCGACTTAGCTGTTTTAAGACTCTTTTTTGATATTTTGAAAGTTAAACCCAAAGGTTTCGAAAGGAATGATTTCGAAAGGATGTTCCACATATTTTGACTTGAATCCAATGCTTTCGAAAGGTTTGTTTTAAGTAGTATACTTTAATGCTTTCGAAAGGTAACAAGAAAAGGTTTCGAAGGGGTGATTCCCCGGTGTTTTTGAAAGGTTTACCTTAGTGTTTAAATGGAAGGATTCTAATGGTTTTGAAAGGCATATTTAAAGTGTTTAGAAGAGGATGTCTATGGTTTATAAAGCTTTCAAAGAAGATTTTTCCAATGTTTTCGAAAGGATTATTGTCAATGGTTTCAAAAGATGTGTTTTGGCCTTTAGGCCTAAGATTATAAAGTGAAGTAGTTTACTTGTGTCGAAAAGGGTACTTTCAATGGTATCGAAAGAGATTGTTTAAAGGTTTAAACAAAGGTTTCGAAAGTTTTCATCAACAATATTTTGAGTAAAGCATATATCATGGCAAAGTGATTTGTGTAAAGCAAATAGTATATTTTCCTTGTATAAGTATGATTTAAAGGATTAAATCATTTTAAAAAGGTTTTCAAGGAAAATTTAAAGGGTAGTTAACCCTAAGTAAAATGACTCAGATATTTATATACCAGATGAGACTGGTATAGGGTCGCGCCCTATTCATTAGCTATTAGCCCGAAAAACCATTAGGATCAGGTGACCCTTGGTAAAGTAAGTTAAGGACAGACCATCCAGAAGTATGTCTAACCGTGGTTAGATAATTTGTTTACTTTGTCTGGTAGGTTCGAGTCAGCCAAATGTTAGTAGTTAGCCAAAAAAACTACACTGTTTCAGACAGATGGTCCATTTATTACCTATTTTTGAGCATATATGATATTTGCTATTATTAATACAATCAGTTTGATTAACCAGTTTGGTTGCAGGGTTTTGATTTGCTAAAAGATATGTTTTAAAGGGATATTATAAGGGGAAACTCGTTCCGCTAAATGGCATGGTCTCACTTAATATCAGTAAACCGAGATGTAATAGTATTATTCACATCAGGCTTTATGTCTGATTCAAAGTTTATGTTTTTCCCCTTAAACTCTCGGGTGCTCAAAATTAATTTGAGTAGATTGAGAGTTTGGGTTTACATGTTTAGTAGGTGGACGAAAAAAGCTTTCGGAGACGAGCAGAAGGCTGATGCTAGCTATATTTAGGAGTTGTTTCGTTTTATTTCCGTTGTGTTGTATTGACTATTTAGTACTCTAATCAACCAAGAGGGCATCTTCATATGTCGTTCTTAGCGTATTTATGTAATAATTTATTTGATCTGAACCTGGGAAACGATTGGGATTATGTATTAGAATATGAAATATATTTAATCAAAAAGGTTGTTCTTTTGAAATCTGTGATTTTGTTTCATATTCATGTGCTTTTGATATTATAGGTACCATTAACATTACCGTATTTTTTCGTTGGAAGTTAATACTATAGATGACTGCAGCATCTGTAGCGCTTAGCTTTGGGCCTCAAGATAGGGGAAGTTACAGTTAACCTTAACTTGTAGACCATGTTCAATACTATATTGAGGAGCATGTTGTAGAATGCCTAAGGAGGTGCTTTAGCTGCTGTTGGTGGTGGAGTTCCAACGCAAGCGCCAAGGGCCGATTTTGCCAAGTTGAATAGAGACTACCTTGGTCTTGGAGGCAAAACATTTCTTGGAACGGAATCAGCTGTTGAATTGTAAGAGTGGCCTGATACCTACGAACGCATCTTCGAGGATCTTGAGTTGGAAGATGCGATGAAGAAGAAGTGGCTTCACGGTAACTTCAAGGAAGAGCCCTGGGTTGGTTGAACGCTTTACAGGCTGCTACTTCTAAGGACCAGTTTACCTGGGAATCAATTCAAGGCTCAGTTTGAGAATTTATTTTATCCTGGCTACTCAGAAGTTAGTGTCGTTTAGGAAGTTTATTGACCTGAAATAAGGCAAGATGTCTGTTTCATAATATGCTGTAGAATTCGACATATTGTCAAAATGTGGGATATCTTTCATTGACACTTCCCTATATAAGAACGATAAGTTTATTATAGGCTTGGATGAATATCTTAGAGAATGGCTAGTGGGCTATATTGATAAGAGCTTCAAGAAGCTTGTTGAGAAGGCTCTGGGCATGAGAGTCTATATCCAAAGTTGTTTTTTTCTTAGGAGAAGCCTAAGCCATAAGTGAGTGGAAGAGGCAAGAAGAAGCAGAACAAAAAAACAAAGGGAATGAGCGGTTTCAAGGAAAAGGTGGTCAGAAGAAGGGAAAATGGGAGCCTAACTGCTTTAGCTATGGAGAGAAAGGCCATCTCTGTATGATCTACAAGAATAAGAGGACGGGATTGTAATATCCTACAAAATTTATAAGAAATTAGTTAATAATATGGATAAAAATGGAAATTTTGGAAATGTCAGAATTTGATGGAAGTTACACCATTACGCTCGTGATGATTTTATGATCAATTTTCATATATAAATTCCTATAATCGGAGCTCAAATGGAAATGTTATCAACGTTTGAAGTTTTCGCATTTAAAATAAATCGAAATGAATTTGAATTTAAAATTTGACAATATGTTAACGTTAATTAGAAAATTAGGGTTTAAGTAAACATTAAATTAAACGTTAACGGTAAAATTAAATAAGGAATTATGTAAAATTTAAAACAAAACAATCAATACATTCCAAAAATGCTAGGATGGACAAACCGCCTTCCTTAGGTAGGTCCATCGCTTGCTGCAAGCACTTGAGGAAGTGCGGTCAACCGGTGAATGTAGAGGCAGCTAGGTTTTTGTAAGGCATGAATAACATGGATTTTATTATTTTAAACCGACTTAAATCTGGCAATTTTTGTGCTTTCTAATCACTATAAATAGGAGGCTAACCTCCTCACTTTTATCCACAAATTATTTGGAACGCTAGCGGAGCTTTGTCAGTTTCTTCTATATGATTTAGAATTTCTTAGGATTTTCAAGTAAATGACTTTAGATACTCAACATTTAATTTCTAATCCTATTCTTCTCCCATCACTAAAATTCTGAGTTCAATTCATATACAATCCAATTGTTGTATATTTCAAAAGGAGGAAGTCTGAAAAGAGAATAAGAGCAGGTGTAATCAAATTCAAGAGGAAGCAAGAAACCATCTGTGAGTGGAAATCTTAGTTTTCTCCTTTTTAGTATTTGTGTAGTATAAGTTGGATTCGATTTATCCCTTAGGAAATTTTGTTCGCGAAAACACCAAACTAAAAACCCAAAATTCCCCAAAAGCAAATGTCAATCCTTATTGGAATCTCAATTATTCAATATTAAAATACTGAAATTTGTGTAGTTATTGCAATTTGAATATTCTACATTTTATTCATTTCCCACATTTCTCTTTTGATATGATTAAGGGTTCTATAAAGAAAATAAGTTAGGAAATGGTGTGTAAAGTACGGATTCTTCTATTCGTAGTTTACATAGCCTATTTCCATAATTTAAATATGAATCCTTTTTTCATTTTATATGTAAAAGTTGAATAGAATGTAAAAGGGTTTGAATTGTAAGTTCTATTTGTGTTGATTCTACTATTATAATATAAAATAAGTTGGTAGTTGATTCTATTTTCTTATACAAGTCTATTTTTGGGCTAAGGATATTAGTTAATTTACATGTTATGGTATGGACTTAGACTTATATAAATTGGAAGTTTTGACATTTAGATGATTATAGGATGCAAAATCTTCGCACACTTAGGAGTATTTAGTTGCGTGTATGTGTGTGCATATATATACATACATATATATACACATATATATATATATATTAGCATATAAATAACGTATAATTAATAACGTATTAATCACGTAGTATAAATAAGTTAGTAATTAGCATTAAAATGCCTTAGGAAAGAAGTTGAGGTAATCGTGGAAAATAATTTATAACTAAAGGCGGAATAAGGAGATTTCCTTATAAGGGCTTAATGCGAAATGTGGTGAGGTATACATGTAGTGTGATGGGGAAGTGGAAATTATGACTAAGTTAAAGGGATGGGAGGTTAGTCAGAAGCACACAGAAATCTGTCCAGCTAATCTGGCTACCAACAATGTGATTTTCGGACTGATGTGAGACATTGTCTATATTAAGTACCCAAGAAGGACACGAGGTTAATCCTAATTCTATAGGGTAAGCCTGCCTAGTTATTCTAGCTACCTGGGCTTACGAATTGACGTACTAATGTGAGACGTTAGAGTTTAGTTTACGGGTCATAATACGTAGGACCTGCTTCGGGGTCGGGGGTACTAAGTGACTATGTATTAAGTGGATATTGTAGGGTCTGCCTCCTCCCTACTTAGGAAGTATTATATGGTGGGATTATCGTTTAGGCACGTTAATGGGAAATCTCGAGAAGGGTCCGCTTCGAGTTTGAGGTATTAAGTGGCTATTATAGGGTCTGCCTCTCCCATAAAGAAGTCTTAAGTGTCCTGATGATATTCTGTGCAATATCAGCTAGAAGGTACTAGAGCGAGGTCCATCTTGGGTTAGGTATTAAATGACGGGGACCTTCCTAAGATATAAGTATTAAATGGTCAGAGTCTACCAAATTCCCATTGAAAAGGTGTTAAGCGGCTTAGATCTTTCTCTCATATTGTTAGGACATGATTAACGGTAGATGCATGGGATTGGGATGGGCCTTTGGCCTACAATTGAAAGTGAGTTATATAGTGGATTGGAAAAGTGTTGGTTATAGAATTGGACTAGAAGGGCCTTAGGGCTTACAGTCGGAGGTATTTATGACAGGATATAGTTGGGATGCGCAAAACATATTCTTATCTAAATTATACTGCAAATGGAAAGGCTCGAGATTTTATTCACTAGACGTTGTTGTTCCGACTCCCTCCTCGTTACAACGCAAGTTAGAGAAGACAATGCCAATTTAAGAGATGAAGGCGGAGGCGGAGTCTCGTGGCAGTTACCTATATATTTATGTTATGTTATATTTGGATATACCCCTTTCAGTGTTGATGTAATCATTTTGAGATATTATATTTTGGATATTGAGATATTATATTATGTTTTAGAGATGTGAATTTCTATAAAATGGGTACCAGTTTTGATATTATATTTTTATCTTTTCAACTATGAGATTAAGATAACATAAATAAATAGCTCTGTGTATTGTTCATTACCAACTAACAACCGACTTTGAAATGATTCTAAGTTTTGGTAGGCCTTTACTGGCTCGAAAATTAGGCCCATTTCAGGATGGGTTGTTACATTCGATATCAGAGCTTCGGTTACGCGACAATGGGTATAGGTATACATATGAGTGCCTACATTTTATTTTTGAAAGTAGTTTCCAAAATCCCTATTACATATTACATATATATACACATACTTATTTGAACATACATGAAAACACAAGGCAGATCTTTTATTTCAGTAATTAAGACTATCTTAGGAAGTTGTAACTAAAAGTTTAAACCAACATATAGTTGATTATGGCTGAAAATTGTTCCTTTGAGGCTGGGAACCCCTCTACCCATGAGATACCCACTTTTTAAGGGATGCCTGAATGGTTCAAGCAATACTTGAGGCGTGTAGGGAAAGTTCCCATTCCTCAGTAAGCTACACCAGTGGCACCTACCGCCCCGCCTACTGAAGCAGCACCCCACCTTATAAATTTCCCAAAAATTTGCAAGGAATTCCAAAATATGAGGGAAAGGTGTATACAGGAGTTGAATGTTTCATGGAGATGAAGACGTGTATTAATGATTGTGAGCGTATATTTCGAGAGCTTGGATGGGAAGATCAAATCAAGAGGAGAATGACGACATGGAATCTTAATAGTGTGGCCTTGAATTGGTGGACTATAACAAATGAGGAGAATGCTGAGGGAGAAATCACTTGGGCTAAGTTCATAAACCGCTTTGAGTCACAATTCATGATTATGGATGAGTTGAATTTGCAATTGGAAAGGTATGTACAACTTAGGCAGGGAGACTCCACGTTGAAGGAATATATTAGTAAATTCACAGAACTAGCTAAGCTCGAAATAAGTTTGATTGACACCGCATGAAGAAGGCAATGAAGTTTGTTAAAGTCTAGAATTCTCCACTTAGAGAGCTGTTTTTGACCCAAGTATCTACTGGCACCACTTATGAGATGTTAGTTGAAATGGCATTGCTTCAAACTATCGGTTTGGATGAGAAAGAGAAGGGGAAGGTGGGGTCGGTGCAAAACCAAGGTTAAGCTAAGAAGGGAGGATTTTGGGAGGATAAGAAGGCCAAGGGAAAGACCAAGAAAGAAAGTATGACTTGTCAAAGATGCTAAAAGAAACGACCCGTTGCTATGGACTGTAAAGTGAGCTTGATGAGGGAGGAGTTCAAAGGGAAGTGCTATCCCTGCCATGAAGAGGGACACTACAAGAATCAATGTCCAAAGCTTGCGAAGGAGGGATGGAGAGGGCAAGCTTATGCCATTAAGGCTGTACCTATATCGAGTAGACCTCCCCTTAGAGATCAAGGAAAAGCTATAATTGAAGGACAATTATTATTTGCGGACATACTATTTGTACCTTATTTGACTCGGGAGCGTCGCATACATTCATAACTAAAACTTAGTTAATTCCTTGAGTTCGAAAACCCTAGTTGTCACTAACCAAATAGTCATATAAAATCCTATTAGGGGTCGACGCATCTTTCTTTAATTTGTATAGACCTACTTGTGTATATGTATAACGTCGATTTTACATGTAACACGTATGTTCTTGATTTTGAGGGGTATGGACTTATCTTAGGGATGGATTGGTTATCTTACTATTGGGCTATCTTAGATTGCGACAATAGGATTGTATGGTTAAGGAGTTGTAATGGGCGAGATATAGATGTTCGTTGCACACCCCAAAATTCAATCGAGCTAGGCTATTTATATTCTTTTAGCCTATCACAAGATGATATCTCATATGTACCCGTTCTTCGAGAATTCCCTGGCATTTTTTGAAGAAGTCTTGGGTCACCCACCATGAAAGGAGATCAAGTTTAGGGTTGACTTGGAGAAGAATGCTAGACCTGTCACTCTACCCTTAAGGCACATGGCCCCTAAAGAAAGGAAAGAGTTGGACAAGCAGATTTTGGAGCTATTTAAGAAAGGATTTATTCGTTGAAGTACTACTGAATAGGGAGCGCCTGTTGCCTTCGCCACCAAGGTAGACGACCCTTTAAGGCTATATGTTTACTATATAGAACTCAATAAGTTGACCAAGAAAAATAAGCACCCCTTACGTAGAATAGATGATTTGTTCGATCAGCTTGTTGGAGCCAAAATCTTTTATCGGTTGGACTTAGCCACCGGGTTTCATCAATTGAGGATAACTGAGGATAGCAAGCAGAAAAAAACATTTCGCACTCCAAATGGCTTATATGAATGGAAAGTGATGCCTTTTGGATTAACGAATGCCCTTGCATAATTTGTAAATTTGATGAGTAGAGTTTTTAGAGGGTAATTAAATAAATTCACCGTAGTATTTATGGATGATATCTTAGTATTTTCTAAAAGTGAAGGAGTGCATGAAAATCAATTAAGGGAGGTACTAGGGTCTTTGAGAAGGCACCGACTTAAAGCCAAATTCTTAAAACGTCACTTTTGGAAGAGGTACGTGAGATTTCTTGGATACAGTATTTCTGAGAAAGGATTATCTATAGACCTCGCAAAGGTGATAGGATTGGAAGATTCCCAAGAATGCCATGAAAGTTAGAAGTTTTCTTGGGCTAGCGAGTTGCTATAGAAAATTCATCAAGAAATTAGAGAAGATAACAGCCCAACTAACTCGCTTAACCAAGAAGAATCTAATTTTTACATGGGATGAGAAATGCACGGAAGCATTCGAGAAGCTGAATGAGCTATTCACTAGCACACCAATACTGATTAATCCCGATGGGATGAAGACTTTCACCATTTACACCAAAGCATGTGGTACGAGATTAGAAGCCGTTCTTATGTAAAAGGGAAAAGTGATAGTTTATACAAATAGACACTTGAAGGATCATTAGAAGAGATACCCAACTCACGACTTAGAGTTAGGAACCATCATTTTTACCTTAAAGATATGGAGGCGCTATCTTTTGGGAGAAAGGTTTGAGTGTTCACTTACCACAAATCCTCAACCTATTTTCCAAAAAGATTTGAATCTTAGGCAATAGAGGTGGATGAAATTTATATCATCATATGACTTTGGGATATAGGATACCCCTGGAAAAGGGAATGATGTCGCCAACCCCCTTAACTGGAGGCTTGCTACCCTTGGTGCTATATACGAGTGGATGTAGTTAGAGTTCCTATCAAATTTCAATTTCCAACCACCAATTGAACCCACTCTAGGCTATTTGGCAGCAACGGAGGTTAGGCCAGCACTGATGGACAACGTTGGACAAGAGCAAAAAAAGGATGTGGTGATAACATATATTTTGGGCAAGTTAAGGAGAGTACTTCCCTATGGCAGCATGTAATTAATGAAAGAGGATGTTTGAGGAGAGATGGATGTCTTTGTGTTCCTATGGTTGAGATTTTTTTAGAGGAAGTGCTAGTGGAGTGTCACCATTCAAGGACGATCATTCATCCCGAAGGTGATAAGATATATAGGTATATGAAGTGAATTTTCTATTGGCCAGGGATGAAGAAGAGGGTAGCAGAGTTTATCTCTAGGTGTTTGACGTGCCAAAGGATAAAGGTAGAACAAGGAAAGCCCAAAGGGTTGTTATTACCATTGAAGGTGCTAACTTGGAAGTGGGAGCATATGTCGACGAACTTTATAAATGAGTTACTTAGGAGTCTTTAGGAGTCAAAGAGGCAATGAAGCTATTTGGGCTATAGTAGATAAGCTTACTAAAAACGCCCATATTATTCCCCTTAGGAGCAATAGCACCGCGACATCTCTAGCATAGATTTATATTGAGGAAGTGGTATGACTTCATGAAATCCGAGTTAGCATTGTTAATGACAAGGATCCCTTATTACTATCAAAATTTGGAGGAATTTACAGTTAGTTTATGAACCACATTGAACCTTAGCACTGCTTACCACCTATAGACTGATGGTCAGTCTGAAAGGGCAAATAGGATTTTGGAAGACTTATTAAGAGCTTGCATCATGGATTTCAAAGTTCATTGGGATCGACATTTATGCTTAGTAGAATTCGTGTACAATAATAATTATCAAACGACAATTGGCATGGCACCTTTTGAAGATTTATAAGAAAGGTCATGCAAATCGCCAAATTGTTGGTGAGAAACAACCGATAAAATCCTACTTGGACATGATTTGATTTGCGAGACCTCGAAAAAGATAGAGATGATTAGGCAGTGAATGAAGGTCGTACATGATGGTTAGAAGTCCTATGTGGACACGTGATGGAAGGAATTTGAGTTTAAGGTAGGAGACATGTTGTTCGTCAAGGTTTCCCCTCTTTGGATGGTTATGAGATTTGGTAAGTTAGGAAAGTTGGCGCCAGTTTTTGTTAGGCCCTTTCCAGTCTTGGAAAGAATAAGGAAACTTGCATATCAAGTAAGGCTACCAGATAAGCTGGCAGGAGTCCATGGTGTCATTCATGTGTCGCGCTTGAGGAAATGCCTGCATATCTCCACCATCACAGTAGAGCCTGACCAATTAGTAGACATTGAGACGGAGCCAATAGCACTTCATGCCACCACACACATAGTGGAGTTTGGAAATAGGAAGCTTTGCAATATAAAAAATTAGGCTGGTCCAAGTACAACGAGGTGATAATTTGGTGGAAAGCGCATGGGAAATGGAAGAGAATATGAGGACTTCTTATCTTGTTTTTCTCTGGTAAACTTTTTATCTTCAAAATCTAGGTTTTTGGTTGCATCGTAGTTGCTAGATTGGATGGTAGGGGATGGCTGCCACACTTTTACTGTCAGTTTTGCACTCATGTAGAATTTCATGCATATTAGGATGCTTACATACATGCCTTTATGTCACAACCTTGCATTCATGTTAGGACTGAGCTCACCTATAATATGTTTACATACATAATCATATTACACTTTTGGTCGAGTAGATTGTTGTGTAGATAACTTGGTTGTACAACATGAATGTTAAGTGCGCGTTACACTATCTGTCCCTTAGGGATTTAGTGGACGAAATCCTTTTAAAGTGAGAGAATGTAACACGCCATAAAATTATAAGAAATTAACTAATAATAAGGCTAAAATGAAAATTTTGGAAATGTCAAAATTTGAGGAAGTTACACCATTGTGTTCATGGTGATTTTCTGATCAATTTTCATATATAAAGTTTTGTGATCGGAGCTCAAACGGAAAAATTATCGATGTTTGAAGTTTTCGAATTCAAAATGAATTAGAATTTAAAATTTGAAATTTGAAAATATGTTTAGGTTAATTAGAAAAGTGGGGTTTTAGTAAACATTAAATTTAAATAAGGAATTAAATAAAATTAAACAATCAATACGTTCCAAAAATAATAGGACTAGTTGACCGCTTGAGGAAGGGTGGTCAACAGGTTGATGTAGAGACGTCTAGGTTTTTATATGGCATGAACTCGGATTTTATTATTTTAAACTGACTTAAATCCAATGGTTCTATGGCTTTTAACCACTATAAATATGAGGCTATCCCTTTATTTGTATTCACAAATTATTAAAAATGCAAGCAGAGCTCTGTCAGTTTCTTCTATACGGTTCAAATTTTTTTAGGATTTCAAGTAAGTAATTTTAGATATTCAATATTCAATTTCTAATTCTATTCTTCTCCAATCCCTAAAATTCTGAATCTAATCCATATACAATCTAGTTGTTGTAAATTTCAAAAGGAAGAAGTTAAAAGAGAATAGGAGCAGGCGTAATCAAATCCAAAAGGAAGCAGAAAACCATCTATGAGTGGAAATCTTAGTTTTTCTCATTTTTATTATTTGATAGTCTAAGTTGGATTTGGTTTATGCCTTGGGGAAATTTGTTCATGAAAACACTAATTAATAGCTAAAAATTCCCTCAAAATTAAATGTCAATCCTGATTAGAATCTCAAGTATTCTATATTAAAATACTAGAATTTATGTACTTATTGCAATTTGAATATTTTACATTCTATTCCACTTCTCGTTTTTCTCTTTTGATATGATTAAGGGTGCTAAAAAGAAAATAAATTAGGAAATGTTGAGTAAAGTATGGATTCTTATATTCGTAGTTTGCGCTGCTTATTTCCGTAATTTAAATATAAATTCCTTTTTCATTTTATATGTAAAAGATGAATAAAGTGTAGAACGGTTTGAATTATAAGTTTTGTTGGTGCTGATTCTACTATTTAACTAAAAAATAAGTTGGTAGTTGATTCTATTTTCTTATACAAGTCTATTGTTAGGATAAGGATATTAGCAAGTTTGTATGTTATGGTATGGAGTTCGACTTGTATAAATTGGAAGTTTTGACATTTAAACGATTATATGGCGCAAAAATCTTCGCACGCTTAGGAGTATTTAGTTACGTGTGCATATGTATATGTATAAATAACATATTAATCGTGTAGTATAAATCGGTTAATAATTAGAATTAAAACCTCTTAGGAAAGAAGTTGAGTTAATTGTGGGAAATAATTAATTAAAGGCGGAATAAGAAGATTTCCTTATAAGGCCTTAATGCGAAATATGGTAAGGTATATATGGTAGTATGATAGGAGAGTGGAAATTATGACTAAGTTATTGAGATGCAAGGCCAGTCAAAAGCACACCAAAGTATGTTCAACAAATCTGGCTAGCAGTAATGTGACTTTAAGACTGATGTGAGACATCGCCTATAATAAGTACCCATGGAGGATGCTAGGTTAGTCCTTATTCTATAGGGTAAGCCTACCCAGTTAATCTGGCTACTAGCGCTTATGAATAGACGGACTAATGTGAGATGTCATAGTTTGGGTTACAAATCATAATACGTAGGAGTTGCTTTGGGGTCAGGGGTATTAGTGACTGTTGTAGGGTATGCCTCCTCCCTACTTGGGAAGTATTAAATGGTTTTATCGTTTAGGCACGGTAGTGGGAAATCTCAGGAAGGGTCCGCTTCGGGTTCAATGTATTAAGTGCTTATTGTAGGGTCTGCCTCTCCCATAAAGAAGAATTAAGCGACCTGATGAGATTCCATGTGATGTCAGCTAGAGGGTACCAGAGAGGAGTCCGTCTTGGGTTAGGTATTAAATTTTAGGGACCTACCTAAGAAATATGTATTAATTGGTCAGAGTCTGCCTAATTCCCATTTAAAAGGTATTAAGTGGATTGGATATTTTCTCTCACATTATTTGGACATGATTGATGGTAATTATGTGGGGCTGGGAAAGGCCTTTTGCCTACCATTGAAAGTGAGTAATAGAGTTGGATTGGAAAGTGTAGGTTATAGAATTGGACTAAAAGGGCCTTAGGGCTTACAGTTGAAGGTATTTCTTATAGGATATAGTTAGGATGCATAAGACATATTCTTATCTAAATTATACTACCCAAATACTATTATGGAAAGGCTCGAGATTTTATTCACCAGACATTATTGTTCTAACTCCCTCCTCATTAAAACATAGGTTAAGGAAAAAGAAGAATGCTCCCAAACTTTGAAAAGGAAATTAGGAATAAGTAAAAAGAAGTTCCAATTCTACGAAAGATATATAGGAATGAGTAAGAAAATTATGCTTCCAAAAGGTCCAAAGGTAAATTAACTACACCCTCTTGTGCTTCGCAAGAAGTTTATACTCACTAAAAAGAGATGGAATTATTGAGCTCCTTAGAAGAACATAAAAAGGGAAGAAAAAGATGGATAAGGTGAATACTATCATTACCATAAGGTTAACAAGAAAAGAAAAATGACTGTAGAGCGCTTGTTGGGGCCATTGAATACTATGTGAGATAGGGGAACTACTAGAATTTGTTGAATATGAGTTATCAAGAAGCTAAAAGGAAAATTACCAACAGTTGAATCATATCATAAACTTTTATTACAATTTCAAACGAAAAGAGTCAACATTCAGAGTCTAATTTTCGAAAGGAGATGACTTCATAAGAAGTAAAGAGCCAATTTAAGCCATTGACCCTGCTTCTACACCTTTTTAAAGCACTCATTCAAAGAGTGATGTTCAATTTAAGCCTTCGGTCCCGTTTCTACGCTTGACTAAAGCACCCATCCAAAGAGCGATGGTCAATTTAAGTCTTTAGTCCCACTTCTACGCCTGGCCAAAGAGCCCATCCAAGGAGTGGTGGTCAATTTAGTCCTTTGCCTGCTTCTATGCCTGGCCTAAGCACCTATCCAAGGAGTAATGGTCAATTTAATCCTTTGGTGCCGCTTTTACGCCTGGCCAAAGAACTCATCCAAGGAGTGATGTTCAATTAAAGCCTTTGGTCCTACTTTTCTTTCGCACATGGCAAAGCACCCACCCAAAGCGTGATGGTCAATTTAAGTACACTTTTGCACATGGTCAAAGCACCTATTCAAAGCATGATGGAAAGCTAAAACTTCATTTCTCATCTCTAAGGAAATAACATATAATATGCAAAAGGGCTAGGAGAATTCAAACAAGCATATCAAAAAGTATCGAAGGTAATCAACATGCCACAAAGCAAGTATGTGGAAGGTATAAAGATATTTTTGTCATCACATATTTTAATACTACAAATTTTACATAGAGGCAGTTATACATACAATTCCTTCTAAATTGGAAAATACTCTTTACAATCACAACATCATACAAATCTATGGATTGGAGATGGGGTGCAGAATTGGATGATGTTGACACACTGATTCTTTTCCTTTTCCTTGAGCGTTCAATGTATAGGAGTCTCACTTGATGAACCCACACTCTTATGCAAAATAGAAGGTCCACCTATGTCTTTGAGAATGTATGAACATCCGTATATAAAGAAATGCTGATATCTTTAATAACTAGCAAGAACGACCTTTCTTAACCGGTGATCTCTTTCTAGAACTAAACCAAAAATTCAATTTTTATATCGAAAGCAACAATGATTTCAATTAAATAGTCCACTAAGGAGTCCAGTTGAGAAACCCTAGAGGTAAATAATTGTATCAATTCTAGCCGATCTTTAAGTTCCTTTACCTTATTCTTCAAAGTCTCTACTATATAGGAGGGATTAATAATATGATGAATTGTCACAAGAAGGTATTTCTTCAACTTCTTCTCCTTATGACGAACAATGTTAAGAGTATCCATCGATTCAATTTGAGTACTTAAAGCTCATTCAAAGGTTTTGTTAGCACCCTTTGATTGTGAAATCTGATGAAGCTGGTTTTTCTTATCAGCTTCCAATTTATGTATCCTTAAAGAAAGCTCATTTTCTATCACTCTAAACTTTCTATATGAAATCAAAATTGGAAAACTCATCGATATGCTTCTTCTTCCAATAGTATTTTAACTTACGATTACATTCAAACTTGAAAGTTCTGCTCGGTCTGCTCAATTCCCCTGAATCATCTTCTGAGGCAGAAGGAGTTGATTTAGGAACAGAAAGTTTACCACCGTATTTTGAACAACTGCAGGATAAAGAGGGTATTTGCAAGGACATTCCCTTGGAAGAGCGAGCTGAGGTAAGGGTAGAAAGTCCTATTTATCTTTCAGTCAGATGGAGTTCATAAGATTGACAGTCATTTCTGGACTTCGTTAAATCAATTTCCACCTCAAAAACTCATTGATTAAGTTGGGCAATCCTTGCATCAAATTCTGGTTATTAGGGGTGAACGCTTGAGTTAAGTCTTTCTGTTAATTCTTGAATCTCCTTTTCCTTAAAAGATATTTCCTTTCAAGCTCAAAGATCATTTCATAGGAAGTCCTTTAAGTAGACTTTGATCGCATATATTTTTAATACAACTTATCTACTTCAGCGTTATCAATCGATGACAGCCCAAGAACAGAATGGGAAGGACGATTCTCTATGTTTAAGACTAACTTAGATTGAATATACTGTTGAGATGTTGAGAAAGGTTGGGATCACCAACTTATAAAGGCAAATCTTGACCTAAACCAAAACTTAAATTAGCAATTGAAAAGAATACTTAATAAGTTAAGATAACACAGATATTTTTTTTATTGATAATGTTAAACTACAAGCAGCCTAAACAAAGATACTTTTCAACTATTCCTTAAATTTTGAAAGAGCATCTTGAATTTTATTATAAGTAAAGGGGAAAATAGGAAAGGTAGCTGTAATGGGAACTTTAACACTAGAAGGAGTATTAACGGGTGTAAACTTTGGTAGTCTCATTCTTTGAATTAAGGGAAAATTCCATCGCACAACAATTTCGCATAACTGGCTCGAGTGTAATGAAGGTATTGATCTCCCAGAACACTAAGTCCAGATTAGGGAATCATGTGTATATACAATGAAGATCACAAAGGAAACGATATTTTGCTGGACAGACTTTTACATCAAAGAGGAGCTTTCCTTAAAAGTTCCTTTTAGCTTAACCAGTTTACTTAAAACATCTTTTAGAATGGGAGATAGAGTAGAATTGGGTAAAGACTTAGAAACCTACATACCAAGGATAAATTGGAACCGAAACTTGAATCATGGAATTTGTGAAACTAAAATCATAGATTATATTAATAAGAACATTACAATCGAACATCAAAAGTTATAGGGGTTCATATAGGATTGATCCCTTATAATATTCAAAAATGAACATATCCTTATTATATTTAACTTTATCTAGAGGAAGTGAGTTAATAGATAAAGGAACAACGTTAACTTTAGGCAATTTCCAACATTCTTAAGCATGAGGATCTGATCCATATTTATCAAGGTATCATTTATGGAGTTGCCTAATTAAACCTCCATTGTCAACTTCCCAAGCAAGAAAAATTGTTCATAGGACACTTGACATCAACTAAGTAATGGAAATCCATGAGTTTGTTTATGTCTTCAGTAAGCATCCAAAATTGAGCAGTGAGTTCTTCATTTTCTTTCGGAAGTTCGATTGGTGAATACGAGACTTTCAAAGAAGAGGTGCAGACCGTTTGTTTCTAAAGTTTTCTAGAGACTTAAGATGTTTTAAAAGTCTCATGTACTTATTGTTGGACTCTTTTAGATCCTTGCATAGTCTCTCTCCTTCTTTGTTGAGTCTTAAAATTCCACTCCTACTTTTATTTAATTGAATCTCAAAGTAAGTTCTGTTTTTCCTTCTATTTTACTAATAAAATGAAAATTTTAGGATTCCTTAAAAGAAATTCAAAATAAGTAGAAACAACTCGAAAATTGGTCTACCCGAGGAGAAGATGTTGGAAGTTTTGGCTTTAAGGAAAGCACCTTCATGGTCCAAGAAGACAATTTATCGAATTTGCCTAAGTCTGGCAAGGCAGCACATCAGATAGACATTTGAGAGGTGAAGTATAGCTTTAGATTCAATATTGGGGGAAGGATCTGACTCATGAGTGGTGGCTTGTTCCCTAAAACACTTTTCCCTAGGTCATCATCTTTGCCTTTTCTTGATGGGTCATTCTTGTCATTACCATCAACTCCGTCATTGTCATTATCATCACTACCCTCGTTATCATCATTGTCAATTTCATCCTCTCCTTTTTTTCCTGTTTCATTATCATCTATGAGTAATTACCAAAAGGTGAATACTCTTCTGGTTTGATAGGAACGCCATCTCCAAACTTGGATAGGTCCCTTTGAATTTATTCAAGGATTATGTCAAATTTTCTCTTATAATATGTTGAAACAAGTAAGAGAAAAGCTAAGTATGGACTTCTGTCAATGTTATCCTCGTAAACTATAAACAAAGCTTCCTCGTCATATCTTTCCTTCCAAGAAGGCAGAAATTAGAGAAGAAAGGAAGAGGTCTTAGTTTGATAGTCCTTAAAGAAGTGTTTAACTTATCTAGTAAGGAATCCTTTATTGTCACACTTTCCTAAAAATGGGTGACCTTAGACGAGGCTTGTCTTGCCTCATCTCTAACTAATGCAAGCTCCTTTTCCATTACCTTCATTCTCCCTTCCATAGATTTCACCTTATTCTTTTTTGCATTGAGGTGAGTTATGGCTTGCAAATTCTTAGTAGCAATGGAATTCCGTAGCTTACAATTTTCCACTTCAAGAGCTTTGACGTTACTAGAAAGGGTTGAATTTTGCTGGTGAAGGGAGCACACTAGCCGAGAAGCTTTAGATGACGATCGTTTCATCAAGAAAATCTATTTTCCAATCTAAAGCATAAAACTTAATTAGAACATGAAAATTGAATTTTGTAATCCAAATAAAGAATAAGAATATACTAAGAAATTTTGATGGATTATTAGTGAAAGCTAGTCTAAAGAGAAAGTAGTATGATAACTTGAAGTCCCCAAAGATGAAATTGAGGAAGAACGAAGAGCAGATAATAATAGGTCATCGAAGCTAGACAAGGTTCCTATGTATTATCGAAAAGAGAAGAATCAATCTCCAATGACTTGTGCAAATCTACCAATGAATTCAAAGAGGAGTATTCATTATGTTGATTTTGAGGACTCTCCGAGGAAGGAACATTAATGACAATTGTGATGATAGCTTCGGAAATAGAAATGGGGGTAACATGTGTGGATAAATTGTCTCCCTTAAGTTTCTTGGTTGATGAACAATTCGGGAGAACTTCCTATAGGTCAGGGTCCCTTGGACGCCTTCACAATCTAATAGCTTGGAAAACATTGCTAATTGCGACAGCAATAAATGAAGTAACTGTAGTCCAGAGTTCAGAGGAGGGGTACACTGCATTTTTTATAAGGCAACTATCGGTTAAACCAACATCTACACATAAACAAATAAAACATGAGAAAATGAGTTTTTTATTAAAGAAAAAAGGAAGGAAACAAATATAATAAATACTTGTTGAATTGGGCTGTTAATAAAAAATAGTTCCAACTTTATAACTACAAGAGATCTACCATCGTGCCTAGCCTTCTCTATCATTGGAACTTCTCCTAAAATTCGATGAAATTTTGGATTATGAATTAATCTTTAGTAAGGAGTCTTAATCAAATTCTAGTGCGTCGAGTTCCTGTCCCAAATTTAGGAATCTTTGTAATTATATTAGGGTCAATTTCTTTTAATGTAGGATCTGTAAAAATAAGAACTATTATTAATAAAAGCATAAATTAACAGGAAATGTGATTAAAAGTTAATAACATACTAGGAAGAGAGAAAGCCCTAGAAATATCTGAAGAAAAAGACCTGACAAAAAATGATGGCCTCAGTCTTTAGTTCTGTTAAAAGCATCCGAAATTAATTCATCGGTTAACACACAAAGGTGAAAAATAGTACCATTAGGTTGGTATTTGAATTTTTGGAGAGCAGTAAGAGTGAATTTTTTCTATATCTGGGTCCCTCAACCCAAGCTCTTTTAACTATACATGAAGACAACAAATATAACTGTATGAGTTGGGAATGAGTTGGATAGGTGAAATTTTTAGAAAAGACAAAACTCTTGTAGTTTGGTCATTAAAAGGAAGATAACATGAGTGCCAAATATAAGTGCGAGTAAAGGTAAAAAATCCTTCTAGAGGAGTATTAATTCTGTCTGAGGGACCAAGAACCATGACTTTAACACTGGTAATGGCGAAATGTTGAAAAATAGTAGTAATTTCTTCCCGAGTAGTGATATATGACTGACAGTTGACATTAACTTTTTCTTCATCCGACCTTGGTTTTCTCTTGGTTTTTAGAGTGCTTATAGACTCTTTAGGAGCTCCTTTTTTAGTTCCAGACATGATTTCTAAATAAGTAGATAAATAAAACACAAAGATATAAGTCCGTAGAATACCATTGAGTGACAAAAATTATGATAGCCACTAAGTATCTAAAATCCAAGAGTACTAAGTATTAAAGCTTGAAAAGTTATCGTTTTCCACTTATCAAGTATTAAAGTTTGAACTATCAAGAATCAAAAATTAAAAGCCATCTCATGTTAAAATCTACAACTTATCAAATTGAGTTCAGAGCTATCGAGTGTTTAAAAGTGTAAAGCTATCATATACTAAACTTGAAAATCCATTTAGTGTTTAGAAATTTAAAGCTATCGAATTATTAGAAACTTAAAGTTATCGAGTGTTCAAAGTGTGAAATTACTGAATGTTAGAACTTGTGAGCTATCAAGTGCCAGAGCTTGAAACCTATCGAGTATTGAACCCCACAAAACTATAGAGTGTTAAAACTCGCAACCTATCGAGTGTCAAATTCTGCAACCTATCGAGTGTTAGGACTCATAGAGCCATCGAGGGTGAAAAGTTTATAGTCATCATGTGTTAAAATTTATAACCTATGGATAAATAAAAATGAGATAGCTATTGCAATGTAAGTAACAACTATCACACTCTTCGAAATGAGTAACATGTCACAACAAGCAACTAATAAAGTGAGTTTGCAATAATTAAAGATCAAACTCAATTTTTTCTTAATAGCTCATAAGAAATCGCCAATTTTATAAATCAGTAGAAGGAACATAAAACAAAATCTAAATTCCTAAATACACATGAAATTGAAATGCTAACAGGAAATGATAACAATGGAAAAAATTACCTTGGCAATTAAACCTAAAAAAATAGAGTTTTTTGAGAGCAAATATGAAGTTTTGTTCCCATTTTGAAAGAAATGGTAAAAGTAATAGAGAGAGAGAAGAAGATAGGTATTTATATAGGAAATAAAGTTAGATAATGACCATTGATTTAAGTAATGAAATTTTCTACTATTAAGATGCCAAATCTGAAGAATATCGAGATTTTGTTTAGAAGAGAACAAAGAATATACTAAAGTATAAAATACTTTTTCTAAAAGGGGTGGGGATAAATGTTACCTATAATTTTCAAAGTTTGAACACATTTTAGCAAGCTATCGAGGGTTAAACAGCCAAAATTATCAAGTGTCAAAGCGGAAAGCTCTATTGAATATCAAGATTGAACAAGCTATTAAGTGTTAAAAGTGCAAAGGAACTATCGCATATAAAGGTACTAGAGCTATCAAAGTTCAAAATGCATGGAGCTATCACATACTATAAAACAAGGCTATCGAGTGGGGGAGCTATCGAGTGTTATACTTAGGAGCTATCGAGTACTATACTAGAGAGCTATCGGGTGTTATACTGGGAAGCTATCGAGTACTATATTAGAGAGCCATCGAGTGTTATACTGGGATGCTATCGAGTACTACACTGGGGAACTATCGAATGTTATACTAGGTAGCCATTGAGTATTATATCGAGAAGTTATTAAATGCTAATTTATAAAAGGCTAACGCATGCTAAAGAGAAAAACTATTGAGTACTAATTCATGATAAACTATCACATACTAAAGAGCAAAGCTATCAAGTGTTAATACATGAATGGCTATCACATTCCAAGGATATTAAAGCTATCAAGGTTCAAGATATAAGGAGCCATCACATGACAACTTTAATGCTATCGAGTACTAAAAAATAACAAGTATCACGCACCAACAATGATGCTACTGATTGTAGAGAGAATATAATCTATCATGTGCTAAGATATGAAGCTATCGAGTGACAAGGATTGGCAGCTATCGAATGTCAACGATAGTACTATCGAGTGTTTAATACTATTGCTATCGCATGACTAAAAATCAAGCATAAGAGGTTCAACTGGCCACGTGGAAACTTTTGGCCATGCCATGTCATCATGAAGGAAGCAAAATAAACTGTGCCACATGCTACCCCAGTAGCATGCCAAGTCAGCAAAATTCAACCGTCCAACTTTGATTGATGCCACGTGTCGAAAATCCAAGTATGTAGTTTCTAGATAATAGGTATGTATCCTCGACTAAAGGGGGGTTCCGAATTGTACTTCTTCCGCATTTTCAATTTCTTTCAAGCATAAATAATGAACTTGACATTGGGACTTTAGTGATCGCTTAAGTTAAATCCAAATTAGGGTTTTATGACCAAGCACTTGCATAATTATCTATTCGCATATTTGACCATTTGATGACTTAATGACTTGCGTACTTGCCAGGAGGTCAACCTCTTGCCTAAATAGCATTAACTTTCTTAACTAATCATATATGTTAGGTCCAAATTTTAGCCTAACAATTTCCTGTTGCTGATGCATAAGGAATCCATCTCATATGCTCCATACTAAACATTTTAAAATCACTACAAGAAAACTGATTTTTTGTAGCGCCCAAAAACCGCCACTACGTATTTTTAATGGCGTTCCGATAATCGTTACGAGAAAACATGCCACTAAAAATCCTCGAGTATTAGTTGCACTTTTATAAACGCCACCAAATTTGTTTTTTTGATAGCGTTTTTATAACGCCATAGAATTCCTTTTTTGTAGCGCCTATTTACCGCCACCGAAAAGGTTTTCTCCTCCATGATACTTTTTTATGGCGTTATCTAAATTTTTTGTAGCGCCTGTTTAATGCCACCGAAAGGGTTTTCTCCTCCATGTTACCTTTTCATGGCGTTATATACATTTTTTGTAGCGCTTAATAAACGCCAGCATAAGTGTACTTGAGTTTTTAATCACTCTTTTGTAGCGACATTTTAACGCTACCAAAATAAATAATATCCAGTAGCGTTTGTTTCCCTCCACATGCTACTCCAGATTTACCTCTTATCTAGCATCCAATTATATAATAACAGAATACGCAAGCACATACACTTTTGAACACAATATATTAAACAACTACAAAATACGTATACGCATTGAAGATCCACAAGATACATAGACATTCATACATCCACATACATAGGTGCCGACAAAAAGCTACCCGTACACATACACAACCAAACTACCATAAGTGTTATAACCAAACTACCATAAGTGTCATAACTGTACATATACATCTGAAATAAACGTCTGAAATAACCAAAGTACCGAGCAAAACCTGAACCACCATAAAAACCTGAACTACCAGTCATTGCTGATGTCTTCAAAACCTGAACTACCTGTCAACAAAGAACAGAACAAAAGAGTGAGAAAACAAAACCGGAACTTAAAACTGCATCACTAACATTCCACCACAATCCATACATAACTCCTCACCATCAATTATTTTCCCTCCCCTGAACCTGAACCACCAATCACAATCATTCAATCACAATTCGAATATAACACCCCTACTTATGTACTTTTATCATTTTACCAAAAATCTATCTGCACTTTAGCTGCTAGCATTCCTAATGTATATATAAAAAAAAATTATATACCTTTCATTTTGACTTAATAATGATTTTTTCCATTGGCCAAGCTATGGGAACGCCAAAGCAATCATCCATGCACGTCAGACCCGATGTTGGTCTCCATATCTCTGCATCTAGAACTATCACCAGTTCAATCCAAACTTTTACAGCATTACGTCCCAATGGACGACAATGGACCATCGTTATCGGATCAGTTGATGCAATACTTCCTTCAGCCACTACGTCTGCTCCACCCAAATCGATCAACTGGCATTTGGCATCCTTTTGCATGGTTGCAATCGGCTGAAAGAAAAGAGATTATTATGCACAATGTATACATGCACATTAAATAAACTTTCATACACAGTTAACTTCTTCAAATTTGAAAATTAATACTTACATTTTGCGATTTATTCATGACCATATGTGCGGATTTCATGGGAGAATTCACAACATTTTCAGTATCATCACGACTCTCATCTAGTTTTTCTTGATCAGCTTCTACTTTTGATTTGGCCATGCTACTTTCCTACCAACTGCATCTCCAATGCACGACATATCAGATGTGGGTCGCCACAAATAAGCATCTTTATTTACTACTTTGTCCACCCAAATCACAACAGCAGACGGACCGAGTGGAATACCATTAACAGTATATTTTGGATCAGTGGCGTGGATTCTTCCTTCGGCAACTACACCTTCACCCTCAGTCCAACCGTAAATCTTGCAAGTGTCTTCGATGATGCTGGTACTCTAAAAATGAGAAGTGAAATTCAAGACTTTAGTATGCTATACAAAAACAACGAATATGTGTTAAATTTTTATTCAGATGGGGGGTGTGCTCGCTGCATTTTAGACATCAATAAGCTCGCAGCATATTACACTAATATACTTAACGTGAAAAAAATTATCGTACTGGCTGCACTACAGTTCAACCATGTTCGTAGCGGGACCTTGATGCAAACTGATGGCCAAGCAACTACCTTATTCTTAGCGTCTGCTAAGACTGCCATTTCAGGTGTAGGCCTCCATAAATAAGTATCTGCTTTATCCACTGAATCTATAACAACGCTCCCAGCATTTGGTCCAAGATGAATGCCATTGACAACGTCATCTGGGTCCATGGACAACAACCTCCCATGGGCAACAGCTCCAAAGGTTCCATCCCAATTCAACAGCAAACATACTTCGTCGTCGCTCTACAATTAATCAACCGAAAATTAAATCAATTATTGGATTAAAAAATTAAAATATAAATTTCATTTATTGAGTAATATAAATATTATTTTTACCGAATCAGGTTAGTTCCTTCTCGAACTTTCTTTACCCTGCAGCGAAGCATGAATATAAATTAATATTTTACGAATATAAATTAATTTCCAAAAATTTACCTTCTGGTCCATCAGAGTCTGTATCATTCCCTTCAATTCTGCTATTTCCTCTCGACATCGAGACACTTGTTTACCTTTGGACTGGGCCAAAGCTAGCTTGGTTAAAGTGCAACCCCTACCCAATGCCCTTAACCGTCCCGGTTTATCTTGTCCCAGTACATGTACAAGAGCATCTTTTCCAATATCATTCTGTGTCGAGCCGGATTGGGATAGACTACCATATTTTTTGATCTCCTCCTATATAAATAAATACACATAGATAATGTACAATGATAAAAATATCATAGTTTCAAAAAAAAATATACCAATAAAATTAAAAACAATTTTACAATAGTATTCGCAGCTTCCATGTTCACTGGTTCACCATTTTTTTTAATGTGAGATCTAATCCACACATCATCTCTACTTATGGACGATGGATCTACACTTTCTTTTTTCTAAAAATAGAATAACATTAAATTAATAAACTAACAAGTATAAAATAATGTTAAATAATGCTATAGTTAATTAACTTACCATGTCTTCAGTCTTTCTAGCCATTCCCCTACGACCGGTTGTATGCGGAAGTTGTGTGTACCTAAGGGCTGAATATTTCTCACTTTTTTGCTGAAAATATTGAAAGATGCTAGAATTTAACAACCAAAATCATAAAAAGAAAAACTATCTAATATTTATAATGCAGGGTAAATATGTATGGTGAGGATTGCAATTTATTTGAAAATCAATTCATCATGGTCATATACTTATTTGGTATTATTAATGCTGGATAACTCAGTGACATATACAGCACTCCATATCTAGTAATAATATTTATAGATTAAACTAACTTGCAAAGTGTTTTTTTTACTTCATTTAAATGTTCCTGTGCTTATCATAATGCATTTGTATTTTGTACTGTCATAGGTTCCTGCAGCTAATACCTAAACAGGAACCCTCAGCATCCACCAACACTTGGACTTCACTTCTAAAGAAATTTATCGGTTGCTAACTATGTAGATGGATTTGCAGAAACATGCCAGACGAGTTCAGTAGGAATGATTTACCTTAAACTCCGGACTTGTTTTCGCCTTCACAAACTTCCTCCAATCGGTTATGCTTTTTATGTTCGTAAGTTTCAGTTTAAGTCTTTCCTCATCGTTCTCCGCTTTTTGCAAATTTCGAACCAATTTGCTTTTTGACGATCTCCAAAGTACTCCCATTTGTTGAAATATAGCTTTTCTTTGCCATTCCTCTTCCAATTTAAATCTAATCTGCAACAATACATCAAAACATGATATTAGTAAAATTTATTTAATTTAAATACGATAGATTTAATTAAATCTGAAAGGTTTTCTGAAGTTATTAGAGTGCAATTTCAATTTATAATTGGCAAGAACTATTTTTCAATTTATCCAGAAGTTATTAGATGGCAATTTCAATTTATAATTGGCAAGACCATGCAATATTAGAAGTCATTTTCAAAACATATTAGAGTCAGAATGTTAAATAATAGATGCCTGCTTCATACTAGAACCGACTGCCACAAAACTTCTTTTAAGTCATCACTAATATTCCTCCAATCATCAATGGTGTATGGAACCTGCTCCCGCACAAGCGGTCCAAGAAAAGAGGATAAATATACCGACCCTTGCCCTACTGGTATACCTAGATCATTGAACTCAACTTCAATTCGATCCTGACTGCATGACGGGAGTCTTTTTGCTTTTGCTGGACCTCTACCGCCTCTTTTCCGAGATGTACTTCCGATTTCAGCTTCATTTTGTTTCCCAATTTCCAGCTCGGCATCAGCAGTTTGTTCAGGACGGGTTTCATTTTCTGAGCGGAGTCCTTCATTTGGGTCAGAGGGGATATCATCTAGTGGTTATTCGTCTTCTTCATTGTGAACAGTGGCTTGCTTCTTAGCATTGTCTGGTTGTTCTTCTATTTCATTTATACTAGCTGGAACTTTACGTTTTCGCTTTGACTGTTTGTTCTTAGCTTTGACTGTTTATTCTTCAGCCTTTCTCTACAAGCGGGTACGTACAAATGTTGTAGACATATTTTTCTGCAAGTGACAGAAAACACAGTATAAACCAATAAGCACATGTAAACAATAAGCAGTGATAAATATTAACAAACAACACTTAAATATCATCAACATGTAGCTGAAAAGAGATGTGGCAGTTTGCAAACCAAACAAGCAGGTCTAAAAGCCTTGAGATGATGAACAGATTTGTAATTTTATGAGAAAATGTACATGTAATGCAAACAGAATTGATAAGAACACTACTCATTATCAAGCAATATATGCAAACAGAATTGATAAAAACATATAATGCTTTGTCTATGGAAGTATACAAAGATCAAAACACAAAGAACAAAAATTAAATGGTACATGCATTTGCAATGGATTAGAAAATTAAATGGTGCAAACTAACAGCCATTCGCAACATTAAAAAAAAACAAAGCATTAGTGCAGCAAATGAACAACAATCACTAAAGAAAATCAATACAAGTTCAATGAAATTTCCAAATAGCCCGGATTTAATATATAAGTTCAACCATCACTAAAGCAAATGAACAACTATGCTCAAGTAGAACATATAATCTACTCAATTATGCCCTCGCAATCCTCTCTAACATAGCAAACATCTTCATCATCCGCTTCAGTTATTTCATCTTCCACCACTTGAATATCTTCCTCGATGCAATCGTGCTCCTCTATATCATTAAAACTTCTTGATGGTGCTTTCATTACAACGTACCAATTAGAAACATCGTTCTCTCTTGAATAAAATACTTGTTTTGCTTGAGATGCAAGTATGTATGGGTCTCGTGAAAATGATGCTTGATGTAAATTAACAAGAGTGAACCCATCATCATCAACTTTTACTCCATTTCCTTTATACGTCCAACGACACTTGAAAACTGGAATATAAAACAAATGATAATCTAATAAAATTATATATGTCAATATTCCATAATAAGTGACCACATCAACCACTTGGGACATATCTTTAGCACTTGCTCTACACATAGTAGTTGCATCAAAAGTCACCCCACAATTCTGAGTTTCTCTCCCTAAATCTTTTACATGAAAATGTTGCTCGTTGATGATATATCCTTTGAAAGACATGGCATCATCCTTCGGACCATAAGCAATCCATTTTAACATGTCATTATGATCCTTGGAGGTAATAGGTATCTACAACAAATTTCATTTAGCATGTAAATTTATATAGTAATATTGATAGTTGAATGAGAATATATTTGAAATCTAACTAACCTTCCTTTTAATCCAATCGACAAAACTTTTTGTATGTGTTTCCCAAAGTAAGGTCGCATTTTTTGTCATGCGTTGGTATGAATTTTCTAATTCCTCCAAATGCAAACTAGTATTGAACAATTGATTATAAGTTATATATATCATTACAAACACATCAAAATATTTAAAACAATATAACATAAACTTACTCTATAAACGGTTCCACCATGGCCATATTCATTAACACAGCTAAATGAGCACTTTCTTTCTCACTAACTGGCAATTTAATTGTCTTCGATACTGAAATTGGACGTCCCTCTAATATTCTACTACTTTCATAATCTTCATTTCGAGCTCCTTTCTCCTCTATATGTCCTAGTTTCTTCAAAAATTCATTGAAAAACAACATGCATTCTGTTGCAAGATACGATTCTGCAATACATCCCTCTGGTCGTGCATAGTTTCTGACATAATCTTTGAGTGTCTTCATATATCTTTCGAATGGGTACATCCATCGAAAATGAATAGGTCCACACATTTGTGCTTCTTTTCCAAGATGAATGGATAAATGTATCATTATATCAAAGAAAGATGGTGGAAAAAAAATTTCAAGCTCACATAAAACGTCAATAATTTCAACATTGATTTGTTCTACCTTCTCTCTATCAAGAACACGTTGACATAATTTGTTGAAAAAAGAACATAAGCGAATTATCGCTTTTCTTGCCTTCTTTGCCATGAACCCTCTCGATGCTACTGGCAATAAATGTTGCATTAATACATGGTAATCATGTGACTTCAATCCACTAATTTTGCAATCCGACAACGAAATCCGATTTTTTAAATTTGAACAGTAGCCATCCGGTCCTTTGAAATCATACAGTCTTTTGCAAAATATTTTTCTCTCGGATTTTGACAACATATATGGAGCCGGTGGAAGATATGTTTTATTCCCACGAGGTTGTGTATGAAGCTCACTTCGAATTCCCTAATCCTCTAAATCCATTCTATAGTTGGTTCCATCTTTGGATTTATTTCCAACATTGTGCCCAATAGGCTTTCACCAATGTTCTTCTCCACATGCATCACATCTAAATTGTGACGTAATGGAAGTTCCTATGAAAACCAAAACAATAATGCATTATTGGGTTTTTCTTGTATTAAAACAATGAAAAATAAATAAATTAACCACTAACCTCCCAATAAGGCAAATCAAAGAAAATTGATCGTTTTTTCCACCTTGATAGCTCTACTTCTGTAGAACTGTTAGTATCATCATATTCATCTTCTTTATCATAGACATGCTTTCTCTTCTTACTTTTCTCATCTATTCCTTTTCCAAAATCATTTGGATAATCCTTCAATAATGCATAGATGTTTCTCCCATAAAGCATTCTAGGAGCACTGTAACGACCCGCTATTTGGGACCATTCACATCCATTATAAGTGTATAGGTAGACACTCATGCTGGAATTGAATTGCTCAAAATACCACGTTGTTAATTTAAATTTAGCAAAACTGAACATATACAGTAAATAAATAATCACAGATCACAGACACAGAGTAATAAGTGCAGCGGAAATAAAAGAGACAGTAGTTCATGAAGCTACTATATAAATGTATAACTTACATCAGAGTTAAACCAGATACAACGGAAGAGTAACACGATACATCAGATACAAATCAGAATACATCACTAGAATCATCGAATACTGAAAGCAGAATAGATGGCTGGATCTTCAAGCAAAGCTCCAACTTCAAAGGTGAGTCTCGAATACTGGTACACTCAGTCTGACCCGAACGTAAAGGAAAAACACAAAACACTCGAGTCAGGATTAACATTCTTATATCAATAAATCCAACTCAAGTGAAATAGCAATTGAAATACAAGTAACTCAAAGGATGTTTGGAATAACCATCCTTTAAGGATCCGTTAAACTATCTACTATGTAGTAGTGTACGATAAGTAGATAATGTCTATCAGTAATATAAGATATCAAAATAGTGTTAAGGCGTTACCATTATTCCCCTTAACACATTTTTATTCCCAAGAGCATATACAAGACCGTAGTTTCCCCAAAACCGGAAGTCACCAGAGGGCAATCCATATACTAAAGGTACAAAACAAATCGTAGTGGTCGCGTATATGGATACAAGTATGACAAGGCACATGAGGCAATACCCAAGGTAGTGAAACTACCGTTTGCCTGATCCGGACTGGTGAGAACGCATCGCCGCAGCGACCGCAACACCGCGAAACAACACTCCCAAAATCAAGGGTGCACCAATCGACAACAAGTAATGAGTAGTTCGAAGAAGTGTGTTCGCTTGAGGTAGCTGACCTCCATTGGCCCAACACGGCTCCTGTTTTAGTCATTTCCAATTTGACACAAGTGTCAAGGCTATCCATTATCGTTCTCTTTCTTCAGTCATCACGTACATCATTCCAACCACTTCATTCTGGATCACAACTCCGCGTGTAGTTATTAAAGTGGTTTTCGGTTTAGACAGAGAGTATGTCCATAACCGATTCCGGTCTCTTTGATAACTTTCGTAATTATTACACCGATTGGTCGTTTAATATATATTCAAAACCAAATCAATTACAATTTAAATTAGAATTTGTAAACCAACATTCCATTTCTCTTTCGAAATCAATTTCCAAAATTTACGTTTCAAAACTTCCAAATTCATAATTTCAAAATCTTATAATTCAATTTCAATTTCAATTTAATCAATTCAATATTGATTCAAGTTCGTATATCAGTTTCATTCCGAAATCATCTAAATTAACTTAATTTAACATTCAAATCAATTTAAACTCAATTATCGATTTCCTTCGATATTCATTCAATTAATTTATCATTAAAACCATTTTAATTAAATTTCCAATTCATTAAATCCATTATTTAAATTCAACTTCCTTATTTCAAAATTTACAGTTTGAATTAAATTAAATCCATCAAATCGAATTCTTTAAATTTCAAGTCTTACATTAATTTCAATAAATCACATTTTATTTCTTGACAAAGAAATTCAATTTCACTTATTTACTTACTTAAATGATTTCCAAACTTAATTAATAAAGAAGCTCAATTTCAGTTATTACGAAGTAAAATTCACTTATTCAAAAATTCAATTTAATTTAATCATTAAATAATTCAATCTTAATTAATTATTAAATAATTCACAACTTAATTATTAAATAATTTCAAAGTTTAATAATTTCAAACTTAAATTTAATTTCAAACTTAATTATTAAATCATTTCAAACTTAATTCAATCATTTCTCAAATTAAACATCGTTCTTTCATCAATTACATTGTTAATATTTTGTTTCAGATTATTAAATATTAACATTTTCCTTTCATTAAAAATTCAAATTTCAACTTCATTTCAAAACCATATTATTTATTCAAATAAAATCTTCATTTTATTTTTAAATCAAATTATTGACCAATCGGGTTTTATTTAATTCTCTATCCTAGGTCAAGTTCATTTGGATATTTATCATTTCAACCCGATTCCAATTCAATTCAAAATCAAAACATAGCAAAGGGAACTTGCAGGGTGATAATTGGGATGGTGTCAAAGTAAATAAACAAGCAATAACAACAATCAATATCAATCCAATAATCAATTCAAATAATCCCGAAATAACCGTATTAATTCATATTGTTATTTGTACGAATTAATATAATTATCTCTAGAATCTACACTATCATTTCATGTAGATTAAAGATTATTACACTAATATTTATACGGTTCTTCAATTGTCATTCGATTTCAATTTTAACACTACAACAATTAATCAAATATACGTTCAATGGTTCAAAGTGTAATTATCACTATTCTACATGTCAATTAATTTAACAATTAAAAGGGGTCATATTCAACTAATCAAATTTAACATATAAATCAATTTTAAAAATTTTAACTATTCTATATCCATTTCAATTTTGCGTACTATTTATCATTTAACACTAACAATTTAACGTCCAATATAAACATCAACAATCAATCAATTATCAGCCAAACTGTGTTATCATCACATAAATAATTAACAGATAATGGTGTCAATGTCACAGGTGAACTGATACAGGCAATAGCATATATAACAGTGCAATTAACTAACAGCAGCATATTTCAATTGTCATTTCAATTTAAATCAGATTTAATAAATAAAAGAACATTAATCGTGAGTGATTGCTCACCTTTCGAGGCTAGAGATGATTCGACGCATGGAAATGAGCTACGAATCCAAGTACGAATTTCAAACAAAGTAAGATTGGCACGAATCGACGAATAAAACTGATGAACAAAAATTGACGAAATAAATCAGAACCATCAAGATAGGACAGAACATATATATAATATATTTATTTCAATCAATATGAATTTTAAACCCATATAATTTGTAAACTTATATCTACGTATACATATATTACAGACTAACTTATCAATAAATTTGTACACACAAATATATACAACAGGTTTTGAAAACCCATATCTATAACGTCTCGCTCTTAATTGTAAACATAACTAAACTACAGATTCAAAAGAATTTACAAACACATATAAACCAGCATACACAAAATGTGATAAAATAAAATCGAATAGAACATAGTACAGTAAAATAAAATAGTATAATTTAATATAGTATGCAAACAATACTGCAAAAGAAAGAGGCTTGGTTGTATTCTCTCTATATAAGTGCGAAAGTTACCTTTCAAAATAAATATATATAAAATTTCCCAATATAAAAACTAATCGTTGTGCAACTTGTCTATTATAACAGTGGCAGATATATATAATAATCTATTATAAATTCTGTACATAAAATCCAACAGTTTTATATAACTGATGTAAAATAAAACTTATTATAAAATTACCAAAACTCTCCATATATATATATATGCAGAAAACTGATACACAATATAAATGCAAGTACCTAGAAAATATGCAGACTAGCTATGTAAACAAATGCATGCTAGATATATATTATAAAATGGACTCACATAAAAAAATATGTATATTATTTCAAGTTAACTGTTTAGTCAACACAACCTATATATATTTACCAAATTATAGTATATACAGTGACCTTATTAATAACTATTATAACATATAAACTTAAACAATGACCGGAAGGCAACTAACATGTAACATACTATATGCTATATATATAAAACTGTAAATGTTGTATACTCAAAACATAACTTTCACTCAAACCATATTCATATCGCACGTGTACTTGTATATATGTATACTACATGAGAAAAAAAAACGTAAAGGATCTGTACACCTTACATATAAATATATATTAAATCTATACTTGTATAAAACTTAATAAACAGTACACTATCTTAAAAAAATTCATATGATACATGTGATGAAAACAATATGAATGCGGCTCCTTAACACATTTACAAACTCATATACATTAGCATACTTTAAAACTTTATAAACAGTATATACTTTATAACAGAACCCACTAATATATATAACAGAATTTTAAACTTATATAAACAGGTATATATATATAACAGTAACTTATATAATATGTATAGCATGTAAATAACTAACAATTTGATAATTGTAAATAAGATAAAATTGTAATCATATAAATCATATACATAGTCAAATACGTATACAACTTTATGAACCTAGATTTATATATTTTTGTTCGCAAGCTGACATGCTACACTCACAGATCATAAAACAATAACATATGTAATAATGCCTTTAAACCAAATGAACGACTTACATTAAATTTTAAGAAAAGCAAGAGGCTACAACGTTGGGCTATGGTGAATGAAGGCCGATGTTGGAGAAGCACTGCTCGGTGGTGGTCGGGAAAAGTGAGAGAGAGGGGAAGGCGTTTGAGGAAAGACTCGGTGCAGGTGGCTTGTGTGGTGGGTTTCGGCCATCAGTGGAAGGGCAGGGCCGGGAAGAGAGAGATGAGGGGGAGAGGTCGCTGGGGCTCGGCCTGAAAGCTTCGGCGTTAGCAAACGCAGATGGTGACTTGGTGATGACGGAGGTGATGATGTTCGATGGTGGGGAACAGAAGGAAACGGAGTGGCCGAAGGGAATGAGGTGGAGATGAGGCGCGTTTGGGTCTCGGGTGTAAGTAGCACTAGCTAGATGAAGGGCAGAGGAAATTATTTCGTGCTTGGGAAACAAAGTATAAAAGCTTTGGGAAGGGAATGAGTAAAGCTGTAAAGGCAGACAACAAATATAATAAATGTAACATAACAATGTTGTTTTGAAAAGATGAAGAGGCAAATATTTGCAATCGAGAAAGCTGAAATTCTGCGTGAATCTCGGGAAGTAGTAAATCAAATGACCATATGAATTCACCGGATGAAAGATGAATAGTCACGTTAAATCCAAAAGCCAAATCGTTGAACCGATACGGAAATCGTTCCGTAAATTCCGATGTCTTCCCGACCTCGAAATTTGACAATAGAATATACCGTAGGGATCGGTGCGACACGACGATCAAAACGGTATATGGATATCAGTGGTATGATTGAATTATAAAATTTTGAATTTTCTACTAGCAGAAAATGCAATAAAACGCAGAAAAATAAGATCGACGGAGTCAAAGATGTCCGAATTTGGAAAAATGACAAACTGACATCTTGCTTAGAAGATGGTTTAGAATTTTTCTATGTAAAAATATTTAGGTTTCGAAAACATTTTATTTTCATCGCTTTTTCCCTTAACTGATTAAATTGAAGTAAATTTACACGCGAAATAAACTTTCATATTTTCGGACGAAAATTTACCAGTTGCTATGTTTAACTAAACGCATTCCAAATATCAAATTTATATTTCAAAATTTTATCGTTTAAAATTTCATAAATTTTAACTAATTACGTTATTAAAACAGTTAAAGTTTACGGGTCGTTACAAGCACCATTTGTCTCTATGGTATTATCAAACAATGCCTTTTGTTTCCTCCGTGAATCTGAAGGAGGTAGAAATCTTCTATGACCCATGTAGGCGAACTTTCGACTATGTTTCAACCAACGAGAATGGGTATTGACACCACATAATGGGCAAGCTTTTTTCCCTTTCACACGACATCCAGCAAGATTTCCATAAGCCGGAAAATCATTAATCGTCCATAACAAAATTGCATTCAGTTTAAATAAAGTTTTACTAAATGCATCATAAGCAATAACTCCATTAGATCACAAGTGATGCAAGTCTTCCACCAAAGGCGCCAAATATACATCAATATCATTCCCGGGTTGCTTCGGGCCTGGAATAAGTAAAGTTAACATAATATTTTCTTTCTTCATACACAACATAGGCGAGAGATTGTATGTCACTAGCATTACCGGCCAGCAACTATATTTCGAACTCAACATGGAAAATGGATTGAATCCATCTGTAGCAAGACCAAGCCTAAGATTGCATGGATCAGATGAAAAAGATTTATACTTTTCATCCACCATTTTCCATGTCATAGAATCCACGGGATGATGCATTTTTCCATCGTTACTTTTATTATTAAAATGCCATCTTAATTCTTCAGCCATCTTTTGAGATCTATACATTCGTCTAAACCTCGGAATGATTGGGAAATATCTCAATACTTTAACTGGAACACCTTGTATAACCTCTTCAGTATCTTGATTTTTCTTCCATCTCGAGGAACCACATTTTGGACAACTTTCTAAATTTTTGTATTCTTTTCTGAAAAGGCAACAATCATTCTCACAAGCATGTATCTTTTCAAAACCCATGTCGAATGCTTTAAGAAATTTCTTAACTTCATATAAGGTTTTGGGAAGCACGTTATCCTTCGGTAGAAATAGATGTTGCATAGCTAAAAGCTTATCAAAACCACTATCGGACAAGCCAGTCTCGCATTTAAGATTATACAAGACGGTGATGGCAGATAATTTTGTGTGATCTGTGCAACCAGGATATAATGGAGTTTCTGCATCTTCCAAGTTCTTGACTAACTCATCCTCTTTTCTTCGAGAATCAACATCTTCTTTATCATCATCAAAAAAATCTTGATTCAAAAAATCTTCATCTTCATAGAGAATCATCTTGAATAGTTCATATACGTCTAACGTATTTTTTTTATTCTCTACATTTATCTCTTCACAATGGTTAAACCGTACACCGTCAATGTATTTAGGATCCATTCCTTTTATAATTAAATGTTCAACGATGATTTGGTCATCATGACGACTAAGATTCCGACAATCCTTGCAAGGGCATAAAATTTTTTCTACACTTCTTACATTCCTCTTTGCAGCATGCACGAAATTCATTGCTCCTTGTTGGTATTCTATACTAGTTCTATGAAAAAAGTAAAAAAAAAGTGTGCTTTAGTATTAGATTATATGTTCTAATTCTCAAAATACATATTAAGTTAATCATGGTTTTATCACCTGTTTAAAAAACCCAGCCTTTTTCCATTATCGACATTTGAAGGCAAATAAGTTTCCAATCTTTGACGTATAAATTGGTTATCTGTTGTAATCAAAAAAATAACTAGACGTTGAAGTACAAATACTTGTAGCACTACTGCATATAACCATGGTGGTTTAGTAGACAAAGGCAAAGAATACTTTTCCAAAAATATAAATTTTACACTTATATTTTGCATTTAACCTCAGATTTACATGTATTTATAATTAATCCATGCATGAATTCAAAGCCTAAGTCTAGCAAATTATAGAATTACTGCATATAAATTCAAAGCCTCAGAATGTACAAACCAACAGTTTCCTCTTACCAAACCAACAGTCAACTTCACCGCCTCCTCTTCACTACCTCACATCCACACAACTGACATATTTCCAGTGCCTGCCACTCCACAAAAGACTATTTATGCTCCAACATTTACCACTCTCAACCATCGAGCCAGCCAATACCCAATCGCAAACAAACCCGCGACCTCCATCAATGCTACTTGAACCCACCAAATTCCCGAAACACGCAACCTCAACCTCCTCTCAGCAAGCAACCATTGATTCACTGAACCACTTCAACAGAACATTCATATACTCAAAGAAATCAAATCAGATATCCCAACAGATCATTGCAATTAGGGTTAAATCAACCATTTCAGTAATAGTTTAGGAAAAAATACGAAAATAAGATGCATTCAAATTCATATAAAATCCAAATAGAATCACAAAGTCGATTTAAAAGATTCATACCTAAATATACCTAATCGATTTAAAAGATTCATACCTAAATATACCTAGATCTGCTGGCTGCCGCGACTCGATGTTGAGTAAGGGGGAAACGACGGAGTTGACGATGATACTTGAGTGCGATGAAAATTTAACACGATTAAAAGGGGAAATTTTTTTCTGAAGAAGAAAGCAAATTAGGGACGAGAATTTTGTTAAGTACGAGAGTAAAATGATAGGTTACGTTTATTTAGTTCGCGCAGACTCTTTTTTTTAGAAGCGGGAAACGTGAATTATTTTTTGCCACGTTTATTTTATTTGGTAATCTATTTTTTGTTGCATTTACAATAAAACACCACCGATTTTTGCAACTATAAATGGTTTTTCTTGTAGTGTATGATGTCTATGTATATCATTTGGAAGAGTCCCAACATCCATTTAAACTAATTATAAAAGATGTATTTTTCAAATCTTTATATCGAGAATTAAACAACTAAACTAAATATGAATTTAACATGGATACATCGTTAACAAACAGTAGTAGGTTGCTTGCCTATAGTTTTAAAAATATTTTGGCACCTTTTGTTATTTTTTTCTTACAGGCACATGCTTCCACTATATTTTAACTGAAAATCAAATTATTTGATTTCTCTATCAAAATAATCACTCAATCCCGATGCATGTCAAATGATACTTTATATCAGTCCTTGGATCCTATCCAACACTTACAAACTCAATCATTACTCCCACTAATATCATGACATTTTTGTTATCACGTGGAAATAGTGTACTCGATTTCAAAAGGATGTACCAAAATTCAAAGTAATAATTTGGCGATAATTTGGCAAGTAGAATCCAAATTAATTTAAGCACATTGACTGACAAGTCTGCTATGCAAATTTCAATAATAGAAATTTACGAGGTTGTTATTCATCAATGTTGCTTTTTATACTTCAACTGCATTGGTCTTTCTTTTGAAGACCCACTTACCATAGATAAATCATATCTCTCTAGGTACAACTATCAAAATCATATTTCGATAATGTATTTAGAATCTCTTCCAGATTTAGGCATCATGTCCTATGGTTGAGTCTATACTCTTTATGGCACATTGAAAATTGAAGAAATTATTATTGCAAAGTTGTGGCAGTTTTAGGCTTAGTTAATTTCATTTCATCTTATGTAATCAATTTTTATGTTGGAGACTTTGGATTGTGTCCAATACTTAGATAAAATTGATTCAATTTTGAGATCATGAAACTGTGATCATAATATAAATTAGGTGACCATTGTTGATCGATCCCAAACTCCTTTGTGGTGGCGAACTTTATGTGTAGCTTGTTGACTCACACAACCTATAAACTGCTTAACGTAGGGCATGTAAGGGTTCCTTATCAATTCATATCTTATATGATCACGTAAATTATGCTTTAGATGAAATTAATGTAACACATGTACTTACTCTTAAGTATATATCCTTATTGAAAGAAGCCAACTCAACATCACTCATCATCAATCGTCAAATAAATTTGATCACTCCTTATCGATACATCATTATGTATCATATACAGGAATGACTCTTAGGTTGAAACTTATTAATTTTAGGTACTCCTGGAACTCTTTTCAATATACTCACAGATTCAATTAAATCGAATTGTTATATTTCCTTTGCATGTTATGTTTTCTACTTCCGTTTTAAGTTCTATGAATTGATCAAAGATATACTACTTGTGTATAAAATACATATGTTCATGTCTTTGATAATTCATTGGTGAATCTAATGAAGTAAGTGAGTTCATTTTTGTATCAGACCTCGTGCTGCATAAATCTATATGTATAATTACAAAAGTTCATTAATTCTTTATCACTCCCACTAAATGGGTGTTTTTCGCTTAATCTTTTGAGACACAATTCATGAGTGCCATATGATTCATAATCATATGATTAAAGAATTATTTCATAAAAATATTTCTTAGTCCATAATTCCAAAATAATTGTTATAGTAATTTTAGATACTTCTGTATTTTCTATAGTTAGCGTGTCACTATTGTTATAAAAACAAATACCAATTTTATAATAGATTTATTTTATAATGAATATTCATAATATTCATATTTAAATAAAACTATATTTATTTCTAGTCAGTATTGAAAACTGTTTTGATTTCACAAATAACATTTGATATACACACACGCGTACGCATGCGAAAATAATATTTCATAACTTGATGCATCCATTAATAAGTGTCATATGATATGCTTCCATTGTTTTCATCATTACTATAATAGTGAATGAAATGTGAAACTCCATTCAACCACTTTTTATGAGCTATTTATTTCATCTATTATAACTATTTTACAGTAAAGAGTTTTAGATCAAATATCTTAAAACTCTCATAGGAAACACTTTCCTACAATGAATTGCATTTGAAATATAAATTACATTTATCATTCAAGATTAGGTATCTATTTAGAACTTTGTACAATACTCGTCTCCTATTTAACATCCACTCTCATACATTCTCTTTCCTTTCCAAATGGTCGAACCATTTAAAAGAAAAATCTTACTAAAGACAGCACTGAATTCTTTACCGAAGTGAATTCGGTCATCCTTAACATTTTAAGGGTATCGTATAGGTTACACCTAAGTAAACTGATCAAGATTGACATTTCAACGATCGAATTCCAAGTTCGGTCTTCAGTCATAATGGACACACGATTTTGGATTATGGTTTGCTTACTCATTTCAAATGAACCAATTTCATTAAAATTTCATGTATTACGAATGCAACTGTTTACCATACAACTTTTATGTGTGATTTTATATGTATCGAATATCCATATTATTTTATTTCTGTATAATTCAAAATTCAAAAGACAATACATAGTATCGAGAAAATAAACACTTAAATGAGTAAGGTACAAATGTATTTGATAGTTGTGTAATTCGGTTCATGTGTGGGTCCTAAAGCGACAACATGTTAAAGAATTTATTGGTAAGTATTTTATATTTCTTTTTCATTCTTAATTTGGTTCATTAGTATATCAATTGATAAATTTTATCAGTTAAACTAGTTGCACAAATTTATTGAAGTAGATAACACTAATTTTTATATTGTGTGTTCTTTCAATATTAGAAAGGTTAAATGTAATCATTTCATATTTCTAATAAGGCCCCACTATATTTTTATATTCTTCAAATCCTAAAGCGAATGGAAATCATTTTATTTCTCTAGTGAGTGTTAAGATTTGCTTGCCTTAGAATTCCGACATTGAGTTTGTTTAACAAATCATAGCCTCGCAAGTGATGGATAACTCTTTATCGGTTATATCATATGCAACTCCTAACCATGGTCTTTGCCTTAATATTGATCTTGACATTGAGTTTGCTCCACAAATTAAAAGAGACTATTCACTCTTATTTATCATTTCTCGATGACCTATACATAATGCAAATACCTTGAGTTTTCTCAACAAATACATGCATGTATCTTACTCGTTTAGGCAATATATTAACTGTACTATAACTTGAGTTTGCTCAATAACTAGTACGTATGTAGGTAATCTATCAATATATAGATGATAGAGGGCAACTACAATAAGATTCGTTATCTTTTTATACTTTGAGTGATATCGAATTTAAGGAATAATGTATTTCTTATAAAATACCCTCATGATTTAAGTGTTAGAAACATCTGAAATCATGGTGTATGTACCATATGTAATGTATTTATTTCAAAAATCGATTTGAGTTCATTTCAGTCCCACTCAAATCTAATTCATACATATAAATATATTAAGTTTAGTTTATTTATAACTATTATAATTTAACTAATCTATATAATATTTATGTTTATCTTATTAGTTAAATCATATTTAATTAATTTTAATTGTTAATATTATTAGCCAATTTTATTAAACTTCGTTTTGAAATTTTAGAGGTTTTATTTTATCCATCTTAAACTATTTAAGAAGAATATTTAACTATAACTTTTATAATATTATGTATATATATACTAATTATACGCACGCACACATTAATTTATTAACCATTTAACTAATTTATAATTCAGTTAAATATTTAATAAACTTCAAAAGTTTATTCAGTTTAACTTCTCAAAACATTTTGAGAAAATCAAAACATTTTAAATTATTAAATTATAACATTTACACTTTTTAATTACATACATACATATATACATATATATCAATATTTTTTTAAATTAATTAACATTAATTTATTTATGAAATAAATAATCTATTTTTAATTAAATATTTTTAAATTTTTAAATTTTATTTAATTTACCTAAAACAATTTTAAGATAAATACTCAACTATAACCTTTAAAGTTGTACATATATATCAAAATGTATATGCTTTAACCAATTAAGTTTAATTAAAAATTTATTTAATTAATCATATTGATTAAATATTTATAAAATATTCAAAACTTGTTGGATAAATTTCAAAAACAAATTTCATAAATTTTAAATTTGTTTTATAACATTTATGAAATTTCCTTTTATATTTTAAACTTAACATTTAAATTTCAAACATATTTTAAATATACAAATCTTAGTTTGAAAATTGGTCCAAGGCCCAAATAACTCTTGCCCTTACAATTGAGCCTTTTTAGACTTACTGCACATATTAGGCCAAGGCATTAGCTAGGGTAGGGAGAATACTTTTTATTTAACCCCAAGCCTAGACACTAATATTCCAAACAACCATCAAATAGAAAATTTTATTAGTTAGCCCCTAATGCAGGCTAATTAGGCTACATAGATCATACAGGTTCTTATGCCATTGACTAAAATATCTAATATGTATTCATGCCTATGAATATACATACATACATATATATATTAATGACCTATCAGTATGATATGTTGAAATGACATATAATAACATAGTTAATATATACATGTGTAGATATTGGGATTTATATTTACAAAGTATATATACACCATTTATATATACATTGATTGCCTTAATTTAATTGTTTAGTGTAAGATATATATGGATATAAAATATTTCCTTAAGACATATCTATAATGTATATAGGTTGACCAAGTGAAAAAGTTTCTTGAATATTTCCACAATTTAATTGTTTAGAGCAAAGCCTTACATGCTTAACTTCATGGCTAAGGAGGGAGTTTTTGAATATTTTCCATCCATTTTCTAAGCCTATAAATACCCTCATATAGTCACTTCATTCTTCACAACCAAAACACTTCATATCTTCACTTCTTTCTCTTCTTATCTTCTTACCTTCTTCATATATGCACGAGCCTTGTGATATTTTGGCCTTGGCCATGCGTACATTTGAGTGATGGAAGATGTGTCTTGGCTTTAGGGCCATGAGTATTAGGATGATGATGGTAGGAGCTTAGGCCGTGAGCTATGTGAAGGTGGGAGATGTGCGTGAGCAAATGATGGAGGAAGAGGGAAGGCCGTGAGCATGAGGGAGATTATGGTGGAGGTGCATTTGCATTAGGAAGGGAAATGAAGGTTTTTAGTGAGATTTGGATGAAGTTGAAAATGAGAGAAGAAGTGTTGTCTGAAAGGAATGATGGTAGGAAGAAATATTGGTCGAATAAAAAGTGAGTTAATCTCACTATGAATACACCATAAATTGGTTGCAAGTTAACTTGAAATATTGCTTGATATTTGCTTACTTAATCTCTTGATAATAGTTGTTAAATCACATGTTAATACGCTTGCTATATATTAATAATAATAGACATTAACTACTTAAAGCCAAACCCTTGATTATATACTTTAATATATATATATATATATATATAAATTGTTAAAGTAGTTGCTCACTAAACCATTAAATTGTGATAAGTTCATTTGAACATTTAAAATGGATATATCGATGTGTATATATGTTAATACATGCTTAGTAGTAGTATTGTTGGAACTTGGAATCATATATGTGTATAAAATAACATGACACTAAATATTGGATTGAATACAGAATTGTCCATATAGCGATAGTCGCTATAAACGCATTTTGAATCCCTTAAACTATAACCTGTGAAAATGGTGATTTAATAACATATCTTAATAATAACTTGTTTGGTTACTATCTACACTTCTATAAGTGTTTAGAAAAGAAAAGAATATGTTTTGAAAAGTTATAGAAGAAGTAAATCAAAGTAACAAAAGATTGAAGTAAAAGGTCGCTATAGTGACACTTTTATTTAAAAATAGTTTGTCTTTGGAAATAATGCGCATTTTGTGAAAAATTCCTTAGGGGTTTATTTAGCAATTGATCAAGTAAATAATATATTAACTTATTGGGAAAGCTTTAATGCCTAATTAATTTGATAGCTAGTTCAATGAAGTGCAAAAATTTATAGCGAAATAGTCGCTATAAGTGCATTTCGATAAAATACCATGTTTTCGGAAAATTCTCTAAAATAGTTAAAAGATATTCCTTGGGATATTTTTTCATGGTTTTCAAGTACCCAAAGTATACTAAATATATAAAGAACTGATTAAAAATCATTTGTCAAGACGTCGAAATCCAGGCGCAAAGTTGTAGCAGATTCACCTTAAACGACAATGCAGGACTTTTGGTTGCACTTCTAAAGAGGTGTCTTTGCTTCTGAAACACTTTTGTGCTGTTATGAATTATTTTAGTAGCTCTGGAGAAATGCTATTGCTGTTTGAAACTGTAATTTGTTTAAAATAATATTTAAAATTTGCATTTTTCTCTAAAATTTCTAAAGTTGTTTTCTAACTTATAATAGAGTGTATTAAAATTTGTTTCAAGTTTAAATATATCTTTAACAATTAATTATGAATTTCTAAACCGAGTAGCCTTTAAAATTAAAACTTGTTTCCATTTTATTTCAAAATTCCTTATTTTTACATAATATTATATATAAATAATTATCATATATTTTAAGTAGTTTATTAATAAGTATTTTAAAGATATTTCTACATATATAAGTTTTAAATATTAAATTAAGTATTTTATAAATATAATAAATGAAATTTGGATTTTAAAACTTAAGTTAAAATAAATTGTTTTATGGAATCAACTAAAAGTTTATTGCCTTAATTAATAAGCGTTGATATGCTTTGATCTTTAAATAAATGTTTAAAGTTATTAATGGATAGTAAATAGTTTTAGGTTGTTGTAAACAATATTTATAGAAACACTTGTTTTTAACCCTTATTATTAATTATACTTGGGAATATAATTAGATATTTACTAATGGATATTTAGTAGAAAAAAACAAGTGAATGGTTTGGGTTTGTTATGACAAATGTTTTGAGCAACACTTGTCTTTAACCCTTAAATATAAATAAATTTTTAAGAATGGAGTTTTAAAGAGGAATGTTTTCAAAGTATAAAATGTTTGGGTTTGTTGTGACAAATGTTTTGAGCAACACTTGTCTTTAACCCTTAAATGTAATTAAACCTTTAAAAAGAGAGTTTTAAAGATAATGATTAAATGGAATGGTTTTGGGCTGTAATAAACAATGTTGCAAACATTTGTTTTTAAACTCTTGAATTATTTTTCGAAGAAATATTATAAATCTTTAACAATGGAATTTTAAAGATAATAATAAGTATTGAAATCTTTTATAAAGAGATAGAAAATGTTATATGTTTCATTTTTAAAAGAAAAGTACTTTATTATAACAATGTTTTGGTAGTAATTGTTTTAATTTCATTGATTATATTTCAAGTAAGTAAAACTTTTTAAATGATTTGTGAATACACATATACCATTGGAATAAGTATATGAATACTTATTAAGTATTGAAAAGGGTATAAGTGAAAAATTAAACAATATATACAAGTATATAGAGGGAGTTTTATTAATAATAAAATATTAGTAAATAAAGGAAGTCTTAATTTATCAAAAAGAAGTTTTATTAGATAAAAAGATGTTTTTCTGATAAGAAGGGCTTTTAATTAATTAAAAAAGGATTAAAAGTCGTTTATATTACTTGACCATGCCTTGCATGAAATGATAGTGCATGTATGTTTACTTGCTTATGAGAAAGTATTCGGGACTTAGTTACTTTGCGATTATTCTCATTATTGTAGGATAAGACCAAATTCATCAACTCAGTCTTGGAGAGACCAGGGTCGGTAAGTGTTCTACTTATCGAAAACTACTTCAAGGCTGAGATAAGGGTTCTCTGTTTTGGAAGCAATATGGAAACCATGTGTGGTTCTAGAATCTGTTGAGATGATGGAATCCATATGGGATTCATTATGTGATCGAATTTTGTTGAAAACTCATGTGAAAATGCCGAACGTAGCCTCGACATTGGGAAATGACTAAAGACAGAGTAGGATGCATGATCCCAGAGGTTAGCCGACCCATGAGGAGTACATCAATTTTATATCCAGAGTATGCTTATCGATATGTTGTGTAAGGGGAGTTGATGATACTTGGTACTCATTGTTCATGTGAGTGTTCGGATGGTGACCCAGTTTTGTTTACCTTATGGTATATTTTATCTAGAGATATAGGATGCTCGAAAGGTATTTTCTGATCCTTGTCATAAGAGATCGGTCTCGTTGAGGAGGTCTCCATGAAAAATCCATTTATGCAAAAGTACCTTAGCGGTTTTGTTTGTATACCTAGATACGTTGTCAAATGTAACCATTTCAGCTATGCTTTATATTTATATTGAACACCCTAAACATTATTATAATATCGCTAAATTTTCCTATAAAATAGTTCAGTTATCGTAAGGTAAAAACCCATTCGTGTTTATTTGCGACGTGGTCTTACGAGATACATTTATTCTTTAAAGGGTTTTACAAATGTAGTAATTCAAATTACTTGAGTTTTCTCATGCCGGTTTACCGGACTGATATGAGTGTTATTCTTCTTATAATGCTCGGGTCAGCCCCGTGTATATTTCCAGATTTTGTTGATGATCATTGGAGCTCTTAGAGGGAGGAGCTGGATGATTACCTACTATAGATTTTATTTCCACTGCATTACATTGCTTATTTTTATATCGCCAATTGTGAGGATAGGTTGTTATAACTATCCAGGCCGGTGATAGTTTAGTTTGTTCTGATTATTTCACTTATACAGTTTTTCTTTGTAAAAGATCATTTTGATATTATATGTCATCATTCCATTGTGAGATTCTGAAGTTATTGTTCTCTTCTTTCTTGTTCTTTTCTTCTCTTTTACCCTAACGTCCTACCTTTCTGGCACTTGGGTGCTCGGCACGTGAATACCGTGGATGTATTAGTGTCGACATTTAGGGGTCGAAAAGGCGTTCGTTGCATACCGCTAGGACTTGATATAATGCATAGTGTATGTCTCTATGAAACATATCAATCTCAACCTAAGGAAACTCATCTAAAATCTATATAACGAATATTAAGATGCATAAATAAAACATTAGATTATGGACCCTTTTATCCAAAAGAGGATTCCTTTGAATTAATCTCACATAGCGATGTTGATTATGCTAGTTGAAAATCAAATCGAATAAGTACAAGTGGAACTTGTCACTTTTTAGGACACTCTCTAGTTTCCTGATTTAGCAAAAAGTAATATTCTATATCTCTATCCACAACAGAAGCAGAATATATTTCATCAACATTAGCCTGTTCACAAGTTATTTATATGAAACAAATGTTAAAAGATTTTGGTTTAAACTTTACAAAATCACCAATATACTACAATAATACTAGTGCAATTAATTTATCTAAAAATCCAAATCATCATGCTAGAAATAAACATATAGATATACGATATCACTGTCTAAGAGACAACATCAACAATGAAAAAATATCACTACAATTTATAAATACAGAAAATCAAATAGATGATATGTTAACAAAACCATTGAACCAAACATCATTTCTTAAGTTAAGAAGAGAGTTAGGAATTTGTTCTCTATTAGAAATATAAAAATAACAGCATATAAATCAGAAATAAAAAAGAAAAACAAATCATCAAATTTAAACTAGATATGTCGACATACGTGCATTGGATATGTCGACATATGCAGTTAAATTCAGAATTCAAATTTCCCTTCTAAATTCAAAATCCGAACTGGGGTTATATAACCACCAAAATTCAACTTCTTCTTCATTTTTCTGTCTTCACCGTTCTATCTTTTGAAATAAAATAATCTCATGGCCTCCTCTAATTCTAAGCGTCCAAGGGAGGAAAATTCATCCTTTTTCTTCCCATCTCCTACACAAGGGTCTCTCCAAAACATCACCATGGCTAAAGTAACTAAATTGGAGAAAGAAACGAAGAGTGTTCTGCAAATGGATACTAAAATACAAGTGGTTCAACTTTGTCTCCTCAACGAACAAGACAAACAAGGCATAATTCTTAGAAATTTGCATAAGTGTTTATTGGATAACCCCACAAATCCAATTGTGATTAAGAGGACAGTCCTAATCCTATAAATGCAGAAGTAGAAGAGGAAGAAGGAGAAAAAGAACCAGAAGAACAAATGAACGAAGATGAAGTCCACTATGTTGGAGAAGTTTGTTTCGATCAAGATGGGAATCTCATCGCACAAAAAGGGAATTTCTTCCTTCATTATCCCTTTTATCCCATCCACAAGTCTCTAATTATCTAGAAGAAACCTTAGTCCTACTGTTAGCACGTTCAATATGACTTGTTAGGATTCGTTTGACTTGTTTGATTTGGTTTGTCATGCGATCTAGATTTACTTCATATTTGTGTGTATAAGACCTATTTATTGGATTGAATTTGTATGTTTGATTAAATGAGTGTGAATTAATATGACTAATTGAAATTATTTCGTGTCACCTTAGTTCAAATATATGCCTTGGATTGCTGTGATGTCATCACCTATCATTATTATCACTTATTATTCTTATCACTTTTAAATTACTATTATTGCTTATTCTACTTGCTTTTATGTCTCAGTGTTATATATTATGTAATACCTTAGCTTGGGGGAGTTTTTAGTTAGATTTTTGTTGATGACAAAGGGAGAGAAGTATATAAAATCTAGGAAACTAAGCACAAAATAAGGGGGAGTTTTGTAACTCAAAGGGAGTTATAACATATTTTATGTACATAGTTGTCATCATAAAAAAAGGTGAGATTGTTAGGATTCCTAGGCATTGGTTTGGATGACACTACTACAAAACAGGCCATTTGCATCGGTTGTTTACCCCCCTTTTGCATCAGTTCAACAACCGATGCATATGCAACCGATGCAACAGGCTTAACACTTTTGCATCAGTTCTGAAACCGATGCAAAAAGGTCCTTTTTGCATCAGTTGTTACTAACAACTGATGCAAAATATCATGGTTGGTTGCTTGAACACAGCCCCCATGTTGCATCGGTTGTAATGAAAACCGATGCAACAAAGTAACTTGTTGCATCGGTTTTTTCTAACAACCGATGCAAACTAATCCCTCTATTGCATCAGCTATTTATACCTGATGCAAAAAATCCATTCTCAGAAACCATTATTACAATACTCAAATAGACTGTATATATATTATTGATTATAACAAACAATTATTGCATGCAATATTACAATCATTCAAAATAAATTTTGATGGCAAATACATAATCAGATTTAATAATTCGACAAAAGAATAAAAAACATAAATAAATTCCACAGTACATAATCAGTCAGTAGTAAAAAATAAATGCAGCGTGTTATATGTAGACACACAAAAATACATATATACAGAAAAGAGAATGTATCGTTGACAACGGATAAATTAAGCAGAAGATGGTCTTCAAATGCACAAACCTTCATCCTATTTTGTACTTGAGCTACCTGAAGTTGAGCTGTGCAATCTGCATATGCATATGATCCTGCAGAATACAAACTTGTGGTTAGCCATTCGTTTGTTTGTTTATGATCCTACATCTGCATTTGTTTGTTTCATACTACGTCTGAAAATTCTATCTATCATGGGATGTTACAATAATATAAAAAGAATAGCCTAAGAGATGAACTGAATAAAACTAAAACATTACACATCATCAGATGAACTGAAGAAGTAGATGTAATTTATAATTAAAAGAAGACTATTTTTCTGTTATCAATTTTTTATTTTGAAGAAAAAGTGACATATTAGTGTATGTCAAACAAGAGAATTTAACAAGCTTAAGTCTCTTGAAATTCACATTTTCACATTTGCGAGCAACTTAGTAATCCACCTTATTTATTATATTCACCATGCCAGTGTGTGATGGCAGAAACATTGCTGCTCCACCCCTGCCAAGCAACTGCGAGGATTGAGAGTGATTTTGTTCACACTTTTTTTCAAAGTGTGAACAAAACACTCGGGTCCTATTGGAGGAATTCAGGGGGTCTCATATGTGAAGTCAGTATTAGTTCTAAAATTTGTATGAACTTAGAAAACCATTATCTGTTCCCAGTATAAATATTAAATATCTCAAGGACTACAACCACCAAGAAAGTGTAAACAACACCATAAAATACCACCACAAATAACATTACATAAATTCATTAAAACATAGTGAATCAAAATCATGGACCTAGAGTAATGGTGGCACACTTGATAGCAACATTGTGCTCATGGTCAGTATCTATGTAGTTCAGATGTACTGGATAACCATGAGCTAGCCTCACTTATTTCTACTCGTTATCCATCATTACCCACTCAAATAAGGTTGGTTTTCTAAACTGCTTAGTATATGGGATAAGTATTTCTTGCTTGACTTCTTTTGTGATTTAATTAGAACTTACAATTTTCCTAATGTAACATGGTCCACAATCATCATGAAAGGGTGAAACCATACGTGCTCAACACATCAAAGCTACAGAAATTAGGAGTTCAATTTAACAGAGTGGAAGAAATGTTTAATGATTGCATCCAGTTTCTCAAGGGACGTGGTTTTATGAATATTTGAGCTTTCCATCTCCAAGTTCATCTAGCTTGTGGTTTGCTTATGGTTGAAATAAACAACATGGTTTACTTTGCCAAGTTTAAACTATCATTTATGTTTTCTATGTCTTTAATTGTGTGATATGTAAGCCTGCAATTAGCATATTTTCAAAACCTTTTTTATAACCGTGAAGCTATTGTATTGTGAAGCCTTTACTGTGCTTCTGCAGAGTGCTAACTTATACCATGTAAACATTTTAGGACAATGGAGGTAACATGGTTGATAGACTTTTCAAAACTTAACTGGTTCAGTAGCTCAGTTGGAATTCAAACCTATAGACTACGACGTAATCAACCAAGGAAAAACAATGATTGTAAGCAGGAATTCCAAGATGCGTCAACCGTACGCACCGTTAGATCAACTGTCTGCTTCTCAGGTAACAAAAAATATACACATACAACTTTCAACAAAATTTTCAATTATACTCACGCATATAACACTGTACCAATCGATCCAATAGAAATCAGCGAACGAGTCAAAAGGATTTGCGTCTACAAAAATGACTGCTGAATTAACTAGAGTCGAAATTTTTTATGCGAGGCTGTGTCATAGTAAGTCCATAGCTCTGTTATAGAGTTATGGAGGTTCTAATGGGAAGTTATGTATAAAATTTTGTAGGTAAAAACTAATATATTCCCTACAAATAGATTGTTAGCACAAAAATCTGATTATAAAAAAACTATGATAATGTGAGTTTCTATTATCATTGAAGTGCGCCTTTATACATATATTTTACATAAACAAAGCAGACATAAGAACAATCATGCAAATTTACCTGCAAATACATGGATCTAACCTCAAGGAGGGGGATCCGCAACAGAGTACTAAAAAAGCAGAAAATTCTACAGCTTCAACTCACATATGACTCTTCTACATCTGCAGGAGGGGAAAAAACCTATGAACAAATTACGATTCAGTGATGTAAAAAATCAATAATCAAAACTAATACTAGCTACATTAATTCTATGAACAAAGCATCATCGATTCTAAAGATAATTAGACTATTCCTTGCATAGGTAAGACTATGTTATGAATAGCTTTTCGCATATTCATAACTACATCCAAAATTTCCAACTATATTTTAGTTATATATTTGTAGTTGTATGCAATACTCTAAAATCTGAACTAACATAAAAAATCTTAACCAACTCTATTCAATTGTTTATTTTACTGTCCAAACTATTTAATGAGATCTGGAATATGATTAGGTTTCTAAGACAGTCAATAGAGCCTACTTATATTTAATCGATTATCTAAACAAATCAAGCAATAGATTTATACAAACAAAAGGTGGAAGAACTTTTGGAGTTACTACAAAAACAAGCCAGTAAAATTGACAAAGATTAAAAATCAAATAGCTAATACAAGGGGACAAAGTGTCCTATTTTTTATATGCTTTGCTGAATCTAGAAACACCTCAACAAACAAGTTGATGTTAGATGCGCAAGGAACTGGAACAATTCTACAGAAAAATTAAACATGGAAGGTATTCAATATTTCTTAAATTTATTCTACTCTCACAATTCAAAACAAAATTTCACACCCATTATATACAAAAAATTCTTTTAGGAAATGTTAGGGAGGCACTGGACAGACCAGTTGATATGAACAAAGTTAAAGAGGTTATATTCCAAGTAGCCGACAATAGCTCTTTAAGACCAGGTGGATTCGATTCAAAATTCTTCAACATTCATTAGGAACATATTAAGGACGACATCTTTCTAGCAATGGTGGGTATACAAACATCAGGTAAAATCATTAGAGAAATTAACCATACTTTCATTTGTTTAATTCTTAAAAGAACGGACCGACAAACACTCTCAGCTTACAGACCAATACCATTATGCATTTCTCTATACAGTAATATTTTGGACTTTGTTGAGACATGCCACTATTACGCTATTCTAATTCAAACCTTCTTCTGTAATAGTCTGTTGAACAATTTATATATAGTCTAAAAAATTTAACGATTCATATTTTCAATTCTAAAACATGAACTTTTAAACAAGCAGATGTCTGCAGTTTAATCACATGATGACTACTAGACTTTAAAGCATGTATGATTTTGATGTTTTAATATTTCTACTAATGTCTTTCTATTATCACATTACTGCTAATGTTCAGTCTCTTTTTCACCAAAAAGGGTAAACTTATACTCTTTATATATTATATATATTTCAGTCAGTTATGTTAAAAATGTGAACCCAAGTTTATTCACCTCATTTGATCAATTAACATCGATTTATCCATAAATTGCTGTTAAAAATCACAATTTCAACTCACTAATTTATAGCAAATTCCATTACCTCATGTTTGAGTTTCGAGGTAATGTTCAATAGCCAGTTAGTGAACAAGAAGTAGATGATGATGAGTTTGGAGAACAAGAGGGCTTGGATTGCAAAGAGGTTGGAAAGTTAGAGGGTTCCACTTCAACCTGCACAAAGACCATTAATAACTATTGCATGTAACTCAAAAAAACAGGGACAACAATGTTGAAAACTTTAGTCGAGTTAAGAAGTAAGGATAGAAAGATAAAGAAATAATGCTAAATTTAAGATTTCAACCTGGGTGAAGCTACTAAAGTTAAAAGAAGCATTTACAAAAATTGGCAAATAAATTGAACATAGAGACTTGCTTAATTAAAAAATATTTAGTTATCCGAAAATTGAATCAATAATTGATTCTCATGTAACAATTCCCTTTCTTCACGACTATCAATAATCTAATTGCAAATGATTAACAATTATCCATAAACAAAAAAATCAGAAACATAAATAACTAGCTTTTATATACTCAATGTTAAATTAAAGTGGAACAAATTATGTTAATAAATAAATCAATAAAAAGGTAATAAGACATGTAAACCATAGGATTGAAAAAATGAAAAAAGAGGATACAAGAAAAAATAAGGTGAAACAGAAGTGAGTAATTTAAAAACCAAAATTCGAATTTACTGTGTTTTCTTAACTTGAATGTAATGAAAAGGGAAGAACTTCTAAATTTAACTGGATCCTAAAAACTGAAATGTGATATCAAGCAAATATGTTCTATTCTATAAACGAAATTAGCTATCAAGCGAAGTGACCATCTCCAAACAAATTATCCACATGAAAGAAGATAGTATGAAAGGAAATAGTATACAAATGACAACTTACAACTATCTGCATATTCAACCATAAAAATAAAGCTATTACAACCACCATGGATTTCTAAGCAAGAAGTTATTAGCAGAGCTCAAATGTCTAGAATATTATTAAACACAGTAAACTAACTACAAGAAAAAGGTTACCAATTGTCCAGAAAGAAGAATCTGTCTTCACTGGAGCAAAAAGATCGTGCTGCAAATCACAATTAAGAGATATTGATTACCAATGAAACCACAAAACGTAATAAAATCATTTCAAATTGCAGTGGGGTGTTCGCTAGCTTACAATCAAAAATTATTCAAAACATCAAAGGCAACAATATATTGATTTTATACCTGAAAAATCAAACCAGCAAGCAAAAACTTCCACTTCTCCACAAGAATTTTCAACGCAGTCTCCACGGCAAACTCAAAATTGATCGCTTTTAGGGTTTCGGTAGGCCAAATCAAATCGCGAAATGACGTATGATGACAATCAATTTAGGGTTTTTTTTTGTTTTGAGGCAGGCGAAATATTTGGGGAATAGAATGGGAGCGGCGAAAAAAATTGGAAATGCGGGAAGTAAAAAGGTGAGCAACGAAAAACCTAAAAATTGAAATCGCATCGCCTGGCTACGGAACTGATGCGAAATTTTTTATCTGGGATGCAAATTAAGGTAGTTGCATCGGTTAACTTTAAAACCGATGCGAATAAAACTATTTGCATCGATGTATTTGCATCGGCTTTTGGTGACAACTGATGCAAATATAATTTTTTTATTACCTATTGCTTTCTATGTGACGCCCCACCTCTATGCTCATAATAACAAAGAGTATTAAAAGAAATACTGTCTATTATTACGAAGAATAAGGCTGGATAGGAGCGACCATCCGTAGTTGACCTTACACTAGTATTGGTTATCTCGATAGGAGTGGTATATACTTTTTATTTTTCATCTATCATTTATTTACTCCCATCGACACACCCAATGATCAGTATAAAACAAACTACGATAGTTCATAATAGTTTAGGACATTAGATATAACAATAACCCAGATAATATAAATGCGGAACACAGATAAAAACAAAAGTCTCATATATATATAACTGATGTCAGTTAATACATAGTTGACACAATACATATGATACAACTACAACTGTCGACTCTAGAAGTTATATATACAAGTACATTATCGACTAATATACATGAATACATATCGTTCTATACAATGACACTACTACTTCAAAATGACACTGACGACTTCAGAAGATGCGAAAAGTCTTCATACCCTGAACAGCAACTCAAAGAAGGAATCTACAACCTGAAATAACTCGGGTCTGACCCGAGTATTACATTCAAAAGAAAATAATACCCAGGTCAGTCTAATTCAAACCAGTTTAGTAGTGCATAAAGGCAGTAATAATTTAAATAGACGACAGTCACAATAATTCCCGTCTATCCGATTCTTTAAACAAAGAAACCGGATAACGGTCAATATAACACTTAACAGTGTTTAGCAAAAATCAGCAGATTTAAATCATCAACAGAGATAAATAAACAATTTATCAAATCGACTAAATCAATTTAAAACTGTCAAATCTGATAGGGCTGCAGTACACGCACGCGTGCACTGCCTCGCCACTATCATAGGGGATACACAAAAGTTCAGTGAAAGTCACAACTGATCACAAGGTCAAACCCCGAAATCGGGTTCAACTCAAGGAAGTTCGAAAACAAATCCAAATATCTCAAGTTGTCGAGACCGCTAATTTATATACAAGCTATCTCGCACCATTGTAAAGAGAAGATCACAAGACAAAGCTTCAGTATCAAAACAGAGATGAGGCCATGTACGAGTCGATGGCAGCCTCAACCAGGTGACCCAGTGAATGAATACAAGTGCAGTGCAAATCAAGGAAGGCAACATGAATACAATTGCAAACTAATTGCCACTATGTGAATATGATAACACTGCAAAAACTCATATGGATAGCAGCTACAACCCCTCAATTGGAATGGTCCTGCATATGTTAGTGAACTGCAACTGCCGGAGTGGCGACATAGTATGCAGTGATACTTGAGGACTAAGGCCAGGGCTAGTAAACTATAAAATACAAGTTCACTAACAATGGAGACTCCAAGAAACTCAACAAAGAACTCAAGTCCAGCTGCTCAAGTGTAACTGCAAATGACATCAATCCAAATAGAAATGACCAGTTGTAATCATGTGAAGATTAAAGACAGAGAGCTACATGGACAGAGGGAAGAAAACAGTATACAGTGAATGACCCAAATGATCAAGCTACTCTGACAACTAACTGAACTCGATGCAACACAGTGGCAACCACAGGATGCAGACATAAACAACCTCAAAGAAACCAAAAGTATAACCAGGATTCTACCCCAAACCAATGCACTAAGCAAATGAATAGTCAGTTCAAACATGTATCAAAGAGCAAGGGATAATATATACAAGTGCACTGTACAGGGTGAAGCAACTCAACAACCATACATGCCTGAGTTTACTTAAAGTCGTGAATGAACAGATTCAAAACTGAGGAACAATATCAAGTGTGCTCAAGTCCAAATGCAACAGTTCGAACAATACCAAAGACAGAGAAAGTCGCGGAATCAGGTTCAAAGCAAGGCCATAATACTCAAACTCCAGAGAAACGCTAATATGCATAACAACACAACAACACTGTACATGGCTGGAGTCGAGCATAAATATCAATATCAGTGGCAAAACCCAATACAAGTTAAGACCAATTTATCACAACTAAACCATCAGGCCTTGGTGATCACGAGGTGAAGTCACGTCGTGACAACCAGAAATGAAAAACCAACAACACCAAAACGAAACTTCCAAGGAAACAAACATTTCAAAATCAATTAAATGTCGAAGTCACCACAATTCAACCAATGGCCGAAGTCAAAAGAAATTATCATCAGAGTCAGGTCAAAATTTCTCAAATACTCATATTAAATCAAGAGGCCGAGCTCAATTAGTCAAATAGTCGAAATTCAACAAAGTCAAAACCAATGTCAACCAAGCCAAGCCTAAGACAATTTCAATGTCGTTTTAGCCGCGGGTCATCAAAGAAAAGTTCGAATAAAAAGAAATTCATATGACAGTAGTTTTCTTTTCCCAAAAATCCGAGCAGTAACTTATCATCACAAGTCAAAACCCGAAATCCAGCCCAGTGATGATCAAGGAAACCAGAATTGTAAAGTACATGAATTCGACAAAGTCAAGAGACCATCTCAACATCAAGACAATTCGAATAACTAAGATAAATCAAGTGACAAATTCAAACAGTTGGAAAGCAAGAGATCTCGACTCGTAAATAACTACAGCCTGAATTAGAAGTGAGCGAAGATCACTCACCTTAGTCGCGAATGAAGCAGCCGAAGTCCCCTCGAGCACGACCAACATCGAAGCAATCAGGACAAAGTCGTTGCAACCGAGGAAACGAGCGAAGTTAGCCCTAATTCTGGAGACGAACGGAGACGAGAACGAACGAGCGAGCGCCATCAATCCTCTTCGATTTCTAATCAAAGCCCAAGTCGAATTCGATCAAGTTGAAGTAATTAGCCAAGACTCGAGGAGGCAGCCGTGAGCAAGACGAAGAAGAAATCGATCGAACCAGGCAACCACGAATTCATCCAACAACGATCGAAACCATACCAAAGCTTCGAAAAGCCCTAACAAGTCTCAAAATCGAACGAGAGCTTTCCTCTTCCAACAAGCCCTAATTCTTCCAGATCGAAGGAACGAAAGATTGAAGCGGCCTCCACTTATTTTCTTCGAATGTTTTTTTCTTTTAGGGTTTTAAGGAATGAGAAAAAGAAAAGGGGGATTCGGGATATATGCCTTAGCTATTTCTCTCGGCATCAACAGATATGGTCAAGATTTACTTACACAATCAAAAAAAAGAATTTCAAATTGATTTAAAATCCCAAATAATGATTTAACAATTTTATTAAAGAATTTAAATACGATTTAAATCCCAATATCAATTGTCAACTGAATTAAATTTGTTATTTTGACGATAATTAAATTTTACCAAAAATCCCGGTTGTTACAGACTCCCCTCCTTATAAAAATTGCGTCCACGCAATCATAGGGAATAAATGGATAAAAGGTAACAACCAAAAGATCATGGCAATGTCGAATGTATAAGCAAAGCAAGTGTCAGCAGGGGAAATACTAGATGTGAAATCAAAAAGGTTCGACTGCTTCAAATCAAAAGAATCAACATCGTGGGAATCAGGGATCAAAATCAGACGACTAACAAAAGCAAGAACAATCGAGTTCCAGTAACTAAAAGAGAAGGAAAACGGAGCAGAAATCCCCTACAGAGCACGAATTGAATGTGAGTAAATCAAATTACTCACCTGAATCTCCAGAGAAAAAGACGAAGCTCAAATCTCAAAAATCTCAAATATTTGCTTATCTCAAACGGTAATCAGAAGATAAATCAAATATCTGATTATCTCAAACGATAGTCAGAAAATAAATATTCAATTATCAAAAAGCGATAATCAAATTTCTCAAATCAACATATATTCGATTATCACTAACGATAATCAAATTTCAAATTCAGCAAATTTTTAATTATCTAAAGCGATAATCGAATCTCAAATCAGCAAATATTTAATTATCAAAAGCGATAATTAAATCTCAAATCAGCAAATATTTAATTATCTAAAGCGATAATTAAATTTCAAATCAACAAATATTTAATTATCTAAAGCGATAATTAAATTTCAAATCAACAAATATTTAATTATCTAAAGCGATAATTAAATTTCAAATCAACAAATATTTAATTATCAAAGACGATAATTAAATCTCAAATCAACAAATATTTAATTATCTAGAGCGACAATTAAATTTCAAATCAACAAATATTTAATTATCTAAAGCGATAATTAAATTTCAAATCAACAAATATTTAATTATCTAAAGCGATAATTAAATCTCAAATCAGCAAATATTTAATTATCTAAAGCGATAATTAAATCTCAAATCAACAAATATTTAATTATCTAAAGCGATAATTAAATCTCAAATCAGCAAATATTTAATTATCAAAGACGATAATTAAATCTCAAATCAACAAATATTTAATTATCTAAAGCGATAATTAAATTTCAAATCAACAAATATTTAATTATCTAAAGCGACAATTAAATTTCAAATCAACAAATATTTAATTATCTAAAGCGATAATTAAATTTCAAATCAACAAATATTTAATTATCTAAAGCGATAATTAAATCTCAAATCAGCAAATATTTAATTATCTAAAGCGATAATTAAATCTCAAATCAACAAATATTTAATTATCTCAAGCGATAATTAAAAACAACAAATATCTGATTATCAAAAACGATAATCAGAACTCATATCAACAAATATCTAATTATCACAAGCGATAATTAGAAACAACAATTATCTGATTATCAAAAACGATAATCAGAACTCATATCAACAAATATCCAATTACCTGCAGATAATTGGAAACAACAAATATCTAGAAATCAATTAAGAAGACTAGAAAATCAACATAAAAGCTTGGATCGATCCCATCAGATGGCGAGTTTTTAATATGTGCACACGTGCATCTCAGAGTGGCCGAAGCCTACCAAGTACTCAACATAATTTTGGCGCCCATCAGATTGACCCGGAGGTCCGCAGAGTGACCCGAAGGTCTAGTACTGGTATTTGACCCGAAGGTCCGCAGAGTGGCCCGAAAGCCCAACAAATGACCCGAAGGTCCGCAGAGTGGCCCGAAAGCCCAACAAATGACCCGAAGGTCCGCAGAGTGGCCCGAAAGCCCAACAAATGACCCGAAGGTCCTCATAGTGGCTCGAAAGCACACGAAAGCATCAAATATTTCAATTAACGAGTCCGGAATTAACCAAAATAGTAAACGCACATGTCCCATAACCACGAGTTTTACTAAATTGTTTAATTCTCTTCATCGTTTCCTTGAAAGTGTAGAATCATCAAAACAACAGATATTCAATTAACGATTCCGGAATTAACCGAAATAGTAAAAGTGTGGTTCCATACTCCGCACTTTTGCTAAATCGTTTAAATCTCTTCCTCATTCTTTTGAAAGCGCAAACTGTTAAAATTTCTGAAAACAATTTTATTTATTTTGTAAAATAACAATTCACATTCTCAACTGGACAAGTCCGGAGTTAAGCGAAACAGTAAAAGAAAGGGGTCATAATCCTCGATTTTGCTGAATCGTTTAAGTCGCTTTCTCATTCTTTTGAAAACGTAAACTGTTAAAAATTTATAAAACAATTTTCATTTTAAAACGATTTTCCAATCACGTGATTAAAGCAGCAAATCAGTAACAATTTCGATAAGGAAATTGTACTTCTCAAAATACCGTAAAAACGGTTACAAATCAGCATTGCGGTATAACCGCTTGAAAATCCACTTTTAAAAGTTTGACTGTTACTGAAGTCAAAGCAACAGTAATTTTAAAACATCAAATATCTCATCAAAATAATTCACATCTAAATGTGACATCAGCGAATTTTCATTCATTAAAATTGTCAACAAAACACCGTGCTTCAAAAATCTAGCATTGGTGTAAAAATCCCGTTACAAAAATAACGGCAACAAAATACGTCTCATAACCAAGCATCGGTTCAACGTAAAAAAATGCAGTAACGTGCAATTCAAATTTTTGCACGTACTACAGAATGAACAAAGAAATCATTCAAATGTATCTTCAATGAAGATAATCCAAAACAGCAAAAATCTAATCAATAGATGATTAATACAAAAGAAAGCCAGCGGAAATTTCAGCAAAAATCACATAACTGCAATTTCTTCGAAACCTCAATTCGGATTCGAAATTCTCAAAGAAACAAAATAATTACAGCTATGTAAACAACAATTGAAATTCATATCGATTTCGTATTTTGATTTTTAAATCAAAAAGATTATCAGTTGTACTCAGCGAAGACGGTTTCACTGTTTCCGCTGCGCACTCTGATAAATAGAACACAAATCAATCAAATCAACAAAACACAGTTTCACTTTTATTTTTAAATAAAGGCATTTAAAAATTTCATCAAAATCTCAAAACTTTAGTTTTGACTCAATTTACAGATAAAACATCGACCAATAATTGTAACATATGTTCCATCCAAGTTATGTTTTATATTATGTCCATAAACCCCAAGCTCTGATACCAACTGTGACGCCCCACCTCTATGCTCATAATAACAAAGAGTATTAAAAGAAATACTGTCTATTATTACGAAGAATAAGGCTGGATAGGAGCGACCATCCGTAGTTGACCTTACACTAGTATTGGTTATCTCGATAGGATTGGTATATACTTTTTATTTTTCATCTATCATTTATTTACTCCCATCGACACACCCAATGATCAGTATAAAACAAACTACGATAGTTCATAATAGTTTAGGACATTAGATATAACAATAACCCAGATAATATAAATGCGGAACACAGATAAAAACAAAAGTCTCATATATATATAACTGATGTCAGTTAATACATAGTTGACACAATACATATGATACAACTACAACTGTCGACTCTAGAAGTTATATATACAAGTACATTATCGACTAATATACATGAATACATATCGTTCTATACAATGACACTACTACTTCAAAATGACACTGACGACTTCAGAAGATGTGAAAAGTCTTCATACCCTGAACAGCAACTCAAAGAAGGAAATCTACAACCTGAAATAACTCGGGTCTGACCCGAGTATTACATTCAAAAGAAAATAATACCCAGGTCAGTCTAATTCAAACCAGTTTATTAGTGCATAAAGGCAGTAATAATTTAAATAGACGACAGTCACAATAATTCCCGTCTATCCGATTCTTTAAACAAAGAAACCGGATAACGGTCAATATAACACTTAACAGTGTTTAGCAAAAATCAGTAGATTTAAATCATCAACAGAGATAAATAAACAATTTATCAAATCGACTAAATCAATTTAAAACTGTCAAATCTGATAGGGCTGCAGTACACGCACGCGTGCACTGCCTCGCCACTATCATAGGGGATACACAAAAGTTCAGTGAAAGTCACAACTGATCACAAGGTCAAACCCCGAAATCGGGTTCAACTCAAGGAAGTTCGAAAACAAATCCAAATATCTCAAGTGGTCGAGACCGCTAATTTATATACAAGCTATCTCGCACCATTGTAAAGAGAAGATCACAAGACAAAGCTTCAGTATCAAAACAGAGATGAGGCCATGTACGAGTCGATGGCAGCCTCAACCAGGTGACCCAGTGAATGAATACAAGTGCAGTGCAAATCAAGGAAGGCAACATGAATACAATTGCAAACTAATTTCCACTATGTGAATATGATAACACTGCAAAAACTCATATGGATAGCAGCTACAACCCCTCAATTGGAATGGTCCTGCATATGTTAGTGAACTGCAACTGCCGGAGTGGCGACATAGTATGCAGTGATACTTGAGAACTAAGGCCAGGGCTAGTAAACTATAAAATACAAGTTCACTAACAATGGAGACTCCAAGAAACTCAACAAAGAACTCAAGTCCAGCTGCTCAAGTGTAACTGCAAATGACATCAATCCAAATAGAAATGACCAGTTGTAATCATGTGAAGATTAAAGACAGAGAGCTACATGGACAGAGGGAAGAAAACAGTATACAGTGAATGACCCAAATGATCAAGCTACTCTGACAACTAACTGAACTCGATGCAACACAGTGGCAACCACAGGATGCAGACATAAACAACCTCAAAGAAACCAAAAGTATAACCAGGATTCTACCCCAAACCAATGCACTAAGCAAATGAACAGTCAGTTCAAACATGTATCAAAGAGCAAGGGATAATATATACAAGTGCACTGTACAGGGTGAAGCAACTCAACAACCATACATGCCTGAGTTTACTTAAAGTCGTGAATGAACAGATTCAAAACTGAGGAACAATATCAAGTGTGCTCAAGTCCAAATGCAACAGTTCGAACAATACCAAAGACAGAGAAAGTCGCGGAATCAGGTTCAAAGCAAGGCCATAATACTCAAACTCCAGAGAAACGCTAATATGCATAACAACACAACAACACTGTACATGGCTGGAGTCGAGCATAAATATCAATATCAGTGGCAAAACCCAATACAAGTTAAGACCAATTTATCACAACTAAACCATCAGGCCTTGGTGATCACGAGGTGAAGTCACGTCGTGACAACCAGAAATGAAAAACCAACAACACCAAAACGAAACTTCCAAGGAAACAAACATTTCAAAATCAATTAAATGTCGAAGTCACCACAATTCAACCAATGGCCGAAGTCAAAAGAAATTATCATCAGAGTCAGGTCAAAATTTCTCAAATACTCATATTAAATCAAGAGGCCGAGCTCAATTAGTCAAATAGTCGAAATTCAACAAAGTCAAAACCAATGTCAACCAAGCCAAGCCTAAGACAATTTCAATGTCGTTTTAGCCGCGGGTCATCAAAGAAAAGTTCGAATAAAAAGAAATTCATATGACAGTAGTTTTCTTTTCCCAAAAATCCGAGCAGTAACTTATCATCACAAGTCAAAACCCGAAATCCAGCCCAGTGATGATCAAGGAAACCAGAATTGTAAAGTACATGAATTCGACAAAGTCAAGAGACCATCTCAACATCAAGACAATTCGAATAACTAAGATAAATCAAGTGACAAATTCAAACAGTTGGAAAGCAAGAGATCTCGACTCGTAAATAACTACAGCCTGAATTAGAAGTGAGCGAAGATCACTCACCTTAGTCGCGAATGAAGCAGCCGAAGTCCCCTCGAGCACGACCAACATCGAAGCAATCAGGACGAAGTCATTGCAACCGAGGAAACGAGCGAAGTTAGCCCTAATTCTGGAGACGAACGGAGACGAGAACGAACGAGCGAGCGCCATCAATCCTCTTCGATTTCTAATCAAAGCCCAAGTCGAATTCGATCAAGTTGAAGTAATTAGCCAAGACTCGAGGAGGCAGCCGTGAGCAAGACGAAGAAGAAATCGATCGAACCAGGCAACCACGAATTCATCCAACAACGATCGAAACCATACCAAAGCTTCGAAAAGCCCTAACAAGTCTCAAAATCGAACGAGAGCTTTCCTCTTCCAACAAGCCCTAATTCTTCCAGATCGAAGGAACGAAAGATTGAAGCGGCCGCCACTTATTTTCTTCGAATGTTTTTTTCTTTTAGGGTTTTAAGGAATGAGAAAAAGAAAAGGGGGATTCGGGATATATGCCTTAGCTATTTCTCTCGGCATCAACAGATATGGTCAAGATTTACTTACACAATCAAAAAAAAGAATTTCAATTGATTTAAAATCCCAAATAATGATTTAACAATTTTATTAAAGAATTTAAATACGATTTAAATCCCAATATCAATTGTCAACTGAATTAAATTTGTTATTTTGACGATAATTAAATTTTACCAAAAATCCCGGTTGTTACATTCTACGTACCAATTGCATCGGTTATTAAGATAGAACTGATGCAAATGGTTCTATTTGCATCAGTTTTTACTTCAACCGATTCAAATGAGGCGATGCAAACGGCCTGTTTTGTAGTAGTGTGATAATAACCATATGATATTATATAAAATATTGATACTAATGTTTTTATCAAGTTAAATAGTATAAAGTGCAGGATATTATATAGGTATTGATTCAGAAGACTATACAGTATCAAAAAAAGATCAAGAAGCAGATATAGAGATTCAAGAGTTAAAGATTAAAGACTCATGACTATTGAAGAACTCAAGATATCCCAGTTAAGTTATAGGGTCTTCGGATATTTATTTAAACCCCGATAGCATTTCTTTGATCTCTCTCAATATTTCTCTTTTTCAAATGATTTTCAAATATCTTAAAAATGGTTTTAAAAGAATTCTTGTTTTCAAAATTGCTTTCAAATTGTTTATCTTTTGATTTTATTATATTTAATATACCTTGAATTATACTTTGTTATAATTTTAGTTTTTAAAGATTTCTAAATATTTCTAAGTTTATTATAATATTTGCTATTACTTTGATTTCAAATATATTCACTTTTACTTTATATTTATTATTTTCAAAAGAAATTCATATTTAAATTCTTTATATATTTGAATATATTTTTATAAAGTTTTCATAAGTTTTGATATAATTAAAATATGTATAAACTATGTTTAGATGATTTTACAAAGTATCAAAATATTTCAAAAATCTAAATATTTTCAAAATAATTTTATAAAGAGTTTTTCATTTTTGCGAAGGATATGTCGACATATCCAATTCCTATATGTCGACATAGTGATGTAATTTTCAAAATTCAAATTTTGAATGGAAGTGACTTTTCGCCATATCTCTTTGCGAATGGACATGACTGTTGTTTCTTTATAATAGAGGTTAAACCAACGAATTTTTATTAAATACTTTCTTATATTTTCTCTCCTCTTTCACTCTCTTGAATTATAAAAGAAGATCTATTTAAAGTATTTTCAAATTCAATCAGAATCAAATTCAAACTCCATTGATTTGATTCTCTATTGATTACTCTCTGATTTCTCTTATCTCTCTCACTCAAACAAGATCAAAGTGCTATTCAAGAGGTTATAGGATCATTTGCAATCAAATTCAATGATCTAAGTCTATAAAACTCTATCAAATCATACTATTATACTTGTGGATGTGATTGTAGCCCGTGTAAATCAATTGGGTGTGCTTAGTAGTCCGAAAATCTAGCGGGTGTGCTTGTGGTCCATGTAAATCAAGTGACTCTACCTAAAGGTCGAAAAGTCTGGAGGGTGTGTCTCATTGCCTTGAAATCAGATTGTATTTGCTTTGCTATTTGAAAAGAAATCTGTACAAGGAATTATACAGGATTGGATGTAGGGTAACTCCGAACCATTATAAAATCCTGATATGTTCTTTCCTTTTTTACTTCTACTGCATTTATATTTATCTGTGGTTGAATTTGTGACTGCTAATTGCATTGTTTAAACTATAATTTCAAAATGATTCAAAAAGATTCACAAAAATTATAAAGCACTATTCACCCCCCTTCGAGTGTTAAATTAGCCTTAACATCCATCTTCTAAACAACATGGATTTCATATAAAGCGATGTGATCTTCAAGATTGGATGTTTAATCATAATAAAGTTTCGGGATTCTAAACCCCGCAGGCATAGGATATTTCATGATATCTGGGTAAAATGGTTGAACCTTTTGGAGCTTCATTTCAGTGTCAAGGCTAGATCGATCCTCTTGCAACTTCTCTACCTGCTCTAATAATTTTATTAACAAGGCTTATATTGCACGATCCCCACCAAGTCTTTGAGTTTCAGCTTCAGCATTTGAGTTTGTAGCCTATTTTGTTGCCTTCCTTTGAAGTTTACCCTTTCAGGACTTAGAGTCAATGGCCTCTTGGAAAATCCTATTCTTGTCATCTTTGCAATCTCGGCTTTCTTAGTCGCTTCCATGAATTCAGCTTTTAAGGCCTCATTAGTCATTGGTAACTTTCCGGGTTTTGGATGAAAGTCAAAGTGTTCTCGTCTTCATCAAGCATAGTCCAAACCGTTTCTCCAATTTAGTAAAGGTGTTCTTAACTTTGTTCTAATAGTTATATAAGCATTATGTTGTTCAAAAACAAACTTCAATATTAATTGTCAAAACTCGCTTTCAATAAGGGTTGGAGTAGCAGTTTCCTCATTAATAGTTTGATTTATTTGGCTCGCTTGATTCCCTTCATTCACATGCAGTTCTTCGATTCCTTCATCCTAGGAAGGAGAGCGAGGTGTCTTTCGAGTGGATGACTTTGACTTCATGCTTGATTGAAAGGTTTGAGTTTACTGGATTAGAAGAGAACAGAGGTTCGAGTGGCCCTCTTTCTAGCACAAAATATGTTAGGCAGATTTTTCGTCTGACTAACACCCCAAAGTTTTCGAAAGCTAGTTCTGAAAGGATATAGGTAAATTAAATGAATACCGAAACTATGCAGAAAATAAGTGCCGAAAGGTAAAAGAGACAGATTTATAGTGGTTCGGGACTAAGATCCCTACATCCACTTTGAAGATTATGCTTCTAGTTTTAATCTTCAATTTGGTATACAAATACATTTATAACCAAATCTGCCAATAACGATCTTTTACTTAAAATTTTCTAATAGGTGTAAGGAATATTGAATGATTGTAGAATGTCAGCAAATCTTCAACCAACCCCTTTTCAGTAGCATATGGTCCTTTATTTATAGCAAAATTAAGGTTCTTCCATTGGTGTAGAGGCTTTTTCTTGGTTTGATAACCTGGCTTGTTATAAGGGCTTTGAATCAAACACTTGTCATCATCTGGTTGAATGTATTTTGATGCAGATTACTGATGTGGTGCTCATATATATAGCGTTTTGGACATCTTTCATTTATCCTAACCGTTGGTCTCAGTCTGGGCTATCTGCGCCGTTAATTTTGACACTTGATGAAACGCCTTTGGTTCAGGCAACTGCTGCTCTTGGCGAAGCTTCTTGTCTTGGCTGGATAATGATCTTAGTCTCAGTCGACGCTTTGGTTCATGCTCTTATATTACCTTCTCTCGTATATTGAGTCCAGTACTTATGTTCTCGTTGGAAACCAAATGATGGGTCTTAGAATTATAAGCCAAAGATTTTTTTCCCTTTCGAGTATTTATGATTTATACTTTGTAGAAATTATGGTGTAACATCAGGTATTCTACCACCCAAGGGAAGCACCCCTCTGATGGCGCATCCCATGCGTTAGTGGGTCTTGGTGTTATAGCCCCAACCCCTTACTATGCCATGATCATTAAGGGTTCAATCAAGGTCCACTTGCTGTTCAGTGACGATTGCATTTTTGGTCTAAGAGGATCGAAAGTGTGAAGAGTTCAAGTGAAAGTAAATAAATAACCATGCCTCGATAGTAAATGACTACTATTGAACAAAGTGTAGCTACGATTATGAATTACATAATAATAACAATATAAATCTTTTGATGGAAATCAACTAGATAAAACTCAACAATGATATTCATATGGACAATGTGAGTAATAACAGTGGTGAAATAAGATGTTTGCTAAAGTTTAGAGAAGACTGGGGTTGATTTGCTTAGGTTTTGAAGTGATAAATTGAAGAGGAAGAGAGCTTGAAGACTTAGTTTTTTATTCATAATTTATGGACTTATGATATTATGAAGTGTTTATGTTGACTTACTTAAGAGGTCACTAGTACCTTTACAACCCTCTATGGCCAGCCAAAGCAACCCCCCCATGTGCCACAACTTTACACCTCACTTATCCAAAATATCTTCTCACCTCATAATACCTCTTTACTATTCACCAAAATATCTTCTCCTCTAATCCACTTGTTAATATTCACTAATCACCATTAGTTAACCATAAACATCAAAATATTTTTAGTTGCTAATTAATGGCACATTAATATATTAGGCAAGCCTAGAAAGTTCGATCTACTTATAATATCTAAAAAGTCGTTTATCGATAAAACGATTTTTAGTCACATTATTGATATTTCTTCACAGTATTTATTTTCTTAAAGATATTTCAAATTTTTGTTGCCATCTTGTGTTGTTAATTAAAAGGGTTTTAACATGTCCAAGATTCAAATAATTAATAATTCAGATATTTAAATACGAAGTGTTCGGAATTCTAGATCACTATATGTTATCCATAATATTTTCTAACTATCGGATAAGACTTGAGAAGTCAATAAGAGGAAAAGAAGAAGTTAAGTCCATAGGAAAGATATAGAAATTTTCCAAGAAGCAGTTAAGAAGATGTTGAGCATCTAATATGAAACAAAGAAGGTGTTAAGTTTATAGGTAGGAATGGTGTCGAATCTCTAGAAGGCGATGTCGAGCCATGAAAACCATAAGGGTTGTCAAACACCTAAAGCAGAAGTGGTATCGCGTGTTTAAACGGCTGGCAAGCTCCAACAAAGAATGAAAATATATCGAATTTCTAGGATATCAAATTACAACAACGTTAAGCATTGTCGAGCATCCTAAAGTAAAAGGAGATGCCGAACATCTAACAACCAATAGAATGTCGCACTCCAAGTAGTTATCGAGCTAAGAAGAGGTATCGAACTGTAAACAAGAAGTGGACCTCAAAAGGCGATAGTGCTATCAAGCAACCGAAAGTGGGAAGTGATTTCGAACCATAACAATGGAGGAACATGTCGAATACATAACTTCAGGAGAGTATCGAACTTCTAATAACGATTTCCTAGCAATGAGGAGATATCAAATCTCTACAATCCAGAGGATATTGAATCTCTATAGCCTAGGAGATACCGAATTTCTACAGCATAATGATGAAAAACATGAAACAGAGGAAGAGTGTGGTACTACTTAGAGATGCCGAATATCTAAGCACAAAAGAGGATATTGAGCTTTTGATTCGATAGCTGGTGTCAAGCCTTTACAACAGTAAGTGCTGCAAAGCAACTCCAACCAGGCAAAGGATGTCGAATGGCAAAGGATGTCACATATCATCAGTACAGTGAGGAATGTCAGATGTTACAAGATGTCGGTTATGAAGGATTTCAAGCTTCAAAAAGCATGGATGGTTATCAAATATCAACAGTACATAAAAGGTTGCCACATATCAACAACGTATAGAAGGTTGCCAAATTTCCAAATGTACACAGAAGATTGCCACATATTATCAATGTAATGAATGATACTGAAAATCAAGGATGCTGAAGGACACATGGCGGCCAGGCCGCCTACCTCCACTCCTATAAATATGGACCCCATGGTAACTTAGTAGAGGGGAATCAATTTTTTTCCCTCCTTTCCCAAATTAAAGAATTGCAAACTCGAAATTGATTTAGGGTAAATCAAGAACCGATTGTAACTTTTGAAACTTATAAACAAGGACTTGGATAAATGACTTTGCATAGCCTATTACCTTGATTATGCAAATTGGACTATTATTGAACATGGAAGTGCATATGACTAATTTTTGGATTCGGACTTGACTTTGGGTCCTTATCTTGAACAAGGCTACTTAAGCCCTTGTCTAAATTATTGTCTAGTTTTCGTAATGACTATTTTCCTTTTTAACATATGAACAATTGATTGTGACTTATGTGAATTTCCCATCTTGCCCATTAACAAATGATTAATAGACTAATGCATATTCACACAACTTGCCAACTTTACCCTTGGATATGTGACATGAACTTTTGAACACTTATATATCAAAAGTTAGGGGCATTACGAGACCATTTTAAATAACATCATTTTGTACTAAGTCTTGCGCAATTAAGCCAATCTTTGGTTTATCGACAGCCTAGCGACCTATGGAAGCAGTGTCACTCTAAATGACATCATCGGTGTTAGGTAAATTTTTGGGTTAACATTTTGGTGCTAGAAGGAGGGCCTGAAACTCCGTCCCATTATTTCCTTGCTTAAAAACTAATTATGTAAAATTTTGTTGCAGGAAAATGGTAAGAGCTAAGAAGATCAATGTTCCAAACGAAGAGATTGTGCAATGAACAAACTTGGAGGAAAATATCACTCCAAACTTCAATTCAGAAAACGTGGAACCTAGACAACCTTAAACACCAATGAAGCCAACAAACAATGAAGCTAAGATTCAAGGTCTAACTTAGCAACTTGCAATGATGAAGGAACTCCTTGAAAATGTTCTTGCCTAGAATTCTTATAAAAAGCTTACCGAAGGAGGAGTGGAGGTGGAATCTCCAAGGAGGAATCTAGACACCTCATTACTCAATAGCAAAGGTAAGGGTAAAATCATTATGGGTCCACAAAGAAGGAAAGAAACTCAAAATGAAGGACCAACAATGTATTCCTCGAACTCACAAGACCAAAAATTTAAGATGAATCATCAAGGGAAAGGCCAAGAAAGGAGAATAAGAAGGTCTTCAAAGTAGTCAGGCAACTCAACTTCAAGCAAAAATATAAACCCTCCCGAAGGGATTATCATAACGACGAAACATACTCGAAAGATGTGGCTAATAAAATAGTGAAAGACATGCTTGATCTTGAAGGAAAAAGGACCCTTGACCCTAGGGTAAACAATAATCCTCGTGAATCTCCATTCACAGAAAATATAATGTTTGTTAGAATCCTATCACATATCAAAATCCCCTCATTGAAGTATAATAGAACCACTGACCCCGATGGCCATCTTTTGGCTTTTGAGAGCCAAATGGATTTGCACAATACCTCTGGAGTGATACATTGCAGACTTTTTCCTATGACTTTCCAAGAAGCAACTGCTAAATGGTATAGACATTACAGAGAAAAAACCATTTACTCTTGGAAACAGTTTTCTTATGAGTTTTCAACACAATTCTGCATATGCAAAGATCCTGCTGTTGACTCAAGTGTGCTAGATTATGTCAAACAAAGACTAGGTGACTTGTTTGGCGAGTATTTGAGGAGGTACAATATTGAGGCACTAAAGGCGGAAAACATCCTTCTGGAAGGAACTCTACATCCATAGATGTAGGGATCTTTAAGATTTTCAATTTTTAGGCTAATAATTTTATCTGTATGGATGAAATGTATTATGCTAAGAAGAAATCCTAGTCAACGAAGGAAGAAGGAAAATCTAGCTATAATCACCACAAAAAAAGACAAGATAGGATGAAAGTAAAAGATGGCGATAGGACTGATTCCCAAATCTAACTAAGTGGCTTTGAGTAAGCCCATTTCCTATATTTTGCTATAGCTATAGATGAAGGAAACTTTCATACTTCCTATAAGGCAAGGAATAATCCAGGTAAAGAAGGGGGGAGATTACTGTACTTAAAGGCGAATAGTTATAAAATCGATGAGTGTCATGTTCTGGCCAGAATAATCTAGAACATGATTAGATTTGGATAATTAAAGAAGTTTGTCAAAGAGAACCAAAAGTCCTCCAATCCTAAAGGAAACAATCAGAGACCTCCAAGTAACGCTGTAATTTTATCGAAAATGACTCTCAACCGAACTTTATTCTTCCAATAAACTACATAGATGTCATCCGTGGAGGTCCTCATCTCGTTGGAAGCAGCAAAGGAGCCAAGAGCGAGTACATAAGGGAGACAAGAGATGGAGTCTTTTATATTTAGAAGGATTCACCGCTCAAAAATCACAAATATAGGCTTCAGATGCCTAACTTAACAATAACCCCATAAGAGTTGAGAAGGGTCCGTCACCTGCATATAATGATCCATTGATGATAACTTCACAAATTGAGCTCTTTATAGTACAAAGATCTTAGTGGATACTGGAAGCGCAATGCATGTCATCTTCAAGCACACTTTCGATCAAATTGGAATACTAGAATAGAAATTAAAACCAAGCTTTGAACCTATCTTTGGGGTTCAACAATAAGGGCATACTCCAATAGGACAAATCAAGCTCCTAATGCAGATAGAAATTCCGCCATATTCCATAACTTTTGAAACCCTATTCATGATAATGGTCCAACCTTCATACTATAGTGCTTTCTTTGAGAGACTAGCCCTAGATGAAGTAGATGCGTTTATTTCACCGAAATATCTAATGGTGAAATTCCTGACTGAGAATGGTTAGGGAATAATATGAGGAATAGTTTAGCTCTCGGGAACTGTATTTCTCTACACTTGAGCAACTTAAAAGAGATATTATTTCTTGTTATGACTTAGAGGAAAATGAGTTGAGTAAGACTAAAATTGAAGAGCCCTTGGGCAGTAGCCTTTCAAACCAATTATCAGAGGCAAACAAAAAAAAATCTATGAAGCCCTAGAATGCACTAAGAAGATTCGACTTTGCCGAGAAGAAAAGAAAAGGGAAAGAGGCAAACCTGATAGACAGTGAAATAGACGGTAAAGAAATTATTACTGAACTAGATTGCAGAAATGAGTAAGAAAGAATGAAGCCAACCGAAGACCTAGAAGAGGTAAGTCGAGATTCGATTGATCCAACAAAAATAGCGAAGATCGGAAAAGAGTAGGACGATAAGCTCATGGGGAACTTATTCGATTTCTTCAATCTAGCAAGAATGTATTAGCGTGGACCCAATCAGACATGGTCGGAATAGATCCAACAATCATGAGTCATGCCCTTAACATAGGTCCAAATATCACTCCTATTCAATAGAAGAAAAGGAAGTTCGATAAGGTTCAAGCTAATGCGTTGAAAGAGGATGTCAAAAGACTACTTGAAAATGGATTCATTAGAGAAGTTTTCTACCCAAAATGGTTGGTCAATCCCATGTTAGTCAAAAACCCCAATGAAAAATGGAGAACATGCGTCGACTATACTGATTTGAATAAAGCATGCCCCAAGGATTGTTATCCCTTGCCTCAAATAGACCAATTAGTTGATGCAACTAGTGGACATAAGTTGTTGTCTTTTATGGATGCATACTCAGGATATAATCAAATCCTTATATCCAGGCCTAATGAAGAACACACAAGTTTCGTAACAGATTAGGGAATATACTGCTACAAAGTTATTCCTCTCGGGTTGAAGAATGCTAGGGCTATGTATCAAAGACAAGTAAATAGAATGTTTAAGGAACAAATTGGTTGAAACATGAAAGTATATGTAGAGATATGCTGCTCAAATCTCAAGAGATCACTTGAAATATCTTGAGGAAATGTTTGAAGTACTAAGAAAGTACAAGATGAAATTAAATCCGTAAAAGTGCTCCTTTGGGATACAATCTGGGAAGTTTTTGGATTATATTGTCAGTGCCAAAGGAATTAAGGCCAACCTTGACTAAATCAAGGCAATTAGCGACATGGCAGATCCAAATACAAGTAAAGATGTGATGAGCTTGAACAGAAGAGTAGCAGCTTTGAACAGATTTATATCTAAGGCCACTAATAAGCGTATCCCTTTCTTTGACGTAATCAAGAAAAAGAAGAACTTCAAATAGGGAAAGGATTGTCAAAAGGTCTTTAAAGAATTGAAAGATCATCTTGAAAAACCCCAGGTCCTATCTAAACCTACAGAGGGAGAGAATTTATATCTTTACTTGGCGGTCTTTGAACATGCAGTAAGTATGGTTCTAATAAGAGAGGAGAATAAATTTCAACTCCTACTATATTATACAAGTAAAAGGCTTAAGGATGTAGAGGTTAGATATCCGGTTATAGAGAAGTTAACATATTGTTTAATACTCACCGCTCAAAAGGTAAGAGCTTACTTTCAGGCACAGTACCCAATCAAGGTCTTAACTAACTTTCCACTCAAAAAAGTTTACAGTAAACCCGAAGCAATAGGAAGACTAGTAAAATGGAGAATAGAGCTTTGAGTTCCAACCCTGAGCTGCAATTAAAGGTCAAGCCTTGGCTGATTTTGTCAATGAATGCACAGGTTTTGTTAAGGAACAATAGGAAAAAGAGAGTGATTTGAAGCCTAATTAGCAATTGTTTATTGATGGAGCTTCAATGAATAAGGAGCTGGTGCAGGATACGTGATCATTACCCATGATGGACAATAGTTGCATTATGCAATGAAATTAGGTCTTCCTACTACTAATAATGTGGCAATATGAATCGATGGTGACAGGACTCACCTTAGCTCTACAATTAAAAGTTCCAAGGATTGAAACTTTCAGCGACTCCCAACTAATGGTAATCAGTTAAGCCAAATGTATCAAACAAAAATGCTAAATTGATCCTTTACATAAAAAAGGTACTAAAGATGTGGATCCAATTTGAAGGTTTCTCGATACATAAAGTACCAAGAGGGAAGAATTTCCAAGCTGATTTTTTGGCCAAGTTGGCTAGCTCGCAAGGAGCACCGAAAACTCGAATAGTATCAGTTGGCATCCAACCTAGTCCTAGTACAAAGAAAAAGTTCTCCAAGCCAAACAAATGAGTCTATGGTATTAACTAGATCCCAAGCCCTTGAACAAGCCGGTAAAGCAAAAGAATCAAGAAATGACAATGATGGAAACCAAGGAAAAACCATTCACGTAGAAATTAATAATCAATACGAAAATAACTGGATGACGCCCATTGTTAAGTACTTGGTGGAAGGAAAACTACCAAAAGACAAGAGAGAGTCTAGAAAGATAAGCGTCAAGCCTCGAATTTTACTATAGTGAACAAACACTCTATAAAAAAGGATATTCACTCCCTTACTTGAGATGTGTTAGTCAAAAAAATGTCTTAAGACTGTTAAGAGAAGCACATGAAGGATTCTGTGGAGATCATTCTAATGGAATAAAATTAGCCAAAAAGGTCATGAGGCAGGGTTTATATTGGCCTTAAATGAGTAATATTGCAATGAATCATGTAAAGAGATATGCGAAATGTCAGAAATTTTTGACAATTCCACATATGCCTCCAAGTGACCCCGATTTCAAGCCTATGGCCCTTTGATGTATGGGGAATTGATCCAATTTGACCATTACCTATATCTAAAGGTAGAGCTAAGTTCACAGTAGTAGTGATTGATTATTTTACCAAATAGGTAGAAGCAGACCCATCAAACATTGTCAAATGATTTGGAATACCACATAAGACAATATCCAATAATGGAACTCAGTTTGAAAGTGAAGAATTTAGCAGATTCTGTGATAAGAATAGAATAATCAAAAGCTTTTCATTCATAGCTCATCCAAAGGTTAATGGAGCCGTTGAAGCTACCAATAAAACTATCAAAACTATTCTTAAGAAAACACTAGACAAAACGAAAGGAAATTGGGTAGAAGAACTACCGCTAGTGCTTTGGGCATATAGAACTTCTACGAAGACTACAACGGGACTTACGCCTTTTTCTTTAGCATATGGATGTGAAGCAGTCCAATTGAAGTTTAGGTTACATCTCATTGAAGAATTGCATATGCATTTTATTCCAATCAAGAATTGAAGAAAGAATCCTTAGATTTAATCATCGAGTTAAGGAATAAAGCGGCCATATGAACGACCGAATATTAACAACGGGTATCGAGGTATTATACCTCTAAAGTTAAAGGAAGATCATTTCAAAAAGGAGATTTAGTACTCCGAAAAGGCATGGAAAATGCCAAAAATCTATTAGATGGACCGCTCGAACCAAATTAGGAAGGTGCCCTTGTTATTCATAAAGTAATTCCCCCAGGGACTTATCGATTACGCCGACCTGATGGCAATGTAACAGCGAAAACTTGGAATGTTGAATATCTAAGGCCTTACTTTCCAACAATGGATGAATAAATAAATTGAGACAAGTATATTTACAAAATCGATAATCAAAAGAAAGAAACTATAAGGAAAAGCCTAAACCATTACCTATAAGGTAATAATGGACGAAGAAAAGCCTTTGATCCTGCCACAAGGGCCTGGTCAAAGCACCTCTTGGAGGGAGGTCAGAATAAGTCTTTAGTCCCGCCTAAGACGATCTGGCCAAAGCACTGCAAGTCTTTGGTCCCGCCTACGTGGCCTGGCCGAAGCACCTTCTAGAGGAAGGACAGAGTAAGCCTTTGCTCCCCTCTAAGATGGCCTGGCCAAATCATCGAGCTATCTTTTGGTTCTACCTATAAGCCTGAGCAAAGAGGCTCCTAGAAGGAGGATGGGTAAGTCTTTGGTTATGCCTAAGATGGCTAACCAAATGTACCAACCAGCCTAGATCATTACCTATAAGGTAATAAGGGGCTCAAGCCTAAATCACTACCTGAAGAGAAGTAAGGGGAAAAAGGAATCAAAGCTTAAATCACCATCGAAAGAGTGATAAGGGGTGAAAGAGATCAAAGTCTAAATCACCGCCCAACGAGTGGTAAGGGGCGAAAGGAATCAATCAAGCAAGTCCAAATCTTCTCTACAGATGGGTCAAAGCAACTTCTAGAGGAAGAACGGTCAAACACACTTAATCCCGCACCAAGGAAAAGTTAAAGCAACCTTTAAAGGAAAAGTCAAAAACTATCTGAGATTTTGACGCAAATATGAGCGTCTGAGAAGTTTTGAAACTTAACCTAAGAAATTCAAGTTTGAATTAACTCCCAACCTTTTGTTCCTATGATGGAACTTATATTTTCTAGTAAATAACGGGAATCTTACTAAATGTTCTACTCTCCTACTAGTTGAGATCAAATAGATTTCTGGTCTTCTATTCAAGTGATATTATTGTCAGATGGATTTTTGGTCTCCTATCCAAGTTATATTATTGCCAAATGGATTTCTGGTCTTCTATTCAAGTAATATTGGTGCCAAATGGATTTATGGTCTCCTATTCAAGAAATATTATTGCCAAATGGATTTCTGATCTTCTATTCAAGTGATATTATTGCCAAATGGATTTCTGATCTTCTATTCAAGTAATATTAGTGCCAGATGGATTTTAGGTCTTCTATTCAAGTTATATTTTTGCCAGATGGATTTTTTTGTCTTCTATTCAAGTAATATTATTTCTAGATGGATTTCTAGTAGTGTTATTGCCAGATGAATTTCTAATATTCTATTCAAGCAAAACCAGATGGATTTTTGATTTTCTTAACTAATGAATTCACGGTTTTCTTGTGGTATGGATTCTTGGCCTTCCTGTTCAATGAACTTATGGATTGAACCTCTAGTCTTCTTATCAAATGAATCTACGGGATTCTTTCCAGATGAATTTATAGTTTTCTTATCGAGAGAATTTATAGTCTTACTATCAAGGAAAATTTTGGTCTTATCGATTAAACTTGGCGTTACATTAAAATACAAAGGTTCCTATATATAAAGAAGAGGACAAACTAATTTATATTTTTACTAGATCCAGGGGCAAATGTTATTCATAATATTTTTTGACTATCGAACAAGACTTGAGAGGTCAACAAGGGGAAAATAAGCAGCTAAGTCCATAGGAAAGATACATAAACAGTCCAAGAAGAAGTTAAGAAGATGTCGGGCATCTAACATAAAACAAAGAAGGCGTCAAGTTTACAGGTAGGAAGGGTATTGAATCTCTAGAAGGCAATGTCAAGCCTCAACAATCATAAGGATTGTCAAGCACCTAAAGCAGAAGAAATGTTGAGCATTTAAACACCTGCAAGCTCCAATAAGGAATGAAAAGATATCGAATGTCTAGGATATCAAGTCAGAACAACATTAAGCATTGCCGAGCATCCTAAAATAAAACGAGATGTCGAACATCTAACAACCAAGAGAATGTCACACTCCAAGTACTTATCGAGCCAAAACGAGGTATCGAATCGCTAAAGTGAAATTCAAAAGGCGATAAGCGTTATCAAGTAACTGAAAGTGAGAAGTGATTTTGAACCATAAAAATGGAGGAACATGTCGAATACATAACCTTGGGTATCAAACTTCTAAATAACGATAGGGATAATGAATGCGTGGCAATGAGGAGATATCGAATCTCTACATTCCAAGGGTATCGAATCTCTATAGCCTAGGAGGTATCGAATTTCTATAACATAATGATGAAAAGCATGAAACAGAGGAAGAGTGTGATACCACTTAAAGATGCTGAATATCTAAACATATAAGAGGATATCGAGCTTTTGATTCGATAGCTGGTGTCGAGTCTTTACAGCACTAAGTGTTGTAAAGCAACTCCAACCAGGGAATGGATGTCGAACGACAAAGGATGTCGCATATCATCAGCACAGTGAGGAATGTTGAATGTTACAAGATGTTGAATGATAATAGTTATGAAGGATTTCGAGATTTTAGAAGCATGGATCATTGTCGAATATCAACGGTACACGAAAGGTTGTCGCATATCAATAGCATATAGAAGGTTTCCAAATTTCAACTGTACACAGAAGGTTTCCACATATTATCAATGCAATGAACGATGCCGAAGGACAAGTGGCGGCCAGCCCGCCAACCTCCACTTCTATAAATATAGACCCCATGGCAACATAGTGCGGGAATCATTTTCTTTCTCTTCTTCCTAAAATAAAGAATTGTAAACTCTAAATTGATTTGGGGCAAATCAAGAAGCGATTGTAACTTATGAACAAGGACTTGGACAAATGACTTTGCATAGCTTGTTTACCTTGATTGTGCAAATTCGACTATTATTGAACATGGACGTGCATATGACTAATTTTTGGGTTCGGACTTGACTTTGGGCCCTTATCTTAAATAAGGCTACTTAAGCCCTTGTCTAAAGTAATGTCTAGTTTTCATAATGATAGTTTTTCCTTTTTAACATATGAACAATTGATTGTGACTTACGTGAATTGCCCATCTTGCCCATTAACAAATGATTAATGGACTAATGCGTATTCACACAACTTGCCAATTTTAGCCTTGGATATGTGACGTGAACTTTTGAACACTTTCATATCAAAAGTTTAGGGGCATCATGGGACCATTTCAAATAACACCATCTTGTACTAAATCTTGTGTGATTAAGCCAATCTTTGGTTTAACGACACCCTAGTGACCTATCGAAGTAATGTCCCTCTAAATGATACATGGGTATTAGACCAATTTTTGGATTAGCACTACATTCTCCCCTACTTAAAACATTTCGTCCCCGAAATGCCAACACGACTAACAATTAAAAGAAACAAGAACATATCGATACATAACGGTATTCAAAATTACTAGCAAAAAAACCTCAAGTTTTGCTCAGGTTCAAAAACCCTCTCATCGCACAAGGATGATAAATAATTTAGTAAGCATACCTTACGCTTCATAGCCTCAGGTTATTACTTAGACGGTTATTCAAGCTACCCTAGAAAAAATCAAAAAGTCACCCTTTGAACTTTCCTAAGCCAACAAAAACTTAGCCTACATAGATTTAAATATATACGATGTGCACGAATCATCCATATGCGATATCAAATTTGATCACTTGCTCGATCACATAAATTTCACTACAAAACTTGTATTGATCACCTGACCACTCTAGTGCGAATTTCGAACAGGTTCCTTGATTAAAACCCTATATTTCCCTTACATAGCCATATACTATGATAAAAAACCTCAGGATCATATCAAGAACCTGTTTCTAGTGTTTTCCATTGAGAATCGAGTGGAAAATCCTTGTTCGGACTGGTGTAAATCACGTAGAAACCATGTACTCGAATCTTAGATCAAGGACGGTCATACGAATAAAATGATCTACGTACAATTTATGTATTTTATCCCATTTGTTACTTCAACTATACCTATTACTTTTTAAACATTTATTTCCGTATATAGGATATCATTTAATACTAAAACCCATTTATGAAGCATTTCATAAAACATAACTCAAGTTTATAAACATTTTATAAAGACATAACTTTATTTACAAAACATTTCATAAAACACTTAGCTTTAAGTCCTATAATGATCCAGATGTTTCAGACTGTCCAAAATAGTTGAAAAATCCATTTTGTTCTAACAACTTAAAACTACTAAACAAACACATCAAACATGATGAATATATCACACTATCCTAATGTATATGATGCATGCGTCAATAAAATAACTTAATAAAGTTTCACTTATTTATTAGACACACTTTACTCTAAAGGGAAAACATGAAAAGGTTTTATCATTTATTCTAGGCTATGCCACTACTACTTGGGCTCTCCATATAACATAAATATAAAAAAATTCCATATAGAAAGTTCATATCAAAATCTATTTTACAAAAACTACCCTGTAGAAAACTATTATTGTCCCCCACTTTGAAACCTGATAATGAACGTCGATGATGCTGCAGTCATCACCAGAATTATTTACAAACGACAAAAGTGAGTTTAGTATATTCAAATACAATTTAAGTAAATAGAGCAGCTAAGCATCATGATCCCAATTTATAAACCAATATCCTAAATATTTTCTTTAAAATCCATAGAATATATATATATATCAAGTAACACCAAAATGATACCAAGGAAATAGGTCTTACCATGCAATATCATATATCTCCTTACTACAAAGGGTAATACTCAAAAAAGTGCTTACCAAACGAACACATCTCTCGCTCATTTTAATCACTTTTGAGTCACTCTAACTAGCTAACATAAAAATACTTTACTCTAGAATCGACTCGTTGATTTCAAGAGCAACCTCGAACCCGAACAAACCTTAAACTCTTTTCAAAATATTAGTAGTAAATACTTTCAAATAATAATGTTTTCTCCAAAACCTTGAAAGCCATTTGTAAAGAAAGTGAGATTTAAGTTCTTAAATCCTCTTTGTTTATAAACTATATTTTATAAACTATACTTATATAATTCTAATATATAATCATTTCACAAATATTTTTCCCTAAAATATCTTATCTTTCCTTTAGATTATAATAAAGATATTTCATTAAAATTAACTTTTACCTAACATTATCACCAAACGCCTTAAAGTCAAACTGTGAAACTCAATTCACAAGATGTTCGTTTCAATGCACCAATTAATTACTATCTACCCAACCCATGTAGTGAAAAGGTGAAAATGCTTATAAACTGGATGAGCACAATCAATAATCAACAAACTATAATCAATGCTCATAAACTGGCCGAGCATGACAAATCAATCAACAAATGATAACAATGCTCGAAACTAGCTGAGCAAGACTAAGCTAATCAATGAATGGCCATCATTAATCCCTACATTAATTAGACTACATTTACAAGTCATACTTATATAATTACTTATATATAACAAATAAATATACGCTCACATATGTATAATACACTTAACTTATTCTAGGGCATCACCTACCCTATCTCTAATGAGTTATACCCAGCCAAAACCAAGGTTCTCGCTTAATCTTCAGCTCTGATACTAATGTCCTGCCTTTTTGATCCCCAAATGTCAATGATATTCATGTGCCGAAACCTAAGTGCCTGAAAGACAGATTGTTAGGGTAAAAATAAAAAAAAGAAAGGAAAAGAACAAGAAAGAAGAGAACAAAACATCTGAATCTCACAACAGACCAATAACATATAAGATCAAAAGACAATACATAGTGCTACTCTAAGATACATAGCACTTCAGAGTCTCAATTCTAACTACTATCATTAGCCTGGATAGTTATAATAGTCTGTCTACAAAAATGCTGATACACATACTCTGAAATGTAGTACACTAGAAATAAGAATACTATGGCGGAAGAAAACATCCGGCTCGTCTATTTGAGCTCCAAAGAATATCTAACTAAAGCCTACCATTCTCAAACTGCTCTAAATAACACTTGAGGAATTAAGAGAAAAATAAAACCATTAGTCAGATTTAAGTTTGGGATGACAAACTCAAGAAACATGATGCATTCATATAATAGTATCTTTTGAGACAAACCAAATCACCACAACGGTTTTCCCATTAAAAGAACCAAACCATCTAATAAGTACATATGGTGATATAATAAATAATATCCAGGGTGTAGAATATAAATCAGAAATAGCTATGTTGCATGTACAACACAACAATATTAAGTATACGATCAAAATCGCTAAGGTTTATTTACATATAGATTTCCACAGGAGGTGCATTCAGCACATCAAGAATGGGCCTCCTGACAAGGGTTACAAATATCCTTCCAAACAGCGTATATCTCTAGATTAAACATAGGATAAACATAGCTAGTTCACGCATGTAACAAGTGATACCGAATATCATCGCTCTCGCCAGCAATCCGTAAGCATCTCTAGAACAGAGCTGATATATCCTTGGATTAGCTAAACCGTTGGTTATGCATCTTACTCTAGTTTTTGTCATTACTGATGGTGAAGTCACGTTCAGCATCTCAATGCACGAGTCTTCATCACTCGAACAGATCTCAGATCTCTACATGGATTCCAACATCTTGAGTAGTTCTTGAATCTCTGCATGGATTCCAGCATCTCGAACAATTCATAAATCTCTCCAAGGATTCTAGCATAAGTCCTCCGACAAATGCTAACGTTGACATCCTCTTTGGACTTAACCTTAGGATAGACAGTTCAACTCTATAGCATTTGTCTGAAATGTTGACGCTGACCTCTCCCTTGGACTTAACTTTAGGATAGATAGTGCAACTCTATAACATTTCGCTCACAACCGCTTCAAAAACATATAACACATACATCGGTTTTAAAGTGGTTATGGTTTTAAGTCATCTCAAATAAGTACACTGCCACGCTTACCAAATGGCTCAAAAGCAATCAATAGATTTCCAGTTAACTTAACTTTGGTTCTTTCAGAAATAAACAGACAATGCATTAAGGTGGAGACCATCTCCTATCTAGACATATTTCCTATTAGGGGCATTTCACCAGAAGGACAAACTTTGCAGTCCAATTAGTTTCTAGGACACACATTCAAAGAAATTACTTTCAAGGCCAAAATCGATAGAATAATTACTTTCAAGGACAACGTCAGTAGTCCAATTACTTTCAAGGACATAATTTCATAGATTTTTAGGCCCTAGAAACTAATTATTTTACGTTTTGTCCTTGAAAGTAATTATTTCAGTTGTGTGTCCTAGAAACTAATTTCACTTGCTAAAGAGGCCCTTGTGGCTAATTTCCACTTCCTATTACTTGTCCTAGAAGAGTAAAACAAGTTTATACGTAGGGTATAGCATCACCGAGGGTAACCATACCATATAATTCTCATGTTTCCTCTAAATATTTCCTAAGTTAATTTTATTCAAATTCAATAACAATGAGAATGATCGCATATGGAAACCAAGTCTCGTATACTTATCACATTTCCGACCTTCTCAACTCATACTATCCCTTGATCAAGAGTGAAGCTCGTAGGTTAGAGCACTGCTTCTAAGCCCTACTCGAACATGATTCTTAACTCTCATATATAGAACAAGCCTACTTTATCGGCTTTTAGTGCTAAGTATAAGACTAAATACTTTCCATAAACCAGTAAACATACAAAGCACGATTAACATAACATGATTAAGTCACACAAGCAACTTCTGTTCCCCATTTATTACATAATAATTCTTTTGTTATTTAAAACTTCTTTTATCAAAAATGCTTCCTTTAGAAGTAAGTGAACTATATTGGAGTCCCCCCAGGGGATCTTTATTGTACGTTCTAAAAGTAAGAGATGTTTTATACGAATGAGTTCTCCCTGGGGGATCTCAAACCGTATAAATCCATAATGCTTTTATTCACTTCCTTTATCTACTTGTATATATTTAAAATACCAGTGCAAAAGATATATACATGCATAACACTATTTCACTATTCATTTCTACTCTTTTAAATACTTCAAAATATATTCATATACTTATCTCAAAGTTATAAGTATATTCACAAATCATTTAATAAGATTTTCCACAGTAAAAGTAGAAATAAAAGGATTAAAAACAAATGTTACTAAAACATTGTTTACTATAAACCTAAACACGTTGTACTTTCCATTATCTTTCACAAATTCTTTTCAAAGATCTAATTACTTTCAAAAGTATATTCAATGGGTTAAAGACAAATGTTTTTTAAAATATTTCAATACAATCCCATAACTGTTTCATACATAACCCTGTATTTAAAATGTTCTTTTTAAAGAACCACTTATATGCTAAAGTATATTAAAATGGGTTAAAAACAAATGTTAATAAAACATTATTTACTATAAACCCAAAACCATTTTATACTTGTCATTATATTTAAAAAGTCTAGGTATACTTATTACAAGGTAACATACTTTTAATTAACTTCTTAAAACAATTCATTATAAATAAGTGTTATAACCAAAACCACTTATCCTTTCATAAAATACAACTTACTTTCTAATATTATATATATTAATATAAATACTTCAAAAATACTTATAAATAGGTTATATATATAATACTACTAAAAAATAACTTATTTAGAATTTAACAGAAATCATAAAAAAGCATGTTTTATATATGTAAATCCCTATACTTTAAAAATTCTTAAATAATTATAAAAGATATGTTTAAACTTGAAACACCTTTCAAAATACTTAAAAACCTGCTATTAAACTTTCTTAAAAAGATCTCATAAAAATAATAAAATTAAATAACATTTTAAACCCATTTAAAATCACAAAATTGCTTAAAACAACACAACACCGGTCGGTGCTGTAAAAAGATCTAGAAATGCAGTTGTAGGTCAAAGACTGCATTTATAAATGTTGTAAGAAATACCGGATGGAGAGCAAGTAAGAAAAAGCATGAACTTTATGACCAGTTTTCTCCGCATAAATTAATGATTGAAGATATAAAATTTATATAGTAAGTACTATGCTTAGAGTACTTAAAAACATGCAAAGAATGCCTTAAGAATATCTTCCAAAATCATATTAAAAATTCCTAAAATCAAACTATTTCAAAGTGCTCATATAGCGTCCTTTCTCGCTATAACTTTTGCACCTTCGTTCAACCAGTTATAAAATCATTTAAAATTTGATTCAAAGAGTTAAACATAAAGTACTTATTAAAACAACAAATAAAACCCCTAAGGATGTCTTTCAAAATCATATTAAAAATCGTCGAACATAAGGCTTTTTCAAAGTGCTCATTTAACGACCTTTTTCGCTACAACTTTTTCCACTTTGTTCTACAAGTTATGTCCTTTTCAAACCACTTCCTCGCCATCGCATACACTATTATTAGTGGCATAACCAAAATATATACTTTCATAATATATTCACATTTAACCATTTTAAGCAAGTTAAACACAAGGGATTTATGAAGTACATTTATAGCGACCTTTCTCGCTTCAAACACTTTCAAACACACTTCAATGCCAGACACAACCAAACCAAACATGTAAACACAAAGTCAAGGTAACATTACATGTTTTAGAGGATACTAAAAGTGATGATATACAATATAAAGTTGTCATTTGCTTTCAAGGGAAAGGGGCCAAATGTATAACTTCATTAGTTCATACTTAACTTTATATTTGCACAACATACACACACATAATATATATCATTCAATGGTGAGCAAACTCACCCAAAAACCAATTACAACCAAGAATAAGCCTCAACCTCAAGCATAACTTCCTATCTTAATCAAAACAAGCTAAACATATCACATTTTGCCTGAACATGCTCTTGGTCATACCCCATCTCCATTATTTACTCACGCCCTTGATCGGGTTCCTAATTTTTTCAACTTTCTTTAACTTTGAGTCACTTTTCCATGTTTATAGAATAACTTAAGGCCTTTTCTAAAGTTTGGAGAAGATTGGAGTTGATTTGCTTAGGTTTTGGAGTGATAAAGTGAAGAGGAAGAGAGCATGAAGACTTAAATTTTTTGTTCATAATCTGCTAATGGACTTGTGATATTATGAAGTGTTTATATTGACTTATTTAAGAGGTTACTATAACCTTTAAAATCCTTTAAGCCTAGCCAAAGCAACACCTCCATGTGCTACAATTTTACACCTCGCTTGTCCAAATAACTTCTCACCTCAAATATCTCTTTATTATTTATTAAAATATCTTATCCTCTAATCCACTTGTTAATCTTCACTAATCACCATTACTTAACCATAAATACCAAAATATTTTTAGTTGCTAATTAATGGCACATTAATATATTAGACAGCCCAAATCGAACAACTTATATCGAGTAAAAAGCAATTTATTGATAAAATGATTTTCTGTTGCAATATTAATATTTCTTCAAATTATTTAAATTTGTAAAGATATTTAAAAAACAAGTTTACCATCTTTTGTTATTAATTAAAAGGTGTTTAACATGGGTGTAAAATTATTTTTTATACATTTAATCCAAGATTCAAATATTTAAATAATTTATATATTTAAATATAAAGTGTTTGAAATTTCGGATCACTACAAAATAAGTAAAATAGCTATGAAAGAAATACAAACTTGTTGATTCGGTGATTAACTCGAGGGAAAAGGTAGGGGCTTGAAGGTTTTTGAAAGCATTAGTCATGATAAAATTTGATGTGAAAATAAAGTGATGGTAAAGAAGAAGAAATAAAACTTTTACAGAATATCGTGAAAGTAATAGAATAATAGTTAATAAAATCTCCACAGTTGATCTCAATAGTAGTTATAATAAAGAATTATTGTCTTTCCCAAAGGTTGTGAAGGCAAAAGGCAAATCGTCCTTGCATGGATAAGGAGAAGCCACTTTTTATAAAGATCAAACAATGCCATGTGTCAACTGCATTTTATGCACAATAGACAGGTCTATTCCTTCAGTTATAACATTCTTCAGCAAAACAATAAAAATCCAAACCATTAAAATCCACTTTGCCTTCGACAAAAGTGAATTTTGGGAGGCATATGTTATATCATTTGCGGAAAGAGTTTTAAATAAAATACATAAGGCCAAAGGTTTGAAGATAACTCATTCCCAAAAGCAAAGACACATAACCGAATGGGATGGTCTAACTACTAGCCCCGAAGACTTATGCAACATCTCTCATTTTGAGATCCAAAAATAAACACCAGTGATGCTGCAGTCATTACTAAGATCATTGTCAAGTGATAAAATGAGACCAATTTTTTTCAACAGTAATAAGTAAGCAGAGTAGCTAAATAATTTTCCATTGCAAAAATTGTCTTTATATAGGTGTCGTTACATGTTCAATAACCTAACTCGCTCCCACGCAGTGACTAATATAATAAAATATAAATATAATGTCATGCCTAACATATGAAGATGTCGACATAATCATTTAACCAGTTACAAATCTTGGCTTTACATAGTGAAATTTTAAAATAACTTTTATTAGCAAAATAAGCCTCTTACTTCATCCTTGGAATCTTTATTCATCTATTCCAAAAGCAAAATTTCTACATCAAAAACTCAGCATACTTGAGTGAGTACCCTTAAGTTTATGAGAAATAATAAAAACACTGATCAGACGTAGAGCCAAGTATGAGTAATACATTGCCCTAATGATCAAATCATATAGTGAGACCATGCCGCTGAGGCACGAAATGAGTGTTCCCTTCACTAATTAAATTGACACCAATTACATCAGTAGGCGAAGTGTTGACTGTATTTTTCGTCAACCTCAGAATTGAATCACGAAAAGCAAATGTCACTTATTAATTGTCTAGCTTAAGAGCTAAAATGAGCATTTAATGGTAAATGACACAAGATATAGAGTGGTCGGTAGAGCCGCCTACGTCCGCTAGGAAATCTACTTATTTTATAGCTCTCTTATAATTACAGGGAATAACAAGAGTACAACAAAATAAAAAGGTGGCTCAAGGCTAATGCTGTTGCTAATCTTGAGGGCTTATTGAGCTTAGAACTATAAACGGTGAGCAGTCGTGAGAATATGATTTTGAACTAAGCTTAGGATGTGGGATCTTCGGTAGTTGATGAGTCCTTTGAATAGTCGACCCTTGGCGGGTAGCGACCAACAACCTGAATAGACGAGCCTTGGTGTAACAACCCGTATTTTTAACAATTTTAAATTATTAAATTTAATGTGGTTATTGGATAAAAATAATGTACTGGTGCCACTACTAACACATAATATATCATATCTCATAAACAACTAATGCCGCCACTAGTTTATATAACAAAAATAAATGTTCAATCATACATGTCAAAACAAATCAATATAGATATTCTAATCTTATCTTCTACCTCCTTGGTACAGTCATCTACGTAGTTACTCCGGTTGACGCGAACTAGTTTAATCACTTTGTTCCTTAACTCTTTTGTCATGACCTACTACCCTTTCGGTCATCTAACATAATGTTCAAGAGGTAAGGCTTCGATCGCCCTCAGTTCCATTACCATGCTAGGGTTGTGCACATATTTCCTCACACGTGATATGTGAAAAACATTATGCAAATCCACTAAACTACTTGGCAACTCGAATCGATATGCGAGTTTACCAATCCTTTCTACCAATGGAAAATGACCAATATATCAGTGAGCTAATTTCCCTTCCTCCCCAAAGCCCCTAACTGCTCACATAGGTGAAACCATTATAAACACATGATCACTTACTACAAACTCTAATTTTCTTCTTCTTTTATTGGCATATTTCTTCTGTCTTGACTGTGTAGCTTTCATTCAAATGTGAATCGATTCTACCTTCTCAGTGGAATCTCTTACCAAATCGGGTCCTAACTCGAGTCTATCTTCCATGTTCAACCAACAAAACAGAGACTTACATGGTCTTCCATAAAGCGCCTGAAATGGTGCTATCTCGATACTTGACTAGTAACTATTATTATAGGCAAACTATACCAGATGCAAGTGATCTTCCTAAGATCCTCTAAAAGCTAGAACACATGCCCTCAGCAAATCTTTGAGCACACAGTTAACCCTTTCCATTTAACCATATGTCCATGGGTGGTAAATCATACTTATATTCAATCCTTTACCCAATTAACTCTACAGAATCTTCCAAAAGTCACTGATGAATAATGGGTCCCATTAATAATGATGCTTCTCAGAATCCCATGTAGTCTTATAATATTCTTCATGTATAGCTTTGCTAAGCTAGATGTTGTTCTTGTTGACTTCATCGGGATAAAAGTAGGCATTCTTAATCAATCTATCGACTATCACCCAAATGCTATCATTTCCAATTCTCGACTTTGGCAACCCATCTATAAAATCCTCGGATACCGAATCTCACTTCCAAATCGGTACATCCAAAAGTTGATGTAAACCGCTCGACTTCTGATGCTCAACATTTACCTACTGACTTGTGAAACACATCTTCACACATTCTATGGTATCACTTTTCATACCTTCCCAAAAGAATACCCACTTCATACCAAGATACATCTTCGTGTCTTTGTATGAATCAGGAACGTAGACCGATAACTTTCTTCCAAGACCTCCTTTCGAAGATTTTCCACATTCGGAACATAAAGTCTTCCCTTTTTCCAAACCATCCCATGGGCTCTATCTCGAATCCTTGCAAGTCATCGGCTACTGTACCCCATCTCTAATCGCCTAATCCTTTCGACTAACAGTGGGTCCTCTTTTTTCCTTGTTGCAATTTTATCCACAAGGGTTGGATGCACTTCCAAACTTGCTAATATGTTCAGATCTTTACTAGATCCAACATTTAGCCTATAATGTATTCCACAAGACATTAATGTCTTTAATGTCTTCCATTCTTATATCATGGCTAACATTTCATTCTGATATTTTCTACTTAAAGCATATTCTACCTTGTTCCCCTTTCCCGACGTATACTTTATACCAAAGTCATATGCTGCCAAGAAGTCTAGATATAATATTTGCCTCATATTCAGCTCTTTTTGAGAGAATAAATACTTAAAAGACTTATGGTCTGTACATAACTCGTATCGCTCCTCCAAAAGATAATGTCTCCATACCCTTAATGCAAAAACTATCGTTGCCAACTCAAAATCATTAGTCAAATATCTAACTTCACGCGGTCTAATGCCTTGATGCATCAGCTATCACTTTCCCCTTTGCATCAGCATTGCTCCCAATCCGATTTCATAAGTAGTAGTGTAGACTACCAAACCCTAATTTCCTTCATATACGATCAAGATTGGAGCATGAGTCAACAAACTCTTCAACTTCTAAAATGACCCTTCACACCTTTTAGTCCACATGAACTTTTCGCTCTTCCTGGTCAACTTAGTCAAGGGTGTAGCTATACACCAGAAATCCTTACTGAACCTGCGGTGATAGCCGACTAATCCCAAGAAACTTCTCATCTTGGTGACCGTCTCTAGTTTTTTCCAACCGTTAGTGATTTCGATCTTTAACGGATCTGCTGCTAGTCCATTCTCTGATACAACATGGCTGAGAAAATTAACATCTTATTTCCAAAAATGACACTTGCAAAACTTTACCTTCAATTTATGCTATCTCAATGTCTTCGACATCAACCTAAGATGGACTTCATAGTCTACCTCACTCATAGAATACAAAAGAATATCATCGATGAAGACTAACACAAATATATCTAATTGATCGTGAAAGGTTCGGTTCATAAGATCTACAAACAATGCAAGGGCGTAGGTCAGTCCAAAAAGCATAACTAACCACTTATCCGAACCATGTGTTGTTCTAAACGTGGTCGATGGAACAATATTCTCAACTGCCCATGGTTGATGGAATCCCGTTGCCAAATCTGGCTACGAGAATACTCTATTTCCACTCAACTTGTTAAATAAATCGTCTATCCTAGGCAATGGATGATGATTATTTACAGTTAACCCACATTCAACTTTCGATGATGAATACACATTTGTAAATAATCCATCCATCTTATTCACAAATACCGTGGATGCTCCTTATGGCGAACTACTCGGCACAATGAAACTTTTACGCTCAAGTTCCACCAGCTACTTCTTAAATTCTTCCATCTCTTTGAGCGACATTCTGCTAGGCGACTACCAATAGGTTAATCTTGTTACTAGTTCAAAAACATTAGTAAATTCCCAAACTACTAGTTCTCTACTTATATCATACCCCTGGTCCTCCATTACACACGATGTCAATCCTGACATTTCTTTCATTACGTTTAACGCTACCATGATCCTTCTCTCACCCCTTGTATTTCATAAAGTAAGGAATTTATCGGCACAAAAGATCCTAATGCCATTACACACTTACCATCCCATAACCAAAATTACCCCGTGCCCTACGAAGTCAAACACACAGGGGTCGCAAGCAAACAAATGTCCACATAAATCAAATTCGAGGTTAGTGCACCTTAATCAAGAGTAGTGTGCCCAACAATCAAACTAACCATAAACAAGAAGGTAATCAAGTAGATAGTGTATAGTTCTAATCTATCCACCAAATCCTTATAAATAATGGAATGTGTAGTACCAATATCAAAAAGAACTCTACTGAAGTACCAGACATCGAAATCATACCTTCTAGCACAAATCCTTTCCTTTCTCTTCAACCGTTAGCCCAATTGACAGTTCTTTTAAAGCATAGACATTCACTAGCCTTAACTCGAGACAACCTTTCTTCTTGTGCTTGCGATTGTCACAAACAAAATACTTGACTTTGGCCACTCCAACCAACTTCAGACATTTAGTTGCATAGTGCCCCTTCTACATACAATTATAATGTGTTACATCAGCAACATCTTTCCGCGCCCTTCCTCCTTAGCCTTCCCTTTCTTTTGCTAGCCCTTCTTACCTTTCTGATAATGAGTAAACTTCCTTTTTATGGCCTAGGCCTTCTGCCCCACACCCCACCTCTCATTGTACATCAGCTCATACCACCTTGCCATATTGACCACTTCATTGAATGGAAGTGCTAGATGAGCCATCGTCCGATCATTCAATCACACCTTCAATCCTAAAATAAACTTCTCCACCTTCTTCCTTGGGGTTTTCTAATCAAGTCAACCTCATACTTGGATAAGGAATTAAATTCCTACACATACTCTAGCACCGTCATACTCCCATGCTACAATTCAATAAACTCCCAAAACATTGTCGATAGCTCTGAACCTTTACAAAGTGATTTCTTTCTCAGGAACCTTTGCTCTCACTGTTCCCCACTAGACACTCGCTAATCCATAAAATTGTCTAGATACCAACTTCACTTTCTAGGAATTTATCAATTCTAAATCTTCACAAATTTCACCACAGATTCCCAGCCAATTATTTTCCTCTAATGCATGCTTTGTTTCATTAAACATTTCTCCTCCTACACTACGAAGATCCTTATCCATTATAGCAAACTCCTCTCCGACTAGCTACACCAAGCCTCGAGGTACATTCGAGGTCTACGATGATATTTTCCACTTTGCTAAATGTCTAGATAAGATGATAAAAGTTTTTTTTCCAATAAGAATAAGTAAACAAAGCAGCTAAACAATTTTTTATTGCACAAGTCATCTTTACATAATCGTCTTTACATATTAATTAACTCAACTCGTTCCCACGTATGGTAAATATAATAAAAATAAATATAGTACCATGCCCGAAATAGGGAGATGTTGACATTATAACTTTACCAATTATAAATCCTGGTTTTGCATAGCAGAAATTTCAAAATAACTTTATTAGAAATATAAGGCTCTTGCTTTATCTTTGGTGCCTTTATTCGTCTTTTCCGAAAGTAACCAGTCCATACTATAAACTCTGTATACTCAAGTGAGTACCCGCGAGTTTATGGAGAATAATAAAAACATGAGTAAGACATAAAACCTGATATGAGTAATACTTTACCATAACAATCAAATCATACAGTGAGACCTCTAAGCACAGAACAAGTTTTCCCCTCACTATTCAATTAACATCAATTACATTAGTATTCATAATAAACATCATATCATGATCAAACTCACGCCATCGATTTCAACGTAAGTGTGATATTTTTATTTCACAACATATGCCGATTAGGTTCTATGGTCAATTCTTTTAAATTTTCAAACATGACTTGTTCTTACAATTTAATGTCGGTGTTAGACAATTTAGATTATCATTTAGGCATTTATCTTAATCTTCCCATCCTTTATCATGAATTGATAATTTGGCTTCCACTAAGGCCTTATACCCTCGATCTCGTACGCTATCTGGATGCCATAGAGGCCTTATACCACCGTTTTCATGTATTTTCATGAACATATCACTGGCCTTATACCATCATTTTCATGTGTTGTCTGAACGTGCTCCGATACTAAATGAAAGTGCTCTGAACCAAATGAAAGTGACTAGTGCTATAGGATCGTGTAATATGGATAAACTACTTGTGCAGAATAATAATTAAGTAAGTAAATAATTAAAGCAGTAAAGTAAATGACACCAGATATTTTTATACTGGTTCGAACTTCCGTTCTACGTCCAGTCCCAGACTCCTTCTGGAATTAAACTAGCAACCCTCACTTAACCCGGAGGAATAAGTTTATACCGCCTGAGCAACCGAATAGGACTTCTACCACCTAAGCAACCGGATAGGACTTCTATCGCCTAAGCAACCGAACATGACTTCTTTACAAATAAACAAAAGTATCTGACTGTAGTATGCTATTTTAAATAGCACCGATAAGTCAATTAAGTACAATCTTCCTATAATCTTCTCCTTTATGATATATAGTGTAATGTGCTTGAAGAATGTGGAAGATGGAGTGATCAACGATCAAAGTTTGTATGCAGTTAGAGTGCAAATTGAAAATAGATTGAGAGATAAGAATTCTAGAATATTAAAATCAGTTAGATTGATTGTTTGTTGAATTCTGTAATCTATTTATAAAGATTAAAAAGTTGCAACCATTGATGAAAGATAACGTTGAACAGACAACTGCATGCCACGAAGCCCTTATACCATCATTTTGGTATATTGTCGTGAATAGACAACTGGATACCACTAAGGCCTTACACCAACATGACCGAGTAAGTCTCGTATTTAGACATGTGGTTGCAACAAAAGCCTTTCACCATTGTTACCAAATATAATGTCATGTTTAGATGTATAGTCATCACAAAGGTCTTACAACATTGCTACCAAATATAATGTCGTGTTTAGACATATAGTTGCTACAAAGGCCTTACACTTACATTTATTAATCCCAACTGATGTTACATATCGTTTCGTAGCTTTCTCAAGCTTAATCTCAAATCTCATCTTCTTAATTAAGTTATTTCATTTTTTTACTTATTATACTCTATGGTCATTTCATCCTTATAAATTCTCAACCAACACTTTGGAAAATGGCTTCCATGGTGCTACAAAAGGTTTATTTATTTACTTAGAAATTTTTAGCATCATTAGCTGTCAAAAGTTGCCATTACATAGCCATCGCATGTTAACCTAGTGCTATCATATGTTAATCTCATATAGCTATCACATGTTGATCTTAAACAACTATCGCGGGTTAATGAGTCATGCGTATCGCACGTTGCCAACCATAGCTATCACATATTGGCACTTCATATCTATCACATGTTGGTAAGTCATAGGCTATTGCACATTGATAAATTATAGTTGTCACATATAGATAAATTACTGCTATCAGACATTGATACTTAAGAGCTACCGTAGGTTGACATTCAAAGCTATCACATGTTGAACTCCCAAAAGCTATCACATGTTGACAATTTAAGCTATCGCATATTGAACTCATATGAGCTACCATTGATTGATGTTTTAAAGTTATCACAAGTTGAAATTATGTAAGCTATTGCAGGTTGATGGCTTAAGTTATCGCATATTGAAATGACAATTTTGTAATTAACTTGAAAACTGCTTTATTACCATTCAAAGCAATTATTTTCCACCAAAACCTATAGTATATCGTGATTTCATTGGTTGATCTGGGCTTTTGCGGTTCTTTTTTTAGGAATTGTTAATTACTATTTCAATTAATCATTTTAGTTACTATGGGTATTTAACTCTTTCCTTTGCTAAATAACTCAAATCAATTCATAATGCATGGAAAATCCCCAAAAATTTACAAAAATCACATTAATTTTTTTCTCATATAAAAATTTCAAGTTAAAATAATTATTTTTATATTTTAATAATTATATCTTAAAATTCATTTTCTTAACTTAAAAAATTCATATAAAATCCAATTACTTTTAGAAAATTATGGAATTAAAAATTCATCTCCAAATTAATATCGTAAACATATCAAAAATTCAAGTGGATTAGAGAAGGTTTGATTCTCGTTTCCCTAAGCATGTCACAAATTATTATAATTTACTTCCCAAACATGAACAAATACTTTCTATCATCCTTAAGTTGGTTCATTATCATTTAGAATATCATAATTACATACAATCCTAACCCAAACGGGATTTGAAGGTTTAGGAAAAGTGTTACTCACTTATATTTAATTAGAACTTGATTAAAATCTTATGTCCTTATTCATCTTCTTACGAATGAAAGCTTTTTCTTTTTTCTTGATTTTCTTCTTCTTCACTTTGGAAAATATGGTTGGCCTTGCTTCTTTCTTATCTTTGTTTTTGTATAAGTGTTGGAGTAAATGGATGAAAGCAGTGAATGGTTAGGAGTTAGTAATTTGGACTTAGTCTAAAATCCCTGCCTAAGTTATTCTTACTAATTCTCTTAATTCTTCTTCTTACGTACATTTATTTTTCCCATTAATAAACTTACTTTCTTAATTATTATCTGTTAATGTACTTTTGATTAATTATTTACTTAATTAATTCTCAATATTATGGCACATCAAAATATGGAGTGTTACACCTTAAGTAATCTTAATAAGGTTATAAAACCCAAACTCAAAAGTATAAAGCCTGAAGGGCTATATACCAAAGGATATATGGTACTAAAGGATTAGGTAACTCAGTTTACTTTCTAAAGACCTAAGATCGGAAGCATGAATCGAAAGGTCAAGATAACATAACATCTTATTTAGTTGTTTATAAGTACAAATCACAAAGTAAGAACCAAAAGCTGAAGGGAGAAGTATTCCGAAGGAATAAAGCCTCGGATATATAAGATAAATCAAAAGGAACATGTACATCCTAGATACACCTGAAGAGAAGACGATTATAGAGTACATGTCATTAATCTGCTTGCTATATTTAAAGCAATTCGAATTATTGCCAAGTGTTAGTAATCTAACATTTTAGCTCAATAGTGAAAGTCACATCATCAACCCGCGTCTTCTCTAAATAGCTATAAATAGGTACATATCCCAATGAAGAAATCGGCTTTTTGGCAGTAGCATAATTTAGATATTGCAAATAAATTGTATTTTCCTATATTAGAGTTTTCGTAATAACTCATTAATGGCGGACATAGATGGCTCAACATTGTAAGCCTTTCGACTTGGTATAAGTCTCTAAAGAAGAAAAGGACAAAGTGGACATAGGAATTTAGTCCGAACCACTATAAATCTTGACGTCTCTTTACTGCGTTTGTATTCTCTACTTTCGACTTAACCTAAAGTACTCTACTCTTGACAAAGAACAGTGACCTTAGCTCTCGGTTGAACTCCATCTCCAGCAATAACTTTAAGGCTTCGGTAATCAGCCCACCAATCCTCTAATATCAAATCGACTAACCGAAGCTTGCCCTTCAAATTTTAGGGTGTTAGTGTTATGAAAAATCATACTAATACATACATACATAATATATATGTATGTAAGTATATGCATGCATGCATATACGTACGTACATACACACACACGTGTATATGTATGTATGTATGTAAGTATGTAAACAAAATAATTAATGGTTAATTTGTTTCTACTATACATTTTTTAAACATTTTAATTTTTTGTTTCTAATACTTCAAGTAAATTTTATCCAATATATTATCATTCCGCGTTTAATATCAATGTTAATTTTAACAAGTGTTTTTTTCGAAAATGTACAACCAAACGATCTGTTTTCACAACATTATATATTGTACTAGTTATAAATATCACCTGGTCGGTAGCAGCATACATCAAATGGTTCTTTCACAACATAATATTATCTAATAAATGTACCTGGACGATAAGTGGTTGTTATTGGAGCAACGAACATTCCAGCGCAATATTCAGTAGAATAACAATGATCGATCACTCTTTACTATGAGAAAATAACAAAAAATACCGTTGAAGGAGAATTAATATCATCCCTCTGAGGAAAAAATGTACAAACTACCGCTCATCGAATTCTTGTATTTATGAGCACAACAAATTGTGTGCTATATCGATCAAATGATTTAAAGCTAACCTCTTGGATAAATTTCTTTAAAAAAAAATAAAAATAAAAATCGATGGTTGTTACAAAGGAGTTGAACATTGCACAACCTATTACGATGAATTACCTAAGATTATTTTGTGACGTTTTCTTCCAACAAATTGCTTTATTTAAAATAAAATATTTCTAAAATTATGTGACTAGACGGCGAAAGATGTGTAGAAATTATCAAGTCGATTGGCTTATGAATGTCGAGGACCACACATTATAAATGACGAAATAAATGTTAAATCCGGTGTGGATGTTAGTGTATCGCACTTGTATCCAACACAACACCTCAATTCGACATAAACCTGGCCCAACCTAATTCATACTATATATGAATTGGTTCAATTGATTTCTTCAACCCAATATTTTAATTTGACTTAATACTTACTAGCATCTCCAATTTTAATCCTTCGAAAATGCCAAATTTATGCTGATTATGGGAACTTTGCACCAAATGTCAAGAAGTTTTAAGTCATTTCAGTAACCAACGCAATTAATACCCATCATCCCAAGCTAAATCAACCTAAACTCAAAATATGATTAATTGTGAATGTTTGTGGAGCATGTAAGGCATATTGATGCATTATTAAATGAAGTTCTAATCAAATTTGTATAGAATTAATATTGCAAGTTAAATATTTGATAAATTAATTTTGTTTTCTTTATCATGTTTTCATTTTGTATAATAAATTTATATAATCTTATTCATCCTATTTAACTTGATTCAACTCATACTTCAACTCAACCGTTTATGAAATTGGTTATGGTTTGAATTTCTTTTGATCCATATACTTGTATGAATTATGAGAAGAATTAAATCCAATATGGTGCAATTCAACCCATACTTGTATATAGTCTGATTTGAACCAATGCAACCTTCATATCCCTTTAGTAGACGGTGTAAATAGCACGGCTCAAGGTCGGCTTTTCTCTAAACCCGGTCCAATAAGCCGCAAATTTGATGCTAGCCCGACTCAATAAACGGCCCTCCCGTTATCTTATCTAATTATCTTCCCCATTGCTTCAAATACTAAAAACCACATTCTCAACTTCTTTAGTTCTTTTACTGTACATCCTCAAAGATGGCTCAGGCTTTAGGTCAATCAGCCCTTCTTGGCTTCACAAAATCATCTAATCAGAATTCCAGGGTTAGAATTCCTTTGACAAGCAATTCTTCTTCAAAGACAAATTTGGCAGTTGGGTTTTTAAGTTCAGAGCTGTCCGGACTCAAAATTAGTTGCAGCAGTATTTTGGAACCTAATAAGTTGGTTGCGAATAAATTTACTACTTCTCAGCCCATCATTGCTCGTAAGCTACCACTTTACCCATATTTCAAATTCTTTTTTCAGGTTTAATGCATATTTTCATTTCTAATGCTAGGATCCGTTGTATGGTAAGCGTATTATACTGGTTTCTGATATCCTGGTTAATGGTTTATGCTTCATATCTTACATGAATCGAATGCAACGCATTTAACGGTTCATTTTAACCCGGCCGGAATTTCAGCAAAATTTCGGCAGTAGACCACGAGTGCAGTGAAATTTTCCTTTTTGCCCATCAAATTTGGGTAAAATGAAGCTCGTACCACGCATTCATTTAACACCACACTTTATAAAATCTTGATCTAAGGAATGTGGCTAAGTCAGAAGGGCGTAGTGGGAAATTATAGGTGCAGCATTATCCAGATAAATTATCACAGAAATTGCACTAATTTTGGCTGTCCAGACTAGTTGTCAATGTTCTTTATTAATTATCGAAAAAGAACTTAAAAAGAGGCAAGTTTGTGCATAATAATCTCAGAATTTGCATCCGGCTGTAGCCCATGTTGCTTCTTTATACTTACATTCTCCCATTTTCCCTTATCCCTTCACATATATTCACCCGTAAAAAGCATTCTTTGAACTCTTCCAATACTATAAAGTCAATAAACTAGTACAACCGTGCAAAGGAAGAAAACAGTCTGATTCTACACAATGTTTTATGTATGTTATATGTTATTTTTTCCAAGCGATATTTTGATAGAATTGGACTACTAATGGATGAAAGAATTGGACTCGATGACCATCAACTACAAAGGATAAAGAAAGAATTGGGGCGAAATTGGAAGTACATGGTCCATCAAAACGACCAAAATACCCCAATGCTCAAGAACAATGGATCTCCAATATATTTGAAGGAAAAAAAGATAAGTGTTGAACAAGGGGGATGGATTGGCATCGACCCATCCCAAGGACCATTTTACCCGCCGAATTCAAAAGCAATGAAGACTAAGGTATGTAGCTATGCAGTTAATGCCTCGCTATATCCCATAGCGGATTTCTACTGCTACGATTTTCCCAAATAGCTTCAAAAATAGTCTTTCCTCTTTAAACCCCGCTATTTCCGCTATTTTCCGCTATATCCGATTTAAACAAAATGAATTGAAAAATGACATTTATACATTATAAAAATTATGAAATTATTTTTTTAGATGAATTTTTGTAACATATTTTCATAAACAAAAGTACTCTAATATTCTATTAAATTTAATTATATTAAATATCAATTTATGTTTATTTACAATATATTTACACATGTTTTTACTTAATGTTAAATATGTGTTAATTATAATTAAATTAAATGTTAATTATGCATTTAATTACCATTTATGTTTTTTAAACCGTAAGTACAAGTTTTATACACTATTTTAGAGTCATCTCTTATATCCCCGCTATATTATTGTTGTATTCCCTTTATGACTTTTAGCCGCCGCATTGAATCTGCTAAGCATTTTAACTGCACAAGTATGTAGAAGCAAAAAATATAAGTTTTGGGCCAATGTCATGGATCGACATCGATCTATGAATCAACACCAATCCACCCGATCTCAAGATTTGGTTCCTATTTGGCCCGATCTCTTCCTATTATACCATATCCGATTGGCTGACAAATTCAAACGCGACTTGACGTATCTAAAAGCCAAAAACAACCCAAACCAGTTATAAATAAGAGGCTATTGATATGAACTTTGCTTATCAAAACCTGGGGAAACATTGTCATTTTTGCTGCTCGAGATTGAACTTCGAGATTCCATTATAAATTTGGTAGATCTAGTAATAAACATAGCAACAAAATTGGTAAAGTGAGCGTAGGTCAGAAATTTTCCAAACTACTATAAAAAGATCGTGTCTTTCTCTCTTTTACTGTATGATTCTTACTATTTTTAATATTATCTTTGAATTTCTATCATTTGGGGTGTTAGACCAAATTATTGGCTAACAATGTAATTGTTATTTTTAATATAAAATGTATTTACAGGTTGCTTCGATTGAAAATGTAGAGTGATGTTAATTCCATGAGTGCTATATTAAATAGCCCCATTAAAATCGAATGTTTAAAGTTATACTAGCAACAGATGGATAATGACATTAACTATATAATTTTTTATATAGAAATAATTGGAAACAACACCAAGCATGAAAGAAATGGAACAATTGTGATGCAAATAACATAAAAGAATAATAGCAAACATGTATCATAAGATGGATCTAAAGAAACAAAGATTATTAGTGTGCAAATATTCTTGTGTGGTTTCATTTTCTCTCGACTTAATGTGTGAACAAATAAACTTGATATATGTTCTTATATTGACAAACACCAGACAAGTACTTCTCCTATGTGTATCATACACACACAACACACACATTCAATTTTTGGATGTTGGATATTTTCTCGCTTTTCGGATACGCATGCGAACATTTCAAATTTTCAAATATTCTTTGACAACCCTAGAACTAAGGCAAGGTTTAAGCATTAAACAAATTATATGTATCAGGAAAGCAAATGCATATTATATCGATGACGATTGAATATATATATATATGGATATATATGGAAAGAAAAGCAACTTAAGTGCCAAACTATTGATGTCTACATTTGAATATGTGATTTCTTATAAAACTGGAAAATAGAATTTGTCAATGAAAATGATTTTTTAATTGAAATGATTATAATGAATTTACACGAAGTTAACAATAAAGTTGGAAACGTCTTTAGCTAGAAACATGATTGAACTTGAAGCATATCATTTACTCTTTACTTTTGTATAGTATTCCATAAATTCTAGGGCTGAGTAGTACACAATAAGAATTAAGAACTTTGCTTCCTATAGTATAATTTCTTCGTAAAAGAGTTACGGAACTGATTTTTAATTATTGTTGTTTTGTAAAATTGTATCCCACAAGGCTAGAAGAAATAGAAGCAAGTAGCTAAAGCTATATTAGTATATTTAGTCTCCTTATATGTTGATTCTAACTTTCCTCCTCTCTACTAGCAATCTTAGATATATGCATCCTATAAAATGATAGGTATTTAGCTTAAATAATGTGAGGTATAAGATAGTAATATGATGAAAGTAACATATCGTACAATCTCATATTATGGCAAAATAACAAACAAAAATAACCATGTTATGAAAAAGTCGAAACTTAGGAAAGCTAGAACTGAGTTAGCAAGTTATAAACATACTTATGAGAAGACAATGTGGCATTGTAGTTTGTGTATCTAAATAACGATAAAAGAAAGAATGTTAGGTCTGAACATACAAGTGGTTGTATTGTATTTTTTCCTTCTATATTAGTCGATCCTAGATCAAGAAAATGCCATGAAAAATAACATTGACTCGGTACTCTTTAAATCATATAAAATGACATATTTGAATTACTGTTACATTCTTGAGATCATAGACATACAGATATGTGAGTGTATGTAATGGCAATTCAAATATATATACATCTTTAACATTTAATAATAGCTGTAATACCTTTGGTGTCACAATTTTTTAGTACCAGCGTGAACTACCAAAAACGTCTCTCTACATATATTAGCAAATCTTAATATCTTTAATAATAATTGTAATACCTTTAGTGTCATATTTTTTTTGATGTTAGCGTAAACTACCAAAAATGCTCCTTTATGATATTAACAAATCTTAATATCATTTAAAAACATGATCTAACAAATAAACTTCATTTACAAATTCGAAATGTCCCTCTACAAATACTATCAAATCTTAATGTTATTTAAAAATAGGATCTAACAAATAAACATCATTTACAAATTCGTTCTTTATTAATAGAAATAAAAATTCAAACGAATAAAATAATTAGATGTTCTAACTTAAAAATAAAAATTCAAACTAACTACAAATGATTTCAACGCAAAAATATGGATAAAAATTTGTGCAAATTATTTTATCTTGAATGTATTAAACATATACAATTTGTAGAAAAACAATTTACGCTCGAAGCGCATGTGCATGCCATCATCACGCATGAAAGGTTCAGGATTCTCTTCTTACAAATCCCGCTTTCATCCTCTCTCTGTCTTTCCGTGCAAATAAAATAAATTTTTGTAGATACGTTCTATTAGCTGCCAACATCATTTTTTGCAAAATTTTGAATTATTTCGTAATGTACAACTCGTTCAAAATTATTTTTCAAATTGACCCTTGAAATAAATAGTTTATAATGATTAATATCGGATTTGCAGTTTTAAGGAGTTAAATATTTTGAAATAATTCAAATTTTTGCATAAATAATCTTGCCAACTGATAGAACGCATCTAAAAAAGCATACTTTATTTGGAACTTTTTTCGCCCTAAGAGACAGAAGGGTTGGAAAGAAGATTTAAGGAGAGTATATTTATCTTGATCCTTTCCCATATATGGGAAGGGATCCTGTTCCCCTTTTATTTACTGCCTTAGAATGTCCTTCGTATTTTAGTGCAAAAATTTCTGCATTGAAGTTATTTTTATAGATATATTATGTTTAATAGAAAAATCATTTGTGTTAAATTTATAATTGTTTTGTAACTCCTATCTACTTCAAAATTACATTTCACGTCGACGGTTAAAATAAATATTTTAGATGGCTCATATACCGGCAATGTTGGATTAAAAGTTACAAAACAATTTCAAATTTTAAGTAAATGATTTTGCTAATGAATGTAACTTATCTACATAAATTAATTTTGAATCGGTCTTTTTTGCATAAAAAGACGAAAATAGGATTTATAAGAAAAGGGATCAAGATCTCTTAGACACAAACACACATATAGATACACACACAAATATAGACACACGCACACACGCCTATATATACACAAAAAAAAATCAAATACTCATTCGAATGATTTAGCTAGTTATTCAGCTAAACTCATCCAAAACAAAAACCAGTCAACTGAACTAAATTATCATTTATTCACCACTTTCTGAAGTGTAATCTTAATGTTAAAATATATCAAAGCAATCATTGTAAGCATGCTATTTGCAATAATGAATTGATATTTCTGATTAATTCTTCACTCTCCGTAGATTGTATACATGTAAACCTTTCGTTAATCCTTAAAACTGATAATTTAAGCCCCAAAATAAGTGAAAAGTAAAATTATATTTCCCTAAAATCTCCGTCTGGAATTCACAAAAAGCAACCTTCCTAAAATTGACAAAAGGCGACCTCCCTATGGGGCCCTCATTTGGCATGACCCACATGTCGGCTTCTTTTTGCATGTTTAATCCAAAGCAGGGATTTTTAAACAGTGTAGATTAATGCGAAACAGATCCAATCATAGCTCAGTTGAGACCAGGGCCCTATTTGATTTTACTGTTCTCCTTTTTGAAATGAGTAACATCTCAGTTTGACCTTTTTGCTTTGCTGTTTGAAACTCAGTTTATTTAATCAGTATGAAATATAAAATACTAACAAGTAACCGTAGAAAAAAATAAAAATAAAATAAAAATAAAAAACCTATACTTGGGGTCTTTAAGCTTGACATATCTATCTGTAGTTATCCAGTCAACTTTTTATGAAAATAAACATGTTTGAGTTTTGTATCTCCCTGCTTGGGAAATAAGCGGTCCCAACTTTTAAAACAATTTTGTAGACTTTATGCCTAATTTTTTGTTTTTTGTTTTTTCACTATCATTAACATTTTTATGGAAAGGGAAATTATGGTTATTTTTTTCTCTGAAACTAGAGCCAAACTCCACTGAGAATAACCCAATATCTTTATTTTCTTGAATGTTGTATTCGACAATCATTCATGTCTCTAAGCAGCGCAACCTGAATGCAAGTTGTAAACCTGAAATAATGTTATTTTTATACTAGTGTATCGACACACATGACGTGGACATGTATATACATGAGGTATATGATAATTTTCAATTGAATTAAAGCATTTTTGATTATAATGCTCGGATGCGATAAAATAAGAACATTTTAAAAGGTATTTATTTAACCTACAGTTGAAACGATGAGCACCTTTGAAATCTTATACAAACATTTTGTTTTAATTAGTAACTAATGTATGACACACACGATGGAGGTACACATGCACGTACCGTAGAGATGCAACTGAACATAAACAATTGAAGGGCATAAGTTCAAAACAGCGAACATCTGTAAATCCTACACGATCAATTCTCTTTGTTAATTGTAGATAAAGAGATAATGAAGCATAATCTAGTAATCTATGTGGAGCTAAGGTGGGAATTTGTTGCCTTTAATTTGAAAATCGAAGAAGATGAAAAGCATATGATAAACTTGTCTTCCATTAACTGTTGTTATGTTGTTTGTTTAATTTTATAATAAAGTGTTGCTGCTTATTCAGAAAGGGGTCGTGTGACAATTAGGTATTCCATTGAGTGGTTTACTGAAGTTTTTCTTAACTATTAAGTGTAAAAGCGCTTTTTATATTGATTAAAATTCTTAATATTATCACAATACTGTCAACTGTCAGTGATCAAAATACCATCTTATAAGCTCATTTTTATTCATATGTTACTTCTCAGTAATTCTTCTGAAATGCACTATTGTTATAAGCTAACTACTGCTACCGTTTAATGATGAAAATTGACCGATAGCCTTTATAAATTTGATTTAGGAAAAACATATTCTAATATTTGAAAAAGTTGAAATATGTGGTATTTTTTTAATCGACTTTTTTTTTCCAGAAGAAAGCATTTTTATTGAACTATAAACTTTTTGGGAGAGAGATTTAAGGAAACCGTCAAAAAGAAGAAAAATGGAGTAATGGATAAACACGAGAAATAATTGCTTAGATTCTATTAATATAAAAGTGGAACCCAGTGCACGAGGCTCCCGCACGATAGCGGGCTCTGGGGAGGTCGATAATGTACGCAGCCTTTTCCTCGCATTGCGAAAATGCTGATTCCGGACTCAAATCTGTGCGTCCAGATCATAATGCTGGTGATCTAACCGTTGCGTCAAGGCTGCACCTCCTTAGATTCTATTAATATGACTAATAAAATTGGCTTAGTATAGTTTACAAGACCACTGCAAGACAAATTTCTCTATTGATTGGTTTGATAAATGGAACTAAATTAGAACTGTATCAAAATACTTGTTCTTGTCTGAATCTGAGTATTCATCTCGGTATTATAGTAGTAATAAAAGAAGTAAGGAACCGTATGGAAGATATGATGGAAAAATGAACAAATAATTGTCTTTTGACTAGTTCAAAACAAACATATGACAGTTAGGTACTGAACTTCAACAATCATTGTCCAATGATATAGTCACATAGCCTTGTCTATTAAACAAAAAACGAACCAGATTAAATTTTGATTATCCTACTTTGGTGCTGGGAATAATGCTTTACTTCTTCAATCTCTAAACATGAGCTGAACTCCAAAATCTATGTTCTAAGCAATGTCCCAGAAGTTGACAGTATGTCTATGCTTAGAGCAAAGTCTCAGAATTATGCAGTTCTTGATTGAAACCTATTTATGCACATCTGTTTTTTTTTCTCCTATAGTAAAGAGATGTTTCAGAGTTTATACTTTAAAATTTGCAGGAAAAAGTACTATGTTTGGGTTTCACGCTATAGTGTGTGGATTTTATGTTTGGAAAATATCCCACCCGTGCCATTTTAGCTGATAAGTTTAGTGAATTCTTCATTTTTTACTGTATAATCTAATTTTTATTCATACTTTCTATGCTTGTAGGTAGGATATGCCCATTTACAGGAAAGAAAGCAAATAGAGCCAACAAGGTGTCATTTTCAAATCACAAAACGAAAAAACGTCAGTTTGTGAATTTGCAATACAAAAGAGTTTGGTGGGAAGCAGGGAAAAGATTCTTGAAGCTACGTCTATCAACAAAAGCCCTAAAAACAATTGAGAAGAATGGCATTGATGCCGTGGCAAAGAAAGCAGGAATAGATCTCCGCAAAAAGTAAATGCCCATTTTGGTCTTCCTCTTCATGCTTTTTGATGCCCATTTGTATTGTTTTCCCTTGCAATATTTGTTGTAAAACCGTATATTTGCAGTGCAAAGTTCTCAACTTTTTTGATCATTTGATGTGTGTGTGTAGTATTAAATTATTATCGTCTTTTATTATTGTCTGCTTGATGCATCACGCTCCTCAAGATATTCTCATTTTCTTACAGTTTTTGAGACATGTGCGATTTCAAAAAGTAAATATAGGACTGCTATGGTAATGGTAACGTAACGGCGCAACAAAACCATTATTGTATTGATGCTATTGTATTAGTAAGTCAAAATGACTACCGATACTTACTAGTATCGTTGGTATATCGATAAATTAGTGAACCGTTGATCGGTAATGATAAATTTATATTAAAATTTTATTGCACTAAAATTTTGATAATAATAAAATGTAAATACTTTGTTTTAGATTCTAACTCCGCTAATATTAATATCAACATTTTGACTTATTATAGTTGATTTAAAAATATTGCTAATCCTAGTAAATGGTATTGAATATTGGTACAGCGAAATACTTCAATAACCCTTTTTGCAAGATTGTGCATTAAAATTAGTAGTATGTCAAGATTGAATGATGTGGTTAAGTTCCATGTAAAATCACTATCATATTAATTGAAATATAAAGGAGGATACCTTTTATTTGTAGCATCTTGCAATTATATATTCAACATTAAATCACAAATTCTACAATCTTTTCAACGAGATACATATGTTGTATGTTTCAATCAAAATATGCGGTTTGCAGATATGGACAAAAATATAAACAACGTAAACCATATAATTTGCAATTTGTCCGGCATCTTTGTCCCAGTGGTTAGACGTTCTGTCTTTGGTTTATGAGATCACATGTGGGATGCCCCACCCCGAGACTCACACTAACATAGAATATTACAAAATAATATAATCGGTTAGTGCAGAGAATATGACTGCTTAGAAGCGACCATCAGTGAATTTTATTTTAAGCGAGCATCAATACGTCGATTAATATGTTATATATTTCTTTAATCAAGTGGAATCAACGTATACGATTCAGGCTTAAAACAAAACTATGGTGGCTATGATAAAATCCAGAACAACATATAATAAATATAGATTACAGAATCATAGATCAAATACAGCGGAATGCAAATAGATACAAGTCTGAACCGACCCAAAATATATACATGATGTAAACTACAGATATACAAAGTGCTATACCTCAAAATATGAATATGTACACAAGAGGAGTCAAGCTCGACATAAGATACGACATAACATCACATATATACATAGATGACAAAAGTAACCACTAACTAACAGATAGGACATTAACTCTAAAGCATCAAGCTGGAGGACCTAAAACATCTCGGTCTGGCCCGAGTATTATAAAAATAATAAACTGGTCAGTCTAGACTAAGATAAATGAGTTAGCAAAAATGAATGATAGATAAAGTGAACTAGATCTCAAATATAGTCATATATCGACAAATATCAACCATGCATCAATAACTTCAAATCACCAAATACTAAAACTCAAGGTAGCTTATTAAAAGCAAAATCTCCGAAATGATTTGGTGATAATTCAAACAACATCAAATCTAAAATCTAACAAATAGAAATCCAGAAATCTCACATAAAGGGGGAATGCCCCAAACTCCAAGATTGGTGAAACAAACTCACCTACATGCAACTCCAAGATAGACGTATAAGTCTATAAACATCAAGATAGGTACGAGACCTATAAATATCAAGGTAGGAACAAGTCCTATAATCTTCGAAATAGGTACAGGACCTATAAACATCAAGATAGGTACGAGACCTATAAACTCCAAGATAGGAACGAGACCTATAAACTCCAAGATAGGAACAAGTCCTATAAACTTCGAAGGCGAGGCATAAACTCGTCGACAGAAGTGTTAAATATTTTCATATAGCGACCCAATAGATAACGACCATGTGTATATTAATAGTTCGGGTTTACCCAAACGTTTACTATATAATAGTAAACTCCACTTGTGTGTATCAATAGTTCGGTCGAACAATTTACTATAAGACAATGTGTTTTTAGTTGCAGTAGATGGCAGCGTTTGAATACTAAATGCTGCTATTTCACCGGCTACAGTATAATTGTAGCGTGTCAGTTTTATATTTATTCTTGGCGGGCATTATTTTCATGTTTCCGCTTATCACACCATCTTATTTTCATTTTTTTGATTGTTTAACCCAAACAAACCATAAACGAAGATTATCTAAATCCATCTCCTCTTCTCAAGTTTCCAAAATAACTTTCGCCCAAAATTTCGTCCCCACCAACAAAACAAAAGCAGATTCTTATTTGTCAAAATCATCACCGATTGAACATTGCATCAGTCACCGTATTGCACAGCACTACCAACTGACGTCACGGGTTCGATACTGGCGACGCTTCTTAAGATATATAGGTATCCCCCGATGCGTAATCTGGAGTAGGTATTAATTATTCACAGATTCATAGCCAAATGTACGAGTCACTTTGTATCATATAATCTTGTTAAGCTCATGATGAGGTTTGATGGAAACCATCTTGTGACAAATCTGTTTGAAATCAGTAATGCCAATCGAAGAAGAAGGATAATACAACCGTTGTGCTGGACATGGCTAATTTTCTCAAAATCTACTATTATAACTTCGGGCAAGTCTTTTTTTATATTCTCTTTCCAATATCTCAAGTAATGTCGACATATTTCAATGTACAGTTTTGATTTATAAATGTAGGAATCAAGCACTAAAACGTTTGTTCACCTGTATGACTTGGGATAAAGAGTCTCTCGTCGCCTCATTTTTAAACAATAACACAAAATTTTCCGCCACATATCAGAAAGCAATTGATAAATATATATAATTGTGCATTGTAATATTTTACTTTCAGACTTGAGACTAATTACGGGTTTATATGTATTTATGAATTTACTTGCTATAGTTTTATGTCAGAGAGCATTCATATATCTGAATATATTTCTACAATTTCCATTAACTACAACTGGAATTCCAAATATCAATGGCAGGATTCTAATTATGCAAATACCTAGTACATTCTTTCTGTGAGGTTCCTGGATATAGAAAGGTAAGAATACCGAGTGGTGTTGTGTCTAATTAATCAATGGCATATTTTTTATTATTTAAAGTTTTTTCTAATTATGCGTTGTCTGATTCTTTGATGGGTTGCAAAGGCATAAAGGGAATGGATTGGGATTTCTGAATTTGCTCTGGGCATTATGAGAATGCTGGGGTCGGGGGTATCACTGTATTCTTTTATGACAATGTTTCTGATTTTTAGATAAGTTAAAAGGCAATACCTAGAGGCTAAAGAAGAAGAAAGAGAATCAATATGAGTTAGATGCTTGGTGTTGAAATGGGAGAGGAGATTCAGTGCCTCTGAAGGGTATGATTGATACTTAGGTAGAGTTGTTGATGTTGATGTAGAAAGGAACAGCTTTGGGGATGGTCTGTTTCCTTGGGAAGAAGAGACCTACTATGAGGTGAAGACGGCACACGACGCGACTGATGACTGCAGACTTTAATTGATGGTGGGCTAATGGAAACTCTAGACTTCGATCGAATTCAGTACAACACATAACTCAACAGCAAGGATCTTTGGATTGTTGACATCAAACAACTTTGATGTAGAAGTTCTGAAAAGCAAGGATCTATGGATTGTTGAATTTTTTGCACCATGGTAAGTGTTCCTTCCATATTTATGTTTTTGTAGGCAACATAAAAGTGACAAGGACACTTTACCAAAAACTTCAATTTTACACTTGATAACTAATGTCATTTTTTGATTAGCTTCTGAATATGCTTTAAATTGATTCACTTAATTTTATTTGTTTGGCATGCTAAAACCACCACTATATAGTAATCTAATATTAGTTAACTTCTATGCTACTTCTATACATATTGAAAATGTAAGAGTAAGTTAACTAGCTTACTTTCTTATTTATTTCAAATTAGTTAGTCTCAAACTTATTTGTTGTGGTGTTGCCACTAATAGGTCACAAAATTTGCAAAAAGATCCCCATATGAAATTAAGTTAGCTTTGTTCAAAAAAAATTCAAGTTCTTATTGACTAGGCACACTGGCCGGAATACATAAGTTTGGGACTAGATAAGTTTGAAGCCTTATTCAAAATACAATAGCCAATTGTTATGATATTAGCTTCTTTTTTACAATTCCCGTGTGTAATTAACAAGCAATCATTGTTATAAACTTAAGCCTACAATATCTCGTTTACGTAACCTGCGCTTTTTTCACATATGCACTAAATGCTTGATGGAAGAAATAAGACAAATACATGTTTTGTAATCTTAAGGCACAAATGAAATTTATCATAATACAAACAAGTAGAACAATGTAGCCGCTAAGAATATTTAGCTAATTGATTGCAATTTCATATGGGCTGCTGCTAGTAAACAATCTAGTCTGGAAAACCAATATGGTGTAGTGGCTATGGTTAACCTAGTCTTGTTGCTCTCAATGCGACAAAGAATGTATAAGCACCTTTAAAAGCGCCTTACAACTTGAACAAATCACGTAAGTTTATATATTTTTGTATGAGTTTAAATATTGTGATATAACACTTATAATTGCCAAAGTATGCAAACGTATGTTTTCATCTATACCCAACTTGTGTATATCCTCCTGTTCCCATTGAATCTTCCTCATTCATTATATACCAAAATTTATGAATTCAATTTGTTAATCTAGCATTTGTGATAAAACAAGCATATAAGGACAGTATGATTATGGGATAGGATAGAAACTTGCTGATGTTGAGATGGAGGTAAGGAAATTAAGGCATTTGTGTTTTGAGCAAATCAAAATTATTAAGTGATGTTTTTAGTCGTGATTTTTCTAGATCAAACATATGAAATTGATCATTTAGGTTATGGATCCACCTTAATCTGCTTAGTTCCTTCTTGGATTCTATCGGTTCTGTCTTTTACGACGTTGTCTAATTTCATTTAACCACTTTCTTATTGACTACTAGTTACTTTGTGTGTTTTAGGGTGACGTTGGCACATCAAACAAAAATGAGTTGTAATAAATCATTGTTTGCTTCAATACAAAATTATCTTATAGGAGTTGGACCATCACGCCTTAACTTCATGATATTGCAAAAGTTATAAGATTTTAATTTCTTTCAATTTCATTTATAAATATTCAAATTGTAATGATGGACTAAAATGGTTATACTTCAATTAAACAATTATGCTTTTTTTAGCATTTTTGTTTAGCGGATTGAATGCAACACAAACGATGGTATTTTCTTGTAGGCAGGTTTTAGGATTGGTGGTTTTCTTAGTGTATTATTTGGAGTTATGTTTAATAACTAATTTCTTAATTAAGAACTAATTATGCACAGGCAAAGGCTGATTTCTCTCATGGAAAAAATGCGGGAAAAGGAAAACGTGGGCAGAAATGGTAGCTAAGGAAAAATATAATGGGGGAGAGGACAAACAACTGAATTACTACCAACCAAAGAACAAATGAAGGGCATAACTACCAGAAAGTATACATGCTAGATCAGAAACTAAATGGGGGTAATTCTTTAATTATTCATGTTTTCGGGTCCAGGCCATACTATTTGCATTTTAAAAGATATTGAACAAGTTTTTGGAAACCAAAGAGGGATTTGAGATAAATGGTTTGTTTCTAGTCAGATTTGACGATAAGGATGATTGTAATTCAATTATCCAAGGCGGTCCTTAAACCTTTAATTCAAGAATTATGGTGATTAAAAAATGGAAAGTTGAGATGAAATTTTACAGAAATTACTTGACATCAAAATAGACCAATTATGGTTGATAAAATCACAGAGACTGAAAAGCGCGTTGCCTTTGCCAAGGTACTAATCAAAATAGACTACTAAACTACACGAAGAACTTGAAGCGAAAACTTATGCAGGTGATGTGATTATAACAAGAGTAGTTTATGATTATGTACCACTGTTTCATTTTTGACACAACACTAGCAAATGCAATGCAAGTGTTTCTCAGAAATGGGTGCCTTGCCTAGATCAACAGAAAACCAAAATATGGATACAATTTTGAATAGTCAACAGTCCACATCAGTTACAGAAAAGTTCAGTCCGACCTATGAACAAAGCAAAGAACAACATGCAACTACTGAAAGAGTGAAAAATAGACAGAGCACTGCATTTATGAAAACTAGGCACATGAATATTTCATACACGAAGTTCAACAATCAACAGCAAAAGACTTCTGACTGCAGTTCTTCATCGACGTCTGCTCAAATACGGGATAATAATATCAACACTAATAATATGTTTGAAGTTCTACAAAAGGATGAAATAGCAAATGAAATACCTGATTAATGTGCTGCTAATGAGCTAGATTCCAATCCTGATGAAACAACAAAGCATTTAGACCTACACAAAGAAGCATCTTCTGACGAATTTTTCTCCTGCAGTGGATGAACTACAGGATGAAAACATAGTTCAAATTGACATTACCTCAGAAAACATTTTTGAAAATTGAAGAGGGTAGTGAAAGCACCAAACGATATGGGTGGGGCAACAAGAGTTTGGAAAGAGAAGAGAAATTGAAGAAGAGGACAAGTGAAGAGAAGTATTAGGAAGAAGTACGAAAACAATTTGCTGTTAGAAATCTGCTATTAGAAACTGCAATTGGCTCATTTACTTTTAACGTTATGCAGTTTCTAATCTTAATGTGACCCGATTAATTAGGTCATAAATAGACCGTTCTATAATTAGAACATTAGGTCTGTGATTAATCTTAAGCGTTGAATTGGTATATGATGGACGTACCAGATTTAGAGTTAAATGTTATATAAAGGATTGGGTCCTCTCTCTCCCAGAAGATAGATGTATTCTTCTCCATTAAGAAATACATAAAGAAATAGGGTTAGAGAGAGAAACCGAATTCTGAGAAGAAGAGTAATTATTAGAAGTCAGAAGAAGAAGATGACAGCCATTACACCTTCCGCTGTTAATCAAGGTACGTCATCTTAAACAATAAATCATATTAAATTTTGTTTATGAAATATTCGGTATTGGTGATTCTTGGGCTATTACTTGAATTGTTCATCATTAATCATGAAAGATCGAACAGTAAAGAATTTCTGACATTTGGTATCAGATCGACCAATCAATAACTGAATATTTCCTATGATTGCAATTGATTTGTTCTATGCTTTACTCATGATGTTTAATCAAGTATGTGTTATAAGTCATTTATGCACATGAGATTTATGATTTTGTTAATCACCAAAGTGATCAAAATCAAAATAATCATTTAGTGCATAAGTGACATAATGATTATTGATAGAAATTGCCAGTTATAATAATACCAATTAAAAACTGGCGTCACTAAGATAGAACCTGAGAACTTACCCAAAGGAAAGTCTTGTTCTATAACTAGTTGACATGATGAGGTTTAATAGATATCTTGATTAAATAAATATTGATCGTCCAAAGATGTCAGTTCTATTTAATTGAATATATTTATTACTTACTTATGTTTTGGTATTTAATTATGTTAAATATAAGATAGTATCTACCCAAAGGAGTGCTATATTATACTATTATGTACATATCTGAATCGCGTTAGCTATGAGCTTATAGTTATTTCAATTTTTTTTAATTTGCAGTAGTTCCCATGAATACACATGCTTCATCTGTTACATTGTTCACTGGTGTTAATTTTTCTGAATGGAGAGAACAAGTCAATTTCCATTTAGGTGTTCAGGATCTTGACTTGGCACTCCTTGAGGATAAACCTGTTGCTCTTACAACAGCTAGTACTGAGACAGAAAAATCACACCATAAAGCATGGGAACGCAGTAACAGATTGAGCCTTATGTTTATTAAGATGACTGTTGCTAACAACATCAAGTCAACAATTTCGCAAACAGAAAGTGCTAAGGAATATATGTAGTTTGTGGAAGAGCCTTTTCGTTCAGCTGATAAGTCACTCGCTGGTACTCTTATGGCAAAACTCACGACCATGAAGTTTGATGGGTTGCGAACTATGCAAGAGCACATTATAGAGATGACTAATCTTGCAGCAAGGTTAAACTTCCTTGGACTTACAGTAGAGGATTCTTTTCTCGTCCAGTTTATCCTGAACTCGCTACCTTTTGACTATGGACCTTTTCAAATTAACTATAACACTATAAAGGATAAGTGGAATGTTAATGAATTGGCCAGTAGACTTGTTCAGGAAGAAGGACGTTTGAAAAATCAAGTGAATCACTCAGTAAGTTTTGTGAGTAATAAAGCTGGTAAAGAAAAGAATGGAAAATCAAGTCATTTCAAGAAGAAAAAGGCACCTGCTAAGAATGGGCAAGATAAGGAAAAGAAGGAACTAAATGATGTTCGATGTCATTTCTGTAAAAGGAAAGGACATTATCAAAATGACTGTCCGAAAAGGATAGCTTGGTTCGAAAAGAAAGGGATTTCTTATGATCCGAACCATAAATCCAAATGAAGATTGTTTTCTCTTTATGGGAAACGGAATGAAATCCATAATAGAAGGCATTGGGACTTATCGTCTAATTCTAGAAAGTGGATATGTATTAGACTTATATAGTACCCTTTATGTACCTTCATTATCTAGAAACCTTATTTCCGTAAGTAAGTTGGATATTTCTGGTTTTAGATGTACGTTTGGATCTGGTTGTTTTGACTTATATAAGAATACTGATAATGTTAGTTCTGGTATTCTAATTGATGGTTTATATAAATTGAAACTGAATGACACTTATGCGAATTCCTTGCTGAATGTAATAAATAATGTTGGATGCAAATGTAGCATGTTGAATGAAAATTCTGCTTTCTTATGGCATAAAATACTAGGTCACATATCCAAAGAAAGAATGATGAGATTAGTAAGTAATGAAATTTTGTCAAATTTGAACTTTAGTGATCTAGAATTATGTGTGGATTGTATTAAAGGTAAACAAACCAAACATAATAAGAAAGGAGCCACTAGAAGCAGCCAGCTTCTTGAAATAATACACACTGATATTTGCAGACCTATGGACACTCCAGCCTTTAATGGAGAAAAGTATTTCATCACTTTTATTGACGATTTTTCCCGCTATGGTTATGTCTATTTGCTTCATGAAAAATCTCAATCCGTGAATGTCCTTGAGACGTTTGTAAAGAAAGTTGAGAGGCAATTAGATAAAAAAGTGAAAATCATAAGGTGTGGTGAATATTATGGAAAATATAATGAGTCAGGCCAGTGTCCAGGTCCATTTGCAATTCCTCGAAAGTCATGGCATATGTGCACAATACACAATGCCATGTACACCATAGCAAAATGGTATAGCAGAAAGGCGTAATAGGACGTTAATAGATATGATTAGGAGTATGATGGCAGATTCTACACTACCTAAGAATTTGTGGTCGTATGCTCTCAAAATCGCTAATTATTTGTTGAATAGGGTTCCTAGTAAAGCTGTTCAAAAGACTCCTTTTGAATTATGGACTAACAGGAAACCTAGCTTAAGACACCTGCATGTTTGGGGTTGTCCAGCGGAAGCGAGAATTTATAATCCACATGAAAAGAAATTAGATTTTCGAACGATTAGTGGGTATTTTTTAGGTTACCCTGAAAAATCTAAAAGGATATGTGTTTTACTGTCCTAATCATAGTCCAAGAATTGTAGAAATTGGTAATGCAAGATTCATTGAGATTGGTGAAGTCAGTGGGAGTACTAGAAGAGAAATAGTGGAAATAAAGGAAACAAGGGTAAATGTTACATTGCCTAGAATAGTTCCTCCATCTACTATTACTCCAAATGTTGTTCCAGTTGTTGGAGAACAGCATGATGATGAACAACATATAAATGAAGAAGTACTTCCTGAAGGAAATGACTTACATAATGCTGATATGCATGAACCACAATAAGTAGCATTAAGAAGATCTCAAAGAGATCGTAGGTCAGCTATTTCTAATGATTATATGGTTTATATGCAAGAATCAGATTATGATATAGGAATCAATAAGGACTCAGTTTCGTTTTCACATGTTGTAGAAAGTAAAGAGTCAAAGGAATGGATTAATGCCATGAAAGAAGAACTAAAATCCATGCAACAGAATGAAGTTTGGGATCTCGTTGAGTTACCACATGGCTGTAAAAGAGTCGGATGCAAATGCGTTTTTAAAACCAAACACGGCTCTAGTGGTAATATCGAACGGTATAAAGCTAGACTTGTTGCTAAGGGTTACACTCAGAAAGATGGTGTTGATTACAAGGAGATATTTTCTCCTGTTTCGAAAAAGGACTCACTAAGAATAATAATGGCATTAGTAGCACATTATGATTTGGAATTTCATCAAATGGATGTGAAAACTGCCTTTCTGAATGTAGATCTTGATGAGGATGTTTATATGGATCAACCTGAGGGTTTTTCTGTAAAAGGTAAAGAACAATTGATGTGTAAACTTAAGAAGTCAATATATGGGCTTAAACAAGCATCCCAGCAATGGTATATTAAGTTCAATACCATTATTACATCTTTTGGTTTTAAGGAAAATACGGTTGATCACTGTTTATACCAAAAGATCAGTGGGAGCAAGTTTATTTATCTAGTCCTTTATGTTGATGACATCTTGCTTGCTGCAAATAATTTAAGCATATTGCATGAGACTAAGGAATTTCTCTCAACGAACTTTGAAATGAAAGATATGGGAGAGCCATCCTATGTGATTGGAATAGAAATATTTCGTGATCGATCACAAGGAATATTGGGATTGTCTCAGAAAGGATATATCGAAAGGATTCTAGAGAGATTTGGAATGAGTAAGTGTTCACCTGGGAAAGTTCCTGTACAGAAAGTTGATAAATTCAATCTCATGCAATGTCCTAAGAATGATGTTGAACGAAAGGAAATAGAATCAATTCCATATGCATCTGTAGTTGGTAGCTTAATGTATGCTCAAACCTGTACTAGACCGGATATCAGTTTTGCGATTGGTATGTTAGGGAGGTATCAAAGTAATCCAGGAAGGGAACATTGGCAAGCTGCAAAGAAAGTGTTGAGGTACTTACAAGGCATGAAAGATTACATGCTCATGTATAGTAGATCCAATGAATTGGAGGTGATTTGATATAGCGATTCAGATTTTGCTGGATGCATCGATACTAGAAAATCGACTTTTGGTTACCTGTTTATGTTTTCTCAAGGAGCCATATCATGGAAAAGTGCGAAACAAACTATCGTTGCTTCATCTACTATGGAGGCAGAATTTGTGGCATGTTATGAAGCCACAATTCATGCATTATGGTTGCGGAACTTTATTTCAGGACTTGCGGTTGTCGACACCATTAGCAAGCCGCTGAAAATTTATTGTGATAACTCTGTAGCAGTGTTTTTCTCAAAAAACGACAAGTACTCTAAATGTGCCAAACATATGGAACTGAAGTATCTTGTTGTGAAAGATGAGGTTCAGAAACAAAGAGTGTCAATCATGCACATCAGGAGAGAACTTATGATTGCAGACCCTTTAACGAAAGGGTTACAGCCAAGACAATTTAAGGAATATGTTCAAAGAATGGGTCTTGGTTGTATTAATAATAATTGATGTGTGACATTCTGAGCTCCTTTGTGTGTTTCTGATATACAATTATATGTCTCTTTTTTTAATGTGGTAGTACGTACTTTATGTAATTTTAACAAGAAAGAGTCTTATAAAGATATTATGTTTAATCATTATGATATAAGACATTATGTGGACCATTATGCTGTTTTATATAAATTATGAGTATAAAATGATGGATTGCTGGTATTGTAGTATATGGAAGGGAATGCATTGAATTAATAATGCACAACCACCATAACTCTCAGCAATTTATCATAGTATGATGTTCAACACTTGATATTATGAATAATCGGGTCAAGTGGGAGAATGTTAGAAATCTGCTATTAGAAACTGCAATTGGCTCATTTACTTTTAACGTTATGCAGTTTCTAATCTTAATGTGACCCTATTAATTAGGTCATAAATAGAACGTTTCATTTACCTTTAACGTTATGCAGTTTCTAATTATAATGTGAGCCGATTAATTAGGTCATAAATAGACCGTTCTATAAATAGAACATTAGGTCTGTGATTAATCTTAAGCGTTGAATTGGTAGATGATGGACGTACTAGATTTAGAGTTAAATGTTATATAAAGGATTGGGTCCTCTCTCTCTCTCCCAGAAGATAGATGTATTCTTCTCCATCAAGAAACACATAAAGAAATAGGGTTAGAGAGAGAAACTGAATTCTGAGAAGAAGAGTAACTATTAGAAGTCAGAAGAAGAAGATGACAGCCATTACATCTTCCGTTGTTAATCAAGGTACGTCATCTTAAACAATAAATCATATTAAGTTTTGTTTGTGAAATATTCGGTATTGGTGATCCTTGGGCTATTATTTGAATTGTTCATCATTAATTATGAAAGATCGAACAGTAAAGAATTTCTGACATTTGCTGCCTGCCAACTTTTAGTTCCATTTCAATATTTAAAATAGTTGCATGCAAGTACAACAAAGGTAGAAAAGAAACAAAATATCCCTAACAAGTTATCAATGACTCTAACATCTATTTCTCAACCTTGTTTGCTATTTGGAGATTTTAATAATGCACTTCATGCCGACGAAAAAGGGAGGATTGCTAATTCCATTTTCTCAACTAGGGAATGCTACGTGCTTTTTTCTTTTGCCCTCACACTTTTTATGGACCTTTGTCTATGTGTGCTAATTGGTATTACTATTCGCAATAAATGTTAATCGTGTGTTTCTCACAGATTTCCCCTTTATAAATGTCAATTGCAATGGTTTCGATTGTTCAGACTCTACAAGCGCATTCATAAAGCATCTGTATACTTATATTTGTCTTCTACCAGTGATAATGACCATATTGCTGTAATTTGGTCTTATATTCTCATCGATAACTTGTGATTTGAACCATAACAATGCAAATATTTCCACTGATATGCACAATTAGGAATATTTGTGCAGCTTCTGTTAGCTGCCTGCTCGCAATGGCAGACTACTTATCAATCGTTCTACACAATGCTTTTGAAATGCTCAAGGATGTTTGGGAGTTCGTTAGCAGCATTTTTCAATTTGCAGCTTTGTCAAACACAAAGAAGGCTGCCAATGATGTATCAATTTGGCAGCGTCTCTGGAAAGACATCTTCTCTAAAGTTTAGTTACATTCTTTTGTTAGCGCTATATTTCACTAATATTATATGTTATTTTGCTTGGCTACTAACAAATAATTCTATTACCATCTATAAAGGTTTTTCAAACCACGAAAAGTGTAGTAAATGACATGTCCACATTCTTTATGACCTGCAATCGCCATAGGCTTAGGTATGGTTCTGCATAGATAGTTTAACTCAAACAAGTTTGTATTTTCATTGTTTAAGTTGTCTTATATCATGCAATCCTTTTTGACTCTTTTTTTCATTGATACAGTACATACAACCATGTTCAATCCTTCTTTCAGCGCCATTCCCTTTTTGCTCATAACACTCGTTCATGTCGATGTCAAGCATCCTCAAGTACTGAGCATAATCAGCAGGTAAGCTTATATTAAACACACACACACACAAGTATCCTTATAATTGAATTGTATATTTCAAATTCAGGGCGATACAGTGGAATGCAAGCGTTGCAAGTAGTTGTGATGTTTTCCATGGACTAGTTATTTAATTCTTGTTCATAATATATGGTATTTTTTCTAGATAAGAATATGAACGAGGTGAACATGACTAATTATCTAACAACTACCTTGAACAATGGCTAAGCAATTGAAGTCTTCGTTGTCGTCCAAATGCTATCTACCAGATTCTTGGTGCAACACACTAACTTTTATATTTAGCATCTTGTTGATTACAGAAGTTATGTTTATATTCAATTGGTAGCTTTGTGTTGGTAGGTAAACATTTATTCATCTATACAAATGAAATTGCAGCAGCTTATCACCAGTACATCTTGAGAAATTGATTCAAGTTATCACCATTTATTCATATTAAACTGGTTTTGCAAGGTCAAGTGATATTTATTGTTATCTTTGAAAACATGGTAGCTTGTTTTAATATTTGGTCCTAGTTGTTTGTTAATATGTTGCTCTTTATACTCACTCCTAGATTCTTCTTACCACTTATTATGAGAAATGTTCCATCCTTTTCTTTTATGTAGAAAGGAGCATTCAATGTTGTAGTGAAAACTAGATTTAAATGGTTATTATGCGATTTGAATGCACAACTGGATAGATAGGTTCAATGTTTAATTTTCTTCATTTATATCACCTAGATTTAAATGCTATTTTATTTTATTTTGGAACATTATATTATTACAAAAAACAGTATTATGGTAATCTGTTATTTCCTATATATCCTTGACAAACAAATCAGTTAACATTGATATAGGTCTTCTTCTTACCCTTCCTATTTTTTTGTTTAAAAAAATAATGTTTTTTTTGAAGTGAGTTGATCTGCTAGTATCTTTCCCAATACATAATCTATAGTTTTGATTTCGTGATGTTTAATTTAATTTAACTTCTAGATATCTAGGCATTATTGAACATATTATTGTCTAGCTTTCCATTAAGTTTTGCCAAAAGTTTCTCTCTGGAAAAACTCACCTGCAACGATGAATGCCCAAGTGGAAACTGTGACATTATGATAAGGCAATGCAGTTCGGTACTTGACTGATTAGATATATATACTATGTCTAGCTAGCTCAAGTCTTTTTTAATCATTTCTGTAATTCACAGTTGGTTGATTCATGATTCCACAGGCTGCCCATATGTACAATCAAGAGCAATCAATTGTGATTGCTTTGCTTAAAAGATCTTATGATCCTAGTTCAGATGAGATATTACTTGATGGTGTTGACATTACGAAGCTACAGTTGAACTCGCTGAGGTCACAAATGGGGTCAATCAGTCAAGAGCCAGCCTTATTTGTAGCATTAATAAAGGAGAATATACTGTCCGGTAAAGAAATGCCACAATGGAAGAGAGGCTGCTGCCAAGGCTTCAAATCCACAAAATTTCATAGTTTCTTTTAAGATATGATATCCTGGTTAGTAGCTTCTGCTCATATACACTTTTTAACAAGTTAATATATTTCGTTTAACATAGCTGAATTTAAACTAAAGTTCCATAGAATGACTAATGTTTAGCTTACACACTTTTTAACAAAGTTTTATAGATATTAATAATGATGATGATGAATTAACTAAGTTTATAATAATAATAATAAGAAAAATAAGAAAAATAATAAATTAATTAAGTTAACCAAGTTAAAAAAATTAACTAAGTTTTGTTAAAATTAAACAAGTTTTATAAAATTAACTAAGTTTAAGTTACTAATTTTTATAAATAATAATAATAATATAACTAATTTAACAAAGTTTTATAAATAATGATGATGATGTTGAATTAGCACAGTTTATAAAAATTAACTAAGTTTATAAAAATTAACTAAGTTAATAATAATAATATAATTAAGTTATCTGAGTTTTAATAATAAAATGATAATAATAATAATAAGTTAACTAAGTTAACCAAGTTAATAAAAATTAACTAAGTTTTGTTAAAATTAATATAATTGTTTGACTATTAGATTTGAAGTCCTACAAATTAACATAATTGTTTGACTATATGTTGTGTTTTCACTTGTGCAGGCATTGGACTTTCGAAGAGAAGTTTTCGAAGTGAAGAACATCTGTAACAAAGAATTTTCGGTAATTAAGCAATGAATTGTTATATAAATTATAATATTTTGTTCGTATTAGTTGTGTAAATTTGTTTGTGAACGGCTGTGGTATGTGAGTTCGTTCATTTTGTCGAAATACTATTATCGAAATGGTTATGAATATTATACTTGATTATCCTATTAATGTGTTTTTTCAATTATTTGAGTATGATGGTTATGAGTATTAGTTGTGATTGATTGTTGGCTTGAATATGATAATTATGTGATTGATTTTGGTTTAATATGACTATTATATATAAGTGATTGTCGAAAATGATACGAGCCATTAATAGTAAATAACAGCGTTTAAAATATGCTAGACAATAATCAATAAGTTTTACTAGCATTTTAAAAGTGCTATGAGAATAAATGTAAGTTAGGCAAAAAACTTATTATAGCAGAGAAAAATGCAACAAAAAATATGCAGTAGGACAAATAAAACGCTGCAAAAAAACTTTTGTAGGGTTTCAAAATGCTACAATATGTTTGTTTTTGGTAGCATTTATTACAACGCAAATAAAACTTTCAGGCTTTTAGTTGCATGTCGTGTCGCAGCGTTTACCGAAACGCTACTAAAAGTTTTGGTAGCATTTTTTCAATGCTACGAAATGACTTTTCGTGTCCGAGAATTAACTGATAAAACAAACACGAGCATTCCATACTACTCATTTTATTCGATTGTTTAAATCAATTCCTCATTCGACCGATAATGTGCAATTTATAAAACACTTTACTTTTGAAATCTAGTTGAAACATTGTTTTATAAGGTAGATTAAATGTATATAGAAAGCCTTTATGAAACCTCTTCATATACATACATAAGTAAAGGCAATTTAAAACCATTATTCTAAATCGATTAAAAAAATTATTGGTACATATATAAATAGATTATATACTTATTATATTTCTAAATATCCTATATAGAAAAAATATTTTTTCTTGAAAAGATTTCGATAAAACGATTCAGTTTGGAAATCAGCCTTTTGAAAACTCTAGTTGAAAACGTATGACGAAATTGTCTGTTGTGCTATGGACCCATAGAGCAATTCTATGGTATAATAAACTCTAGATAAATTCACAAATTTATAATTTAAAATCCAGAAATAGCATTGAAATCGACATAGAAAATAGCATCAAAATCAAGCAAATAGGTTTGAGCAATCAAACGGGCAAACGTAGGGGGTAACAGACGCAACTGAGGAGTTGAATGGCTTGACCTGGGACATAGCCCAGGTCACACTGGTCCACCGGTCTGGTGGAACCGGTCTACCGGTTTGGTGAAACATAAAAGACTACCGGGAGCCTTATTAGGAAAATGAAATGATAACATTTTACCTTTTAATATTGAAAGAACATATGCTATATAATGTTATAATAATCTACATTGATAAACTTGTGCATTTAATATGACTGATAAAATGTTTATCAATTAATATATAATTGAACTGAATTGAAGATTGACAAATAGAAATATAACATATACTTACTAATAAATAAATGCTTATTGCATGTTAGCGTTTCAATACCCCATGCAAGCGCCTGATTTTACAATTACTAAATACTTTCGTAATTTGGTCGCTTACATGTGTATTTGGTCAAAATCATGTATTGCATTCTATGAGTTCTAAACTCAAAAGCAATACAAGATTATGGATATTTGATCCATATACATCGCATAAAAATATTATATGGTGAACGGTCATAGTTCGTAATGTACGATATTTCAATGAAATCAGTTCATTCGAAATAACTAAATAAACCATAGTGCGAGATCGGGTATTCAATTTGATTGATTATCGTGAAGATCTTATTGTGTTAAATGTAACATAAGACCAAAACTACACTATAAATCTAAGAACTCGATCGTAAAAATGTCATTTTAATCAGTTTACGTAAGGTCCATCATATTTGATGCCCTTAAATGTTAAGGATGATCAAATGCATTTTTTAAGGAGTTCATTATGACGTTGTGGTAAGGTATTTCTTTTGAATGGTTCGACCATTAAAAAAATGAATGTATAGTGTAATATGATTTAAGGTATAGTTGGAATGAAGAGAGTGAGTAGTCACTTCTACTTCATAAAGAAACATCAGAAACGAGAATTGTAATAATAACGATTGATACCTAACATTGAAGCAAGAAATATGATTTCTATTTTGAAATATATTTTTGCATAGAAAATTGTTTTCTGTGAAATTTATTTCTTCGAGTTCAAAATATTTGATCAATGAACTCTCCACTGTAAAATAGTCGTGGTATATGAAATAAATAGTCTATATTAAGTGGATGATGGACCTTCGTATTCGGTGCACTATTATAGTAATAGCGGAAATAGTGGGAGCATTCCATATAACACTTATTGATCACATCAATTTACGAAAATTGTTTTCATAAAACACACTTAAAATTATTTATGAAATAATGATTCTTTTTTGGTGTGGACTGAAAAATAGACATAGTGATATTTCAATGTGAATATTATGAATATTCATTATGAAATAAAACTTTAATATGGTATTTGTTTTCACTACAAAAGTAATGCATTGAAAAATCCTGAAGTATCTAAACTTATTTACAATTATTTTGGAATTATAGACTAAGCCATAGTTTTGAGAAATATTTTTTATTATATAATTATGAATCATATGATACTAGATAATTATATCTCAAACAATTAAGGGTTATGCACCTATTTAGTGGGAGCGTCATAAGAGTTGATGAACTCTTCGGATTGATATATAAATGTATGCAATCATTAGTCTATTAATACCAAAATGTTTTCATATATTTCATTATATTCACCGATAAGTTATCACAGACATGAACGTGTGTATTTGATATGTATGTATAAGTCTATGATAAGCTCATAGAATATAAAACAGAAGTAAATAAAATAACATGCGATATAAATGATTCGATTTGATTGAACGAGTGAGTATGTTGGAAAGAGTTCCATATGTACCTAAAATGAATAAAGATTCGGTCTCAAAGGTCACTCCTCTCTATAATATATAATGATGTATTGATAAGGAGTAATCGAACTTTGTTAGACAAAACACTATTAATGATGAGTGAAGTTGAGTTAAACTCTTCCTATAAGGTGTGTACTTAAGAGTAGTGCACAAGGTTAAAATTAATATCATCCAAAGAATAGTTCACAAAACCATACAAGATAAGGGTTTATAGGAAAACCATACATATCCAAGGGGCAGGTTGTGCGAGTTGAAAGACTGCACATAATAATTGTACATAAGAGAACTTGTATGAATCGCCCCAAATAATTTTGGAACGATGTCATTAGATGACTAATTTATGTTGTAAACATAAATATAATATGAACTAATGCAAAATCAATTTTATATAAGGCAATTCATAAAATATTTATGAATGCCCGTTCCATTGCATTTAGAAACAACTGTTGTTTCAAAAATTACCAACTTCATAGCGAAGGAATTTCTTTAAGAAATTATTGGTATAAATGAATTTGGATACGATCCAAGCATAAACTGAATACAAGGGATGAAATGGAATAGATCGAACCTAAATAAACACAATATATTAGAACGTCTAACGAGTATTCTTGTGTATTAAAGAGAAACTATGAGTTTTTTTTGTCAATATCAAGAATAAATAATCCTCAGTTATTTAGTTAAACTATTTAGAGTATTGACTCTATGATATAGTACGATGCATAGATCCAAAATAGATTCTAAGTACATTATCAAACTATGATTTTGATAGTTGTACCCTAAGGGATATGATCCATTGGACCCAAATGTGTCTTTAAGAGAAAGATGAATGCGGTTGGAATATAGTAAGCCATATTGTTAAGAATAATACTATGAATTTTAATTGTTGAAATTAATGTAATAGATTCACCATTCGATGTGCTCAAGTTGGTTTAGATTTTACTCATGAAATTATCGCATAGTATAACATTATATCTTGGTATATATGTGTCAAAGTAGAAAATTTTAAATATAGATTTAGATAAGACCGTTTGCACATAACAACCAACGTGTGTAGAAGTCAGTGGGAGCGATATTATGTTTGTGGGTTTTCAGATACGATCCGAGAATGGATACAAAAGTATCATTCAAAAAAGCATGAAAATTGAACAAGTGTTTTGATAGAAATATCAAATAGTTTGATTATCAGTCAAAATATAGAGGAAGCGTATGCTCATAAAAAAGAACGTTAATAGGTACACAGACATTTCTAAACCGTAAGAAAACAATACAATATTGGTTGTTAACGATATACTTGTGTTAAAATCATCTTTAGTTGTTCCAATACTTGACATTGGATTGGTGAATGATGTCATTTATAGTAAGTATAAAAGATATTGGGAACGTCACTAATGATATGCTAGGACACCTTATTAAAATGGTTAATACAGAATGTGTAAGATGGATTTCTTATACATTGGCAATAAGAATTATCATATATGTTATATTGTCTACGATGTTGTGATTTGCTTATGTATTTGATACAGAAAGAAAATTAAATCCAAATTGACATCACTAACTGATTGTTTGAGATGTTCTTTTGTATTTATGAAATACTAGAGAATTATTTACACAAACAACGAACTCTTTATGAAGGAGTGTTCAGACTTAAACATTCATAAGTGATATTGAGTATAATATTTCAATAACAAATACAAGTTAAGAATATTTAAGTTGGAAATGTTCCAAATGAATGTCTGTGTCTGGTCAATGAAAAAGGCTAAGTGCATCGCCTTGAATTGCGCTGCTATAAAAGCAATGTATATAAATATAAATGCACAAATTTATAACTGAGCTATCGATGGTTTCAGATGTTGAAAATCCCATAACATTGGTATATGATAACAATGTCACGATATAGTTCATAATAGAACTTAGAGCTCACTAGAAGTCGAGAGACATACTATGAATTGTTTCACATGATAAAGATAGTTTATCAGCGTCGGAGAGAGTGGATTGACAAAGTAGATAACTGAAACATAATAGCATATCCGTTCACTGAGGGACCGACCCAATTGGTTTTGAGGAAACTGATTGAAGAAGTTGGAATAAGATTACATAATTGACCCCAAGTGCAAGTGGGAGACTGATAGAGTTAGAGGTATGCTCCAAGGGCAATTATGTGATTTGTTATATATATCTAACTCGATAACCAATCTTGTTCGTAGTAAAAAAGTGTTTTCTTTCTGTTATATACTTGATATAATGTGTTATATTAATTAATTAAAAGCATTTGTGATAGTAGTTACAAAGTGTTGTAACCCTAAATAATTTATCAATATGAAAATAAACATACCATTTTAAATATTTCTAGTCAAGTTGTATCAAGGCTGGATATCGGTATATCCGTTGAGATTATAGTGTGTAACACTCTCTAAATGTTGGGCAGTATATTATTACTCATGACTGTTGGAGACACCAAGGTGTTACGTACTGATAATTATTGGATAACTATGGAATGACTCACTCGGTAGTTTTATGTTGGTTAATATAACTAAGGTTAAATAGAAAATATCAATGTGACAAAATTACATGGTTCTCTTGACTTGAGAATACTGTTGATCTTCAATGTGGAAGCACATCTTTGATTATAATTAAATCATGGCACGGTGTCCCTCGAACGACTATAATTGGCTCGAATGGAAGTATTGGAAGTGAAACATTATTCAAGAGAGGATTATCTCCTTAACTATATGAGGTTAGTATCACGGTCAGCTGAAGTCGACTCAAAGTCAAAGTCTCTGGCCAGAGCATTTCAGTTAATAATAATTGTATTATTGAACCAAGGACTTTTTTTTGGACAATATTGGAATTTTTGCCATTACCAAATTCCATAAGTCTAAAATGATATAGTTTTGACGAAAAGAATTGGTGTAAATAAAACTCACAACTGGGTAACGCTTAACAAAGAAAAATTGGATTTTATCGAAATCAAGTAATCATTAAATTTGACCAAAATGTCACACCACCTGGTAAGTGACATGTCAACGTTAATATTTGAATAGTTCGATATTAATCGCTAACTAAATTTACATCTAACGAGTTACGCAACCAAAACGATGAATAATCCTTTGTCTAAACGATTTGATTAATTTGCGATTATTATAAATTAACTAAATTAATTAATATTTATGAAATATTAGTTATAAAATTTGTTTTGATTTGATAAACAAATCTTATTAAATGTATTTATAATAGTTATAAATATATTAATCGATAAACTAGCGTTTAAATTGAATTTAAATGTGAAATATTTTGTTCGAGCTTTAAATAGGTTTAAAGCCCATATAAGGTCTGGTTATATTTGGCTATAGTGGGGTTATATGCGGCCGTATGATGGCTTGTTATAGGGCTTTAATTTAGATGCCTAGAATGGAAGAGAATGGATAAGTGATGGAGGATCTAGGTCCTAATTTGTCTCTAAATTTTCCTTTATATAAGCATCTCGACCCTCATTTTTTTGATGACTTTAAAGCCTCCATCTTGCCCTATTTCTAGCTGAGCCATAACCCTATTCTCCTCTATCAATTTGAGCTCAAATCAAATCGACTATAGTTCTATTCGATAGCTGGTGCTTATTAGTTCAGGGAATAACACTCTACTAGATTGGAAATCAGTTCGAGGAGCAAATCTCATCGTTTCAAGGTGTACTTATAGGCACTGGACATAATGTACATTTCTAATCTAATTTTAAATATTAATATTATCATATAATGTGTCATTTATATATTATTGTTAGTTAGGGGACGATTCCAATATATAAATATACTGTCACAATAAGATTAGTTGTATGTTTACATATTCCTTTATATAAAAAGTTATATTTTTTCATGTACTTACTTATTGTCAGCACGGCTCAAAATAAAAAAAATATATTTTATGTTTAATTAGTTTGATATTCAACACTTAAATATATACATAATTTACAAATTCTAATAAATTATATTTACACAATATATGGTTATGAAATTTTATACACAAAGTTTCATATATATAATAATTTCGACAAAAATAAAAAATTATTTTTCATATATATATATTATTTAAATATTATTTAAATCAATTAATTATGTAAATTAATTATAATAATATCTATTTATCATAGAAATTATGTTTCATAATTTATAAAATTAAATTAACACTTAATAATCTCTCGGTAGGAAAAAAATTATAATTTAAAATGTTTAATTAATAGTCGAAAGTACAAATAGCTTTCAAAATTATTATAAAATTATAAAATCACATATTAAATATTTAAAATTACAAATTATCATTTATGATATTACTAAAATTTAAAAATTTGGTTTTGAAAGTAATTATTTTATTAAATTTAAATAATATCCATACAGATATTATTTTTAAAATGTATTTTAATTTTTTTAAACTATACCATGTGCATGACTGGTATGCAGGAATATTTAAAATATGTATTTTATATATTTTAAAACATTATTATATACATTTTTACATTATTATTTTATTTATACTCATACATAAATATTATATATATATATACATGTTTAAAAAAAATTATTATATTTATATAAATACTGTTTTTGTTTTTGTAGCAAAAGTAATTAATTTAATATAATTTATAAACGATTTAAATTTATTCATACAGTTATATATATAATGCTAATATTTAATTCTTATGTTTATATATACATACACAAAAAAAATTTAATTAAATAAAAATATAGCTTATATGTATATTTATTTTTGTAACATTTCATGCATATATATAAGTATCTAAACATACATTTGGACAATATATTTGTATATTAAATGAGCTAACATGTCTGTTGCTGTGTAAATCCTAGCACTTATACAGGAAAATGTTATACATTGCACGGGTTGATATGTTACACATGCACACAACACACACACGCGCACACATATATTATATATATAATACATGTATATATATTATATAACATTAATTAAATAATATAAAATAATTTCAAAATTTTAAATAAAATAAAGAGTTTATTCAGAAGAAATTTAGAAATGTTCTAAATAAATTAGACTTCATAGGTCCAATAAAGATCCAAAATGGTAAAAAAAAATCTGAAATTCACCCATTACTTCCGCTACGGGCAGACCTAGTTCCAATACAAATGCCTCATGTCGTCAGAGTTTGAAACATCTCTACACGCTATCTTATGTCGTAGATTCATCCCATCACATTTCTGAATGCATTACGTTGAAGCGTCATGCCTTCGTCTCGTCATTTATCGTCGATCTTTATCACATCGCAACCATTGGAAATGAACGTCGAACGATCGAACGAACATACGTACACGAATACCGGAACATCACGTGCACATTCCCATGAGCCCTCGACTCAATTTGCCACCACGCAGAGTGGTCGGTACCAACCACAAATGGTCGACCCCGATCACTTGAGCCAAGCCTAAAACTTCACTAGAAGTTTTTCCTTTCCTTGGTTTACTGCTTGGTGACCCTAAGCAGTTTTCTTCCAGAACCGAAGCAAATACCAAACTCCTCGAACCAGAAAGTGATCGGCCCCGACCACTTTTCCTCCCTTAAAAAATTTGATTAAGTCCCAAACTTCATCTCCATAGCACTCTCATGCTTGTCTCAAAGCAGTTGCACCAGAAACCAAAAGTAGTTGACCCAAAAGCACGAAGTCGTCCCCATCACCGACCTGATTTTCCTCAACCCGAAACCCGAACTTATCTTCTTCTAGGCTCAACCCAAAGTTCCACACTCCAAACCCAAAACAAACACTCCTATGATTCGAAGCATGGTCACCACCGAGCACTTTTTGCTCACTACCGACCACTTTTGACGATCACATTTTGGCTACCAAGTCAATTCCAAATCACTTGAAATTTGACGTGCAGACTCCCCAAAACTTCAAGAACATTATATCCAAATTTCGTCGCATTCCGAACAATTTGATGTCATTTTCACCAAATGACATATCACAATCCTAACTATGCAAAACAACTAGAAAACACATAAAGCAATCTATAAAAATATCAAATATCATCATACAGCATCCAAGCAATGCATATAATCCATCGAAATACAATTTACAAGCATATATTGTCCTAGTTTCGATTTTATATAAAATAGCAATTATAGTGGGTAAATTGTATAAAAACACATCAAAATCCAAATCTACCTTTTAAAATCTGGTTCTATGGTGTTATTAATATCAGATCTATGTTTTGAACACTTAAACTTTAATTATCGTATCAAAAATCACATTTTTTCTATATAGATAAGCAAATCACAGCGAGAGAAAAAATCACTAACCTTGGATCAAAGCACACGAATCCCTAAGCAGATCTGATGCAGATAAGTCCCAACATGAATTCCAAAGTCCCAAACCAGTAGATCTACTATTCTCTTTTGTTAACCTCCCTTAAATCCCTTAGTTACACTAAATAACTTGGTTGAATATTGGTTTTTAGGTCTAATTTGGATTAATGGAGGTTAGGATGCGATTAGAAATGAAGAGGAATGAATGATGATGGTTGGGAGCAAGTGGTATTAACCCTAATCCCAAATTGGGCTATTAAGCTACACTAATCACCCTCTAATTACCCATTAATTGCTCGGAAGCAGTCAGAACTTCAAATAGCCATATCTCATAAAAGGTAAGTCCAAATTCTTAATATGATCACTCTACAAAAAGAGAAACTATTATCCCAATCTTTTGAAAGTGGTTTCGGACCCTAATTCAACTTCTATCAAAATTATAGGATTTACAAGATTTTCAGGGTCAAAACTATCCGACAAAATTCTAAAGAAACGAAATGACACTTATTGACATTTCCTAAAGTTATAGAGTTATATGACCTCATATGAATTTAAAAATAATATTTTACGATCCTTTTATACGTAAAATATGGGTCATTACAATTCATATCATTATATTTTTTTATTAATAATTAACATTTAATTTATTTATTCAATAATTAGTTTTATTTCATTAAAAGTAACTTTTAATTAAATGAAATTCGAAAGTATTTATTTATAATTTACCTTAATAAAACAAGATACACACACACACACGTGTGTGTGTGTGTGTATATATATAACATTTATATATACATACATATATACACATATATCAATATATATGCTTGTTTTAACTAATTAATTATTTGATTAATCCAATTAATTAAATTATCAAATAATATTGAAAATATTAATTTATTTCAAAAAAAATTTTGAAAAATATCTTATAACCATTATAAAATTTTGTTTTATATTTTAAATTTAACTTTTAAATTCAAAGTATATTTTTTAAAATTTCAAACAGAATTTTGAAAATTAGCCCAAGGCCCAAATCAATTTATGCCTTTACAATTGGGCCAACCATTTGGACTTACTGCATCATTGAGCCAGCCATTAGCCAGGGAGGGGAGAATATATCTGATATCATTGAAGGAACCAAGCTGATTGGAAGCAGGTGAAATAAGCGGATTTCAAAAAGAAATTCCTATTTTGGATCATAGTATGCTAATAAAGTCTAAAGGTTTATATTAGATTCAATCTATTTAATTTAAATAAAATCATATTTTATTTTATTTTTCCAATCTAATTAGTAAATGAATTTAATAAATTATAATTAATATTATTAATGAGTATATCATTATATACTCATATGTGTATAATGTTTAAGTGTAATATAATAATGTGTACATGGATAATGTCTACGTATATAGATGTTGGTGTTTTCATCTATAGCATATATGTTCATCATTTATATATTTTATGATTATCTCAAAATAATATATCTATAAAATAAATAGATATAATTAAAATTCAAAATTATTAAATGAAATAAAATATAAAATATGTAATCTAATTTAGACTAAGCCTTTAAATTAATTAAAATAGATAGTTAAGACTTGGTAAAACATTTTAAATTCAAATATGGATCTTAAGATTATTAATCAAAATATGTATATTGAATTTAAATATATAAATTAATATTATAAAAATACGTTATCAACCGAAAATAATTTTCTTAATACACATACTCACACTATTTTGAAAAAAAACATATAAAATAATTTAACATGAAAAGGAATTTATAGATATATGCATATATCATAAAATAAATTTAAAATTTTTATAAAATATATAAGTGTAAATGTTTTGGCTAGGAAAAATATTTTTTTTTTGAAATTAATTTATTAATCGGTTATATATATGTATATAATAATTAGTAATGAACAATGTATTTAAAATAAATTAATATAATGATAATTATATATAAATACAGTCTGGCCAAAAAGTATTTTTTTAAACAGTCTGATGCATTTTATATTTAATTTATACACACACACATTGTTTAATAATATTAGAAACAACGCTGTATTAAATTATTATATGATATATTATAAAATTACTTTCCACCATAAAATATATTTTTATTATTACCGAAAGATGTCTAATAATTATATATATATATATTATAAAATGAGTTAAGGTATTTTGGGGTTAAAATTGTAAATATTCATTTAAAAATAATAAAATATATTTATAATATTTAGAAAAATGTTATATACATCTATTAAACTATATACAACCTAAAATTTATATATATATATTTTTTTAAATTTAAAATTTTAAACTTAAGTTTCATACAGATTAATTGTTTAAAATTTGTTTGATGCATTAATATTTATGAAAGACAATTATCACACATATAAAATTGTTAAATGGAATGAATAACATTTATGTATATACATAGAGAGAGAGTGAATTACCTTGCAAAAGATTGCCTTAGAACCACATCTTGATCTATCAGTTCCTAGATTCTGAATTAGCACCATTGTTGTTAACAATCGATACTTCACTAGTGGATCTAGTTGTATTTTAGTTGATTGGATGTGATGGAGTTAGAAAAATAGAAGGGGGGGCTGATTGGATTTGTAGCCATGAAAAGGAAAAGAGGAGTCAAAAAGTAGAAAAACTAAGTGGAGGCTAGGGCTTGAATTTAAAGTGTGATTCAGAAAGAAATGTATGCATGTTTCTCTCTTAAAATTTAAACACTAAGCCCCCCTCTTCCTCCCATTTTAGGCTAGCCATATACCCATTCAAATATGGAAAAAATTCCATAAACCCCTTAGTAATTTATTTAATTTAAATCAAATTTAAATTCTCATCGATATCGTATATCAATACACATGTATATAACTTTTATATACACACCCAATAAATTACTAATAGCACCCTGAACAATTCTAGATGCCACCCCATTTTAATAAACACACCCCATACAACAAGTACAATAACAAAGTATATAATAGAAATCAAGTATATTTATTATGAACTAAATCGACCATCGAGTTAGATATATTAAACAAATCACATAATTACCACTTGAGCATACTCCTAACTCCATCAAATATGAGTCACAAATCTCTTCATTCTACAGCAATTTGTATTTGAAATTATTTTGTAAATAAAGTTGCAACAGGCAATAGGCTTTTAATCTCCTAAAGTTTTGGGGTCTTTAACCTTAGGAATCAAAGAAACGAGGGTATGATTAAAACATTGAAGAAATTTTCATGTTTCAAAAACCTCATTTATGCTATCGCATAAAGAAGTTTTAACTTGATTCCAATGTATTTTATAGAATTTGGTCACGAAACCGTTTGGACTTGGACTTTTATTATCTCTAGAATTAAATATAGCGCATTTCACTTCTTTTATATCAAGTGGAACAAGGAAAATCTTTTAAACTTCTTCATTTAAAATACCTTTACATGCAAATTTTAGAAAATTTCAGTTTGATCATCGTCATTGTATAAGTTATAAAAATAATTTATGGCCCCTTTGCTAATATCATTTTTGCTTATGCCTATCCCTTTGTCATTAAACAGACATCCAATATTGTTAGAGTTCCTTCTGATATTCATTTTTGCATAGAAAAAATTTAGCAGCATCACCACCACCATAAGTAAGCCAATCGATATTGCTTTTTGTTTCAATTTACAAGCATGTGTATGTTTTCTGATAAATTTTCCATCTCCATATAGATTTTTGAATGTATATCTGAAGTTTTGTTCTAATTATAAGCAAGTCTGACTGATCGCACATTTCGTTCATAACTTTTATCCTTATCTGATTGATTGATAATATTTTGTTCATAACTTTTAATACCAACATTGTTGTTGTGTCCAAAGCACGAACAAGTATTGCATTCTGGAGGTAAACATTCACATTCATTTTTTGCTCAGCGTTTCTCTATCATGTAGCGTAACATTGAGTCCTCTGGTAATTCTTCTTCAGCCCTGATTTCAACCAACATTCTAGCAAAATTGAGCTTTGTCTCTTTAGAAGTTGCCTCATCTAATTTGATGGGTTTCATAACAGTGCTAGCGATAGCACCAAAAGCTTTTTTATCCTAGATTTTAAAATTAAATTCAGGAAAGATCATCCAAACAGGGATGGTAGTTAAAAGATCTTTATCCAATTGCATATCATTGAACCATTTTTTTGTCATGACTATTTGATGCGGATTAAGAGAAGATAGTATAGTTTTAGGGGAGGAGGAGATAAGAAAGAAGAAAATGCAGGAAGAAGAAAGAAATATAACAGAAAAGAGAAATGATTATTTTTTTCCCAGCTTGCATATTTCATTTCGTAGTAACAATATATAAAGCTGAATAGATGTTTCTAGAACAATATTTGGACAGCTGGCCCATAGCTATTTGCTAATCTTTCATAGCCAGTATATTTTGTAACTAACACATATTAATAAAAGAAAAGTTTGTTATGCAAGTTGTTGGAATCCGTTATGCCAGTGCAGGTTTCATAATAGGGCAGTGAGGTATTGTGCCATAACCGTATCACTATTCTACCATCGAAGCAATAAAATCCACTCTTTAACAATTTATCACAATTAGCCTCACTACAAAATTTAATGAAGAAAAAGCCATTAGCGAGAGATCTCAGAATTACAATTGATTTTTCAAACTCTGTCGATGTATGCTTTGAAATGTATGTAGTAAGGTTTGATTTCAAACACATAAGAAAGATTAGCTCCTTCCCCTTTTTGCTGGTTCCGACAATCAACTACTTTTTTATTGTTTGCTTTTAACATTGAGCTTCTGTCAACTCCCCTTGTTTTGCTTTTCACCACCAGTAAATTTATAAATTTTTTGTAGACAAAATTGCCCTCAACCCTTTCGTGGTATATTATAAACGTGATAAAAGTGGATTCTTAAAAAACCAAGTTCGAATCAAATGAAGAAACATAAGAAACCAAGCTTCAAATAAGTGATGAAATACAAGAAACCAAACTCAAAGTCACTGAGGAAACACGAAAAACCAAATATGGGACGATTGAAGAAACCTAACAAACTAAAATTGAAGTGAATGGGGTAACCTAACAAACCACGCTCACTTGAAGCGTAGTTAACATGAATTTTCCATTAATGATAACAAGTACATGTTTTCTTTTAAAAAGTAGTTTGATACAAATGTTGGTTTTATGTAAAACCTCTCTCGTTTCGAGCGAGATTTCTTACAAATCCTTGCTCAGTCCGATCGAGATTTTTTACAAAACTTTGTTCGGTCCAAACGAGGTTTTCTATAAAACAAAGTTGAATTCGAATGTGATTTATTATAAAACCCGATGTTATAAATTTTAAAAAACAGGGTTATTTATGGAATAAAATGAAGGGTTAAAAGAAAAGGGGAATTAATTTAAAGGACAAAAATTTGTATATTTTTAGCCACAAGGACACGATCTCAATATTTTTACCACAAGAACAAACATTCTCCTAAAAATTATTCATAAGGACAAACATTCTTCCAAAACTGTTACTGAACTAAAAACTGATACTTAAAAACTGCTGCCGATAACTACAAACTAATACTTAAAAACTGCTATCAATAATTAAAAACTAATACCTAAACAAAGTTGTCCTTCAGGCTAAAATATTGAAGGTCTGTTTTTAAGGTTAAAACGCTGAGAAATTTTATGCTTAACAATAATTTCCCGTAAGAAGAAAATAGCGGAATGTGTAGTTATTCCTTAATTTCTGAACTTTTACCATATAAATCCATTCCCGTTGACCATTTTGCCTTTCCTTTGATAAGTCTTTTAAAGAAAGAGACCAATTTGACCATTTTCTTACAGAAAAAGGAAAATAGCAACTTGGTCTGATACAAAGCACTTAACAATTGCTAATTAGTTGGCGAAACTATTTTTTACATCCGATCAACTGAACGAATGAAGAAAGAAAGAAAGCAAACTGTTATAAACAAAGCATTAGTGAAAAATGAAATCATAAACAACACCGCACATATACCACGCACAAAGAAATGGTCAAAGGTGTAGCTACCAGATTTACAAAAAGGATCACATCCTTGTTCATTTACAAGTTTGTTGATTCTACACGATGTAAGGTAAATAGTAGCAAAGAATCAAAATTACATGCTTCATCTGGTATCCGTTCTTTCTTCCTTTTGTCAGTATATATTGTTCCTATACACTCGAGGAGTCTGTAATACAGTTATCCAAGCTTGTTGAGCATAAAGCAAGACCTTGCCCAGAGCAACAAAATAGATACAGTTGTTTATTTACATTGGCTGCAGCTCTTGCTCAGGAACAGCTGCGTCAACCGGCAAATACATGCCAGCTCCCGTTGACCTCTTTTTCCAAATATGCCAGATTAACACCGATGCAATGCTAATTACAGTAGCAACGGAAACTCCAATCAGCATTACCCAATAGTTTTTTTGCCACCATGTCCTGAAACATATCATTATATCAAGCTGTAAATATATTAAAAACATGCTTATAATCCTAGCAAATTAACCGACCTCAACTTTTCAAACTAAATTGAATTGAGATGTACTGTTCAGTTTGTTTGTTTATTTTTATTTTATTTTTTTAACTTAGCTATTATAACATCAGACCATGCTGGATTTTTTAAATATGTTATTCCCATGAGTTTTTACTATTTTCTTGTTAACTCTTTCATTTCTGTTAGAAATTTGATTTGTGTTTCCTTATGAGTGATATAAATTCTACTGTGAGAGATTTTAACTCCATTTTTCTGTGTTTATTCTACAAGGTATTCTATATGGATTTGGAACCAACACCTATGACTACACAACATAATGGTTATTTGCTGTAGTACATTTCTTAGTTTCATTTGCATATGCATGAATGTTGGCTCTTAATGTATGCCTAGGGGATCAAACCCAATATTTTCAGCAACAACTTAATCTATAAGCCTTACCACTTGAGATAAGTGACCGTTGTGTGTTATGTGTGTGTGTTTTCGTGCGCATGCCTGTGTGTATGTATGTATCAGGGCCAGCCCAAGTTTATATTGGGCCCTGCACAACTTACTACTTTGGGCCCATTGCAAAATTACTTAGTACTTTTATGAGATTGTTACTACAGTAAAACTCTATTATAAAATACATGATTTACATCAACTAATCCCCCTCCCTCCCTCCCTCCCTCCCTCCCTCTCTCTCTCTTGGAAAAACAAGCATAAGTTTATTCAGAAGTAAGCAACTTACAAAAGGCAGAGTGCAAAATATACAATGAACCAAATCAACAACCAACATAATCCAACAATTTCTCTTAATGCATTTTCATTGATAATAGATTTTAATTGTAAGTTGATTTCCATTGCAAAATACTTCAAGTTCAGCTAATGACGTATCATTAAATATATTTGTTGAGAATTTGATAACAAGAAAAAGTGGTCAATCCAAATATACAATCAATGTTTTTTTTATAATTCAAATATATAGTTAAAGGAACTGATAATGAGATGCTAGCTAATTACTTAAATGATGTAAGAGTACCCTATCAATTAACTATTTTCAACTATATTTCTCAAACAAAATAAAAAATAGATAAAAGATAATATATTCTACGGATTGAACAAATAAACTAATATATTCTAGATTCATTAAATGTATCTAACAAATTTTGAAATACAATGATTTTCTCCACCAAATTCAATGAGTTAGATGTTATCAAGATTTACTATTTCCAAGACCAGTAATAACATTTAATGAGTAAAACAAAATGTTGGAACTAAATCTAAGTGACATAAAAATTAGGTTTAAGTAAATTACCTAATTCGCAAGGGAGATGTAAAGGAATCATCAAATTTGCTGTTCATGAAGATGTAGGTGTACCTTTTGAATTTAGAATAATTTACTATTATAATAGTTGATCTGGAAAATGATAAGTTTTGAAAAGAAATCAAGTAGATAAAGAAGAAGATACGATTTCAGAAGAGATGTACACAGAAGATGAGGAGTTGATGTAGCCTGTTTAAAGAATAAAGGGGCTAAAAGAGTTTTATTTTATTCCTATGGACTAACATTCAATTTCCAATTGGGTTTACAATTTTTTAATATATGGTATAATACTAAATAATTTGGGCCTCAGTTGAAATGAGGGCCCTGGGCCATCGCCCAGGCTGCCCAGCACAAGGGCCGGCACTGATATGTAAGTATGTATGCATGTATATGTATGTGCATGTGACACTGTGTGTGTACCACTGTTGTAACAATCCTTCTAGGCTCCCGCTTAGAGGCCCCGCCTAGGCACTAGACGAGGCTTACCGCCTAGCGATTCTCCTAGACCCTCCTAAACAAGGTTTATCGCCTCATGTAAGAATTGAAACATATATTAGACACTAGTTAGATATTTTTTAAGGTTTATTGTCACATAGAAGCATCAATGTGCTAGTTTTAAGCGGTCTTATCTTCATGGCTACTCCTAAGCACATCCAACATCCCAAATTTTCAATTTATATCAATTGATACTAAACAAAACACTAAAATTTTATTCAAGATACACGAGTTATCAAAAACTCCTATCTCTGATTAATCCCTGTCTAAACGATTAATCTCTAGTTCATACTTACCGCCTAGCATCCGCCTAGCGATTTTTACAACCTTGGAGTGTACATAGAACATTTTTTTTGGAAAGGATATACAATTTGTGAAAAAAATAACTAGAATATCTAGAATACAGGGGACATGGACAAGAGAATATTGCGAATGAATCTTATACCTTGTAGATGGAGGTTCAACTTTCCACTCACGCAACTGATAACTTCCAAAAGTTTTTGGCAGGTTCACACGATGTTCAATCAATCGAGCAATTATGCCCTACACATACCAAAGCTGTTTTAAAATCAAACCTATGTTTTGTTGCAAGTAGAATGCAGAAAACAATTAACCATATACCGTTGCCGTTGTATTCGACATGTAGCTAGAAGATCTTGCTGGAAAAACTGCCCATCTTAGAAGGGAACTGTTTCCTTCTCTTGAGGAATTCAACAATTTCACCTGCAACCATTTTAAAGTCGAGTCCATTATTGCGAGAATGCAGTAAGAAAATAGACATTTGTCACAACCATATATGTTGGAATTATACAGGGACACTGTACTGTTTGTTTATCTAACGTAGAATTGTTATAGGTACAGTATTTAACATTTAACAAACTCCATTATTTTATTTTTGTACAAGAAATAATTGATAAACTAATCATTCATTAAAAAAAGAAGTGCTCAAAAGATAATGATAGACTTTTCTCATTCCTTCACATACAAATGTAACTATGTATATGTAACAAACAAGTAACAAACAATTCCCTTGTATTATTTTTCGTTTATACTTCTATAATGAGTTGGTTATGAATTAAAAATTTAGGAAAACATCAACAAAGAGATTGTTGGTAGATTTTTCTCATACCACGGTGCGTGCGCGGGCACGCACACAAGCACACCCCTAACACACACAATTTTATATGTATCTCTACTCTGCTAATAATTCACAGAGGAGAGGTGTTAACATCGAAAATATTGTTGAAAGCTTTTCGTCAAAACTTCCAAATCTACCATTTCTTAAAATAATTAATTATTGCAATTTTGACAGGTTATGTTTTAACAGAGGCTATATGCATTCTAATTTTTTTAATTCCAAAATTATTCATTTTGTATTGTACAGATGAAAAAAATGTTGTACAGATGAAAATATTCTTGTGTAGCACTTTAATCCAGCACCCACTAAAAATAACTGCAAACGAAGAAATAGGCCCGAATATAAACTCAACCAACCCCCCCCCCCCCCCACCCAAACAACAAACCACCACCAGAACGCATGCACAGATTCGTACATACGTGTATATGTCTGTGTGCGTATGTATATACATATATATGTAGTATGTATGTGCATATATGCACTGTATGTATGGATGTATGTTGAAGCAGCAACTTTCAGACTAGGGTGGGTCCCACACTCCTAATAGATTGGGTTTTATGCCCATCTTGCAGCCCTTGTCGAGATGCTTAGGATGGAACATTCATATGACTAAATCCAATGTCATATGAATGATATATTCGCTTCACAACATATATTGCATCATTTAATTTTGTCTCGGGTCGGGAAAATATAACATGTGTGTATATATAGAAAGTTGTGTGTAACACATCAACCCCACATGGTTTTCATGTTGGTGTGTGTATATATAGAAAGTTGGTTGTGCGTTCGAGTTCCGATAACAAAGATGAACATATACAACCCTATAGATTTATTGGAGTATGTGTCATACTTCTTCAAAATTTACAAGCATTTTGGTTCTTTGGATCTTATAAAAAGGTTAAATGGTAAGAAAATAGAAGAAATAGCCTAAACTCCAGAAAGGCCGGCACATGAACACATGTGCAGCATGTACAATGGACATTTATGATGCTTTTGATGACGCATTTGGCAATGGCATTTAGCAATGTACCGGGCCAGATCGGATTAGGCCTTGAAAACATCATTCTTTTTTGCTTTAGGTTTCCATTAGAACTACAAACAATAAATGTGAACAAACATAATAATTGATAAAGGGTTGGAATCTTTCCAACCAGCATATGTTCAAAACAAATGCCATGTCCAAAGGATATTTCCCTTCCTAAAAACAGATAATGAAATTGGAAGAAAAAAATTACAAAAAAAATATCACTCTCTTTCCTAATCAATTTTTGTGTTATTACATCTCCGCAATCCCCTTCAGTTTTAGCCCTTAAATAGCCTTCTAATATCAATGAGCAGTAACAAATTAAAGGATGCATTCAATATGTAAGTAGGAGAAAGATGAGAGAATGTTATATTCTCATCAATCCACTGATTTATTACACTTGATGGTTGATATCAAGTGGCTATGTAAGGGCTATGGTTCCCTTACACACAGGCGTGTGCATGCACACATTGTGTGTGTGTTTGTGTGTGTGCATGTATATAATGCGTGTGTATATGTATGTACGTATTTATATGTACAAAAAGGTTCAATGGCATCCCTCCCATTTAGCACTTTTATCATATTTTGAGCAACAACTACGAATACTACAAAACTTTATAGATACGGTCATATTATAGTCAAGTTCAGCTTCATAAAAATTGGGTTCATTTGAATCTACTTAACATAATGAATTTGGTGTTTAAAATTAAAGGTTGAAATAAATGTTTCAAGAGTTAATATTTATTCATAATTTTGAAGAGGTTAGAAATTTTGAAATGATCTCATTGTTGTAAAGATAATATTCATAATGTAGATTAAACCTCTACAAAAATTTATAGCATTTGAAATAGTGTAACTCAAAACAAGATAGGGTGGGGGCAAAGGGAAGCTCCAAATGAAAGGTTTTCCCTCACACACACACTACATTTGTGTGCTACATTGTAGGTTATGTTGACAATTGTTTTGTCAACATCATTAAGTCGTATTAACCATTTTTCTTTCCATATCAATAAAAAAATCATTGATAAAATCAATTTAACAGCATTCACCTGATTGGTATCAACTTCCAATTCATGTGCAATCAGCTCTGTAAGTTCTGTGACATGAGGCATTATATCTGAATATGGCACATTCAAGGACATGTCAAAAGTTATGAGCCCAACTTGGATTTGACCTGAGAATCATTTGTTATGTTGAACATAAGTATCTCCAAGAAAAGAGTCAATGCTTCTTAAAGTAGCATTCCAGGTGCAAAAAATAGCATGTCTTTGTATAGTCAAAATTTATAACCTAAATTGATCATCACATGACATCCACTATTGAGGGAAAAAAAAAACCTTAAGCATCACATGACAGTGTACACGATGAAAACAAGAAGCGGTAATAGCTAATCAGCTAAAAGTGTAAGGGAAACAACCAGGGTATAAAAGTAATATATTCTCCTTTTAACAAAAGTGGCTTATAAATAATAAGAACAAAGTCAAAATGACGGTTTAGATGCGAGATTGAATCACGATCAATAAATTTGAAAGATTATTAGCTGTTTTCTTATAGTACTACTTTTACAATTTTACTGCAGTTAATTGCCCAAGCAAATACTTTTTTAGAATTGTCCTTTCATATGTAATCATTCTTTTCAAAATTGATGTGCTATGTACAACTCCAGGGATTAGATGTTTGTGAATTGTATTCCTGATCTTTGTGGTTTCGACTAATATTGCTGTACTGGAACTATTCTGTGGATAAAGATATAAAATGGTTCAACTAAATATTCAAGGTGCATTTGCAGGCAAGGTTACACCGCTCCCGCTTTTGATGCATGCGCGGCAGGAACGGATAACCAGGCCAAAATTCTCGTTTCCCATGATACATAAATTTTGTTTCGTTAGCGGCCGATGCGTCTGAAGCACTGGACAGGTCAGATGCAGACCACTATTTTTCAATATTTTCACACCATTTTTTAACCTTCTTTCTCAATTCCCACAAATAATTATTCTTCTTTCTCACACCTCCAGAAACACAATTTTTTTTCTTCCCTTCTCCTTTCCAGCTCCTTTCAATTACTAATTTCGTGAGTTCATTTCACTTCATCAAGAATGCATACTCAGAGTATTAATCGCATTTAATATGCCACAATGATGAATGAAATTGGTAAAGATCATATTTAAGGATTTCTTTGTGGTTCAATACAAACCGAACATTGTGGCTCGACTCAAAATTAGTACAGCATCACATATCATGGGATGGTAACATGTGCCCTGGGCACGCATTTCGTAAATCTATATAAATAGCCTGATGATTTTTGTATTCTTATGTAATCAATAATGGTCCGACCATAAAACCGTGAGCCATGGCCTCCGACGGTCTGGAGTGGAGAAAAGCCGTGAGCTGCATAAATTTAATCGTGATCCGACCTTCATAAAATCGTTGAAAACCGCATTTTGGAGGAGAAGAGTAGTACTCATGGTGGGGTAGAATTAATGGTGAGTGGAGATTGTTAGAGAAGAAGTAAACTGGAAAAAGAGAAGAAGTAAACATTTAATAGTACAAAGCTGTACAAGTTCTTAGCTGTAAAGTTGTAAACATTTATTATGTTCATATTTTGAAGGGATGAAAGGTGAACAAATAGTAATATTAATTTTATAGTGTCAGCTTACATCTTTAGCCAAAACTTTATATTGAAATTTTCTTCTCTTTATTGAATTACAGTTTAAAAACAAATTTTATAAAATTGTATTGAACCCACGGTCAGGTCACCCGCATAGTGATCTGAGCGTCCAGGTTTGAGTTCGGAAACAGCCTCTTCGCAATGCGAAGAAAGGCTGCATACATTATCGACCTCCCCAAAGCCCGCTATCGTGCGAGAGTCTCATGCACTGGGTTCCACCTTTATTGAACCCACGGTCCGATAGGTTGAACTATCGTAACCTCCGACCTTATGTTATCACAGTTCAATTCACAGTTCGGTCTTCAAAACTATGCACAGAGCTAAATATTCTGTTATTTTATAGTTACATTTTTTTATAGCGGCTCTTAATGTGTCCCCACTAACCACACATTAACATAAGCCATATATGATGGCTTAAAATCCTCTCAATGTTACAATGTTTTACATGATGAAACAGAGGTAAGGTAACTGATTATTGGCTATAAAACTAAAATTAATGGAACTATGTATGAAGTTTATCTAATGGAGGTTCGTGTAATCACCCGGTATAATTGGATTTACAGAGTATACAAGCTGTATACCAAGTATAAATGTATTCATAACGAAATGATGCCATTTTTTTCATAACATGGACTCACAATGGTGAAAACAACTGTGTATCAACTATTGATCAACACTGTGTGTTCAATCAAGATATTATATGTTTAGCCAATAGGGTTGGCTTAGTTGGTTGATAACTCTGACTACGCGACTAAAGGTCATGAGTTTGATCTCCGAAATCAACACTTGTTGGCACTACCGAACCATGTTCAAAAAAAAAAGTCTATTAGTAACTATATTTACCTGAGTTTTCCTCTTATCAAGCATTTAAATGCATGACCATTAAACAAAAACTCATATTTTGAATAATAGAAACAAATCCATTTAATAAAATAATAGATTAAAAATATAAGAAAGAAATATTATATCTCCAAGATTAGTAAAAATATTGCTTGCACTGTAACTATGACGTCAAAGCCCTGCAAAAGCGACGCTAAAGCCCTTATTTTCGGCCAACAGATTTTGCAACTTAGCGCTCTTAAATGACTATCCGCTTAAAGATTTGCTATTTACCACTTAACCCACTAAATCAATGTTGTTTAGCACCTGCTTTAACAGTTTTAATATATAAAAAATTAGTTTGTCCAGTTCATTTTTATATTTAATTAACAAGGCTAGGTAGATACCCAAGTTCTATGCCTAAGCACATTTAAGTTAAATTGCCATTTCTAACCTGAAATCTGAATTGTATAGATGAAGACATTTATGGGGTTTGTTATATCTAAGTAAACAATTATTTTATCCTACACCAATGATGTAATACTAATATTAAATTGATTTTGCCAATTGGATTTTGTCTTGAATAAAGTTTTCACACTTCCGCTATTTTCTGTTACATCCTCGCTATTTCCCTTCTATGGCTTTTTACTCCACCACTACGGAACCATTGACCACTTTAACTGCACATCAATGTAATGTGCCATAATTGCTGCTGAAACATCATAAATTACTTTTAGCAAAATGTGCCACGTAGATTTATAACTTTGATGTCTGATCAATATATTTGTACCTCTTGGTGTCTAGTCCGCTTTTTTTTGGTTAAATGTACATTATATATTAACATGGTCAATTACTGCAATGTATCCCACACTTTTTTGGTTGTTGTTATGCTACATTATAGAGTAGGGCTGTTATGGTAACGGTAAATTTACCATTACCAGCCAATCGGTTACCATTTTCGAGTGAAATCGGTATACCAGTTTAATCGGTATGGTAACGGTAAATTTACCATTTTCTATGGTAAATCATCGGTAACATTTCTTCAATACCAGCGGTAACAGTAATTTTACCAGTCAATTTATAATACATATATATTCATGTAACATGCTTTACTATAGGCATTTAGAACCAAACAAATGATTACATTTAGTTTATTAATCAGGTGAAATAATGTTAAATACACTTCACTTCTTTCTCATTTACGTCTTTTATTAAGCAACACTATAAATTGTATAATGAAGCACCGTTATGGTGTGAATACGTGTTATGTTACGAACTTTTTTTAGACAAACGGTAATTTACCATTACCAGTGTAACGGTTACCAGATTATCGGTATACCAGTCTTCGGTATACCAGCCTATCGGTAACGGTAAACAATTTTTGCTTACCAGTAAAAATGGTACGGTAACGGTATTTGTGAAATGGTAACGGTAACCATTACCATAACAGCCCTATTATAGAGAGAAAGTAATTATCTTCTTAGCGAAAGACAGGTCAGCCATCGGAATATTTAGCAACATAATATCCTAAAATTGTGGCATGTGCACGGGGGGGGGGGGGGGTGTTCTGGTGGTGGTGGTTGTGTTGGACACACAAATACACATAAGTATATATGTGTGTGTGTGCATATATGTATGTGCTATGTATTTATGTATATATGTATTCCAGTAATATGAAAATACCCTTATCATTTCAAGTACTTATGTTCAATTCCATAAAAAATACGTTGATGTTTATAAATAAATAAACAAACATTCTGCACGTATATATAGCTTTACATAATCTGATCAATATCTGTATAATCTTACTGTTGTTTTTATAAAAAAAAGCAGTCTTTCAGAGCTTTTAGCATGCAGGTCTCGCCAAGGTTTTCTTATTATTAATAGAGATGAATAATTATGCAGCATGCTTTTATGATAATATTCATATTCCATGAATGTTAAAGCAGAAGTACAGTTAACTGCACTAAAAACACTTCAGGTACTATGCTTTCAAGTGCCTCAACAGTATGTTGCCACACGACCCCCTGTACTCCTGAAAGTACAAATAACGACTAATGCTATAAAGAGTTAACCAAGTGGTGATCTTTGACAAAAGATAACTTGGTCAGGACATCATTGTGGTTAAGTTTTGCCTCCAGGAAAACTGAAGCATACCTGTAACAAAATGTTCATCTCCAGTAGGAGACAAAGCTGGTGACATTCCCTCCAAACTTTTATCAGATGAAGTTGGTTCTGTTGATTGGTTGACATCAAAATTCAAATTCTTCCATAATTCAGAACAGTTGGTTTTCCAAAATCCAATCCTTTCATTCCGACGATCATAAGTAACCAACGTATTGCGAACTACGATTCCTGTTATGTAATAATAATGGAAGGTGTGATCATCTTCAATTTGGAAGCCAGAAAAGATTATTATTATTTAACCTAAAATGTGTAGAATGTACTATCACACAAAAATTAAAACAGTACATGGTATAGAATTAGAACAATAAATTTCAGAGTGACAGACAAACATGCAATGTTATTCCAAAACCCAAGGAGAACGAACTTATTGGTTCTTGACATAGTTCAGCACCATATTTAAATCTAACATTTTAATATGTAAATGTATATGTAAATAACATGCTTCTATATTATTTAACTTAAGTATGTTAACAACATTCCAAATAGCATTGATATACAAAATGTTCACATCCAAATAGCACTGGTATATAACTTAACCTGAAACTCCTATAGCATATCATTTGGATGAATGCAGATATATAATGTTACCTCATACTCTGATAGCATAATATTTGGATGAATGCTTTCAGGTGATGTACAGTTAAAAATAAAACTATAACGAGCATACATTATCAAGAGAAAAAATAATCATACCGCCCAAAAGTGTAGTTGGATCTCTTCCATTTGGGAAGATCCCTAGGCAATATGCACCATGAACCTTTGCATGCTTTAAATGATGAGATAATGAAAAAAGGGACATTGCATTAGCAGTTGTATTACGACTAAGTAAGATAATTAAATAACAATTTGGATTTCGCAAACTCATAACTTTTTCTCACAAAAACACATGAACATTGAAATGACTACAACTGTGTTTCAAACAAATAATAACAATTTGGTTGTAGCTGAAGATAAAATTAAGAGAAATTTGTTCTTATGTTGTTTTAATGTTAATACATTGCTTAAAAAAAGCTAGCTTTTGATTTAAAAAATTATTAATTGAGTTTAAATGACAAAAGGTTTGAATATAATATTCTTTTTAAGAAACTCAGTTCATCTAAATAGCAGCTGTGACATTAAAAAATAATTTGGTTAAAATGGTAATTTGGAGATATACCTTAAACAAGTAGTTTTCCGGAGAAAGAGAAAGTTTCTGCCCTTCTCCAAATATCATATCCACCTCTGGAAAAGTATCACTTAAATTGGATATATCGCTGGTAACATAAAATATTGATTTTAACCTAACATCAGAAGCATAGAATTTTCATTTACATACTACCAAGTTACTTTGAATAAGTAGTAGGCATACCTTCCTTCACCAAGAAAACAGATGTCTTTGAAGTTTGGATCTGGACCACCGATTTGTTTGAGATGTACGTGGTTCATAAGCTATGGAAATAACAAAAAAAAATGTTAGAAATTAACGATATTGAAATTCATTAATCTTTTTAACCATTAAAAAGTTTTTTTTGTGTGTGTGAGAGAAAATCATTCAAGTTCCTTCGTGCAGATTGTCTTCAGATGTCCGTCATAGGTAGTGTAGTTGGTTGTGTATGTCGGCTTCCACAGGCGAAGTCGATTGTTCAATTGGCATTGGCTACATTATTCATGTGATTTACCTACGGTCGGGTTCTTACAAACACAGAACTGTGAGTAAATTCATCCTAAATATATTAGGTAACGATATGTAACTTTTCCCTTACAAGTCTTATCTTTATATTATGATATAGAAAAATTGGAAAGAAAAGAAAAATCATTGAACTATAACGAGGAAGGGTAAAACATATTTAAGTTATACAAACAATAACATATAAAACAATATTTAGATAGTAAAACTAAATAAATGAAATGAAGTATAATCAATTTGTGCAAGTGCACCGTCATGATAAACATATATAGTGGGTATGAAATTGTAACAATATTCAGTAGGGTATAACAAATCGAGGGAAAAAAAGAAATACCAATACTAAACACGAACAAAAATATTATGAGCCACATGGTAAACAACATGCTTTTTTTTGAAAATCCAAAGAACCAAGCTTAATCGGTAAACTCTGAGGATGTATGCAACAAACATGGCAGATTCTAAAATATATTAAAATAGGAACTGTAGAAGAATGAACAGTGTGAACTTGCAATGCTTTATAATCAGTTGTCTGCTACATTTTATGCTTAGATGATATTATCTGGACATTATAATAAAATTGTTGCAGACAAGTGTATTGGAATTAAATGATATAGATTCTGCATTAATGTAAAAATAATTTATTCTTTGTTGTTCAGTAATAGAAAAATTAACGCCAATCATTATATGAGAAAGGAAATAAAGAAATAAAAAGCAAGTAGAAATAGTAAGGACCAAAGCCATTACAACGAAACAAAAAAAAGAGCATTTACGTGAAGTAAGAACTGGAGGAAACAGCTAAGAAATGATCACTCAAAACACAAAGTCTTGTCAAGGACCGCCAGCTCAAGTGCTGTAGGCTGAGATACTAGAGGTCCTGGGTTTGAAACCCGAGACATCAAAATGAGTTATCTGCTTGAATAAAGTAACGCTCTTATCATAAAAAATAAAAATAAAAATGAAAATAAACTGTTCTCTTTTTATTTAGAGAGTATGAAATGTACAGATTTATGATGATATATATTACATCTTGTCACTACTTCTTATGGAATGAGAGCTGGTTTTTGTTTGAGAGGTGATACAAACTTCCACAATGAGACAATGGAAGATCAGCTTCATTCGATTTTTTCATTTCACATTACTTCAGTTCCTGACTTACTAATGGGACTACAAGCTGGATAGTAAACGGTGAGCTTTTGTGATGAAAGAATATGATTAGGCTCACTGTTGATAGTTGATACTTGAGTAAAAGATAACATCTGTCGATCTGAATGTGCTTTTTTCTCTTTTGAACACAAACCAACAGCATATTGTGACTTATTATTTCTCCATATTATTTAACATACATTAAAGCAGTCCGTAGACATACTAAAATATTCAATCTTATATAAATGACAGCCATATGCTATTCTACTAAATAGGAAAATTTACCAATTGAGACCACTTTACAAAACAGATTGCACATTTAAGCCAATTTGAAAACTACGTACAAAAACATGGCTATGTGGCATAAAACAACATTTTGTACTCTCACATTCCAACCACACCAGTATAATTTTCTTTTGAAAATTGTGTTGACACCATTTCAAATAGCACCACGTAGTTTTATATTTTGTTTTTTGTTTTTAAAAAAATTTGCTGGCAAGTGAAAATGTAAAAAATGTTGTTTTATGACACGTAGGTAGAAACAGATCTGTTTTTGTAAAAGGTTTTCAAAGTAGACTAAATGTGTAATTTGTTTTGTAAAGTGGTCTAAATTGGTAAATTTTCCTACTAAATAAGTGGATAACACAGATGAATAAAACACACAGGTTAATGATTTCACATCCTTATCATCAGAAGTGCAATAAACTTACAATCCAAAAAATATTATAACTAAACAGAGAGAAAACACTAACTGCTTTTCTGAAGGCGACAAAAGCTTGTTCTGGCAGATATGCATAAGTTGTACCACTATCCAAGACAGTTCCATGTCTTCTATCAAAAAGACCCGGATCTAATCGCAATGATTCTCCAGCGACATGTAACTCCTTCAGCTCGATATTGTAATAGGGACTGTTGTCATTCCGAGACTAGGGTGAATGTGGGAGATTATTGAATGAATTTGCACAGGAATATCACACATAGTAAGGTAATTTGCTCATAACCATCATAAGGTTCCCTAAATAGCAATTATACCCCCATATAGTGGTAAAATGACAGAAAATTTGTCTTATTAGCTTAAATTAATTTTGTAGTGGCTTACTTTCTAAGCTAATATTTGATTTGAGGGCCTAAGTGTGAGGGATAATTAGGCAGTTGTATGCAATTAGCTGCTTAATCCTAAAGATCAAGTGTTATCAATCGTGTAGTTCCATCCTTACCTGCGTAAGGGGTCTGAATGTGAAAAAACCATATTAGAAGGATGAGGAATTCCACCAAGAACCATTGCACCTCCACCAACATCCATTCCACCATAACATAGAGAAAATGAGTCACTAATAGCACCCTTTGCAACAAGCTGATCCATTATACTTAGTGGCCCCCTCCCCAGACCAATTATACCATCAGCATGTTGTGTGAACAGATCACCAGTCTCAATATTCTCACACCCAAATATTGCACGTTGGGGCTTCAAAGAGCTTTCCTTGCCAAACGACATTATGTCTTCACCAAGCAAACCACTACTTGAGCTCATTTCTGCATATTGTCTCTCATAAGTACATTGATTCTTATCAGCATCACAAGTACAATCAGCATTGCATTTCACTGGTACATAGGATTCTGACTTATCAGGTTGAAACTTCGGATCCTACATATTATAGAAGTATAAGAAATAAAAATTTAAAAGTATGCTGAGAAAAAAAGGAGTGGGTGAGGATAATTGTAATGAACCATAAAATGGCTATTTTGAGAGAAGACCCGCTTTCTTGCCCAATTTATAATAAAGAAATGAGAAATTAAGCTCATTATATATAAATTACATATAACTTGCTTCATAACTAGGATACACTATCAATATATGATGGTAAACATTAAAATAAAGGTTTAAAATCCAAAGGCTCGCTATATTAACATAATAATAAGAAAAGATGAACTCCCCTATTCTATATTGAAAGACTTTATCGTGTCTGACATACATTATCAAAGAAACAAAATGATTAACGACTCTCTAACTGTGCTTTTGCCTTGATGGATGAAAAAATTATCACCGGATAATCTTCTAGTAATTTGCTGGTGTTGTCATAGATGGTCTGTGCATAAAAGCTGAATTATTTCTTCTACGGCTATTTTTTTTGTTTTTGGAAATTTGGTACATTTCATCAATGGAAAAATAGTTACGAACACAAAATGTAAAACTTCTTCAATAATATATTTACAATATATTCTGATAGCAGCAACGGCATTCCTTTGAACATCCAATGTGTCTGCAAACCGTTCCTTTTTTTTAACCTCCATTTCTTTCAAATGATCACATTTAAATATTTTTCTTTTCCCTCTTTCTTCTAACATTCAAACCTTAATTTTAGAATCTAAAAGCCCTACTTTTAAATCTATAGATTAAATAATCAAATTTATCCACTCAACATCAAATTCATCTGAATTAGATTATGTTTCTTCATGCTTGCTTTAATATGAGTCATTTATATTGGATTATTTTAAGCTTCAAAAATGTAAAATCTATGCTTCAAAACTAAAATTGAATTTGAATCACAAATTTCAATCTTAATTTTTAGACTGATTTTTTTAATACAAATTTGGTTCTGAATAACATAATTTGAATTTGAATTTGCAACACAACTGGAGTTCAAATTTCGATTTCGAGATTTCGTATGAAACTTGTTGGTTAAATTTAACTTCGGGTCTCTAATACCCCATATTTATACCAAAGTTGATATTTTAACCCTGCACATAGAAAGGATAACTATAGATTCAAATTGTATAGCATAGTATAAAGAATGAAGATGCTAGTATACCATTAACTTTTTGACTGATGTGGGATGGGGTGAAAGAGAATTTATTGGAAATTTAAAATGTGCACGCATTTACATCTCAATTATTTTACATAACTAAAAATGCAACATTTTTTATATACTGCATGAAAATAAACTGTCTTGAAGTGTCTATTAAATTGTGAGAGTAGTAGTACGGAAGAGATGACAAGCATAAAATAATACTTCTTTAGATGTAAGACTCAGCACTTTTTTTGACCTCTTCAAAAATCATTTGACTGTGTTTGCTCATCCAGAAAAATATTTAAATTTTTTAATTGTTATTGCAATTCTTTCTTTTAATAACCAATCAACAATTTATGTAGGTAAACAGTAACCTTTGATAATGGAAAAAGCTTCAACAAATGGCATAGAACCTAATCTAACAAACCCAAAGTGAGAAATTGTTACTTCAAATATATGACCTTTAGCAAAAAGAATCTTAAGTTGCAAGACGTCTTCATTATAAGTTGTTTTTACGTTTACTCTTTAATTTTCTCATAATCAATTTGTAGTTTTTATTTACTTGTTTAGTTTTTGATAGTTTATGTTTTTAATGTGATAGATTTAGGAAACTTGTTGGACAGAATTCTATTGATTAAGAATGAATCCTAGTTCTTTCAAGCAAGTTTTGATGAAATTATCCTTGATTGGTAATGTACAATTGTTAGCTACTTGGTTTTCTACCTTTTTCCAAACAAATATGGAACTTACATACATATACAGCAATGAAGGAATATACTAAGTCATTATTTTGTTTAATTAAACTTAAAAGTTAATTGTATGAATTATGAATATCTTCAATCAACCTCCAATTGTATGAATTATGAATATCTTCAATCAACCTCCAATTGTATGAATTATGAATATCTTCAATCAACACAGTATATTTTTACGAAAAAAGCACTAGCTAAAGTGAAAATAATAGAAATAGCTTATTTCTCTCTCTTCCTTTAGTAAAGCAAAAACTATACAATATTCCGCTTCATTGAACATAGTGTGGTATTTAAATTAATGTTTGAATTTTTTTTTTTTTGTCTCTTTGCTTCATTTCTCTCTTTTTCCATTAGCTTTAAAAGGCTACTATCTAAATATCAATGGAAGCTCCAAAACCACAAGGTGATCTTTGTTTATTTTCTTAAAAGTTTTCACATAATTCTTCATCTTTACTTCCTCGAAAAGGCGATTTCTTTCTTCATTCTTGCCAAAACAATTTTTCCTCAAATCTTGGATCAGTATTGGTCGAAACCGACCCGAGATGGCTGGAATTTCATCATCTCCCCAGAATCTCACACCTTGGTAAATGCTATAATTGGCCTACATCTTCACTATTTTATTCATCTTTATCATCATCTTCTTCACTTCTTCAATCCTTTGAATCATCTCTAATGTTATATATTTTTTTATATATCAATAATTATTTAGTTTTCATCTTTATTTAACTTATTAGACGAGAGATGATGATTTGACATTTAATTTTTATTTATAGTACTTGGTTCGTGATCAATACCTTGGATGTATAAGATATCTAATTTCAACTTCTACTTCTTTGATTCACGATTAATAAAAAAAATTATGATATTTTATATATTAAAACTCAATTACATATGGTAAATAAATAAAGATGAAAATGAAAGCAATTCTTGCATGGTATTGTTTCTGTATGTAAATAATTCGCACAAAATCATGTATATGAGATTATATAAAAGAACTCGACTTTCTTTTATTAGAAGATATAGTGAAAGAAGAAAAAATGAAGATGTACATTTAAATTTAAGATTAGTGCATTTGGATTTCTACTGTGGTCTATCTTTGAGAAAGTTAAGAATTTTAGTTGCCACTTCTTTTGAGTCCAACATTAAAAAAGCTATCAATGTTTATAAATAAACCATCGGGTATTTTACACCAAACATCATAGTGATATATCTTTATTGGTACTTCAAGCAATATTTAAACCAAAAAGGGTTAATGATAGGTATGCAATATATCATTGATATATCAACAATATTGTTTGATGTAAATTGCTTAGCTTTCCACGTCAATGTATAAATCATTATGAAAGGTGTGATAGGGTTAAAGAAGTGATGCAAGCTATGTTATTGTATGTTGTAGCATTGGTAACATTGATGTTCCAATGACAGTGCATATGGGATAAACTTTTACTCACGATGATATCAATTCATAGAAGTTTAAGTTTATCCTTATTTATGCTTGTATCGTTATTTGTTTATTTCGTGTATTTGAAAATGCTAACTATTTTGGGGACATACCAATTGATCAAACTTCTTTTGTTTCCCTATGGATGATCGAAGCATAAGATTTTAGTACTCTTACAATCAACTATCTTCCTTTCAATTAGATCGAGAATTTTACATTTGCTTAATTTATGTTTCAATCAATGATCCAATGTTGTTTGTAGCCATGTAAAAATTTGTCAATCCTTAAATCAAAATAGATTTAAAAGTCAAGTATCTCTAAGTTAACTTTACGATAAGTGTGCATTTCTTGAATAAATACTTTGGTTTTACAGACCTAAACCGTCTTTTTTTCTATCTTGCATGCTTTACCTTATCCACTCTTATGTGTTCTCCCATTTCAAACAAAACTAGCAATATTTACTAATATTGCTGATTGTATACCATTTGTAATTGAGAAATCAAAAAATCTGAAGTCGATATAAAATTAGTTTTTTGTCGATGTAACTAATATCACTTAAAGATTGACTCATTAGTTGTAAATCCTTGTCAATTTTTAACAAGATTGTATTGCATGCTCATATGTGTTATTTGCGGAAGAGATGCCATATATTCCTTTCTCTTTATTTTAATTTAGAAATACTAAGCTTTCCAACAAAATAACATGAATGGTTTTCCTCCATATATTTCTATGAGGGAACCACAACCAAATAAAGAAGGGACGTGTATTTAAGCTTATATTCACTTTTTCGCTATAATTAGATACGTGTTACTATTTTGATTTATATGTTCAGTGATTTACCTATTGTATATGTTAATTAACTCAAAGAAATAGGTTAGTCTTCTTCCATTTATTTTGTTTACAATTTGGTTAATTAGTTATCCTTTTTCAAGCACCAATTGCAAATTAAAGATTGAATCACGATGTCGATTTTTGGTTTCCATCAAAGTTGAATATTAACCAAAAGGAAATTGTTAAACAAATGTAATAAATTGGGAAATTAATAATGAAGTGAACTTACTTAGATAATTAATAAACAAAATAACCACTTAAAGCCAAGGATTAGTCCGGTCATACTAAGAGATGTGCCAAGTGCTTGATATCAGTGTTTCAAAAGGTTCGCCTCTCACGCCTACCTTTAAGTGAAGCGGAGTCAAAACGTCTTGAGGTTTGCTCAAAAGAACTTCTCTACCTCTAAGGCTTACGTCTTGACAACCTAAGGCATACGAGGCGTGCAAAAGGCAAGTCTCGCACACCTCAGGCAGTTGAGACGTGCATCTTATATAAAAAAAATTCTACCTCCAACTATAATAAAAATTTATCTAACAAAAAATAAAAATCCTTAATCAACTCAGACCAAGCAAAAAAAGAACCCGATTAAGCAAACAACATCGAATAATTTTTATTCGTAAATTGAATTTCGTAATCAATTTCAAAATCGGCTTCATAATTGATTTCTAAGTTGAAATATGTTTCTGATTCCAATTGAGCTTTCTTTAAAAGCACAAGAGAATCAGGGAGGAAGAAGAATATTAATAAAAGAATATCTTACATGTTTTTCTGTTGCTTCTAATGGTGCGTTTTGTTTTTCTTTTTTTGAATGTATTTAAATTGGATACTACGTGTAATGGTTTATGTTTCAACTTGCAATTAAACGGTGATTTTGCGAATGCTTGTAATAGTTATCTTTTACATAGAACTATGTTTACCTTTTTCTTAAGGTAAATTTATGTTGTGTTTATGTATATTCTAATGATAAAGAATAAGTTTGATAGTTCTTAAACGAAATGTATCACATGTAACTGACGGTATTTCGTTTGAATCACTTTGAGTGTTTACTGATTTTTATTTTAATGTTCGGCACTTGTTATTGTATATTTGATTATTTGATAGAATGTGTATAATGTTTACTCGAAAAACTTATCCTTCAATGCCTCGAGACTTACATCTTGTCTCAAAAGCACAAAAATGCCCAGTGTACGTCTTTGCCTTTTAAAACTTTGCTCGATATAAACATTAAAAATTTATATAGTAATAATTATTTCGCAATGATTTATAACCACTGAATATAAAGGAATTTTTACGCTTAGGTATTTTAGGTTTGATAAATTAAAAACAAGAAAGACGTATAAAGCTCTGATGATTAACTTAATTTTTGATTTGGTTTCAACTTTCAACTAGCAGACTTCTAATTGCAAACAAATGCAACCTACTCAAATAACCAAATGTGCTAGTTTCTAACATTCACTAATTACATAATGTGCACATGTTCATATTTTGTTAGCAGTTTGCTTCATCTTTAAATCACGTAAAGAAACTTTAAAATTCATAGGAAAAAAGGGAATTGCACAAAAAAAAATTGAAACCTGGTGATTCCCACATTGTTCGCATGAAGAACAAGGAACATACGTCACTGTACTCCCCGAATCCACAATCAGCGCAAATTCTTGAGGCGGCGTTCCAATTAATAACCTCGTGGTATAGTACCTACAGAACCCCAAAAACAAACATTTAATCACATATGCCCTCAATTTCTTAATCACCAATTTCTGAACAGTAGTCAAAAAGAGCGGTGAGGTTACCCATTGGTGAGCAGATCGTCGTAGAGGCTCATCCGAGCTTGAGAATCATGAATAAGATGACGCCCCTGGATACGGTTGACTTCGACCGAATGGCGGGAGGAATTCGTGGAGGTGAGTTTTAGAGGTAAGATTAACGGGGGAGATCCGGCCACAGCAATTGCATGTAGCAGTAATAATACGGAGGCGGTGATTGAATTCATTGATCTTGATGCTGAAAATGGTGATTTTGAGGAAGAGAACATACTTATTTGGTTCTGGAGTTTGTTATTGACGTAAAAGGAAATTCAATTTAATTTGATGATTGGTCCCACATAGCTTTAAGCTGGACCTATGTCCACGAGATTTGAGATCAGCTACTGGTCTAATAAAGTTTGCAACAGATACAAAATGCATATGCAAAAGTAAACTCCAAGTGAAAATGACCGTAGTAAAAACGGTAAAAGGTACGTTGGAGAATTCAAAAGCTTTTGAAGTTTCCCTGTTATTTATACGTAAGGCTGTTATGGTAACGGTAAATTTAACATTACCAGTTAATCGGTTACCATTTTAAAGTAAAGTCGGTATACTAGTATAATCGGTATGGTAATGGTAAATTTACCATTTTCTATGGTAAAACATCGGTAATATTTTTTCAAAACCAACGGTAACGGTAATTTACCAGTCCGTTCATAATACATTGATATTCATGTAAGATGGTGTATTATGGACATTTAGAAGCATGAAAATAGTTCAATTTATTTCAGTAATTCAACTCAAATAATGGTATATACATTTCTTTTCTATGTCCTTTATTAAGTGACTCAATGAGATATATAATGAAGCATCGTTTAATGTAAAAATATATCAACTTATTATTTTTCTAAAAAACGGTAATTTACCGTTACCAGTGTAACGGTTACCAGTTTATCGGTATATCAGTCCATCGGTAACGGTAACGGTAAACAATTTTAGTTTACTAGTAAAAACGGTACGATAACAGTATTTACAAAATGATAATGGTAACCGTTACCATAACAGTCCTACTTATACATTAGTACATAGGCACGTTCGGTGTGCAAAATGCAAATAAAAATTTGAACAAATTCATTTTACGTTAAAATAAATATACACATATGATTCCTAAATCAAATATTAGAATAAAAATGAAGAAAAGCTTTATATGACAGCAACCGGCTGCTTTCATTGATTTTCACCCGGTTAAAAACAGAATTTTAGAAGGAAAACTAGGAATTCAACAGAGGCTCCACATCAAGCTCTCTAACCCAATTGTAAATAAGACCATCTAGCCGGTCTACATAGCAATTTCCTATGAATTTTAATGATAACTTATTGGATTACGTGAGAGTTCAATAAACGCTTGCATCGTTCTTATCATACCATAAATGTATCCAAAACCCATAGAAAAATTCAATGTTAATCATCATGGATATGTGTACACAAAGAAAGCAATTAAACCTTGACAATATAAATGTGTCCAATAATCATTCTGGATGTGTACATACACCAAGCAACGGCGTCAAAAACTTGTTTAACGGTTAATTTTCTATCGGATTAGAAAATAACTGAAAAATTTTAAATTAAAAATTACCGCAAGCGCACGACGTACAATTCTAGTACTGGCGAGTACGAGTCGATCTGTAGGGAATTGTATTGATTTAAAATTCTATTCAATCAAATTAACCAAGAGTTTGAAATTGTTTTAAGTTAAAAATGTAGAAAACTAATAAAAGAAAGTGGATAAAAATATGAGAGTAGAAGACAATTTAGAGGCAATATCCTTTTCAAGATCACATAAATCAACATATGTGAAATTATGATCTCTCTTTTGGTTATTAGTGAATTTAGTTGATATGTTTATCATAAGTATGGCTTATTTGTGCTATTAATTAGCCTAACATAAACCATCAAACTTTAACATACCCATTAAACCACTTGCTAACTCTCATGATAATTGACAATGAACTTGAAAATAAAATCTATTCTAAGCATGATCTATTTACTATTGATTAGTAATATAGACTATCAAATTTTGATTTTAAAATCCACTTCATTACCAACATCATATGTAGATGAAGAGGTAATTTGTGTTTATATTTATTTAAGTATAGCATATTTGGTGTCAACAACATAGGCTATCAAATTTAAAGCTAAAACAACAAAATTAAACCACATCAAATACTGTCATTAAGCACAAAAAGAGATCACAAGTTATCAAAATGTTGAATCTACATGATTAAGAGAGCATCATTACCTTTAAATTGAAGGGGCTTAGCTTCTCATATTTGTTATCATTTTAACAAATGTAGAGTTCAACATGAAACAAAAACAAGAGGAAAAAAAGAGCAAATTAAAATAAAATGAGAGCTAATCTACTTGCATAAAATAAAACTAACTACTAACATGAAAGGAAAAGAGCATGTAAATAAAAAGAGCATGAATTAACATTGCATAAAAATAAATTACATAAAAGAAGAAAATGGCTAAGTAGCCATGAAATAAAAGAAAAGAGTTTATATTTATTTTTGAGCCTAAAACTAAACTAACCAAAGAGGAGGCTAAGTGCTCGTTATATGAAACAAAGGGGTATTTATACATGTTTTGAAACTCTAATCATATTTTTGGGGACTACACAAATTGCCTTTAAGGAAGTGTGGACACCAAGTTATCATTAGTCTCTAATTAATTCATCATCAAGTATGCATGTAACTTTAACCTCCACTAACTTGTGCATTAGCTCCTAATTGTAGATTAAGCTAAGTGGGCAGGTAGGGTCCTCCATGATGCATGAGTTGAATTATTTTCATCTTCATTCCTTTGTTTTCATCCTTATGCATGCATGAATACATGAAGCCTCTTGTAATTTCCATCCAATTTTCCTAAAAAAGATTAATTTCTTTTTTATTCAACCTTATAAGATTCGATTTTTTTTTATTTAACACAAAAAGTTTCTAGTTTTTTGTTCTATATATCACTATATTATTGGATAGAATGACAAGATAAGTAAAGGTCTATTATTCTTCATCCACAAATACCCATAAAATGTGCAAATAAATATTCTCAAATTAATATATACACAAAAATGACCATTTTGCCCCTATATGAAGATGAATAAATGACGATTTGAAAATAATTTGAATTTTGATTTAAACATGTTAAAATTACCCTATATGCTCATTTATTTAATTAAATTAGAATAAATATGAAAGTAAAAATATGCACATTTACGTACACAGCAATAATCATTATGGATATGTGTACATACACCAAGGCTGGCCCTAACAAATTAGAGGCCCTAGGCGGTGATCACTAAAATTGTCTGTATGATGGAAAATACGAAATAAAAAACATACAACTTATACAAATTGAAAAAGTTCAATGCTATACTGTTGTGAATGACAAAGAAAAAAAGAAGTATTAGATTTTTTCAAGAAATACGCCTTACATTGGTAAACCATCACTTACGATTCATATTTCTTTCTAGTAAAGATAAAAGAACAAGGGACGACTAACCATGAATGAATTAAAAATACTGGTTGATTCATTGAAAACTAATAGAGCTGTCATTGAAAAATGATAAAATTTGCTTAGTTGTATATCTGCATAAGTGGTAAAAATTTCTTAGTTATATATCTACATACTCATTTCAATATATTAGGTACATTTAACTAATGATGCAAAACAGTGGGTTCATGATTTATTTAAAATCTTTCCTTAAGAAACAGTTCATTTAACTTAAAAAATGCATATCAATTGAAGTAGAATCTGAAACGGTGCATTATAATTGAAGCATAAACTGAAATATAAGCTTCAAAGTACATGGTTCATAAAAAGTCTTACATATTAAGAGTTTTGGTTATTTATCATATCAAGGCTAGCAACACATAGAAATAGGTTGGCTAGTTAACATATTAGGTTAGAAATCATATATTAAAGATAAACGCAACCTATAGGAATTGAACTTAGCACATGCTAAAGCAACGTATATACCCTCGCCAGCATGCTAAATATAGCTCCAATAATAATTGTAGCAATAGTAGTCTATATATAATATTTCGTATAGAAAATGAGGTTATATAATATTTCTTGTAGAGAAATGAGGCCCTTCCCAGCTCGAGGCCCTAGACCACCGCCTAGGTGGACTTGGGCCAGGGCGGGCCTGATGTACGCATCATGTACCATCCCAAGATGTCACAAAGTTTATATCGTACATAACTACACAGTCAAAATTTGGTTAGCTTGAGTTTCATCACGTCCGATAATGGATGCGTCCATGGTGGGTCTTACCAATTTGGTTTATTGCTGTAACACCCCATAATTAATATTTAATTATTTAAAGAACTTATACTTGAAATGAGAAATTAAATGGGTAAAACTTTAGAAATAAATAAGAAATATAGTGAAGCATTCAGGTGCACACTTGCTTACCATATGAGGTCGGCTATATATGATAAATAATATAAGAAAAGGGAAATGAATAAATGAGGAAAAGGCTAGGAGGTCCACGGTCCAAATTATTATGGGACAATAAACATAACACTTTCCTCATTTCTTCATTTCATACTGCCCAAAAATAAAATGAAAGCTTGAGAAGCACAACAACGGTGGAGGCCTAAAAAGAGCAAATAAAAAGAAAAAGAAAAAAACACAAACCAAAATGGGGTTAAGAAGATTAAAACAAGATTATCCAAAGATCTAGGTGAGAAATACTAAGCTCGTGTACTATTTTCATTATGTTTGAATTCGGCTATGATTTGATATGGTGTCATTCATATGAGTTAGTGTTTAAATGATAAATAATGTTATAATAAAAGCTTTGGGAAAAATAGTTAAACATGAGATGTTTACATGTGTTTCCTTACTCTAATAATTTCGAAATGTTATGAAAATTTAATATGATGTTTTAATCGTAATTTTATAATGGGTTTTAAATTAGAGAATTTTCCTACATTAAAATCATTAGTTATGAATTTTTGATGTAAAATACCTAGTGAATATAAGAGAAAATGAATTAAAAATAGGGAACATAAGTAAAACGTGTAAAGGTGATTATTTAGAATTTTTTTAATAAATTTATAATTATTTTCTGGCCAAAATTTATCATCGCTGAAGTTAAAACTACCCAGATTGAAGGCAAATGTGTAAAGGAACAAAACATACTATATACATAAACACAATGAAATTAGGATTAAATGATTAGGGGACAAGATCTCATATAAATGTTAAAAAGATAGATGGAGGACAATGTTACTAATGAACAGTAGAGTCTGAAAGTATCAGATGGTGGCACGTTTATGATAGGGTTAGAGGTATAAGCTTTAGGGGCAATTATGTAACTAATTATGTATATTTAACTCGATAATCAATTTTTTTCAAAATAGAAGGTGTTTACTTTCTATTATATACTTGATATAATATGTTATATTAATTAATTAATTTAATTAAAAGTATATTTAATAGAAAATCCATAAATTGTATGTTTTGTGATAGCAATTACAAAGTGTTGTAACCATGAGTAATTTATCACATACTATTTTAAATATTCCTAATCAAGATGTATCGAGACCGGATAATGATGTTTCCGTTAAGGTTAGAGTATGTAACGCTCTCCAAATGTTGGACAGTGTAAAACTCATAACTTTTGGAGGCACCAAATGCTTACGTGCTGATGGTTATTAGATAACTATGGAATGGCTCACTCAATAGTTTTATGTTGATTAATATAATTAAGTTCAAATGGAAAATATCGATGTGACAATATTACAGTGTTCCCTTGACTTGAGAATACAGTCGAGCTTCAATATGGAAACTCCGCTTTAATTATAGTTAAGTCGTGGCACGGCGTCCGTGGTTAGGTCGAGTGGAAGTGAGACACTATTCAAAAGAGAATTCGTCTCCTCGATTATATAAAGTTAGTATCATGGTCAATTGAAGTGTGAAGACCCAAATTTTTGAGATAAAAAAAATAATTTGAAAAAAAAATGTAAATCAGTTAATAGAAAATATTTAAAGGATAAACAGTTTGAAAATAAATATCAAGGATGAGTGAAAATAAATAAGTAAGTAGATAATTGTTTTCCAATAAATAAACATGAAAAGGAGATAACTAAGTATGAATGAATTTTAAAATTCACATATCTTATATATACTGTATATAAGTAGTCAGGGATTTAAAGTGATAAAATAAATTCTATGATAATTAAAATATAAGAAACCAGTTTAGTATTGATTGTGCATAAATACATTTTTATAAATCAAGAGAAAATAAATGGGCTGAAATATTAGCAAGGAATCAATATATGTGTGAACACTATAGGTTTAAGAAAATATGTAAGGAAGAGAAGCCACATGAAAATAGTGTGAATCATGCAAATAGCATGTACAAAGAAAAACAGTAAAGCAACTGCTTTTACCTGAAATGGAAATAAAAAAGGAAATGGCATAATTAGCCATAAATATGCATACAAACTTCTCTTATTTTTGTGAGGATAAAATGGGTTTTTCCTCCATTAAAAACCCTAGTTAAATGATTTAAATCAAGGGGGAAGCAGTAGTTTTCTCTGAGGGAAAAACAGAAACATATTTTCAAAAAAAAATAGAAGGGAAGAACTCACACTGTCTTCAAGCTTAAGCATTCTCGGGGAAGAGAAGAGGAAGGTGAGTGATTAATCACCCATGAGATTTAAGGCATTAAGACCCAAGTTAAGGGCAGCCAAATTATTTTATATAAAATCATATTATGTTTTTCTGTTTGATTTCTATTCTCTGAATGAATATATGTTGATCATTGATGGTATTTTAGTTGAACCTTTAATTGAGATTTTAATCTGTTTTGATTTGTTATGGTTGTTTCAATTTTTGCTTTGAAATATAAATAATCAAACATATACCCTGATCACAGAAATGGATTTTATAATCCAGGTTTTATAAGAAAATGAGCTAAATATTTACTGAGAAATAGGGTATCAAAGAAAAATGAAGTAGGCAGTGTGAATAATGAGGTTCATTCTTATGTCTAGTTCGTTTAAAAATTGATATGAACAAAGCAATATTATATATATGTGCTGATTTGTTCAGATCATAAGCCAATATGTTTTTATGGGTTTTTCTCAAAAACCATATCCTATGTTCACAGTAAAATAAATATAGTATTTCATATGACTTCATCAGATTTATGCAAGCAATGGGAAAATTTCTAGAAATAAATATATAAGCAGGTTTTAGAAAATATGATTAAGCAAAAATGACTTTGAAATGAGATGTGCAATTTTGCATGAATGTTTTGTATGTCTGGATGTAATCTTTGAGTGAGTTTAATAATTTTTGACTTATGTAATGAAGGAAAGAACATAAGCATCTTTGGAATTAAAAAGAAAAATTCCTCAGAAAATAAATAAGCATGGTCTCTAAATTATAAAATAATTTAGGAGTAGTGCCCTGATCTATTCATCATCAGGTGGATGATGGGTATGTGCATGACTTGCTTAAGTCCTGTAGGCCTCTGTGTAAAGGGTTAACAGAACTGAGCCCCTTTGCAATGCACACATGGTGTTCAATGGCAAGAGTTCAGACCAAATAAAATATAAATGAGATTGAGAAATTGAGCTATGGGACTTAGGGAGTTAATCCATAGGAGCATGTGCATGTATGACTGAATGAAGTGAATGGATGAATGCTTGGGTGCATGTTTGTTAGATAAGCTTACATATATACATGTACTCAGATTTTAATATGAATTTGAATAGCATCACACATATCAGCTCTCTGCACAGTCATAGGAATTTACAAGTTATTTTAATCCTTGATTTCACTCACACCATAATTTATCTCTGACCCTATTTGTTGCCTTTGCAATATTTGGGGTGTCTCATTTTTATTGAGGAAGCTCAAAACATTGCTGCAGGGAAAGATGCATGAGTAGCTTGCTTGCATGGATATTTGAAGAGCTGGTTGAACTTAAAATGTTTAAGAAAAGTAGCAGATTATTGTAATAAATAAGTTAGGCAAACTCTTTCAGATCTTATGTATTTCTCAGAATTGATGCTTGCTTTGTTCACTTGAAAAGGATATATAAAAACTTAAGTATTATATGTGTGTTTATGAGTTACTGATTTAAGCAACTGATTTTGATGTCCTCTGGTGGATTATGAAGAAGGAAATTATGCCATGTAATCTGATATGTGGACATAATTTCTTTGGCAATGTTTGATTAATTTTAATTATAAAGTTGAAGATGTTTTTGAAAAATCATGTAATAGAATTGTTGGGTGTATGGGCTGAACCTGGTCTTGGATAACCAGTAAAGCTTGACCATGTTTTATAATTGATATAAGACCATGAAAAAGCTTGAAGTCTTAGCCTGCAAATCTTACTTGAACATCTGATTTCTAGTGGAAATTAATATTGCATTGTGTAGTAAAATGAGGTGCATGCTAAATACTTGTAATCTTCACTGCCACCATATTGAACTGAGCCCTGTTGCCTACCTATTTGATTCAAGTCTGGTTGCATTTTGGTCTTAGACAAGTCAATTGTAATATGCATTGTCATGTAGTCTTATTTAGGTATTAAGCATGTCCATTATTCCATTGTTTATTGATCACAGTCATTTGTTCTACTACTTGGAGATTCATCAATTGTCTTCACCATATGTTCATTTGAAGGTTTTGCATTGATCTGATTTTTGACATTGCCTTGATCATACTGTCTCCATGTATATGCTAAGCCTTCATTTAGTATGTGTGTTTGTGTTTGCACTTTGCTCAAATGTATTGTTTTCCTCTGCTTGGCCTTCAATCTAGTTTATCACCTTATTATTCATATGATCATTATATACTTAATAAACCAGAATAGGAGTATTTTACCTGACATAAAATTGTTTGTGTTTGAAATAAGAATCCCGGGCTAAACTAATATGCATGAGTTGTTTTAACACCTTTTACTATTTAAAAAAAAAGGTAGAAATGGCTATGTGACATACAATCTCTCAAATGTGAGAAATATTGTGTGATTGAATTTCTTTGCTATTTTAATTACTTTGATATGCAAAGAAACATTTATATATCTTCATATATATAAATGACATGATTTGATTTGTATACTAATATTTTTATATTGGTAAAATTCTGGATCTTGGGAGAATTAATTAAAAGAAGTGATCCTTTGTTTTATAAAAAAAACTCAACTAAAAATCACTAAAATAGAGGTTAAGAGAAGTGGGTCACTTCAGTTGGTATCAGAGCTATGTTATCAAAAACATAACATATATATATATATAAATCTAATCTTCTTATATGGATAAAACTCTAAGGCACAAACCATGAAAAAAAATATATATAATATTCTTAGCAGGAATGAATTGCTGAAATAATTAAATTAGAAACAAGACTAACTAGCTATGCAATTTGAATAGTGAATCATGGTAGGAAGACCCCCAAGCACTGGAGCAGGACCCTCTAATGCAACACCATTGGTCAATTTGCAAGATTTAGTAAGGGCATTTAGGGAAGGAGCAGTGCAGAGGGAAGAAAATCCTCATGAGGAGTTAGCTAAGCTACTGAAAATATTCTCTAATTTAGGAGGCAAGGATTTTGAAGGCACTGAAGGAGTCATGGGTGTACAAACATGGCTGAGGACCTTAGAAAGAATATTTGCAGATATGCAAATTAATGACCAAAGGAAGAGGCAGATAGCTTCTAGAAGGCTCAAGGGAGCAGCACTAGACTGGTGGGAGGTGATCACCACAGGAAGACCAGAAAATGAGATAACATGGGATCAATTCAAGGAGATGCTTGAGGCAAGATTTGTCCCAGCAACAGCTAAGGCAACACTGCTTGAGGAATTCATAAGGCTGAGACAAGGACCAATGAGTGTGACTGAATACACTCAAAAATTTGAGAGCTTGTCTAAGTATGGAACCATGCTCATAGGGAATGAGGAATCAAATAATTCAAGATTTATTCAAGGACTTAATGCTGGTTTAAGTATAGCAATGCTACCATACAAAGACAAAACATTTGATCAAGTCATAGATCTCACTCTTTCTTTTGAACAACATGATAATGCAAGAGAGAAATTCAGGAATATGAGGGCTAATAACCAAAAGAAGGGGAAAAATAGAGCACATCCCTATGACAAAAAGTATGTAGATAAGAAGGTTGAAGGAGCAACTAGTGGGGAAGCTAAGAAGAAAATTGTTTGCTACAATTGTGGCAAGGAGGGACACATGAGTAATAGGTGTCAAGCAGCTAAGAAGACACCATTCAGTTGCTATAATTGTGGGAAAGAAGGTCATATCAAAAAGAATTGCCCAGAGTTCAAGAAGGAAGCAAAGGTAGGAGCATTAGAAGCCAAAGCAAAGGCAAGTGCAGTGGGAAGTTCTGGACAATTGGAAGGTATACTTCTAATTAAAAATTATCCAATTTCAGTTATATATGACACTGGGGCTACACATTCTTTAATATCATAAGACATAGTGGATAAATTGGCTCTCACATGCAATTTAGTTGAAAAACCCTTGTTTATTCAGAGTCCCCTAGGTAGCTCTTGTCTGTTATAATTAAGATGTTTGGGAGTAGAATTAAACATAGGAGGAAATATGTTTAAATCTGACTTGTTGGTGTTGAAATATCCTGGAATAGGAATTATTCTAGGAGTAGATTGGTTGAATAAATTCAAAGCAATTTTGAATTTAGAAAATTTTATCATTTCCTTGAAAATATAAAATGGTAAAAATATTATAATCATGAGTGAAACAGCCAAGATAAATTGCCTTAATCAAATATGGAGCATGATTGAAAAAGAATCGACTCTAGAAGATATAGAAGTGATAAAGGAATACCCAGATGTTTTTGGAGAGGTTATAGGAGTTCCAGAAAATAGGCAAGTTGAATTTCAAATAAGGTTAATCCCAGGATCAAGTCCTATCATCAAGAAGCCTACCAGAATGGGTCCAAAGGAATTAGTGGAATTAAAACAACAGCTGGAGGAATTGGAACAGAGAGGTTTCATAAGGCCTAGTAGTTCAAACTAGGGTTCTCCAGTGGTATTTGTGAAGAAGCATGATGGTACAATGAGAATGTGTATTGATTACAGGGAATTAAATAAAGTCACCATCAAGAACAAATACCCACTCCCTAGAATTGATGATTTATTTGACCAACTAAATGGAGCAAAAATCTTTTCAAGGCTAGACTCAGCCTCTGGTTTTCATCAAATGAAGGTAGAGGAAGAATGTATTAAGTACACTGCATTCAACACAAGATATGGGCTATATAAATTTCTGGTAATGCCTTTTGGATTGACAAATGCACCATCTTATTTTGTAGATTTAATGAATAGGACATTTAGAGATTTTTTTAGACAAATTTGTGGTTGTCTTTATTGATGACATATTGGTGTATTCAAAATCAGAAGAGGAGCATGCAAAGCATTTGCATCTGGTTTTTTCTAGATTAAGAGCACATAATTTAAAGGCAAAATTTACTAAGTGCACATTTTGGCAAAATGAAGTTAAGTTTTTGGGACACATTATATCTCAACAAGGGATTAGTGTAGACCCAAATAAGGTCATTGTAGTGCAATCATGGAACAGACCCAAATCAGTGACTGAGGTGAGATCATTTTTAGGAATGGCAGGCTACTATAGAAGGTTTATAAAAGACTTTGCAAGGATAGCCATTCCACTAACCAAGCTAACTTGAAAGGAGAAACCATATGTGTGGACAGAGAAGTGTGAACAAGCCTTTGAATCCTTGAAGAAAGCATTGATGGAAGCCCCAGTCCTGCAAGTTCCAAAGGGAAATGAAGGATTAGTGGTTTACACAGATGCTAGTGGGTCTGGGTTAGGGGCAGTACTCATGCAACATGGTAGAGTCATAGCATATGCATCAAGGCAACTCAAGCCAAATGAAACTAGATATGCTACACATGACTTAGAGCTTGCTGTTGTTGTTTATGCATTGAAGCTATGGAGAAACTACTTGTTAGGTACTAAATTTGAATTGTTTATAGACCATAAATCACTTAAGTATTTGTTTTCCCAAAAAGACTTGAACATGAGGCAACATAGGTGGGTAGAATTTCTAGCTGCCTATGATCTTGATATATTATATACTCCTGGAAAAGCTAACAAAGTAGTAGATGCATTGAGTAGGCATCAAGCAAGATTGGCAAGCCTAATGATGACTGAATTCAAGGATCTAACAATCCTCAGTGAAGTAGACATAAGAGAAGAGATTGGTGCATCAGACAATGCACACAGTGACATGATTGAATGTGGAAGATTAAGTCTTATCTCCTTGAGATCAACTCTGGTTAATAAAATAGGAAGAATGCAGAGTCAAGATGCTAATTTGAAATAAAAGAAGGACATGATATCACAAGGTATATCAGTGGAAAATTATGAAGTTGATGATAAAGGCTACTTAAGGAAGAAAGGGAAGCTCTGCATACCCAATGTGGAAGAACTGAAGCAAGAGGTTATGGATGAGCATCATAAAACAAAATACACTATACATCCAGGTGGTACAAAAATGTACCATGATCTTAAAAGAAACTATTGGTGGCCAGGTATGAAAGGGGCAGTGGCAAAATATGTGGCAAAGTGCTTAACATGTCAACAAGTCAAGGCAGATTATCAAAGACCCTCAGGCCTACTACAACCACTAGAAGTACCTACATGGAAATGGGAAAGTATTTCAATGGATTTTGTGGATGGTTTGCCAAGAACAAGAAGAGGTAATGATAGTATATGGGTTGTGGTTGATAGGCTCACAAAAATAGCACACTTTATCCCAATGAACTCAAATAGAAATGCTCATAAATTAGCTCAATTATTTGTGAAGGAGATAGTGAGATTACATGGCATCCCCAAGACTATCATTAGTGATAGAGAACCTTGTTTACTTCAAGTTTCTGAGGTAGCTTTCAAGAAGCCATGGGACAGAATTAAGCTTAAGCACAGCCTACCACCCACAAATAGATGGGCAAACTGAGATTGTTAATAAGATTTTAGAGGATTTACTTAGAGCATGTATACTTGACTTTGGAGGCAGCTGGGAAGATCATCTCTACTTAGCTGAATTTGCTTATAACAATAGTTACTAGTCCACTATAGGTATGGCTCCATTTGAGGCCTTGTATGGGAAGCCTTTCTATCTCCTGCATGTTGGATGGAGGCTGGTGAAAGAGTGTTGCTTGGACCAGAACATGTGAAAGAAACCTCTGCAAGGATTGAACTAGTAAGGCAAAGAATGAAAGCAGCACAAGAGAGACAAAAAGCCTATGCAGATAGAGGAAGGAGGCCAGTGGAATTTGAGGTGAGAAATTATGTATTCCTCAAAGTTTCACCAATGAGAAAAATACTGAGGTTTGGCAAGGCAGGAAAATTAACACCAAGATATATAGGTCCATATGAAATTATTCAAAGAGTAGGAACTTTGGCTTATAAGCTAAAATTGCCAGAGGAATTGAGTAATATACATGATGTATTTCATGTATCTCAATTGAGAAAATGGGTGCATGATAAAGAGACCATTCTTGAATCTCCTACACATGTTGAAATTCAAGAAAATTTGATTTATAAGAAAGAACCAGTGGGCATTGTGGCTAGAGAAGAAAAGAAATTGAGAAATAAAATAATTAAGTTAGTTAAAATCCAATGGAGCTTAGATGAGATTGACTGTACATGGGAGGCTGAAGATAGCATGAAGGACAAATATCCTAATCTATTTTCTACTTAAAGGTATGCCTAAAAATTATGATAAATTTAAATAGCATTTATGTGTATTTGAATGCATGAGTTTCTGAAATCTTCGAGATGAAGTCATACTATACAATTGAAAAAAAAAATTGTGGGACACAATTCCTTTTAGGAGGGGAGTATGTGAAGACCCAAATTTTTCAGACAAAAAAAATAATTTGAAAAAAATGGAAATCAGTTAATAGAAAATATTTAAAGGATAAACAGTTTGAAAATAAATATCAAGGATGAGTGAAAATAAATAAGTAAGTGGATAATTGTTTTCCAATAAATAAACATGAAAAGGAGATAACTAAGTATGAATGAATTTTAAAATTCACATATTTTATATATACTGTATATAAGTAGTTAAGGGTTTAAAGTGATAAAATAAATTCTATGATAATTAAAATATAAGAAACCAGTTTAGTATTGATTGTGCATAAATACATTTTTATAAATCAAGAGAAAATAAATGGGCCGAAATATTAGTAAGGAATCAATATATGTGTGAACACTATAGGTTTAAGAAAATATGTAAGGAAGAGAAGCCACATGAAAATAGTGTGAATCATGCAAATAGCATGTACACAGAAAAACAGTAAAGCAACTGCTTTTACCTGAAATGGAAATCAAAAAGAAAATGGCATAATTAGCCATAAACATGCATACAAACTTCTCTTATTTTTGTGAGGATAAAATGGGTTTTTCCTCCATTAAAAACCCTAGTTAAATGATTTAAATCAAGGGGGAAGCAGTAGTTTTCTCTGAGGGAAAAACAGAAACATATTTTCAAAAAAAAAATTGAAGGGAAGAACTCACACTGTCTTCAAGCTTAAGCATTCTCGGGGAAGAGAAGAGGAAGGTGAGTGATTAATCACCCATGAGATTTAAGGCATTAAGACCCAAGTTAAGGGCAGCCAAATTATTTTATATAAAATCATATTATGTTTTCTGTTTGATTTCTATTCTCTGAATGAATATATGTTGATCATTGATGGTATTTTAGTTGAACCTTTGATTGAGATTTTAATATGTTTTGATTTGTTATGGTTGTTTCAATTTTTGCTTTGAAATATAAATAATCAAACATATACCCTGATCACAGAAATGGATTTTATAATCCAGGTTTTATAAGAAAATGAGCTAAATATTTACTGAGAAATAGGGTATCAAAGAAAAATGAAGTAGGAAGTATGAATAATGAGGTTCATGCTTATGTCTAGTTCATTTAAAAATTGATATGAACAAAGCAATATTATATATATGTGCTGATTTGTTCAGATCATAAGCCAATATGTTTTTATGGGTTTTTCTCAAAAACCATATCCTATGTTCACAGTAAAAATAAATATAGTATTTCATATGACTTCATCAGATTTATGCAAGCAATGGGAAAATTTCTAGAAATAAATATATAAGCAGGTTTTAGAAAATATGATTAAGCAAAAATGACTTTGAAATGAGATGTGCAATTTTGCATGAATGTTTTGTATGTCTGGATGTAATCTTTGAGTGAGTTTAATAATTTTTGACTTATGTAATGAAGGAAAGAACATAAGCATCTTTGGAATTAAAAAGAAAAATTCCTCAGAAAATAAATAAGCATGGTCTCTAAATTATAAAATAATTTAGGAGTAGTGCCCTGATCTATTCATCATCAGGTGGATGATGGGTATGTGCATGACTTGCTTAAGTCCTGTAGGCCTCTGTGTAAAGGGTTAACAGAACTGAGCCCCTTTGCAATGCACACATGGTGTTCAATGGCAAGAGTTCAGACCAAATAAAATATAAATGAGATTGAGAAATTGAGCTATGGAACTTAGGGAGTTAATCCATAAGAGCATGTGCATGTATGACTGAATGAAGTGAATGGATGAATGCTTGGGTGCATGTTTGTTAGATAAGCTTACATATATACATGTACTCAGATTTTAATACGAATTTGAATAGCATCACACATATCAGCTCTCTGCACAGTCATAGGAATTTACAAGTTATTTTAATCCTTGATTTCACTCACACCAGAATTTATCTCTGACCCTATTTGTTGCCTTTGCAATATTTGGGGTGTCTCATTTTTATTGAGGCAGCTCAAAACATTGCTGCAGGGAAAGATGCATGAGTAGCTTGCTTGCATGGATATTTGAAGAGCTGGTTGAACTTAAAATGTTTAAGAAAAGTAGCAGTATTATTGTAATAAATAAGTTAGGCAAACTCTTTCAGATCTTATGTATTTCTCAGAATTGATGCTTGCTTTGTTCACTTGAAAAGGATATGTAAAAAATTAAGTATTATATGTGTGTTTATGAGTTACTGATTTAAGTAACTGATTTTGATGTCCTCTGGTGGATTATGAAGAAGGAAATTATGCCATGTAATTTGATATGTGGACATACTTTCTTTGGCAATGTTTGATTAATTTTAATTATAAAGTTGAAGATGTTTTTGAAAAATCATGTAATAGAATTGTTGGGTGTATGGGCTGAACCTGGTCTTGGCTAACCAGTAAAGCTTGACCATGTTTTATAATTGATATAAGACCATGAAAAAGCTTGAAGTCTTAGCCTGCAAATCTTACTTGAACATCTGATTTCCAATGGAAATTAATATTGCATTATGTAGTAAAATAAGGTGCATGCTAAATACTTGTAATCTTCACTACCACCATATTGAACTGAGCCCTGTTGCCTACCTATTTGATTCAAGTCTGGTTGCATTTTGGTCTTAGACAAGTCAATTGTAATATGCATTGTCATGTAGTCTTATTTAGGTATTAAGCATGTCCATTATTCCACTGTTTATTGATCACAGTCATTTGTTCTACTACTTGGAGATTCATCAATTGTCTTCACCATATGTTCATCTAAAAGTTTTGCATTGATCTGATTTTTGACATTGCCTTGATCATACTGTCTCCATGTATATGCTAAGCCTTCATTTAGTATGTGTGTTTGTGTTTGCACTTTGCTCAAATGTATTGTTTTCCTCTGCTTGGCCTTCAATCTAGTTTATCACCTTATTATTCATATGATCATTATATACTTAATAAACCAGAATAGGAGTATTTTACCTGACATAAAATTGTTTGTGTTTGAAATAAGAATCCCGGGCTAAACTAATATGCATGAGTTGTTTTAACACCTTTTATTATTTAAAAAAAAGGTAGAAATGGCTATGTGACATACAATCTCTCAAATGTGAGAAATATTGCGTGATTGAATTTCTTTGCTATTTTAATTACTCTGATATGCAAAGAAACATTTATATATCTTCATATATATAAATGACATGATTTGATTTATATACTAATATTTTTATATTGGTAAAATTCTGGATCTTAGGAGAATTAATTAAAAGAAGTGATCCTTTGTTTTATAAAAAAAACTCAACTAAAAATCACTAAAATAGAGGTTAAGAGAAGTGGGTCACTTCATGAAGTCAACTCGAAGTCAAAGTCCCGGGCCAGAGCAGTACGGTTAATAATAATTGGTACCATTGAACCAAAGACTTTGTGTTTGAATATAAAGTTGAATATGGACGATATTTTTTGACCGTCACCAAATTCCATAAGTCCTAATGTGATATAGTGTTGATGAAGAAAATTGATGTAAATAATTATCACTACTGGATAACGCTTAAAATAAGTAAAATTAGATTTTACTGAAGCTATGTAAATGATAAATTTAGCCAAAATATCAAATCACTAGCTAAGGTGACGTGTGAACGTTAATATTCTAATTGTTTAATATTAATTGCCGATCGAATTTACACCTAATAGTCATACAATCGCAATGTTGAATCCTCCATCTACCCCTTGATTTAATGAAATTATAATAATTATAAATTAACTAATAGTTATGAAATATTAATTATAAAATTTTATTTGATTTGTGTTGATCGGTAGTAAAAATAGTGTGCATATCAAAGTTGCATACACACTTATCGATATACGATATTGGTGTACGTTTAAATTTGATTTATATGTAAATTATCTAATTTGGCTTGAAGTGGAATAAGGCCCACATAGGAGCTGATGTATGGCCGGCCATTACTTGGAAGGAAGCTTGGGATTTGATTCCAAATGGGTGTGAAATGACAAAGGAAGGAAAAGATATGCTTCCATCTTTAACCACTCACTCTCCTTTGCTATTTAAACAACCCTAGCCTCGCTTTTTCTTTAGATTTTCCTCTAGGGTTTTGAGCCGCTATTATCCCTTTCTTTATTGGTCGAAAATCCTCTCCCACCTCCCATTAATTCAAGCGTTAAAAACACAATTCAAATTCGATCGGTGCAACGGTGTGTAGTGCTTTCAACTGCTTGCTCTCCTTGAAAGAATTGAATAGAGATTCAAGTGGAGTCCATTGATTCAATATTCAAGGTGTATTCTCAAGGTTATAGAAAGGTGATATTCTTATTTACAACACACACATATATATATATATGCATGCTCGTTATATGATTTATGTGTAATTAAATCAATTTTATTATCACGAATCCCTATATGTGTGTATTGCCAACATAAGATGTGAATATGTAAATATGTGTATATATTTTATGATTAATTTTTATTATTATATATATGCTTTTGTCCGTGTAGTTGAAAAAAATTCTTTTAATTTTTCAAATATTGGCAATGTTTGAAAGTGGCTTTAAACAAAATAGGTTTTAATTTACATAAGTATAAAGTATATAGTATATGTATATATTTTGTTAAATCATATATATATATGTGTGTGTGTGTGTGTGTGTGTGTTATTATTTCAGAAAATAATGGAATTAGATTTTATATATATATATATTAGTTTATATATATAGCATATTATTTTGATATGTATGTGCATTAAATGAAATACATATTATGATAGGACTTATGTGTAGAATCTTAAATTTATTTTTATATCTTTCCTATGTTGAAACTAAATTTAATTTCTTTAATTTTTAAAACATGTAAAGTAGTCAAAATCAATCTTAATGCATATGTGCATATAGTATGTATTTAAATATATATATGTATACATAATCATATGTAAATGTCAAAAAATAATAATAATTAAAAGATGCAAATGAAATAGATTAGTTAAGGTTAAGATGTGATAGATTTTCCAAATCCAATTTGTAAAGGCAAGAGAGTAACAAAAGGAAGTAGAAAGATCTCTGGATTGATTCTCTTTTATTACTTTCCAAAATCTAAACTAATTTCATTTTATTTTCATCCTTTTCTCTCCTTATTGATTGCCTACTTAAACCTAATTGATTATCATTTGATTATAAGTAATTTTGATTAGTTAAAAATGACTTTATAACACTTTGTAGTATATGTATGTAAACATAAGCATACACACACGTTGAACTTAAATTTATATTTAAAATTATTTATATTTGTACTTAAGTACAACTATTTTATAATGTCATATGTATACATACATACATATATTATTATAAATATAATTTCATATCGTATATATATATATAAACATAATGAATGACATATATGTATATGGAGGACTAACTTGTCTATTGTAGTGTAAATCCCAGCATTTATACATGGGTAAGTCAAACCATATACACTGTAACTATTGCACGTGCATCTACACATATGTGTATATGATACATATGTTCGCATTAAATGAACCCCTAATACATCAAATCAAAACATTATTCATAAATAAAATAAAATACTAATTTTATTTAAATCAAAATTTAGATAAGATCTGAATAAATTTAGACTTCATAGGCTTAATAAGATCTAAATGGTAGATTTTTTTTTGAAATTCACCCATTTTATCTATTGCATGCTCGATCAATTCCTTCAATGGTACCAGAGCCCAATGTCTATGTAATCTAAATTGGTCATGTTAGAGCTAACCAACTAAGCTTTCCAATCAAGTAGGGTGTCTATAAAGGTAGTGTCTAGGCTTGGGTGTGGGTAATCAATTACCCTACTATCTCTAGCTACTGGCCTAGCCTAAAAGGTGAAGTGAACTCAAAGGTTGCTCCTAATAGAAAACGCCCAATTTGAATTGAGCCTTGGACTAATTTTCAAAATTATTTTGAAAGCCAAAAATTAAGGATTTTGAATTTAAAATAAGACATGTATATTATAAAAGTTATAATATAATATAAGTTCTCAAAATGTTTGAAAAATTAATAAGATTAATAATATAAATGAGTTAAATAGTTATATATATATATGTACATGTATAATATATATAATGATATATGTTATGTTGCTTGAATTGTTTAAGACAATATGAGTATATATGTGTATAAAAGAATTTTTGAAATAAATAAAATTTAGTTAAAATTGTTTAATTAAATAAATTAATTAAAAGTTAATTAATAAATTAAAATACACACACACATATGTATAAGATATATGTGTATTGTTATGAAGGTTATAGTATATATATTCGATATAATATGTTATAATTGAATAATATAATAATTAATTAAAGTGTTATTAATTAAATAAGATTTAATTAATATAATGTTATAAATAAAATATATATAAGTTAAATAAAGTATAAAAGTTATATAATAATAAAAATTGGATAATATAAATGTATAAAGTAAGGTGGAACAATAAAGAAACCCTAAACAGATTTAAGGAATAAATACATACGTAAAAGTATGTATATCATGATTTTTGATGTGTCCGACACTTGAATCACGATGGTATTTCCTAAGAAATAATTTATTCTGTAAGTTGATATTACTCAATATAATATATTAAAAATTATGAATCTTTAGTATAAAGTTGTCCTATACCATTTATATATTAATAGATTACTTGCATACTCCTTAGTTGTTGAGCTTTCCTCAAGCTAGTGATATTATATGTAGTACTATTAATATAATGAATAGATGAGCTAAGAATCAAGATAATTTCATATATTTGTTGAGCTTTCCTCAAGGTATGTGCACTATACTTAGACCATCGCGAAATGGTAGGTATGAGTGTATAATCTCTCTATGTTTATTGAGCTTTCCTCAAGGTAAAGATGATATTAGGATACGGAACCATAGGTTAGGAGTTATATATGATACAACCGATAAAGAGTTATCCATCATATGTGGACTTATGATTTGTTGAGTTTTTCTCAAGGTCAAAATTCCAAGGTATATGATTCCTAACACCCACTAGAACAATTAAAAGATTTCAATATTTTTTCTTAGAGTTTTAAGAAACATAAAAGTATAGTGGGAGCCTTATTAGAAAAATGAAATGATAACATTTAACCTTTCTAATATTGTAAGAACATCTTATATATAAAGTTATAACAGTCTACATTGATAAATTTATGCAATTGATATAAATGATAAAATGTTTACGGATTAAAATATACAAATGAACTTAATTAATATTGACAAACAGAAATATAAAATATACTTATAAATTTTTGCATGTAGACCCATGTAAGTGCCTAATTATACAACCACTAAATAAGTTTGTAACTTGGTCATTTATGAGTTTACTTGCCCGAGACCGTGTATTGTCTTCAATAAGTTTCAAACTCTAAAAGAAATACAAGAATATATTTAATCCATATATGATCATATATAAATATTATATGGTGAATGGTCATAATTCGTAACGTTGAAACCTCGATGAAATTTGTTCATTGAAATAAGTGAATAAACTGTAGTATGAGATCATGTATTCAATATGATTGGCTACAATCATGATCTTGTTGTGTTAAATGTAACGTTAGACCCCAAAAGCTACAAAATAAGTCTAAGAACTCGATCACTGAAATGTCAGTTTGATCAGTTTACGTAAAGTGCAATTTATTTGATGTCCTTAAAAGTTAAAGATGACCAAATGCACTTTTGTAAAGAGTTATTTACAATATTGTAGTAAAAATTTCCTTTGAATGGCTCGATCATTTTAGAAAGGGAAGTGAATGTGCAAGAGTAGATGGAACTCAAGGTATAGTTCAGATGAAGAGAGTGAGTGGTCACGTCTGCTTCATAAAGAAATATTGGAAACGAGAATTGTAAAATAACAATAGATGCTTAACAAGGAATAAGAAATATGATATCTATTCCAAATGTATTTTCACATGAAAAATTGTTTTCTATAAGCTTTATTTCTTTGAATTTTAGATATTTGATCTTAAAATTCTCGATTGTAAACTAGCTATAGTAGTTGGAACAAATAGCCTATATTAAGTGCTTGAATGGAACTCCATATTTCATATGCTATTATAGTGATGGTGGAAATAGTGTGAGCATGCTATATAACACTTATTGGTCGCATCAAGTTAAGAAAATTATTTTCGTAAAACATACCACACATTATTTGTGAAATAACAACTATTTTTTCAACGTTGACTGAATAATAGACATGTTTTATTTCAATATGAATATTATGAATATTTGTTATAAAATAAAACTATAGTACTAGTATTTGTGTTGCATTGGAAAATACTGAACTACCTAAATTTATTTGCACTTATTTTGGAATTATGGACTAAGCCATAGCTTTGAGAAATAAATTTTTATTATATGATTATGAATCATGTGGCACGAGTAAATTATATCACAAACAATTAAGAGCAAATCACATATCCAGTGGGAGCGACATAGGAGTTAATTAACTCTTCAGTTTGATACATATAGATGTATACAATTGTAAGTCTGATAATACCAAAATGTTTTTCACATACTTCATTGTGTTCACCAATGAGTTATCGTAGACATGAACATGTGTATTTGATACACATGTATGTTTATGATATGCTCGTAGAGTATAAAATAAAAGTAAGTAAGATAACGTGCAATATAAAATAAATTTGATCTGATTTGATCGAATATGTGAGTATATTGAAAAGAGTTCTAAACGTACTTAAAAATGGATAAAGATTCAATCTCAAAAGTCACTACTCCCTATGATACATAATGATGTGTCGATAAAGAGTAATGGAACTTTGTTAAACAACATATGATTAATGTGTATGGAGTTAAGTTAACTTCTTTTTATAAGGTCGTGTACACAAGAGTAGCACACAAGGATAAATTAATTTCATCTAAATAATAGTTTACAAAATCATATAAGATAAGAGTTTATAAGAAACCCCAACATATCCTTGGCCATGGAGTTGGCAGGTTGTGCGAGTCAAAATACTGTACATAGTCGTAAGGGATCTTGTATGAATCTGTAACATCCCGTATCTGGAGGCCAAAAGCTAAGCGCTATAGATGTTGCAGTCGTCTATAGTATTAACTTCTGGTGACAAAATCTAATGGTATCCATAATATCAGAAGCACTTGAATATGAACAAAATCATAGATTTCTAGTCATCATTTTACTAATTACATTTCAAAACAAATTCGTATCCAAATTACATAATCTCATATCATTTTCCAGGTAAAGATCAAATATAATCATTACAAAAATACGCCAAGAGCGACATATGACGATGCCCCTTGGTTGATCAGAGTCAATATAGTCATATCCGACTTAATATACACAGCGGAAAAAGCAAAATAAAACTATAACTCCTAATTAGCTATCCGTCAGCCCCCTGCTCATCTAAGGAAGCTTTATTCGCCGAAATTTCTAAAACCTGTAAACCTTAACCCTCAACCTACTAAAATCAATTTTGAGCACCCGAGAGTTTAAGGGGAAACAAAAACTTCGAGTCAAACAGAAAGCCTGGTGTGAATAATACTGTTACATCTCAGTTTACTGATATTAAGTGAGACCATGCCGCTTAGTAGAACGGGTTTCCCCTCACTAATATCCTTTTTAAAACATATATTTTGCAAATCCTTTCCTGCAACCAAACTGGTTAATCGAACTGATCATAATAATAATAACAATAATAATAGCAATATCCGTTATGCTAAAAATAGGTAATAAATGGACTATCTATCCGAAATCTGGGCTAACTGCCCGCAAACTGGACTAACTGTACCTTTGGCTGACTCGAGCCTACCAAATAAAATATCAAATGGTCTAAACATCTATTAGACAAAACTTCTAAACGGTTTGTCCTTAACTTACTCCTCCAAGGGTCAACTGATCCTGATGGTTTTGCGGGCTAACCAATAATCTATCTCTGTACATGAATATTCCTTTCTGTGTGTAACCATCATTTTAGTCTTACATGTGACTAAGCCCTACACATTGGAATTCTGGACTAAATTAGCTAGGGGCTAATAGCTAATGAACATAGGGTGCGACCCTACACAAGTCCTATCTGGTCTTCTAATCTGAGCATTTTCATAGAGTTAACTACCCTTCATCTTTTTCCTTGAAAAACCTTTTCAAAATGATTTAACCTTTTAAATCATACATATACAAGGAAAATACATCTTTAGCTTTATTCTGAGCTATTTTTCCATGTTATATATACTTTACTCAAAATAATGTTGATGAATTTTAATAAGGATTGACTATCCTTTCAAACAAGTTAAAACCCTTTTTAACTTGAAAATACTTAGACTATATTGCCTATTTAATACATTTGAAACCTTTGTTTAAAATCTTTAAAGAACCCTTTCGAAACCCTTGAAGGTAACCCTTCCGAAACCCTTGAAAGTAACCTTTTCGAAACCATTGAAAGTACCTCTTTCGAAACCATTAAAAGCCTTTACTTAGAAAGCTTCAAAACATTAAACATCCTTCTTTAAAACCTTTAAATATTGCCTTTCGAAAACATAGGAAAAACTTTTCCTTTCAACCCTTTTGAAACCCTGGGGAACCACCCCTTCGAAATCATTCATTAAAACCCTTTCGAAAGCATTAAACACTAGACCTTTCGAAGACCTTTGGGTTCAATTTAAAACAAGTGGAAACCTTTCGAAACCATTCAATAATTTACCCCTTCGAAACCTTTGAAAACTGTTTCGGTCGAAACCCTTTGGATTATGCCTTCAAGTAGAGCAAAAGGATCAGAAACCTATTAAAGTCGAAAGCACTTCTTTCGAAATCATTCCTAAATAAAGAAGTGATGGTGTCGAAACCATCCCTTTGAAAGCTTTGGAGAAGTGGCCATATTTTAAAAACAAAGCATCCCCTTCAAAACCATATGGGTCAAAAGGTAGAAAGCAGCAGCATAAGGTTTCGACTTAGTCGAAAGCAGTTATTTAAAACAAAGGTGCAACCCAATCAAAACCATTTCTTTAAATCCATTTGACCTAGTTGAAAGCTAACCAAGAAGAAAGTTACTGAGTCGAAAGTAAATAGGTGCATTTTCTTTTTAAAGCAAAGTAATGCCTTACCCCTTCGGAACCTCTAGTTTCGACTCCATACCTTCCGCCTACATCCAATTCACTATGTACCAGTTCCCTGATACCATGTGCATTGCTTCGACTGTGTCGGAAGCGAAGCGAAGGAGGCGGAACCTGGTGCCGAAGCATCGAAACAGTGAAAAACATATAGATTAGTCCTTTTAAACTATTTCTTTATACCTAACCTGCCTTGTTTGTTAAATTGTGATTGGTTGCAAGTTTTTCTTTTCAAAAAGTACTGCTGACTTTTCAGAATTAACAATTTAAATTTATTTACAAAAAGCCCCTTCTCCTTTTATAAATATATAAAACATTTAAGTCCCACACCTTAAATAATTTTATATACTCATTAAAACACCTAGGAAAATTTTATAAGAATTCCAGAAAATCACTTTTAATATGTTTTCCAACATATAAAAATTTCAGACCCAATCCTTTTATTATTTAACCGTAAATAATTTATAATCCAGTTTAACATTTTCTTCACTAGAAAATTCATATAAATTCCACAAAAATTCAGAAAATCTGGAAATTGAAACCCATCTCCAAAATATTATTTCTGGTCTATATAAAAATTTGCAAGGCATTATAATATCATTTAATAGGATTTTCATATCAAAACATGTCATAAAATCTATATGAACAACCATAAATCATCAACTAGTATATATAATCATTCAACCATTCAAAAACATGGCAAATCAATGCAAAACATTTTAGATTTCATCTTAAAACCGAGAACAAAAGAAATATGAGATGTAATCATTATTCACCTTAGATTTAGAGATTTAAGAGATCGAGATGTGAATGTATCTGATTTGAATTAGCTTCTTCCTTAGCTTTTCTTAATCTTCTTCCTCTTTTCCTTTTTAATGATGGCCGGCTTTAAGTTTTAAAATTTATCAAATGAAATGAACGTGTATGGGGATACATGGCCAAGTTTTAGGGATATAGGAATGGCCTCTTTTCTATTTTACCCCTCCTATATTTCATTTTAACCCTTGTTTTAATTCATTGGTTAAATGGCACAACTACCCCTTAATAAAATCAAATCTCAATCCCCTAATTAATACATTATTTTATTTTATTTAACTAATTAAATATCCTAAATAATGTTACCAAAAATATGGGGTGTTACAAACTCCCCTCCTTAATGAATTTCGTCCTCGAAATTACGATAAGATACACAACACGTCAATCAAAGAGGTAAAGCATAACATCAAACAAGTCAGGATAAGTATCTCTAATCCTGCTTTCAATCTCCCAAGTGCAGTGGTTGTCATCGTTGCTCCACTAGAATTTGAATAATTTAACCGTCTTGGTTCTAAGCCTCTTCTCATCTCTCGCACAATACAAATCTGCTTTCTCACTATAGTCAAGTCCGGTTCTACCACTAAGTCCTCCAGCAAAGTCGATGCGATAGTAGTCTTCGAGTCTCTAACAAATTTTTTGAGATGAGAAACATGGAAAACATCGTGGACTCCTGCCAAACTGCCTGGTAACTTGACTCTATATGCGAGTTTCCCGATCCTCTCAACAATACGTAAAGGTCCAACAAATCTCGGTGATAACTTTCCGGATCTTCCAAATCTGATCACACCCTTCATCAGTGATTCCTTAACGAAAACCCGATCTCCAACTGAGAACTCTAAATCGTTCCGTCTTTTATCTACATAACTCTTCTACCTAGACTGACCTCCTTCATCCTAGCTCGAATGACCTCAACCTTTTCCGCAGCTTCTTTAACCACATCTGCACCAAGAATCAACCTATTTACAGTCTCTAACCAACATATAGGAGATTTGCATGGCCTTCCATACAAAGCTTCAAATGACGTCATTCCAATACTAGTTTGATAACTGTTGTTATACGAAAATTCGACTAAATGCAGATGGTCTTCCCATGATCCCCCGAAATCTAGAACACAAGCTCTTAACAAATCTTCCAAGATTTTGTTTAACTCTTTCCGTTTACCCATCTGTCTGGGGATGGTAAGCGGTACTCATCTTGAGCTTGGTTCCCAAAATTTCCTGTAGACTCTTCCAGAACTCGCTAGTGAATAAGGAGTCTCTATCACTAACTATACTACTAGGAATTCCGTGTAGTCTAACAACATTCTTCATAAACAATAACTATACTACTAGGAATTCCGTGCAGTCTAACTACATTCTTCATAAACAACTTCGCTAATACAGGTGCCGTTCTGGTTGACTTAACTGGAATGAAATAGGCACTCTTGGTCAATCTGTCCACTATAACCCATATACTTTCATTTCTCTGTTCGACCTTGGCAACCCGTCAACAAAATCCATGGAAATAGAATCTCATTTCCATATCGGAATATCTAATGGCTGAAGCAATCCACTTGGTTTCTAGTGTTCGGCCTTTGCCTGTTGGCAATTCAAGCACTGCTTTACCTATAAGGTAATATCATGCTTCATACCTTCCTAGAAGAAACTCCTCTTCATTTCCTAATACATCTTAGTTCCTTCTGGATGAATAAAGAATTTCGAACTATGGCATTCCTCCAAGACTTCTTTCCTTATGTTTCGTACATTCGGAACACATAATCTTCCTTTCTTTATCAACCACCCATTCTAGTCAAGACTGAAATCTTTCAAGTCATCGCTCTCGGGTCCATCTTTTAACTTCCTGATCCATTCAGCTAATACCGGATCTTCTTTTTGTTTAGAAGCAATCTTTTCAATCATCACTGGTCGAACTTCCAAACAAAAAAACACTACGGTTTCTCCACTAGACCCAACCTCAGATCTCCACTGCACTCCGCAATCTGCTAATGCTTCCAAATCTTTCCACTCAACAATCATCGCCAACACTGCATTCTGATATTTCCTGCTAAGTGCATCTGCAACCTTGTTGCCTTTCCCCGGTGTGTACTCAATCCCAAAATCATAAGTAGCGATAAACTCTAACCACCTCCGTTGTCTCATGTTCAACTCCTTCTAAGAAAACAAATACTTCAGCGACTTATGATCTATATATAACTCATATCTCTCTCCCAAAAGGTAATGTCTCCACACCTTCAACGCAAAAATCACTGCTGCCAATTCCAAATCATGCGTCGGATACCTGATTTCATGCGGTCTAAGCTGTCTAGAAGCATAGACAATCACTTTACCTCTCTGCATTATTACAGCTCCAAATCCTGTTCCACACGCATCCGTATAAACCACCAAATCCCGATTCCCTTCCGAAACAACCAACACATGTGCATGGGTCAATAAGTGTTTCAAACTCTGAAATGCTTCCTCAAATTTATCGGTCCACACAAACTTCACATCCTTTCTCGTTAGCTTGGTCATCGATGCCGCTATCCATGAAAAATCCTTAATGAACCTCCGATAATAACCAGCCAACCCAAGGAAACTCTTTATCTCTGTCACTGTCTCGGGTCTCTTCCAACTATTCACTGCTTCAATCTTAGTTGGATCTACTGACAACCCTTTTTCTGAGACTACATGACCTAGAAACTTCACTTCCTTCTTCCAAAAATGACACTTCGAAAACTTCGCTTTTAGCTGATGCTGTCTCAGCATCTCAAGCACCACTCTAAGATGAACTTTATGCTCCTTCTCATCCTTAGAGTATATCAAGATATCATCTATGAAAACCAATACGAACCTATCCAAGTGCTCTTAGAAAACTCAGTTCATCAAATCTCCAAATATTATTTTTGGTCTATATAAAAATTCGAAAGGCATTCAGATGTCATTTAATAGGATTTTTATATCAAAACATTTCATAAAATCTATATGAACAACCATAAATCATCAACTAGTATATATAATCATTCTACCATTCAAAAACATGGCAAATCAATGCAAAAACATTTTGGATTTCATCTTAAAACCGAGAACAAAATAAATATGAGATGTAAACATTATTCACCTTAGCTTTAGGGATTAAAGAGATCGAGATGTGAATGGATATGATTTGAATTAGCTTCTTCCTGAGCGTTTCTTAATCTTCTTCCTCTTTTCCTTGTTAATGGTGGCCGGCTTTAAGTTTTAAAATTTATCAAATGAAATGAACATGTAAGGGGATACATGGCCAAGTTTTAGGGATATAAGAATGACCTCTTTCCTATTTTACCCCTCCTCTATTTCATTTTAACCCTTGTTTCAATTCATTGGTTAAATGGCATGGCTACTACATAACAAAATTAAATCTTAATCCACTAATCAACACATTATTTTATTTTATTTAACTAATTAAATATCCTAAATAATGTTACCAAAAATATGGGGTGTTACATAATCTCCCCAAAAGGAGTTTGGGAACGACTATCATTGGATGACTTATTTATGTTTTGAACATATGTTTTGTAAACTAATATCAAATCAGTACATATATGAAGAAATTCATAAAATATTTATGTATACCATTACACTGGGAAACAACTATTGTTTTAAGAAATACCAACTTCATAACAAAGGAATTCTTTTTGAAATTATTGATAGTAAAATGGATTTAAATACGATCCAAGGATAAAAATAATTACAAGGGATGCTATGAAATTAACCAAACCTAAAATGAACACAACACATTAGAATAAGTGTTCGTGCGCACTGAAGAGAAACTATGAGTTTCTTATCAATGTTAATAACAGATAATCCTCAGTTGTCAATTAAACCATTAAGAGTATCGACTCTACGATATTGTATCATGCGCAAATCTGAAATGGATTCCAAGTACATTATCAAAATGTGATTTTGATATGTATACTCAAAATCATATTATCTATCGGCTATGAATGTGTCTTCGGTAGCTAAACTTATGCAGTTGAAATATAATAAGCAATATTGATAAGAATAACATCATAAATTTCAATTGTTGAAATTAGATTAATAGATTCATTATTTAGCATGCCCAAGTTGATTCGAATTTTTACTCATAAAATTATCGCTTGTTATAACTTTATTTTTGGTACATATGTATTGAAATAGAAAATTCTAAATAATGATTTAGAATAGACTGTTTGTACATGGTAACCAAAGTGTCTCGAAGTTAGTCAGAGAAATATTGAGTTTGTGGGTTTTGGATATGACACAGGAAATGATATGAACATTCTATAAGCATCAAAATTGAATAAGTATTTTTATAGAAATATCAGATAGCTTGATTTTCAGTCAAAATGCACATGAAGCGTGTATCCATAAGAAAGAACCAATAAAAGGTACATAGATATTTCTAGATTATAAGTAAACAACATATTGTTGATTGTTAACAATGTTTTTATGTTAAAATCAGTAATAATTTGGTTGTCTAATACTTGATATTGGATTTGTAAGTTATATTTTTTATAATAGGTATAAAGGATGCAGAGAATGTCCCAAAGCAATATGCAAAGACATCTAATTAAACTATTTAATGCAACGACCCGGAATTTTATCGATTCATTTGGGAATATATAATTTATTTTAAATATTCTATTAATGGTTCAATAATTAAATAACCTTCTTTTAATTAATAACTAATGATAGTTTATTTTTGAATTTTGATTGCATAAATAGATAGTCCGTTGAAAAAAAGAAAATATAACCAAAACCGCTTTTTTAGATTTTTGACTTTTTATTGAACGACAAGTTGTAGAAAGTTGTTGAATGTGTGTATGCATTTTAAATAACATTTAAATGCTAGGCTAAGTTAAGAAAATATTTTATATTGAAATGAGTAGATAAGTAACATAATAATATTAATGAAAAATCATAAAATATTTTTGAACTTGAAAATGAAATGATGGATGTGAAAATTCAAATGTTCCTTAAGTATTGAAATGAACAAAAGTATTTGAACCACTCTAACATCCAACATATTTTCATATGCTTGACGTCTTGGTGGCTTTGATATGATGGCAAAGTTGAATTTGGTGTAAGGGCATTTGTGTCTTTTAACCTTTTCACTCATTTATAAAAGTAAGTTTTTATTTCCACTTTTCATTTATTTTCCCTCTTCATTTATATTTCCTAACTCCATTTTTACCTCTTTCCCTTCTATTCTTAAAATTTAGAAAAATCTCATCTTTTATCCTAAACGGTTTAAAATTTAGTGTGAAATTGATTTGGGGTTTGGTTACTAAGAGAAAAAATTGGAGTTTGCATTTTCAAATTTGAAAGGTGAGAACTTTATACTGTTGTGTTCAAACTTTTCGAAAATAATATAAGTTGTGAAATCTCAAATTTTGCTTCTTGCTTTGTAGATGGTGAATGTTGTAGAAATTGTAAATAGTTTTGATTTTGATTTTTGGATAAAATACTCATGTTTATATGAAATGGTTTAAAATCATAAAATGTTGAATTTGTTTGGAAAATGAATGTTTACGAGGATTGTTATGCTCGTTGCAAAATGAAAAAAATGTACACATGCACATGAACATACACACACAGACACATGCTTTCTTCCTCTCCTGTTCTTTGTTAAATGAAAATCAAACTCCACTCTCATCTTTAAAAATCATTTTCTTTTAAACCGTAGGAAATTAGCTTGTGTGATCAACTGGAAAGTCGTTCGCCTTAGTCCCTAGTTATTTTTAAAAATAGTCGCTTATCATTTCGTCGAGCGGGGTGGCCAGAATTGGCCTATTACAATAAGTGTTAAATATTGGTTGATTTGCAATAAGTACGGAATGGAGATTTGAAGGTACGGGTGTGTTCGTATCGACGAGTGGGAATTTTTGGTAGGGAATGCAGGTTGTCAAGTGGCCAGAGTTGGCCATGGAGGAATTTTAATCATTTTCCGTTCATCCTTTTTTTCCAATGAGCCGGTGGTTGAGGGGACTTGAATTTTGTGCTGGAGGGAGGCTTGGGTCTAGAGGGAGGCATGGTGTTGATCGAAGATGGTCCGGTGGACTATGGTGACGGCGGCGGTGAGGTAAACTAGGATTTTGACCTACTTCTTATTTAGGTTCGAAATTTTGGGTCTAGATGGCGATGGAAGTTGTCGAGCTTTATGTGGATGAGACCGGAGGTGAGACGAGGGGTTGGCTTTCATATGGTGGTGGTGTCGTTGGCCAAAGTCAATGATGGAGGAGAGGGTCGATGATGATTGGTGCGTGTTTTTCTTCAGGGCGCACGCTACTTGAATATTGGGAGAGGGGAGAAGTGCTGTAGCTTAGTGGGTCAGGTCTGTGATGTTGGTGGGCTAGGCCTGAGTGGTTTGGAGTAGGAATATATATATATATATATATATTTAAAGTTTATTTTGTTTAAATTGTAAATGTAAGTTGTGTTAAATTTAAAAAGTCGTATTTCGTTCAGTTTAAATCCATTTAACCCACATATTTTTGTATAGACTCATATTGACAGTACAACACCATAGTATAATTTGTTGTTAGTTTTGATGAAGTAGAAAATTATGATAAATTTATAGTGATTGAATTTAATTACATTATTTTAGATAATAACATGATTAATTTAATTATACTTCATTGCTGATATCTATTTGACCAAATCAAAAACACCATTCTGTTAAATTAAATTGAATAGATTTTCGATGACATCCATTTAGCAGAATAAATCCCCATTCTGCTATTATATTTACTTTGACATTTATTCACATGCCAGTTAATAAATATTGGGAAAAGTGATGGGTTAACCATTGATGGTTACTTATGGATTTAATTTACATATATGTTGCTTACTTAAATACTAGTTATGTGACTTGAAAAGTCAAATTGAATTAAATGCTAGCTTGATTTAGTACCATTATGATCGCTAAGCCTCCTTCCAAATTTGAAAGGTTATGGATTTAGATTAACTTCAATTTTATAGCAATTTTAAGTTAAGTGTTTATTTAATTATAAATGATATTAATTATTTTATAAATGATGTTTAAGTTAATTAATTATTTTGTTAATGATGTTTTAAACTAAGTTATTTAATTATATTTCTAATATTTTTTAAGTTAATTAATTGATTTAATTATGGTTTAAGTTAATTAATTGATTTAATTAATGATCGGTTAAGTTAATAAATTATTTTATTAAGGATGTGTTAAAGTTAATTAATTATTTTATTAACGACATTTAAAGTTAATTTATTTATTCTATAAGTGCTAATTTAAAGTTAATTAATTATTTAATTATAATGTTTAAAGGTAATTAATTAATTTAATAAAGGATATTTTTTAAAATAACAAATTGTTTTATAAAAGGGATTTTACTTAATAAAAAGATATATTTAAAGGAAATTTACAAATGATATTTTGTAAAGGATTTTATAAAGGATTTTTATAAAGGAGTTATAAAGGAAGATTTATAAAAGGGTTTTATAAATAGGAAAGAGTTTTGTAAATAGAAAGAGATTTTATAAAACACTTTAGAGATTTATAAAAGATTTTTTATAAATCAATTTGGAAATTTATCAGAGGGATTTGTAAATATGAAATGGGCTTATAAAAAGGGAATTTTTTTAAAGGAATGAAATTTGATTTTTATAATAAATCCTTCTTAATTATGGTGGTATGGAAACATTCTTCCAAACTTAACATCGAAGGATAATTGGTTTGGTTTATAATAAGAAATATTTTAAATGATTTTTTTGGCCAATTTATACATGAATTTGGAAAAGTGGAAATCTTCCTTAAGATTTTGTTAATGCACTTATATCGTTGAGATAAGTACATGAATGTACTTTTTAAGTATTGAAAGTATAATGGGTTATGATTATACTTTTGGGTGAAGATATTTTGAATCAAATAATTGAAAAAGATTTTAATTTATGAAAGATTAATTAATATGGCTTAGTGAATTCCACAAGGAATTAAATCTATGTTGATTATTGTTTATTTGATAGTTAAATAATCGACTATCAAAACTTGACCAAATATAACTCTGGAAATATCTAGGGGAAACACAGGAGTTATAGGACATAGTCATCTTCGATGATGCTATACTGTGCGTATAAATCTCATTTTGTTCTCATAGGAAAAATGATAAGGAAATCCGTCCACTTAAACTGTTAGGAGGTGATTTCCTCTCTTATGTATTGTTTGACTATTTCCAAAAGAACCGGGGTTGAGTTTATCGGAACTATCATTTTGGTTTTGAAGCGACCGGTAAGCGGAGAAGTGTACTTATATAAGATGACTTGAAACCGTAACCACTCCAAAACCATATGCGCGCTCAACATTTTGTAAGAGGTTCAAGATTAGTTCCAGATGATCGAAGATGAAACTATTTGAAGTGTAAGGGTACTTGCTACTAATTCTGAGAGTGATTCCAAAATGGATGTGATAGAAGTAGTGCCTTTAGTTTGTTCTTATCCTGAACAACTTATATGGATGAATGCTGGCATTGCATTGTGCCTACAAGGCAGTGCTAGCATTCCAAGTGGGAATCGCTAAAAGAGGAAAAAGGTAATCGTGACCTCACAACCCGGTAATGACTAAAAAAGTGGATATGCGGCAGAGCTATGTGGTTCGCTACCATTCGGAGCAATCATTCTTCGATCTAGAATCGGTATTTATGGATTTGTTTTGCGTGGGCACGGAAAAAGCGGGGCCAGAGCTAGTGACATGTTTTGTAGCCTTGGTACCCGAGGAGTGATGTAATCCATCTTATTATTTTAAAGGGGCAGGCCGGCTCTGTATTGGTGGGGGTCCATGTGAGGCCCTCTGTGCATTTTTCTAGAGGTGTACTATGGCAGACAGTACTCTAGTAGCCTTGTCATTGATGGAAATCCAATCTCTAATACGTGCATTTACGGACTTAGTTGTGCCCGACTATGTTGGAATGTGAGATGCAAGCATTTTAACTATTTTAACTATTTATTTTCCCCTCCAGACATTATTATAATATCACAAGATTTTCTATAAAATGATTTGGTTATCGTGAGGTGAAACCCATCCGTGTTTATGTACGACGTGGTCTTATGAGATACCTTTATTTTTGAAAGGTTTTATAACATTAAGTAAATACATTTGATTATGTTTCTCATGCTGGTTTTATCAGACCGATCCAGACGTTATTTTTCTTATATTGCTCGGGTCAGCCCGAGCATATTTTTCAGATTTAGCTTGACATTTTGGAGCTTCCGGGGACAAGCTGGATCCTCCAAGACATATTTCCGTATTTTATCTTCCGTTATTTTGTTCTTATTATATTTATTAGTAATTGTAAGGATATGTTTTTATAACTGTCCATGCTGATGATAGGTTAGTACTCTGATTTGATGTATGTATATAAAAGTTTCCTTTTTGTAAAGATTTTAGTATATTATATATTATTCGTCATGTTATGAGATTTTGTTCTGTCGTTGTTTCTTTAACCCCAACGACCTGTCTTTCCGGCACTTGGATGTTCGACATGTGAATACTCTGGATGTATTAGTGTTGACTTCCGAGGATCGAAAAAGTGGGTTGTTATAGTTGGTATCAGAGCTGAAGGTTAAGCGAGAACCTTGGCACTGGTGGGGTAAGCTCATTAGAGATGGGTTTAATAACACCCTAGAATGAGTTTGAGTGTGTGTGTGTGTGTATAAGAGCGCGTATTTATTAGTGTTATAAAAAGGTTTATATTGTGTTGATTGTTCTGTTGAGCGGTTTATGGATTCTGATCAATAAGAGTAGCTAACGCTATTAATAGGGATCTCTAAACACTTGAACAAGGCCAACTAACATAACATTGTTTTTAAATCGGTAAATGAAATAATTTTACCTAGGAGTATATTTTATATATAAAAGAAAAATTATCAGAAATTAACAGTTATTTTGATGTGCTTATTTGTTAGGAAATGATAATATTCGATTATTATCATTTAGGATTCATTTTGTCATGCTCATCCAGTTTTGAGCATTGGTTATTATTTATTGATTTATAACTAATTTTCCCTTTTTAAAACAAGGGTTAGGTAGATAGAAATTTGTGGGGACTATTGAAACGAACATCTTGTGAATTAAGTTTTACAATTTGACTATAAGGCGTTCGATGATAATGTTGGGTTAAAACTGGGTTTTGATAAAGGATATTTATTAAAAGAAAGTTAAATATTTTAAAATAAATGTTTGAAAAATTATTTTATTGAGTTGATTTTATGAAATTGATTTATAAGAATGTGGCTTATAAAAAAAGAATTTAAGTAACGAATTTGAGGACTTAAATTTCAGTGCTTTTTTAAAATGGTTTTTAAGGTTTTTGGAAAAAATAATAATAGTATTATTTGAAAGTATTTATGAATAGAAGTATTTATAAGAGATTTTAGAGGAAACATAAAGCATTGAACTCACTTCTATCGTTGAAAAATAATTCTGATGATGATTGCAGCATCATTGGTGGTCATTTTCGAGTTTCTAAGTAGGGAAATGCTACCATGACAAGTTGGTACATAATTGTTTTGATAAAATAGATTTTGATTAAATCCTAAAAGCATGATTTGGTTTATTATTTGAAATGATTTTTGGAAATAGTAGTGATAGTTTACTTGAGAATGTTTTTACCACTGTAAATATTTTAGGAAGAATATTTTGAAGTAAGGTGTATTTTCTTTAGATTGGTTCGGGAAATGAGTCTCCATTTGTTTTGTGATGATTTGAGCAATCTTCTAAGTGGCGGTCGGATGTTTGTCTAGGCGAACGTTGTAGTACACTTAGTAAATTATTCCCTTTATCATTGTACGATCGAAATGAGTTCGAACCCGAACCAACCCAAAGTAAGTTGGTAAAAGATACTTTGTTAAAACTATTTGTTGGAAATACATACATTGTGGTTTCAAATGGGAAAATTTAAAATAGAAGAAGCATTTCTACGTTAAGTAGTTCGAGTGGCTTGGAAAGAACTAAAAATGGAAAAGAGATGTGTCCAGATGGTAAGCACTTCTCTTAAGTATTACCCTTTTGGTAAGGAAATGTATGGTACTATTTGGTAGCACCCAGTTCCTTAGTATCATTTTGGGGTTACTCGGGCTCTCTCTATATATATTCCATGGTCTAAGATAAATAGTATCATTTCTAAAAGGGTTCTGAAATTATAAAAACAAGGTATTTAGTTCTTAAGTTAATTCAAAATAAAAAGGTTTGAATCTAGTAGTAGATACATACCTTCAGGATGTAATAGGGTATTATACAAGATTTAACTTAAGTGGTCGTTTATGAAAATGTTTTCATAAATAATTATGGGAAGTAAAAGGGTTAAGTTTTAACTGGCTTCTTTCTTCATTTGAAATGAAATTTCGGGGTCGAAATTCTTTTAAGAGTGGGAGAATGTAACGACCCGAAATTCTATCGATTTATTTAAGAATATTTAATTTATTTTAAATATTCGATTAATGGTTCAATAATTAAATAACCTTCTTTTAATTAATAACTAATGAAAGAAAGTCCATTTTTGAATTTTGTTTACAAAAATAGATAGTTCGATGAAAAATAGAAAATGCGACCGAAACCCGTTTTTCGGATTTTCGACTTTTTATCGAACGACAAGTTGTATAAATCTGTTGAACCTTTGTATACATTTTAAACAACATTTAAATGCTAGGTTAAGTTAAGAAAACATTTCATGTTGAAATGTGCAAATAAGTAATATAATAATATTAATAAGAATGAATAATTATAAAGTATTTTTGAATTTGAAAATGAAATGATGGATGCGAAAATTCAAAGATTCCTTAAGTATTGAAATGATAAAATGTACTTGAACCGCTCTAATATCCAACTTATTTTCACGTGCTTGACATCTTGATGGCTTTGATATGATGGCAAAGTTAAATTTGGTGTAAGGGCATTTGTGTCTTTTAACCTTTTCACTCGTTTATATAAGTAAGTTTTTATTTCCATTTTTCATTTATTTTCCCTCTTCATTTATATTTCCTAACTCCATTTTTACCTCTTTCCCTTCCATTCTTAAAATTTAGAAAAAACTTTTTTTTAACCTTAAAACGTTTAGTGTGAAATTTATTTGGGGTTTGGTTGCTAAGAGAAAAGATTGGATTTTGTGTTTTCAAATTTGGAAGGTGAGAACTTTATACTATTGTTTTCAAACTTTTGGGAAATAATAAAAGTTATGAAATCTCTAACTTTGCCTCTTGATTTGTAGATGATGAATGTTGTTGAAATTGTAAATAGTTTTGATTTTGGATAAAATACTCATGTATATATAAAATGGTTTAAAATAATAAAATGTTGAATTTGTTTGCAAAATGAATGTTTGCGAGGATAGTTATACTTGCTGCAAAATGAAAAAAATGCACACATACACATGAACATACACGGGCATTCTTACTCTCGTGTTCTCTGTTAAATGAAAATCAAACTCCACTCTCATCTTTAAAAATCATTTTCTCTCAAACCATAGGAAATTAGCTTGTGCGATCAATTGGAAAGTTGTCCTCCTCGGTTCCTAGGTTTTTAAAAAAATAGCTGCTCGTCATTTCATCGAGCGGGGTGGTCGGAATTGGCCATTATTGTAGGTGTTAAATATTGGTTGATTTTCAACAAGTACGGAATGGAGATTTGAAAGTACGAGTGTGTTCGTATCGACGAGTGGGGATTTTTGGTGGTGGTTGTAGGTTGTAAGGTGGCCGGAGTTGGCCATGGGAGATTTTTAACCATTTTTCATTTATCTTTTTTTATCCGACGAACTAGTGGTCGAGGGTACTTAACATTGGTGCTGGAGGGAGCCTTGGGTCTAGGGGTAGGCATGATGTTAATCGAAGATGGTCCGGTGGACCGTGGCAGCGGCGGTGACGAGGTAAACTAAGGTTTCGACCTATTTTTTATTTAGGTTTGAAATTTTGGGTCTGGACGGGGATGGAGCTTGTTGGGCTTGACATGGATGAGGCCGGAGGTGAGGCGGGGGTTTAGCTTTCGTATGGTGGTGGTGTCGTTGGCCAAAGGCGATGGTGGAGGAGAGGGTCAGCAATGATTTGTGCTTGTTTTTCTTTAGGGGGCAATCGATTGGAATATTGGGAAGAGAGGAGAAGTGCTGTAGCTTGTGGGGTCCATGATGTTGGTGGGCTGGGCCAGAGTAGTTTGGGGTGAGAATATATATATATAAATAAAGTTTATTTTGTTTAAATTCTAAATGTAAGCTACGTTAACTTTAAAAAGCCGTATTTCATTCATTTTAAATCATTTTAACCTGCAGATTTTTGCATAGACTCGTATTGACAAGTACAACACCATAGTATAATTTGTTGTTAGTTTTGACGAAGTAGAAAATTATGATAAATTTATAGTGATTGAATTTAATTATGTTATTTTAAATAATAGCGTGATTAATTTAATTATACTTCATTGCTGATATCTATTTGGCCGAATCAAAAATACTGTTCTGTTAAATTAAATTGAATAGATTTTTGATGACATCTGTTTAGCAGAATAAATCCTCATTCTGCTATTATATTACTTAGACATTTATCACATCCCGGTCAATAAATATCGAGAAAAGTGATGGGTAAACTATTGATGGTTAATTATGGATTTGATTTACATAGATGTTGCTTATGTAAATACCAGTTATGTGACTTGAAAAGTCAAATTGAATTAAATGGTAGCTTGATTTAGTACCATTATGGTCGTTAAGCCTCTTTCCAAATTTGTAAGGTTATAGATTTAAATTAACTTCAATTTTAGAACAATCTGAGGTTGAGTGTTTATTTAATTATAAATGATTTTAATTATTTTATAAATGATGTTTAAGTTAATTAATTATTTTGTTGATGATGTTTTAAACTAAGTTATTTAATTATATTATTAATGTTGCTTTAAGTTAATTAATTGATCTAATTATGGTTTAAGTTAATTAATTGATTTAATTAATGATGGGTTAAGTTAATAAATTATTTTATTAAGGATATTTTAAAGTTAATTAATTATTTTATTAACGACGTTTAAAGTTAATTTATTTATTTTATTAATGCTGATTTAAAAGTTAATTTATTATTTAACTATGATGTTTAAAGGTAACTAATTAATTTAATAAAGGATATTTTCTAAAATAAAAAATTGTTTTATAAAAGGGATTTTACTTCATATAAATATATATTTAAAGGAAATTTACAAATGATATTTTGTAAAGGATTTTATAAAGGATTTTTTTAAAGGAGTTATAAAGGAATATTTATAACTGAGTTTTATAAATAGGAAAGAGTTTTATAAATAGAAAGAGATTTTATACAACACTTTAGAGATTTATAAAAGAAGTTTTATAAATTAATTTGGAAATTTATAAGAGGGGTATGTGAATATGAAATGGGCTTATAAAAATGGAATTTTATAAAAGAAATGAAATTTGATTTTTATAATAAATCCTTCTTAATTATGGTGGTATGGAAACATTCTTTCCAAACTTAACACCGAAGGATAATTGGTTTGGTTTATAGTATGAAATATTTTAAATGATTTGTTTTGGCCAATTTAAACATGAATTTGGAAAAGAGGAAATCATCCTTAAGATTTTGTTAATATACTTTACCGTTGAGATAAGTATATGGATGTATTTTCTAAGTATTGAAAGTATAATGGGTTGTGCATATGTGCGGCGTGGTCTTGCAAGATACCTTTATTTCTGAAAGGTTTTATAACATTAAATAAATCCATTTGATTGTGTTTTTCATGTTGGTTTTACCAGACTGATCCAGGAGTTAATTTTTCTTATAATGCCCGGGTCGGCCTGAGCATATTTTCCAGATTTAGCTCGACACTTTGGAGCTTCAGGAGACGAACTGGATCCTCCAAGATGTATTTCTGTATTTTCATTTCCGCTATTTTGTTCTTATTATATTATCAGCATTTGTAAGGACATGTTGTTATAACTGTTCAGGATGATGATAGATTAGTACTCTGATTTGATTTATGTATATAGAAGTTTCCTTTTTGTAAAGATCTTAGTATATTATATATTATTCGTTACGTTGTGAGATTCTATTCTGTCTTTCTTTCTTTCACCCTAATGATCTGCTTTCCGACACTTGACTGTTCGGCATGTGAATACCATGGATGTATTAGTGTCGACTGCTGAGGATCGAAAAGGCTGGTTGTTGCATTTAATATGGAACATGTGAGATAAATTCCTTATGCATTGGCAATAGGGATTATCATACATGTTGCATTGTCTAAACTATCATAATTTTCTTATGTATTTGATACATGAAGCAAATAACAAATCCAAAACTATGGTCACTAAATGATAGCTTATAGTGTTCTCGAGTATTTACGAAATACTGGAGAATTATTTACCGTAACAACGAACTCCTTATGAAGAAGCATTTGGACTTAAACTTTACAAGTGATATTGAGTATAATATGTCAATACTAAATCCATATTCAAACCTTAGTTAAGGAGCCTTAATTTGGAAATGCTCCGAACAAGAAGTTGTAGCTAATTCAACGAGAAGGCAAAGTACATCATCTTGAACAGCGCCACGATAAAAGCAATGTATTAATATAAATGCATAAATTTAAAACCGAGCCAGGGTGATTCCAAGTATTAAGAATACTACAATATTATTACATGATAACAACGTTAATAATAAGAGCTCACTCTAATTCAAGAAACATACTCTGAATAGTTCAACATGATAAAAGTAGTTTATCAACATCGAAGAGAGTTGACTGATAGAATGGATAATTAAACCAACATAGCAGATTCATTCATAAAGGGTCTTGCTCGATCAGTTCTCATCAAATCGATTAAAGGGATGAGATAGGGATTCCATAATTGGACTCAAGTGTAAGTGGGAGATTGATAGAATTAGAGATAAGACCTAGGGTAAATTATGTAATTTGTTACATATAACTACCTCGATAACCAATCTTGTTTGAAATAAAAGGCATTTTCTTTCTATTATATACTTGATATAATATGTTGCATTAATTAACTAATTTAATAAAGTATATTAATAGAAAATTCATAAATGGTATGTTTAGTGTTAGTAGTTAAAAAGTGTTGTAACCATGAGTAATTTATCATAATGAAATTAAATATATCATTTTAAATATTCCTATTCAAGAGTATCGAGACTGGATATCGATATATTCGTTGAGACTAGAGTATGTAATGCTCTCTCGATAGTATTCTATTACTCGTGACTGTTGAGGGCACCAAGAGGTTACGTACTGATAATTATTGAATAACCATGTAATGATTCACTCGATAGTTTTCTATTGGTTAATATAACTAAGGTCAAATAGAAAATATCAATGTGACAATATTACACAATCCCCTCGACTTGAGAGTATTATCGAGCTTCAATGTAGAAACTCTGCTTTGGTTATAGTTAAATCTTGGCATGGAATCCATCGAGTGACATTAGTTGGGTCGAGTGGGAGCATTGAAAGTGAAACATTATTTAAGAGAGAATCCTTCTCCTCGGTTACATGAGGTTAGTATCACAGTCAACTGAAGTCAACTTAAAGTCAATGTCTTTAGCTAGAGTAGTATGGTTAATAATAATTGTTATGATTGAAATGAAGGACTTTGTGTTTGGACTATAAAGTTGAGTATGGACGAATTGGAATATCGACCTTCACCAAATTCTATAAGTCCTAATGTGATATAGTCTTGACGAAAAGAATTGATGTAAATAATTGTCACTATTGAGTAACGCTTAAAATAAGTAAAATCAAATTTCTCTAAAGCTATGTGAGCGATAAATTTGGCCAAAATGTCACACCATTAGCTAAGGTGAATCCTCCATCTACCACTTGATTTAATTAAATTACAGTTGTTATAAACTAATTAAATTAATTTATATTTATAAAATATTAATTATAAAATTTTATTTAATTTATGTTGATCAATAGTAAAAATAATGCGTATATAAAAGTTGCATACACATTATCGATATACGATATCGGTGTATGTTCAAATTTGATTTATATGTAAATTATCTGATCTGGCTTATAGTGGGATAAGGCCCATATAGGGGCTGATGTATGGTTGGCCATTACTTGGGGAGGAAGGCTTGGGATTTGATTCCCAAAAGGTGTGAAATGATGAAGGAAGGAAAATATACGCTTCCATCATTAACCACTCTCTCTCCTTTGCTATTTAAACAACCTTAGCCTCTCTTTTTCTTTAAATTCACCTCTAGGGTTTTGAGCCGCCATTATCCTTTTCTTTGTTGGTTGAAAATCCTCTCCTATCCCCTCATTGATTCAAGCATTAAAAACACAAATTCAAATAAAATCAGTGAAATGGTGTGTAGTGCTATGAAGTTGCTTGCTCTCCTTGGAAGAATTGAATAGAGATTCAAGCAGAGTCGATTAATTCAATATTCAAGGTGTATTATCTAGGCTGTAGCAAGGTAATATTATTATTTACAACTTATATATATGCTCATTATATGATTTATGTGTAGTTTGATCAATTCTATTATCATGAATCCCTACGTATATGAGTTGTCAACATGAGATGTGAATATGTAAATACGTATATATATTTATGATTAATTTTTTTTACTATATATATGTTTGCATATATGCTTTTGGCCCTGGAATTATTTTTTTTTTAAATTTTTCAAATTTTGGCAATGTTTAAAAGAGGCTTTAAACAGTATTGATTTTAATCTACATAAGCATAAAGTATATGTACATATTTAATTCATATATATATATATAACTAATATTATGATAAGACTTATGTGTAAAATCTTAATTTTTTAAAAAAAATTTCCTATGCTGAAACTAAATTTAATTTTCTTTCTTTAATTTTCGAAACGTGTAAAGCAGTCAAAATCAAACTTAATGCATATGTGCATATAGTATGTATGTAAGTATATATGTATACATAATCATATGTAAATGTCAATTTTTTTTATAATTAAAAATAAAAAAGAAATAAATTAGTTAAGATTAAGATGTGAAAGATTTTCCAAATCCAACTTGAAAAGGCAAGGGAGTAATAAAAGAAAGGAGAAAGATCAGTGGATCGATGTTCTTTTGTTACTTTCCTAAAACTAAATTAATTTTATTTTACTTCCACCCTTTTCTCTCGTTATTAATTTCGTACTAAACCTAATTGATTGTCATTTAATTATAAGTAATTTTGATTAGTTTAAAAATGACTTTATAACATTTTATAATATATGTATGTAAACATAAGCAAATTATACACACTCATTGAACTTGAATTTATATTTAAAATAATTTATATTTGTACTTATAAGTACAACTATTTTACAATGTCACACACACACATTTATATTAAATATAATTTCATATCGCATTTATATATATACAAACATATTGGACAACACATATGTATACGGAGGGCCAACTTATCCGTTGTATTATAAACCCTTGCACTATACACAGACAAGTCAAACCATATACACTGTAACTCTTTCACGTACACACACATAGGTATATGATACACATGTTCACAATAAATGGACCCATAATACGTTAAATCAAAACATTATTCATAAATTAAATAAAATACTAATTTTATTTAAATCAAATATAGATAAGATCTAAATGAATTTAGAAATGGTAGATTTTTATAAATTCATCCATTTTATCTATTGCGTGCTCAATCAGTTCCTTTAGTTTAAAGGTTGATGATAGATATATCAAACTTTGTTTGATACAGAGCTGAGGTGGTGGTTAAATGATAAGAAAATAAACTAAGTACCCATGGAGGGAGTGAATTGTCGTAGCAGCTTATTGTCTTTCGGGAAGGCCAATACTGCATGGAGAAGTACTACGGTCAAAGACATAACTTTGGCAAAAGCCCGAAGTCAAAAGCTGAAAGGCACGGTAGGGAACTACCTCGAATTCGTTACGTCATTTAAGCTAAAAGTATAGCTAGATATACCGCGCTAAGGCTAAAAGAATGCGGGATGTACTACGTCGCAATATGAGCGAGGCAAACTGTGCCGCTATATGAACGAGGGCAGGGTTGAAATGCGCTGAAATGAATTTGAAACTGAAACCTAATACATGAAAATCAGGTAAAGCTTGGGGAGCCTAAGACGACCAAGTAAGAGAAGAACTTACATGAGAATGTGGGTTCAGAAGGGGAATTGACGCCGAGTGGGGATGCTCACTCAAATGCACACCTTAGAAAGGTGAGGAGAGGCATTCAACTTTCGAAGGGAGGTGAGATGTCTGGGCTGGTTATACACTCTCAAAACTACACGTGCTTGATTCTTTGCCATATAAACGCAAGAAAGATGAAACTATATATGCTTGATTCTTTGCAGTATAAACTAAAGAAAAACGGAACTGCATGTGGTTGATTCTTTATAGTATAAACTAAAGAAAGACGAAACTGCATATGGCCTATTCTTCGCAATGTAAACTAAAGGAAAATACAAAACTACATGTGGATGATTCCTAGCAGTATAAATCAAAGAAAGACGAACTGCATAGAGTTGTACTTCTCAACTGAAATTAAGGTGAAACCAAACTACACCAAATAGTGTCTTTTGAGGTAATGAGTTCGATTGCCTAACTGCGTAAGGATGGATTGCACATTTTGGGAGTAAGGAATATGAAGGATGCACTTGACAACTGAACCGATAAAGGAAGTACCTTCTGTGGTAGATTCTTATGCGCATTTTTAAGGGGTGGTTCGACCAGGGGTTGGTAAAGATCTGAATCATATAGGAGTTTTGTAGTAAACCACCTCGAAATAGGCTTAATTTTCAATCCAATAAAAGCCCATCGAACCTCAGGCTTATTCCAAAGCTGGTTGTTAGTTGGTAAAATTGATTCGATGAACAATATTAAGGGCTATCTATGCTATCATATTCCCATAACGGAAATGATACAATATAATATCAGAAATAAGTACCTCTTTCATAAAAATCCAAATCTTAGAAATACCACATATCCTCCCAAATATCCAGAATATAATATCCCAAAAAATACTAACATATTTGAAACTGGGTACAACAGAATATATAGAAAACACAAATAGATAGATAAATTGCCATAAGAGTTTGCCTCTACCTTCATCTTCTAAATCAACATCGTCTCCCCCAATCTATGCGTTGTAATAAGGAGGGGGTCAGAACAACAATATTCGGTGAATGAAAATCTCAAGTCTTACCATAATAGTATTTGGGCAGTATCATTTAGATAAGTAATATGTCTTGCGCATCATATACTATCATACCAAGAATACTACCAAAGGCTCTCCTAGTCCAAATCCCTAACATATCTTCAACTATAAGCCAAAGGCCTTTTCCAGTCCAACGCAACTACCGTCGATCATGTCCTAACAATGTGAGATAAAGTACCCAAGCCACTTAATACCCTTTAAAGGTAATTAGGCAGACTTCGACTATTTGATACCCACATCCTAGGTAGACCACCGTCGTTTAATACCTAACCCAAGGCAGGCCCCTCTCTGGTACTCCCTAATTGACATCCGATGAAATCTCATCAGGCCACTTAATACTTCTTTATGAGAAGAGGCAGACCCTACAACAACCACTTAATACCCCGACCCCGAAGTGGACCCCTCCCAAGATTACCTACCACTGCACCTAAATGATAATCTCGACCATTTAACACTTCTTAAGTGGGAAGGAGGCAGACCCTACTACAACCACTTAATACCCTCAACCCAGAAGCAACCCTACTTATTATGACTCGTAAGCTAAACTGTAACGTCTCACATTAGTCCGACTATTCATAGATGATGGTAGTTAGATTAACTAGGCAGACTTACCTTATAGAATTGGGACTAACCTCGTGTCAATAATGGGTACTTATTATAGGCGATGTCTCGGATCAGTCTCGAAGTGATATTGCTAGTAGCCAGATTAACTAGGTAGTCTTCTGTGTGCTTTTGACTGACCTCGCATCCCTATAATTTAGTTATAATTCCACTCCCCCAACATTCTACCATATATATATCTCACCGCATTTCACATTAAGACCATATAAGGAAAACTCATTATTCTGCCTTTAAACATGGATTAATTTCCTTAATTATCCTTACTTCCTTTTTATGGGGTTCAATGCTAACTACTAACCAATTTATATTATGCGATTAATGCATTATTAACTATACATTAATAATATATTTATATGTTAATATATTTATAAGTATGTAATTTATTCTAACTAAATATTCCTAAGTGTGAGAATATTTTTGCGTCCTATACTAATCGTTTTAAATGTCAAAACTTTCAATTCATGCAAGTCTATCTCCATACCATAACTTAAAAATTAGTTAATATCCTTAGCCAAACAATAGACTTGCGTTAATAAAATAGAATCAAATACCAAACTTATTTTATATTATTACAATAGAATCAATGCCTCTGTTTTAAGGTTGAAACTTACAATTTAAACCCTTTATATTCTATTCAACTTGTAGATACATGAACTTGAAGTGAAAATGGGATTCATATTTAAATTACGAAAATAGGCAGTGCAAACTATGAATAGGATAATTTGTCCTTTACACACAATTTTCAAACTCATTTCTTTTTAAAACCCTTTAACACAACAATAGAAAAAAGTTGGAGGTGGAATAGAATATAAAATATTCAAATTGCAACGACAAAACAAATTATACTATTCTAATATAAAACAATTGAGCTTCTAATAATCATAAGAATTGACATTTCATTTGGGAGAATTTTGGAGTCTTAGTTTTAGGATTTTTGTGATAAAAATTCCCCAAGGCATAAAACCAATCCAAACTACTACTATAGAAATACTAAAAATGTGAAAAACTAAGATTTCCACTCATATATAATTTGCCTGCCTTCCTTCGGATTTGATTCACATCTGCTCCTAATTTCTCCTTCAGACCTTTTTTTTGAAATATACAATAGTTGGATTGTATATAAATTAGATTTAGAATTCCCAGATTAGAGAAGAACAAAAATAAATGAAATTATATATATATATATATATATATATATAAACCTATTACCTTCCCTTGAATTTGAATTCTTTGATCTAATTAAGGAAGAACACCAATAGAGCTTCTCTAGCGTTTCAAATATTTTTGTGAATAAAGGTGAGGGGGCTAGCCTCTTATTTATAGTGGTTAGAAGGCATTTGGATTGTAGGATTTAAGTTGGTTTAAAATAATAAAATTTGGGTCGTTCGTGCCTTAGAAAACCCTAGATGCCTTCACAACACCGGTCGATCGGCCTAAGGGAGGCGGTCGACCGGTCCCTTTATTTGAAACGAAATTAATGTTGTCGTATTTAATTAATTTCTTTCCCAATTTTATTATTAATGTTAATGTTTATTTTAATGTTTCCTTATTGCCTAAGATTCTCGTCAATGTTAAAAGATTTACTACTATTTTAAATTTCAAATGTTACCATTAATTAAATTTTTAAATCTAAATTCACTTTGAATTATTTTAAATTCCAAAACTTCAAATGTCAATAACTTTTCCATTTGAGCTCCGATCACAAAACTTTATATATGAAAGTTGATTAGAAAACCGCCACGAACGTAATGGTGTAACTTTCATGTCCAAATTGTGAAAATTATAAAATTTCATTTTTAACCTTATTATTAATTTATTTATTTCTTATTAATTTTTATGGGGTGTCACATTCTCCCCCCGTAAAAAGGATTTCATCCCAGAAATCCCTAAGGTACAGATAGTGTGTCGCGCACTAAAAATCCATGTTATACAACCAAGTTATCAATACAACCATCTACTCAACCAAAAGTGTAATGTGATTATGTATGCAACATACTATAGGTTAGCTCAGTCCTAGCATGAATGCAAGATTGTGACATATAGACATGTATGCAAGCCTCCTAAATATGCATAAAATTCTACATGTGTGCAAAAATAATATAAAAAGTGTGGAAACCATCCCTACCATCCAATCTAGCAACCACGATGCAACCAAAAACCTAAATTTTGCAGAGAGAAAGTTTACCAAAGAAAAGCTCAGGATGCGAAGCCTTCATCTTCTCTTCAATTTCTCATGTACTTTTCGTCCCCATTATAATCAGACCATCCTAATTTCTTTACTACAAAGCTTCCTAGTTCTATGCTCCACTACGCATGTGGTGTCATGAATGCATTTCCTCAACAAAACATGAAAGACATCGTGGACTCCTGCTAACTTATTTGGCAACTCCACTCGATATGCAAGTTTCCCTATTCTTTCCCAGATCGGGAAAGGCCCAAAAAACCTTGGTATTAACTTCCCCGACATACCAAATCTTATAACCTTTCTAAGAGGGGAAACCTTAACATACATCATGTTTCCTACTGTGAACTCTCATTCCTTTCTTCGCCTATCGGCATAGGACTTCTGAAAGACCTGTGTGGCCTTTATTCACCATCTAATCATCTCTATCTTTTCCAAGGTCTTGCGAATCAAATCTAGTCCAAATAGAATTTTGTGGTAGTTTCTCACCAATAGTTCGACGATTTGCTTCCATATAACGCTTCTAAGGGTGCCATGTCAATCATCGCTTGGTAACTATTATTGTACGTGAACTCTACTAAGGGTAAATGCTACTCCCAACGTCCTCCGAAATCCATAATGCAAGTTGCAACAACCCTATTGTTAACAAACTAATTAATTTCAATTAATTAGTGTGATAAAACTTAAATATGAAATTTTTGTAATTTGATTATGAAATTTAATCCAGTTTGAATAAATGATTTAAGTTGTGTATTTCGATTTGGTCGAAATATCATTTAAATCAATTATTGGTATTTATAAATTTATAACTAAATTGGTTTTGTGAAAATTTAATCTAACTTAACTTAGTTGATTTAATAAGTTAGGATAATTTAATCTATTCATTAGGCCAAGTATAGTAATTTGTATTTAATTATTGTTTGGGCCTTAAGTTAAAGTTTAGCCTATTAGTCCATCTCCATACTAAATCTAAATATATAAACCTGCTTTCTCTTTTCAAACCCAAGTCCCAATCCTAAAACGCATTTCGCCCTAGCCTCTATCAAAATCAAAATCGATGGAATATATATAATCAAAATCGATGGAATATATATATATATATGTATATAAATCGCGTGCGCTGGCATCAATCGATGAAAGGGAGGGTGACTTGGACTACTAACAGCTGCGATGTGAAGGAGGAGGCGCTCGCTCATGTCGGGTCACGATGGGAGGAAGGCGCTCGCTCACGTCAAGTCGAGATGGGAAGAAGGCGCTTGCGTCAGCTTGCGATGGGAGGAAGGCATTCGTGTCAGGTCGCGATGGGAGGAAGCTTTGACCTAGGCAATGAGCGTGGCGGCAGAAGCCGAGGCACGATAATTTTTGGCATGTCACCAAGCTTGGCTAAGGCGGTTTTAGGCTAGGCTGATAGTGCTGTTATCGGGCGACGATGTTTGACGAGGCACAGTCATTGGACTACTAGTGGCGGTATTCTCTGCATCGTTAAGGTGAGTTATTTTTAACTCACATTTTTATATCTATCAAAATAAATTTCTTTTACATGTTGGATTGGTTTCCTACATTATTCACTTTAACATAGATGATTTTGGACATACTTGAGCTCTCCCTTTGATATGGTTGATTAGGTTATAATACATGGGTGTTAACGATTGAATTGAATAACATATTATTGTATATTATGTTTGATGGATTGTTTGGTGACATATAGATTTTTATTTGATTGAAAAAGGTTAATTTGCAAAGGGAACCTTGTTCGATTGCAAAAATTTAATTCCATAAACTTATATAGAAGTACATATATTATTTGTATGACCGATGTTGCCGGGAAGAAACTTGGGTCGCTAAATAATTCCATATTATGGAATTATATTTTTAGAGGGATGTTGGCTCTATATGTTGAATTTTCGATGGGTTTATTGTTTGAATTGCTAAATGTTTTAAAAGAGTTTCAAAATTAAGATTATATTTATTTTGACCCTTATTGGAATTTAATTTATAAAATATAGCTAAATTATATTATATTCTTAATTTATTTCTTATTTCAAAATTTATATGCAAAGCTTTTTTAGATAAGTAATATTTATTCATAAAACCTGTTAAAAATTATTATTAATAAGAATAAACTTTTGGAAATACTCTAGAGGCGAAAGATAAGATATGGTATTAATTTGGAATTTTTTTAATATATATATATATATATATTAAATCGAGACATTTTTTAAGAATAGTTTTAGAAAATCATTTTTAATAAGATATATAGTTTGAAATCGCTTTGTAAAGTATATAAATTATACTTATGATCATATTTTCAAATTTACAGTATTATTGTTAGAAAATACTTTTAGAGATAAAAATATTCGAAAAGCAAAGATTTAATATATATATATATATATATATATATATATCAGGAATCTATTTGAAAAGAAATGATTTTCTTTATATTAGCAAATTATGAATTTTTATTTATCTATTTATAAATAGTAAAAATAGGTTTATACTAAATTCAAAGGTTTTGATAAAATTATTAATAATGCATATATTTATATGGTTCGAAAGAGATTTTCTTATTGTTTTAAATTTTTTAAATCAAATTAATTTTTTATAAAATCCTTCTTTAAAATAAAATTTTGATTAATAATTTTAATTGGATTTTAAATGAGAGAATTGAATGATTTCCATTTTAATTGGATTTCGTTCTTTTCTATAAAACAAAGAATTTTAATAAACGATTTAATTGTCGGGTGGTATGGGATACTTTGAACAATTCTTTCGATTATTAAGATAATTTGTTAAATAGAGTTTGAGTGAAAATTACTAGTTTTTAGTAAATAATTGAATTTACTATCTGGTATAGGACAGCTAGTTAAATTCTTGTGTTACTGGAGTGACAGTAATTAACACTTAGAGTTGTATTATCTTAGGGTGTTCGGATTTAAGACTGATAGATCCCCAAGAGAAGATAACTAACTTTACATCGGTCTAAGAATCGATACATTTTTAGATTTGAGTAGGCATATCTCTTTCGGAATATCTGTTATGGTGTAAATATGGCTGTCTCTTTCGGAAGGCAAATTTTTACATGCATCGTAGTCTATAGACACTACAACTTATCAGTTTATTTTGTTTTATACAGTTAGACTATGTTTACCTCTTTCGAAAGGTAAATTTGCATAGGACGGGTTAGGTACATGGCTGCTCTTTTATATGAGCGGTGTTCCTAATCTGCAGTCTCTTTCAGAAGGCTTCCTTCCTATGTAGCGGGTCTTTCGATAGATTTCGTGTCACTGTATTAAACTAATAGATGACTACCATTATTATTTCAATACTGATGATTATTTCTTCAGAGATTTTTAGTATGGATATTCTGTATCCTTTATGGCTCCGAGGAATTTTGAATTGGTTATCATCATATTTTGAGATGATAGTCTATTGAGACTTGATATGTATTTATGAAATGGTGATTTGTTAGTTATGCCTTATTTGATTATTTGTTTTTGGGTATATTTTATTTGGGTATATTTTATTTATGACTTATTTGGTTATTGTTAAGTCAAAATTTTGAGATCTGTAATTAATGGTTTGATATGCCTTTTTGATTTTTTTTTGGGTTTTAGACATATTTTGAGATGACTTATTTTCGAGTTAAGTCATTTATGGATTATAAAGTAATGAATTTAATTAATATGCCTTATTATGATTTTTTGTATGGCATATTTAATATGACTTATTATTTTAAGTCATAAAGTTATGATATTAATATCTCACCCTTTTATTTAGATATAGTCTGACCAGTTTATTATTTTAATACTTGGGTCAGGTCGAGACTTTACAGGTACAGGGACTCATTGACCTTTAGATTTTGGACTAGCATTGAAGTAGACTATTTTGATAGTTTTAGTTTACTTCATACTTGTATATATTGACAGTTAGGAGTTTATGTCATCTATATTATATAGTAGTGACTTTGTACCTGATACAAGATTTTGGATATGATGTATATATTTATGTGGGTCTAGTACTTATATTTTGTAGACTCGCATTTTATTATGTATACGTCTAAATTTCAGTTCAGATCCTTAAAAAGGTAAATAAGACGTGTCAGTGTTAGTATAAAGATATATTCACATTCGATTGCCCTTAACCAACCGTATTCTCCGGATTAGCAGATGACATTACTTGTAATGTTCTTTGCTAACTGGGCATAGCGGTGGGGTTGTTACAGCTTAATATCAGAGCTGGATTCAGAACATTATAGAATATAATTGCACATAGTCGATATCTAAACCTAGATGACCTAGAGTCCCGTCCCTTGGGTGTGTAGTTGTTAGTAATTTAATTAACTATTTAGGAACAGGAATATAAATGATTATTGGGAATAATCATTGGGACGTATTTGAAAAATCTTTTGATAATACTATATAACTTATTGTTATAAAAATATTGGGACCCACTTCTATAAAGAGTGAGATTTAATGGATATTATAAATAAGTAGATGACTTAGAATTAAATTGTTGTGTCCTGATTCTTTAGTGATCAGAGTGCGTAGCAGAAGCTGGAAAATAGCTTTCCGCTGAAGGCGATTGTTTGTTTGTTTGATTGAAATGTATGTTGTTTGCATCAATGGATGTTTGATTGTTTTGAAAATTCTAAATAATTGTTGAATTAGTATTGAGTAGGAATTTTCATCTGAAAATTTATAACCTACTCGATATTAATTATTAGACATTACGGTATCTTCATTTGTGTGGTTACCACAAAGTAAATTGAAAACTTTGTTTTATATAAAATGAAATTGCAATTATTGGTACAACCAAATAAATACCAAGGTGCACGGTGGAATTAAAATTATTAAGAATTGTTTTATTTAAATTTTGAAATGGATAGAAAGAACTTTTATAAAAGTAAATATAAAATTTGGAATTCGAAAATATACTTAATAAATAAAATAAGTAATAGGAAAAAACAATTGATTGGTTAATGGATACGTGGTTGTTATAAAATTGTAAATGATTGTGAAAAATATTAATATTGAGTAGAAATCACTATTGGGAGTTGAAACTTGCTCAATAATAACAGTAAGAACTTGTGGTGTCTTCAGTAGTGTAGTTACAACAAGAATATTGAAAATTTAAATTTATATAAAATGAATTGTTAATTCATATATGTGATTAACTAAATGTTAAGATGAATTAAAAATTTGATGTTCGGTTGAGGTATATATTGATGAATGTGTATGATATGGAATTGTTATCAGTAAATTATTATTTCTACGATAACATTAAGATTGATTGAATTTTTTTTAATAAAAGCAAGCATCTATTTAAATTAAAATCTTTTGATATTAGATATACATATATATGGAATTTGGTTATATTTATTATAAACAAGCAAATAATTTGGAAAAGCCTAAAGTATTGAAAGATATATGTATATCGTACGGAAATAAATTTGTGTGTTAAATTGCCCGTTGAGTATTTTAAGAATTCTGGTCGATACGCCTAATCAATGTTATCGATAGGGATTCCTAAACACTAGGACGAGACATTTGGACACAGTGTTTTGGGCAATAAAATATTTTTAGAAATAATATTTAGTAAGTATATAATATTTTGTAAAGAAGATAAAATTTTGAAATAAGTAAAATACTATATATATTAAAGTGGACAGTTTGGAAAGGTTGTTTTTAAAATAAAATAATATTTTATAGAAGGGTATAAATTTTTTTTTTGAGGAGGATGCCTTGGAGTATTTTGGTAAATAAAATAAAATAATTAAAATGAGAGTGTACATTATTTGGAAATTTAGAGTACTATTCAAATAAATATTTTAGTGGGATTCAAGTATTATTTTGTAATTGTAAAATTTTACATATTCATTTGCAAAGAAGCATGATAAATAAAATTTTGAGTGATACTTTTAAATGATCGTGTATATAGTATTGTGATTGGAATGAATGTTAGAAATTACATTGAATAAATTGTAAAGTGATATAAAACTTATTTATATGAATTTCCAATATAAATGAAGTTTAAAATAGAACTGTAACTCATTTACGAATGTAATAAGTTATTGATTATCGAATACTTTGATTAAGTGGATAAATAATTTTCTCAATTATGAGCACATATGCGATGAATTGAATTTCAAATATGCGTAAAGATCAAGTTCCTTGATATAAATATGCATTCATGACTTGAATATATTTATAGCTTCGAATGCATCAGTTTCTATTAAGCAAATTTTAGATCATATATTGGTTTACACATTAAACTATTTTTCAATTCGTGCAGTTTTATATCAGATTCAGGTTAACAGATTTCAGATATATGAAATACCATATATACACATATTTGGTTTTGGAAAATGTATCTTACGCAAATTTTTGAATCTGCAACGGTTCTATAAGTTTCACGTTAATATATTGTTTTGGATGGACACACAATTTCGAGCCTGCCGAAATTTCGAAAACCGATGAACATATCAATTTCAAATATATCAAGTTATTCGTGTATACAAATTTCCAAATGAATATGGTTACATTGCTTTTCTTGTGCATATCGGATCTATGATATGTGCAAAGTAAATTAGTTCTAAATACAAAAGTTTTCCCTGTACCAAGGTTTACAATAATACATTTTCATATAAAGCAGAATCCAATAGACACAGGCTGTGTCACACAACATTATGAACTGAAGTTTTGACTATATTGAAATTTGGATGTGTGGGTGCATATGATCCTGAATGTGCACATGAATCTTAAATGTGTGAGTTCCATATGAATGTTTGTTGTTGGATATGATTTTGGAAACATAAAGGCTTCAGACATACGTATGTAAAAAATTTATCAAAATTTTCCAACTGACAAGTATATATGGTTTTATATTGGAATTTGAATATATGTGTTTTTAGATATAAGTAACTTTCAAGCATAAACTAGATTTAAAGTATTTGCAAAACTATTTGATAGAGATATTATGCTCAATTTAAATGTGAAATACAAGCTTTGACTAGTAACAGCTCTCAATATGCATGAATTCCAAACGCAAAAGATTTTGAATTTGTGCAGAGCTTCCATGCGTATGGTTTTAGTATAACTAAGCCTTATGCATTAAGCTTTAAGTATATAAGACATCATATATGAATATGATTCCTCACAGATGCCATTGAAGTTAAGTTTAAATGATTATGTATATAAGCGACATTGAACTAAATCCCAAATGTGCATCGGATGTATGTGCTTTGGGAATATTCAAATTTTGAAGCAATGCCTGTTTTCAGAGCCACAATATTATACTAATTTAATTAAAAAAAACCTCTAATAAGAATTGTGTTTAATTTAAACAGAGGTTTGTACTTAAAACAGTCTAAACCTGCTGTAATGCAGCTTCGGGCTGCCACAGAGCCACAGCTGGCAGTAGCGCGTGCAAATTATGGTCGGAGTGGCATCAAAATATATCATACCAATTCAAAGGCAAATGATAATCTACTTACACAAATCATGTTCAAGCTTGAAAGAACCCTCTTTGCAAATCAACAAAGATCAATAATTAACGAGGATAAAAGAATATAATACAATAAAATGAATGTAGAGATGTAGAAAAAAAACCTATAATAAGAGTTTGCTTTGGCTTTTAAATTGGATGATTCCAAGTCTAGTGAATGGACTTTTAAAACAGAGCAGCCTTGAAATTCTTACCTTCTCCTTTCTCCATCCCTTATTTTATTTTATTTTGACTTCATTTATAAACAAATGGACTGACAACTTCATCTACTATAAATTAATGATGGAAATGAAAAATCTAATAATTGATGATCATTATTCGTCGGTGCCTTGGCAAATTGGAAAATATGGTTGGAAAATATTCAATATTCTTGATTCCATTTTATTCCATAGAGCAGTCTATGAAACACGTTATATAAGAACATTTGGTAAACGTATGGAGAATAGAGTTACATTGGCAGACTTAGACAAAGGCTAGATTAACAATTGTATGTTTGATTGTGAGCCTTGTCTCACACACATAATAAACTATTATTGTAGCCTTCTTATTAGACAAATTTATTATCTAGAGATAACGAAACAAGATAGCATTGATATGGTTATTAAGTTTGTTCAATGGTTTATGGCTGACAACTTATTGTGAATGCACCTCTTACATATTATGCTATGCAGTAAGAGTTCACTTGTTCATTTACTTATTTTACCATGTTCACTTCCATTATGAACAGGTGAACATAGTCATTTACTGAATTGTTATGCCTATTGCTTCTCTCATAATTCATACATGTTTATTTAATTTATAAGTGTGACATATAGACATTCATGGAAAATCACTTAATTACACTAAGATGTTTGTTCAATATGTGAATGCATGCTTATTTAAAATTCTATATACAAGGTCTTACATGGTTTGTTTGAGTTGAGCATGGGTTGTCCGTTATTTGCTGGTTGTTGGCCGATGGTTTTGGTATTCTGTGCTTGAGCCATGACACACTTAGGTGTGTGCTTCCTGACACTGCTGTCCCGTTCCAGACGGGTGGCGTGCCAGGTCCCATTAGAACGGTTTTATCCGTCTCGTCTGTCTTTGTCCTCTTGTCTTGCTTCTTGCATCAAAGTCTTTGCCCTCTGGGTGTTTCGCAGGAATTCCTTTGCCGCATCGGTTGTGTCCATACCAGGCTGCTAGTATGGGTCGATCAGATGGGATCTCCTTGCTGGGTTCTGGTGTTCAGTCATTGCGCGGCCTATTCTGTGTCGTCTGTGACTCTGTCGCTTTATAGTCTTTCTAGTTTGACGGGCTACCGTTGGTCTCTTCGGAGGTTACAACGGGCCTGGAGCGATTGGTTCGGGCGATCTCCCAGCTCTGATCGCATAGTGGTCCTAGATTCGGACCACTATTCGGACAGTCTGGGTTATTGCCAGTCTTCATTGTTCTGCTCTGTTGTTCCATCCTTCAGGACCGACATGCGAGTCTTACCTGTATCGCGGGGCTGTCTTTTTAGTGACAGTTCGGCTTTGGTAAGGTTCCTACAGCAACGCGGGATGCGTCTTGCTTGCTCCCCTACACTCGTCAGACTCTATTCTTTTTTTCCCCGCCCCGTTCTTCCCTCTCCTTCGTCTATCTCTCCTGTTTATTCGTCGGTTGCTTCTGTGTCTTCGTTTTCTGGTTGTTCTTCCCCCTCTATTTTCTTTCCATCCTTGGCTCAGCCTTATCCTGCTGTTGACTGGTTTTTAGAGCAGTATGGGATGCGCTTGGCCAGTCATCCCTCTCTCTTGCGTTTGCCCTCTGTTCTTCCGGATCGTTTGGTTCCCTCTTCCTCTCACTGCTCCTCGGCGTGCTCCCTTCCCTCTTCTTCGTGCTCTCTGTCCATTACCATTCCTCTTATGAGTAAGGCAGAAATTGCACTCCTTAATGAGCGCCTAGATTGCATTGCTAGGAACTCCTCCCCTTCTCTTTATGATTCCTCGCAGTCTTGTCTGTCCGGGACCGGTGGTGAGGTATCTTTTGAGACATCTCCCCTGCCATCCGCCCCTCCTCCTCGGTCATCTCGTCGTAGATCGCGAATAGTCCCGACTACCCCTCGCACCATCCGCACACGCTCTATAGCGGCGTCCGAGCAGATCGTTAGATCTACTCGATATTCGTTGTATCTTGTCTGAGCTCGTCCTGCTTTGCTTTGGTGGGTGTCTGTATTCGTTCTTTCTTTCTTCGGTTTTCTTTCCTACCTTAATGTCGAACTTTCTTTTCTGGAATGTCCGTGGTATTGGCAACGATGCGTCTTTGGCTAGGCTAAAACGTATTGTCAGGAAGCACTCTATGGGCTTGGTCGCTCTTCTGGAACCTTTTCTGGAGCCGAATGGTATCTCCAAAACCGTTTTATCTTTAGGTTTTGGTGGTGGCTCAGCCAACCTCTCCGGTAAGATTTGGATTTTATGGTCCAAATCCCTCGTGGTTGGCTCAGTTTTCGACTCCTCTCAGCTCTTCACGGTGGTCTGTTCGTCTCCGTCTTTCGCTTCTCCCTTTCTTTTCTCGGCGGTTTACGCCAAATGCAATCGGACGGAGAGGTTAACTCTTTGGTCCGATATCATAGCCCTCGTTGATTTGGGTTTTTCTTCCTCTGTGGTTGGCGGCGATTTTAATATCGTCGCTTGCCAAGCGGAAAAACAGGGAGGAGCCGCCATTAACCGTGCTGCGATGGCGGATTTCAACTCGTTCATTATCAGCTCAGGTCTATCTGAGCTTCCCTTTGTTGGTTCTACTTTCACTTGGACGAACAACCAAGAGGGACCGAGCCGTATTCTTTCTAGGCTTGATCGTGTCTTCGGGTCGGAGGATTGGTTTCGCCTCCCCTACTCCTTCTCGATCGCTTATCTTCATCGGACTTTCTCCGATCATGCCCCTTTGATTGTTCACTGCTCTCCTCTCTCCCTTTCGGGGCCCTCTTCCTTTCGGTTCCAGAGCATGTGGAGATCTCACCACTCTTTTCATCAAGTGGTAGCTAACTCTTGGAACGCGCCTATTGTTGGCTCTCCCTGTGCTGTTTTCGCTCGTAAGCTTAAGCGTCTCAAGGCCTGCCTTAAGGTGTGGAACGTTCATGTTTTCAAGAACATTTTTGATCGCGTTCCGGTGGCCGAAGAGACCCTGATCGTAGCTGAATCCTTGTTAGATGAGGACCCATCCGCTGCTAACAAGGAGGCGTGGGCGTTAGCCCAATCCAACTTTTCCTCGGAACTTCGTATCGAAAATGACTACCTTCACCAAAAGGCAAGGGTCAAGTGGGTGGTCGATGGAGATACGAACTCCAAATTTTTCGATTCTTCTATTCGTAAGAAGAACAATCTTCTCACTATCCGTGAGATATTATGTCCTGATCTATCTATGGCTTCTTCGCCTGAGGAAGTCAAAGATACCATTCTGTCCCACTTCCAGTCCTTTTTGGGCTCTCCCTCTGTCTCGGTTTCCGTCCGGCCTTGCTCGCCTTCATTCCTCATGTGGTTCTTTCTCCGGAAAGCATCCTTTTAGCGGAGTCCCCAGCCCTGGAGGAGATCCGTGCTTGTGTCTTTGCCCTCAGCAAGGACAGTGCCAGTGGCCCTGATGGATTCAACGGTGTCTTTTATAGGTCTGTTTGGCCCACTATTCAGGCTGATTTTTGTCTTGCTATCCAATCCTTCTTCTCCGGCGGGGCTCTTCCCTCTGGCTGGACATCCACCAATCCGATTCTCATTCCTAAGTGCGAAAATCCCCGGTCTTGCGCGGATTTCCGTCCCATCAGCCTTTGCAACTTTTCGAATAAAGTTATTTCTAAGATCCTGGCTAGCCGTTTAGCCTCCTTCCTTGAGCGTATTATCTCTCCATCTCAAGCGGGATTTGTAAAAGGGCGTTTGATCACTGATAACGTCCTTTTAGCCCAGGAACTGATCTCCCAGCTTGATCGGAAAGTGAGGGGTTCTAATGTGGTCTTCAAACTGGACATGGCCAAGGCCTTCGATCGCATGTCCTGGTTTTTCATCATTAAGGTCTTGAGGGATTTCGGGTTTCCGGAACCCCTCATTGATCTGGTGTGGAGGCTCATCTCGAACTGTTGGTTCTCTGTGCTCATCAACGGGTCGGCTTGTGGGTATTTTAGGGCCGGAAGGGGTTTGCGTCAAGGAGACCCTATTTTGCCTACTCTATTCGTGATCGCGGCCGAGGCTTTCATTCGTGGTCTTCAGACCCTTACGATCTACGGTCAGATCCAGCGCTTTGGGATTCCGAGGGGCTGCCCTCTAATCTCTTCCTTATCGTTTGCTGATGACATTGTCATTTTCTCTAATGGCAGTCGTTCCTCTGTCCGCCGGCTCCTTGGTTTCCTTCACCAATACGAGAGGTGCTCGGGCCAACTCGTTAACCCCTCCAAAAGTTGCTTCGTCCATGCAAAAGACTTGACCCCTTCTCGAGCTTCCTGGATCGAGACCATATCCGGTTTCAAGAAAGCTTCTCTTCCTTTACCTTACCTGGGTATTGTCCTCTACCGAGGTAGAAAGCTTAATGCTATCTTCGATCCCTTGACTGACAAAGTAAGAAGTAAGATCATCCGCTGGAATGCGACTCTCCTATCCCAGGCCGGTAGGCTGGTTCTCATTAAGTCGGTTTTAGACTCATTGGGAACTCATGTTTTCGCGACTATGACCCCTACCTCTTCCTTCTTCCAGTCTTATAGGTCGTTGGCCTCGTCCTTCTTTTGGGGTAACAAGGACATCGGCCGTCGTCACCACTGGATTTCTTGGGAAGCGGTATGTCGGCCCAAAATCGAAGGTGGCTTGGGTCTGCGTAATCCTAAGGACCTTTGTGTGGCCTTTGCTTGTAAGTTGTGGTACAGGTTTGGGGCTAACGACTCTTTATGGGCGTCGTTCCTCCACGCTAAGTACCGCCGGCTTGCGGGCTCTAACTTCTCGGGCTCTCCGTCATTCGCTAGTGAGACCTGGAAGCACATGCAGTTGGTGAAGTCGCTCTCTGACTCTCATGGCGGCTTAACCGGTTGGGATGGCGGTTCTTTTTCCGTTTTGAAAGCTTGGAATTCGGTTAGAATTCCAAGCCCCATTCGGCCTTTGTTTTCCTTCATTTGGGATTCTCGTATTCCCCCCAAGGTCTCTCTGTTGATGTGGCGTATCTTGCATGATGGGTTGCCACTAGACGAGAATCTCCAAAAGATCGGCATCCCCTTCGTTTCCCGGTGCAGATGCTGTGGCAATGGGGAAACCGAATCATTGAGCCATTTGTTTTTTGATGGTTTCTTTGCCAGAGCATGCTGGAATTACTTCGGGAACCTTATTGGTGCTCGAGGGATTGCCAGAGTTCCTATTGATCTACAGACAACCTGGTGGGCTGGGATCTCTGGAAAATCTCTTCGTTCGATCGTGTTCCGCTTGATTCCCTGTCTGATTTGCTGGCACCTCTGGTGTGCGCGGAATAAGGCAACCTTTGAGAGTTCTCCCATGGATCCTCCGTCCATTATTCGGCGTATCAGGAATGACATCTTCTTGGCTTTCCGGGGTAGACCTTTCAAGGGACCCATGAGCTCCCGCTCTGGGAGGCTAGTGGGTCTTCTTTCTATCTCGTGTGTCCGAGCTTCCGTTAGACTAGGAGTTGGTTGATTCTTGTTGGTGGGGCGTTGGCTTTCACCCTTCGCTTCCGTCCCCCCCCCCCCCCATTTTTTTTCTTCTTATGTGGTTGCTAGTTTTTCAGGTCCCAGTGTCTTTGGTATCTCCCCTGGTCCGGGGCTCTCGTTGACTGGCTCTGGTTGATTGGTTTTGGAGTTGCTTGGGTTGTGGTCGTCCTCTTCTGTAGGCTTTTCCTGTTCTTTGCCCGGTTGCTTGATTATGGTGTGGCTTGGTTGGTGTTGGCAGTTGTTTGGTTGCTTGGGTTGATGGTCCGGGTTCGCTAGCTTCAGGTCCGATCGGCGATCCTTTTCCTTTCCCTCTGCTTGGTTAGCGTTGGAGTTGCTTGGGTTTTGGCATTATCTGTGGTCTTCTCCGTTTGGTTTGTGGGCCCTTGTCTCCTCTCTGCTATTGGTGCTCTTCTCGTGTTTCTTCCGACTCCATCATTGGGCGGTAGCCTTGGCGGAGGTCGATGGTGATGTCAGTTTGGCGGTGGTTCCCTGGTCTTCGTCCTTTAAGGGTCTACTTAGCCGACTATATCTGCCTCTCTTTGGTTCTGTGTTCTTCGCTTGTGGTGGTATTTGGGTTTTGGTTCATTTATCGGGTTTCTTTGGCTCGGTTTGGGATGGTAGCTATTCTGGTGGACTGGCCTATACCTTTTCGGTTGTGGCGGGATTGATGGTTGTGCGGGTGGTGTTTCTTTTGCCCTATCTCTGTGGGTTACTCCTGGCTTCTGTCAGTCAGTGGAGGTTTCTCGTGGTCGCTTTGTTTTCGGTCTGGATTCGGTTTCATTTCTCGGCTTTCTTTCACTTGGTTTGGGATGGTAGTTTCTCTGGTGGACTGGCCTTTTCCTTATCGGTTGAGGCGGGATTGCTGGTTTTGTGGGTGGTTGCTCCTTTTTGCTCTATTTTATGCTGTTTCTTCCGGCTTCTGTCAGTCAGTGGTGCTTTTTCGTTTTTTTAATTGTTGTTCTATGATCTGTGAGTTGTTTTGGGGAGGCATATGTTCTCCGTATGCCTCGCCTCCTTTTGTGGGCCACCGGAAAAAGGCGTTTTTTCTCCTTTGTTATATATATTTCTATTTTGCTAAAAAAGGTGCTAGAAGGCTACCTGGATTGGAATGTTGCGCAATCTTGCTTTTGCTCGCATAAAATTTAGTAAACTACTTTATAATGCTATAATAAAGGTACGCTTTTGGATTAAATACAGTATGATAAAAATATTGATATATATGTATATTGTGTTTCCAACCGTATGGTCGATGTATATTGTTTATAATATAATTGTGAAATTGCAAACGGCTCTTCGTACAAAGGAGACTCTACTGAAATTTTCCAAAAATTTAAACACTTAGAAAATTTTCAATACATTTCATATGCGAAGAAACAGAAATTAATAAATGAATCTATTTAAATTTATAATATACGATAAGTTTGATTCTAATGTTAATTGCTTAAGTTTTGATCGAATTTCAACTAAATAGTATAATTCGACGAGAGTTGATGTTTGCATGTGTTTTTGACTTCTTTCCATACGAAATTGCGAGGATGCAATTTTCATAAGGGGGAGGTCCGTAACAACCGTATTGTTAACGACCTAATTAATTTCAATTAATTAGTGTGATAAAATTTAAATATGAAATTTTTGTAATTTGATTATGAAATTCAATCCAGCTTGAATAAATGATTTAAGTTGTGTATTTCAATTTGGTCGAAATATCATTTAAATCAATTATTGGAATTTATAAATTTATAACTAAATTGGTTTGTGAAAATTTAATCTAACTTAACTTAGTTGATTTAATAAGTTAGGTTAATTTAATCTATTCATTAGGCCAAGTATAGTAATTTGTATTTGATTATTGTTTGGGCCTTAAGTTAAAGTTTAGCCTATTAGTCCACCTCCTTACTAAATCTAAATCTAAATCTATAAACCTGCTTTCTCTTTTCAAACCCAGGTCCCAATCCTAAAACGCATTTCGCCCTAGCCTCTATCAAAATCAAAATCGATGGAATATATATATATATATATAAATCACGTGCACTAGGATTAATCGATGAAAGGGAGGGCGACTTGACTACTAACGGCTGCGATGTGAAGGAGGAGCCGCTCGCTCGCGTCAGGTTGCGATGGGAGGAAGGCGCTCGCTCGCGTCAGGTTGCGATGGGAGGAAGGCGCTTACGTCAGGTCACGATGGGAGGAAAGCGTTCGCGTCAGGCCGCGATTGAAGGAAGCTTTGACCTAGGCAACGAGCGTAGCGACAGAAGCCGAGGCACGCTAATTTTTGGCATGTCACCAAGCTTGGCTAAGGTGGTTTTAGGCTGGGCCAATAGTGCTGTTATCGAGCGACGATGTTTGACGAGGCACAGTCATTGGACTACTAGTGGCGGTATTCTCTACATCGTTAAGGTGAGTTATTTTTAACTCAGGTTTCTATATCTATCAAAATAAATTTCTTTTACATGTTGGATTGGTTTCCTACATTATTCACTTTAACATAGATGATTTTGGACATACTTGAGCTCTCCCTTTGATATGGTTGATTAGGTTATAATACATGGGTGTTAACGATTGAATTGAATAACATATTATTGTATATTATGTTTGATGGATTTTTTGGTGACATATAGATTTTTATTTGATTGAAAAAGGTTAATTTGCAAATGGAACCTTGTTCGATTGCAAAAATTTATTTATATAAACTTATATAGAAGTACATATATTATTTGTATGACCGATGTTGCCGGGAAGAAAATTGGGTCGCTAAATAATTCCATATTATGGATTTATATTTTTAGAGCGATGTTGGCTCTATATGTTGAATTTTCGATGGGTTTATTGTTTGAATTGCTAAATGTTTTAAAAGAGTTTCAAAAATAAGATTTTATTTGTTTTGATCCTTATTAGAATTTAATTTATAAAATATAGTTAAATTATATTATATTCTTAATTTATTTCTTATTTCAAAATTTATATGCAAAACCTTTTTAGATAAGTAATATTTATTCATAAAACCTGTTAAAAATTATTGTTTATAAGAATAAAATTTTGGAAATGCTTTAGTGGCGAAAGATAAGATATGGTATTAATTTGGAAATTATATATATATATATATTAAATAAAGACATTTTTTAAGAATATTTTTAGAAAATCATTTTTTTATAAGATATATAGTTTGAAATCGCTCTGTAAAGTATATAAATTATACTTATGATCATATTTTCAAATTTACAGTATTATTGTTAGAAAATACTTTTATAGATAAAAATATTCGAAAAGCAAAGATTTAATATATATATCAAGAATCTGTTTGAAAAGAAATGATTTTCTTTATATTAGCAAATTATGAATTTTTATTTATCTATTTATAAATAGTAAAAATAGGTTTATACTAAATTCAAAGGTTTTGATAAAATTATTAATAATGCATATATTTATATGGTTCGAAAGAAATTTTCTTATTGTTTTAAATTTTTTAAATCAAATTAGATTTTTATAAAATCCTTCTTTAAAATAAAAATTCGATTAGTAATTTTAATTGGATTTTAAATGAGAGAATTAAATGATTTCCATTTCAATTGGATTTCGTGCTTTTCTATGAAATAAAGAATTTTAATAAACGATTGAATTGTTGGGTGGTATGAGACACTTTGTACAATTCTTTCGATTATTACTATAATTTGTAAAATAGAGTTTGAGTGAAAATTACTAGCTTTTAGTAAATATTTGAATTTACTATTTGGTATGAGATAGTTAAATTCTTGTGATTACTAGAGTGACAATAATTAACACTTTGAGTTGTATAATCTTAGGGTGTTCGGATTTCAGACCGATAGATCCCCGAGAGAAGATAACTCATTTTTCATCGATCTGAGAATTGATACATTTTTCGATTTGGGTAGGCAGGTCTCTTTCGGAAGATATGTTATGGTGTAAATACGGCTATCTCTTTCGGAAGGCGGATTTTTACATGCATCGTAGTCTATAGATACTACAACCTATCAGTTTATTTTATTTTATACAGTTAGACTGTGCTTACCTCTTTCGGAAGGTAAATTTGCATAGGATAGGTTAGATATACGGTTGCTCTTTTCTTTGAGCGGTGCCCCTAATGTGCAGTCTCTTTCAGAAGGCTTCCTTCCTATGTAGCGGGTCCCTTTCGGTAGATTTCGTGTCACTGTATTAAACTGATAGATGCCTACCATTATTATTTCATTACTGATGATTATTTCTTCAGAGATTTTTAGTATGGATATTCTGTATCCTTTATGGCTCCGAGGAATTTTGAATTGGTTATCATCATATTTTGAGATGATAGTCTATTGAGACTTGATATGTATTTATGAAATGGTGATTTGCTAGTTATGCCTTATTTGATTATTTGTTTTTGGGCATATTTTATTTGGGTATATTTTATTTATCACTTATTTGGTTATTGTTAAGTCAAAATTTTGAGATCTGTAATTAATGGTTTGATATGCCTTTATGATTTTTTTTTTGGGTTTTAGGCATATTTTGAGATGACTTATTTTCGAGTTAAGTCATTTATGGATTATAAAGTAATGAATTTAATTAATATGCCTTATTATGATTTTTTGTATGGCATATTTAATATGACTTATTATTTTAAGTCATAAAGTTATGATATTAGTATCTCACCCTTTTATTTAGATGTAGTCTTACCTGTTTATTATTTTAATACTTGGGTCAGGTCGAGACTTTACAGGTACAGTGACTCATTGACCTTTGGATTTTGGGCTAGCAGTGAAGTAGACTATTTTGATAGTTTTAGTTTACTTCATACTTGTATATATTGACAGTTAGGAGTTTATGTCAACTATATTATATAGTAGTGACTTTGTACCTGATACAAGATTTTGGATATGATGTATATATTTATGTGGGTCTAGTACTTATATTTTGTAGACTCGCATTTTATTATGTATACGATGATGTATATTATTCCACTGTGATCTTTGACTCATATTCCGGTTTATCTATATTGTACTATTCTGAATATTTTTAATTGGCGTGTTTATTACTTTGTATTAATACTGTACACGTCTAAATTTTAGTTCAGATCCTAAAAAAGGTAAATAAGACGTGTCAGTGTTAGTATAAAGATATATTAACATTCTATCGCCCTTAACTAGCCGTATTCTTCGTATTAGCAGACGACATTACTTGTAATGTTCTTTGCTAAACTGGGCATAGTGGTGGGGTCGTTACACAAGCTCTCGGCAAATCCTTTAAAATCCCATTCACCCTTTCCGTTTGGCCATCAGTCTACGGGTGGCAAGCGGTGCTAAGATTCAATGTCGTTCCTATAACTGAATGTAAACTCCTCCAAAATTCGCTAGTGAATAAGTGGTCCCTATCACTAACAATGCTAACTAGAACTCTATGTAGTCGTACTACTTCTTTGATATAAATTTGCGCTAGAGATGTCGTAGTGCTATTATTCTTAACAGGAATAAAGTGTGCACTTTCAAAGAGTCTATCTACTATAACCCAAATAGCTCCATTGCCTCTTTGACTCCTTGGCAACCCATCTATAAAGTCCATCGATATAGGTTCCTACTTCCAAGTTGGTACTTTTAGCGACAACAGCAACCCTTTGGGCTTCCCTTGTTATGCCTTTATCTTTTGGGACATCAAACACCTAGAGACAAATTCCGCTACCCCCTTCTTCATCCCCGACCAATAAAATATTTGCTTCATATTCTTATACATTTTATATCCACCAAGGTTAATGGTAATCCGGGAAAGGTGACACTCACCCAGAAATTCCTCCAAAACGTCCTCCCTCATAGGAACAAAAAAGCATACATATCTTCTCAAACATCCTCTTTTGTAAATCACATACCTACAGCCATTAGGGAAATGTTCTCGTCTACTCAACTTGCCTAAAATATCTACTGTCATCGCATCTCTCTTATATTCTTGCCTGATGAGGTCCATCAATGCTGCAAAATAGCCTAGAGTGGGTTTTGCTGGCGGTTGAAATTTGAAGTTCGAGAGGAACTCCAATTGCCTCCGATTGTATATAGCACCTATAGTACCATGCCTCCGGCTAAGGGCATCGGTGATAGCATTCACTTTTCTAAGGGCATACTGTATCTCAAAGTCATATTATGCTTTGAACTCCATCCACCTCTGTTGCTTAAAATTCAAATCTTTTTGGGGAAAATAGGTATTTATAGGATTTGTGGTCGGTGAATAGCTCAAACTTTTCTTCCAAAAGATAGTGCCTCCGCATCTTCATGGCAAAGACAATAGCGGCTAACTCCAAGTCGTGAGCTGTACCTCTTCTCATGGTCCTTCAACTGCCTACTTGCATAGGCTACCACTCTACCTTCTTGCATAAGAACAGCTCCTAGTCTCGTACCCCATGCGTCAGTATAAACAATGAAAGGCTTCATCCTATCTCTAATAGTAAGTACTTGCGCACTAGTCAATAGCCCCTTTAACTTCTTGAATACTTCTATTCATTTCTCATCCCGTGCAAAAACTATAATTTTCTTGGGTAAGCGAGTTAGTGGGACTGCTATCTTTGTGAAGTCCTTGATGAATTTCCTATAGTAACCCACCAACCCAAGAAAACTCCTAACTTCTGAGCATTCTTCGGGATCTTCCAATCTTGAGCAACTTCTACCTTTGCGAGGTCCACAAACAATCCCTTCTCGGAGACGGTATGACTGAGAAATCTCACCGCCTTCTTCCAAAAATGACACTTTGAGAATTTGGCTTTTACTTGGTACCTTCTCAAAGTCCTTACTACCTCCCTTAAGTGATTTTCTTGTTCACCCTCACTTTTAGAGAATAGTTGGATATCATCTATGAACACTACGACGAACTTATTTAGCTGCCCCCTAAAGACTCTACTTATCAAATCTACAAAACATATGGGGGTATTCTTCAACCTAAAAGGAATTACTTCCCTTTCATAAAGTCCGTCCGGAGTGCGAAAATTGGTATTGTGCTTGCTATCCTCAGCTATCTTCAATTGATGAAATCCAGTAGCTAAGTCCAATCGTGAAAAGATTTTGGCTCCAACAAGCTGGTCAAACAAGTCACCAATTCTAGGTAAGGTATACCTATTTTTCTTGGTCAACTTGCTGAGTTCCCTATAGTCAACGCATAACCTTAAAGAGCCATCCACCTTAGTGGCGAAGACAACAGGTGCTCCAAATTCAGAAGTATTTTGGCAAATAAATCCTTACTACAATAGCTTCGAAATCTGCTTGTCCAACTCCTGCCTTTCTTTAGGGGCCATATATCTTAATAGAAGAGCGATAGGTCTAACATCCTTCTCTAAATCAATTCTGAACTCTATCTCCCTTCAGGGCAGGAGACCCGAGACTTCTTCAAAACCATTAGGGAATTCTCGAACTATAGGCACAAATACGAGCTTACCTTGTGATAAGCTCAACGAATACAAATAGCTTAACTTGATTGAGTTTTGAGGTGTACAATGAACATCTATATATCTCCCATTACAACTCCTTAACCATACAACTCTCCTATCACAATCTAAGACAACCTCGTAGTAAGGTAACCAATCCATCCCTAAGTGGAGTCCTTACCTCTCCAAACCAAGAACACACGCGTTACATGTAAAATCGACTTTACATATATCCACAACTAGGTCTTTACAAATCAAAGAAAGATGTATTGACCCTCCAATAGGAGTTGGTACAACTACTACGTCGGTGAAAACTTGGGCATCTAGACTAAATGAGTTAACTACATTTCTAGCTATGAATGAATGTGATTCTCCCAAGTCAAATAATGTACGAATAATATTTTTGAAAATAATAGTTGTACCTTCGATTGCGGCTTTTGTTTGATCTCTAGGAGGAGGTTTACCCAAGATAGGTACACCCTTAATGGCATAAGCTTGCCCACTTTGTCCCTCCTTAGCTAGCTTTGGACATCGATTCTTGTAGTATCCCTCCTCATGGCAGTGGTAGCATCTCCCTTTGAACTCCTCTCTCATCAAGCTCACCTTACAGTTCTTAGTAACATGTCCATTCTTCTAACATCTACGGTATGTTATACTTCCCTTCTTGATTTTCCCCTTGGCCTTCTTGTCCGCCCAAAATACTCTTCGTTAGCACCACCTTGATTTTGCACTGACCCTACCTTCTCCTCACTACTCGAGGTCTACAATAGGGAAATTTCAACTATCATCTCATAAGAGGCACCCATGAATACTTGGGTCAAAATTAGCTCCCTAAGTGGGGAATTCAAGCCTTTAACAAACTTCATAGCCTCTTCAAGGGCTGTCAATTAGACTAAATCCAAACTTATCCAATACCGTGTACTTACTGATATACTCCTTCAACGTTGAGTCTCCTTGCCTAAGTTGTATAAACTTCTCAGATTTCAAACTTAATTTAGCTAAGGACATGACGCGACTCAAAGTGAGTTCTGAATTTAGCCCAAGTGATTACTTTCTCAGTTGTAACGACCTAGAATTTTATCGCTTTGATTTGTGAATATTTAATTAATTTTAAATATTTAATTAAAGATTTTAATAATTAAAATAGCCCTCTTGTAACTTATAACTTATGATACAAAATTCACTTTTGAATTTGGTTTAAAAAAATAATTAGTTGAAAGGAAAGTAGAAAATGTGACCATAAAGCTTTATCAAAAATCCTGATTTTTGATTATCTAAAAGTTGTTAAAAAGGTTGTAAAACACCTTAATATATTTAAACACACACTTATATAAATAATGAGTACTTAATTAAGTTTGTTAAAAATGTAAACATATGTATACTTATGATAAGAAAGTGGTGTGACAATTTTCAAGTTTAAAAATTTAAATAAAAGTAAACTATGTAATGTCACATTACCTTTCTACATCTTAGTACACTTAAGGGATTTACATGGTGGATAAAAGGGTGGTTCATGAGGGGCAACATGTGAAACAAGTAAAAGTGGGAGTATGTGGTGATGTGGCATGAATCTAGTGGGGGCAATGGTACTTGGGGGCATTAAGGTAATTTCAATAATTACATTTCTATAAAACTAGTTCCCTTTCTCTCTCTCTCCTTCTTCATTTCATTTTCTTTTTTTAAACCTTCTTCCTCATTTCTAAGTTTTTCAAAATCTTATTAATGGCTTCCATATTTTTAAAATTTTAAAAACTTTACCATTTTCACCTTTAGAAGCTCTTAAACTTGTTTAAAACTCTCCCTTTTCATTTCTAGCACTTCCTTCTTCTCAAAATAAGCCCATACACCCTCCACCACCCTATGTCTGAGCCTAAATCAACCTTAGGTCGAGCCCATAGCATCATAGACGAGCCTATAACATCATGGCCGAGCCCACTTACCTTTCCTTTTGGCTAAAGATCAAGTTTGCTTAGGAAAAATCAAGTTTGGATTGCAAATTTCAAGTTTTAAAAAGATTTTCTTAAGTTTGGTGAGTAGAAACTCACACCCATTTTGTAAAAATTACATCTTTGATATGTGTTGGTATTGGCATGTGTAAATTTCTTGTTATTGGCTAGTTGTATGGTTGTCATAATTATATATATGTTTGTACATGTGTTTGCCTTAAAATTATTAATAAAGTCTAAAAAGTGTTGTTATGGTTATAAACTTTAGATCTTTTGCTTATGTTTGGGGTTGTGATATGTGTATGGATGTATAGACTTGGATATGCGGTGATATTCTAAGAAAGTTAGCCTCTTTTCTAGTGTAAGCGACATGGAATCCTTTGTGTAAAAAAGAACTAGGATTTTGGCGTTTAAATCAAAATCATTTTCAAGTTTTAAAATTTGATTTACTTTTAAAAACACTTACTTTATGTTTGTGGAAAGTTAGTAAGCTTTCAAATGTTAAGTTTTCAAAGTAAATTAAAAAAACATTTTCTAGTTATGGTATCCATAGCGATAGTCGCTATGGATGCAACTTCAATAAAAAGTCTGTCTTTTGCAAAATTTAGATTTTATACTTAAAAGTATTTTAGAAATGTTTTTCTAAACTTAATAATGATGTTTAAGATAGTTAATTAAGTATTTATTGCTTAAATAATTAATAATTAATTAAGTTAGGTAATTAACAATTAATTATTAAACAAGGTTTATTGATTATAATTAAGGGGAGATTAATTACTAATTAATTATCTTTTAAAAGTGAGATTAATTTTAATTAATCTTTGATTAAGTAAGATTAATTTTTAATTAATTTTTAATTAATTATATGATTTATTTTTAATTAATTATTAATCAAATATAGGGTTAATTATTAATTAATTATTAAGTAACTGTTTAATTATTATAATTACAAATAAATTAAGGGTTTAATTTATAAAAAAATTATTTATTTAAAGGTTAATTATTTCTTAATTAACAATTAAGTTAAGTTAAGACTTAACTAAGATTTAATTATGTTTTTAAAAGGATTTAATTTATAATTAATTATTTAAAAAGAGGTTTAAGTTCTTAATTACTTTGTTTTCCAAGGATCAATTTGTTTAAAGGCAACTTTCTTTTACAAAGAATAGTTTTGAACACAAGGGATTCAATTGTCGATACCATTAAGTAACCATAGAAATGTGAATATGTTATACTAAACGTTGATATTTGTCAGCAAAATAAATCCACATTCTGATATACCTTAATTAAATAGATTATTGGACATCTCTTAGCAGAATAAATCCCCGTTCTGCTATATTAAACCTAATAGATTGTGTGGACATCTATTTAGTAGGACAAATCACCATCCTACTATTATGTTTATCTGGACATGTATCTGCCAGTTGGTTTATACTGACATGTTATTCCCTGATTTTTTATGAATTTTATTTACATATATGTTGGTTTATGTAAATAATTGTTATGTGACTTGGAAGTCAAATTAAATTAAATGGTAACTTGATTTAGTACATTTTGGTCACTAAGTCTCCTTTCAAAATTTGTAAATTATGGTTTTTAAATTGACTTTAATTCTATATCAATTTGAGGTTAAGCATTTGTAAATAATTTTGTAAGATGTCCAATTATTTTAATAAAGGTATTTACAAATGATATTTTATAAATAATATTTATAAAAGATTTATCTAAAGAAGATTCACAAATGATATTCATAAATGATATTTTAAAAAGGGATTTATAAATGAGGATTTATAAAAGAGTTTATAAACGACTTTGGATATTTATAAAGGAGTTTTATAAATGATTTTTGGACATTTATAAAAGAGTTTTATAGATGGATTTAGAATTTAAGCAAAGGAGATTGCATAAATGAAAATGATTTATTAAAAGGATTTATTGAAGAAATCTATAAAAAATTAGAAATGAGATTTCCCTCTACTGACCTTCTTAATTATGGTGGTGTGGACAATTGTTTCATGCTTAACACCGAAGGAATATTGTTTAGGGTTATCCTTATCCCTAATTTAAATAACATTTGCTTGATCCTTTTAATATGATTTTGAAATAAGAAATCTTTCATAATGTTTTGTGAATATACTTATTCCATTGTCATAAGTATATGAATATTTTGATAAATATTCTAAAAAGGGATTTAAAAAAATGAAAACTTACTTTGAGGCTTAGTGGTTGCTATGGGAAAATTAAATCTCTGAATTTTTGTTTGATTGTGTAGTTGATAGTTAAATAACCGACTATCAAATCTGGTTGCAAAGTTGCAGTAACGTGATATGGGGTTCTCGCTTTGTGAACTGTGCCGGAGCTTAGATTCTTACCCCCACGCATCCCTGAAATTCATGGGTTAGTTTGCTAGGTGCTTACAGTCGAGAGGCTGTCCATAAAATCAAATTTGAGGTTACCACGGTGTAAGCACCACCCGTTTAGAGGGAATATGACATTTGGTATCAGAGCTAAAGGTTAAGCGAGAACCTTAGCTTTGGTGGGGTAAACTCATTAGAGATAAGGTCAACAACACCCTAGAATGAGTTTGAGTGTGTGTATGTATATATGCACACACAGATATATATAAGCGCGCGCACACACACACACACATATATATATATATATATGAGAGTGCGTATTTATTAGTGCTATAAAAAGTGTTTTATATTGTGTTAATTGATCGGTTGAATGGCTTATGGTTCTCCTCAAAACGAGTAGCTAACTTTATTGATAGGGATCCCTACACACTTAAACAAGGCCAACCGACATAGTATTGTTTTAAAATTGGTAAATGAAATAATTTTACCTAGGAATACATTTTTATATGTACAAGAATGATTTTCAAAAATAGTATAGAATTTTTGAGGTGCTTGTTGTTAGGAAATGATAATATTCTATTATTATCATTTAGGGTTTGTTTAGTCATGCTCGTCCAGTTTGAACATTAACTATGGTTGAGTGTTTATATAAGTAGCTTTCCTTTTGAAAATATGGGTTGGGTAAATAGAAATTTGGGGAAACATTGAAACGAAAACCTTATGGACTAAGTTTCACAATTTGACTACAGGGCGTTTGATGTTAATGTTGGGTTGAAATTGGGTTTTAAAAAAGATGGTTATTAAAAGAAGAGTTAAGAGATTTTTGGAATAATTATTTGAAAGATAATTTTGTATAGAGAAGTGATTTTCTAAAGTTGATTTATAAGATGTGTGTTATAAATAAAAAGAATTTAAGTAGGAAACTTGAGGACTTAAATCCCGTTGCTTTTGAAAAAAAATGGTTTTCAAGGTTTGGAAAGCAATAATAGTATTATTTTAAAGTATATAAAATTTTTGGAATGAAAATTTTATGTAAATTCATTTTCTTTTGATTGGTTCAGGCAACGAGTCTCAATTTATTTTGTGATGATCTGAATAATCTTCTAAGTGACAATCAAACGTTTTCTTAGGCGAACATTGTAGTGCACTTAGTAAATTATTTTCTTTATCATATTACAATCGAAACAAGTTCAAATCTGAATGAACCCAAAGCAAGTTAGTAATAGATATTTTGGAAATATATATAATATTGTTTCAAATGGTAATTGAAAAAGAAAAAGTATTTTTATGTTAACTAGTCCGAGTGGCTCAAAAATAATTAAAAACAGGAAGAAGTTGTGTTAGGATGGAAAACACTTCTCTTGAATGTTACCCTTCTCAGCAAGGGAATCTATGATATTGTTTGGTAGTACTTAGCTCCTTAGTATAATTTTGGGGTTATTTGGGCTATATATGTATGTTTTCTGTAGTTAAAATATATAGTTTCATTTCAAAATGGGTTTTGAAGTAAAACCGAGTATTTGGATCTTGAGTTTTCTTAGAAGAAATAATTCAAAATGGAAAGGCTGAATTAAATAGTGGTATATACTCTCAGGATGTAATAGAGTATTATACAAGTTAAACCTATGTTTAGTTTTATGAAATGGTTTCATAAATTATTTTAGCAGAAGTAGAATTGGTATTAGTAAGAACCAATAATATAAGTGTGTAAGTTGAACGTAGATCATTTCTCGTTTTCATGTAGTTTGATCTAAGATTTAAGTACATGACTTTGAGGTGTTTCACCCCATTCTAAATAAGGATCTATCACTCGATTGTTTTGACTGCAAGTACTTGATCAGGGATCTTGATAGGGAACCAAAGTTTTCTATCATAATATATGGCTATGTAAGGAGAATGGATGTTTCTACTCAAGAAGCCTGATCGGAGTTCACACTAGTGAATCGGGTGAGCGATACTAACTTGGAAGTGAAGTTATGTATTCGAGTGGAGATCGAATCAGATTTTGCATATGGATGATCTATTAACATCATGCGGCCTTATGAATAATATTGGGTGTTCAAATGGCAAAATTTCGGGGACGAAATACTTTTAAAGTGGGAAGAATTTAGCGACCCAGAATTTTATCGCTTTGATTTGTGAATATTTAATTAGTTTTAAATATTTAATTAAAGGTTTTAATAATTAAAATAGCCCTTTTGTAACTTATAACTTATGATACAAAATTCACTTTTGAATTTGTTTTACAAAAATAATTAGTTTAAAGCAAACTAGAAAATGTGACCGGAAATCTTTTTCAAAAATCCTGATTTTTTGATTATCTAAAAGTTGTTACAAAGATTGTAAAACACCTTAATATATTTAAACACAAGCTTATATAAATAATGAGTACTTAATTAAGGTTGTTAAAAATGTAAATATATGTATACTTATGATAAGAAAGTGATGTGGCAATTTTCAAGTTTAAAAATTTAAATAAAAGTAAAGTATGTAATGCCACATTACCTTTCTACATCTTAGTACACTTAAGGGTGGTGGATAAAAGGGTGGTTCATGAGGGGCAATGTGTAACAAGTAAAAGGGGGAGTATGTGGTGATGTGGCATGAATCTAGTGGAGGGCAATGGTACTTGGGGGCATTAAGGTAATTTCAATAAGTACATTTCTATAAAACTAGTTCCCTTTCTCTCTCTCTCCTTCTTCATTTCATTTTCTTTTTTTGAAACCTTTGTTTTCTTTTCTAAGTTTTTCAGAAGCTTATTAATGGCTTCCGTATTTTTTAAAATTTCAAAAACATTACCTTTTTCACTTTAAAAGCTCTTAAACTTGTTTAAAACTCTTCCTTTTCATTCCTAGCACCTCCTTCTTCTCAAAACAAGACCATACACCCTCCACCACCTGGCCGAGCCTAAAATCAACCTTAAGTCGAGCCATTAGTATCATGGAGAGCCTATAACATCGTGGCCGAGCCCACTTACCTTTCCTTTTAGCTAAAGATCAAGTTTGCTTAGGAAAAATCTAGTTTTGATTGCAAATTTCTAGTTTTAAAAAGATTCGCTTAAGTTTGGTGAGTAAAAACTCACACCTATTTTGTAAAAATTACATCTTTGATATGTGTTGGTACTAGCATGTGTAAATTTCTTGGTTATTGGTTAGTTGTATGGTTGTTGTAGTTATATATATATATATATATATATATATGTGTGTGTGTGTGTGTGTTTGTACATTTGCCTTAAACTTGTTAATAAAGTCTAAAATGTGTTGTTATGGTTATAACTTTAGATCTTTTGCTTATGTTTGGGGTTGTGATATGTGTATGGATGTATAGACTTAGGTATGCGGTGATATGGTAAGAAAGTTAGCCTCTTTTCTAGTTTAAGCGATATGGAATCCTTTGTGTAAAAAAACTAGGATTTTGGCATTTAAATCAAAATCATTTTCAAGTTTTAAACTTTGATTTACTTTTATAAACACTTACTTTAAGTTTATGGAAAATCAGTACGCTTTCAAATGTTAAGTTTTCAAAGTAAATTAGAAAAACATTTTATAGTTATGGTATTCATAGCGATAGTCGTTATGGATGCAGTTTCAATAAAAAGTCTATTTTTTGCAAAATTTAGTTTTTATACTTAAAAGTATTTTAGAAATGTTTTTCTAAACTTAATAATGATGATTAAGATAGTTAATTAAGTATTAATTAATTAATAATTAATTAAGTTGGGTAATTAATAATTAAATATTAAATAAGATTTATTGATTATAATTATGGGGAGATTAATTACTATTTAATTATCTTTTAAAAGTGAGATTAATTTTAATTAATCTTTGATTAAGTAAGATTAATTTTGAACTAATTATAAATCAAGCATTTGATTTATTTTTAATTAAGTATAGGGTTAATTATTAATTAATTATTAAGTTTTTGATTATTCTAATTATAAATTAAGGGTTTAATTTATAAACAAATTATGTATTTAAAGGTCAATTATTTATTAATTAATAATTAAGTTAAGTTAAGACTTAACTAAGATTTAATTATGTTTTTGAAAAGGATATAACTTGTAATTTATTATTTAAAAAGAGGTTTAATTTCTTAATTACTTTGTTTTTCAAGGATCAATTTGTTTAAAGGCAACTTTCTTTTACAAAGAATAGTTTTGAACACAAGGGATTCTACTGTCGATACCATCAAGTAACCATACAAATGCGAACATGTTATACTAAAATTTGAAATTTGTTAGCAGAATAAATCCCTATTCTGCTATACCTTAATTAAGTAGATTATTGGACATCTCTTAGCAGAATAAATCTCTGTTCTGCTATATTAAACTTAATAGATTATGTGAACATCTATTTTGCCGAAAAAATCACCATATTTCTATTATGTTATATATATGGACATGTATCTTCTAGTTGGTTTATATTGATATCTTATTCCCTGATATAGTTATGAATTTTATTTACATATATGTTGGTTTATGTATGTAATGACCCAGAATTTTTACTCATTTGATTGGCGAATATTTAATTAATTTTAAATATTCAATATATAGGTTTTATAATGAAAATATAACTCTTTTAAATGATAAATAATGATGGTGAAATAGTATTAAAATTTTTTTACAAAAATATTTGATTCGATGAAAAATCGAAAATGTGATCGGAATTCGTTTTCCAAATTTTTTGACTTTTCATTGACTAAAAATTATCGAAAATGTTGTGATAAAAATAGCATATGTATATACATTCATTTATAACCAAAGTTAGGATTTCATTTCAAATGTGTATATATGTATTCACTTAAATATCATATAAATAAGGGAGATAAGTTTTCTTTGATTTAAATATATATATATTTAGTTAAATGTAAAGGTGCTTAGGAAAACATATGTAGACATAAGTACTTTTATGCATTAAATGCATGTTGGCTTACAAATGTAAGGGGGGGGACAAGGTGGTGAGGTGGTGCAAGGTGGGTGGAGGGCAAAGGATAGGGGTGTTTTGGTAATTCCTTTTTATCTTGTTTATAAATAGTCTTTCCTTCTTCACATGTTACCTCCTCTTCCTTCTATCCTATCTTCCTCATTTCCGACCCAAATGGTTATTTTCTTTATTTGAAACTGTATGAAATTCCAATAGCTATAACTTTTATTTGTATCACATTTTCAAATTTTGAGTGTAGCTATGTCAAAAATGCATTTCTTTCGGACAAGTTTTTGGACTCAAAGATCCAAGTTCGAAAATAGCTCGTCTTATCTCAGCCATATCTTCCTTAAAAATAATTGAAACTGAGTGTTTCTTTTTTTAAAGTGTAGAGAAAATAATTTCCCAAAAAGTTTCTATTGACCACTTTTCCAAAATCTGAGAAATACATGTCCAAATATCGAGGGGAAGTTAACCTATTTTCGGGTGGATTTTGTGGTTTTCCAAGCTTTCCGAATTTCAAAATGTATCAAGTTTTCAAAGGAATTTTAGTGAGTAAATTCTTTAACTTTTGGGAAAGTTTTACCTTTATATGTATTTAATATTGGATGGTAAATAAGTTGGTTGTTTGGTTGGAATATTATATGGTTTGAATATATGTATATGTTGCTAGTTGTGGTTTTGATATTGACTTGTGAATCGAAAGCTAAAACGTTGTGTTTCATTATAAAGATGTGAGTTTTGGGTTTGTGCTATGATAGTGATATGTTTATAGATGTTTAGGCATGTGCATGTGATGTCATGCTAAGGAAGTGGACACTTTGATATGGTATTGATGATTGGATTTCTTTGTGGAAAAATTATTATTTTGTTTAAAGGAATTTGAAAATCATTTCAAAGTTTTCAACTTTGTTTTCATATGCAAACTCTTATGCTATGTTTATGATAAGTTTGTAATTATTTAAGTGTTGAGGTTTCAATAAGGAAAGCCAAAATATTTTCAGGTTATGGTGTTCATAGCGATAGTCGCTATGGGTGCAGTTTCGATTAAAAAGTCAGATTTTTTTAAAATTTAGTTTTCATACTTAAAAGTGTCTTTAAAATGTTTAATAAACTTAATAATGGTGTTTTAGAAAGTTAATTAATAATTTTTAACTAATTAAGTTTTGATAATTAATAATTATTTAAGTATTAAACATGTTTATTAATTATAATTAAATGAAGATTAACTACTAATTAATTATGTTTTAAAAGTAAGATTAATTTTAATTAATTTTTGATTAAGCAAGTTTAATTCTAAATTAATTATAAGTTACAAAAATTATTTTTAATTAAATATTAATCAAATATAAGGTCAATTATTTATTTATTTAATTAATTAACGGTTAACTATTTTTAATGATAAATTAATTAAGGTTCACTTTTAAAGTAAATTATTTATTAAAGGTTTAATTTATTATTTAAGTTTTAATCAAAAGATTATTTAATTAATTAATTAAGATTAATTAATATTTAATTATTAATGGATGTTTAATTAATTTTTAAATAATTAATAAAGGATTAATTAGGGTTTAATTAATAGTTAATAATTGTTCAATTATTTAATTAAATTAAGTTAAGATTCAATTAAGATTAATTATAATTTAAATAAGGATTTAACTTATAATTAATTATTTTAAAAAGAGTTTAAAGTCCTAACTCCTTTGTTTTTCTAACAATCAAATTGTTTTAAAGGAACTTCTTTTTCAAAGATGGTTTTGAATTCAAGGGATTCAAGTGTCGATACCATTAAGAAACTATATAACCGTGAATGAGTTATAATATAGATTGTTTGATTTTTTGGACATATGTTAGCAGAATAAATCCTTGTTTTGCTATAAATTAATTGGGTTGTTTGGACATCTATTTAGCAGGACAAATCACCATCCTGCTATTATGTTATTTGGACATATATATGTAAGTTAGTATGTTGACATGTTATTCCCTGATTTGGATATGAGTTGTATTTACATACATGTTGACCTATGTAAATCAGTGTTAAGTGAATTGGAATTGAAATAAAATGGTAACTTAAATTAGTACCATTGGGATTGATAAGTCTCCTTTTGAATTTATGAAGTATGATTTTGAATTAACTTTAATTCTTTAATCAATCTGGGGTTTTAAAGTTATAAATGATTTTCACATTATATAATTATTTTTTAAAGGTATTTATAAATAATAACTTGTTTAAATAAAAGGGTTTTGCTAAATAAAAGGGTTTATTTAAAGTGATTTAAAATGAGATTTTGTAAATGATATTTTTTAATGTCAAAGATATTTTATAAAGGAAATTTTATAAGGACTTTTATACATGGAAATAGATTTTATAAATCATTTAGAGATTTTAAGAAGAAGTTAAATCTAGTTTGAAGATTTATAAGGAGGTTTGAAATATGAAGTGAACTTATAAAAAGAAGTTTTATAAGGGATAAGTGAATGGGTTTTATAAAGTGAATGGTTTTATAGTAAGTGATGTTTTGAAAAGGCGACTTCTTGGCCATTTAGTATGGAGTTTGAAAAGAAGGAAACTTTTGTAAAGTTTGGTAAATATACTTATACCGTTGAGATAAGTATATAAATGTTTTCTTTCAAGTATAAAAGGAATGTAAAGGGTTTTGGGAATAGTGTTTTAGAAAGATCTTTCGATCAAGTTTTGCAAAGTGTTTTAATTAATTAATAAAGGCTTAGTGGGTCCCATATGTAATCAAATCAATGTTGAATGATTGTTTGTTTGATAGTTAAATAACCAATTATCAAATCTGGACCTAAACGTAACTTTGGAAATATCTAGGAGAAACACATGAGTTATATGGCACAATCATCTCCAATAATGTTGTATCCTGCAAATAAATCTCGTTTCATTCTTCTGGGATAAATGATATGGAAATCCATGCACAAACGGTTAGGAGGTGAACTCTGCTCTTATTTTTGTCTGTTTAGTTCCTAAAGAACCGGGGCTGCGTTTACCGAAAACCATCGAAAGTTGTTTCGAAGAGACCGGGATCAGATATATTATCTGAAAACCACTTCGATCCAACTCATGCGTTTTGAACTGAAGACATCTTGAAGAATATGGAATTGAAAACCGAGCATTGAAGTGCAAGGGCTGCTTGCTACTAGTCCTGAGGGTGATTCTAAAATGGATGTAGTAGAAGTAGTGCCTTTGGTTTGTTCTTATCCTGAACAACTTGTATGGATGAATGCTGGCACTATATTACCACCTAAAAGGCAGTGTTAGCATTCCAAGTGGGATTGCTATTCAAATGTAAGCGGAGCCTCAAGCCTCATCAACCGAGAATGACTAAAATCAGGGAGATGCAACAAGGCTAAGTGGGTCGCTCCCATTAGGATGTGTAATTACCTTTCTAGATACATCTACATATTTATGGATTGGTTGTGCATGAGGTCTCAATAAAAAGGGTTGCAAAGCAACCAGGGTGATGACATATTCGGTACTATTAAGTCAGAGGTAGGCTGGTCTTGTGTTGAAAGGGGATCCCGGCGAGGTCCTCGGTATATTTTCTAGACGTGTACTATGATAGGTGGTACCCGGTGCCTTGTCATAGTACGGAATCCAATCTCCAATACGTGCCTTTACAGTTTTGATTGTAGAACCTTGTATGCTGGAATTTAATTAATGTAACAATTTTGGCCGTGGTTAATAAATATTTGTACTCTAGACATTATTATAATATTACTGGATTTTCTATAAAAATGTTTTGGTTATTGTAAGGTAAAAACCCACCGTGTTTATGTGCGGCATGGTCTTACGAGATACCATTGATTTTAAAAGGGTTTTAAACATAATAATTTAGTTGTTTGAGTTTACTTACACTAGACCCATGTCTGATCCAGAGTTTATTTTTTTTCCCTAAAACTCTTAGGAGCTCAAATTTTTATGGGCAACCAAGTAGTTCAGGTTTCCCACAGATGCATCTTAGAGGAGCTTGGAGCAGGAGGCTTCATTGATAGCTAGTTATTATCTTGTTTCTGCTGTGTTATATGTATCTTATATCAGTTAGGTAGGGACAGGCTGTTATAACTGTTCAAGGGTAGAATTTTATTAGTATGACTCTGATGTATCATTTTTGAAATAGCTCTGTAAAGAATTATGTTGATCAATATATTTTATTCTGTTGTGTTGTGAGATTCTATGATTTTTAAGTTTCTTCTTATCTTCTATCTTTTTTTTCCACTAACGATTGTTCTTTCCCGCACTTGAATGCTCGGCACGAAATACAGTGGACGTATTAGTGTCGACTTTCGTGGGTTGAAATCCCATTCGTTACATTTGGTACCAAAGAGCAAGGTTAAGCAAGAACCTTGGCTTTGGTGGGGTAACTCATAAGAGATAAGGTAATGGAATGCCTTATTATGAGTTTGAGTGTATTATATAAGATCGCGTATTTGTTAGTGATATAAAACATGTATTATGTTGATTTATCGGTTAAGCGGCTTATGAATTCTGGTTGATACGGAAGGTACGCCCGTATCGATATGGGTTTCTAAACACTTGAACTAGGCAAATCGACATAGTATTGTTTTGGAAATTGGGTAAGTGAAATAATTTTACCCAAAAATATATTTTATATTTAAAGAATGGTTTTCAAAAATAGTATGGTATCTTTGATATGTTGTTTGCTAAGAGATAATAATATTTTATTATTACCATGTAGGGTTGTTTAGTCACGCTCGTCCAGTTTGAGCATTGACTATTGTTAGTGTGTATAGGTAGCTTTCCTTTTTAAGATTTGGGTTAGGTAAGTAGAAATAGGAATAATATTGAAGCGAACACCTTGTGAATTAAGTTTCACAATTTGACTATAAGGCGTTTGATTGATAATGTTGGGTTAAAATTGGGTTTAATATAAGGTGTTTATTAAAAATAAATATTTTAGTTGATTTTATAAATCATAATTTTAAAATATATTTTGAAAATAAGATGAATTTTCAAAGAATTTAAATCCCGATGCTTTTGGAAAATGGTTTGCAAGGTTTGGGAAAAATAGAAAAAAATTTACTTAAAAATACTTTGAGGTATAAATATTCTAAGAAAATAAGGAAATTTGAGAGTAAGATTTATCTTTGGACGGTTTGGGAAATGAGTCTCGATATGTTTTATGATGATCTGAATAATCTTCTAAGTGACAATCGAATGTTTGCTTAGGCAAATGTGATAGCGCACTTAGTAATTTATTCTCTTTGTGATTGTACGATCGAAACAAGTTCGAATCCGAATGAATCCAAAGAAAGTGGATGATAAATATTTTGTTAAAATCGATTTAGTTGGAAATATATATATAGTATTGTTTCGAAAAGGGATTTGAAAATGAAGAATTATTTTTAGGATTAACTAGTTTGAATGACTCGAAAGTGACTAAAAATGGAAAAGGGGTGTGTTCGGATGGTAAACACTTCTCTTGAGTATTACCCCCTTGGTAAGGAGATATATATGATACTATTTGGCAATACCCAGTTCTTTGATATCATTTTGGTGTTCCTCGGGCTATATTTATATTTTCTACGGGTTAAAATATAGTATCATTTCAAAAAGTTTTTGAAATAAAACCCGGGTATTTGGCTCTTAAGTTTACAAAATAATAAGGTATCTTTATTTTAAATGGGTTAATTAATGAAGTTAAAATTAATTTAATAAGAGGGTTTAATAAACTTTGTTTCATTTAACAGTGTCTTTTGATTTTAACATCTAGAAAGTGAAAAATTATTTGATGTTATTGGGTCGGCTAATAAATGTCATTACCTTAGAGGTGTATAATAAAAGGACTCTAGGACGGAGTTTGGATACTAGCATCCTACTCTTCTTAGCTACTTACCAGACAGATTGGGCAATGAAGTTGGATTGGTCGACTCAGTGTTGAGACCCAAATTATTTTGGGCCTACAATCCGAATAGTTAAAAATTTAATAGAATTAATAATCAGATGTTTTGTATACTCTTAGGATGTAGAAGAGTATTATACAAATTTAATAAATTAAAATAATTTTACAAATTTTTTTCATAAATAAGTTGTGTCATTTTAAAGTGTTGAATCTAAGTTGAAATTTCTATGAAATGTTGCATAAATCATTTTGGGAAGGTAAAAATTAATTGGGTAGTAAGAACCTTTAAATGAGTATGTAAGTTGTACGTAGATCCTTTCTCTTTTTCATATAATTCTCGATCCAAGATTCGAGTACATGACTTCGGGGTGTTTCACACCATTCCGAATAAGGATCTATTACTCAATTTTTGACGGCAAGCACTTGATGAGGATTTTTGGTATTGGATAAATGTTTTCTATCATAGTTACAGCTATATAAGGAGAACAGAGGTTCCATAACAAGGAGCCTAATCGGAGTCTGCACTAGAAAATAGGGTGAGAGATACTAGCTCAGAAGTGAAGTTATGTATTCGAGTAGTGATCGAATCATATTTTTGTATAAGAATGATCTATGTACATCATACGAATTGGTATATAGTGCCAAGTGTTTTCAAGGATAGGTTGAGATGTAATTTCGAGGACGAAATTCTTTTAGGGGGGAGAGTGTAATGACCCAGAATTTTCACTCCTTTGATTGGCGAATATTTAATTAATTTTAAATATTCAATATATAGGTTTTATAATGAAAATAAAACTCTTTTAAACGATAAATAATGATGGTGAAATAGTTAAAATTTGTTTACAAAAATATTTGGTTCGAAGAAAAATCGAAAATATGACCGGAATTCATTTTCCGAATTTTTTGACTTTTCGTTGACTAAAAGTTGTAGAAAATGTTGTGTTAAAAATAACATATGTATATACATTCATTTATAACTAAATTTAGTATTTCATTTCACATGTATATATATGTATTCACTTAAGCATCATATATATAAGTAACGTAAGTTTTCTTTGATTTAAAAATATATATATTTATTTAAATGTAAAGATGCTTAGGAAAACATATGTAGACATAAGCACTTTTATGCATTAGATGCATGTTGGCTTAGAAATGTAAGGGGGAAAAAGGTGGTGAGGTGGCGCAAGATGGGTGGAGGCAAAGGACAGGGGTGTTTACGCAATTTCTTTTTTTCTCTTGTTTATAAATAGTCTTTCCTTCTTCCCATGTTACCTCCTCTTCCTTCTATCATATTTTCCTCATTTCCAACCCAAATGGATATTTTTTTAAACCATATGAAATTCCAATAGCTACAATTTTTATTTGTACCACATTTTCAAATTTTGAGTGTAGCTATGTCAAAAATGCATTTCTTTCAGACATGTTTTTGGACTCAGAGATCCAAGTCCGAAAATAGCTCCTCTTATCTCGGCCATATCTTCCTAAAAAATAACTGAAATTGAGTGTTTCTTTTTTTAAAAGTGTAGAGAAAAGAATTTTCCAAAATTTTCTATTGACCACTTTTCCAAAATTCGAGAAATACATGTCCAAATATCAAGGGGAAGTTGACCTATTTTCGAGTGGATTTTGTGGTTTTCTAAGTTTTTCGTATTCCAAAATGTATCAAGTTTTCAAAGGATTTTTGGTGAGTAAATTCTTTAACTTTTGGCAAAGTTTTACCTTTATATGTATTTAATATCCGATGGTAAAATAAGTTGGTTGTTTGGTTGGAATATTATATGGTTTGAATATATGTATATGTTGCTAGTTGTGGTTTGGATATTGACTTGTGAATGAAAAGCTAAAACGTTGTGTTTCATTATAAAGATGTGATTTTTGGGTTTGTGCTACGATAGTGATATGTTTATGGATGTTTATGCATGTGCATGTGATGTCATGCTAAGGAAGTGGACACTTTGATATGGTATTGACGGTTGGATTTCTTTGTGGAAAAACTTGTGTTTTGTTTAAAGGAAATTGAAAATCATTTCAAAGTTTTCAACTTTGTTTTCTTATACAAACTCTGATGCTATGTTTATGATAAGCTTGTAAGTATTTAAGTGCTGAGGTTTCAATGAGGAAAGTCAAAACATTTTCAGGTTATGGTGTCCATAGCGATAGTCGCTATGGGTATAGTTTCGATTAAAAAGTCAATTTTTTTTAATTTAGTTTTCATACTTAAAAGTGTCTTTAAAATATTTTATAAACTTAATAATGCTATTTTATAAAGTTAATTAATAATTTAATAATTAATTTTTAATTAATTAAGTTTTGATTATTAATAATTAATTAAGTATTAAACATGGTTTATTAATTACAATTAAGTGAAGATTAACCACTAATTAATTATGTTTTAAAAGTAAGATTAATTTTAATTAATTTTTGATTAAGCAAGATTAATTATAAATTAATTATAAGTTAAAAACAAGATTTATTTTTAATTAATTATTAATCAAATATAAGGTCAATTATTTATTTATTTAATTAATCAACTTATAACTATTTTTAATGATAAATTAATTAAGGTTTACTTTTAAAGTAAATTATTTATTAAAGGTTTAATTTATTATTTAATTTTTAATCAAAATATTATTTAATTAATTAATTAAGATTAATTAATATTTAATTATTAATGGAGGTTTAATTAATTTTTAAATAATCAATAAAGGATTAATTTGGGTTTAATTATTAGTTAATAATTATTTAATTGTTTAATTAAATTAAGTTAAGATTCAATTAATATTAATTATAATTTAAATAAGGATTTAACTTATAATTAATTATTTTAAAAAGAGTTATAAAGTCATAACTCCTTTGTTTTTCTAAGAATCAAACTGTTTGAAAGGAACTTCTTTTTCAAAGATGGTTTTGAATTCAAGGGATTCAAGTGTCGAACCATTAAGAAACCATATAACTATGAAAGAGTTATAATATAGATTGTTTGATTGTTTGGACATATGTTTGCAGAATAAATCTCCGTTCTGCTATAAATTAATCGGATTGTTTGGACATCTATTTAGCAGGACAAATCACCATCCAACTATTATGTTATTTGGGCATGTATATGCAAGTTAGTATATTGACATGTTATTCCCTGATTTGGATATGAGTTGTATTTACATACATGTTGAACTATGTAAGTAAATGTTAAGTGAATTGGAATTGAAATAAAATGGTAACTTAAATTAGTACCATTGGGATTGATAAGCCTCCCAATTAGTACCTATGACATGGTTTTATAAGAGATAAGTGAATGAGTTTTATAAAGTGAATGGTTTTATAGTAAGTGATGTTTTGAAAAGGCAACCTCTTGGCCATTTAATATGGAGTTTGAAAAGAAGGAAACTTTCGTAAAGTTTGGTAAACATACTTATACCGTTGAGATAATCATATAAACGTTTTCTTTCAGGTATAAAACGAATGTAAAGGGTTTTGGGAATAGTGTTTTAGAAAGATCTTTCGATCAAGTTTTGCAAAGTGTTTTAATTAATTAAAGATTAATTAATAAAGGCTTAGTGGGTCCCATATGGAATCAAATCAATGTTGAATGATTGTTTATTCGATAGTTAAATAACCGACTATCAAATCTGGACCTAAACGTAACGTTGGAAATATCTAGGAGAAACACGAGAGTTATATGGCACAGTCATCCCCAATTATGCTGTACTGTGCCTATAAATCTCATTTCATTCTTCTAGGATAAATGATAAGGAAATTCATGCACAAGCGTTTAGGAGGTGAACTTCGCTCTTATCTTTGTCTGTTTATTTCCTAAAGAACCGGGTCTGAGCTTACCGGAAACTATCGAAAGTTGTTTCAAAGTAACTGGGATTAGCTATGTTATCCGAAAACCACTTCGATCCAACTCATGCGTTTCGAATTGAAGACATCTTGAAGAATATGGAATCGAAAATGGAGCATTGAAGTGCAAGGGCTGCTTGCTACTAGTCCTGAAGGTGATTCTAAAATGGATGTAGTAGAAGTAGTGCCTTCGGTTTGTCCTTATCCTGGACACCTTGTATGGATGAATGCTGGCACTGCATTACTGCCTGAAAGGCAGTGTTAGCATTCCAAGTGGGATTGCTATTCAAAGTTAAGCATTGCCTCAAGCCTCATCAATCGGAAATGACTAAAATTAGGGGAGATGCAGCAAGGCTAAGTGGGTCACTCCCGTTAGGGTGTGTCATTACCTTTATAGATACATCTACATATTTATGGATTGGTTGTGCATGAGATCTCAATAAAAAGGGTTGCAAAGCAACTGGGATGATGACATATTTGGTACTATCTAGTCAAGGGTAGGCCGGTCTTGTATTGACAGGGGATCTCGGCGAGGTCCTCGGTATATTTTCTAGACGTGTACCGTGATAGGTGATACCCCGGTGCCTTGTCATAGTATCGAATCCAATCTCCAATATGTGCCTTTATGGTTTTGATTGTAGAACCTAGTATGCTGGAATTTAATTAATGTAACAATTTCGGCTATGATTAATAAATATTTGTACTCTAGACATTATTATAATATCACTGGATTTTCTATAAAAATGTTTTGGTTATCGTAAGGTAAAAACCTATCTGTGTTTATGTGCGGTGTGGTCTTATGAGATACCTTTGATTTTAAAATGGTTTTAAACATAATAATTCAGTTGTTTGAGTTTATTCACACCAGACCCATGTCTGATCCGGAGTTTATTTTCTTTCCCTAAAACTCTTGGGTGCTCAAATTTTTAGGCGCAGCCAAGTAGTTTAGATTTCCCATGGATGCATCTTAAAGGAGCTTGGAGCAGGAGGCTTCATCGATATCTAGTTATTATCTTGTTTCCGCTATATTATATGTATCTTATATCAGTTAGGTGGGGACATGCCGTTATAACTGTCCAAAGGTAGAATTTTATTAGTATGACTCGGATGTATCATTTTTGAAATGGCTTTGTAAAGAATAATGTTGATTAAGATATGTTATTCCATTGCGTTGTGAGATTCTTTGATTGTTTAGTTTCTTCTTATCTTCTACCTTATTTGTTTCCACCTACGATCGATCTTTCCGGCACTTGAATGCTCGGCATGAAATATAGTGGACGTATTAGTGTCGATTTTCGTGGATCGAAAATCTCGTTCGTTACAATGTAAATATCTGTTATGTGACTTGGAAGTCAAATTCAATTAAATGGTAACTTGATTTAGTACCATTGTGGTCAGTAAGCCTCCTTTCAAATTTGTAAATTATAGTTTTTAAATTGACTTTAATTCCATATCAATTTGAGGTTATATGTTTGTAAATGATTTTGTAAGATGTCCAATTATTTTAATAAAGGCAATTACGAATGATATTTTGTAAATACTATTTATAAAGGATTTATTTAAAGAAGATTTACAAATGATATTCATAAATGATATTTTAAAAAGGGAAGTATAAATGAAGATTTAAAAGAGTTTATAAATGACTTTGGATATTTATAAAATAGTTTTGTAAATGGTTTTTGGATATTTACAAAAGAGTTTTGTAAATGGATTTAGAATTTAAGCAAAGGAGATTTCACAAATGAAAATGATTTATTAAAAGGATTTATTGAAGAAATTTATAAAAGAATTGGAGATAGGATTTCCCTTTATTGACCTTCTTAATTATGGTGGTATGGACAATTGTTCCATGCTTAACACCGAATAAATAGTGTTTAGGGTTATCTTTATCTCTAATTTAAATAACATTTGTTTGATCCTTTTAATATGATTTTAAAATGAGAAATCTTTCACAGTGTTTTGTGAATATACTTATTCCAGTGTGATAAGTATATGACTGTTTTGATAAATATTCTAAAAAAAGATTTAAATAAATGAAAACTTATTTTAAGGCCTAATGGTTGTTATGGGAAAATTAAATCTCTGGATTATTGTTTGATTGTATAGTTGATAATTAAATAGCCGACTATCAAATCTTGACTTGTATAACTCAGGAAGTATGTTGTGTATATTTGAGTTCCCTAAAGAGGACTCGAATACTTATTGCATACTTCCAAAGAACCGGAATTGAGTTAGTTGGAAATTAATGCTTAGTTCGGAGATACCAATTTCGGATAAGTATGATTTATCTGAACCACTCCGAACTAATAACGTTCGTCGTGAATCGTTATGAAGTATGCTATGGAGCTATACTTTTCTTCTTGAGGGTGATTCCAAAATGGAAGATAATAATTGTTGAATGTTTATTCGATCCCGAAACAACTTGTATGGATGAATGCTGGCATTGCATTTTTGCCTGGAGGACAGTATTAACATTCCAAGATGGTCTGCTATGAGGTAAAAGGTAGTCGCGGCCTCTCAAACCTCACACCCCGGTAATGGTTAAAACAGGGTATGCCACAAGGCTATGTGTGTCTCTCCCATTAGATATGATCATCGCCTTATCTAGAGTCGATATCTATATTTATGGTTCGGGGCCCATTTTTGGTTTTTGATCACAACCTAGGGGTGATCATATTCTGTACTATCCAGTCAGGGTTAGGTCAGTCTTGTCATGCGGGTTGCAAAGGTAATTGCAGCACATGATACATTTTATCTAGAGGTATACTGTTTCAGAAGGTAGTCCCTTACCTTACCAATTCTTGGAATCCATTCTCTAATAAGCGTCTTCGGTTTTCTTTTTATACCAATTATTATTGTGATATACACACATCATAGCTACTTGATTGTTGGTATTTTAAACCTTAAACATTATTATAATATCACAGGATTTTATAATACAAAATGTTTTGGTTATCGTAAGGTAAAAACACATCCGTATTTATGTGCAGCGTGGTCTTACGACAAACTTTTGATTTTAAAGGTTTTACAAGTTATAATAAATAAAATTCTTTATGATTTGAGTTTCTCATGCTAGTTTTACCAGACAACCTGGGCATTGTTTTCTTATAATACTCGGGTTGGACCGAGCATGTTTCCGGATTAGCTTTGGATGCTTTGGAGCTCAGGAGTCGAGTTAGAGGTCTAAGACGTATCTCTCGTATATTTCTTTTTATTTCCGCTACATTAGTTATTGTAGTTATAAGCAATTGTAAGGAAATGTTATTATAACTGTCCGAGGCTGATGAGAGGTTAGCGTTGTACTCTGATGTGTGTATGTTTATTAAAGTTCTTTCCTTTTTGTAAAGATTTGTTTTATATTATATATTACTCGTCGCGATTTTGTGAGATTTTGTGTTGTCTTCCTTCTTCTTTCTCTTTTTATCAACGATCTATCTTTCCAGCACTATGGATGTATTAGTATTGACGTCCAAGGGTCGAAAAGGCGGGTTATTACATCAGGATTCTCCATAGCCACTGTAGTCCACCAATCTAGTGCCTCCCCTTTTAGATGTCATGCAACCATCGTCCTCTTAATTCGGTCTTCCCATCCAAGCTCCCAAAATATATATTCACCATCGTTAATCTAAGCCTTTGTTTCCATGGAACCTTCGGCTCCCATATACACCTACCCTCCCATATTCTAGAAGTCTTACACAATTTTGGGAAGTCTAGTGGGCAAGGTGCTGCTTCAGCGGATGGAGCAATGGAGGTGGCTGGTTCAGCTTGTTAAGGAATAGGAACTTGCCCTATATGCCTTGGGTATTGCCTAAACCATTCTGCCATCCTCGAATAGTGGGTATCCCTGGGGTAGATGAGTTCCCAACCTCAAAGGAATAGTTTTAAGCCTTAATCGACTATCTGTAGGTTTAAACTTTTAGTTACAACTCCCAAAGATAATATTATTTGCTGAAACAAAAATTTGCATAGGGTGTTTCTGTATATTCATAAAAGTGTGTGTATATATATAATAAGGTTTTGAAAAATACTTCCAAAAATAACAAATACGCACTCTTATGTAACCTATCCCTATTGATCGAGTAACCTAAGATCTAATAGCAAATGTAACAACCCACCTCGGAACGAGCCTAATTTTGGATCTAAGAAAAGCCCATCGGAACTTAGGTCCATTACAAAGCTGGTTATTAGTTGATAAAATTGATATAATGAACAATATACAGAGCTATCTATCTATGCTATCAGAATCTCATAATGGAAAGGATAAAATATAATATTAGAAATAAGTACCCATTTTATAAAAATCCAAATCTTCAAAATACAACATATCATCCCAAATATCTAGAATACAATATCCTAAAACAATAATAACATGTTTGAAACTGGATACAACAAAATATATCAAAAACATAAATAAATAAATAGATAAACTGCCATAAGACTTCGCCTTCGCCTTCATCTTCTAAATCAACATCGTCTCTCCTAACCTTTGTGTTGTAATGAAGAAGAGGTCAGAACAACAATATTTGGTGAATGAAAATCTCAATTCTTACCATAATAGTATTTGGACAATATCATTTGGATAAGTAATATGCCTTGTACATCCTATACTATCCTATTGAGAATACTACAAACTAAAAGCCTAAAGGCTCTCCTATTCCAACTCCCTAACATACCTTCAACTATAGGCCAAAGACCCTTTTTAGTCCAACACAACTACCATCAATCATGTTCTAATAATGTGAGAGAAAGTACTTGAGTAATTTAATACCTCTTTAAAGAGAATTACATAGACTCTGATCATTTAATACACACATCCTAAGAAGATCCCCGTTATTTAATACGTAACCCAAGACGAATCCCTCTCTGGTACTTCATAACTAACATCACACAAAATCTTATTAGGCAACTTAATACTTCTTTATGGGAAAAGGTGGACCCTACAACAGCCACTTAATACCCTAACCCCGAAGCGGACCCATCCTGAGATTTCCTACTACCGCACCAAAATGATAATATCGACCATTTAATACTTCTTAAGTGGAAAGGAGGCGGACCCTACAATAGCCACATAATACCCCCAACCTAGAAGCATTCCCTATGTATTATGACCCATAACCCAAACTGTGATGTCTCACATTAGTCCGAGTATGTGTAGGTGCTGGTAGCCAGATAAATTAGGCAGACTTACCATGTAGAATTAGGACCAACCTTGCATCTACAATGGGTACTTATAACAGGCGATGTCTCATATTAGTCTCAAAGTCACACTGCTGATAAACATATTAACCGGGCAGTCTTCTGTGTGCTTTTAACTGACCTCGCATCCTTATAACTTAGTCATAATTCCACTCCCCTAACGTACTACCATATATATACCTCTCCACATTTCGTATTAAGGCCATATAAGGAAACCTTCTTATTCCACCTTTAATTATGGATTAATGTCCTTAATTTCCTTACTTCCTTCCTGTAGGGATTAATGCTAACTACTAGCCGATGTATACTACGCGATTAATAGATTATTAATAATATGTTAATAACATATTTATACGTAAATAATTTAGGCTAACTAAATATTTTTAAGCGTGCGAAGATTTTTACATCCTATACTAATCGTTTTAAATGTCAAAACTTCCGATTCATACATGTCTAACTTCGTACCATAACTTACAAATTAGCTAACACCCTTAGCCAAAAAATAGAATTGCATTAATAAAATAGAATCAAATACCAAACTTATTTTATATTAATATAGTAGAATCAGCGTTTTTGTTTCAAGGTTTGAAAAGTACAATTTAAACCTTTTATATTCTATTCAACTTTTACATGCACGAACTTGCAGTGAAAAAGGGATTCATATTTAAATTACGAAAATAGGCAGTGCAAACTATTAATAGGATAATTCATCCTTTACACACCATCACCATTTCCAAACTCATTTTCTTTTGAAAACCCATTAACACAACGATAAAGAAAAGTTGAAAGTGGAATATAATATGTAATATTCAATTTGTAATAACAAAACAAATTCTACTATTTTAATATAAAACAATTGAGATTCCAATAAATATAAGAATTGACATCTCATTTTGGGGAATTTTGGGGTTTTAATTTTAGTGTTTTTGTGGACAAAATTCCCCAAGGCATAAATCAAATCCAAACTTCTATCGTACAAATACTAAAAATATGAAAAATTAAGATTTCCACTCACAGATAATATGCTTTCTTTCCTTTGGATTTGATTCACTCCCGCTCCTAATTTCTCCTTCAGACCTCATTTTTTGAAAAATACAACAATTGGATTGTATATAAATTAAATTCAAAATTCAAGGATTAGAGAAGAGAAGAATAGAAGAAAGAATATATATATATTAGAAACCCTACTCCGGGTAGTAAAGCTAGAAGATTCAGACGGTCCGCCATAATCGACCCCCCTTTTAGCTAGCCTAACACGGAGCATCAATCCCGCAAGCATTCTTACTTTTTCGAGGGATAAGCGCTCCACATCCTAAGGGTTACAAAGCGCAAACCTGACCAACTGAGCTATGCACAAGGACAAGAATATATATATATACATACACACACACACACACACACATACACACCTATTACCTTTTTCCCTTAAATTTGAATTCTTAAATCTAATTGAGGAAAAAGACTAAAAGAGCTTCGCTAGCGTTCCAAATATTTTTGTGAACAAAGGTAAGGGGACTAACCTCTTATTTCTAGTGGTTAGAAGGCATCCAGATTATAGGATTTAAGTCAATTTAAAATAATAAAATTTGGGACGTTCTGTAACGACCCGTAATTTTTGATAATTAAAAATATTAAATTAAATAAGATTTTGAAATTTAATATTGTAAGAAATTAAAATTTATGATTTATTAATGAGAAAAATAAACAGAATATAATTTAATTTTGTTGTTTAAATGTCACTGACAACTATTTTAGTGTAATTTCAATCAATTGACATTATTGTAAAGTTAATTTGGTTAGAATTATAAATAAGGAATAAATTAAATTTTGTATTCAATGTTGAAATTATATGTTATAATTTGGAATAAGTTTATTATGGAATATGAAATCAATCGGAGATTAATATAGTTAAAAATTACAGCTAATATGAGTTTAGATGATAACCGTAGAATATGAATGTAATAAAATGTAAACCTTATGTTAAAAATTTCATAAGGTATTGGTTGATTTAATATAAAAAAGAGTCTGAATCTAAATAAAAGAATTTATTGGAATTTAAAATATAATTAACCGGAATCTTATTACAATTGCAATTGAACTCTGAAATTAATGTAATATTTAAATGGTGGATTTAACATGGAAAATTTATTTTAATACGTTATTAATTTCTATGAAATCAAGAATGATAAATTGTTAACTTTTAAATTTGAATTTTAAGGTGATTTAAAATCAATTTAATAATAATTTATTTATTTAACGTGGAAATTAGCCATTTTGACCATCGTCTCGGATTTCGACGAAACTGGTTTCATCGGATCCGTAATAGTGAATTATTGTAGGATTTCAAGTTTCGTCGTGATCGGACTTATTGTTTGATCGTGCGAGCTCGAAACGCGTAGAAATCGATTAATAGAAATTAAATGAATATAATTTGATTTTGAAAGCTAACTTCTGTATACAGTGGAATTAGAGTTTGAAATTAGTTCCATTGAATTTAAAAATATCGAATTATATATCGTTGGAAAGATCTCGACGAGCACAATCTACTGCTGTAATTCATTTTTCGATTTGATGCATCGTTTGGCTAGAAATCGTCGAAGAAGTTTCGGCTGTCCATAGGCCATGGTCTCGTTTAACGGTGGATCGTCGACCGTTCGTCGATCGGGAAGTTGCAGTATATAGAGTTCATCTGTACGGCTACTTGGGCCTGGAAATGCTCAGATTCGTGGTGAACTAGAGGAGAATGGGTGCAATGGCGCTCCGCCTTTGGTGATCGTGGAGGCTGCGCGAGTGGCGTGGAGGAGGAGCCTGAGACGCTGGTGGCAGCGCTGTGCTCTAATGGTTGTGATAGTAGGTGTGGCGGCGGCGACTTCGAGGTGGAGATGGCGGCAGATGGGTTCAAACATGCACGAGACAGCTTGGTCTTGGTTGGTGTAGGTAACAATTACAATAATTGTGACATCCCGGAATTTTGAGCAATATCAATTTAATAATCTATATTAAATATTAAATTGACTTGATATATAATTGTTAATAAAATATAAATTGACTTGATAATTTTCTTTTAAATGGATATTTAACTGATGAATTATCTTTTAAAGCTAATAATTGTTTTCTATATATATATATATATATATTTGTATATATTGTAAATAGTCAATGTCTGTTTTAAATTTGATTTAAATTCAATATTTAAATAAATAACTATTTGGCTTTAGAATATACTCAAGGTTTAAGTTAAAATTTGTCTAAATGGTTTTAGCTTAGATTTAAATTAAATAAATGACTTTGTTCTTTTAGAGTATAGCTTAATAGAAAATAAGTAATAAAGTGATAAATTCTTTTATAAATTCTTTTAATGTAATAAGGAGCTTTATTAATAATCTAATGTCTATACGAGTAGATTTTATTATAAATAAAAATTGTTATATATATTTAAAAAAAAAAAAAAAGAAGTTATGGTTTTAAAATATATATAAATCTCTAAAATAAATATAATATATATATAATAAAATATACCTTATGAACATTTAAAGTAAGTATAAAGTATAATAATATTAGGTAATTAATTATTTGATAGTTTATGTTTTAAAATAAAATAAATGCATTTATGTTAGGAGATAGAAATAAATAACAAGTTAACATAATACCCTAACCATAACCATATCAAAACTTAAGTAAAAGCTTAAGTAAAATATATAGCAAAGTATACATGTTGCAGGCAAGTAAAATTCATCTCTGTACATACGAATGAAGATAGGAAGTATGCTAAGCTAAGTAAACAAAAATAAACATAGGTAAGATTTCTAAGTACATAAAAGAATAAAGAATTGGTTGTGTAGACTTGATCATATGGAGCAAGGCATTGAATGCCATCACCAAGTACACGAGATATTTAATTCTCAGCTTCTTTTTAGAATAAAATCCCTGAATCTCGTGTACTAGGATAATAAACAAATGAGTATACTTGTTTTATTTATCAATTGCCTCATTCCAATTCGTATACAAAAGCCAAGCACCCAGTTTCTAAAAGTCTTAAAACAAATACAACCAAGTAAAAGAAATAATAAAAGAAGTATACAAACCTGGAAATCAACTAGGAGCCAAACATTTCAGTTTCAAGTTTAAGCATGTTCAAGTTTTCTGGAATCAACAACAAGAGTATGCAAGTTTTCAAAATCCCAGTTTTCAAGTATTCCTGTTTTCAAATAAAAAGAGCAAGCTTTCTGTTTTGAATGACAGGTGAGTAAACTTTTTAAAACAAAACTTAAGTAATCTATGAATTCCTGTGATTATGTTTGTTTATATGTATGTGTATGTGTAATGCCTTGAGAACTTATGTATGTGTGCATATCTGATGTTTTAAACTTCTCTGATCTTTGCTCAAGATACTGTAACTTGTGAGTATGTCTAGATTTACCCCTGTGATCATCTCTGTTTTTAGTCCAGAGAATTAAACTTAGAACAACTTCAGATTCTTCTAACTCTAATCTTCTTTAGACTTAGGTATTTAAAACCAAGTTAGTTGTTTTAACTTACTAAGCTTTAAAAAAAATAAGTTGCAAGAATTTTAATTAGAAAACATAGTCTGGAAAATAGAAATACAGAGCAACTCGAAAAAAAAAGTTAAAAACCAAACATTTTAACTAGTTGATACAATCATATATCTGAAATCGCCTATGGAAGATAGGATTATTAATAACAAATTTATAATTTTTAATGTAATATTTGAGGGGTTACTTTGTGATGACTGGAAATGGTCTTAGAGGCATTTTCTGTCGATCTAGAGGGTGAGGAGTCCTTGGTTTTCTTCTGGAGGTGGATAGCGGTACTGAGTGATCAGGAAAAATGCCTGAAGTGGTTCACGAGCGTTGAGGCGACAATGAGAAGGGAATGTAGTATTTAAACCTAGTTTCGGTCGGCCAAGGAAAATGGGGTCGCGTCACTTCTCAGGGTGATCGAGTTCAATAGGGTTTTGGAGGTGGGTTCGTGGAGGAACGAAGATGATGTGGCCGGAGTTTCTCTTCGTCTGGTGATCGGAGATGATACCTTGAGGTGGTTTTAGCCATGGAAATGGGTTCCAGTTTTTACTGGGTAGCTCGAAATCGATTCGAGGCAGGTGGGGGATGTTCTGGTGATCAGGAATGGTGGTAGCGTTGCTGTTCGATGTGTTGGAAGGGTCGTCAGAGATGGTAGCGACTCCGACGCTTGTGCACGTGCACGGCGTTGCACTGGTGGAGGCAGAGAAGTGGGTTCGAGCAGGAGTGAAAATCTCGAGTTTTACTCGAGTAGATCGGAGTTTTTCTCGAAGCAGGTCTCGAGTTCGCGTAGGTTTTTTTGTAGAACTGTCGTTTTAAAATACAACTTGAGTAAGGAAGTTGATTAAGAATGGACTCGGGGAAATTGCTGTGAAACGCGTGGGGTGACTCGGGTTTGAAGAAGGGAAAACTCGAAGCAGAGAAGGGTAGGCCGGGTTAGTGGTTTTGTTGCCAGTTTTTGAAAGCCTGTCAGGCTTTAGCTTTAAATTTTTAAAGCAGAGTTTAAAACTAAGTTTAAACCAGATTTTAAGATAGGATTCAAATTTATTTTGTCTCCTAGTTTAAATAAATATAAGTTTTATAAAAATGAAATGTTTTAGTAACTTTATAATGTTTAAAGTATATTTAAAGTGTTTTAAATTTAGCTAAGTTAAATTTGTAATTATCTTGAATCTTAATTTGAAATGAAATGTAAAAGTAGATTCAAAAGTAAAATGTTTCAAGGGCATTTATAAAGGAGAATTTGATCATTAATAAGAAAATGTTTTATCTTTAAATAAAATGAAGATTTAAAGATTTGTAATTATTAAGTTAATTAAAATGAATAATTAACTAATTTGATTAATTAATGATTTGATTAATTAATTTAGTAATTGAAAGTTAAATTAGTTAATTAAGGTTTAAGATAATTAATTTAGAATAAATAATTGGTAATTTAGAATCATTTATTAAATAGGAGTTGAATTTTAATTTATGATTATTAATTAATGAAGTGAGGGTTAATTAAGTTGTATCAGATACTTAATCTATTTAGTAATTAAGAATTTATTTATGAGTTATTAAAGATAAAACTTAATTGTAATTAAATAATAAATCTTAATTTATTACTTTGGAAAAGTAATTTAAGAAGTATAAATAATTAATGAAGGTTATTAACTGGAATTATTAAATAATGGATTAATATGATAAATCTTGATAATTGATTAAGCTTATTAATTTAAGATAATCAATAGTAAATTATTTCAGTATAATTACTAATGGAAATAATTAAGAAATTTATTTATCATTGTAATAAATTCAGTTTAATATGAATTTGTTTAAGTTAATTAATTTAGTTTAATTAATTTAAATAAACCTTTGATGATATGGTAAGTATAATTACTTAAGGAAGTAATTAACTGTGAATGATTTAAAAATGAAAGTAATTTGATTATAATTACTTGGTATAAATTAATCAAGGGATTAATTAGAGAATAATTAATTATGGAGTAATTAAATTATTAATTGAAGTAATTAAGGGTAGTTAATTACTGAATGGAGTTAATCAAGGTGATTAACATTTTGTTTAATTGGAGATAAATTACTAAATGAAATAAATGTAATTAGAGATCATTAATTTTTGTAATTAATGATGCAAGTTAAAATGGATTTATTTGGGAATAATTAATAAATGAGGCAATTCATTAGAGTAATTAATTAAGAAGAAATGGAATTAATTTTAGTAATTTAAAAGGTTACTTTCTATAATTGGTATGAAGTAATTAATTTGTAAAATAATTAGAGGATAATTACTTAAATATAATTTGAGATAATTAATCTAAAATGGTTAATTAAGATGGAAAAGTAGGAAATGATTAATTAATTAACTTGTAATTAATTAATGGTTATGTAAGCAAGATTAATATTGATGGGGTAATTAATTTAATTTACTTTAAATTAATTAGAGATTTGTAATTAATTTAATTCATTTTAAATTAATTATAAATGAGGTGATTATTAATCTTTGTTTATATATGATGGATGATATTGATTTCCATGATTGATTGTGATCTCAGATATAGATCTATTGTGATATGGATGCTTGGTTAAGTATGATGATATTGACTATCTATTTGAGTAGATAATATGGATTATCTGTTTATGATGATGATGTTATATCTATTGTTATATTGTGATTTATCTATCTGTGAGTATATAGATAATTGAATTAAATTGTTTTAACTTTAAAACAACTTGGCCTTAAAAGACACGGTTTGGATTTGATGAGACCGGGATCGGGTTTCCGTATACCGGAATCCCAGGTCTGGAGACCCGAATACCACATCGATCCAAAATAACGTTAGGTCGTGAAATTCAAATGGAGCAAGTGAAGACTCGAGGTATAAGAACTATACGTCAGTATAACTCTGTGGGTGATTCCGTAATGAGTTTGACGAAGATAGTACTTATAGATTCGAGATGGTGATTCAGAATGCAAGGGTTATTGTCGTTAACTCTGAGGGTGATTCCAATACGAGTGTAACGAGATAATGCCTTCGGTTTCGTTCGAACCCGGAACGAACTTGTATGGATCGAATGCTTTCAGAACATCGTCAGGTGGACGATGAGCATTCTAAGTGATGTGTTCTCTAAAGGTAATCGTAGCCTCAAGCCTCATCAACCGGGAATGGCTAAAACAGGGGAGGTGCAGCAAGGCTTCGTGGGTAGCACCCACTTGAGAGCGAGATATACCCCTGTCTAGAGTCCCTTTTTATTCGGCTGTGTGGGCGGTTGAATAGCTACAACCGCCGGGGTTGTCTTGTTTGGAACTGTCCAGTAAGGGATGGTTCCGGCCTTGTGTTGCAGGGAACTTAGGGTCGGTTCTCGGTACGGTGATCTAGGCCACGTACTGTGACGGGCGGTACCCCAGTAGCCCTGCCATTGTATGGAATCCAAAATCCAATAAGTGCCATCGGATTTGATTGTATACCTATGTATGCTGGAATTTAATGAATGTAACAATTTCGGCTATTTCTTATTTACTGGAAAACCCTAGACCTATTATAATATCACTGGATTTCCTATCAAAGTTTTGGTTAGCGTAAGGTAAAAACTTTTCCATGTTTATGTGTGGGAAGTCTTACGTGATACCTTTTGTTTTCAAAGGTTTTTGAAAGTTAAGCAACTTTAACCGTTTACTCATACCAGACCCATGTCTGACCCGAAGTTTATTTCTGTTTTTCATAAACTCTCGGGTACCCAAATTTTTACGGGTAGCCAAGGGATTCAGGTTAGCTTTGACGAATATTGGAGGAGCAATGGAGCAGGAGGCTTCAGCGTGTAGATATATATTGGTTCCGCTGTGTTAGTGTTTATCTGTATTCCGCTGTGTTATATTTCTGTGTTGTTTTGAGATGTATCGAGTTGTATTAACTAGACAGGTGTTTATAACTGTCTAGTATGTGTTGTATTATCTGTGTAACTCTGATGTATATGATATTATGTAATCTATTATGTGATATATTATATTTTATTCGTTCCGCTGTTGAGATTCTGTGGTTGTTTCTTCTTCTTCTCTATCTTTTCTATTTTCTCACCCCTTTCTTTCTTTTCGATGATGCGATTTTCCGGTAGTGGAATTTCGGGTCGTCACAGATGGTATCAGAGCGTTAGGTTGAGTGAATACCTAGGCTTTGGAGTGGTGTCTATCCTGAGAGAGCGTACTTGTAATTTTTATCTATATATATATTTATCTATTTCTATCTGTCTGTTGGATTACTTGTTCGGGTTTTCCCAATATAAATTATAAAGGTAGATAGGGTAGTGGTGTGTGTAACACGACTACCAATGTTTGGGAGTGTATCTGTCGAGACTGTAGACCTAATACCGTCTCGAGTGAGCTTTGTTGATGTAAGGATTTCATCGATCTCTGAAGGTAACCTGTTAAGGTTCGGAGTCCATCTTTGAGTAGAGATTGGATCTGTCGGTTGGACAGAAGCTAGTGATGATATCTTGATATCTCAGGGATTAGTAGCTGTGTGATGAGACACGGTGACTATGGATGTTTCCGAAGATGTTTTCTTTGGAATAAGTTTTAAAGAAGTGTGTCTGCTTCGGTGATGTGGCTGAGTGCAACAGAGTGTTTCTGTTTAGTTTGAGGTTTGAGTTTCTCGAAGAGCTTTGGATTTGGAATTCCTTGGCATTGGTGTCAGCAGTGTAGCTCGGAGTGTTCTGTGTGTTGGCAAGAAGCTTTCTAGCTTAGCAGTGGAGTTCAGAAGCAGCAGAGTAGTTTCGTTTCTTCGATGGAATTGACTAGTTGAGTGTAGGCTGTTCTGTTTAGTAAAGAGAGAACAGTTTTTCTTTGGAATCAGGCCGAGTTGATCGCAAAAGTGACTTGCGATGGATTGAGTGTTCTCTTGGGTTGTCAGTGATTTTCTGGATGTCTTCAGGAAGTCAGAATTTTGTTAGCATCAGGGAGTTTGAGTTTGGTATCGACTGAATTTCCAGGAGTGATACCGATGGTTCAGCTTAGTAGTAGGATGGTTTTTGGAGAGAGTTTAGTGAAGCAGCTCGGGTTTTGGAGGAACTTTTGAGTTTTCTCTTTATGGATCTATTGAACCATATTTTCGGAATGGTTGAGAAGCTTACCAGTTATGGCTACTGACCGACGGTTGCAAAGCCTAGGTCCGTCACAGTTGGTATCAGTGGAAGTTTGTGCTTGTGTTCGTCATCAGCATTTTCATCTGCTCGGATCAGAGTTGTGCAGCGGAAGAAATTTGGAGAGCATCTGTTTATCTCTTTCGGATAAGAGAAGTGAGATCCGTCTTTTGATTATGGAATAGAGTGGAGTTCTGAGTTGTGGTTGATCTTGGAAAGGTCATTTTGTTAGATTGTTTTGGTTCAGGTCGTTTCGAGGGCATCAGCGAAGGATAAGCTGATCAGTAAGGATATAGGAGACCCAGGATCGTCCGAAGGATTTTGGTGGATAAGAATCGGAGATTTGATTTTGGATAAGTGTTTGGTTGTCAGGAGTGAATTGTCAGTTCGGATAACTGGAATTCGTTGTTTTCACGTATCTCTGAGGGAGTACGTGTATGAGTTATCTCTGGTTGTAGAACCAGCAGTTCAGGGAGTTTTGGATGTTGAGTCAGACTTGTCGGTAGTCTGATATCCTATCTTGGTTGTAGATCTAGATGTGTGTAGCTTTGTAGTATTGATTATTTGGATTCTATAGAGCGAGTAACCCGGTATTTATACTCGGGGAAACTCTAGGAAGTTCTACCCAGTATTTTATCTGGATAGTTAGATTTGGTTGATTGGATGATTGATTGCTATGGTTGTTAGTATATATTGATGATATATGCTTGTGTTTAAAATTAAATCATTAATGAGATTATTAAATTACCTTTGTTTTAAATTTCGGGGACGAAATTCTTTTAAGAGGGGAGGAATGTGACATCCCGGAATTTTGAGCAATATCAATTTAATAATCTATATTAAATATTAAATTGACTTGATATATAATTGTTAATAAAATATAAATTGACTTGATAATTTTCTTTTAAATGGATATTTAACTGATGAATTATCTTTTAAAGCTAATAATTGTTTTCTATATATATATATATATATATATTTGTATATATTGTAAATAGTCAATGTCTGTTTTAAATTTGATTTAAATTCAATATTTAAATAAATAACTATTTGGCTTTAGAATATACTCAAGGTTTAAGTTAAAATTTGTCTAAATGGTTTTAGCTTAGATTTAAATTAAATAAATGACTTTGTTCTTTTAGAGTATAGCTTAATAGAAAATAAGTAATAAAGTGATAAATTCTTTTATAAATTCTTTTAATGTAATAAGGAGCTTTATTAATAATCTAATGTCTATACGAGTAGATTTTATTATAAATAAAAATTGTTATATATATTTAAAAAAAAAAAAAAAAGAAGTTATGGTTTTAAAATATATATAAATCTCTAAAATAAATATAATATATATATAATAAAATATACCTTATGAACATTTAAAGTAAGTATAAAGTATAATAATATTAGGTAATTAATTATTTGATAGTTTATGTTTTAAAATAAAATAAATGCATTTATGTTAGGAGATAGAAATAAATAACAAGTTAACATAATACCCTAACCATAACCATATCAAAACTTAAGTAAAAGCTTAAGTAAAATATATAGCAAAGTATACATGTTGCAGGCAAGTAAAATTCATCTCTGTACATACGAATGAAGATAGGAAGTATGCTAAGCTAAGTAAACAAAAATAAACATAGGTAAGATTTCTAAGTACATAAAAGAATAAAGAATTGGTTGTGTAGACTTGATCATATGGAGCAAGGCATTGAATGCCATCACCAAGTACACGAGATATTTAATTCTCAGCTTCTTTTTAGAATAAAATCCCTGAATCTCGTGTACTAGGATAATAAACAAATGAGTATACTTGTTTTATTTATCAATTGCCTCATTCCAATTCGTATACAAAAGCCAAGCACCCAGTTTCTAAAAGTCTTAAAACAAATACAACCAAGTAAAAGAAATAATAAAAGAAGTATACAAACCTGGAAATCAACTAGGAGCCAAACATTTCAGTTTCAAGTTTAAGCATGTTCAAGTTTTCTGGAATCAACAACAAGAGTATGCAAGTTTTCAAAATCCCAGTTTTCAAGTATTCCTGTTTTCAAATAAAAAGAGCAAGCTTTCTGTTTTGAATGACAGGTGAGTAAACTTTTTAAAACAAAACTTAAGTAATCTATGAATTCCTGTGATTATGTTTGTTTATATGTATGTGTATGTGTAATGCCTTGAGAACTTATGTATGTGTGCATATCTGATGTTTTAAACTTCTCTGATCTTTGCTCAAGATATTGTAACTTGTGAGTATGTCTAGATTTACCCCTGTGATCATCTCTGTTTTTAGTCCAGAGAATTAAACTTAGAACAACTTCAGATTCTTCTAACTCTAATCTTCTTTAGACTTAGGTATTTAAAACCAAGTTAGTTGTTTTAACTTACTAAGCTTTAAAAAAAAATAAGTTGCAAGAATTTTAATTAGAAAACATAGTCTGGAAAATAGAAATACAGAGCAACTCGAAAAAAAAAGTTAAAAACCAAACATTTTAACTAGTTGATACAATCATATATCTGAAATCGCCTATGGAAGATAGGATTATTAATAACAAATTTATAATTTTTAATGTAATATTTGAGGGGTTACTTTGTGATGACTGGAAATGGTCTTAGAGGCATTTTCTGTCGATCTAGAGGGTGAGGAGTCCTTGGTTTTCTTCTGGAGGTGGATAGCGGTACTGAGTGATCAGGAAAAATGCCTGAAGTGGTTCACGAGCGTTGAGGCGACAATGAGAAGGGAATGTAGTATTTAAACCTAGTTTCGGTCGGCCAAGGAAAATGGGGCCGCGTCACTTCTCAGGGTGATCGAGTTCAATAGGGTTTTGGAGGTGGGTTCGTGGAGGAACGAAGATGATGTGGCCGGAGTTTCTCTTCGTCTGGTGATCGGAGATGATACCTTGAGGTGGTTTTAGCCATGGAAATGGGTTCCAGTTTTTACTGGGTAGCTCGAAATCGATTCGAGGCAGGTGGGGGATGTTCTGGTGATCAGGAATGGTGGTAGCGTTGCTGTTCGATGTGTTGGAAGGGTCGTCAGAGATGGTAGCGACTCCGACGCTTGTGCACGTGCACGGCGTTGCACTGGTGGAGGCAGAGAAGTGGGTTCGAGCAGGAGTGAAAATCTCGAGTTTTACTCGAGTAGATCGGAGTTTTTCTCGAAGCAGGTCTCGAGTTCGCGTGGGTTTTTTTGTAGAACTGTCGTTTTAAAATACAACTTGAGTAAGGAAGTTGATTAAGAATGGACTCGGGGAAATTGCTGTGAAACGCGTGGGGTGACTCGGGTTTGAAGAAGGGAAAACTCGAAGCAGAGAAGGGTAGGCCGGGTTAGTGGTTTTGTTGCCAGTTTTTGAAAGCCTGTCAGGCTTTAGCTTTAATTTTTTAAAGCAGAGTTTAAAACTAAGTTTAAACCAGATTTTAAGATAGGATTCAAATTTATTTTGTCTCCTAGTTTAAATAAATATAAGTTTTATAAAAATGAAATGTTTTAGTAACTTTATAATGTTTAAAGTATATTTAAAGTGTTTTAAATTTAGCTAAGTTAAATTTGTAATTATCTTGAATCTTAATTTGAAATGAAATGTAAAAGTAGATTCAAAAGTAAAATGTTTCAAGGGCATTTATAAAGGAGAATTTGATCATTAATAAGAAAATGTTTTATCTTTAAATAAAATGAAGATTTAAAGATTTGTAATTATTAAGTTAATTAAAATGAATAATTAACTAATTTGATTAATTAATGATTTGATTAATTAATTTAGTAATTGAAAGTTAAATTAGTTAATTAAGGTTTAAGATAATTAATTTAGAATAAATAATTGGTAATTTAGAATCATTTATTAAATAGGAGTTGAATTTTAATTTATGATTATTAATTAATGAAGTGAGGGTTAATTAAGTTGTATCAGATACTTAATCTATTTAGTAATTAAGAATTTATTTATGAGTTATTAAAGATAAAACTTAATTGTAATTAAATAATAAATCTTAATTTATTACTTTGGAAAAGTAATTTAAGAAGTATAAATAATTAATGAAGGTTATTAACTGGAATTATTAAATAATGGATTAATATGATAAATCTTGATAATTGATTAAGCTTATTAATTTAAGATAATCAATAGTAAATTATTTCAGTATAATTACTAATGGAAATAATTAAGAAATTTATTTATCATTGTAATAAATTCAGTTTAATATGAATTTGTTTAAGTTAATTAATTTAGTTTAATTAATTTAAATAAACCTTTGATGATATGGTAAGTATAATTACTTAAGGAAGTAATTAACTGTGAATGATTTAAAAATGAAAGTAATTTGATTATAATTACTTGGTATAAATTAATCAAGGGATTAATTAGAGAATAATTAATTATGGAGTAATTAAATTATTAATTGAAGTAATTAAGGGTAGTTAATTACTGAATGGAGTTAATCAAGGTGATTAACATTTTGTTTAATTGGAGATAAATTACTAAATGAAATAAATGTAATTAGAGATCATTAATTTTTGTAATTAATGATGCAAGTTAAAATGGATTTATTTGGGAATAATTAATAAATGAGGCAATTCATTAGAGTAATTAATTAAGAAGAAATGGAATTAATTTTAGTAATTTAAAAGGTTACTTTCTATAATTGGTATGAAGTAATTAATTTGTAAAATAATTAGAGGATAATTACTTAAATATAATTTGAGATAATTAATCTAAAATGGTTAATTAAGATGGAAAAGTAGGAAATGATTAATTAATTAACTTGTAATTAATTAATGGTTATGTAAGCAAGATTAATATTGATGGGGTAATTAATTTAATTTACTTTAAATTAATTAGAGATTTGTAATTAATTTAATTCATTTTAAATTAATTATAAATGAGGTGATTATTAATCTTTGTTTATATATGATGGATGATATTGATTTCCATGATTGATTGTGATCTCAGATATAGATCTATTGTGATATGGATGCTTGGTTAAGTATGATGATATTGACTATCTATTTGAGTAGATAATATGGATTATCTGTTTATGATGATGATGTTATATCTATTGTTATATTGTGATTTATCTATCTGTGAGTATATAGATAATTGAATTAAATTGTTTTAACTTTAAAACAACTTGGCCTTAAAAGACACGGTTTGGATTTGATGAGACCGGGATCGGGTTTCCGTATACCGGAATCCCAGGTCTGGAGACCCGAATACCACATCGATCCAAAATAACGTTAGGTCGTGAAATTCAAATGGAGCAAGTGAAGACTCGAGGTATAAGAACTATACGTCAGTATAACTCTGTGGGTGATTCCGTAATGAGTTTGACGAAGATAGTACTTATAGATTCGAGATGGTGATTCAGAATGCAAGGGTTATTGTCGTTAACTCTGAGGGTGATTCCAATACGAGTGTAACGAGATAATGCCTTCGGTTTCGTTCGAACCCGGAACGAACTTGTATGGATCGAATGCTTTCAGAACATCGTCAGGTGGACGATGAGCATTCTAAGTGATGTGTTCTCTAAAGGTAATCGTAGCCTCAAGCCTCATCAACCGGGAATGGCTAAAACAGGGGAGGTGCAGCAAGGCTTCGTGGGTAGCACCCACTTGAGAGCGAGATATACCCCTGTCTAGAGTCCCTTTTTATTCGGCTGTGTGGGCGGTTGAATAGCTACAACCGCCGGGGTTGTCTTGTTTGGAACTGTCCAGTAAGGGATGGTTCCGGCCTTGTGTTGCAGGGAACTTAGGGTCGGTTCTCGGTACGGTGATCTAGGCCACGTACTGTGACGGGCGGTACCCCAGTAGCCCTGCCATTGTATGGAATCCAAAATCCAATAAGTGCCATCGGATTTGATTGTATACCTATGTATGCTGGAATTTAATGAATGTAACAATTTCGGCTATTTCTTATTTACTGGAAAACCCTAGACCTATTATAATATCACTGGATTTCCTATCAAAGTTTTGGTTAGCGTAAGGTAAAAACTTTTCCATGTTTATGTGTGGGAAGTCTTACGTGATACCTTTTGTTTTCAAAGGTTTTTGAAAGTTAAGCAACTTTAACCGTTTACTCATACCAGACCCATGTCTGACCCGAAGTTTATTTCTGTTTTTCATAAACTCTCGGGTACCCAAATTTTTACGGGTAGCCAAGGGATTCAGGTTAGCTTTGACGAATATTGGAGGAGCAATGGAGCAGGAGGCTTCAGCGTGTAGATATATATTGGTTCCGCTGTGTTAGTGTTTATCTGTATTCCGCTGTGTTATATTTCTGTGTTGTTTTGAGATGTATCGAGTTGTATTAACTAGACAGGTGTTTATAACTGTCTAGTATGTGTTGTATTATCTGTGTAACTCTGATGTATATGATATTATGTAATCTATTATGTGATATATTATATTTTATTCGTTCCGCTGTTGAGATTCTGTGGTTGTTTCTTCTTCTTCTCTATCTTTTCTATTTTCTCACCCCTTTCTTTCTTTTCGATGATGCGATTTTTCGGTAGTGGAATTTCGGGTCGTCACAATAATGCCCTTTCTTTTATTTTAAATTAAATTTAAAACTTTACATGTTCTAGCATCGATAACTGGTGCATACGAACTCGGATTTGGACGCGGTTTCTTCCATTGCGATCGTATCAAAATTTCGAACAATATGTAACAGGCTTGGTTGGATTCAGAGATTGTTGAATTTTTGGGCTTTATTTGGATTTTAAATCGACGGTAAATCAAAGGTGAGTGATTTAACCTACTCACAAATACTAAATCATCTTATGTTAGTTAAATTAATTTTATGATGTGATAAGAATATTATTGGTTGCTGTTGGGTAGTATAATTTGACATTTTAATTTAATTTGAATTTATATTGAATTAAATTGCCATTTAAGTTAATACTGAATTTAACTTGTTAGTTAAATACCTGATAATGATAACCAGTTAATTGTTGTGATTTATTGGTTGATTTGAATGATGATTGTGATGGATGTTTAATTGTTGACATTTTGGATTATTTGATGTTATGTTTATTTTATATGTTGTTATCACACTGCAAGTTCCCTTAGTTATTGTTAGGAAAATTACTATGGGTTGAAATGATACATACCCGAACAATCTTATAGATTAAGGAAAAATCGTTATGATTGAAATGATAAACCTGAGCGATTTTATGGATTTGGAAAATTATGATTCGGGATACGGGTTGAAATGATATATATCCAGAAATTTAAATTTATTGCAGGTTGAAATGATATATATCCGTATCACTTGACCATAGGGTAGAAAATTATGTACAAACACCGGATTGGTTAAATTAAATGATTTTAAATCCTTATATTTTGAATCCAGTTAAATGATATTATTTTAAATGAAATAAAATTAGATTAATATGAACTGAATTATTTTCGAAATCCAAGCCTTTGAAATGTTGAAATTGAAATTAGTTTAAATGAATTGTTTAAAGAATTTAAATTGAAATCTTAAAGTTCAATTTGAAATATAATTGAAATATATCAAAATTGAGTTATTTTAAACGTTTGAATGTTTAAACTTTGAAACCTATTGAATTTGAAGTGGCTTAAATTTGTAGTTCAAACATGGATTTGAAATCGATATAAATTGAAATGGTTTTTAATGAGAATTTGAATTGAAACCATTAGCCTTTTGAATTGAAATCGTTGAACCGAGATTGATTTGAATTGAATTTTTGGAACTAAAGTTGATTTGAATCGATTTGTGAAATTGGAAGAAACAATTCTAATTTGAAACTATTTTCGATATAAACTCTTTTAATATACAAACTCTTTTAACATATAAACTATTTTTCTCATATAAACCATTTTAATATATTAATAATTTTTAATACATTAACTATTTTAATATATAACCTATTTTAATATATCAACTAGTTTTAATACATAAACTATTTTAAGCTATAACCTATTTTTATATAAAAAATATTTAATATATATATTATTTTAAATTTATAAACAACTTTTGATATATTTATTTTAATGTATAAACTATTTTTAATGTATAACTATTCCAATATATAAACTAATTTCAGTATTCAAACCGTGTAAAGTCGGAACTGTTATGATTTAGATTCACTTGATTTAAATGCGAATATTTTGATATGATGGTTTAACCTATTATTGTGGTTTTGATTTTGAAAACGAATATGATTTAAAGTGAATAATGATTTCGAAAGTGAATATGATTTTTAAATGATTATGATCTGGAGGTGAATATGATTTTGAAGTAAATACTTCGAAAGTGATATAAATTTTGAAGTGAATACGATATTTTGATATGAAGTATGAACTGTTTGAAATGTAAAAGAACCATCCGGTGTGTAAAATATAATGATTTGTTGTTAAAGAGACAGGGGTCGGATATTGTCATACTTTCTGCCAATTCTGAAACCACTTTAAGAACTGTACACGTGGTGGAGAATCCAGAACGAAGTAGGATGGTTTGGCGAACGCTTCTTGTAACAATACGATTTTTCGACGCTCAAAAGTCGACATTAATACGTCCACTGTATCAAATGCCTCGCAATCGAATGCCGGAAAACCGAACCATTAGGGTTAAAAAGAAGAGGTAGAAGAAGACAGAAGAAAAGGAAAGAACAGAACAACAGAAACAGAAACAATATCAGAATCTCAAATTCGCAGCGGAACAATATATAATAGATGAATCAATAATCTTTAAAAACAAAAGACTATATCAGTTTATACAATACATCATCAGAGTCAATATACAACTCAATACAACAATACACATCACTGGACAGTTATATAAACTTGTCCACATACAGAATACACAGCGGAATAAATAAACAAGTACGGGAATACGTCTCGCCATCTAGCTCATCTCCAAAGCTCCAGAATATCCAGAATATCCCGATAACATAACTCTAGGCTGCCCGTGTGGAAATTGGTGGGCACCCAGAGTTTAGGAAGGAAATAATAAACTCCAGGTCAGTCATGGTGACTGGTGTGAGAACTTAAAACAGTTTTATCTTTAAAACACAACAACAACAAAGCAAGTAGAAAATATCCGCAATGCTTTTGGAAAATGAAACTACCATAAGACCTCCCGCCACACACACAATGCAAACGCAGAATTGGAGGAGATTTCTTCTTATGATAGTCAAACATGCTTACTACGCAAAATCAAATCCTTTTGATATTATTATTAGTGCATAGTGGAAAACATTTCGAAAGTATAATATTAATCTTAGCCAGTATAGGCATTTCACGTTATGCCTACTATAGCTACTATGTCAATAGCAGGTTACTGCCACATTCCATAGCAGGTAATACAACTAAAACCGTACAAGGCTCGTATTGTTTCTTTGGATTTTTCCAACAAATGGTCAGGCTAAGGAACTTCCTATGCCATGAAGGAACGCCTCTGACTGGATGCTCCGAGAGACAACCTGCTCTCTGCCAAACAAGGCCGGTCACTCCCTTCCCGGGCAGTAAACCTGAGATATGCCACCCCGGTCCTTTGGGACCTTTATCCGAGCGCTCGGTAATCAACATCACACATAATAAATAAAGTGTGTCCACATGAGTAAGTATCTGGACTCCATACCATGATACTACCCTTTTCCAGAAGGAATGGTCATACCCTAGGGGCGCTACCCCTGAAACCTTGCCGCATCTTTCCTGTTTCGACCATTTCCGGGTTGTGAGGTCTGATGAAGTCTCGTCCACAAAGCTACGCTTTTTTCACAAAGCCACGCTTTGATAAAAAATGATCAATAAATGATCATCACACATCAACACTCAGCATGCCACATTACCAAATTGGGAATGTATCGTTGAAAAATTTCAACTACATAACCTCTGAGATCGTACATCTCAGAGAAGGGTGTTAAGCTAAGAGAATAAATTCTCCGCCAACAATAGAAATGTATTTGAAAGAAATCAGCTTTATATCTCAAAATGTAATGTCAGACATGTAACCATACAAGTCTGTTCCGGGTTCGAACAGAACCGAAGGCACTTCAAAAGAAGCCCTTGCAATCCGGGTATTCACAATCCCGATAAAACTTCCCATCACAAAGGAAATCTCAATACCGTAGCTAACGGTGCAGAGACAATCGATAGGTCATCCTATCGTTTTCACAAATACCTGGTCTTCATCACCGGTCTTCAATACGATCCATAACGTCGTATCACTAATTCGGAATGGGTTATATGACACAAAGGTCTTTTCCCGGCTAACCCGAATAGTAAGCACAATATTTCAAAACATATGAATATTGGGATTTCAATTAAGTCACAACTTATTACCCAAATCCTTTCCTTTAAATGGTTTAAACAAATTACCATTTTAAATCTTTAAACAAAAAGATTTACTCCACAAAGTTTATCCAGTTTCACAAAGATTCATTCACAGATTTCCAAATCAATTTCCACTTCAATTTTATTAACCCATTAAATCTTTAAATTAAGATTTAATTTATAGCTTTCAAATCTATTCACAATTCAAGTCTTTTATAATATAAAAGATAAACTTTTTTTTAAAATCGTCTTTGATTCCAAAATAAAGCTTAATCATTTTCACAAAGGTTAATCCATAGTTTTCCAAACTATTTACAATTTCATTTCAACTTGAAATGTTTCAATACAAAATTGGAAATCTTTACTTTATAAAAGCTATTAGTATTTGAAAACAGATAGTTTTCGTTTTGGGAAAAACTGGTTACAATTACACAAGTTAAATCCATTCAAGTATAAAACTTGAATTATAAGTTTAAATTTCCAAAACCATATTTTAAATGGTTAAAAACCCATATAAACACCTTTTATACTTATAAAATCTTTTAAACCAAAATTCCCAAATTATTGAATTCAATTCAAAGTATTGAATTCAAAATTTAAATCAAATGATTTAAATTTCAATTTTATTAAGTTATAAAAAAATAACTTTTATTTCTGAAACCCATTTCAGAACTTTAAATTCCAATTTCCAAAATCATTTTGGATTCAAAAACTCAATTTTTCCAAAATTGATAAAAATCTGTGACTTAACCGATTTCCACGTGAAATCCACATTTGTGTGTGTATTGTGTAGTCCACGGGTTTAACACAATAGTGCAACAACATTCAATCATCATAGATCAAATATAACAATATAATTGATAAGCGGTATAAATTATAACGCTTATCTTCATTCACAGATCACAGATATATCATATATCACAGATAAATAAATCACAGATCACAATACAAAACAGGATATATCACAAAACATCACACATCGAAGATGTCAAACAATTCAACATCCAATATAATACAAACATCCATAGATAGGATTAATTAAATTATCTGATTAATTTAAATCAAATAAATTTCTAAACATTTCCAAAATTATTTCCTTTTAAAAATAAATTCATTTATCTTTTCAAATCTATTTAAAAATCCCAAATTTAGATAAATTCTTCAGTTTATAGATAATATTTTCGAAATCCATTTATTAAGCTCTTTTATACAAATTTGAAATTTAATTCAATATAGTTCAAAAATAAAACTTTTATCTTTTAAAACCCCTTTTTAATTTCATCCAATTATCAAAATAAATCTTTCGATCAATTCTCAACTTATATTTCAAAAATTCCAATTTTACTTATTTCTGGTATCCATCGATACCAAAAATATATTTGGCTAAATTATAGCCGTCAACAATCTCAATTACAAAATAATCACACGGCAATTATAAATTAATCAACACACAACATTGAAATAAATTCAAATGTTTGAGGAATCCAGTTGGATCCCTCCAACCTGTTTCCCTGCATCCACAGATGTTAGCATAATACCAATTTCACTTCACAGTGAAATTATCGCGGTATATGGGATTTACAAATATTATCCGCTATTATGCGGCGCAATAGGGTCTCATCCGCTATACAATGCGGGAAATCAACAACTCCAATATATACATATTCCAATATGTATATATTGCTATATACATATATAATTCCAATTCCACTTCAATGTGAAATTATCGCGGTATATGTTTTTAATAAATAACCTCCGCTTAATATACGGCGTATAGGGTCTATTTAACACAATAAATAGCAATCATCATTCAATTCACATAATCAATCACTATCAACAATTTTAAATCTCAACTATTTAAAATTTAAATCGAAACAATTATTCGATTGAGTAAGAAGTTCTCACCTTGAGTTTTGTCGAGCGTTTAAATTTTAAATTCGAACCGTTCGATTAAATCAAAAAAATTCGCTTGTCCCAAACACGCCCAGATCTGCGCTGCAGCGTAGAGCGCGTCGCTGCGATACCAACGCTTCCTGTTTCGTCGAATTTCGACAACGTATGAACAAGATGTCAATTTTTTTAAAGGTTGAACGAATTTAGTATAAAATTATTTACATTATCTTTTATATTTTACAACTTGCTATCATCTGGACCGTGCAAATTCAAACCCTAGATCATGGCCGCTACCTTCATCTTCTCACGCGCGTTCGACTCCCAGATAAAATGAACCCAAAGCCGCTTTGAAACCTTAATTCACACGGCAACTACGTGCAGTTTGAAGGCGATCAGGCGATGCTACTTCGAAGGCCTTCACGAAGGCTACCCTCGGCTGTAAAATGGTGGAGCTCGATCCTCCATGGCTCGAGAAAAACGAACCCATACGGCAGCACTTCAAAGACAATTTGCCGTCAATCCATCAATCCATTTACGATCTTGACCGTTGAAATCGTAGAGCTCGCGAAGCTCTACAAGTTTGCAGTTGGAAATTTCTTGAAATAATTGATAGATTTGAAGAAAATAGAGGAAGAAGGAGAAAGTTTTTCGACCATTGCTTCTGTTGATGGCGGCTGGAACAAATTAGGGATAGGGTTTGATTTTAGTTTGCAAATTGAAGATGTGAGGTCCTTATATAGAAATTTCTCAAATTACTATTCATCGAAAATTTTCCGAACTCCAAACGAAGCGTGTCGGCTGGCATTTCTAAGGTTTACCCCGCGTTCCGAACACAATGGAACATGTTTCGGGAGCTAATTCGGTCGTATGTGAGAGTCACGGAAATAAACGATCAATTTGAAATCAAATCGATTAAAACCGATTTCGATGCGTTTTGGCTTGCCCCGGACAAACCGTAAATCCGATTGACACGAAATATGAAATCTAACAATAATATCACATTACGGATCCGATGAAACAAGTTTCGTTGAAATCCGAGACAGTTTGAAAAATGGCTATTTTTAGTCGTCAATTAAATATTAAAATATTCAATTTTCACAATTTATAATTCGATTTTAAAAGTTCACAAACATCATTTCAACTCCAATATGATTTAATATAACTTTATAAACCATTTTTAATCACATTTAATTCAGATTTCAATTATTTACCTAATTTCAAGTATTAAATTAATAATTAAATCGTCCAATTAAATCACTATATCGAAATTAAATTAATTCGACTTCCAAATCTTACTTATTGATATTTAAAATCAATTAAATATTCAAATTTCAAATGATAGAAATTCTGGGTCGTTACAAACTTCCCCCCTTAAAAGAATTTCATCCTCGAAATTGCAAAGTAAGAAAAATGCCCCAAATTCATTAACTTTTCAAAAATCCACTTAGTGAAAACTTTATATTTACCTTTTCCAAACCTTTAACTTCAACCAAAACATTGGTTTCCATTTTCTAGTTCAATTCCTACTCTTTTATTTCAATTTAGAAATCGACTTTCATTTAACAAAAATTTTCCAAAATTTTCAAAAATTTTCTAACACCTTAAATTTTCAGAAAAATTCGCCAGCGTCTCCTTTGCGCGGTTCGATCGTGGTAGGATCACAATAGACATAAATATGTATACATCGACCCACCCAGTCGGAAAAGCATAAAAACAGTTCATATTTCCTATTTTTATTGCGTAGGCGTACCTTTTTAGCATTTTTAAGCAAATCGGTTATTTATTTAGCATTTTAGCTTAACCAAATCATCCGAACGGTAGCCACGGTACCTGTACTTACTCAATTTAAATATGTAAGTGACATATATATAAATTATTAACACTTTACTCTTTTAAACAACTACAACACATGCATATCAAAAGAAACGCATACTAAACAAGGTTCATAAGCAACATATATGATTTCAACATCACTTGTAATTGTTTACAACCAATTCATATATAACAACATTCAATTGTTCATTTTCAATTAGTTTACCTTCACTAATTTATATTCAAGTTGGTTCTCTTTCAATTCAAATCAATTTCTATTTAAATTTACTTCACTTTCAATTTAAATCCAATTACATAGCTTTCATTTTTATCAATTCAACTTCATTAACACTTAATGAATTATATACAATCAACCAACAATCATATAACAACCAATGTATAATCAACACAACCAAATTCATTCACTTTACTTTACTTCACATTCAATTTGGTTTGACATTTTTAATTCCAATTGGTTTAATATTAAATTGACTTCCATTCAATTTCCAATTTATTAGCTTTAATGAATTAACACTTACATTCATTTTTCCATATCAATTTATTTACATTAGATTGATTAACATTCAATTCATTTGTAAATTCAATTGTTAATCCCTTTAACCACTAAAGTTGAATTTTATTTTATATAACTCAAGTCCACATTCATTTAATAAATTCACTTTATTAATTTACTTCGATATCAAAATCAACTTCATTCAACATTACTTAAGTTATATTCCAATTAAACATCATTTGTTTTAATCGTGACTTAAATTTCCACTTATAAATCCAATTCAGATTCCAATTCTAAAGTAAATTCTATTTAACTTTTACCAAAGTCAAATTCATATCACATTTTGCTTAACAAAATTGTTTAACCACTTTAATATTGGTTTCACTTACCTTTACCCATTCTATAAGTTATACAACTTATATATTTAAATCTCCAAATCATATTATAAGTATAAAAATCATTTCACTTATTTTTATCAATTTAAATTTGGATTTTAATTTCAAATTTGTTTATCACAACAAAACTTCAATTTTCAATTTACTATGGTAGCAAATCCATCACACAGAAACTCGAAAATGATAATGATGATGCTGCAGTCATCACCCTTATTATTTCCCAGCAACACTAGTGAATTCAGTGCTTTAAATTCTTTCAAATTTTCCTTTTATTTATAAATCACATTTGTAAATCCTTTTCTCATATAATTTCACCATTCCACTTTACTTATACAAGATTATTTCACAATTGCAAATCATTTCAATTATAATTCTATACTTATAATTCATTTGCTTATATAAGTTGTCCTTTCACAATTGTTGTTTTTATTTAGATTATTCAAACAACTTTCATTAACTTATATATATTCTTACATTTTCAACAACCAAACAATCAATTTATATACACTTTAGTAATTTCTGAAAAATTATTTTTCCTTTATATACAAAATATAACTGAGGTAAAATTATTTCATTTAACCAATTTAAAATGATACTATGTCGACTTGCCTCGTTTAAGTGTTTAGAAACCCCTATCGATAATATGGCGTCCCACATACCGACCAGGATTCATAAACAACTCAACGGATAAGCAAACACAATATAAAACAATTTTATATTCACTAACAAATACGCGCTCATATCTATTATTACACTCACACTCATTCTAGAGTACTACTAACTCTATCTCTAATGAGTAATTCCCAACAGAGCCATGGTTATCGCTTAACCATATGCTCTGATACCACTTGTAACAATACAATTTTTCGACGCTCGAAAGTCGACATTAATACGTCAACTGTATCAAATGCCGCGCAATCGAATGCCGGAAACCGAACCATTAGGGTTAAAAAGAAGAGGTAGAAGAAGACAGAAGAAAAGGAAAGAACAGAACAACAGAAACAGAAACAATATCAGAATCTCACATTCGCAGCAGAACAATATATAATAGATGAATCAATAATCTTTAAAAACAAAAGACTATATCAGTTTATACAATACATCATCAGAGTCAATATACAACTCAATACAACAATACACATCACTGGACAGTTATATAAACTTGTCCACATACAGAATACACAGCGGAATAAATAAACAAGTACGGGAATACGTCTCGCCATCCAGCTCATCTCCAAAGCTCCAGAATATCCAGAATATCCCAATAACATAACTCTAGGCTGCCCGTGTGGAAATTGGTGGGCACCCAGAGTTTAGGAAGGAAACAATAAACTCCAGGTCAGTCATGGTGACTGGTGTGAGAACTTAAAACAGTTTTATCTTTAAAACACAACAACAACAAAGCAAGTAGAAAATATCCGCAATGCTTTTGGAAAATGAAACTACCATAAGACCTCCCGCCACACACACAATGCAAATGCAGAATTGGAGGAGATTTCTTCTTATGATAGTCAAACATGCTTACTACGAAAAATCAAATCCTTTTGATATTATTATTTGTGCATAGTGGAAAACATTTCGAAAGTATAATATTAATCTTAGCCAGCATAGGCATTTCACGTTATGCGTACTATAGCTACTATGTTCAATAGCAGGTTACCGCCACATTCCATAGCAGGTAATACAACTAAAACCGTACAAGGCTCGTATTGTTTCTTTGGATTTTTCCAACAAATGGTCAAGCTAAGGAAGTTCCTATGTCACGAAAGAACGCCTCTGGCTGGACGCTCCGAGAGACAACCTGCTCTCTGTCAAACAAGGTCGGTCACTCCCTTCCCGGGCAGTAAACCTGAGATATGCCACCCCCGGTCCTTTGGGACCTTTATCCGAGCGCTCGGTAATCAACATCACACATAATAAATAAAGTGTGTCCACATGAGTAAGTATCTGGGCTCCATACCATGATACTACCCTTTTCTAGAAGGAATGGTCATACCCTAGGGGCGCTACCCCTGAAACCTTGCCGCATCTTTCCTGTTTCGACCATTTCCGGGTTGTGAGGTCTGACGAAGTCTCGTCCACAAAGCTACGCTTTTTTCACGAAGCCACGCTTTGATCACAAATGATCAATAAATGATCATCACACAGCAACACTCAGCATGCCACATTACCAAATTGGGAATGTCTCGCTGATAAATTTCAACTACATAACCTCTGAGCTCGTACGTCTCAGAGAAGGGTGTTAAGCTAGGAGAATAAATTCTCCGCCACCAACAAAAATGTATTTGAAAGAAATCAGCTTTATATCTCAAAATGTAATGTCAGACATGTAACCATACAAGTCTGTTCCGGGTTCGAACAGAACCGAAGGCACTTCAAAAGAAGCCCTTGCAATCCGGGTATTCACAATCCCGATAAAACTTCCCATCACAAAGGAAATCTCAATACCATAGCTAACGGTGCAGAGACAATCGATAGGTCATCCTATCGTTTTCACAAATACCCGGTCTTCATCACCGGTCTTCCATACGATCCATAACGTCGTATCACTAATTCGGAATGGGTTATATGACACAAAGGTCTTTTCCCGGCTAACCCGAATAGTGAGCACAATATTTCAAAACATATGAATATTGGGATTTCAATTAAGTCACAACTTATTACCCAAATCCTTTCCTTTAAATGGTTTAAACAAATTACCATTTTAAATCTTTAAACAAAAAGATTTACTCCACAAAGTTTATCCAGTTTCACAAAGATTCATTCACAGATTTCCAAATAATTTTCCACTTAAATTTGATTAACCCATTAAATCTTTAAATTAAGATTTAATTTATAGCTTTCAAAACTATTCACAATTCAAGTCTTTTATAATATAAAAGATACACTTTTTTTTAAAATCGTCTTTGATTCCAAAATAAAGCTTAATCATTTTCACAAAGGTTAATCCATAGTTTTCCAAACTATTTACAATTTCATTTCAACTTGAAATGTTTCAATACAAAATTGGAAATCTTTACTTTATAAAAGCTATTAGTATTTGAAAACAGATAGTTTTCGTTTTGGGAAAAACTGGTTACAATTACACAAGTTAAATCCATTCAAGTATAAAACTTGAATTATAAGTTTAAATTTCCAAAACCATATTTTAAATGGTTAAAAACCCATATAAACACCTTTTATACTTATAAAATCTTTTAAACCAAAATTCCCAAATTATTGAATTCAATTCAAAGTATTGAATTCAAAATTTAAATCAAATGATTTAAATTTCAATTTTATTAAGTTATAAAAAAATAACTTTTATTTCTGAAACCCATTTCAAAACTTTAAATTCCAAATTCCAAAACCATTTTGGATTCAAAAACTCAATTTTTCCAAAATTGATAAAAATCTGTGACTTAACCGATTTCCACGTGAAATCCACATTTGTGTGTGTATTGTGTAGTCCACGGGTTTAACACAATAGTGCAACAACATTCAATCATCATAGATCAAATATAACAATATAATTGATAAGCGGTATAAATTATAACGCTTATCTTCATTCACAGATCACAGATATATCATATATCACAGATAAATAAATCACAGATCACAATACAAAACAGGATATATCACAAAACATCACACATCGAAGATGTCAAACAATTCAACATCCAATATAATACAAACATCCATAGATAGGATTAATTAAATTATCTGATTAATTTAAATCAAATAAATTTCTAAACATTTCCAAAATTATTTCCTTTTAAAAATAAATTCATTTATCTCTTCAAATCTATTTAAAAATCCCAAATTTAGATAAATTCTTCAGTTTGTAGATAATATTTTCGAAATCCATTTATTAAGCTCTTTTATACAAATTTGAAATTTAATTCAATATAGTTCAAAAATAAAACTTTTATCTTTTAAAACCCCTTTTTAATTTCATCCAATTATCAAAATAATTCTTTCGATCAATTCTCAACTTATATTTCAAAAATTCCAATTTTACTTATTTCTGGTATCCATCGATACCAAAAATATATTTGGCTAAATTATAGCCGTCAACAATCTCAATAACAAAATATAATCACACGGCGATTATAAATAAATCAACACACAACATTGAAATAAATTCAAATGTTTGAGGAATCCAGTTGGATCCCTCCAACCTGTTTCCCTGCATCCACAGATGTTAGCACAATACCAATTTCACTTCATAGTGAAATTATCGCGGTATATGGGATTTATAAATATTATCCGCTATTATGCGGCGCAATAGGGTCTCATCCGCTATACAATACGGGAAATCAACAACTCCAATATATACATATTCCAATATGTATATATTGCTATATACATATATAATACCAATTCCACTTCAATGTGAAATTATCGCGGTATATATTTTTCATAAATAACCTCCGCTTAATATACGACGTATAGGGTCTATTTAACACAATAAATAGCAATCATCATTCAATTCACACAATCAATCACTATCAACAATTTTAAATCTCAACTATTTAAAATTTAAATCGAAACAATTATTCGATTGAGTGAGAAGTTCTCACCTTGAGTTTTGTCGAGCGTTTAAATTTTAAATTAAATCGAACCATTCGATTAAATCAAAAAATTTCACTTGCCCCCAAACACGCCCAGATCTGTGCTGCAGCGTAGAGCGTGTCGCTGCGATTCCAACGCTTCCTGTTTCATCGAATTTTGACAACGTATGAACAAGATATCAATTTTTTTAAAGGTTGAACGAATTTAGTATAAAATTATTTACATTATCTTTTATATTTTACAACCTGCTATCATCTGGACCGTGCAAATTCAAACCCTAGATCGTGGCCGCTACCTTCATCTTCTCACGCGCGTTCGACTTCCAGATAAAACGAACCCAAAGCCGCTTTGAAACCCTAATTCACGCGGCAACTACATGCAGTTTGAAGGCGATCACACTTCGAAGGCCTTCACAAATGCTACCCTCGGCTGTAAAATGGTGGAGCTCGATCCTCCATGGCTCGAGAAAAACGAACCCATACGGCAGCACTTCAAAGACAATTTGCCGTCAATCCATCAATCCATTTACGATCTTGACCGTTGAAATCGTAGAGCTCGCGAAGCTCTACAAGTTTGCAGTTGGAAATTTCTTGAAATAATTGATAGATTTGAAGAAAATAGAGGAAGAAGGAGAAATTTTTTCGGCCATTGCTTCTGTTGATGGCGGCTGGAACAAATTTGGGTTAGGGTTTGATTTTAGTTTGCAAATTGAAGATGTGAGGTCCTTATATAGAAATTTCTCAAATTACTATTCATCGAAAATTTTCCGAACACCAAACGAAGCGTGCCGGCTGGCGTTTCTAAGGTTTACCCTGCGTTTCGAACACAATGGAACGTGTTTCAGGAGCTAATTCGGTCGTATGTGAGAGTTACGGAAATTAACGATCAATTTGAAATCAAATCGATTAAAACCGATTTCGATGTGTTTTGGCTTGCCTCGGACAAACCATAAATCCGATTGACACGAAATTTGAAATCTTACAATAATATCACATTACGGATCCGATGAAAATGGTTTCGTTGAAATCCGAGACTATTTGAAAAATGGCTATTTTTAGTCGTCAATTAAATATTAAAATATCCAATATTCACAATTTAACTTTTAATTCGATTTTAAAAGTTCACAAACATCATTCCAACTCCAATATGATTTAATATAACTTTATAAATCATTTTTAATCACATTTAATTCATATTTCAATTATTTACCCAATTTCAAGTATTAAATTAATAATTAAATCGTCCAATTAAATCACTATATCAAAATTAAATTAATTCGACTTCCAAATCTTACTTATTGATATTTAAAATCAATTAAATATTCGAATTTCAAATGATAGAAATTCTGTGTCGTTACACTTCTAGTATGAGGTAAGAAACGCAGCCATGACCCCCTTAGGTCAGCTTGAGATGGCTAAAACAGGAGCAATTGACGGGCTAAGTGAGGTCGCTCCTCCGATCAGACACACTTCTTCGATACCATATTTGTTACTTTGTGATTTATTTGGTGGCCACCTTCGATTTGATTATGGGAGTGTTGTTTCGAGGTGGGCGGTAGCTGCGGCTATGTGTTACCACCAGCCCGGACGTGCAAACGGTAGAATCCTACCCTGGCATGGCTCGTTATGCCTTGTTATCTGCCTTATCGAGCCCACTATGATTTTGGTTTGTGTTGTACCTATGGAGTGCTCCCTGATAGCCCAGCAGTTTACGGTGGAGTTTACAGTACTGTATAGACTACAACATTATATAAAATGTGTTAAGGGGGATATGGGTAACGCCTTAACGCTATTTTAGTACTTTACTTTACTGTAGACATATTATAATAGCGTATTGTATTATATATGTAGATAGTTTAACGGATCCTTAGGAGATGGAATCTCGAACATCTCTTAAGTTATTGCACGCACGTTAGACACTGGATTTGAGATGTAAAATCCTGTAAACATCTTTAAAGCCGTTACACTCATATTTACTTATTTTGATTTAACTTACATAAGATCTTTTAGTTTCGACTCGAGTGTTTTGCCTTTTCATTATGCTCGGATTAGCCTGAGCATTTAAGTGTCGAAGACCTTATTTCTGGAGGATGAAGATGGAGTTTAGTATTATATTATTATTATTCCACTGTATCATGTTGTTCCGCTGCATTATTTATTTATTTCTGCTGTATGTATAACTCTGATATATTGTAAAAGTGTAATCAAATGTTATTTGTAAAACAGCTTCATGAACTGTTTATTTGATTATTATATTTTGTCATTCCATTATGAGATTCTGTGTTTTGTTGTTCTTTCTTTCTCTTATTTTCTTATTTATCCCATTAACAATCCTCCCTTTTTAATGGTTTGAGTTGACATGTGTGGTTTATTATCAATTTAAACCGTCCAAAGGGTGGGTCGTTATAGTTGGTATCAGAGCTTTGGTTTAGCGATAACCTTAGCTTTTTGGGGTCTGACTCATTAGAGATAGGGTAGTAATACACTAGAATGAGTTTGTCTGAGTGTATATATGAGAGAGCGTACTTGTCATTGTTGTAAAATGTTTTATATTATGTTAATTTGTTATGTTTAGTATTTATAAATTATGATCGGTACATAGGACGCTATGACATCAATAGGGATTTCTAAATACTTGATAGGGCAGACTGACACAATATTGTTTTTGAAATATAGGTAAATGAAATAATTTTATCTAATATTATATTTTGTATATAAAAGAATAATTTTTATAAATGGATATAGTTGTATGTGATATGCTTGTTTGTTAGGAAGTGAAATTTTATAAGTATTGGTTGCAAAACAGAATTTACAAATAAAGTGAAAATAAATTGGAAGTTTGAGAACTTAAGTTCCGGGGTTTTGAAATTAGTTTTCAAAAGCTTTTGGGATATGATATTAGTATTATTTGAAAGTATTTTGATAGAAATATTTATTCAAAAGAAATTTTTTAAAAGAATTTTAAAGGAAATAACTCTGTTCTCCCATCTTCTATCGCTGGAAAATAATTTCGGTGATGACGACCGCATCATCGACATTCATTTTCGAGTTTCAAAGTGGGAAGGCCACCGTAGTAGCTTTGCTACACACTTGTTTCGATAAACAAATTTTAATTTTATTTTCTTAAGTATGATTTGATATATATAAAAGATATGAATACATATAATATTTCAAAATGATTTGAAATGAACCCGGTATTTAGTTCTTAAGTTCCTGTTAATCAATGATTTTCAGTTATTGTAATAGAATGAAACCTTAACTATTTTGATAATTGGAAACTTCTGAAATGCAAAATAAGAAATTAGAAGCTAAGTGATTAATGAAACCAAAAAGAAATTGGAGATTTGTCACTTGTAAATTAAAGGATAATGAAAATTAAGAAGATGTTAACTATTGGACATTTTTGTTAACTAAAACGAATAAGATAAATTTGTATAACACTCAATTTTATTCTAAAACATGTATATAACTTACCAAAATGTTAAAGGTTGAAATGCTAATATGAATATGTAATAGAATATTATACAAGTAAAAGCTTAATAACAAAAATACTTCAAAATGAACAAATGTTATAATTGAAATATAAGATGTACAAGAAATGTTATAAACATGAGTTAATGTTTTGAAATGCTTAAAAAATTAAATTGAATAGATAAATGTAAATACTATTTAAGTAGATAATTATAAACTTAATAAAATGTTGAAATGATTCATTAATAGATTTAATATTATTTTATTCATAAATAGATGTAATATTAAATGATACTATATATGAAGGAATGAATGTATATTTAAAAGTTAAGAAACTTAAGTATGAATTTATTCACTAATGAATATTAATATTAAATGGAAATCAAGTTTTATAAGTAAATAATAACTGTGAATTAAATTGCAAAGGAACTTATATAATATTTTAAGAGTTGATTTAGTGAAATTCTAAATAATTGAATGGGAAACAATCTATGTCAGTAAATGAATGTAAATTAATAAGAGATAGCCTTGCATGAATGAAATAAAATAAGTGAAAAGTGAATAATATGTGAAAGAAACCAATAGAATGAACTTAAATAACATTTAAATTCTGTATTGTTTGGCTAATGAGATGTTTGGGAAGGGATACTTCTAATTGTTTGAGGTTGTATGAGTAATCTATTAATTAATTATCTAAGGTTGTTGAGCGTAGGATACACTTGATAGTTTATTTATCACCCTTGTATGATTAAAGTTTCTGAACCTGAACAAACCATTAGTTTTGGTTGCTATGGATGTATGATTGATTCCTTTGTTGCATATGATGGTCGTGCTGTTCTGTTTGCATATGTTTTGTATTGATTTGCTTTTATTACTAATTGAAACAACTAAACATTTTCTCTTGTACATAATTCTCACTCTTTGGATTATATAAGTGAATACAGGTTTATGGAAGTAATAACTACTGCTTTTGGTTTCATAAATAAAGTTGTTTGCCCGACAAATAGGTACGTTTTCGGATTACGGTTTTTGCAACGATATTTTAATTGTTTTTCCCATGGTTTGGGAAATTTTATTATTGAAATATGATATATATATTGAAATTATTGATATTATTATTTTTCCGTACCTAACCGCGCAAAGGAGACTCTGCCGAAATTTTTCATGAATTTAAGACTTAGAAAGTTTTTGTGAAAGTGAAATAATTTCAGACTTTTATTCAACTTGAATATGAAAGATTTAATTGTTTATAAATTGATATATTTTATTTAAAATACTTAATTATGCAAGTTTAAAGTGTATAAATTGATTGTTTTGAAAAAAAATTATATCAAGTTTCTTAATTCCTTCTGTTCCTTTTTTTGGACGAAAAGTTTTGAGTGGGGGAGTGTGTAACAATCCGTAAGTTTTGATAATTAAAAATATTAAATTAAATAAGATTTTGAAATTTAATATTGTAAGAAATTAAAATTTATGATTTATTAATGAGAAAAATAATTAGAATACAATTTAATTTTGTTATTTGAATGTTATTGACAACTATTTTAGTGTAATTTCAATCAATTGAAATTATTGTAAAGTTAATTTGGTTAGAATTATAAATAAGGAATAAATTAAATGTTGGATTCAATGTTGAAATTATATGTTATAAATTGGAATAGGTTTACTATGGAATATGAAATCAATGTGAGATTAATATAATTAAAAATTACAGCTAATATGAGTTTAGATGATAACAATAGAATATGAATGTAATAAAATGTAAACCTTATGTTAATAATTTCATAAGGTATTGGTTGATTTAATAGAAAAAAGAGTGTGAATCTAAATAAAAGAATTTATTGGAATTTAAAATATAATTAACCGGAATCTTATTACAATTGCAATTGAACTCTGAAATTAATGTAATATTTAAATGGTGGATTTAACATGGAAAATTTATTTTAATACGTTATTAATTTCTACGAAATCAAGAATGATGAATTTTTAACTTTTAAATTTGAATTTTAAGGTGATTTAAAATCAATTTAATAATAATTTATTTATTTAACGTGGAAATTAGCCATTTTGGGCACCGTCTTGGATTTCGACGAAACTGGTTTCATCGGATCCGTAACAGTGAATTATTGTAGGATTTCAAGTTTCGTAGCGATCAGACTTATCATTTGATTGTACGAGCTCGAAACGCGTAGAAATCGATTAATAGAAATTAAATGAATAAAATTTGATTTTGAAAGCTAACTTCTAGATACAGTGGAATTAGGGTTTGAAATTAGTTCCATTGAATTTAAAAATATTGAATTATATATCGTTGGAAAGCTCTCGATGAGCGCAATCAACAACTGCAATTCGTTTTTCGATTTGATGCATCGTTTGGCCAGAAATCGACGAAGAAGTTTCGGCCGTCCATAGGCCATTGTCTCGTTTAATGGTGGATCATCGACCGTCCGTCGATCGGGAAGTTGCAGTGTGTAGAGGTCGTCAAGGCGAGTTCATCTGTATGACTACTTAGGTCTGGAAGTGCTTGGATTCTTGGCGAACTGGAGGAGAAGGGGTGCGGTGGCGCTCCACCTCTAGTGATCGTGGAGGTTGCGTGAGTGGCATGAAGGAGCGGCCTGAGACGCTGGTGGCGGCGCCGTGCCCTGATGGTCGTGATAGTAGGTGTGGTGGCGGGGACTTCGAGGTGGAGATGGCAGCGGATGGGTCCGAACGAGCACGAGGCGGCTAGGACTTGGTAGGTGTAGGTAACAATTACAATAACACCCTTTCTTTTATTTTAAATTAAATTTAAAATTTTAAATGTTCTAACATCGATAACTTGTGCATACGAACTTGGATTTGGATGCAGTTTCTTCCATTGCGATCGTATCAAAATTTCGGACAAAAAGGAACTTGTTTGGTTGGATTCTAAGACCGTTGGATTTTTGGACTTTATTTGGATTTTAAATCGACGATAAATCAAAGGTGAGTGATTTAACCCACTCACAATAACTAAATCATCTTATGTTAGGTAAATTAATTTTATGATGTGATAAGAATATTATTGGTTGCTGTTGGGTAGTTTAATTTGACATTTTAATTTAATTTGAATTTATATTGAACTAAATTGCCATTTAAATTAATATTGAATTTAACTTGTTACTTAAATATCTAATAATGATAACGAGTTAATTATTGGGATTTATTGGTTGATTTGAATGATGATTGTGATGGATGTTTAATTGTTGACATTTTGGATGATTTGATGTTATGTTTATTTTATATGTTGTTATCACACTGCAAGTTCCCTTAGTTACTGTTAGGAAAATCACTATGGGTTGAAATGATACATACCCGAACGATCTTATAGATTAGGGAAAAACCGTTATGGATTGAAATGATAAATCCAAGCAATTTTATGGATTTGGAAAATTGTGATTCGGGATATGGGTTGAAATGATATATATCCAGAAATTTAAATTTATTACGGGTTGAAATGATATATATCTGTATCACTTGACCATAGGGTAGAAAATTATGTACGGACGCCGGATTAGTTAAATTAAGTGATTTTAAATCCTTAAATTTGAATCCAGTTAAATGATATTATTTTAAATGAAATAAAATTAGATTTATATGAACTAAATTATTTTCAAAATCCAAGTTTTTAAAATGTTGAAATTGAAATTGGATTAAATGAATTGTTTAAAGAATTTAAATTGAAATCTTAAAGTTGAATTTGAAATATAATTGAAATCTATCAAAATTGAGTTACATTAAATGTTTGAATGTTTAAACTTTGAAACCTATTGAATTTGAAGTGGTTTAAATTTGTAGTTCAAACATGGATTTGAAATCGATATAAATTGAAATGGTTTTTAATGAGAATTTGAATTGAAACCATTAGCTTTTTGAATTGAAATCGTTGAACCGAGATTGATTTGAATTGAATTTTTGGAACTAAAGTTGATTTGAATCGATTTGTGAAATTGGAAGAAACAATTCTAATTTGAAACTATTTTCGATATAAACTCTTTTAATATACAAACTCTTTTAACATATAAACTATTTTTCTCATATAAACCATTTTAATATATTAATAATTTTTAATACATTAACTATTTTAATATATAACCTATTTTAATATATAAACTAGTTTTAATATATAAACTATTTTAAGCTATAACCTAGTTTTATATATAAACTATTTTAATATATATATTATTTTAAATTTATAAACAACTTTTGATATATTTATTTTAATGTATAAACTATTTTTAATGTATAACTATTCCAATATATAAACTAATTTCAATATTCAAACCTTGTAAAGTCGGAACTGTTATGATTTAGACTCACTTGATTCAAATGCGAATATTTTGATATGATGGTTTAACCTATTTTTGTGGTTATGATTTTGAAAACGAATATGATTTAAAGTGAATAATGATTTCGAAAGTGAATATGATTTTGAAATGATTTGGAAGTGAATATGATTTTGAAGTAAATAATGATTTCGAAATTAATATAAAATTTGAAGTGAATATGATCTTTTGATATGAAGTATGAACTGTTTGAAATGTAAAAGAACCATCCGGTGTGTAAAATATAACGATTCGTTGTTAAAGAGACCGGGGTCAGATATTGTCATACTCTCTGCCAATTCCAAAACCACTTTAACAACTATGCACGTGGTGGAGAATCCAGAACGAAGTAGGATGGTTTAGCGAACGCTTCTGGTATGAGGTAAGAAACACAGCCCTGACCCCCCCGGGTCAGCTTGAGATGGCTAAAACAGGAGTAATTGATGGGCCAACTGGGGTCGCTCTTCCGATCGGACATACTTCTTCGATACCATATCTATTACTTTGTGATTGATTTGGTGGCCATCTTCGATTTGATTATGGGAGTGTTGTTTCGAGGTGGGCGGTAGCTGCGGCTATGCTTTACCACTAGCCCGGATGTGCAAACGGTAGAATCCTACCCTGGCATTGCCTCGTTGTGCCTTGTCATCTGCCATATCGATCCCACTACGATTTTGGTTTGTGTTGTACCTATAGAGTACTTCCTGATAGCCCACCAATTTACGGTGGAGTTACAGTACTGTATAGACTACAACATTATATAAAATGTGTTAAGAGGGATATGGGTAACGCCTTAATGCTATTTTAATACTTTATTTTACCGTAGACATATTATAATAGCGTATTGTATTATATATGTAGATAGTTTAATGGATCCTTAGGAGATGTAATCCCAAACATCTCTTAAGTTATTGCACGCACGTTAGACACTGGATAGGAGATGTAAAATCCCATAAACATCTCTGAAGCCATTACACTCATATTTACTTATTTTGATTTAACTTACATAAGACCTTTTAGTTCTAACTTTAGTGTTTTTCCTTTTCATAACGCTCGGGTCAGCCTGAGCATTTTAGTGTTGAAGACCTTATTTCTGGAGGAAGAAGACGGAGTTTAGTTTTATATTATTATTATTATTATTATTATTATTATTCCACTGTATCATGTTGTTCCGCTGCATTATTTATTTATTCCTGTTGTATGTATAACTCTGATAATTGTAAAAGTGTAATAAAATGTTATTTGTAAAATAGCTTCATGGACTGTTTATTTGATTATTATATTTTGTCATTCCGCTGTGAGATTTTGTGTTTTGTTTTTCTTTCTTTCTCTTATTTTCTTATTTACCCCATTAACAATCCTTACTTTTTAATGGTTTGAGCTGATATGTGTGGTTTATTGTCGATTTAAACCGTCCAAAAGGGTGGGTCGTTACACGTTCGTGCCTTAGAAAATCCTAGCCGCCTTCAAAAGACCATTCAATCGCTCCCCCCTAGGCGGTCGACCGCTAACGATCGACCGGGCCATGGGAAGCGGTCGGTAGGTAAATATATTTGGAATGAAATTAATGTTGCCATTTTTAATTAATTTCTTTCCCAATTTTAATATTAACATTAATTTTTATTTGAAGGCTTCCTTAAACCCTAAGATTCTCATTAACATTTAAATATTTATTAATGTTTTAAATTTCAAATGTTAACATTAATTAAAATTTTAAATTTAAATTCACTTCGAATTATTTTTAATTGGAAAACTTCAAAGTCAATAACTTTTCCGTTTTAGCTTCGATTATAAAACTTTATATATGAAAGTTGATTGGAAAATTGCTACAAATGCAATGGTGTAATTTTCATAGCCAAATTCTAACAGTTATAAAATTTCCATTTTAAACCTTATTATTAATTAATTAATTTCTTATTAATTTTTACGGAGTGTTAGAAGTTTTGGGGTAGTCTAAATTGATCTATGCATTACAAATGTTGCATTTAAGTTTTGAGTTTATGCTAGTGAGGGGAAAACCCGTTCCGTATAAGGTGGAGTGGCCTCACAATATGACATGCTTTGGGAAAGGTATTATTCACACCAGGCTTTATGTTTGACCTATATTTTTATTATTGTTTTCCCCATAAACTTACGGGTACTCATTTGAGTAGGTTGAGTTTATGGGCAGGAAGGTTATCTTGGAAGCCGAAGGATGAAGACGAAGCTGGAGGCTTTGTTAGCAAATAAATAATGTTTATTTTTGTTGTTTATAGAGTTTGAGACAATGTTATCATATGTCGATGACACTCTACCATGTTTTTTTTTCTATTTTAATTTGACCCCTATGTGAGTACGACCATAGGTTTAATTTAAGAAAAATGCAATGGATTTTAGGATAATTTATATGTAATGTAAGTATTTTAGCTGCTTTGTTTATTTGGATTGTTATAAATAAATATATATACACACACACATACATATATATACACATATACATACATATATATCATACTCGGTTTTGTTGCTTGAAAATAATTTTGCTGATGACTACAGCATTATTGGCGTTCACTTTTGAGTCTCAAAGTAGGGGATGTTACGGTTTGGTATCATAGCTTAGATTAAGGGATACCTAAGTAAAACGGATCTATAAATAAGAATAGTGCTTAGAAAAAAGAAAACATCTAGGGAAGGGCATGCGTTAATACATATAACATATTTGTATTTTGCAACGTAGGGAGATATCAATCTTAATATTGTTGGTTCATTCTCTCATACTTTTTATGCCTAATGTAGACTTGCTTAACAAGAAAATCAAGATGGCAATGAGGAGTGGAAGAGTCACGATAGGAGGGGCAAATGTAAGGAGGGAGCCTGAGAGTGCATAAATTAATGGGAGAAATAAAGGTGAAAGGGAAAGAGAAGTGGAGGCTAAAGTTACGCTGCTATATAATGTAGTGGGCATGGATATAAATGCCTTGTTCGGGAAGTTTATGGTACAAATGATAAGGAAGAATATGCTGCAGCCTATGGAGCCAAGGCATACTACAGTAAGAGAAGATTCCGCAATGATGAATCAAGCCTACCAAAACATGAGAAGGGAGAAGTTTATGGGGAAAGAGCCCACTGTTGAAGTGATGAATTGGCTTAGAGTTTGTGAGCGCATATTTAGGGACTTTGAGTTGAATGATGCGGAAAGGAGAAGGCTGGCATTGAGGAAACTTCATGAAGATGATTTGGACTGGTGGGAAATAGTAATTGCCAAGATTCCTACGGAGGAAATTACCCGAATGCAGTTCAAGGATAAGTCAAAGACTCGATTCATATCTGAGTCTCAATGGAGAGTGCTACTACGGGAGTTTATGACTTGACGTAGGATGACCTTACGGTAGAAGCGTATGGTCAAAAGTTCAACTTTTTGGCAAAGTATGGCAGGAGAGCATTAACACTGCACTGATTAAAAATGAGAAGTTAATTAGGGGTTTGAAGAAAGGCCTTGATCATAAGGTAATAGCGCACTTATCATCTTCTTCTAAATTTGTAGTGGATATGACTGGGAAGTATATATCAGGAATAAAGGAGAGTAGAGATGAGACCTAATGCAATACCTAAGAAGAAGTTTACCCTATATACCAAAAGCAAGATAGACGTGTCAAAGGGAAGGGGTGGAGAAGTTTCTATTGTCGAGGTTGCTCATTTCAGCTATAGGCAAAAGGGACACTATGCGATAAAATGTCCAACACCGAAGAATCTTGGAAGGGTAAAGCGCTTCAAGTGTGATAAGGTGGGACACCTAAAGAAAGATTGTTTGAAGCTCAAATCTCATGTTTATGCTTTGGAAGGTCTGAAGGGAGGTCCGTTTGATTTGGAGAAAGGAAAGAATATTACTTTGGAAGGTATGTGTAACAATCCGCAGTTTAATGAACCCGAATTTTGACTAAATCGAAACTTAAGTCCATTAGGATATAGATCGTTGGTTTTGGTACCTATAATAAACATAAGCATATCAGAGAGCGATTAACATAAAATCATAGTGGAATTGGAAAAAATGTGCAATAGAATATATGTACTGACTAAAGCTGCTATCTTGGAATCAATATTACTCCTTGAGTGTCTTGTGCCTTATCAACGCCGAGTGAATAAGAAGACTTCTCCATCTATCGTTCCTATCTTGCTTCAATAGTCTGTCCTTCTAGATCTATCCTATGGGTTGTAATAAGTAAGGGGGTCAGAACAACGTTCCGGTGATTGGAAAATTACTTACTTTACCCATACCATTAATTTATGTTGATTGATTTCCATTTAATTGTTATGTCCAGTAATTACTACTAATCTATTTAATCTTATATGCACGTACAATATACCTAACCTAACCTTCTCCAAGGTATAACCATAAATGTTCACTACCCAAACCCTAACCACTTAATACTTCTTTAATAGGGAGGAGGCAGACCGAACAACCATTTAGTACCTTAATCCCCAAAGCGGGTTTTCCGCAACACAAACACTAGTTAATCGGTTCTAGCTACAGTGACCAATGACCTCTATATATGGCTCTATAATTTATAACTTAATTGTTGTACTACAAACTTATCTCACAGACTCATCTAAGGGTTAACTAGCCTACTTCCGATAAACAAATTTTCATCTAACCATCTACTTTGAGGTCTGTGCATCCCCCATACGGATTCTACACTAGTAGGAAGCGAAATCCGTCAAGTCTACGAGGTACACCCTCCAGAATCACAATCCTCTGGGTAGAGATACTTGATTTCTGGGGCAACAAGTTCACCCAATTGATTTCCAAGGCTACAATCACACCTTTTCTCTCTTGATTGATTTCCAAGGCTACAATCACACCTTTTCTCGCTAGATAGATTACAAAGAAGCCTATAACTCTGAATAGCACTGGGATCTTGTTGAGATAGTGATAGAGAATCAAACCAGAGATGATCTAGTTAGATTCAATGTTGATTTCGACAGAGTGATGATAGGATTTTGAATAAGAAAATGTGGAAGAAGAAGAGAAGTGAAAAAACAGAAAATCTATATTTAAATTCGTTGAAACTAACGCCTATTTATAGAAGAACAACAGCCATGTCCATTCGTGAAAGGTTATGGCGAATAGACACTTCTTTTGAAATTCAAATTTTTGAATCTAACTGTCACTATGTCGACATCCCAAAGGAAACTTTGATATTTTGTTTTTCTTTGAAAATAACCTTTATCTTATATTAAAACTATTTTAAACTTTATTAATATACTTGACTATAGATAAAATACATAGATAAATATAGAGAATAATATACATATATAATTTTACTATAATTTTATATTTAAATCTAAGTAAATATATTATAATTTAAAGATAGTTTAAAAACAAACGAAGTTTAAGAACAAGAGTTTATTAAAAACAAAAACAAAGAATATTTAAGGCTAAAACATCTTTTTGAAAATCATTTGAAAAGATAATTTTTAAGGTTAAAACATTTTGAAAAGCAGTTTTGAAAATCATTCTGAAGTAGTTTTGAAAATCATTTTGAAGTAGTTTTGCAAGCTTCTTCCTGCAGAATATCCCATCACATCAGGACTCGAGAACTTGTACAAAACCAGGATGTTCATGGGTTTGTAAGCCACTTGTCGTAGGTTTGTAAGCTACTTGTCGTGGGTTTGTAAGCCACTAAAAAGGTAGAAATGGGTTCCATCCCAAAAGAAAAATGGAGTGAAGATTTCAGTGCTATTGTGAAGTTTTAACATAATTCTAGACTCAATACTTATCTTGAAATCTTGAACTCTTGATTATCTTGATATTCTTGATACTCATGAGTCTTCAATCTTGATATCTTGAATCTCTATACTGTACAGTCTTCATTCTTGGTACCTGCATGGTTAAATCCTACATATACATATATATCTAAACTATAATGTTAGTATTTATATTTTATAATCTTATTCTAAGGTTGTTGTCATCAAAACCATCAACTCATGGACTAACAATCTCCCCCTTTTTGATGATGACAACCTTTGTTTATAAAATATTACTTCTATCCTAATAACTCCCCCTAAAACTGATAACTCCCCCTTAATCTATGCCTAACTCTTCTATTTTATATTTCTCCCCCTTTGTCATCAACAAAAACAAACTAACTCCAAACTATATAACTCTTAGTCTAATATCCTATATGATTATAATGATAGTGTTATCATACATAATCAATACTTACTTGTAAACCTAAAACTTAGTCCTAAACTACTAACATTCCTAACCAAGTACCTATATAATATTATATATAATATATATAGGAATCATATATAAGAACACACAATATTTATTTATATATATATATGTTTATATTTACATTTTCGTACAACGTGACAAATATACACATAATGATGAAAAACGAAAAAGAAGAAACTACTGAGTATCTTTGACAATTGGAGATCTATGGATCGAACAAATGGAAACAGAAATTTCCACATTGTTCAACCAAGTTTCCGGCCTTGTCAAAACATACTTCGCCAATGCAAATGTCTTTGTCGTTGTCTTCCGCATGCTCTTCTTCCATTGGTTCTTCTTCTTCTTTACTTTCTCTTGTTCATGATCTCCTGAAGAGTCCTCGTCAATCAAGATTGGATTAGCATGATTGTCCATTAGAAATTTTTGCAAATTTCTAAGGATTTTCCCTTGCCTTTCCTGTTCTTTTGCCATTCAAAGTTGCACTATTTGAATTTCAGTCATTAACTGAATTGCATCCTTCAGAGAATCTTCCATTTTTGTCACTCGGGCGAGCATAGTACGTTGGAACGGACCAGAGGTAGGAGAAGGGAACGAAAAGGTTGATTTTATGTTTGATTTGGAAGAGGAGGCCATTGATAAATTGATTTCAGAAGATAGAACAGAAAGAGAACAAAGAGAATGAAGAAAATTTCGAAAATAAGAAGAATATATAACCAATTATTTGGATTTTGGTGGGAAAAATTTTAAAATTTTAAAAACTTTATATGTCGACATGGGTATAGGGGAGATGTCGACATGGTTCTCAATATTTTTACTATTTGATTTATTTTGATTTAGTTTTTAATTATACTTTGTTATTTATATTTTATATTTCAGTTAATGAACAAATACCTAATTCTCTTCTTAATTTAGTAAATGTAGATTCATTTAAGGGTTTTGTTAAGATATCAGCAATTTAATTTTCAGAATTGATATAGTCAAGAGTAATTACTTCTTTACTTATATTATCTCTGAGAAAATGCTGTCTGATATCAATATGTTTAGTTCAAGCACGTTGAGTAGTATTTTTGGATAAATTTATTGCACTAGTATTATCACAATAAATTGGTGATTTTGAGATATTTAAACCAAAATCTTTTAAAGTTTGTTGCATATATATTACTTGAGAACAAGCCAAAGCAGCATAAATATACTCTGCTTCAGTTGTTGATAGAGAAACTGTGTTTTGCTTTTTACTAAACCAGGAAATCAGAGAATGCCCTAAAAAGTGATAAGTTCCACTTGTACTTTTTCGGCCTGATTTACAACCAGCATAATCAGCATCACAGTAAGATATTAAGTCAAACGAATCATTTTTAGGATAAAATAAGCCATAATCAAAGGTGTGTTTAACATATCTTATAATACGTTGTACAACTTTTAAGTGAGTTTCTTTAGGTTGGGATTGATACCTTGCACAGAGACAGACACTATGCATGATATCAGGTCTACTCGCAGTGATATAGAGTAGTGATCCAATCATTCCTCTATATAATTTTTGATCTACATCTTTCGAGAGATCTTCTTTACTAAGGTACTCATTAGTTGCCATGGGAGTGGGTTTTCCACTTGCAGTAGTCAAACCAAATTTACTAACTAGGTCTTTAGCATATTTTTCTTGACTAATAAAGATACCATTATCTAATTGTTTTATTTGTAATCCTAAAAAGAAGTTTAATTCACCCATATGACTCATCTCAAACTCCTTTGTCATTATTTCAGAAAATTCTTTATTCATTTCAAAATTAGTTGATCCAAAAATGATATCATCTACGTAGACTTGTACTAGTTGAATATCATTTTTATTTCTTTTAATAAAAAGAGTATTATCTACTTTACCTATTTTAAAATTTGATTGTAACAAGTAAGATCTTAGTCTATCATATTGTTTGCGCCAAAATTGGTCACAAACCCCAATTCTCAGTGAAAGCACCAAAGTGTTTGCGCCAAAATTGGTCACAAACCCCAATTGTCGATGAAAGCACCAGTTCATAATCACAGATCATAGATAATGAGTATGTAAGGAGATAAGAATGAAGAACACTTAGATAATTCAACAGATCACAGTAAACAACACAGAATTTATAGTGGTTCGGCGATCTTGCCTACGTCCACTCTAAAGTTGATGATTTTATTGATGTTCACTTGATGATTTCAGTTGATTATAGCAGATTACAATCAATAATGATGATTTACAGCAGTGAAAGTAGTTAGTAGCAGCAGCTATGGAGTTTAGATCTGGATCCGGCAGAGTCTTGGCGTTGGAGAATTCAAAGAAGAAGAAGATCCTTTTTCTGTATGCCCTAGAGCTCTATTTATAGGTGTAGGAGGCTGGTATTTAGCTTAGATCTCGGGAGACCCTCTCTGGCACGTGACCAGGTCCGCGCGCCCAAGCCCGTGAAGTTTCGGCCCGATCCGTGATCGATACGAACATATTTCGTATCGATCAAGATTTCATCCAATGGAGTCGAAATTTGGCGTGGATATTCTTTAGCATGTTCGCGGTCGGGTGCCGTTCGAGGCGAATTGTGACCGTTCGCGGTCGAGTGCCGTTCGAGGCGAATTGTGACCGTTCGCGGTCGGGTGCCGTTCGAGGCGAATTGTGACCGTTCGCGGTCGGGTGCCGTTCGAGGCGAATTTTGACCGTTCGCGGTCGGGTGCCGTTCGAGGCGAATTTTGACCGTTCGCGGTCGGGTGCCGTTCGAGGCGAATTGTGACTGTTCGTGGTCGGGTGCCGTTCGAGGCGATTTGTGTGTGCCCGGGGGGGACTTTGTATCATCAGTGCCAGATTTCACGTTCGAGTGATTTTCTGAACTGTTTGTTATAACGGTTTATCGCTATCTCAGAGCATGCCTAAGGATCGTTCGCGGTCCCGTACATGTGTAAGTAGCTTAGCCATTGTGGAATCATAGGTAGTGGATTTTTATTCGGAATAAGTCTTCCAACAGAAATCTCAAACAAAATCGAGCCTAAATATGAGAAACAGAAAACAAAAGCAAAACCGGGACGTCAAAGTGCAAACACCTACATTGATGTTTATAGTCATATCAGAGCATGCCTGAGGATTGTTCGCGGTCCTGTACATGTGTAAAAAGACTTGATCGTGTTGGTGTGGTGTTTGCTACTTATTCGTCATTATCCCAATCAATTGATGACAAGTTGACGCCTCGATCCTGAGCCGTCCCCAGCAGGTGTAGGTGGTGGCCGCTCTCGTTCCACCGTTGTTGTTCCCCTTCTTACATACTGCGATAGCAAACCATTCCGGATATGTCCCTCAACCTCATCTTTCAAGTGTCTGCAATCATTCGTGCTATGACCATTCAGCTCGTGGAATAAGCAGTACTTGTCTGACCTTCTTTCATTGTTGGTCGGATCCCTTCTCATTGGCTTTCGATAAGAAATCTGCCCCCTGGTGTCCTGGTAGATTCACTCCAAAGTCTCATCCAATTCCGCATAAGAGGTGAATCTCGGTTCCTTTCGCGGTCGCGCCGGTCCATCGCCATTATCCTCAGCTTTTCGTTTCCCTTCACCGGTTCCTGAATCTGTTTTAGGAGAATTTTCACTCTTGACCGCATAAACATCGACTCCTTCTCCTTCCTCTCTTTCAGCATTTGCATCCTCTAATCGTAAAAATCCTTCAGCCTCATGATAAAATTCTCCTAGATCCATAGGGGGATCCCTTGTTAACGAATTTTGGAACTCTGTGCCATCAGCTATGCCAGATACAACTGCCATCAAAACCATGGATGGGTCGGGTCGATCCACCGATGTTGCCGCTGCATTGAATCGCGTCAGAAAGTTCCTCAAAGACTCCCCGGTTCTTTGCTTCAGTGTTGCCAAACTCATCACATTTTTGGGTCTTGAAATGTGAACCCTGAACTGCCTCATGAACCTTTCAGTCAAATCGGTCCATGTTCGAATGGAACCGCTCTCCAGTTGTCTGAACCATAATGCTGCTATGTCCGCCAGGTACAGTGGGAAGCACCGGGCCATGACCTCCTCAGATGCCCCCAGCACTTCCATGTGCCTCATATACTTCGTTAGATGAACCGCAGGATCCGTCCTCCCATTATACATGTCCAGTGTTGGTAACTTGAATTCTGGTGGATTCCTGACTTGCCTGATCGTAGGAGCAAAGGGACTCCTATTCACATCCTCCAGATCTCTATTCACTAGTCTGCCCCTCATGGCTCGTCTGACCATCTCCGCCAATCTATCACTATCTCCAAGCCGTATTCCTTGTCCGTTGTTTCCGATTTGCCCCCCGAGTTCATGGGGGATTCCTGGAATCTGCTCTCCTGGCTGAGCATTCATGTCTCTGTCAATGTCGCGTTGCGTAGTTCCATCTGGTACTTCGTCCGGGATTGGGCCAACATGCTCTGGGTTATCGCCCCTTAGTTCTGGGGCTGTGCCAGATGGTCCTGTTCCATTCTGAAATCTAGTTGCTCCTTGATTTTGCGCTCCAAGCTGCCCAATTTGAAGAAGCAAGTTCTGGATCATTTCCTCTTGTCTTTTCATCATTGTCTCTATCTCATCCCTGGTGATGAAGATTGATGTCTGATTTGCACCAGAGGAAGCCTCTTGACTCCCTTCATGCTGACCTCTCTCTGGCCTTTGTCTTCTACTTTATTGCCTTGTCATAGCTTTTCAGATCTGAATCTCTAAGCCTTCAAACTTAACTTCTAAACGATAGGGTTCCTGAAGTAGCCTTCTCAGTGAAAGCACCAAAGCGTTTGCGCCAAAATTGGCCACAAACCCAATTCTCAGTGAAAGCACCAAAGTGTTTGCGCCAAAATTGGTCACAAACCCCAATTCTCAGTGAAAGCACCAAAGTGTTTGCGCCAAAATTAGTCACAAACCCCAATTGTCGATGAAAGCACCAGTTCACAATCACAGATCAGAGATAATGAGTATGTAAGGAGATAAGAATGAAGAACACTCAGATAATTCAACAGATCACAGTAAACAACACAGAATTTATAGTGGTTCGGCGATCTTGCCTACATCCACTCTAAAGTTGATGATTTTATTGATGTTCACTTGATGATTTCAGTTGATTACAGCAGATTACAGTCAATAATGATGATTTACAGCAGTGAAAGTAGTTAGTAGCAGCAGCTATGGAGTTTAGATCTGGATCCGGCAGAGTCTTGGTGTTGAAGAATTCAAAGAAGAAGAAGATCCTCTTTCTGTATGCCCTGGGGCTCTGTTTATAGGTGTAGGAGGCTGGTATTTCACTCAGATCTCGGGAGACCCTCTCTGGCAGGTGACCAGGTCCGCGCGCCCAAGCCCGTGAAGTTTCGGCCCGATCCGTGATCGATACAAACAGATTTCGTATCGATTAAGATTTCATCCAATGGAGTCGAAATTTGGCGTGGACATTCTTTAGCATGTACGTAAGCTTCTGTGAAAATTTCATAGCATTTGGACTTGTAGATTAGGAGATATGATCGATACAAAATCGGACTTTCGGTTGGCTGTTTCGTTCGACTCCCTTATTTCGACTCGATCCTATTCGACTCGATGACGTGGCGCTTGAATCTCTGGATCACTCCACCTTTGATGATGTTTTGATCGAGTCGTTCTAGGACTTTCACCCTGTTTGTATCGATGGTATTACCTTGTTCGCATCGACTGTTGTGCTTTGCTTCGCATTGATGGATACGAAGTAGAAGTCTTTGGATGGATGCGAGGTTGACATTGGATGATCGAGTCGAACAGAGGCTCTCTGATGGATGCGAAGTGGATCGAGTTGAACAGAGGCTTGGTGATGGATGCAGAGCTGACCGAGTTGAACAGAGGCTTGGTGATGGATGCAGAGCTGACCGAGTCGAACAGAGCTTCCCTGATGGATGCGAAGTGGAGCGAGTCGAAGTAGACCCTGGTGATCGATGCGGAGCTGATCGAGTCGAACTCGATCGATTCGAACAGCGGCTCCTGTGATGGAGTCGAACTCGAGCGAGTGAATAGTGGCCAGTCTATGGATTCGAACGCGAGGCTATTTCTTATCCAATTTTGCATCGATCATAACTTGAGCATATTAACTCGGATTGACTTGAAATTTGGAACATTGGCTCTCATAGCTTCGCTTGTCGTGTCATATCAATTTTAGCTTGATCCGGACTTGGACAAAATTCATCGATATCCATAGTGAACCTGCATATAACCGATTTTCTAGACGAACTGTCTTTGGTCTCTAGTCAAGTTCTTGGTGTCACGGCCTTGCCAAAAGGCGGGATAACACATACCAGGCTCTAGGAGCTTGCTTTAGGCCATATAGAGCTTTCTTAAGTTTGTAAACATGATTTGGAAATTTATCATTTTCAAAAAGTGGTGGTTGTTTAACAAATACTTCTTCTTTTACAAAACCATTTAAAATGCACTTTTAACATCCATTTGAAATAATTTGAAATTATTATGATTTGCGAAAGCAAGTAGAATCCTAATGGCTTCTAATCTTGCTACGGGGGCAAAGGTTTCATCAAAATCTATTCCTTCTTCTTGACAATAACCTTGAGCGACTAACCTGGCTTTATTTCTAACAACCTCTCCTTGTTCATTCATTTTATTTTTATAAACCCATTTAGTTCCAATTATTGTTTTATTTTCAGGTCTAGGAACAAGTTCCCAAACATCATTTCTAGTGAATTGATTTAATTCTTCTTGCATAACCAAAATCCATGAATCATCAGTTGATGCTTCTTCTGGATTTTTGGGTTCAATAGTTGATATAAAAGCTACATTACTCATTTGACTTAGTTGGTTTCTAGTTTTAACAACAGATTGCATATCTCCAAGTATATTTTCTATAGGGTGATCTTTTAAAAGTTTAATCCTTTTATTAGGATGATTTAATTCATTATTAGTTTCAATTGACTCTTGGTTTTGAGTGATTAAATCCTCTTCATCATTTATTTCTTCAAAATTTTTGAAATTTTCATCAAATGAAACATGCATTGTTTCTTCGATGGTATTAGTTCTTAAATTAAATACTTTATATGCTTTACTTCTATTAGAGTATCCGATAAAGATACCTTTGTTGGATTTAGGATCAAATTTATCTAAGTTATCTTTTGTATTTAAAATAAAACATTTACTTCCAAAAATTCTAAAATAAGATACCTTAGGTTTCTTTGAGTAAATAAGTTCATAAGATGTCTTATCAGTTAAAGGTCTAATTAAAATTCTATTTAAAATATAACAGGCGGTAGCAACTGCTTCTGCCCAAAAGTACTTTGGTAAATTACTATCAGCAAGCACGCACACTCTTGAATCGTCCTATTTTTACGTTCTACTGCTCCGTTTTGTTGTGGAGTTCTTCGAAATGAAAAATTGTGAATTATTCCCTTTTTATTGCAGAATTCTTCAAACTTTTCATTTTCAAATTCACCACCGTGATCACTACGGATGGTTATAATTTTTTGAGAAAGTTGATTTTGAACCCTTTTTGAAAAATTCTTAAAATATTCAAAAGTATCACTTTTATGTTTTAAAAATATTGTCCATGTAAATCTAGAATAATCATCTACAATTACAAAAACATATTTACTATTATTTATTGATAGAATTTGAGATGGATCAAATAGATCAATATGAAGTAATTCAAGAGGTTTCGTAGTAGAAATCATATCTTTTAATTTAAAAGAGCTTTTTCTAAGTTTTCCTAGTTGACATGCATCACATAGACTATCTACTTTAAAATTCATTTTAGGGAGGCCTATTACTAGATCATGTTTTGACAATCTAGATAAGAATTTGAAATTCAAATGCCCAAATCTCTTATGCCAAATCCAAGGGTCACTTGCATTTGCCAAAAGACACAAGTTATCATTTGAAATTTTCATACTAAGAATATAAATATTCTTTTTCCTAATTCCCTCAAATATTATTGTTGAATTATTATCTTCAATGTGACACTTATCTTTTTCAAATTTAATTTTATATCCTTTATCTCATAGTTGACTTATACTTAGCAGATTGTGTTTCAGATTCTTAACTAGCAAAACATTAGTAATAATAGGAGTTTCGGAGTTACCGACTTTGCCGATGCCGATCACATAACCTTTTGAATTGTCTCCAAAGTTAACCAGTCCTCCGTCTTTGTATATTATATCATTCAGCATATCTGGATTCCCAGTCATGTGTCTAGAACATCCACTATCGAGTATCCATTTTTTCTTTTTGATCTGCACAATTTGTTTGTTCTGGATTGATTCCTCAACTCCCATAAAGCATGATTCATGTATATCAAACAATCTTAGTAGACAACTTTTATTTGAATATTGATTATATGCAGACTCAAGAGACAATGATGATCTGAATATTTCTAAACATGCATTAACAAATTTCTTAAACATAGCCATTTAAAAAAAACATTTTCAAAAATCAGATTATGAAACTTTTGAAAACCTTGCTTTGATACCAAATGTGAAGAATGCGGAATATGGATCTTAAGGCTAGAATGAACACTAGAGGGGGGTGAATAGTGTTTATAAGAAATTACTAAATCTTTTTGAGTTATTGTTGATTTGTACACAAATGTATGCAATATTCAAACACAGATATAATCACAGAATCAAACACAGATGCAAAAAAAATGCAGTAAAGGAAAGAACAAACCGGATTTTATATTGGTTCAGAGTTACCCTACATCCAGTCCCGCACAACTAAGTACGGATTTCTTTTCAAAAGAAATTCAACAATTGCAACCCTCAGTTTCAAGGCTACGAGGTACACCCTCCAGAATCACAATCCTCTGGGTAGAGGTACTTGATTTGCGGGGCAACAAGTTCACCCAATTGATTTCCAAGGCTACAATCACACCTTTTCTCGCTTGATTGATTTCCAAGGCTACAATCACACATTTTCTTGCTAGATAGATTACAAAGAAGCCTATAACTCTGAATAGCACTGGGATCTTGTTGAGATAGTGATAGAGAATCAAACCAGAGATGATCTAGTTAGATTCAATGTTGATTTCGACAGAGTGATGATAGGATTTTGAATAAGAAAATGTGGAAGAAGAAGAAAAGTGAAAAAACAGAAAATCTATATTTAAATTCGTTGAAACTAACCCCTATTTATAGAAGAACAACATCCATGTCCATTCGTGAAAGGTTATGGCGAATAGACACTTCATTTGAAATTCAAATTTTTGAATCTAACTGTTATTATGTCGACATGGGGTACTAGGGCATGTCGACATCCCAAAGGAAATTTTGATATTTTGTTTTTCTTTGAAAATAACCTTTATCTTATATTAAAACTATTTTAAACTTTATTAATATACTTGACTATAGATAAAATACATAGATAAATATAGAGAATAATATATATATAATTTTATATTTAAATCTAAGTAAATATATTATAATTAAAAGATAGTTTTAAAACAAACGAAGTTTAAAAACAAGAGTTTATTAAAAACAAAAACAAAGAATATTTAAGGCTAAAACATCTTTTTGAAAATCATTTGAAAAGATAATTTTTAAGGCTAAAACATATTGAAAAGCAGTTTTGAAAATCATTCTAAAGTAGTTTTAAAAATCATTTTGAAGTAGTTTTGCAAGCTTCTTCCTGCAGAATATCTCATCACATCAGGACTCGAGAACTTGTACAAAACCCGGATGTTCGTGGGTTTGTAAGCCACTTGTCGTAGGTTTGTTAGCTACTTGTCGTGGGTTTGTAAGCCACTAAAAAGGTAGAAATGGGTTCCATCTCAAAAGAAAAATGAAGTAAAGATTTCAGTGCTATTGTGAAGTTTTAACATAATTCTAGACTCAATACTTATCTTGAAATCTCGAACTCTTGATATTCTTGATACTCATGAGTCTTCAATCTTGATATCTTGAATCTCTATACTATACAGTCACTACAACAAAAATACCCTTTTACAACGGGCAATGCCCGTTGTAATAGGGGTTTCGCAACGGGCAAACGTCCGTCTTATTAGGTGATGTTGTAATAGATTTAGAAGATTTTACAACGAGCAATGCCCATTGTAAAATCCCGTTGTAGTAGACTTTTTTACACCGGTCCATAACCGTTGCAATAGCATCATTCACAACACATTTTGCCCGTTGTTAAAAATGCAAATTAAAAAAAATTTGCATTGCTATGACATGCACCTATAGATTTAATGTCATTTCACAATTGAAACCAATACTGGACTAACAATAATTAAAATCATTCATATTCATTAAAAATAACATGATAGATTCACACTCTAAAAGGCTAAAACGAATCATATATTCACATCATTCATAAAGTATTAACATAATTACAAATCATCGTATTTCATGCTTAAACTAATACAAAAAAATAATACAACACAACTGCATTATAACCACTATACAATGATAAATGTCTTCGTTTTCTAGTCTTTAAGCAAACCTCATATTCAAGTTTGATACCCGTTTCTTGAGATACACGAGCAACAACACTCATAACAACTCTTCTTGAGATACCTAAAAAAGGTATTAAACATCACAAATGAATTCACCGTTAGTTTCATAAAAGAAAAAACAGAAATTGGGATAAAACGATACTTTGGAGAATTTTGTTTAATGTGATGAAACAGTACCGCTGAACATTAAGTTAGTAATTAAGACCCAAAAATACTTTTGTGCGTTATTTTTTGGTTTAGTCAGGGATTAATGAGCTTAATATAGGGAGATAATTTTCTATGGGTCTTTAGCAAGTGCTGAAGCAATGAGATGTATATGTATGTGTGTCTAGATGTGTACTAACAAGTATGATCCTCATAGTGTGTGTGTGTTTGTGTGTATATATATTCTCTATATCTATAATGAATTCTTTTCATTTGGAAAATAAAACTAAAGAATGTAAATGTAGTAACTTACCTCTTTTCTACAGCACATCATTAAGACTAAAAGTGGAAAACCAGAAACTTGTCAAAATATCCAAAATATTCAAAAGAAGAATGATGATATCTTAAGCCTGTGCAACATATTACTGATATTAGAGATACAAATCATCACTTGTTTTTTTTCTTCCAACAATGGATTTCTACATTACTGGCATGTGCACTGTCATTACCGAAGCCGGTTCAGCTGTTGCAGTCAAATAATTACTTAGAAGAAAAGGGTATTGCAGGAATCAATAAATTATTATTAAGTTCTTTTAGAATTTATGTTAGATTTAGAACTAGCTGAAGCAATAGTAACATGATCTTCAAAAATAGAAAATTCTTAACTGAAAATTGTTAAGGAAGGAATGCTTAACCTTAACGCTCACGTTCCCAGCAAAGCAACAAGTCCCCAAATCTGACTCCTGGCACAGTTGATCAGAGCAAGTCTAGTGAAACTCCCATCGCGAAACCAAATTCCTCCAATGCAGTCTCAAAGGCCTGTGTGGCAGACCAATCAGGTGATACTCTGGAAATTCTCTCAAATTCTAAAACAGTAAGTAACTTGATATCACAATCATTCAAGACATTTTTATGTCCTCGTCCTTAAAGTTGCAGGTGATGCTCCATGTATAGCAAGAATGTAGATGAGTTGCGTCAATGAAAGTATAATTGAGAATGCTTCCATCACTCTCTGCAAACATATTTCCACCATATATATCGTTAATCCAATAAAATCAAATACCAAGATAATCATAACCTGACAAAACTAAACGTTGAATGCAGTAATTTTCGACTTATCTAGATATATACTTAAGGATTAAGGTAGATATGTGTTAGAAATGGATCTTCCAGTCTGTTTTAAAGTAAGATATATACTTGCTAGGTTGATTCTTGACTTTGAAAAAGGCGTGTGGATCTTACATGTGAAGAGGCTGCGAAGCAACTTGAGAAATGCTTGCTTGTGCTTTTGTACCATGACAAATCAGCGATCAACAAGTTTCAGTTACAAAGGTTTTGGAGGCAGTGACAATTTCTCATCCATACTCAATAGAATACTTTTGGGATTCTCTAAATAGATTGTCAAGTATTATTATACACAGAGGAGGGCCAAATCAACTAACATAGTTATTCTTAAAAGAAACATAACATTCTCATGAAATGTGTTCAGATGAGCAACAATAAGTACCATCGCTATATGATACAATTATTTCAAATAGTGGTCATTGTACCATAAACAATAATTTATGTATCTAATATAATAGAATCATATTTAATAAACAAATAACACATTAAATTATTGCAGTTAAAGCTTCAGTTCATTATTTAACAATGATTATTTCTTCTTCAAAATAAACATCTAAAATTGCAATTCGGTATTTTTAAAATGCATTATTCGACAGGATGGTTGCTTGACTGTTTACTTATTTGGTCACGAAAATTATGTAATAATTTTCTTTTGAAGGATGTGAATATGTACATCGTGTACTTTATCAACCATACACTATCGTAATAGGATTTATTTGTAGACTTATTAAGACTCACCCCATTGCTAGCAGGGTTAAAACCCAGGCGACGACAGCAGAAGAAGCTGCAGCAGGCAGACTATCATAGGTCCATGAACGAATGTGGTTGAGCCCAGCAATAGCAGATCCGGCCCCCACAACCCCTGCTAGAACTTCCGCTCTTCTCTCTGACAAAAACCAGCCTTTCGATTCCACACAACTCCTCCCATAACCTGACGAATTCATCCATCACCTCCTCCACCGCCATCACTCTCCCTTTCACCACCAACATCCTCACCATAACCACCAATTTTGCATACAACTCTCCTCTCTCCACCGCTTTTCTCACCACTTTCCCCTTCTCTTCCTCTTTTACCCTTCCATCCATCAACACCACATTCACTATCCTCTTCGCCATCATCGCATCCTTCACAATGGCCGCCAGCGTGCCCCCTGTCATCGATCATTCTCGCTCACATACATATCATAGTTCATATTCACAGCATAACAAACTAAACCAGTAAAAGGAAAGGAGATATACCGTAGTTGATGACGTCGGAACATGTTGGTTTGAAGTGCTTGTGTTTGGTTTTGGTGTTGATGACTGGGGAATTATTTGTTGACAGAGGAGGGTACGGATTCGATGATGCAGGTTCGTGTGGTAGAGACCAATCAGGTGATACTTTGGAATTGCATTTCGTACATTGTTGGGATGTTCGGAGCCATCACTGAAACCTGGATTTGGGGGAAGTGGATCTGGTGGTGGACGATTTGGGGGAAGTGGAATATAAAATAGGCGAGTGGGAATAGAGAATGGGTAATGGACGATTTGGGGAAAGCAGATCTAGATAAGGAATAGTGAATGGGTGAGGAGATGGTAAAGACGAAAATGGGGGAAGAGGAATATAAAATAATGGAACTGAGTGATTTGGATTGGAGCCTAAATTTAGAGGAACAGAGCCAAAAATTAGGAGCGGAGCCAAAAAATTCAAAGAGCTGAGCCAAAAAATTAGTTAAACGGAAAAAATACCTTTATGTAAAAGAAAATATCTAGATGCGTATAACAATATTAATTTTTATTATAAATTTTTACTTTTGATTTTTTGAATTTAATGGTGGAAACGGTTTGTTAATCCGTCGTTTCTACAAAAAGTTATTGCGTTTTAAAAATTGATAATTAATGGGGTGCAAAATTTAATTATTGATGTGAGAATAACATCCATATACGAAGAATCAACGTTCAGCAATGGAGCAGTGGGGTATTTTAGAGAAGAAAATTGCAGTGTTTGAAAATAGGTATGTAATTTATATCTATTTTTTTGAAGGATGTTTAGTGTATTAAGTTTGATTCTAGAGTTGTATCCCTTATTTTCACTATATTTAAATTTATTATTTAAAATTTTAAATAACTAGCTAAATACTAGTTATCATGTATATATTATTAATTAGTAATAGTAATTATTAATTACTAATATATTACTAAATAGTAAATTAATCAATAATTATTGATTATTAATTATTAAACTATAGTAAATTATTAAGTAATAATTATTAAAATTATAAATTGATTAAATATAAAATATTAAACTTTGATTATTAAGTATTAATTATTAAAAGTTAATTATTAATTATAAATTATTTAATAGTAACTTTTAATATTAATTATTAATTATTTAATAGTAACTTTTAATATTAATTATAAATTATTTAATAGTGACTTTTAATATAAAATATTAATTAACGTAAAATTGGCATCGGTTAAAACGGACATTTTATGACCGTTGTAAAATTGGCACCTATTACAACGGGCGTTTTGAGCGTTGTAAAATTGGCACCTATTACAACGGGCGTTTTGACCATTGTAAAATTGGCATCTATTACAACGGGCATTTTGTGAACGTTGTAAAATTGGCATCTATTACAACGGGCATAAAATGACCGTTGTAATAGCATTCTATTACAACTGGTAGTTATTGCCCGTTGTAAAAAGGGCGTTGTATAGGGCATCTATTACAACGGTCCTGAATGGACCGTTGTAATAGCCTTCTATTACAACGGGCAGCCAATGTCCGTTGTAAAAATGATGTTGTAACAGAGTATTTTTGTTGTAGTAGTCTTCATTCTTGGTACCTGCATGGTTAAATCCTGCATATACATATATATCTAAACTATAATGTTAGTATTTATATTTTATAATCTTATTCTAAGGTTGTTGTCATCAAAACCATCAACTCATAGACTAACAACATTAACCGAAAAAATATACAGCCCCCTTTGTTTAAGGTTTAAAACTTTTAGCAAATCCATACTTTCAAATCAACTAAAATCATTGCTTAGACTATGTTAAAAATTCTTAAAAGAACTTTTGATTTGTAAATCAGAACTTTTTTGGTTGTTTTTTTATTCACACTTCCGATTAAAATCACCTATTCTGACAAAAGTATTTAGAACCTTTCCTCACTTATTTTGTTACTTTATAACCTTATTTTAAAAGAGAGGAGGAGAGCAATTCAATGTTTCTTCTTTAATGGGGACCATTCCCAATTCAATTTTCCTTCCCGCCGTCCAATCTTTTCCCCCCACTTCTAATCAGTCTCGTCCTTTTTCCCCTGACATTGGTCTTTCTTCTGCTGTTCCTATTTCGTCAACCATACCTCCTTCTGACTTTTCGTCCTTTCACCTTTCTACCTCTGTCTCGTCTCCATCTTCACCTGTCCATCCCCTTTCTGTGTCAGCATTGCCCTCTAAACCTGCTCCCGTCCTATCGTCCTCTGTCCAACCTTTGGTTCCTTCCTCTCTACCCTTGTCGCCAATCCTACCTCCATCGCCTTGCCCTCCAGTTTCATGGTCATCCTTGTTTAAGACCAGGCCTACCAACGCTGGTAATTATGTTCCGCGTGTTATCAAGTTGGTGTACGATGGAAATGCTATTGTTCCTCCTCCGGAAGTTGTGCAGGCTGGCAACTTAATGTGGAAAGAATATCTGGTGGGGTTCTTTCTTGATAATCCTCTTCCCTACTCCACCGTTCTTTATTTTCTTAAAAGAGCCTGGAAACTTCAGGGAACTATTAGTGTGAAATCTGATGGTTTTCTCTTTTTATTTAAGTTCTCAAATGAGGAAGACAAGATTAGAATTGCAGCGTCTGATCCTATTGTAATGAAGAATAAGTTATTTATTGTTAAACCCTGGGATGAAAATGTTGGCAACTCCTGTAGCAGCATCAGATCTGTTCCAGTTTGGATCAAGCTATCCAACATTCCCCTGTTTGCTTGGTCTACAGTTGGAATTAATTGGCTAGCTTCCAGGGTGGGGAAACTCTTATGTTTGGATGCCTCCACTGAAAAATTTGAAAGAATCTCGTATGCAAAATGTATGGTTGAAGTTTCCCCGCAATATGAACTTCCAGACACCTTTGCTGTTAAGCTTCTTGATGGCACTGAACAAATAGTTGACGTGGATTATTTATGGAAACCAGAAATCTGTACTACTTGTAAGGAGTTTGGGCATACGAAAAATAGTTGCAACAAAATGGAAAGTGCTGGTGAAGGGAATAACAGGAAGAGGGGAGGTGAAGTTGAACAAAATCAGAGTGAGACTTTCCAGAGTAAGGAGGTAAAAGGGAAAAAGCTGGATAAGGAAGGTAAAGTGAAGCAAATATGGCAAAAAGTGAATAATTACAGAGGGAAAAAAAGAAATTCAACTGTGGCAGACTATACAACAGCATTAAACAAGTCCAGTGGAGAAGGAATTACAAGACCTATTTTGGATAAGGAAGTTCAAAATACTTCCGTAGTTACAGTCTTACCCCTAAGCGATGGGATTAGTGAATTAAACCAATTAACTGATAACAACAAGTTTAGTTTGCTTCGGGAAATTGAAGTTGAGCAAGGAATTGCAGAGCAAGTGGATGTAGAGGAAGGAGAGGTAACATTTGATGCTAATACTCATGCTACAGAAGGCTCTCTGGCATTGTGTACTGGAAATATTGTTGATAACATCTCTGAAACAAATAAAGATCCAAGGCAAATATTAGGTGGGATGGAGCAACTTAACCATGAACAAACTGTGCACGTGCACACTAATGCATCTGATATTGATGCAAAGTGGTGCCAGTCTTTTGAACAACAAATAAAGCAAGTTACCTTCAGCATGCAACAAACAATTGTCGAAAAGCCTCATGTTGTTCCCTCTGCTTATAACTTTGCCATTGAAATACTTGGTTGGCCTAACAACATTCCCATTGCAGTTCCTCTTGCTTCACCAACTCCTCCTTCCTCTATCCCATTTCCCTCTGATGCGGTCCCCCCTTCTTCTCCACACAATTCTCGAATTGAAACAAGATCTCTTTCTGCTAAGAGAAGAAACAAGTCTCACCCCTCTCTTTAATCATTCCATGTATAAAAAATTAGCTTCCTGGAATGTTAGGGGTTCCCACTCGAATTTGAAACTTGACCAAGTCAAAAGCCTAATTAACAAGTATGACATCTGTCTCTTTGGCATTCTTGAAACAAAGCTCAACCTTCCCCTATCTATCAACGCTGCTACTTATATTAATCCGCAGTGGGCTATTCATCACAATTTGGATGCTGCTTCCTATGGGAGAATCCTTGTCATTTATGACCCTACTGTCTTGATCTTATCTCCAATCTTATCAACTAGACAATTTATTCACTTCCACGTCCAACTCTCTCAAACTAAAACTTCATTTTACTTAACCCTAGTATATGCTGACAACACTTCTCTCTCCAGAAACTCTCTCTTCAACTCCCTCCCTTCTCTTCGCCAGAACACTCATCCCTGGGTTGTTCTTGGTGACTTCAACTCATGTTTTAGCTTTGACGATAAATTGGGAGGTGCTCCTCTACTTCCTAGTGACATTGCTCCTATCAACCTAGCTGTTACTGACTCTGACCTTCTTTTGGTCAACAAGACTAGTGCAAAATTTTCTTGGAACAATCGCAGCTGTAGTGGTGTTCGTACTTTCACTACTATCGATCATGCATTTTGTAATTTCCCCTCCCTCATTCAATGGCCTTCCTTGTCTGTTTTCCTCCCTCTCCCAATTCTGTCAGACCACTCTCCCCTAATCCTTTCTCTTAATCCCCAATTTAGAAGAGACAAACGAAGTTTTAAATTTTTTAACACTTGGGCTCAACATGATGACTTTCTAGATATAGTTTCTACTGTCCACAATTCCTTTTCCTGTTTTGGTAACCCTATGTTTAAGTTTTGCAGGGAGTTGAATTCCATAAAGCAATCTCTCCGAAATTGGGCCTCCACAACCTTTGGGCATGGCAGTTTGCTATCAACTTCTCTTCTTGAACAACTCAAAGCTAAGCAGGAATACATGATGGAAAACCCAGAGGATGTTAATGCTGCCAATGAAGAAAGTCGTATTTTTGAGGATGTGAATAAGGCTCTGCAGATGGAAGCCAGTATGAAAAGCCAACAACTCCGCAACAAATGGTGTGATGAGGGTGAAAAGAACACTAAATTTTTCCATGACTCCATTCGAGTCAAGCATGCCAAAGAAAATATTTACAGTATAATGGACGAAAATGGTACTGCCTGCTCTTCTCCTGAATGTGTTGATAAAGCCTTTGTTGATTATTTCACTAATATTTTTAGCAATTCGTGTGGCTTCTCTCCTGACCTTAACCTTATTTCTTCCCTCCCTCTCCCTTCCATTAATGCTCTTGAATCTGAAGTGTTAATCAAACCTGTTACTGATGAAGAAATTAAAACTGACCTCTTCTCTATGAATCAACATTCTTCTGGGGGACCTGATGGTCTTAATGTTCCCTTCTTTATTACAATGTGGTCAGTGCTTGGTCATGAGTTTTGTCTTGCCATCCATAACTTTTTCAATAAGTGTAAAATGCTGGGTGTGATCAATGCTACGAATATTGCTTTAATTCCTAAGGTTTTTCCCCTTGTCAAAGTTTCTTCTTTCAGACCTATTTCGTGTTGTAATGTTCTCTATAAATGTATTTCAAAAATTCTTGCTAATAGGCTTGTCAGTGTTCTGCCATCAATTGTCTCTCCCAACCAAGCTGCTTTCATCCCTTCTAGAAATATTTTAGATAATGTTCTTCTGGCCCACGAACTGATGAAAGGATATGGTAAACGTAATGCCACTCCTGCTGCTACGCTCAAAATAGATATTTCTAAAGCTTACGATACCATCCACTGGGTTTCTATTGTGAGAATCATGGCTATTATGGGCTTCCCCAAAACTTTTGTTGCTTGGGTTTACACTTGTATTTCTACCCCATCATTCTCTGTTATCGTGAATGGGAGGCCAGTTGGCTACTTTGGCTGCCAAAAAGGTATTAGGCAGGGTGACCCTATTTCTTCTTATTTATTTCTTCTGGTTATGGAAGTTCTCAACGTTATTCTTCGGAACAAATACTCTGCCAGGCTAATTAAGTACCATCCGAAGTGTTCTCTGCATCACATTACTTCCATCATGTTTGCTGATGATGTGATGATTTTTTCTAAGCCTGGAGCCTCCTCTTTAAGTGAAATATTAAATGCTCTGCATACTTTCTACCTTATGACTGGGCTTACCATCAATAAGTCCAAATCCTCCTTGCTAATGGCTGGAGTTTCTGATGTTCAGGCTGCTTGCATGTACCAGCACTGTGGGTTCTCTAGTATGCACTCAGACATGAGGTACCTAGGTCTCCCCTTAATCACCAAAAGAATAACCATAGCTGACTGTCTTCCCCTATTTAATCGGATTACTTCTGTTATGAATTCATGGGAGAATAGAAGTATGTCCCAATGTGGAAGGCTTGTTCTCATTAAATCAGTTGTTTTCCCTTCCTTGGTTTACTGGGCTCGCTCTGTTATTCTTCCATGCAAGCTTCTGCACCTTGTTCGCTCTGCCATGCACAGATTCTTCTGGACTGGCAGTATGTTCAATAGGAAACTTTTGCCTTGTTCTTTTGCTAATTTTGAAACAACATATCAATTGGGAGGCCTGGGCATTATTAATGTTAAAAAATGGAACACTGCGGCTTTCAGTAAGCATTTCCATGATGTCATAAACAAGAAAGACGGTCTATGGGTTAGCTGGACTTGGACGTATAACATCAAGCAAAGGAAGTTTTGGTCGATGGACATAGCTCAAGACAGTAGTTGGACCTGGAGGAATATTCTTAAGCTCAGGGATGTGTTCCTTCCCATGCTCCAGTACCGTGTTCACCATAGCTCTGATGCTAGTTTTTGGGATGATCCCTGGGTAAGTTCAGGTCTGATTCTATCTATAGTTATTGATCATTCTACGATTGTTCAGTCTGGTGTTAATCGTGAAGCTAAAGTCGGTGAGTACCTCTTCAATGGTACAATCCAGCTACCCTACAATAGTAGTCTTATTATTAGGCAGCTTTGGAACACTATTCAGCGTTCTAGCTTCAGTTCTGAACAATCTTTAAAAGTGACTTGGAATAATAAGCCTCATTGTATTAAGATGGTGTACAAACATTTGATTGGTGACAGCGGTTTCCCTGCTGCTAAGTGGGTCAACGTTCTCTGGAATAATGACTCTACTTCGAGAGAAAACTTTATGTTTTGGAAGGTTGTTAGCTCTGCTCTCCTCACCAGACAAGTGTTAATAAATTATGGGATTAGTAGTTGCCCAGAATGTGTGTTTTGTGACCAGTATGCAGAAATTGTCGAGCATCTTTTCTTCGACTGCCCTAGTCTATATGCTCTGATTGACATGATTGTTAGTAGCATTCAAAGCTCAATTGCGTTTCCCTTTTCTGAAATTAACTGGAACATCATCCAAAAGGCTACGAGGTGGAAGACTAGTGGCTACAGAGTGTTGATCATATGCATTAAAATTTATATGGAGGTGATATGGAAAGAGAGAAATTCTATAATCTTTGAAAACAACAGAAAAAGCATCAGCGCTCTCTGGTCTGAAATCAAGAACAAAATTTACATGCAGTTGAAAAGGAGGGAGTGCCATATCCCTGGCATTATGACCAGTGGTTGGAGTTGAAGTTTGTTAGTAATTATGTTTTTCCTCTATGTCTCCTTTGTTTTTCCTTGTTGTTCTATTTTCTTCTGATTCGAAGCGTGTTTCGAATCATTTTTATTGTGTTGCAATAAACTGGTAGGGGCCCAGTTAACCCCGCTGGCTTTGCCGAAAAAAAAAATCTATAAATATATGAAAATTCGAAATGTTACTATTAACATTTGAAATATCAAAATTTTCAAGTATAGTATACTTTTAAATCAACATTTTTGAAAATTCTAAATTTGAAAATTCTGAATTTGAAAATTTAAGATTTTTAACTTTGAATTTTTAGAATTTTTTTGGAAACTATTTGTTTTAAATAAAAATTCCAAAAATTCTAAAATTAAAAGTATAAAAATTCATTGCTTTTAGAAAATACCATAGTTCCTTTTGAAAATTAAATCGTCCAAAATTAACATTACGTTTTCTCTTAATTCAAACTTTTGTTAATTTAAAGCATTTAAAAATAAAAATTTCCACTTTAAATAATCTTTATTTAAAAGCCAATTAACATAAAGGGAATTATTGTCAAAAGAAACATAAATATTAATTCTAAGTAGAAGTTTTAATATGCAAACAAATAAGTAAGTTATTATTCAGAATTTAGCAATTAGAATTCAGCGTTTAGCAATCAAAATTCAAAATTTAGCATTTTAAACAAACTGAGCCTCAATCTCATATGCACAAAAAAACCAATATAAGTCAAGTAACCAACTCATCAATTTCAATGGTGGATTCCAAGAATATTGGTTCAAATTCATCTTCAACTATGGTCGTTTACTTTAAAAAAATATCAAGCTCTTTTATAGCAATTTGAATCAAAATATAAGAAAAACTCATAAAGAAAGTAAGAAACCAAAATCAAAAGTTAATATCGAAATTAATTCCTAAATAATAAAATCAAAGGATAGATGCAAGTATTTATGTAAACATTATTCATTATTTCAAAAAAAAAATACACTGAAGCTTGAAGTTGGAATTGTAGTTAAGACATGACAATGAATGAAACCTTAGTAGCATACATTTGATAGGCTTTAGATTTGGAATGAAAGGATAAACATTTTTTATTTATGATAAGTGGGGCTATTAGTTGTAAGACCATGGAATGATAGTATTGCCTTAAATTTAGTATTCTGTTTTGATAGTGGTAGTTTGGTAATTTTAAAAGCTTCAAAGGGGTTTTTCCTCTATATATATATATATATATATATATATATATATATATAATATAGACACACCCAACCAAATGGGGACATTAGGTTTTAAAGACTATTTTGAGTATGGTGTTAGTTTAAAGGACAACACTTTAGGTAATTAGGTTTACAAGGTGCATCTTCATATTCGGTTCTGTAACAACCTGCAAATTTGAAACTACAAAATATAAATTAATTAAAAAATGAATTTTTAATAGAATGGTGAATTGGATGTCGTGTTTATAATCGTTACGAAGGTCATTCCAAGCTAATCAGTTTGATATATATATTTTTGATTCATTTGGAGTTATGGTTTGCAAAATAGAAGCGTAATATTGTTTAAATAGCGTATGTAGCTGTTTCAGGCCAAACCGGATAAACAACCCATTACCTAGCCTAATGACTATACAAGTGAGGCTATGGATCCCTAGCCGTTACCTCTATCTTCAATATTCTTCTCTAGTCCCAAAATTTCTTAATTGTCTACTAATGGTTATTAGCAAATTAATTAAAAAGTGATAAAGGTCCAAAGTCTCCAAACCCTATTGAATTATATATAGATTCAAAGCTCTCGATGAGGAGAAAAGGTATTTGAGATTCGTTTTTCCATTCGACGCTTCGATTGACCAGAAATTGGTGATTTATTCTCGGTTGTTGAATTTAGGGCTCAGAATCAATGGTGAAATGGCGACTATAGGACGATCAGAGAGTACCAGGTCATAGAGGATGTCAAGAGGAGTCGATCCATACAGTTGGACGTCGAATAAGTGGTCAAAATGGTTGGAATTTATGAAAAAGGGCTGAAATCTCGTCCATTGTGGAGGTTTTTTGGCAGCGTCGGAGTTGGCCAGACTTTGGCCATGGGCAGGGGCGGCAATGGGGGAGGTTATTATGGCATCGAGTCAGAGTAACATGGCATGTAGGTGATGGAGGCGGCGGTCAATGGTGGTTGAAAGTGGTTCATTTGTGTGCGTGAATTGTGGCTAAATTAGTTATTTCAAATAAATCATGTAAGTATATTTCTATTATTTTAATTGTGGCCAAATTAATTATTTTAAACTATGCACTACATAACTTCTGCATACAAACTTCGATTTAAGCATGGTTTTTCCTATTAGACTCATGGAGAAATATTGGACGATATGACACTAAGTTTTCTAAGTTTGGAGATTGTTGGACAAAGCACGTTGATTTGGTTTGTTTATTTAATTGATTTAATTTTAAAATACTAAATGCATATCCATTGATGGAAAATTATAATTGTTGATATGTGTTGTGATATACTGACAATTCTTTGGATATTGTGGATATGTTGTGTCTTGGGTTGATTATTTATAATTATTGTTGTATTATTGGATTTTTAGTTGAAATTAACATTGAATTTAAGATAATGTAACTAATTAAAATAAAATAGGTTAAATAATGTAATAAGGGGGGAAGATTAGATAAATAAAAATAAACAAGATTACTTATAGATTTTGGTCAATGTTTGCAAATAACCTTGATTTAATGAATTAAAATGAGATTAATAGCAGAAATTTAATAAGGTTATTATTTATGAATTTCTAGGGAAATTCATCAATAATAATAGAAAAATATATTTTAAATCTTATATTAGAAAGCTTGAAAAAACATTCATAATGATAATAAATGTTATTTTTGCAATCTGCATCTTGAGGACATAAATCATTTATATTATGATTGTTTGGACTCTAATTACATCCTTACTAATACTTTTAAATTTTTTAACTTTAATATAATAAATAAAATTTCGGATTGTGAATTCTACTGGAAAAATTATAGATTCAAATTCAATAAAAATATTAGTTTTTTACTAGATACTTTATTTATTATTATTAGTTGGTTTATTTGGTTTGAGAGAAATCAAAGAATTTTTAATAATAATAATAGTCATCTCAACAAATTGATTTTTTCAATATCTACATTTTGTCTTAATTGGATTTCTAATCCCAAATATAAATTAGCTAAAAATATCCTTTTCAAACGGTATCTTAGCAAGGTTAGTTATAATATTAACTTTTTTAAACATAACAATATCTTTTATAACACTAATAATAGTATTATTAATATTTTTCCAAATTCATATGATAATCTCACCTTAAATCATAGTTTTCTTATGATTTAAGATAAATCAATCTGATCCGTCTCATTTTTGTTCTTATCTCTATTTGGTTTATGTTCACAGCTTATTCGTTCCTTTAGTTTTTGTCTTGTTAGTCTTATTTAGGTTTTTATTTCATTCCTTTTAAATACATATATATGTATATTTACTATATAAATATACATATATATTTATCATTCTAACTTTTTTCCTAGTCTTGTTTCAGATACAGATTTTGGGAGATTGTGTATTAGGTTCATTTTGCAGGTTTCTCTCATCTTCAGTTTGCTGGATATCAGATAGTAGAGAGGTTACCAGAGCAGAGTTTCTTCATCCAGGACTTCTTGCAGATATCCCCTCAGATATAGGATTCTGCTATCTTTGTTATGGAGTACTTTTTCAGGATGTTCTATTTCTCCAGTTTGGCACTCCTTATTCTTTTTCAGAGCATTCAGAGTGGTCTCCTATTTCAGCAGATCCTCTTCAGAGCAGATGTTTTTTTTCACTTTTTCTGGTTATGATCTTTGGAGCTTTCTTTTTTTTGTTTAGCCTTTTTGGTATTTCTAACATCTTAATATCGGGTGGTGGCCATGCCGGAACTTGATATTGAGGTGTGATGGGTGGTGGCCTTGCCGGAACTCATCTTAGGAGTACCTGAGATTAGCTATCTTTATGTATTCTTTTGCTCTTGTTACCTGCCAGGCATGTTGGTAGCTCCTTATATTCGTGTTATATATATATTCGCATGTGTGCTCTCCTCTTTGCATAGAGGATCACACATTTTTCTCAATTTTTTTTTATTATTATTGTTATTATTTAATAATATGATTAATGGTTGATTTGAATTATCACCTATGCAGTTTTATGACAATGAAACCGCATTTGGATGTGTATGTGATATTTTGCCATTATTACTATGTTGCGAGTAGTTAACTATGGTATTATTGTGTTAATGTTTGTGTTACTAAAATAGGGGTTTAGTACATATTTGACGGTCAGATGTTTGTGTTACTAATATAGGGGTTTAGTACAAATTTTTGATTAATTTATACTTACATTGATGGTGTATTACTCATGGTTGATAATTAGTAGATGTGAGTATATATACGTTGTGATTAGCTTATTTGATATTTGCGGTTGACATTGTGTGTTGTCAAATGTTTGTAATATTTAATGACTAAGTGTGTTATTATTATTGTTACCCTATATTTATGTTGATTGGTTGGAATGATTTAGTAGGAATAGTGTTTCCTGCTTGCATTGGTTGAATTGGTTGCAATGGTTGCATGGATGCTATGGTTGTTATGCACTAACAAGTACTTGAATGCAGGAGAATAGTAGGAAAAATAACTATGTGGGTTTGATCCCCTAAAAGTGGTACATAGGCAGTCATTTCCTATGCAATAGCTATTGAGTCTATGGCCATTGTGCATAGGGTTAGGCGTAGTCCAAACATAGTTTAAACCTTTTCTTGTCTATTATGTATATATCTTTATAGTTGTGAAGTTACAGACAGGAGCAAAAGAGGGAATGGAAAGGTTGATGCAGGCTATGTCGTGGATAGCTGATTTAGTATATCCTTTTATATTGTTGTTACATTAGTCATAAGTTGGTGATAATTGATGTATTTAAATGGGAATTGATGTGATCAATGTTGTAAAATAATTATATTATTTAGTTAATGTTCATTTATTCTGATGGTTGATTCCACTGTGAGGTTTTTTTTATTTTCATAGTTTTGAAATATTAAATTGTAAAACAAACAATACACTGCTTCTAGTATCAAAAATTAGTTACAATTGTATTTTATGGCGTTTTTAATTGATTTCACGTGTTGAAAATAATGGGGCATTACACTTGGTATAAAGCTTAGATTTAGTCCCTCTTTGAGCTTTGGGTAGACTTAACCACTTAGGGTAGGTTAATTTAGAACTTTTGGTTGGGTTAAAATTATAGAATGAGAGAACTTTCTTATTAATAACCATATGTTTTTGTTTATGGACTGTGAGTGTAACCACCATCACCTCATCCTAAGATGTTAGCTATTTATAGTGTACTTTGAGTGGGAAATAAATACTATAAGGGTAGGGTATGATGAGCACTTTTACGAGGGATTAGATGCTGGTTTTAACCCAAGTGACACACATATGACATTAAGATCCAACCTTAATAGGTGGGCTTATTTTTATGGAATTTCAACATGGAAAGTTGTATTAAAAATACAAGTTTTGGATTTTAAAGGGTATTTTACTTAAGAAGAAGAAAAAAATGTATGTTTGTGGACTTGAAGTTATTTACTGAAATTTTAAAAAAGGTGGAAACAAAATATTTGACTTGAGGAAAATTTGTTTCGACGGTGTTTTAAGGAAAAAAGTTGTTTTAGTAAAAATATATTTGGATATAGAAAATACTTTTGAGAAACTATTCTAGCAGAGAAAATATTTGAAAGTATTTTGTTTGAAAACATTTTGAAAAATATGAGTAAAGAGTAGTGTTATGAGATTATGATTAACCATTTTAGTGTATGGGGTTATGGTATTTTCCTTCAGTAGCACTTGTTCGTTTTGATTAAATTGGTTGTGTTATTCTCTTGCTTGTTGACATTAATGTATTAATTTGACTGTTTCATTTGACTGCATCTATTTTATAGTCTACGGCATGATTATTTGAATTAAGTTATTCCATTTGTGTTGTATTATTACCGTTCACTTGTTCGATAATGGTTGTTTATTGGTTACGTATCCATTTTTGAGTTAATTCTTTTGCTTGCATAATATTTTTGGTGATTGTTTGTTTTTCTTTAATCTACTTAATTGTTGGTTGCTTATTGTTTGCCTTGTTATGATTATGTACGCTATACAATAAAATACAAATCAAAAGTTAACTTATGATGAGGTAGTTACCCAATGTTAACTTTTCGGGGATGTGCATTGAAAAACTAATGAGATGATAAGGATATATTTGGATTAGTCATGATGGATGATGTGAGGTTTTCTCTAGTTGACTTCAAGCCATACCTAGGGAAACTAGTGGTTTGCTTCGGATCAAGTGCAAGGAAATCCTAAGAGCCAAGTGAAGTGTTCTAAATTTTGACGAATCGACGATGCGAGCCAAGTGGAAATTGTCATCCTATGGTATTTATTGATATTACTCTTTAAAAGGTAAAGGTGGTTGTTTGATGGCTACTACTGCCAAAAAAGGGAAAACAAGGTGTTTATTTTATTTGAATAATTTTAAGTTGTGTTAAGTTGATAGTTATATTTTGTTACAGCTTTTTATTTGCTTATAAACTGTTTGTTACTTTTGGTAATTAATTTATCAAATAAATATTATGTTTACAGATTGTGGTACTTGATAATTGTATCAAAGTGTTTTTCAAGAAATAATAGTAAGAACATCGCATATATGCAGATCTTTTGAACACTATATTAAATATATGATGTGCTAACTTTATACCTTATTTAATTTAAAAATACTTAATGTATCAACTTATTAGTTCATTCAAAATTATAAGCAACTAGTGAAATGAATTGGGACATAGGGCTATAGCCAAAAATATAACTCATCCTTGCTTGAAACAAAAATACCACTTAATTTTAGTGATTTTTTAGGAATCCAGACCATCATAATTTCTGGGAGAGTTAACAGTATGTGTTTGGGCATTTATTAATCTACTATATAAGCTTAAATCTATAATAAATCTTGTTTGAAATAAAAGTATTCTTTTTGGTTTTGTTTTCTATTTATGTCTATTATATTTGATAGAGTTAATGACTATAAGCATTAGATATTAATAAATAGAAAATCCCTATGTAGAATATTATGTCGATTGTAGTTACGAATAAGTCATAACCATGAGTACTGAATCAATCTGGTAAAATAATATTTCACTTTAAATGTTCCTAGTCAATATGCACTAAGAAAGGGATACTGATGCATCTGTGGAGACTAGTGTACATAATGCTCTCCAAATGTTGGACGGTGATTTACTCAAGACCATTTGGGGCACCAAGAGGTTGCGTACTTGTAATTATAAAATAATTTAAGAATGGCTCAAATGAGAGTCCTATGTAGCATAAATATTGTTAGAACTAGGCCAACATGTAGTGTGGTAAATGAGTAAATTTCAAAAAAATTATTCCATTTGGATCTTATTGGGCCTATGGAGTCGAAATTTATTTAGGGCTTATCTAAATTTATTTTAGATAAAATCAATATATTTTTAATTTACAATATAAAGTTTTATATTAATGTTATATTTATAATTTAATATATGATATGTGTATCATATACACATATGTGTGCACATACACGTGCAACATAAATGGTGTACATGATTTAATATGCCCATGTATAACTCTGTGTGTGTGTGTATATATATATATATAGTTTTAATTTTTTTGCAGAATAGTGTTTGTAAATATAAGCATTTATATAAATATATTTTACACACACACACACAATATTGTAATGTAACATAATTATAAATATATTACTAATAACAATGAAAGCCAAAATCAAATTTAAAACTCAAATTTTAGATTTAGATCTAGATCTATAAAATAAATATCTAGTAATTTCAAATTAAAATTAATATATTTATTTTAAATAAATATAGTTTATATATAAATAAGTATATATTTCAAAATTAATATTTTTTAAACATATACGTATTATATATAATTTAGAATAATATTAAAAATTGTATATATAAAAGACACACACACACAAATTTGTTTTAACTTAAATTATTAATTAAATAAATATATATATATGCGTACTTACATATTCGGAAAATATTTTTTTACTTGCGGTTTTAAAGCTGTTTCAAAAAATCCTTCGAAAATAAATACAAAAACCCTTTTAATTTCCGAAAACATTCCTGAAATTATACATACTATATTAAATATTTATATTTTTATGATATATATATGATTTTATATAATGGGTACAATATTTAAATTGAATAATATATATATATATATATGTTATATTATATTCATATTCTAAAATATATTTATATATGAATTTTTTTACAAAAATAATAAATATATGTATACATATGCTAATAAATATAAAACATACTTCATATAGTAGTATTTGTATTAAAATCAATTTTACTTTAAAATTATTTTAATATTATTAGATTTGAAGATAATTTTTTACAGGCCATGAGTATTATGTATGTAAATATACATAATTTTTCTATATACGTATATAATTTCATTTAATGAAGACAACACCAACATATATAGATTCATGATATTGAAGTACCATCTAAGCATATAATATTATATAAACAATTATACATGAATATACATATATATGTATATATGCATATATGTATATAAAATTTACCTTATCCATGGCCTAGATGAAACACCTTGAAACATTGAATCCAATGATTCCTTCAATCGTTATTCAAATCTTTAGAACTAGCTACCAGACTGAAAGCTGCAACCATCGCTGTTTGAATTTAATTTAGGGTACTTTTGGCACAGGTCCTTATTAAGTTTCAAAATTCACGAAAAGTCCTTCACTAAATTTCAGTGTAAATTAGGTCCCTGTTTTTTATTCACGATTATTGCAGAGCATGATGCAACATTTCATAAAAGTTGCTGATATTTCCGCAACATTTCTGTACACTGTGAACATAGTGTATGAAAGTTGCTGAAATATCAACACTTATTTATAAAAGTTGCTGATATTTCAGCAACATTTATGTACACTACGAACACAGTTTATGAAAGTTGCTGAAATATCAGCACTTATTTATAAAAGTTGCTGACATTTCAGCAATAAATTTTCTTTGTTTTTACAATAAAACTTTGACACAGATAGTTGCTGAAATATCAGCACTTATTTATAAAAAGTGCTGACATTTCAGCAATAATTTTTCTTCGTTTCCAAAAAACAGGGACCCGCTTTACAATGAAACTTTGACAGGGACCCGCTTTATAATATGAAAGTATGATAGGGATGCCTCCCTAATTTCCACTTTAATTTAACCTATAAATTTGGAAGCTTGAATTTGAGGAGGAGTGAGGCAATATGGCCAGCCTTAGATGGTTCAAAATGGAGCAAGAGAGAGCTAAAAGATGGGGTTAGAGATGAATATATAGTAAAGATTTGAGGAGTAAAAGGAGGATCCAGATCCTACTTTCTCTCTTACCAATTCACCTCCTTTTGAATCAAAATTCAAGCCCTCCTTTAGCCACCTATAGCTGGCCATGATAAGCTCCCTTATGGGGCTAAAAATCATTTCAAGCCCGATCAATGAAAAAACACATTTTAAATCTAATTCAAATGCACATCGATATTGCATATGATACGTGTGTTTATAACTATTACACATGCACTAGTTAATATTGATCAACACAGATTAAATAAAGTTTTATAATTAACATTTCAGAAATATCAATTAATTTATAGCAATTATAATGGATTAAATTAGGTGGTAGTAGGAGTATTCAACATTTCGGTTGTGTGACTCTGCGGTGTAAATTCGACCAGCGATTAACATCGAACAATTCAAATATTAATGTTCACAGGTCACTTAGCAGGTGATGTGACATTATGGCCAAATTTATCGCTTACATAACTACAGTAAAGTCAAATTTTACTATATTTAAGTTTTACTTGGTAGTGATAATTATTTACACCAATTCTCTTTGTCAAAACTACATCACATTAGGACTTATGATATTAATGGTTAAAATCCCAGTTTCATCCATATTCAGCTTTATAGTCCAAAAATAAAGTCCTTGGTGCAATAGTAACAATTATTATTAATCGTCTACTTTGTCCAGAGATTTTGACTTTGAGTTGACTTCAGTTGACTGTGATACTAACCTCATATAATTAAGAAGAAAAATACTCTTTTGAATAGTGCTTCGGTTCTAATGCTTCCACTCAACCCAACTATAGTCGCTTGATGGACGCTGTGCCATGATTTAACTATATTCATAGCAGTGCTTTCACATTAAAGTTAACAGTATTCTAAAGTTAAGGGAACTGTGTAACATTGTCACATCGATATTTTATGTGACCTTAGTTATATTTACCAACAGAAAACTATCGAGTGAGTTATTCCATAATTATCCAATAACTATTAGTATGTAACCTCTAGGTGCCTTCCACCAGTCATGAGTAATACACTTCTCAACATGTAGAGAGCGTTACATACTCTTGTCTCAACGGATGCATTAATATCCAGTCTCGATACATCTTGATGAGGAATATTTAAAACGGCGTGCTTGTTACATTATGATAAAATTCTTATGATTACAACTATTTGTAATTACTATCTGAAACACACTATTTATGGATTTTTTGTTAAATATACTTAAATATAATAATTAATTAATCATAACATGTTAGAACAAGCATATAATGGAAAGAAAATACCTTTTATTACGAAAGAGATTTGATTATAAAGTTAATAATTTACAATAAATTACAGAATTGCTCCAACAGCATATCCCTAACTCTCCCACTTGCATTTGAGACCAATTATGGAATCAATCCCATTCCTTCAACCAACTTCTCGAGAATCGACCAACCTAGACCCTTAGTGAATAGATCTTTTATGTTGTCCTTGGTATCTACCCTTTTTATCATGACTTATTTCTTCTCAACAAATTCTCTGATAAGGTTGAACTTTCAAAGTACATGTCATGGTTTCTTGAATGCATTGGGATCCTTTGTGGTCTGAATCACTGCATTATTGTCACAAAACAATGCCATTGGATTTTCTGTATTGGGAATCACTTCAAGCTCACTTATAAACTTAACCACCTCTTTAGCTGCTTTATTGAGGGTGATGTACTAGGCCTCCATTATGGAATCATCTACTATTTTCTGTTTGGAACTTTCTAACTAACAGCCCAATAGTTAAGTGTAAAAACATAACCCAATACTGACTTACTATCATCGACATCACTCTGGAAGATAGAGTTGGTATATCCCTTCATAAGGAGGTGTCAATTCCTGTGTATCAGGAATAAGTCTCGGGTATTTCTCAAATACTTCAATATACATTTTATAGCCGTCAAATGCTTTTTTCCTAGATTAGATTGGTATCGGCTTACGCATCTAACGCATATGCCACATTCGGCCTAGTACATAGTAAAGCGTACATTATAGAACCAATTGCTGAACCATACATTATCCTCTTCATACATTCCTTGTCCTCATTAGTATGAGGAGTGTCCTTCTAACAAAGGATGATTCCAGATTGCGTTGGAACATTTCCAAGCTTGGAATTCTCCGTACTGAACCATTTCAGTATGGTATATATATTCAAGGATTGGGACAATCCCAACAGTCTTTTAGATCTATTTTTGTAGATCTTTATACCTAGTATATAAGCTGCTTCTCCCAAATCATTCATGGAGAAGTTCTTGGAAAGCTAAGTTTTCAAAAATTGAAATAACAAAACGTCTATGCCAGTTAATAGAAGATAGTCAATGTATGGTACTAAGTATAGGACAGCGTGCCTTGTGTTATCCACATATTTTCCAAAAGGAATAAAATGAAGGCAAGGGAATATGATATCGAATAAATGAGTCTACAATTGCGCTTTTAAGATAATATCATAACAAGCATAAGAATGTCAAAGCTTAAGTGATATAGGATCCAAGGGCGACATGGGTTATTACACTTATGAATGTAAAGAAATGCCGAACTTATTGACAAATGAAGATATCGGACTTGGAAGCATAAAGTATCTCACATAGGCAAAAGAATTTTGCACCAATACAAGAGTAGTTGATGATAAACCTATTGCAAGTAATGTCGGGCCCTAAAGGATATCGTGCATCATCGATGCGGCATGGAATGCCGCACCTCATCAGTATGAAAGTCAATATTGAAGACTAGCAAGTGGAAAGACATCGAAAGCCTACACCATAATGATGTTGTGGTCCATTAATAAAGGTAAAGCAGAGACTGCATGTCATCCATGCTGCACTTAACAATGCCGCATATCATCCATGCCGCGCTTTATCAATTCCGCATTCCATTGATGACGCATGTCGTCAGTAACCAGTTGAAGGGTTTTAGGTTTAAAGAAACCATATATATGAAGTTTCCGCCTACTAACAATATACGAAAAGCATGTCGCATTAATGCAATGCTACCTCTCTTCAATGTCATATATTTTTGGTGTCGCATCTCGTCTATACGCATATCATCAGTAAGTGATATCATAGGATGCCAATGCTACACTTCACCAAGAAAAGAATTAATGTCGAATTCTAGGTGATGTCGTCTCCCTTTGATATCACAAGTTATTAGCCTCCAAAGAATGTTGTAAGGTGGCATTGGCATCGAAGATCATCGATATCTACAAGAGTTGTTTTATGTTACTGATGTCGCACATCATCAAAGCGAAAGAGGGTGTTATCAATCATTACTCCAGCATGATACCGCATATCAATAGTATAATTGGGGTTATCGGAAAACAACAATGTATCTTACAGCTCAGCAATGTGGCAAAGGATGTCGTATGCCTTCGCTCTCTGAAGGAATGCCGAAGATCATCAAAAACAAAGCATAGCATTGGGCACCATCGAGATTGTTGATACCGAAAGCCAAGCATGTCGGAGGGGACACATGGCAGCCATGCCGCTCTTCCGAACCCTTACAAATACGGACCTAGAAGCATGGAGGAGGAGGCAATCATTTCTTTTCTCGCTTCTCAAAATTAAACAATTGTAACACTAAATCGACTTGGGGAAAATTTTGAATTAATTGTAAACCTTACAATTTTATATGAGCAAGGACTTGAACAACAATCCAACATAGCCCATCTACCCTGATTGTGCAACTTTGAAATGAACATGCATATAATAAAGCTCTTTGGGCCCTAAGTCTCATATTGATTTTATCTCGCATAAAAGCGCATGAAGTTCAGCCTAAACTAGTGTTTATATGCATGACCTCTATTTTGCTTACTACATTTAGACAATGGATTGTGAACCATGAGGATTGCTTACTTAGTTCATTAACGAATGCTTAATGAACTATTTCACATACTTGCGACTTATTCTTTCTCTTCTATTGAACATATGACATGAACTTTCAAATAACTTTATCAAAGTTCATGGGTATAATGAGGTCATCCATAAATAGCATTATCGTGTGCTAAGCCTTGAATGGTAGGTCGGCTCTTTATTTCTTAGCATAATTTGATCTCATCAACTAAGTTATGCTTAGTTATGCAATCAACGGGGAAAAAACCAAGTTTAAGCTCATCATACTCAGCTTCATGAGTGTTATACCAATTTTTGGTTTAACATTTTGGCGCTAGAAGGATGGCCCGAATCTCCAATTCCCTATAACTCTCTCCTTAAACTGATTACAAATAGTTCATTTTGTTTCAGTGGTGAGACCAAAGTGAATTAATGTTTCAAATGAAGAAGTCACACAAAGGGAAACATTGGAAGAACATGTCGTCCCCAACTTCAACTTGGAAAATGTAGAAGCTAGACAGCCGTTAGAGCCACCAAAACCTACCAGTAGCAAGCTAAGATCAAAGATCTAACCTAGTAGATGGTAATGATGTAGGAGTTATTGGAAAATATCCTTGCAAAAAAATCTTTCAAGCTTACTAAAGGAGTAGAAGTTGAATCTTCAAGAAGAAATTTAAATTCCTCTTCGCTTAGGAGCAAAGGAAAACTCACCGTGACTCCACAAAAGAGGAGAGGAGACCAAGAAGCTGGAGTAACGAGATTTTCTCCTAAATCGCCGGTAGACAATAAGGCCAAAGAAAATTATCAAGGAAGATTAGTAGAGAGGTCCCATGAGAAATTTAAAAGTTCAATCTCCAAAGAGTACAAGCCTAATAGAAGCAACTATCACAATGACGAAGCTTATTTGAGGGGCATGGCTAAAAAGATGGCAAAGGATATGCTTAATCTTAAAGGGAAGAGGTCCCTCGATGCTAGGGTCAACAATAACTTCCAGGAAGCCCCATTCATAGATAGAATCATGTCCACAAGAATTCCATCTCACATTAAAATTCCATCCTTGAGATACAATGAGACCACTGATCCGAATGATCACCTAATGGGATTCGAAAATCAGATGGACCTCTATAATGCTTCAGGAGCTGTAAACTATCTTCTTTTCCCTATCACCTTGCAAAGGGCAGCAACTAAGTGGTATAGACACTATCGCGAGAAGACCAAATACTCTTGGGAGCAATTCTCTTATAAGTTCTATGCATAATTTTGTATTTGTAAGGATCCTACGATTGACTTCAGCGTATTGGCTAACGTCAAGCAAAGACCAGAAATCTGTTAGGTGACTATCTTAAGAGATTCAACGTAGAAGTGCTAAAGGCATAGGATATGACCGATAGAGATAAATTAATGGCAGTACGTTAGGGCTGATTGAGCAGACACCATTCTGGCGTGAACTCTATCTTCATGGATGCAGAGATCTCTAAGACATCCATTTTCAAGCTGATAAATTCATCTATATGGATGAAATGATTCATGACAAGAAGAAATCCCAGATGAAGAAAGAAACGGGAAAGCCGGGCTTTAATCACAACAGTAAGAAACCGAGATGGAGGAGGTCCCAAAGACCAATTATGGTTCTCTGAACAAATCGATATCATATATCTTCACTACAACGAAAGTGGTGACTTTTCAATTTCCTACAAAGCTAAGAACAACCCTAAACCGAGAAGAGGGGAAAATTACTGTACATATCATAAGGCGAATGGGTATAAGATGAATGTCATATATTGGTAGGGATAATTCAGAGCATGATCCATTCTGGGCACTTGAAAATTTATCAAAGAAAATCAAAAAACTGCACGTCTTGATGAAGGCAACGAAAGGCTCTCGAACAACACTATGAACTTTGTAAAAAGTGATGCCCAACCAGATTTCAGTCCACCCCTCAATCGAATTGATGTAATTCATAAGGGCTCGCATTTGGCTGGAAACAGCAAGGGAGCTAGAAACCAATATGTTAGAGAGGCAAGAGCTGAGGTTTGCTCTATCTAGGAAGAACTGCCGCTCAATAATCCTAGGTTTTAGATCTTGATCCACATCCTAACCATAACCCCATAGGAGCTAAGAGGAGTCTGTTATCCACACAATGACCTACTTATGATAACTGCCCAAATCGGACTTTCTGTGGTTACTGAAATTCTTGTAGATACTAGAAGCACAGTGAATGTTATTTTCAAACATGCCTTTGATCAGATGAGAATTCCAAAAGAAAAGTTAGAACCAAACTTTGAGCCCATCTTTGGGCTTAATAATAAAGGATCAACTCCTATGGGACAAATAAGGCTTTTGGTACAGATATAGATGGGAATCCCATGGCATTCCAAGACTTTTGAGAATCTATTTGTCATTGTGGACCAACCTTTTTCCTACGACACCTTCTTTGGGAGGCTAGCTTTGGACGAGGTCGATGCTTTATCTTACCAAAATATCTGATGGTGAAGTTTCCGACCAACAGCGGATGGGGAACATCGAGAGGAGAGCAATTCAGCTTTTGGTAATTGCACTTCGCCACTCTCGATCAATGCAAACAAGATAATCTTTCTTGTTATGACTCAGAGAAAGATGAATCAATTATAATTGAAATTAAAAGCCCTTGGGTGAAGGTCCTTTAAGCCAATCATCTAAGGCAAAAGCAAAGACCATTGAGAAAGCTAAGTGTGCATTAAAAAGATTTAACTAGAAAAGAAAAAGAAGCAAATTTGATAGAGGACAAAGTAGATTGTGATGAAATCATCACTGAACTGGATCGTAGAGGTGAACAGGAAAGAATGAAGCCCACCGAGGATCTTGAGGAGATATACTTGATTCAGTTGACCCAACAAAGAAAGTGAAAATCAAGAAATAGCTAGATGGAAAACTCAAAGGGGAGTTAGTCCGGTTTCTTTGATCCAACAAAGATGTGTTTGTCTAGACTCATTTAGATATGGTCGGAATAGATCCAACCATCACATGTCATGCCTTAAACATAAACCCGAGTATTACACCCATCCGGCAAAAGAAGAGACAATTCGATAAAGTTCGAGCTAATGCTTCGAAAGAGAAGGTCAAGAGGCTGCTTGAAAATGGGTTCATCAGAGAAGTGCTTTATTTGAACTGGTTGGCCAATCCAGTATTAGTAAAAAAGCCTAATGGGAAATGGAGGACATGTGTTAATTATACCGATTTAAGGCATACTCAAAAGATTGCTACCCACCTCCAAGAATTTAGACCAATTAGTCAATGCAATTTGTAGACACAAACTCTTATCTTTCATGAATGCATACTTCGGGTACAATCAAACTCTAATGTTCAAACCGGATGAGGAGAACACAAGCTTCATAACAGAATAGGGAAAGTAATGCTATTCGGATTAAAGAATACTGGAGCCACCTACCAAGGGTTGGTAAATAGAATATTTAGAGAACAGATCGACCGTAACATGGAAATATACGTAGATGAAATGCTGGTTAAATCTCAAGAAGAATGCAACCATCTAAGCGATCTTGAAGAGATGATCGAGGTATTATGGAAATATCAGATGAAGCTCAACCTATAGAAATGTTCTTTCGAAATCTAGTCTGGAAAATTCTTGGGGTATATTGTTAGTGCTCGGGGAACATAATCTAACCCTGATCAGATCCATGCTATTAAAGACATGGCGGAGCTTAAGACAGCTAAAGATGCAATGAGCTTAAATGGTAGAGTTGCAGCTTGGACAGATTCATTTACAAGGCCACTAACAAATGCATCCCATTCTTCGATGTAATTAAAAAGAAGAAAAACTTCGAATGAAGAGATGATTGTCATAAAGCCTTTAAGGAACTAAAAGATCATCTCGAGAAATCGCCAATTCTATCCAGCCCTATAGAAGGGGAAAACCTTTATCTTTATATGGAAATTTTAGAACATGCAGTCAACGCTATTCTAATAAGAGAATAGAAGGTGTTTCCCGGAGATTTGACCAGGCAACTGAGTGCTCGGCATTGGCCACTACTCGGCACGAAGGACTGTTCGGCATCCAGAAGTACTCGGCATCAGCTGAAACTCGGCATGAAGGACTGTTCGGCATCCAGGAGGACTCGGCGAAGCGCACGGCATCCAGTGGGACTCGGCATCCACAGCGTTCGGCATCCGTAGTGCTCGGCGATCAGGAGACTCGGCGTCAGTTAGTGTTCGGCATCATTAGAACTCGGCTACAAGAACGCTCGGCATCCCATGGTACTCGGCGTCAACCAACGCTCGGCGTCAAGACTGCTCGACATACGAGAACGCTCGGAATCCCATGGTACTCGGCGTCAACCAATGCTCGGCATCAAGACTGCTCGGCATACGAGAGTGCTCGGCATCAAGACTGCTCGGTATCAAGGAGAACTCGGCAGCATCTGGAGTGCTCGGCAACAGGAGTACTCGGCATCTAGAAGAGCGTTCGGCTTCGACTGACAAACTTCCTGCACTTTCCAAACATCAACCACATCGTTCGGCATAGAAGGGATTGTTCGGCATCAGGGTGTTCGGCACACCTGGTTCGGCATACAGCGAACACTGCACTAGGGCTTGAGCGTTCGGCTATCCAGCCCACTTGGGAAGTCCAGCCCATATTTGCCTATAAATAGAGGGGCAGGGTCACAGTGAAATGGATCCTTTTTTTGGGAGAGAAAACATCGGGGAGACTCTGCCATTTTCAAGACTCATCTTCTCTACTCAACAACTTCACTCAAGCATTTGATTCACGAATTGTATTTGTAATCAACCATAAAGGAAATCAATAAAGTTGAACAAAGTGGACGTAGGCAATTACGCTGAACCACTATAAATTTGGTGTTCTTTCTTTCTGCATTTAAATTAGCATTGTCTTCTCTGTTTAATTTACTTTCATCACTTATATCTCTACACAATCTTTCTGAACGAGGTTAGTGACCAATTTTGGTGCTAACACTTTGGTGCTTTCACTGAGAATTGAATTCTCAGACCTCAAGGATCTGCTTTGAAGCTACTGGATTGAACAAATCCCCTAAAGAAGATCCGACTCACTGATAGGACATCCGTTGATTCTACTCAGAGTTCATACCAATAACTCTACAATGGCAAGACCACGTACTAGGTCAGCTTCTCACAATGCGGATGCCCACGAGACTGCTAGCGTGCAACAAGCAGGGCCTAGCAATCAACCAGCAATTCCAAATACAGGAGTTGCCACTCAGGACCAAACTCCAGTTGTCACCAGAATAGAGTTCAACGACTTGATGAGAGAGCTCAGGGAAAGTAGGAGACAACTAGGAGAGCAGATGCAAGCCAATGCCAACCTGATGGCACAACTTACTCAACAGCAGCAACAGAATGCTGGGGGCAATCCCGCTGCTTACTCCTCATCTGACAGCTCTACTTCCTTTGATGAACCTCCCAGGCGCAGACGCCGTAAGACTGATGCTGCGCGAGCAGATGCTGCTGTTCGAACAGCTGGAGACCGCGACCAAGCAAGAGCTGGAAGCTTCAGGACCGGGATACAGATGGAAGATAGAGGCCCAGATCATCAAAATGCTAACGATGTCGAACCTCAAGATGCACGATTGGCAGATCGCCAAGAGAGGAGGCATCAGCATGGACAGGCGCGTAGAACAGACTCCAACCTTCCGCCTTCCATACAGACACCCGATCTGACAGCCATGATCAGGCAACTGATGAAAGAGAATCAGGGCTTATCAAATGATGACTGGGGAGTGTCAAGAAGTCATACTCCGTTCACGGATGTTGTGTTGCAAGCGGCGTACCCCAGGAAGTTTAGTATGCCTACTATTCCTGCATATGAAGGAAAGACTGACCCTAGACAACATGTCATGAGGTACGAATGGATGATGGATTCAGCCAGAGCGAATGATGCCACCAAGTGTAGGTGCTTTCTGATTACTCTATCTGGGATCGCTACTATGTGGTTCACCTGACTTCCTCCGCGATCCGTATCAAATTTCGAGGAGTTGGCAAAGAAGTTTATTGAGCAGTTCAGGATACACACTACGCGCCCAAAGGACGTGATGTCTCTATCAAGTGTAATCCAAAATCCTGGGGAATCGTTGAAGGAATATTTGCAAAGATTCCACGTAGCAGCAACTGAAGTCAGTAATCCCAATGACCATGCAATTCTGATGGCTGTAATGTGAGGTGTGGATCTAGACTTTGAGTTTGGAGACTGGCTGGCAGGAAAACCTCCAGCTACGCTAGAGCGTTTCTACTCTAAGGCACACCAGTTCATAAGAAGAGAGGAAGCTAGGTGGGTACGACGAGATAAGGCGCCAGGGCCTGTCCAAGAGTCAATAAAGAGCAACATCACTGTGAAGCAATCGGGAGACAGCTCGGGAAAGGTCCAAGTCAATGTCCAGAACAAGCCTGGGCAACCTAAGGAGTCCGGAGGAAGGAGTCAAGGGAAAAGAAAAGAAGCAGGAAAGTGGAAGTCGAGAATTCCAAGCTACAGCGAGTACACTCCGCTAAACGCCCCACTTGAAAACATTTACCTATCCACCTGCAATACTTTTCAGTACAGAAAACCACGTCCAAAAGAATCAACCGAAGAACAGAAGCGGACCGGGAAATATTGTCGCTTCCATGAGACTTATGGACACAATACGGAAGAATGTAGACACTTGCACGACGCTATCGAGAAGTTGATCAGGCAGAAGAAATTGCAAGAATTTGTGAAGGATCCACAAGAAGAGGGACAGGGAACATCCAACCCAGGTCGTGCACCAGCTCCACGTCATCCCGAGGAGCCTGCCCGGACCGTTGGTAGACTGGTCATAAATACAATTATCGGCGGGCCTCACCCCGCGGATAAGAATTGGCAGGAGATGGAGCGATATGCAAGTTCCTTGAAGCATGCAGATTTTGAGTGTTGTTCGAACATGGAGGACGGAGCCCCTGCTAAGCAGCAGCGCGTAATGACAGACGATATTGTGTTCAGAAGCAGAGATGCTGATCAGGTAGAGGCTCCGACCATCGACCCCATGGTCATATCTGCAACGATCGGACCAGCATATGTAAAAAGAATTCTGATTGATTCTGGAAGTTCAGTCAACATCATCTTCAAGAAGGCCTACGATCAAATGAAGCTAGAAACAAAAGACTTGAAACCATCCAAAGCTCGTATTCACGGCTTTAACGACGCTGCAACTGATGCAATGGGATATGTCGAGTTACCAGTTGAACTGGGATAAGGCGAGCGTCGGAGAGTGCGAATTCTACCCTTTGTAGTTTTGGATATGGACTCTCCATATAACGTTTTCTTGGGTCGGCCGGCCCTGGCGGAGTTTAGGGCAGCGTTAGCCCCGTGGTGTTTAACTTTGAAGTTCCCGACTGACAAAGGAGTAGGCATTGTTCACGGCGACCAAGCAGCTGGTCGTTTCTGTTATGTGGCCGAGCTCCGAGAGGCCCACTGGAGGGAGAAGGGAAAGGTTGCGGACAATCCCGTCCGCATCCTCAATGCGGATAATTGACAAGTAGTGCCCGAGCCCTGGCTCGGGCATAGTTCTCGGATCTACGGAGATATAGATCCGAGAGACGACGATGAGAAACCCAGGGAAGAGAAGGCGGCACCGGCTGAATTAACAATTGACATTTCAGTTAGCCGTGACGACCCTTCGCGAATACTGAAGATCGGATCACAGCTAGGCCCCGCAATGACTGAAGACCTTGGCGACTTCCTCCGGGCGAACCTTGATGTTTTCGCCTGGACGCATTCTGATATGTGTGGGATTTCTCCCGCCATCACGAGTCATATGTTGAACATAGACCCGAAATACGTCCCAGTCAAGCAAAAAAGGAGAGGAATGGATCCGGAGAGATCTGCCGCTCTTGGAGAGGAGGTGGACAAACTCAAAGCAAATGGGTTCGTCCACGACGCCCTCTACCCTGAATGGGTCTCCAACCCCGTGCTAGTAAAGAAGGCGAATGGGAAATGGAGGACTTGCGTAGATTATTCCGACTTGAACAAAGCATGCCCTAAGGACAGTTTCCCGTTGCATAGGATCGATCAGTTGGTCGATTCCACCGCAGGACACGAGTTATTGTCATTCATGGATGCGTACTCAGGATACAACCAAATCCCAATGCATATTCCGGACCAAGAACACACCAGCTTCGTTACAAATGTCGGACTGTATTGCTATGTAGTGATGCCCTTTGGATTGAAGAATGCTGGAGCAACTTACCAACGTCTGGTGAATCGAATGTTCAAGGACCAGCTGGGTAAAACCATGGAAGTCTATGTGGATGACATGCTCGTGAAGTCACGACGGTCAAACGACCACATTCAAGACTTGGCTGAAATGTTCAACATACTCAGGTTTTATGGCATGAAGATCAACCCGTTGAAGTGTTCTTTCGGCGTTGCATCAGGGAAGTTTTTGGGATTCATCGACAACGCTAGGGGAATCGAGGCCAACCCAGAAAAGATCCAAGCTATTCGAGATGTACAAGCGCCCAGGACTATAAAGCAGGTACAGAGCTTGAACGGAAAAGTAGCTACGCTGAGTCGATTTATATCCAAGGCAACTGACAAGTGCATCCCGTTCTTTGACATAATAAAGAAAGGAAAGAGAAATTTTGAATGGACGTCCAGCTGTGAGGAAGCATTCCGGAATCTAGTGAGGCATCTGGAGAGCCCACCAATGCTATCAAAACCAGTTGACCATGAGATGTTGTACGTATACTTGGCTGTATCCCCACATGCGATAAGTGCGGCTTTGGTTTGAGAGGAGGATCGAGTCCAAAAGCCGGTGTATTATGTTAGCAAACGTTTAACAGGGGCCGAGAGGAATTACCCTAAAATAGAGAAATTGGCTTATTGCTTGGTGATTGCATCACGAAAGCTTCGCCCGTACTTTCAAGCACATTCAATCGGTGTTTATTCCGATCAACCCCTGAGGCAGGTACTCCAACGGCCGGAAACTTCTGGAAGATTGCTAAGATGGAACATCGAGTTGAGCCAATTCGATATCGCGTACTTACCACGGAGAGCCATCCGAGGGCAAGCATTAGCAGACTTCATCGCTGAGTTTACCATACCCATCAAACCGGACGATCATGACATCATTCCCCCCGTTCGATGGAAATTATACACTGACGGTGCATCAAACGACCGTTGCTCCGGCGCGGGCGTAGTTCTTGTAACTCCGGAAAACCGATCGATCTGTTATGGCCTAAAGCTCGATTTCCCGGCTACAAATAACGAAGCCGAATATGAAGCACTGATCGCTGGCTTGAAGCTCATCAGGGAACTCGGGATCGAATCAGTCGAAATCTTTTGTGACTCGCAGTTGGTGGTTTACCAAGTACGGGGAGACTACCAAGCAAAGGGACGAAAGCTTGCTCCGTACCTCATTTAGGTCCAAGAACTACTATCAAATCTTGAGCGTTATGACATCTCACATATCCCGCGCGAACAGAACAAAGAAGCCGACTTATTGGCTAAGTTCGCGAGTACCGACGATGCGCAACAAATGGGATTGTATCCCGTTGAAGTCTTCCATGCCCCAAGCATAGACGAAATGAAAGTCGATCGCGTGTTGGGAACGGAAATCGAGAAGGAATCGTGGATAACCTCATTCAAACTGTACCTGACGACCGGGGCTTTACCAGGAAAAAGAAGCGAAAGACGGCAGGTCCTTCGAAAGGCCGCGCGATACATAATGCATGATGGATCAATGTATCGAAAAGGATTCTCAGTCCCGTTATTACGATGCATCGCTCATGATGAAACAAAGCGAGTCTTGAGAGAGGTTCACGAAGGGGAATGTGGCGACCATACTGGGGGGGCAAACGCTAGCAAAGAAGATCCTCCGCTATGGATATTACTGGCCCACCGTAAACCGGGATGCCGCGGACTACGCAAGAAAATGCGACAAGTGTCAAAGATATGCGAAAATCCCGAGGGCTCCATCAACGGAACTCGCACAAATGATCAGTCCCTGGCCATTTGCGATCTGGGGAATCGACATAATCGGCTCTTTGCCTCTATCCAAAGGTGGTGTGAAATACGCAATAGTTGTAGTCGACTATTTCACGAAATGGGCTGAGGCAGAACCTTTGGCCACTATCACCTCTAAGAAGGTCATTAACTTCGTTGTACGAAACATTATATGCCGCTTTGGCCTTCCACGCACCATCATTACAGACAACGGAACGCAATTTGAAAGTAGAGAGTTCAAAGAGTTCTGTTTAAAGTACGGCATCGAGAAAAAGTTCGCCGCCGTTGCACACCCAAAAGCTAACGGACAAGTCGAGGCCGTTAACAAAATAATCAAGTCCATACTGAAGAAGCGTCTGGAGAAGGTTGGAGGCAAGTGGGTAGATGAACTCCCGACAACATTATGGGCGTATAGAACTACCCACAAGTCCACGACCGGCCACACTCCGTTCGCCTTGGCATACGGCTCTGAAGCCGTTATACCCGTGGAACTTGAAGTTCCATCGCACCGAGTGACATACTATGATCCCAAGACGAACCAAAACCTCTTGCTGGAATCACTGGACCGCATCGACGAAAAGCAGGAAGAAGCTGAATTAAGGGCGGTGGCGCACATACATCGAGTCAAGCGTTACTACGACGGCAGAGTCCGCCCAAGAATCTTTGATGTGGGTGATCTCGTTCTGAAACGAATCTTCCCGGTACCATCACGCATGAGTCCCAGCTGGGAAGGTCCGTACGCCATTGAACGGAAGCTTGGAGAAGGAACATTCAAGCTAACGACCGTTGATGGCGCGACACTCCCCCGAGCATGGAACAGTGAACATTTGCGGCACCATTACATTTAGCATGTTTTCCTTTCTGGTTGTAGGCACTGTTATTTCCTGCATGTTTCCATTCAATAATGACTTAGTTTCCTTTTAAAGTTGTAATCAAGCAATTTAGTTGATTTTCATTAATAAAGGCTTGAAGCCATATTTTCTATGAAGTTTCTATATCTCTTAATTGGATGATAAATTACATTATCCTGCACGACATACAGATGCGTACGAACGATTCCAAATCTCCGAAGCCCCAGAGCGCGGATCGGAGTACTCTAAGTCCCCAGAGCGCGGACTAGAGTATAAACGACTTAAACCTCCAAGTCCCCAGAGCGCGGACTGGAGTACTCTAAGTCCCCAGAGCGTGGACTAGAGTATAAACGACTTAAACCTCCAAGTCCCCAGAGCGCGGACTGGAGTACTCTAAGTCCCCAGAGCGCGGACTAGAGTATAATCGAATACGAATCTCCGAATCCCCAGAGTGTGGAGCGGAGTGCTCTAAGTCCCCAGAGCGTGGACTGGAGTATGAGCGAATACGAATCTCCGGATCCCCAGAGTGCGGAGCGGAGTACTCTAAGTCCCCAGAGAGCGGACTAGAGTATAAACGAATACGAATCTCCGAATCCCCAGAGTGCGGAGCGGAGTACTCTAAGTCCCCAAAGCGCAGACTAGAGTATAAACGATTTCAAATCTCCGAATCCCCAAAGCGCAGATCGGAGTACTCCAAGCCCCCTGAGCGCGGACTAGAGTATAAACAGTCTCAAGTCTCCAAGTCCCCGGAGCACAGTGTCAGCAAACCAAATAAAGACAAGAGAATCATTCAAACAAAAAGAAACTAAATTTTATTTGATAAGTCCAAAATGGGGATACATGATCACTCCTACAAAATTCAGACCTCTCTATACAAACCGCAAGTTGTGGAAGATAAAAGCAATTACAAGACTTAAGCAAAAAACTCGTTGAATGAGTGTATCGATTATTTCTTCGACTTCTTCTTTTTGTCTTCCTTCGTTGTTTCCGACGACTCCTCTCCCTCACGCTTTTTCGTGGACTTTTTGCTTGCTAGAGAAACGGAGTCGGGAGTAGGAGACGGAACATCTAGTGGTTTGGACCTACCCGGGAGAATGATTTTCAAAGGTCTGTTCCGTGGGTCAGTAAGTTCCAGTATTTCAGACTCAACTTTGACTTTGACTTTTTTCTTCTCCTCGTCGACAAGACGGTCCTTCATGCTCATCTCTGAAGTATGCTCAGAGGCGCCAGTGATTTCAATTTCATCGCTTCCTTCGGCAGGAGACGAAGTATCAAGTTTGTCATCATCTAGCGCCCCGATCACTTGAGCGTCTGGACCGGGAGTTACTCCTGCGTGAGCAACGTCGCTTGTTTTCTCTGCTTCCTCCTTGGCGTCATCGCTCCTCGGAGTTGGCTCGGCGTCAGAGCAACCTGCACGAAAACATAAGGAATGAGCATTAGAACGAGTAGCCACTGCTGAAAAGTGACGGGATCTCTTCAATTTCTAGAGAAAGAAGAATTTCCTACCAGGGTCCGGTTGGCTATCGGTGGCACGAGGGGTTTCACCCTCCAGGATAGGTGACAACACATGAACACCAAGCCCGGGATCTTCGGGATCATAACTAGCATGCTGCTCGAATGGATCAAGTGTTGGCCGACCGGCCGATTGAGCAGCGTAAGGAGCGGCAATGTGAGGAGTAGTAGCATCGGCCCCAGACGGGCCAGCTTCGTCATTCTTCTCTTTCGGATGGGAAGAGCCTCTGCTATAAAGTGCCAATGCTGCGGATAAGTCCGATGGCTCATTCCCCCTTAGGAACTCCTTCACCAAGACATCCTCATCGACCTCGTTGGAGCCCGACTCGGCCTTCTTGATCCTTATCAGAGTTTCCCACGCCTCAGCCAGGGATTCGAGGTAGCCGTCACCCAGAAATGTTAAGTCGCAGTGCATAAGGACGCGGGCTCCATACTCGACGATCAACGGGTCAAACATACTTTTGACCTCTTCCCTGCCGGCTTCTGCGGCCGCCTCGAGGCGAGAATCAAGCTCTTCCACAGCCATTCATTTGCCCTCCTCACGGGCCTCGTCCTTCATTTTATCGACCCCGGCGAGTTCGTCATCGAGCTTTGTCTTCAGGAGTCGGGTAGCAACAATCTCATCACAGTATCGCTGCGATTCTTCTTGAGCAGCTACTTTGTCTTCCTTCTCCTTGGAGAGTAATTCTTTCAGCTCTTTGACTTGGGTGGCGAGCGCGTCCCTTTCCTTTTGGACAGAGTCTTTTTCTAGGGCGAGGGCACCGCTGCGCTGGACTGCTTCGTCAAGCTCTTTTTTGTGAGCCGCCTCTAAACGAGTAACTGCCTCAGCAGTATCTTTTGCGCTTTGTTCAGCGGCTTCTAGCTTTGACTTATATGAGGCAAGCTCTTTGTCTTGGAGCTTGATGATTTTCTTATCGCTGCCAGCCTCTAGGTTCAGGCAATCAATCTCGTGTTGACGCTCGACGGACACTTCCGAGATCTTCTCCACCAAGTGCACGAACGCGTCATGTTGAACATAGACGTCGTTGTTGCAGGCAATGGCACTTTGCTTCACGTGCCCAGGAATGTGATGGATGGCTGGGAGGAATTTCAAGCCGTCAAAACAGATTTTCGGAAACTTGGCCTTAAGGTCGACCATTTTTTCCGCAACAGTTGGGTCCACTGCAGGAGTAGGAGGAGGAGGCTTTGAGAATTCCGTTCTTTTACGTTGCTCTCGAACTTGCCTCGTACTCGATGAACTGGAGTGTTGTTCTCGAGCAGCATCAGACTGATAACCCTTCTGCGAAGACTTCTCTTTATCCGGCTCAGTTGGAGGAGGAAGATCGCGGGACTGGGAAGATTGAGAATGTGCTTTCTTGCGGTGAGACGACTCGCGAGCACGATTGTCCCTATCTTCATAATCACCTCGGTCCCTGCGTCTGCCTGAACCGGAATCCCGTCCAGAGTGATGGAATATAGAAGACCCCTGAAGGCGATCAAGTCCGTGAGAGCGGCCCATATCACCTGCAAAGAATGGAGATAACAACGAGTTAAGGAGAATTCACGAGCTAAAAAGACTTGAAGTATATTATGGAATGCGCATGTGCGTGTATGTCCTAGTGTTCCCCCCGACAGACCCGTTTGTTTATCTTTGCTAATCGGAGTGTTGTCTCCTTGAGCCGGGAGTTGAACTCCTACATTGCCTCTAGCGGGCGAAGAGAATTTGAGAGCTTCAGGATCATCGAACCTGTAATCAAGTAAATCATCGGGGATGGACAGGTTGGACAGACCCCTCAGAGAACTTTCCAGATGCTGCGAAGAAGCCTCTTTCTCAGGAGGGATAGGCGTAACTTTTTGGGTGCCACCAACTTTCTCCTTTTGAACCGTATATTTCAACTTCTTCTTTCCCTTCGAAGGGGAGGATGATGTCTCAATATCTTGAACTTCGATTGCCGGATTCCAAGCGAGACCCACGTTCTCGCCCTGAGTCTCGGGAGCATCATCCTCTCTACGCTCGCTTTCTCCGTGCGTATCGGGAGTGCGGCGCGACGACGGTCCGGCCTGTTTTTTCCCCTTACTAGACGAAGGCTTGGGAATGGTGACACCTTCTAGAAGGCTGATCCGACGACCAGGGGCTAGCAAGCCAAACCCCGACAGCGATTCATTTGAAATGATAGTCCGGATGTCTCGATCCTCAGCAGGAAGAGCTCTAATGGCTTCAACAGCCTCAGAATATCCTCGGCCTTCCGGACGCGGGTTGATACCTGAAAAGATGAAATTAGGAGTTAGGAAAAGCATGACTCCGATTAAATACGAATAGTGATTCAACAGAGAGACTTACTGCCTTCAACCCATCTCCTAGCGAAACCAGAAGGGCAGCGCACATAGAACCATTCCTGTTTGTACAGGGCGAATTTGCTACATGCCCCTGTCAAGATCTGGCATTTGTGGTATGGCTCGAGGAACATAAAGGAAGGACTGTCTTTCCGTCTCTTGAACATATAAATGTATCTAATATCACCGGGGGTTGGAGGTCTGGAGAAGACGACCATGAAAAGTAAGTAAGTCCCGTATAGGAATGCATGGCCGTTCGGGTGCAGCTGCGACGGAGCCATGTCTATGTACTGCAGAACATCCCGGAGAAATAAATTGAACGGAGGCACGCTGCCCATCCAACACATGAACTTGTTGCAGGTAGTGTACCCGACTGGGGGCAGATGAGGACGATCGTGTCTCGAAGGAACTAACACGTCGGCAAAAGGAATCCCATGAATGGAGCATATCCGTCGCAGAGCAGCTTCGTTGATCTTCGAGGCTTGAGAATCAATCGAGTTGTCTAGTAAGATGGTTGCCTCCAGAGCATCAGGCGCCAAGTTATGAGTAGGAGAAGTCGATGGGTTAGAAGTATCAGCGGCTCCTTGCCTTGATGACGGCCCAGGCCTGTCGGATATAGTGGCGGAGCTAGATTTTCTCGACATCCCAAATAAATAACGAACCCGGCTAAGTGCTTGAGAAAACTATACTTAAAAAACGTTGAATGTTAGAATTAGCAACACGAGTTTTCCCCCCACGTGGTGTGTGAACTAGTGCAAGCAATTGTGTACAAGCAATAAGATTTCAAGGATATAAAAATGAGTTTTGAATCGTGGCCTTCGAAGACCGTCATCGCTGACCGTCTCGAAGAGCCCGCCTGGTAGTGGTTACAGTCCCAGATTTATAAAACATGTAATTTATGAAGTAGCCGGCTTAAGTCTAATTTGACATTTATATCGTGCGGCATTTAAATGTTGTTCGGCAGTTGCATTGTTCGTCCTGAGAAGAGTTCGGCATGTATCTTGGTTCGGTTAAGTCATTGTCAAGTGTTCGGCATTGAAATTGTTCGGCATGTATATGTTTGTTCGGCATTTGAATTTTGTTCGGCATTGAGATTGTTCGGTCTGAGTTCTGTTTGGCAATCGTATTGTTCGGCCTCGATATTGTTCGGCATCTAAGAATGTTCGGCTTGAGTTTTTGTTCGGCTAAGTTATTGTTCGGCAATTGTATTGTTCATCCTAAGTATAGTTCGGCACGTATATTGTTCGGCCTAGGCATTTATATTGGTCGGTATTTTTGGTGTTCGGCGAATATAGTGTTCGGCAGTTATATTGTTCGGCACATACATTGTTCGGCCTAGGCGGTTATCTCGTTCGGCATATATGGTATTCGGCAGTTGTATTGGCCGACATATGTGGTGGTTCGGCATTTATAATTAGGCATTTATGTTGTTCGGCATGGGTGACTGTTCGGAAAAGCATCGCCCGGCCAAAAATCTCGTTCGGCCGGGACCATACCCGACATCCTATTTGGCTTAAACACACCGTCCTCCACAGTGACTTCATTCCCTTTTCTTTTTTTTCTTTCCTTCCTCCATCCACACCGAACCATCCTGTTCGGCATTCTAACCAACTCCAACCTTCCGCCGCATCGTATGGCTCTAAAAAATCCACATATCACCTGTGTCTCGTGTCGAAACCCCTTTAAGAATTTAGTAGAGGGATTGTTACCTATGTGATAGATCACGACTTGAAGAAGTTTGGGGTTGAGGACCGCAATTTTGATCAGCGCCAAGTGGGTTAGGAAGAGTTGTTAAGTCTTTGTAGGCTGGTAACAAGTGAGTTTCTCGAAGACAAGATAGGAGAAATGAGCGTGAAAAGAGAAGGAGGAAGAAGGCCTCGACTTTTATAGACAGAAAGGGAAGTCGAAAAGGCCATACCCGGTGGAACCGGTCAAGGTCATGTCGTTCGGCTTCGACCCATAATGGTTCGGCACTGAAGTATTGCTCGGCTAGGAGGTATCATCCGGTTACGAATGTCTCGTTCGCCAGTGGGAACACGCTCGGCACACACCTGAATCGCTGGAATACTCAAAGGTGGCATCTCCGCTCGAGGTTAGCCAAGGGTTTAAGACGAGACGAAAAGGCTGTATGATTCAAAGCGTACCACGTTCGGTCACGCGATACACTTTGGGGGGCAAGTGTTTCCCGGAGATTTGACCAGGCAACTGAGTGCTCGGCATTGGCCACTACTCGACACGAAGGACTATTCGGCATCCAGAAGTACTCAGTGTAGTACTCGGCATCAGCTAAAACTCAGCATGAAGGACTGTTCGGCATCCAGGAGGACTCGGCGAAGCGCACGACATCCAGTGGGACTCGGCATCCACAGCGTTCGGCATCCGTAGTGCTCAGCGATCAGGAGACTCGGCGTCAGTTAGTGTTCGGCATCATTAGAACTCGGCTACAAGAACGCTCGGCATCCCATGGTACTCGGCGTCAACCAACGCTCGGCGTCAAGACTGCTCGGCATACGAGAATGCTCGGCATCCCATGGTACTCGGCGTCAACCAATGCTCGGCGTCAAGACTGCTCGGCATACGAGAGTGCTCGGCATCAAGACTGCTCGGTATCAAGGAGAACTCGGCAGCATCTGGAGTGCTCGGCAACAGGAGTACTCGGCATCTAGAAGAGCATTCGGCTTCGACTGACAAACTTCCTGCACTTCCCAAACATCAACCACATCGTTCGGCATAGAAGGGATTGTTCGGCATCAGGGTGTTCGGCACACCTGGTTCGGCATACAGCGAACACTGCACTAGGGCTTGAGCGTTCGGCTATCCAGCCCACTTGGGAAGTCCAACCCATATTTGCCTATAAATAGAGGGGCAGGGTCACAGTGAAATGGATCCTTTTTTTGGGAGAGAAAACACCAGGGAGACTCTGCCATTTTCAAGACTCATCTTCTCTACTCAACAACTTCACTCAAGCATTTGATTCACGAATTGTATTTGTAATCAACCATAAAGGAAATCAATAAAGTTGAACAAAGTGGACGTAGGCAATTACGCTGAACCACTATAAATTTGGTGTTCTTTCTTTCTGCATTTAAATTAGCATTGTCTTCTCTGTTTAATTTACTTTCATCACTTATATCTCTACACAATCTTTCTGAACGAGGTTAGTGACCAATTTTGGTGCTAACAGAAGGGAACTCGGCTTCTAGTGTATTATACTAGTAGAAGGCTTAAAGATGCAGAAACCAGGAACCCAGTTATAGAAAAGCTGGTATACTGTTCAATGCCCACATCACAAAAATTGAGAGCTTACTTTCAAGCACATCCAATTAAGATTCTAACCAACTTTCCACACAAGAAAGTCTTTAGTAAACCCAAAGCTTCGGGAAGATTAGTAAAATGGGGAATAGAACTTAGCCAGTATGATATTGAATTTCTACCATGAGTGGCAATTAAAGGATAAGCTCTAGTCGGTTTTGTTAATGAATGTATGGGATTCATCAAAGAGTAATCAAAAAAGGAAAAAGATTTAAAGCCTAAATAGCAACTATTCATAGATGAGCTTCAAACAAACAAGGGGCTGGAGCAGGATATGTGATTATTACCCCCGATGGACACCGTTTGCATTATGCAATGAAATTGGGATTTCCTTCCATTAATAATGTGGCAAAAAATGAGTCGATGGTGGCAAGTTTCATCTTGGCCCTATAATTGAAAATCCCCAAGATTGAGATTTTCAATAATTCCCCATTAATGGTAAATCAGTTGACCAAACATATCAGACAAAGGATGCCATATTGGTCTTATGTGTCAAGAAGGTGTTAAAAATGTTAACCTAATTTGAGGATTTCTCAATACACCAAGTGCTGAGAGGGAAGAACTACCGGGCTGATTCTTTAGCTAAGTTGGCTAGCTCATGAGGAGCACCAAAAACTGAATTGTCCCAGTAGGCTACCAATCAAATCCTAGTATAGAGGAAAAAGGCCCCGAGCCAGAAAAGGAGTCATTGGTATTGACCAGATCTCAAGCCCTAACGCATAAGGAAAAGGAAAAAGGAAATGAAATCCTTTATGAAAAATCCACTTATATAGAAACTAGTGATCAATATGAGGATAATTGCTTGACGTCTGTTGGCAAGAAGGATAAAACATCAAGCCCCGACATTAGTTATGATAAACGGGATAATTTATAAAAAAAAGGGTATTCACTTCTTTACTTAAGTTGTGTTAGTCTGGAAAAAGGAGCAAAATTATTAAAAGAAGCCCACGAAGGATTTTATGGGGACTATTCTAATGGCATAGAGCTAACCAAAAAGGTTATGAGACAATGCTTCTATCGGCCTCAGATGACTAACCATGCTATAGATTATGTGAAGAGATGCGAAAAATGCTAAGAGTTCTCTAAGATCCCCCACTTGTCACCAAGTGAATTAACTTCGATCTCAAGTCCATGGCCTTTTAATGTGTGGGGAATCGACTTGATAGAGCCACTACCTATATCCAAAGGAGGAGCTCTATTTACATTAGTAGCCATTGGTTATTTTACTAAATGCGTAAAAGCGAAGCCACGACCGAATATCACATTGGGAAAAGTGCTTAAATTCGTAATCAAGAATATTGTCACCAGGGTTGGAATTCCATGTAAGATGATATCCGACAATGGAACTCAGTTTGAAAGCGAGGAATTTACCCGATTCTGCAATAGAAATGGGATTATCAAGGGCTTTTCATCTATAGCACACTCCAAGGATAATGGAGCCGTTGAAGCTGCCAATAAAACCATCCTAATGAAACGGTTGGACAAAGCAAAAGAAAACTGGGTAGAAGAACTACCTCTTGTGGTATGGGCATATAGAACTTCTGTCAAAACTACAATGGAACATACCCCATTTTCTTTAACATATGGATATGAAGCCATGCTTCCAATCGAGGTTGAAGTATCCTCTCAACGAAGTATTGCGTATGCATTTAATCCGAATCAGGATTTAAAAGAGAATCCTTAGACCTAATCAATGAGCTAAGAGATGAAGTGTCCGTACGACCGGCTAAATGTCAGCGCAGAATAACCAAGTACTACACTTCCAAAGTCAAGGAAAGTTCATTTGAAAATGAAGATTTAGTACTCTGAAAAGTTACGAAAATTAATAAAAATCGACCGGATGGGTCGCTTAGGCAAAATTGGGAAGGACCCTTGTTATCCATGAAGTAATCCCACCAAGACCCATTGATTATGTCGACCAAATGGTAACGTCATAGTAAGAACTTGGAATGCCGAACATCTAAGGCCATATTTTCTTACAATGGATGAATAAAGAAGTTGAAACAAGAATATCTACCAAATCAATCATAGAAAGGAGTAGGAATCTCCTAAAATAAAGGAAAAGCCTAAATCATTACCTATAAGGTAATAAGAGGCAAATAAAGCCTTTGATCCTGCCATAAGGGCTTGGTCAAAGCACCTCCTAGAGGGAGGTCATAGTAAGCCTTTGGTCCTGCCAGAAATGGCCGGGCCAAAGCATCTACAAGCCTTTGGTCTTACCTGTATGGTCTGGTCGAAGCGTATCCTAAAAAGAGGATGGAGTAAGCCTTTGGTCTTGCCTAAGATAGCCTGGCCAAAGCACTGAATCAGCATTCAGTACTGCTATAACATCCCATATTTTGAGGCCCGAAGCTAAGCGCTACAGATGCTGCGGTCATCTATAGTATTAACTTCTAGGGACAAAATACGTTAATGTTAATGGTATCCATAATATCAGAAGCACGTGAATATGAAATAAAATCAACACAGATTTATAATAAACAGCGTTTTTGATTATATTTTAAATCATATTTCATATTCAATTACATAATCCCAAAACGATTCCCAGGATTCAATTACATATTTCTATTAGTACAACAATGGTCAGAACTTGATCATCAGTCTCCTGATCTTGAACCGGCTGCATGGGCTCGGGTTCGAGGCTTCCCCGAATTCCTTAGAAATAATCCGCTGACAGCCAGAGATGCCCTAAGCCCCATGGGTCGCTTCATCGCGTTTGATGAATGCGACTGGTCTAACTTCGATCATCGGTTCCTTTATGTAAAAATGCAATTTTTCAGCGGAGTTAGCACCCCCAGCTCTTTTGTTGTGCATTTGAATAACGAGGATCACCTTCTTTCGGTGGAGAAATGGAAGCACGCCCACCCTACTCGTAGGCCTGAAATGATGATCTTGGGCGTTGATTATGAAAAGGACTTCATATGCTATGAAGAACCCATCCTCTCATATGACTCGGATGAAGTCAGATTTGATGCTATGTTTTATGACCCTGCCATATCCCCACCGCTTCCACCGGCTGCCCAAATCCAAGACGCATCACCAGAGGTGGAGGGCCCTCTGCACTGGGATGCTTGGCCAGATGAACCGCGTGGTGACCCACTAGGTGATCCCGACCTCTCCACACCCCTCCAACACCAACTCCACCCTCAACCCATGGAGCCAACCCCCCAAGCAATTGTCCATGTAGCTTCTCCAGTTCCACCGATGCCTAGCCAAAGGTCTCCTTAGATCTCTCCAACTATTGTTCGCCGAAGCTCCAGACTCAACAGAGCAGCTTCTCTCCCTGGTAGTTTTTATAAAGGGTACTTTTGGCACAGGTCCTTATTAAGTTTCAAAATTCACGAAAAGTCCTTCACTAAATTTCAGTGTAAATTAGGTCCCTGTTTTTTATTCACGATTATTGCAGAGCATGATGCAACATTTCATAAAAGTTGCTGACATTTCCGCAACATTTCTGTACACTGTGAACATAGTGTATGAAAGTTGCTGAAATATCAACACTTATTTATAAAAGTTGCTGATATTTCAGCAACATTTCTGTACACTGTGAACACAGTTTATGAAAGTTGCTGAAATATCCACATTTATTTATAAAAACTGCTGACATTTCAGCAATAATTTTTCTTTGTTTTTACAATAAAACTTTGACACAGATAGTTGCTGAAATATCAGCACTTATTTATAAAAGTTGCTGACATTTCAGCAATAATTTTTCTTTGTTTTTACAATAACACTTTGACACAGATAGTTGCTGAAATATCAGCACTTATTTATAAAAGTTGCTGACATTTCAGCAATAATTTTTCTTCGTTTCCAGAAAACAGGGACCCGCTTTACAATGAAACTTTGACAGGGACCCGCTTTACAATATGAAAGTATGATAGGGATGCCTCCCTAATTTTCACAAATACTGTTGCTTTTTCCTCAGCCAATAAAAGTCTAAATAAAAAAATGGCACGTTGCATGGGTGTGAGTTTGCGTGATGAACACTACACTGCCATGCAAGCAATAGAATCGGAGCGTTTGTCCCTTTCCCAATGAAACTAATTTCATGGAATGTAAGGGGTTTGGGGGACCCATCTAAAAGGCATGCAATCAGCCTTATTTTATCCCCTCATAAAGCAGACATTCTTCTTTTTACAAGAATCTAAGTTGATAGACCCGCCCCAATCCTTCATTAGACACATGGGGGGCCCACTCTAACGGGTTGGGCTCACATAAATGCTGATGGTTCCAGAGGAGGTATCATCACTGCTTGGAACAAAGCTGTTTGGTCCCATTGCCTTACCACTGCTCACCCATCCGCCTTACACGTAACACTCCACCATATACAATCTGGTACAATTTACTTTTTCACAAACATCTATGGTCCCCAAAGCATTCAAGAGAGAAATGAACTCTGGGCCAACTATTTTGCCTTTGCCTCCTATCTTAATGGACCTTGGATAGTGGGAGGAGACTTTAACACCACCAGATCCTCCGAGGAGCGAAATTCCGGTAGCAACTCGCAAGATTCAGACTCCTTCAACTCCTTCATCAATACATGCTCCCTCATTGACCCACCCATCTGAAATCGCCTCTTCACCTGGTCAAACCATAGAGCTGATCCAGCCTTAGCAAAACTAGACAGATTTCTCTTCAATGCAGCCTGGGATGACCTCCACCCCCTTTCCTCGGTCTCTGGCCTCGCTACGACCATCTCCGATCATTTCCCACTCATCTTGGACACCGGATCTTTGCCGAACATCAAATGCCCTTTCAGATTTGAGCGTCTATGGCTTCTGGAGCCATCCTTCGACAATTTCATCAAACAAGTTTGGTCCCAACCCACGCAAATCCAATCTGCTTCCGCCAGAATTGTTTTCAAACTCCGCTCCCTTAGGAAAATTATCAGACCTTGGGCCAAATCTGTTTGGGGGTCCCTTCGTTCGCGTATCTCATCAACCCAAGACGAGATCTTAGATCTTAACATCCTTGAGGAATCACAACCGCTTTCAAATATTGAACTAACTCGCCTTAGAGATCTAGAATCAGAACTGGATAGACTCATAAAGCAAGAAGAGATAGGCTGTAAACAACGATCAAAAGCTAAATGGTTGGAGGAAGGGGACAAAAACACCTCTTACTTCCACCGCCTGGCTAGTGGCCGTCGCAGATCCACTTTAATCTCCGAAATATCCCACAATAACTCTTCATACTCTGACCTCTCTGATCATCTCTGCCTGTTTACAGACTACTACCGAATCATCCTAGGCAAACAATCCCTAGTTCTCCCCGTCGATTGGTCTCTTCTTTATCCAACCCCCTCCCACATCCTCATCGATCATCCATTCACTGAAGATGATATTTGGGCCTTTTTGAAAGACATGTCTGATGACAAAGCACCCGGCCCAGATGGTTTCGGCCCACTCTTTTTCAAACATTTCTGGGAAACTGTAAAAACCGATATTTTAGAATTGTGTGTTGAATTCCAATCCGATCCTTCAGCCATATCTAGATTGAACTATGCAAACATCATCCTCCTCCCTAAATCCCCTGGCGCTAACTCCCTCTCCTCCTTCCGTCCCATTAGCCTTCTCAACACAACCTTTAAAATCATTACTAATGTCCTTGCCAATCGCCTTCAAGCAGTTATTGCCCCTTGGTCGGTGTTGAGCAGTCAGCCTTTATTCTTGGTAGAAACATCATGGACTGTGTAGCAACAACTCAAGAAATCATTTCCTTTTGCCACCAAAACGTTAACCCCAGGAGTTTTATTGAAGCTTGATTTTTCTAAAGCATTTGATTTGGTAAATTGGAATTTCATTCTCGATCTCATGAAACATAGAGGCTTTCCCCCCAGATGGTGCAACTGGATAAAACATATTCTTAACTCTAGCCTCTCTTCTATCTCGATCAACGGTGTTTTAGGGGGCCACATTAAGTCAGCTCGTGGCCTGAGACAAGGTGATCCTCCCTCGCCACTTATTTTCGTCTTAGTTGCCGACGTTTTTAACAGAATGATCAAACTAGCCATATCTAACAACCTCTTCTCTGACATTAAACTCACGGATTACTCCTTAGCAGTTTCCAACTTGCAGTTCGCTGATGACATAATTCTTTTTGCCTCACCCAGATCAACTACATCCATTGCCTGAAAGTGGCTCTCTACTCATTCGAGCTCATATCCGGCCTTTCCATCAACTTTAACAAGAGCTCCGTTATCATGTTAGGTAACTCGAATCATCTTGGCCCATCCGTTTCATCGTTGCTTAACTGTAACCTTTCGGATTTCCCTTTATCTTACCTTGGCATCCCCCTTCGTCCCACCAAGCTTCTTAGATCAGACTGGTCCCCACTTATCTTCAGGATCGAATCCAGACTTCTGAGTTGGAAGGCCCATTCTCTCTCCGCAGTCAGTTGCCTCGTCCTTTTCAAATCTGTCTTATCAGTCATCCCATCTTATTGGATGTCCTTTCACAAACTTCCTTCCTGGGTCATCAACAGAATTGATACAATCAGAAGTACCTTCCTTTGGAACGGCGGTGGCATCAAAAGGCTTGTTAATTGGAGTACCGCCTATTTTCATCAGGATCAGGGTGGTCTAGGGATCACCAATCTCAGTGTCTTCAACTCCGCGCTCCTCACGAAATGGCTTTGGAGACTACTCTCCCTTGGCAATTTTCTATGGAAAAATTAGATTCTCTCGCTTCATTACCGCTCAAACCACCACCTCGTCCTTCACTTCCTACCGCGATGTAGACCTTCTCCGTTCTGGGCTGGCGTGCTCCAGTCCCTTCCCCGTGTCAGGACTCTTTTTCATGTAGTCATCGAAAATGGTAACAACTGTGTTTTTTGGTTAGATACATGGCATAATCAACTTCCCCTTGCCAAAACTTTGCCCCACCTTTTCTCCCACTCGAGTACCCCTTCAATTTCGGTTAGAGACTGTGTCAACTTCGGTCCTGACTTCCTTTGCCCTCCACCCCTCTTCGACTCTGGCACCTTTTTCGACCTTATCTCCACGTCCAATCTGCTTCATTCTCTTCAGTTCACCACCTTGCCGGATCATATAGTCTGGGCCCCTGCACCTGCTAAGGGCTTCTCCATCGCCTCCTGTTACTCTCACCTCAATAACCCTGGCCGCTTCTTTGCCTTCCCCAGGCTTTGGAAATGCCCTCTTCCGCCGCGTATCGCCTTCTTCCTGTGGTGTCTTGCTCATGAACGAATCAACACTAAAGAGAGACTTATCCGTCTACATATCCCAGTTGACCCATCTTATGTCTTTTGCTCTAATCACATTGAAGATATTCCTCACTTGTTTCATGAATGTGACTTTGCATACTCGATCTGGGTTGCAGCCAGTGCCCACCTCCTTGGCCATATCCCTGAAACGCCCATCATATTTGATCACTGGCAATATAACCCCCCTAACCTCCCCCTGGATGTCTTCATCGCTCTCTTCTGTTGGTGCATTTGGAAAGAACGCAATGCACACGTGTTTAATAAACCGAAATATCATTTCGAAGGCATATGCAGACGTATAACTCATCTATTCACCACTTTTACAGGTCGAAGCTTATCTGCACCTTTCAGGCTTCGTCTTCCACAGAGAAGTTCATCCCCAACCGAATCTCTTGGAAGCACTTCGACGTACCCCCCTGGCCAGCAGTTTAGGCCATAGTTGCGAACTGTTGGTAGTAACTTGATGCTTTCAGATCTCTATCTTCCCTTTTGTTATTTTGTAATGATACCCTTGTATATATTCATGCACAGCCTTGTCCTATCTATGTCGAATGTTTATGTAGTTTTTGTACTTGCTCTATGAGCCATCGATCAGGCATGTTGATCGAAACAATATTATATTATATATGCTACTAATCGGCTGTGTAGTGTCACGCTACACACCCGTCTTGCTCAAAAAAAACTTCCAGTGACAAAATACGGTAATATTAATGCTATCCATAATATCAGAAGCACGTGAATATGAAATAAAATCAACACAGATTTCAAAAAAATAGCTCTTCTGATTACATTTCAAATCAATATTTCATATTCAATTACATAATCCCAAAGCGATTCCCAGGTTTTGGTCAAATATAATTATTAAAAAATACGCCAAAAGCGACATATGATGATGCCCCTTTCGATGATAAGAGTACTAAATAGATAGACATATCAGTCATAAATACATCACAGTGGGAATACTACTAAATAATTCCTACATAGCTAGCATTGCCTCTTGCACATCTTCGAAAGCTTATTCATCCAACCTACTAAACCTGAAAAGTCCTTAACTCTCAATTACTCAAATTTAATTTTGAGCACCCAAGAGTTTAAGGGAAAACATAAACTATGAGTGAGACATAAAGCCTTGTGTGAATAATTCTATTACATCTTGGTTTACTAATATTAAGTGAGACCACGCCGCTTAGTGGAATAGGTTTCCCCTCACTAATATCCTTTTAAAATCATATCCTTTGCAAATCAAAATCCCACAATTAAACTGAATGTAGCAACAATAACAATAACATATGCATATAAATCAGGTAATCAATGGACTATCTGTCCGAACATTATAGTTTTATCTGGCTAACTATTGACTATTAGCCGATTCGAACCTACTTGACATAATAAATATTCTAACTTTTGTTAGATACAATACTGGTCGATCCGTCCTAAACATACTTCTCCAAGGTTCAACTGATCCTAATGGTTTTGCGAGCTCATTGATAACCTATCTCTACTTTGTGTATTCCTTTTTGTGTGTAACATCGTTTTGGACTTATATTAGTTAGGGGCTACTAGCTAAAGTATAGGGCGCGACTCCATACCAGTCCCAACTGGTCATCTAATATCTGAGTCAGGTACTTAGGGTTAACTGCCCTATTCAAATTTCATTTCCTTGAAAACAATCTTTACAAATGATTTACCCTTGAAATCGTATCTTTATAAAATAAGGAAGTCATACTCTTTGCTTTACTCAAAGTAATTATACCATGATATATGCTTTACAAAACAATGTTGATGAAAAAATAAAATCAATAGGGTTATCTATCCCTTTAAAATAAGTTAAAGCCCTTTTTAACTCAGAAAACATTAGGCTATAAAGCAAAAACAATATCTTCGAAACCATTGTTTAAAACCTTAAACAATCCCTTTTGAAATCGTAGAAAGCATCCCTTTTGAAATCATTGAAAGCATCCCTTTCGAAATCATTGCTTAAAACCTTAGACATCCTCTTTCGAAACCATTAAACATATCTTTTGAAAGCATTGGAAACATTCCTTAGAAACACTTGAAAACATACCTATCGAAACACTAAAATCATACCTTTCGAAGGCATTGAAAACATACCTTTTGAAGGCATGGGGTTCAAGTAAGAAGTTATGGAAGCATAGCTTCGAAACCAATTAAAAGTATTACTTTCGAGACCATAGTTTGAAAACAAAAGATACTACAAAGTATAAAAGACGACATATTCGAAATCTATCCTTTCGAAACCATTGCCTCCGTAACAATTGGTAAAAGCGACTAAGACACCCCTTTCAAAAGAATTGGGAAGGTGGCTTTAATATTAAGAAGACGAAAGCCTTCCTTTAGAATACATTAATTTAAGGTTATAAAGAAAAACGACCTCTAACTAATGCGAAAGGTATTAATACGGCAGCTAGGGTATCGAAGGGGTTCAAAATCGGCAACCCATTTGAAAGCTTCTTTTAAAAAACCGTGACGCCCCACTCCGAGACTCACATTAGCAAAGAGTATTACTAGGTAACACCGTCTGCTAATACGGAGAATAGAGTTGGATAGGAGCGACCATCTATAGCCTTGTCTTAATTATCTATTGAATACGCCGACAGTTGCTACTTCTTTCTCAAATGAATCGACATATCCAGCAAATACTTAATACAAAGCCATAGGTGGCTGAAGGATCTATCAAAACAGAATATAACAACTCAAATGTAATACACATCACAGAACAGTGGATCATCACATGCATTTACACATATACAGATACATTACAGAGTATACAAAATGACACATGTCAAGTGGTAAAGCAAGCCACAATATACAGGCGAGTCAAAATAATACACATCAGAGTTACAGCCAAAAAGGGCTACACAAAAAGCTATAACAAAAAGGAGCTAGCAGAATAGTCCATGCGGAAGCAAAATAGGCTAAGTCCAATATACCTAACCTGAAACATCTCGGTCTGACCCGAGTATAAAATACACGGGTCAGTCTAGCTAAACAAATCAGTTAGATAAACTAAATGATAATGTACATACAAAGTCATAAAGTACCACAAATATCTCCAAAAGAGATAACCAGATCATCTAACAAAAGACGAACCAAAACAAGCCTCATATCATAGGCAACTCAAATAAACAAAGGATATGAATATCCCAAAACAAGCCCAAAAGGCAAATAACAAATACCAATAAAGGTAACACAAGTTTCCACAAGGTAATCGCTATATATCGTGTGGTTCAAAGGACCTACACCGAAAGGCGATACACTAGGGAAATATAATTATCAAGGCAAACAAAAGATGCTCGAGCTCAGTACTGTATAACAAGGATCCACACGCCCGAAGGCAACGCCCGAAGGCAACGAACCGTAGTGGTGAAGGTCCGGAGACCCAGTTCTGGACACCACTAATTGGTAGAATGTGTCACAACTCTCAGAAAGGAACCCGGAAAATGTTAACGTGAGTCCCATACTCCACGTTCGCACTAAACGGTTTACTAACCGTTAGTCAACTTCACACTCAAAGCAGTACAAAGTTCACCTCATCTCATCGGTAAACCAGACCCAAAGGTCAAAACGGTCAAACGAATAGATTAGGAATTAACTGAAAAGATAAACCCACGTGTTCATAGCACGCGTTTTATTTAATCATTTAATTCTCCTCCCTCTTCGCTCGAAGTGCAAAATTGTATGTGTGTTTTAAATAGAAATTATAAAGTGGAGAAACGATCTTTTAATACAATTAAAAAGATCATTTTATAAAACCCATGTACGAAATCAAAAAGGAATCATCAAAGTCAAAAATGCGATAACAACTGATTGGACCGACACGAATCGATCAAAATTGGAAAAAAACCAAGCAAATAAATAAATTGGGCTGAGAGAAGCAGGTCAGTCGACTGACTGCAGAGGCCAGTCGACTGATTGCAGAGGCCAGTCGATTGATCCAGAAACCTGAAAGTTTCGGCTTCTACAGTCAGTCGACTAACTACAGAAGCCAGTCGACCGATCCAGAAACATGCAACCTGAAACTTTCTGTTTCTACAGCCAGTCGACTGTCTACAGAGGCCAGTCGACTGACAGGCACTGGAACTGTTTTTTTAGCCTATCAAAATGAAGAGCAAACTCTTCCAATTTGCGATCGGACGAGCAATGGGCGCTAGGGGTTTATGCCAATCGACAACCCAGCCCTATTGGCTCTTCAATACACCACCAAAAGCATGTTCATACATCAAAGCTAGGATTTTTAGAGTTTTTGACTTCAAAACACCAAAAATTGAAATGTTCACCAAATTGATTCAAATCAAAAGCAAACGAACATAAATAAGTGTTAGGAATTCATACCTAACATCAATGATATCTAGAGAAGTAGATGTGAGTTCAAAACTCACCTTTTTAACTCAAAAACAAAGATGAGAAGCTCAAATGCAAAGAAAAGATCAACCACTCTTCACTTCTACTCTACAAGCTCCAATCTAAGATCAAAACAAGTATTTCCTAAATTAGGTTATAGGAAATTTCTGAAATTGGAGAGAGATTGAGATGGAGAAGGTGAAAAGAAGGCTTACCTAAGCTTCTCTTTGATTTTGGAGCAAGAATTTGAGTTTGCAAAAGGAAACTAGGGCTTGGAATTTCTATTTCCCATTCTCTTCCCCCATTTTCAGTTGAGCTAGAGTTATAAGAAATGAGATGAGTGAATGGATGAAGAGTTAATGAGTTAGGTTAAAAAGTAGGGTTAGTGGGCTGAAACCCAAACCCAAAAGCCCAAAAAGAAAATAGCAAAATTCAACTCGCTTCAAACATATCGAAGCTTATACTCAAAAAGATCGCAAATGCCATTTTGGACTCAATGGAAGTGGTCCCGAGTCCTAATTTGACCGTTTGCAAAAAGTGACATTTCGGACTTAAATCCGACTAACGACGCTATACTTAAATAAAACATTTAAATATACCATCGTAAAATATGCGGGTTGTTACAAAAACAAAGGCAAGTTAATGGATTTGAAAGCAAATAAAAGTGGCTTCAACCCTTTCGAAAGCATGCTTTCGACACTGTCAATTCCTTCCGCTTTTCTCTAATACACTACGTACCAATTGCTTAATACCATATGCATTGGTTCGAATGAGTGTGAAAGGTTTACTGGATATGGTGACGGAAGCAAGCAATGGAAGTGGCGAAGTTGTAATTCGAAACAAAAATGATTTTATGCTTTTTAAAGTAATTCCTTTTCACCTAACTTGCATAATTTGTCAAAATATGATTGGTTGCCAATTCTTTACCAAAATTCTTTTCAAAATAGGCTGCCGAACTCAGCATTTAACAATTGAAACATTTCAAGAAAATAAGCCATTTTCCTGAATAAAACATTTAAGTCCTCTAACTTAAATAATTTAGTAACCATAGTGAAACACTCAGGAAAAATCCTAAAATATCGCAATAATTTGCTTTAATTATGTTTTCTAACATGTATAAATTTCAGACCCGAAAGCATTATGTAATTGCTTTAAATAATTTAAACCCAAAATTAACTATTTCCTCTCATTGAAAATTCATAATAAATCCACAATCACTTAGAAAATTATGAAACTTGAAACTCACTTCTAAAATAGTGTTTTTGACCATACATCAAAAATGCAACTCATTTGGCTGTCATTTGATAGGTTTTCTAATCCAAACATATCATAAAATCTATATTAAACCATATAAATCAACAACAAGCATATATATATATACATATATATATCCATTTTAACAAACATAACATGACATATTATTTGCAAACATAGTTTGGATCTAACTTGAAACAAAAATCATTATCAAAAGTGAGATGTTTATTCACCTTGGCTTTGTGTTAAGAATGCTGAGATTTGGATTAAAGTTGATTTCCTAAGCTCTTGACCTTGAATCTCCTAGCTTTAATCTTTGGTTCCCCTTCTCTTTAATAGCCGGCCACACCTCTTAGGTTTTTGGTTAGTTTGTAAATGCAAATGAATGAATGAAGTGGAGAATGAGAGGTTTTTAGGATATAAGGATAAGGCTCTTCCTATTTTGCCCTTCTTATTTTCCTTCTCCTTATCTTAAGTTTTAGTTACTTATTTCAGTTCATTCATAAGGCACGACTCAAGTTTGATTATCTAATCTCAACCTCCTCTTAACCTTCTACAGTATTCAATTTAATTTATCTAATTAAATATTCTAAATAATGTTAGTCAAAATAAGGGTCCTTACAGACTCCCCTCCTTAAAGAATTTCGTCCCTAAAATTACGATAAGGTACTAATAACAATCAAACATAAACGTAAAACATACCATCAAACATGTTAGGATAAGTATCTCTAATTCTGCTCTCGGTTTCCCAAGTGTAGTCTCTCTCGTCATCACTCCACTGTACTTTGACTAATCTGACTGTCTTGTTCTTTAGTCTCTTCTCATCTCTCGCAACTATACGAACTGGTTTTCTAACTATAGTCATATCCAGTTCCACTACTAGCTCCTCTAACATAGCCGGTGTTTGGATCTCGAATACACTTCCTTATATGAAATATAGAAAATATTTTGGAATCCTGCCAAACTCTTCGGTAACTCTACCCTATACGCGAGTTTCCCGATCCTTTCTATAATAGGAAATGGTCTAACGAATCTTGGTGCCAATTTTCTTGATTTTCCAAATCTGATCACAGTTTTCATCGGTGAAACTTTTACGAAAAATGATCTCCTACCATGAACTCAAGTCTTTCCGTCTCTTATCAGCATAACTCTTCTGCCTAGACCGAGCTTCCTTTATTCTAGCTCGAACTAACTCAATCTTTTATGCAGCTTCTTTAACCAAATCCAGACCAAGAATTAATCTATCACCAGTTTCTAACCAACAAACAAAAGATTTGCATGGTCTTCCAAACAAAGCTTCAAACTGTGCCATCCCTATACTAGTCTGATAACTGTTGTTATACAAAAACTCGACTAAGTGTAGATGGTCTTCCCATGATCCTCCGAAATCTAGCATACAAGCTCTTAACAAATCTTCTAAGACTTTTTTAACTCTCTCTGTTTGCCCATCTGTCCGTGGATGGTAAGCGGTACTCATTTTGAGCTTGGTACCTAAAGTCTCCTGTAGACTCTTCCAGAACTCACTAGTGAATAAGGAATCTCTGTCACTTACTATACTACTAATTATTCCATGCAGTCTAACTATATTCCTTATGAATAACTTAGCTAAGTCTGGTGTTGTCCTGTTCAACTTAACGGGTATAAATTGTGCAATTTTAGTTATCCATCCAATATAATCCAGATACTCTCATTTCCTCTATTCGACCTTGGCAACCCGTCTATGAAATCCATTGAGATAGAATCCCATTTCCAGACTAGAACATCTAAAGGCTGAAGTAATCCACTCGGTTTCTGATGTTCGACTTTACCTGTTGACAGTTCAAACACTGCATCACCCATAATCCTACATCTCTCTCCATACCATCCCAGAAGAAACTCCTCTTCATATCCCGACACATCTTGGTCCCCCCAGGACGAATCATAAATTTTGATCAATGACATTCTCTAAGGACCTCCTTCCTTAGGTTTTCTACATTCGGGAAACATAATTGTCCCTTCTTTCTCAACCACCCACTCTGGTCAAGACTAAAATCCTTCAGACCATCAATCTCGATTCCGGCCTTTAGCTTTCTAATCTTCTCAGCTAACACTGGGTCATCTCTCGGCTTAGATGCAATCCTTTCGATCATCATCGGTAGAACTTCTAAACATGATAACATGACGGTTTCTCGACTAGAACTAGCCTCAGATGTCCATTTTACTCCGCATGTAGTCAATGCTTCTAAATCTTTCCACTCAACTATCATTGCCAATACTACATTCTGATGTTTTCTACTAAGTGCATCTTTAACCTTATTTCCTTTTCCTAGTGTGTGCTCAATACCAAAGTCGTATGAAACTATGAACTCTAACCATCTCTGTTTTCTCATATTCAACTCCTTCTAAGAGAATAAATATTTTAGCGACTTACGATCTATAAACAGCTCGAACCTTTCTCCCAAAAGGTAATGTATCCACACCTTCAATGCAAAAATTACCGCTGCTAATGTCAAATCATGAGTTGGATATCTAACTTCATGCGGTCTGAGCTGTCGAGAAGCATAGGCAATCACTTTACCTCTTTGCATTAGCATGGCTCCGAATCCTGTTCCACATGCATTTGTGTATACCACCAAATCCTGATTCCCCTATGGAACAACTAACACATGTGCATTAGTCAATAAATGTTTCGGTTTCTGGAATGCCTCCTCACACTTATCAGTCCAAACAAACTTCACATCTTTCCAAGTTAGCCTAGTCATCGGTGCTGTTATTCGCGAAAAATCCTTAATGAATCTCCGGTAATAGCTAGCTAACCCAAGAAAACTCTTTATCTCAGTCACTGTCTTGGGTCTCTTCCAGTTATTCACTGCCTCGATCTTGGCCGGATCAATTGACAATCCTTTCTCTGAGACTTCATGACCAAGAAACTTAACTTCTTTCTTCCAAAAGTGACACTTCGAAAACTTTGTCTTCAACTGATGATGTCTCAGTGTCTCAAGCATTACCATTAGATGAACTTCATGATCTCTTTCATCCTTGGAATATATCAATATATCATCTATGAATACGAATACAAATCTGTAAAGATGCTCCCGGAAGATTCTGTTCATCAAGTCGACGAAGAATGTTGGCGCATTTGTTAGACCAAACGACATCGCTAACCATTCATATGACCCATATCTGTTCCTAAACACCATCAAAAGAATATTATCCTCTGCTACTTTAAGTTGATGGAACCTTTTTGCCAAATCCAACTGAGAAAATATTTTGGCTCTACTAACTGGTCGAACAAATCATCAATCCTAGGTAACGGATATCAATTCTTTATCGTCTTCTCATTCATCTTACAATAATCGATACACAACCTCAACGATCCTTCCGGTTTCTTAACAAATACTATGGCTGCTCCCCAAGGCGAACTGCTTGGTCTAATAAAATTCTTACCGTCTAAATCCACCAACTACACCTTTAGCTCCATCATCTCGGTAGGTGTCATTCTACTTGGTGGTCTACTCATAGGTTTAGATCCTAGTACTAAATCTATACGAAACTCAATGGCTCGTTTCGACAGTAGTCCTACTACAGGCTCAAAGACATCTACGAATTCTCTAATAACGAAGACTCGACTCAACTCGTCTTCATCGTCCATAACACCCAACAAAGCGTTAACCACAAAACTAGGGTTTTCTACGGAGTATATAATCCGATCACTATAATTAGAGTGTCTAAGTGATATTTTCCTATCATGAAAAAATATCCTGGCATCATACTTACTTAACCAATTCATACCCAAAATAATTTTAAACCCTACGACATCAAATACATGTAAACTACAAGCGAATATATGACCTAACAATTCAAACTCTAACTGATCACATCTCATCCCAAGCATCGCGTACCCTCCTATCGAATTTGCAACCCTTAAGGATGTAACTAGGTATGAAGGTTCTAGGTTAAGCTTGTCTACCAAATAATGAGATATAAAAGAATGTGATGCACCATTATCAAATAGAACTCTAACTGACACACCATGAATCAAAAGCGTACCTCCCAACATAGCTTTTCCTTTCTCCTCTGCTGTTGGTCTTGAGGTAGCTGGTTCCAATGCAAACACTTTTCCCTTTCCATCCTTGGCCGGTTCTTTACACTGGTTCTTACAATGTCCAATCTGATCACAGTTGAAGCATTTCACTCCTTTCTTATCAGCAAACTTCTTTGCTTTGCCCGTATGACACTCGTGAGCAAAATGTCCCTTCTTATCGCACTTGTAGCAAACTACTTCAGCCTTCCCTTTCTTGGCTGCTCCTCCTTTCTGAGCTCCTTTCTTATGGTAAAAATTTCTCTTTTGGTTCTGCCCACCTTGAGTTTCCACTACTTTGTTACCATTAAAGAAAGCGAGCATCTCCTCATTCCTCAAAGCCATCTCAACAACTACATCACACGAATCCCTAATATGTGGTAAAGTTGCTTTAGCAAGCTCAGATCTCAATCCGCGGATAAACTTCTCATTCTTTTTTATAATAGTATCAACCGTAGCATATCAATATCTCAATAATTCCTCAAACTTGGTAGCATACTCAAGCACTATCTTGTCTCCCTGCACCAACTCAGCAAATTTCCTGAGCAGAGTTGATTTGGCGATCTCTGACATCAATCTTTCCTCAAACCTCCTTTTGAATTGCGCTCAAGTCATAGCCTCTTCAGCTACTCCTATAGTAACATTGTTCCACCAGTACAGTGCTGCTCCTTGTAACTATCAAGATGCCAATCTCCTTTTCTGCTCATCGTTAAGTCCTAAATCAGCGAAAATCCTTTCGCAATAAAGCAACCAGTTCTCCACTTCAATTGCATCCTCAGTCCCGATAAACGGCTTTCCTTTAAGCCTGGCATATTCTATGCTTAATACTGCATAGTTATTAACCATCAGAGCTTCTTGATTTCCTCCTCCAACATTTCCTTCGACTAATCCCACAGCAGCTCCAGCTTCCATCACGTTGACGAAGAACCGATACATAACTCCCATATCAACTTGCGGTGCTCCAGCACCCACATTAGCAGCTTGTGCCCGACCTGGATTCCTTCTAGTGTTTGGTCTGGCATTTCCATTAGTCGTGGTGCTTCCTCCACCAAGGTTAACTCTTTCATTCCTAGCATCCATGTCTTACTTTCTTAAAATCTGCACTCGAGTCTTTGTAAGATATAAAAGAATAGCCTAAAAGAGATGAGAGAATAGAGATAAAGCATATACTTATATATAGAAAATACATATGCGTTACTATAACGTTATCTCATACCCCAATCTTTTCTCTAGTTCCTTAGGATATGTTTCTCAAAATCATTTTAAGTTTTCATAAACCTATGCTCTGATACCAAGTTGTAACATCCCTTATTTTGAGGCCCGAAGCTAAGTGCTACAGTAGTTGCAGTCATCTATTAGTATTAACTTCCAGTGACAAAATACAGTAATACTAATGATATCCATAATATCAGAAGCACGTGAATATGAAATAAAATCAACACAGATTTCAAAAAAAAAAGCTTTTCTGATTACATTTCAAATCAATATTTCATATTCAATTACATAATCCCAAAACGATTCCCAGGTTTTGGTCAAATATAATTATTACAAAATACACCAAAAGCGACATATGATGATGCCCCTTTCGATGATAAGAGTACTAGATAGATAGACATATCAGTCATAAATACATCACAGTAGGAATACTACTAAATAACTCCTATATAGCTAGCTTTGCCTCTTGCATGTCTTTTGAAGCTTATTCGTCCAACCTACTAAACCTGAAAAGTCCTTAACTCTCAATCTACTCAAATTTAATTTTGAGCACCCAGGTGTTTAACGGGAAAACATAAACTTTGAGTCAGACAAAAAGCCTAGTGTGAATAATTCTATTACATAACGGTTTACTGATATTAAGTGAGACCACACCGCTTAGTGGAACGGGTTTCCCCTCACTAGCATCCTTTTAAAATCATATCCTTTGCAAATCAAAATCCTGCAATCAAACTGATTGTAGCAACAATAGCAATAACATATATTCATATAAATCAGGTAATCAGTGGACTATCTGTCCGAACATTATAGTTTTATTTGGCTAACTATTAACTACAGGCTGACTCGGGCCTACCAGACATAATAAATATTCTAACTTCTGTTAGATACAATACTGGACGATCCATCCTTAACATACTTCTCCAAGGGTCAACTGATCCTAATGGTTTTGCGGGCTCACTGATAACCTACCTCTACTTTGTGTATTCCTTTTTGTGTGTAACATCATTTTGGACTTATATTAGTCCCAACTGGTCATCTAATATCTAAGTCATGTACTTAGGGTTAACTGCCCTATTCAAATTTCATTTCTTTGAAAACAATCTTTACAAATGGTTTATCCTTGAAATCGTATCTTTATAAAACAAGGAAATCATACTCTTTGCTTTACTCAAAATACTTACGCGATGATATATGCTTTACAAAACAATGTTGATGAAAACATAAAATCAATAGGGTTATCTATCCCTTTGAAATAAGTTAAAGCCCTTTTTAACTCAGAAAACATTAGGCTATAAACCCAAAACAATACCTTCGAAATCATTGTTTAAAACCTTAAACAATCCCTTTTGAAATCATAGAAAGCATCCCTTTCGAAATCATTGAAAGTATCCCTTTCAAATCATTGCTTAAAACCTTAGACATCCTTTTTCAGAACCATTAAACATATCTTTCGAAAGCATTGGAAACATTCCTTAGAAAGACTTGAAAACATACCTTTCGAAACACTGAAAACATACATTTCGAAGGCATCGGGTTCAAGTAAGAAGTTATGGAAGCATAGCTTCAGAACTAATTAAAAGTATTACTTTCGAAACCGTAGTTTGAAAACAAAACAAACTACAAAGTATAAAAGAGGACACATTCGAAAGCTATCCTTTTGAAACCATTACCTCCGAAACAATTGGTAAAAGCGGCTAAGACACCCCTTATAGAAAGCATTGGGAAGGCAGCTTCAATATTAAGAAGACGAAAGCCTTCCTTTCAAATATATTGATTTAACGTTATAAATAAAAGTGGCCTCTAAATATCGAAGGGGTTCAAAAGTAGAAACCCTTTCGAAAGCTACTTTTAAAAAACAAAGGCAAGTTAATGGATTCAAAAGTTAATAAAAGTGGCTTCAACCCTTTCGAAAGCATGCTTCTGACACCGTTCATTCCTTCCGCCTTCTCCAATACACTACGTACCAATTACTTGATACCATATGCATTGGTTTCAAATGGGTGCGAAAGGTTTACCGGGTATGGTTACGGAAGCAAGCAATGGAAGTGGCGAAGTTGTAATTCAACTGATTTTATGCTTTTTAAATTAATTTCTTTTCACCCAACGTGCATAATTTGTCAAAATATGATTGGTTGCCAATTATTTACCAAAATTCTTTTCAAAAAAGGCTGCTGAATTCAGCATTTAACAATTAAAACATTTTAAGCAAATAAGCCGTTTTCCTTAATAAAACATTTAAAAGATTTAAGTCCTCTAACTTAAATAATTTAGCAACCTTAGTGAAACTCTTAGGAAAAATCCCCAAAAATCCCCAAAAATCACAATGATTATTTTTAATAATGTTTTCTAACACATATAAATTTCAGACCCGAAAACATTATGTAATTGCCTTAAATAATTTAAACCCAAAATTAACTATTTTCTCTCATAGAAAATTCATAATAAATCCACAATCACTTAGAAAATTATGAAAATGGAAACCCACTTCTAAAATAATGTTTTTGACCATATATAAAAAACGCAACTCATTTGGATGTCATTTGATAGGTTTTCTAATCCGAACATATCATAAAATCTGTATTAAACCATATAAATTATCAACAACCATATATATCGATTTTAACAAACATAACATAGCATGTTATTTGCAAACATAGTTCAGATCTAACTTGAAATCGAAATCATTATCAAAAGTGAGATGTAAATTAATTATTCACTTTGGCTTTGTGTTAAGAATGTTGAGATTTGGGTTAAAGTTGATTTCCTAAGTTCTTGATCTTAAATTTCTTAGCTTTAATCTTTGGTTTCCCTTCTTTTTAATAGTCGGCCACACCTCTTAGGTTTTGGTTTAGTTTGTTAATGCAAATGAATTAATGAAATGGAGAATAAGTAGTTTTTAGGATATAAGGATAAGGCTCTTCCAATTTTTCCCTCCTTATTTTTCTTCTCCTTATCTTAAGGTTAACTACTTATTTTAGTTCATTCTTAAGGCACGAATCAGGTTTGATTATCAAATCTCAACCTCCTCTTAACCTTCTACATTATTTAATTTAATTTATCTAATTAAATATTCTAAATAATGTTAGTCAAAATTAGGGTTATTACAATTGCCTATAAGGTCTGACTGAAGTACCTTCTAGAGGGAGGTCGGGTAAGTCTTTGGTTTTTTTAAGATAGCTAACCAAATGCACCAGACGAAAGACCTAAATCATCACCTAATATGGTGATAAGGGGTGCGATCTATGTTGAGATCATTACCTAAAGATGGTAACAAAGATATCAATCAAAGCCTAAATCACTAACTAAAGAGTACTAAGGGGAAATCTTCTAGATGAAGATCAATAAAAAATGAGCCATTAGTGCTCCCAAAGCAAAAGCAATCTTCTAGAGGAAGATCAACCAATAATGGGCCATTAGTGCTTCTAAAGCAAAAGCAATCTTCTAGAGGAAGATCAATTAAAAATGAGCCATTAGTGCTCCCGAAGCAAAAGCAATCTTCTAGAGTTAGATCAATTAAAAATGAGCTAGTCGAGCACCAAAGAAAATACAAAGCAATCTTCTAGCAGAAGATATATCAAATATGAGTTGTTGTGCTTCAAAAATAAGAAAGTGGGATTTCTTCGGTAATGCAAAAGAAAGTGTTATCTCCATATGGATTTTCTGGTCTTCTATTCAGATTATTGCCCGAATGATTTCTAGTCTTCCATTCATATTATTGCCTGACAAATTTTCTGGTCTCCTATTTATATTATTGCCAGAATGGTTTTCTGGTCTTCTATTCAAATTATTATTACCAGAATGGTTTTCTGGTCTTCTATTTATATTATTATTGTTAGAATGGTTTTTCAGTCTTCTATTCAGAGATTATTATCACCAGAATAATTTTCTGGTTCTCTATTCAGAAATTATTATTACAAGAAGGTTTTCTAGTCTTCTATTCAGAAATTATTCTGGCCAGACAGATTTTCTGGTCCTCTATTCAGATGAATTTTCTGGTCTTCTAATCAGGAGTTGGGTTTTTGATATTCTATACATGATATTGCCAAAAGAGTTTCTGGTCCTCCATCCTATGACATTTCTAGATGGTTTTTCGATTTTCTGTTCAGGAAATTATAATTCTTAAATGACTTTCTAGTTTTCTATAAATCATTATTGGCAGATAATTTTATAATCTTAATTCTATGGGATTTTATTTAAGTAAAATTGTTGCCAAATAGATTTTTGGTCTCTTCAAGCAAGTCTATATCTTCCAAAAGTAACATTGAGTTATGAATGAAAAATCATTTATGATCTTGTCAAAATCTAGAAAGGTTTACCCAAATAAAATTTAGAAGTTAATAATGAAGATCATAGTTTGCTTTATGTTTTGCAGGAAGACAAGGTTGGAAAGGAAACATTGCAAAGAACTAGAAAAGTTAGGAAATCTTGGTTACACTAAAGTGTAAAAAGCTTCTTTTGTACAAGGAGGAGGGCAAATGTTATCTATATATTATTCAAAGGGAATAAAATGAAGGCAAGAGAATATGATGTCGAATCAATGAGTCTACAATTAGGATTCCAAGATAATATCATAACAAGCATAAGAAGGTCAAATCTGAAGTGATATTGAATCCAAGGGCGACATGGGTTATTACACTTATAACCGTAAAGCAATGTCGAACTTATTGACAAATGAAGATACCAGACTTGGAAGCATAAAGTATCTCGCACAGGCAAAAGCATTTCACACCAATACAAGAGTAGTTGATGACGAACCTATTGTAAGCAATGTCATGCCCTAAAGGATATCGCGCATCATCAATGCGGCATGGAATGTTGCACCTCATCAGTATGAAAGTCAATATTGAAGACTAGCAAGTGGAAAGATATCGAAAGCCTACTGACATAGTGATGTTGTGCTCCATCAATAAAGGAGAGGAGGATATTACATGTCATCCATGCTGCACTTAATCAATGCTACATATCGTTCATGTCGCGCTTTATCAATGCTGCATCCCATTGATGCCACATGTCATCAGTAACTAGTTAAAGATTTTTAGGTTTAAAGAAACCATGTATATGAAGTTATCGTCTACTAATAATGTACAAAAAGCATGTCGCATTACAGCAATGACGCCTCTCTTCAATGTCATATATCGTTGATGTCTCGTCTCGTCTGTATCGTATATCATTAGTAAGTGATATTGTCGAAAGCTAATGCTACACTTCATCTAGGTAATAGTTGATGTTAAATTCTAGGTGATGTCATCTCCCTTTGATATCGTAAGTTCTTAGCCTTCAAAGAATGTCGTAAGGTGGCATTGACGATGAAGAACATCAGTATCTACAAGAGTTATCGTATGTTACCGACGTCACACATCATCAAAGTGAAAGAGGGTGTTATCAATCATTAATCCAGCATGATACCACATATCAATAGCATAATAGGGGTTATCGAAAAACAACGATGCATCTTGTAGCTTAGCAATGCGGCAAAGAATGTCGTATGTCTTTGCTCCTTGAAGGAATACCGAAGATCATAAAAACAAAGCGTAGCACTTGGCGCCATCAAGATTGTTGATGCCGAAAGCCAAGCATGCTGGAGGTGACATGTGGCAACCATGCCACTCCTCCCAACCTCTATAAATATGGACCTAGAAGCATGGAGGAGGGGGGCAACCATTTCTTTTCTCTCTTCTCAAAATTAAACAATTGTAACCCTAAATCAAATTGGGGAAAATCTTGAATTAATTGTAAAACTTACAATTTAATATGAGCAAGGACTTAAACAACAATCTAGCATAGCCCATCTACTCTAATTGTGCAACTTTGAAATGAACATACATATAATAAAGCTCTTTGAGCCCTAAGTCTCATCTTGATTTTGTCTCACATAAAATCACATGAACTTCACCCTAAACTAATGTTTATATGCATGACCTCTGTTTTGCTTAATACATATGAACAACGGATTGTGAACCATGAGGATTGTTTACTAGTTCATTAGCGAATGCTTAATTAACTATTTCACATACTTGCAACTTATTCTTTCTCTTCTATTGAACATATGACATGAGCTTTCAAATAACTTTGTTAAAGTTCATGGGCATTCTGGAGTCATCCCTAAATGGCATTATTGTGTGCTAAGCCATGAATGGTGGTCTAGCTCTTTATTTATTAGCACTATTTGATCATCAACTAAGCTATGCTTAGTTATGCAATCAAGGTGGCAAAAACCAAGTTTAAGCTCACCATACTTGGCTTCATGAGGTGTTATACCCATTTTTGGTTTAACACTTTGTTCCTTTCAGTATACACATGCTTCCTTTGTGTTTTGATATAAACCAAACTATTTGATTACTTTATCAAAACACTTATTCCTACTTCCTGAAGCTTGTTTAAGTCCATAAATGGATTTAAATATCTTGTAAGCCTTACCCTTACTCTCACTAACATCTAAACCCTTGAACTGCAACATATTGATGGTCTCTTCTAAATCACCATTTAGAAATTCGGTCTTTATGTCCATTTTCCATATTTCGTAGTTATAGAATGCAGCAAAGCCAGGATCTGAATGGACTTAAGTACGGCTATGGGTGAAACTGTATCATCGTAACCTTGAATTTAACGAAACCCTTTCGTAGTTAGCCTAGCTTTATAAGTCTCCTGTTGTTCATATGCATTTAGCTTTTTCTTAAAAACCATTTGCAGGCAATAGGTTTTATCCCTTTGGGTATGTCAAACAAAGTTCACACTTTATTTTCATACATGGGATCCATCTCGGATTTCATTGTTCCAAGCCAGAGTGATGAGTCTTTACTCTGTAGTGCTTGTTGGAATGACAAAGGAGTGTCATCATATGAGATACAATCCTTCTTCTCACTATCCATAAGGAAACCATAATATCTCTTTAGTGCGTGAGATTCCCTACTAGACCTAATATGTTGCTTGTTTTCGTATATAGGTGAATTTGGTTCTCCCATTGGTTTGGCCTCAATGTTAGTTTCTTGGATCTCATCCTAGTCTACAACCTCGTTGTTAATTTCTTTTGATAGAAATTCCTTTTCTTAAAAGACAACATGTTGAGAAACAATAACTTTTTCATCCTCGGTCTTGTAGAAAATATATCCCATCGAGCTTTTGGGATATCCTATAAATTTACACAATACCGATCTTACCTCGAGTTTATTTGGACCAACGTTCTTAACGTAGGCCAGATGACCCCACACCTTCAAATACTTGAGTTGGGGTTTCTTCCCATACCACATATCATATGATATCTCAGGTACAAATTTAGTGGGCATCAAATTCAACATATGCGCTGCGGTTTTCAATGCATATCCTCAATAGGACAGAAGTAGCTCAACCTTACTCATCATTAAATGAACCATATCTAATAAGGTTCAATTTCTTTGCTCTGAACACCATTGTGTTGTAGAGTATAGGGTGGAGTAACCTGAGAGATAATCCCATTATCTTTTAAGTACCATCGGAGTTCTTGTCCAACGTACTCACCTTTGATTAGATTAAAGTATTTTAATATTTTGGTTCATCTGATTCTTGATCTCATTCTTATGATCAATAAATTTCTCAAAGATATCGGATTTGTTCTTCATAAGATACACATATCCTAACCTCAAAAAATCATCAGTAAAGGTTACAAATAAGAACAGTTTTCTTTGGTAATTATAGGCATTGGGCCATAAACATCAGTATATACGAGCCCCAAGAGTTTATTAACTCTTTCATTGCTCCCACTGAAAGGGTTCTTAGTCATCTTATCTTTGAGACATGACTCACACGTGTCAAATGATTTAGAATCAAATGATGGGAGAAAACCTTTGGTTATTAATTTGCAAAATCATTTCTCACTAATGTCACCTAGCCTATAATGCCAAAGATAATTATAATTATATCGTTATTCGAAGAACTACTTATGGAACAGTAATATTTTGTATTGATGACATAAATTTCTTTATCTAAAATATGATCACATACTTTATTACCATATAAAATAATGTTCATAACATTGTTAGCATAGCGAAAAACATAACAAGTCTCAGAAAATCTAGACATAGAAATAATACCACAAATAAAGGCTTTTACAGAATAGCAGTTATTTAATATCAAAACAAATCCATTCAGCAAACTCAAATGAAAATCTACAACTGTCGCTGCATCTATGATAGACCCATTAGCAACTTGAAATCTTATTTCTCCCTTTGCCATGCGATGCCAGTTTTTAAGGCTTTGCAATAAATTACAAATGTGAGTTCCAGATCCAGTATCTAAAAACCAACATAGTTTATTGATTGCAAAACAACTTTGAATCACAAATATAACTGATGGAGTGACATAACCATTATGCTTCTTCTCTTTAACGATCTTCAAGTACTCTAGACAATTCCATTTCCAATGACCCTTTTTGTAACAATGAAGACATTTACCCTTATCTATAGTAGTAGTCTTCTTATTTTTCTTGTTAACCCATTTCTACTTCTTTGAACCTTTTGAAGATGACACGTTTCCCTTAGCTACAAGTACGGCCTCTTGATCCTTGGATGAAGACTCGGCTGACCTCAACATATTGAGGAGGTGCACAAGCCTTATGATCAATTGGTTTATATTATAGTTTAATATAAACAGCTCTTGCTGGAGAATAAGAGACCCAAGGATTAAATCTACCTGCATTTCGTTTCTTATCGCCACGTCCAACTATGCAAGTCTATCAATATAGCCTTTCATCATTGGAATGTAATCATCTACTTTTTGACCCTTGATCATTTTCGGATTGCACAGTTTCTCCGAAAGGTTATACCTTGCAGAACGGGACAATTCACCAAAAAGATCTTTGAGACTATCTAAAATCTCATGGATAGACATGTTTTCATGTTGCCTCTGCAATGGCTTGTCTAATGTAGACAACATAAAAACCTGGGCGATCTCTAGGTTTAAAACCCATTTCTTATAAGCAAGCCTAAATTCGGGGTCCACATCATTAGTTGGTTGTTCTTTTAGAGGTGTAGTTATCGACGACCAAAGATGTTCATAAGTCAACACTATGTTAATTGCTCTTAGCCAATCGACATAGTTTGGTCTGGTCAGTTTGTCACTTTTAGGAAACAATTTAGGTGCAGACATTTTTCTGCAAATTTTAAAATTAGTAGATTAGGACAATTTCATAGTAGATGTTCTTATAATATTAGTAAGGTTAAACTTTATGTTTTATTTTACTAATAAGCTTGCACCTATCTTTTATGTTTCTATGAACCCTAAGATGAAATATAAAAGCCTTTCAACTTCATCAGTGGGTGTAAGGACCCGTCTGCCTTGGTATTCTAACCTTGAGTTTTCACAAGAAGTCATGGCCCCACTGACGATGGATAACTCTTTATCAGTTTTATCATATACAACTCCTAACCCGTGGTTCCTTGTCCTAATCTCATTTCGACCTTAAGTTTGCTTAACAAATTGAAAGAGAATATTCGGTCGTACCTACCATTTTGCAGAAGTATAGTATATGTACCTTGAGTTTGCTTAACAAATACATATAGCTATTGTTTGCACAAAAAATGGACAAACACCTCAAAGTTGTATGATTTAGTAGATCTTATGTTGTTCTTAGTGATTTGGGTGATTTATGCAAATATATGAAAAGCAGGGGCTAAACTGTAAAAAGACACGTAGATTTATAGTGGTTCAGCCAGAATGTGCCTACGTCCACTTTATATGTTATTTCTCTTCTCTTGTTTTGATTACAAGTACAAAGCTTTGATACAAGTAAAAGAAAGTTGTTTGAAAGTTCTCTCCGTGCTTGAGCTCTCAAACTTGTCCCCCCTTGTCGTACCCCTGCCTCTCTATTTATAGAGTGAGGGTGGGAGCAGGGGTCTTGGATGTATATAGCTGCTGGTGGGCCTGGGCTGATGTGATCTGGCCTGGCACGTCTTGGTCCGGCAGCGTTTGGTCCGGTGGTAGGAGGTGAGTTGGTTCGACGAAGCATGGGAGGTGAGTTGGTTCGGCGAAGCATGGGAGGTGAGTTGGTTCGGCGAAGCATGGGGAGTGAGTTGGTTCGGCGAAGCATGGGAGATGAGCTGGTTCGGCGAAGCATGAGAGGTGAGCTGGTTCGGCGAAGCATGGGAGGTGAGTTGGTTCGGCGAAGCATGGGAGGTGAGCTGGTTCGGCGAAGCATGGGAGGTGAGCTGGTTCGGCGAAGCATGGGAGGTGAGTTGGTTCGGCGAAGCATGAGAGGTGAGCTGGTTCGGCGAAGCATGGGAGGTGAGCGGGTTCAGTAGAGCATGGGAGGTGAGCTGGTTTGGCAGAGCATGGGGATGAGTTGGTTCGGCAGAGCATGGGAGGTGAGCTGGTTCGGCAGAGCATGGGGATGAGTTGGTTCGGCAGGGTCGTTGCATGCGAAGCAGGTTGGATCGGCGAAGCTTTGGACCGGTGGTGAGAATCTACCCAACATTTTCCCCCCAAAGTGGGGTATATGCTGGCGTATGGCCTACTTTGTTTCCTCTTATTCGGTCGCTGAGCGCCGATCCAACTGGTCCGACATCCTATATTTGCCTATAAGTAGGGGCTGTATACTCTCGTTATTCCCTTCCAATTCAAGATAGCCGAACCAAACATTTCTGCCGAATCTAGCTCTCTGACGAATTGCTTCAGAATACCGAATCAAGTACTGCCGAACGAATTTACGTACTCTAAGTGCCGAATGATCATTTACTCTGGGTGCCGAATGAATATTCACTCTGGATGCCGAATGAACTTGATTCTAGGTGCCGAATGAACGTTCACTCTGGGTGCCGAATGAACTTGATAAACTTGATTTTTTCACTTGAAATTTCAGACTGCAAACACTTGCTCCTTTACTTCCTCTATTCTAACGACGTTCTTCTTTGTGTTTGCAGATAATGTCTCGTAAAGCGGAAACTCGATCAGACAAAAAGAAATCCGGGGGCGAAGGAGGTTCCTCCGCCGTGCCCCCAGCTCAGCCGAATCCAGAACGTCACGGACCTTCCCCGAGATCACTAGTGGATGGGTACGGCCCTCAGGAACTTCTGAACTCCCCGCCCGATTGCTTTCCTAGCTCCCTCAAGGAGGAGCAGCTTGATGTTATTTCCCGATCTTTTGGAATTGATAGGGCGCACTTGCTGTTGCCAGGGAGAGAAGTTATGCCGTACGAACCTCCTAAAGGGTACCTTGCCTACAACAGATACCACTGCATGTGTGGTGCCATTCCTCCTCTTAACGCTTGGGTAGCCAGCTTCCTCACATATCTAAAGGTGGACCCATTCCAGCTTCAACCCAACTCCTATGCTATACTAGTGGGCCTCTTTGTTATTTTTCAGAGGAAGTGTGGTCGTGCTCCTTCCAACCGGGAGATCCAGTACTTATATAATCTGAGGGGCTATAAGAAGGGGTCCCCATATATCAGCTTGGAGTCAGCTGTAACCTTTAAGCCGGTCTTGGATCTGTATTCTAAGTTCAGCATGTTCAAGAAGGAGTGGTTCTTTGTCAGAGACGACTCTGTTTCTATTCGGCGTTTCACCTCTGGATGTAAGTCGATGCTTTATTTATAATTTCCATTCTGGTTGCGATGCTTCTTCTCATACGTTTTCATTTTTGCTAGTGACAGGTGGCTTTGCGGTTGTGGAGACTGACCGCCTGGTTCAGACGGCGGCTGAGATAGAAGCTATCCCCGGGAGAGATAGATCAGCTGCCTACCTGATCAGGAATGCGACCCTTCTGGAGTATAACTTGATCCTCCCACAGCAGTCAGTAGTCAAGCTGAGGGAAACGGCGGAGGAGAGGGCGGCTGCTCAAGCTAAGGGAGGTGTCACGGTAGAGAGTGGCAAGAGGAAACCTTTCACGAAACCTCCAGCTGTCGGAGGTAAGAAACATAAGAAGTCGGACGGTCCTTCCCCCAGCAATTGTCCACTTACCCAGGGGGAGGAAGACGTAGAGGAGGAGAGAGGTGAGGGTGGAGATGGTCGGGAAGGTGATGATGGTGGCGATGGCATCGGGGCCTTGCTTCCTGGGCAGGCAGGCGAGATTCAGGAGTGGGCGGATGATGCATTTCGTCAGGCTTTCGAGGGGCTGGACGGAGAAACGGCTTTGGTAGAGAAATCCGGGAAAGCTGACAAGGCTAAGACCGGTGCAAGCGTGTCTTCCCAGACTGTTCCAGCCAAGGTGGCTCCGACGACTCAAGGTGAATTTTTGACTTCTACAGGCTCCATTTATGATAGGGACTTAGGAATATTTTATGATCCGCTCCCGTCCTGGAATGAAATTCAGGACTTATTGCAGTATCCTACTTCTCCTCAGGGTTTGTATATCAGACGTGTTTCCTTTCTTCTTTTAACTTTTAATTTATCGCGTTTCTTGAATTATGGATTAATGTAAGCTTGTGACACTAGTTCTTCATATCAGGAGCAGGTAAAACGGCCAAAGCCTCAGATCTTCGACACAGGCTTGAACAATACAAGCTTTCCAAAGCTTCCGCCAAGCCGAAGCCTTCGACCCACCGTTCCGGGGATGTAGTCGGCTACCGTCCTCTTCTCGGGGTTATTGAAGAGGGTATTCAAAGGAGAAAGAGGAGTCATCCCTCATCTGAACCTTCACTTGGTCCTCAGCCCCCAGTTCAGCCTCTTCATGATATCACGGAGGAGGATAGCGAGTTTGCACTCTCTCCGCACCCGTCCGAAAACCCTACCGTTATTCAGATTGATCGTCCTGACTTGGCTCGTAATCCATTTGCGGGTCATCCTGATCTGGATCCAAGTTCCCATGATATTACCTTTGACGAGGTTACTGGTGAGCACCTTCTTCCCCGCAATCCCATGGTACGGGTGCTCGATGAGGCTAAGTCCTTAGATCTCGATCTACTTACTACTCGGATAGTTACCATGGGAGACGAGGCCAAGGCTAATATTGATCGGGTGGCGGAGGAGACTAGGAAGCTGATAGGGCATCATGCCCGACTGGTTAAGGCTGGAGAGGAGATTGGGAGTGCCAACATCTGACTACGATTGATGGTTTCGGACCAGGCCAAACAGCTTGCTGATCAGGCCATTCAGATTTCTCAGCATGAGGCTGCCTCCGGGCGGTTGAGGAAGGCTATGGAGGAGGCTAGTAAGGCAGAACTGCGGAAGATGGAGGCTGCCTGCAAGGAGCAGATAAATATGGCCATCTCGACAGTGGATGAGGTTCGGAGGGCGGATCTTGAGCGGGTAGAGGAGCTGTCGGGGAAGCTTGAAGCCGCAGAGCTTGCTCAGGTTAGGCTGAAGGAGGAGATAGAGGCGATGCGGAAATCCCTTCAGGCTGACTGCTCGAGATACCGATTGGAGAGAGAAACTGCCGTTGGAAGGTTGTCGGCTTCCGAGGCCCGGATGAGGGAGTTTGAGGAAAATGAGGAGATGATGGACGAAATGCTTCAGGACATGTACTTCCGTACCTGGAAGCAGGGCAACCTATCCTGGATGGATGATTATCCCAGGGTCATGGCTAAGATCTATCTTCGGGCTTTGGAGGAGGCTAAGGCCGATGCGGATAAAGATGGTGGCGTGGTCTTCAGCATGGATGCGGTCACGGCTCAATTTGCCAAGGAGGAGAAGGTGGCGGTGAAGGAAGGTATGCGGTTGCTTGCTGCTGAGGAGGTAGGCGTGCAAGTAGAGGACGACGATCAGGATAGCCAAGAAGCAGGTGCTGGTAAGTCTTCCTTTTTAGTCTCTCCATTAACTTGGTTGCTTATTGCTAATGAATCCTTTCTTTGACTGGACAGGTGGTCAACAGGACAAGGATAAAACTCCAATGCAGCCGGCCCCTTGATTATACCTGGAAAGACTCTTTTTGTGGATTTGACAGGGTTGTATATGTTAGTTTTAAAACAGTGAAGTAGCCTTTAGGTTGTAATAATTTGCCACTTGTAATAAATAGTCTTATTTTTGACGTGTAATTCTTTAACTTAAGCTGATTTTGTCGTCTTCTGAATGTTTGTTGTTATTTTGACATGTCGTATGAGAAATATAGCTATGTATATTCTTGTAATTAAATTGTGTTTGATGTCGGGTTCTGGTTTAAAACATAATTTCATGACTTGCAATGTTAGCGTGTGGTGCGAACAAATTATAGTCATGTATTTGTACACAAAAGAAGAAAATACCGCCTTTCATGCTCTAATTGTAGATGGCAGTTTTGAGTATCTTGTATGACCGAGCATGGAAAGCAGTTGAATGCCCTGCCATCCGATTGTGAGTCCCTGCACGCATTGACGAGTATCTCCTACTCTGTATCCTGTACTTTAGGGGTTGTTATAAAGCTTTTTAAGTAAAATTGAAATAGGTGAAATAGTAAAACTTCCAATCACGGAAGGCCTTCGATGTGCTTAAGTTCGTGGCAAACGGGTTTTGTAGTCACTTTCCCTAGCTGTGGGTCTTGGAGACATTTGTCACCCATCTTACGCCTCCGCGGGGAGTTAATTCTTTTTTACCACAGCCGCACTTAAGACACATCGGAGCCGAGATCGCGCACAGTAACTACCCGGGCCATTATGGCCCGTAATCGTGGGTATTATTCGATTTACTGTGGCCGGCTAGCGTGGGTGCCGATCGTCAACTGTGAACTGCCCCTGGCTGGCCACATCTTATGTTGGGGCTTATAGTCGGTTCACAGTTGCCGGCGAGCCTAACGCCGTAATGAGCTGCCTCGGCTATAGTCGGCCTTCTCGGTGGCTTATAATCGGCTCATTACAGTTGGCTTTAAGGGCCGTCGCGAGCAATGAGTTAACCCGCAGCAGAGGGATGCCGGAGCGAAAGTGTCTCATTGGCGAGGGCATAGATTCGCATAGTACCTGTTAGGTTTTGTCCAGGAGAGGTTGCGCTGCGGAGCGCCTTGAATGAAAATGCTATTTGCACAGGATTTTGTTCAACAGAAAAGGATACAGTTAACAAGCAGCCAAGATATGAAGGAACAAGTTAAAAAGAGACAAGTTTTTTAAAGTGGTTCGACACGAAAATGCCTACGTCCACTGATTCTCTTTGTTAATTCACTTAATATGGGCAGTATGAGTTAAGAAAAGTATCGACGAAGGTGTTGGATGTTCCATGCCCTCTGGAACACCTCCCCGTCCACTGTTGACAAAATATAAGCTCCATTGCGAAGATCTTTATGAATTACATATGGTCCGTCCCAGATTGGATCTAGCGCTCCGGGGCGCGGGAAGATTCGCTTGAGGATAAGATCTCCTTTCTGTAAGCTACGATGCTTGACTTTGGAGTTGTATTGCGTTGCCACTTTTTGCTTGTGAGTTGCTGCCCTGGGGGGCTGCATCATTTCTTCTTTCCTCAATTAGATCCAGAGACATGAGGAGGAACTCTTCGTTCTCTTCTGGGTTGTAGTGGATCCTACGATGGGAAGGCACTATAGTTTCAATTAGGAGCATAGCCTCCGATCCGTATGCCAAAGAGAAAAGGAGTATGCCCCGTTGATGTTCTGAAAGACGTGCGATTGGCCCATAGTGCCGTAGGAGGTTCATCCACCCAAGCGCCCTTTGACTTTTCGAGTTTCTTTTTTATTAGAGTTTTGAGAATTTTGTTGACGGCTTCGACTTTTCCGTTTGCCTGGGAATAAGCTACGGATGAGAAGCTTTTGTGAATTCCATGCTCTTGGCACCAGTTGGCGAACTCCTCGCTGTCAAACTGAAGTCCATTGTCCGATATGATTTTGAATGGAACTCCGTACCTGCATAGAACATTTTTTGATCAAGAAGTTAATAACTTTTGCTAAAAATACTTTATTTAGGGGTTCTGCTTCCTGAGGGATGTGTTTGATTAAATAGTGATCCCATCGATTGAGAAGCAACTTGGTCTTTTTTAAATATGCTATGAGTCATTCTTCTCGAGCCTGGAATCCTACTAGTATTTGATTTACAATAAGTTGAGAATCGCTATGAAGACACAAAGAATTGGCTCCGATTTCTAAGGCAAGTTCTAATCCAGCTATCACTGCTTCATATTCTGCATTGTTGTTGGTGGCAGCAAACTCCAACCTTATAGCATAGTGCAGTTTGTTTCCCCTGGGAGTGATTATTACCACACCTGCCCCCGAGCCTTGTTCGTTTGATGCACCATCCACAAAGAGATTCCACTTGATATCTTCTGTTATTTCCAATTGCTCCTGATCTTCGTTGGTAGCGAACTCTGCAATGAAATTAGCCATGGCCTGTCCCTTGATGGCGGTGCGAGGGTGATAGGTGATATCATACTGACTCAGTTCAATGCACCATTTGAGTAATCGCCCAGAAGTGTCGGGACGATGGAGTACCTGCCTCAGTGGTTGATCGGTCAGAACTTTGATGGAATGGGATTGGAAGTAGTGACGTAGTTTTCGTGAAGTGATTAGTAAACAGTATGCTAGCTTCTCAAGTTTAGGATATCTAACTTCTGCCCCAGTAAACCTTTTGCTGACGAAGTAAACTGGCCGTTGCGTGCGGTTGTCTTCCCTTACCAAGGCAGCGCTTAGGGCGTGAGATGACACAGCGAGGTATAGGTATAATTCTTCTCCTTCGCTTGGAGTTGAGAGTACCGGTGGTTTCTGCAGGTGTTCGATTAAGTGAAGGAAAGCGGTCAGGCATTCGCCAGTCCATTCGAACTTTCCCTTGTCTCTCTTTAGGGCTTCAAAAAAGGGGACGCACTTGTCCGTCGCCTTGGAGATGAATCGGCTTAGAGCGGCCACTTTTCCGTTCAAACTTTGCATTTCCTTCCGAGTGGAAGGTATCTTGATATCCCTTAGCGCTCGGACTTGTTCAGGGTTTGCTTCTATCCCTCTGGCATGAATGATGAATCCTAAGAACTTTCCTGATGACACTCCGAAGGAGCATTTTAGTGGATTCAACTTCATTCCATATTGTCGAAGTACTTGAAACATCTTGCCTAGGTGGCTTACGTGATCTTTGGCTTTCCTTGACTTTACCAGCATGTCATCCACATATACTTCCATAGTTTGTCCTATTAGCCCCGCAAACATCTTGTTGACGAGGCGCTGGTAGGTGGCTCCTGCATTTTTAAGTCTGAAAGGCATTACCTTATAGCAGTATAAACCTCGATCGGTGATGAAACTAGTGTGGCCTTGGACGGGAGCATGCATAGGAATTTGGTTATATCCTGAGTATGCATCCATAAAAGATAGGAGTTCGTGCCCGGCTGTGCTGTCTACAAGTTGGTCGATTCTGGGAAGTGGGAAGCAATCCTTTGGGCAGGCGTCGTTTAGGTTGGAAAAGTCAATGCAGGTTCGCCACTTCCCATTAGCCTTTTTTACCAGCACCGGGTTGGCGATCCATTCCGGGTAGATAGCTTCTCGTATGAAGTCATTGGCGAGTAGGTTTTTTACTTCTTCATCGAGGGCCGCTGATCGCTCTGCCCCCATACTTCTCTTTCTTTGTTTTACAGGCGCCTTGGTAGGATCAATGTTTAATACGTGGCATGCTATGTCGGGGGAGATTCCGGTCATGTCAGCGTGTGACCAAGCGAATACATCCAAGTTGTGGCGGAGAAAATCGATGAGCTGTTCGTTCAATTCGGCTTTTAGTTGGGACCCAATTTTCAATAGTCTACTTGAGTCGTGCTTGTCTACAGATATAAACTCCATAGCCTCTGCAGGCTCGGCGGTGGCCTCCTCCTCTTTGTCCCTAGGGTCTAATTCATTGAAAGGGTCGCTGGTATATCGAAGAGGAGGGGCTTTCTTTAATTGCTATGCTTCTAGGCTTTTTGTGCAGAGGGCAATCTCTACACCCTTCCCTTTATCCTTCCTGTGGTTGTTGCGAAGTTCAGTTACATAGCAGTCTCGAGCAACGTCCTGGTCTCCTTCCACTTCCCCTACTCCATTGTCTGTTGGGAATTTCATCTTTAGGCACCATGGGGCTAAGATAATTTGGAAGTCAGACAAGGATGGCCTTCCTAAGAAGGCGTTGTAGGCCGACTGGTTTTCTATTAGCACAAACGTTTGTTTCCGTACAACAGAGCAGGGATGGCTTCCAATTTTAACAAAAAGGTCCAGTTGCCCGAGGGGCATCTTCGCATCTCCAGTGAAGCCGTGTAGTGGTTTATCGCAGGGGGATACATCCTTCATTGATAGCTTCATTTTGTCGAATGCGTGTTTGAACAGGATGTTTACCGAGCTTCCAGTGTCTACCAGGATTCGGTATACTTCGGCGGGACCAAGTCGGGCAGAGATGACCATGGGATCCATGTGAGGGTACTGCCTTCCTTCTAGGTCACGCTTACCGAACGTGATGTCATTACTTTCTTTCCGCTTCGGGTGGCGCTCTTCTATAACTGAATTGACATAGTCTTTATTGTCTCTAAGCGACTTTCCGTATCTTTCCATCTCTTTCCAGCTTCTGTCTGCGATGTGTGGCCCTCCTGAGATGGTATGTACCACTATCTTTTCTTGGCTAGAGCTGCTAGCGTTGCGGTTTCCTCTGTCGGCCCCCGGTGAGGGTAGCCTTGGGTTTTCATTGGCAGGAACTGGGGTCCTGTCCTGACCTTTTACATAACGTTCCAGTTTCTTTCTTCTGATGTGTTCCTCAATCAGATCTCGGAGATGATGGCATTCGTTGGTATCATGCCCGTGAGATTCGTGGAAGCGGCAGAATTTTCCAGACTTCTGTGCGTTATCTGATTCTTTCTTGTATGGTGGGTGTTTGTATCTAACTTCGCCTTGGGTGGCAAGGAAGATATTTTCGACGGTCTCGTTCAAAGGGGTGTAAGTGTCGAATCTTGGTCCTGGCCGATTTAGGCGCTTTTCTCCCTTCTTGCCCCCAACACTGTCTCTAGAATCATTTCTTCGAACGTCCCTTGCCACAGCAGGGGCGTTGCCATGGGTTGTCTTAATTTGCTGTCCTGACTGCCCCTCAACGGCAGCATCCTCAAGCCTCATGTATTTCCTGGCTTCATGGTAGAAATCGGGTAAAGTAGCTGGTTTTTCTTTTGTCAACCTTCTAGCAAATTTAGTGTCCAGATGCACACCACTGCAGAGGGCCATTAGGATAAGCTTCTCATCGGCATCTTGGACCGCGGCTGCTGCGGCGTTGAATCTGGTTACGTATTGCTGCAGCTTTTCTCTAGGTTTCTGTTTGACGCTGGATAAGGAATAAGCGTCCTTAGGTTGCTCCACATGAATGCGGAACTGACTGATAAATTTTTCTTTCAACATTTCCCAAGAGCTGATGGATCCTTGGGGTAGATGACAGAACCAGGAGGTAGCAAGATCTGCTAAGAAGAGCGGAAAGCATTTGCACAGTACTCCCTCTGTCGCTCCACTCATGAGCATATGCTGCGTGTACCTCTGTAAGTGTACAACGGGATCAGAGGTTCCTTTGTAGGGTTCCATTGTTGGCATCTTCCATTCTCGGGGGGTGATAGCAATTTCAATATTGCGGGCGAAAGGGCTGGTTACCCTAGCGCCTATCCCTCGATCTCTTTGCTCCCGTTGGACATACTCTCTGAATAAGCGTGCCATCCTTTCATCAGAACTTGGAGCAGATAGAAATGAGTTTGGTTCTGTTCTGTGGGATTGATTCCGTCCAGATGACCTGTAGGGATGGTATCGTCTATCATTCCTCATATTTTCCAGTGGCTGCCTTTGGTCTTCTGGGAGCATGCTCGGGTCAGCTACAGTTGACCCTTGCCTTGATCTCCCCCTGCTGGGTTCTGATCTAAGCACTTCCTCGGGTCCAACTTCGGGCTGGACTCTAGCTCGGCCCCGTTCACTGGCGTTTCTGTGGTTAGGCAGCATGACAGGCTCAGCTACAGTTGACCTTCGCCCGGTACCTCCCCCGTTGGGTTCGGTACCAAACGTTTCCTCAGGCCTAACTTCGGGCTATGCTCGGTCTCTGCTCCTACCATGGCTACTTCTGCCGTTAGCTCCTTCAAAGAAGGAAGATCTTTGTTGTCTCTGAGATCCTTCAGACTGGGACTCGCCCCATGATTCAGTGTTGCGATTGGATTCTTCAGCGTCCCTTAAGCGTGACATGAGATGGTCCACCAAGGCTTCCTGCTGGGACGTGAAGCGGTTAGTTACTTCAACCACAACTCTATCCAGATCTGCTCTAGTAATTGCTGCAGGCTGTTCTGTGGCAGGAGTGGTTGGGTTAGCCCGTTCTTCATTTGTTACTGTTGCTGGAGGAGGACGATTTACTTGATTCGTGACAGCTGGATCTGGAAGACTGCTGGATGCGATGTTTTTTCCTTTGTTAACATCTTTTCTCTGTTTGGGAGGCATGTTTTCCAAGTGGCGGACGATGCTGTTAGGAAAACTTGTTAAGCGGATGAAGCTGAAGCTTCGAGCTTCTATCTCTCAGTGAAAGCACCAAAAATGTTTGCACAAAAAATGGACAAACACCTCAAAGTTGTATGATTTAGTAGATCTTATGTTGTTCTTAGTGATTTGGGTGATTTATGCAAATATATAAAAAGCAGGGGCTAAACTGTAAAAAGACACGCAGATTTATAGTGGTTCAGCCAGAATGTGCCTACGTCCACTTTATATGTTATTTCTCTTCTCTTGTTTTGATTACAAGTACAAAGCTTTGATACAAGTAAAAGAAAGTTGTTTGAAAGTTCTCTCCGTGCTTGAGCTCTCAAACTTGTCCCCCCTTGTCGTACCCCTGCCTCTCTATTTATAGAGTGAGGGTGGGAGCAGGGGTCTTGGATGTATATAGCTGCTGGTGGGCCTGGGTTGATGTGATCTGGCCTGGCACGTCTTGGTCCGGCAGCGTTTGGTCCGGTGGTAGGAGGTGAGTTGGTTCGGCGAAGCATGGGAGGTGAGTTGGTTCGGCGAAGCATGGGGAGTGAGCTGGTTCGGCGAAGCATGGGAGGTGAGCTGGTTCGGCGAAGCATGAGAGGTGAGCTGGTTTGGCGAAGCATGGGGAGTGAGCTGGTTCGGCGAAGCATGGGAGGTGAGCTGGTTCGGCGAAGCATGAGAGGTGAGCTAGTTCGGCGAAGCATGGGAGGTGAGTTGGTTCGACGAAGCATGGGAGGTGAGTTGGTTCGGCGAAGCATGAGAGGTGAGCTGGTTCGGCGAAGCATGGGAGGTGAGTTGGTTCGGCGAAGCATGAGAGGTGAGCTGGTTCGGCGAAGCATGGGAGGTGAGCGGGTTCGGCAGAGCATGGGAGGTGAGCTGGTTCGGCAGAGCATGGGGATGAGTTGGTTCGGCAGAGCATGGGAGGTGAGCTGGTTCGGCAGAGCATGGGGATGAGTTGGTTCGGCAGGGTCGTTGCATGCGAAGCAGGTTGGATCGGCGAAGCTTTGGACCGGTGGTGAGAATCTACCCAACAGCTATCTTACTTCGTCTATTCTATATATTAATAATACTACACATAACATCTTTGCTTGAGTTTGCTCAACAACTAGATTGTATGCAAGTAACTTATTAATATACAAATGGTAGAGGACAACATTATATTAAAGATTTATAATCTTTAATATATTATATTTAGAGTGGTATCGACTTATGAGATAATGTATTTCTTATGAAATACCCTCGTGATTCAAGTGGAAGACACATCAAAAACCTTGATATACATACGTATTTATCTCTTAAATCTATTAAGGTTTCTCTAATGTTCCACCTTTAATTTATACATTCGTATTATATAAGTTTCATCATTATATAATTTTCATAATTTAATTTACTTATATAATAGTCTTATTGGTTGCACCAAAAATTAGCATAAACACCCAATGGAGGTTTTGTAAAGAAGTAAATGAAGAATATTAAATGTAAAAAGAAGGAATGTGGCAATAAAGCAATCAGAATTAAGCAAATAACAGAGACATGGTAATTTATAGTGGTTCGGCGTTGTTTGCCTACGTCCACTTTGTAGAGATAGCTTTATTAATCACTTAAATTGAGTACAATAGGAATCAGATGAAAATCCTTAGTTACAAAAGAGTACAAACCAACAAGCAGCGTAAAGATCCCTAAAATGAACAATCAAGCCTGTATTTATAGAGGAAGACGGTGAAATATCTTCCTGAAAATTCGGCAGAAGGATCTCCAAAACCATAGAGGCCGACGGGAGGGATCGCATGGCCCAAATCCCAAGAAATAGGGATCGGGGCTGATCCCTACTTTCGATGAGTTTGGGGGGTGCGATCCCTATTGGAGCTTCTCCATGTTGTATTATGCCTAGCCTCCAAGTTTCATGCCAATTGGGTTAGTAGAACTTGATTTATTAATCAATCCTTATTTCAACATATTGTGTATCCTGTTTTTGGCCGATCACTCTTGCTTGCTCCTTTTGGGGTGCAATCCCTAAGGTGGACTCCCTAGGGCCCTACATCTTGTTCCCACAGTTTCATATGTATTGGACTTTTGGATCTCGAGATATCGATTGTTTTTCATTGAGTTGCACATGTTTGGCTGAAGTAGACCGATCCCTATGGTTGAGAGGGATTATTATCGATCCCTTTTCTAGATTAACTATATTCTATACTCTAAACATGTTAATTTCATATCTCTTAATACGTTCGATCAGGCTTCATATTACCATCTATACTTGATTTTTGAACCCCATAATCATCGCTCTGGGCTTACTGGCCTTGATGACAGTCGAGTTTAACTTGTCTAGTCAGTTCGGGTATAGCCAGGTCAAAATGCTAGATAACACTTGCCCCCCAAAGTATGTCTTATGTTGAACATGGCATGCTTTGAATCGAAGCAAGTTAGAGTCACCAGAAAGAAATCCATCTAGTTTTCTAAATAGTCGCTACCCTTCCTTCGAATTATTTTCCTAAAGTTTCATATCTCTCTTTGATCGTCATGACACTTGGTCGATCTCTAATAATATAAATTCAAGATTATATTCTGTCAGTTGCTATTTATGTCTGGTTCTACGAGACTAGTAAGCTTTGGCTATCTGATCCTGTCTCGACCTTAAAAGCTTCAGGTTTGAATTTAGTTTCTGTCGATTTCAAAAATTGAATTTTTAGAATATACACGTGCATGTTCAAGTACGCATTCTTATCATTGGCTCCCGGATGCATTTGCATGTTCACGATTCGTCGCCAATTTCCATTGAATTAAATGCAATTTTAGTGCATTAATGTATTTGTTTATTTTACATATTTTTAATATACATGCTTGCATGCACATAGGGGTCGTACCCGATTCCTTCGCTCTATTTTTTATGTTTATAGGGATCGAAATTCCACTAGTCGGTCCCTTTCTTCCCATCTTCTCTCTCTCTCTTTATTTTTTTTATTTCTTTATGTTAGAAGGGAACAAAGTTTCTCTTTTCTCCACATAGGTAACATACCCGATCCCTTTCTTTACTTTTTTACTTCTTTTATTTATGTACATAGGGATCAGATTGGATCCCCGAGTCGAGGGATCATACCCCATCCCTTCATATGTTGGGGACTTAACGTTTCAGCTTCGTGGATAAGCTAAAGCAGGCCGATCCCACAAACCTTGTATATAAACCAACATCTCCCCCTCCATCCTTCACTTTAGTTCATTTCTACATCCGAACCCTCCTTTAGAAATTAGTGAAGCCAAATCCTTCCCCTCTCTTCCTTCTTCAATTTCGAACCAAAATACATCGCAACCCTTCATACTTTTATAAATCTGATCCTTCTTCCCCTTCAATTTCAATCATCTCCAAACCATTCGCCATCACTTCTGTCTTCTCTATATATCACTGATAATTTATATATATGTAGGCTTTTAGTTTAAATATGGTTTCGATTCGTGACAAGATAATGGTTTTGGTTGTGCCATGGGTCGAATTAAATGAAGAGGAGGAGAATGGTGGCGACGTTGGGTTCGATGAGGTGGTAGAAGAGGAGAAGGAAAGGAGTGGAGCTTGAAGGAAGTGGAGGCGTCGGTCGTATGTTGTGTGTGGAGCATAAAGGGACCGGTCGTGATGGAGAATGGAGGAGAGGGATTGGTATTTTGCGTTGCTTAAGGGATCAGAGTAAAGATTTGAGGGAAACGTGAAAACGACTAAGTAAAGGGATCGATGAAGAGGCATGTCATAGGGATCGGTTATTAGAGTTTGAGGAGAGATTGGTGATGGGTGCTTGGCTAAGGGATCAGTTGTATTGGATTAGGCATAGGGATCAATTGCTGGTGTCTTTGAGTAAGGAGGGATCAGTGGTGTCAGAGAACAGAGGGATCGGTCATAGGCTTTTCGAGAGGGATCAGTTGTATTAAGATAAAGGGATCAGCTATATGCACTTAGCCGATTCTAAGCCTTTGAATTGAGCTTGAACACTTGAGCGAACCAATCCATATTAGCATGCATGAAAAACCAGAACCAATCCCATCTTAACAAACTTGAACATATGACGATAACGGACAACAGGACTTGCTTATCCAACTTTGAATTCGAAATTGAACAACTAAACTGCCGGGACTTGAACATGAATTAAAACTTAACATATGGACTTCAATATTGAATTTAATACTTCAGCAAGTTGATAGTCGATTCCAAAGCTTACACAACCGATCAATATAAATGCCAGTTGAGACGGTCAACAATGATGGTCACTCTGGTCGAAATCCAAAGTCACGTCACTTACTTTTGCTTTTAATTTGGAACTGTTTATCTTTGCACTGCACAACACTCCACCACACTAGTTTACACTTGGCACAGGAGGACAGGTAAAATTTTCTAATCTTGATTATCTATTGAGTTTAGTTGATATGGGCTCCAAACGTTTAGCGCGTTTGGCCGCAGTGTCTTCTGGAAAACCTTCATAGCATATCAATCCAGGCGCCGAGCCATGTTCTGCTACTGTATCCAGTGGACTCTCTCCTTTGAGCAATCGGAGATTTCTAGTCCGTTGGTTGACCTTTTCTCTGATGGTCCCATTCGTCTGCTGGAAGAGATAAATCCTGCCCCTGACACTACAGAGGGAGCGGAATTTCTGGATAACCGAATGGATTCCCAGGCTTCTAGAATTTATGAGGCTGCTCTCCGTAGGATGTGCTCTAAACATGGGATCCCATTTGGAAAGGTTCTAATTCTTTCGGTGAATGATAGGGCTCATTTTCCCCCGAAGAGGTATATGGCATGTAATAAGTTTATGTGTCGGATTGGGTGTGTGCCGCCTTTTAATTCTTTTATCTGAAAGATGCTAAATTATCTGGGAATAGCTCCTACTCAGCTGCACTTGAATAGCTATGCTTTTCTTCAGGGAACTTTCTTGCTATTTATGGATGCTCTGTTCCACCCCCATCTCCTGAAGACATCGGATTAATCTACAATTTCAAACCATGAAAGGGAAATCTTTCTTATACTTTCCTCGAGCCTTCGCCCAACTGTCAAATTTAGACTGGTGCTTGGAACAAGCTTACTGTCTTTAAAGACGAATGGTTCTACATTCATTGTCTGCCAGGCTTCGCGAGGCGATGTTTGGAAAGACGTAAGTGTTGCCTTCACTTTATTCCCAAATTCTTTAGCCCGAGTCGTGTCCCAAACTAACAAATACTTTTAAACTTTACAGATGTCCATCCACGACCTAAAGGTGATAATTATTTAAGGGCAGTTTCTACAATCCTTGCCACCCCAGTTGAGGATAGAGACATCAGATCCCTTGTAACCGATGAGTGGTTATCTCCTTTTGGGTTGTTTGAAGAAGGTTGCAGCATCGGGCTTTCGGGAAGCATTACGCTGCAAAGAAATGTTGTGAAACAAGAAGGCGACACTGATAGTCCTGTCGTGCCCTCATTCGAGGAGGCTCAGGACGACGCCGAAGAAGGTGAAATTAGAGGTGACGAAGCCAACAAGCCTGGCAATGATGATGTGGGTCTGGCTAATGCGCCTGTGGCCAAATCGTCATAAGGCACGCAATCTCATGCGCCAATAAGAAAAGGGAAAAATCTCGCTTACAAACTCCGTAAGAGAAAAACTGCCAAAAAGCCAGAGTTCATGATCACCTCTGTTGAAGAAGAGTCTTCCTCTCAGCCTTTAGAAAGTTCGATGGAAGGATTCTCATGTCTCTCGATCCTTGACGATATCGTGACCTTTGACTTTCGCAACATTAGTATTAGGGGGCTTAATTCTCGCACTAGGACTTTTGATGGCATTCCTCCTACTAGCAAAGGGAAATCACTCCTACGAGCAAGGCCATAGGAACTGGTCCATCAGAGGGACATTAGGACACTCACAATCACGTGCACTTCATTGGATGATTTTTGTCCATCTTTTATTTGATGGTCACTTATATGCTCTTGTTTTACTTGTAGGTGCTAGTCTCATTTCCGTGCATTTGATCGCTTGAGGGGCTCTTCGACATGGTATGGATCCAGTCGCGGTCCGGATTTGGGCAGGCGTCGAGAAAGGGATGACAACCGAGAAAGAAGTCATCGTTCAAAGCAGTTTTCAACCTCTAAACACAAGTCCAAATCTCAGTCATTTCATCTGGAAGTTCAGCCCAATCTTCCTATACATAGCGTCAATCAGACCTCTTCTCATGTTCCCCAAACTGTTTTGTGTCCCGAGCATCATTCGGTTCATCTGGTTCTTGAGAGCCTTACGATCGTTGGTAGAGAAAACGTCCTATTATTACTTCTAATCCGGCTTGACTACTACAGCTCCTGAGACCTCTACAGTAGAAAGATTGGCCGAGCTTAAGGTCAATTTCCTAAAAATGTGCTTTTATGGGATAAAGTTTCTTCCTTCTATCCATACAATTCCAGGGAGTGCTAAAGCAAGTTCACTTTCATGTGTTAATGATGTTTTTATGCAGCATGAAGCATTCCAGCATTTAGCCGAGAAAATCACTTAGGTGTCTACTGAAAGGCAACACAAAATCGATTGCCTCAAGCTGGAGGCGATCCATGGTAAAGACGTAATCAAACACCAAGATGATGAGATCACGAAGTTTTAGCCATGGCAAAGAAGAGTGCTAAAGAAACATCCGAGGCAGTTAGTTGTCCGGAAATGGCTCATAAAAAGGAGCTAGATGCGATCCTCAACCGCAACGGTGTGCTTGCTCTGGAGAAGGACACACTGCAAAAGGAGAAAAACACTCTAGCCCATCGCGTTGAGGAACTAGGAGAGCTTTTTAAAAAGAGAAGGAAGAAAAACTTGAGGCTCAAGAGGAGTCTCAAAAGTATTGTGAAGAGGCCATCGAGGCTCGGAAGCTGAAAATTAAACTTGACAAGAAGCTCGCTCAAATTGAAGTCCTCAAGGAAGAGGCAAGGGAAGCTGGCCGTAATGAAGTTAGAGAACAAATTGAGGCCCAATTGAAGGATGCTAAAGAGGCTAGCCGAAATGAGATTAAGGACATGTTCGATCCTTTGATTGTTGAATATAGTGCTAAGGTCCTAATCCATCGTGACTTGAATTTTCTTGGAGAGGGCTACCTCGAATCGCTTGTCGAGGCATGGGAATATATCGTTGAAATGAGGAAGAAAGCCCTTGGAGAAGTTGATTTGGATGAGGAGAAACTGGTACATGAGATCCTTCATGGGAATGAACCATTAGATCCTGCCATTGCAAGGCTCCGATACTTTGATATTTTAGCACCCTCCGTCAAACGGGAAAACATCGTTGAAGCTTCGGAGTCTGATCCCAAAGGTCGCCTTTCACTTCAAATAGTCGGAGCATCAGTTTCACTTAGCCCAAGACAGGATTCGAGCTATGATCCAGACAAACCGGCTATCAGTCAAAGGTGCCGACTCCTATTCAAGAAGGGAGCACTCTGATGACAATTGAAAGTCACCCGGGCATAGGTATCCTACTCTATTCTCCATTATTCGAGAGGTTTCGTTCTTCATGCCTAATAGTTATGGGCTTATTTTCTCGTTCCCATGAATCTGCAAGTCTCCCGGTTCCCAGTCAAACTCCAAGAAGCAGTTCTGCTATGGAGCAACAACCAACATTTACTTAAATTCTAGCGGTTACCGACATTCCAGGGCCCGATGCTCAAGTCATTGGATCACTTGCTGACGAAAAGATCGACGATCAGCCGTTGCCAAATGAATCTGATGATGTTATGGCCATAGGTGCCTCCGAACACACTGATGAGCTCAGCTTGAAGGAGCGCATAGAGAGAGAGGAATCATTGAAGAAAAAAGCTAAAGCTGAACCCATTGATGTTGACATCGATGATCCAAATCTCGTCCCACTGCAAGTCATTCCACCTGGCGGGTCGGTTCCCAAAGAACTCCCTCCAACCTCTGAAAGCTCTCCTGCTAAAGGTGGTAAAGGATCAAAGAGAGGGACAGGCGAAGGCTCGGGTGGGTCCACTCCTAAGAAATCCAAAAGGGAGAAGAGGCATAAGAAGTAGCCGTCCCTTCGGCTTAGTTTGTATACAGGTTGTGTAGCTATTTTTCTTTTTGTTGGTCGTGTTTGTGCGGGTACAGCCCCCGCTTTTGAATAAACTTGTACTATGATTTCCAAGTTTAATGCGCGAATAAAAATTCTTTATTTTTTGTTGAACTCTTACGTGAACTTGCTTAAGTAGTCAAGCTTTTACTTTTCCGTTCAATGTACTTGTAATTCGTTGCTTGTTAATTTGGATAATCATCTGTTAATTTTTACTCAAGACCTCCATATGGTCGTGGCCTCAAGTTGTACCAAACGCTGGGCTCGATCCTTAGTGTTACGCCATCGGATTCAGCGGTTTAAGGGATTGCACTCCTTCCGCTAGTCTCGGATTAGTGGAGTTAGATAGTGGATCGTTGAACTCCATTCTTAGAGAGTTTATACTCCTCATGTCAGTTTTAGGTCAAAATTTATGGAATAGTGAGTGGTCAAACCGCACTCATCTATTTGTTTATACTCATATCCGCACTCCGAGGATAAGAGTTAGTTGGTGGGCGATCGATTCACACCCAATTTGTGTTTATACTCCAGTCCACACTTTGGAGACTCAGAGTCATTTAGGAAAATAGTCGGACCGTATTTTCCTTAATTGATTGGTTTCCCCCCAAGTTCGGGGTTTGACTTAGTGAGCGATCAGTCGTGTCATGATTGCTTTTGATTCATGTCCATCCCATCAGTCGGTGGGATTAATTTGGTTATCGGATGGTCAAGTCACACCCATTTCTCATTAGGTACTCCGTCCATTGGGTTGTGAGCGAGAATCATTGAATGAATGGTTGGCCCACGTTTATTTTGTTTAGTTCAATCGTGAACTTATGTAATCGGCTAGCTCCAAACTCTGGAAAACTGCTCGTACATGTCAATATTAGCTAGTCGTGTATCGTAACTAATATATAATGCTACAACGATCACAGATATGAAGGAAATTTAAAACATTATTTGAAAAATGCAAAGAAATGACATAATTTGTCTTATTACATATTTGGAAAATCAAATGCTAAAGAAAATTCAAAATTAAATATAACTGAATGAATAAGAATAAACTAAGTGAAATAGCATCGTAAATGCTCGCTATTCCACGCCCTTGGGAGTGTGACGCCATCAAAAGTGTCTAGCTTGAAGGTTCCTTCTCCAAGCCTCTGTTCAATGACATACGGTCCTTTCCAAGTAGGATTCATGTTTGATGGGGTAGGAAAAACCAGTTTCAAGATGAGATCACTGATTTCAAAGGTTCTAGGTCGAAATTTAGTGTTGTAGTATTGGGCGACTCGGTGTCGATGTGTAGCTGCCCTCGAATCAACTTCTTCGTGCTTCTCATCTACAAAATCTAGAGATTCTAAGAGGAGATCTCTATTCGTTCTGAGATCGTAGTAGGTTACTCAATGAGAAGGGACTTCGAGTTCAACATGAATGATGGCTTCAGAGTCATAAGCAAGGGCGAATGGAGTATGGTCGATCGCGGACTTGTGGGGTGATTCTGTAAGCCCATAATACTGTTGGGAGTTCATCCACCTACTTGCCTCTAGCCCTTTCCAAATGCTTTTTCGAAATGGACTTTATGATTTTGTTCACAGCTTCAACTTGTCCATTTGCTTGAAGGTGAGCAACCACAGCAAATATTTTTTTAATATGATGCTGATGGCATAGGCGAATTCAGTGCTATGGAATTGGCTTCCATTGTCAGTTACAATGGTTCGTGGAAGGCCAAAATGGTAGATGATGTTTCAGACAATGAAATTGATTACTTTTTTAATCGTGATCGTGGATAAAGGTTACGCTTCATCCCATTTGGTGAAGTAATCAACTGCTATGATGGCATACTTCGCACCACCTTTAGAAATTGGTAAGGAACCGATAATATCTATGCCCTATGTGGAAAATGGCCATGGACTGACCATTTGTGTAATTTCAGTCGGTGGAGCTCTCAGAAATTTTGCATACATCTGGCACTTGTCGCATCACTTAGCGTAATCAGCAGCATCTCGGTTGATAGTTGTCCAGTAATACCCATAACGGAGTATTTTCTTGGCTAGGGTTTGCCCCCAATGTGATCGCAATATTCCCCTTCGTAAACATCCTTTAAGACTCGTTTTATTTCATCATGAGAGATACACCGGAGCAGGGGAATGGAAAACCCCTTTTTATGCATAACTCCTTCCTGAATGACATATCGCAAAGCTTTGCGGAGGATTTGTCGTCTTTCATTCCTCCATTCGAGAAGAACTCCTTGTAGCAAATAATCTTTAGTTAGGGTCATCCACGACTACTTCTCAGGCTCTGTCTCTATACCCAGTCGATTTCCATCTGATTTATGCTCGGAGCATCTAGTATTTTGAGTGGAACCAAGCCCATTTGTTGTGCACCCCCGGTGCTAGCAAACTTTGCCAATGAGTCAGCCTCTTTATTTTGATCCCTAGGCATGTGTATGATGTCATAATACTCAAAGTCAGTCAATAGCTCTTAAAATTAGATAAGGTACAGAGTGAGTCGTTGTCCTTTAGCCTGGTAATCTCCCCTGACTTGATATATCACCAACTGGGAATCGTAAAAGATATCAAGAGATTTTATCCCTAGCTCTCTAGCAAGTTTGAGTCCAACAATCATAGCTTCATACTCAGCTTCATTATTCATTGCAAGGAAGTCAAGCTTCAAAGCATAGAAAATTGATCGATCTTCTGGACTTACTAGCATGATTTCGGCTCCAAAACAACGATCATTGGATGCTCCATCCGTGTACATTTTCCACCGAATGGTAGAGGCTTCACCGCTCTTTGGGAGATCGTCCTATGTAGTGAATTATGCTATAAAGTCCGTCAGTGCTTGTCCCTGGATGGCTCTCCGAGGGAGATAAGTGATGACAAATTAGCCCAGTTCGATGTTCTACTTGAGTAACCTTCCAGACGTCTCAAGTTGCTGTAGGACCTGTCGTAACGGCTGATATGTGTAAATGTTGATGAGATGAGCCTGAAAATAGGGGCGGAGCTTTCATGAAGCAATCAATAAGAAGTATGCCAATTTTTCTATCTTCGGATAATTCCTTTCAGCTTCTGTTAATCGCTTGCTAACATAATAGACCGGTCGCTAGATTTGATTCTCCTCGCGAAGCAGTGCGACACTTATAGCGTGTACCGACATGGCCAAGTAGATACACAAGTCTTCATGGTCCACTGGCTTTGACAAGATGAGAGGTCTCTCTAAATGATTCACCAAAGCTTGGAATGTGTCATCACACTCTTGTGTCCACTCAAAAGTCCTTTTACCTCTTCTAGTCAAGTCGAAGAAAGGAATGCATTTATCGGTGGTTCTGGAAATAAATCGACTTAGGGCAGCGACCTTCCCATTTAAGCTCTATACTTGTTTGATGGACTTTGGCGACTGGATGTTGCGAACTACTCGAACCTTCTCAGGATTAGCTTCGATTCAATAAGCATTATTGATGAAACACAAGAACTTTCATGATGCAATTCCAAAAGAACACTCCATAGGGTTGATCCTCATTTTGTAATATTGGAGGATATCAAACATTTCAACTAAATCTCTAATGTGGTTGCCTGATCATCGCAACTAAACGAGCACCTCATCCATGTATACCTCCATCGTCTTTCCAATCTGATCTTTAAACATTCAATTGACCGGGCACTGATAAGTTGCTCCAGCATTTTTCAATCCAAATGGCATTACCACATAGCAATACATTCCAACGTCGGTAATAAAGCTGGTGTGCCTCTGGTCGAGTGTGTGCATCGGGATTTGTTTATATTCAGAGTATGCATCCATGAAAGATAGCAATTCATGTCCCATGGTTCAGTCCACTAGCTAGTTGGTCCTTGGAAGGAAAAATTGTCTTTCGAACATGCTTTGTTTAAGTCCGAATAATCAGCACACATTCGCCACTTTCCATTCGGTTTTCTCATAAGTACAAGATTGGATACCCATTTAGGGTATACGGCATCGTGAATAAACTCATTTTATTTGAGCCTATCTACCACCTCTTTAAGGGTGGAATATCTCTCCAGATCCATGCCATGCCTTTTCTGTTTCATCGGGACATGCCTCGGGCCAATGTTTAATGCATGGCTCGCAATGGTAGGCGAGATTCCACAAAAATCAAAATGAGTCCAAGCAAACACATCAAGATTCACTCAGAGTAAACCAGCAAGTTCTTTCATCATCGGGGGGTTGAGCTGTGATCCGATCTTTAGGACCCGTGACGGGTTGTCATTGCTGACCGTGACGTTAATCGTTAGCTCAGCCGGTGCAGCCTTGGACTCTTTGGGCTCCTTCTCACCATCCCTTGGATTTATGTCTTTATAGAACCGACTATGGAGCTTGAGCCAAGGCTTAGGCACTGGTTGTCAATCTTCGATGACTTGGATGCCGAGAGACTTGTCCACACCCTTACCTTTCTCCTCCCATTGAGCGTCTCTCAATTTAGCCACATAGTAGGCACGTTTGATCGCTTGATTACCATGCACAACTCCAACACCATTATCAGTTGGGAACTACAAAGTCAAACACCACGGGGCAAGACTTGCTCGAAATTCAACTAAGGCTGGTCGGCCCAGAAAAGCATTGTAAGGAGAGTCAACATCCAAGACAACAAATGGCAACATCCGCACTCTCCTACAGTCACCTTCTCCTAACTCTATGGGAAATTTGATATAACCGACATGTTCGTAGCACCATTAAAGCCATGAATGCGGGCTTTAGATGGTTTTAAGTCCTTGGCTTCCATCCTCATCTGATCGTAAATATTTTCGAAAATTATATTCACGAAACTACTATAATCAATCAAGATCCTCCTCACTAAGGCAGGGTCGACCATGGCCGAAATGACCATTGGGTCGATCGTCGGTGCCTCCACCTTTATCTGCATCTCTATTTCTGAATACAATGTCGTTTGCCATTGCACGCTACTATTTTGCTGGAGCCCCATCTTTGTACTTGAACAACACTCAAACTTCATATGCTTGATTGCACTAGCATAGCGCTCCATCTCGTGCCAGCTCTTATTAGCTGGATGCGGTCCTCCAACTATTGTATTGATCACTAATCTTTTACCAGTCCACACAGGTTCCTCAGCTTTGTGCGACATTTTTCCTCGGTTGGGGTCGGATGTCCCCTACACGGCATCTTACGGGGATTTAACAAATTACTGTAGTTTTCTTTCTCGAATCAGTTTCTCGATAACATCTTGTAGATGCCTACATTCATTCGTGTTATGACTATAGCATTCGTGGAACCGACAGTATTTTCCATTCTGGTTTTGCTTCTTCATCGATTCTTTCAGAGGTGGCTTCCTATATATGGTGTTGCATGTAGACAAGTAGACATTCTCTAGGGATGTATTCAGTGGTGTGTAGGTATCGTAGATTGGAATCCTTGACTTTCCTCTTCTAGAATCCCTCTTTCGCTCACGATTTCGATCACCGCCCTTCTTTTGCTGATTCGGTTTATTTTGGACATTTACTTGAACTTTTCTGGAACTCTTCCCATACTGTTTCACTAGAATGTTACTCTGCATTCCCTCTCCACTTGGTCCTACAACATTCGTCTTTCTAGAGCATCTATCTTCCTCTTTCCTCAAATATTGAGCTGCTTTTGCATAGAAACGCTCTAACGTTGTGGATAGTTTGCCAGCTAACCAATTGCCAAAGTTAGATTCTTGGTTAATCCCTCTTGTTACTGCTATCAATATTGAATTGTCATTCGAATTACCAACTTCTGTGATGGCTGTATTAAATCACTCCAAATAGTCTTTCAGCGATTCTCCTTGAGCCTTGATCATGCTTGATAAGGACATTGCATCCTTAGGGCGAGTTGCATGCATACGTAACTGCTCCACAAATTTTATTTCTAAATCATCAAATCTAGAGATCGACTGTGGGGGTAATCTTGTAAACCATATCGCTACTATGCCGGAGAGAGTAATAGGAAAACATTTGCATTTTGTGGCATCATCATCTCATGCGGAATCCATCAGCCATCCATATCTCATGGTGTGCTGCCTGGGATCGGTTTTTTCCTTATAGACAGGCATCGATAGCATGTCGAACCTCCTTGGATACTCCGCATGTAGGCTTGTTGATGAATAGGGTCTGACTTCTCAAGATCCCCCATTCATCATTGGTCAAGCCTTGGCTCTCCCTTACTAATTGTCTAACCAAAGCCGACAAGTCCGGCGTTTGGATAGTTGGAGCTAAGCGGTAGTCATGCTCCACCTCACGTGAATGGTCCAGTCAATGTCTATGTGCCATTCCATGCCTTCTTGGCTCAATATCCTCTCGTCGTTATTTCGGGGATATAACTTGTATGCATCCACCTGAACTCCAGCATCCGAATCAATCGCGGGGGCTCTAGCTTGTGCTCCAATATGAAAAGGAAAACTTCCTCCTCTGGAGGAAGGATCAACCTCGACCCTCTAGAGGGATCGGGCCCGATCGGTCCCAGCGACCCAAGTTAGATTTCTTGTCGATGTCCATAAGCTTCTATGTGATATTCATTAGTTCTGCAACGTCTGCATCTGTGATAATTATCTGATGAAGTAGAGATCTCCGACGTAGAATAGGGAGTTAGCTCCCTCATAGTTTTTCCACGTTGTTGATCTCAGAGTTGATTCATAAAATTGATATTGGCTTGAATCTGCTGGTTTAACTGTCGGCGGCTATCCACAAGCTCTCTCATTAGATTTTGGAAATCAGCCCTTGTGATGGAATCGGCTAGATTCTGGACATCAACTGGATTGGTAGCATTAACATCTACTGGTAGATTGCTCTGGCCTCCTTGCTGGATGTTGGCATTCTCGTTTCCTTCTGCATTTTGAGAAGTAGATCTGGTGTTCCTAACCATTGTTGATAGTTTTCCTTAGATTTCTACAAATCTGAATAAAATGGATAAACTACTTGAACATAGTTTTGGATCTGTTCTTGGGATTTATGCAATTCAGTAGCAGCAAAGGGCTCCAAATAGAGCTGAGAATCCCTCTCTCAGTGAAAGGACCAAAATGTTTGCACCAAAAATTGGCTCAAACAGCCAATAGAGGTTTTAAAGAGAAATAAATGAAGAATATTAAATTTAAACAGAGAGAATATGGCAATAAATTAATCAAAATTAAGCAAATAACAGAGACACAACAATTTATAATGGTTCGGCGTTGTTTGCCTACATCCACTTTGAAGAGATAACTTTATTAATCACTTTGTAAATTGAGTACAATAGGGATCAGATGAAAATCCTTAGTTGCAAAAGAGTACAAAGCAACAAACAGCGTAAAGATCCCCAAAATGAATAATCAAGCCTATATTTATAAAGGAAGACGGTGAAATATCTCCCTAAAAATTCGGCAAAAGGATCTTCAAAACCATAGAGGTCCCATAAGAGGGATCATATGGTCCAAATCCCAAGAAATAAGGATCGGGGCCAATCCTTATTTTGGAGGAGTTTGGGGGTGTGATCCCTATGGGAGCTTCTCCATATTGTATTATGCATAGCCTCTAAGTTTCATGCCAATTGGGTTAGTAGAACATGAGTTATTGATCAATCCTTGTTGCAACATGTTGTGTATCCTGTTTCTGGCCGATCCTTCTTGCTTGCTCCATTTGGGATGCGATCCCTAGGATGGACTCCCTAGGATCCCCACATCTTGTTCCCGAAGTTTCATATGCATTGGACTTCTGGATCTCGAGATGTTGATTGTTTTTCATTGAGTTGCACTTGTTTGGCTGAAGTTTACCAATACCTATGGTTAAGAGGGATTATAGCCGATCCCTTTTCTAGATTAACTATATTCCATACTCTGAACATTCTGTATTGCATATCTCTCAATTCTGTTTGATCACAGCTTCATATTATCATCTATACTTGATTTTTGGACCCAAAATCGTCGTTTTGGGCTTACTGGCCTTGATGACAGTCGAGTTTAACTTGTTCAATCAGTTCGGATATAGCCCGGTCAAAATGCCGGATAACGCTTATGTATAACATTATATTATTAAATCTTAGTTCATTAATTTAATCAATTAAAATTTTAATTAATTTTTATATTATTCAAATATAACGTTTTATATTGAATAGGTATACTATAACACTTATAGTTGTACAGATATATCTTTATATATATGCATTTTATTATTTATTAATTAACTTTAACTAATTTATTTAATTAAATTTTTTTAATTAAATACTTTAAATTTTAAAAATTATTATTATACATACACACTTACATTATCTTAAGCAATTCAGGTAAATGTAACATATATCATAATATATCTTTTATTTATATATTTAACTATTAATTAATTAATAAATTTTATTAACCTCATTAATATTTAAATTTTCGAAATTTATTTATTATATTTTCCTAAACGCCTTTTGAAAATTATGTAACATTTATAATATTTATTTCTTATTTTAAATTTTCAATTTATTTTAATTTCAAAACAATTTTGAAAATTAGCCCAATGCCCGGTTCAAATTGGGTCTTTTCTATTAGGGACATCCATTTGTGCTTACTTCACCTTTCAGGCTAGACTGGTAGCTAGGTATGGCAGAGTACTTGATTATCCAAACTCAACCTTACACACGACATTTCTAGACATCCTACTAAATGGGTAAGCTTAATTAGTTAGCCATAACATGACTAATTTAGATTGCATAGCTATTAGGCTTTGACACCATTGTTGGAACTGGACCAGCACGTAGTGGGGTAAATGGGTAAATTTCAAATTTTTTATTCCATTTGGATCTTATTAGGCCTATGAAGTCTAAGTTTATTTAGATCTTATCTAAATTTATTTTAAATAAAATCAATGTTTTATTTAATTTATAATATGAAGTTTTATATTAATGTTATATTTATAATTTATAATATAATATGTGTATCGTATACACATATGTATGTACGTGTACATGCAACATAAATGACGTACATGGTTTAATATGTCTACGTATAGATGTTGTAATTTACATTGCAACCAACATATTATCCCCTCTATGTGCTGTCAAATATATATATATATATATGCATATATAGATATATATGTGTGTATATATATATCTATAGTTTTATATTATTGCAAAATAGTGTTCATAAATATAAGCATTTATATAAATATATTTTACACACACACACACACTCTATATTATGATGTAACATAATTATAAATATATTAAAAACAACAATGAAAGTCAATATCAAATTTAAAATTCAAGGTTTAGATTTAGATCTATAAAATAATTATCTAGTAATTTCAAATTCAAATTCGAATTAATATATTAATTTTAAATAAATTATATGTTTGTATGTATATATGTTTCAAAATTAATATTTTTTTCCAAAATATATATGTATAATATGTATTTTAGAATAATATTAAAAATTATATATACATATATGTATATACACACAAAAATATGTTTTAATATAAATTATTAATTAAAGAAATACATGTGTATACTTACATATTCGGCTAATTTTTTAAATTGCGGTTTTGAAGTTGTTTTAAAAAAATCCTTTTTTTCTTTAATAACAAAACTTTTTTATTTTTGAAAACGTTTCTAAAATTATACATATTAAATTAAATATATATATATATATATTTTATGACATAGATATATATGATTTTATATTATGGATACAATATTTAACTGAATAGTATATATGTTATATTATATTTGGATTTTAAAATATATTTATATATGAAAAAATAATTATTATTTTTACAAAAATAATAAAAATATATATACATATAAAACATATGTCCAATACCACCATCCTAATGGTTTGGTGCTTTAGCTTTGGTCCATGATTTCACATGTTCGAATCCTATGTAGTGCATGATTCGGACCACTAGACATTATTGACGTATAGTATGTTATATATTATCTAAGCCTTGTAGCACAACCATGTACTAGCATCTAAGTACCCAGTTTCAAAAAAATAAAAATATAAAACATACTTCATATAATAGTGTTTGTATTAAAATCAGTTTTATTTTAAAATCATTTTAATATTATTATATTTGAAAATATTTTTTTTCAGGCCATGTGAATTATCTTTGTAAATAAACATAAATTTTTTATTATACACATAAATAATTTCATCTAATGAAGACAACACCAACATATATAGATTCATGATATTGAAGTACTATCTAAGCATATAATATTATATAAACGTTATATATGATATATATATATATATCTATGTGTGTGCAAATAAAATTTACCTTATCTATGTCCTAGATGAAACACCTTGAAATGATGAATCCAATGACACCTTGAATCGATAATTAAACCTTTAGAATGAACTACCAAATCGAAAGCTGCAACCACTGGTCCTTGAATTTAATTTAGTTTGTAAATTTGGAAACTTGAATTTAAGGAGGAGGGAGGCAATATGGCCAGCCTTGACTAGTTAAAAAAGGAGCAAGAGAGAGAGAGAGAGCTAAAAGATGGGGTTAGAGATGAATGTATAGTAAAGGTCCGAAGAGTAAAAAGAGGATCCAGATCCTACTTTCTCTCTTACCAATTCACCTCCTTTTGAATCAAAATTCAAGCCCCCCTATAGGCTCATATAGCCAGCCATAATAAGCTCCCTTATGGTCCTAAAAATCATTTAAATCCCGATCAATAAAAATGCATTTAAATCTAATTCAAAAGCACATTGATATTGTATATCCATACATATGTTTATTACTATTATATACACAATATTTAATATCGATCAACGTAAATTAAATGAAATTTTATAATTAATATTTCACAAATATTAAGTAATTTAATTAATTTCTAACAATTATAATTAATTAAATTAGGTGGTAGTAGAAGTATTCAACATTTCGATTGTCTCTTAGGCATAAATTCGGTTAGCGATTAACATTAAACTATTCGAATATTAATGTTTACACATCACTTAACTGGGGATGTGATATTACGGCCAAATTTATCGCTTATATAGCTTCAGTAAAATTTAATTTTACTTTATTTAAGAGTTACCTGGTAGTGACAATTATCTACATCAATTCTCTTTGTCAAACTATATCACATTAGGACTTATGAAATTTGGTAATTATCAAAATTCCAATATCGACCATATTCAACTTTATAGTCCAAACACAAATTCCTTGGTTTAATAATAACAATTATTATTAACCAAACTACTTTGGCCAGAGATTTTGACTCTAAGTTGACTTCAGTTGACCATGATACTAACCACATATAAATAAGGGGATGAATCCTCTCTTGAATATTGTTTCACTTCCAATGCTTCCACTTAACCCAACTATAGTCCCTCAATGGACGCAGTGTCATTGCATATGCATTAAATGTCGCTCCTACTTCGTTGGCTGCTACACCGGCGAAGGAGAAAGGGAGATGCATTCTTATTCGAGGTATGCTTTATTTATACTAAACCTATATGTGTTTTTATTTGATATTGATACGTCATATACCCAGTCACTTAGTGAATAGATTAGAATGTTGACCCGACCTAGTGGAAAGACCTTTAGTTATTTTGGACTTAGTGGTGGTTCGACCGATTTAATGATGGTCTGTCTAGTGTTGAGTCATGGATGTTTGTTTGCTTGTATTTGCTTTGTTTGGGTCATGTGTGGTTCGATATAATTTGCGTTAGACGACCAAAGGGATATAGAGCTTTGGTGAAATGGTGAGGTGTAGTAGACGATGGACTGGGTAAGGGAGTATGGATGCTAGAGTAAGGTTGTACATCTGAGAGGATATGGCTATGGTTAGCTTGGGGTATCCGATTAGGATCTCGCATGAGGAGTCTTTGTTGTTTTCCGTAGTGAGGGAACATTTAGACATAGTCAGATTTTCGCCATGTAGAGAGATGGAGTTTTGTATCGATCTAGTAACCAGAGTTTTGTCTTTGAGGAAGATGGTACTCAAAGAGGAAGGAGAACTAGAAGTGTAGGAGAATGGCCTGTGGAGAGGGTTCATTCATGGTAGTATATCCATGTGAGGAGCGCTGAGAGCTTGAGAACCTTACAATGGAATCCATATATGTTAATCTTGTCTTCTATTAGAGGAGAAGTACAAGATGCGGTTGGCATAGTGCCTAAGGTATTAAGGAAACATGCCAGTTGAGGAGTGGAGTCCCTAATGCAAATATGATTCGGGTGATATCAAGGTTGAACCAGGAGCTTAAGAGGAAGGTATTGAAGTCAATAGAAGTTCAATAGAAGTGAAAACGAAGGCGGTAGTAGGAAGAAGACCAAGGAGCGCGTGGGGACCGATGATGCAGAGCACTTTATTTGGTAGGTTTATCACATTCTCTTTCACTTACGATGTCATGTAGGATTGTTTAGTATTTCACATGTTAGGATAGACATATATACCATTTTTGCAAGGTAAGCCGATTTTTAAAGTGGCCTTTCCACTTTTTATAAAGATAAAACAAGTGTAAGGCATAAACACTTCAATAACTTCGGTACATACACCTTAGAGCACTGTCACTCATACAAAGTTGCACAAGGCAATTACTCAAACTATCACCATACAACTCAATAACACAAAAAACTCCAAGGCATTACATCTCACAACTGCTAACAGACCAGCTAAGTTACCATCACAATCACAATAACTCTCTGGCCAACTCTACAACAAAAGCAAAAAGTGTAACATATGACCGTGATACACAACAAAAACTCATCCTAAGCATAATGACTATGAGCTCCGAAAAGGAGACAAATATACCTAAAAACATAGACGAAAGATACATATTTGCAATAAGCTATGAAATAGGAGGACAAATTACCAAGAAGATACAAGGTTGCAAATATCAAGACTGAAACAGCCAATCGCCAGTACCAGAATGCCACAAAGGAGAGGAGAATGGTGTAACAACCAAAAAGCCCAAAGGAAGCTTGACAACTAACATCAATTTTGTACCCTCAGTTATGGAGCAATCGCCAAGGACAGAAAGTGATGAGGTGAAAAACATGACTCAGCAAGAACATTGTCCAACACCCAAACACCCTAGGTCTAAAATCATAGTGAATCTAGCCAACACTCCCACCAACCTAAACGATAACCAAAACATCATCAAAAATCAACATCAAAGAGCAGATGATGATGGAGAAGCACATACGCCACTTCACAGGCAAGCAAACAAAACTACATGAGGATAATAATGACACTGTAAGCGGAGCAAGGGAGAAGTTGGCATATCGACGCTAGATCTGGGCGAGGGATGTTAGGAAAAAGCACATCTGAGCTAGGAACAGTAAAAATGTGGAGCACGGGAGTTGTGAATTGAGATCGACTTACAACAATAGAAAAATCTAGGTGAAGGGAGTTGGAGATGAGACAACGACAGGGAGATGAAGGGGATTCGAACAAAAGAAGGAACAAAGTGAAGTGGAGGAAAAAGAAGACGACGGCTGAAAAGGCAAACCTAATCCCTATTAATGCAAGCTTTAAACAATCTCTCTTATAACTTGTGCATGTCGTAGATTCCATTTGATTGCTTATGATTGCATGGATCTGTGTTTGATGCTTGAGATGACTGCTTATGATTATTAGCCATGCAGGGTAGCTATATTTGACTTTTCCTTATTTGACTGGAATTTCGGGAGCGAAATTCTTAAAGAGGGAAAGAGTGTAATGATGCATATTTTATGTACCAAAGGATTGTAAAAAATTATTCTTAAACTCATATGAAGTCGTATGACTCTATAATTTTTAAAAATGTTAACTAGGGAAAATTTTCATTTGTAGAATTTTTATTGGACGGTTTTGACCCTCAAAGTCTTATAGATCCTATAACTTTTGATAATGGCTGAATTATGGTCAAAAACCACTTTCATTAGATCTGGATGATTGTTTCTATCTCTGTAGAGTGGTCATATTAAGAATTTAGACTTACCATATAAAAGTTATGGTTGTTTGAAGTTATAACTAGTTTTGAGAAAATTAGTGGGTAATTAGAGAGTTATTAATACAACCCATAAGCCCAATCCGAGATTATGGTTAATGCCATTTCTTCCCAGCTATTATTAGTCATTTCCCTTTTTCCCTAATCACCTCCTAATCTCCATTAATCGAAACTAGAGCTAAAAACTATTCTCCAATCTAATTAGTGTAATTAGTGGATCTAAGAGAGATTAACATAAGAAGATAGTAGATCTGCTATTTTGAAGCTTTGGGACACATGTAGTTATTGTTCTATATCAGTTTTGCTTAGGAATTTGAGTGCTTTGACCCAAGGTGAGTTATTTTACATCTCTCACTATACTATGCTTACTTATATGGTAAAATTGTGATTTTTAGTTTGAGTATTAAAGTAAAAATGTTTGAGAATTTAGATCTTATATAAATAACACCCTAGAACATGTTTTAAAAAGATAGATTTGTATATTAACATGATTTATATTGTTTATCAACCACACTTTCAATTTAATAGAAAATAAGATCTAGAATGATTTAGGCTAGTAAATCATGTTTGGATGAATTGTATGCAATGCTCGAATGTTGTATGATGATGTTTGGAGTTGTGTGGATTGCTTTGATATGTATGATAGTTGTTTTGCATGGTTAGAAAAGTGGTATGTCGTTTGGTACAAATAACACCAAAGTTGTCGAAACGCGATGAAACTTGCATGTGTTGTGCTTAGAAAATTTCAAGTGGTTTGGAGTTGTTTGATGGTTCAAAATCATGTCATCAAAAGAGGTCAGTAGTGGGAAAAAAGTGCTTGAAATGTGATGAAATTTTGATATGATTTTCTTGGAGCCTTAGGGAGCCTACGCAGCAAGTTTCAAGTGATTTGAAGTTGATTTAATAATCCAAAATCATGTCATCAAATTAGGTTGGTATTGGTGAAAAAGAGTTCGGGGTGAGCACTTGGAGTTCTAGCTGGTGTGCTTTGGCTCAATAAGGACGTTTCTTCAGGTTTTTGGTGCTATTAATTGAGATGGACTTGGGAGTGCAATGCGATGGAAACTTTGAACTTAGCAAAATTTCGACGGGAAGGAAAAACTTAGTATCGAGATGATTTACTCTGAATTTTCAGATGGTTGGTACTGAGAATTTCATGGCATGACGTCGGGTTAGCTTCGAGGCAAGTGGGGAGATGCAAGAAGTGAGAGGGCTTCAAATTAGACCATGGTCAAATGAGTTGAATTTTGTGGAACGTGCACGTGTTATTCTAGTGTTCATGTACATGTATTAGTTCGATCATTCAACGTTCATTTTCGATGTTTATAATGCAATGAAGATCGATGATAAACGATGAGGCAAAGGCATGTTGCTTCAACGTGATGTTTTTGGAACTGTGATGAGATGAATCTATTGATCATCTGCTTTGAGAAAGTCATGGTGGAGTGAGATGCTAGAAACGATCATGATTGGATGGGACTCTGTAAATGATCGTAGCAAATTTTGATTTTAGGAATACTTTGAGAAGATCATGGTAAAGGGGACTTTGAGAATGTTACAATAGAGTAAGACCCCAGAAAGAATCATGGTGAAGCGAGACTTTGGTAATGGTTATAGTGAAGCGAGGCTTTGGTGATAATCATGGTGATGCAAGAATTTTGGGATGGTAGTGGCAATGCATGACGAGGTGAGACCATGGGGATAAACAAGACGATACGAGACCTCGAGGATTGTTGTCGTTGCGTGTTTACTTTGTTCTTGTTATGATTGTTATGATTGGTGTGATGGTTGGATGCCGTGTGATGATGGTATTCTTGAGATAAGTACCCTGACACCCATAATACTTGGTGTAGTATACCCATATGACAATGATAGCAGTATAGCATATATATTATGCTATATGCTAACTTTGTGGATGCAGGGATATGTCAGGTATGATTATTCATACCATATGTCCTTTACTATATCGGCTTTTATAGTACTTTAATATTTTTTATCACTGACACTAGAATGTTATCCGACTCAAGGATTTATGTTTTGCTTCTTATTATCTATGATACTCTCAAATAAGTAGACTAGATAAATGGTTTGTGATTAGCGCAAGGAGCTGTTCAGAGGATTAGTTGGAGGCTGGCACTATTATATTTATTACTAAAGTTAGTCGCTTATTCTACTATGTAGCACTATGGAGCTTTAGCAGTGCTTTACCTTATTTAGGGACATATTTCCTTTGAGTTTATTTTGATGATATATAAACTCTACTCCACTTGTTCTGCATGACTATTGTGGACCTTGCACTCTGATATTTGTTTGATTCATTAAGTTATAATTTTCTATCTCGCATGTTATATATCTATGTTGCTATTATATTTTTTCCAATGCACTGTGAGATATACAGTAGGTTATGACTAGAATTTAATTATTTTACCCTTGACAATTATAATACCCCCACCTCTATACATATACTATGCAAGAGTATTACAGAGTAATACTGACAGATATTACGGAGAATGAGGCTATATGAGGTACACATGTGAATATTCCCTTGGACTAACACTGGTATGTATTAAAACATCAAGTATATAACTCACCTATACATATACAGTATCGGTACAAAGCAATAGACATGTTTGTCTCCAGGACAGAACAATACATAATATACAGTACAATACAGAGAACACAGAGTCAGTCGCAGCAATAACATATAATAGAAATACATTAATGTTATACAATATAATTCACAAGTCAATTATATATACATATAATGAAACAATGTCAAACAAATATCGTATGACAATCCTAATATGGAACTCCTACAAGCCTAGTGAAATACATGATGGTCAAGTCGTCCCCATACCTGAAATGTCTCAGACTGACCCGAGCATTATAAAAGAATACATGGCGTAGACTATGTCTAATCAAGGATTATAAGAAGGTGATACAGTATAAACAAGGATTTATACGATATCGCTATTAAAGATACTCAATACATCAGATGACATATCAAAGTATATATACATATAGAATACTCCTCAAGGCATTAAATCACCCAAATATCCCAAATCCATATAAAGATGTCATCACCATTTAAAAACACATCAAATCAAAATTCACGTAAAACAACATCGAATGGGTGAATCATCCATATCTTAAAATCACTATCAAATCCAGAAATAATCATTAATGAGACATCCTCAAGTGAAGTCGGGCGGTATTGAAACAATGCCCACTATTTCTCTTAATCTCATATTATAAAATACCAATATCAAATCAATAAGGAAGATTTGAGCTAGCTCATAATAATGACGCAATGTGCAATATCACATATCTCGACTCGCAGCCCTTGGAGAGGCAAACTCTCGACTGAAAGGTCCTAAGAGATAGAAACAACAAATCAATAATAAGTAGGTCGTCTGCCTGAGAAGGATACGGGGTTGATCATACTCTGGACACAGACTTAAGTATAATCTCTTTCACACATAATATATGCCTATCTACTTCCACATACATACACCCATACTAGAACTAGACGGGAGACTGACAGCACGTCTGCTAGCACTAGGAACCACACATGGTCCATATGACACGACTCTTACAATCGTCGGTTATCATTACCTCTCCTCTCTCGGTATCGTGACAATGGTCCACCATTGGCTCGATAACGCGTAGCCTTTTCGGTCGCGACTATTGACATATGCCCATATGGTAACTGACTGTTGGCATATGAGACACAAGGAGCAACAAACTACTAATCTCATGATGCACATCAAATATCAACAACAATAACGGTGTGCGAATCTGGGGTGTGACCCATGATCATGCCGCTAGGGTGGATACTAGCCAATCTAGTTTTCTCCTGAAACATAGAACAAAGGTAGACAGACATATAATGTACACTAACTATGTGGCATAGCCTCCATACGTGCTCACCGCAGCGAGTCACACACGCACCTCATACCCATGTATGAGTGTCATTCATGAACAAAGAATAACTGAATAAATAACACAACAGCGTCCCATACCACCGCGTGTTACTAGTCCATTTATTCGGTACTCACAAATCACATTCGCCCTTATTTATTCTATATAACAAGTCCAAAGAATTACTGAAAGGCCCATACCACATGGTACCACTAAACCGTTTATTCTGATTTCTCGTCACATAGAATACGATATCATAAAATCATTCCAAAGGATGTCATCAATGTATCATCTTAAAATATAACAAAAATCAATTTCAATGGTGAATCATTCGTAACAAATAAATCAACATAAAAGGAATAAGAAATTATAATAATAGAATATAATATTATTTAATCTAATATGCAAAATATCTTCTTATTAATTATAAATAACTCTTAAAATATTGGTACTTTGGGTAATACCTTCGATATATATATATATATATATATATATATGCGTATGTGTGTGCGCGCGCGCGTGTGTGTGTATTTACAAACTATGATTTGAATATAAAAATTCACTATTAATTATTTGTTTAAATATAGTTATCTCAATATAAATTTAAACATAGGAATTCTTGTACAAATCATTATTTATGTAAATATATGTAATTCAAACTTCCAAATTACTCAAATTTATTTCCAACTCCTTTTATACATATTTTCCAAATCATCAAAACTCGCTTTACAAATCGAAACTAATTATATAAATTATTTTATAATTTTCTATAACTAAATAATGCTTTTAAAATTTATTTATAAATCCACAAATAATTCATTTCATCTCAAATTGTAATTTATAATTCAAAATATTCTCCTTATACTCAAATAGTTAAAAATAAATACATTTCAAATTAACTTTTCTATCCAAAATAATTTCCAAGAAACCAATATATTTTTAACCAATTTTATTTATTTATAAATATGCTTCAATTTAATTTTAAAATACTAAAATAATTTTTTGAAGCTCTCAAATATATATATTTCAAAACCGAAAAAACAATTGATCGTCCAAAATATAAATTATAAGGAAAATTCTCCAAAATCAACAATAAAATCATCAATGTAAATTTTATCATATGGCCAAGTCGAATTCCCTCGAATTTCAGCTATGGACACACTATATATATAATATAGTTAAATAACATAAGTTAAAATGCAAACGGTCATCATCTCCGTTGCATTTCAGACATCCAAACTCAAATCTTATCCCACTCAATCAGTTAAATATCTCGATCAACGACTCATCCAAACAATCCAATTCAACGTATGCAATCCATCAAACTCAAATAAATATTTCAACTAATCAATTTAAAAATATCAGAATTGTATGCATATATGTATGATGGATAATAAATTTTAGACATAGTAGTGAGTGAGAAATACTCACCTCGATTGACGCTTAAGTTCCAATAATTAGCAACTAGACAATGTCGATGTCGCTGCCCAACCACACTCACTAACAGCACTTCGACCTTCAGCAATTGCTACCCGAACTTGAAGCTTTCCCAAATCGATCACCGCTTCATCCCATATTGCCACCGACCTTCCTTGTTACTCACATCTTCGACTTCGCTAAATTCAACCGTGAAGCTCTTGAGGGGAATATCCTCTTCGCTGAAATTCGTCACGACTTCAAAGGGTTTCTTTTCCAGTTCACACCCTTTAACTCCTCCAATACAACCACATCGACAACCATCACTCCCAAATCCACCCTCGACCAGCAACAATGCACCTCCGCACTCACTCCATCAACCTCCTACAACTACCAGGTCGTGCACTATTCAAGCCAACGCTAGAACACACACCATAAATCGAAAGCCTATAACTTGCCTACAAAAAACGCTAACCAGAATTCAATTGCGTGCCTCCAAGTCGCGACATCACTCCATAGCATCACCCTAAGTCACAATGACCTTGCTGCTACCATCGAGCATCGCGTGCTCACTCCTCTAGGCTGCTTCGATCGCCAACCACCCAAAACTAGCATCACGATTTTATTTTTATTTTTTTCCTTTTAATTCGATTTTTCGTTTGAGATGATTTTAGGGCAACTTGAACAATAATGGTCGAGTTATGCTTTGGACTTAAGTTAAAAAGAGAAAAGAAGGTTCTAGCTAGTTGGGTTTGGGCTTTGTTTTGAATTAAGGGTTAGTTTTTATTTATTTATTTTACTTTCGTTTCTTTTCTCTTAAAAAAACACTTTTAGTTCATTTGTAGATAAATTCCAATCTAGTTTGAATAGAATTTGCACTCCATTATACAATTCTATTTCGATAACCACACAATTTCTTTCAATTAAATATTTGTTTGTTTTATTTAACTATCCATTGTATTGTTATAAAATAAATTTATCCCTAAACCATTTCGATCATATATAAAAGTTATTTACACTTTAAAATATTTATAATTAATTAAAACATATATATTCAATTCCAATATATTATTCGGAAAGAATTTATTAATTTAATTTAATATGTTAAAAGAAAATCTTTTATTAAATTAGAATTCGAATAAGTAAGAATTTTTTTTCAAATAATAATAACTATCAAAACTGAATTCAACTGATTTTTACTTTAATTAAATTTGCATATTTTTACGACGTAGAAAGTAGGGTTGTTACAGACTCCCCTCTTTTGAAAATTGTATTCTCGCAATTTCTTATAGGGATGCGTCATGCAACTTATATCCTGACTTTCTTCACATCTACAATCTTCTATCAACTTAACTACTTAGTCCTCTATGTGGCTCCTCCTCCAATTTCACATATCGTATGCTAAAATTTAATAGATTCAATTTAATGACTTTCTATTTTCGCATAAGATAAAAAAATTGCGCAATTTTCCAACTGTCGGATTTTTCGGAAAATTTTGGTAAGTCTCCTTAATATGGAGAGCATTCCAAAAAATCAAAACACAATATAATTACATTATATACATCTCTGAAGAGGCATCCCAACGGGGCATCCTGAAATATGGGGAAACAATATAATATCACAATATATCTCGCTATAATTTAAAAACATACCTTTAGCATTGCATTTAAAAAAAATTATTTCATTTTGTGCAAGAAAAAGAGAGCATGCACCAAATCCATTCCATACTCATCTTCATGTACCTAGGTTAGGTTAAAAGAAACCATATTAGATCATATCTTACGAATAAAAAGAGGGTTTGCATTCAAATATCCTTGTAACTCAAAATACCAAACCAACATACATAGACACAATCATAACAAATAACACAATAAGTACATCACCATGCCATTCAGTCTTGTAGTTTATAATGGATATAGATACTAATCAAATATAGCAAAATCCTCGAATTGGCTGAAATTAATTCTAATTATCCAAGCATTCACTACAACATGTTACAACATGGTGCTCATAAAATTTACATTATGCCAATTCAAAAATTAACATTAAGTTTCAATGAAGCAATTAAACAAAGATATAATTCTATAGCATGAATTCATGTTTTCCGCTGGTAGTAGCCCGCGGATGCTGCCGGAGGCACCAGCCTGCTGCTGCTTGCAATAGCATTTTTTTTAATGTTGTACCACGGCCCTGTATCCTATTCTTTCGTGTATTTAGATGTGAACTTGCAAAAGGGTAACATTATTTAATATTTATGATCATGATGCATTGGTTTAAATGCCTTTCTGATTAAATGAATAAACATCATGTAACATCTAGTTTTCAATAAAAGTATAGATATGCAGGTCCAATTTTCTCCATTATAAACCCTAGTGCTTTCTTTGTCAAAATAATCTCAGCTTCCACGTTCATTAAAACTTCTGTCAAAGCTGAAAACTTGACTATCTATGTCGCTCTAATGATGCTTATGTAATTTTGTATAACACATATCAAAATCAAACTATTCAGTACATGCATTTGGCAGTAATTAGAATGCTTTAGAACAATGTTTAGTAGTTACAAAGCTAATCTTACCGCTATTTCAGTCTGTAGTAGTTATAAATTATTCTGAAGGGGTATTTATGTACTTTAAAAGCTTCACTTACTATTTGCTAAAATGTTTATGGGTTTAGATCAATATTTATATGTAATATATATGTTCTACCAAATCAATCTTCATTTATCTCTATCTATTTACTATACTGTAATTGATGAGTTAACAAAAATTTCAACAACAAATCATTAGTTCTTAACTACACATAATTAAATTTTGTTGGTAGGTAAACTACCAATACTATCAACAGACATAATACAAACAAAAACATGTATGATCTGTATATATAAAAATAAATAGCATAAACCAAAAGATTTTTTAAATCAGCAATGACCTAAACATATCCATAACTAAACAAGCTTATAATATTGCTCCAAATGTATAATTAGATGATGATTTAAATTCACAAAAAAGAAGATAGATTTGCTAGCCTAAAAGTTCAAAATGCATTTATTTTGTAACCTGAATCATAATCAAAGTGCACCATATACCGTGTTCTTAAAATTACAACTTCCAAACCAATAACTAGAGCATGGAACCGCAAACCATTGATAACTACATCAATTCCTTACTCTACATGTAATAGGCAATTCAATGTAAAAAATCACATTTCACTTACCCTAGTTTTATTTAATTTTCAAAACACTGTATTGTTATTATTTTCCATGCATTAATCAGTTTGATTGGATTACTTAATTTTGAATTTCGGGAAAGAAAATCCCTTTTGTGATGTTTATCATGGAATCAGGAAAATTCTATGTGTTTTTGGGCGTTATTTGCATCGCTTTTGTTTGGCATTAAATGTTTAAAAATTTGTTGTCTGTAAATATTTTGCTTATACTTATTTAATCATACATATTACAAGTAAATTTCAATTTTTTTAAATCTCATACATAGTGAAATACAATGCTAGTATCAAAGAGGATTCTGAGCTATGTGGCTTGACATCTTAAGTAACTTACTAAGCTAATTATTCCACATTTACTTTTTAATTGAACAATTATTTAGCAAGAACAAGACACATGGTTTTGCAATCAAATGTCTTTGTTTTCTCACAAACTTTTAGATGAATGAGAATGACATTTGACCAATGTTTGTGTTAGGTTCAATATTATGTGAATACATATTAATTAACAAAGCTACCTCCCTCTTGGTAACATTACTGTTTTGAAAATTATATTTGTCTCGAAATAGAAGATGTGCACTATTACCGGTATATGATTGATAATAATTTGTAAGTAAGTGGATTATGAAAGTTATGTGTTTTGAGTTATCTTGCTTAAACTAAGCAACAGTTTAAAGGATAGTGAGTGTTTATGATTCGTTGCACACATAACAGTTTCAATATTTTACACATTCTAAACTCAATAATAAATCATTTTCTCTAGAACATTCTATTAATTAAAACTTCTTTTCCCAAAACAAATATTTCATCCTAAATAAAAATAACAAACAAATTTTCCAAATTATCAACATTGTTTGCATTATTATTTTAAATCGTTTGAAAAAACCTTTGATAACATTTTAACTTATATATATATATATATATATATATTACGCTAACATTTTCAAAATATTATACTCTTTTCAAAATACCCTTTTAACTCATCTCAAAACTTTTTCCTTTCAAAACATTGTTTATAATGTTACTCAAAGCTTTATGTCCATAAGTCTCGTCCTAGTGTTTAGGAATCCCTATCGAAAACGTTGGCTAATGCATCGATCAAAATTCTTAAATTACTTGATGGACAAATTAGCACCGAAATAAATTGTTAAACATTTTAAATCACTTTGCAAAAATCAAATTCATATGCTTGCTTTCAATAGATTCACATATTAATAGTGATTACATTAACACTTAAATATTCACTCACTATCAACACATAATCAAGCAATTAATTTAATTCATTAATTCATCTTTATTATTATTTAATAATATTTGTTTACATAGTCAATTTGTCAAACATAGACGACATTACAATCCATCACACACCAATCAATTAAACAAACGCCTTCAGCGGAAAGCTTTCTAGCATCCGCTACACACTCTGATCTCTACTGGATCAAACTACTATATTCAAAGCCATACATAGATTTATTTATCTTCACCAATGCCGACATTATTGGCCTAGCCAACAAATCTTTATTTCACTACCTCCATCAACAACTTAAATTTCACAAGGAGATTAACAAACAAAAGTGATAAGGATAAAATAATATATATTGTAAGAAAAATAACAAGCACGTCCCCAGATGACTACCGTAGTAATCACCGTATACTCTTGCTATCCCTTTAATATCGGGTAACTACCTACACATCCAAGGGGACATGGACTCTCAGTCTCTCTAAGATCTTGATTCATGTCTCTTATATATAATGTATTGTTTTGAACCTTGCACTGATACCAACTGTAACACCCACACCTCTATACCCATATTATCCAAGAGCATTACAGAGTAATACTGTCAGATAATACAGAGAATGATGCTATATGTGGTACACACATTAATATTCCCTTGGACTAATGTTGGTATGTATTAAAACATCAAGTATATAACTCACATATATGTACAAAGTATCAGTACAAAGTAATAGACACGTGTGACTTTAGGACAGAAAAATACATAATATACAGTACAACATAGAGAACACAGAGTCAATCGCAGCAATAACATATAATATAGATACATTAATGTTATACAATACAATTCAAATGTCAGTTATATATACATACAATGAAACAATGTCAAACAAATATCATGTAACAATCCTAATAAAGAACTCCTCTAAGCCTAATGAAATACATGCTGGTCAAGTCGTTCCTATACCTGAAATGTCTCGGACAGGCCTGAGGATTTTAAAATAATACACGGGTCAGACCGTGTCTAATCAAGGATCATAAGAAGATGATACAGTATAAACAAGGAAAATATGATATCGCTATTAAAAGTAGTCAATACATCAGACGATATATCAAAGAATATATACATATAGAATAATCCTCAAGGTATTATATCACCTAAATATCTCAAACTCATATAAAGATGTCATCACCCATTTTAAACACATCAAATCAAAATTCATATAAAACAACATCGAATGGATGAATCATCCATATCTTGAAATCACTATCAAATCCAAAAATATTCATTAATGAGACATCCTCAAGTGAATTCAGGCAACAATGAAATAATGCCCACTATCTCTGTCAACCTAGTATTATAAATACCAATATCAAATCAATAAAATTAATAAGGAAGATTTTAGCTAGCTCATAACAATGATGCAATGTGCAAAATCATATATCTCGACCCACAGCCCTTGGAAAGGCGAAACTCTCGAGTGAAAGGTCCTAAGAGATAGAAACAACAAATCAATAATAAGTATGCTATCTACCGAAGATGGATACGGGGTTGGTCATACTCAAGACATAATCTCAGGTATAATCTCATTCATACATAATATTTGTCTATCTACAACCCACATACATACACCCACACTAGAACCAGATAGGACCCTGATAGTATGTCAGCTAGCTCTAGGAGGCACCATGGTTCATATGACCCGACTCCTATAGTCATCGGCTACCATTACCTCTCCTATCTCGGTATCGATCCACCATAGGCTCGACAACACGTAGCCTCCTGGGCCACGACTACCAATGTATGCCTCTATGGTAACGGACTGCTGGCCTATGCGACACAAAGGGCAACTAACTACCAATCTTGTGATGCGCATCGAATGACAATAATAATAACAGTGTTTCGAATCTGGAGCGCGATCCCACGATTAGTTGCCAAGGTGGATACTGGACAATCTGGTTCTTTCCCGAAATATAAAGGGAGTTGAAGAAAGGTTGATAGACATATAATGTAGACTAACTATGTGGCTAATAAGTAGCCTCCATATGTGCTCACCGCAACGAGTCAAACAGACACCACATACCCACGTATGACTGTCATTCATGAGCAAATAATAACGGAATAAATAACACAACAACATCCCATACCACTGTGTATTACTAGTCCATGTATTCAGTGCTCACACATCACACTTGCCCTTCTTTATTCTATATAACAAGTCTAAAAAATAACCAAAAAAGTGTTACCGAAAGTTCCATACTAGACGGTATAACCAAGCCGTGTATTCAGATTTCTCGTCACATAGAATACGATATCATAAAATCATTCCAAAGAATGTCATCACCGTATCATCTTAAAATATAACACAAATCAATGTCAACGGTGAATCATTCGTAACAAATAAATCAACATAAAAGGAATAAGAAAGTATAATAATATAATAAAATATTATTTAATATAATGTATAAAATATCTTGATTAATTTTTCTCATTAAATAGAAATAACTCTTAAAATATTGGTACTTTGGGTGATACTTTTGATATACATACAAAAACACAGACACAAAATAAAATTTGAATATGAAAATATACTATTAATTCTTTATTTAAATATAGTTACCTCAATATAAAATTTAAACATAGGAATTCTTTTACAAATCAATATTTATATAAATATGTGTAATTCAAACTTCCAAATTACTCAAAGTTATTTCCAACTCCTTTTATACATATTTTCCAAATCATCAAAACTCACTTTACAAATCAAAACTGCTTATATAAATTATTCTATAATTTTCTATAACTAAATAATACTCTTAAAAATATATTTACAAATCCAAAAATAATTCTTTTCATCGCAAACTGTAATTTATAATTCAAAATATTCTCTTTATACTCAAATATTTAAAAATAAATACATTTTAAAATAATATTTATATCCAAAATAATTTCCAAAAAATCAATATATTTTTCAACCAATTTTATTTTATAAATATACTTCAATTTAATTTTAAATTTTTAAAATAATTTATTGAAGCTCTCAAATATATATATTTCAAAATCAGAAAAATAATCGAACGTCCAAAATGTAAATTATAAAAGAAATTCTTCAAAATCAACAATAAAATCATCAATGTATATTTTATCGTGTGGCCAAGTGGAATTCCATCGAATTTCGGCTATAGACACACTGGATATATAATATAAATAAATTACATAAGTTAAAATGCAAACGGACAACATCTCCGTTGCATTCCAGATATCCAACAAACTCAAATCCTATCCGACTCAATCAATTAAATATCTCGATCGACGACTCAGCCAAACTATCCAATTCAACATACACAATCCATCAAACTAAAATAAATATTTCAACCAAGAAATTTAAAAATATCAGAATTGTTTGCATATATGTATGACGGATAATAAATTTTAGACATAGTAGTGAGTGAAAAATACTCACCTCAAACAACGCTCGAGTTCCAGTAATTAGCAACTAGACGATGTCGATGTCACTGCCCAACGACACTCACCAACAACACTACAAACTTCAACAATCACTACTCGAACTTGAAGCACAGCCTAAATCGGTCATCGCGTCATCCCATATTGCCATCGATCTGCCTTGTTACTCACATCTTCGACTTCGCTAACTTCAACCATGAAGCTCGTGAGGAGAATATCATCTTCACTAAAATTCACCATGACTTCAAAGAGTTCCTTTTCTAGTTCGCACCCTCTAACTCCTCCAATACAACCACATCGCCAACCTACGCTCCCAAATCCATGCTCAACCAGCCACGACACACCTTCGCACTTGCTCCATCAACCTCCTACAACTACCAGGTCATGCACTATTCAAACCAACACCAGAACACACACCATAAATTGAATCCCTACAACTTTCCTGCGACAAATGCCAACCAGAATTTAATCGCATACCTCCAAGTCACGACATCACTCCACAGCGTCACCCCAAGTCGCAACAACCGTGTTGCTACCGTCGAGCATTGCGTGCTCACTCCCCTAGGTTGCTTCGATCACCAACCACCTAAAACTAGCATAACGATTTTTTATTTATTTTTATTTTTTCTTTGAATTCGATTTCCCTTTGAGACGATTTTAGGGAAACTTGAACAACAATGATCGGGTTATGCTTTGAACTTAAGTTAAAATGAGAAAAAAGGTTCTAGCCAGTTGGGTTTGTGTTTTGTTTTGTATTAAGGGTTAGTTTTTATTTATTTTATTTTATTTTCTCTAAAATAACACTTTTAATTCATTTGTAAATAAATTCCAATCTAGTTTTAATAGAATTTACACTCCATTCTACAATTCAATATCGATAACCACACAATTTCTTTCAATTCAATATTTGTTTATTTTATTTTATTATCCATTGTATTATCACAAAATAAATTTATCCCCAAACCATTTCGATCATATATAAAAGTTATTTACACTTTAAAATATCTAGAATTAATTAAAACATATATATTCAATTCCAATATATTATCCGGAAAGAATTTATTAATTTAGTTCAATATGTTAAAACAAAATCTTTTATTAAAATAGAATTCGAATAATTAAGAATTCCTTTTTCAAATAATAATAATTATCAAAAATGAATTTGAAGGATTTTTTACTTCAATTAAATTTACGTAATTTTACGACGTAGAAAGCAGGATTGTTACAACAATCATCCTACATCGGCTTGGTACCATTGTAGTGCATTCTTTAGGTATATTGGGTACCAGAAATGTAAGGCGATCGTCACATTATGCTAGTCAATGGGTAGTCCATAAAAATGTTTTGAATGCCTATTCCACCCCACTAAGAATAAAATTATCGTTTCAAGAAACACTACCTTCCTACCGAAGGAATTTATTTCTTAAGAAATTGATGGTAGTATGAAGGACTTGGATACGATCCAAGATTATGATAAGAAAACTCGGTTACAATGATGATACTAATTTAAACAAGTCCAAAAGTACATAGTTCATTAGAATATCTCATAAGAATTATCATATGTTGAAGAGAAACTATGAGTTCTTATCAATATCGAGAAAATAGATTATTAATAATAACAATCTCTTTAATTGTTGATAAGCCATGGAGAGTATAGACTCTGCTACATGGCATGATGCTTTAGATTCAAAATAGATTCCAAGTACATTAACAAAGTTTGATTTTGGTGAAAAACCGAAAAGATTAGAACCATTGGCTACAAGTGAGTTTCGTGAAGAAGATCAGTACAATTGAAAAAATACAAGGCAAGGTTGATGTGAAATAACCATGTAAATTCAAAATGTTGAAAATTAGCTGAATAGTTTCGCTGGTCAACTTTCTTAAGTTCATTCGGATTCTTCTCGCAAATTATCACACAACATAACTTTGAGTTTTGGCACATTGATGTTGAAATAGAATTTCTAAATAATGATTTAGAAAAAGATTGTTTGTATGTAATAGCCAAAATGTCTCAAAGTTAGTGGGGGCTATGATAAAGCTTGTGTGCTTTTAAGATATGATCTTAAACAAGCATTTAGAGGTTAAGCAAGTTGATGATAACGAATTATTGTATTGTGATCTATAAGCATTAGCTCTTACCCCAACATGTCCTGGTTAAAAAGTTGACAGTTTGTGTGTGAGTTAAGAGGCTACACGTAGAACTTACATCTGATGGATCTTGTTGGGTCACTCCTAAGGAGTTTGGTGCCCATCAACAAAGATTCAAGAGTTGATACAACAATGGTATCATTCATAATGCGAATGAAGCATGTGACTGTAAGAAAAAAAACAAAGGTATTAAATCATTTCTAATATTATAAGTAAACAATATAGTACTAATTATTAATGATGTGCCCTAGTTAAAATTAATTAAAGTTTGGTTATTTAACTCTCAATGTAGGATTTGAAAGTGACGTCTTTTACAGTTGGTATAATAGATGTTGGGATTGTCCCAAATGATATACACATATACTATATTAAAATGTTTAATATGGATCATATATGATAGATCCCTTATGCATTGGCAATAGGAATCATCATATATTCTATGCTATGTAGCATATTAGATCTCTCATATAGAATTGGTATCTTAAGCAAATATCAAATCTGAGGTAAATACGATGAATCGTAGTAAAGATTGTTCTCGAGTATTTACGAAATACTAGAGAATTCATTATGCAAACAACGAACTTTTGATAAAGGAGTGTTTAGACTTGAACTTCATAAGTGACATCGAATATAGTAAGTCAAATTTAAATTCAGTTTCACTCTTGATTAAGGAGCTTTAAGTTGGAATTGTTCCAAACGGGAGGTTTTGACGGATTCAACCACAATGGCTAAGTATATCGCATTATATATCACCACAATGAAAGTAGTATATGTGCAAAAATTTATAAAAAAAAGCTAAGGGTGGTTCCTACCATTGAGAATCTAATAATGTATTGTGATAGCAATATTCTATTATAGATTGCAATGAGAAACAATTGATTGATAAGGTGTTGAGAAATGTTCTCTGTAATTAACATGCGATAAAATATTTTATCAGCAATGAAGAAGTATAACCAAAAACAAGATACAAAATAATAACATTGCATATTCATTCATCAATGCCCTTTCTCAGTTTAATTTAGGTATACCGATCGAAGGTATGGGCATGAGTTTCCATAATTGGCTTTAAGCACAAATGGGAGACCGATAGAGTTAAGATTGTGCTTATAACAACCCATATTTTTGGTAATTGCAAGTAATAGAAAGTCGCATAGTGGAGAGAATGTAATCAGGATCCGATACCACTTCCATTATTCTCAAAATGTTATTTGCGACTCTTCTATGTATAAGCTTCAATATATTTGAAGTTTCGGGTTTTGAGTCAAAATTTATAACTCGAGCCATAAGCAATCGAGAAAGCTAACTTTTGTCTACAATGAAAATTAAACCTGAGACTACTTCCATTGTGTTGAAAATTCCATTTCTAATTCTTTTATGTATAAATTTTGATGTATTTAGAGTTTTGGATTTTGAGGTATGAAGGAATGAAGCTTAGAGAAATCATAGGTAATTTTAACTTTGACTTGTCATTGACCTCCATGCCTATATTTGGTTGGCCACACCCCCTCTTAATTCTCATTCCCATTTCATTCCTTCCTCTTTTTAGTTACATTAATGTCATCAAGCCCTTCAGTTTAATCACTCCAAACCTACTCACATTGATTCTTGAAATCCTAATGAATTCACCTAAATTCTAGTTGAGAGGTTTAGAGCAAATCCCCTTCATCGCAAGTTATTTGGAGGAGAATTTGGTTACTAACAAGTTGGAAGAGGCTTAGAAGGAGAATATTGAAGCTTCTACTTCTAGTAAAACTTTATTTATGTTGGGTTTCTTTGAAGTAAAAGTGGATTTTGCTTTAATTGTTGTTTTCTAATAAGCGAGAATGAATTCATGTTAATAAAAGAGATAAATATGTAGTTTTAATGGCCTAAGGGGACGATGAGGGTTATAATTCAAAAAGACATAGGTAAAGTCAAAATAAAAGAATTTGATCAAAAATGGGCATCTTGAAGAGTTAGTAAGCCATGAGAGGAATTATGCATTTAATACTCGACTTCGTGTATTGATACATGATATTTGGTAATGAATAGTAGTGTATGAAATTTACTAATCCATAGTTATATGAAATGTATCCCTCAATGACTTGATCATAAACCATTTTTAATTATCAAGAAGGTATCATAGTAGTAGATATAAAACTTAGGCAACTTGATAAGAAGTTTTGTTATAAATAACTAGAAGCTTTGTGATGCCCCACCTCGAGACCTACATTAGTAAAAAGAATTACTAAGTAATCCTGTCTACTAATGCAGAGAATAGAACTGGTTAAGGGCGACCATCATTGTAATACATTAGTTAAGAGATAAGCATGTCAATTATGTCTCGATTTTTTTTATTACCTCATAAGTGGTAGACACGCTTAGTCCCTAACTAATGCACACTATGGTGGATTCAGACCATTTCAGAAATAATGTAATATACATGCAGATAGAAAGCATCAGTCATAGAACAGCAAACCCAGATCAGAGTATATATATATAAATGCATACATCACCATACATCTCCATAATAATACATCATACATAAGTAGCTAGGACTACCGAATCACATATACACCCATCCCACAAAATAATATACAATAAGATAACATAAAAGTAGACGACTCTAAAACAACATCCAAGCCAAAATGATAAGTCCAACAAAAGCTATCAAGCTGATCCAAGAAGTGAAGCAATCAAAACTAACCTGCAACTCGGTCTGACCCGAGTGAAAAGTACACGGGTCAGGCAAGCTAAACTTATCAGTGGTAAGGATCTCAGTAATAAGCGGAATGGTGAGAATCACTCCGTTGTTGCCAACGGAACGACATATTATTCATCATATCATTCATAAGAAAGGGGACATCAGTGATTCATCTATCTATTTCAAGGGAATTCAATAAGTAACATGCATATGGTTTCTCTTAAGGACATCTATAAGTAAAGCGGACAAGGGATGAGCCATATAATAACTTCATAAAAAACATCAAATTATCATAATCCATCATAAGAACTCAATAAGAGTTAAAGGCAATCATAATCGAAATCACCATATAGCATAATATAAATGTAGCCTATATCATACTCAATGCCGTATTCAAACAACAACATCACAAAAAGGTGAAATCGAACATAGAAAACTTCATAGAAAATTGCACGTGCTTTTCATCTTGACTAGTACTACTATTATTTGGTACCATACATCGTGATGACTTGGGATCATTAACATCTTAGCATCGTGATCATCTTGATTGACTATAGTCGAATATCGCGATGACACCCAAATCATAAAATCCGAGCAAAACATCATGATGATTGGAATCTAGTAATGACATCAAGAACATCGTAATGATTCCAATCGTATACTCGGTTTATAGTACTAGTAACATCTTAAATGTGTCACAACTTCTCGAATAGGAACCCAATGGGCGTTAATGTACGTCCCATACCATACATTCGCACCTATTGGTTTACTAATCATCAGTTAATGTCACATTAGAAAATATTCATAAAAATCCAAATCAACATACACTGCCTCGTCTCATTGGCAAGTGTAAAGCACCCAACTCATTGTGTCTCATATTTTGATGAGTTTAAAGTGGCATCGAGACTTGTCTCATTTCATCGACAAGTAAAAATCCATCTTAAACATTAAAACCATAATCAATCCATCATAAAAATCGCGCCTCATGTCCTCGACAAGTAAAAATATCATAAAACAGTACTTCAAAGTAGATTCGACAGTACAAGTCCGATATTAAGCGATGAGGCGAAAATGATTGAAATAGAATTTAAATAAAATTTAAATTCTAAAAATTTTCCAAAATCAAGCCAATCCATTGTCGGATAAAAAGACTTAACATTCATTATCAAACATATTCATACAATATTCAAAATCATCGAAATATGCAGTGAAACAGTTAACGAAAGCGCAAATAGGAGCAAAAGAACATTCTACCAAGCAACAGAGTTTTTGGCTTACTTTGGACAGTGATTTGGGGTATCAAAACAACCCGGATTTCAGCGAAATTTTTCTGCACTATACCATGACACGAGAACTATAACCTATCCAAAATTTGGAGCAATTTGCTGCAAAGTGAAAGAGTTATGATTTTTCAAACATAGCACTTTTCAGCAAGCACAAAACAACAAGATTTTTGGCTGTTTTGAACCAACGATTTGCTATATCAAAACAGATCTAAATTCCATGAAAATATCCAGAAACATTGTACAGCCTAACTTCTGCAATTTATCAAAAATTTGGAGAAATTAGCTGTAAATTGAAGAAGATATAATTTTTTGCAAATGATGCTTTTTCGACCAATAAACAGAGATCGATTTTTGGCCGATTTCAACCATCAATTTTCTATATCAAAACAACTCCAAATTCAATAAAAATTTCGAGAAATATAGTGTAGCCCGACTAATATAACATATCCAATAGTGAGATCAATTTGCTGAAAATTGAAGAAGATATGATTTTTTGAATATGGTGCATTTTCGGCCAATAAACAGAGATAAATATTTGGCCGATTTCAACCAATAATTTCCTATATCAAAATAACTCAAAATTCAATTAAAATTTTCAGAAATATAGAACAATCCAAGTACTGAAACATATCAAAAATTTAGGTTCATTGAATGTAAATTGAAGAAGATACGAATTTTTGAACGTGCTTTTTCAGCCAGCAAAAGAGAAAACCAATTCGATAAATTGAGCAATTCCATCAACAAATTGATAGCAAAATTTGATATTTTTGCTTATCTTGGTGTAAGAAAACTTTTACCTTTCTTACCAAATAGTTTTAGGAAGATCTAGCAGAGATTTGATAGAAATTTGTGATCTTTGGATGCGATTTAAGGCTCTAAACACCTGTAGAAACTAGAAAATAGACATGCAAAACAACATAAGCAAATAAAAGATAATTTACATCTCAAGTTCTCAGATTTTGATGAAAACTATTTGGTATTGGAAAGCGATTACCTTTCTATTCTTGATTTAGATGATTTCTCTTTGAAATTTGCAGAAAATTGAGTGGAAATTTGATTTAGTTTGAGGAAGCCATTATTTTCTCTTTATGTTTTTACTGTATGAAGGTTTTAGGAAGAAGGAGATACAATCTACGTACAACTCTTTTCTCACCAGAAGGATCTAGAGAATGGGCTTTGGATCCCATCCAAACCCTCTAAGCCCAAATAAAACATAAAAAAACAAAGATATGTACATATTTCCACTTAATTTAATACTATATGCATATAACAGCTCATTTTCAAGCCAAATAAAATGCATACACTAATTTGTTTTGAAATAAAATAGTTATTGTCACAAAATGAAATTTATTTTAACAATAAAAAGTTATTTTAACAATAAAACACCATTTTACAATATTTAACAATTTACACAATTTTAGTGTAAAAACACTTTTTTTAAAATATAACTTGATCAAAAATTATTCTCTTAGTCAAATAAATTGTAACAAATCATTCTAACGCTTTTAAAACAACAAAATAATATTTTCACACAATATTTCATCTTTTATTTTAATAAAAGACATGTTTTCTTCATATTTTTCCTCTTATATTCAATAAAAAGGATAATATTGGCAATAATTACCAATATTATCACATTAACTTAATTAAAATACAATAAATGATTAATTTCACTCCAGAACCTCAAAATAAAGTTTTTAAAACTTTATTTCCATCAATTTGGATTTATTTCAACAATTAAATGTTGAAATACATCACTTGGTAAATTTATTAACCCAAATTTACCTAAATTCCAATATTTTCCATTTTATTTAACCAAAACACCAAACAATGAATTTTTTAAACCCAATATTTAAATCCATACATATTGTTTATTTAAAATTCACAATTTAAACCAAATTTATTTCTCCATTATATTCTATTCACCATATTAAATTATAGTTATCATTATAATTTAATATCATCAGTAATTTCCAATACCATGGTTGTTACAAGCTTCATGCTAGAAAATTGAATTGGGAAAGAAAAGGAAAAAAAATTCACAACTTCTAACCACGATAAATAAGAGGTTAGGCCCCTCACTTTTATTCACACAAAAAATTGGAATTCTAGCGTAACTCCATTAGCCTTCTTCATCAATTCTTCAATTCAGAATCAATCGGATTTAAAGGTAATATGTTACACACACACATACATGCACATACGCGCGCACACGCATGTTTTCTATTTGTATTCTTCCTAAATCTCTGGATTCTGAATCTAATCTATACAATTGAATTATTGTATATTATAAAAAGAAGAAATCTGAAGGAGGAATTAGGCGAAGGCGTGAATCAAATCCAAAGAAAGCAGGGAAACTATCTGTGAGTGGAAATCTTAATTTTTCACATTTTAGTAACTTGTGTAGTAAAAGTTTGGATTTGTTTTATGCCTTGAGTAATTTTGTATATGAAAACCCAAAAATTCCCTCAAATAAAATATCAATTCTTGGATTAATTGGAATCTCAATTTTTTTATGTTAATATAGTGGAATTTAATTTCTGTTTCCAATTTGAATATTTTTTATTCTATTTCACTTCTAATTTCTATTGTTGCGAAAAAAGTTTCAAAAAGAATTTTTTTAGGAAATGGTGTGCAAAATATGGATATTCTTATTTGTAGTTTGCACCACCTATTCCCATAATTTTGACAAATATGAATTCCTTTTTCACTTCAAGTATGTATATGTAAAAATTGTATAGAATATAAAGGGTTTAAATTGATTTTTCCCTTGAAATAGAGGTGTTGATTCTGTTATATTAATGTGAAAATGAGTTTGGTATTTTAATTCCGCATTTTTAATACATACAGGTCTGTTTTTTAATATATGCAAATCCCAAAATTTACTTCTGTATAAATATATTAGTAGCGTATAAATAGTAACGTATAAATCGTATTGTATAGAATAAATAGGTTAATAAATTGCATTAAACTCTTTAGGAAGGAAGTTAAGGACAATTATAGAAATTAATCCATAATTAAAGGCAAAATAAGAAGTTTCCTTATATTGCCTTAATATGTAAATACGGGCGAAGTATAGAATTTTTTTGGTGTGTGTGTATATGTGTGTGTATGTTTACATATATGATAGTATATTCGGAGAACAGAAATATGACTAAGTTATATGGATGTGAGGTTGGTCAAAAGCACACAGAAGTCTATCCAGCTAATCTGGCTACAACAGTGTGACTTTGGGACTGATGTGAGACATCACCTATAATAAGTACCCATGGTGGAAGTGAGGTTAGTCCCAATTCTGTAAGGTAAGTCCGCTCAACTAGTTTGGCTATCAGCACCTACGAATAGTCGAACTAATGTATGACGTTACGGTTTAGGTTATGGGTCATAAGACGGATATCCCAATACGAGTCTTCTTCTGGGTTGAAGGTATTAAGTGGCTATTGTAGGGTTCCCCTTCTTCCCGTTCAAGAAGTATTAAATGGTCGGGATTATTTTTTAGGTACGGTAGTGAAAATCTGTGGAAGGGTTCCACTTTGAGGTACTAATTGGCTATAAGAGGGTCTACCTCTTTCCATAAAAGAAGTATTAAGTGGTCTAATGGGATTTCTCGCGATGTCGGCTAGGAAGTACGAGAAAGGGGTCTGCCTTAGGTTTAGGTATTAAATGAAAAGGATCTACCTAAGGTATAGGTGATAAATGATCAAAGTCCGCCTAATTCCCATTAAAAAGTTACTAAGTGGCTCATGTGCTTTCGCTCACATCGTTAGGGCATGATTGACTGTAGTTGTGAAGACGGACTGGAAAAGGCCTTTGGACTATAGTTAAAGTTACGTTATGGAGTTGGATTGGAAACACCTTTGACTTACAGTGGATGTATATTTAGTAGGATGAAGTATGAGATGTGTAAGAATTATTACTTGTCTAAATAATACTACCCAAATACTGTTATGGTAAGACCTGAGATTTTCATTCACCATACTTGGTTGTATTTAGTTGCATCATGATAGAGGTTTCTCACATTGTGAACAGTGGCGAAGCTTTGTCCCTTACCCCTACATATCCCGACAATGTGGGTTAGCCAGAAAAGTTGTGGTTAGGCAGTCGAGAGGCTGGCCATAAAATTAGTGCATCTGTTACAATGACAATAACATAAAAATCTAGTGTTCAACATGAGAAACATAGAAAACAACTTAATGAGTACAAAATTTCTTTTTATGACCTAAAATGCCACATTGACTACATCTATTTTGACCGACACTTGTTCATTGTTCCATGAAACCTTTTATCCAAGTTGAACATGCACGCTAGAATTTCTTCGCATTGATGGTGGACTTATATAAGAACCTTCATACACATTCAATGATGACTATCGGGTACATGATGAAATAAAGGAGCACAAACAGCGGTGTCCTTAATTGTTGTGTACCACATTGAAATTAAATCAAAATATGATCTATTCGCACTCACGTGTACGTGTTGCTAATACATGTGAGCACCGAAAATGATCTAAAGTTAGCATGTTGCACGAACACTTGGCTCCGTTATCCTCGATATTTACTGTATAATCAAGCATATGTACATCTTTCACTTGCCATTCCATTCTTTTATATCTCTTAGATAAATGTCTTAATCCTTTCATTCTACCTTTTACTAATGCTTCCCACTTTGGTATCAATTGGGACGTCCATTCCTCTCCTTGAGTATGACATTCTAGAATTAATGGTTCAAACGATGAAAAGTTCGTGTAACCAATGATCTAACGAGTAAATTTCTTCTTCCATTCAAAATACTGTTAAAGCTTTCGCATATATTTTTTGTCATCATATAGAACCTTACTCCACTATCATAACAAAGTGTCTAATATGATTCTTGATCTTTTAAACTTTTTTCAATCCATGCATCACCATTTGGATTTACAGTCTTCAATTGTTTTATCACTTCACTGTATTTTACAACCTTCGATGCAGTAGCACATGCATGTAGCAAGTTCTAGAGCTTATCTGAATTGAAACTAGCTTTTTTAAAATTTGCCTCGATATGTCGAATATAATAGCGATGATGATGTTCTATGGACCAACTTTTTTGAGCACGTGGAATTCCTTTTATACAGTCTGAGATAAGTGTAATACATCTATTATGTAAGAATATAATTCCACATACAACGAACAAATCACTCCATGTCTGCCACGATCTTGTCTGTACAATGGCAAAAGCTAATGGAAAAAACCTTGATTTGCGTCTCCACTAGTTGCTACAAGTAACATATCAAGATACTTTCTATACAAATGATTGCCATCAATAAAAAGTACATGACGAGAGTGTGCGAAACCATCAATTGATGGTCTAGAAGCCCAAAAAGCACCATTAAGAATACCACGGGTCATACCAAGATTGCTATTTTGCATTACTTTAAGATATTTTGATAATTCTGCATACGATGATTCCCAATTTCCATAAATTATTCCAAGCGTCTTTTATAGTCCTTGCCAAACTCGAGAACAACTTGCTTTGATATGAAACATATTCGATATTGTTTCTCGAACAGTTGCAGTCATATTTGCCTCAGATTTGATTAAGGAAATTTTTTTGCTACATATTAACTTTGATGTTGCTTGTCGATGGTTTGAGTTGATGGTTGCATTTAAATAGATGTGATCCCCTCCATTTGTTTTTATTTTCCATCAATTTTAAAATCTTCTAATAGATAGACTCTTATGCACTCTCCAAGGACATTTTTCATCCATGTCACATCAAATCGAATATTGATTTGCATGCAACTCTGCTAATTAAAAAGAAACTGAACATTTGATAGTTCATTCACACAACTATTCGATGTGTTTCTCTTTGGTTTCAGAAATTAATCCAACCGATGTCCTTTTTCAGCACATTCTCTTTCGATCACTTCCACTTCTAATTCAAAGATTTCTATAATGAATTTTGTCATCATCGTTGCAGTATATAGATCATCGGCTACTGAATCTTCATATATGAATGTCTCTTCATCGGCATTTAGATCGTCAACCAGTTGATTATCTTCATATACGATTGCTTCATTCTATGTTACGAACCCAAGTTGTATCTATATCATCCGCACAAGCGACTTGCATGCTATCTAATTGCACTTCATTATTGTTTGCATTCTCAATGTAATCATCGTCATTATTCACATAAGCATTGGATGGTTCTTCCACAAGAAACATTATGAAACTATAAATCACAAAATTATTGATAAGAGTAAAGTATACGAAGATAATTCAAAGTGAAAATACAAAGTTAAATTTAATACCCACCTGGCAGTTGTTTGAGATTGATTTGGAATGCAAGTAAGATATACAAAGTTATGATCCAAATTAGAGTTGTTATTGTAATGGTAACCTTTACCAATACAAGAAAACCATTATCGTGCTGATATTATTGATAAGTTGAAAATAACTACCAATACTTTACCATTACCGTTGGTAAATGTTCGTTGGTATACCAATAAACTGGTAAACTATTGACTGGTAATGGTAAAGTTACCAATACATAAAGCTTTTAATATTTTATTACATTAAAATTTTGATAATGATAAAAATGTAAATATTTGTTACTGATTCTGTAGCGATCGCCCTACACCTCTAATACCTGATATACCTGTGTAGTGTGCTGTGGAGGCACCCAGCCAATGCAGGATGGTAGCCAAAGGTGTAAAGTAACAAAAACCAAAACACGGAACAAGTAGAACATCTCACGATGTAGAGACAAAATATAATATAAAAACATAGATGTAAAAAAGGTGAGACGGTGATATAATCAAATGAACCATAAATAAGAACATCAGAGTGCATCAGGTACACAGATCATACAAAAACTGAAATAAAAGGGTTTATACATCCCAAGTCTCCAAAATAAACTCTATAACTGCCTCTCAAAATACAAGTGCTGATATAGCTCCACGGTATTGCACAGCGGAATATAAGCGGTGGTAAGCTCCAAAGTATGGATATATGAAAGTGTAGCCTCTTGTTCGTCCTTCGTACAGCTCCATGCGCTATCTAGATATGTTATCTCTAATCTACTCATTTAAGAGTACTAAGATAATAAGAAGCAAATCATAAAACCTCGGGTCAAACAACAGTCTGGTTTGAGCGATATATCATCTAAAAAATACTATTAAAATTGTACATAGTAAATAGGGGCATAGAGTAGAACTATACCTGACATATCCCTGCATCCAAAGTGTTAGCACATAACAGTCGATATGTGCTAACCTACTATCATCTCCACATAAGTGTACTACAATTGAAGTACAATGTCTATTATCTAGGTATACGGTGGTAAGTACCTACGTCGTGTGACACCAAGTGATAAACAATCATGGCAAACATAACATCCATCAGCCTTCACAATCACTCATGTGCATTGGATACACGATAGCTCGTATGGCACAATCACAAACCAGGGACCCAATCAGAATCCCAGCTTCATTAGTGCTCGAATCCATGCCACTCTGTAAGGCTAAGAACCCGGTTCATAATCGCAAAAGCCCAGCGTAATCTACTATTGCAAGATCCGGACACAATTGCAAATCCAGGTAAACGTCCACACATAACCCTTCTTTACAAGTAAACAAGAAGCCTTCGAGTTATCAACGATCCATTTGCAAGCGTCTTCCTAATGAAATCAATCGTTATTCCATCATGGCAATCTCTACGGTAGAATACAGTCATAAATCTTACTCGCAAGCCCCCATTATTGAACGTGCCCTTATGGATCACCATCGCAACTCCCATCGTTAAGTCGTCACTTGGAATACCTCTAGACACCCATCGTAAGTCTTAGAGCCATCGTACTATGGTCCCAAAGTCATCGCGTCGAAGCATTACGCCACCGCTTCCTCTGTTTTCGCATTGAATCCAATGCCATCCCGAGTCGTTTAGGGTCATCCACCTTTTCCCCAAGTCACCCACAAAAGCCCCGAAGCAAGTCATGAAAACCCCCAAAGCACCGCCTCTCCAAACTCAAAGTTCCCCAACTTCCCATCTTTGTCTGCTCCTCCTTGTGCTCAGCCTAAAACCACCAAACAAAAACAATACCGAACACTCCCCCATGTTCAGAGTCCGGGCATAGCGCCTATGAACAACATTTGATGTCCAATCTCTTATGACATCAACGAACAACAAATGTTGTCCGATCCCCAATGACACCACCGGACAGCAAATGCTATCCAGTTTTTTTTTTCCACTACTGGACAACATTTGTTATTCGGTATTCCAAGCAATCACTGGACAAAAAATGCAGTCAGGTCCTTCATGATAATACCGGACGGCAAATGCTATCTGGTCTTCTCCACCATCGAACCATGCTCCCTCTGAACCGACAATGCCGAACCAAAACCTATAACTCCTTCAACACATAAATATTGCACCGATTCTATAGCTTCATTCCACACCTCGATCCTCATGCATCTCTTATGCAACGATACGACTCCAAACACTCAAGAGCCTATCTGTCAAATTCTGATTTCAAGGTTCCTACCTCTAGTTCACTCCGATGAACAATTTTGACCATACAAGCATACAAACAAACACCATACATGCATCAAACAACATTCAAACATGCAAACATACAATAATTCATGGCAAATCATCTTATAATATGTCCCTAACATAGCCTAACATACATTAAGGTAATCATTCATCAAATTAACATGATCAAAATGTTTAAAACATTTTAAATTCATTTTTACTTCAGGTTTCACTTTAAAATGGTCCCAAAACATGGTTTTTAATTTAAAAATGAGTTTAAAATATGCCAAAACCTACCGATACGTATATAATATGGTAAAAGATGATAAATCACTCACAAAACCTCAAACATCCAAGTTTTGCATGTAAAACGAGGCAAATCCGAAAATCAACAACCAAGCCCCAAGTTTTCTTCCCCAAAAATATAGATTTGAAGATCTCTAATGAATCCCCTTGCTAACCTACCCTTAATCTATGATTTAGGCTTGATTTGGAGGAGAAAAAGAAGATTTTGGATGTAGAATGGTTTAATGAGAGCTTAAATCTATTTGAGAAGTCGTAAAAGTGATTTGTTGATGATGGTTCAGCCTATTATAGTCTACAAACCTAAAATGGGTTTGTGGGCTTGCCCCCAAACTCACTAATTACCCATTAAGAAACTCCAAAAACTATCAAACTTTAAACAATCATATATTTTAGCCAGAAAGTCCAAATCGCTATTAGACCACTCTACAGAAAGGAAAACCATCATATCTTTCCAATGAAAGTGGTCTTGGATGCTAATTCGGGTTCTATCAAAAGTAGGCATTTCCCAAAGTTATAGAGTGATATGACCTAATATAAATTTAAAAATAATATTTTGTGATCCTCAGATACATAAAATACGGACCGTTACGCTCTCCCCCTTTAGGAATTTCGCCCTTGAAATCCCTGATACAAACAAAGTGAAATCAAACATAGCTACCCCACATGCCTAACATCCGCAAGCAAACATACCAAACATCAAACATGCACATCGAAGCAAGTAATGATATTTACGCCTATCCTAGCATGCAGGATATTAAACTACCCAATATGATATCGAAAGTGAAAGTAAATGCGATAAACATGAGTTTCACCAAGCAAAGAGCTCTGGATAAACGGTCCTCATGCTCTTCTCGACATCCCAAGTACAATTTTCTTCCCTCAAACTCCACAAAATCTTCACCAGCTCTACCATCTTCTTCTTAAGCTACTTCGTATCACGTCCAACGATATGAATAGGCCTATGAGGTCTCGAAGCTTCTGGTTCAATCTTGATATCATTAAGCCGATTTGGTTCAACTATCATGCCTGAGTCATGCACAAACTTCTACAAGTGAGAGATATGGAACACGTTGTGCACGCGCTGCCATCTTCTGGGGTAAGTCAACTCTATATGCTAGATTCTCAATCATCTCAAGTATCGGAAAATGACCAATGAATCCCGGTGCCAACTTCCACTTAGTACCGAACCGAATAACATTCTTCCACTTAGTCTTCTCCTATCGACGTAGCTCTTCTGCCTCTTCTGAGCAGCTTTCATTCATTGCCAAGTGATCTTGATCTTCTCTGAAGTCTCTCTAATCATATTTGGGCCAAGTATCAATTTCTCGCCCGCTTCCCACCAACATGAAGGAGCGTTGCACAACCGACCATATAATGTCTCAAATAGTGCCATATCGATGTTGGACTGATAATGTTGTATGCAAACTCTACTAAGTTATCATCCCACAAGCCACCAAAATAGAGAATGCAAGCTCACAAGAGATCCTTCGGGATACGATTCACCCTTTCGGTCTGTCCATCTGTTTGTGGGTGATAAGCTGTACTGAGATGTAGCTCCGTCCCCAATGCCTCTTGTAAGCTCTTTCTAACCCGCTAGTGAAAAAAGGTCTTGGTTGCTCATAATGCTCTTTGGCACACCATGGAATCGAACAACCCACTTCACATACAACTCGACTAATTTGGATGTCGTCCTACTGGACCTGACGGGTATGAATCGAGCACTCTTCATTAATATATCGACTATTACTCAAATACTGTCGTATCCTCCTCTGGTCCTTGGAAATCCATCGATGAAATCCATTGAAACGTGTTCCTATTTCCACTCGAGAACCTCGAGCGGTTGCAGCGAACTACTTCTCTTCTTCTGCTCTTCCGTTACCAACTGACGGTTCATGCACTTCGAGATGAATGTCCCAACGTACTTCTTCATCCTTTCCCAATAAAATGTCTGCCTCATATCACGGTACATTTTATTCCCCTCGGGATGTATAATCAACCTCGAATGATAGCACTCTCGTAGCACCTCATCACTCAACCCATCAACATCAAGAACAAATAATCTTTCATCCTTACGGAGCTAACATCACGGTCGAGCCCGTACTGCTTCATTTCCTTAGACTCTCCCTTCCTCTATCTTTGCCATGATCTCGGATAGTCTATCATCTTGCCTCTGACTAGTGCCGATCTACTCAATCAAGGTAGGTCTGATCGTAATGCTAGCCAACACTCCCGGCTCTTGCTCATACCGAGGTCTAAAACCATAGCCAGAGATAAACTCTAGCTGCTTCCGCTCTAAGACATTGCTCCTAAGTTAGCATATCTCCTACTCAAACCACCAACGACCACATTTTCCTTGCCAAATGTATAGGAAATGTCAAAGTCATAGGAGGCTAGGAACTCTAGCCATCACTGTTGATGAAGGTTAAGGTCCTTCTGGGAGAATAGATACTTCAACGACTTGTGGTCCATATACAACTCGAACCTCTCCCCAAGCAAATAATGCCTCCATGTATTCAAAGCGAAGACTATCGCCACCCATTCCAAATCGTGAGTTTGATACTTCTTCTCAGGTGGTTTCAGTTGTCGACTAGCGTAAATGATAACCTTTCCCCTCTGCATCAACACCGCACCTAGTCCAGTAACACAGGCGTCTATGTATGCTGTCAACTTCTTGTTCCCTCTAGGAATGAATAAACCAGTGTGCAAACCAACCTCGCCTTCATACTCGCAAACCCGTGCCCGCATCTCGCGTCCCAAATAAATGTCTGATTCTTCTTCGTCAAGTTGGCTAACGGCGTTGCTACCTTAGAGAAGTCTTTGATAAAACGTTTATAGTATCCCACCAATCCAAGGAAACTTCTCACATTTGTAGCGTTCTTGGGTCGATCCCAGTCCTGTGCAACTGCCACATCTGTAGGATCTACAACAATACCTCACTGAGAAACAACGTGACCGAAAAATCGCACTTCCCTCCTCTAGAAGTGACATTTCGAAAACTTCACCCTCAATCAGTCTTTTCTCAACACTTCGAGCACAATCCTCAAATACTCCTTGTGTTCATCCTCCATCCTCGAATAAATAATAATATCATCCATGAACACAAGTAAAACTTATTTAGTTGATCCCTTAAAACATGATTCACGGGATCAAAAAGTATGTCGGTGTGTTGGTTAGCTCGAATGGCATAACCAACCACTCATAGAATCTAGACGGCATACGAAATGCTGTAGTCAGCACACTCTCCTTCGCCACTCTCAGTTGATGAAACTCTATCACAAGGTCCAACTGAGAGAATACCCTAGCACCATGGAGATGATCAAACAAATCATCAATACGCGAGAGTGGATTCATTTTTTCTTCGTCTCCTTATTCAGCTCACAGTAACCTACACATAACCTCAGAGAGCCATCCTACTTGGTGATGATACTACAGGTGTGGCCCACTCAGATATGCTCCTATGAATGAACACTCACCCCAACAGATCATTCACTTGCACCTCCAACTCCTTCTGCTCTCTGAGTGTCATACGCCTCAAAGGCATAACTACCGGTCAAGCATCCTTCTATACAAAATCTATCTCCATGTGTGGTGGTAATCCAATCACCTCCTCGAATATGTCCAGATACTCCCTCGCTATAGGCACAGATGACAACTCATCGTGTAGGATCTCGAGCAAGTACAGAAAGCCAACCATCACCTCATCGTCGGGTAGGCAGCTTATCTCCAACCTATGCCCATCATCCATCCCTATCACCATCAACAGCCCTCACAATCCACCACTACTCTTTAACTCTACAGCCAGTCCATCCCTAGAATAACATTGAACCCTACAAAACCAAAAACAAGACAATCACAAGCAAAAAAACATCCATGACTCGATAAGACTATATCTCGACAAACCATGTAAAGGCTGGTTGATCCTCCAACGAGGTTTGTGACAATCAAAGATCGATCAATTATCTCGGGTTTCAACCTCAATCTATCTACAAAATCACTAGATATGAAGGAATGTGAGTCCCGGTATCAAATAAAACACGTACAAGTGTATCAAAAATAGAAAGCATACCTTGTATAACGACGCTCTTCCCCTTCTCTATGCCGATGGAACACTCGACAAAGCCGGAATAGCGTTTAAAGCGTAAGCAAACACAACCTGCTTATTTCTTGGTGGTTCTGGACAATCCTTCGTGATATGCCCCATCTTATTGCGGTTGTAGCACTTGTTGCCCTCCTCCTTGCAGTCTCTAACAAGATGGTCCTTCTCCCCACAATTATAGCAAGTAGGTGCCCACTTGCCCTTATTCTGACCACTCTTATGAAACTGCTTATTATTGTCCCACTTCCTCTTGCCTCCCCCGGCTTTGGCTCATCCTTAGGAGCAACAACCGAGTCAAGCTTAGGATACAGACTCTCATGTCGAAGAGCCTTCTCCACCAACCTCTCAAAGGTCTCATCTAAATGACTCACGGGTTTTTCTCCAGATAATCGTTCAAGCCCATAATAAACTTCTCATTTTTCTTGAGCGGAGTATCGATAAAAGATAGGCCATACTTCGACGGCGTGTTGAACTCAGCCACATGCTCCGACATAGACATACCTCCCTGTCTTAAGTCAACAAACTTTTAGAAGAGCATCGACTTTTGAGTGGTTGATATATACTTCTCTTCAAACCTAGCCTTAAACTGCTTTCAAGTAATCTTATCCTCGGGAGTAGTGATCTTATTGGCGTTCCACCATCCCATAGCTCGTCATTGAAGCTGCCTAGAGGCCAACTTTCTCTTCATCGCATCCTCCAACTCCATATCCTCAAAGACACGTTCATGGGTGTCGAACCAATCATGCACTTTGACAGCTGATTCCATTCCAAGAAATGGTTTGCCTCCCAGAGTAGAATAATCCTTGCTTAGATTGCCAAAGTTAGCCATTGGGGCTTGCACTGGAGCACCACCACCAATAGCTACAGCAGAAGCAACTTGGGCATTTTGAACCATGTTTCGCACCATCTTAGCGAACATGTTCCGCAAGTCGGGGTTAGCAGCCCCCGATCCTGTCCCCTCCTCAACTCCAGAAACGGAGTTCCTAACAACATTCCTTATTAGTCGATTCATTCTTATAAGTTGTAATAAGAATGATTAGTCTCTCTAAAAGGAATACATGGTGTCCATGAATGCAACGTGACTTATATATATTATACACACACACACACACACTACTACATAGTTTTAAAAACCAAAATATAACAAGTAGGCTCTTTCATATATCGTTTGATCCGTTCTAAGGCAATAGCTCCTTTCTCATTTTTAATGGATCCAAGTATCAACTTAGGTCGTATATGCAACATAAGTTCTGATACCAAATGTGACGACCGCCCTACACCTTCGTTACCCGATATACCTATATAGTGCGCTATGGAGGTACTTGACCGATAAAGGACGGTAGCCAAGAGTGTAAAGTAACAAAAATCAAAACACAGAACCTGTAGAACATCTCATAGCGCATAGACAAAATATAATATAATAACGCAGATGTAAAACAGGCAAGACAATGATATAATCATATGAACCATAAATAAGAGCATCAGAGTGCATCAGGTTCACAGATCATACAAAAACTGAAATAAAAGAGTTTATACATCTCAAGTTTCCAAAATAAACTCTATAATTGTCTCTCAAAATATAAGTATTGAAATAACTTCATGGTATCGAGTAATGTACAATCACAAGATTCAGACACAATCGCAAACCCAAGTGGGCGTCCCCACATAACCTATAACACTTCATAAATTTGGCATTAGTTATTTAATTAGTTAGTTAATTAGGTTCCAAAAATGGAATTTGTGAAAACGATGGAATTTTACCACGAAACTTGAACCATTGCATTCGCGGCGAAATTCTAAGCAACTTTTATATATTGAGTTTTGCGATCGGAGTCTAAACAAAAAAGTTATGAACGATAAACAAATTCGGAACGGAAATAAATAGATTATAAATAATTAACGTTTATATATTAATTACCGGGACACACTGGTCAACAGGCTCATTGCGACCAATTGACACCTGCGATCGACCGGCAGGCAAGCCGACGGTCAGGGTTTGCCTAGGCCAGAACGGTCTGGTTTTAATGTATTTCAATCGTACGGCTATGATTGATTCAAGTGCCTATAAATTCATGTCTAACCCTCTCTTCTCTTCTCATAGTTTTCTAAAAGCAGCAGCGAAACTCTGTCATGTTCTCTTCTCCATTATTTTTTAAATTATGAAATAAATTATTTACATTTGTATATATACAAATTGGAGAAGACTAGAAATCAAATAAGAGAAGAAGAAGAAGAGCGAATCAACACTACGCGATAACAAGGTTATATATACACACACACCATATACATACATATATATATATACATAAATATAGATATACGTATATACGTATATACGTGTATATATATGTGTATGTATGTATACATATGACATATATATATATATATATTACATATGTATTACATATATACACACACATATATATATATATGATGTAAGCGTGTGTGTGTGTGTATAACCTCGTTATCACGTAGTATTGATTCGCTCTTCTTCTTCTCTATTTGATTTCTATTCTTCTCTAATTTGTATATACATATATATTTATATTTGTATATATACAAATACATACATAGACACGCACACACATATATATCGATATTTATATTTGTATTTATATTTATATTTCCCTTCAACCCCAAATCTCTTGTCAGATCTGCTTAGGGGTTAAAGGTATTAAGTGGTTATTTAAGGCCCCATCTCTTTCCTAATTAAAAAAGTATTAAATGGTCTGAAGTATCGATTAGGAGCGGTAGTGGATATCTAAGGAAGGATCCGCTTCGGGTTTGAGGTATTAAGTGACTTATGTAGGGCCGGGCTCTCTCCCATAAAGAAATATTAAGTGTCCCGATGAGATTCCAAACAATGTCAGCTAGATAGTACTAGTGAGGAGTCTGCCTTGGGGTTATATATTAAATGACAAAGGCCTACCTAGAATATAGGTATTAAATGATCAGATGTTTGCCTAGTCCATATTAATGAGATAATAACTAGCTTGGGTACTGTCTTTCACATGGCTAAGACTTTAATGACGATAGATGCATTAGTAGTTTAGCTAATATATATCAAGGCCATAAATAGTGATCAAAGGTCTATGTAGCTAGGACCAATAAACCAACGGTGACGATTCTAGGAGTCTACTTCATATTTGAAAGTATTAAGTGGCTGATAGACTTACATCGGTATTTTTTACCGTGGGAGTGGTAGGTAGATGAATTATACTAGGTAGAAATATCGTGTGTGAAATATTAGGTTAATTAGGTTAAACTTAGAATAGTAGATTATGTTATGGACACTATAGATTTTTCAGTAGCCAGAACGTTGTTCTGACCCCTCCTCATTACAACCCACATGATAGATTTAGAGGAACAGTTCACTGAAGCAAGATGTGATTGATTGTTGGAGAAGTAGTCTTTTCTCTCGTGCTCGATGCCGATATGGCAATCTGATATCCAAGGAATACCATTAATTCCAAGGTAGTAGCCATAGTCAGTATTTATATCCTATTATTGTTTCTGCTGTGAGTTTAAATTTTATCAATCTCTGGTAATGCTCATGCTTATTTGCAGGTACCAAATCCAATGATCTGTGCTTTGATAGACTTGGGCTTTGATTCTTGTAGAAATTTAGGCTCATTAAAGTGCGGGTTGTTGCATTTGGTATCAAAGTCTAGGTTAGTCGATCAGAGGAATTAGGATAAACTAAGAGAACTTATTCGTAATCCCATATCTATTATTACTCTTATGCTCAACTCTAAGAATCTCAACTATAGAAGTAGTTGTAGCTCCACTTCGAAGGAATGGGAAAAGCAACTATTGGTTGGAAATATCTTAGAGTTAAGATTTTCACGCCGACTCCAAATTACCCATGGAGTGTTAGCGAGGCGTAAGGCACTGATGAAGAAGAGCATGAGTACGACATACAGTAGAATTCCGAAGACTGGAGGGTGTTCAACTTGATGGTTGAGATACTAACTACCTTGTAACTTTTGGATCTTGATGAAGACTTGCATTCAAAGATACACAATTATTTCAGATAAGCGGGAAATAGAATTCAATATGTTGCAAACATCCGGAAACAAGTTTGGTAAGGGAATGTCCATCAACCACCTTTAGATGGCAAACCAGATTTTTATCTAAAGAATTAAGGTTAATTCCTTAGTCTAAACCCTTGAGAGAATTTTTATAAAATATTTTGGAAATGTCTTAGAATTTGAAAAAAGGGTTTTCAGAGGATTTCTTTTCCCAAGGATTTATTTTGGAAATTTTTTTTGGTAAGTTTTAAAATTTTAATTTTCAAGAAACACGAATACCACTAAGTTTGGCCATGTTAAGAAATTTTGGTTAATAAGGAGTAAATTTTGAAATCCTTAAATATTTATATGTATATATATCAATAAAGGTTTGATTTTGATTTTGGCAAGAAAATAGTTTTTCGATTTGGAAATGAGTTTCAAATGGTGAATATTTAGCCTAATGATTTTCCTATTTATAAAAATCGAAGTTTTTAAAATTTTCTATCTCCTAAGGGACGGAAAAAATAGGAATGACATTTAATTTTATCGGGGTATGAAATTAGAAGTGTTGTTGTACCCGCCAGTGATTGGAAGAAGTATTTCCCTACGAAGTATGCAGAGAATAGTAGTTGGAATATTATTGGGGTTTTGGAATTGTTGATGGTTGAAGTAGTATAAGCCTAAAGTACTGCGGAATAACGGATGAATGGTTCAGAAGCTAGACGGTAAGCTTGGGCACCATTGTGAAGAGGGCAGAGATTTTTTTGATCATCTCGAGTCAAGGAGACAGGCGCAAAACGATTGTCGTTATTATTATTGTTGTTATCTATTTAACCCGGCCCGTAGAGTCTAGATTAAACTTGCGCAAAAATGCCATAGAGTAATCGACCACCTAGCGGTTTATCGGTAACTCTAGAGCGGTCGACCGATCAATGGGTGTTTGCCTAATCCGAACTTGGAACGCGACAATAAAAGTCGCGTCCATTTTTCTTCCAGTCGAACTCACGCCCCTTCTCAATAGCCGAACCAAAAAACCCCACGACCTCCTCCTCCTCTAAATTGGGGGTCGCCATCCACATCCACCTCCAGGCGACGCCGTTTCTCTCCCTCTCCAACAAGCAATAGCCTCACCTCCCCCCTAGGTGATTTTCGTGCTAGATCTTGCCCCACCACCGCTTCAGATCTAAACCTTATTTCTCTACTTCTTAGCCCATGGCACCTCCCTGTACTGTTGGTTCCTCTACGTGCCACTCTACTGTCACTCCTTCAGAGATCAGGCGGCTGGACCAGAATGACCAAAAGATCTCGGCCTTCTCAGCTCTGCCGGTTTCAAATCCCTGTAGGGACGACTGGTAAAGTTTGGAGAATTCGCAGCTTTTGGGCAAGAAGCGCTTTTAGAGGCGGCAGGACTTGCACTGATCCTGTGCTTTAAGACTTATGAACGAGAATGCTACCCATGCTGCATTCGCCTTTTCGACGCTAATTTTGCGCCAAATTTCGATGAAGGCAATAGTTTCATTCAATCAGAGGTTAAGGGAGTCAGGATTGAGATGTCTGATGACAACTTCGACGACATTTCGGAGATTTCTATGGATGGCGCGGATTTGGATGATATTGAGATGACCGACCCAGAGATCTTGTAGTGGATCATCTCTCAGGATATCGGTGTTTGGAAGACGGAGAATCTGCGTCCCACTACCCATCTTGCTGTGTGCATCATTCAGCACAACATCATCCTTAAGACGGGGAATTATGTTCAGATTTATCCTTGGGTGCGTTTTGCCACCTATGCAGTTATTAGTGGTATAACCGTCAATTGGGCACGCACTCTTATGATTCATTTTTCCAACTAGGGAGTCGGCAACCCACGGAGTTACTTTCCGTATTGTCACCTATTCACTCTCATCTTCAGGCGATACGGGGTGAATCTTAGTGGGGAGACTGCTCAGACGAAGGTCCCGCCTGCCATTGATAGAGCCTCCCTTAGGAAGATGGGAATTCTTTTTCCACCAGTCGTAGCAACCGAGCCAGCAGCAAAGCAACAGCCGCAGCAGGAGCGGAGCAGGTACAGGGCACCGAGGGATATCAGAGTCCCCAGCCAGTCGCTAGTCGGCAGGTCCAAACTAAGCTTCGGGGATCCGCACCAACTAGCGAAAGATGAGGACCGAGCTACAGCGCCAGAGTCATGAGATTGGATGCTTAGCCGCTATGTTTCGCACTTTTCGAGGCCGTGGCAATGGCTCGAGTTCCCATCGAGGATCGGGACCGTCCTATAGTCTGTAGATGGTGTTTTAGGTTCTGTGGTGTGTTGTGTATCTTTTCCTTTCGACATTTTTTCTTTCCATTTTAAGTTGTTGGGTTGTAACTGTTAGTTGTCTCTTTTTAAGACGCGTATTTATTCACTATGTTATTATTTTCAAATATGTGAACCGCTCTTATATGTATGTTTGGAAGAAATAGTATAAATATGAAAATTTCGTAAGGACATTTAACAAATAGTAAAATGCAATATGAGACTGAAAGTTTTAAATAGATAGGAATTTTAGCAAGAGAAAGATAGGTTAAATTATTTTGGAAATTATGGGTCATTGTTCTTATTCCTTAAAGGCTAAATTTTTTGAATAACCGAGTATGATGGCATTTTTAAATAAAAATTCAGGTTTTATGGGTTAAAGTTAATTGTAAAATGTTAGAATTGAGCTTATGTGTTTAGTGCATAACTGACTTCCGACTACACTGAAATGTGGCTTGAATTATCAAAAAAAATTAGAAGGAAAATATTTTAAAAAGTTTCTCTTAATTTTGAAAGTTTCGCTTTAAACAAAAAGAGAAAAGGAGGTTTTGATTTTTAAATTATTTTTAACGCTCAAATAATAAATTTTAGAATTTTTGCCCAAATTTTATTTTAAGGGAAAATTTTGCATCCAATTATTTTAAAATTTTATTTTTCAAGTAACGTACAAATTTGAAAAGAGATAAAGATTTTTACGACGTTTTTTATTTTGAAGGCCACATGCTAAGCGTAGGGAAGAAAAATAGATTTGAAATGCGAATTTAACGGTGCATTAGGATCGACGATACGATAAAATGCAAGTGTAACAAGGGAAAAAGCTGTTCTAACCTTGTAATTTATATTTCAATACTTTATCGACGACGCGCGCAAGTCTATTTTTGGACTCAATTCCGTTTTAAAGCTTCGAAACAAGCCATATTATGCGTTTTATGCGTGAAAATTTTGAAGTAACTCCAGGACAGCGAGAAAATTTACACTGTACAACAGGAAATGGATTGCTTATAGAGTGGTGAGAATGTATAGTTCTCCATCTAATTTCTTTTTTCGGCATAGGAGTGACGTTTAGAAAACGAGATTTCGATGCGTTAGATTTTTTGGTTGGTAGGAATTGGATGCAAATTGATTGCACCTTACTTCTATTCGTAGGAGTATGAGAATTTTTGGTGAAAAGGTTTTTCAAAATCTGCATACATATAGAACTAGCAGTATATATATAGGTTGTTTGCACCATATTTCCAAAAATGTTTTCAAAAAGAAAAGCATTCATATAAAAAGGCCCGATTTAGAACCATTCTGCATACATATTTCTATGTTGTAATTCACTATGCACTTGTGCACGTTGGTTGCAAAATTGGTTGTACACTAATTGAATTTGTAGTTTAGAATAATTGCAAGCTAGAATCATGACTTAGTCATTGGTATAATTTCAGAGACGAAATTCATTTAAGAGGGGAGAATGTAACACCCCGTAACTTTGCCGTTAGTTATTTAATTAGTAAGTTAGTTAATTAGATTCCAAAAATGAAATTTGTGCAAACGATGGAATTTGACCACGAAATTTGCACCATTGCGTTCGTGGTGAAATTCTGAACAACTTTCATATTTGAGTTTTGCGATTGGAGTCCAAATGAAGAAGTTACAGACGATAAATGGATTCGAAATGGAAATAATTAGATTAGAAATAATTAACGTTTATATATTAATTACCGGAACACACATGTCGACAGGCTCATTGCGACCGGTCGACACCTGGCGGTCAACCGATGCTCATGAGCGGTCGACCGGTAAGCAAGCCGAGGGCTAGGGTTTGCTTAGGCCAGAACGGCCTGGATTTAATATATTTTCGATCGTATGGCTGTGGTTGATTCGAGTGCCTATAAATTCAGGTCTAACCCTCTCTTCTTTTCTCATATTTTTCTGAAAGCAGCAACAAAGCTCTGCCATTTTCTCTTCACCACTATTTTCTAAATTATAAAATAAATTATTTATATTTGTATATATACAAATTGGAGAAGAATAGAAATCAAATAAGAGAAGAAGAGCGAATCTACTTTATGCGATAATGAGGTTGTGTGTGTGTGTGTGTGTGTGTGTGTTTTCCTTCAACCCCAAATCTCTTCTCAGTCTAATATATGTATATACCTTTTTTATACATATTTCTTGCAATAAGAAGGAAATGGAGTTAAATCAAATGTTTTACTTCAGATCTGGAGATTTGAAACGCTTTTAGAAGGTGAGTGAGAAATTTATATATTTTTTATGATTTTGAATCTACTATGTTGGCATACGGTTGATTTTTATGCGTAAATTAATATATGTGAATTATAGACTAAAATTGAATGTATTAAACATCGTCCACATATTCCTAGGAGATCTAATTGAAATTATTGTTACACCCTGATTTGGAAATTAGTCCCAAAAGTTATAGATATGAATATTGATTAGATATGAAATATATTCCAAATTTGAAATTGGGTTGTAGATTATTAATATGATTTTGATTATTACCCTAACCATGTTGAATTGAGAATTTTCCGTTGTTTAATTTCTAGGAGGAATGTCCATTTGATTTTTATAAATTTGTTTATGTTTCCAAATTGTGTAGAAAATGCAACGTTGATTTAACAAGGAATATATGAAAATAAAAAGAAAGAGATGTGTAATGTACATATTATTTTTGTAGTTTACACTGTCTGTTCCAATAAAAAGAAAGTAATGATTCCTTGTAATTTCAAATGAGGCAAATCTTTCTTTTTATTCTTGATCTTTTATTTAAACTAATTTATCGGAATCACAGTGAAGAACCTTCCTAAGAAATGTAATTTCAGCAAATTAAGTATGGAAAGAATATTCTAGTTAAAGATTTGTAACTAGAATACATTTGGTAGAAGTATGTATTTATACGCATTTATATGCGCCAATAAATATGACGATTTATGCGTAACGCTCGCTTAGGATATTAGTATATGTAGTAATAACGTTGATTAGCGAATAGGGATTAGGAAGGAGAATGAGGAAAGGGTGTAACTCCAATCATGGGTAATAAGTATGAAATGAATTCATGAGTTACAAATAATTGATATGGTAAATGGATTAATGAGACTAATAAATATGGAAGATTAGATTAATAACTATGGAATAGTTAAAAAGAGATTATTGATTGAGAATTAGTTAATATATAAATGTCTTAGGAAATGTCCTTAGGATGAGAATCTTTTATCGTGGACAAGTTGACATTTATGAAGAAATAGATAAAAAGGGGATTATGAGAAGTTGAATATTTAAGGTAAATTATATAGCCTTAAATAAATAGGAGATTAGTAAGCTAAGTCCAATATCCAATTTAGGATGATAAAGCTTAAGATAATATGGCTTAAGTTAGTAAAGCTTAGAATAGTTAATTGATTTAGTAGGTTGGGATACGAGGTCAGTAGAGTTATAGAACAGAAGTCAGCCCTTCACTTTGAGACTAGCAGGAGTTGTGTACACTTTCTACTGATGTGAGACATCTTTAATCATAGGACCCATAGATTGAGCTTAGAAGATTAGGATGTGAGATCAGTATCACAACGGAAGTCTGCCTTTCACTCAGAGACTACCAGCAGTTGTGTACACTTATTACTGATGTGGAACATCACCAATCATAGGACCCGTGGGAATCAGTTATATAACTCATAGGATCTTCTTAGGGTTTAGAGGCATTAAATGGTTGTTTGATGGCCTGCCTCTTTCCTAGTTAAAAAGTATTAAATGATCCGAAGTATCGATTAGGTGCGGTAGTATATATCTTAGAAAGGGTCTGCATCGGGTTTAAGATATTAAGTGATTGATCTAGGGTCCGCCTCTCTCCCATAAAGAAGTATTAAGTGTCCCAGTGAGATTCCAAGCAATGTCAGCTAGATAATACTAGTGAGGAGTCCGTCTTGGGGTTAAATATTAAATGACAAAGGCCTACCTAGAATATAGTATTAAATGGTCAGAGGTCTGCCTAGTCCTTATTGATGAGGTATTAAATGGCTTGGTTACTGTCTCTTATATGATAAGACTTTAACGACGATAGATGTGTTAGTATGGTCAATATATATATTAAGACCATAAATAGTGGTCAAATCTCTCTGTAGCTAGGATCAATAGACCAACAGTGACGATGCTAGGAGCCCACTTCATATTTGGAAGTATTAAGTGACTGATAGAAATACGTCAGTATTTTGTACCTTGGGAAGGATAGGTAGATGAATTGCGCTAGGTAGGAAAATCGTGTGTACAATATTAGGTTAATTTGGTTAACCTTAGAATAGTAGACAACGGTTAAATGAAAACCAATCGGTATAAATTTATGTTATGGACACTGTATAGATTTTCCAGTCAGTGAAACGTTGTTCTGGCCCCCTCCTCATTACAACCCACATGATAGATTTAAAGGGATAGGTCATTGGAGCTGAACGTGAGTATTTGTTTAAGAAGTCTTCTTTTCTCTCATGCTCGATGCTAATGTGGCAATTTGATATCCAATGAATACCATTAATTCCAAGGTAGTAGCCATAGTCAGTATTTATATCATATTATTATTTCCGCTATGAGTTTAGATTTTATCAATCTCTGATAATGCTCATGCTCATTTGTGGGTACCAAATCCAACGACATGTGCTTTGATGGACTTGAGTTTCGATTGTTGTTGAAATTTAAGCTCGTTAAAGTGTGGATTGTTACATACCCTTTCTTTACGAGCATACTAGAAGCCTCTAAATTATAAAAGATCCATTTGCATGCATCTTCCTAATGGAACTCAATCGTTATTCCATCCCGGTTATCACCACAGTAGAACACAGTCGTAAATCCTACTCGCAAGCCCCTACCATTGAACTTGCCCTTGTGGATCACCATCACGACTCCCATACGTCGTCATCTTCAGAACGCCAATAGACACCCATCGTAAGTCGTAGAGTCCTCATACTATTGTCCCGAAATCATCACGTCGAACCGTTACGCCACCGCTTCCTTTGTTGCCGCACAGAATCTGAGGCCATCCCGAGTCGGGGGGTCATCCACCTTATCCCCAAGTCACCCACAAAAGCCCCGAACAAATCATGAAGAACTCGAAGCACCGCCTCTCCAAACTCGAAGTTCCCCAACTTCCCATCTCTGTTCGATCCTCCCTATGCTCGACCAAAAACCACCAAACAAAAACAACACCGAACACTCTTCCAAGTTCGATGTCCGGGCATAGCGCCACCAGACAGCATTTGATGTCCGGTCTCCTATGACATCACCGGACATCAAATGTTGTCCGGTCCCCAATGACACCACCGGACAACAAATGTTGTCCGGTCTTTGTTGCCACTACCGGACAACATTTGTTGTCCGGTATTCCAAGCCATCACCGGACAACAAATGCTATCTGGTCCTCCATGACATCACTGGATAACAAATGTTGTTCGGTCTTCTCCACCACCGGACCATGCTCCCACCGGACCGACCATGCCGAACCAAAACCTATAGCTCCTTCAGCACATCAACATCGCGCCAATTCCATCGCTACATTCCACACCTCGATGCTCATGCAAATGCAACAATATGACTCCAAACGCTTTAAAGCCTACCCGGTGAAATCTGATTTCAAGGTTCATGCCTCTAGTTCGCTCCGATGAGGGTTTTCGACCAGACAAGCAAACAAACAAACACCATACATGCACCAAACAACATTCGAACATGCAAACATACAATAATTCATGGCTAATCATCCTATAATATGTCCCTAACATAGCCTAACACATATCAAGGCAATCATTTATCAAATTAACATGATTAAAACGTTTTAAAACATTTTAAATTCGTTTTTACTTTAGGTTTCACTTTAAAACAGTCCCTGAACATGATTTTGACTTTAAAAATGAGTTCAAAACATGTCATACATGTAGATTTATATATAATAAGGTGAGAGATGATAAATCACTCATCAAAACCTCAAAAATCTCGGTTTTTCACGCAAATCAAGGCAAATCCGAAAATCAACAGCCAAGCCTCAAGTTTTCTTCCTAAAAAATGTAGATTTAAAAATTTCTAATGAATCCCCTTGCTAATGTACCATTAATCTATGATTTAGACTTGATTTGGAGGATAAAAGAGAATGTTTTGGATGTAGAATGGGCTAATGGGAGTTTAGATCTACTTGAAAAGTGATAAAAGTGATTTGAGGATGATGATTCAGCCTATTATAGCCTCCAAACCCGGAATGGGTTAGTGGGTTTACCTCCAAACTCACTAGTTACCCACTAAGCTGCTCCAAAAACTATCAATTTTCATACAGGCATATTTCCTAGCCAAAAAGTCCAAATCGCTATTATGACTACTTTATAGAAAGGGAAACCAACATATATTTCCAATGAAAGTGATCTCAGATGCTAATTCGACTTCTATCAAAAGTTATAGCTGCTATGAATTTTCAGGGTTAAAATCATCTAGAAAAATTCTAAATATAGGAAATGTCACTAGTAGGCATTTTCCAAAGTTAGTCATACGACCACATATGAATTTAAAAATAATATTATACGATTCCCCGATATGTAAAATACGGATCGTTACAAATTCTAACTCCATTAATGTTTATATAAACAATTTGACTTATTTTAGTTGATATAGAAATTTTTCTTGGTTCATCACAAATTATTTACAACAATATGAAATAATAATTTTGGTAATCTTAAACTTTGAAGTTAATAAAGCCAAAAGACAATAATACTATAAATTTCTGCTTAAAATCTAATAAACCTTCAAAAGTTTTTGTGATTTGGATTAATTAAAATAGTGAAAAAAGCAAAATTAATACGATTGGTAAATTTACCGTTACCGCTGATTTTGACATTTCTTTACAGTTATATTTACCATTAATAATGGTAAATTTACCATTACCATACTGATAGCACTGGTATACCGATATACCTCGATATTGGTTACTAATTACTTGGTACTGGTGTGGTGATGCTAAATTTATTATTACCATAACAGCCATAATCCACATATTGTGCTTGACTAGACGATCCTTCAATAATTTTGCTATATCTATTTAACAAATTCGTAAACTCTCCACCACAATGAGTTATCATATAAGAAGAAAGTCATGAACATTGGGTTTCTTAAAATTGTGTTATAAGTATTGACTCTACCATTGATGGTGTGGGATCTTGTGTTTCTACAACATTAGCAAATTTTGTTTTCCTAACAAAATTTTCCATCACTTTCATTCCAACCGAAAATGAAGATTTAATTTCATCGCCATCTTCCACATCAATAGCGGATGAACCATCATCTCTGACTCATTTCATTGCTATTTTTAAATCATACTCAAAAGGATCGATTCTTATCACTTCAAATGTATATTGTTTAAGCCCTTTAAAACTACAATACTTTTTTATTTTCGATCCTTTTCGTTTACCACCAATATATTTAGGTTTATCGTCTTCATCAATCAACAATTCTCCATCGTAGTAAAATGTTATTTGAACCACTGATGTTATCTACAATAACAAATAAACTTTCAAATATCAATAAATATTACTAGCAAGACAATAATTATAACATACGTAATGCTAAATTTAACAAATTTATCTACTCTAACTCAACTATAATATTCTGGAGAAAACCCTAATTTCAAAATTTGTAATTGAATACATTGATTTGAGAAGAATATGATGTGTCGTTAAAGAATCTTCAACCAAAGCTACTTTTATTTTGACAAATTTTTTGCTTATGATGCAAAACTTTGAAGATTAGAAGAAATTAGAGTGGAATTAAGTTGGGTTTTGTGTGATGAAAGATGAGAGGAAGGGAATGAGAGAAAAACAACCGTATGTACTTGCACAATCCGAAATTATACAAGTACAAATATTTATTTTTAAAAAAGAAATCTTTATAGCTTGTGCAATATAAATTTTCCCTAAGTTATAATAACAAGCTTGCACAATTTATAATTACGCAAATTATATAAAATGTAGGCATATTTTTGCAATTAATTTGTAGACAAGCCTAGCAGTAGAGCAAGTTTTTCTTTGGAAGCTCATGTCAATTAATCCTTAAGTTAATAGTTACCTAATTGTCATTCCAACACACATTTCTCCGTCACTTTCATGTTCATATACCAAAATGATGCTCGTAAATTCATGTGCATGACAATACTCTACAGACTCAAAAGAAAAAAAACATTGAAATTTTCGAAATAAAAATAAAAAACAAAATAAACTTTCCTAGAGTGAAATATTCTAGAAAATTATACAAAAAAGTAATTTTAGAAACCAAAACGAATTTCAGGATAAAAAAGCAGGTTTTTCTTTTTTGAAATTTTTGAGAAAAGGTCAAAATTTTCTAATGTGTTTGATTTTTCCGAAAGAGATAAACATTGTTAAATTTTTGAAAAAAAAGAGGAATTTGGTAAAAGTGTAACAATTTCTCATAACATAGAAATTTTCCAGTAGGATGCAAAAATTACCAAATTGTTACAGAAGTTTCGAAGAAATCAAAATGTTTCAAAAAATTCCTACAATCCAAAAATAACCAAAAATCAAGTTTTATGAATAACTTACATGTGCATCAATAATTAGACTAAATAATAAATAAAACTATTACCTTCCACCACATAATAGTAGTATTTATTGGTACACAAAAGTTGCAAAACGTTGACAAAAAGCGAGTGGAATCAATTCAGAAAAGAAAATATGGGCCTCACAAAATCCTAATGAAGAGAAAACAAGGACTTGGGATTTTTGCAAATTCTACTTCAAGAAGAAAGTGTGTATTTAAAAAAAAATTAATAACTTCAAGAACATCTCTAACAGAACATAGTTATGATGACTACAGAAATATCTACAGACCTAGCTGTTGAGAGCAAAGGACTGGAAACAGTTTGTTTCAATCCTTCTAGGGCATCTCTAACAAAAATTGCTACTATGGATTTCCAGTTTTACACACTGTCATTCTCTCCTAATCAATTGAATGAGGTTCAGATTAAGCAATCGCAATTTAGCAAAATAAGAAGAGGGTAGACATAAGTTGAACAAATGCTCAAGGAAAAATTGAGATGGATGCAACCTTATTATACCCTACAATTGAATGAGGTTTAGGTTAAGCAATCGCAATCTAGCATAATTATAAGCCCAGTAAACCTTGCTAGTAAATTCAAATAGTACCTTATAGTTTTTAAATGATTAAAAATAAGATGAGGGTAAGCTTCAGGCATTGTGCCCAGTTCCCTATTGTCTTTGATACCATATCTTGCCACCTGACAAAACAAATTATGAAGCAGCCTAGATTAAGTTCAAAAGAAAGTACGTGAACATGTTCCAAGCATTAGTCATTTTACATACCACATTGAATTATGCCAAAACATGCAGCTGGACAAATGGCAGATGACACTTTAAGTTCACGTACTCGGCAGCAAGAGTCTACAATTTCTCTGAGAACACCTGTAGATGGTTATCAGTTGTAAGATTGTTATTATTAGGTTGCAGATGTAATCAATCAATCAGCACCAAAGTGAGAAACTGCAGGAGTTTCATCGGAGTCTCATGCAATAAAAAACAGAAGCTTGGGATGATTATTATAGCACAACTTGATTAACTACTATTAATCAGAGAAACAAGTTATTGATGCACCATATTCATGTTTATTTGAAGACTGAATTAATAGTAAAGCCTATTACTAGAGAAACATAACATTAGCATAGAAAAGGTAAAAAAAGATGGTATACTTTATAGGTCCTCTGCGGTAGAATGTGAAGCTTGGAGTGTTTACAAGTACAACACGAATAATGGAGGATTATTTACATAATTCAACTTTTTTTAATAGACATATAAATTGGAATAATAATCAGGATTGGAATTATTTACTTTATTCGTAGGTGAAGGATTTAGTTGGATCAATTTCAAAGAAATTTCAACCATGACCAATGAACAGGCCTGAAGCTATGTGTTCCAATATCTGGCCTTGCACTAATCATTGAACTAATAAGTTCATGTTTGAGATACAAGTATATAACTCAGTTCACGGCTTTTATGTTTCTCACTTGATTCTCGGTTGAATTTGAAAATAAGCCGTAGCCCAACAGTCCTCCCGGATTTTTAATCAAAAAGTTTTGGAATAAAGTATCCTGTTGGATATGTTAAGCTACAGAAGTAAACAAGAAGCCCTATGAAAATTATGAAAATTGCATTTTATCTCATGAATGCGGGGAATAGATTGGATAATACAAGCAGAAGAATTAAGATGTTTTAGCACCATTGGAAATTGACAATAAATCAAAGCACAATAGAACCATGAAACACTAGATTATGAATTTGAGTACAGAATTTGGTTATAACCGTACTCGATTATTATTTAAGATACAAATTGAAAACAAAATGAACCCAAAAAAAATTAAAGCTTTAAGATGCTACTATTTACTACTCTACTGAGAATTCAATCAGATGTTAAGCATACAACCCACTAAATATAAGAATGCGAATATACTTCATAAGGTATGATTTGCATATAGAACAAAAATGGGGACAAACCCATCAATAGTAACCTACAACTTTTTTGCACTGCAAAGTATGTAAGCCAAAGAAACTGTAAATCGTTTCACAAAGCCATCTTACATGCACAGTAAGATGCATCTCCAGCATTGACTATAAACAGACTTTTGACAGTTTTGCAGGTTCAGATGAGAAAGACATTTATAAACATGTCTGGTCACTTGGTCATATACGTGCACGCGCGCGAGTGACTGAACCGGCCACCACGATCCATTCTTGTTGAAGCACGAAGACCAAATTTTATTTCATCAAAGTTATCATCTAAATCCAAATAAAAAGATGTAGCCTTGGATGAAAATAATATAAATGGAAACGCATCTGTCAGCATTTGCATAATAGTCCAAAAACTCTTATCAAACTATGCATTTTGCATCTTCATTGATTGCCCAAAACATTGCACCACAGACAAATTTAAGCCAAGATAACTGGGAATAAGGAATTTTTAAAGTGGAAATTAGGAAGGCATCCCTATCACACTTTCATATTGTAAAGCGGGTCCCTGTCAAAGTTTCATTGTAAATCCGGTCCCTATTTTTTAGAAATAAAGAAAAATTATTGCTGAAATGTCAGCAACTTTTATAAATAGGTGCTGATATTCCAGCAACTTTCCTTGTCAAAGTTTCATTGTAAATCCGGTGTCTATTTTCTAGAAACAAAAAAAAATTATTGCTCAAATGTCAGCAAATTTTATAAATAAGTGTTGATATTTTAGCAACTTTCATACACTGTGTTCACAGTGTACATAAATATTGCTGAAATGTCAGCAACTTTTATAAGTAAGTGCTGATATTTCAGCAACTTTCATACACTATGTTCACAGTGTACAGAAAAGTTGCGGAAATGTCTGCAACTTTTATGAAAAGTTGCATCATGCTCTGCAATAATCGTGAATAAAAAACAGGGACCTAATTTACACTGAATTTTAATGAAGGACTTTTCATGTATTTTAAACTTTAATAAGGACCTGTGCCAAAAGTACCCATTTTTAAAATCCAGGAAACTTAGTTTTAGTTTGAAAAATATGTTGTAATTTTTCTCAACGGTGGAACTAATAGGTTTGGAAGTACGGGATGAAACAAGAATATTTTTTTAATTTAGGCCTTTTTTAAAACTTAATCACGCAAATAGATAATTTTTAAAACTATTTAAAAATATAGGTCATTTTTGGCCATGTCAGACTCAATGCCACACTAGCAAAATTTACTAACGACGTTTCAAAAGGCATAATAATATTTTAGAAAATAACATAGACGCATTTTCAAAAGTCACATGTATTGTTTATCTGTTTAATATGGATGACTTTTCAAATGGCGCTTGTTCACTAGACCCTTAAAAAACACTGACGGCATTCGTCGGTACATTTTTGACAACGTTGCCCTGACATGACCAAAAGTGGCTTACATTAAATAGTTTCAAAAGTGGCCTATATTAAATAGTTTCAAACCAAATTAACCAAATAAATTTGGTCAATCCGGCTCAGTTTTTTTAGTTAATTGGTTGGATTTGGTCTCTACTTTCGTATTTATTTAGTTTTTTAATCAGTTTCAATATTTTAAAATTGAACCAATTAATTAAACTAAATATAAAACTTATATTATTTTATAAGGTCATAATTATTAGCGCAAACATTTTTACTTATATTATTATTTGAACAATATCATTCATTCATTTAGTTCACGGTGATATTTTTAAAAGTTGAGGATTTTGTTTCTAAAAATTAAAGAATATCGCATCTTTATATAAATATGAACTTAGTTAATTGTTTAAATCCTGTATTATGTTAGCAAATATACTTTTTGGTTTCAATTTTGATTATTTAAATATATAACCAGTTAAACCAACCAAATTGGATTGTGTTATCCCACTCTTTGGTCAAGGTTGTAATATCAACAAACAAGCTAGAAAGTGATGGGTATCAGGATTAAAAATCGATTGGAAACAAAGCTGTGATCGATGTCGTCAAAATTTGGCCGAGCTCCAATCATGGCGGGATCGATAAGAAATGATGATCAAGGCTAGGAGAGGCTATGTTTCAAATTTCAGGTCAATCGGAGTTCGTATGCTCGAGATATGAATGGGTTAAGATACGTGAATAATGGTTCGTATCGATACATTTTGTACCGATCCACTAGGATACGAACAGGGCGTTCGTATCGATCAGTTGGGAGGGCCAAATGGATTTCGACTCGATGGCAGTGCACCCGGATTGGATAGGTAAGCGTGCGATGGTTTGTTCGACTCGATGCATTTCGAATCAATCAGGATGGAACATAGCTGCATGCTTCGAATCGATGCTATTCGTGTCCATCAACATACCTCGTGTCAACACTACTTCGTATCCTTCATAGCCCTCGTGCGTATCAACCACAGGCAAGGTTAGCTCGTATCCATCCACCCCATAGACCTTACTCGTATCCATCAAGTTCTTGGTTATTCGAATCGATGGCATCCTCTATCATAGTCTTCGATTCGAGTCGATCACGACCCCTCGAAACAAGTCACTTCGTATCGATCAGAATGCGATGATCGATACGAAGGACGCCACCAGTATCAAAACGAATAGGGGCAAGGATGAATGGACACGGACAAAGTATTACTGATGGATGCAAAGTAGTGGGTTCGAAGTAAACACGAATAAAGGGCAAGCATGGTTTCGGAAAAGAAGCATTCGACGCGGCATAGAAAGTGGATCGAGCCTCGAAGATAGCGCCACGTCATCAGAAAGCACATGCCCGGTATCGATACGATCCGGTATTGATACGAGATTGATCGATACGAACAACGTACCACACGAACACTACATTTCGTATCGATCATATCTGGAGATCTACAAATCCAAATGCTATAAAATTTTCACAGAAGCTTACGCACAAGCTAAGGAATGTTCACATCAAGTTTCGACTTCATTGGACAAAATCTTGATCGATATGAATTACGTCCGTATCGATCACAGATCGAGTCGAAACTCCATGGAATCGATCGCGTGGGCCCACTCACGTGCCAGAAGAAGCCTCCCGAAGTTTGAGCGAGATATTTGCATGGAACGCCTATAAATAGCACCCCAGAGCCTACAGAAAAAGGGGTCTTTGGCTATTGGACGTCCAGACTCTGGCCGATTCAACTTTGCACCTCATAGCTGCTGTTGTACTCGAATTTCTTCATTGTAATCCACTGTAATCATCTGTAACCAGCAAGGAAAGTCAATAAAAGATTAACTTTTGGAGTGGACGTAGGCCGGAGATAGCCGAACCACTATAAATCTTGTGTTTTCGTCTATTTCTCTCGGTTTGAAGTTTATAATTCTTCATCTTTTACACTCTACATTACCTAGATCTGAGATCTGTGATCGTATATTGTGGATCTGTGTTCATTCACTGGTGATTTCACGACATTTGGGGTTTGTGGCCATTTTTGGTGCAAACACTTTAGTGCTTTCACTGAGAAAACTAGCGCCCGCTATACCAGATTTGGAGTTCAAATTCGAAGGCTTAAGGGCTCAGATCTAAAGAGCTATGACAAAGGCAATCAAGTAAAAGACAAAGAGCCGAGAGAAGTCAGCATGAAGGGAGCCAGGAGGCATCATCAGGGGCTAATCAGACTTCAGCTTTCATCATCAGAGACGAGATGGAGATGATGATGGGAGCTATGCACGAAGAGTTTCTGAAAAAGCAGGAGGAAATGATGCAGAACCTCCTCAGACAGTTCGGACAAGCAGGAGCAGCTCAGCAAGGCACAACCCCGAACCAGCACACGACCATAAATCTGGATGGATCCGGACATGGGGGCACGCCACCCGGCAACGATGGACCAGTTCAGGGAGGAATTCCAGTTAACACCACACAACAAGATGCTGGCAGGAATGTAGGAGCGTGGGACGAGGAGTACGTACCAGAATTCCCTCGGGGACTCGGGGGCAACCATTGGCAGACAACGCTGGATTGGCTGAGATTATCATGCGAACCATGCGCGGAGGTTTGACGAACGGAGATCTGGAAGGAGTAAACAGAAGTCCATTTACTCGTGACATCAGAATGGCTCAGAATCCACCAGAATTCAAGCTACCTACGCTAGAAGCATATAATGGAAAAGCTGATCCGACTGATCACTTGATGAGATATACAAGACATATGGAAGTGTTGGGGGCATCGGAGGAAGTGATGGTCAGATATTTCTCTCTATACTTAACGGATATAGCTGCGATGTGGTTCAGACAGCTGGAGGAAGGATCTATCAGGACATGGACAAAATTGGTGGACAGGTTTCTGAAGCAATTTCGGGTTCATATCAAAAGGTCGAAGAACGTGATGACGCTAACGTAGGTGAAGCAAAGGACAGACGAATCGCTCAGAGCTTTCTTAACTCGGTTCAATGCAGCGGTTGCTTCGGTGGATCGGCCAGATCCATCGATGGTTTTAATGGCGACAGTATCAGGAGTCAGAGAGAATTCGGATTTCAAAGTGTCACTGATACGAAACCCCCAATGGATCTCGGGGAATTCTTTCACGAAGCTGAGAGATTCCTTCGGCAGGAAGATGCATGTTCAGATATGAAGTTAAAGAAGGTGAACGCAACTGAGGATGGTGGGCCATCCAGCGGAGGCTTGAAAAAAGATAAAGATAAAGCAAAAAGGAAGCTGGATGACGAATCAGGAAAAGTTAGGAAACGGTGGAGGGAACCAGAGTTTTCCACTTACACAGGATTAAACGAGACGTTGGAACTGATATTCATGGAGACTCGAAATCGCCTTCCCTATCGAAGGCCAGCTAGGAGAGAGCCTTCAGAACGTGAAAGGGCATCAGGAAGGCATTGTCTTTTTCACGATTTGGATGGACATGATACCAACAGTTGCAGGCATCTGAAGGACATAATCGAGGAGCATGTAAGGAATGGACAGTTGCGACAATATGTCGGGGCTCGGAATGCGACGGTGGAACAAGAGCAACCACCGTCTACCTCAAACAACGATGGCGCGAGACCCAGGAATGATGGTCGATTGGTTATCAATTGACAGGGATGATGTGAAATAAGTAGCAAACTATTGACAGACGGTCAAGTCATTTACTCATGTACGGGGACAGAGATGGCCCCTAGGCATGCTCTGAATGATGATAAACCGCGACGTTATGGTTTGTGAAATCTGTTTCTTCTTTTGGTTTGGACATTTTCTTTTTCTGGTTCGGTTTTGGTGTTTGGTTTGAACTCCTGGTTTTGTTTGTTTTCTGGTTTGGACTCTCGTTTGGATGATTGTTTTCTGTCTTGGATATTGATTTGGATTTCTTATATGGATTTATGGTTTTCTGATTTGATTTGGATTTTGGGTTGGATTTTGATTGGATTTTTATTCGGTTTTTGGTAAATGGTCGTCGGGTATGGATTATGTCTGGCAAGGGGTAAGTCTCTTCGTCCGAACGTGGCAAGTTGGCTTATTCAGGTCGTCGAGTAATGGACTATGCTCGACAAGGGTCCGGAGCGACCAGGATTCGGCCTAGGGCTTAGGCCCTATATTATCGGTTACTATTTCAGGTCGTCGAGTATGGACTATGCTCGACAAGGGTCCGGAGCGACCAGGATTCGGCTTAGGACTTAAGCCATGGCAATTATTTAACGCGCAGGGACACTGGGCCACGGTCGTCAAGTGTGGAATGCGCTTAGCAAGAACTCGGAGAGGTTACGAATTTAGATATCGACCCGGAGAGGTTCTGGATTCGGTTATTGGTTATTGGATAAAGATGGATTAGAACTCGGCTGTCGAGTTCGGATGGATATGGAATTGGCTAAAGCTTTGGTTACTGGATTTGGAATCAGATATCAACTCGGAGCAGTCAAGAACGATGCACTTGGATGATATGGCTATGGACTTTAGATATCGGATTCTGAACTATTCAAAACACCCCTTCTTATCACAAGGCATGTTTTGGGGGTCAAATGTTATCACATCATTTGGTCAAGGCTGGAATATCAACAAACAAGCTGGAAAGTGATGAGTATCAGGATTAGAAATCGGTTGGAAACAAGGCTGTGATCGATGTCGTCAAAATTTGACCGAGCTCCAATCATGGCGGGATCGATAAGAAATGATGATCAAGGCTAGGAGAGGCTATGTTTCAAATTTCAGGTTAATCGGAGTTCGTTTGCTCGAGATATGGATGGGTTAAGATACGTGAATAATGGTTCGTATCGATACATTTCGTACCGATCCACTAGGATACGAACAGGGCATTCGTATCGATCAGGTAGGAGGGCCAAATGGATTTCGACTCGATGGCAGTGCACCCGGATTGGATAGGTAAGCGTGCGATGGTTTGTTCGACTCGATGCAGTTCGAATCGATCAGGATGGAACATAGCTGCATGCTTCGAATCGATGCTATTCGTGTCCATCAACATACCTCGTGTCAACACTACTTCGTATCCAGCATAGCCCTCGTGCGTATCAACCACAGGCAAGGTTAGCTCGTATCCATCCACCCCATAGACCTTACTCGTATCCATCAAGTTCTTGGTTATTCGAATCGATGGCATCCTCCATCATAGTCTTCGATTCGAGTCGATCACGACCCCTCGAAACAAGTCACTTCGTATCGATCAAAATGCGATGATCGATACGAAGGACACCACCAGTATCGAAACGAATCGGGCAGGGATGAATGGACACGGACAAAGTATTACTGATGGATGCGAAGTAGTAGGTTCGAAGCAGACACGAACAAAGGGCAAGCATGGTTTCGAGGAAAAAGCATTTGACGCAGCATAGAAAGTGGATCGAGCCTCGAAGATAGCGGCACGTCATCAGCAAGCACGTGCCCGGTATCGATACGATCCAGTATCGATACGAGATTGATCGATACAAACAACGTACCACACGAACACTACATTTCGTATCGATCATATCTGGAGATCTACACGTCCAAATGCTATAAAATTTTCACAGAAGCTTACGCACAAGCTAAGAAATGTTCACACCAAGTTTCGACTCCATTGGACAAAATCTTGATCGATACGAATTACGTCCGTATCGATCACGGATCGAGTCGAAACTCCATGGGATCGATCACGTGGGTCCACTCACGTGCCAGAAGAAGTCTTCCGAAATTTGAGCGAGATATTTGCATGGAACGCCTATAAATAGCACCCCAGAGCCTACAGAAAAAGGGGTCTTTGGCTATTGGACGTCCAGACTCTGGCCGATTCAACTTTGCACCTCATAGCTGCTGTTGTACTCGAATTTCTTCATTGTAATCCACTGTAATCATCTGTAACCAGCAAGGAAAGTCAATAAAAGATTAACTTTTGGAGTGGACGTAGGCCGGAGATAGCCGAACCACTATAAATCTTGTGTTTTCGTCTATTTCTCTCGGTTTGAAGTTTATAATTCTTCATCTTTTACACTCTACATTACCTAGATCTGAGATCTGTGATCGTATATTGTGGATCTGTGTTCATTCACTGGTGATTTCACGACATTTGGGGTTTGTGACCATTTTTGGCGCAAACAAATTGATTATTTTCGCTCATGTTGATTTCAATTTTGAAAACTATCGATTTAATTTTGTTTTTTTTACATTGAATGACTATTTCAATTTTAATATTTTTGTCCGTTTAAAATCGAACTAGCACTTGCTATCCTCCTTCAACAAACGCACATTCTTCAAGGACAGATAAAGATCCTTGTAGACTTCGAATTTGTTCATTTGGACTCTTCTTTGTACTTAGTTTTGTAATTCTTGTTTCTCCCAGTTTCCTTACCATATCAACATAAGGGACTACCTATTTGTTCTTTACAAAAGCATCACCGTAACTATTTTAGAATCAAGAAAATAGCTTTGTTGTCGTTTTCTACGTTAGATGGTGTTATTAAATATTTTGAAGTGTGATTACAATGTTAAGTGTTTCTATTCCAGATAATTGAACATGTGTTTGCAAGCTACTTCCCACTCAAAATGCATGTTCATTCATAAACAAAGGCTTCTAGAGGAGATAAAAATATATACTGCTACGGGGTTCCTAGGAAAATTGAATTGGTAATTTTTGAATGTTGATTAGTGTTTTGAACATTATTTTCCATCTACCGTGGTCAGATAGTCAAAGTGATAGAGTGACTAAATAAAGAAAAGATGTCGCATGAATAAATTGAAAAATCACCTGGTGGTTCTCTTTTCACTTTTCTTTACATTTGAAAATTAAGAAGGTGAATTGATGAAGCTATCATGATCATCATCTCCAGTTGCTAAATCCACTAATAAATTAGAAACATGGTAAACTTTAAATCTTTCGTCTTGCTACAGCTTGTTTCTCGTCTGTAAATCAAACTCGGTCCATAAATCTTCTTTAGTAAAATATTTCATCAGGATCTTGTATGTTCTAGCATTTGGAACCATGTCCCGAGCAAAAATATCATTGAACAAATTCTTAGCTTCTAGGAGTCTACCAACTCTAAGCAAACCATCAATTATAATATTAAGAACTTCAATGTCATTCCTATACTTCTGAAAGTTGTCACCATGATATGCGTTCACTGCTTCATCAAGGCATTGATTTTTACAAAGTCCATCCAATATTATACGGCATGTATCAATATCTAACTCTAACCTGCTCTCGACCAACTTCTCAAGAATTTTTCTTGCATCATTAACTTTTCCAGCATTGTATAATCCAGCAAGAATATTATTATAGCACACGAGTGTTTGCTCCACACCTTTCTGTGACATTTCCTCAAACAATTTAAGAGCGATATCGATTTTCCATGCTGTAACATGACAATTGATAAGTGTTGAATATGTGCATTCATTAAGGTTGGGATTATCCGCAGCCATCAAATTAAATATCTTCAATCCTTCTCGAGTTTTACCCAAAAGGAAATATCTATCCATAAGAGTGTTGTATGTAGTTAAGTTAGGCTTCATGCCAATTGGATACATTGTTTCCAATATTGACTGCGCTTCCATAACCATCCCTTCCTTGCACAAAGCATCAATTGTCAAACTGTAGATAGTGGCATTAGTATGTAATCCTTGATCACACATTTTAGTAAGGTATCTCAATACTTTGTTCGATTTTCCAGATTTACTAAACCCATTTACCAAACAAGTAAATGCAAACACATTTGATCTGATCCCTTGATCAACCATTTCATTGAAAAGAATCTCTGCATCATTCATCCTACCAGCTTTACAAAGTCCATCTAACAAAGTAGTATATATAGTAATATCGAGTCCCATACCAGCTTGTTTAACCTTTTCAAATATGTTTATAGCATCGGGTATTCTATTGCTCTTAGAAAATATATCAATTAAAATAGTGTATGTAACTATGTTCGGCTTGAATCCATCTTGCAGCATGGTGTTAAATACTTTTATTCCCTCATCAAAAAAGCCTTCTCGATTAAAGCCATTTAACAATGTAGTATACATGTATGAAGTGGCTTTTTTATTTCTTTCTTCCATCCCCATGAGCAAATCATAAGCTTCGCTAGTTTTCCCATGTTTACAAAGAGTATTCATCAGCATTCCAAACGTAAGAAAATCCGGAGAGAGGCCTTTATCTAGCATCTCCTTGAAAACTTTGATGCACTCTCTCCAATCTCCTAGAGCCGAATGACCTTGTAAAATGCAATTATATGTATTAACACTTGGAGCAATTCCACAAGCAACCATATCTTTAAATACATCAGAAGCAGCGGCCATGTCACCATCTTTGCAATGTGCATTAATGATTGTGTTGTAAGTCACCACATCAGGTTTGCATCCAACCTTCTCAGTCGACATTTTATTAAGTAACTCAATGGCTGATTTTGTTTTTCCAGCACCGCATAACCCTTTGATTAGGGTATTGTATGTGACCACATCGGGTTCAACTCCCAAGCGAAGCATTACTTCAAGCAGTTGCACTGCTTCAGCTACCTTCTTTTCCTTACAAAGACCGTTCATTAGTGAACAGAATATGATAACGTTGCCTTGCCATCCCCGCTTGAACATAGAACCATATAGAGAAAAACCAAGATCCACACGGCTCATACGTGTACAGTAATCAATCAGTGGTGCATATGTGAAATTGTTAGGGGAAATACCATTGACTAGATTCATCTTATTGTACAAAGAGATGGCAATACCACTGTAAAGTGTGTCCTTCATTCGAGTAATTGAAGCTAACAACACATTAAATGAAAAAATTGATGGTTTAGGCATTGAGTCAAGCATTTGGTGGAAGAGATCTAAGGCCTCTTTCAGATCAAGTTTCCTAGATCGGCATCTTTCTATAACAAAATCCTCTAATCTTTTTGTACTGGGAATGACAAAAGATGAGCTTTTTGCTCGAACAATTGTATGATTCATCATTTTGGTGCGCATTATGAAACTATGTAAAGCCGTCACTTAAAAGCACAATGATTACATTTGTCATAAAGATAGGTTAAAGCGAATAATTTCTTCGAATTGAACTTAAACAAAGTTGACTACTAATTGATTTGACCCATGACACAAAGCTTTTAGTGTTCAATAATCCAATTTAAAGGATAGAAGGAAGGAAGATACATTACTAATTGAATTTCTTTTGAATCAGGAAAAAGGCAGAAGACAGCTGAGCAGATGTTCTTCAGAATCGTCGGAAGAACTAAAAAGGGTTTTCATTAGAATACATTAGCTGTATGTAATGTTCCAAGGGTGACAAATGATCGGGTCCAAGGTTGGTTCACCCAATCCGATTAGCCATGGGCAGGTCTTGATCTGACCTGTGGGTCGTGGGTGCAGCAGTCTATAATTTATGCTTAGTAATAAAATAAAATTAATAACTTTGTTGAATTAAACAAATTAATAATAAGAAGAATTTTCAGTGACAAATGAATTAGAACTGAAGACCTGTTGCAAGCATCCGTAATATCGTTTATATTTGATAAACGTATAAAGTTTATTAAAATCTGATAAGAACGAGAAAATGAGAAGAAATGAGAATATGTGGACAAAATGGTTTTTTGTCATATTTGCCTTTATATTTTGGAAATGAGAAGTTTTCTCCCTCATTTTCTTCTTCTCCATTCTATTCGAAAGAAAACTAGGTTTTCTAATTTTTAAATTAGCATAACTCCATCGTCTCTCCACCTTTTTTTTAAAATAGTAAAAGGGGTATTTTATTCAAGCAAATTACTTATTTTGATGTCTCAAGGGCATGAACTCGTGGCCTCTAGAATCTATGTTTAGAGTGTCATACAGCTAACCAGTTGAGCTGGTGGTTTTTGGCATCTCTCAATCAAAAATTACAAAATAAATATCTAAATTCAAGTTAAGAGATTCTCTACATATTCATACCTTCAAGTTCACATTTTGGAGAAATTTGGAGTCAGATTTTGAGAATCGAATAGGAGAATTCAACTTGGGTGTCACTGAAGCTTAGATTTCTTGATATTTGATGAGTAGGATTTACACTGCATGATATTTGATTGCTATACATGTTAAAAATCATGATAAGTATTCAAATGTTTATTAAGGCTTGAGTACTGAACTTGAATTAGGATTCTAGAGTTAAAATTTTTGCCAATGAATGTTTTGAAAGAGTTAATTATAGAAGTGAATTTGTTAAGTAATTTGATATAAATTATATTATGTTTGGTTTTATTGTTGGCTTAATTGTTGATTTGGGAATTGATATAATGGTTAAGAAATGATTCATGACATTTGAAGTTGTCATCGTGAATGAAAAGTTGAGATTAAATGGTGAATTTAGTGGTTGAACTCGAATGGTTATGAAATTGGTTCATTGCCTCAAAGTCATTCGTGAGTGCGAAGTTGCACTCAACCGAACGTTGAATGACTTATAACAAGGGCGTGAATTCGTGTCGAGCGACGTTAGTGCAAAGTGTCTTAGTGACATGGACCCGTACGTCAGAAACGTTAAAAAGAAAGGAATCGCATCAAAAAATGTAGGAATTTGGGATATCCACATTGAAAAGAAATTTTTTTCATGACCGCAACAAAAGATACAATGAGTTGATTGGAGCTACGGATCAAAAGATATGGACATTTGAAGTTTAAGTGAACAAAACAGGTTAAGTACGGCCAACCGGTCGACTGGTGGGATTAACCTCTCTACTGGTTTTGCTCCTGATCAAACCTAAAAACTTTTATTGCATTTTAAGGGGTTCTCAATTGAATAGAAATGGGTAACCAGTCGATTGACAACCATGTTCAATCGAATGTTCAGTTATTCATCGCCTAGTTCGGTTGGAATTTCAAAATGCAATAACTTCCGCATACAGACATGGATTAAGGCACGATTTGGACTAATGTTCATAATTTTTCAAGATTTACAATCCATGTAATTTTGGTATATTTTGGAGTACTTTGATTTTAGGGTACAAGTGGGACCCAGTTCGACATTTATTCCAAAATTGAAGACTCGGGGGGATTTCGAGAGGGTGCATCCATGATGTTAGATGAAAAGAAGTTCATAAGTAATGCTTGTGGTGCATTTCTATCCATATGGTTGTTTCCTAGAGTCATCCAGTGGTTTTGAAACGTGACGACTAGAGTATTTGGATATACAATTCCATAAGATATTGTATATACAAAGTAAATTGTATCCCTTAGCTACGACTTTAGGATGTGATATTCTTAGACCATTTGTGGCACGTTGTATTGTTATGTTGATTATGTGTGTTAAGGTGACATCGATACACGGAAAGAAGACATTCTATCTTGGTAATGTATGTTATGGACCTTGGGCTATGTTGTAACAAAGATTATAGGCTGCAGATAATCTTCAAAATCTTCATGACAACTAAATTGTAGTGGTTAGGTATGCGTATATCGATTTGGTTCAATACGATTGTAGGTGATGAACAATTCTTTGAAGCATCCTGGTATTAGTCTTACATTAGTGACCGTTCTTGGTGGGTTTTGGCCTTACCGAGAGACATATGGCCCACTAACCTTGTATATAACGGTTGAGTCATGATCGGTGCCATGATTAGTATTTGATAAACTTATCATATAGTGTAATACTATAGTAAAAATGTGCTAGGTATGGTTTTATTTCTAGTGCTCAATACTATCTTGTAGGAAAATTGTTAATAATTCCCATATACCAATTGTTACTATGAGTCGTGCCCGTCAAGCACCGACCGTTGGAGGCAATGTTGAGGCTCTGGATCAATACATGTCAGCAGGTTCCGAAGGTACTTACAAGCTGCAGTGCTAGGCACTCTACCTCCAACAGGAGTCCCACTTATACCGACAGTAATTGGAGTGATGCGTATCTCCCCAGTGCCAATTCTTGACTCCTAGAGGCTGAATAGGGATATTGCTCTTAGTCGGATCCCGACGGGCACTGCTTATTGTGATCTTGGTGAAATGGAATTGTCATATTTTGTGACTAGTGTGACTCTGACTAGGGAAGACGCCAAAGTTGAAGCAAGGCCTAAGTCTCAAGGTAAGAGAAATGAAGAATATGACAAGGAGGATCAAAGTCAAGTTAAGAAGTGGGTAGTGATTTTCAGTAGATGTTGTTTGAAAGGGAAATTGTTTAGAGATTGCATGGTGAACCTTCAAGCGAAGATATGCTACCATTATGATCAACTGGGAGATCTCTAGAAGGATGTCCATCTCTTTCGAAGGGTGGACAAGTGGTTAAAGTCTATGCTATCCAAGCTACTCCTAGTTCGAGCACTCCGCTAAGGCTCAACAAGTGGAAGAATATTGTCATTGAATGTGTGTTTTCTATTTATGACTTTCCTATTTGTGTTTTACATGATATAGGAGCTTCACGTTCTTTTATTACTGCTCATATTATTGATAGTCTATGCCTGGTGCCCCATGTTTGTATGACTCTTATTGTGTCGAATTCTATTGAGGGGTTGACACATCTTTTTATGATATGAAGAGATATCAAATTATCTTAGGAAGGGTCTGCATTTTCTTATGATCGTTTTTTCTTCAGTTTTTCAGGTTATGGGCTTATAATAATAATGGATTAGATGACCAAGCACGGGAATATTATTGATCATAGTGGCCATGTAATTCGTATAAAGGATAGCGGTGGTAACGATATTAATGTTTATTGTGAGCCAAGAGTTCCATGTTGTTGAGCTATTTATACTTCTTGGATCTATCACATTATGGGTCGGCACAAGTTCCTACTGTACGGGATTTTGCATATGTATTTTGAAGAGGTTTCAAGTTCACCTCCTCATCAGAAAATTTAATTCCGCGTTGATTTAGAGAGAATGCGAAGCTGGTTGTTTTACCTATTAGAAACATATCTCCAAGAGTATAAGAGAATTGGAAACTAATATCTCCAAGCTTTCGAAAAAGGATCTTTTTGGAGGAGTACATTAGAGTGGGGAGGACCATTGTGTTATAGAATTGAATAGGTTAACAAGAAAGAAAAAATATCCTCTTCCTCATGTTGATGATTTGTTTGACCAACTCAAAGGAACAAAAAATTTCTATCAACTCGATTTTGCTACGGGTTTTCATCAACTAAGGGTAGCCAGATATAGCATTCTAAAAACAACCTTTAGAACTCCTAGTGCATCTTATAAAATGATTGGTAATGTCATTCGATCTTACAAACGCACTATCATACTTTGTTGATCTTATAAGTGGCGTCTTTCGAGACCAACTCAATATGCTTGTGGTGGTGTTCATAGATGATATTTTAATATTTTATGAAAGTGAAAAAGAGCTCAAATTACACTAGAGAAAGTGTGTAGATGTTGAAATATAGTTTTCGAAATGTCACTTTTGGAGATGGAAAGTTCAGTTCTTAGGCCATGTCGTATCCGAGCATGGAATTTTGATTGATTATAGTAAGGCTAGTGCGATGAATGATTGAAAGGTATCGAGAATTCCATAATTTTATTGGGTTAGTGGGATATTATCAGTAGTTCATTAAGGACTTTGTAAAGGGTGCTACAGTTTTAACATTACTACCTAAAAAGAATCAAGTCTTCTTGTGGGATGCACGTAGTGAAGAATCTTTCATTAAAGTGAAGCAATTATTGACTAGTATGTCGGTTCTTATTATATTGGAAAGAGCTAAACATTCACCATTTACACCGATGCTTGTGGTATGGGATTTGGTACATTTCTTATATAAGAAGGCAACGGTAGGGAACTTAATACCCATCAAAAGAACCATCCAACTCATTATTTGGAGTTGACGGCCATTGTCTTTACTTTGAAGACATGGAGGTATTATTTGTTGGATAAGAGGTTTGAGCTATTCGCAGATCACAAATCCTTGAAATATTTATTCTTCCAAAAATATCTCAATCTTAGACAGCAAAGATGGATGGAATTTCTAGTGTCTTATGACTTTGGTATTCCTATACTGTCGAAAAGGAGACGTTGTAGCAGATGCATTGAGCAAAAGGCATGTTATATTGGGATCTATACTCATTGAATAGAATTATTTGGAATTTATTATGGAGATTGATTTCCAAATCCTTATAATGTGTTTCCCAGTTTGTTGGCAACATTGGATGTTAGACCCATGCTTATCGATTATATCATTTCTAGCCAACAACTGATGCAAGCATTATAGAGATCTTTGACCGAACTGAGAAGGAAAAGAAATCAAGTCATATTTGCAGGTATTTTATTAATGCGTTGGCTTCGTAGAGATGGTAGGTTATTTGTTTCTAAGTGGAAAACTTGGTCGATGAATTAATTTCGAGAGTATCATCGTTATGGGATGACTATTCATCCCGGCGGTAAGAAGATGTATAATGATGTGAAGCGCACTTAATTGGAAGTGTATGAAAGGACATTTTATAGAATTCATGGGGAAGTGTATGCCTTATCAACGATTCAAAGCCGAGCAAAAGAAGTCGGGTGCTTTATTTCCATCTTTGGAGGTTCCACATTGGAAGTGGGAACATATTTCCATGGACTTCATAGATGGTTTGCCACGGAGTCAGAGAGGAAATGATAGCATTGGGTTTATTGTTGACCGCTTGATTAAAAGCGCTCATTTCATTCCGATGAAGGTTTTGAGGACTACTCCTTCTCTAGCGACATTGTATATATAGGTGAGAGTGAGGTTGCATGTGTACTCGCTAGTGTTGTGATCTATCGAGAGCTTGCCTTCACAAGTGAGGTTTCTAAGAGCTTGCAATATGAATTATGCACATAATTGAACTTAAGTATGCCCAATCATCCCTAAACTGATGGTTATACCAAAAGAGTGAACCGATGGCCAAAACAAAAGTGTGAATCAGTAACTAAAGTTTAAGGTAAACGATCTTGTTTCATAAGGCATGATATCTCATGGAAATTATTTTGCACAAAGATGGGCAAGGGAAGTCCGGTTTAAGTTCACATACTCAATATGATTAGATACATAAGGAGAGTGGCTGAGTTAGGAAACACCCTTAGTCAAGAGTAAAATATTGAATTGGATCACTGACTCCACAGTTTGATCCATTCATATTAAATTTCACTATGAATTCATTGAAGTGTACTAGCATGGATCCTCTTAATATGTTAAGAATGACCGAGAGTACATTCACAAAGGAGTCGAGTGTTGTGTTCATGGTTAAGGGTACTTTTTATTTCAATAGTTCAAAGAAAAGGAAATGTAAGCTGAATGTGGCAAAGGTAAAGCCATGGGTAAACAAAGGAAGGGTGAATGTGACTATTGCTCGAAAGAGGATATTGGAAGAGGAACTATTTGGAATATTTGATAATGCTGAGAGAGAAGAAGGAATCTGATTCCGCTTCTGTAACACACCTAATTTTTAATAACATTATTCAGAAGATTTAATTAGATAAATTAAATAGAATAATGTAATAATTAGAATGATAAAGGGATTAAGATATGAAAAATAAAATTAAGGCCGTGCTCAATTAATTAATTAAATGGGCTTAAGAATGGTTCTTAGATTAATTAATTTACATAAGGGCATAATGGGAATTAGTCGCACATAACCCCTTACCCTTATATATATTCTCGTTCCCATTCATGTTTCATTTTTCCCCATTCACGTCATTTTGAACACAAAACACAAATTTAAATCAAGAGGAGCCGACCATTGCTAGAAAGAAAAGGGAAGAGAAATCAAAGTAAAGCTAAGGATTAAAGCTAGGGGAATAAATCTCAATCCAATCTCTTTATCTTAATCAAGGTGAATAATAATTTATACTATCTCTATTTTTTTTAATCATATGTTTTCGGATTTAAGATTAAATTCATTTTTATGATGATTTGGATGATGATATGCTTGAATTACGATTTGTTTAATTTAAACAAGATTGTTTAAATGAGGATTTATGCGGTTTTAAGGCAAAACTGATTGAAAATCATTTTTGAGTGCCATGGAAAATTTTATGTTATGTAAAACATGATTTTCGAGTTGGGTTTTAATTTTGATAATTTTCCAAGCTATGGAAAGATTATTATGAATTTTCAAAGAAAAATATGATAAAATTGGGTTTATATTTAATTTTGATTATTTCAGGTAGAAATTGGGTCTAGAATTTTTGTATGTTAGATAACATGATTAAAATGAATTTCTGTAATATTTGAGGATTTTTCCTAAGTGATTTGCTATGGTTAAATTATTTTAGAAGGACTCATTTGCAATATTGGTTTTGCTTAATGGAAGGGCTTATTTGCTAAGTTAACCTTTGTTTAGATCTGAAATTAAGCGGCAGTTATTTTGGTAAAGAATTTGAAAAGTTAAGGCAACCAATCATATGTTTACATGTGGCAAGTTAGTTAGAAAGTATTTATTTTAATTGGCATTAATCAGTTTTTATCTAGAAAAGTTGGTTCCGCCTTCTTTAGAAGTGCCTTTCGACTCCAATGCCTCCGCTTCATCTCAGTCGAGACCAATCTGCTGAAACCTATTAAAGTCGAAACCAATCCACATGGTATCAATGAGATTGGTACGAAGTGGATTGGTGAAGTGCGGAAGGGAAGGTGTCGAAAGCATTACTTTCGATAGAGACAAAACCATTGCTTTCGATAGAGACGAAACCATTATTTACTTTTAAAAGATATGTGCCTGCCTTGTTTTTGAAGGGTGCTTTCGACCAAGTCGATACCCAGTTGCTTTCGAACTCATTGCCGCCTTTCTTTGTTTAAAAGTAGAGCTTTTGACTAAGACTCTTGTTTATAAAAGAATGCTTTCCAAAATGATGGTTTCGACCTAGTCGAAACTCTGCTGCTGTTTTTATACCTTTCGAGTGTGTTGAAGTCATCAATGCTTTCGAAGGGTTGTTTTTGTTTTAAACTTTTACTAAGCCACTTCTTAAATGCTTTCGAAAGGGTCCAAGGGTTTCGAAGGCAATGGCTTTGAAAAGGGGTTTCGATGCTATCCTTTAGTGTTTTGCTTAAATGTTTTGAAGCTTTCGAAAGGGATGGTGCTGACGCCATCAAGTTTTCCCCAATGCTTTTATATGATAAAGAATGGTTTCAAAAGAGATATTTTCGTTTATATTCACTTTGACCCAAATGATATTTTTAAATATAAACCCAATGGTTTCGAAAGATGGACTTTCAATGATTTCAGAAGGGATACGTCCAAAGGTTTCGAAAGGGGTATTTTGAAAGGTTTCGAAAGGGGTACTTTCAATGGTTTCAAGACTATGCTTCTAAAAGTTAATAAGTAATACTTTATTACATTCGAAAGGTTTCAAAAGGGAGGTTTTAAAGTGTTTCGAAAGGTAGGGGCCTAATGTTTTGAAAAGGCATTTATATGCTTTCGAAGGAGGTTATCTAGTGAGGTCGAAAACACAGTTTTAATGGTTTCGAAAGCCTTAGTTTTCAAAACAAATAACCCAATCTCATTTTCAAAGAAAACCATGGCATGAATAAATAAATAAAGTGTTCTGAAAAGTAGTTTTTGAAGAAGTTTTCTTTGATTAAAAGGTTAAAGGGATTAACCAAGTTATTGTGTTTGCTTCTTCATATATGTATATGTTCACATTGTAATGGACCCATAACTATATTTTAGGGAATGATAGAATAACCAGTTAGATTGATCCAGTAGTGAATATAAATTAAGTTTGAGTAGAATTGCATCCACGAGGTCAGGAAGACCAGAATATAGGATGCTAAAAATATTAAAGGAAGATATTGGCAGAGGCCAATAGGTTCACAGTAAGCCCATGAAAACTATGTATAGGGAAAGATGTCGGCAGGGGCCAATAGGTTCATAGCAAGCTCATGAAAACTATGTATAATTGAAGATGTCAGAAAGACAGGTTCATAGTAAGCCCATGAAAACTATGATTTGATACTGGCAGGGGCCAGTAGATTTGTAGTTAGCCCATGAAAACTATATCCGGATTAAGATATTGACAGATGTCAATAGATTTCTAGTCAACTCATGAAAAATAGGATAAGAGAAGGATATTGGAGTTACCAATAGGTTCAGGAAGAACCCATAAAACAATAAAGATATTGGTAGGGGCCAATAGGTTCTTAGCGATGCCATGAAAACTATGAAATAGGACAGGGAGTCTATAAACATTTAACCGGTTATTAGTCAGCCCATGAAAACTATTAGGTTAATAGTAATCCTAAAAACTATTACTGAGATAGATAGTCAAAATGAATGGGGATGGGTAATCCAGAATTGATTTCCTTGTTTTGCATATCATCATATTGTTTTGAATTGTTTTAACCATTGTGGATGCAGGAGCACAGTATATGGTTTTATAAAGGTTTTAGGATACTAGTGAGGGGAAAACTCGTTCCGCTAAGCGGCATGGTCTCACTAGATATGTAAATGGTTTGAGATGGTAGATTATTATTCATACCAGGCTTTATGTCTGACTCGAAGTTTATGTTTTCCCTTAAAATCTCGGGTACTCAATTGATTTTGAGTAGTTTGAGAGTTGAGGTTTTCAGGTACCTCATTAGACGAATAAGCTTCCGGAGACGTGCAGGAGGAATGATAACTATCTAGAGTTCTCTTTTATTTTGGTTCCGCTGTGTAGTTGATGTAAAGGCAAAGTTGTTAAATTGCCTATATATACTCTGATCATCCAAGGGAGCATCTTCGTATGTCGCTCTTGGTGTATGTTGTAATAAATATATTTTCTCTAAACGTGGTTAACGATTATGGGATTATGTAATGAATTTAAAATGTTTTAAAATGGAATGTGGATCTTGTTTGATGTTTTAATTTTTTTTCCATATTCATGTGTTTCTGTGTATCAATGTATCTAACATTTCCGTATTTGGTCACCGAGGATTAATAACTATGGAAGACTGCAACATCCGTAGCCGTTAGTTTTGGGCCTCCAAGTAGGGTGATGTTAAAGCTTCTAAAGTTATTTCCCTTATCTACAACTTTTTATTTATAAGTGCATCTTCTTGGGTTTTAAATACTTGATCTAACACTCATATCTATAGTTTGCTACATGGACTTAGAAGTAGAAGGCATATAACATGAAGGACCATGGAATTTCAAGTTATTAATGGAGCCATCGTAGCTGTTGTAGTGGTGGTAGTGTAACGACCCACATTTTATGTATCATAGGATCATATAATATTATTTTTAAACCGTATTGAGTCGTATGATTCTATAACTTTGGAAAACATTAACTAGTGACATTTCACATTCTTAGAATTTTTATTTGACGATTTCAACCCTGAAAATCTTGCACGGCCTTTAGCTTTTGATAGGAGCCGAATTAAGGGTTGAGACTACCTCCATTGGAATGAAATGATGGGTTCTTTTTCCATAGAGTGGTCATGATAGATTTTTTGACATACCATTTAAGTGATACCGTCGTTTGAAATTTGAAAAGCTTCTGGCCAGATTAGTGGGTAACTATTTAGGCCCGAATTAATGCCCGTTTACCTATTTCGAGATTTATGCCTAATTGGGAGTGATGGAACAGTTTCTAATCACTTTCCTGCTTTCCAAAACTGATCTAAAACCCCTTTAATTCTCTTTTTGCCAAAAAGCACCATTTTTTCCTTTAATTAGTTTAAACACATCATTAAGGAGTAATTAGCAAGGGTGTCGAACATTTGCTATTAGGATTACATTTGGATTCTTGTATCTACTATTCAACCTTTGATTTCCCTCGAAATTTGGTTAAATTGATTTAAGTTGAGTGATTTTACTTCTATCACCATTCTATGTTCATTGATATTGTAAAGTGGAAATTAGCCACAAGGGCCTCTTTAGCAAGTGCAATTAGTTTCTAGGACGCACAACTGAAATAATTACTTTTAAGGACAAAATGCAAAATAATTAGTTTCTAAGGCCTAAAAACCTATGAAATTATGTCCTTGAAAGTAATTGGACTGCTGACTTTGTTCTTAAAAATAATTATTCTGCTGACTTTGGCCTTGAAATTAATTTCTGTGGATGTGTGTCCTAGAAACTAATTGGACTGCAAAGTTTGTCCTTCTAGTGAAATGCCCCTATTGTAAAAGTGTGACTTCTAAGATAATTTTAAATGTTTGAATGTCTCTAAACCTAGATCTAACCTTAATAACACCTTATAACCAGGTTTAAAAGGGTAAAGTTGCATTTTAACTCATTTTACACCATTTACCAACCTTGTCATCATCTTTACTTATAACTAGGTCTAGGAATATATATGTGCTTAAATCATTTTTAAATTGCTTATATATGATGTTTGGATAATGTGTGATGTTTGCATGAAATTGTTTGATATGTTTGTTAGTCTTTTAGTGTGGTTAGAAATCATGTCGTCATTGCATGCAAACTGATACCAAAAATATTCAAAATGTGATGTGGTTGAAATATGTTATCATTCAAAATCTAGAGAGATCCCAGAACAAATAGCGTGAAGATTAGAGGCGATTTGAGAGGTTAAAATCATGTCGGTGTTGACCATTAAATCATGTCGATGGTGACTATAAAAACATGTCGGTGGTGGAGGATTTTAGGTTTGCTTTGGGCTAAGGCATAAAGGACTTCGAGATGGAGATGTTGGAACCTCGGGCCTGGCTAAAGAAGTGAAAAGATGGGGTTTAGGACTTAGAATTTTTTTGCCATGGGGATATGCTCGGTATCGACTTGATGATCCCGAGGCAATTAAACAACAACTTTGGGATAAAGAAAAGAAGACTTCGGGCTTAACAAGAACATGAAGTAGTTAGTTGATTTTGACTAGGTAAAATGTGTCAGCACCGACATCTCCTATCCTATCGGTACTGACACAATGGATGATTGGCCAATCATGGTCAAAATCCATGTGGTGATAGTAGCACTTATAGGAGTGTGTCGTGCAGGTCCATTTGTTCGTTCGACGTTTGGATTTGTTATGATGCGACGAAGAATGGTTTTGGTGTTGTAGCAAGGATGTGATGCTTTGACGTGCTGGCTTCGGGACTTTGATGAGATGATTCTATAACTCAAGGTGGATGGATAAAGATGTTTTGACAACTATAGCTCGATGAGGGTGGAGTTGTATTTAGATGATATCATCTCGATGTTGATGGAGCTGTACTTTGATGATGACGACTCAATGATGATGGAGTCGTAAGGGTGATCCATAAAGGCAATTTCGATGATGATGTAACTTGTGAGTGGAACACAATTACGAGTTCTACTATAGAATGAATGGAATGGAACAAGAGAACATGTTCGACTATGATATCAAGTGAAAAGGGATCGTTGATACTCAAAGTGTTTCAAAGTATGCTCGTAAAGTAATGATATATGAGGACACTCACTTGGACTGATGTTGATGGATATTAGATCGACATTGATGGGTTTGTATACCCTATGTTAAGGAAGGGATCTAGTTTCCTAACCATCAAAGTGGCATGGATTCGAGCATCGAGAAACCGAGATTTTTCCATTAATCTCTAGTAGAGGAATGACTGTACGAGTTATCATATATCAAGTGGATACAAGTGATTGTGAGGACTGTTTGATGGATACTATGTTTGTTATCACTCTAAGGATGCACGGGACATTGGTATTATGGACTTTGATACCTAAACACCTGATATTGCACTTAAGTTAAAGTATTTTTATATGATGATGATAATAGATTAGCATATATTGTTATATGCTAACTCTTTGGATGTAGGGACAGGTTATTGTGATTCTTTATGTCACATGTCTTTCATAATATCTTGAGATTGTTTACACTCACACAAGACTGTTCTCCAACACGAGGTTTTACCTTTTACTTCTTATCATCTTGGATACTCTTACATGAGTAGATCAGATATCAGGTGTGGCATAACATGCAACATAGTGAAAATGGACTAGCAGAAGGCTACATTTTCATGTATATTATATTATGTCTAGAGTTTTTACTATTTCCGCTGTGCAACATTATGGAGTCATGACAGTGTCTGACTTATTTATTTAGAGACAGATATTTGGGTTTATTTATTAGCTGTATAGACTCTACTTTTGGTTTTTATAACTTTATTGGATCTATGCTCTGACCTATGATGGATCATTTAGTTATATTTCTCTCTCTCTCCTATTTTATATCTATAATTGATATTATATTTTATCCTTGCGTTGTGAAATATACGACATGACATATGTTTGTTTTATTTTTGTTATTTCACCCTTAACTATCATCCTACACTGGTCAGGCACCGCTGCAGTGGTCTATATAGGTAAGTTGATGTCAATGGTGTATGGCCGTCGTCACACTTAGTATTCGAGCTTAGGTTGAGTGATTGAACTTAGTTTAACTCACTTAGTTCTAAATGGATGCTCGATTCATTAGCGATAAAGTAAGAGGAACACTCTAAAATGGATTAAGAGTATATATGAGAGAGCATACTTATGATATATTTTGATTTTGAAACTATACGGTAGTACATATAATATACGATACATTACACATATGAGTACCATTGATGCAACTTTTCTTTATGAGAGACTGATCATTCTTATTTCAGATTAGAATATGCCGGCATACAAGAAACAATACTAGAAACCTTATTTCCAAATTAGAGGAATTAACTGGCTCAAGTGCTATTATCGATTTGCAGATCATGTTCAACACCATGATGAGGGACATGCTGCAAAATGCTCAAGTAGCTACTCCAAATGTTGTTGGTGGCGGTACTCAAGTGCAAGCACCTAGAGCTGCTTTCACAAAGATGAATGGAGATTTTGCTATTGGCAAACTATTCCAAGAAAAATAGTCGGCTATAGAGGTGTAGAATTGGTTAGACACATTCGAGAGGATCTTTGATGGCCTAGTGTTGGATGATGCCATGAGGAGAAGGTTGGCCTCTCAACAACTCAAAGGAAGGGCTATGAATTAGTGGAATACTCTTTGTGTTACGACTCTCGAGGATTAATTTACTTGAGACCAGTTTACGAGGTGGTTTAAGGAGAAGTTTATACCGACAGCTCAGAAGTCGGTTATATTTTGTAAGTTTACAGACCTAAAAAAGGAGGAGACATGTCTATCTCTGAGTATATAGCCGAGTTCAATGCTATGTCAAAGTAGATGATGTCTTTCATCGATACTCCGTTAAAGAAGAACGATAAATTCATTATGGCTTGGATGATTATCTAGGAAACAAACTAGTAGGACATATTGACGAGTCTTTTGAGAAGCTCATTGAGAATACTCTTCGACACAAGAGTTTGTATCCCATGTCTAAGCTGGCTATTATTTCCAAAGTAGAGCCAAAGCCGCAATCGACAGGGGGAGGTAAGAAGAAATGGAATAATAAGAGGAAGCAGTTCCAGAATAAGGATGGTCAGAAAAAGGAAAAGTGAAACCCTATTTGCTATAACTTGGAGATAAGGGCCATCTGAGTAATGATTACGGGGCTGAAGGTAAGAAGCATTACAACTACAACAAGGTGGGGCATATCTAGAAGAACTATCCAGAACTAATGAAATAGAAGTAAGTAGTGAAGGCATATGCATTGGATGTTGTTACAACTTCATCAAGCGCTCCCCGAACGAAAGAGAACAGAAAGAGCATCACTTTTAAATGTATGCTTTCTATTTATGATGTTCCCATACATGTTATTTTTGATAGCGGAGCTTCATATTCCTTTATATTTAGTGACTTGGTAGATCAGGATTAAAACCCAAAATTGTTGGCCGACCTTTAATTGCGACAAATCCTATTGGAGGCTCCCCTAGCCTGAGTATGGTTTGTTATAGTTCGGTATTATCGAGTCATGGCTGCTCTTTGTTTGTGATTGTTTTTTAGGTTTTTTGGGGTTCGTTGTTATTTTGGGGATGGACTGGCTGAGGAAGTATGTGGTAATGGTGTGAGGGGCTGTCAGTGACGATTGAGACTAAGGATGGAAGAAAGATAGAGTTGGGATGCCTATCGGAGGATGAGGTTATAATTAGCTTTCTATATTTACTAGAGGTCTCGTGGGATGAGTAGTGATCCATGCCTATAGCTAGGGAACATCTAGACATACTTGAGGAGGTGACCACATTCCCACCTAGGGTAATAGAGTTCTGCATAGATTTAGTAATAGCCCCAAACACGTCATTATGCCTTTAAGAAGTATGGCATCCAAAGAGCAAAAAGAATTAGGGATCCAAGTGAATGACCTTATGAGGAAGGGGTTCATTTGTAGGAGTAAATCTAAGTGGGGAGCACTCGTAGTATCCGCAGCTAAGGCTGATGGCTCCCCGAGATCTGTTGATTACTGTGAGCCGCATAAGGTGACGAGGAAGAAAAAAATATCAACTCTCGCATATTGATGACTTATTTGATCAGCTCCATGGTGCGAGGGTGTTCTTCTAATTGGACCTTGCAATGAGGTTTCATTAATTGAGAGTAGCAAAGGAGACTCTACCAATAACATCGTTTCATATGTCATTTGAATTTTATGAGTGGTTGGTCATGACGTTCAGGCTGACTAATGTGCCGACATACTTTGTTAATCTCATGAACCATGTCTTCAAGGATCGGCTAAATAAGTTTGTGCTTATGTTCTTAGATGATATCCTTATCCACTCGTGGATGAAACAGGAACACAAGACACGTTTGAGGGTTGTGATGGAGGTGCTAAAAGGACACTGATTAAAGATGAATTTTTCAATGTGTCACTTCTAGAGGAGGGAAATGAGATTCACGGGTCATGTTATTTCAGAACAAGGCATTATTATAGATCCTGTGAAGGTGGTGGAGGTTCAATATTGAAACTAACCCAAGAATGCTATGGATGCGAAGAGTTTTCTTGGACTGGCGAGATATTATAGACGTTTTATTAAGGACGTCTCAAAGGTAGCGACAACATTGACCAATTTGACAAAGAAGAATCAGAATTTTTCTCAGGATGCAGGGTGCAAGCATGCGTTTGTGAGTCTTAAAAATAGATTAACGAGTGCACTAGTGTTGCATTCCAAGCAGGAATGAAGAAATGACAGTATACATGAATGCTTGTGGTACCAGATTGGGCACCGTACTGATGCAAGGAGGTAAGGTTGTCGCATATGGTAGTCAACAGCTAAAGGTGCATGGGAGGCAGTATCCAATCCATGATTTGGAGTTGGCGACGATAGTGTTTGCTTTGAGGATGTGGAGGTAATATTTACTTAGGGATAGGTTCGAGTTATTTACAGATCACAAATCGTTGAAGTGCCTCTTCGTCCAAAAGGATCTCAACCTTCATCGGCAGTGGTGGTTGGAACACTTGCCCTCCTACGATTTCATCATTTCTTATATGCCTGGTAAGGGAAAAGCAATCATTGATACTTTGAGTAGAAGACATGCCAGTTTGGTAGCAATGTTCTTATAGTGCACACAGCTTGAGTTTATTGTTGGCTATGACTTCAGACCTCATTGTGTGCTAGAGCCAGAGATCTTTGGAAAGTTTGACTATTGTGCCAATTTTGATTGAAAGGATTGGCACTAGTAGAAAGAATGACATCAGACTAGCAGAAATCATGTAAAGGTAGAAGAGGTAGTGTTATCCCACCATTTAACCATGATACCATCGATTTGACCGTGGACGGATGGTCAACAACCTGAAGAGCCAGTTACGTACAATATTATAGAAAATAGTCGAGCAGATTCGAACAAGACCCAATCAAAGTGTAGCTAGCAAGAAGCAGCTAGCCTAGCCCTATGAAACTATGTTTCAAATTCGGAGTCAATTGGAGTTGATATGCACAGGTAACTGATGAAGCAAGGATTTGTATGGATCGACTAAGAATGATCCATGGAACAGTTCAAGTCATCGGAGAACATTCAATATCTTGAGATCCATGAAGCCAATTCATGTGAGACTTTCAGAGCATCAACAAAACGGAAAGGGGAGCAAAAAATAACAATCTCACATCCCAAAGTGAAAGTTGGAAGATAGCCGATCGTTGTGCACTGATCGTTTTGGATGTTTCAACATAACGATCGGTATACTTCAGTGTGCATTCTAGCTTCGACCAAGATCGACCCATATCTCACAACCTACAACTCAGAATGACTCCATATTTTAGGAGCAGTGTTATAAGGCATATGGGACCCCTCAAGAACGATCGCACCATAATTGGAGCTAAGAAAATGGATCGGCTATCTTTAGACCGATCGTTCCAAACCATCTAGATATCATTGCCGATCGATATGATGGGCCCGATTGGACCTAGGGAGCCTTCTTGCAAAGTTTCAACCCGATCCATGCACGCCCTCTTCTATAAATACAGCAGGCATAGCTTCAGAAAAGGGATCCTTCTTCCTGCAACAGAGGCTCTGCCATTTTCATTTTTGAATCTTGTATTAATGGATCCTAACTGATCCAAACATCCTTGTAATTGTAATCCAGGGCAAGGTCAATAAAAATATGAAGTGGATGTAGCTAAGATTGCCGAACCACTATAAACATCTATGTGTTCATTTACTTTTTCTGCGATGTTTTTAATTTCATTCATTGTTTAATCTTCTTGAGATTCTACGGGTATTGATGCCCATTTTTGGTGTCAACATTTTGTTGCTTTCATTGAGAGATGAATTCTCAGCTCGATTGGATCTCATCTTCTACTGGTGAATTTTCATGTTCGCGAGATAGATCCTGCTTTTGATCTACAAGTTTCCCATTTTACTCGGATTTGAAAGAGATCCAGATGGAAACTATTTCCCATTGCAAGAAAAGCCAAGTCTACTTCCATTGCAGAGGAAGCCATGATATCAGTGACCAATTAGCCAGATGTTGGATGATAATGCATATATTTTCAAGTTTTGAAGGATATGTGGACGATCGCCCATCAGCCATACCCTAAACATGCTCAACGAACGATCGTCCCCTACAAATCCCGATGCTACATAATCCAGTGCGGTCGCTCTATATGATGGTTCTCGCTGGTCGTTCCACCAATGCAGGTTTGACCGATCGCTTCTTCTGTATGATCGTTTTCCACACTGATTGTTTCTTATGATCGTTTTCTGTACGATCATTCCAGTCGACCCCTTCACCTATCTGTCTAGCTGCTACCCTCACTGATCATTCCAGTGGCCAACTTAACCGATCGTTCCAGTGGCCAACTTAACTGATCCTTCCAGTTCCACCTTCGCGATCGATCGTTTTAGATTAGCTTCTTAACCGATCGTTTCGAAATTACTGAACCAATCATTTTTCTGTTAGCATATCCATCAACAAATGTTTAACCATTCTCTATGACTTCTTCCCATATCTAGCAATGATTGACATTTGAGTTCTTCGAAGCTAATATTATATGTCACTATGGAAAAGTATGGATAAATGACATACAAAAGTCATTGAAGCTGGGTGTTGGCGAATTTTGACAAGTACAAAACCAAGCAAGATTTTAGAACCCCCACGCTGGCCCAAAGCAAGACTTGGGTAAAACCATGGTTTTCCCCAAGCAAACTCCAAAGTAACTCCAAGCGCCGATCACTTGGACTTTGAATTTAGTAACTCCAAGCAAACCAACAATTGACTCCAAGCAATTAGAAGATTTTATCGGGTCCCACTCCAAGTAACTTACCACTAATCCGCCAATACCACTCTAAGTAACTCGACGATGACCGACACATCCGACTCCTATCAATAAAGAACTCCGATGATTAATTGAACCACCCATGGTCCACTTCCAGTTGAGAAGGGCTCCGACAGAGTGGAATAACGAGCATATGACATTGCTTCGCTTATTAATAATATTTATTTCGATCTTTTTTGAATTATTCCTATTTCAATTTCAATTGTGCTATGAATTACGACCAACTTGAACTAAACTACTTCCAAAACGACGCAAGCGACCAAGTACTCAGAGTTGGCCGCCAACCAATCCCCGTAGACCGTGATCGGATCTGTGGAGTTTCATCAAGAAGAGCATGATTCGACCGCTCATCAGCAACCATATGCCTCTGATTTAGGGCCAAGGACTAGAGATGGAAAAGCTTGTCATGGTCAGAATCCAATACAAAGTGGACATGACCGACCATTTCATCAACCTCCACATTTGACTTGGAGACCTAAGCGAGGCTTGGAACGAATGTGGCCCGATTATTCACTCCTCGGGTCATAAAATAAAGTCGACAAAAAAATATGCCTCTCCTGTAGCTCAGTGATGCCGGGATCTAACTAGAGTGGACGTGATTTGATCATCTACGCATCAACTCTGCCGTGAACAGAAGAGGCAGTTCGAAACCCCGACTAGAAGTAGTCGTGATGGACTGCCTACTCATCAACCACCGCTCTCAACACATGGACACGACTGAAGCTTGAGGTGGATGCGACTTAACTATCCACCCAATAACTCTCTACCTCCACTTACCAGGAAGATTACGAAATAAATTGTATAAGAACCGATCATCCAACCTAAGCATGGATGTGATCCGACCACCATCACTTACTCCCTTCCCGCACTTGACAACGGGAGCTACAATCATTGAGTGGACGTGAATTGAGCGTCTGTTTGTTAAATTTTATCCTTGATGCTGGGGCAGAATTCCATTCCATGGATGAACATGGTTCGACCGTTCGTTCAACAACTCTAAGTCCCTAAGTGCGGACTAGACTATAAACAATTTGGGTGGAAAAAATGATTTCCCACGAGAAAACTCTAAGTCCCCGGAGTGCGGACTTGAATATAAACAATTTGGGTGGAAAAAATGACTACCCATTAGAAAACTCTAAATCCTCGGAGTGCGGACTGGAGTATAAACAATTCTGGTGTGACTGACCACCCATGAGAAAACTCTAAGTCCCCTGAGTGCGGACTGGAGTATAAAGAATGCGGGCAGAAAAAATGACTGCCCATGAGAAAACTCTAAGCCCCCGGAAGCGGAAAATACGACTGTCTATGAGAAAACTCGAAGTTCCCAGAGTGCAGACTGGAGTATAAACAATTCGGGCGGAAAAAAACGACTGACCACGAGAAAATTCTAAGTCCCCAGAGTACAGACTGGAGTACAAACAATTCGGGTGGAAAAAACAACTGCCCACGAGAAAACTCTTAATCCTCGAAGTGCGGACTAGAGTATAAACAATTCGGGCGGAAAAACAACTGCCCACGAGAAAATTCTATGTCCCCAGAGTACAAACAATTCGGGCGGAAAAAATTACTGCCCACGAGAAAACTCTAAGTCCCCGGAGTGCAGACTGGATTATAAACAATTTGGATGGAAAAACGACTGCCCACGAGAAAACTCTAAGTCCCCGGAGTGTGGACTAGAGTATAAACAATTCGGGTGTGACTGACCGCCCATGAGAAAACTCTAAGTCACTGGAGTATGGACTAAATCATGAGCATAAATCGAGCGTGAATCGGCTGATTATAGAATAACTCTATGTCCCCGGAGTGCATACTGGAATGCAAACTCCATGAATAGATGAGTGGATTGCGACCATTCTCTATTCCAGTAATTCCAACTTGAAATTGACAGAAGGAATACAAACTGCTAAAAACCAAAATGTGGGCGACTCATATTCTATCCACTAGCTTAATCCCACAATTCAACGGGAAAGAGTATTAAGCTAAACCAAACATAATTTGCCTTCTTACTTATCAATGTATGCCCTAGACTTGGGAGCACGAGAGAGAAGCAAGGTGAATGTGAATCGACCATTCATTTATTAGCTTTAAGTCTTTTGGAGATTAGGTAGGAGTATAAGCACGACTGGGACGAGGCTCGACTATCTACGCAGTACATTTATCTACCCAAGACCGAGGGAGGAAGTGTGATCGTCAAAGGAATGACAGTGATAGCTCAACACTGCGACTCATATCCAGTGATTACAATGACTCGAGGCCACAACCGTAGGGAGGCCTTGAGATGGATTAATCAAACTAGTGTTCAATTCAACAAGCAATAAGTCACAAGTACATGAAATGAATTTTTTTATAGTTTGGACATTTGAACAAGTAAAAGCAGAAATCATATGTAAGAACAAAAGAATTCTTATTCACATGGAACTAGTTGTACATCACACAAGTCCACTCAAAATACAAGACAAAAGTGAAGGGCCGTGCCCAAACAAATACAACCAACAAAAAGAGAAATGATTATCTGAATTATTTACATGTCCAAAGATTACTTTTTGAATTTTCTATCCTTCTTTTGCTTCATCGGAGTTGTTCCCTCTGAACTACTGCTCGACTTCCTTTTTGACCCTTTGCCGCCTCAACTTTTCTTCGAAGGAGTTTCCTCGGCTGTATGGATCGAGGTGGTATCATCTCTGGAAGTAGGAGGTATGGGGACATCTTCAGCACTAGAAACATGGGGAACGTATTTCAGAGGAATTGTCCCTTGGGAGGGATCATCTGAAGCGGGGAAGGAATTGGTTCATCTGGGACCGACTTAACAGGCTTGCCCTTTACCTTCTTTTTTGAAAGCTCCTCTCGTTCAATCAGTTCTTTCATATTGAGTCCACCGGTGGGATCGAATGAACCTATGATCACGACCTCCGCATCAAAAGGGATTTCGTGGTGCGAGTCGCTTCCCTCGAATAATACCTCCATGAATTGGTCGTCAAAAACGAAGGTATCTTCATGAGCGCTCTGAGTGGCGGTCGAAGTCGTAACTTTAACAGATTCTATCACCACTATTTGCAACTTCAGCTGAGGCTCTTGTGAAGGGAGAGGAGCAATGCCTGACATATCCAAAGCTGAGAAAAAATAGGGGAAAAGATCAGAAATATCAATTGATAGCACCCCAACTTTGTGAAAGAAGGGAAAAGTCGATGGAATACCTTCTTCGGTATGAACTCCAGGTTGAGCTAGAGCATCTTCAAAACTGCGCTCAAGAATTGGAGATAGGTGTGGTTTGTCCGGATCATACCCGAGGATAGTTGAGCAGCTTACCACAGAGCTAGACATGACTTGGGACATCGAGGGCAAGTCAATTGCGAGGTCATGCGCCGATCCGGATCCTTCACCCACTTCATGTGAAGGAGCAACCACAGACTCTTTCTGAAGAGAAGTCTGAATGTCATGCAATATTTTGGGTACATCACCCAATTGCACTTCGCTTTCAAGTTTGGCTACATCGACATCCTCTGAGCCGTGAAGTTTCTTCTCTTCCGCGATAAGAAATTCCCAAGCACGATGGAGCTGGTAAGGATAGTCTTCACCGAGCCACATCAGATTCCTATGCTTGAGAACATTGGCATGGTAGAGAATGAGAAGTCGATCGAGCTCATTCATTATATCTTCTCTGACCTTGTCTTTGGTCGCTTCAGTTTCGCATTGATTGAGCACGTCGACATTTTTGGCCTTTTCGATAGCCGCGTCTCTCTCAAGCCTGATACGAACCAACTCTTCGCAAGAATCCCGAGCTATCTTCTAAGTATTGTCTTTTTCTTTAATCACGTATTCAAGCTTGGCCTTGAGATTGGCTATTTCCTTTAAGGCTGCAGACTCATTATTCCAAGCCGCATCTCGCCCAAGCGCTATCTCCTGATTCCTGTGATGCAATACTTGAACTATATCGGGATGACTGGTTTTCATCTCCTCCATAGATTTCATGGCAGTGTCAGCTTTTCCTACCGCTTCTATTAAGGTGGTTCTAGAGGCATCCAGCTCATTCGTTAAAGTGTCGATGATTCTTTTGTCCTGGGCCTCTTATCATTTTAGTTTTTCAATTTTTGCCATGCTCGTAGGAAATTTTCAACATTTTTTCCACTGCCTTCATCCATTCTCGATATTGCATGTGGATATCAGTGACGCAATCGATGGTCATCTTCTGAACATTATCCGGAACTCTCAAAATAGAATCCTTCAAAGCATAAGTTTGGAAATTCCTCTCAAAGTTGCGCCATACGAACATTTGGATCAATCGGAAGGTCTTCAAAAGCAGCTTCAACTCTGGTACTTTCTTTGCCAGGCCTATGAACGACAGTATATTCACCATGGCGGCGGCGATTGCTCGACTGCTGAGACTAAGATGGAACCAAGGGTTTTGGAGGCATTGGAGCAGTAAAAGGACCATGAGGAGGATTGACAAGCAGGTCCCGACGGTCAGCTGGTCTTTCAGGACCTTTTGGAGGAGGAGATCTCGATCTATGTTTACCTTGAACTGGCATGCCCCTTTCATCTCTTTCTTCATAACCCCGATCGCGACTGGAACAATAAATAGGATCATAATAATCACGACTGCCGCGATGGGAGCTGGAACGTGAACCGAAGGACCGATGATGTATATCTCGGAGAGAATCGAACAAGTTCCTCTTCCTCACCATTGTTTCTACAAAGAAAAACGGATGTCAATCAATTTGGAGTATTAGAAAGAAATTACAAGTCCAATACAATGCAGTGTTGAATAGTGCGAGTGTGTGTAAGTGTCCTAGTGTAATCCCCCGATAGAACAGGTGCAGGAGCCTTGCTCATTGGTGTAATCTCCCCTTCGGAAGTCGGGATCTCCGAACCAATTCTGACAGGAGACTCTAAACCTCCAACGCTAACGTCAGTAAAATGGTAGGCATCGAGATCAGGTAGGATTGGTAAATCAGACAAAGGGTCTAGTGATGGATCCATCAATGATTTAGATTGGTCAGAGAGGTGACTTCTTGGAAGCCTGTGAGAGAATGTTTTCTTTTTTCTCTTGACCGCGACCGGGGGTTGTGAGACTTGCGAGGATCCGACACCGACCCCAAGATCAGATTTATCATCATCATCACCAAGTGCATCTTCACCATGTCCTCCACCATTAATATCAGCGGACTCTTGAATACTCATGACTGGGGGTACTACGGGACCGGATTGACTATCTCTTTGACCAACTGCGGCCCATGATCTTATTCCCCTTGTTTGGGCGGTTTAAGTTAGTCCCACACTGAGGCCCTCTTCTATCAAACCAAAAGTGACAAGACATTCGTCCCTGAGTATATATTCGATATTTCTATCCTCAGGTGGAGCATTCCTCAAAATTGAGACCGCCTCTTCATAAATATTACCGTTGTGTCGGGTAACGACACCTGTAAATGTGTAACATCGTCAGAAAGGCAACCTGGGTATTATTTTTCTACGTTATTATGAAACTGGTAGGTAACGCTTACATCTTTCTAGCCATTGTCGAGCGAAGCCAGGCGGGCAGCGAACGAAGAACCATTCGCTCTTGAAGGCACTTAATTTGTTCCATGTGCAGGTCAAAACTTGGCATCTCTTTGCCGACTCAAGGAATGTGAACAAGATACTCCCTTTCCGCTGTTTGAAAGTAAAAATAAACCGGATGTCATCGATAGTGGGAGGACGGTGCAGGAACTCCATAAATACCATGTAAGTATAAATAAGGAGCGCATAGCCATTTGGATGAAGTTGTGCTAGAGCTATCCTTAGATAATGCAAGATCTCTCGGATATATGAGTTGAAAGGCGGGATGCATCCCGCCCAGCACATGAACTTATTGCATGTTGTATACCCTTTGGGGGGGGTCTATGAGCCCTATTATTTTGCAACGGAACCAACACGTCGTCGAAGGGAATTCCGTTTCTAACGCGGATCCTTTGACGAGTGTCTTCTTTGATTTTTGAAGCCACCGAATTAGGAGGATTTTCAAGGATGACTGCGTCCTCTAAATTATCGGGCGCAGGTTCAATAAATTCTGGCGGAAAGACAGGAAAATTTTCAGAAAGATCAAGTTAAGGACCCGAATTTTTTGACTACTCTGAATCATGGTTGAGTGACAGACCATCTGACTCAGTTGTCGAACTAGACTCTACGTCGGAATTAGTCCTATGCAAAGATGATCCAGTTAGCATGGTTGTGAAGTGCCCGAAACGTCTAGATTCCCTTGTTATTAAAACTTAGTAAAAGTCATAATTAGAAGAAATAACCTGTACCCCCCCAGTGCATAGTGAGTGCAAGTGAAGTGCGGTAAAATGCTGTACAGTATAGTAATAAGTTGTGCAAAACTGAAGACGACAAGTCCTAGAAATTTATCCAAAGAGACCGTCGTTTCTAACCATCTCGACTATCTCTACGTGTTATCGAGAAACGATGCAACTTGAGTTTCACAGACGATCGTTAGCCAACATAAGTTTGATTGTCGTCTAAGTTACAGATGAATTCTAACATCATAGTTAAAGGTTTCAGTTCATGACATTTGTACTAAGGCAATTTTGCTACTAGTCATGGTGATACACTAGTCAAAAATTTTGTTCAGATATGAAAGGACAAAGCCCGGTTCAATATTTCTCATTAAAGTTCAATTTTATAAAAAGAAAAGTCCATTTATGAACTAGGTCGACCGATCGTCCATGTGGGTTTATGTCGATCGTTTCCCTGAGTCGACATTAACCGATCGTTCACAGTGAGCATTCACACACCGATCGTTCTTGTGCCCAAGGTGGAACCGATCGTTTTCAGACAATCTTCGAACTCCAACGGCCCAGAACTTCATCGACCATCCATGAACGACCATGTATGGTCGATCGTACAACTCCTTCATCTCCACTACTTCATCTCCCTTAGGGAACGATCTGCTATGATCATAGTTCACTTACCTCTCATCCAGGTGAGCCACTCTATTGCGTACGATCATGAAAGTAGAGAGAGGAAAAAAGGATCCAAAAATTCCGGAGGCAGGTTCAAAACATTGTCCTAGGAATTATGAAGCAAACATGGGATTTGTTCTACCTAAGTTCGAAATATGAAGATGGAGGATTCAAAATCGATTCGCAGCCAAATCTGGAGGAGGATGATGACTGCTGTTTGGATCGGTAGAAGAAAAGGGCAAGGTGACTAGTCGCTTCTTTGCTTCAGGATGAAAGTATAGAGAGTAAAGTGAAGGAGAAGTGCCTAAGTATCAGGCCTTATATAGGGAGCAGTGTATGCCGATCGTTTTTGGTCTAAAGAGTTTAACCGATCGTCCCGCACCCAAAGATTGTGCCGATCCATCTCCAGCCTTTATGCCGACCGATCCTTTCCTGAGCCATATGCCGATCATCTTTTATTCCTAAGCCGTATGCCCATCCTCCCTTTTACATGCCTTAGGCCGATTGTTTCATTACATGGTATATGATGATCAATTCCATGATCACAAGTGGTTCGAAATTTGTTTTTTCTTTAAAAAAACAAAGGGGAAATTGTAAAAAAAATGATGATGGATGAAAAGAGGAACGATGAATGACCGTGGAGATTTGACTGCAAATGCGAACATACACAGTATCATAAAGATTGGCGACGACCTATGGACGTTCGAACACATCCCGGAGCCAACAAGCATAAACATGCTTATGAGTATGCATGGGGACAGTTTTAAAGTTCATCCTTTTGAAATCAACAAAAAACATAATCACACCTGGAACTATCAAGTTCGAGAATGGATCAGATAATAGAAGGCTCGTAAGTCCCGCACGACCAAATTTGTATATGCAAGTAGAATAAGACATCGTATTTATACTATTGAAAGTCCATAGAGGAATAATAGTCAATCAGGAAGCTGAATGGACTTATTTATAGCAATTTAGGCTTTTTTCGATTCAAAGCACATCATGTTACTCATAAGACATACTTTGAGGGGCAAATGTTCTCCCGCCTTTTGGCAAAGCCGTGATACCATCGATTTGACCAGGGACGGATGGTCAACAGCCTGAAGAGCCAGTTACGTACAATATTATAAATGATAGTTGGGCAGATTTGAACCAGGACCCAATCAAAGTGTAGCTAGCATGAAGTAACTAGCCTGGCCCCGTGAAACTACATTTCAAATTCGGATTCAATTGGAGTTGATACGCATAAGTAACGGATGAAGCAGGGATTTGTATGGGTTGACTAAGAACGATCCATGGAATAGTTCAAGTCATCGGAGAACATTCAATATCTTGAGATCCATGAAGCCAATTCATGTGAGACTTTCAAAGCATCAATAAAATGGGAAGGGAGCATGCAACAATGATCGTGCATCCTAAAGTGGAAGTTGGAATATGGCCAATCGTTGTGCACCGATCGTTTTGGATGTTTCAACATAACGATCAGTATACTTCAGTGTGCATTCTAACTTCCAAGATCAACCCATATCTCACAACCTACAACTCAGAATGACTCCATATTTTAGGAGCAATGTTATGAGGCATGTTGGACCCCTCCAGAACGATCGCACCATGATTTGAGCTAAGAAAAGGATCGACTACTTTAGGCCGATCCTTCCAAACCATCTAAATATCATTGCCGATCAATATAATGGGCCCGACTGGACCTAGGGAGCCTTCTTGCAAAGTTTCAACCCGATCCATGCACGCCCTCTCCTATAAATACAGCAGACATATTTTTAGAAAAAGGATCCTTCTTCCTGCTATAGAGGCTATGCCATTTTCATTTTTAATCTTGTATTAATGGATCCTAACTGATTCAAACATCCTTGTAATTATAATCCAGGGGAAGATCAATAAAAATATGATGTGGATGTAGGCCATGATTGCCGAACCACTATAAAAATATGTGTGTTCATCTATTTTTTCTATGATGTTTTTAATTTCATTCATTGTTTAATCTCCATGAGATTCTACGGGTGTTGATTCCCATTTTTGGCGTCAACAGGTAGAGTCCAAGGAAATAAAGCAGTACAAACTCGACCGAGGCATTTGGCACTGAAAGGATAGGATATTATTTGTTTCGAATGTTGATGGGTTGAGGGGTGAGGTGCTGCATGAGTGCCATCATTCGAGATTGACCATACAACTCGATGATAATTAGATATACCATGATATGAAGCAGACATTTTATTGGGAATGGATGAAGAAGGATATAGAGGAATTCATCTCGAAGTATGTAAACTGCCAATTAGTAAAGGCAAAGCAGAAGAAGCCAAGTGGTCTGATGCAACCATGTGAAATTCCTAAATGGAAGTGGGAACAGGTATCAACGGATTTCATTGATGGATTGTTAAGGACCAGAGGATGGTACAATAACATCTGGATCATAGTCGATAGATTGATGAAGAATGCTCGATTCATACCCGTTAAGCCTAATAGGACAACATCCAAGTTTGCTGAGTTGTATGTGAAGTGGATTATGTGATTCCACAATCTTCCAAAAAGCATTATAGGTGATCGAGACCCTTTATTCACTAGTGGGTTATGGAAGAGCTTACAAGAGGCATTGGGGATAGAGCTGCATCTTAGTACAGCTTATCACTTACCGATGGGAAGAATGAGAGGGTGAATCGTGTCATGGAGGATCTCGTATGATCTTGCATTATAGAAATTAGAGGCTCATGGGATGACCACTTGCATTTAGTGGAGTTCACATACAAGAATATTTATTAGTCAAGCATCGATATGGCATGTGACGCCCCACCTCTAAGCTCACGCTAGCCAAGGACACTACTGGGTAATGCCATCGACTAGCTCGAAGAATAAGGCTGTTGAGGAGCGACCATCTGTGTAATTGCTTTGTGCGAGCTCCGATATGTCAGATAGTATAATATGCATTTCATTTCAAGAGGAAATCCGACGTACTGATACATACTCAATGCTACCACACAGTGGCTATGAGGCCTTCAGAAACAAATATAGAAATAAGCATAACATAAATCAGTCACAGATGTTCATATCTCAAAGGCGGAAACATATATGAATATAACACATAAAAGTGTACATCCGAGTAGTGGTGAAATAAGATCCACAATATCATAAAAGAATAGATACAAGTGCTGGACAAAAGAATATGTATACATCAAGGAGTCTCTATCTCAAATGTATAACATAAAAAAACTACCAATCTAATGTAGTTAGACAAAAGTCAGAAGATGATCCCAGATAAGGAGTAAAGCAGAAGCACCTATAACATCTCGGTCTGACCCGAGTATTATTTAATAAGAAAATAATAAACGGATCAGTCTAGCTATAATTATCATTAAGGAAATGAGATATAAGTAGAGATATAATAAAAACATATGATAACAATAATGTCATACTAGGACAAGTATGATTTAAACAACAACAAAATCATACAATATCTCAAAAATCTCAAAGCACCAAAAAAAAATCATATTCTTTATTTTATTCACCAAACCACAAATATTGACACACATTTTAATGCCAATCGCAAAAGTTGGTGAAACACAAATTCTAGAAATCAGCAATTAGAAATCCAGAAATCACAAAGGGGGAGGCCTATCACAAACGGGAGCATGAAAACTCACCAACACGTGTATCACAAACGGAACACTATTCCATGGTTGCTAACCATAAATTTTGAGCCGAAGCTCCACAAACGGCCCGAAGACCACAGGTCGCTACGTACCCCGCCAAATTGAACCGAAGTTCCACAAACGGGGATTGTAATCCCCACACAAACAAATAGACATCGCGCAACGCTAGTCTAAATCACAAAATGATCATCATCGATCAATAAAAAGTATCGATTACACTAAGCTAGTAAATATATGAGTTTTTCATGTCCCATAACCACTAGCTTAACTTAAATATTTACGAACAAATTGTAGATTCCCACTCAAAAATTGTCACAAGAATTTCAATCGAACAAGTCCAAAAATTAACCAACGAAGTAAACGCAAGCGTTTCGTACCACTTGTTTTACTAGGCCGTTTAATTAGATTTCTCATACGAATGAGGTAAAGGTTTGTATATACTAATAGATTAGAAAACGGTTTTATAAACGAGCTTTGTATTAAAAAATAGAGTTGAAATCATCTTTGTAAAAGAGTTTGAATATTTACTACTAGTATAGAAACCTTTGTATTTAGGAGTGACAAATCACAAAAATGATTGTAAAAACAATCAATCAGCAAAGATTCACAACCGAAGACGTGAATCAAAACCATAGAAATCGATATCAAATCCATCAAAATGGATATTCCTAAAAATCCAAAGAGAGAAGTCATCAAAGTCGATAGTAAGTGATAACAACTATCCGGATCAACTAAAATCGATTAAAATTGGAAACCCACATAAAATAGGCAAATTGCGCCGAGACAAGCAGATTCAGACGTCTGAAATGAATAATTCAGACGTTTGAACCTGAAGCTCTGGGAAATATTTTGCCTAGGCCAATGATGGCCAAATCATATCGGAAGCGATCAGATGAGTGACAATTGCTAGGGGTTAACGCCAAACGACTACCCAACCCTAAAGACTCACCAATACTCTCCGACCAACATGTCCAAACGTCATATAAGGATTTTCATAGATTTTGATTTCAAAACACCAAAATTGGAATATTCATCAAACCAATTCAATTCAAAAGCAAATGGACAAGAAATAGATGTTAGGAATTAATACCTAACACTATCAAAGATATAGACATAGATGTGGGTTCAAAAACTCACCATTAAACCCAAAAACACAAGAGAGAAGCTATAGAGCAAGGCAAGAACAATCACTCTTCAATGTTAACCCAAGGAGCTTCAATCTAAGCTCAAATAGAAAAACATTTCCTAAGTTAGGGTTTAGGAATTCTGAAATTGAAGAGAAGAAGAGATGGAGAAGATGAAGAGGGAGCTTACCTAAGCTTCTCTTTGATGTTGGAGCTAGAACTTGAATTTGCAAAGAAGATTAGGGCTTAGGAATTCTAATTCTTTTTCTCTTCCCCCATTTTTCTTTAAGCTTGAGTGTTAAGAAATAATAAAGTGAATGGAGAGGAGTTGGATGAAGGGTTAAGTTATTAGAAGGTTGATGGGCTGAAACCCAAACCCAAAGCCCTAGTTGAAAACTTAAAAAATTTACCCAACTCAAAACATATCGATGTTTATACTCAAAAAAGTCGCAAACACCATTTTGAACTCAATGGAAGTGGTTTCGAGTTCAAATGGTTGAGTCTCAACTTCAATCTTCATTCAGACGTCTGAAATTTCCAATTCAGGCGTCTGAATCTGGAAAACCAGATGTTTCTATTACAATATTCAGACGTCTGAATCGGGGATTTCAGACGTCTGCAAATGGCTATTTTAGCCTATTTCTTTCTGGATTGGCTCGAGCAAGTTCCGACGTCTGAACGATTGATTTCAGACGTCTGAATTCCTGTTTGAATGTGTTTTCAAATAGCCACTTCCAAATAGCACTATCCACATAGAATTTTCACTAATTCGACTGTTCTTCAACGAATAGTGACTTTTTCGGACTAAAATCCGACTAACGATGCTATATTTAAATTAAACATTTAAATATTCAAATCGTAAAATATGCGGGTTGTTACAGACTCCCTTCCTTAAAGAAATTGCATCCTCACAATAATTAAGAAGAAAATTAAAGAGTAACAACTATAAAAGCATATCAATACAAAGAGAAGAAAATTTTAAATAAGAAGTTCACCTTAATGAGCACGAGAAAGTAAGTCTGGATGTGTTCGCTCGATGAATTCTCTAGAATCCCAAGAGCAATCCTTAGGATTTGAGGACCATTGAACTTTCATAAGCGGAACATCTTTATTTCGAAGGCATTTAACCTCCGAAGAAATGATACGGATAGGATGTTGTTCATAAGTCAAATTAGGCGAAACTTCAATTTCTTCAATAACACCGGGCTCAAGAACAGAATCGGAATCTCGAAGGCATTTCCGTAGTTGAGAGACCTGGAATATGTCATAAATAGCAGAAAATTGAGCCGGTAACAAAAGGCGATAAGCCACGGAACCAATGCGTTCGGTGATGGGAAATGGGCCAATATATCGAGGTGCTAATTTTCCCGATCGACTGAAACGCACAACACCCTTCATAGGTGAAACACGAATAATCACAAAATCTCCCACAGAAAATTCTAATTTCCTTCTTCGATTATCGGCATAGGATTTTTGTCTACTTTGAGCTTCTTTCATCCTATGACGAATAAGGTCAATCTTTTCTGTGGCATCACGAATAAAATCTTGACCTAAAACCAGCTTCTCACCGGCTTTAAGCCAACACGAAGGAGATCGGCATGGCCTTCCGTAAAGTTCCTCGAAAGGTGCCATACTAATACTAGATTGGAAGCTATTATTATAGATTTAACAAGAGAAATATGATCTTCCCAACTTCCACCAAAATCAAGAACACACGCCCGAAGGAGATCTTCAAGAGTTTGATTCACACGCTCGGTTTGTCCATTAGACTGAGGATGATAAGCGGTGCTAAAATTAAGCTTTGTTCCCAAAGCTTTTTGAAGACCTTTCCAAAATCCACTAGTAAACAATGGATCACGATCGCTAACAATAGAAGTAGGAACTCCATGCAATCTAACAATTTCCTTGACAAAGAGTTTAGCCAAAATAGGTACGATCCGATTGGACCGAACGGGAAGAAAATGGGTGGATTTTGTAAGTCTATCTATTATCACCCATAGGCTATCATGGCCCAAACGAGAATGGGGAAGACCATCAATAAAATCCATGGAAATTTGATCCCACTTTCATATTGGAATTTCCAAAGGTTGCTATAACCCACCGGGCCTTTGATGTTCGGCCTTAACAAGTTGGAAAGTCATGCAACTCTTAATAAAGTTAGAAACATCGGATTTCATTCCATCCCAATAATAAAGTCGCTTCATATCCGCGTACATTTTACTACTACCGTGATGAACGGTAAATTTAGAACGATGAGGATCTTCTAAAATATCTTTACGAAGATCACAAATATTTGGCACGATAAGTCTACTAAATTTTCGAATACCGCCACGAGCATCAATATCAAAGTCTTTCAAACCTTCAATATCAATTTTATCCCTACAACTTTAGCTAAGAAAAACCAATTCGGGATCATGCTTTTGAGCTTCAAGAATGCGGTCTAAAAGAGAAGGATGAGCCTCAAGGCTATATAAAACAAGAGATGAACATGAATTGGATTCACGATCTTGAATCTCACAAGTGGATAAAGTCTCGAGATCATTCCACTCGAATATCATCATGGAAACAACCGCTTGTTGCTTACGACTAAGGGCATCGACAACACGATTTCTCTTTCCGGGAGTATAAAGAATATCCAGATCATAAGATGCAAGGAACTCGAGCCAACGTTGTTGCCGCAAATTAAGTTCCTTTTGAGAAAATAAATACTTCAAAGATTTATGATTGGTGTAGAGAACAAATTTCTCTCCCAAAAGATAATGACGCCAAATTCTAAGGGTGAAAACAATAGCCGCGAGCTCTAAATCATGAGTGGCATATCTAGTCTCGGCAGGCTTTAGTTGCCTAGAAGCATAAGCAATAACACGTTCCCTTTGCATGAGAATGACACCCAAACCAACACGACTAGCATCGGTGTAAACAATAAAATCTTGGTTCCCTTCGGGAATCACAAGAATAGGAGCCACGGAGAGGAGTTCTTTTAGTTTCTGAAAAGCAGCTACACATTTGTCTGACCAAATGTATTTAACTCCCTTCTTTGTCAAATTAGTAAGAGGTACGGAAATCTTAGAAAAGTCTTTTATGAACCAACGGGAATAGCCCGCCAATCCGAGAAAGCTATGAATTTCCGTCACACTCTCCGGTCTCTTCCAACTTTGAATCGCTTCAATCTTTAAAGGATCCACGGATATTCCGGATTCACAAATAATATGCCCCAAGAATTTCACACGAGATTGCCAAAAGTGGCATTTAGAAAATTTTGCTTTCAATTGGTTGCTCCTAAGAGTTTCCAACACAATCCGAAGATGTTTTTCATGCTCTTTCTCGGTTTTAGAATAAATAAGAATATCATCGATAAAGATAAGAACAAATCGATCAAGGAAGTCTTTGAAAACTCGATTCATTAGGTCAACGAAATAAGCTAGAGCATTCGTCAAACCAAATGGCATAACAAGCCATTCATAAGATCCATAACGAGTACGGAACGATGTCAAAGGAATGCTATCCTCTGCAACACGGAGCTGATGAAAACCGATTGCTAAGTCTAACTGTGAAAAGACTTTAGCACCACTAAGCTGATCGAATAAATCATCAATCCGAGGCAAGGGATATTTATTCTTGATGGTGAGATAGTTAAGCTTGCAGTATTCAACGCAAAGCCTAAGTGTCCCATCATATTCTTCACAAAAATAGCTGAAGCTCCCCATGGAGAGGAACTAGATTGAATAAATTGCTTCGCTTCCAATTCGGATAATTGTTTGCACATCTCCTCATTTTCTTTATTAGACATACGATAAGGAGGACGAGTAATAGGTAGAGCTCCAGGGATTAGATTAATTCTGAACTCAATTGCTCGCTTAGGTGGTAATCCTAAAACGGGCTCAAATATGTCGGGAAATTCACGAACAATGTGAATGAGAGAAATGACATCTTCCTCATCATCATTATCGTCATCATGAGGATTTAGAGAATACAAGGATGCTTTCGAATTGGAATATGAATCTTTCAGAACAAGAGAAATCTGCTTAACGGATTGAGGATGTCGAAGATATATAATCTGCTCAGGACAAAGGATACAGGCTTCATAATGGTTAAGCCAATCCATTCCCAAAATCATTCCGAAGCCTAAGTAACGCATAACATGCAAATCGGCATAGAAAGAGTAATCACATAGAATAATCTCGACATCTTTACAAAGTAAACTGAGTGTTGCGGATCCACCAACTGGATTCGCAATCCTCAATGAAGTCATCAAGCCAATAACATTCAAAGACAAAGCATCAACAAGTTCTTTTGATATAAAAGAGTGAGATGCACCCGTATAAAAAAGAACTCGAATAGGAAATTCACGAAATATAATAATGCCATCAAGGATAGAATGAGAAATACCTTGACCACGAGAAGTGTTAGAAGGGGCTTGTAAAACATTTAGCTTGCCATCCTTCTTGCTTTGAAGTTTGGGACACAAAGATATAGTATGACCCGAACTCTTGCAATAGCTGCAAGAAAGAGACTTCGGACACTTGTTTGCATAATGGTCCTTAGAACCACAATTGTAACATTCTCCATGACGAGAGTTAGGAGTATTTGCTACCGAAGTTGCTTGCTTCCCCTTTTTGTTAGGATTAGGCTTGAATTTAAAAGGTCTCTTCTTATTGATGTTGTGTTTGACTTCAACATCACTTTCTTTATCGGCCTCTTTGAGTCGAAGAGCGATATCAACTAGCTGATCAAAAGAAACTTCCAATTTCAGAAGTAATGGCTTTTTGAGGTTCTTGTTAAACCCATAAAGGAATCTCTGATTTTTCTTCAATGGGGTATTAATATACTCGACCCCATATTTAAATAAAGATTCAAAAGAAGCGACGTAATCCGTCACAGAAGATTCTCCTTGAACAAGGTCAATGAAGAGTCGAGCTAGAGATACTTTTTCAGCTTTCGGCACGAATTTCAACTCGAACCTTTCCCGGAATTGCTCCTAAGTAAGGTCCGCTTCAATAATCTCAGAGATCAAATGCTCGTACCAGTCTAATGCTCTTTCTTGGAGCATACTAGAAGCCACTTGGACTCGATGAAGATCAATAAGATTCATGCAAGAATAGATGCGGTCGCATGTTCGAAGCCAAGCTTGGACTTCTATGACGCTCTCGAAACCTTTAAATGGCTTTCCACCCAAGTTGGTGTAATCATTGCACAAGCATGCAAACCCAGATTTAGGATGAGTAGGCTCTGGAATGGGTCCGTTAGTTTGAGCATTTCTCACAAGATATAGAAGTTGCTGAGCATACATAAATACTCCATCCTGAGGAGTAGCACTAGATTGACCGACGCTGGGACGACCTGGTCTAACCATTTCTCTTCCTTTAGAAAGAAAGAAAGAAAAGAGGAAAAAAAAATTAATCTCAGAATGAATATCAAACAAACTTGATTGATAAAACAAGGCATCATAAAAAGAAATAGGATAGAACGGGTTCAATGACTCGAATTAATCCTAAGGCACGACTCTTAAGAAAGACTTAGGACAATGATCCTTGCTAGATTATTCTACATTGTTCCAAGTTTGGCTCTGATACCAAGCTGTGACGCCCCACCTCTATGCTCACGCTAGCCAAGGACACTACTGGGTAATGCCGTCGACAAGCGCGAAGAATAAGGCTGTTGAGGAGCAACCATCTGTGTAATTGCTTTGTGCGAGCTCCGATATGTCAGATAGTATAATATGCATTTCATTTCAAGAGGACATCCGACGTACCGATACAAACTCAATGCTACCACACAGTGGCTATGAGGCCTTCGGAAACAAATATAGAAATAAGCATAACATAAATCAATCACAGATGTTCATATCTCAAAGGCGGAAACATATATGAATATAACACATAAAAGTGTACATCAGAGTAGTGGTAAAATAAGATCCACAATATCACAAAAGAATAGATACAAGTGCTGGACAAAAGAATATGTATGCATCAAGGAGTCTCTATCTCAAATGTATAACAACAAAAACTACCAATCTAATGTTGTTAGACAAAAGTCAGAAGATGATCCCAGATAAGGAGTCAAGCAGAAGCACCTGTAACATCTCGGTCTGACCCGAGTATTATTTAATAAGAAAATAATAAACGGATCAGTCTAGCTATAATTATCATTAAAGAAATGAGATATAAGTAGAGATATAATAAAACATATGATAACAATAATGTCATACTAGGACAAGTATGATTTAAACAACAACAAAATCATACAATATCTCAAGAATCTCAAAGCACCAAAAAGAATATCATATTCTTTATTTATTCACCAAACCACAAATATTGACACATTTTAATGCCAATCGCAAAAGTTGGTGAAACACAAATTCTAGAAATCAGCAATTAGAAATCCAGAAATCACAAAGGGGAAGGCCTATCACAAACGGGAGCATGAAAACTCACCAACACGTGTATCACAAATGGAACTCTATTCCATGGTCGGTAACCATAAATTTTGAGCCGAAGCTCCACAAACGGCCCAAAGACCATGGGTCGCTACCCCGCCAAATTGAACCGAAGTTTCACAAACGGGGATTGTAATCCCCACACAAACAAATAGACATCGCACAACGCTAGTCTAAATCACAAAATGATCATCATCGATCAATAAAAAGTGTCGATTACACTAAGCAAGTAAATATATGAGTTTAGCTTCATGTCCTATAACCACTAGCTTAACTTAAATATTTACGAACAAATTGTAGATTCCGACTCAAAAATTGTCACAAGAATTTCAATCGAACAAGTCCAAAAATTAACCGACGAAGTAAACACAAACGTTTCATACCACTTGTTTTACTAAGCCGTTTAATTAGATTTCTCATACGAATGAGGTAAAGGTTTGTATATACTAATAGATTAGAAAACGGTTTTATAAACGAGCTTTGTATTAAAAAATAGAGTTGAAATCATCTTTGTAAAAGAGTTTGAATATTTACTACTAGTATAGAAACCTTTGTATTTAGGAGTGACAAATCACAAAAATGATTGTAGAAACAATCAATCACCAAAGATTCACAACCGAAGACGTGAATCAAAACCATAGAAATCGATATCAAATCCATCAAAATGGATATTCCCAAAAATCCAAAGAGAGAAGTCATCAAAGTCGATAGTAAGTGATAACAACTATCCGGATCAACTAAAATCGATTAAAATTGGAAACCCACATAAAATAGGCAAATTGCGCCGAGACAAGCAGATTCAGACGTCTGAAATGAATAATGCAGACGTCTGAAATGAATAATTCAGACGTCTGAAATGAATAATTCAGACGTCTGAACCTGAAGCTCTGGGTAATATTTTTCCTAGGCCAATAATGGCCAAATCATATCGGAAGCGATCGGATGAGTGACAATTGCTAGGGGTTGACGCCAAATGACTACCCAACCCTAAAGACTCACCAATACTCTCCGACCAACATGTCCAAACGTCATATAAGGATTTTCATAGATTTTTATTTCAAAACACCAAAATTGGAATATTCATCAAACCAATTCAATTCAAAAGCAAATGGACAAGGAATAGATGTTAGGAATTAATACCTAACACTATCAAAGATATAGACATAGATGTGAGTTCAAAAACTCACCTTTAAACCCAAAAACACAAGAGAGAAGCTATAGAGCAAGGCAAGAACAATCACTCTTCAATTTTAACCCAAGGAGCTTCAATCTAAGCTCAAATAGAAAAACATTTCCTAAGTTAGGGTTTAGGAATTCTGAAATTGAAGAGAAGAAGAGAAGGAGAAGATGAAGAGGGAGCTTACCTAAGCTTCTCTTTGATGTTGGAGCTAGAACTTGAATTTGCAAAGAAGATTAGGGCTTAGGAATTCTAATTCTTTTTCTCTTCCCCCATTTTTCTTTAAGCTTGAGTGTTAGGAAATAATAAAGTGAATGAAGAGGAGTTGGATGAAGGGTTAAGTTATTAGAAGGTTGATGGGCTGAAACCCAAACCCAAAGCCCTAGTTGAAAACTTAAAAATTTTACCCAACTCAAAACATATCGATGTTTATACTCAAAAAAGTCGCAAACACCATTTTGAACTCAATGGAAGTGGTCTCGAGTCCAAATGGTTGAGTCTCAACTTCAATCTTCATTCAGACGTCTGAAATTTCCAATTCAGACGTCTGAATCTGGAAAACCAGATGTTTCTATTACAATATTCAGACGTCTGAATCGGGGATTTCAGACGTCTGAAAATGGCTATTTTAGCCTGTTTTCTTTCTGGATTGACTCGAGCAATTTCAGACGTCTGAACGATTGATTTAAGACGTCTGAATTCCTGTTTGAATGTGTTTTCAAATAGCCACTTCCAAATAGCACTATCCATATAGAATTTTCACTAATTCGACTGTTCTTCAACGAATAGTGACTTTTTCAGACTAAAATCCGACTAACGATGCTATATTTGAATCGTAAAATATGCGGGTTGTTACATGGCACCATTTAAGGCATTATATAGCCGACCATGCAACACTCCTTCATGTTAGTGGTAAGCCAGCAAGAAACCGATATTGGGGCCAGATATGATTGGGGAGACATCGGAGAAGATTAAGATCATTCAGCAATGAATGAAAGCCACTCAGGACAGATAGAAGAGCTATGTAGATAAGAGACGTAAAGTTTTAAAGTGCTCTGTCCGCGATATGGTATTTGTAAAGATCTCTCTGCAGATGTGACGCTCTACCCCGAGACCTACACTAACAAAGAGCATTACTAGGTACTACTGTTTGCTAGTGCAGAGAATAGGGCTTGTTAGGAGCGATCATCCGTGAGCTTTGTCTTAAACGAGTATCGAATATGTCGATTGAGTGTCCATTTTTTCCCTTTCTTTCTTTCTTAAGTGGATTGACATACTCGATTCAGGTTTAACACAAAATTACGGTGGTTAGGGATCGTATTCAGAACAAATATAATAACATCAAATACCGCATATCACAGAACATGAACATACACATATATACCTATACAGAGTTAGCAGAAGTACAACATAACATGCTACATGAGTTTGGTTCTTATGAACCAAATATACATCAGAGTCACAAAAGAATATATACATCATAGTACTACAACAAAAGAGGCTACATCAAAACATACACTAAGCAAAAAAGAGGAAAGATCACAGCGAAGCAAAGCGAGGTGGAGGCCAAACTGCAATCTACTGACCTGTAATGACTCGGTCTAACCCGAGCATCATATAAAAATATAAACACACGGGTCATTCTAGCCTAAACAAGATAGTTAGTACATGATAGGTGAAGATAAGATACACAAAGAGGATAATAACTCACCATGGAGATGAACTCCATGTTCTCATATCAATATATGGCATATAAGCCAAATCATGTAACAACATAAGGCATATGAGCCAAATCAACATACAACATAAGGCTTAAAAGCCAAATCAACAAACAACATAAGGCGTATGAGCCATGTCACCAAAACATCATAAATATCAACATATTAAACTCACTAAGGAGTTCAAAACAACAATGTAATCACCATGTCATCATCATCAAATAGCAAAAAGACTATGTATAACTCCAACATCCAACAAAATGGTGAAAACATTTGAAAATCAACAAATTCTAGAAATAAAAAATAATGAAATCTAGAAACAATAACAAAAGGTGGATCCCAACAAATTGCGAGTCTAAGCTATGCCACACGTGCATCAACAACATATGGCCAAAGCCTGCCAAGTACTATCAACAACAAATTTGGCACCCAACAAATGACTCGAAGGTTCAACAAATGGCCCGAAAGCCCAACAAATGACCCAAAGGTCCAACAAATGGCCCAAAGGTCCAACAAATGACCCGAAGGTCTAGTACTGGCAATCAACATACCCGAAGGTCCAATATAAGGTGTCACCAACTACCAAATGGTAACCAAATCAGTGACAACAGTGCGTCCCATACCACACGTTCTTACTTAACTGTTTACTATAAGGTAGTTAATTTCACTCTCGTGTATGACCTCAATCGAACAAGTCCAGAATTAAACGAAAAAGTAAACGCATGTGTCTCATACCACATGTTTTACTAAATCGTTTAAGTCACTTCCTCGTTCTCTCAAAGAGTGCAAAATCGTGTAGTTTTTTAGAAAACAATTTACGTCGAGAAATAGGTTAAAAGCGATTTTTGAAAATATTTTGGAAATTATTTCCTTTAAAAATCACTTTAAATAGCAAAATATATTATTAAATAATAATAATAAGCTTGGAAATAATTTCAAATTCATAAAAATTTATTTAGAAATTTTTTATTTCAAAATCCTATTTTACTTTGAAAATTTCATTTAAAACGATTTTAAAACCCGTGCACGAAATCATCAAAATCAAAGCAAATTCAACCAAAATTTGCACATCTTAAAACTCATATGAAATAGCTAATTCACCACAAAATTCATCATCTAATGTTGACTTTCGGATCTGGATGAAAAACCATTCAAAACTGTGCTAGAATGGAGTAGCGAAATCAACAGAACTGGAACCAACACACAAGAAAACAACAAAATTAACCACATGCAAAATACAAAGTAATGGCCGACCTTATAGGTCGACCTAGACCTCTGAACAGTTGACCATAAAGGTCGACCCTTCAAGGGTGATGGTCGATCATTATGGTAGACCTTCATAGGAAATGTCGTATTTTTTTTCAAAGCTTCAACGTGTTTCGAACTTGATTTTCAGCATGATTTCGAGGCACTTACAGAAAATATTTCAATCGAGATTTCAGCATGCAAGATGACTGACACTCAAACAACAATCTGGAGAAAATCCGACATGAATTCATGACAAGAACAAAGATATAAAAGCACACAAAGAAGGACTCTAGAACATATACTTACTGTAATCATTCAAGCAACAGACTTTGTTTTACAGTAAGCAGAAATCAAGAATTATCAGCATGCAAACCTGATTTAAGCTAGATGTGTGAGTTACAAACTCACCTTAGCACAATTTTAGAGCAAACTCAAGGAAGATGGAAGCTTTGGCCTTGATTTTTAGTCAAAAACCTGAAAGAGGAGAAAATACAGACATGCAGACAAAGAACAGTAAGGTTACAGACAATACAGACTTCTCAAAAATTGAAATAGATGAAATAGGTTTTGGTTTTGGATTGATTACCTGTTACTCACTTTAATTCACTAATTTTCCTTTGATTTCTAATTAGTTTAGGGAGGGATTCAACAGAGACAGTAAGCAGCCATTTATTTTCTTTTTCTCATACAAAAGAAAAGGAGGAAGAAGATATTGAATAGGTACGTACAGAACATACCTCTTCAGCCTCTTTTAACTTTTGGGTATTGGGTTTGGATTTGGACCCAAACCTACCCATTAAGCTTATGCAACAATGATATGTTTTAACTAACATATTACTTGAGTTATTAACCATATACACTATGCTAATTATGCAATTTTCACAATTTCAACTTGTTTATATAATCATAACAAACCATATTAAAAATATTTTTACATCCAAATATTGTTTTTAACCAATATTCCACATTTTTATTTACAATATTAACCACATTTAATTTTTAACACATTATTAAAATTAGCAAAAATCACTATTTGATCATTATTTCCAAAATTATTGCATTTTAACAAATTAAAATTATTAGATGCTCATTTTTACCCAAAACTAACATAATACAGTTTCTAAAACTTTATTTTCAACATTTTATATTTATCTCAACAAATTAATGTTGAATTAAATTCTTTTATCTGTATTTCTTTCAATTAACCACCAAATCAACATTTTTCTTTTATTCAAACTTAATTTTCAACCAAACCAACTTAACTCCATTTTATTTATTCAAAACTCGTTGTTTATTTAAAATAAACAATTTTCAACAAATTTCCCATCTCCAAATTTATTTTATTTCTCCATTTTAAATTATGACCATCATTATAATTTATTTTCACAGGTAATCACAAAACCAGGGTTGTTACAGACTCCCCCGTTATAAAAATTGCGTCCTCGCAATTTCTATAAAAGAGTTGTCTATAACACATTTATTTCACCATGAATTAGGAATAAGATAAGCTTGGGTTAAGAATACTCACCCTCAAATAGCAGAAGAAAGTAAACCAGATATGTTCGCTCGATAAATTCTCTGGTTTCCCAAGTACAATCCTTGGGGTTAGCGGACCACTGAATTTTCACAAGCGGAACATCCTTATTTTGAAGGCGCTTAACCTCCAAAGCAAGCACACAAATAGGATTTTGCACAATAGATAAGCCGGGTGAGATCTCAAGCTCTTGCAAAACATTAGGATCAACAACTACATCTGAATCACGAAGACATTCCGGAGTTGAGATACATGGAATACATCATGAATACCAAAAAAATGAGATGGAAGTAATACACGATATGCAACTAGGCCAATGCGTTAGGAAATGGTCCTATATATCGGGGAGCCAATTTCCCGGTCCGATTGAAACGCATTACCCCCTTCCAAGGAGAAACTCGAATGAACTCAAGATCACCAAAAGAGAACTCTAATGGTTTCCTACGGTTGTCCGGGTAGGATTTCCGCCTGCTTTGAGCCTCTTTCATTCTCTATCGGATGAGATCAATCTTCTCAGAAGCTTCACGAATAGAGTCGGGGCCTAAAACCAACTTCTCCCTAGACTCCAACCAACAAGATGGTGATCGACATGGCCTTCCGTATAAGGCTTCGAAAGGAGCCATACCGATACTAGACTAAAAACTGTTGTTATAGGTGAACTCAACAAGAGGTAGGTGGTCTTCCCAACCACCACCAAAATCAAGAATACAAGCATGAAGGAGATCTTCCAGAATACGATTCATCCGTTCAGTCTGTCCATCAGACTGTGGATGATAAGCTGTGCTGAAATTAAGCTTTGAACCTAAAGCTTTCTGAAGACTCTGCCAGAATCCACTAGTGAAAAGCGGATCTCTGTCACAAACAATAGAACTAGGAACACTATGAAGTCTCACAATTTTCTTAATATAGAGCTTAGCTAGATGAGAAGCAGTCCGATTGGACTTAATAGGAATAAAGTGGGCTGATTTAGTCAAACGATCAACAATCACCCACACACTATTATGGCCAGACTTCGATCGAGGTAAACCACCAATGAAATCCATCGAGACCTGATCCCATTTCCACAACGGAACTTCAACAGAACTTGCCACATCTCGCTTCATACCTTCCCAATAGTATAGATGTTTCATATCGGCATACATCTTACTACTACCAGGATGAATAGTGTACTTAGAATGGTGACAATCATCAAGAATGTCTTTTCTAAGATCAACAACATTAGGCACGATTAACCTACCCTTCCTACGAATACAACTACGAGCATCAATATCGAAACCCTTCAACTCATCACCACGAAATTCCGATTTACAAAGTTGAATAAGATGAACAAGATCAGGATCTTGCCTCTGAGCATCGGCAATATGATCCAATAAACTAGGACGAGCTTCCATGCCGAATAATAGAACAGGAGAATTAGATGTAGATGCATGATCACGAATATAGCAAGAAGATAAAGCTTCCAACATATTCCACTCCACTAACATCATAGAAATGATGACATGCTGTTTGCGACTCAACGCATCAGCAACTCGGTTCCCCTTTCTAGAAGTATACTGGATATCAAAATCATAAGAAGCAAGGAACTCGAGCCAACGCTGTTGCCGCATATTAAGCTCTTTCTGAGTGAATAGATATTTCAAAGATTTATGATCAATGAAAAGAACAAATCGCTCGCTCAAAAGATAATGTCACCAAATCTTTAAGGCAAAGACTATGGCGGCTAATTCCAAATCGTGGGTAGCGTATCGAATCTCCTTCAACCTCAATTGCCTAGAAGCTTAGGCAACCACCCGATCTCTCTGCATAAGCATAGCACCGAGACCACAATGACTAACATCGGTATAAATAACAAGATCTTGATTCCCTTCGGGAACCACTAAGATAGGAGCATGAGTAAGAAGTTCTTTCAATTTATAAAAAGAAGACTCACACTTATCGGACCAAACGAAAAGAACTCCTTTCCTCGTGAGGCTAGTAAGAGGTAGGACGATGCGAGAGAAATCTTTAATGGACCGTTGGTAATAACCCGCCAATCCAAGAAAACTACGAATCTCAGAAACATTCTCGGGCCTCTTCCAATTCCGAATAACTTCGATCTTTGAAGGATCGATAGAGATGCCACCAGAAGAAACAACATAGCCGAGAAACTTCATCTTCTTCTCCCAGAAATGACACTTAGAGAATTTTGCCTTAAATTGATTTTGACGGAGGGCACTTAAGACAATTCTCAAGTGTCAGGCATGATCAACTTCAGATTTGGAATAAACAAGGATATCATCAATGAAAACCAAGACGAACTTATCGAGATATTCTCGGAATACTCGATTCATAAGATCAACAAAATAAGCAGGAGCGTTCGTCAAACCGAATGGCATCATGAGCCACTTATAAGATCCATAACGAGTGCGGAATGCGGTAAGAGGAATGCTATCCTCCACAATTTGTAACTGATGAAATCCAGTAACGAGATCAAGCTGAGAGAAAACTTTGGCACCAGATAATTGATCGAACATATCATCGATCCTAGGCAAGGGATACTTATTCTTGATAGTCAACTCGTTAAGCTGGCGATAGTCAACGCAAAGCCTAAGAGTACCATCAGACTTCATAATGAAAACAACAGCAGCGCCCCAAGGAGATGAACTAGACTGGATAAATTGCTTAGCTTCTAGTTCCAACAACTGCTTCTTAAGTTCCTCATTTTCCATGGCAGACTCCTCGTGGGAGGATGACTGACAGGCTGAGCACCAGAAATAAGATTAATGCGGAACTCGATTGCCCGCTTGGGTGGCAAACTCGAAACAGGCTCAAAACATTGGAGAACTGACAAACAACAGGAATTCGATATATGTCATCATCATCTCGAGATTCGAGAGAAAACAATAGTAACATCCCGCTTCCGGAGGCTCAAAACTAACTGCTACGGATGCTATAGTCATCCATAGGTGTTATTTCTAAGTGAACGAAATCGAAATCTTGAAACTATTGGCAACACAGAAACATAAGAATATGAAATTTTTTAAAATTCAACAAGAATTTCTCATTTCTTATGAATTTCAATTTAAGATTTAATTAGATAATCCCAGACGTTAACCACGTTCAGGTCACATATTCATGTACAAAATATGATAAGAGCGACATATGAAGATGTCCCCTTATGATGATCAAAGAACTAATAAATATAAACTTTACAGTTCTTAGTACATCACAGCGAAATACACAAAATAGATCCTATATAGCTAATACTTCCTCATGCACGTCTTCGGAAGCTTATTCGTCCAAAACCTAAAAGTCTCCCACTCTCAGACTACTCAAATTAATTTTGAGTACCCGAGAGTTTGTGGAGAAACACAAACTTCGAGTCAGACAATAAGTTTGGTATGAATAATCCCCTATCATCTCTTATCATAAATAGATAGCTAGTGAGACCATGTCGCTTAGCGGAACGGGTTTCCCCTCACTTGTATCCAAAACGAAACATGCAAATCATTTACTATGCCCTTGCACCCAAAATGATTTGTCTTAACATAATATGAAATAAAGCCATAAATCATATGTATTGGATATCTCATCCACCCATTTATTATATATCCCATCTGAACGCAATTTAATAGATTTTCCATCTAAAAATCAATTTATTAGAGTTCCCCTCTAAAATCTTTAAAATGACTATTCGTCATAATTTAATAGGACTATCCATCCCAAATCCATTCAAAATAAATGCAGATTATCCATCGTACATTATTTTATAAAAGATGGTGTGGGTTATCCACCGCACACTCCATAGGTTTTCTATGATGACTATGAACCCTTGAGTGCCAAATCTCGAGGCTAACCACCTCAAGCAAAACATTCTTTACTTTAGAAATTTGATGTGGGCTATCCACCGCACATTCCATGGTTTTCCTAGGTTAACCAAGAACCCATCACTTGGCCAATAAAAATATCATGATCCCCATGATTATTTATAAAAATTCATGATCCCCATGATTATATATTTTTCCCCAAGTATTCCACCTATTTAACCTATTCCCATTGGTAGCCCTAATTAGGTTAAATTAAATAAAAACACATTGATAGTCCCAATGTATAATTTCGAAATCATATTTCTATTTGTAACTCGAAACTATGTATCGAAATCAGTAATCCCACCCCGGTGTTCCCAAGGTTTAATAGCATCAAATTTATATAAGGCTCCCCCTTACATGTTCAAACAAAATAAGTATTTTGTGCTATAACCCTTCGAAGTAACCCCTTTGTCTTAGCAAAGTTTTACTTAAGAAAAATGGCTAAAAACAGCCCTTTAAAACCCTTCGAATGTAGTCCCATTCGAAAGCAAATAAACATCCAAAGTTCGCCTCTTCGGAAACCTTTCGAAATAAAATCTTTCGAAATCAAACCTTTCGAAATCAAAACCTTTCGAAATCAGAACCTTTCGCAATCATTAAAGATAACCCCTTCAAAACCTTTCGAAATCAAACCTTACGTAATCAAAACCTTTCAAAATCAAACCTTTCGAAATCAAAACCTTTCGGACTTAAAACCTTTCAGAATTAAAACTTTTCAAAATTAAACCTTTCGAAATCAAAACCTTTCGAAATTAAAACCTTTTGAAATACCTGAAGATAGCCCCTTCAAAACCCTTCGAAATAAACCTTTCGAAGTCAAACCTTTCGAAACCAAACCTTTCAAAATTATAACCTTTCGAAATCATTAAAAAACAATGAAGTGTTGGTGTTGGAACCAACCCTTCGAAAGCATACTTCCGACCATGTCAAAAGGTTAACCCTTCGGCTTGCCGAAAGGTTTTAAAACACCTTTTCGAAAAACATTTTAAAACAATACTCTTGAAGATTTAAGCTTTCGAAGATCCCCTTCGAAACCTCTATTAAATATATAATTTTAGTCTTTTATAAAATGATAGAGTCAAAGGATCCCCCTTCAACTTATTCGAAAACAATTTTTATTTCTATCCGAAAGCAAAAGAACCAGCCTCCCCATCCCTTCGCCCTTTTCTTCCCTTCGGCCCCGTGCCTACCTTTCGACTTTGATGGAGGGTAACTGTTTGCCTTCCGTCTTAGGCGAAAGTTACCTTTCGACTTCATCGAAAAGGTAAAAGCGGGCTTGTTGGAGTCGAAGGCAGAACTGGGCCTACTGAAGTGAGTTTTTATCTTGTTTGTCTAATTTTGATTAGCTGACGAACCTTCTCCTGTACTTTCAAAGAGTAAAAAGTATACAAAAGTCAACCTTTTTCTCAAAACACTGTACTTATTCCTCAATTATGTCCAAAAGTAATTTCGGAAGTAAATTTTTAGTTTAGCCCTTGGGCTTAAATAATTTAATTACCTTAGTAAATTACTAAGGAAAAATTCCCAAAAATCACATAAATCATGCACTTCAACATATTAAATTTCAAAGCATATGAAGATCAAAACAATTTGGAATTTAACCAAAACCGAACAAAAACATGTTAATTAACCCATTAACATTTAAAACACCTATGTCTTATCCAAACAAAGGTTTAAATGGTTATATCCTAACCAAAATCACAAACATGAATCGGGTATAACCCATAACCGGTCCAAACATAGAATAACAAAATGATAAACATGATTATTCACCTTGATTAGTTGATTGGAGAATGAGATACTTTCCTAGCTTTAATTCCAGCTTATTCTTCAATTTAAACTCTTCCTGGAGCTTTTTAACGGCCGACCAGAATATAGGTGAGGAGTTATGAATGAGAAAGTAAAAGTTTATTAAAGTGGAGGAAGAGATATATACTAAGAAATGTAGCCCCATTTATAAGTTTACCCCTCAGGAAATTCCTCCTTCTTAATTTAGTTAAGTCTTATTTTAGTTCATTCATTAAGGCACGACCATTAGATTTATTAATCTCATCTCCCTAATTATTCACATTATTCTATTTTATTTATCCAATTAAATATTTTGAATAATGTTAATTAAAATTCAGGGGCATTACAGACTCCCCCTTAAAGAATTTCATCCTCGAAATTTCAGTAAGGACACAACAACAAGCATATAGCCCATGCAAGCAAAGCTAGTATAATCTACCAGCCAAATTCTATATATACCCTAACATACCATCTAAAACAGCCCAGGAAAATAGCCCTAATCCTGTCTTCTGTCTCTCAAGTACAGTCCTTCACGTTGTCGCTCCATTGAACTTTCACCAACCTGATTGTCTTGTTCCTTAGCCTCTTCTCATCTTTTGCCACAACATGAACTAGTTGCCTCGCAAAAGTCATATCCAGTTCCACCACTAAGTCCTCCAGTGCCGTCGGAGTGATAGTAGTTTCTGTATCATGAACATACTTCCTAAGATGAGAAACATGAAACACCTTATGGACCCCAGCCAAAATGCTCGGTAAATCTACTCGGTATGCGAGTCTCCCAATCCTCTCTGATATAGGAAATGGTCCAACATATCTCGGTGCTAGCTTCCCGGTCTTCCCGAACCAAACCGAACCTTTCATCGGCGATACCTTGATGAAAACTCTATCTCTAACTGAGAACTCTAGGTCCTTATGCCTTTTGTCTGCGTAACTCTTCTGCCTAGACCGAGCTTCCTTCATTCTTTTCCGTATCAACTCGATCTTTTCCATTGCCTCACTCACCAAATCTGGACCAAGGACCAACCTATCTCTGGTCTCTAACCAACATACTGGTGATTTGCATGGCCTTCCATACAAAACTTCAAAAGGCGCCATTCCTATAGTAGTCTGATGACTATTATTATAGGAAAAGTCCACTAAGTGCAAGTAATCTTCCCAAGAACCACTAAAACCCAGCACACAAGCTCTCAACAAATCTTCAGTACCTTGTTGACTCTCTGTCTTCCCATCCGTCTGAGGATGATATCCGATACTCACCTTGAGCTTACTGCTTAGCACACTCTGTAGGCTCTTCCAGAACTCGCTAGTAAACAAAGCATCTCTATCACTGATGATACTACTAGGAATTCCATGCAGTCTAATGATGTTCTTCATGAACAACTTAGCCAAAACAGGTGCCATCCTGGTTGACCTTACCAGAATGAAATGGGAACTTTTGGTCAATCTGTCCACTATGACCCATATACTTTCATTACCCCGGTTTGACCTTGGAAACCCATCAATAAAATTCATGAATATCGAGTCCCACTTCCAAACTGGAACGTCCAAAAGCTGAAGCAACCCACTTGGCTTCTGATGTTCGGCTTTTACTTGCTGACAGTTCAAACATTGTTTTACCCATAAGCTAACATCCCTCTTAATTCCTTTCCAGAAGAAACTTCTCTTCATATCCTGATACATCTTGGTTCCCCCAGGATGAATCGTAAACTTCGATCGATGACATTCCCTAAGAACTTCCTTCTTAAAGTCTCCAACATCCGAAACACATAACCGTTCCTTCTTTCTCAACCAACCCCTGTGGTCAAGAATAAAATCCTTCAAATCATCAATCTCGATTCCAGCTTCTAACCTTCTAATCCTCTCGTCTAACACTGGATTCTCTTTCTTCCTAGAAGCAATTTATTCGATCAACACTGGTCGAACTTCCAAACAAGACATCATGGCAATATTCCGACTAGATCCAGCAGTCGACCTCAACTGCACACTACAAGCAACCGGTCTTCCAAGTCCTTCCATTCTGCCAACATAGCTAACACCACATTCTGATGTTTCCTGCTAAGCGCATTCGCCACCTTATTTCCTTTTCCTAGTGTATACTCGATGCTAAAATCATAAGCTGCAACAAACTCCAGCCATCTCTGCTATCTCATGTTCAGCTCCTTCTGAGAGAATAAATATCGTAGAGACTTATGATCCATGAATAGCTCAAACCTTTCTCTCAAAAGATAATGCCTCCACACCTTCAATGCAAAGATTACCGCTGCCAACTCCAAATTATGAGTAGGGTATCTCACTTCATGCGGTCTAAGCTGTCTAGAAGCATAGGCAATAACCTTTCCATTCTGCATTAGCACAACACCTAACCTGGTACCACATGCCTCGGTGTAAACTACCAACCCCTGATTCCTATCAGGAACTACTAACACGGGCGCATTGGTTAACAAATGTTTCAACTTAAGGAATGCCTCCTCACATTTGTTAGACTAAACAAACTTCACGTCCTTCCTAGTTAGCATAGTCAAGGATGCCGCTATCCGTGAGAAATCCTTAATGAACCTTCGGTAGTAACCTGCAAGTCCAAGAAAGCTTCTAATCTCACTTACTATCTCTGGTCTTTTCCAATTGTTAACAAATTCGATCTTATCCGGATCAACTGCTAAACCTTCCTCAGAAACTACATGACCAAGGAACTTCACTTCCTTCTTCAAAAAATGACACTTTGAGAACTTCGCTTTTAGCTGATGTTGCCTTAGCGTCTCCAACACTATTCTAAGATGATCCGCATGATCCTTCTCATTCTTAGAATATACCAAAATGTCATCAATAAAAACCAACACGATCCTATCCAAGTGCTCTCGGAAAACCCGGTTCATCAAATCCACAAAGAAAGCTGGCGCATTAGTAAGCTCGAATGGCATAACCAACCATTCGTAAGACCCATATCTGGTCCTAAACGCCATCAAATGAATACTGTCCTCTGCCACTCTTAGCTGATGGAAACTTGTCGCCAAATCCAGCTGGGAAAACACTCTAGCTCCACTGAACTGATCGAATAAATCATCGATCCTCGGCAAAGGATACATATTCTTGATCGTCCTCTCATTTAACATACGATAGTCGATACATATCCTTAACGACCCATCTGGCTTCTTCACGAATACCACGACCATTCCCCAAGGAAAACGCTTGGCCGAATGAAATTCTTTCCTTCCAATTCCACTAGTTGGAACCTCAATTCCTTCATCTCGGTTGGTGACATCCTGCTAGGTGGTCTACTTATGGGTTCAACACCCGATACGAGATCTATCCGAAACTTGGTAGCTCTTTTCGGCGGCAAACCCAAAACTAGTTCAAACACATCCGCAAACTCTGTTGCTACATAAACATGCTTCATCTCTACTTTCGTTCCCATAGCACCTAATAACGCATAAGCATTTCCGTTCGAACTCCTTACTGAGTAAATGACTCGGTTATGGCTATTAGGGTGTTTCAATGATATTTCCCCCTCTTGGAAAAATATCCTAGCATCATATCTATCTAACCAATCCATACCCAATATGATCCCATAACCCAAGAAATCAAAAACATATAAACTGCATGCAAACATATGACCTAACAAATCAAGTTCTAACTGGTCATATCTCATTCCCAGAGTTGCATACCCTCCTATAGGATTCGCAACCCTTAAAGTAGTAATAAGGTATAAAGGTTCTAGACATAAGCAGTCTACCAAATACTGAGATATAAATGAATGCGATGCACCGGTATCAAATAGTATCATAACCGGAGTACTATGAATCATAAGCATACCTTCCATCATAGCTTTTCCTTTCTCAGCAGCTGTTGGTCTAGAGGATGATGGTTCCAATGCAAAGACCTTTCCCTTTCCAGCCTTAGCAGCCTCATGACACTTGTCCTTATAATGCCCCATCTGGCCACAGTTGTAACACTTCACATTTGGCCTCACTACAGCTGCTCTTCCATCACCCGAGCGACACTCATTAGCATAGTGCTTTTTCTTGTCACACTTGTAACAAACAATATCAGCCTTGCTCTTCTTAGTTGCTACCCCCGACTGGGCACCTTTCTTCTTGAAGAACTTCTGCTTCTTACCTTGAAAATTCCGAACCTCAGCTGGTTTTCCCTTTCCAAAATTAGAAAGCATCTCTTCATTCCGAGTAGCCATCTCAACAACAATATGACACGGATCCTAGAGGTTTGGCATGGTTGCTTTGGCGATCTTAGGATTCAACCCCCTGATAAACTTATCATTCCTCCGAATGACAATATCCATAGTAGCATATCCGTAACGGGACAACTCATCAAACTCTGTAGCATACTCAATCATCGATCTATCCCCCTAGACTAAATCTGTAAATTTCCCGAGCAATGCTGACTTAGCAACCTCTGATAGAAATATTTCTTCGAACCTCCTTCGAAATTCAGCCCAAGTCAGGTCTTTCTCTGGCTCTTCTACGGTAACTCCATTCCACCAAAACAATGTTGCTCCCTATAATTTCCTTGAAGCAAATCTCCTCTTCTGCATATCCGTCAAGCTGAGATCTGCAAATATCCTTTCACAATGCAATAGCCAGTTCTCCACTCCTACTGCATCCTCAGTTCCTAGAAAAGGCTTCCCTCCAAGACTAGCGTAATCTCTGCTCAACTTGGCATAATTATTGCCAACTAGGGCTACTGGATTAGCTCCTCCATCATTCCTTAAGCCACTCCCGCAGCTTCTCTAGCTTGCATCATATTCACGAAGAACTGATACATCATCCCCATATCAACCGGTGGAATCTCAGCACCAACATTGGCATTTTCATATGGGTTTGCATTTTCTTGTCGACCCTGGTTGCTCCTAGTATTAGGTCGAACATTTCCACGTGTTTCGGTGCATCTTCCACCTTGATTCCTTCTTCCATTTCCTGCCTCCATATCTTACTTCCATACTACCTGAAATCCAATCTTGGTAAGATACAGAAGAACAGTCTAAGAGAGTGGGGAATACATACTTAGGTATTTATAGCAAAGTACACATACGTTACTATAACACTTACCCAAGCCCAACCATATTTTAGATTCATTAGATTATGCTTTAAAATCTTGAAGGTATAAATTCCTTTTAAGTACATAAACCATGCTCTAATACCAACTTGTAACCTCTCGCTTCCAAAGGCTCAAAACTAACTGCTACAGATGCTGTAGTCATCCATAGGTGTTATTTTTGAGTGACCGAAATCAAAATCTTAAAACTATTGGCAATACAGAAACACAAGAATATGAAAAATTTAAACTTCAACAAAACAGAATTTCTCATTTCTTATGAATTTCGATTTAAGATTTAATTAAATAATCCCAGACGTTAACCACGTTCAAATCACATATTCATGTACAATATACGATAAGAGCAACATATGAAGATGTCCCCTTATGATGATCAAAGAACTAATAAATATGAGCTTTACAGTTCTTAGTACATCACACCGGAATTCAAAAATAGCTCCTATATAGCTAATACTGCCTCCTGCACGTCTTCAGAAGGTTATTCGTCCAAAACCTGAAAGTCTCCTACTCTCAGACTACTCAAATTAATTTTGAGTACCCGAGAGTTTGCGGAGAAACACAAACTTCGAGTCAGAAAATAAGTCTATTATGAATAATCCCCTATCGTCTCTTATCACAAATAGATAGCTAGTGAGACCACACCACTTAGCGGAACAGGTTTTTCCCTTACTAGTATCCAAAACAAAACATGCAACCCTTGCACCCAAAATGATTAGTCTTAACATAATATGAAATAAAGCCATAAATCATATGTATTCGATATCCCATCCACCCATTTATTAGATATCCCATCTAAAAGCAATTTATTAGATTTTCCATCTAAAAATCAATTTATTAGTGTTCCCTCTAAAATCTTTAAAATGACTATCCATCATAATTTAATAGGACTATCCATCCCAAATCCATTCAAAATAAATGCAGATTATCCATTGTACATTGTTTTATAAAAGATGGTGTGGGTTATCCACCGCACACTCCATAGTTTTCCTAGGATGACTATGAACCCTTGGGTGCCAAATCCTGTGGCTAACCACCTCTGGCTAAACATTCTTTACTTTAGAAATTTGATCTGGGCTATCCATCGCACATTCCATGGTTTTCCTAGGTTAACCAAGAACCCATCACTTGGCCAATAAAAATATCATGAACCCTATGATTATTTATAAAAATTCACGATCCACATGATTATATATTTTTCCCCATGTATTCCACCTGTTTAACCTATTCCCATTGGTAGCCCCAATTAGGTTAAATTAAATAAAAACACACTGATAGCCCCAATGTATAATTTCGAAAGCATATTTCTATTTGTAACGCCAAACTATGTATCGAAATCAGTAATCCCACCCCGGTGTCCCCAAGGTTTACTAACATCAAATTTATATAAGGCTCCCTCTTACTTGTTCAAACAAAATAAGTATTTTATGCTATAACCCTTCGAAGTATCCCTTCGCCTTAGCAAAGTTTTACTTAAGATAAATGGCTAAAAACAGCCCTTTAAAACCCTTCGAATGAAGTCCCATTCGAAAGCAAATAAAGATCCAAAGTTAGCCCCTTCGGAAACATTTCTAAATCAAACCTTTCGAAATCAAAACCTTTCGAAATCAAAACCTTTCGCAATCAAAACCTTTTGTAATCATTAAAGATAACCCCTTCAAAACCTCTCGAAATCAAACCTTTCGAAATCAAACCTTTCGAAATCAGAACCTTTCAAAATCAAACCTTTCGAAATCAGAACCTTTCGAACTGAAAACCTTTCGAAATTAAACCTTTTGAAATTAAACCTTTCGAAATTAAAACCTTTCGAAATCGTTGAAGATAGCCCCTTCAAAACCCTTCGAAATAAACCTTTCGAAGTTAAACCTTTTGGAACCAAACCTTTCGAAATCAAAACCTTTCAAAATTAAAACCTTTCGAAATCATTCAAAAACAACGAAGTGTTGGTGTTGGAACCAACCCTTCAAAAGCATACTTCCGACCATGTCGGAAGGTTAACCCTTCGGCTTGCCGAAAGGTTTTAAAACACATTTTCGAAAAACATTTTAAAACAATACTCTTGAAGGTTTAAGCTTTCGAAGATCCCTTCGAAACCCTTCTTGAATATAAAATTGTAGTCTTTTATAAAATGATAAAGTCGAGGGATACCCCTTCAACTTATTCGAATTTTTTTTATTTCTATCTGAAAGCAAAAGAAGCATCCTCCCCATCACTTTGCCCTTTTCTTCCCTTCATCCCCATGCCTACCTTTCGACTTTGATGGAGGGTTACTGTTTACCTTCCGTCTTAGGCGAAAGGTACCTTTCGACTTCATCGAAAGGGTAAAAGTGGGCTTGTTGGAGTCGAAGGCAGAACTTGGCCCACTAAAGTGATGTTTTTATCTTGTTTGTCTAATTTGATTGGCTGAGGAACCTTCTCCTATACTTCCAAATAGTAAAAAGTATACAAAAGTGAACCTTTTTCTCAAATCACTATACTTCTTCCTCAATTATTTTCAAAAGTAATTTCGGAAGCAAATTTTCAGTTTATCCCTTAGGCTTAAATAATTTAATTACCTTAGTAAATTACTAAGGAAAAATTCCTGAAAATCTGATAAATCATGCACTTCAACATATTAAATTTCAAAGCATATGAAGATTAAACAATTCGAAATTTAACCAAAACCGAACAAAAACGTGTTAATTAACCCATTAACATTTAAAACACCTATGTCTTATCCAAACAAAGGTTTAAATGGTTATATCCTAACCAAAATAACAAACATGAATCGGGTATAACCCATAACCGATCCAAACACAGAAAAACGAGATGATAAACATGATTATTCACCTTGATTAGTTGATTGGAGAATGAGATACTTTCCTATCTTTAATTCCTTAGCTTATTCTTCAATTTAAACTCTTCTTGGAGCTTTTTAAGGCCGGCAGAAATATAGGTGAGGAGTTATGAATGAGAAAGTGAAATTTATTAAAGTGGAGGAAGAGATATATACTAAGAAATGTAGTCCCATTTCCAAGTTTACCCCTTAGGAAATTCCTCCTTAATTTAGTTAAGTCTTATTTTAGTTCATTCATTAAGACACGACCATTGGATTTATTAATCTCATCTCCCTAATTATTCACATTATTCTATTTAATTTATCCAACTAAATATCCCGAATAATTTTAATTAAAATTCAAGGGCATTACAACAATGAAGCTTTGGAACTATTATCAATATCTCGAAGAATAACATATAACTGATCAACAAAACCGGGATGCTTGAGATATAGAATCCTTTCGATGCACATGATTTGGGCTTCATAATAGACAAGCCAATCCATCCCCAAAATCATGTCAAAACCAAGATAGTGAATAACATGCAGATTTGCATGGAAAGAATAACCATAGAAAACAATCTCAACATCTTCACAAAACAGACTAAGTGTTGTGGATCCCCCAATAGGATTCACAATCCTTAAAGAAGTCATAAGACAAATCACATCCAAAGGAATAACATCAACAAGTTCCTTCGATACGAATGAGTGTGATGCACCCGTATCGAAAAGAACTCAAATAGAACGACCATATAATAAAATAGAACCTTCCAAAATAGAAGAAAAAGTACCTCTGGGCTGAGAAGAACCACCAGAAGCATCAACAACATTCAGCTTCCCAGAATTAGGACCCTTGGGAGCTCTAGTGCACGATGAAGACCAATGTCCCTCTTGCTTGCAATAGCGGTAATGCGAGGCTTGGGACATTCTCTAACCAAATGATCATGAGAACCACAATTGTAGCATCCCTTCTAAAGGTGTGCTACCTTGGAATGAGAACTAGAACCAACCTACTTCTTCTTCTTATTATGCTGAAAAGATTTGGACTTATGAAAAGGAAACCGCTTCTTCTTGTTGGGCTTCGAATGAACCCCAATCTCATCACTACTATCCTTATCCTTCTCGACGGCTTCAAGGCGAAGTGCCGAGTCAACAAGCTCCTCAAAAGTGACCATAAGCTGAAGCATTAAGGCCTTCTTTAAACCATTCACAAACTTCTGATTCTTCTTATATGATGTATTAATATGCTCAACACCGTACTTGGATAAGGCTTCAAAAGAGGAAATATAATCAGAGATAGAAGATTTCCCTTGCTTTAACTCAAGGAAACTTTGAGCAAGGAGGGCTTTCTCTGATTCAGGAATGAACTTCAACTCGAATCGTTCCTTGAACTGATCCCAAGAAAGAGAGGACTCATCAACTTCCGCAATCAAAAGCACATACCAATCCAGAGCACGTTCTTGCAACATACTAGATGCTACGAGTACGCGATGGTGGTCAGAAAAATCCATGCGAGAAAATATACGATCATAGTACGCAACCAAGCCTGCACCTCCAATACACTTTCCAAACCCTTGAAAGGCTTGCCTCCAAGGTTCGAGAAGTCGCTGCACATGCGTGCAAATGGTGACTTGTGAGGTGGAGGTGTAGGAGTAGGAGCTAGAGGCTGAGCTACAAAATAGCTCCATAAATTGACCGGTAGACATATAGACTCCGTCTCGATGCGGGCCGCTGGACTGCCCAGCACCAGAACGTCTAGCTCTGCCCCTTCCAACCATAATGCTGAAAGTATTAAGATAAGATAAAGATTATTCACAGGAGTATACCATTGATAATATAATTCAATATATGGAATACTATGGAATTAAAAATGCATTCCTAGACGTATTACCAAACCTATTATCTACCCCCAAAGACTTAGATTGAAGGACAATGACAAGGGAAGATTGGGATGGCACAAATATTGTCTTTCGGATGCTCTGTAACATATGTATTATTCTAGTTCTGTGTTGTATTTATCATGTTTGTTCTGAATTCAGCTCGGATACCAAGCTGTGACGCCCCACCCCGAGACCCACACTAACAAAGAGCATTACTAGGTAATACTGTCTGCTAGTGCAGAGAATAGGGCTGGTTAGGAGCGACCATCCGTGAGCTTTGTCTTAAACGAGTATCGAATACATCGATTGAGTGTCCATTTTTTCCCTTTCTTTCTTTCTTAAGTGGATCGACATACTTGATTCAGGTTTAAAAATAAACTACGATGGCTAAGGGTCGTATTCAGAACAAATATAATAACATCAAATACCTCATATCACAGAACAGGAACATACACATATATATAGATATACAGAGTCAGTAGAAGTACAACATAACATGCTACATGAGTTTGGTTCTTATGAACCAAATATACATCAGAGTCATGAAAGAATATATACATCATAGTTCTACAACAAAAAGAGGCTGCATCAAAACATACACTAATCAATAAAGAGGAAAGATCACAGTGGAGCAAAGCAAGGTGGAGGTCAACTGCAATCTACTGACCTGTAATGACTTGGTCTGACCCGAGCATCATATAAAAATATAAACACACGGGTCAGTCTAGCCTAAACAAGATAGTTAGTACATGTTAGGTGAATGTAAGATACACAAGGAGGATAATAACTTGCCATGGAGATGAACTCCATGTTCTCAAATCAATATATGGCATATAAGCTAAATCATGTAACAACATAAGGCATATGAGCCAAATCAACATACAACATAAGGCTTAAAAGCCAAATCACCAAACAACATAAGGCGTAAAAGCCAAATCACTAAACAACATAAGGCGTATGAGCCATGTCACCAAAATAGCATAAATCTCAACATATTGAACTCACTAAGGAGTTCAAAACAACAATGTAATCACCATGTCATCACAATCAAATAGCACAAAGACTATGTATAACTCCAACATCCAACAAAATGGTTAAAACATTTGAAAGTCAACAAATTCTAGAAATCAAAAATAATGAAATCTTGAAACAACAACAAAAGGTGAATCCCAACAAATGGCAAGGCTAAGCTACGCCACATGTGCATCAACAACATATGGCCGAAGCATGCCAAGTACTATCAAAAACAAATTTGGCGCCCAACAAATGACCCGAAGGTCCAACAAATGGCCCGAAAGCCCAACAAATGACCCGAAGGTCTAGTGCTGGCAATCAACATACCCAAAGGTCCAACATAAAGTGTCACCAACTCCCAGATAGTAAGAAAATCAGTGAAAACAGTGCGTCCCATACCACACATTCTCACTTAACCTTTTACTATAAAGTAGTTAATTTCACTCTCGTGTATGACCTCAATCGAACAAGTCCGGAATTAATTGAAAAATTAAACGCATGTGTCCCATGCCACATGTTTTACTAAATCATTTAAGTCGCTTCCTCATTCTCTTGAAGAGTGCAAAATCATGTAGTTTTATAGAAAACAATTTACTTCGAGAAACAAGTTAAAAGTGATTTTTCGAAAATATTTTGGAAATTATTTCCTTTAGAAATCACTTTAAATCGCGAAATATATTATTAAATAATAATAATATGCTTGGAAATAATTTCAAACTCATAAAAATTTATTTAGAAATTTTTTATTTCAAAATCCTGTTTTACTTTGAAAATTTCGTTTAAAACCGATTTTAAAACCCGTGCACGAAATCATCGAAATCAAAGAAAATTCAACCAAAATTTGCACATCTTAAAACTCATATGAAACAGAAAATTCACCCCAAAATTCATCATCTAATGTTGACTTTCGAATTTGGATGAAAAACCATTCAAAACTATGCTGGAATGGAGTAGCAGAAACAACAGAACTGGAACCAACACACCCGAAAACAAAAAAAAATCACATGCAAAATACAAAGCAATGGTCGACCTAGACCTCTGAATGGTCGACCTTAGAGGTCGACCCCTCAAGGGTGATGGTCAACCGTTATGGTCGACCTTCACAGGCAAATGTCACATTTTTTCTTCAAAGCTTCAGCGTGTTTCGAACTTGATTTTCAGCATGATTTCGAGGCACTTACAGAAACTATTTCAATCCAGATTTTAGCATGCAAGATGATTGACACTAAACAACAATCCAAAGAAAATCTGACATGAATTCATGACAAGAACAGAGATATAAAAGCACACAAAGAAGGACTCTAGAACATATGCATACTGTAATCATTAGTGCAACAGGGTTTGTTTTACAATAAGCAGAAATCAACAATTATCAGCATGCAATCTTGATTTAAGCTAGATGTGTGAGTTACAAACTCACCTTAGCACAATTTTAGAGCAAACTCAAGGAAGATGGAAGCTTTGGCCTTGATTTGGAGTTAGAAACCTGAAAGAGGAGAAAATATAGACATGTAGACAAAGAACAGAAAAGTTACAGACAATACAGACTTCTCAAAAATTGAAATAGATGAAATAGATTTTCGTCTTGGATTGATTACCTGGTACTCTCTTTAATTCACTAATTTTCCTTTGATTTCTATTTAGTTTGGGGAGGGATTCAACAGAGATAGTAAGTAGCCATTTATTTTCTTTTTCTCATACAAAAGAAAAGGAGGAAGAAGATACTGAATAGGTACATACAGAGCATACCTCTTCAACCTCTTCTAACTTTTGGGTATTGGGTTTGGATTTGGACCCAAACCTACCATTAAGCTTATGCAACAAGGATATGTTTTAACTAACATATTACTTGAGTTATTAACCAAATACACTATGTTAGTTATGCAATTTTCACAATTTCAAATTGTTTAAATAATCGTAACAAACCATATTAAAATTATTTTTACATCCAAATAATGTTTTTAACCAATATTCCACATTTTTATTTACAATATTAATCGTATTTAATTTTTAACACATCATTAAAATTAGCAAAAATCACTATCTAAACATTATTTCCACAATTATTGCATTTTAAAAAATTAAAATTATTAGATGCTCATTTTTACCCCAAACTAACATAATAAAATTTCTAAAACTTTATTTTCAACATATTATATTTATTTCAACAAATTAATGTTGAATTAAATTCTTTTATCTTTATTTCTTTCAATTAACCACCAAATCAACATATTTATTTTATTCAAACTTAATTTTCAACCAAACCAACTTAACTCCATTTTATTTATTCAAAACCCATTGTTTATTTAAAATAAACAAATTTCAACAAATTTCCCATCTCTAAATACTTTTTATTTCTCCATTTTAAATTATAACTTTCGATATAACTTATTTTCACAGGTAATCACAAAACTAGCATTGTTACAGCTGAAGAATGTAGTTCGATTCATTGCTAGAGGGAAGTTGGCACCGAGGTTCGTAGGTCCTTTTCCAATACTTGAGAGAATTAGAAACCAAGCTTATAGAGTCGACTTACCCTGAAAGATAATAGGTGTGAACAACCTATTCCACTTTTCCCATCTATGGAAGTTTATGCACAACTCAGGTGTGATAGTTCCACCAGATCAATTTAATGATATCAAGATTGAACCAGAAGCATCGAGATCTCATAGGCTTATTCATATCATCAAACGTGATACGAAGCAACTTAGGAGGAAGACGGTGGAGTTAGTGAAGGTTCAGTGAAGCAATAGGGAGGATGACTGCAATTAAAAGACCGAGGAGAGCTCGAGGACCGCTTATCCAGAGCTCTTCATGGTAAGACTTTTTGTTCATCGCTTTTAACATCACTTTTGGTATCATGTATGATAACCTAGTATCTTGCATGCTAGGAAAGGCAAAGATATTGTTTGATTGTTTATAATTGCATGACCATATGTTTGATGCTTAAGATGATTGTTTATGGTTGTTAGGCATGAGGTGTAACTATGTCTGACCTTATCTTGTTGATTTGGGGATTTCAGGGGAGAAATTCCTAAAGGGGATAAGAATGTAACAGCTCACATTTTATGTATCGCAGAATCATAAAATATTATTATTAAATCAATTTTTGGTCGTATGATACTATAACTTTGGGAAATGTTACCCGGTGACATTTCTCATCCTTAGAATATTTATTGGACGAGTTTGACCATGAAAACTATTTGATGCCTATAACTTTTAATACAGGTCAAACTATGGGTTGAGACTATCTCCATTGGAAAGATATGATGGTTTCTCTTTCCATAGAGTGGTCATAATAGCTTTTTGGACTTACCATTTAAGAGATATAGCCATTTGAAGTTTAGATAGCCTCTAACCAAATTATTAATTAGGCTCGAATTAGGCCTATTAACTCATTTCGAGATTTGTGAGTAATTGGGAATGATAAGACAATTTCTAATCATTTTCCCACTTCCTAAAACTAATCTAAAACCCCACTAATTTGTTTTTAGCAAAAAGCATAATTTTTCTTACTTAATCAGCTTAAACACATCATTAAGGAGTAATTAACAAGGGTATTGAAAATTTGTTGTTAGGATTACACTGGATTCGTGAATCTACTATTCAACCTCTGATTTTCCTTGAAATTTAGGTAATTTGGTTTCAAGTGAGTGATTTTACTTCTCTAACCACTATGTTCATTGATATGGTAAAAATGTGATTTTTAAGATAATTTAAATGTTTGAATGTCTCAAAACCGGGATATAACCTTAATAATACCTTGTAATCGAGTTTGAAAAGATAAAGTTGTATTTTAACTCGTTTTACACCATTTACCAACCATGTAGTCGTTTTTTTACTAATAGTTAGATCCAAGAACATACATGTGTGTGAATCATATTTAGATTGCTCATATGTGATGCTTGGATGATGTGTGATGTTTGTATGAACTTAGTTGATATGTTTGTTAGTCATTTAGTGTGGTTAGAAAAAGGTCATCATTGCGTGCAAACTAATACAAAAAATATTTGAAATGTGATAGAGTTGAGGTATGTTATTGTGCAAAGTCTAGAGAGACTCCCAAAACAAATCGCATGAAGATTAAAGGTGATTTGAGAGCTTAAAATCATGTTGGGGTGACCATGAAATCATGTCGGTGGTGACATAAAAATGTGTCGGGGGTGGAGGTTTTAGGCTTTGCTTCGGGCCAAGTCATGAAGGACTTCAGAGTGGAGATGTTGGAGCCTTTGGCTGGGCTAAAGAATAAGGAGATGAGGTTTGGGGCTAAGAAAAATTTCGACTATGGGGATATGCTCGGTACCGACTTGATGATCCCAAGACAATTAAGTAGCAACTTCGGGACAAGAGGGAGAAGGCTTCGGGCTTGACTGGAACATGTAGTTCTTAGTCGATTTTAACAAGATAAATCATGTCGGCACTGGCATATCCTATCATGGCAGTACTGACATGATGAGTGATTGGCTAATCATGGTCAAATTCCATGGGGATGATGGTGGCACCTAGGAGAGTTGGTCGTGCAGGTTTGTTTATTCATTCAACAATTGGATTCGATGTTACGATGGATGAAGAATGGTTTTGGCATTTAAGCAAGGACGCGATACTTTGACCAGGTGGCTTCGAAGCATTGATGAGACGAATCTACGACTCAAGACGGAGGGATAGAGATGTTTCGATAACTATAGATTGATAAGGGTGAAGTTATATTTGGATGATGCCAGCTTAATACTGATGGAGCTATATTTGACGACGATGACTCGATGATGATGGAGTCGTGAGGGTGATCCATAAGGGCATATTCGTTGATGATGAAACTTGTGGGTGGAACAAGGTGATATGTTCTACTATATATGGAAATGAATGGAATAGAACAAGAGGATGTGTTCTACTATGATGATAAGTGAAAAGGGATCATTGATACTTGGATTATTTCGAAGTGTGCTCGTGAAGCAGGGCATGCGAGGATGCTCACTTGGATCGATGTTGATGGATCCTGGGTCGATGTTGATGGATCTGTATACCCTGGATCAAGGAAGGGATATAGTTTCCTAGCCATCAAAGTGGCTTCGATTTGAACATCGAGAAACCGAGATTTTTTCCTTTAATCTCTAACAGGGGAATAACCATACGAGTTATCATATATCCAATGTACATGAGTGGTTAGGAGGATTGTTTGATGGATGTTATGTTTGTTATGTTTTTTATCACTCTAGGAATGTCATAGGATGTAGGTATTTTGGACTTGGATACCTAGACCCTGATATTGTACTTAAGTTGTAATACATTTATATGATTGAAGATAATATATCATCATATATTATTATGTGCTAACTCTTCGGATGTAGGGATAGGTCAGGTATGATTCTTCATACCATATGTCCTTTACTATTTCGATTTTCATAGTGTCTTGAGATTGTTTATCGTTCACACCAGACTGTTGTCTACCTTAAGGTTTATGCTTTGCTTCTTATTATCTCGGGTACTCTTAAGTGAGCAACCAGATAGACGATGTGACATAGCACGCAATGTGGTTTAGATGGACTAGCATAAGGCTACGTTTTCACATATGCTATATTATTTTTTGGAGCTTTTACTATTTCCGATATGCAACATTGTAGAGACATGAAAGTGTCTGACTTATTTATATTAAGACAAATATTTGGGTTTATTTATCAACTGTATAAACTCTACTTTTGTTTTATATAACTTTGTTGGACCTATGCTCTAATCTATGATGGTATATTTAGTTATATTTATGCCTTGCTTGTTTTATATCTATGTTTGATGTTATATTTTATCCTTACACTACAAGATATACGATAAGTTCTGTGATTTTTTTTATTATTTCACCCTTGACAATTGTCCTACATCGATTGGGTATCGTTTTAGCTAGGGCTGTCAATGGATACCCAAAAAATATGAAATTCATCCGCATCCGTATCCGAAAAAAGGATAAACATCCAATATCTGGAAAAATGGATGCGGATGCGGATACAAAGACATCCGCATCTAAAATTATCCGTCTGATTTTTTTTCAAAATTATAGTTTAAATTATTTGTATTTTAGAACAATGAAAGATATTTATTTATTGTTTTGTTAAGTTAGAAGTTTATATTATACGCACTTAATGCATATTAACTACTCAAAACTATTTATTACCATCATATTTGTTTAATTTTAACACTTTAATAATCAATGGGGTTGAAAAAAGTTTATTTTAAAACTAAAAATTTTCATTTATGTTTCTCGATTCATCGGTCGTTAATGGATAGGATAATTATCCGATATCCGTTCTTATCTACGATACGGATATGACACTATCTGCATCCAAAGTATCTGTTGATAGGCCTAGTTTTAGCGCTCTACCTAGGTATGTTGGGTGTCAAAGGTGTAGGACAGTCATCATAGGTAGAATACCATGTGAATATTGATAGTGGACATTATATAGTTTTTAATAAAATCTATTTTGTATCAAATTTTATTTGTGGAGTAATCTCTATTTTTCATTTAATGGAAAATAAGTATAATTCTATTTGCAATGACTATATTATGAATCTATGTTATGAGAATAAAGTTGTATGTTTTGGTACTCTTAAAGATGACATTTATGTTCTTAGCTATAATTATGTATTTGATGTTGAATATAATAATGCATCTAAAAAAATGACGGCTACCTATTCATTATACATTTGGCCATATAATTAAGAAACGATTGAACAAGTTGAGATATGAAGGTTTTCTCCCATCTTTTAATTTAGAATCATTTGATACATGTAAATCATGTCTAAAAGAAAAATGGCTAAGCACTCATTTAGTGGGATAATGAAAGAGTACCTGAACTCTTATGACTGTATGTGGTCCTATATCTATATCAACCAAAGTTCTATGATAAATTTGTAGAATATAAGAATGAAGTTGAGAATCAAACATGTAAGAAAATTAAAATACTTCGATTTGATCGAGGCGATGAGTACATTGGATATGAGCTCCAAGGGCATCTAAAAGCGACCAAGATTCTCTCTCAAAACACTACGCCCTATACTCCGCAACACACTAGTATTTAGGAAAGGAGAAAACAAGCTCGATCAATTATGAGTGATATCGAGTTAGTTACCTCTTTCTTTTTGGGGATATGGACTTAAAACCGAAAGATATATGTTGAACTCTATACCATCTAAATTTGCGCCTATGACACCATAGGAGATATGGATTGGCAAGATACCCTCATCTTAATTAACTTAAGTGTGGGGATGCCTCGCTTATGTTAAGAACCTAAACCTCGGTAAACTTAAGGCAAGATCATTTTTATGCAAGTTTACTGGGTATCCTAAAAATTATCATGTATACATGTTCTATTATACGAGGAACAATAGTTGTTTTCTTAAAAACATGTGACGGCTCGGGATTTTCGACCTCTGAAAATCGACATCAATACATCCACTGTATTACATGCCGAGCATTCGAGTGCCGGAAATACCAGATCGTTAGGAAAAAGAAGAAAGAGGTAGAAGAAGAAACAGAACAACAACACAGAATCTCACAATCGCAGCGGAACAATATACAATAGATAATAACATGTTGTTAGTCCATAGGATAGTGGTTTTGATGACAACAACTATAGAAGTGTTATAAAATATATATGTGCAGGAAATCTATATGCAGGTATCAACAAAAGAAGACTGTACAGTAAAGAAAACAAAATTGATGAAGACAAAGATCAAGAGTTCAAGATTGAAGACTCATGAGATTCAAGATATTCAAGAGTTCAAGACAAATAATATAGTTAGGTTAGATATTTGTTAAAACTCCTTGAAAGCACTATCATTCTTTTTATCCAATTTACTCGTGGAATGGAATCCACTTCGTTCTTGTTAAAGGGATGGAACCCTAGTGAGATGGAACTCACGAAATATCTAGTGGAACGGATAGTAGCCCTATTTTGTTATCCACTAATTTTGATTCAAAATGATTTTCAAAATTATCTCTTGTTTTATAAAATGATTTTCAAATATTCCTTTTCAAAAGAAAAACCTTCGTTCACATTTCCAAAAATGTTTTAGCCTCAAAATCATATTTATCATTTTGTTATATTTTGATTTCAAAATTGTCCTTGATATTTTAGCCTCAAAATCTATTTTAATATTATATTTACTTTAGTTTATTTACTTTGATTTTAAATATATTTTAGTATATATACATATATACATTCATAAGTATTTCTACTTCTAAATACCTTCTACAAATACATAGAGTCCATTTGAATAAAGTTGCATATGTTTTAAATCATCATTTTCAAAGTAAAGCAAATCATCACTTTTTACTAGGCCATGTCGACATCCTATTTACCTGTCATGTCGACATGCTTCCCGTTACAGCAAAGGTTGTTTTCAAAAGAAGTGTCTATTCGTTTAAACCTCTTCGAATGGATACATCCATTCATTCTCTATAAATAGAGACTGTTATGGACGTTTTCCAGTAACTACTTTCTTTATTTTCTCTCCTCTTTACTCTCTTATCTTATTTTCTAATCATCCTATCCATATTTTGCCGAAATCTTAAGTGAATCAAACCAGAATATCTCTAGTTTGATTCTCTGCCACTCTCTTCAAAGAATCTCAGTGCTTATCAGAGTTATAGATACATTTGTACTCAAAGAAACTTGTGTGGGGTTATAAAGGTGTGATCGTGTCCTTGGAAATCGATCGGGTGAACTTGTGTCCTGTGAATCAAGTGGTTCTACCCAGAGACCTGAGAATCTGGAGGGTGTACCTCGTTGCCTTGGAATCGAGGGATTGTAATCTAGATTATTGTTGAATAGAAAGCCGTACGGGTTGTGCGGGACTGGATGTAGGGTAACACCGAACCAGTATAAAATTCCTGGTGTGTTCTTTCCTTTACTTGCTTTTTATTTATATTTGCATTTGTTTGTGATTCTGTGATTTGATCTGTGATTGTGTATTTGCATTAAGTTAGTTAATTCAATTTAAATCAAAGAAGTTTTAAAGAAATTTTTAAAACACTATTCACCCCCCCTCTAGTGTTAAATAGCCTTAAGATCATCTTCCGCGTCCCTTTCACATGTCTTTATACAAAAAGAACTATAACTGTTATTTATACATTACATCATCAGAGTACAACACAAATCAATAACTCAATACTGGACAGTTATAATAACTTGTCCTCACAATTACTGAATATACAGCATACCATACACAGTGGAATATAATCAGATACGTGAATACATCTTCGCCATCCAGCTCGTCTCTTGAGCTCCATAGCATCCTATCATGTATCTGTAATACTCGGTCTGACCCGAGCATTATAATAAAATAACACCCGAGTCAGTCTGGAAAACCAGCGTGAGAGAACACACTCAATTTAAATTATTAAAGTTTTCAAAATCCTTTGAAAATCAAAGGTATCTCGTAAGACCACGCCACACATAAACACGATGGGTTTTACCTTACGATAACCAAAACATTTCATATCAAATCCTCTGATATTATAATAGTGTCTAAGCACAAATACTTATTCAAATAGCTGAAATTGTTACATTAATTAAATTTCAGCATACTAGGCTCTACAACCAAAACCGTAAAGGCACGTTTTGGAGAATGGATTCCATACGAATGACTAGGCACTGGGGTACCACCTGTCATAGTACACGTCTAGAAAACAGCGTACCGAGGACCACGTCGGGATCCCCTGCCACACAAGACCGGACTATCCCTAACCTGGATAGACCGAATATGCTATCACCCCGGGTGTTCCCACCCTCTTTCGAGCTCCTTCCATATTTCGTAGTAATAAAATAATATTCGCGGGTATCTAGAAACGTGATAAACATACCCTAATTGGGTGCGACCCACTTAGCCTTGCTGCATCTACCCTGATTTTCAGTCATTCCCAGTTGATGAGGCTAGAGGCTACGATTACCTTTTTAAGGAATTTTCACTTAGAATGCTCATTGTCCTCCGATGACAATGTACTGATAGCATTCATCCATACAAGTCCATTCTTGGTCCGAACGGAACCGAAGGCACTATTCCTACTATCCATTTTGGAATAATCCTCAGGATTAGTAGCGATTAGCCATTGCACTTCACTGCTCCATCTTCGTCTCCATGCTCTTGTTTTCCTTTCGAAAACGTACTCGTTGGATCGAAGTGGTTTTCCGATAACTTATCCGATCCCAGTCTCTTCGAAACAACGTTCGATATTTCCGGTAAACCCAACCCCAGTTCTTTAGGAAATAAACAAACAAAAATAAGATCGGAGATCACCTCCTAACCTTTCGTGGACGGATTTCCTTATCAACGTCCTAGAAGAACGAAACGAGTTTATATGTACAGTATAGCACCTCGAACGGTAACTATACCATATAATTCCCGTATTTCTCCTAGATATTCCCGAAATTATATTTTGGGTCCAGATTTGATAGTTGGTTATTTAACTATCAAATAAACAATCATACAATCACAGATTCCATTTTCCACTGAAAAACACTAAGTCTTATTCAATTTAAATTTCAATCACTTAAATCTCTTTATCCAAAATATATAATTTTCTTACCGAATTTAATGTATTCACAAACTATTCTTTTCAAAGATATTTGGAAACATTTAAAATAATTTGGAAAGTACTACTGCGGTATCAAACCATGGATTCACAGCTCAATGGTTACGTCTCTATCCCAGAGAAATCCATGACTTAACTGTAGGTACTCATTGCCTCCGATTTTGCCATGCGGGTATACCATTACTTCCCGAAAAATTTGTTTAAAATTTTTCAAAATAATACTTATGAAATTTCTATAATAATTTTCCAAGTTAGATTTAGGCGAATACCCCTTTGAAATAGAAGTTATAATAAAATATTGAATTATTTATCCTTTTAAAATAATAATGCTGATTAATCTTTAAATAATAATTAACTTACTATAACTAACTTGATTAAATTTAAATATACTTTAAACAATTTTAAAACAACTAAAAATTAATTTTATGAAATATTCTTTAAACACTTTTTAAAATTACCCAGTTAATAATTAAAAATACTTCCTTTTTAAAACAAACTCCATTCCTCGATAAAATATAATTTTTTTAATTTCCAATATAACCAGTCTAACATTTATAAATCTCTCTCGATTTATTCCCAATTTAATTTACGTCCCAATTCCGTAAACTCTCTTTCCATATTTCTAAAAATAAATCTACCATTTATTATTAAACCGATTTACCTATCTCCTTATAAATCCTCACCGTGAATTTATAATTTCCATTTATCCACCGATAATCACTTTACTTTATTTGTAAACCTTGTTTATAAATTTCATAATCTCATTTCCCGTTTATAACGGTTTCACAACACTTAATCGATTTTAAATCGATTTCTAATTTAAGTTCCATTTTTAAATTAATTCCTTAAATAACCCAAATATATCCCAAAACCCACTAAATTCATATTTCCCTTCCTTTTTATAATTTAAAATCTTATTTAAATCTGGAACATCAATTTCATATTTTATTTTCAAATTTCCTTTTTATTTCCCAAAACTTTTTTAAATCTCGATTTTTAAAATCCTTTTTACACTTAAACAAATCGCTTAAGTTTTATTATTAAAAACCCTTTTGTTTATATTATTCCAAAATCCCTATTTTCCATATTCCAAAATTTATCAAGTACAAATTCTGAAACCAAATTATTCATTTTACCCAAAATTTCATTTTTTTAATAAATCTAGATTTCACCATATAAATTTTACTTCAGATTTTCCTTTTTAATTTCTTTCCAAATTTTAAACATTTATCATTGGTATTTAAAAATACCAAAATCTAACCAGTAATTCCATAGCACCAAATAAATTCAAATCACGCTATAATTTATCACAGATTATTCAATATACCATATCACTGAATATGAAAATAAATTCAACATTTTTTAGGAATCTAGTTGGATCCCTCCAACCTGTTTCCCTGCATCCACAGATGTTAACACAATATAAAAATACCAATTCCACTTCGAGGGGGATATCACGGTATATAGGGTCATCCGCTATTATGCGGGGGGCATAGGGTCTCATCCGTTATATATATGCAGGAATATCAATTACTCCAATATACATATACTACTATATATAATATCACATCCAACTGATAATAATTTATCCATTCTATCAATCAATCAGTAATTATTTTAACTATTTAAAATTAATTGCAGTATTCTAAATTTGAGTGAGATTATCTCACTTTGATTTTCTGTCTCTTTCGCCTTCTGGTTCCGATTGAATCCGAATGCGTTTGAATCCAGCTAAAAATTCCAAAAGCTCCAAATTGTTACCAATCAATTTCATTTTCGTGGTATTCGACGATACGATCCTAGGGCAAATCGTTTTGTTCGAATCTGACCCTAAATGAGTAAGTTATCACGATTTTATGATTATTAAATAAAATATTATAATAATTCCTTAATTACATAATTAACAACTAATTGCCCATTCAAATAAATTACCTCTTCCCCTTCTCTCGTTGACCACGCTGTGCCATCTTGACCGCGTCCCACCGCCGCTTCAGGCTAGAGCCCACCATCGTGCTACCTCCACTCGACTCGCTTGACCCCCAACTACCCTCGCCCCAACTCGCGACGCCTAAGACGCCGCCAATCGTCGGCAAAACCCCAATCGACGAATGACCTAAAATGCGAATACTGGCCCCCCTCCGACCATCGAGTGTCGTCGCCTTCACACCGAAAACTCGCCTGCCTTCCAGCTACCCTTTCCCACAATCGCCACCACCACCGATGTTCCCCAGCTCGAGGTCGAGCTGTTTTCCTCAGTCTCCGTTCGTGCTCCCCTAACTGCCACCATGGGCCATCACGATCCATCACCGCCGATGACTAGATCGAGCTTCCTGCCACGACCAATTTCCTAGTTGATGCCTTCGCGAGATAGCTTCAAAATCGGCACCGGCGATCCTGGGCAATAGGATGGAGCTGCTATTCCCATTGAAGACGAACGAATATAATTTTTTTACCGTTATCTTCTATTCTTTTTTTCTTCTCTTTTATTAAGCTCGACCATTATTTTTTAAACTGTGAACTGTTGCGTACCTTATAAAACAAGGGAGGGAAGATGCTTTACGTGATTGAATAGTTCATCTGCAGTGACAGAAGTGAAGGGGGAAAAAGTTGATGTGAATATATAGGTTAATCAACAAATAATTTATTATTTAAATTTTAAAACGTCTCGATTTCGCAACCTAAAATCTTGAGCTCCTATCGAGACGTGCTGCTAGGCATTCATAATGTTATACCCCTATTCCGAACGCAATGGAAAAGGTTTCAAGTCCTATGGAGAAGATAGCTTTTTGGACCCAATTATTATATCGAATTTTCGATATAAATTTCAACGCGTTTATATTCCACACGGCCAAACGATAGCTCCAAACGTTACGAAATTTGAAATCCGATAATAATACACCATTACGAATCCAATGGAACTAGTTTCGTCGAATTCCGATACTGTGCCCCGAAAGGCTATTTTTAAATGTAAATTTAGATAATATATTATAAAACTGGGCAAATCACTTTTAAGTTCCATTTAAAATGTTTTATTATCTTCATTATTAGCAATATAAATTTTATAAGCCTTTAAATTATTTTTAACAAGCTTAAAACTCAAGATTTACTATTTTAACCCATTTCCAATTATTAAATTCGATAATTAAATTATCCAATCAAAGGTTATATTTGAAATTCAAGTTAAAAATTAACTTTTAAATATTTAAAATCAATTAAATATTCCAATTTCAAATATCCAAAATTCTGGGTCGTTACATTCCTCCCCCCTTATAAGAATTTCATCCCCGAAATTACCAGGTAAGAAGAATGTCCAAAACCCAATAACTTTTTTTTCAAAACTAAACGGTTTAAACAACTCCTCGAAAACAATTTATTGAAACCACAACATCACTTTTTCCTAATTTCCAAATTCATTTATAGATTCCAATAATATTTTCCCCTAATCCTTCAAATTATAATTTAAAATCAAATTTTAAATTATCAAAATTTTCTAACTCCTTTAATTTCGAAAAATTTCGCCAGCGTCTCCTTTGCGCAGCTAGATCCAAAAAACTACAAAACTGCCTCCACGGCCCAAATCATCAAAAGAAATCAAAAGCCAAGTGGCCCAATTAGAAAATCAACAATTTCAAATACAATTTAAACATGTACCTTTTTGTCGGGCAACCAATTTCTTTTTCTTGCTTTTATATACCTGTTTCTAATTTACTAATGATATCCAATCATATAATTCAAAAAAAACATTATATTTATTCCTTTTCAAAATTTTCAATGTTTGCTTTACTTAAGCCCGTACGATGTACATATATCATCCGTATGCAATATCAAATCCGATCGCTCACTCGATCACACAATTTCACTTCCGAACTAGTATCGTTCACACGACCCTCTAGTGCAGACTCAGATCTAGTTCCTTGATCAGAAACCTTCATTCTTCTCGCATATCCGTATATTATGATAGAGAATTTCAGGATCAACCAAAAATCCATATCCAGGGTTCACCGTCAAAAATCGAGTGAAAAATCCTAACTCGGATCGATACAATATCTCGAAATTTTGTGCTTGAATCTGATCAAATCATTATGTGAATAAATTAATATACGTACAACTTACGTATTAATTTCCAATTAATTATTAGATATATCAATTTATTTAATTGACATTTACTTTCATTTCCATTCTCTTATTCACAATTATCATACACATTCACCTATTTACTTAGCATATTTTTCCCCATACCAATCTTACTTAAGAATTTCACCATTAACTTTCTTAAGTCTATTATAAATATTTTACAACTTCTTATATTTATTTTCACTTCACCACTTAAGTTTATATCCCTTTTTTATTCAAATTAAATTTTTAATTCCATTTGAACTCAATTTATCTTCCAAATCTTAAATATTGAATTTTATCGACCATATCTCAACCCATATTTGATTCGCTAATTTATTTCATATCTCAATCCAATTTTATTTCCAAACTTTTTTTTTATTTGGGCCACTCGAACTAATTCTTCAATCCACTTTATTTAACATAATTCAAATTAAATATCATTCCAATATTAAATTTCAATTTCATTTACTTACTAATAAAATTTATTAGTTCATCACTAATTTTATTTTTATCTCAACAAATTCCATCCTCAAAACTTATTTTCTTCTAGCCTACTTAGGCTAAAATTTTCCATCTTTGCTTATTAACTTGGTATAAATTGTTTAAATATGCCTCTACTGTCATTCTTGCTATCGTTGCTTATTAATTTATTCTAAGTCTCAAAATAAGCCTCTTTCTATTCTGTTTCTAATTATAACCTACGTTATAACTGTGCTTATTAACTTAACCCAAGGTCTAAGTAAAAAATAAGCTACTTCTTCTTTTACTCTTTTTAGTCCTAATTTCACATCATAATTAGGCGTGCAAATATTTCAATTTTAGTCCAATTCCATTTTATTATAGTCTTTATATTTTACGTCTTAATTTCCGTAATTTCAGTATTCTTATTTATTTAATCCATATTCACGTTTAATATATTCTATTCCATTCTCATAAAAAGGAAAAATAGAATGAAACTGAAGATTACAGAAGAAAATCCCAAACGTAGAAAAAGATGTAAATAAAACATAAAGAACAGTAAATAATTAAAAATACTATAAATAACTATAACTAAATGGAATAGCTATAATTAATAGTAATTAACTACAAGTAATTGAAAAGAATAGCTAAAAAGAAATAGACTGAAAAATAAATCTAAACTGAAAATAAACTGGTAAAAAAAGTTATTCCAAAATCGTAGAAAAACTACAATTATTGGAAACCCTGTTATTTTAAATTACTTAAAAATCTAAAATAATTACAATCACTCACCTGCAGTCCCAAGCTCTTCCCTTGGTCTTCCCAGGTCCACTTGGAGTTATTAAATGTTTTAATTTAAAACAATTTTCTCCTCGAAAAATTATTCCTTTAAGGGTCCTTCCTGAAAAGGTGAACCCAAATGGAGAAAATCTAGAATGAGAAAAATAGCTAGGCCTAGGGTCTTATTTATAAGGGTAGAGTGGATCTCAAACCGTTGGATTTGGAGATTGAATAGGATGCAACCACGTCATAGCCTGAATAAGAGCCATTGGATGGAAGCATGAAAGGACCAGATGGAGCAAAAGAATGTAAATGAGCTGTTAAAATCCACCTGCCACGAAGAATTAATTCTTCATTCAAAACAAGAGGCGGGTCGATCTAGGGGTCGACCGCCCTTCTAGCCAGGTCGACCGACCGGTCGACCTAGGCAAGGGGTTGGTCGACCTCCTGGTCGACCATCCTATATATATATGTACTCCTTTGATTCTTGTTTAATTTGTAACTTGTTCATGTTAGCTCGGATTCTGGCGTTCTATATATGGAAATTGACCAAAAAATTACCACGGACACAATGGTACAACTCCCATGGCTCAATTCTGATAATTTAACAAAGTTATTTCATCATTTAATTAATTAATTAATTATTATAACTTAAATTTTGGGTTGTTACATTCTCTCCTCCTTAAGGATTTCGTCCCCGAAATCTCTAAGGATAGAAGAATGAACTAAATGTTTTCAGCCAAGTTCTACAACCAACTACTCAACCATCATCCATTACATCCATTGTCCTTAAATCTTTCTAATGCGATTTATGATACTTATGCAATTAGTGTAGTGTCAATGTCCCTGACTAATGCAAAAGATTAGGCGGTCCACTGATTCAGTCGACCTCCTTTTGTGCAATCATGTCCGTGCCATGTATCCTAATGAATGCAATTTCCCTAATAAGAACTGATAGTTCTATATGCGGGCGACAATCATCATCCAAATGCAACAATCATGTGATAATCATCCATTTATAGCAACCATGAAAAATAAAATAAAAACACAAATGCGCACACATCCATATGCATATGCTCCAGTGTCCTAGTTAGGCCGATCTCTAAAGGATAATAGTGCATAGTGTAAGTATATGCGTCCATTAGCATCCACTAGCAAACACTTGCAACCACTAGCATCCGTCATACATAACATGTTCTAATAAAATGTTTACATCAAATCCTACCATCCATAGGTTAAATCCTAAGTTCTACCCTCCCAAAGGATAATAAAGGAAAGAACCTATTCAAAACTAAAGCTGGAAATAGGAAATTCGAAATTTACTATCAAGGAGATGTGGATATGGGACACAAATTTTCTCCTAATCAAACCAATCTTCTCCAAAGTCTCCTTAACTATGTCGAAACCAAGGCAATCCCTCTATAGACTCTATCCAACACGAAGGCGACTTGCGCGGTCTTCCATAAAGAGCTTCAAAAGTTGCCACTTCTAATGCTAGCTTGGAAACTACTATCATATGAGAATCCCACTAAAGGAAGATGCTTCTCCCAAGTTTCTCCAAAATCAAAAATACACGTCCTCAACCATGTGTGCCTTTCAATCTTACTAATTTCACTTTACTGTTCTTCTTTAGTCTGCACACATGAATCAACACTCCTAGGTAATCATTAGTGTCCTATACACTTTACGGGGACTTCCATTATTACTTCTAAAAGTAATCACTGGTGTCTCCTTTATAGCCTTACACCATTTTCCATCATATCTAGGAAATGGCTCCTATCTACTCCACACTTATAAGTTTGGTTTGGTATTTATCATTCCAAAAATTGAGGTTTCTAAATTTTTAAAATATCAAATCCCATAATCTTTGTCTTTAAAAGTGTTATTTTTAAGTTTCTATTAAATTCAAAAATACTTGGTTGCTTAACATTTTATCTTTCTAGACTTGCATCCTTACAGCTTTTTGAATTTACCTTATTTCCCAACCCTAGAGGGGAAAACCTCCAAATTCTAAGTCTAAAACTTATTTCTCTTTTCTTTTAAAGACTTATGTAGCTTTCTATAAAAATTGGGATCTTTAAATTTTACTTTTATTAAGTTTTTCATTTCCAAAAACTTATTTACTTTTTCACCAAACCGTTTTCTTTTTAAAATATCTTTTAAAAAATGTGTTTTCAAAACATTTTCTTATTACACCTAACTGTCTCATACCTTAATGTATTGGAACTACTTTCTCTTATAAGAAATTATTAACGTTAAAACCTTCTATGAATCCTTTAAAAGAGGATATCATGTTTATATGAAATTACAAGGAACTTATTTTTTTTCTTTTTCGAAATAAGTTATATAAAATATAGTGCTTTCCATACCTTGTATACCTCTTTCACGTATTCCTTATAACTTGCACAAATCATTATATTGTTTTCATAGAAAATTATACCATTATTCTTTTCATCCCAATATATGAAAGTGTGTTCAACTTATATTCTCCCATGATAGACATTTTCTAATATCTAACTTACACACATTTTTTTCCAGAAAAACTCATCTTCAAAACTGTTTAATATATATCCATAACTAGAAAACATTTTCTTATACTTATTTAAATAATAAGTGTATTCACAAATTATTTTATTTCTATTCTTAGAAATTATCTTTTTTTATTTGGGTTAAAATGGATGTTGCGTAAAACACCGTTACTACAACCCAAAAATACTAGTGTATGGATTTAAATAAATACCAATAAATCTCATATACTATGTAAAAACATTTCTCTTGGGAGTAACTTACATAACAATAGTGCAATAGTCTATGCTCCCTTTACTTTTCAAGAAAACATCTATTACAACAATAAATGTTGTAACCTATGTTTTCGATACTTAATAAACTCTAGGTCTTTATATTTTAAAATCTTTGTTTTCCTACAAAGAAACTATCAAGTTATAATTATTCAAAAAGAATCTCACTTTTAACAAAATTAATATCATATAAAAACCATTCTAAATTTCATACCATTTTTCAAAAACCCAATATTCATTTTCTAAAAGGCAATAAAAATTTTCAATTCTATCAATTATATTATCAGCTTTCTAATTTCAACCATTCCCTTTTATTGGGCTAGACATAAAGTGGGTTTTCCTTCTTACTACCTTAGGAGTACCCTACCTAAACTAAAGTATTTTATTCCTATTCCTCTTATATGCTTATATTTATTCTGAGGCATTACCGATAAATCCATTTATATGAAACAATTAATATCTGCAATTATCTACACATGGGTTTTCTTCTTTTCTTATCAACAGCATCTATTGTACATTTCCAATCTTTGCCTACCATTCTTTGGATTTCCATAATCCGAACCTAAGTGTACAAAACCATTTCTCAAACTCCTACCATGTGTACACCTTCTCTATGCCCCAAGAAACTCACCTCCTTACACCGTAGTAATACTTCAAGAATTTTGCTTTCAACTGATGAACAACCTCCTTTAGATGAACAGCATGCTCCTCCATACTCTTGAAAAACACCAAAATGTCATTCACGAATACCACCACAAACTTATTTAGGACATCTCTAAAAATACGGCTCATCAAATCTATAAAATAGGCTGGGGCATTGGTTAGCCCAAAAGGCATAACCAACCACTCAAAGAATCGTCGAGTGTCCTAAAAGCGGTCTTTTTCAATGTTGTCATCAGCGACCCTAAGCTGATGAAATCCAGTGGCTAAATAAAGCTAAGGGAATACCAAAGAGCCAACTAACTGGTCGAAAAGATCATCTATCCTAGGAAGTGGATAACGGTTCTTCTTCGTGAGCCTATTTAATTCTCTATAGTCTACGCAAAGTCGAAGGGAACCATCCACCTTAGTAGCGAAGACGACTGGCGCTCCCCGCTCCGATATGCTCCTTCTAATGAAGCCTTTCTCCAATTGCTCACGAATCTGCTTGCTCAATACCTTCCTCTTCCTAGGTGCCATGTGCCTCATGGGTAATGCTACTGGCTTAGCATTATTAGTCAAATAAATCCTGAAGTCAATCTTTCTCTTAAGGGGTAGTCCCCTATCCTCCTCAAAGACGTTCGGAAAATCCTTGACGATAGGAACCGAATCTAACCCTGCTGATGATGAATCGAGGGAATAAAGGAAGCTTAACATGAATGAGCCTTGCGGGTCGCAAGAAACCTCAAGAGTCCTACCACTGCATGTTTCTAGTCTAACGACTCTCCTTTCGCAATCTAATATAGCTCCGTAAGTGGATACCCAACCCATTCCCAAAATCATCCCATACCCTAAAAATCCCAATACATAGGTGTCATAGTTAAACTCTATGCCTAGGATAAAAATTTTCGAACCCCTACAAACCATAGACAAGTGTGCCGATCCACCTATGAGGTTTATAACAATAATGGGGTCTACTACTAAAGAGATGTCTAAGTGCAAACAATCTACTAGAGAACTAGAGATAAAAGAGTGTGGTGCTCCAGAATTGAAAAGAGTCCAAATGGGAAAATCAGAAATAGAAATCAAACCTTCAACGGTGACTTTCCTACCTCTATCTGGAATGCTGCTGGAAGGTGTTGCGTCTAACGCCTGAATCTGCACTGCCGGTGCACTCGCTCCTTGTCCCATCCTCCAGGGACAATTCCTACTCATGTGTCCGGGCTGTCTGCAAGTATTAACTCTTTCCCTTCATATTTTCTTTCTTGCATTTTCTTGCATAATGACCAATAATCCCATAACTATGGCACTTCGCTCCCTTCTTGATTTACTTCTGAGGGCCTTCCTCTTTCCACTTGTCCTTATCTTTCTTATCCTTCCACCACTACTTCTTAGAACCTATAGGAACTTCCCTAAGTTCTCCCTTCATCTGCCAATATGTAGGTTGAATTCGCTGTCGGTTCTCCAAACCTAACAGCCAAAACCTTCACTCCATATCCACCAACCTAGCTTGTGTCTCCTCGAAATCCTCTATGCCAAAAACGTTCCGCCCTCTATGCTAGCGAAGTCCTTGCATAGCTTAGAAAAATCGGCTGGTGTAGGTGGATTAAAGGGATTTCCACCTACCGATGTTGTATTGGGCACTTGCCCTTGCACCTCTGGTATAGTAGCTCTACGGAACCAGTCAGCCATACTATGCAAAGAAAAGGAAACTTAGGCTTGAAAGAATTGAAAGATGGTTGAACAGGACTTTGAGGGGATTTTTATAAAAACTCTTTTATACATGAAAACTATTTCTAATAGTTTATTTTCTAAAAATAATTTTTAAAACAAGTTATTTTGGAAAATACTTTATTTTTAAAATAAATTTTTAGGAACCTTGTAACCTGGCTCTGATACCAAATGAAACACCCCACACCCCCTTAGTATACCCAAAAGGACACATTAAAAGATGTGGTGCATTGTAGGTATAGCTAAAAACTTGCAAAGACTAAGATTCACAAGACAAAATAGATAAAAACAGCAGAAACTATTGAAACCAAACTTCATAAATACTTTATAAACCAAATAAGTCACAAAAAAACAAATACATAGGATGTCTCAAAATGCCAAACATGTCTTATGAAATCAAAACCTCAGTCTCATAAAAATCAAAGTGCAAACTATCCCTCAAAGAGTGCTAGTTCAACAAAAGAACTTAAAACTGAAAATGAAGAAAAGGAATACATAAGAAAATCTCCACCAAAGAAGTCTCCAAGAGTCCATAATCTACCATCCTTGCCCTTGCTAGCCTATGGGGGGAAAAGGGGAAAATAGAGGAGTGGTTCAGACTAAAAGTCTGGTGAATGATAGTAATTATAGTATTTTTAAGCAAAGTGAAGATAATAGACTTTGCAACAGTTCTAGTTATAAAAAGAAACAAAGGAAATAGAAGGAGAGGTAAAACTAGAAATAAATACGATTTAACTATTAGATTAATTCAATTGGATAACTTCAATTGTTTGCACTTGCCCTTGATAGCTGCTTGAATAGGCTGAATTCCCAATCCTACTTTAATTAGGCTGAAGTCCTAATTCTACCCTTTCGATCGGCCTTCTACTATGCGTCTACTGAAGTTTAGACACTAGTGCCTACAAAAGGCACCTACAAAGTGCATGGAACTCATAACGATTACTGAGCACCAACTGGAAGCCGCACGCGTGACCACCACTATGCTCATGTTACCTGTTGCTCCACCTATTGGACCATTTATTTACCACTATTCCAGCATAAGCGTGCCCTCATCTCACTTCAGGCTAATATGAGGCACCGTGTCCATACAAATAATAGGAAATGTTGTTGGTACATGCCTGTCATCCAAACAATATCTAGTTGCGCCCCTTGTCCAAATCCCCATGATTTGAACTTCTATTATTTGACCATTTATTTACCACTTCTATAGCATAAGCGTGCCCTTATCTCACTTCAGGCCAATGTAAGACATCGTGTCCATAGAAATACCATAGAATGCTGTTGGTACGGGTCCTACTTTCATCTTTGCTTATTAACTTAGTATAAATTGTTCAAATATGCCTCTACTGTCATTCTTGCTATCATTTCTTATTAATTTATTCTAAGTCTCAAAATAAGCCTCTTTCTGTTCTGTTTCTAAGTATAATCTATGTTATAATTGTGCTTATTAACTTAACCCTAGGTCTAAGTAAAAAAATAAGCTACTTCTTCTTTTACTCTTTTTAGTCCTAATTTTACATCATAATTAGGCGTGCAAATATTTCAATTTTAGTCCAATTCCATTTATTACAATCTTCATATTTAACATCTTAATTTCCGTAATTTCAGTATTCTTATTTATTCAATCCATATTCATGTTTAATCTATTTTATTCGCATAAAAGGAAAAATAGAAAGAAACTGAAGATTACAGAAGAAAATCCCAAATGTAGAAAAAGATGTAAATAAAAAATAAAGAACAATAAATAATTAAAAATACTGTAAATAACTTTAACTAAATGGAATAGCTATAATTAACAGTAATTAACTACAAGTAACTGAAAAGAATAGCTAAAAAGAAATAGACTGAAAAATAAATCTAAACTGAAAATAAACTGGTAAAAAAAGTTATTCCAAAATCGTAGAAAAACTACAACTATTGGAAACCCTATTATTTTAAATTACTTAAAAATATAAAATAATTACAATCACTCACCTACGGTCCCATGCTCTTCCCTTGGTCTTCCCGAATCCACTTGGAGTTATTAAATATTTTAATTTAAAACGATTTTCTCCTCGGAAAATTATTCCTTTTAGGGTCCTTCTTGAAAAGGTGAACCTAAATGGAGAAAATCTAGAATGAGAAAAATAGCTAGGCCTAGGGTCATATTTATAGGGGTAGAAGTGGATCTCAGACTGTTGGATTTGGAGATTGAATAGGATGCAACCACGTCATAGGCTGAATAAGAGCCATCGGATGGAAGCACGGAAGGACCAGATGGAGCAAAAGAATGCAAATGAGTTGTTAAAATTGCACCTGCCACAAAGAATTAATTCTTCGTTCAAAACAACAGGCGGGTCGACCTAGGGGTCGACCGCCCTTCTGTCTAGGTCGACCGGCCGGTCGACCTAGGCAAGGGGTTGGTCGACCTCCTGGTCGACCACCCTATATATTATTATTATTTTTCCCTTTGATTCTTGTTTAATTTGTAACTTGTTCATATTAGCTCGGTTCTGACGTTCTATATATGGAAATTGACCGGAAAATTACCACGGACACAATGGTGCAACTCCCATGACTCAATTCTGATAATTTCACAAAGTTATTATATCATTTAATTAATTATTATAGCTTAAATTTTGGGTTGTTACAGGGGATGACGTACGTCAGAGAAATGATTTTCTCATCGATAATGAGAAAGAGGATTGCATTATTCATGACAATGATCCCATGATGAGCTTTGGCGAGTAGTGACTGTGCCTTGTGATTTGATGTGATTAATTCAAAATGGATTCTATGTACAAGGAAAAATATGGACTATGGGAAATGTGTTGAAGTGGTAAACCACATTGCCTGCAGGTGGATCTTTAGAAAAATATTGGTGTAGGTGGAATGGTCGAGACCTATAAATCATGGCCGATGGAGAAAGATTTACATGAAATTCAAGGTGTTGATTACGATGAAATGTTTTCTCCAGTCGACATGCTTAAATTAATTTAGATACTACTTGTAGTTACTGGTTATCATGAATTTGAAATATTGCCAATAGACAATAAAATGTTGTTTCTAAATTATGATTTAGAAGAGATTGTTTATATGTCTTAGCTAGAGGGTTTCAAGGTTAATGGGAGCAATAACAATAGACTATTAATGTCAATATATGCCTTATGCATGCGTCAAGAAGTTGGGATAAATGTTTTGACAGAATAACCAAATTGTTTACTTTCAGTCAAACACAGAGGAAGCATGTGTATATAGGAAAGAATAAAATGGTACTATAATATTTTTATTTTTATATCCGATGATTTATTATTGATTTGGATCAATGTACCAATGTTAGAATCAATCAAATCTTTGCTGTCGAATAATTTTTTTGATAAAGGATTTAGGCGAATCATCCTATATTCTAAGCAGAAAAGTTATAATGACAGATTTAGAAGGATATTAGGATTGTTGCAATCCAGTGTTTTAAATCTCGGATTTTGGCCAATATCTCGGGAAAATATCTCGGCTATCTCGGGCGATATTTAAAACACTTATAACTAAATAGGCTGCCAAATCTCGGATTTTGGCTGATATCTCGGATTTTTCATCTCGGCCATCTCGGGGAGATTTAAAAGCCTGTTGCAATCAATATACATAGATACCATACTAAAAATATTTAGTATGGAAAATCTAAATGTGGAAATGTTCAGGTGTGAAATGGAGTTGTTCTTTTTAAAAAAGACTCCACATCCACATATTAAGAATGATAACATATAAATAGGATTCTATATGCTTCGGCAATAACATATATTATGGATGTTGTGCTACGTACTAGGTAAGATGTTGCTTTCGCACTCAGTCCAGTTAGTCGATATCTATCAAATCTAGAAAAAAACCATTGGAAAATAATTAAAATTATTCCAAAGTATTTAGAAAATACTAAGGATTTGTCTCATAACTTACAGAAGCAACGAGCTTCTTCTAAAGGGGTACTTGGATTCATGCTTTCAAAGTGAAATTCAACAAAAGCAAACCAATCTTGACTTTCATATTTACCCTCAGTGAAGGGGTCGTGATTTAAAAAAGGTCCAACGCAATAAGTTGGTTGATTTGACCATAGAGGCTAAGTACAACGCCTTAAGCGATATAGTAAAAGAAATAGTGTGGATACACAAATTCATTTATGAGCTAGGAATGATCCCCAATATTAAAGGTCTCATGTTGATGTATTAGGAAAATAATGCAGCAATATAGATTGCTAAGAAATCAAAAAACTGACAGAAAATCGAGATATATTATCCGTAAGTACCACATGATAAGGCAGTTTATCAATGACGAGAAAGTAGTGATCGAGAGAGTAGATGCTAAAGATAACATTGCAGATCCATTCATTAAGGCCCTTTTTTAGTCTATGTGAGGAAGGCCGTCTAAAGGTATGGGCATGAGACATCATAATTAGCCCAAAGTGCAATTGAGATATTAATGGAGTTAAGGGTGTGTATATAATATGTAATTTATTATATAACTTAATTCTTTCAAATGAATCTTATTCAAACAAAGTACCTATGAACTAAATTTCTAAATAAACTCAGATTGGCAACTAAAGAAGGTCTTTATAAAAGTTATTCACTAAAAATGTTGTTAAAAATGAAAAATTAGGAGTAAATGTGAGTAAAATGTGGTTAAGTAAGTAAATAACAAAAAAATATAAAGTGATTCGATCTAAAAGAAATATTCATCCACTATGGCTTCTTATCTTATTTCATTTTAGAGCTTGTGGTTCCATGAGTGAAGATTAATGGTTTTTTCAAGAGTATAATTAATAAGAATCTAGTTGCAAAATGGAAAACAATCCATCCCCGTAAAATTTCATGAGTCTCCTTTTTGCAGCCTTTGAGATCATGTTTTAAAATGCTTGGATTGATGCATTAGATGCCCAGTTTCCTTAGAATCTTTAATTACGATTTATGGTCTAGATTCGGTCAGCTCAGATGTTGCATATTCAGAGTGGTCCACATATGTGCTATGGGCGGATCGTATTATGACATGATTTTGTCAGAGGGTCGCTATGGAGTAGAGATTGCAAGTTGTGTAGTAGTTGCCTAATGACACCTCTTGTCAAAGAAATAATATGTTTTCACCACTTTTGTTAAAGGAATAGTATGGTGTTGCTGCCTCTTATCCACATATGACAAAGTGAGATGGGTAGGAAGGCTAGTCGGGGAGTGGGATTGGACCGAGAGGATAGTGGTAGGCGACCCAAGGTGGTGTCTAAACAGTGATCAGAAGACTTTTCCCAATAAGGCTTTTAGGCAGCTACTATTTTTAAGGGAATGGCGAACAGAGCTCCGGATAGGGATGTTGAGGAGGACATGCCTAAAGAGTGAGGCTCGTTGGAAAGATAGACAACTGGGCTACATGAGATCTTGGTCGACACCTTATAGACCAGGCCACTACCATTAGGCTTTGGGTGTGATGGCCAAAATTATACATTGTAAGGAAAACAAGCAACATTTTTCCCTTCAAGTTTGCCTTCGTAGGTAGGAGAGGACCTGCCTTATTCATAATCAGAGAAGATGACACTTGATTTGTTTCTATTGGTTATAACCATTCGTATTTCGAGATAGTTATAGTGATTGGATGTTTGATTAGATGATGCACTCAATTAGTATTCTACGTTCTGGATTGTTTCTCGCCCAAACTATCTAATTGTTGATGTTAGAGGCTGAAAGTTATAAAAAGAGGAGTAGAGTGCTCTTTTTTCACTTTACTTTTTATATGTAATTCCACCATTAAAATTCTTATGCTTTAAGAAAGAAAGAAAAGAAGAAATTCTTCAGAGTTCTTCATCTCCAACATGACATAACAAAACTAAGTGACTATTCATCTTTCCTTTAAGCTTCTCAATAATTTTACGTTGTTTATGTTGGATTATGCCATGATTTATGCATTGGTCTTCACCCTTCTTCTTCTTCTCTATTTTGGTGTCGACCTTCTTCCATGTTTTTTATTGCCAATATGCGTAGGATGTTGACCATCGCTAGTTTTAATCTATTTAATTACTTGAATCCATGCCATGAGTAGACAACTTTGAAAACTGTGAAATTACCAAATAAACCCCTCTATATAAGGAAGACAATGGTGCTTTGGGCCTTTGGCCAAAGCCTATTTCACTACATCATAAAAAAACAGTTTAAACAGGGTAGTGGCCTGCACTTTCGGGCCATGTAAAACTAAGATAGAGTGCACGAGATGGTCAACCATGTGCTTACGAGGAGCCTTAATAAGGTAAGCTAAAGTTGTGGTAAACCAATCTCCTTATTAGAGTCTTTGATAGAGGATGGCCAAGAGAAGGGGAATGAAGATGGTCGTTGATGTTGCCTCCAGTTTAGTCACCCTTTCGAGGGCATTCCTTCTAAGTCGTTGGAAGGTAGGGACAACATCATAGACCCCTTATAAGGAACGATGTTTCAAACAACATCTCCCAATACTCACAGCTGAGGGATATGGAAAACAAACCTGGCCACTTTATCTAGGTGCTCCCCATATGAGGTATGTCCGTCCTTGCCACTAAACCAACACTTAGTATGCTTGTTGAATGCCCATTCAATGGCTCACGTCCAGCTTGCACCCAATGGCTACAATTTACTAGCCAACTTGTACATAGTTTGCCACAATCTTGATCCCTTGGATCCAACTCCCTTATTCATCCAAGCTATGTACAAGTTGCCCAAACTTGGCGCTTACAAAAAGGGTTGGTACTTCTACCTTTAGAGGATTATCACCCCAACCTTGATCTTTGGTTTGTTGGAGAAGGTTATAGGACACCAAAATAGGTTATTCTTCATGCCCTCCACCATTAACCATGCCTTACCCATCCAATAGTTTTGGACCCCTAGTGATTTTCTTCGTTCTTCCGTTAATTTTTCTTAAGTTGTTTTCCTTTCGTATTGTCTTAAACATATCTTTTCAATCTATCTTTGTGGTCCTTCAAGACGATTTGAGTCCCAAATTAAACCATCTACGACATACCTGAAAATGACAGCAGTATGCCTATAATGCTAATTGATGACAATCTATACATAGTGACACTGCCAAACCCTTGGCGAAGCATGTTGAGGAAAAGGGTAAGGGCGACACGTCCAAGAAGGCATAAGAGAGGGCCATGGTGGTTGTTCGGCTAAAAGGCAGCGACATTGAGGTTCACTTGGAGAGGGGCACAAGCACATCAGCTATCAACAATGGTTTAAGTCATAAGATCAGGAAGGGTTGTGGATAGAAGTCCGGATGTTTAAGTGTTATGCTTCTAGGTCCTCAAACAAGGTAGTATATTGGATACCCCGAAGGTGGAGAGAATGTGGTACGGACTATAGCTCTGGATAGTTTAATTTCCTATAAGGACGTCCCTTCCCCAAAGGGGACCATTAGAAGTGTAACTATCGATGATTTTGTTTGCGATAATAATCAATTATTTGCTATATATGTTTTTGATTGAATGTATTACAGATAAAATATCAAAATATAGTCCACATTTAGAAAAGCAATGACGTGTATTAAAGAAGTTCATCATCTAATATGTTAACTGAATATCTGAACGTGGAAGTTGTATGAAGTAGTTTTTTATGGTGCAACATGGTACAAAAACTATAATTACAAATTTAATTAAAAATAAAAGGTTTAACGATTAATAAAAGGAATGATTAAAAATTGAGAGATATTTCCTTATCCAATTAAAGCAACAAATGAGATTCTACATGCATTGCTAAGGAAGAAATCAAACAAAAAAGAAAAGAAATAACGCATTTAAATTAATCAAATATAGTGGATTCTCAAGTAAATGAATTACAATATATATTAAAATATTCATACATAGAAGGACATGATGCAAATACAAACAAAAAGGAAAAGGGATATATTTGACTCATTGAAATAAAGATTATGTAGTAAAGATATTTTGGCAAGTACAACTTCCTATATAATTCAAATTGCTCATTCATTATCTCTTTTTGGATACAAAAACATAAGGCACTCTCTTCATATTAGAAAACTATTTGATCAACAAGCCTCGCCAACAAAGAGCTTCTCAACATCACATCAGCAACTATCATATCATCTTCAACATCCTCTGATCAATATAAAATCAACATCCTCAATCAGATTCCAACCATTGCAAAAACTTAAGAATGTATCTTGAACCTCTCAAAAGCAAAGTGAACAAAACTAATATCAGCCAAAGAATCAAATCAAAGCAATATCGGTAAGCATATGTAGTTTTCAACCACCAAACCCATTGAGCAACACAAGTAATCTCGGATTCTGATCATCTCCACAACTGAAAAAAATTAGCATCACTAGAACTCATCGTCACTAACAAGCTAACCCAACAAAATTCAAAAAGCAACACAAGTTTACCACACCAGAACGAAGAACACACAACTCTGGCCAACTTCGACCATATACAGCCATCACATACCTCATCGACCATCTTTTGCAACAAAACATGCAACTTTGATTCATGCAACAGTGACCTTAACGAATAGCTCAGGTGAATGCAAAGAAGAATAAGAGCTAACTCTATATTTCAACAGATCGATAACATAACAAGCTTCCAGTGACCAGAAAACAAGGTAGCGTGGGTTCTAGGCTTTTTTCCCCTCAGCCAGTGTAGTTGTTCAGGAGACGCAAACATTAGATCCTTCATCCTTATATGGAAACTCTAGCAGATGACGAGACTATATCCAGATCGTTTTTAAGCAGGTGACGAACTCATGTTTTCAAGCATCTTTAGATCCAGGCAGCATAGGCTTTCAGATCGCGATGATAGTTTATAATTGAGGAAGACGTGGTTTTATTTTCAGTTAGAAATTTTTAAGGTTTTTTAAAGACGAGATTTATTATAAAGCAATGTATTTGGAGGAGAACAAAGTTTTGAAGCAGATGAATTCCTTTGTCCCCTTGCTCCTGTCCCCCTGTCCTCAATCAATTGACAGCCACACTTTAAAATTATTTAATTCATACGCGAGACGCACCATACAAAATAGAGAATGTTAATGAAAAATTAATAGTTTGAATGTAGTGAGCAAAAAAATTATGCAATTTTCATTTTAGTCCATCTTTTATTTAGTTTTGAGTGAAAATTTATGAGAAGGGCATACTAACACATAATAATTAAAATTTAGGCCTTTCTTCTGTTTTATTTAAAAATATGGCATGCGTTTAAATATAAGCCTTATGTTGAGAATAAAACTCATTTTTTTAATAATCTGTAAAGAAATTTATACCCTTTGCATAATTATTTTATTAATTAATTAAATTAAATCAAATCAACACCAAAAATTATAAAGTTTCTTTGCTAAACTTTTTAAAATATTTCATTAAAAAATGACTAATATATTGTTACTTTATCGTGTGAAAAATAATTAAATCTTGTTCTAATTTTTCTTGTTGTAAAAATTATATGATTTTTCATTATATTTTCTTATTTAATTACAAGATTTTACTAAATATACAAAAAAAAATTAGTTTCTTATTTCAATACAAGATCATGCTCTGCTTTAGAATGACTTCTAATACACTAATGAAAATTTTATTCACGATACTGATATTTATCAGTTTTGATACATATACAGATACATACAGATATATACATGTATACATATATCTATGTACATGTATATATGTACACACACACACATACACATGTGTGCGTGTTTATGCATACATACATACATTTGTGTGTGTATCAATTTTGTGACATGTAATAAATTGCTTTGATTTGGATATAAAACTATGTTCATTCTTAGAAAGTCATTTGATACAACATCATATACGTTAAACTAAAATTTCATATTATAATAATATTTATCGGTTTTGATACTTACATACACACATACATATACATAAAAGTATGTTTATGTATATAGACACAAACACACACACAAATGTGTGTGTATCAGTTACGTTAAACCAATTTTCATTTATGATACTGATATTTATCAATCTTTATACATCTTTACATTGACATTTATTAGAATTAAGACATGTAAAAAAATAATTTTGATTTGAATATAAAACTACGCTCACGCTTAAAAGTGTCGTATTATATTATGAATCATCAGTTTTATATATATATATATATATATGTTATGATAGCCGTATCTAGCTTTTGAACTTGAATATTATATTATACTTGGTTAAAAAATAACTTATGATACGCCGAACTTAAATTTTGTTTATATGATACTGATATTTGCCATCATTGATGAATATATATGCGTAAGAGTGTGTGTATATATATCAGTTCTCACAAAGAAACACACACATGCATGTATGAGTGCATGTGTATATATATATATATAAAAGTTTTGATACATGTAACCAATTTTGTTTTGAACATAAAACTATGCTCAGCTTTAAAATGACTTCTAATACATTAAATCAAATTTTCTTTCATGATAGTAATATTTATCAAACTTGATACATACATATGTGTACGTACATATAGACACATACAAACACACACACACACACACATATATATATATATATCTATATGCGTGTGTGTGTTTTTTTAATACATGTATATATGCGTTCTTATGTATGCAATAACTATTATGATACATATATTTATCAGATTTGATGTATAACTAATAATTTTTTTTGATTTTTTGTGAAATATGACGGCGGATTTTAATTTATTTTTTTGAACGTAAAAATATATTCTTAACATATAGATACATAGACATATATATATGTACATATACATGTACATATATACATGCGTACGTGTACACATATATCTATGTATATGTACACGCGTACACACGTATACACACAAATGTACATATACATACATATACACACACATACATATATAATACATATACATACATACATACATACATATATGTATGTATGTATGTATCAATTTTGAGACATGTACTAAATAGCTTTGATTTGAATATAAAACCATGTTCAATTTTAAAAATGTCATTTGATACAACATCTTATACGTTAAACTACTATTTCATACGGTGGATTTTAATTTTTTTTAAACGTAAAACTATATCCTTAACATATACATACACACACATATATATGTACATGTAGATGTACATATTTACGTATGTACGTGTATACATACATATATATGTATGTATGTTTATGTATACACGTACACACGTATATATGTACATATATATGTACATATATATATGTGTGTGTATACACAAATGCACATATACATGTATACACACACAAATGCACATATACATATATATGCATACATACATACATAAATATATACATTACACACACACACACACATTTATCAATTTTGAGACATGTACTAAATAGCTTTGATTTGAATATAAAACCATGTTCAATCTTAAAAATATCATTGATACAACATCTTATATGTTAAACTACTATTTATATATATAATAATAATATTTATCAGTTGTGTGATACATACATACACACATACAGACACATATAAGTATGTTTATGTATATAAACACACATGCAATACACACACATAAGTATGTTTATGTATATAGACACACACGCAATATATATGTACGTATGTATTAGTTACATTAAATTAATTTTTCATTTATGATACTAGTATTTATGAACCTTTATACATCTTTACACCGAAATATATCAAATTTAAGACATGTAAAAAAATAATTTTGATTTACATATAAAACTATGCTCACGCTAAAAAAATATCATATGATAAAATGAACCAAATTTCACTTATGATACTGATATTATCAGTAATATAAGTATAAGTTTTGATACACGTATCCAGCTTTCTAACTTGAATATTATATTATACTTAGTTAAATAGTTACTTTTGACAGACCAATCTCAAATTTTATTTATATAATACTGATATTTATCATCATTGACGAATGTATATACATAAAAGTGCATGTGTGTATCAGTTCTGACAAAAAACACACATATGTATGTATGATAGAGAGAGCGAGAGTGTGTATAAGTTTTTGATACATGTAAGTAATTTTGATTTGAATATAAAATTATGCTCAGCTTTAAAATGACTTTTGATTCGTTAAATCAAATTTCATTTATGATACTGATATTTATCTTACTTTATACATATGTATGTGTACGTACATGTGTGTGTGTGTGTATATATATATATATATATATTTGTGTGTGTGTTTTAATACATGTATATAAAGGTTTTCATGTATGCGTATGACTATAATGATATATATGTTTATTGGTTTTGATGTATAACTAATGGAAAAAATTGATTTTTTTGGTGAAATGTGATGGCGGATTTTAATTTATTTTTTTGAATGTAAAAATATCTTTGTAACATAATCAGTGGATCTGTTTTAAATTAAGCATTGTTATAATCATCAAACTATCAAAAAGGTTCTTATGTATGCGTATAACTATAACAATACATATGTTTATCGATTTTAGTGAATAACTAATGGAAAAAATTGATTTTTTTGTGCAATATGACGGTGGATTTTAATTTATTTTTTTGAATGTAAAAATATCTCCTTAACATAATAATTGGATTTGTTTCAAACTAAGCATCATCGTAATCATCAAACTATCAAATGGGTTTTTATGTATGCATATAACTATAATGATACATATATTTATCGATTTTGGTGTATAATTAACGGGTAAAATTGATTTTGTTAGTGAAATATGATGGTGGAATTTTTTTTTTTTGAATGTACGAAAATATTTTTAACATAATAAGTGGATCTATTTCAAATTAAGGATTGTCATAATTACCAAACTATCAAAAGGTTTCTTATGTATGCATATAACTACAAATACGTACATTTATTGATTTTGAAGTGTAACTAATGCAAAAATTGAACTTTTTTATGGAATATGACGGCAGATTTTAATTTATTTTCTTAAATGTAAAATATCTTCTAAACATAATAAGTGGATACATTTTAAATTAATAATTGTCATAACTATCAAACTACCAAAAGAGTATTAAACTACTTTTATTAAATTGGAGGCCTCAATTTATAAATGTATAACAATGGGACCTATAAAATAAATAGATTATAAAGTAGGCCCCTTCGACCGAAAGACACTGGTTTTGAATCACGGTTTATTAGTTGTTTTTGTATTTTTCTAAACTTCTAATCTCTAGATTCATCTAGGATTTAGCTACAGGGTTTGTAGTCCAGGGATTCTTCACTTGGAAATAAAGTCAAGGTACGGTTACCTAGCATAGGGCTAGTATATTCAAGTTAGAAAGGGTTGCAAGTTTACAAATATTGTATCTAGTAGTAATATTGGGGGTAAAAGTGACCACTAACGGGTTAGTGGTTGAAGCTGGGCCTTGCTCTTTATTTTTATGTTTATATTTTTGCATTTTTTACCTGTTTATACAAAAAATTTAAATACCCTATTCAACCCCTATCTAGGGTATATTGCATGATCCTAACAAGTAGTATTTGAGCGGGTTGATAGGAAAAATATGATATTATGCCTCACATTAGTTATAGTGTTAGCGAGAGTTAGTTCATTTTTAGACTACCCATTTTTAACATAACATATTTTTCGTATTAGAAATCTAGAATGGAATTTCATTTAAAATATGTTAATATTTAAATTTGGGATATCACTGAAACGGTTTGGATATGGCAGATAGGAATAATTTTTCACTTAATGCTAATACAATGAACATTCCTATCACTAGACTTGATAAATCTAAATTTAACCATGTGTCCCTTTGTTTAATTGAACAGAAATTCTGGAACACACTCAATGCAATGTAAAAAAGTCAACAATAATGAGGAACTTTCCAAAGTTGATTGAATAGCAGAACGTAATTGATAGAATTTGTAAAGGATGAATCAGATAATGACGGCATAATCGATGATGATGACGACTCAACAAATGATGAAATAAGTTATTTTTTATATAAAGATTTACCTCTCATGTGTCATGAATTAATCAGAACCGTTGAAGGTCTATAACTGAAAAGTAACAAATTGAAATTTGAAAAATCGAAGTTGCTTTAGAAAAATAATAAATTGGAAAGTAAATTTGAAAACATTAAAAGAAACTCAAAATTTCAATTGCAAAAAATGCTTGAAATACAAGAAAATTTTTGTTCGCTTCAATGAAAATATCCAAATGCTTGAAAATGAATTTTTTTTAAAGGAAAGCAAAACTGAGTTGATTATCAAGAATAACATTTAAAGAAAAAGGTGGAGAATCTTTAAATGTTTGAAAATTTCAGGTGTGAAAAACATGAAATGTTTGAAAACGAAAATTTGATGAAAACAAAGATAATTTTACATGGGTTAGAAAAAGAAAGTGATTAACTTGAAAATTTCGAAAATTTTGAATGAGGAAAATGTGCGGATTTTGAAAATGGACCGATTGACACTAAAGAAAATTTTAAAATACTTCAAAACAAAGACGTGATTCTAAAATATAGAAAGACTGAAATTATTCATAAAGATCACGAATTGGAAATGAAGATTGAAAAATCAAGGATCATGAAAAACTTGAATATGGAAAACGTGAACTTTTCGAAAAAGAAATTCTTGACATTAGGACTAAAATAAAAGAGCTCGAACATGAAAATATGACCTGAAAAAGAAATGATTCTGAAAAGGGAGAAATTCTGTAATCGTTGTTCAAAATTAATAAATGAACACAATCATTTAAAATCCAAAGTCAGTGATCTCGAGTTGAATCTTCGAAAATTCTCCACGGGAGAAAAATTATTTAACATGTTATTAAGAAATCAACTCTTTGTGAATAATTGAAAAGGACTTGGATTTGAAAAAGTATCATAAATAAATGAATAATAACACGACCAAGGGAAGAAGTGTGTTTTCCAAATGCTTGAAGTATGCAAAATTAGACATTGTCATGATAATTGTCAAAATATAAATAAACAAGTCAGATAAATTTGGGTTCTTAAGGGTATAGTTGTTAATATTTACGGTTTGTTATATAAACAAATTTAGGTACCAAAGATTTCAAACATAAATAAATGTGGTCCTACATCTTTTTCTAGGCCACCCGCTTCTTTTAATGTGTAGGTATAAAGACGAGCTAAGGAGCAACTATGATGGACGCAGATTTCAAGTTGTTCTACATATTTATTGAGTGATAATTGCAATGTTCCTTAGCTTAGAAAAATGAAATGGATATCCATGCACTTTGGACAACAATGGTAAAGATGAATGCAACTTCAAAGGTAAGTAAAGCTATGATTTCAGAACTCTACTTTTGTTTTGAGTTCTGATTTTATGACACTACTGTATTAAAATTGTCGTAATTTAAGCTTTGAAACTCCAATTTGTAAAACTCAATATGTTTTGGAAAATAGATAGAGAAAACTACAAGTTTTATGTTTTGAGTTTTTTTCTAGATTATGATCTTAAATAATTGAAAAACTGCAAATAATTCAATACAATGTTTGAAACATGTTACAGAACTTTCTAATACAACTGTAGTATTTTGACGATAAATTTTACTTGATATTCTGATTTATAAAATTGAAGAGTTTTGAAAACCTTATAGAAATTCTATAATTTTCACTCTTTGAGATTTTGACAATTCATCTCATAAATTCTTGATAAACTGCATTCAAGTTGATATTTAGTTAATAAACACCACATAATTGTTTTAGCACAGAACACCGCATAATTGTTTTAGCACAGCTATAGTTAACCAATCATAACTTGAATAATGTAACTTTGATTTCTAAAATTCTTGAAGTTTTCGAAAGCTCATAGATAACACTATAACTTCTATGTTTTGGGTTTTTGCTGATTCATTTCATAAAATCTTGGAAAATAGTAATCAATTCAACACATTGCTTGGAAAGTGTTTTTGAGATTTAAACAAGCTGTAGTATTTTAGACATAACTTTTAATCTGTTTGTCATTTTGACTTGAAACCAATTTTTTTGATTTGCAATTTTAAATATCTGTAACTTTAATTTCTTATGCTAAATCAAATTATGGACTTAAAATTTTCAAATAATGGAAACAGATTTATTTTTCAAAATAGCGATGGTCAGTGTTTGAAAAATGAGAATAAGGTTTGATGTGCATATGATTGTGAAATTTTTATATTATACTGCGTTTTACACTTTGAATGATGATTGAAAAATCATATGTTCGAGAGTCTTTGGTTTTGTGCTTCATTTTTGAGACAAATGATTTTGCTGAGAAATTCGAACATTGGAGCTGATTCGATCGACACCGTGGGGTATGCCGTATGCTAGTTTGATGAAGTTTATTTTTTTCATGCTTGACATCGATGGTGAGAGTTTGACAGGCCAGACATAAAACTTGAGTTTGAGGAATTCTTGTAGACTGAAGGGGCGATTTCAATCCTCGTGAATGGACTAACAAGTGGTATCATGATAGGATAATTTGTTCTTTCTTGCCAGAACATCTGGTATTAGCTTTTACCTTTGTGATTCCTCCAGCCTGATATTTTTGAAATCTCATATGTTTCATAAATTGACTTATATTTCACACATTGCTTTTCACACCCATACGGAGAGCTTACGTTTTTTTCTTTCATTTTATTGATTTTTTTTAAAATGGAAAAATCCAAAATTATGTTTTTTATTTTCTTAGATATTCTGTTTTGCAAAACTCAGAAAATCTAAAAGTATGTTTTTTCTTTCTTAAGATTTTTTTGCCCTCCATTTTTATTTAAGATGTGAATATTTTGAAATCGTACATTTTGGCTAAATCTTTGACATGGGTTTTCGATGAGAAATTTCTTTTGATAGGACAATCTTGACTAGAGAATTTTTTTACTTGAAAATGTTTAAACTTCTTGAGATTATATTTTTTTTAAATGCTTAACATGACTTTTTGGAAATAAGTTTGTGAAATGATAATTTTTTTTTGAAAATTTCGAGCTTTGTGATGTAATCATTTGAGATAAGCCTTTGATTTTTGTTTCTATATATTAATGTGTATACCCTTAGACCATATGCTCCTTTTACACAAATCGCCATAAAATAAATTCATTAGTTATGTTCAAGATTAGAATATAAAACTTCAAATATTTTTGGGATATTTACAAAGAATTTACTTTAAAATCATATCAGATCTATTGGGCTTTCTTATATCATTTTCAAAGTATTGGTATTGATTGCATAGATGATCAAGGATATTGCATTTTGTACTTTATTAAATAATGACATTATGGTATGTTTTTATGATTGAGCATGCTTTAAAGTTACTACTTTTTTATTATTGCATATCCAGCATCATCTCTGAATCTACCTTTTGATATTCATATTCTATTGACTTATATTTTTTGGTTTTTATGCTAATGTTGGCTAAATTGACATACCCAAAATTTATTGTTGAGGGCTTTTGGAAATTAATAAAAATAAAATACATAATATAACAAACTCCCTAAACCCTTGTGTATACTCTTAGACCATGTGCTCATTTCACACAAATGACTTATATTTTTTTGTTTTTATGCTAGTGTTGGCTAAATTGACATACCCAAAATTTATTATTGAGAGCTTTTGGAAATTAATAAAAATAGCATATATGATATAACGAATTTCTTAATCCCCTCCAGCATGACTATGAAATAGTTGTGTCAGTTTATCAAGCAACGCCCATTCTCAGCTAAAAGACCTTGCGACAATGAATGGATGAAAGATTCTTGATCTCATTTAGGACGAGTTAGGGATAAGTTTTAACTAAAAAATTCTTTTTAGACACATTCATTTTCATTTAAGAGACCTCGCTAAAATGTATGGATGGAAGTGACTTGATTTCATAATGAATTAAAAAAATAAGCCAGTTAATTAAGAAATATCTTATGTGCTATGTCATTTGAACCTCGCTACATATAAATAAACTTATTTTTTATCACGTTCTTTTCACTCATGGGATATGACTTTGATCAATATAAGTACTATGATTTATTGTGGACTTTTCGTTAAATATTTAACGCCATGTTTTGAACGAGTTTCCTCATTCACTTTCTTACCGTGTTAATTTGATATTTATACTTTTGATGAAAACAAAAAGGGAAGAAAGTGGTTAAGATTTGGTGATATTGTGAATCCATCGTTAATATTTTAGAAATATTATTTATTTAATATTTTATTCTCGAACATACATGCCATATAGATAAGGGGCATGTCAACAGGGGGAGCATATTTTATATATTGAGACATTGTGCTATGTTTTTAAATTTTATGACATTGAGTACACACTCAACACGCTTTACACCTATCAAATCTTAACTTGTTTTAATTTTTATCAAAAGGGGGAGATCATAAAATTATAACAATTATTGATTTTGTTTGATGATAACAAAGAATTATTTGCTACTAATATTTTTGATTGAGTGCGTTACAAATACAATATCAAAATATAATCGATGTTTAAAATAGCAACGACTGTGTATTAAAGAAGTTCATCATTTGATATGTTAAATGAATATGAGAACCCAAAAGTGGTATGAAGTAGTTTTATATGGTGCAACAAGGTACAATAACTACAAGTACAAATTTAATTAAAAAAAGAGGTTCACTAATTAATAAATGGAATGATTTAAATTTGAAACATATCTTCTTATCCAATCAAAGCAACAAATGTGATTCTACATTCATCGCTAATGAAGAAATCAAACAAAATGGGAAAAAAATACCACATTTGAATTAATCAAATATAATGTATTCTCAAGTAATGAATTACAATATATATTAAAATATTCTTTTCGTATAAACGTACGGAATGCAAACCAAAATTTTATACATTAGAGAGATTCCTTCTTCTTTTAGTATGGATTTCAATTTTTAAAAAAGGAAATAGATATATTTGCTTCGTTCAAATAGTGATTATATAATATAGTTATTTTAGCAAGTACAATTTCCTAAATAATTCAATTTGGTCATTCATTATCTTTTATCGGATGCAAAAACAAAAGGCGCTTTCTTTATATCAAAAACTCTATCCGATCGACAAGCCTTAGGTATTGTTTGCAAGCTCAACGTCCCCCGTTTACATTGGAGGCGCGTCTGATGCCCAAAAATAAACCCCGTTGCCAGCCCCGTTGAGTTGAATGCAAGAATAAGGTACGTTTTACATTATGTTAATTATAAAATCTAAATTTAAATAAATTTCTAAAATTAATAACCTATGTAAATGAGGTCTGTTTGAGACACAGTTTTTGCGTTGCGATCGTATCAAAGTGTTATACATTATAAAGTTGGTTTTAACTTAATCTGAGTAATTTATAATTTTAAAACATACATTTCACATACTACTTTCAGATTCTCCGCTCAAATACCCCGTTCGCACATAAATGCATTTCACGTTCACTAAGTTCCACGCTCAAATGACCTGCTTAAATACCCAATTTCCGTTCGTTGCAAACGCACCGTTTTCAATGAAGAGCTTCTTAGCACCACCTCATCAACTATCAGATCATCTTCAATATCCTTTGATCAATACACAATCAGTATGGTCAATTAGATTTCAACCATTACAAAATCTTAAGAAATATCTTGAATCTCTCAAAAGATAAGTGAACAAAACTCACATTAGCCAAAGAATCAATTCGAAGCAATATCGGTAAGCATATTAGTTTTCAACCTACAAACCCATCAAGCAACATAAGTAAACTCGGGTTCTAATCATCTCCACAACTGAAACAACTTATCATCATGGGAATTCATCATCACAAACCAACTGAATACAACAAAATTCAAAAAGCAACACAAGTTCACCACATCTGAATAAAGAACACACAACTCCGACCAACTTCAACCATACACAGCCATCACCTATATCATTATCCATCTTTAACAACAAAGCATGCAACTTTTATTCATGCAGCAATGGCCTCAAAGAACAGCTTAGGCGAACACAAAAAAAGCAAAGAACTAACTCTAGATTTCAGCAAATCTAGAATGCATTGAGCTTTAAGCAGTGACCATAAAACATGGTAGTGCAGTGTTCAAAGCAGTGTTTTTTCTCTCCGGCAATATAGTTGTTCAGGCAACACAAACATTAGATCCAAATTCAGCAATTTCAGCAGGCAATGAGACTATTTCAAGATCATCATCATGTAGGTGAAGGACTCACATTTTCAAGCATCTTCAAATCCAAGCGGCACGAGCTTTTAGATCGCGGTAGTAGTTTATAGCCGAGGAGGAGGTGGTTTTATTTTCAGTCATTGATACTTTTAAGGCGTTGTTTTAAGAAGATGAGATTTATTATAAATCACTGTATTTTGAGGAGAACAAAATTTTTAAAGAGAAAATGGACGAGGGTCGGGTATTTGACAGCACATGAAGAAAAAAATAAAAGGGGCAATTTTCATTTCAATCCATCTTTTATTTGGCTTTGAACCACATTTTATTTAGTTAGTTGTTTTTGTATTTTTATTTTTTCAACTTTTGAACACTAGATTCATTTAGGATTGAGCTACATGGCTCTTAGTTCGAGTATTCTTAACTTGGAAATAAAGTCGAGGAAGAGTTACTAGATGTAGGATTAGTATATTAAGGTTGGCAGAGATTGCAGGTTTATAAGTGTTTGAAGCGGTCAAATATTTAATTCTAGTATTATTCTTGAGGGCAACAATAAATGCTAATGGGTTAGTGGATGAAGCTGGTTATATCTTTGTGTTCTTTATTTTTTGCATTTACTTTCATATTTTATTTTACCTAGTTATTTGGAAAAAAATTAAATATCATATTCACCCCCTCTAGGATATGTTTTACGATCCTTACAACTGCTATCCCACACATAGTCCTGCCACCTAGTGTATGTCCATCTATAAAGGTGTTGAGTGCTAGAGTGAAACTAAGTCTGACTGCCCTCCCTTAGTTTGGATAAAGCATTAGGAATGGCCCAGCGTGAGATCGAACCTTAAACTTAAATCTTTTTTTATTCATAACTATCTTGCTTGTATTTTGTTTTACATGCTATGCTCTTCTTTATTCTATGTACGATTTATCTAAGAACTTCTAGCTCTTTTTTGTTTGTGTAGTGGTTTAGATCCACTTATCCATGCTTGATGAGTCGAGCAGGACACCAAGGCCACTAGCCGGATTGCCCAACATCAAGCCAGCATCATTCCTCCTCCAACATCCGAGGCCGACTACACCCGCCCAGCAGTCTTCAGGACCATTTTCTAGGATCATGGATATCGAACCTTCCACCTCAGCGGTAGAGGACATCAGGCACACTATGGTCCACGTACTAAGATAGGGATTGGCGTTTCACCTTTATCTTTGAGAAGTAATGTGAGCTGGTGGATGGTGAGAGTAAGCCTTATGACTTTGACCACATTGACTTCACTTAGGAGTCGGACCAAATATGGTTAAATGAGTTGTTCCACACCTTGGCTGGAATATCAACTTAAATCATGGACTATTCGCACAACCTAAGTCAAGGCGGCCATGCCATGACATCAAGGTAGTCCTTGACATAGATGTCCTAGAGGCTTTCTTGGTAAGTTCATCAAAATTTTCATTATTTTAGGTCCCTATTGTTGTTTTTTCTCTGATTTTACCTCCTTTTGCTGGTTATTGCTCGCCTCTCTCAGGATCTGATATAAGATGGTTGATCTAAAAAAGCAAACTTTGGAGAAGGAGAAAACTAGGGATGTTGATAAGAGGATGAGGAATAAAGCCAAGAAGGAGAGGCAGAGGGAGATGACATCCTAAGAGTTGGTCAAGAATGCTCAGGTGGAAATCGTCCCACTCTACTAGAACCTAGAAAAGGAGGTGCGACTTCTCAAGACTCATTTGGGGGAGACCAGAAATGAGGTTGATAGCCTCAAATCTTCTGTTCTCCAACATGAGAACTGTTTAACTACCATAGAGATCAGGGAGGTGGTGAAGAAGTATGTGGAGAAGGCAAACAATGAATAGATCGATCACATAACCATGATGTAGAAGAAGTTCATTGCCTCAAACTACCGCCTTCCATTGGTTTGCACCTTTGTCACCCTAGCTTTGTTTGAGGTGTTTCATAGGGAGGTGGCCAATGAGATGATTAGGGGAGGGCACCTCTTTCGGCTATCATAACTCTAGCACAGATAGCTTCCCTGGCCAAATGCTCGAGCAGCCAGGTCCCCGAGCCCAAGGTCCCATAGGAGATGACCCATGATGATGATTGACATATATTAATATATATTAATGTACATTCAAATACGTTATCTTGTAATAGGCTTAACTCATTTTGTCCCTAAATACTTTGTTATAAATGAAATATTTCTTTTTGTTTAATTCTTTGTTCTCTCATACATCTATACTTGCGTATTTATGTTCTACACTTATATGCATATGTTTCCATGTTTTTTATTTATGTATTTGTCAATTCTTTTACATATTGTATTGTTTTTGTGTATAGGAAGCTTCCATGGTGCCCTATAAAGTATGGTTACTAATACTACATAATAAAACACCTGTAAAAACATAAAACACTAGTACAAATTTTAATTTTTTTAAACTTAGCTTGGTAGCTTGTCCCAATCTTAGTCGGGGTGGATGTTGAACGAACGACTTTAGTGTTGACAATTCTAAAGAGATGAATGAAATATACTTTAGTCCCACATTGGCAAAATGAAAGATTAAATTGTGTATATATGTAGGATCCTCATTCCCTATATTGGCCCTTAGGGTCAGGTAATTTTGTGCGAGAGGGAGGACCCAAATCTGATGAACACACGCCGCCCGCCCGTCCCTTACCGAACCGGGCCAGGCTTGGGCTTGGTATGAAATCTTATTTTTGCTACAAAAAACACTGCAAATTTCGACGGGTTTTTTGGCTACGGTAACAGTAACAACCAGATACGGGCGCGGCTCGTTTAAATTTGAATTGAATACGGGTGCGACCCGTTGGAAGAATAAAGGGATGCCGTTTTTTCAAGAACGGATATATTTTTGAACGGACGCAACCGTGACCGTTCGGCAACTATAAATTAGTGACGGATCCTGATCAAATCACTAACTAATTCAACAGTTCTTCTTCTTCCCCGACTTGCTTTCTTCGGTCAGTTCATTTCTGTTGCCATCATCGACTCAGACTGACATACTCCTTACAGTCTCGTGCGGTTTCGTCGGTTGTATCCTGGGAGACTTCGAATTAAAGTCTTAAGGCGATTGTCACGACAAGCCTCCGACGTACTTTGGTATTCTTCTTGATTTCAATTACTGATATACCAAATCTGTGACGGATAAAACTGTTGCAGTTTGCTTGAACACGTTTAAAGTGTTGCTGTTTGGATGTTGTAACATATAATACTGTTGCATTGCGTTTTGTAGTAACGCAGGCTGTTGCATTCTGTTTTGAATCAATAATACCTACATCTTAAGACTTTAAATTTGTTTTGGTTCAAACATAGATGGCGGCAGAACAAATGTCAATCAAGACAGCGAATTTAAACAAACCAGACCCATTCAAGGGAGACGGAGACGATTTTCTGACATGGCAGAGTCAGATGCTCTTTTATCTCACAACCCTTGGTCTACAGAAGTATCTTGATGAAGATGAACCGGTGCCACCTACACCAGGCAAAACCACTGCGTCAACTGAGAATGCTAATATTGATGCATGGAGGCACTCAGATTTCTTGTGCAGAAATTACATCCTTAACTGTTTGGATAAGGTTTTGTACAAAGTTTATCAGCCACTCAAGACTGCGAAAGCTCTCTGGAATGCGCTGAATGCAAAGTACAAAACGCAAAACGTGAGCCTGAAAAAGTTCATAGTTGACAAGTTCATGGACTACAAGATGGTAGATTCGAAATCTGTCACAGCACAACTGCATGAACTTCAGATTATTATTCATGAATTGCAAGCAGAAGGCCACGAAGTTGGTGAATCCTTTTTGGTTGAAGCAATCACTGGAAAGTTGCCACCATCTTGGAAGGACTACCGCAATTATTTAAAGCACAAAAAGAAGGAGATATCCTTACAAGACCTCATCGTCAGATTGAAGATCGAGGCAGATAATCGCGGAGTCACTAAACCAAGAAACGAAGAAGCTTTTGTTGCAGAAGGGGCAAAGAAAAAAGGAAACCCTAACAAAAACAAAAAGAAAAGGAAGGCGCCAGAAACCAAACAAAATGATCAGAAGCCGTCCAAGAAGTTCAATGGGCAGTGTTGGGTTTGTGGCAAGTCTGGACATCAAGCAAAGGATTGCAGACACAAGAAACAGAACAATTCTGAAGCAAATGTGGTGGAAAACATGGATATTGACGGATCTAATTTTTCTGGAGTTGTGTCAGAATGCAATCTAGTCCAGAATCCTTCTCAGTGGTGGTTTGACACAGGTGCTACACGTCACGTGTGTTCGGAAAAGTCCATGTTCTCCACTTACAACAAACTCGATCATGAAGAAAAACTGTACATGGGCAACTCTGCAGTGTCAATGATTGAGGGCAGCGGGAAGGTAATCCTCAAGTTCACATCTGGTAAAACTATTACGCTGAATGATGTGCTTCATGTTCCAGACATCCGCAAGAATTTGATCTCTGGACCTATACTCTTGAAGAAAGGCTTCCGAATGGTCTTTGAGTCAGATAAAGTTGTTCTGTCCAAGGCTGGAATCTATATAGGGAGAGGATATTTGTGTGATGGCCTATTTAAGGCCAATGTAGCCGTAATCGGCAATAATAATGTGTATTGTAATTCCGAAATAAATAAAAAGGAAGTTTCTTATGTTGTCGAGTATGATACTTTATTATGGCATGAAAGATTAGGACACATAAACTTTCGGAAAATGAAAAAACTTGCAAATATGGATTTAATTCCAAAATTTCAAGTAGATAAAAGATACAAATGTGAGACATGTGTAGAAGCAAAAATGGTCAAGAAACCATTTCATACCATTGATAGAAGTACTGAACCATTACAAATGATTCATACTGACTTATGTGATTTCAAAAACTTACCTACAAGAGGAGGGAAAAAATATTTTATCACATTTATTGATGACCATACAAGATATTGCTACGTATATCTTTTAAATAGTAAAGATGAAGCAATTACATCTTTTATAAAATATAAGGCTGAAGTAGAAAATCAGCTAAATAAAAAGATCAAGATACTGAGATCTGATCGGGGTGGAGAATATGAGTCTCCATTTGAACAGTTCTGTGCCGAAAATGGTATAATTCATCAAACAACAGCTCCATATTCACCACAACAAAATGGTGTAGCCGAGAGGAAGAACATAACATTAAAAGACATGATTACTGCCATGCTTTTAACTTCTGGTCTACCGACGAACTTGTGGGGGGAAGCCTTAAATATGTCTAATCACATATTAAACAAAGTTCCTCATAATAAAACAGGAACAATTCCATATGAGATATGGAAAGGACACAAACCAAGTTTTAAATACCTCAAAGTGTGGGGGTGCTTGGCAAAAGTTCCAGTTCCGCCTCCCAAGAAAGTCAAACTTGGACCAAAAACAATAGATTGTTACTATTTAGGGCCAGCCCAAAATAGTAGTGCCTATAGATTTTTGGTATTCAAGTCTGATATAGCTGATATTCATGTAAATACAATCATGGAATCTAGAGATGCCTCATTCTTTGAAGACGTGTTTCCTCACAAAAGGAATGAAGGGAATAATGTCCCTAAAAGGACAAGAGAAGAATCAAGCAATTCACATGAAGATGAAACTCATCATGAGATTGAGGAAATTCAACCAAGAAGAAGCGTAAGGGCTAGGACTTCCAAGACATTTGGTTCGGATTTTTTCACATATGTGTTAGAACATGAACCTCAAACGCACAAGGAAGCAATGTCATCTTCTGAATCTTCATGTTGGAAAGAAGCAATCCAAAGTGAGATTGATTCAATTCTAAGTAATAAAACTTGGGAAATTGTTAATATTCCACCTGGAATAAAACCTATTGGCTGTAAATGGATTTTTAAGAAGAAAATGAAAGCAGATGGTTCTATCGACAAGTATAAAGCCAGATTAGTAGCCAAAGGATATCGTCAAAAAGAAGGAGTAGACTTTTTTGATACATATTCGCCGGTAACACGAATAACCTCTATAAGAATGTTAATACCAATTGCATCCATCTATAATCTAGAGATTCATCAAATGGATGTAAAAACAGCATTCTTAAATGGAGATCTCGATGAGGAGATCTACATGGAGCAACCTGAAGGTTTTGTTTCCAAAGGAAATAAACACAAAGTCTGTAGATTAGTAAAATCATTATACGGACTAAAACAAGCTCCAAAACAATGGCACGCAAAATTTGATAGTGTCATAATGAGAAATGGGTTTCGTATAAATGAATGTGACAAATGTGTTTATTATAAACAAATTGGACAATCATATGTGATGATTTGTTTATATGTAGACGATATGTTAATATTTGGTCCAAATACTCAGGTAATAGAAACCATAAAGAAGATGTTAACTAGCAATTTCGATATGAAAGATTTAGGAGTTGCAGACGTTATTTTGGGAATCAAAATAATAAGAACTCCTAATGGAATTGAATTGTCTCAGTCACACTATGTAGACAAAGTGATTGAAAAATTCCAAGACTATGGAATTAAAGGAGTGAGAACACCTTTTAATCCATCAGAAGTACTGCATAAAAACACTAATGAGAGTGTGATGCAACTGGAATACTCTCGTGTAATAGGATGTCTCATGTATCTCATGAATTGCACAAGACCAGATATAGCTTATGCAGTAAGTCGACTGAGCAGGTATACAAGCAATCCAGGAAAGGAACATTGGAAAGCACTAATGAGAGTGCTTGGATATTTAAAAAATACCACAAATTATTCCTTACATTATGGAAAATATCCTGCCGTCTTAGAAGGATATAGTGATGCAAACTGGATTGCTGATTCAGAGGAATCAAAATCAACAAGTGGTTATGTATTTACCCTAGCAGGGGTAGCAGTGTCATGGAAATCTACTAAACAAACATGCATAGCTCGATCCACTATGGAATCAGAGTTCATCGCTTTAGATAAAGCAGGCGAAGAAGCAGAATGGCTTCGTCACTTTTTAGAAGATATTCCATTTTGGCCTAAACCTGTACCGGCCATATGCATACACTGTGATAATCAAGCTGCGCTAAGCAGAGTGCACAACTTTGTGTATAATGGAAAGTCACGACATATTCGTCGACGCCATAACACAGTCAGGCAGTTACTCTCAAATGGAACTATTTCCATAGATTATGTGAGAACAAATGATAACCTAGCGGATCCATTTACTAAAGGTTTATCAAGAGAGAAAATTGACTGCGCATCGAGGGGAATGGGTTTAAAAGCCTAAACCAAAAAGAGTTATCTTAAACGGAAACCTATCCTAGCGACTGGAGATCCCACGGACTAGGATCAATAGGCAAACCAGTTCTGAGTAACTCAAGACGTAATGCATTTGCTTGGACATAGTCCAACTCCATTCCTATGGTGCACAATATAAATGCATGCCTACAGAAGTATTTAAAGGTTAAAACTATGTTTTTTTAATGATGACCATATCTTGAATATAACAAGTGGAGTATATGTAGGATACTCTTAATGGTTGCGATCACCTATGTTAGTGTGAGCTGGGTCGGCTCTATGAGAATATTAAAGGCTTTTATTCTCTATAAACACTCGCAGAACCAAATTTGTTCAGGACCGAAATGAACACAACCAAGAGATTGGAGGAGAATGGAAACAATGCTTAGTTAATCTTATTGTCTAGTTATACAATAAACGGCAGACGGTTCAAGATGAAATAATTCACCGATTAGCCAAGTATATCCGATGAGTGTTAACAAGGGAAAGTTCAAAGTGAAACATCTACTTATCCTTCAAAAGTATTATTCCATACGTAGTCTGAGATATTCCACTTTGATGTGGGGGAAAAGTATATTGTCATTCATGTGGGGGATTGTTGACAATTCTAAAGAGATGAATGAAATATACTTTAGTCCCACATTGGCAAAATGAAAGATTAAATTGTGTATATATGTAGGATCCTCATTCCCTATATTGGCCCTTAGGGTCAGGTAATTTTGTGCGAGAGGGAGGACCCAAATCTGATGAACACACGCGCGCGCACGCCGCCCGCCCGTCCCGTACCGAACCGGGCCGGGCTTGGGCTTGGTATGAAATCTTATTTTTGCTACAAAAAACACTGCAAATTTCGGTGGGTTTTTTGGCTACGGTAACAGTAACAACCAAATACGGGCGCGGCCCGTTTAAATTTGAATTGAATACGGGTGCGACCCGTTGGAAGAATAAAGGGATGCCGTTTTTTCAAGAACGGATATATTTTTGAACGGACGCAACCGTGACCGTTCGGCAACTATAAATTAGTGACGGATCCTGATCAAATCACTAACTAATTCAACAGTTCTTCTTCTTCCCCGACTTGCTTTCTTCGGTCAGTTCATTTCTGTTGCCATCATCGACTCAGACTGACATACTCCTTACAGTCTCGTGCGGTTTCGTCGGTTGTATCCTGGGAGACTTCGAATTAAAGTCTTAAGGCGATTGTCACGACAAGTCTCCGACGTACTTTGGTATTCTTCTTGATTTCAATTACTGATATACCAAATCTGTGACGGATAAAACTGTTGCAGTTTGCTTGAACACGTTTAAAGTGTTGCTGTTTGGATGTTGTAACATATAATACTGTTGCATTGCGTTTTGTAGTAACGCAGGCTGTTGCATTCTGTTTTGAATCAATATTACCTACATCTTAAGACTTTAAATTTGTTTTGGTTCAAACATAGATGGCGGCAGAACAAATGTCAATCAAGACAGCGAATTTAAACAAACCAGACCCATTCAAGGGAGACGGAGACGATTTTCTGACATGGCAGAGTCAGATGCTCTTTTATCTCACAACCCTTAGTCTACAGAAGTATCTTGATGAAGATGAACCGGTGCCACCTACACCAGGCAAAACCACTGCGTCAACTGAGAATGCTAATATTGATGCATGGAGGCACTCAGATTTTTTGTGCAGAAATTACATCCTTAACTGTTTGGATAAGGTTTTGTACAAAGTTTATCAGCCACTCAAGACTGCGAAAGCTCTCTGGAATGCGCTGAATGCAAAGTACAAAACGCAAAACGTGAGCCTGAAAAAGTTCATAGTTGACAAGTTCATGGACTACAAGATGGTAGATTCGAAATCTGTCACAGCACAACTGCATGAACTTCAGATTATTATTCATGAATTGCAAGCAGAAGGCCACGAAGTTGGTGAATCCTTTTTGGTTGAAGCAATCACTGGAAAGTTGCCACCATCTTGGAAGGACTACCGCAATTATTTAAAGCACAAAAAGAAGGAGATATCCTTACAAGACCTCATCGTCAGATTGAAGATCGAGGCAGATAATCGCGGAGTCACTAAACCAAGAAACGAAGAAGCTTTTGTTGCAGAAGGGGCAAAGAAAAAAGGAAACCCTAACAAAAACAAAAAGAAAAGGAAGGCGCCAGAAACCAAACAAAATGATCAGAAGCCGTCCAAGAAGTTCAATGGTCAGTGTTGGGTTTGTGGCAAGTCTGGACATTAAGCAAAGGATTGCAGACAAAAGAAACAGAACAATTCTGAAGCAAATGTGGTGGAAAACATGGATATTGACGGATCTAATTTTTCTGGAGTTGTGTCAGAATGCAATCTAGTCCAGAATCCTTCTCAGTGGTGGTTTGACACAGGTGCTACACGTCACGTGTGTTCGGAAAAGTCCATGTTCTCCACTTACAACAAACTCGATCATGAAGAAAAACTGTACATGGGCAACTCTGCAGTGTCAATGATTGAGGGCAGCGGGAAGGTAATCCTCAAGTTCACATCTGGTAAAACTATTATGCTGAATGATGTGCTTCATGTTCCAGACATCCGCAAGAATTTGATCTCTGGACCTATACTCTCGAAGAAAGGCTTCCGAATGGTCTTTGAGTCAGATAAAGTTGTTCTATCCAAGGCTGGAATCTATATAGGGAGAGGATATTTGTGTGATGGCCTATTTATGGCCAATGTAGCCGTAATCGGCAATAATAATGTGTATTGTAATTCCGAAATAAATAAAAAGGAAGTTTCTTATGTTGTCGAGTATGATACTTTATTATGGCATGAAATATTAGGACACATAAACTTTCGAAAAATGAAAAAACTTGCAAATATGGATTTAATTCCAAAATTTCAAGTAGATAAAAGATACAAATGTGAGACATGTGTAGAAGCAAAAATGGTCGAGAAACCATTTCATACCATTGATAGAAGTACTGAACCATTACAAATGATTCATACTGACTTATGTGATTTCAAAAACTTACCTACAAGAGGAGGGAAAAAATATTTTATCACATTTATTGATGACCATACAAGATATTGCTACGTATATCTTTTAAATAGTAAAGATGAAGCAATTACATCTTTTATAAAATATAAGGCTGAAGTAGAAAATCAGCTAAATAAAAAGATCAAGATACTGAGATCTGATCGGGGTGGAGAATATGAGTCTCCATTTGAACAGTTCTGTGCCGAAAATGGTATAATTCATCAAACAACAGCTCCATATTCACCACAACAAAATGGTGTAGCCGAGAGGAAGAACAGAACATTAAAAGACATGATTACTTCCATGCTTTTAACTTCTGGTCTACCGACGAACTTGTGGGGGGAAGCCTTAAATATGTCTAATCACATATTAAACAAAGTTCCTCATAATAAAACAGGAACAATTCCATATGAGATATGGAAAGGACACAAACCAAGTTTTAAATACCTCAAAGTGTGGGGGTGCTTGGCAAAAGTTCCAGTTCCGCCTCCCAAGAAAGTCAAACTTGGACCAAAAACAATAGATTGTTACTATTTAGGGCCAGCCCAAAATAGTAGTGCCTATAGATTTTTGGTATTCAAGTCTGATATAGCTGATATTCATATAAATACAATCATGGAATCTAGAGATGCCTCATTCTTTGAAGACGTGTTTCCTCACAAAAGGAATGAAGGGAATAATGTCCCTAAAAGGACAAGAGAAGAATCAAGCAATTCACATGAAGATGAAACTCATCATGAGATTGAGGAAATTCAACCAAGAAGAAGCGTAAGGGCTAGGACTTCCAAGACATTTGGTTCGGATTTTTTCACATGTGTTAGAACATGAACCTCAAACGTACAAGGAAGCAATGTCATCTTCTGAATCTTCATGTTGGAAAGAAGCAATCCAAAGTGAGATTGATTCAATTCTAAGTAATAAAACTTGGGAAATTGTTAATATTCCACCTGGAATAAAACCTATTGGCTGTAAATGGATTTTTAAGAAGAAAATGAAAGCAGATGGTTCTATCGACAAGTATAAAGCCAGATTAGTAGCCAAAGGATATCGTCAAAAAGATGGAGTAGACTTTTTTGATACATATTCGCCGGTAACACGAATAACCTCTATAAGAATGTTAATAGCAATTGCATCCATCTATAATATAGAGATTCATCAAATGGATGTAAAAACAGCATTCTTAAATGGAGATCTCGATGAGGAGATCTACATGGAGCAACCTGAAGGTTTTGTTTCCAAAGGAAATGAACACAAAGTCTGTAGATTAGTAAAATCATTATACGGACTAAAACAAGCTCCAAAACAATGGCACGCAAAATTTGATAGTGTCATAATGAGAAATGGTTTTCGTATAAATGAATGTGACAAATGTGTTTATTATAAACAAATTGGACAATCATATGTGATGATTTGTTTATATGTAGACGATATGTTAATATTTGGTCCAAATACTCAGGTAATAGAAACCATAAAGAAGATGTTAACTAGCAATTTCGATATGAAAGATTTAGGAGTTGCAGACGTTATTTTGGGAATCAAAATAATAAGAACTCCTAATGGAATTGAATTGTCTCAGTCACACTATGTAGACAAAGTGATTGAAAAATTCCAAGACTATGGAATTAAAGTAGTGAGAACACCTTTTAATCCATCAGAAGTACTGCATAAAAACACTAATGAGAGTGTGATGCAACTGGAATACTCTCGTGTAATAGGTTGTCTCATGTATCTCATGAATTGCACAAGACAAAATATAGCTTATGCAGTAAGTCGACTGAGCAGGTATACAAGCAATCCAGGAAAGGAACATTGGAAAGCACTAATGAGAGTGCTTGGATATTTAAAAAATACCACAAATTATTCCTTACATTATGGAAAATATCCTGCCGTCTTAGAAGGATATAGTGATGCAAACTGGATTGCTGATTCAGAGGAATCAAAATCAACAAGTGGTTATGTATTTACCCTAGCAGGGGCAGCAGTGTCATGGAAATCTACTAAACAAACATGCATAGCTCGATCCACTATGGAATCAGAGTTCATCGCTTTAGATAAAGCAGGCGAAGAAGCAGAATGGCTTCGTCACTTTTTAGAAGATATTCCATTTTGGCCTAAACCTGTACCGGCCATATGCATACACTGTGATAATCAAGCTGCGCTAAGCAGAGCGCACAACTTTGTGTATAATGGAAAGTCACGACATATTCGTCGACACCATAACACAGTCAGGCAGTTACTCTCAAATGGAACTATTTCCATAGATTATGTGAGAACAAATGATAACCTAGCGGATCCATTTACTAAAGGTTTATCAAGAGAGAAAATTGACTGCGCATCGAGGGGAATGGGTTTAAAAGCCTAAACCAAAAAGAGTTATCTTATACGGAAACCTATCCTAGCGACTTGAGATCCCACGGCCTAGGATCAATAGGCAAACCAGTTCTGAGTAACTCAAGACGTAATGCATTTGCTTGGACATAGTCCAACTCCATTCCTATGGTGCACAATATAAATGCATGCCTACAGAAGTATTTAAAGGTTAAAACTATGTTTTTTTAATGATGACCATATCTTGAATATAACAAGTGGAGTATATGTAGGATACTCTTAATGGTTGCGATCACCTATGTTAGTGTGAGCTGGGTCGGCTCTATGAGAATATTAAAGGCTTTTATTCTCTATAAACACTCGCAGAACCAAATTTGTTCAGGACCGAAATGAACACAACCAAGAGATTGGAGGAGAAGGGAAACAATGCTTAGTTAATCTTATTGTCTAGTTATACAATAAATGGCAGACGGTTCAAGATGAAATAATTCACCGATTAGCCAAGTATATCCGATGAGTGTTAACAAGGGAAAGTTCAAAGTGAAACATCTACTTATCCTTCAAAAGTATTATTCCATACGTAGTCTGAGATATTCCACTTTGATGTGGGGGAAAAGTATATTGTCATTCATGTGGGGGATTGTTGACAATTCTAAAGAGATGAATGAAATATACTTTAGTCCCACATTGGCAAAATGAAAGATTAAATTGTGTATATATGTAGGATCCTCATTCCCTATATTGGCCCTTAGGGTCAGGTAATTTTGTGCGAGAGGGAGGACCCAAATCTGATGAACACACGCGCGCGCACGCCGCCCGCCCATCCCGTACCGAACCGGGCCGGGCTTGGGCTTGGGCTTGGTATGAAATCTTATTTTTGCTACAAAAAACACTGCAAATTTCGGTGGGTTTTTTGGCTACGGTAACAGTAACAACCAAATACGGGCGCGGCCCGTTTAAATTTGAATTGAATACGGGTGCGACCCGTTGGAAGAATAAAGGGATGCCGTTTTTTCAAGAACGGATATATTTTTGAACGGACGCAACCGTGACCGTTCGGCAACTATAAATTAGTGACGGATCCTGATCAAATCACTAACTAATTCAACAGTTCTTCTTCTTCCCCGACTTGCTTTCTTCGGTCAGTTCATTTCTGTTGCCATCATCGACTCAGACTGACATACTCCTTACAGTCTCGTGCGGTTTCGTCGGTTGTATCCTGGGAGACTTCGAATTAAAGTCTTAAGGCGATTGTCATGACAAGCCTCCGACGTACTTTGGTATTCTTCTTGATTTCAATTACTGATATACCAAATCTGTGACGGATAAAACTGTTGCAGTTTGCTTGAACACGTTTAAAGTGTTGCTGTTTGGATGTTGTAACATATAATACTGTTGCATTGCGTTTTGTAGTAACGCAGGCTGTTGCTTTCTGTTTTGAATCAATAATACCTACATTTAGAACTTTGAAATAAGATTTGGAGTTCATATTGTCTTTTTAGGAAAGTTTTATGATGAGGGTATTGCCTGCTATATTTGTGCCCCCTAAGTGGTTAGGGAATTTTTTGTCTGAGCACTTGTTCTTGCTTATAAAATCATTCGAGTAATTTTTGTAGTTTGATTCGTTTACCTGCTTTAGGTTTCCTTTTTCTTTTTTGGCACGTTCCATGCTTGGTGAATGGTTAGTTTTTTCCACTTAGTCCTATTGTGGTAGGGTCACTCCGTCTTAGTGGAAGGCAAGTTCTTCGTAGACGGTTCCCATCGTGGTGGGGCCACACTAACTTAATGGTGCAGGTAGCAATGCAGTGTAAGAATCAGGATTACTATGTAGTTAATTGCACCCATCTTTGCACTAGTGCCCCCATTCTGCTCTTGAGGGAACACATAGCATCACAGATAAAGGAATCAAGGCCCCAACGTGGATGGTTGTGCCATTAGTTCGCCGATGCCCTATTCTATACTTAAGAGAATAGCATAAATACTATGATTGCATGAATCGAGGACATGCTTTGATAGTCACGCCATCTATGCGCCGATGTCGCCACCTAAAAGTGGTCTCTCTTAGTAGAATTTTCAATTTTTTGGTGCATTTTTGACCAAGAGCACTAAATTCCCATGGTGTCGTCGATAGTGTGCTACAGGTACTTAAAGAGAAGTTTTATTCATTTCTTAAACACAATGACTACAAAAGTTGATTACCTTATAATTCGACTTACAAAAGTGTTTGAACACAATAGGCTTTTATATGCTATGGGTTCCAAGTCAATGAGGTGTTGGAGTTGTCCGGGTGAGTGAGGCAGTATGTGATATTAACTGAGGTGGCGCCGATCACATATGGTCCTTCCTAGTGGAGCTTGAGGACTCAATTGGCTACATTCTTTGTGTTAGAAAAGACCAATCATAGGACGACGTTACATATTATGAAATTATTTTGTTAATCCTAGAGTGGTAGGGTGTAGTAACCTTTTATGTAAGCTTTTGTTCAAAGCACTACCTCCATCCACTTCTTATTCAGGGCATTGAGTCATAACCACATTAGTTCTTCATTCTGTTTGTGGTAGGATAGGCACCTTGGTGAGGGTACGTCTACCTTTATCGGTAGCATAGACTCATATCCAAAGGCTTGGAAAAAAGGTGAGTGCACTTTTGATGTATGGATGGATGCTTTGTATGACCAGAGTACAAGAGGGAGGACCTTGACCTAGTTTCCTTTAGCATTAGTCAAGTGCTTATTTAATTGGGTGTCGATGTTCATCAAACTTCTTTCACTTGCCCATTGGCCTAAAGGTAGCAGCAAAGGAGAAGCATTTTTCAATTCCATTTCTTTCATAGATGCCAAGAAACTAGCCGCTTTTAAATTAGGCATTAGTGTGGGAGATAATCTTCTTCGAGGGACCGACTCTACAGACGATATTCTTGCTAAAGATGTTGAGGATCTCGAGCATGGTGACCCCTATGAAAGTATCCGCCTCAACACATTTGGTGAATTAATCGATGGTGTGATATGTATCCTCCTTTTTGCATTTAAGAGCTTCACATTATCAATCCCTTACGTGTTAAATGGCTAATGAAAGGTCATTAGTGTCAATAGGTTTGGAAAGCCCTAGGAATCTTAGCAGACCATTATTTGACGCCCCACTACTTCTGACATCTAAAATCAATGACAAATGCCATCAACATTCTTGCCCACTAATCTCAGATATTAAAAAATAGCGAGTCGTCGATTTTCCGAAACAAAAATCTAAAACTATAAATAAAATGAGAAATCTTACAATGGTATCAAGTAATAGTATACATATCTCTACAACAAGTAATGTATAAGGCTCAATACAACAAATGAAACATCTATATTTTCTGTACATCCATCATCATCAAATTTATCAACAATATAACAGTAGAACAAAAGGAATATTTGTAAACAAATAACCTGTAAGCATGGCATGCAACTAGGATTCTTTCCTTTCCTTTGCTTTCACCTCCAAAATTTACAACAGATATATACAAAAAGAAAAGGTGATCAACTATGTTTTTCACATATATAATTATATAAAAAGGTTGCAAGATGATAGATTTGATGGTGATGGTATACAGAAAAATATAGATGTTTCATTTGTTGTATTGGGCCTTGTACGTAATTTATGGTTGAGATATATGTATATTATTACTTAATTTCGCTCTGAGGTTTTCCTTTTTGTTTGTAGTTTTTGATTTTTGATTTACATAATCAATGACTCACTATTTTTAATATTTAATAATAGCGCAAGCTTATGTTGATGACATTTGTTGCTAATTTCAAATGTTAGAAATAGCAAGGCATCACACTTAGTATTAGAGCACTTTATGACAAATGACCACTTGTCGTTGATTTGCCTCATCGAGATGATCAATATGATATATAATTTAATGGGCATTATACATTATGAGATTTGAAATAATTTTCAATTAGAGAAAATTGTTTGCTATTAGAGAGAGATTAAGGATAGATTTCATGATTAAGGAAGAAAAATGAAGTTGGAGCTGATGCCTAAGATTACATAGCTTCATTTAAATAGCCATTTCGTTGGGTTATGCATTGCGCACCAATTTGGCCTAAAACGGTTATATAAGCCATTTATAACTTATAAAACCTCTATCACCTAACGGTGACTCCAAGTTTAACAAATTTATAGTCGAAACCGATCGGCTTGGAAAGACCTATGCAACAGTTATAAATAGAATACCTAAATAATAATTTAATTAAAAAATTATTTTAATTAATTTAATATTAATAGCGTCAAATTTCTGGATCGTTGCACATTGTCAACTGTTGCACTTTCTGATGTATTCCATGGAACCCTTTGTCATTGTCTACCAGTAATACCCCTACCAAACATCTTTCTTTGCAAGACTTTTCCCCTCGGTACAGTCTTCTTAGAAGCCTTCATATAGCATTGCTAAGATGTGCTCGGTTTTGGTTTGATTGATGCATCGCTTGGGTAGGGTGGAGTAGCCTCTCAAATATAGCTTTCCATCCATGACCATGTAACTTGGTGCCTTATAGGAGATCCTTTTGGCTTCCTTGCATTTCCAGGGAAGTTCTCTGCTCACCAAGTACTTTAAAAGCGGGGTCATCCAACTATTCAGTAGTTCACTGCCAATTTCAATGGCCATCATTCCTTGGTTGATGCATGAGGTGCTTTCGATTTCCAATAATATCAAGCACTAGTATCCGCCGGGTTGCTTGAGGTATTTTCCAAATTATGGCCTTTGAATTCTTCTCCATTGGGGTTTGTTCGGACTTGAATTCAGAGAAGGCCATTTTTTTCCCTTCGCTTGAAAGCGCTCACTAATTTGGTTGACCATGAGTAGGGATTCCTTATAGACCTTGAGGGACTCAGCCTTAAGTTCTTTAGCCATCCTATGACTAGCCAATAAGCCCTCGTATTCAGCTTCATTGTTTGTAGCTTTCAAATACAACCTTTTGCCGAAGCAAATCTTTTATCCAAGGTGAAAAGGACCATGTTGGCCCCCATCCTCTCTCATTCGAGGCCCCACCAACATATAGTTGCTAAGAGCTTTGTTTGAATGTCATTTTTTCTTTGCCGCTGTTTGTTCTAGAGCGTTCAATAATATAGTTGACCTTAGCTTGGCATTTGGTGGAGGTGTGAGATGGAAAGTGACGTGATACCAATTGATTTCCACTTTCCATTTAGAAGGAAACCCATTATGTCGGGCCAACTTAGGATTTTCTTCAGTGGTTGACTGGTGAGGACTTTGATGCGGTGGACCAAAAGTATGCATAGAGTTAGTAAACAGTAATGAGTAGGCAGTATGTTAATTTCTCAAGCTTTGTTTATCATTTTTTTCGAGATCGTCTACTTCTTGTTGATGTTGTAGATTAGTCGTTATATGCATTCATTGCCTATTAAAAGGGTATCATTGTTTACGTGGTTAGTAGCCACGAGGTATCATAAGAGGTTTTCCCTATCTATGGGCTTTATAAGGATTGGAGGAGTAGCTAGAGGTGCTTCAGCTTCTCAAAGGCCTTGGTGTAGTTGTCCAGTCAATTAAAGGACTTCCTATTTTGATTATGTTGAAGAAGGAAATTCATTTATCCATTGCGCAGGAGATGAGACGACTAGGGTCAGTAACCATTCTGTTAAGCTTTGGACTCGTTTGAGGGTTTAGGGAATTTACATGTCTTGAATCACCTTGATTTTCTTGGGGTTGGCCTTGATTCCCTTCATACTTTCCACATACCCTAAGAATTTTCTAGAATGGACGGCTAAGGAGCACTTCTTTAGGATTAGCTTCATATTATAATTTTAGAGGATGCCAAAGGTCTCAAATAGGTTCTATTCATGCCCATGTCTATTCAATCTTTTCCTACATATCGTCCAATCTAGACCTCCATCGACTTACAAATCTACTAGGTAACCATATATTTACGAGCCTTTCATAAGTTAACCCCACATTATGAAGATCAAAGGGCATGACTTTATAGTAGTAAAGTTTGGTGTTGGTGATGAACGTGTTTGGTCAGGTGCATTCGCAACGGGGAAAAAAAGGAAATTACAAAAGAATTCCTTTTATTAGTTTGCATGAGATCTTAATTTGTGTTTACATGAATAATTTATTTATACTAAATCATATTTAGTGATCATTAATAAAAGAGAGCTTGTTTTATGTACTTAATTATGCTATAATCTGATTAATTTTTTTATTTAATATGTGTATATATACACTTAAATTATTACTTAATTTGGGTTCAATTAATTTCATATTAAATTTAGAGACTCATATTCACAGCATAAATCTCAACGTGTAATTAAATAGATTAAAAGATATATTAAATGAACAATAAATGGATTTTATGATATTTATGATCACATAGTATATATAGTATCTACAACTAAAATTATATCATATATATCACATAGTATATATAATATCACACACGCACATGCGCACACACACATATATATTTATATAAGCATGGTTTTATATTATTTATAATATTTATTTATTTGGCCATAGAAATAAAATATCCATATTTTATTTTTGGTTATAAATATCTATATATTTATATATGGTATAAAATATTTGACTTGTTATAACACACACACACACACATACAAAATACTATATCTAACTTTATCTAGATTAACATACATGTTTTATAATTTAAAGTTTAAATCAAATTAAAAAATCCTTTCCTTTTTATTTGACTATAAATCTAATAAAAATTCCTTTCCATTTTATTTATAAATTTTACAATTTATAAAACATACTTTCATTTGTTCATTTAACTATATTGACATTAGTACAACCTTTTCTTTTTTTATGCATGTGCATATAACTTTAAAATAACATTTTATATTTGCATATAGATATATTGACCCATGGTCAAGCCATATATTTATATATAATTAGTTTTTTAATATATGTACACACGCGTGCGCGCACATGCGCACGCACACACACACATATATAAATCTTAGGCCGTGGGAATATGATTTTTGTTGTTGTGTGAGATTAAATGGATACATTGTTTTAAAATTAATATACATACATATGTATGTATATATGTATGTATGTATATGTGTGTATATATATATATCAATGTATGTATATATTAATTTTAATTTTTGAAATAATATTTTACAGTTGTAATAAAATTATAAACAAAAATGTATCTATATAAATTGTTTCCGAAAAAGAAATGCCTACCTTGTTTTGACCATGTCGGTTGCCGATACGTTGGTTGTTAGCCATTTCCTGTTTGAACTCCTAGTTCTCTGTCTTGACTACATGTTGCAAATCTGTCTTCTAGGTTTTACCAATTTATAACAATGGAGGCCAAGGGCACCATTGTTGTCATATCTTTGTGAATTAGAGAATGAGATGTACTTGTTGCCTCTCTTGAGCTAGGGATTCAATATATGTTTCTATCTTTCTTTGCTTTCAATAAGTATTTGATAAACAATTTACCAAATGTCAATCAGAGAACATATGGCAATCAAAAATTACCCCTTTCTCCACCATGTGTGGCCTACCCCTATTATGGGAATTAATCCCATGATTTAGGGCCTAATCAATATCATTAATTAATTAATTAAACATTTATTTCAGCTCGTATATATTATATATAACTATACTTTTTTTTTAATTTCAAGGCCCTAAATAAATAATTGAAAATCATAAAAATTTGATATAGTAGTTGTTTTGATTTAATTATTAATTTATAACATTTATAAATTAATTTTAAATTGGTTAAACTCAGAAATTAGCTAACAACACCGTTGTGTTGACTCCCTGGTGTGAGCTCGATCCTCAGTCAGTATTTAATCAGTTTAAGTATTGAAGCCTATATAGGCTTTGCTGAAGTATGTATCAGACATATGTTTAGTCACTTATAGATAATTTAGGTGAAATCCAATTTTTAATCTTTATTAAATTGCACCATGTAATAATATTTTATGCACATGTTCATTTTACGATCACCGTATCACTAAGATATCTAGAGTGGTCAGGTCAAAAAAATCTAATAATATCCATAGTTAATAATGTAGACCGCTTTAAAGTCCTTCATTCAATTTGATAACATATATTGATCAATCGATTACTCTGGCTAGAGATTTTGAGTTTTAGTTGATTACTAATTAAGGCGATATTAACCATAATAAAGGAGATGAATCCTCACTTGAGATCACTTGAGTAGTGTTTCACATCAAGTAGTTCAATGTATACCCAAGCATGACAATAACACGATCGCTATGTCATTTGATTGACTATAATCAATGTGTAGCCTATTTACTTTAGATCTGGAGTACCCGCAGTCTTAAGACCACCACACATCATTACATGTGGTCTTCTATATTGACTTAGTTTTATTAATCTAAAAAACTCTCGTTGAGTCATTTTATGAGAGTTCCAAATAGTTATAAGTACATAACCCATTGGTGTCTGCAAAGGCAATGAATAATTCATCATTTATCATATAAAGAGCATTACGTATAGTAGTCTAGACAGATATATTGATATTCTTTTCTCGATACATCTTAACTAGGAACATTTGAGGAATAAGTCCTTTAATATCGATTAAAAACTCATGGTTATGAATACATTTGCAACTACAATCGATAAAATAATTTCGTAAGGATTTTCTATCGATATATGTTTAATGTATATAAAACATTACTTATATCCTTTATAACAATAATAAAATATAAAACTAAAATCAGAGGCAAACTTCATTTTAAACTTTGAAGAAGATTCTCTATAAGAGTTAAGTTATATAATCAAATTACATAATTGCCCCTACTGCATACCTTTAACTTTATCAATCTTCCACTTGCGTTTAGGGTCAATTATGGAGCCTCAGGCTCATACCTTCTATTAGTTTCCCTAAATTTGATTTAGAAAGGGCCTTAGTAAATGGATTTGCGATACTATTATGTATCTACTTTTCAATTATACTTCTTTGTTATTGATAAACTCTTTTGTCGAATGTTAATTACAAAGATCATATTTCAACTTCTTATCAAGCTATCGGTTCCCATCATAAGCTATATTGCATTATTGCTAACACAAGATGTTATTGGATTCTAAATGGTGGGAACTACTCTAGCTTTCTAGTAAATTTGCGCATATATATCACTTGCATTATTCAAGGTGATGTACTTAGCCTTTATTGTTGAATCTACCACATCCTTTCATTTGGAAGATTTCCAACGTAAAGCTCCTTTATCAAGGATGAACATGGACTTAAGATTGACTTACTATATTCGATGTCATTTATGAAGTTAGAGTTCGAACACTCCTTCATAAGAAGTTCATTGTCTCCATAAACAGTTCTCTAGTATTTCATAAATACTTGAGAATGCTCATAACTACCGTTGACTAATTTTCTACCCAGTCTCAAAATAATACGAATGTGTTGTGAAAAGAAAAGGTTAATTGCTAATCATTAAGCTTAAAAGTAGAAAAAATAAGTTAAATAAATAACTGAAAGGTAAATAGTATAGAATATAAAGTGGTTTAGCAAAGCTACCCGTGTCCACTATGAAGTTCTCTTACTGTATATTTCTCTTACAACTACAAAGAATTATAAGAGAACAATAAGAAAAAGGGCACTTAAGACTAATAAAGATATGTAACCTTAAGGATTTATGTGGTATCAATAACACTGAATTGTGTGCAGTGTTCAGAATTCTTGAATGTTCCTAACTCTTTAAAGTTGTAACGCAGAGGGTATTTATAGTAACCGAAATGGATGGTGGACGGTGTTAGAATGCGGATTAAGGATCTTAAGGCTAGAATTAACACTAGAGTGGTGGGTGAATAGTGTTTTATGAAATTTGTTAATCTTTTTGAATTTATCTTAATTTGTTAAAAATGTATACACTAATCAGACACAGATATGAACACAAAATCAAACACAGATGCAAATATAAAGTAAAAGCAGTAAAGGAAAGAACACACCGGATTTTATACTGGTTCGGAGTTACCCTACATCCAGTCCCGCAACACAAGTACGGATTTCCTTTCAAAAACAATTCTTACCAATACAACCCTCGGTTTCAAGGCTACGAGGTACACCCTCCAGAATCACAATCCTCTGGGTAGAGATACTTGATTTCCGGGGCAACAAGTTCACCCAATTGATTTCCAGGGCTACAATCACACCTTCTCTCGCTCAATTGATTACAAAAAGTCTATAACTCAGATTATCACTTGGATCTTGTAGAGATAGTGGAGAGAATCAAAACCAGAAATTATCTAGTTAGATTCGATATTGATTTCGGTAGAGTAATGGTGTAATTTGTAAATAAGAAAGTGGAGAAGAAGAAGAGAAGTTAAATCAGAGAAAAAGTAATTAAAATTCGTTGAAAACACCCTTTATTTATAGTAGACCAATAGCCATGTCCATTGGTGAAGGGATGTGGCGAATAGACACTTCTTTTAAAAAACAATTTAACTGTCACCATGTCGACAGGGGTACATGTGACCATGTCGACATGCCCTTGTATTTTTTGGTGATTTGTTTTTCTTTGAAAATAATTTCTATATTATATTATACTTATATTTAAACTTTATAAATATACTTATATATAGTTATAATACATAAATAACTATAGAGAACAATATTAAAATATATATAATAATTTTCTATACTTTTATATTTAAATCTTAAGTATAAATATATAAAACAGCTAAATATATTAATATCAAAATTGTAGTTTTAAAAACTTAGGATAATAATTTAAAATCAAAGATATTTAAAATTAAGGATATTAAAAACTAAGGATATTTTTGAGGCTAAAATATATTGAAAAACAAGGACAGATGATTTTGGTTTTTAAACTGGAATATTTAAAATTATTTTGAAAAACAAGCTATATATTTTGAAAGTCATTTTGAAATAAAAGTAAGTGGATACAAAAAGATGTTCCACTAGATTTTTCGTAGGTTCCATCCTACTTAGGGTTCCATCCCTTTAACGAGCACGAAGTGGATTCCATTCCACGAATAAAATAGATTTTAAGATGTCAGTGCCTTTCTATGAGTTTTAACAATATTCCTAACTATATAACTTATCTTGGAAACTTGAACTCTTGAAATTCTTGATACTCATGAGTCTTGAATCTTGATATCTTCAATCTTTGATCTTGAATCTTTATACTGTACAGTTCTTCATTCTTTAGTACCTGCAAACATATCTATATATATCTACACAATAATGTTAGTATTATATATTTTATAATCTAATTCTAAGTAAGGTTGTTGTCATCAAAACCAACTCCTCAGGGACTAACAATCTCCCCCTTTTTGATGATGACAACCTTTGTTTATAAAATATCACTTCTATCCTAATACTTCTAATAACTCCCCCTTAATCTATGCCTAACTATCCTATTTTATACTTCTCCCCCTTTGTCATCAACAAAAACCATATAACTCCATAATTATAATACTATATAACTCTATATAACTCTATATAACTCCCCCTGAAACTAAGACTACATTACTTGTGATTATAATGATAGTGTTATCATGCATAATCAATACTTAACTTTAAACTAAACTCTTAATAACTACTATTCTTAACTAATAAACTATATATTCAAAAGATACGAGAATATATGAATAAGAGATAACAATTTATTATATAATGTTATATTTATATGTGTGTAAACTATGTAAACTGATATACTTGTGTTTTTAATATAGACAACTATATATACAGCAATACGAATGGAAGAATGAAAGAAAGAACACTAAGGAGTATTCTTGCCAATAGGAGACCTATGAATCGAACAATTAGGATAGTGGAGACAAAAGTTTCCACGCTGTTCGACAAGGTTTCCATCCTTATCAAAACATACTTCACCAACGCAAACTATGATGTCATCGTTTTCAACTTGCACTTCATGAACAGGTGCATCCTCTTCTTCCAAGGGTGCTTCTTCCTCTTCCATTGGCTCTTCTTCGCTGTCCTCTTGTGTATGGTCACTAGAAGACTCTTCTTCGATCAAGATCGGGTTCGTTTGGTTATCCATTAGGAACTTCTGCAAATTTCTAAGGATTCGACCTTGCTTCTCCTGTTCTTTACTCATCCGAATTTGTTTGACTTGAATCTCAGTCACCATTTGCAGAATATCCTTTGTAGTATCTTCTAATTTTATCACACGAGCGTGAATGGAGCGTTGAAGAGGGTCGGGAGTAGGAGAGAGAAATGAGAAAGTCGAGTTTATGTTTGAATTTGATGGAGAAGCAATTATTTTCTTTGTTTCAGAAGTTAAACCAGAATAAAATGAGAGAGAATGAAGAGAAAGTCGAAATATGGAAGAATATATAACCAATTTTTCAAATTTTGGTGGGAATTTTAATTTTCAAAAAATACCGTTATATGTCGACATGGTGGGATATGGGGTTGTCGACAGAGGTATTTTAATTTTGGCTTCTAATTTATTTTTAATTTATTTAATTATACTTGTTATATATTTATGTTTTATATTTCAGTTATTGAACAAATACCTAATTCTCTTCTTAATTTAGTAAATATAGATCCATTTAATGGTTTTGTTAAGATATCAGCAGTTTGATTCTCAGAGTTTATATATTCGAGAGTAATTACTTCTTTAGTTATATTATCTCTAAGAAAATGATGTCGAATATCAATATGTTTAGTTTGAGCATGATGAGTAGGATTTTTAGATAAATTTATTGCACTAGTATTATCACAATAAATTGGCGATTTTGAGATATTTAATCCAAAATCTCTTAAGGTTTGTTGCATATATATTACTTGAGAACAAGCCAAAGCAGTAGAAATATACTCTGCTTCAGTTGTTGATAGAGAAACTGTACTTTGCTTTTTACTAAACCAAGAAACCAGAGAATGTCCCAAAAAGTGACAAGTTCCACTTGTACTTTTTTGGTCTGATTTACATCCAGCATAGTCAGCATCACAGTATGATATTAAATCAAATGAATCATTTTTAGGATAAAATAAGCCATAATCAGAGGTGTGTTTAATATATCTTATGATACGTTTTACAGCTTTTAAGTGAGTTTCTTTAGGATGAGATTGATATCTTGCACAGAGACATACACTATGCATGATATCAGGTCTACTAGCAGTGATATAGAGCAATGATCCGATCATTCCTCTATACAACTTTTGATCTACATCTTTCGAGAGATCTTCTTTACTTAGATATTTATTGGTTGCCATGGGAGTAGGTTTTCCACTCGCGGTAGTCAAACCAAATTTATTAACTAGTTCTTTAGCATATTTTTCTTGACTAATAAAAATACCATTATCTAACTTTTTTATTTGCAATCCTAGAAAGAAGTTTAATTCACCCATATGACTCATCTCAAACTCTTTTGTCATAATTTCAGAAAATTCTTTATTCATTCCGAAGTTAGTTGAACCAAAAATGATATCATCTACGTATACTTGAACTAGTTAGATATCATTTTTATTTCTTTTAATAAAAAGAGTATTATCTATTTTACCAATTTCAAAATTTGATTGTAATAAATAAGATCTTAGTCTATCATACCAGGCTCTAGGAGCTTGTTTTAGACCATATAAAGCTTTCTTAAGTTTGTACATATGGTTTGGTAAATTTTCATCTTCAAAAAGTGGTGGTTGTTCAACATATACTTCTTCTTTTACAAATCCATTTAAAAATGCACTTTTAACATCCATTTGAAATTATTATGATTTGCGAAAGCAAGTAGAATCCTAATGGCTTCTAATCTTGCTACAGGAGAAAGGTTTTGTCACAATCTATACCTTCTTCTTGACAATAACCTTGGGCGACTAATCGTGCTTTATTTCTAACGACCTCACCTTGTTCATTCATTTTATTTTTATAGACCCATTTAGTTCCAATTATAGTTTTATCTTCAGGTCTAGGAACAAGTTCCAAAACTTCAATTCTAGTGAATTGATTTAATTCTTCTTGCATAGCCAAAATCCATGAATCATCAATTGATGCTTCTTTAGGATTTTTGGGTTCAATAGAAGATATAAATGCTACATTACTCATTTTACTTAGTTGATTTCTAGTTGTAACAATAGATTGCATATCTCCTATTATATTTTCAATAGGATGATCTTTTAAAAGTTTAATCCTTTTATTAGGATGATTAATTTCATTATTAATTTTGGTTGATTCCTGATTTTGAGTAATTAAATCTTCTTCATCGTTTGTAATTTCAAAATCTTTTAAATTTTCATCAAACGAAACATGCATTGTTTCTTCGATGGTGTTAGACCTTAAATTAAAAACTCTATAAGCTTTACTTCTATTAGAATATCCAATAAAGATTCCTTTGTCGGATTTAGGATCAAATTTATCCAAATTATCTTTTGTATTTAAAATAAAGCATTTACTTCCAAAAATTCTAAAGTATGATACCTTAGGTTTCTTTCCATGAAGAACTTCATAAGGTGTCTTATCAGTTAAAGGTCTAATTAAAATTCTATTCAAAATATAACAGGTGGTAGCAACAGCTTCTGCCCAAAAGTGTTTTGGTAAATTACTATATGAAAGCATAGTTCTCGCACACTCTTGTATCATTCTATTTTTACGTTCAACTACTCCGTTTTGTTGTGGAGTTCTTGGAAATGAGAAATTTTGAGTTATTCCCTTCTTATTGCAGAATTCCTCAAACTTTTCATTTTCAAATTCACCACCGTGATCACTACGAATAGTTATAATTTTTAAAGATAATTGATTTTGAATCCTTTTTGTAAAGTTCTTAAAACATTCAAAAGTATCACTTTTATGTTTCAAAAATATTGTCCATGTAAATCAAGAATAATCATCTACAATTACAAAAAAATATTTACTATGATTTAATGACTGAATTTGAGATGGACCAAATAAATCAAGATGAAGTAACTGAAGGGGTTTTGAAGTTGAAATCATATCTTTTAATTTAAAGGAACTTTTTCTAAGCTTTCCTAATTGACATGCATCACATAAACTATCTACTTTAAAATTCATTTTAGGGAGACCTCTTACTAGATCATGTTTTGACAGTCTAGATAAGAGTTTGAAATTCAAATGTCCAAATCTCTTATGCCAGATCCAAGGGTCACTTGTATTTGCCAAAAGACATAGGTTATCATTTGAAACTTTCATACTAAGAATATAAATATTCTTTTTCCTAGTTCCCTCAAATATTATGGTTGAGTTATTATCTTCAATATGACATTTATCTTTTTCAAATTTATTTTTATATCCTTTATCACATAGTTGACTTATACTTAACAGATTGTGTTTCAGATTCTTAACTAGCAAAACATTAGTAATAATAGTAGTTTCAGAGTTACCGACATTGCCGATGCCAATCACGTATCCTTTCGAGTTGTCTCCAAAGTTAACCAGTCCTCCGACTTTGTATATAATATTATTCAGCATATTCGGATTACCAGTCATGTGTCTAGAGCATCCACTATCAAGTATCCACTTATTCCTTTTGATCTGCACAGATTTTCCATTGTGGATTGATTCCTTAATACCCATAAGCATCTTTCCTGCACATTATAAAATTTGGGTAGACAACTAGAATTTGAATAACATTCATATGCAGACTCATGGAACAATGATGATTTAAACAATTCTAAACTAGTTTTAACAAATTTTTCAAAAATAGCCATTTTAAAACTTTTCAAAATTCAGATTATGATACTTTTGAAAACAAAACTCTGATACCAATTGTTAGAATGCAGATTAAGGATCTTAAGGCTAGAATTAACACTAGAGGGGGGATGAATAGTGTTTTAAGAAATTTATTAATCTTTTTGAATTTATCTTAATTTGTTAACAATGTATACACTAATTAGACACAGATATGAATACAGAATCAAACACAGATGCAAATGTAAGTAAAAGCAGTAAAGGAAAGAACACACCGGATTTTATACTGGTTCGGAGTTACCCTACATCCAGTCCCACAACACAAGTACGGATTTCATTTCAAAAACAATTCTTACAAATACAACCCTCGGTTTCAAGGCTACGAGGTACACTCTCCAAAATCACAATCCTCTGGGTAGAGATACTTGATTTCCGGGGCAACAAGTTCACCCAATTGATTTCCAGGGCTACAATCACACCTTCTCTCGCTCAATTGATTAAAAAAGTCTATAACTCAGATTAGCACTTAGATCTTGTAGAGATAGTGGAGAGAATCAAAACCAGAAATTATCTAGTTAGATTCGATATTGATTTCGATAGAGTAATGGTGTAATTTGTAAATAAGAAAGTGGAGAAGAAGAAGAGAAGTTAAATCAGAGAAAAAGTAATTAAAATTCTTTGAAAACACCTTTTATTTATAGTAGATCAATAGCCATGTACATTGGTGAAGGGATGTGGCGAATAGACACTTCTTTTAAAAAACAATTTAACTGTCACCATGTCAACAGGGGTACATGTGACCATGTCGACATGCCCTTGTATTTTTTGGTGATTTGTTTTTCTTTGAAAATAATTTCTATATTATATTATACTTATATTTAAACTTTATAAATATACTTATATATAGTTATAATACATAAATAACTATAGAGAACAATATTAAAATATATATAATAATTTTCTATACTTGTATATTTAAATCTTAAGTATAAATATATAAAACAGCTAAATATATTAATATCAAAATTGTAGTTTTAAAAACTTAGGATAATAATTTAAAATCAAAGATATTTAAAATTAAGGATATTAAAAACTAAGGATATTTTTTAGGCTAAAATATATTGAAAAACCAGGACAGATGATTTTGGTTTTTAAACAGGAATATTTAAAATTATTTTGAAAAATAAGCTATATATTTTAAAAGTCATTTTGAAATAAAAGTAAGTGGATACAAAAAGATGTTCCACTAGATTTTTCGTAGGTTCCATCCTACTTAGGGTTCCATCCCTTTAATGAGCACGAAGTGGATTCCATTCCACGAATAAAATAGATTTTAAGATGTCACTGCCTTTCTATGAGTTTTAACAATATTCCTAACTATATAACTTATCTTGGAAACTTGAACTCTTGAAATTCTTGATACTCATGAGTCTTGAATATTGATATCTTCAATCTTTGATCTTGAATCTTTATACTGTACAGTTCTTCATTCTTTAGTACCTGCAAACATATCTATATATATCTACACAATAATGTTAGTATTATATATTTTATAATCTAATTCTAAGTAAGGTTGTTGTCATCAAAACCAACTCCTCAGGGACTAACAGACGGTTGAGATTGCGCTACAGAGCTAGCCAGAATAGTGCTTGACTATTGATCTAACTCTATAGGTGGATGATTGACAGTTGTAAAACGTGTCAGAAGATGGACGATGGATGAGAATGTACTCATTGCCTCACTGTACCAGGCATGACCTTGCATCAAATGCGCATTTACTGCTAATGGTAAGCCACATTAGTTCAGCTGTCCAACTATGGTGCTTTCGATGGATGGATAGAATTGTCATTCACTTGAGTGCCAACATGGCTGAGCTGGTTGAGCTGGATGATCGGCTATCGACAATATGAAAGAGACTTGGAATCTTGGTAAGGACCATGTAGGAAAGATGGTTAATGATAGGGCATGAGGTAGTCGTAGGGAGGCTTGATGTCGGTTGGAATTGACTATACTGAAGTCATGCCAATGACGGGCCATGCTTAGGCCACTCTTTCCTGATTTGCTGTCTACAGGGTCGGACTTCGATAGGAGCTTTCCATAAGCTGATGTGATGATGGGCGAATTGTGTTAGCTTTTAGATGCTATTGGAAGAAGTTTGATATAAGAGAGCTGGTGGCATAGAGCCAGACTTGGCTGGACTGGGAGGGACCAGATTCAAATCTTTCCTAAGTGTGAAGGTTGCTTTGGGATGAAACAGCCGTGCTTTATCTTGGCGCCTCGCTCAGTAGAAATGTTGGTTTGACACCAATATGAGCTCAGGATGGTCTTTGCGGACCGATGACAGATCAATTAGGCTGACTTTGATTTGGTTAATTGGCCTACTAACTACTTGTGAGAAAATTGAGCAACATTTTACCCCTCTATGTTCTTATCCACTTGTAGGTGCACGCTTGAAAAATTAGACAAATCTTGCTGATTGACGGCTTTGCAACACATTTATTGCACCTTCCGTATGGCTTTGTGCATTTGTCTGTGATAGCTCATTTTTCCAGATGTGGCAAAGACGTGTCATATCTCCCCATGTGCATGACATGACTTAATACTGGTCTCTTTTAAACAATTAGGATTCTTTTTGCCTTTTGAATTCAACACATATGGCTGAAGGTGTGGGTATATAAAATCCCTTATTCTTCTTCTCTGAGCCAATAAAATCAATTTTCATGAAAAAATTTCTAAGCTTGTGAATCTTTAACAATACTTTATTGATAGAAAGCCACTAGCTTAATCATTTGTTACCTTTCTAAATATCTTTGATTGCATACATTTTTACCAAATTTAACAGGGATGTTAAGAAAAGAGAAAGGTCTTCATTGTTTGGATTGCTAGCTACTTGTTGATTGCAGTTCAAACCATTGACTGGAAACTTATGCTGGGGCAAACTACGCCTTGCCGCTTGGCTAGGACCCTTGCTTGCCAACCGAGGTTCTGATGATGGTCGGACGTCGATCTTGGACTAATAATCTAGTTGAAGCTAAGGCGCTTCGTTTCTTTGAGGCTCTGACACTCCCGACCTTAGGTCAGTTTGGGCAATTGTACACTTTTTGAAAGGAGTAGGAGTTGTAGCCTCTGCTTCTTCTACCATCACTGAAGTTGTGGTTTGCTCCTTGGGGAGTTTGTTTGAAAGCTTTTCAGGGTCACTTACAAGATTCGATGTGGAAGACGTCGAAGGTGAGAGCATGCTCAGTTTTCTTCTACAAATTTTGATCGGTCAAAGTATCTGAAGTGCTTCTCCAACGAAGCCATGGGCTCTCTAGGTGGTGATAAAAGTGCGGGCTGGCCTACCTTGGAAGAGCTGTTGGCGTGCTTCTTCTTCTTCTCCACTTTCTCTTTTTCGTCTTTTCAACTAGTTAGTGATAAGAATATCATTGTAAGCCTAGTGGGATGTGCATTTTGCCCTCGTGCTCTTTTGAACTTAATGAAATAGATCTTTTATTGCAAAATTTGATTTGAGAAATCTGTTGTGTTGCTTGATCATTTATACGACTCGTTGAGTCCAATATCTTGATTATCCAATAGTCTTTGTATTTATTATGTAGAAATTTCTTTCAGTTAGGATTATGCCAGCTATCAATGTGATAATAAGGTGGGCTGGATACAACAGTTAGGGTGGCTAAGTGACGACCGAATGTAGAGGATAGTTTGCACCAGCATGAGCTAAAATGCAAATTTTCTTGCGGGTTCTCTTGGGTGGAAAATGGTCAAACCTAGAGTAGCTGACACGCCTATGCTCAAACCTAAGTGCATGGGGCCTTCAGGTTCTCCTGGGTGAGACGCCACCTTTCATGTGGCGACCGTTGGTTCCAAATTGAACCGGAGCGCATTTGCTTAGCTCAGGCATTCTAGTGTACGTGAATTACATGATGGTGAGGCAGGCTATACGGAGCCCGCTCACAAGGACTTGATAGTGAGATTATCTATACGTATCCCACTCACAAGGAATATACTGATGGAAAATTATTTGTGTTAAGCTTTTTTATTGAAGGATAAATTATTAGTAATGACGAGTCCTACCTAAGGTTGTGATTCCCTAGGATTTTAGATAAAGTGGATGATTATGAGATTATAAGGGCTGCTACCAATGCTTCGGGGTTGGGGGCGGTCATGGAAAGATCCATTGGATCTATCGAGAAACCCATCGTTGGTGGTGGAATGTTCTTGCTGTAGCATGAGAACACCCTTCTTTGCTTGTCGAAAGAAAGTTCCATAATATTCACTTTCTTTTTTTGGTTGCCCTTGATTTTTTCGACCGTATCTTGGATGGGAAACTTCATGATGAGGCGGTTATAGGAGATAATAGCATCTAGCCCAACAAACGCTAGTCGTCCCATTAATAAGTTAGAAGTAGATAGACAATCAACTACTACAAAGTTTCCCTGGATCATTGCAATGAGGGGCTATTGGCCGAATGTTGTTCGAGCATGACTATGCACTTTGAAACAGTCCTACAACCCCAGCCATAAATGGGCAAGGTGTATGGGGGTGAGGCTGGAGGTAGGAAGTTTTAGAGCTTTAAAGATATTCTTAAACATGACGTTGATCTAGTAACCCCTATCCATGAATACCCGATGCACATTGGAGATTGCCAAGGTAAGAGTAATGACTATAGGATCATGATTCCCTATCCTAGGTCGTGAAGCTGATCGGTCGCCCTAATCCAAGTCAGGGCACATTGGACGCTCGAGACTCCAATGAGTAAATATTGGAGTTATTAGGCTGAGGGGGTTGATTATGTCGTTCTTCATGATTTTCCTTTTCTCGAACTAATGTTGAGCAGATTCTAAGAGTACTCCTTCTTGGATGAGCCTTTCGGTATCCTCAAGCATACAGAGTCTATTGTGGAATGGTCATTGATTTGATGGAACTCGTAGTACTTGCCATTTAAACGAGGTTTCTCCTGCTTTCCATCTTTACTGGTGGTGGGCCTTTGATATTGCACTTGGTTCTAGTGGTAGTTTCCCTGTTCAAGTGTGAATAATTAAAATACTTGGGTTTGTGGGGAGGGCTAGCCTCTGGATGCCTTTTGACATCGACTTGACGATCTTAGTTGCGGCGATCGCTGTTGTTACGAGGGTTGGTTTGGGCGGGGCACTTTGCCTCATTGTCACTGTTTGAAAGATCTGCTTCTTCCATCCACATCATGTCATTCTCCCATTGAGAGAAGTCAGTTTGGGATAAAGCCGGCTGTTTCTGAAGCTCTCTCCACATCCTAGATTTGTACCCAACTCATGAACATAAGGCCGCTATCAAGCTGCTGATTTCTTCACGCTTAGCTTAGGTGCACTCTTTATTAAAGTTGATAACATATAGTTGTAAGCTTTTAAAAGGACCCTGCTTGAAATTTCCCTTCTTTTAACACCAAAATGTTAACTGGTTTTATAGCCAACCTTGGAATGATATAAATGCGTGGTGAGAGACGAAGGTTACTTTCTAGTCACTAGGCTTAAAATAGAGAAAAATGAGTTAAATATGCAGCTGGAAGGAAAATAACACAAGATATAGAGTGCTTCGACAAAGCTGCCTATATCCATTGTGAAGTTCTCTTACTATATATTTCTATTACAACTACAAGGAATTACAAGAGAATAATACAGAAAATGGGGCATTTAAGACTAATAAAGCTATGTAATCCTAAGGACTTATGTGGTATCAAGAGTGTTGAATTGTGCATAGTATTCAGAGTTCTTGAATGTTCCCACCTCTTTAAAGTTGTAATCTAGGGGGTATTTATAGTAGCTAAAGTGGATTGTGGATGGTCGAGATTGCGCTGTAGGGGTAGCATGAAAAGTTTTTGACCGTTGATCTGACTATACAGGTGGATGGTCAATGGTTGTAAATTTCGTCAAAAGATGTGTAACATCCCCCATTTGGAGGCCTAAAACTAACCGCTACAGATGCTGTAGTCATCCATAGTTATTAATTCTCGGCGACCAAATGTGGTAATGCTAGATACATTAATATACCAGAAACACATAAATATGAAACAAATTTAAACTCAATTAAAAAAAATTTCTCATTTCATTTCGGATTCATTACATAATCCTATACGTAAGCCACATTTAGAGAAATTACAATTTACTATAAAATATGCCAAGAGCGACATATGAAGATGCCCCCTTGGTTGATTAGAGTCTAAATATAGGCACTAAGCAACTTTGCCATTGCATCCAATAACACAGCGGAATCAAACAAAAAAGAACTCCTAATTGCTAGCTTGCCTCCTACACGTGTTTAGAAGCTTATTCGTCTAAAGAGATCCTGAAAACCTTACTCTCAAACTACTCAAAATCAATTGAGCACCCGAGAGTTAATGGGGAAAACATAAACTTCGAGTCAGACAACAAGTCTGGTGTGAATAATAACCAACCATCTCGAACCATATAGATATTTAGTGAGACCACGCCACTTAACAGAATGGGTTTTCATGGGCTGACTAATAACCTGTTCCAAGCTTATGGACTATCTGTCCGGTTTTAAAGTTTTCATGGGATCACTAATAACCAACTGGTATTTACTAACAACATTATCCAATCATAGTTTTCATAGGCTTACTATGAACCTATTGGATTCTCCAATAACATCTCTTATGGTATAGTTTTCATGGGCTAACTATGAACCTATTGATCCCTATCAATAACTTGTTTCGGACATAGTTTTCATGGGATCATTAAGAACCTATTGGTCCCTGCCAATAAAAATTTCCATAATATAGTTTTTATCGGCTTACTAAGAACCTGTCTAAACCAATGGTCTTTGATCAGCTTTGGGCATCCTATATTCTGGTCCATCCGACCTCCTGGATGCAATTCTACTCACACAGGAGTTAATTCAATGTATATTCACTACTTGGTCAACTTAGCCGATTATTCTGCCCATAACACCCCAAAATGCAGTTGTGGGTTAATTATGAAGTGAATAAGATTACATAAGCATACATGGTAACTGATCAAAACATAACAATATAAACATCCATGATTTAATTCCTTATAATCATTTTCTACTAAAACATGTTTAATACCCTTAACCCACTATCCTTGGCAAGGAAAACTTCCTCTAAGATTTCAAATTTTCAATGCCATTTCTAAACTCTTTTATATTTCCATGGGTTTACCTTTAAAAATGAGATTGGGTTTTCTTGTTTGAAAGCTAAGGCTTTCGAATAGATCCTTTAGATCATTATATATGACGTCATGAGTTACCCTTCGTCACTCTCTGTTTTGAAAGCATTACTTAAAATCTTAGACCTTTTCTTTCGAAACCATTAAAAATATACCTTTCGAAAGTATTGAAAACCTTCCTTTCAAAACACTTAAAAATATACCTTCCGTGAGCATTGAAAACATTCCTTTCAAAACACTAAAAAACATACCATTCGAAGACATTTAGTTCAAGTAAGAATTTATGGAAGCATAGCTTTGAAACCATTTGAAATATCTCTTTCAAAATTATTGGGTTTGATGTTAAATATAACTACTGGGTCAAAGTGAACAGAAGCGAAAGTATCCCTTTCAAAAGCATTGATCTCAAGTAAAAGAATTAGGGAAGAGGACAGCTTCAAAACCAACCTTTCGAAACCATTGCCTCCGAAACTCTTATTAAAAGTGGCTAAAACAACACTTTCGAAAGCATTAGGAAGGCGGCTTCAATGTTAATAAAACGAAAGCCTTCCTTTCGAACTCATTGTTATTAGGCTATAAAGAAAGTGGCCTTTAACCAATTCGAAAGGTATGAATGCAGCAGCTAGGTATTGAATGAGTTCAAAATGCGACAACTCTTTCGAAATCTTCTTTAAAAACAAAGGCAAGTTGGATTAATTCAAAAGTTTATAAAATGGCTTCAACCATTCGAAGGCATGCCTTCGACATAGTCTCTTCTACCTTTCTCCAATACACTACGTTTAATTGCTTGATACCATGTGCATTGGTTTCGAATGGGTGCGGAAGGTTTACTGGGCATGGTGTTGAAAGCAAGCAAATGGAAGTGGTGAAGTTGTAATTCGAAACAAAACTTATGCCTTTCAAAGTAATTCCTTTTTACCTAACTTGCCTAATTTGTCAAAATATGATTGGTTTCCAATTCTTTATCAAAATTCTTTTCTGAAAAGGCTGCCGAATTCAACCATTAACAATTGAAGTTTTTTTTAGCAAATAAGCTCTTCTCCTTAACAAAATAATTAAAATATTTAAGTCCTCTAACTTAAATAATTTAAAAACCATAGTAAAACACTTAGGAAAAATCTCCAAAAACCATAATTATTCATTTTTAATATGTTTTCTAACATACATAAATTTCTAACCCAAAAACATTACTTAATTGCCTTAAATAATTTAAATCCAAGATTAACTATTTTTTTCATTAAAAATTCATAATGAATTATCTATAGATTGGAATATTATAAAAATTTAAACCCATCTCCAAAATAATGTTTAGATAATATAATCAAATATCACGACATTTGGAAATCAATTTGCATGATTTTAACCTTAAAATCGAATTATATTATCCCACAAAAATCCTTGTTTGATTTATAACATGACATATAAATCAAAGCATATCACCTTTCATCTAATCATATGGTTCTAAACCTTAAACCTGAATTAAAACATTCAAGATGACTTATATGAGATGGTTTAGATCATTATTCACCTTGTTTGGATAAGAAATTTGAGATTTGTTCTTGCTTAAATCTTCCTAGTTTGAATCTTAGCTTCTAATTAGATTTTGCTCTTCTTCTTCTTATGGTTATGGTCGACCTTGTTTTCTTTTGTTACGATTTTGTTTTTGTAAGAATGTAATGAGAATGAAAAAGGTTGTAAGGATTTTAGTGGTTATGGGGTTCGGCTACTCCCATATTACCCTTCCCTATTCTCTTAAGTATTTAACTTGCAAACTATTCTTAAGTTAAGGCACGACCCTAATTAGATCTCAAATCTCAATTCCCTTATCACTTTAGTCTCTACATTATTCTATTTAATTTATCTAATTAAATCTCTTTAATAATGCTAATAAAATTAGGGGTGTTACAAGATGCGTGATGGAAGAGAATGTACTTATTTCCTCACCGTACCAGGCAGGGCTTGCATTAAATGCGCATTTAATGCTTATGGTAAGCCACATCGGTTCAGCCGTCTAACCATGGTGCTTCAGATGATGGATGGACAACATCGTCATTCACTAGAGTGCCCACATGGTTGAGCTGGCTGAGCTGCCCGACCAACTATCGGTAACATGAAAGAGACTTGGAATCTTGCTGAAGATCATGCAGGGAAGATGGTTAATGATCGGGTGCAAGGTGGCCAGAAGGGAGGCCTGATGCACTGAAGCCATGTTAAAGATGGGCTATTCTTGGGCCACTCTTGCCTGATGTGCTGTCTACTGGGCGAGCTTGGATAGGACTCGCCTGTTAGCCGATGTGATGTCAGACAAATAGTATTAGCTTTTAGCTGTTGCTGGAAGAAGTTTTATATAGGAGAGCTGGTCGGGACTGAGCCAGACCAGGCAGAACCGGGAGGGACCAAGTCCAATTCATGCCTTAAGGTTGCTTTGGGATAAGGCCTCCATGCTTCATTTTGGTGCATTACTGTAACGACCCAGAATTTTGAACGAATTAAATTGGAAATATTTAATTAATTTTAAATATTTGAACGATAATTTAATTTGAATCTCGAATAAAACTTTGAAATTTGCGGGTAAAATACAGAATTTAATCTATTGATAGTCGAATAAAAATTTGTATCTTCAGTTTTAGGCTGAAGAAAAATATTTCGAACGCTTTTAAAATTCGTGTTGATATTACTGAAGATAATTAAAACTTCAGAATCGAATTTGAAATCGATTTGTTCAGTTTTGAAATTGAATCGTTCGAACCGATATTTATAAAATAGTCATTTTTCAAACAGTCTCGGAATTCGATGAAACCAGTTCCATTGGATCCGTAGTAGTTAGTTATTAACGGATTTCAAATTTCGTAGCATTCGGATTCATTGTGTGATCGTACGAGGTTAAAACGTCTGGACAACAATTAATCGATTTAATTTAAATATAAAAATTTATACCCTCAAATCATCAGCCACCCTAGTCTTTGCGTCGACCTATTCCCTGAAACAGCGCGTACTCTTGTCCCCTTCTTCTCTGATAAACACACGAGAGGAAATCATTTCGTTTAAAGTTAAAACTCTCGTTCACAAATTCAAAGCAATGGCCGCTCCCCTCTTCATAAAAAATCCTTCAGTTTTATTTCGCGAAGCTCCGAATCAAGTGCGTGTTCGTTCCAATTTATACGAACTCGATTCCTTTCCTTTTCATTCGTTCGAAATCAATTTAAGGCTGCAGCTTCAAAACAATAGGATACGAAAACGAATTCGAATCAAAGTAGAATCTTCTCATTCAAAACAAAATTTCGAGCCTCCCCCTTTCCATTAAATCACGAATTCATCACGTCGCTTTGCTCAAGTTCGAAGGGGATACTCGATTGAGGAGGCACGGCGTACGAGGAGCATTCGCTAGTATGGAAATCGATGCCGCGAGTTCATCGGCAAGTCGAGGGGAGAAGCCGTGGTCGAGCGCGATGGGATGGAGTCGTGGGCATGGGAGAAACTAGAAGCTCGAAGTCGAAACTGCTCTGGAAGGAGGAGGGTTTGGAGGCGTTCGAAATGGTAGTGGGTTTTCGTGAGCGATGCCGCGAGTGGGTAGGTGGCGATGTCGAATTGTAGTCTGGATGGGCGACGGCAGCGTGATGCCTGAGTGGTCGTGAGCCTGTAGCATTTTGAGGTACCCTCGATTTTATTTTCAATATATTTAATTTACAAACATATGTGTATATATATATATTTACAGTAGAGAAAACTATATGGTTTCCAGGAAATAAAAATAAAATAAGTAAAATATTTGGAAAGATAAATTCGAATTGGTTTGAATTAAATTAATTGGTAAATTAACTTATTAAATTTATTTTAGTTACTGAAAGAATTTATTTAAGGAAACTTAGTTTTAAGTATTTAAATTAGAAAGGAAAAAGATATATGCAGCCTTTAAATGTTTATAAGCAGAAAATTTTATACATATGTGAATTTAAATACATGATTTAATTTGAAATAGGAATGTATGTATAAAAGAATATAATAGAATTTTAAAATAGTTAGTTAATTTTATTTATCAAATATGAAAATAGATTATTAGTTCAATAATTTAAATCAACTAGTTAATTTTAAAAAATAAAAATAAAATAAGGTAAATAATAAAACGAAATGGGTTAATTAGCTTGTTAATATTTTTATTTACTGAGAGGAATTTATTTAAAGCAAATTTGTTAAAAATCTGATTTTTGGTTTAAAATTTTTATCATTTAAACTGAACTAGATTTTTAAACAAATTAAAATTTTAAAAATAGCAAATCGAACAGTTCAATTTATTTTGGATATTGATAAATTGTATAAAATGGTTATACCAGGTTAAAATGGAGAACAACAAATTGAATTGGAAATGGATAGCAAAATAGAAACTAAGGTGAGATCTCCTCACTCAGATTTAAATTTGAATTGCAGTTATTGATTTGTTTGATTTGTTTGGATGTGATATTAGATATTTTAGGATATATCTATATATAGCAGTATATACATATTGGCATATGTATATATTGGATTGATGATTTCCCGCCTCGTATAGCGGATGAGACCCTATTGCGCCGTTAGTAAGCGGATTTATAAAAACCTATATACCGCGATAATTCCGTACTGGAGCGGAATTGGTATTGTGCTGACGTCTTTGGATGCAGGGAAACAGGTTGGAGGGATCCAACTGGATTCCTCAACTGTATTTATTTATTTACAGATGTGGACATATATTCTGTCATCATATGATGATATATGATGTTTGATGTTGTGATGGACTAATTGATGCGTTGCATCATCGGGTTCAATTTTAAAGTTTAAAAATAAACGATTTTTACTTTAAAAGGGATTTTGAAGTAATTTTTGGAAAGTATACGATTTATTAAAGTTTGGAATTTATTTATCTTAAATAAATAAATGTTATAAATTTAAAGTTATGAAAAATTTTAGATTGTGAAATATACCTGAAAGGTGATTTTGAAATAAATAGTCAAGTGATAAATAAAATAGTTTAAGTTGGATTCCTTTTGAATTACTAAAAATGATGTATATAAAAGATGTACAGAATTGATATTTATCAATTTAAAGTGTTGGAATTTTAAAACGAGTGTTTATAAGTGTTAGAGATTTATAGAATTATAAATTGTAAAGACATGAGATTTATAGAATTATAAATTGTGAAAATATGAATTTTATAGATTTATAAAGTATGAAGTTATAAAATGGATGAAACGGTAGCATAAAAGATTTATAAGAGATTAACTTATAAATTGGATTTTTGCCTTTAAATGGAATATTTATCGAATTTGTAAATAAAAGGAGATTTATTAAATCGAAGTTGTTATAAAATAGAAATAGAATTTATAAACGTTGTTTTTAAATTCGAAATCAATGGGATTTGAGAAATTAAATATAGAAGATTTTTAAAGAAGATATATTCGTGATTTTGGATAGCGAATTTTTATTGAGATAAAAATGTGTAGAAATGATTTAAATTGGGTTAAGTGAATTATATTCACGATTTTGGACAGTGAATATATTGTTAAGTAAAATGGATAGTTTTGGAAAAGTGGCATTGAAAATGAAGTTAAACACTTTAGAGATGTTTTTAAAATGTATTGTGAATCGAAAACATAGATTTCAACATTTTTATTGTTGAAATAGGCGTTTTCGAAAATATAAGGAAATGATGGACTATAACACTGTTGTTATAGTAAATGATTTTCGGAAGAAAATGTTTTGATGTAGTATTGGGATTTATATATCTATCTTAATTCCGAATCCCTATACTAGTGATTTTGAGTCGTCGTAACGATGTTTTACGTAACATTCGTTTTGACTCAAATAAATGTTGTTATAGTAAATGTTTTCCTTAAAGAATGAATATATACTCAATATTGATTTAAGTATATTGAATATTTTCCAAGTGTTGAAAATAAATGATTTGTGAAATACTTATTATTAAATAAGTATGGAATGTTTTCCAATATGAAATGAACGTTTTTGAGATTTATCTTCTTAAAGATAAATCGAAAGTGAATATTTGAAAACGATTGAAAATCGAATATCTGTAGATATTTTGAAAATATAAATTCACTATGGAATTTATAAAAGGAAAGGGAAACTGTTTAGAAAAATAAACGTTGATTTATTTTTGAAGTGTGGAAATTTTATATCTAGTAAAGATATTTTTGAAGATAAATAATCTGGGAAAATTATTTGGAATCTGATGATGTTGCGCATCCTTATTGATAGTTAAATAACCGACTATCAATAATTACCTTGAATGATATTTGTTGTGAATTGGATGAATTTGAATGCCACACTTATTTTGAATAATCGCTCACTATTCGGGTTAACCGGGAAAGGACCATGGGGTCGTATAACCCATTCCGAATATGTGATACGTCGTTATGAATCGCATTTGAAGACCGGTGTTGAAGACCGGATATTTTTGAAAACGAAAGGATTACCGTCGAGTTACTCTACATCGACTGATCTTCGATTTAGAGGTTTTATCACCCTTAGTGACGGGAAGTCCTGACGTGATTGAAAATTATCCGGATATGCAAGGGCTTCGTGAGAAGTGCCTTCGGTTCTGTTCGATCCCGGAACAGACTTGTATGGATTGTGTGTCTAACGTTACAATTTGAGATATAAAGCTGATTCCTTTCAAATACATTTCTGTTGGTGGCGGAGAATTTATTCTCTTAGCTTAACACCCTTCTCTGAGACGTACGAGCTCAGAGGTTATGTAGTTGAAATTTATCAGCGATATATCCCAATTTGGTAACGTGGCATACTGAGTGTTGCTGTGAAATGATCAGTGTTTGATTATTTGTGATATGATCATTTGTTTGATCTTATATCTTTGTGATCATAGGTTGATCATTTTGTTGACCCGAAGCAGAGCTTTTTATAGAAGCTTTGTGGACGAGACTTCGTCGAGCCTCACACCCCGGAAATGGTCGAAACAGGACGAATGCGGCAAGGTTCTAGGGAGTAGCGCCCCTTAGTGTATGTCATTCCTTCTGGATAAAGGTGGTATCATGGTATGGAGCCCAGATACTTAACCTCTGTGGTTGCTGCACAGTTATTATTACTTTGTGGTTTGTTGGAAATCGGGGATCCTCGGGAAGATCGGTGACGATCGGGGGATGGCATACGCGTGTCAGTAGTTACCTATTTTTGCAGAGGTAACCCGGCCTTGTGTTGGCAGAGATCCGGTTAGGTTCTCGGGTCGTCTATTCCAGGGACGTACCCATCGTGGATAGGAAGTTCCTTAGCCTGACCATTTGTTGGAAATCCAAAGAAACAATACGTGACTTGTACGGTTTTAGTTGTAGAACCTATCATTCACTTATGGTGGTCACCACTGTTTGGATGGTAGCTATAGTAGGCATAAGTGCGGAATGCCTATGCTGGCTAAGATTTATATTATACTTTCGAAATGTTTTCTACACTATGCACTAATAATAATATCAAAAAGAATCTGATTTTTTCGTAGAAAGCATCTTTGACTATCATAAGAAGAAATCTCCTCCAATTCTGCGTTTGCATTGTGTGTGTGGTGGGAGGTCTTATGGTAGTTTCATTTTCCCAAAAGCATTTCGAATTGACTTTAAAATTATCCTGTTGTTTATTTTAAAGAATAACTGTTTTACGATCTCACACCAGTCTTGCTATATTACAGCATGATAGGGGGTTCTCGCTTCGCGGTTAGGTGGCGAACGGGAGACTCTTACCCCTACATGTCCTTGAGAGGGATGGGTTGGTTAGGCAGATTTTCTTCTTTCTAAAACCCTCACTCTTGGAGTTTCCGGCGTTCGATTTCTCGGCAGTCGATAAAGTGAGTATCGATGTTGAATTTTCGAAAGTCGAAAATTTCAGGATGTGACAAAGTGGTATCAGAGCATATGGTTAAGCGACAACCCTGCTCTGTTGGGTGTTACTCATTAGAGATAGAGTCAGTAGTACTCTAGAATGAGTTTGAGTGTAATAATAGATATGAGCGCGTATTTGTTATTGAATATAAAATTGTTTTATATTGTGATGATTGGTTTATTGAGTGGTATATGAACCTTCGTCGGCACAGTCTTGCAAAACTGTATCGAAGGGGTTTCTAAACACTCGAATAGAACAGTTCGGCACAGTATTGTTTTAAAATAGGGTAAATGAAATAATTTTACCCAAAACTATTTTTGTATAGGAAAGAAATGATTTTCTGTAAATAATTACAGTATATGGTTGCATGGTTGCTAGAAGTAATAATATTAAACTATTATCATTGAAATTAAATGAGAAATTGGAATTATAACTCCAAATTTAAGAAATGAATCCATATACAGTTAGAATTTGAAAATATAAGTTATAAATGTGATTTATAATTTGAAATGGAATTCCAGAGAAGTATTTGGGAATGTTTTGAAAGGAGTTTGAAAATTTTGGTGATTTGGAAAGTTAAATCTTTTTGGAGTTGGAAATGAATTTCAAAGATTTTGAAAAGTCTTTTGAAGAGATGAAAAGCTCTAAACTCTTTTCGGTCGCTGGAAAATAATTCCGATGATGATCGCGACATCACCGGTGTTCATTTTCGGGTTTCCAAAAGAGGAATTGCTGCCAAATTGTTTTAAATGAAAGTTGTTTGGAAAATTGGGTTTTGTTTTAGAAAATTCAAAGAATAATTTGATTTGTTTTCAAAATGATTTTTAAATATTGGTAAGACTCTGGAATACCGTATTCATGAAATATTATCAAGTTGATACCTTATACAATTTGAAAGGTTGATAGAATAAATTTAACTTAAAGGATGAAGTTAAATGAATGTAAGTACAAGTGAATCAATTAAATGAAATTGAAAGTTGAAATTCATTTCGAATTCGTAAGCAAATGAATTGAATTGAATAATGTAAATTGAAAGATGAATTAAATGAAGTTGTAAGATTAGTTTGAAGTGAACTAAAGTTAATTGATATAAATTCATTATTCAGAAGAATCCAAATTAGATTGAAATTGAATCCGAATGAAAATATGAAATGTAAATTAAATTGAATGGAATCAATTGCAAATGAAGTAGAATTAAAATAAATTGAATTTGTATCAATTTAAATTGGTTATAAACTAGAATGGATATGAATTCATTTTTGTTTAAAAACGAATGTAACTTCAACCGTAAATGTATAAACAATTTATATTGAAAATTTTGTAATAGAATTTGCAAATTGGATTGAATGCTGTAACTAGATATAATGGCTAGTAGATATACAGGTGTTATAAATTGGGTTTGATTTCAAAGATAAATTTGAATTGCTCGACAAAAGGTATGTATTTAAATTTCAAATATGAGTTTTTGATGATTTCTTCTCTAGCCGCTTGGCTTTTTCTTTTTCTTTTTGAAATCTGAGAGTCCGTAGGGACGTTTTGTAGTCGTACCGTATTAGCCGCGCAAAGGAAACGCTGGCGAAATTTTTCGAAAATTTAGGGCGTTAGAAAATTTTTGAGAAAATTTGAAAGTTTAAAATTTGAATTTAAACTCGAATTTGAATTTTGAAGAAAACAATGTTGTTTGAAACCTATAATTGAAGTTGGAAAATTAGTTGAATGATAACGAATCTTTAGTAGAAGATTTGTTTTGAAAATTGATAAAACTATTTGAATTGTGAAAAATAGTAGACGAGTTAAGGACATTTTTCCCTAACTTGTAATTTCGAGGACGAAATTCTTTTAAGGGGGGAAGTTTGTAACGACCCAGAATTTTGAACGAATTAAATTGGAAATATTTAATTAATTTTAAATATTTGAACGATAATTTAATTTGAATCTCGAATAAAACTTTGAAATTTGCGGGTAAAATACAGAATTTAATCTATTGATAGTCGAATAAAAATTTGTATCTTCAGTTTTAGGCTGAAGAAAAATATTTCGAACGCTTTTAAAATTCGTGTTGATATTACTGAAGATAATTAAAACTTCAGAATCGAATTTGAAATCGATTTGTTCAGTTTTGAAATTGAATCGTTCGAACCGATATTTATAAAATAGTCATTTTTCAAACAGTCTCGGAATTCGATGAAACCAGTTCCATTGGATCCGTAGTAGTTAGTTATTAACGGATTTCAAATTTCGTAGCATTCGGATTCATTGTGTGATCGTACGAGGTTAAAACGTCTGGACAACAATTAATCGATTTAATTTAAATATAAAAATTTATACCCTCAAATCATCAGCCACCCTAGTCTTTGCGTCGACCTATTCCCTGAAACAGCGCGTACTCTTGTCCCCTTCTTCTCTGATAAACACACGAGAGGAAATCATTTCGTTTAAAGTTAAAACTCTCGTTCACAAATTCAAAGCAATGGCCGCTCCCCTCTTCATAAAAAATCCTTCAGTTTTATTTCGCGAAGCTCCGAATCAAGTGCGTGTTCGTTCCAATTTATACGAACTCGATTCCTTTCCTTTTCATTCGTTCGAAATCAATTTAAGGCTGCAGCTTCAAAACAATAGGATACGAAAACGAATTCGAATCAAAGTAGAATCTTCTCATTCAAAACAAAATTTCGAGCCTCCCCCTTTCCATTAAATCACGAATTCATCACGTCGCTTTGCTCAAGTTCGAAGGGGATACTCGATTGAGGAGGCACGGCGTACGAGGAGCATTCGCTAGTATGGAAATCGATGCCGCGAGTTCATCGGCAAGTCGAGGGGAGAAGCCGTGGTCGAGCGCGATGGGATGGAGTCGTGGGCATGGGAGAAACTAGAAGCTCGAAGTCGAAACTGCTCTGGAAGGAGGAGGGTTTGGAGGCGTTCGAAATGGTAGTGGGTTTTCGTGAGCGATGCCGCGAGTGGGTAGGTGGCGATGTCGAATTGTAGTCTGGATGGGCGACGGCAGCGTGATGCCTGAGTGGTCGTGAGCCTGTAGCATTTTGAGGTACCCTCGATTTTATTTTCAATATATTTAATTTACAAACATATGTGTATATATATATATTTACAGTAGAGAAAACTATATGGTTTCCAGGAAATAAAAATAAAATAAGTAAAATATTTGGAAAGATAAATTCGAATTGGTTTGAATTAAATTAATTGGTAAATTAACTTATTAAATTTATTTTAGTTACTGAAAGAATTTATTTAAGGAAACTTAGTTTTAAGTATTTAAATTAGAAAGGAAAAAGATATATGCAGCCTTTAAATGTTTATAAGCAGAAAATTTTATACATATGTGAATTTAAATACATGATTTAATTTGAAATAGGAATGTATGTATAAAAGAATATAATAGAATTTTAAAATAGTTAGTTAATTTTATTTATCAAATATGAAAATAGATTATTAGTTCAATAATTTAAATCAACTAGTTAATTTTAAAAAATAAAAATAAAATAAGGTAAATAATAAAACGAAATGGGTTAATTAGCTTGTTAATATTTTTATTTACTGAGAGGAATTTATTTAAAGCAAATTTGTTAAAAATCTGATTTTTGGTTTAAAATTTTTATCATTTAAACTGAACTAGATTTTTAAACAAATTAAAATTTTAAAAATAGCAAATCGAACAGTTCAATTTATTTTGGATATTGATAAATTGTATAAAATGGTTATACCAGGTTAAAATGGAGAACAACAAATTGAATTGGAAATGGATAGCAAAATAGAAACTAAGGTGAGATCTCCTCACTCAGATTTAAATTTGAATTGCAGTTATTGATTTGTTTGATTTGTTTGGATGTGATATTAGATATTTTAGGATATATCTATATATATAGCAGTATATACATATTGGCATATGTATATATTGGATTGATGATTTCCCGCCTCGTATAGCGGATGAGACCCTATTGCGCCGTTAGTAAGCGGATTTATAAAAACCTATATACCGCGATAATTCCGTACTGGAGCGGAATTGGTATTGTGCTGACGTCTTTGGATGCAGGGAAACAGGTTGGAGGGATCCAACTGGATTCCTCAACTGTATTTATTTATTTACAGATGTGGACATATATTCTGTCATCATATGATGATATATGATGTTTGATGTTGTGATGGACTAATTGATGCGTTGCATCATCGGGTTCAATTTTAAAGTTTAAAAATAAACGATTTTTACTTTAAAAGGGATTTTGAAGTAATTTTTGGAAAGTATACGATTTATTAAAGTTTGGAATTTATTTATCTTAAATAAATAAATGTTATAAATTTAAAGTTATGAAAAATTTTAGATTGTGAAATATACCTGAAAGGTGATTTTGAAATAAATAGTCAAGTGATAAATAAAATAGTTTAAGTTGGATTCCTTTTGAATTACTAAAAATGATGTATATAAAAGATGTACAGAATTGATATTTATCAATTTAAAGTGTTGGAATTTTAAAACGAGTGTTTATAAGTGTTAGAGATTTATAGAATTATAAATTGTAAAGACATGAGATTTATAGAATTATAAATTGTGAAAATATGAATTTTATAGATTTATAAAGTATGAAGTTATAAAATGGATGAAACGGTAGCATAAAAGATTTATAAGAGATTAACTTATAAATTGGATTTTTGCCTTTAAATGGAATATTTATCGAATTTGTAAATAAAAGGAGATTTATTAAATCGAAGTTGTTATAAAATAGAAATAGAATTTATAAACGTTGTTTTTAAATTCGAAATCAATGGGATTTGAGAAATTAAATATAGAAGATTTTTAAAGAAGATATATTCGTGATTTTGGATAGCGAATTTTTATTGAGATAAAAATGTGTAGAAATGATTTAAATTGGGTTAAGTGAATTATATTCACGATTTTGGACAGTGAATATATTGTTAAGTAAAATGGATAGTTTTGGAAAAGTGGCATTGAAAATGAAGTTAAACACTTTAGAGATGTTTTTAAAATGTATTGTGAATCGAAAACATAGATTTCAACATTTTTATTGTTGAAATAGGCGTTTTCGAAAATATAAGGAAATGATGGACTATAACACTGTTGTTATAGTAAATGATTTTCGGAAGAAAATGTTTTGATGTAGTATTGGGATTTATATATCTATCTTAATTCCGAATCCCTATACTAGTGATTTTGAGTCGTCGTAACGATGTTTTACGTAACATTCGTTTTGACTCAAATAAATGTTGTTATAGTAAATGTTTTCCTTAAAGAATGAATATATACTCAATATTGATTTAAGTATATTGAATATTTTCCAAGTGTTGAAAATAAATGATTTGTGAAATACTTATTATTAAATAAGTATGGAATGTTTTCCAATATGAAATGAACGTTTTTGAGATTTATCTTCTTAAAGATAAATCGAAAGTGAATATTTGAAAACGATTGAAAATCGAATATCTGTAGATATTTTGAAAATATAAATTCACTATGGAATTTATAAAAGGAAAGGGAAACTGTTTAGAAAAATAAACGTTGATTTATTTTTGAAGTGTGGAAATTTTATATCTAGTAAAGATATTTTTGAAGATAAATAATCTGGGAAAATTATTTGGAATCTGATGATGTTGCGCATCCTTATTGATAGTTAAATAACCGACTATCAATAATTACCTTGAATGATATTTGTTGTGAATTGGATGAATTTGAATGCCACACTTATTTTGAATAATCGCTCACTATTCGGGTTAACCGGGAAAGGACCATGGGGTCGTATAACCCATTCCGAATATGTGATACGTCGTTATGAATCGCATTTGAAGACCGGTGTTGAAGACCGGATATTTTTGAAAACGAAAGGATTACCGTCGAGTTACTCTACATCGACTGATCTTCGATTTAGAGGTTTTATCACCCTTAGTGACGGGAAGTCCTGACGTGATTGAAAATTATCCGGATATGCAAGGGCTTCGTGAGAAGTGCCTTCGGTTCTGTTCGATCCCGGAACAGACTTGTATGGATTGTGTGTCTAACGTTACAATTTGAGATATAAAGCTGATTCCTTTCAAATACATTTCTGTTGGTGGCGGAGAATTTATTCTCTTAGCTTAACACCCTTCTCTGAGACGTACGAGCTCAGAGGTTATGTAGTTGAAATTTATCAGCGATATATCCCAATTTGGTAACGTGGCATACTGAGTGTTGCTGTGAAATGATCAGTGTTTGATTATTTGTGATATGATCATTTGTTTGATCTTATATCTTTGTGATCATAGGTTGATCATTTTGTTGACCCGAAGCAGAGCTTTTTATAGAAGCTTTGTGGACGAGACTTCGTCGAGCCTCACACCCCGGAAATGGTCGAAACAGGACGAATGCGGCAAGGTTCTAGGGAGTAGCGCCCCTTAGTGTATGTCATTCCTTCTGGATAAAGGTGGTATCATGGTATGGAGCCCAGATACTTAACCTCTGTGGTTGCTGCACAGTTATTATTACTTTGTGGTTTGTTGGAAATCGGGGATCCTCGGGAAGATCGGTGACGATCGGGGGATGGCATACGCGTGTCAGTAGTTACCTATTTTTGCAGAGGTAACCCGGCCTTGTGTTGGCAGAGATCCGGTTAGGTTCTCGGGTCGTCTATTCCAGGGACGTATCCATCGTGGATAGGAAGTTCCTTAGCCTGACCATTTGTTGGAAATCCAAAGAAACAATACGTGACTTGTACGGTTTTAGTTGTAGAACCTATCATTCACTTATGGTGGTCACCACTGTTTGGATGGTAGCTATAGTAGGCATAAGTGCGGAATGCCTATGCTGGCTAAGATTTATATTATACTTTCGAAATGTTTTCTACACTATGCACTAATAATAATATCAAAAAGAATCTGATTTTTTCGTAGAAAGCATCTTTGACTATCATAAGAAGAAATCTCCTCCAATTCTGCGTTTGCATTGTGTGTGTGGTGGGAGGTCTTATGGTAGTTTCATTTTCCCAAAAGCATTTCGAATTGACTTTAAAATTATCCTGTTGTTTATTTTAAAGAATAACTGTTTTACGATCTCACACCAGTCACCATGACTGACTCGGAGTTTATTGTTTCCCTTCTAAACTCTGGGTGCCCACCAATTTCCACACGGGCAGCCTAGAGTTATGTTATCAGGATATTCTGGATATTCTGGAGCTTTGGAGATAAGCTGGATGGCGAGACGTAGTATTTGTATTTGATATATTTATTCCGCTGTGTATTCTGTATGAGGACGAGTTTATAAAACTGTCCATTGTTGTATATTGACTCTGATTGATGTCTGTATAAAAAAAAAACTGATAAAATTCTTTGTTTTAAAGATTACTGATTTATCTATTATATATTGTTCCGCTGCGGTATGTGAGATTCTGATATTGTGTTCTGTTTCTGTTCTGATGTGTTTTCTGTTGTTCTTCTTCTTTCTTTCTTCTTTTCTTCTTCTGTCTTCTTCTTCTGCCTTTTTCTTCTTTCTAAAACCCTCACTCTTGGAGTTTCCGGCGTTCGATTTCTCGGCAGTCGATAAAGTGAGTATCGATGTTGAATTTTCGAAAGTCGAAAATTTCAGGATGTGACAATTACTGAGTAGAAAAGTTGGTTTGAGACTAACATGGGCCCTGGTCGGCCTTTGCGAGCTAGTGGCAGATCAATTTGATAGCCTTTGATTTGGCTAGACTGCCTTTAATTGGCTTGATAACTACTTGTAAGAAAATTGACCAACAACTACCATTTAGTGATTTTACCTTATATTCGATATTCGCTTAATACACCAAGCATATAAGCAAGATCCAATATACTACATAACATAGTATATATGATGATTTCTATTGTCGAAGGATGAGAGATCTATGTCATACATGCAGTTAAAGTGCTTAGCAGTTCCATAACGGTAGAGGTGCAAAAGTTATAGTGGGGATAAAGCCGGGATATAGCGGAAAATAGCGGAGGTGCAAAGAATATCATGATATATACAGTCCAGATTTGGCAACTATAATAAATTTCTAACTTATATTAAGCGCTTATACTTTAAAATTAGGTCTCCACCCTACCTTTTTTGATTTGGTTTAAAAGAAAACTAGTCAAATCAACCTTTTTATGTTAATACTACTAAAGCGGATGCTAAAAACCCTTGATTTAGCGGGTATAGCGGAAAATAGCGGGGCTTAAAGCGGATTTACTATTTAGTAGTGCTATATTGAAAAAGTGTAGAGGTCGAAGAGCACACCATGCTATAACGAGGATTTTATGGGGCTTTAATTTCACATATGTCATATGATCCAAATTAATTTTAATTTGGTGTTTGTGTATGTCGATTGGGACAGTCCCAACATCCTCTTATACCAAGTAAAAGACATTTCATTCAAATCCTATATCGAGAATTAAACAACCAAACTTTAACCAGTTTTAACATTGGTACCTCGTTAATAATCAGTAGCATACTGTATACTTATAGGACTAAAAATGATTTAATACCTTTTACTTTCTTTCTTAGAGTCACACACTTCCTTTACATTTTGACTGAAACCAAACTATTAGATTTCTCTATCAAAATACTTACTCAACCTCTAAAGTGTTATTTAAATTCATATCTAAAAAGTCCACAAGTTTTGTTATAGCTTCCATTAACTTCGAGACAATTTGGCTATTATGTGCAAATAATCTCTTCTAGATCACTACTTAGAAGTACCATTTCAACACAATGTGCCAAAACTCAAAGATATATCATGCAATAATTTGCGAGAAGAATACGAGTAGACTTATCCACATTTACTAGGGAAACTATTTCGCTAATTTTAACATTTGAAATTTACGAAGTTATTTCCCATCAACCTTGTCTTTTATATTTGCAACTCCATTGATCTTCTTCTCAGAACCCACTTGCTCCCGATGAATCGAATGCTTTCAGGTATGGTATAACAAAATCAAATTTTGTTGATGTATTTGGAATCAATTTCAAACTTAAAGCATCACATCATGTCTATCGACAACTAAGGAGATTGTTATTACTAATAACCTATTTTCTTGATATTGGTAAGAAAATCAAAGTTTCTCTTCAATGTGGGAGAATTCTTCTTTGATATTCTAATGAGTTATGATCATTTAGGCTTGGTTAAATTAGCATCATTTATGTAATTAGTGTTTCACGTCAGAATATTGGATCGTATCCAAGTCGTCGCACTACCATTAATTTCTACAGAAAGAAATTCCTTTGGAAAGAAGGTGGTACTTCTTGAAACAACAATTTCCCTCCCTCTACATTCGAATAGGCATTAAAAACATTTTATGAATTGTCTATAAATTTACATAAAATAGATCTATTTTTGAGTTCACAAAAAGTAATTTCATAACATAGGAAAAATTAATACCGTAAAATATTTAAGATGTGTTTAAAATCATTATTTTAGCTTTAGTTGAAATTAAATTTAACATATGTGTTTACTGTTAAGTACGTATCCTTATAGAAAGAAGTAACTCAATTTCACTCATTATTAATCGCACTTTGTCCAACAAAGTTCAGCTATTCCTTACCAGTACATCAATATGTAGCATAGAGGCGAGTGACTATAAGAGTGAATCGTATTCCTATTTAGGTAATATTGGAACTCTTATCCAAGATGCTTGCCTATTCGACAAATCAAATTGATTTAATTCTTTTGTATGTTATTATTTTCTACTTGCATTTTATATTCAATGAATTCATCATAGATATCTAACTTGTTTATCAAATGTTCACATCTAATAAAATTCATCGATGAATTCAATAATGTAAGTGGATCCATTTTTAGTGTCAATATTGGACCTTGGATTACATACATCTATATTGATCAATCCAAAGAGTTTTTAACTCTTTTGTTGCTCCAACTATTTTGGTGCTTTGCCCTTACTCATCTAAGATACAATTTACAAGTACTATTTGATTCATAACCATATAATTAAAGAATTAATTCTTAAAGATTTGGCTTAGTCCATAATTCCATAAATAACTTTTCAATATTTCCGATGCTCATGTATTTTATAAAGCTAACATATCACTATTATTATGAAAATAAATACCATCGTTGAAATACCAAAATTGGATTTATTTTATAACAAATATTCATATTCAAAAAAATTACATCAAATTTTGGTCAAAACCGAAATGATAATTACTTCATAAACATTATTTAACATATATAAAAGTTATCTTCCAAAGCTTGATGCATCCACTTGCAAGTGTCATATGCTCCCAATGTTTCCACTGTTATAATAACAACATTTGAAATACGAAGCTCCATTCAACCACTTAGTATAGGTTGTTTATTTATTTTGTTGTAAATAATTTATAGTCGAGAATTTTAAATCGAGTATCTCCAATTAAAGAAATAGATCTTATAGAGAATAATTTTCTATAAGAAAAATAGATTTGGTATAAAAATTATATTCCTTTTTTCCCTATTAAGCATATATTTTGAATAATTCCATTTCTGACATCTCTTCATGAAGGATATGTGATCATTCACACTCTTCATCCCTACCCTACCAACAATGTTACCGTCTCAAACTTTTGCTTTTCTATTAAGGAAGTCAAACCATTCAAAATAGATACTCTTTACTTTAAGATTGCCCAGAATTTCTCTACAAAAATGCGTCTGATCATCCTTAACGGTTTATGGATATCGAATAAGTTACACTTTGATAAATAGATCAAAACTGGTATTTTAGTGATCGAATTCCTAGGTCAGTCTATAGTCCTTGGTCTAGTGTTGTTTTTAATACAACAAGATCCATACTATATTCGATCGTATTAAACACATGATCTGGCACTATGTTTTACTTGCTTATTTCAAATGAAACACTTTCATCAAGATTTTTTATATTATGAACACAACTGTTTACCATACAAGTTTCCCATGTGATTGAATGTGGATCGAATATCTGAACTCTTATATTATTTTAGAGTTCAAAACACATAGAAGAGATACATAGTCCTAGGAAAATCACACTTAAGTCGGACACGAAAATTTTAATGGTTGTATTATTCGACTCTTGAATAAGTATCGAAGCGAAAACATAACAATTGAATTATTGATAAGTAAACTTTTTACGTTTCTTCATTAATCTTAATTCAATATGTTTAATATATATTAATCAATAAACAATTTTATTAATTATATTAGTTACTCAAGTTTATGAAAGTAAACTATAATAATATTTGAAGAAGTTAGTCATATACCCTAGAGCCAATTATGTAATTTGCTACTTATATCTAACTCTATAGTCAATCTCGTTTGTCTAAAGGTGCTTTATTTTGCTATATACTATGTTATGTTGTGATATAATCAATTAAGTACTTAATTTAAAGTATATTAATTAGAGAATCCTTAAATAAAATGCTATGTGATTGTAGTTGGAAATAATTGCAATCGTAAGTAATATATCACAAAATAAAATAACATTTTGTTTTGAATATTCCTTGTCAAGATGTTTCTAGAATGGATATCAGAGTATGTAATGCTCTCCAAGTGTTTGCAGTGTATTTCTCATGGCTACTGGGAAAACTGAGGGGTGACTTACTCATATTTATTCGATAACTATGGAATAACTCATTCGAGAGTTTCCTTTTGATTAATAACAACTAGGCCAAATAGGAAATCTCAATATGACGATGTTACATAGTTCTCTCGACTCGAAAATAATGTGAAACTTCAATGTGAATACTCTAATTTAATTATAGTTAAATTATAGCATGGTGATCCATCGAGGGACTATAGTTGGGTGTGAGTTAAAAAATTCAAAGTGAAGCGCTATTCAATTGAGAATTCACTTCTCAGTTGTATGAGGTTAGTATCACAGTCAATTATTGTTAACACAAAGTCAAAATCTTTGGCTAAAGTAGAATGGTTAATAATAAATGTTATTATTGAACTAAGGACTTTATATACGGACTGATTGAGTTGAATGTGAATAATATTAGAGTTTTCACTAATATTTGACTCCATACATTCAAATGTGATATGGTGTTGGCCAAGATAACATGTATAAATTGATTGTCACTATTGACACCAATTAAGATAATATATAATATGATTTTACTGAAAAGATCTATATGTAATAAATTTGGCCAAACTATCACATCACTAGCTAAGGTAATGCATGTGTTAGTCCCTAAGAAGTTGGTTTTGATGACAACAACCTTAGAATAAGATTATAAAATATAAATACTAACATTATTGTTTAGATATATATGTATATGCAGGATATATATATATATATATATGGGTACCAAAGAATGAAGACTGTACAGTATAGAGATTCAAGAACTGATGAACTCAAGATCGAAGATATCAAGATTCAAGACTCATGAGTATCAAGATTATCAAGAGTTCAAGATTTCAAGATAAGTAATTTAGTTAGGAATTTTGTTAAAACTCCTAGAAAAGCACTGACATCTTAAAATCCATTTTATTCGGGGAATGGAATCCACTTCAAGCCCGTTAAAGGGATGGAACCCTAAGTAGGATGGAACCTACGAAAAATCTAGTGGAACATTGTTTTGTATCCACTAACTTTTATTTAAATGTTTTACAAAATTATATCTTGTTTTCAAAATGATTTCAAAATCTTCCTTTTTAAATCAAAAACATCTATCCTGGTTTTAAAATACTTTTAGCCTCAAAATAATCTTTATTTTCAATATCAAATTATCCTTGGTTTTAAACTATCTTTTAATTATAATATATTTAACTTTTAATATTTATACTTAGATTTAAATATAAAATTATAGTAAAATTTTATATATACCAAAATATTATTCTCTATAATTATTTATGTATTTTAACTATAGTTAAGTATATTTATAAAGTTTAAAATAGTTTTAATACGAGATAGAAGTTATTTTCAAAGAAAAACAAATTACCAAAAATAACTTAGGCTTGTCGACAACCCCAAGGACCCCTTGTCGACAAGGTGAAAGTTTATTTCAAAATTTTGAATTTCAAAGGAAGTGTCTATTCATCATATCCTTTCACGAATGGACATGCTGTTGTTCTACTATAAATAGGGGCTGTTTTAAATGAATTTACAATCATATTTTCTCTGATTTCACTCCTCTTTTTCTTCCATATTTCTTTATATACATTTTTACCATTACTTTGCCGAAATCACCATTGAATCTAACTAGATCATCTCTGGTTTGATTCTCTATCACTATCTCAACAAGATCCCAGTGCTATTCAGAGTTATAGACTTCTTTGTATTCAATCGAGCGAGAAAAGATGTGATTGTAGCCTGGAAAATCAATCGGGTGAACTTGTTGCCCGTAAAATCAAGTATCTCTACCTAGAGGATTGTGAATCTGGAGCGGTGTACCTCGTGGCCTTGAAATCGAGGGTGTAATTATAAGAATTGGTTTTGAAAGGAAATCTGTACTTGTGTTGCGGGACTGGATGTAGGGTAACTCCGAACCAGTATAAAATCCAGTGTGTTCTTTCCTTTATTGCTTTTACTTTATATCTGCATCTTTGTTTGATTCTGTGATCATATCTGTGTCTGAATATTGCATACATTTGTGTTTAAATTAAGATAAACTCAAAAAGAATTAGTAATTCCTCAAAACACTATTCACCCCCCTCTAGTGTTAATTCTAGCCTTAAGATCCGTAATCCGCATTTCTCACATTTGGTATCAGAGCAAGGTTTTCAAAGTTTCATAATATGAATTTTGAAAAAGCTTTTAAAATGGCTATGTTTGAAAAACTTGTTAATACTAGTTTAGAAATATTCAAATCATAACTGTCTAATGAGTCTGCATATAATCGATATTCAAATTCAAGTTGTCCACCAAAATTGTATGATGTGCAGGAAACATGTTTTATGGGTGTTGAGGAATCAATCCACAATAGACAAATTGTGCAGATCAAAAAGAATAAATGGATACTCGATAGTGGATGCTCTAGACACATGAATGGTAATCCGGATATGCTGAATGATATAATATAAAAAGACGGAGGACTGGTTAACTTTGGAGACAACTCAAAAGGATATGTGATTGGCATCGACAATGTCGGTAACTCTGAAACTCCTATTATTACTAATGTTTTGCTAGTTAAGAATCTGAAACATAATCTGCTAAGTATTAGTCAACTTTGCGATAAAGGATATAAAATTAAATTTGAAAAAGATAAGTGTCACATTGAAGATAATAATTCAACCATAATATTTGAGGGAATTAGGAAAAAGAATATTTATATTCTTAGTATGAAAGTTTCAAATGATAACCTGTGTCTTTTGGTAAATACAAGTGACCCTTGGATTTGGCATAAGAGATTTGGGCATTTGAATTTCAAACTCTTATCTAGACTGTCAAAACATGATCTAGTAAGAGGTCTCCCTAAAATGAATTTTAAAGTAGATAGTTTATGTGATGCATGTCAATTAGGAAAACTTAGAAAAAGTTCCTTTAAATTAAAAGATATGATTTCAACTTCAAAACCTCTTGAATTACTTCATCTTGATTTATTTGGTCCATCTCAAATTCAGTCAATAAATCACAGTACATATGTTTTTGTAATTGTAAATGATTATTCTAGATTTACATGGACAATATTTTTGAAACATAAAAGTGATACATTTGAAAGTTTTAAGAACTTTACAAAAATGATTCAAAATTAACTTTCTATAAAAATTATAACCATCCGTAGTGATCACGGTGGTGAATTTGAAAATGAAAAGTTTGAGGAATTCTGCAATAAAAAGGGAATAACTCACAATTATTCATTTCCAAGAACTTCACAACAAAACGGAGTAGTAGAACATAAAAATAGGACGATTCAAGAGTGTGCGAGAACTATGCTTTCAGATAGTAAATTACCAAATCATTTTTGGGCAGAAGCAGTTGGTACCGCCTGTTATATTTTAAATAGAATTTTAATTAGACCTTTAACTAATAAGACATCTTATGAACTTCTTCACGGAAAGAAACCTAAGGTATCTTATTTTAGAATTTTTGGAAGTAAATGTTTTATTTTAAATACAAAAGATAACTTAGATAAATATGATCCTAAATCTGACAAATGTATCTTTATAAGATATTCTAATAGAAGTAAAGCATACAGAGTGTTTAATTTAAGAACTAACACCATCAAAGAAACAATGCATGTTTCATTCGATGAAAATCTCAAATTTTTTGAAGAAATGATGAAGAGGATTTAATTACTCAAAATCAGGAGTCAACTGAAACTAATAATGAAATTAATCATCCTAATAAAAAGATTAAACTTTTAAAAGATCATCCCATAGAAAATATACTAGGAGATATGCAATCTGTTGTTACAATAGAAATCAACTAAGTAAAATGAGCAATGTAGCCTTTATATCAACTATTGAACCCAAAAATCCAAAAGAAGCATCAACTGATGATTCATGGATTTCGGCTATGCAAGAAGAACTAAATCAATTCACTAGAAATGATGTTTGGGAACTTGTTCCTAGACTTGAAAATAAAACTATAATTGGAACTAAATGGGTTTATAAAAATAAAATGAATGAACAAGGTGAGGTCGTTAGAAATAAAACCCGGTTAGTCGCTTAAGGTTATTGTCAAGAAGAAGGAATAGATTATGATGAAACCTTTGCTCCCGAAGCAAGATTAGAAGCCATTAGGATTCTACTTGCTTTCGCAAATCATAATAATTTCAAATTATTTCAAATGAATGTTAAAAGTGCCTTTTTAAATGGATTTGTAAAAGAGGAAGTATATGTTGAACAACCACCACTTTTTGAAGATGAAAAATTACCAAATCATGTTTACAAACTTAAGAATGCTCTATATGGTCTAAAACAAGCTCCTAGAGCCTGGTATGATAGACTAAGATCTTACTTAATACAATCAAACTTTGAAATTGGTAAAGTAGATAATACTCTTTTTACTAAAAGAAATAAAATGATATTCAACTAGTACAAGTTTACGTAGATGATATCATTTTCGGATCAACTAATTTTGAAATGAATAAAGAATTTTCTGAAATAATGACAAAAGAGTTTGAGATGAGTCATATGGGTGAATTAAACTTCTTTCTAGGATTGCAAATAAAACAATTAGATAATGGTATCTTTATCAGTCAAGAAAAATATGCTAAAGACCTAGTTAGTAAATTTGGTTTGACTACTGCAAGTGGAAAACCCACTCCCATGGCAACCAATGAGTACCTAAGTAAAGAAGATCTCTCGAAAGATGTAGATCAAAAATTATATAGAGGAATGATTGGATCACTACTCTATATCACTGCTAGTAGACCTAATATCATGCATAGTGTTTGTCTCTGTGCAAGATATCAATCTCAACCTAAAGAGACCCACTTAAAAGCTGTAAAACGTATCATAAGATATGTTAAACACACTTTTGATTATGTCTTATTTTATCCTAAAAATGATTCTTTTGAAATAATATCTTATTGTGATGCTGACTATGCTGGTTGTAAATCAGACCGAAAAAGTACAAGTGGAACTTGTCACTTTTTGGGGGCATTCTCTGGTTTCCTGTTTTAGTAAAAAGCAAAACACAGTTTCTTTATCAACAACTGAAGCAGAGTATATTTCTGCTACTTTGGTTTGTTCTCAAGTAATATATATGCAACAAACTTTAAAAGATTTTGGTTTAAATATCTCAAAATCACCAATTTATTGTGATAATACTAGTGCAATAAATTTATCCAAAAATCCTACTCTTCATGCTCGAACTAAACATATTGATATCAGACATCATTTTCTCAGAGATAATATAATTAAGGAAGTAATTACTCTCGATTATATCAATTCCGAGAATCAAATTGCTGATATCTTAACAAAACCCTTAAATGAATCTATATTTACTAAATTAAGAAGAGAATTAGGTATTTGTTCAATAACTGAAATATAGAATATAAATATATAACAAGTATAATTAAAATTAAATTAAAATAAATCAAATAGCAAAAATATAAGTACCTTGTCGACAACCCTCCTTTACCCCTGTCGACATATAACGAATTTTTTTATTTTGAAATTTCCCACCAAAATTCAAATGGGTGGTTATATATTCTTCTTATTTCGAAATTTTGTTCATTCTTTCTGTTCTTTCTCTGTTCTAACTTCTGAAAAAAATAAAACAATGGCCTCCTCCTCCAAATCAAATAAAAAATTTCAACCTTTTCGTTCCCTTCTCCTTCTACCGGACCATTTCAATGAACTACGCTTGCACGAGTGATGAAAATGGAGGTTTCCTTGAAGGATGCACTGTAACTTTTGACTAAAATTCAAGTGGTGCAAATCAGAATGGCTAAAGAACAAGAACGGCAAGGCAAAATCCTTAGAAACTTGGAAAAGTTTCTAATGGACAATCACGCCAATCTCATCTTAATCGATGAATAATCCTCAAGTGTTCAAGTGCAAGAGGACAGTGAGGAAGAAGAAGAAGAAGCTCCCATGGAAGAAGAGCACGCTGAAGATGACGACAAAGTTGTTTGCGTTGGCGAAGTGTGCTTTGACAAGGATGGAAATCTAGTCGAACAACGTGGAAATTTCTGTTTCCACTACCCAAATTGCTCGGTTCATAGATCTCCCATTGTCAAGGATACACATTAGTTTCTTTTCTCTCTTTCTTATCATTATTTGTATATGATCTTACTTACGTTTTCTACGCAAATGTAAATATAACATTATATAATTAATAAATGATTTATGTTCTCATATTTGAATTTGCACATTATCATTATTATAAATATTATCAAATATGGATTCTTAGTTAGGAGAGTTAGCTATTAAGGGCTATGTTTTAGTTTCAGAATTAAGTGTTGATTATTTATGGTAACACTATCATTATAATCACATGCAATATAGTATTAGATTAAGGGGGAGTTATATAGATTTAAACTTTGTTTTTGTGGATGACAAAGGGGGAGAAGTATAAAATAGGATAGTTAATCATAGATTAAGGGGGAGTTATTAGTTTTAGGGGGAGTTATTAGGATAGAAGTAATTTAAAATAAACAAAGGTTGTCATCATCAAAAAGGGGGAGATTGTTAGTCCCTGAGAAGTTGGTTTTGATGACAACAACCTTAGAATAAGATTATAAAATATAAATACTAACATTATTGTTTAGATATATATGTATATGCAGGATATATATATATATATATATATATACAGGTACCAAAGAATGAAGACTGTACAGTATAGAGATTCAAGAACAGATGAACTCAAGATCAAAGATATCAAGATTCAAGACTCATGAGTATCAAGATTATCAAGAGTTCAAGATTTCATGATAAGAAATTTAGTTAGGAATTTTGTTAAAACTCCTAGAAAAGCACTGACATCTTAAAATCCATTTTATTCATGGAATGGAATCCACTTCAAGCCCGTTAAAGGGATGGAACCCTAAGTAGGATGGAACCTACGAAAAATCTAGTGGAACATTGTTTTGTATCCACTAACTTTTATTCAAATGTTTTACAAAATTATATCTTGTTTTTAAAATCTTTCTTTTTAAATAAAAACATCTATCCTGGTTTTAAAATACTTTTAGCCTCAAAATAATCTTTATTTTCAATAACAAATTATCCTTGGTTTTAAACTATCTTTTAATTATAATATATTTAACTTTTAATATTTATACTTAGATTTAAATATAAAATTATAGTAAAATTTTATATATACCAAAATATTATTCTCTATACTTATTTATGTATTTTAACTATAGTTAAGTATATTTATAAAGTTTAAAATAGTTTTAATACAAGATAGAAGTTATTTTCAAAGAAAAACAAATTACCAAAAATAACTTAGGCTTGTCGACAACCCTAAGGACCCCTTGTCGATAAGGTGAAAGTTTATTTCAAAAGTTTGAATTTCAAAGGAAGTGTCTATTTGTCGTATCCTTTCACGAATGGACATGGCTGTTGTTCTACTATAAATAGGGGCTGTTTTAAACGAATTTACAATCATATTTTCTTTGATTTCACTCCTCTTCTTCTTCCACATTTCTTTATATACATTTTTACCACTACTTTGCCGAAATCACCATTGAATCTAACTATATCATCTCTGGTTTGATTCTCTATCACTATCTCAACAAGATCCCAGTGCTATTCAGAGTTATAAACTTCTTTGTATTCAATCGAGCGAGAAAAGGTGTGATTGTAGCCTGGAAAATCAATCGGGTGAACTTGTTGCCCGTAAAATCAAGTATCTCTACCCAGAGGATTGTGAATCTGGAGCGGTGTACCTCGTGGCCTTGAAATCGAGGGTGTAATTGTAAGAATTGATTTTGAAAGGAAATCCGTACTTGTGTTGCCGGACTGGATGTAGGGCAACTCCGAACCAGTATAAAATCCGGTGTGTTCTTTCCTTTATAGCTTTTACTTTATATCTACATCTGTGTTTGATTCTGTGATCATATCTGTGTCTGAATATTGCATACATTTGTGTTCAAATTAAGATAAACTCAAAAAGAATTAGTAATTCCTTAAAACACTATTCACCCCCCTCTAGTGTTAATTCTAGCCTTAAGATCCGTAATCCGCATTTCTCACAGCATGAACATTCATATTTGAATTGTTCAATATTAATCCTTGGTTGAATTCACACCTCCAAGTCACACAACCGCATCTTCAAAAAACTGCGTGATTTAGTTAGATTATAAAGTGTTATAAATTAGTTAAATCAATTAATATTTAAGAAATATTAATTATTAATTCATTCAATGTTTTTTTTGTTATTAGTAATTATTTGGTGTGTATATAAGAGTTATATATACATATATCAATATACGATGATAGAATATATTTAAATGGGTTTTAAATATAATTATGTCCTTGATGGAGTTTTGGAAATATTAATCCATGTGATAGATTGACATGGCCAGCCATATTAGAGAGAGAGAGAGAGAGGAAGGGATTTTGATGAGGACTAGTAGATAATAAATAAGGGAATCAAAAGAGAATAAATCCTCTTATTCATTTCAAATTTAATTCTCCCCTTCCTTCTCATTCTTTCATGGTCATCGCCACTACTATTCCAAAGCGAAATTTAATTCTTCAAATAAAAGGGAAAAACACCAAATAAAATTAAGACAAAACGATTCAATCAATTCTAGCAAGATCGGGTGGTGAATCAAGTGTTTTAGGAGATTATTTGCAAATCAAAGTGTTGCAAAGGGAGAGACTCTCTTAGTTTAATTCTATTTTTATTTATTCATTGATGATGTTTAGCCCAAACCCAAATTCACACATATGTATATTGTATGGCGATCTATTGGATTTGATTTAAAACTATTTGTCCACTATCATTTAAAATATAAAATCAATTTTATGCATATGGATAATAAAAGTAGATTGTTAATGTATATTTTATTTTGCTATAATAAAATGTATATATGTTTTCACAAATTTAATTAATTCAAAATTATGGATTTGATATTGAAATAATTGAATTGTGTGTATGTGTATTCATCCTTATGTTATTCAAAATAGTAAAACAATGTAGAGTTAAATCATTTTTGTTAAGTTAATTTTAATTTAAAACTAACATATTCAATGCTTTATCATTTAATAAACTATATATATTTTGAAATTTAAATTTAAAATCATAATATATATATGGAATGTTTTAACTAATTAATCATGTTGTTGGAGTAATATATCAATTATGATTACGCTTTAAAGGTAATCATGTATGTGTATGTGTTTGTATAATACTTCAGATCTGAAATATTAAAGATAAGATAATTTTGATTATGAATTAGTATAGAATCATTTTTAAATAGAGATTTGGTATAGTATTAATAGGGTGTTTGTCGAAGAGGAAGTTGGAATTAATTAAATATGTCACAATTTTATCTTTTCTCTTTAGATCCTGATTCGCTTAAATCTAGATCTAATATATTTTTTGTTCCTATCTTCTCTTAAACATTAAGCATTCACTTATTTTGAATATATATGATTTTTAATATATAGATTTGATTTTAATGTATGTGTATATGTTTGTGTGTATAAGTGACAATATAAATATTACATATATGTATATATGTGTCTGAACTATATATATATAGTAATATAAATATCCGTATACAAAAAATATACACAGTTGTAGTGTATTTGAACATACACATACATACATAGGCTTTTATATGTTCGATTCTCATATGAAATTATCATATGCATACGTAAGTATAAAAAATATAAAATAGTTTAGATAAAATATGGTTCTATTTAATAAGTAGATTGGATCTAGTGTTAGTTAATAAACTTCATAGGCCCATTAAGATCTAAATAGAGAATTTTTTAGAAATTTACTTATTTCACCTGCTGCAAAACAGACCGGGTCCCTTTAATTATGTCAAAGCACGTATAGCCTATGTTTTCTAATTAGACAACACTAGGGGCCAACTAATAAACTTTTCTATTTGATGGATGTCCATAATAGTAGTGTCTACGCTTGAGGTTGGATAAAAAGTATTCACTCCTCCCTGGCTATCGGTTAGGCCTAATGGGTGGTCTGGTGAAGTAAGTCCGAAAGGTTGGCCTAAATGTAAGGTCATGATATATTTTGGTCCTTGGGTTGATTTTCAAACTAAGATTAAAAATTAAAAATATATTTTGAATTAAAAAAAATTTCAAAATTATTCTAAGAAATTAATTTAATATTTTTCAATTATTTTTATAAATATATAGTTAATTTGATTAATTAAATAAGTAGTCAATTAAAATTTAATATATGTATGTATATATGTATATTGATATATTTATATGTAACTATAAAAGCTATAGCTAGAAATTTGTCTTAAAATTGTTTACAGTAAACTAAATAATTTTTTTGAAATTTGTCAAATATTTAATTAGATTGTTTAATCAAAAAAACAATTTACCTGATAAACCGGTAATTAAATTTTAATTAATTATAATACATATATACATGCATATATGTAAAAACTATAAAGGGTGTAATTTAAAAGTTAATTTTTTTTAATTTTCTCAAAAAAATTTTGAGACATTAAACTATATAAAATTTTGAAATTTATTAAATATTTAATTAAATTTTTTAACCGAATAAAGAATTAAATATGTATTTAATTTATATATATGTATGTATGTACGTATGTATATATACATACACACATGTACATATATACTTGGTTTATATACATACATACATACATACATATATGTGTGTGTGTGTGTTATCCGGTATTTCAACCCATCTGTATCCGAATTGGTTGGACAAGTTAGATTCGACCGTCATCAAGGCCGGTAAGTCCAGAATGATGATTGTGGGGCCTAAAGAACAGGTACAGATGATAACATGAAGCCACGATCGAACGAATTTAGAGATATGAAATGTAGAATGTTCATAGTATGGAATATATTTTAACATAGAATAGGGATCGGCTATAATCCCTTTCAATCATAGGAATCGCCAAATTTTAGCCAAACAAGTGCAAGTCAATGGGAAACAATCAATATCTCAAAATCCATAAGTCTAATGCATATGAAATTTTGTGAGCAAGATATGAGGACCCTAGGGAGCCTACCTTAGGGATTGCATCTCAAAAGGATGAACTAAGAGGGATTGGCCCTCTCCCTCAATAAGGATTGGCTAAAATAAGGAAACAACACGCATTGCAACAAAGATCGAGTAATAACTCAAGTTCTACCGATCCAATTGGCATGAAACTTGGAGGTAAAGATACTACAACATGGGGAAGCTCCCATAAGGATTACACCCCCAAATTCCTCCAAAAGAGGGATCGGCACCAATCCCTATTCCTTGGGATTTGGGCCATACGATCCCTCTTAGGGGTCCATATGGTTTTGGAGATACTTCTGCCAAATTTTAAGGGAGATATTTTGCCATCTTCCTCTATAAATACAGGCTTGGTTGTACATTTTCGAGACTTTTATGCCGCTTGTTGCTTTGTACTTTATTGTAACTAAGGATTTTCATCCGATCTCTATTGTACTCAGTTTACAAAGTTACTAAAATAAAGCTATCTATTCAAAGTGGAGGTAGGCAAACAACACCGAACCACTATAAATCGCCGTGTTCTTGTTATTGCTTTGATTTTCTGTCATTTATTGCTTGTTCCTCTGTTTTCATTTTATATTCTTCATTTATTTCTCTACAAAACTTCTATTAGGTGTTTTTGCTAATTTTTGGTGCAAACATTTTGGTGCTTTCACTAAAAGGGAGATTCTCAGCCCTGTTTGGATCTCTTTGTTCCTGCTGGATTGCATAAGTTCGGTGAAGAGATCTAGAATTATGTTCAAGAAGCTTATTCATTCTATTTAGATTTGCAGAAGTCTAAGGAAAACTATCAACAATGGTTAGGAATACCAGATCTACATCTCAAAACACAGAAGGAAACAAGAATGCTAGCATCCAGCAAGGAGGCTCGAGCAATCCACTAGTAGACGTGAATGCTACCAATCCAGTTGATGTCAAGAATCCGGTTGATTCCATCACAAGAGTTGATTTCTAGAATTTGACGAGAGAGCTAGTAGATAGCCGTCGACAGTTGAATCAGCAGATTCAAGCTAGTATCGATCTAATAAACCAACTTAGGGAGCAACGACATGGGAAATCTAGGAGGAAGCTAACCCCTTAATCCACATTGAAGAGTTCTAGTTTATCAGATAATTATCACATACGCAGATGTCGTGGAACTGATGAATATCATGCAGAAGCTTCTGGACATTAGCAGGCAAACCAACCAAGCTTGTCGAGACCGATCGGTACCGATCCCTCTATAGGGATCAAGGACGACCCCTCCTTTGAAGGAGGAAGTTTGCCTCTTCATGTTGGAGCACAAGCTAGAGCTGCTACGATTGATTTGGATGCTGGAGTTCAGATGGATTCAAACCAATTACCTCCCCGAAATGACGATGAAGTGAACATACGTGATATACATCGGGAAGATGTTAAGCCAAGAAGGCATGGAACAACCCGTAGATATTGACCTGCCCATTCACATGAGGTGGAGCATGACTACCGCTTGACTCCAACTGTCCAAATGCCAAACTTGTCAGCTGTAGTTAGACAGCTAGTGAGGGAGAGTCAAGGCTTCACCAATGATGATTGGGGGATATCAAGAAGCCATACCCCGTTCAATGACAATATCTTACATGCAGAGTATCCATGGATGTTTTGCCTGCCTATGAGGGAAAAACCGACCGCAGGCAACGCATCATGAGATATGAATGGCTGATGGATTCTACACGAGTTAATGATGCAACAAAGTGTAGATGCTTTCCTATTACTCTCTCTGGCATAGCAACGATGTGGTTTACGAGATTATTCCCATGGTCAATCTCTAGATTTGACTATTTAGCAACAAAGTTTACAGAGTAGTTCCTTATGCACGTAACTCGCCCCAAAGATTTAATGTTCCTATCGTGATCCAGGCTCTAGGAGAATCGCTGAAAGATTATTTGGAGAGATTTCATACAGCTGTAACAGAAGTCAGTAATCTGAATGACCATTCAATATTGATGGCAGTAACGAGAGTGATTGATCCGGAATCCGACTTTGGCGATTGGTTAGCTAGCAAACCACTTGCAATGCTAGAGCGTTTCTATGCAAAGGCAGCTCATTATTTGAGGAAAGAGGAAGCTAAATGCTCTAGGAAGAAGAATGTTATGGGGCCAATTGGAGAGGGAGTGCAGAGTAACATTGCAATGCAACAATTTGGGGAGAATTATGGAGAAGTTCAAGTAAATGTCCAAAATAAACCGAATCAGCAAAAGAAAGGTTATGATAGAAACCGTGAACGAAAGAGGGATCCTAAAAGAGGAAAGCCTAGGATTTCAATGTATTGTACCTACATACCACTGAATACATCTCTATAGAACTTTTACTTGGCTCCATGCAATACCACGTAGTATAGGAAGCCACCTCCAAAAGGATCGACGGAGAAACAGAAACAAAATGAAAAATATTGCATGTTCCACAAATGCTATGTCATAACATGAATGAGTGTAGGCATCTCTAGGATGTTATCAAAAAAATGATTTGGGCAAGAAAGTTATAACAGTTTGTTAAAGCCCAATAGGATGGCCGACATGGGACATTTGACCCCAACCAAGGATAAGCACCGCATAGGGCCAAGGAGCCTACACAGTCTGGTGGAAGATTAGTGATCAATATAATAGTTGGAGGACCACATCCAACTGATAAGAGCTGGCATCAAATGAAGCGGTATGCTAGCGCGATCAAGCATATGAATTTTGAATGTTTTCCGAGTATAAAACATGGAGCTCCGGCGAAACAGCATACAATGGTAGACGATATTGTATTCAGAAATAGAGATGCAGATAAGGTGGAGGCACCGACAATCGATCCAATGGTCATTTCAGCCATGATCGGCCCCGCCTTAGTAAGGAGGATTTTGGTTGATTGTGGAAGGTCCGTAAATATAATTTTTAAAAAGGCTTATGATCGGATGAATATGGAAGCCAAGGACCTGAAATCGTCTAAAGCCCGCTTTCATGGCTTTAACGGTGTTGCGACCGAAGCTGTCGGATATGTCGAATTGCCCGTGGAGTTGGGAGAAGGTGACCACAAGAGAGTGCAGATTTTTCCATTTGTTGTCTTGGATGTTGATTCACCGTACTATGCTTTTCCAGGTCGACTAGCATTAGCTGAATTATGGGGAGCTCTTACCCCATGGTGTTTGGCTTTGAAGTTCCCAACTGATAACAGTGTTGGAGTTATGCATGGTGATCAGGCGACTGGACTTGCCTGCTATGTAGCTAAAGACTTTCAATGGAAGGAGAAAGGTAAGGGTGTGGACAAGTCTCTCCACATCGAAACTGCCAAAGATTGACAACCAGTGCCTGGGCCTTGGCTCGGGCGCCACGGTCATTTCTATAAAGATATAGATCCAAGGGATGATGTGGAGGAGCCCAAAGAGACCAAGTCTGCACTGACTGAGCTAACGATTGACATCATAGTTAACCACGACGGCCCATCATGGGTCCTAAAGATCGGATCACAGCTCAGCACCCCGATGATGGAAGAACTTGCTGGTTTTCTTCAAGCGAACCTTGATGTGTTAGCTTGGACGTCTCATTCTAACATGTGTGGGATCATGCCTGCCACTACGAGCCAAGCATTATCGATCCGAGGCATGTTTTGGTGAAACATAAAAGGCTTGGCATGGATCCAAAGAGATCTGCTACCCTTAAAGAGGAGGTGGATAGTCTCAAATGCATTGGGTTTATTCGCGATGCCCTCTACCCTAAATGGGTTTCTAATCCTGTACTTGTGAGAAAAGCGAATGGAAAGTGGCGGACATGCATTGACTACCTGGACTTAAACAAGGCGTGGCTAAAAGACAGTTTTCCCCTTTTAAGGATCGACCAGCTAGTAGACTCAACCGCAGGACCTGAATTGCTATCTTTCATGGATTCGTACTCTGGATATAACCAAATCCCGATGCATATACCCAATCAGGAGCACACCAGTTTCATCACCGATGTTAGATTGTATTGCTATATGGTAATGCCATTTAGATTGAAGAATGCTAGAGCAACCTATCAACGCCTAGTCAATAGAATGTTTAAAGATCAGGTTGGAAAGGCAATTGAGGTATATGTGGATGATATGCTCATGAAGTCACGACGATCAAGCAACCACATTAGAGACTTAGTAGAAATGTTTGATATCCTCCGATATTACAAAATGAAGATCAATCCTCTGAAATGTTCTTACGGCGTTGCATCAGGAAAGTTCTTAGGTTTCATCATCAATGCTCGCGGAACCAAAGCTAATCCCAAGAAGATTCAAGCAATTTGCAACACCTAAGTGCTAAAGACCATCAAGCAAGTATAGAGTCTAAATGGGAAGGTTACTGCTCTAAGTCGATTTATTTCCAGAGCCACCGGTAAATGAATTCCTTTCTTTGATTTGATTAGGAGAGGGAAAAGGAACTTTGAATGGATGCAGGATTGTGAAGACACATTCCGAGCTTTGGTCAACAATTTAGAGAGGCCTCCCATCTTGTCAAAGCCGGTGGATCATGAAGACTTGTATATCTACTTGGTCGTTTCAATACATGCTATAAGTGCCGCGCTGCTTCGTGAGGAGAAGTGGATCCAGAGACCGGTTTATTATGTTAGCAAGCGAGTAATATGAGATGAAAGGAACTACCCAAAGATAGAAAAATTGGCGTACTGCTTGTTGATTGCTTTATGAAAGCTCTGCCCCTATTTTTAGGCTCATCCCATCAATGTTTACACTGATCAGCCGTTATGACAGGTCCTGCAGCAACCCGAGACATCTGGAAGGTTACTCAAGTGGAACATCCGACTGAGTTAATTCGACACTACTTATCTCCCTTGGATAGCCATATAGGGATAGGCATCCATATAGGGATAGGCATTGGCAGACTTTATAGTAGAATTCATTGCACATGATGATCTCTCAAAGAGCGATGGAGCCCCTACCATTCGGTGGTAAATGTATACCGATAAAGCATCCAATGATCATTGTTCTCAAGCCATAATCATGCTAGTAACTCCAGAGGATCAATAATTTTCTACACTTTAAAGCTTGACTTCCCTGCAATGGACACGAAGCTGAGTATGAAGCTCTGATTGTTGGACTCAAACTTGCCAGGGAAATGGGGATAAAATCTCTTGAAATCTTTTGCAATTCTCAGTTAGTAGTATACCAAGTTAGGGGAGATTACCAGGCTAAAGGACAACAGCTCGCTCTGTACCTTATCCAAGTCTAAGAACTATTGATTGGCTTTGAGTATTATGACATCATGCACATTCCCCGAGGATGCACAATAAATAGGCTTGGTCCCAGTTGAAGTACTAGACGTATCGAGCATAAACCGAATGGAAGTTGACTGGGTACATGGGATAGAGTCTTAGAAGGAGTCGTGGATGACTCCGATTAAAGACTATTTGCTACAGGAGCCCTTCCCAAGTGGAGGAATGAAAGGCGATAAGTCCTCCACAGAGCTTCACGATATATCATTTAAGAAGGAGTCATGTATAGAAAGGATTTCTCCATTCCCCTACTCTGGTGTATCACTCATGATGAAGTAAAATGAGTCTCAAAGGAAGTTCATGAAGGGGAAAGTGGCAGTCACACTGGGGGGCAAACCCTAGTAAAGAAAATTCCGTTATAGGTATTGTTGGCTGACTGTCAACCGAGATGCTGCTGATTATGCTAAGCGATGCGATAAGTGCAAGATGTATGCAAAAGTTCCGAGAGCTCTGCCAATGGAAATCACACAAATGGTCAGTCCTTGGCCATTTTCCATATGGGGCATAGATATTATGGGCTCCTTATCAATCTCTAAAGGTAGTGCGATGTACGCCATCGTGGCAGTTGATTGCTTCACCAAATGGGTCGAAGCGGAACCTTTAGCTACGATCACGACAAAAAAGTAATCAACTTCATTGTCTGAAACATCATCTATTGTTTTGGCCTTCCACGAACCATTGTAACTGATAATGGTACCTAGTTCAACAGTGTTGAATTCAAAGACTTCTGCCATCAACATCATATTAAAAAGAGATTTGCGGTAGTTGCTTACCCTTAAGCAAATTGGCAAGTTGAAGCTATGAAGAAAATTATAAAGTTCACTCTGAAGAAGCATTTGGAAATGGCTATAGGCAAGTGGGTGGACGAACTCCCAACAACATTATGGGCTTGTAGAACCACCCAAAAGTCCGCGACTAGCCATACTCCATCTGCCATTGCTTATGGTTCCGAAGCTGTCATTCCTATTAAACTCGAACTCCCTTCTCATCGAGTAACCTACTACGATCCCAGAATGAATAGAGATCGCCTTTTAGAATCTCTAGACTTTGTAGATGAGAAGCGCAAGAAGCTGATTTGAGGGCAGCTGCACATCGACACTGAGTCGCCTGATACTACAATACTAAAGTCTGACCTAGAACCTTTGAAATCGGTGGTCTCATCTTAAAATGGGTTTTTTCTACCTTATCACACATAAATCCTACTTAAGAAGGATCGTATGTCATTGAACAGAGGCTTGAAGAGGGAACTTTTAAGCTAGCAACTGTTGATGGCATCACACTTCCAAGAGCATGGAATAGCGAGCATTTACAATGCTATTTCACTTAGTTTATTATTTTTCATTTTGCTGTATTCAATTTTCGAATTTGCTTTAGCATTTGATTCTCCACATATGTAATAAGACAAATTATGCCATTCCTTTCCATTTGGAAAATAAAGTTTCAAATTTCCTTTATATCTGTGATTGTTGTAGCATTACATATTAGTTACGTTACCCGACTAACTAATATTGATATGTCCAAGCAGGTTCCCAGAGTTTGGAGCTAGCCAATTACATAAGTTCATAATTGAACTATATAAAATGAACATGGTCCAATTATTCATTTGATGATTCTCGCTCACAACCAGATGGACGAAGTACCGAATGAGAACTAGATGTGGCTTGACCATCCGATAACCAAATTAATCCCACAGAGCGATGGGACAAACATGAATCGAAAGCGATCATGACATGATCAATCACTCGCTAAGTCAAACACTAGACTTGGGGGTAAATCAATCAATTAAGGAAAGTATGGTCCAACTATTTTCTGAAATAATCTTAATTCCCTAGAGTGTGGGCTGGAGTATAAACATAAGTTGGGTGCAACTCGACCATCCGTCAACTAACTCTTATCCCCAAAGTGTGGATATGAGTATAAAAAAATAGATGATTGTGGTTCGACCACTCACTGTTCCATAAACTCCAGCTTGAAATCAAAGGAGGAGTATAAACTTGCTAAGGATGGAGTTCGACCATCTACTATTTAACTCTGCTAACCCAAGACCAGAGGCAGGAGTGTAGTCACTTAAACTACTGAATCCGATGGCGTAACACTAGGGCTCGAGGCTGGTGTTTGATACAACTTAAGGCCATGACCACATGGAGGCCTTAAGAAAAAATTAATAGACGATTGTCCAAATTAATGAGCAACGAATTAGGAGTACATTGAATGGAAAAGTAATAGCTCAACTACTTAGACAAAATTCACATAAGAGTTCGACAGAAAATAAAAGGCTTTTATTTGCATATTAAACTTGAAAGTTGCGGTATGAGTTTATTCAAAAGCGAGGGTCGTACCCATATAGCCATGGCCAATAAAAAGAGAAAAGCAGTTATACAAGCCGGGTACAAACTAAGCCAAAGTGACGACTATTTCTTTTGCCCTTTTTCTCTTTTGGATTTTTTGGGAGTGGCGCCACCTGAGCTTCCGCTTGTTCTTCTTTTCGATCCTTTGCCACCCTTGTCAGAAGAGATTTCAGGGGTTGGAGGGAGTTTTTCAGGAACCGACTCGACGGATGGAATGACTTGTAGTGGAACGAGATTTGGATCGTCAATCTCCACATCAGCACGTTCAACCTTAGCTTTTTTTTTCAATAACTCCTCTCTCTCTCGATGCGCTTCTTTAAGCTGAGCTCGTCGGTATGTTCGGAGACATAGCAATCACAACGTCATCTGATTCATCTAGCAGCCGCTACTCGTTAGCTTTTTAATCTTCAAGTGCTCCAATAACTTAAGTATAGAGCCCTGGAATGTCGATGGCCATCAGAATTTTAGTAAATGTCGATTGTTGCTCCATGGCGGCATCGCTTCTTGGAGTTTGGCTGGGACTTGGAATACCTGCAAATTCATGAAAATAAGAAAATAAGCCCATGGCTATTGGGCAAGAGGAATGAAATCTCTCGAACAATGGAGAATAAAGTGGGATACCTGCTTCCGATTGCCTTTCAGCTATCGCTGGAGTGCTTCCTTCTATAATAGGAGTCAGTACCTTTGATTGATAGCCGGATTTGTCCAAATCATAGCTCAAATTCTTTCTCGGGCCAAGAGAAACTGAAGCTCTGGTTGTGTGAAGTGAAATGGGACCTTTGGGATCAGACTCCAAAGACTTAGCAATGTTTCTTCCTTTGTCAAAGGGTGCTAAAATATCAAAGTATTGGAGCCTCTCAGCAGCAAGGTCTAAAGGTTCATCCCCACGAAGAATCTCCCATACCAGTTTCTCTTCATCTAAATAGCTTCACCGAGGGCTTTCTTCTTCATGTCAACAATATATTCCCAAACCTCGGTGAGTGACTCCAGACAACCCTCTCCAAGAAAACTCAAATCGCGATGGATTAGGACTTTAGCATTATATTCAACAATTAAAGGATCGAACATGTCTTTATTCTTATTTTGACCAGCTTCTTCACATCTACTAATTGGGCCTCGGTCTGCTCTATAAACTTATTGCGACCCGCTTCTCTTGCCTCTTCCTTACGGAATTCTATTTGAGGGAGTTACTCGTCAAATTTAATTTTCAGTCCCCGGGCTTCGACGGCCTCTTCACAATATCTTTGCGACTCCTCCTGAGCTTCGAGTTTTTCTTCTTTTTATTTTTAAGGAGTACTTCGAGTTGCTCAGTGCGGCGGGCCAAAATGTTTTTTCTCCTTTTGCAGTGTATCTTTTTCCAAAGCAAGCACACCACTGCAGTTGAGGGCAATATCCAGCTCCTTTTTGTAAGCTACTTCTAGACGACTAACCGCCTCAGATGTTTCTTCGGCACTCTTTTCTACCATGGTTAGCTTCTCTGTTAACTCCAAGATCTCATTATCTTGATGTTTAATTATGTCTTTATCATGGATCGCCTCAAGCTTGAGATAATCAATTTCATGTTGTCTCTCGATGGAATTCAGAGATTTTTTCGGCTAAATGCTGGAATGCTTCATGCTGCACAAAAATATCATTAATGCATGCAAGGGAACTCGCTTTAGCACTCCCTGGAATTATATGGATGGAAGGAACATAAGCCCATCGAAGTAAATTTTTGGAAAATTGACCTCAAGTTTAGCCATTTTTTCTCCTGTGGAAGCATCAGGAGCTATAGTAGGCAAAGCTGGATCAGAAGTGACAATTGGACGTTTGCTCGACCTACGATTTGATTAGAAGCAATATTTTATTAATAATTAACTATTAATTATAAATATTAAATATTAATTAATTATTAATTATTAAATATCAATTAATGTTAAATAATAATATTATTTGTTACCTGAAGATTTGATCAGGCAACTAGGCACTCGGCACTTGCATACCGTTCGGCATTAAGAGTCGTTTGGTGTTGTATATCGTCCGACATTAAGTGACGTTCGACATCTATGTCCGTTCGGCATTCGAGAGTGTTCGGCATACATAGAGCGTTTGGCATGCATGGACCGTTCGGCATGGCAGAGTCATTCGGCACTCCATACTGCTCGGCATCCACACCTCGTTTGTCACTCAACCTCGTTCGACATAAATCTCGATCGGCATTCGAGATCGTTCGGCATCCAGAGGTGTTCGACATTCAGAGTTGCTCGGCATCTAGAGTTGTTCGACATCCAGAGGTGTTCGACATTCGTCCAATCTCAACCGGCTTCGACTATTGCTCGGCCTGCACTCTCCACTCAGCTCATCACTTCGTTCGGCATGACGATATCGTTCGGCATCACTTCGTTCGACATCACTTCGTTCGGCATCACTTCGTTCAGCATGACGATATCGTTCGGCATCACTTCGTTCGGCATGACGATATCGTTCGGCACCACTTCGTTCGGCATCTATGGTTCGTCACACAGAGCTCACTCTTTTTGGGCCGAGGTATTTAGCTACCAAGCCCTCTAGGGAAGTCCAACCCATCTTTGTCTATAAATAGAGAGGCAAAGGCACAGTGGAAAGGACGGGTTTTTCGAGAACACTGGGGAGACTCTACCGCTTTCAAGACTCGTTCTTTTTACTTAGCAATTGTATTCGAGTAGTTGGTGTACGGATTGTATCTGTAATCAATTATCAAGTAAAGCAATAAAGTTTAACCTCAAAGTGGACGTAGGCAATTACACCGAACCACTATAAATCTGGTGTTCTCGTCTTTGCATTCAATTTAGCATATTTTCTCTGTTTAAATTGACTATCTTCATTAATCTCTCTACATAATCTTTCTAAATGGGGTTAGTGACCAATTTTGGTGCTAACACTTTGGTGCTTTCACTGTGAATCAAATTCTCAAGCCACAAGGATCTGCTTTGAAGCTACTGGATTGAATAAACCCCCCGAAGTAGATCCGAGTCATTCATAAGACGTCCGTTGATTCTACTCAGTGTTCTTACCAATAACTCTACAATGGGAAGACCATGTACCAGATCAGCCTCTCATAATGCGGACGCCCATGAGACTGCTAGCGTACAACAAGCAGGGCCTAGCAATCAGCAAGAAATTCTAGTTGTAGGGACAACCGCCCAGGACCAGATGCAAGTTGTCACCAGAATAGAGTTCAACGACTTGATGAGAGATCTCAGGGAAAGCAGGAGACAACTTGGAGAGCAGATGCAAGCTAACGCCAATCTTATGGCACAGCTCACTCAACAACAGCATCAGAATGCTCGGGGCAGTCCAGCTCCTTATTCTTCATCTGACAGCTCGACTTCGTCCGATGAACCTCCCAGGCGTATACGTCGCAAGACTGAAACTACGCAGGCAGGTGCTGCTGTTCGAACAACTGGGGACCATTTACACCTCGGAGACCGTGACCGAGCAGGAACTGGAAACTTAGGAGCTGGAGTGCAGGTGGAGGCTGGACGCCCGACTCACCAAGACGACAATGATGCCGAACCTCAAGATGCACGTCTGGCGGATCGCCAATAGAGGAGGCATCAACCTGATCAATCCCGTAGGACAAACTCCAACCTTCCATCTTCGATACAAACCCCAGACCTAACAGTTATGATCAGACAGTTGATGAAAGAGAATCAAGGCTTGTCGAATGATGATTGGGGGGTATCCAGGAGTCATACTCCGTTCACAGACACTGTCCTACGGGCTGAGTACCCCAGGAAGTTTAGCATGCCAACTATCCCAGCTTATGAAGGAAGGACTGATCCCAGGCAGCATGTGATGAGGTACGAATGGATGATGGATTCAGCTAGAGCAAATGATGCAACCAAGTGCAGGTGCTTTCCAATAACTCTATCTAGGATCGCTACCATGTGGTTCACCCGACTTCCTCCATGGTCCGTATCCAGTTTCGAGGAGTTGGCGAAGAAATTTATAGAACAGTTCAGAATACATACTACTCGTCCAAAGGACGTGATGTCTCTATCAAGTGTAATCCAAGCTCCTGGGGAGTCATTGAAGGAGTATCTGTAAAGATTCCATGTTGCGGCTACTGAAGTCAGTAATCCCAATGATCACGCAATTCTTATGGCTGTGATGCGAGGTGTGGATCCAGATTCAGAGTTTGGAGATTGGCTGGCAGGAAAACCTCCAACTACGCTAGAGCGTTTTTACTCAAAGGCACATCAGTTCATAAGAAGAGAGGAAGCCAGGTGGATAAGGTGAGATAAGGAACCGGGGCCTGTTCAGGAATCCGTGAAAAGCAACGTTGCTGTGAAGCAATCCGGAGACAACTCGGGGAAGGTTCAGGTCAATATCCAGAACAAGCCGGGCAATCTAAGGAATCCGGAGGAAGAAATCAAGGAAAGAAAAGAGAAGCGGGGAAATGGAAGCCGAGAATTCCAACCTACAACGAGTACACCCCACTGAATGCATCTCTTGAAAATATTTACCTATCAACTTGCAATACCTTTCAGTACAGAAAGCCCCGCCCAAAGGAGTCAACCGAAGAACAAAAGTGGACCGGGAAGTATTGCCGCTTTCATGAGACTTATGGGCATAATACTGAAGAGTGCAGACACCTACACGACACTATAGAAAAGTTGATTAGGTAGAAAAAGTTACAGGAGTTTGTAAAGAACCAGCAAGAAGGTGGACAGGGAACGTCCAATCCCGGTCGTGCACCAGTTCCACGTCACCCCGAGGAGCCTACTCTGACCGTTGGTAGACTAGTTATAAACACGATCATCGTCGGACCTCACCCTGTAGATAAGAACAGGCAAGAAATGGAGCGGTACGCTAATTCCCTGAGGCATGCAGACTTTGAGTGTTGTTCCAATGTAGAGGATGGGACCCTTGCTAAATAGCTGTGCATGATGACAGACGATATAGTATTCAGGAGCAGAGATGCTGACCAGGTGGAGGCTCCTACCATTGACCCGATGGTCATATCTGTGACAATCGGGCCGGATTTTGTGAAAAGGATCTTGATTGATTGTGGAAGTTCTGTCAATATCATCTTCAAGAAGGCTTATGATCAGATGAAGATGGAGACGAAGGATTTGAAGCCATCTAAAGCTCGCATACACGGCTTTAACGGTGCAGCGACTGATGCAGTGGGGTATGTGGAGTTGCCAGTTGAACTGGGGCAAGGTGAGCGTAGGAGGGTGCGAATTCTACCTTTCATAGTTTTGGATGTAGATTCTTCATATAATGTATTTTTGGGCCGACCGGCCCTGGCTGAGTTTAGGGCAGCATTGGCCCCATGGTGTTTGACTTTAAAATTTCCGACTGACAAAGGAGTAGGAGTTGTTCATGGCGACCAGGTGACCGGTCGTGCATGTTATGTGGCTGGGCTCCGAGAGGCCCGGCGGAGAGAGAAAGGAAAGGTTGCGGACAATTCCATCCACATCCAGAATACCAACAATTGACAAATAATGCCCGAGCCCTGGCTCGGGCCAAATTCTTGGATCTACAAAGACATAGATCCAAGAGACGACGATGAGGAACCCAGGGAAGAAAAAGCAGCACCGGCTGAACTGACGATTGACATTTCAGTCAGCCGAGACGATCCATCGTGAGTACTGAAGATTGGATCACAACTCAGCCCCTCAATGACTGAAGACCTCAGTGATTTCCTTCGAGCGAATCTCGATGTTTTCGCTTGGACACATTCCGACATGTGTGGAATTTCCCCCGCTATTACGAGTCATATGTTGAACATAGACCCAAAGTACGTCCCAGTTAAGCAAAAGAGGAGAGGAATGGACCCGGAGAGGTCCGCTGCTCTCAGAGAGGAGATGGACAAACTCAAAGCCAATGGGTTCGTCCGCGACGCCCTCTACCCTGAATGGGACCCCGTGCTGGTGAAAAAGGCGAATGGGAAATGGAGAACTTGCGTAGATTATTCCGATTTGAACAAAGCATGCCCCAAGGACAGTTTCCCATTACCTAGGATTGATCAGTTGGTCGACTCAACTGCAGGACACGAGTTGTTATCATTCATGGATGCGTACTCGGGATACAATCAGATCCCGATGCACGTTCCGAACCAGGAACACACCAGTTTCGTCACAGATGTTGGGCTATATTGCTATAAGTAATGCCTTTTGGATTGAAAAATGCGGGAGCGACCTATCAGCGTTTGGTGAATCGAATGTTCAAAGATCAGATTGGTAGAACGATGGAAGTCTATGTGTATGACATGCTCGTGAAGTCATGATAGTCAAATGACCACATTCGGGACTTAGCAGAGATGTTTGACATACTCAGATATTATAGAATGAAGATCAACCCTCTGAAATGTTCCTTCGGCGTTGCGTCAAGGAAGTTTTTGGGATTCATTGTTAATGCCCAGAGAATTGAAGCTAACCTGGAAAAGATTCAAGCTATTCGAGACGTACAAGTGCCCAGAACTATAAAACAGGTGCAAAGCTTGAATGGGAAGGTGGCTGCGCTGAGTCGATTCATATCCAGAGCCACAGACAAGTATTCCCTTCTTTGATGTAATAAAGAAAGGAAAGAGGAATTTTGAATGGACATCCAACTATGAGGAAGCGTTCCGAGATCTGGTGAGGCATTTGGAGAGTCCTCCAGTGCTGTCGAAACCAGTAGACCACGAAATGCTGTACGTATACTTGGCCGTATCCCCGCATGCTATAAGTGCGGCATTAGTCCGCGAGGAGGACCGAGTCCAAAAGCCGGTGTATTACGTTAGTAAACGTTTAACGGGGGCAGAAAGAAATTATCCTAAAATTGAGAAATTGGCCTATTGCTTGGTGATTGCATCACGTAAGCTGCGTCCATACTTTCAAGCACACTCAGTTAGTGTCTATACCGATCAACCCTTACGACAGGTACTCCAACGACCAGAAACTTCTGGAAGGATGTTAAAATGGAATATCGAGTTGGGTCAGTTCGATATTACCTACCTTCCACGAAGAGCCATACAAGGGCAAGCATTAACAGATTTCATCGCTGAGTTTACTGTATCTGATGAACCAGATAGTCACAGTGTCATTCCCCTCATTCGATGGAAATTGTACACCGATGGGGCATCAAACGACTGTTGCTCTGGAGCTGGTGTAGTTCTCATGACTCCAAAAAACCGATCGATTTGTTATGCTTTGAAGCTCAATTTCCCGGCTATGAATAATGAAGCAGAATATGAAGCATTGATTGCTAGTTTAAAGCTTATTAGAGAACTCGGGGTAAAGTCAGTTGAAATATTTTGTGACTCACAATTGGTGGTATACCAAGTGCGAGGAGATTACTAAGCAAGGGGACAGAAGCTTGCTCCCTACCTTGCTCTGGTTCAGGAACTATTGACGAACTTCGAACATTATGGCATTTCGCACGTCCCGTGTGAACAGAACAAGGAAGCCGACTCGTTGGCCAAATTCGTAAGTACTGGCAATGCACAGCAAATGGGATTAGTTCCCATCGAAACCTTACATGCTCCAAGCATAGATGTGATGGAGGTTGATTTTTTGTTGGAAACAGGAATCGAGAGGGAGTCATGGATAACCTCATTCAAACAATACCTGCTAAACGGGACTTTGCCCGAAAAGAGAAGCGAAAGGCGACAGGTCATTCGCAAAGCCGCGCGATATGTGATGCAGGGAGGAGTGATGTATCAGAAGGGGTTCTCGGTTCCCTTACTACGGTGCATCACCCGTGTTGAATCAAAGCGAGTCTTGGAGGAAGCTCACGAAGGAGAATGTGGTGATCATACTGGGGGGAAGACATTAGCAAAAAAGATCCTCCGCTACGGATATTATTGGCCAACTGTGAATCGGGATGCTGCAGACTATGTAAGAAAATGTGACAATTTTTTTAAAGATACACAAAAATCCCGAGAGCTCCACCGACGGAACTCACGCAAATGGTTAGTCCATGGTCGTTTGCAATCTGGAGAATCGACATAAGCGGTTCTTTTCCTATAGCCAAAGGTGGTGCAAAATACGCGATAGTTGCGGTCGACTACTTCACGAAATGGGCTGAGGCAGAGCCTCTGGCCACAATCACCTCCAAGAAGGTCATTAATTTCGTTGTACGAAACATTATATGCCGCTTTGGCCTCCTGCGAACCATCATTACAGACAACGGAACTCAATTTGAAAGTAGAGAATTCAAAGATTTCTGTTTAAAGTACGGCATTGAGAAAAAGTTTGCCGCCATTGCTCATCCAAAGGCTAATGGACAAGTTGAAGCCGTGAACAAAATAATCAAGTCCATATTGAAGAAGCGTTTGGAAAAGGCTGGAGGCGAGTGGGTAGATGAACTCCCAACTGTGCTATGGGCTTATAGAACTACCCACAAGTCCGCGACTGGCCACACTCCATTCGCATTGGCATACGGCTCGGAAGCTGTTATACCCATGGAGCTTGAAGTTCCATCACATCGGGTGACACATTATGATCCTTAGACGAATCAGGATCTCTTGTTGGAATCACTGGACTGCGTTGATGAAAAACGTGAAGAAGCTGAATTAAGGGCGACAACATATAGGCACCGAGTCAAGCGATATTACGATGATAAAGTCCGCCCAAGAATCTTTGATGTGGGTGATCTCGTTTTGAAACGAGTTTTCCCGGTACCATCACGTATGAATGCCAACTGGGAAGGTCCATATGTCATTGAACGGAAGCTTGGAGAGGGAACTTTCAAGCTAGCGACTGTTGATGGCGTGACACTCCCCTGAGCGTGGAACAGTGAACATTTGCGATGTTATTATATTTAGCCTGTTTCTTTCCTGTTTTAGGTGCAATTGTTTACCGTATGTTTTTATTCTATTAATTCTTAGTTTCCTTTTAAGCATGTAATCAGATGATTTAGTTTATTAATAAAGGCTTGAAGCCATCCTTTCTATGAATTATTGATGTTTATGAACCTCATAGTCTGGTGACAAACAACTGGAGTTACATTATTCTACTTGGCGTACGAACTTGCATAAATGACTTAAATCTCTGTATCCCCTGAGTGCGGACCGGAGTACTCTAAGTCCCCGAAGCGCGGACTAGAGTATAAACGACTTGAATCTCCGAGTCCCCTGAGTGCAGACCGGAGTACTCTAAGTCCCCGGAGCGCGGACTAGAGTATAAACGACTTGAATCACCGAGTCCCCTGAGTGCGGACCAGAGTACTCTAAGTCCCTGGAGCGTGGACTAGAGTATAAACGACTTGAATCTCCGAGTCCCCTGAAGGCGGACCGGAGTACTCTAAGTCCCCGGAGCGTGGACTAGAGTATAAACGACTTGAATCTCCAAGTCCCCTAAGTGCGGACCGGAGTACTCTAAGTCCCCGGAGCACGGACTAGAGTATAAACGGCCTGAATCTCCGAGTCCCCTGAGTGCGGACCGGAGTACTCTAAGTCCCCGGAGCGCGGACTAGAGTATAAACGACTTGAATCTTCGAGTCCCCTGAGTGCGGACTGGAGTACTCTAAGTCCCCGGAGCGCGGACTAGAGTATAAACGACTTGAATCTCCGAGTCCCCTGAGTGCAGACCGAAGTACTCTAAGTCCCTGGAGCGCGGACTAGAGTATAAACAACTTGAATCTCCGAGTCCCCCGAGTGCGGACCGGAGTACTCTAAGTCCCCGGAGTGCGGACTAGAGTATAAACGACTTAAATCTCTGAGTCCCCCGAGTGCGGTCCGGAATACTCTAAGTCCCTAGAGTGCGGACTAGAGTATAAACAACTTGAATCTCCGAATCCCCTGAATGCGGATTGGAGTACTTTTAGTCCCCGAAGCGTGGACTAGAATATGAACGACTTGAAACTCCGAGTCCCCTGAATATGGACCAGATTATTCTAAGTCCCCAGAACGCGGATTAAAAGATATTCTAAGTACCAAAAATGTGAAACAAGAGATGTCTAATTCCAAAGAATATCCGAGCAATGTGAGGGTGGATTGGGAATTCATGTAACTCACGAGAGTTTGAGTTTCGTCCACAATTATACTAAAAATCTAAAGGCAGGAATCATTTGAAAGAGAAAGAAACTAAACTTTATTCACTAATCCAAAATGGGGTTATACAACCACTCCTCCAAAACTCGGAGTCAAAAGTCTATCTACGTTGACTACAAAAATAAATAAGTAAAAAGTAGCTACATGACCTAAGCTAAACCTCGTTGAACGAGTGTAGCGGCTACTTCTTCGACTTCTTTAGTTTCTTGTCCTCCTTTTCTTTCTCGGATGACTCCTCTCCCACACGTTTTCTCTTGGACATTTCGCTCGCCAAAGAAGCGGAGACAAGAGTGGGAGGAGGAACATCCAATGGTTTGGATTTGCCAGGAAGGATGACTTTCAGAGGCCTGTTCAATAGGTCGTTCAGTTCTATTACTTGAGTCTCGACCTTGATCTCAACTTTCTTCCTCTTCTCTTCCGCGAGTCACTCTTTCATACTCACTTTCGAAGTGTGTTCTGAGGCACCCGTGATTCCAATTTCATAACTCCCTTCAACGGGGGATGAAGTTTCAAACTTATCATCATCGAGCGCCCCGATCACTTGAGCATCAGGACCGGGGGTTACCCCCGCGTGAGTAGCATCGCTTGTTTTCCCCGTCTCCTCCTTGGCGTCATCGCTCCTCGGAGTCGGTTCAGGATCAGAGCGGCCTGCATAAAAACGTAAAGAATGAACGTTAGAATCAATAACCGCTCACAGAAAGCGACATATCTTTGAACTTTAAGAAGAAGAGTTTTATACCGGTTTCTTGATGGCTTTCGGCTATGCGAGGAGTTTCACCCTCTAGAATGGGGGATAGCACGTGAATGACGAGGCCGGGATCTTCCGGATCATAGCCGGTGTGTTGTTCGAACAGATCAAGCACTGGCCGATTGACCGATTGAGTAGGAGGGGGAGCTGAAGGTCCAGTTCCAGATGAGCCAGCAATGTCATCTTTCTCCTTTGATGGAGGAGAGCCTTTACTAAAGAGAGCCATAGCTGCAGACAAGTCCGATGGCTCGTTCCCCCTGAGAAACTCTTTCACTAAAGCCTCCTCATCCACCTCCTCAGTGCCCGACTCAACCTTTCTAATCTTTATTAAAGTCTCCCAAGCCTTGACTAAAGATTCAAGGTAGCCCTCGCCTAAGAAAGTCTAGTCCCGGTGCATGAGGACACGGGCGTTGTATTCGGCGATCAGCGGGTCAAACATACACTTGACCTCTTCTCTGCCGGCCTCTACAGCCGCTTCAAGGCGGGAGTCGATCTCCGCGGACGCAATTCTCTTGCCCTCCTCACGGGCTTCGTCCTTCATCATCCCGACCTTATAAAGCTCATCGTCGAGCTTCGCCTTCAAGAGTCGTGTAGCAACAATCTCGTTGCAATATCGTTAAGACTCCTCTTGAGCGGCTATCTTATCTTCCTTCTCCTTAGAGAATAGCTCTTTCAACTCTTTGACTTGCAGGGCGAGTGCATCCCTTTCTTTCTGAATAGAATCTTTTTCTAAAGCCAGGGCCCCACTACATTGGACCGCTTCGTCAAGTTCCTTTTTATGAGTCATCTCTAGACGAGTGACGGCCTCGGTAGTGTCTATGGCACTTTGTTCGATGGCCTCGAGCTTGGACTTGTATGAAGTGAGCTCTTCATCCTGGTTATTGATAATGTCTTTGTCAAAGATAGCTTCAAGCTTCAAGCGGTCGATTTCCTGTTGACGCTCGACGGAGATTTTCGAGGCTTTTTCGACTAAATGAACAAACGCGTCATGTTGAACATAGACGTCGTTGTTGCAAGCGATGGCACTCTGCTTGACGTGCCCGGAATATGAGGAATTGCTGGAAGGAACTTCAGACCGTCAAAGTAGATTTTGGGAAATTTAGCTTTGAGCTCGGCCCAGCTTCTCCGATATCGTTGGGTCTACCATAGGAGCAGGGGGAGGAGGTTTTGAAAGTTTTGTCCTCTTACGATGTTCCCGAGATTGTTGTGTGCTTGATGAACCAGAGTGTTGATCTCGGGAAACATCGGGTTAAGACCCTTTCTGCGAAGATTTTTCTCTACCTGGCTCTGTTTGAGGAGGAGGATCGCGAGAGTATGAAGACTGGCTGTAATATTTCTTTCGATAAGTCGGCTCTCGGGAACGGTTGTCTCGGTCTCCGGAGTCGTCTCTATCGCGACGCTTTCCGGAGCCCGAGTCTCGTCCAGAATGGTGAAAAATTGATGAGCTGTGAAGACGATCAAATCTGTGGGAGCGTCCCATGTCACCTGCATAGAATGAAAATAACGACAAGTTAGGAAGAATCAAATTGATGGCGAGAATTGAAGTGTAGGGTGAAGTGCATGTGTGCGTGTGTGTCCTAGTGTTCCCCCTGACGGACCAGTTCCTTTATCTTTACTAATTGGAGTATTATCTCCCTGATGTTGGGCTTGAACGCTTGCATCGCCTCTGATGGGCGAGTGAAGTCTGAGTGCCTCCGGATTGTCAAAATCATAATTGAGTAGATCATCGGGAATGGAGAGGTTTGATAGGCCTTTTAAAGAACTTTCTAAATGTTGTGAGGAAGCTTCTTTCTCCATTGGAACAAGAGTAACTTTAGAAGTTCCGCCAACTTTTTCCTTCCTCATCTTGTACGTCAGTTTCTTTTTCCTCTTAGAAGGGGAAGATGACGTTTCGATGTCGTGAACTTCGACCGTCGGATCCTGAGTGGGACTAACATTCTCATCTTGTACTTTGGGTGTATCAGTCTCCTTAATTTCCCCCTCTTCTAGTGCATCAGGATCATTGCATGCTAAAGACTCAGCTTGTTTTTTCCCTTTGCCAGAGGCAGGCCTGGGAATGGTGACACCTTGAGGAAGGCTTATCCGACGGCCTTCTGCCAACAGTCCAAGCCTTGTAAGTGACTCATTCGAAATGAGAGTTCTAATGTCCTATTCTTCGGCAGGAAGGGCTCGAATAGCTTCGACGGCATCAGAGTATCCGCGGCCGTCAGGACGTGGACTGATACCTGAAAAGATGGGTAAAAGTTAGAAAAGGTACGGCTTCGACTAAACATGAGTAACAGTATAAGGAAAAGGCTTACTTCCTTCAACCCATCTCCTCGCAAAGCCGGGAGGACAGCGCACATAAAACCATTCCTGTTTATACAAGGCGAACTTGGTCCACGCCCCAGTTAAGATTTGACATTTGTTATGCGGCTCGAGAAACATGAATGATGGGCTATCCTTCCGCTTCTTGATGCAATATATGTATCTGATATCGCCCGGAGTTGGAAGCCTAGAAAGGACATTCATGAAGAGGATGCAAGTACCGTAGAGGAATGCATGGCCGTTCGGGTGCAGTTGCGATGGGGCAATGTCAATATATTGCAGCACATCCCGAAGAAACGAGTTGAACGGTGGCACACTGCCAACCCAGCACATGAATTTATTACAAGCTGTGTATCCGACTGGGGGCAAGTGTGGACGATCATGCCCTGATGGAACTAGCACGCCATCAAAGGGGATCCCATGGACAGAGCATATCCAACGGAGTGTACTTTCATTGATCTTCGAAGCATGTGAATCGACAGGGTTGTCCAAGAGAATTGCTGCCTCTAGAGCATCGGGAGCTAAGTCATGTGCAGGGGAAGTTGACGGGTTAGAAGTATCTGGGACTTCTCGTCGGGAGGACGGCCTAGGTCTGTCTGAAATCGTGGCAGAACGAGATTTCCTAGACATCTCTGATAAAGACTGAATCTAGCAGAGCACCTGTTCGAACTATACTTGAAAAATAATCGACGTTAGACTTAACAATACTAATTCCCCCCCCCCATGTGGTGTGTGAACTAGTGCGATCATTCAGGTGTAAACGCTGAGAAATTATAAGTCACAGAATTGATGGTATAAAGTTGAGCTTTGAACTGTCGTCTTCGAAGACCGTCATCGATGACCGTCTCTGAAAGCCAGCCTTGCAATGTTTTCAATTTTGGACTCGGACTTTGGCACTGCGTGTTAAAAGCTTTTATCTGTTTTTATCGGTTTAAGTTCAGGCTTGTGATTATTGAAGCTAGGAAGCTATCAGTCTAGATTAGTTCGATATGCTAGTATGCTTAGGTCCTTGTCCTGGTTTTAGTTATATGATTAGGCAAGGTGAATAGGTGTTCGGCCTAAATTCTGTTCGGCCTTTGTTGTGTTCGGCCTAAATTCTGTTCGGCCTCCCTTCTGTTCGACTTAAATACAAGTGCACGCAGCAAATCATGCCGAGCCGATTCGCTCGGCCTCTGCCCTTAACATCACCTTTCTTCTTTTCCTCCATCTCACCCGACCGGCATGGCCGAGTCTTTCGGCAAGCCGTGCCAAACCACGGCCATGCCGATCCACATCACTAGGCCTTATCTCCAATTTCGTGCACCCATATACTCACTCAGCTTTAAAAGATCGTGCCGAGCCACAACAGTTCATCACCCACACGCCTCTTACTCCCTTTAATCTACGGAGAATTCACGAGTTCGAGTTTTGTGTTATGCTTCCTAATTTGAGAAAACGATCGAAAGGTTCTTACCGAAGAGAAGAGCGAAAGCTTGGGGGTCTGTGAACTTAAGATTGATAGTTGTTCGAGCTTAATTTGGTAAGGGCTTGCTGGATTCAAAGTAGGAAGGGAAGATCGGAAAAGGTGAATAAAACTTAAGGGAGGTAAGTTACGTATTCTTGGAAAATCACGGAGGTAAAAAGTGAAAAAGAGAAGAAGAAGGAGAATGCCGGCATTTATAGGAAAGGAGAGGAAGTCGAAGAGGCAATAACCGGTAGAACCGGTCAAAACGACATTGTTCGGCATCGGCTATGTCGTTCGGCATCAAGAGTGCTCGGCTTCGGCTATGATGTTCGGCATTTGCATATCGTTTGGCACACATCGCCTTACTTGGAATTCGAGAGAAGATACTATCGTGAAGACTAAGCCATAGCTTGAAGCAAAGCACGGTGGATTCATGACTCAAAGCACATCACGTTTAACCACATGATGCACTTTGGGGGGCAAGTGTTACCTGAAGATTTGACCAGGCAACTAGGCACTCGACACTTGCATAACGTTCGGCATTAAGAGTCGTTCGGTGTTGTATATCGTCCGGCATTAAGTGACGTTCGGCATCTATGGCCGTTCGGCATTCGAGAGCGTTTGGCATACATAGAGCATTCGGCATGCATGGACCGTTCGGCATGGCAGAGTCATTCGGCACTCTATACTGCTCGGCATCCACACCTCGTTTGGCACTCAACCTCGTTCGGCATAAATCTCGATCGGCATTCGAGATCGTTCGGCATCCAGAGGTGTTTAGCATTCAGAGTTTCTCGGCATCTAGAGATGTTCGACATCCAGAGGTGTTCGACATTCATCCAATCTCGATCGGCTTCGACTATTGCTCAGCCTGCACTCTCCACTCAGCACATCACTTCGTTCGGCATGACGATATCGTTCGGCATCACTTCGTTCGGCATCACTTCGTTCGACATCACTTCGTGCGACATCACTTCGTTCGGCATGACGATATCGTTCGGCATCACTTCGTTCGACATCACTTCGTTCGGCATCACTTCGTTCGGCATGATGATATCGTTCGGCATCACTTCGTTCGGCATCTATGGTTCGGCACACAGAGCTCACTCTTTTTGGGCCGACGTATTTAGCTGCCAGGCCCTCCAGGGAAGTCCAACCCATCTTCGTCTATAAATAGAGAGGCAGAGTCACAGTGGAAAGGACGGGTTTTCGAGAACACTGGGGAGACTGCCGCTTTCAAGACTCGTTCTTTTTACTTAGCAATTGTATTCGAGTAGTTGGTGTACGGATTGTATCTGTAATCAATTATCAAGTAAAGCAATAAAGTTTAACCTCAAAGTGGACGTAGGTAATTACACCGAACCACTATAAATCTGGTGTTCTCATCTTTGCATTCAATTTAGCATATTGTTCTCTGTTTAAATTGAATTTCTTCATTAATCTCTCTACATAATCTTTCTAAACGGGTTAGTGACCAATTTTGGTGCTAACACTATTAATAATTAATTATTAATTATAAATTATTAATAATGGTAATTATTAATTATTAGTACTATTAATTTATTATTACTGTTAAATATTTTAATATTTAATTGGACTATATTACAACTGGCAAAAAAGTTTATTATAACTTTTAAAAAAACAAACGTTGTAATTAATAATTAATATCAAAAATTAATTATTAAATATTAAATATTATTTCTTAATTATTAATATTTAATATTACTTTTATTTATTTTTTATTAAAAATTAATTCCTATTTATTACTAATTAATTATTAAATATTATTTATTAGTTATTAATTATTCAATAATAATTATTAATTATTATGTTAATTATTGAATAGTAATTATTAAGTGGAAATTAGCCACAAGGGCCTCTTTAGCAAGTGGAATTAGTTTCTAGGACACACAACTAAAATAATTACTTTCAAGGATAAAACATAAAATAATTAGTTTCTAGGGCCTAAAAACCTATGAAATTATGTCCTTGAAAGTAATTGGACTGCTGACTTTGTCCTTGAAAGTAATTATTCTGCTGACTTTGGCCTTGAAAGTAATTTCTTTGAATGTGTGTCCTAGAAACTAATTGGACTGCAAAGTTTGTCCTTCTGGCGAAATGCCCCAATTATTAATAGTAATTATTTCATATTTCAAATTAATTATTAATTATTATTATTTAATAGTAATTATTATTTATTATTAATTAATTATTAGTTATTAAATATTATTATTTAATATATAATCATTAATTAATTATTACATCGGGCAAACGAAAAAGGTTGTAATAGACATCTATTACGACTGGCAAGAAAGAAGAGTTGTTAAAAATAGACATCTACTACAACTGGCAAACGGAAAAGGTTGTAATCGGTATCTATTACAACTAACATAAAAGAAGAGTTGTTAAAAATAGGCATCTATTACAACTGGTAAGAAAGAAAAGTTGTAATATGAATCTATTACAACCGGCAAAATAAAAGAGTTGTTGAAAATAAGTTTATTACAATTTTCTGAAAAAAAGAGTTGTAAAAAACCTCTATTACAATTGACATTTTGTGACAGTTGTAAAAATACAATTGTAACAGGGTCTTTTTGTTGCAGTGTTTAAAAAAATTAGGGGTGTTATAGGCTCCATTTCTTAAGGAATTCCGTCCCCAAAATTTCGATAAAGAGAACAATAAGCATAAAAATCATGCAACCATATGTGACAACACATAACAACAATACTAGCATATCCTGCTAGCCAGAAATTCTGTATGACATATATTTAGAACATACCATTAAAATAGCTTAGGATAAGTATCGCTAATCATATCTTCTATCTCCCAAGTACAGTCCTTCTTATTATCACTCCACTGGACTTTCACTAACTTGACTGTCTTGTTTGCTATTTTCTTCTCATCTTTTGCTACAACGCGAACTAGTTGTCTAACAAAAGTCATATCTGGTTCTACTGCTAAATCTTCCAATACAGGCGGTGCAATAGTGCTCTTTGGATCATGCATATACTTTATAAGATGAGAAACAAGAAAAATATTGTGGACTCCAGCCAAACTTTTCGGTAACTCTATCTGATAAATGAGTTTCCCAATCCTTTCTATGATAGGAAAAGGACCAACATATCTTTGTGCCAATTTTTCTGACTTTCCAACCGTACCATACCCTTCATCGTTAATACTTTAAAAAAACATGGTCTCTAACTAAAGACTCTAAATTCTTACGCCTCTTATCTGCTTAACTTTTCTACTTAGACTGAGCTTCCTTCATCTTTGCTCAGATCAACTCAATCTTTTCTGTAGATTCTCTCACTATATCTTGACCAAGAATCAATCTGGCCCATGCTGGTGATTTACACGACCTTCCGTAAAGAGCTTTGGAAAGTGTCATTCCTATACTAATTTGATAAATATTATTATAGGAAAACTCGACTAAATGCAAATGATCTTCCCTTGACCTCCAAAGTCTAGTACATAAGACCTTAACAAACCTTGAAGAATTTTGTTAATTCTTTTCGTTCGCCCATCCGTTTGTGGATGGTAAGCAATACTCATCTTCAGCTTGGTACCTAATACTTCTTGTAGACTCTTCCAGAATTCACTAGTGAACAAACTATCTCTGTAACTGACAATACTACTAGGAAATCCCTACAGTCTTACAATATTCTTCATAAACAACTTTGCCAAAGTACGTGTCATCCTTGTTGACTTAACGGGAATAAAGTGTGCACCTTGGTTAGTCTATCTACCATGATCCAAATACTTTCATTCCCATATTCGACCTTGGAAACCCATTGATAAAATACATGGATATAGAATCTCAATTTTAAAGTGGCACCTCTAAAGGTTGAAGCAATCCGCTTGGTTTCTGATGCTTGGCTTTTACTTGCTGGCAATTCAAACATTGTTTCACCCACAAGCCTACATCTCTTTTTGTTCCTTCCCTGAAGAAACTCCTCTTCATATCTTGATACATTTTGGTTCCTCCAGGATGAATAGTAAACTTCGATCGATGACACTCCCTAAGAACTTCCTTCCTTAGGTTACCAACATCTGAAATGCACAACCATCCATTCTTCCTCAACCATCCGTTTTGTTCAAGACTAAAATCATTTAAATCATCAATCTCAGTTTTTTCTTCAAGTCTTCTAATCCGTTTAGCTAGTAATGAGTCATCTCTCTCTTTTGAAGCAATTCTTTCGATTATTACTGGTCAAACTACCAAACATGATAACATTGTGGTATTTCGACTAGAACTAACCGTTGACCTTACCCGCACACCACAAGTGGTCAATGCCTCTAAATCTTTCCATTCTACTAACATAGCTAATGTCACACTCTGATGTTCTTTGTTAAGTGCATCCACAACTTTATTTCCTTTTCCCGGTGTATACTCAATATCAAAATCATAAGCCGCCAAAAACTCCAGCAACCTTTGGTGTCTCATATTCAACTCTTTTTGAGAAATTATATCCTTCAAAGACTTATGATCTGTAAATAATTCGAATTGTCCAAAATATAGTGTCTCCACACTTTCAAAGAAAAGATCATCGTTGCCAACACTAAATCATGAGTCGGATACCTAACTTCATGTGGTCAAAGCTGTCGAGAAGCGAAGGTAATCACCTTACCATTTTGCATTAACACGTCTCCTAACCATGTCCCACATGCATCAGTATACACCACTAATTCCTTGTTTCCATTTGGAACAACCAACACAGGCGCATTGGTCAACGAATGTTTCAGCTTTAAGAAGGCTTCTTCACATTTATCGGTCCAAACAAACTTTACGTCCTTTCTCATTAGTTTAGTCATAGGTGCCGCTATACAAGAGAAATCCTTGATGAATCTCCGATAATAGCCAGCTAACCCCACAAAACCTCTTATCTCGATCACAGTCTCGGGTCTTTTCCAATTATTAACGACTTCAATCTTAACTAGATCTATTGATAACCCATTTTCTAAAACTACATGACCAAGAACTTGACTTCTTTCTTCGAAAAATGACATTTTAAAAACTTCGCCTTCAGTTGATGTTGCCTCAATGTTTCTAGTATTATTCTAACATGAATCTCATGATCTTGATCATTCTTATAATATATTTGAATGTCATCTATAACCTCTAACATGAATCTATCCAATGCACTTTAAAGATCCGGTTCATCAAATGCACAACGTAAGCAGGCGCATTGGTCAGTCCAAAGGGCATGACTAACCATTCACACAAACCATATCTTATTCGAAATGTCATTAGTGGAAGTTTTCTTCTGCCATGGAACTTTATTTGCTAAATCTAGTTTGGAAAGTACCTTGGCTCCACTCAACTGATCAAACAAATCATCTATTCTCGACAAAGGATACCGATTCTTTATCGTCTTCTCATTCAACTTAAGGTAACAAATACATATCCTTAATGATCCATCCAGTTTCTTCACGAACACCGTGACTGCTTCCATAGGTGAACTGCTTAGTCTAATAAAATTATTTCCTTCTAAGTCCACCTACTGCACCTTTAAATCTTTTATCTCAGTAGGTGTCATTTTGCCAAGCGGTCTACTAATGGGATCAGCTCTAAGTACAAGATCTATTCGAAACTCAATAGCTTGTTTCAGTTGTAGTCTTGTAACTAGCTTAAAAACATTTGCATACTCTCTTACAATGAAAACCCGCTTCGCCTTTCTTCCACTTCCATTGAACCCGACAAGGCACATACATCTAAACTCATATTTTCTACTGAGTATATAATTCGATCACAGCTATTAGAGTGTCTTAATGATATCTTCTTATCTTGGAAAAATATCCTAGAATCACATCCACTTAACAAATCCATACCCAGAATAATCCCAAGACCCACAAAATCAAACACATGCAAATTGCAGGTAAATGCATGACCTAACCGCTCAAATTCTAAATGATCACATCTTATCCCAAGAGTTGCATAACCTCTTATTGGATTTGCAAGCCTTAAGGAAGTAATAACATATGATGGTTCTAAATTTAACTTATCTACCAAACATTGTGAGATAAAAGAATGTGATGGCCAGTATCAAATAATACTTTAACATGAATACCATGAATCAAAAGTGTACCTCACATTACAGAATTTCCATTCTCTTCAGTGGTTGGTCTTGAAGTTGATGGTTCTAGAGCAAAAACTTTCCCTTTATCCTTGGCCAGTACCAGACACTCATTCTTGTAATGCCCTCATCTGGTTGCGGTTGTAACACTTCACTCCCTTCTTTCCCACAGTCTTCTTTCTGTCACCAAATCGACACTCATTAGCAAAGAGCCCTTTCTTATCACACTTATAGAAAACAACATTTGCCTTCCCATTCTTTGTAGCTCCATCTTTTGAGCCCCTTGCTTATTAAAGAACTTCCTTTTCTTTCCTTAAAAACCTTTAGTATCCACAGGCTTGTTACTTCCAAAGGTTGAAAGCATTTCATTATTCCTTAATGCCATCTCCACCACCACATCACATAGATCTTTGAGATGTGGCATAGTTGCCCTAGCAAACTCTGGTTTCAGTCCACAAATGAACTTCTCATTCCTTTTTATCATAGTATCTATAGTAGCATATCCCTATCTGGCCAAATCATCAAACTCAGTTGCGTACTCCAGTATAAACATCTCTCCCTGCTCTAATTCAGTGAACTTCTTGAGAAAAGTTGACTTAGCTATCTCGGACATAAACCTTTCCTTAAATCTCCTTTTAAATTCAGCGCAAGTCAGATTCTCCTCTGGTATTCCTATAGTCACATTGTTATACCATTACAAAGTAGCACCTTGCAACTGTCTAGATTCTACCCTTCTCTTATGCTCATCATCCAAGTCTAAGTTAGCAAAGATCCTTGCATAGTGCATAAGCTAATTCTGAACCTCAATAGCACTTTCTGTGCCATGAAAAGGCTTTCCTTCAAGGCTGGTATAATCATGGCTCAACTTTGCAAAATTGTTATGATTAGGTACCTCAGGATTAGCACTTCTAACATTATCAGCGTTTCCTCTAACCAAACCAACAGAAGCTCTAGCTTGCATCATATTCACGGAGAACTGATACATAATCCCCATATCTACTGGTGTGGTTTCCGTACTTACATTAGCATTTGCATTTTGATTAGCATTTGCTTGTCCATCCGGATTCCTTCTAGTATTGGGTCGAACATTTCCATTTATTATGGTGCTTCCTCCACCAAGATTCACTCTTCCATTTCCTACTTTCATATCTTGCTTTCTCATAATCTGCATGAGAGCATTAGTAAGATACATGAGAATGGTCTAGTGAGATGGAAGAATAAAGATAGAACTGTTTGATGTGTGTTTAGTGTTTGATGATAACAAAATATATATCGTAATTTAGATGTGTTTACAGATTATACATATACAGTTTTTTTTATCAACACAGAATTTGAATTCAAACTGAAATTTTATTCAAACAATCTTTTATTACAAATTTTGAATGGTACAAATTCTGACTCACTATAACTGTACAATTTCTGTATACATCACAATTTGATTTTACAGTCAGAGTCCTCACTACATCACTCATACACTCAGTTGGTTGTCTGCATTTGCACTGTCCAACTCCAGTATTTGTCTTGTCTCCTGTGTACCTGTATAATTGATAATCTACAGCAGTAATCTGAACAGAAACGAATTTAATTTGCAAAAATATAAAATTTGTTTTTAAAAGCTGTCTCAGATATATGGGTTTAACGTCATCATCTTTGATTGTGTAATATCTGTGCATATCAGTATTTATATCAGGGACAGGTATGTACGAGTGGCTGCAGTACACACGTATGCACGTGTGCACTGCCTCGCCAACTCGAGTGCACAAAGTCAAATCCAAATCAGATTCAACACAAGTGCGAATAGCCTCGATCAAAATCAAAATGTACACATGACACAGTGGATATCAACATGATATAGCAGGGAACTCAAAACCATCAACTCAAGTCACAGCATGTACAGGACAACATGAACAAGTGCAAGTGCAAAGCTACAGTGATGCAACATATTCAAGTTGATACAAATGCATAGTTACAGTTCAACAAGAATGTGCAGACTCAAGTCAATTCAACATGCACAAGTAATTACAAAGAGATGGCGACATAGCAACAAAAACTATGGCAAGGGAAAATAAATACAAAGCATATGCCATCATATGTCCATGAAACCAAAATGCTCAAAAATCAGACTTGAAGCTACAAAGCAACCAGTGTCATCAACTACAGGATGAACACACAGTGAAATGCTCAAAGACAAAAATGTATCGAGTTAAAAAGCAAACAGAGAATACAAGCTACAAGATTCAAATACATGTACAACACAGTGAACAGGTTCAAGTGAAACAGAGGTGATGTCAGAATGAACAAACAAAGACAAATGACCAGTATCACAAACTCGAAGCTACACAACTATATACATGGGAAGACTCAATGCACATCAAGCAATGACCAGATCAACCAGAATGAAGTTCACATAAACACAGCAGTGTTCACAATGCAACTCAGAATACACGTTCAACAAAAATATGAAAGTACACAAGTAAAGAACATCTGCTACAAGGTCAAGCTATAAGAATGTACACAGTGGCATATGAACATCCATGAAGTCAAAGTATGTTCAAGTCCAAATGCAACAGTTCAAACAATACCAAAGTTGAAATTTACAGGAACCACATAATCGAGCAACAACATCACAGGTGATGAACAACAGGAATGGTATGAAGATCATAAGGCTCAGTGGTGAAACAATAAACTCGGCAAACAAAAGATAAGTTCGAAGTCACAGTGAATTCAATGGCAAAATCATATAACCAGGCAGTATATGTTAGTGAAGAAAATTCAAATGACCAAAAACAGTAAAAAGTCAAAGCCGTATGTTTCTCTTTAAAAGTCAAAATTGAAACAGTCAAAGAATTATAATTGGAAAGTTTCGACTGAATCAAATCAAAGAGATCGAACGTGTAAAATCAAAACCGTGGTCATAAAGTAATTACCACAAATAACATAGCAATAAAAAGGGAAAGATTCAACAACGTGGAGAACACGTTAATCAAATCAGACTGCTTATAAAAAGGACCCAAATCATCATTGACAAGTGGTGGTGAACATCAGAGAAAATCCAAATCATCACCGACAACAAAGCAGAAATATTCAAGTTCAAATCGAGAGAAATACATACCGAACCAAACAGTCGAGATAACAAGCAAATAAGCAACCGCGACGTTGAAGTCACATCAAAGACCATATCTTTCCAGTGAACTGAACGAACGAGGCCAAGCTCTAATTTTCAAATCAAAGATCGAAGCAGAAGCTTCAATTGGTAACAGAGTCCCAAGGAGCAAGCGAAGAAGAGAACGAAACTATCTCAAGGCAATCGAGCTCGACAAAGCATCAGACGACAAGAAAACATCAAAGCCCTAATTTTCAGATCGAAGAAACGAAGAACAAAGCCGCCATTTATTTTTTCAGAGCAAAGATAAAAGGAACGGGCCGATAATTTTCTCAGGGGATCGGGCTAATAATAAAAGGGATTGAAGATAAAAGCAACCGGCCTATTTTTTATTTAGGGTTTTTAAATTTAGTTTTAATTAGGGGTTAATTTCAAATTAGGGTTTTAATTTAGTTTAAATCTGGGCCAGGTTTTATTGATCTAGTTTTTAGGCCAAATTCATTTGAGGGCAAAAGTGTTTTAAAATGTCGATTTAAATTTTGCCCTAGGTTTCAAAAACTATTTTTTATTTTCAGTTTGTATTGTCAAAGTCCAGTCAGAGTGAATCACCACCTAGGGTTTAGGTGTTGTCAGATTGTCTAGTTAGGGTTAGTTCAGTGAGCAGGGAGGCTGCGAGTTTGCAAAGCTCTATAGGCGGGAGCAGAGTTTGCGAGTAAACGAAACTCTATAGGCGGAGCAGGGTGTGCGAGTCTGTAGGAGTGTTTGTGAGCGGGAGCGAGTGTCTGCGAGTCTGTCAGAGTGTTTGTAAGCGGGATACTGTTTAACTCTAATAGAAATCTGGGAATGCAGCAGTAGGCAGGGGTTGCCGAAGCTGGGTAAATTCTGTGTGTGATTTACTTTACTGCATATTTATTTATCTGCTGTTTACTTCCGCGTTTAATTTGAGAAAATTTGTCATAACCCTATTCACCCCCCCCCTCTAGGGTTATTCTAGATCCTACAAGAACACACACACACATATATATATATATATATATATATATATATATATATATATATATATATGTTATCCCGCCTTTTGGCAAGGCCGTGACCCCAAGAACTTGACTAGAAACCAATGACAGTTCGTCTTGGAGATCGGTTATACGCAGGCTCACTATGGATATCGACGAATTTTGTCCGAGTCCGGATCGAGCTAAAATTGATATGACATGACAAGAAAAGCTATGAGAGCCAACGTTACGAATTTCAAGTCAATTGGAGCTAGTATGCTCAAGATATTGATCGATCATGGTTGAGAAATCCAAACTTGCATCGATCATAACTCGAGATCTACAAGTCAAAATGCCACCAAATTTTCATAGGAGCTTACGTATGACCTAAGGAATGTTCAGGCCAAATTTCAACTCGATTGGAGCAAGTCTTGATCGATATGAAATTCGTTCGTATCGATCGCGGATGGAAAAACTCCAACTTGCATCGATCATATCTCTTGATCTACAAGTCCAAATGCTATGAAATTTTCTCCGCAGGTTACGTATGACATAAAGAATGTTCCTGCCAAATTTCAACTCGATCGGAGCAAGTCTTGATCGATACGAAATTCGTTCGTATCGATCATGGATGAGAAAACTCCAACTTGCATCGATCATATCTCATGATCTACAAGTCCAAATGCTATGAAATTTTCATATGAGCTTACGTACAACATGAAGAATGTTCCTGCCAAATTTCAACTCGATTGGAGCAAGTCTTGATTGAAATGAAATTCGTTCGTATCGATCACGGATCGAGTCGAAATCGCCTGGGATCGATCGCGTGGGCCCACCCACGTGCCAGAAGAAGTCTCCCAAGATCTGAGCGAGATATTTGCCTCCTACGCCTATAAATAGAGCCCCAGGGCCTATAGAAGAAGGACTTTTGGCTTCTCTACGCCGATATTATGCCGAAATGATTATCAAACTTCAGTTGTACTGTTGTAATCTTTTGTAAACTGCGAGTGAATTTCAATAAACATCAATCATTTCATAGTGGACGTAGGCAATTCGCCGAACCACTCTAAATCCGTGTGTTTCTATGCATTTTCTTATCTGTTTATTGGTGTGTTTGTTAGATCTGCTTCATTTTATATATGTTTTCTTCATTTTATCTCTTCAAACACATCCGAAGAGTGTTGTGCCCAATTTTGGTACAAACACTATATATAACAAATACAATACATTACAATAGTGTTTTCTCATACAATAATCTTTTTCTCTGATTTATTTGGATTATGTTTTAAATTTTTTTAAATTTTATATAAACCTATGCTTTGATACTAAGTCATAACATCTTTTATTTTGAGGCTCGAAACTAAGCGCTACAGATGCTGCAGTCATCCATAGTATTAATTTTCGATGACAAAATGAGATCAGTTCATTGTATCTATAACACTAAGAGCATATGAATATGGAAAAATTCCAAAACTCATTTTATTGATAACTTTAATATTCATTACAAACCATTACATAAGCCTATCGATTCCACGTTCAGAGAAAATATAATAATAATTACAATTATATTCCAAAAGCGATATATGAAGATGCCATCTTGGGTGATCAGAGTCTAACTACTTAACATGTATAAATCCTGTCATTACATCTAATCAAACAAAACATACACTTTAAACAATATAGCAGAAATAAACTCCTAATATTAACTAGACTGCCTCCTACACATATTCGAAAGCTTATTCGTCTATCTTGAAAATCCCTACTCCCTAACTACTTAAATGAGCACCTGAGAGTTTATGGGGAAAAACAAAAACTTTGGATCAGACAAAAAGTCTGGTGTGAATAATAATATACCATCTCGAACCAAAACAGATATATACTGACACCATGCTATTGAGCGGAACGGTTTTTCCCCTTACTTGTATCTTATCCAAATATGTAAATCATAAACCTTGCATCTGCAATCACAATTATTAGAACAAACATAACATGATCATATGCATGCATGCAACTGGGGTAAGTCTAACTAATCTGTTATCCTAGGGCTATGTGCACCCAAGGTTTACCCTTTCTAAAAATAGATTGTCTGTCCTAAATCATAGTTTTTCTATGGTGAATATGAACCTAATTAGTTTTACAGGCCAAACAATAACCTATCGGGCTGACTCGGGCCAAAACTTTAACCAGATATTCCAAAATCTCTAGATAAGGTTAGGAGGCAAATGGACTGCCTATCCAAATCAAGACTATCTGTCCCTACATCATAGTTTTTCTAAGGTTACTACGAACCTACTAGTTTTCGTAGGTAACTAATCAACCTTATCTGGAATCATAATTTTCTTAGGGTCACTATGAACCTACTAGTTTTCAAAAGTAACTAATCAACATTATCTGAAATCATATGGACTATCTGTCTCATATGTAGTAGTTTTCCTATGGTTACTATGAACCTACTAGTTTTCACAGGTAACTAATCAACCTATCTGGCTATTTAAGTCCATGAGTCATATTTTTTGATCAGTTCAAGGCATCCAACACAATTGATCTGTGTGATCTCCTGGATGCAAACCTACTCACTTAAGAGCTTAGTCTGGCAATACTCACTATTGAAACAACCTACTCGGTAATTTTGTTCCTAAGTCCTAAGATGCAATGTTGGGTTATGAAAGCGTGAGCATGACAATGATAAATATGAATATAACTGACCAATTGATAATAAGAACATATATCATCATTCATCAAAATATGTTCAATCAATAGTCATAGGCACGATAAAATTACTTAATTTAAGTAATAATTCTTTTGGTAAAATCCATAAAAAACTTGGGCTAAAACACTATTTTATTTTCTTGAAAAAAATTATTTTTTTAAATGAATAACCTCTTGAAATCATTCTTAAAAAAGGAAAATATAGCACAAATACTTAGCCAAAATCTTGGGTCAAAGCACCAACAATTTTACATAGCATTTTAAACCATAAGATGATGCGCCTCTAAAAACATGAGATGCCGCACTTTTAAAACATAAGATGCTACGCCTCTAAAAATAAGAGATGCCACGCTTTTAAAACATATGATAATGTGCCTTTAAAACATGAGATGCCGAATTTTTAAAACATAAGATGTTGCACCTCTAAAAACATGAGATGCACCACTTTTAAAACATAAGATGCCGCGCCTCTAAAACATGATATGTCACGCTTTTAAAACATAAGATGTCACGCTTCTAAAACATGAGGTGCTGCGCTTTTTAAAACTGAAGATGCCACGCCTTCCTAACATGAGGTGCCGCGCTTCTTAAAAACATAAGATGACGCACCTTTAAAATATGAGATGTTGTGCTTTTTAAACATAAGATGTCGCTTCTCTAAAACATGAGATGTCGTGCTTTTAAAACATACGATGTTGCGCTTTTAAAACATGAGATACCATGCTTTCAAAACATAAGATGAAGCGCCTTTAAAACATGAGATGCCGCACTTTTAAAACCTAAGATGTCATGCTTTTAAAACATGAGATGTCATGCTTTTAAAAAATTAGATGCCACGCCTGTAAAACATGAGATGCCATGCTTTTATAACATGAGATGTCACGCTTTTGAAACATAAGATGTCATACCTCTAAAAACATGAGATGTCTCTCTTTTAAAACATAAGGTGTTGCACTTTTAAAACATGAGATGTCGTTCTATTTAAAACATAAGGTGTCGGGCCTCTAAAATACATAAGTAAATATGAGGTGTCGAGCCTCTAAAATGAGCCAATGGCTTTTCCATAAATAGTTTGAAAACTTATTTGTTTCCTTTTAAAGATAATATTTTCCACCAACTCTTGCCTCTTATTAAATTTTTATTGGATAAATTTTTTTTAGCATTTATTGTTAGATCATATTCTACCATCTCAAATAACTTTGCAAACTCTTATAATTAATATATTTAATTAATATTAATTAAAAACTTTTCTAGAATAACAAGTACATAGAAAATCATAACCGTTGCGGAAAATTCCCTAAAAATACGAATTTCTATCTTCTTCCTTGTACAAAAATTTCAGGACTAAAATATTAATTTAATTATTTTTAATAATTAAAACCTAAAATATTCACCTTTTCCCCTTAGGAAATTCATAAAATATTCATATGAACTTGAAAAATTATAAAATAAAAAACCAATCTCCAAAATTATGTTTTACATGACATATTGATATATTTGAATTTTAAGTCAATATGAGATCAAAAAGCATGTTTTTCTTTGAAAACCACTAAAATAATTCCACAAAATTGCAATAAATCATCATTCAATTAAGTAATGATATTATAAACCATAACATAGCATATTATCATAACAATTTCAGAAATCAATCATTGATTCGAAATCAAGCTTAAAAAAATGAGATGGTTAACTATTATTCATCTTAGATTGGATAAGAGAGATTGAGATTTGATGTAGATTATTTCCCCTAAGCTTTTCCTTTTGAATTCTATAGATTCTCTACTTCTTTTCTTTTTTGTAATGGCTAGCCTCCTTTGGGTTTGGTTTTGATTTATGAAAGTGAAATGAGAATGATTGAGAGAGGAAGGGTTTAGGGAATGAACGAACGAGTTATTCCCATTGTGCCCCTCTTATTAATTCTTTCCTATTCTATATTTAAAACTATCTTATTAATTGATTACTTAAGGCCTGATTGAAATTCGTTAACAAATCTCATTCTCTTTATCACCTCACATTATTCCATTTAATTCATCTAATTAAATTCCTTGGACTTTGTTAAAAAAAATTAGGAGTGTTACACACATGAAGAGGGAGTGTCCAACTACACCGAAGGCCTCTATCCAAATGCTTTCAACTTACGCACCGGATGTTGTTCCCAGCTTGTGCGCACCTCCAGTGTAACAACCCATTGTTGAAAAGCAACTAATAATTAAATAATAATATGTAATGTATTAAATGTGATTTCAATTAATTACTATGAATTATAGAGATGATTTGAAAATAAGATAAGAAATATATTATTAAAATGATAGGAATTGAATATGAAAAGAATAGTGATTTAATAATCTATTTAATAATTTTGAAATATGTAAATATAAATTTAATTATTTTGAATATAATGTTAAATTAAATTTTATAAGACCAAAAAATAATTTGATAATAAAAAGTATTTTATGATGAAGTTTGGAATTAATTAGTAAATGAAATTAAATAAAATGATTAATTAATTAACTAAATTATAGAAGATAAATGTAAAAAATAGTTGATGATATAATTTATTAATAAGAAATTTACTGGAGATTAATTAGGTAGTAAGTGGGCTTGAATAAATTATTTCATGAACTAAAGAAGAAGAAGAAGAAGAAGAAGAAGAAAAGAAAGAAAATGGAAAAGGAAATGAAATAAAGCCCAACTTTCTCAAGCCCAAAAACCAAATCCTTAAAACTATTTTTCCAAACTATTCATTATCTGGATTCTTCATCTCCATCTATAAATAAAACATCAAAATTTCATTTTCTCACTTTAGAAATCATCTAAACCACTAAACCTTACTTCTCCAAAATTCCTACAAAAATCAAAATAAAATTTATAAAATTCCTATAATCAAAATCATCATTTCTTGATAGTCTCTACACTAAATATCAAGCAAAGACTCAAGAATTTGTTCATCATTTTGAAAAAGAAGTCACTTACAATGAAGAAGAAAGGAGGGACAGGAAGAAGCTAAGTGTGCATTTGAGATTCTTCCACCCAAGTTGAATAGTAACTCGCTTTTATGTTTAGCATAATGATATATTGAAGTATGTACCATGTATATGCCTGTGCAATCACTTAAACCCAATTACAAACATATTATTTTTCTCCTCTAATCACATACTTTATTAAAGGTTGGATTTTTGGACATGATTGAATCATAGTGTGGTCGTTCTATGTTGTATGCACATAATGGAAGAAATAATTAGCGAGAAAGTAGGAGGAGGTGGCCTGAAATAAGAAAAATTCAGGCGTTAGAATTCACGACCAAACCTTCCACCGGTCGACCTGTGCCGACGGCATTGGTGCATCGGTAAAAGCCAAAAGCAGTTTATGTTATTTATAATATATATATAATTTAATATAAATAAAATAATATAATATAAACATACTAAAATACCATAATGTATTATATTTATACATGGAAATGAATATTGTTTAAAAATTAAATGAAGGAATTCAATAGTGTTATTTCAATAGAAAATTATAAAAGTTAGTAATTATTTATAAAATTATCATATGATCTCATAATAATGGTTAAAGGTCATAAAACTTAAATTATGGAATTATAAATGAATTCTACGATGTTTGAATATTTATATAAGTATTATTTTATATAATATAAATTAATACTGTATTTCATTAATGAAATATTACTATCTATTTTCAAATATAGTGAATTCATTTATATAAACCTGCTTTGATTATTATTTATGCATTTTCATTTCTATGTGATGAGGAATTTGAACAAACAGATTAGTGACCGTTTGGTGTAGGATTTTCGCTAACACTTTTCTGGTTATTCATCGGACTTGTTGCATAGAGATATTTAGTGGATTGATTATAGTTTATGTGGATTAAATAAACAAACTAGTATGACACAGTGGTATGGGATGCCGATGTGGTACTTATTCGGTTATTCAGTGTAAGTAGATGACACTCAATAGATGAGAATATGGATATGGTTTGTACTTACATGAGGTGATGCTCGAGTAGAGCGAACTGATGGATGATTGAGATATGGAGGTGTAACCATATATATATATATATATATATGTGTGTGTGTGTGTGTGTGTGTGTGTATTCATAGATATTATCTACATGTATGTCGTGAAGTGCTCTGGGGTTTAATTAGGAGTTAGCGAGAACCAGATTAGGCTTATGCCCACATTGGCAACCTGATTGTGGGGTCATGGTCCAGATCTATGACACTTTTATTTAGAGGATTGATGGAGTATGGTTAGCTGTTAGGGTGGGTAGCCCTAGCCCTTTTTGTCACCTAGGTCGATAGTATGTTACCATAAGGGCATGATTCAGGATCATGACTTGGTGTCCTCGTGTTGACGAGCACCATTAGGTGGATATTGTCATGATTATAGGGAAGGTGATTGAAAGCCATAGGAGTGGAGCTCCTAGAGCAGGCAGTTAGCTATCAATCCCCCATCTAGTTCCATACTAAGTTATAGATAAGTACATATTGTCTATTCCCTCACTTAAGTATAGATTTGGGTAGTGTAACCCATTCATTATGAGATGACTCTACTGGGGACTTTGTGTATATCGTACAGTCGATTCTCTTCACCACTAGATTTAGGTTTTTTATATTTGTATATGGATATGTATTTGTGATAAGGATTGTTTGATATATGCTACTCTTGATTATATGATATATGTAGACTATGGAGCTTTACATATCCATGGACTATATTTATGTTACTTTCACATCTCTCATTTTTAATACATTATTATAGACATAGCCTGATCCGTGTGTTATTTATAATGTTCGGGTCAGTCCGAGAGATTTCAAGTGTAGGTATCTACTAATATCAAAGCTTGATGGACCTTTTGGAAAGGCTAGTAGTAGATATAGGATGATAAATACTCCAACATTTTGTAACCTCGTTAATGTATCTATTATGCACTATTTGATGATGTATTTTTTATTGGGCTAGAGACTATCATTTTGTAGCTTATAAACTATTATTATGCTATCTATTATATTTTATATGATGCATTTTGGCTCTAATGTTCTTTGATATTAGTATTTGTGATTATGTATTGTTCATTCTTATAACACGTGTATTTATTACTTTGTACAAGACCGTGTACACCTATGGTGTATTTTATATGATTTGAGATATGTACCAGTGTTAGTCAAAGAGAATATTCATGTGTATATGTCATATCGCCTCATTTGCCATATTATTTGACAGTATTACTTTCTAATACTCTTAGGTGGTACAGATATAGAGGTGAGGGTGTTACGTGCAATAGCGGACAAGGGAAGAAGGTTGTAATTAAAGGTATGTTAACTTTATTTGATTTATCTGTTAGTACCATATTTAACACTGGGGCATCATACCCTTTTATTTCAAGTAGACTTATAGATGAGTTGCACTTAGACACTAACATAGTTACTGACCCAGTACTTGTATCAAACCATGTTGGAGGATCGGCTCATTTATCTATGATTTATAAGGGTTTAAAATTATATTTTTAGGGGTCGAGTTTGATTGTGATGCTTTTGTCTTGGGATTTTCTGGATTTGGTTTGATTTTGGGTGTGGACTGGATAACCAAGTATAGGGTAGTCTTAGATTGTGATAGGAAGGTCGTACATTTGGGTACTTGTAGTGGATGCAGTCTTGAGGTTTATTATGACCCTAGAAGTGCAGTTATATTGAGTTACCTATATTCTTTAGACCTATCGCACGATGAGTTAGCTTCAATGCTAGTAGTTCGAAACTAACCATACATCTTTTCCAAAGTTACCAGTCCTCCACCCTAAAGGGAGATCGAACTTTGAATTTATCTCGAGGAGAACGTCAAGCCTGTTGCCTTACCTTTGAGGCATATAGTTCCTGAATTAAGACGTGAGCTGAATAAGCTAGTGAATGAGCTGTTTGAGAAGGGCTTCATTAGGAAGATTATTACAGAGTGGCGAGCACCAGTTATCGTTGCCACCAAGGCCGATGGCTCTCTAAGGCTTTACGTTGATTACCGTGAGCTAAATACATTGATAAAGAAGAATCGTTACCCACTGCCCTGCATAGGCGATCTATTTGATTAATTAGTTGGAGAGAAGCTGTTCTCTCAGCTTGACATAGCTATCAGGTTCCATCATTTGTAGGCATATGAAGAAAATATTCAGAAAACCACTTTTCATACACCCGATGGACTTTACGAGAGGTTAGACATACCATTTGGACTGACCAATGCACTTGCATGTTTTGTTAATCTTATGAGTCAAGATTTCCGAGGGTTGTTAAATAAGTTTGTGGTGGTATTTGTTAATGCATATTGGTCTATTCCAAAAGAGAGGAGGAGCATAGGTTGCATTTTGAGGAAGTGCTCAATACTCTTTATGGGCATAAGTTATAGGCAAAGTTATCCAAATAACACTTTTGGTGCAAGGAGGTTCGCTTTTTGGGACATGTTGTCTCTGAGCATGGGCCGATGGTTGATCCTAGTTAAGTTGCCATAGTATATGATTGGCATCTACTGAAGAATGCCATGGAGATAAGGAGTTTCCTTGGTTTGGCGGGCTACTATAGGAAGTTCATTAAGACTTTGCTAAAATTTGCACTCCTCCGACCCACCTTACCAAAAAGAATTTGGTTTTCTCATTGGACTCAAAGTGTCAGGATGCTATTATCAACCTGAAGGAGTCGTTAATTAGTGCACCAGTTTTGATACTACCAAATGGTTAGAAGGCATTCACAGTGTATATCGATGCTTGCGGTACATGATTGGGTGCGGTTTTGATGCATGAGGGGAGAGTGGTGAGCTATGCTTATCGATAATTGAAAGTCTAAGAGAGAAACTATCCTATCCATGGTCTCGAGTTGATGTCCATTATTTTTGCACTCAAGTCATAGAGACATTATCTATTAGGAGAGCGATTTGAGTTGTTCATAAATGACATGTCACTAAAGTATTTGTTTTCCCAAAAGGATTTGAATTTAAGGTAGGAGAGATGGATGGAGTTCTTGGCATCGTATGATTTTGGTATCTCTTATATTCTAGGCAAAGGTAATATCATAGCCGATTCCTTGAGTAGGAAGCATGCGATGTTAAGTCCTATATTCTTGGAATGGGAGCACTTAGAGTTCATTTCTACATTCGACCTTCGTCATATACCACTCCAGGATTGTTAGCAGCTTTGGATGTACAACCTAAATTTATGGACCGCATTGGGTTAAGTCAGAAGCAAGATACAGAGTTATTGGATATTTTTGAGAAGCATGGTATAGGAGAGAAATTGAGCCATTTGAGGGGTTATACCATTGGCTCGAATGGGTGGTTACAGAGAGGTGGTAGACTATGTGTTCCTCTCATTAGGGATTTGATTGATACTGTACTAGCTGAGTCCCATCATTCTAGGATGACAATCCATCCCAGTGGGGACAAAATGTATCATGATATGAAGAGAGTCTTTTATTGGTCAGGTATGAAGAGGCATGTGGCGGAGTATGTGTCCAATCGTATAACTTGCCAAAGGGTAAAGACGGGGTAAAAGAAGTCGGGTGGATTATTGCAGCCATTAGATATTCCATGGTGGCAGTGAGAGAGTGTTTCTATGGATTTCAATGACGGACTACCTAGGAGTAGAAGGGGGAATGAGAGTATTTGGGTCATAGTCAACCGACTGACAAATGCGGTCATTTTGTTCTGATTAAGAGTACGAAGACTGCTGCGTCTTTGGTGACTGTGCATAATGTAACCTAAAAATATGATTTGAGTCGATATTACCTTCATTTGATTTAATTTTGATTAAACTGAAGAAGTTTATTTGGATTTAAATTAAGCTTGAGATATGATTTGAATTGATTCAACTTAATATGAATATACCCTTTTATTTATTTTGGCTTGAATCTGACATTTAATGCATATATATCTTGTTGATTTCACCCTGAACTAATTTTAGGATGTAAATATACAAGTGTGATTATGAAATCGATGAATTACAATCATGTAAATGAAATTATAAGCTATACACAAAAATTATTGGAGTCACATGCAGAATTGTAGATTTAAATAAATAAGTGAAATCTGGTCTGAAGTTGGGAGATAATCACTATTAAAAAAATACGATTCACCATTGAAAATATGAATAACATTAAAAATAATTATAATTTACAGTTATCAAAAGCTGATCGGTCGATCATTGTAGTTGGTCGACAGCAAGCAATAAATTGCTACAGTAGCAGGTCGTCGACCAGTAGGCGTATTTTCTACGTATTTTGAAAATCGGCCTATGGCCTAGGTTATATATATATATATATATATATTACTATATATATTAGTATGGGAAGCTATTTCCCTAATCCTTGACTTTCGAACACTACGAGACTAAAGTAGACGTATAGGTGGGCAATTAGCCTAGACACAAGTTATTCTATGAATTTAATATTCGATATAAGGCAGTTTGATCGCTAGGGTGTCTAAACACATGACACTAATAGGAGGTCCCTCGGTGTCCATGACATTTTTGGTGGAAGCCTGGTGCGATGCATGGTTATACTAACAGGAGGTTCCTCGGTGCATACGACAATTAGGATGTGACATTATTGGTGGATGCTCGGTGCGGTGCAATAAGTGGCATTACTACTAGATTTGGACACTGATGCTTTAGTAGACCTTAAGTTGCTTTTAAAGCGAGTCAACGTTGTGAGATCCTCTCAATGTATTGCAGTTATTAACCATTTTTTTTAAAATCCACTATTAATTAATTTAGTATTTTGTAGTGTGTCTACTTTGCAGGTCGTTACAGATATGATCATAAGTCATAGGTGTGTCTTCAAAAGGAAGAATGATGAAGTTGGAATATAGTAAGCAATATTGATGAAGAATAACCTTATAAATTTCAATGGCTGAATTTGGCGTAACAAATTTGTCGGTCAATGTGCTTAAATTAATTTTGGTTCTACTCGCAAAATTATTGCCTTATATGTCTTTGAATTTAGGTACATCTTTGTTGAAAGAAATTCTAAATAATGAGTTAGAATAGACTGTTTGCACATGCTAACCAAAACATCACGAGATCGTCAAAAGCGATAACTGAGTTTGTAGCAGTTGGATAAGATTCAAGAACTAATACGACATTATCATTCGACAAGCATCAAAATATAACAAACATTTTGACAGTGAAATCAAATAGTTTAATTACATGTCAAAATGTAGAAGAGGTATGTGTCTATAAGAAAGAATGTTATGACGTACTAAAATATTTCTAAAGCTATAAGTAAGGATGTTAGGATTGTCCCAAACAATATACAAAGACAACATATTAAAATATTTAAAATGGAGCATATGAGATGGATTCATTATGCATCAATAATAGGACTTATCATATATGCAATGTTGTATACTATATCACTATTTGCTTATGCAATCGATGCATTGGGAAAATATCAAATCCAATTTAAGGTCGCTAAATGGTAGTTACAATTATTCTTAAGTATTAGTGAAATGATAGAGAATTGTTTATGGAAACAATGAACTCCTTATGAAGTAGTATTCAGACTCGAACTTCATAAGTGGTATAGTATATGGTGTGTCAATCCTAAATTCATGTTCAATCTTAGTTAAGGGGCCTTGAGATGGAAATGTTCCAAACCAGAGGTGGCGACTGATTCAACCAAAAGGCTAAGAACATCACCTTAAATAGCACAATAATAAAAGCAATATACATAAATACACAAATTTATAACTGAGCTAGCGGTGATTTAAAATGCTAAGATCATATGACACAATTTTGTGAAAATAATATGGTGATACGAATCAAAAAAGAACGTAGGGCTCATAAAATATCTAGACATATGCTCCGAAATTTCCACATGATAAAGGCAATTTGTTAATGATAGAGGGATGTTTGTTGACAAAATAGACAGAAAACAATATAGCAAACTTGTTCACTAAGGGACTAGCTTGATCGGTTCTAAATTAAGAAAAGGAATGGGATTAACACTCCATAATTGACCCCAATTGCAAGTGGGATATCGAAAGAGTTAGTGGTATGCCCTAAGGCCAATAACGTAACTTGTTATGTGTATCTAATCTATAGTCAATCTTGTTCGTAATAAAGGTGTTTGCTTTTTGTAATATACTTTGTTATATTGTAATATAATTAATTAAGTAATTAATTTAAAGTACATTAGTAAGAAAATCCTTAAATAAAATGTTGCCTAGTTGTAGTTACAAGTAGTTGGAATCGTGAGTAATTAATCACATAATAAAATAATATTTATTTTAAATATTTTCTGGTCATGATGTTTCGAGAAAGGATATTATTATATTAATACATCCATTGAGAACAAAGTATGTAACATCTCTAAATGCAGGGCAGTGTATTACTTATGGCTATTGGATATACCAAACGTAACGTGCTTGCAGTTATGGGTAACTATGGAATGGCTCATCCGATAGTTTTCTATTGGTTGATAACAGCTAGGTCAGATAGGAAATCTCAATACAATGATGTTACACAGTTTCTTCGACTTGAGAATACCATTGAACTTTGTTAATCGGCTAATTTTCTATCGGTTTAGAAAATAGTCGAAAAATTTCAAATTAAAAATAACCGCAAGCGCACGGCGTACTATTGAAGTATGTGGCGAGTACGGGTCGATCCGCAGGGAATTGGTGAGATTTTAAATCTCTATTCAATCAAATTAACCAAAGAGAGATGAAGTTTTTAACTACAAAAAAGAAGCTAAAGCTAGAATTAAAATGTGATTTAAAAACTATTAAACTAGATGATAATTTAGAGGCAAATCCACTCTCATATTTTTGTAAATCAACAAACAAAGAATTTATGATCTCTAACTTGATATTAAGCGAAATAATCGTTGCATTGATCATAAGTATGGTTTGTTTATGTTATTAATTAACATAACTCAAACCATCAAACTATAATACAACAATTATACCTCTTATAACTCTCATGAAAATGAAGCCAAAGTAAAAGTTATTTTATGTATGATCTATTTACTATTGTAACTAGTAATATAGATCATCAAAATTTCATTTTTACTTTCATTTCAAAATCAAAAATGGATTAGCAAATAATGATGCAACTTGTGTTTATGTTGAATAAGAATAGCTCATTTGCATAAGCAATATAAGCTATCAAACCCACATGTATAAACTTGCATCAAAACTAACTTCATGAAGCATAAACCAAATGAGATCATAAATCATAAAATGTTGAAATTACATAATATTTGAGAGCTTCATTACCCCTAAATTGAAGGGTTTAGCTACTCATTTGTGGCATTGAAGCAACACTTGTAAATTTCAACATGAAAGAGCAAAGAAATGAAAACTAAGCAAAGGAAGAAAGAGAGATTAACTAGTAACTAATTGCTTAAAAATTAAAGCTACACTACTTGCATAAATGTAAATCTAAGCTATGAACATTAAAGGAAAAGAGAGCATAGAAATAAACATTAACAATAAAACAAAGAAAAGCATGTAGAAAAGAGAGAAGAAAGAGGCTTGGAAGCCATTTTTATTTCATAGAACATTGAGCTTACAATTTGATCTCTTAATTTCCTAAGTAAAATGAAAGAGTAGATCCCCTTTTCATGTACACAAGTGGGCTATTTAAACATGCATAAAACCCTAATTCCATTTTTAGGGTGCTTCCCAAAATGCCCTTTAGGAAGTGTGGCCACCAAGTAACCATTAGCCACCAATTAATCCATCATTTGTTGTGCATGAAGCTTTAACCTCCACTTAGTTGTCCATTAGCTCATAATTGTACATTTAGGTAAGTGGGTGGGGTCCTCCATGATCTTGAACTTGAATTATTTCCTCTTCATTCCTTTGTATTTCCTTGTGCATGCATATATCATCATGAATCCCACTTCCAAATGCATCAAAATATCCTATAAAAATCATAAAAATTGTCCAAGTAAAAATTCTTAAATTAACACCTGCACACAAATGACCATTTTGCCCCTGAATGAAGATGAAAATATGATGGTTTGAAAATAATTGAATTTTGGTTTTAACATGTAAAAATGCCCAAATGTGATGTTTATTTAAAAAAAGAGATAAAATATGGATGTAAATATATGCACATTTACGTGCACATCAAACTTCAATGTGAATACTCCACTTAGATTATAGTTAAAATATAGCATGGCGATCCATCGAGTGATAATAGTTGGGGTCTGAGTTGAAGAATTAGAAGCGAAGCACTATTCAATAAAGAATCCTTCTCCTCAATTGTTTGAAGTTAGTGTCGCGGTCAACTAAGTCAACTCAATGTCAAATCTTTGGCTAGAGTTGAACTTTTAATTCTAGATGTTACTACTGAACCAAGGACTTTGTTTATGAATAATTATTCAAGCTGAATGTGAATAATATTGGAGTTTAATTTTGACCAATCCTGACTCCATTTATCTTATTATGATATGGTGTTTACGAAGAAAACATGTGTAAACTTATTGTAACTGTTGGTACCGCTTAAGTTAATATAAATTATGATTTTACCAAAAAGATTAGTAAGCATTGAATTCGACCAAACTATTACATCACTAGCCAAGGTGACATGTGAACGTTATTTGAACTGTTCAATATTAATCATTCATCGAATTCACATCTTTGGGCCATAGAACCACATTTGTGAATTCTCCAAAAAACCACATGATTTAATTAGTTTTAAAGTGTTAATAAATTAATTAATATAATTAATATGTAAGAAATATTAATTATCAATTTATTCGATGTTTTGGGCGTTGTTAGTTATTATTTGGCGTGTATATAAAAGTTATATACACATATCAATATATGATGTTGGTATATATTGAAACAGATTTTAAATATAGTAAATTACTTAACGGACTTTTGGAAATATTAATCCAAGTGATGGAAAGATATGGTCGACCATACTAGAGAGAGGAAGGGATTTGGTTGAGATCTAACTGAAAATTAACTAGGTAATTAATAGATGAAGTTTCAAAGAGAGAACGAGAAATGATTTTATTTTCTCAATAAAATAAATTCCTTTCATTCATTTCAATTTTAATTCCTTTTTCTCCTTCCCACTCATTCGTGCATGGCTGATACCTCCATTATTTGAAGAGTGAAGTTTATTTCTTTAAACAAAAGAAGAAAAAACTTCAATTTTTTTTAAAAGTGCTTCATTCAATCTAACAAGATCGGGCGGTGAATAAAGCATTCTATTAGAAAATTTGAAAATCAAAGTGTTATAATGGGAAAGAGTATCTCAGGTTCAAATTCATTTTTATTTATCCAGTGATGATGTTTAACCCTTACCCAAATTCACATATATGTACATTGTGTGTGTATTCATCTTTATGTTATTTAAAATGGTAAGACAATGTTGAGTTAAATTATTTGGTTGACTTAATTTTAATTTCAAACTAATATATTTTAATGTTTGTTGTTTAGTCAAATATATACATTTGAAATTTAATATTTAAATTAAAATATATACATATATATGAGTGTGACTGTGTGTGCATGCGCGCGCGCGTGTGTGCGTGTGCTCATGTGTGGAATGTTTTAATAAAGTAATTATGTTATTGGAGCAATATCTCTACTATTAATAAAGAGAATTTAATGAATATATTTCTAGGGTGTCCTTTTGAAATTCCGAAAATGCCCTACGTCCATCAATGGAAACTCACGATCAGTTTGCAATCTCTACCATCATTCCCTTACCAACCATCAATCAATAGAATTTCACGTTCAATTTGCTTGAAATAAAAGTGATGTGACTACCAAAGCTTTTACAATTATAGCATGCATCCATTCACAAAAAATATTAAATAAAAAGAAAATATTCTAATTATTGGATGCATATAAGTGCGATTTACACTAGTATTAATTATGAAAATGCTTTAAAGGTAATTTTGTTCACATGGAATGTTTTAATTAATTAATTATGTTGTTGGAACAATATAACAATTATGACTATGATTTAAAGGTAATCTTGCTTTCGTTCTCACAAAGACAATGTCTTAAAGGTAATCTTGATTATGAATAAGTATATAATCATTTTTTATTTAGAGGTTGGATATAGTACTAATTGGGTGTTTGTAAAAGAGGAAGGTGGAATCAATTAAATATGTTATCTTTTCTTTTTCCTATTTAGAACCGAATTTGGTTAGATCAAGATCTAACACACACACACACCCCCATCATCTCTTAAATGCTAAGTATTTGCCAATTTTGAAGATATTAATTTTTTATTATATAGATTTGTTATATATATATATATAAGTGGAAATATGAATATCACATATATGTATATATATGTCTCAATTTTTTTTGAAAATTGGTTTCTTGTATTGATGTATAAGAACCCTAGATGGAATGTCTCTTTAAAAAACCCTGCCAGAGTAGTAGGGAAAATGAGCACAACACCACCTAGTACTAAAGTACATATCATCATATAAATTACAAATAATAAACTATAGAAAAATAAAGTTTTCGAAAGGTATCTAATGAAGGTTTCGAAGGGGAGGTCCCTTAATGTTTTCGAAAGGTTTACCTTTAGTGTTTGAATGGAAGGTTTCTAATGTTTTCGAAAGGAAAGTTTGAAGTGTTTTGAAATGAGGATGTCTAAGGTTTATAAGTCTTTCGAAAGGACGCTTTTTGTAACACCTCAGATTTTTGGTAATATTATTTAGGATATTTAATCGGTTGAATTAAATAAAATAATGTGTTGATTAAGGGAGATTTGATTTTAATTGAAGGTAGCTGTGCCATTTAAAACAAATAAATTAAAGAAGGGTTTTAAAATGAATTAGATGAGGGGTAAATTGGGAAAGAGGCCATTCCTATGTCTATTCCCTTAGGCCGTGTATTATACACGTTCATTTCGTTTGAATTTTTTTAAATATAGAGGCCAACCACCATTAACAAGGAAAGGTAAAGAAGAATTAAGAAAATCTAAAGGAAAAGCTAATTCAAATCAAATTCATCCAAATCTCAAGCTCCTTTAATCTCTAAAGCTAAGGTGAATAATGTTTGCATCTCAAACTTTTATTGGTTTCATTTTTAGGATTAAATCCGAAGTATTTTGCATTGATTTGCCATGTTATTGGATGATGGAATGTTTAGATATATTTATACATGTTCATATTGATTTATGATATGTTTTAAAGTAAAACCCTATTAAATGACATCTTTATGCCTTGCGAATTTTTATAAAAATCATAAATAATACTCTGGAGATTGTTTCAATTTTCAGAATTTTTGGTAATAATGTGGATTTTATATGAATTTTCTAGTAGATAAATGATATTTTGGGTTATAAATTATTTATGGGTAAATAATTAATTATTTGCATCTGAAATTTTATATGTTAGAAAACATATATAATTTGATTTTCCGGAGTTTTTCCAGATTTTTCCTAAGAGTTTTGATAGGTATATAAAATTATTTAAGGTATGGGACTTAAATGTTTTATATATTTTAAAATGGAGAAGAGGCTTTTTGTAAATAATTTGAATTGTTAATTCTGGAAAATAGCAGCGCTTTTGGAAAAAGTAATATGGTAACCAATCAGATTTAGGCAAACAAGGCAAGTTAGGTACAAAAGAAATAGTTTAAAAGTACAAATAAATAGGTTTTTCACTGTTTTTTCTCCTCCGGCACCAGGTTCCGCCTCCATACTATCGCCTCCGAAATAGTCGAAACCAATGCATATGGTATCAGGCAACTGGTATGTAATGAATTGGATGTGGGCGAAAGGTATAGGGTCAAAACCATGGGGTTCTGAAAGGGTTGAAGCTTTACTTTGGTTTTAAAGAAAAAAAATGCGCCTATTTGCTTTCGACTAAGATGCTTTCGACTAGGTTGGGTTTCGATAAGTTAAATGGTTTAAAACGAAATGGTTTCGATTGGGTTGCATCTTTGTTTTTAAGTGAATTCTTTCGACTAAGTCGAAACACCTAGCTGCCGCCTTTTTACCTTTCGACGCAGTTGGTTTCGAAGGGGTTACTTGTTTTCTAAAATTTGTCCACTTCTTAAATGTTTTCGAAGCGGTGGTTTTGACACCATCACTTCATTACTTAGGAAACGGTTTCCAAACAATTGCTTTCGGCTTAAATGATTTTAAAGGCCCTTTCTCTTTTGTTTGAATTATAACCCAAATTGGTTTCAAAAGAGATGGTTTGAATGATTTCAAAAGGAAGTGCTTTCGAATTTAATGGGTTTATGTCTTTTTGCTTTACTTGAAGGCATAATCCAATGGTTTCGACCGAAATGTTTTCAAAGGGGTTTCAAAGTAGTTAACTTTGAAAGGTTTCGGAAGGTTTCCACATGTTTCAAATTGAACCCATATGCTTTCGAAAGTTTAGATTTAATGCTTTCGAAAGGTTTTAAATGAGGTTTTGAAAGGGTGGTTCCCAGAGGTTTCGAAGGAGTCAAAAAGTGTTGTTTTCTGATGGTTTCGAAAGGAAAGGTTTTTCAATGGTTTCAAAAGGTAATGTTTAAAGGTCTTTAAAGGAAAGATGTCTAAGGTTTTAAAGCTTTCGAAAGAAAGATTTCCAAAGGTTTAGAAAGTGTTTTGAGAATGGTTTCGACAGGAAGGTTTTAGCCTTTCAGCCTAGATAAAAGAAAGGGTTTTACATGATTTCGAAAGGGTTACTTTTAGGGGTTTCGAATGAGTTGTTTAAAGGGTTTAAACAAAGGTTTCGAATATAATGAATGAGCAGAACAGCCAAAGTATTTTCAAGTTATAAAGGAATTTAACTTATTTTAAAAGGATAGGCAATCCTTATTGAATATCATCAACATTATTTTGAATAAAGTATATATAACATTGAATAATAGCTTAAAATAAAGCTAAAGATGTATTTTCCTTATATATGTATGATTTAAAGGACTAATTATTTTGAAAAGGTTTTCAAGGAAACTTTTAAAGGGTAGTTAACCCTAAGAAAATGACTCAGATTAGAAGACCAGATAGGACTTGTGTAGGGTCGCGCCTTATGCTCATTAGCTATTAGCCCCTAGCTAATTTAGTCCAGAATTCTAGTGTGTAGGGCTTAGTCGCAAGTAAGACTAAAATGTTGGTTACACACAGAACGGAATATTGATGTACAGATGTAGGCTATTAGTAAGCCATAAAACCATTAGGATTAGTAGACCCTTGAAGATGTAAGTTAAGGACAGACCATTCAGAAGTTTTGTCTAACAGTTGTTTAGACTATTTGATATGGTATCTGTTAGGCCCGAGTCAGCCCAGATTTTGGACAGTTAGTCCATTTATTACCTGTTTATAGCATGACAGATCTTGCTATTATTTTATTATCATAATCAGTTTGATTAACCAGTTTGATTGCAGGAAAGTATTTGCAAAATATATGTTTTGAAAAAGGAAATTAGTGAGGGGAAACCCATTCTGCTAAGCGGCGTGATCTCACTCAATATCAATAAACCGAGATGTAATAGAATTATTCACACCAGGCTTTTTGTTCGACTCGAAGTTTATGTTTCCCCTTAAACTCTTGGGTGCTCAAAATTGATTTGAGTTGGCTGAGGGTTTAGGTTTTCAGGTTTTCGTAGTTTTGGCGAATAAAGCTTCCCGAGACAAGCAAGTGGCTGACAGATAGCTAATTAGGAATTGCAGATTATTTCTATTTTTGTTTCCGTTGTGTATTAAGTCAGATATGACTATATTGCTTTGATCATCCAAGGGGGCATCATCATATGTCTCTCTTGGCGTATTGTTGTAAATTATATTTGATCATTGCCTGGGATACGTTATGGGGATTTTGTAACTTGGATATGTTATTGTTTTGAAATGTAATCAGCTAAATGTTGTTTTTCTTGAAATTTGTGATTTTGTTCATATTCAAGTGCTTCTGAAATTTTGGGTATCATTAGCAATGCCGTGTTTTGTCACTAGAAGTTAATATTATAGATGACTGCAGCATCTGTAGCACTTAGCTTTTGGCCTCTAGACACGGGATGTTACACTTTCAATGGTTTCGAAAGGTCTATTATAAACGGTTTTGAAAGGTATGTTTTGGCCTTTCGACCTAAAGTTTAAAGTAAGTAGTTAACTGGTTTCGAAAGAGGTATTTTCAAAGGTTTCAAAAGATATTGTTTAAAGCTTTTAAACAAAGGTTTTGAATGTTTTCATCAACGATGTTTTGTGTAAAGCATATATCATGGCAAAGATGTTTGAGTAAAGAAAATAGTATGTTTTCCTTGTTTAAGTATGATTTAAAGGGATTAAATCAATTTGAAAGATGTTTTCAAGGAAAATTTGAAGGGTAGTTAACCCTAAGTAAATGAATCAGATATTTGAATACCAGATGAGACTGGTATAGGGTCACACCTTATACATTAGCTATAGCCCCTACCTAATTTCAAAAATTCCAATGTGTAGGGCTTAGTCACAAATAAGACTTAAATGATGTTACACACAGAAAAGAATATATATGGAGAAGGAGGATAGTTTGTTGGTGAGCCCGCAAAACCATTAGAATTAAGTGACCTTGGGGGAAGTAAGTTAAGAACAGACCGTCCAGAAGTTTGTCTAAGAGATGTTAGATAATTTATTTTGTCTGTTAGGCCCGAGTTAGCCAATGGCTAGTAGTTAGCCAAATAAAACTATATTGTTCGGATAGATGGTCCATTTATTACTGATTTATGAGCATATATGATATTGCTATTATTGTTTTAATCAGTTTAATTATAGGATTTTTATTTGCAAAGTGATATGTTTTAAAGGGATATTAGTGAAGGGAAACCCATTCCGCTAAGCGGCATGGTCTCACTTAATATCAGTAAACCGAGATGTAATAGTATTATTCACACCAGGCTTTATGTCTGACTTGAAATTTATGTTTTTTTTCCTTAAATACTCGGGTGCTCAAAATTAATTTGACTAGATTGAGAGTCAGGGTTTACAGGTTTAGTAGGTTGACAAATAAAGCTTCCGAAGACATGCAGGAGGCATGGATAGCTATTTATGAGTTGTTATTTTATTCTAATGTGATATATTAAGACTGTTTTTTTCTATTTGAGTACTCTGGTCATCCAATGGGCATCTTTATATGTTGCTCTTGGCGTATTTTGTAATAATTATATTTGATCAAAACTTGGGAAACGTTTGGGATTGTGTAATGGAATGTGAAACATAATTTTGCAGTTTGATCAGTAAAGTTGTTTTTTGGGAATCTATGATTTTGTTTCATATTCATATGCTTATGATATTACGAATACCATTAACATTATGAATACCATCAACATTACCGTATTTTATCACCGGAAGTTAACACTATATATGATTGCAGCATCTGTAGCGCTTAGCTTCGGGCCTCAAGATAGGGGATGTTACAGCTGGTTTTGTATAAGAATGGCAATTGTAATAACTCGTAATTTTATGAGAACTAATTAAAAGGAAATTAATAATAAACGATTACGTCGAAAAATAGAATTTTTATGAACTTCAGAATTTGGCAATGAAACTTTCACCATTGGATTCATGTAGGTTTTTCGATTAACTTTCATCCATTAAGTTTTTCGATCGAAGTTCAAATGAAAAAGTTATTAACGTTTGAAGATTTTAAATCAAAAATAATTTCAAATAAAATGTTAACGTTAAATCAAATCTAAGAAAATAAATGCTAAGGGAAACAAATGATCATAGATGAAATGTAAACGGAAACAAATAGCAAAATCAGTTAAACAAATGGAATCAAATTAAACAAATCAGCACGTTAATTATTTACGCTTAAAACAAACCTGATGGTCGACCCCATATGTATCACGATCGACCTATAGCAATTAACCATAAGAGGTTAGCGGTTGACCGTTGAATCGACAATAAATTATGGCATGAACGGGCTGAATTTAATAAATCTTTTATTAACGGATAGGATTAATTTTAAAGCCTATAAATAGTGACCTAATTTCTCACTTCTCTTCTCATATTTTTTGAGTCACATACCGGAGCTCTACCATTATCTTTTCTCTATAATTTCTAAAATTCAAAAAGTAGTAAAATTATTATATATATATATGTGTGTGTGTGTGTGTGTGTGTGTGGAGAAATGCGATGAATAAGAGAAGAGAAGAATATGATCGTTTCAGAACACATAAACAAAGGTAAATGGTGGATCTTAAATTTAAATCTAAATTTAATTCAATCCTTTTCCCATATCTTTAATTCTAATAGGTGTATACCCTTTTATATTTTGGATTTAAAGTAAGTGGGAGTCAAATAAAAAGAGAATGGATCTAGATCTAGAGAATTGGAGCTAAAAAAGATGAGTGGGAAATTACATATTTTGCAATAATATTAAATTTTTATCATTGTAGATCTATTTCATTTATACTTAGATATAAATTATGAATTTGATATTTAATTTTGTATGAGTAAATAATTGATACAAATCATGAATAGGATATTGGATTGTACACACATAATGATTATGGAAAATACGCATATATGTTATGAAAAACCCTAAACTTGGTAGATATTGTATACGTTTAGATTTGGAATGTTAGGGGTATAAATAGTCTCTAGAATTATAAATAACTTGTTAATGAAATCGTATTGGGATTCCAGATTTGGTTAGTTTATATAAATTGTTAAACATAAATTAGAATTGATTGTAAATTAAATAGGGATTATAGAATATTTTAATACATTAGAATGAATTATGCAACAATGTTAATTTCTATAAATTATGTAAAAATAAAAATAAAAGTATATTAGTTGAAATAACAAGGAATGTAAATAAAAAGGAAGAGATGTACAAAATAAGGAAATCACTGTATTTTATACAGTCTATTCTAATAGAAAATAAAAGATAATTCCTTGTTATTTCACACATAACACAAGTCCTCTTTTAAGTAATTTATAGAGAATTATAGTGTTAACAGTTTCCTTTGGGGAAAGAAATAATTCCAATGTTTCAAGGTATAAAATCCCTTAAGTATAATTAAAGTAGTGCAAGTAGGAATAATAATAACAACTTAAATGGAAAACCTAAATTATATAATTTAAGATGGTATAGAAAACAAACGGTAAACAAAGAAGATATAGTTAAAAGAATATGGAAGTAATACCTCTAAATAAGAAATTATAGAGAGATATTAGTTAAAAAGGAAATAGAGGATTTCATCCAATGATGTTAAACGAAAGGAAAATAACAAATGACATTTAAGTCAATAAATTAGAAATGGACTACAAATGATAGTAAATGACAAGAATAAATCAAAAGTAAGTTATGTAAGATTTATTGAACAATAATGATTGAAAGTAAAGAAAAGTGATAATTAAATGAATGTATGTTCAAATATACGTTATGACGGACGTAAAATATACATGTATGCAAATAAATTAGTAAATAAGAATGACATATTCATTAGAATGTGTTGGAATGCATGGCTAGTAGTGTTACACAATAGAAGTCCGCCCACCATAAGGGGCTACCAGCAGTTGTGTATAGATTATACTAATGTGGGACATATCCAATTGTAGGATCCATGGAGTATATAAGTTTGCGTCTAGATGAAGAAATACCCTCAATAGGGTCTGCTTCAATGAATAAAGGGAGGGTATTACCCTGATAGCGTTAGACAATCTAAATAGGATAGTGAGTCGCTCAACACTATGTTAGAAGATGTTGGCACCAAATCAGAAGTAGGAGCTATATAGGTTGAGTGCATCATCGGTCCAATATAGGTGAAGAAATACCCTCAATAAGGTCTACTTCAATGAATAAAGGGAGGGTATTGCCTTGATTGCGTTAGACAATCTAAATAGGATGGTGAGCAGCTCGACACTATGTTAGAAGATGTTGGCACCAAATCAAAAATAGGTGCTACATAGGTTGAGTGCATCATCGGTCCAGAGCGATCAAAATGGGAAGACAGGGTGACACCAAATAGGCTACATCCCCTAGTAGGGTATACCACATTAAGTAATGTATCGTCACATTTGTTTGCTAGCTTGTTTCTTAGGGCACAGCTATTTAACCCATAGAAGAGTTTTTTCAAAAACGAATGAAGCAGTCCATTGAGTTAAGTCCACAATAAGAAGTGGACAAGTTGATACATCTCCAAGGCAACATAGAATACGACTAAACTTTTGTGATGCCGTTATTAGGCACTAACGAGAGGTTCTACTTTGTACACAAACAATTTGGCCTAGACAATGATGATGATGCCTGATGGTGCAAAATTGTGGATACTAGCAAGGATAGTATCTTGGTCCAAAAGGGGATAGTGGTGCTTATACATACATACATACATACGCATACGTAAGTAGTTATAGTCTACTTTAGGTAGATGGGTATTGCTCACGAATGTAGAGTCGAGACAACTAAGTACCAATGGAAAGACATAACATGTAATGGAAGACAATAGGCATAAACTAGTGTTATGTACAAAGTGTATAATTTAGTAGTCATCGGAACGTTGTTCTGACCCCTCCTCATTACAACCCACGTGATAGCTTTAGAGGGACAGGTACCGGTACAAGGCGGGAATAGTGGAAGGAAAAATTTTCCTAATGAATGCTCGACATTAACAAGGACACTAGATATTGAAGCCGTCAACATGGTCAGTAACTATATGTTTATTATACTTTACTATTCCGTTGTAAGTTTATATCGGCAGTGTTAGGATATGCATTTTTTTTGTTTATATGCAGGATATAAACCAACGATCCATACTTTGGTGGACTTGAGTTTTCGATTTAGTGAAAATTTAGGCCCATTAGGGTGCGGGTTGTCACATTCAGTACCAGAGCTTAGGTTACTCGACCTTGAAAAAAATTAGGAAATGTTGAGTGAACGTATTTGTATTTTGCATATAAACGTAAACATATTATATGTAAAATCCTATAAATTTTGACTATAGAGTAGTTGCAACCATACACTGAAATAGGGATAAGTTGGTTATAAGTCGGAATAAAGGAAGAAGTTGAAGATATACACCTACCCTGATTACCCTATAGGAAATAGGTTCTATGGAAAAGAATTGACTTAAGAAGAGCATGAGTGCAACATATAGAAGGTTGCTAAAGCTGGATAGTACGTGACTCCCTAGTTGGGCCCTGATAACCTATTGATTGTAGATCCCATATGATGTCAATTGATGATGTACGGAAGGTCCAGATAAGGGAAAAGTAAGAATTCATTTGTTATAGATATTCGAAAGTAATAGAGTTTTTCGAAGGATGGTGTGTAGCAGTCCCACCAAGATAATAGCCAGATTTTATAACTAGAACAAGATAAGTCATTAAGTAAGTGGAAAAGAAGAAGTCCATAGAAATCTACTTTGAGTCCGACCTAATAGAAAATTGTTTTAAAAGTTGAAACGATTTTATTATAAAAGTTTGAGAAAATATATATGCAATATATTTGAAATGATTTTCAAATTAATCATTTGAAGATAGAACAAACCTTATTTTTGGAAATATAAGTAAATATTAAATTTTTGAAAAAATATATATACGTTATATTAAATAAAAAAATTAGTAGAAAATTTAAATGTTGTTAAGCTGAGAATAACAGTAAATGGGTTTTAATAAAATGGATAGTTCTTCTGAAAAAATATAGTAGAGCGTATGTAATTCGTTGATTTTTCTAAGATGAAAAATTCATTTTAGGGATGGGCAATAGGAAGTGGTACAAGTTTGAAATGGAGTAAATGAACGGGAAAGAAGATTAGAACCCAAAATAAAGCAGTGGGCGAATGCACTACAATGGTTCAACTAAGTAGACTGTAAGTTGAGAGAAAGGTTAATTACGAGGAATCATTAAATAAGAGTAGTTTAGGTAGATGAAAGATAAAAAGTAGTAACATTATAAAATATAAATAAAAACAATATTAAGAATTTATATAAAATAATATTAGTAATTATAAATAATGTTATGAGAATATGTCAAAAATAATGCTAGTAATTTAATTAGAAGCAATATAAGAAATTAAATGCAAAACAAAGGAAAACAGACATTTTCCATTGTTGTGTGCATTAATTGCAAGTACCTTTTAAAACTCTCTCTTACACGATATTAAAGATTCCACCAAGGATTGGAAGTGGAGATAGTATGAGTGATAAAAGATGATAGAGTGAGAATTGTTCCTATCTACTCCAATTTTTATTGTTTAAAAAATTACAAAGAATGGTTAGAAATACTGCAAAGTACATTATAGAAAAAAATGGTTTGGTATAGATTGAGTGTTTAAAAGAAAAACTAATAAATGGTTTGAGTTAAAAGGTCCAATTTTTAAGAAGTAAAAATTGAAAAGGGTCTTTAAAAAGGAAAATAACTTTTTTTTAAAAGTTAATCGTAATTTTATAAGTTAAGACAGTAAGTTATTTTTTGAATTTATTAATTTTTTTCCTAAGTTGTACTTTTAAAGGTAAAAGTTTTTGGATTAAATACTTCAAAAATTTTAATTTATAATCTTTGAAGAAAATATACGAAGACCAAACCAAAATTTTAATATGGAGTAGACAGAAATGATTGTCTAGGTAAGGAAAAAGGTAAGGCGCTGAAGAAGATAGCGATGACTACTCATATAGTAGCATTAAGAAATCCCCATAGAGTGGAAGGAAAACTGGTGAGAACCTAGGAATCTTTTGATAGACATGTGTGCAAGCTATAAGAAAAACCCACAAAGGAATAATGAATGGTATTAAAGTACACCTCTACAAGTTCTAGGGTACCAGTGGGTAATAAGATGGCAAATACACTAGAGGGCATTGGTATACTCAAAGTTAAGGAAGACAAGATGGAGGGCGGAAAAATTATTTCGCCAAGCCAATTTTCCAATGAGATTATTCTAAATATGCATAGCTTGTATTTTTAACCCACTACAGTATAAGAATGCACAATTTGTTTTAGGTGCGGTAATGGAAGTAGTGGATGGACCCTATTCATCAAAATCCATAAAGGAAAGTTAAGGTATGTGGGTTGGAGAGAGATGACACATTAAAAGGTCCATTTAATTGCCAGTAAGGAGTGATAAGGCGCAACATCGTTAATGTCAGTTGATGTTGAAGGGCAGCTTCTAGCAATTGTTTCTTTGAGGTTTGGGTTGTAAGCATTAGTCGTTTATGTTATTTAAAAGTGCGATGTATATGGAAATATTCCTTTTTATGTGTTTTCTATATGGACCGCTATATTATTGGAAAAACAATAAGACAAGAAAATTTTAGGAAAGACACTTAACTAATGAAAAAGAAAAGAAAATAGTAAAAGGCTAGACATGAAAAATAATTTAGGAAATTTATTTAATTAGCTACTTAAGAAAAAGGAATAAGATTTAAATCCCAAAAAGTAGAAAAATTTTGGAAAGTAAATTTTTACAAGCAAAGAACAGGGGGAAAGTTGTTGCGAAGCCACGTGTCAATGTCCCTGTACTATAAAAGATGACATTTATAAGTGAATTTGTGTCCTGGTTGTTATTGTAAATAAAAGAAAAGTTTTTGAAAAGTTGAAATTTACCGCATAAATAGATGAAATCCATTGTGGATGTTTGATTGTTGACTAGACCCCAATATTATGTAGCATGGAATAATTTATTTTGAGAAATATATATATATATATATATATATATATATATGTGTGTGTGTGTGTGTGTGTGTGTGTGTGTGTACTTTTGGAAAAGAAAAATACCTATGTGAAAAGATTTTGAAAATTTTATGAAGAAAGAAATTTTAAAGTTTAAAATTTTTACTGGTATTTCAAAAAATTTATATAAAAAGATTTTTGAGCAGAAAAATATGTAGTTTTCTAATTTTTGGAATGCCACATACTTGGTAGTAGGGAATAGTTGATAGGTTAGCCAGTATAGATTTTACTGTGCAGCAGAGGTAAACGCCAGATAAAATACAGTTAGAGACAAGGGAAGAAGCTATTTTAACTATAGAGTCAATTCCTCCATACCTTGTCGGTAGGTTAACTAAAATGGTTTTGAAATAATTCTGCTTTAAAATTTTAAAGATTTAAAATTAAAATTACTTATAAGGACTGTACTTGGAAAAGTTGGAAAAGATTTAGGGGCAAAAGAAAAGGTTCCAAGGTACGGAGAAAGAGTACACAAGAGAAGAATGAAAATATAGAATTCTCCATCTAAACTCTTTTCTGACATAAGAATATAGGTTTAGAAAACTGGATTTTTCTAAATTTGGATGTTAGCAATGGTGTGTTAGGATTTTGTATGGTAGGAATTAAATAAAAAATTGGTTGAAATAAACTTCTATTCATAGAAGTGTGTGAATTGGATGCAAAAGTAAGGTTTTGGTTTTCAAAATTTTCGTACATATAAAACTGTCAGTATATTTAGGTTGCTTGCATTATATTTTCAAAACTGTTTTAAAAAGACGCAATCTTATAGGAGGCTCCGATTAAAATTATTCTGCATGCATATCATATATATTGTGGTACACTGTGCACTGGTACATGATTGGTTATAAAAATTGATTGCACACTGATTGACTGATTAATTTAGAATGGTTGCACATTATGTTACATTGTTCAATCCTTGAGGAATTTAGGGGATGAAATTCTTTTAAGGTGGGGAGAACGTAACACCTTGTAATTTTACGATGATTAATTAAAAAGAAATTAATTAGTAAATGATAACGTCAAAAAATATTATAAATGTCAAACTTTGGCTACGAAACTTACACCATTGGGTTCGTGGCGATTTCTGATCAACTTTCATACATAAATTATTTCGAACGAAGTTCAAACAAAAAAGTATTAAATTTGAAGTTTTTGAATTGGAAATAATTATATATATAATTATGGTAATAAAATTTAATTAACATTAATTAATAATGTTAACGGAAACTTGGACATTAAGACATGTTAACGTTAAACCAGATCTCAGAAAAGAAGCGCTAAGGGAAAAAATGATCTCAAATGAAATGTAAATGGAAACAAATAGCGTAATCAGTTAAAAAAATGGAATCAAATTAAACAAATCAGCATGCTAATTATTTAGGCCTAAAACAAACCAGATGGTCGACCCCAAATGTATAATGGTCAAGCCGTAGTGGTCGACCGTAGGGGATTAGCAGTCAACCATTACCCATGTTAGAACGACAATAAACTATGGCATGAACGACCTGGATTTAATAAATCTTTTATTAATGGATATGATTGATTCTAGAGCCCATAAATACAGTTCTAGTTTCTCACTGCTCTTCTCATATTTTCTAGGTCACAGAGCGGAGCTCTACCATTTTTGCTTCTTTACAATTTCTAGAATTCTAAAAGTTGTAAAACTATCATATTACATATATAAGTGGAGAAAAGCAGAGAATAAGAGAAGAGAAGAATAGTGTTAACTGGGTTTTTGTTCAAGAAGAAATCAATACGAATTAGAACCTCGAGACGAAAAAGAAATGACTTGGAATCTTGGAAGCACATCTATATAGCACATAGAAACAACTCAGAGATGTTTTAGCCAAATTGGAAAGATTATGAGGAGTTGGTGCGGACTTCATGCATTCGGTGATCACTTCATGAACTTTCATGTTTCTTACTCAAACTTTGCATTGGCCCTTCTTTGCCTATTTCATGTGTGCCCAAGGGATGTCAAAGGATTATGAACAACCGATTACAAGAATTGAGGAGTTAACAGTCGAAATAGCAGAGTAAACTAAGTGATAAAGGAACACTAATATCAACTATCTACCCACAACAACACCTTAGGATACTCTAAAATGAGGAATGAAGGCAACACAAAAGATTAAAAGGCAATTGGACTCAACTGCACATTTCGGCACCGAGATGAGAAGTCGATACCGAAATGTCATGTTGGCTCCGTTGCATTTGCAAATTCACACACTATCTCGGACTTTCTTCTGGCCTGCTTTAACTCTCTGTTTGGCCCAATACGACTAATACCTCTATAAATACAAACCAAGTGCAACCAAGAAAGGATCTGGTTTCTGCAGTCACTATGCGGAAGCTCTCTCTCTTCTTCAACTCTTTCCTCTACATCACAGTCACCAATGCAGCTACTTTATGTAGTTATAGGACTTAGAAAGTCTAACCCCTGTACTTGTGACTTATTATCTCTCAAATCTTTAGTAATCCCAATCAAATCTACAAGCAACAAAGCTATAAAGTGGACGTAGGCCTTAAATTGTCAAGCTACTATAAAATCACTTATCTCTCTTTCATTTTCTTTGACTTTATTGCTATTTTCCATTATCTTCGCCCTATTCTTACAGGGCTGGTGCTTTCACATATCACATTAGGGTGTTGATCCATTTTTTGGGTTAAAATTTTGGTGCTTTCACTGAGAACGCTAAACCTAGGCTTGGATCTAGCTATCTTCCTTGGATTGGATAGATCCAGAGGTTAGATTAGAAAAGTTTGCTTGAAGAAGGTTATAGATTTTCTATTCTAATAGCTCCTAAGAGAAAGCACTACAACAAAATATGATATTAATAACGCTATTTAATAACGCGTTATTCTGAAGCGTTATTATTGACCCTTAATTATCTAGTTAGCAGTTGATTTTTGTTCTCCCTACAGTGTAACGCGCGCATCTCTCTTCCCCTTCGAGTGTAACGCTGCCCCAAAACATCTCCCTCCAACTTCCCAAATTATTTTCCCTTTCCCTCCGAAACCATTCCGCCTCCCTCCAAAACGCGCACATCTCCCTCCTCCAAATTACGTCAGCGATTCGAAAACTCCAAAACGTGCGCAGCTCCCTCCTCCAAAATTACGTTAGCGATTCGAAGAAAGCAGAAACCATCTCAAGTTTTGTCGAAGAAAGCAATCTCCTTCGATTTCGTTATCTTCGAAAATGTGAAATCGATCATTTTCCCAAAGCGTGTCGTGATTCGTGCAGGGCGGCTGTCGTATCATCTACGTTCTGTCAAGCCGCCGATTCTAATACCGTTTGGAGCCGCTTCCTTCCGTCCGACTATCACCAGCTTTTGTCTAGGGCCATTGATTCCGTGAGCTTCTCATCTTGCAAAGAGCTGTACTTCAAGCTCTGTGATTCAGTGCTTATTGATGGTGGTAAGAAGGTAATTTAATTGAACTTTTGTTTCATTTATCCTCATTTTTTATCATAGCTTTAGAACCGAGAATAACAAATTCACCGTCATTATCATCACTTGGTTCATAAAATTATGCAATTTTTTATTTTGTGTCACCTTTAACCATTTCTGCGTGGTTTTTAGGTAGCTCTATGGTAGCAAGTGAGCTTTGATTTTTAAATTTCGACTACTCCATATGATATCTAATGCAACTTTGGAACACCTATCTGTGAAAATTTTGCTGAATTTAATTTGAGGATCGGATCTATTATTTTTGGAAGGATAATTTCTATTCACTATAATCCAACTGTCGTCGTCGTCAGTTTACTCAGATGTAGGGTTGGAGGAAGATGGATTAAAAGATGGATTGGTGGTTATTGGAGTGAAGGAGAAAAAGGATGAGGGTGGTGGGTTGGCGACAATTTTTGTATTTGATTTTTTTTATCCTTTAATTCTACTAAAGGGAATGTATTTATACTAAGACTTTTTTTCTTGTTGAAAGTTAAAATCATTTCATTTTGACTTTAAAAAAACAAAAAAACAACTTATTTAAGTCGATCCAAAGAGCATTTAGATCGTTAAGTTTTTAGATTTCCGAGATCCATCGAGGAATCGAGTACCTTTCCTCTACTTATTACATTGATTATATCAAACCGAGGAGAGTTTCGCCTGTAACACAGGATAGAAATGCTTCTTCAACAAGGGTTAAAGTTTGGAAGATATGATCGAAATACTGAAAGGAAGGAGAAATAAGGCTGAGCAGTAGTATTTTTGAAGTCCACGGATCGATCATTAGCATGCCACCTATCGATGAGTGGCTATGCAATTTATGCACAGCAAGTTAGAACTTGACTGGTTGACCGATCAGCACCTTGCTCATATATATGGGTTAGCGCATTAAATTGATTCTTGACCCACCGGTCGGTTGGTTATGCCTCACCCGTTGATCGGTCTTGGTTCGAATGGTAATTTTTCTAAGTGCTAAGTTGTCTTTAGACTGTTGAGTTTTATAAATTTTGATAAATGGATATTATTCACTTGATATTAGCTGACTGGGATGTAGATGAAGGTCAATATAGGCTACTTACTACTTTTGTTGTAGGGTTAGACAGTAATTTCCATAATCGTTATTGTTTTGATATTTTATTCACATCAAACAAAATACTAGGTTAGCCTCTATCAAAAGACTTGCAGTCCAAATTGGATCAGGTGAATTTAGTAACGGTTTAAAATGGAGAAATTTCAAAAAGTTTACTTTTATCAAGCATGCACGAAATATTATAATGTTCTATTATGAACCAAGTTGCTTATACTGAATGCGATTGTTTCGATTGCATTTTAGTTTAGAGTATTGTTTTTTTTTTTTGAAAATTGAAATTTTATTGAATATACATATAATATTTTTACAAAAGTCGTTGCTACATGTTCAAAACAAAAGATAACAGAGAACAAAATTCAACAGCAATAAAGATATAACTGTTGGTACCTGTGCCTTTGCTTAATGATCAACGTAACTCAAAAAAACATTAATAAGCAACTTAAATCTTATTGTCCAAAAGAAAAAAAACACTTCATCACTTTACTTCCCTCACACTTCACTTGTATCTCATTCCATCGACCTATCACAAGAAAAATCATGGTGGAAGTATACTGTTTTCCAAACGTTTCTAAGCACAAACCTGTAGGTCCGAACCAGCTTGATGGTATCGAAGGCTTTAGAGCCACAAAGAAGCTTAAATAGTCAATTTAACTGACTTTTGTTTTGAAATTGTCTCATGTTCCTTTCAAACCATATGTGCCAAACAGTGACAATAATCGTTACTTCATGTAGATCTATTTCGGAACCCCTTCCGTTATGATGTGTAGTTATAAGCTAATAATTTCTGAAATGGTATCAGATTGAAGAGATGATAATTGTAAAAAAAAATACTTCTTAATAGTTTATACACCCTTTTAGTATTGTAGATAACAAAATGGTCGTATTTTGATTTTCTATGGTTTTACTTCATTGTTGACATATAAAATTTTCAGACTAACTATACGAATGCAATTGATCCAATGTTTATATTCCAAAACACGAATTAAAAAATCAGACTTGATAAGATGTTCAGCCACTTGCCGAAGTTCATAGAAGCTTGGCCCATTCCCTCCTTCAAAATGGTCATTGATCAATTCCATTTGGAAATGGCAACTTGGCTGTGTAACTTATATTATATATAGCAAATGTTTACCAAATCATCTTTTCTGTCGATTTCTTTAGTCAGATCATATTAATTTGTCAAAGTCGACATAACAGTTCAGTTTATGTCTAAAGACAAAGTTCCCGTATATGATCTTAAAAAGAGTTCGAGCAAATTTTTGTGGTCTATGAACATGTTTACGATGGAAATTAGTATGTAAGCCATAAATATTGCTAGCTAGGCCTCTTGTGATGGCCTAATCTAACAATAACTGTGATCAAATGTAATGATGAATGAACCATCAGTTTTGTAATTTTGGCCTAGCAGAGTTTCAAGGTTGCATTTTTTAATACTATCACATACTAATTGTAGCAATAAGATGGTAATTTTGGTTCAAGCAAGATCAACTAATCCTCACTTGGGGGGACCAGCTTGGGATCAATGCTTGCCATATCAGCATTCATCCTTAGCTCCATTCCCACTGGTTGGGATTGCTCAAGTATATCAAATTGGTCATGTGCAACAGTTTACATGTTGGTAAAAATCTAGTTAGTACCCATAACAATTTATAATTATGTACAACAAATTTGCATTCTATTGTATCCAGGGAAGGAAACAATTCATCAATTATATGGGACGAGGGTAGCTGTTTTAGCAGGAGATTTCATGTTTGCTCAGTCATCTTGGTATCTTGCAAATCTTGAGAATCTTCCAGCTATAAAGCTAAGCCAGGTAAATAAAATCTCTTTCACAATTTGATATTTCATGATCCATTTAGTTTACAAATATTTTTGGCTTCAGGTCATCAAAGATTTTGCTAGTGGAGAAATCAAGCAAGCATCGAGCTTATTTGATTGTGAAGTTACACTGGAAGATTACCTTCTAAAAAGCTACTATAAAACTGCATCTCATATTCAAAATAGCAAGCATCGAGCTTATTTGATTGTCAAACTTGGAACTCAAATATCAGAAGGAGAAGCATGCATTTATCCAAATGAAAGGGAGAGGAGAATGGGAAGCAACCGACATGAACTACCAGCAGAAGTGAGGTTCCCACAAGCTAGGGCAGATGGCTGGATGGAACTTGAGTTGGGAGAGTTTTATAATGAAGATGGTCATGCTGGAGATGTAAGCATGTCTTTTAAGCATGTTAAGAGCATGCACTGGAAGCAAGGTCTCATAGTAGAAGGCATACAAGTTAGGCCCAGGTGATATTTATTCTCTCCATTTATCTATTTGGCTTCTATATATGCATATGACTGTATGAAATGATGAATTATATATGATGTGGTTGTTTTTCGGAAAACTATCTAAATTACAATTTTACTTATTTGAGTCCTTACTATCTTGGTCGACATAGTTTTATCCGCATATCCGAACATCCGCACATCTGGCTTCTTGCATACGATGCGTACATTTGTTTTATTTTATATTTATTATGGTTATTTATGGGATCTTGATGTGTGGAGTTTCTACTTTGTATATCAAGTACTAATTTCCAAGTTGGCATGAAATGTGCTTGTTGTAGATTAATTGTTGTTATGTTAAGTCCAGCTATTCAGGTTAATATAGGCTGTTAGGAAAATTTATGTTTATGTTATATCTATTAGTGAAATCATCAATACAAAATTTTGAATTATAATGAAAATTTTAACCCCTTTGAAACTAAATTTTATACACTTGCATACACACTTGAACACTTGCATACAGTCACTTGAACAGTTGCACACTTCGTCCATTATACACTTGAATACTTGCATACTTGAACACGCTAACAGTTTGTATTACCAGACTTACAAAATGACATGTTTTTTTATTTTGACAGAAGTGGGACAGAAGTAGACACAGTGGGACAGAAGTAAACAAACCTCAAGTAAATTTTTTTTAGAGAAGGCTGTTAAGGAGGCAAGGGAGTCTCAAGGAAGGTATTTGTTTTATTGGTTCTCTTCTTTTCTTAATATTGGCGGTTTGCATACCTGAGTAGGTATATATCTTTGGTTCCTTATTTGTTTTTTTCAACTGTAATAGAGAACTTGAGCAAATTGCATTGGACAAGCTTGTTGAACGCGCATACGAGAAATATATGGTAAGTTTATGTTCTTACGGTTTAGTTATTGTACTATGCCTGCCAATGCAGTAATATGTACTTTGTACAATTTTTTTGCTCCTACTTGCAAGAATTTTATACTCATTTTTAAAGTGCATCATTATTTATATTCTATCGATCCATCATATAGGTTTCTAATATCTCACACACATAGTCAATTTAGTAGTTTGCAACTTCGGTCAGCCAAATTATCAAGGTTTGCTTTAATCAGGATACCGTGTATTTCATGTTGCAAAGAAGCACCTATATTGACAATAAATATTATGCACCGAGGGAGCACCATTATGTACATCATACAATTTTGAATAGCTTGCTGGGTACAAATTTTAGTAGCCTAGTTTTTTTAGCTTTTATATAAAAATTGTGACCTCAACGATGTTTGAATAGCTTTCTAGTGCAAAATGATAAACGTACTGCAAATTTTTTTCGTTGTTATTAAAGTAATCCATTCATAATATTGTTTGAAAGGATGCATGTAGATAAATTTACGCCTTTATAATATAATATGGATTTTTGTTGCGTATAGCACTCATATGCGTAAGCATTTTAAAGTGTTAGATATATAACCTTGAGAGAATTACCACATTTACTATATAATTTTTATTGAATACATATATTGGAATTTGGTTAGGCTTGTTGGGGACCCAAACCTTCTGGAAGCAAGAACTCAAGTAGAGCTAACAAGCAAGCTACACTTGGTTTTATAACAATAACATTGGAACGATGGAAAAAGTACAAGGAAACAGGAACTAGCGCTTTAGTGAGCCTCCGCTTAGAGAGATGTTCTATTCAGTATCTTCTCGTAAAGATATATCTAGAAATGCAGGTACTGCATTTGTTATGTGATTTTATTGCATATGTGTCTGGGACAAGTGTCCGTAACATCCATATAATCTATATTTTGTTTGCTTGACTGTCGATTGCACTTACTGTTTTATTTCATTTACATTTTTTGTGAAATCCATTTTGCATCATTCTTTTTGCAGATCGCAGCTCCGAGTCTATTATGACTAATGGGAGGGAAGATCAATGGTCAAACAAATTGAAGCAAAAAGAGTTACTACTTGATGAAGTAGTAGGAAGTGCAACTGATATTTTAAGAGCTTTTACTTAGGCTTCAGCTCATTTCCAAGTCTGATAGCTGGAGAATAATCAAGAAAGTTAGTACCATATACGAGCATGTGGTAAATCTTCATCCAATCTAATGCCTGATGTTCCATTTTGCTTCACATCGGCATCTTATCAGCTAAATCTTTTTTCTTTTTTTTGATAAAGGGTTTCCATAGCACATACAAAAGATACACGGTTACTGGATTATGACTAGCAGCATGTATTGTTTTAAGCTAGCTTATCTCAAATGTTGCATGTAACAGAGAATCTCTCCTTTTATTCTTTTTAGATAGGAGTTATTACTATTATCAGGAAGAGGAAGGTGCATCTGGCTGATTCTTTGGATGAGCAGCTATGAATGCAGGGTGATGAGCAGCTATGAATGCAGGGTGATTAACATTTTATAGCGTCAAAATGGTGTTATAAAGATTTCCAGTTCCGTTGAGATTTAGCTGTATTATAGCGGCTATAATGAGCTATTGAATTAATGTACCATAGCGGTGAATTTGCGTTATAAAACTAAGCTCAACCATAGCAGCATATTTTGTGTTATAAATATTCAACAGTTTTTTATAACATGTCGATATACAGCGCTTATCAAACCGCTATGGTTGTGATTAATAGCGGCTATATGCCGCTATAAAAGACACTTTTTGTTGTAGTGAAGTCAACATCTGGAAGATCTGTTGGGACAACACTTGGTGTTGATGAAACCAATCTCTAGCAAATGGAAGTAAACAACGCTAACAATCATCGAATAAAAGTTAATGCTAGAAACCTAGGACCTGGTACTTCCGCTCAATAGGTGTCGTAACCAGAGGAGAGCTTAACCAGATAGTTAATCAACTTAACCAGAAGATGGATGATAGTTAGAAGGCTCTTATGGACAAGACTGATGCTTTGCTAACGCTACAACCACAACTGCCCAAAGGACTAGGCCGGAAACTACAGAGGCTATGGAACAGGAGAATTCCTTCGTCTCAGGCTTGAATAGGAGGGATGGCAAGCAAAAGTAAAAGGAGATAGTTGGTGGAGCGACGGGAATTATTATTGAAGGTAATGGAAGTACCCCTCCCGCCGGAGGATAACTTGTTGCAAACCATAACCATGGAGTGAAGGCTCCACAAGGGAATATTGCAATGCTTCTCTCCAATTCTAAAGATGACATGCAACTTGATGCTAAAGGACTAGAATTGAATGCTGACATAGGCATGCAAAATGCTGGAAAGGAAGTTCAAACTGGTGTTATAAGGCCAACCATGCGCAAAAGGAATTCTGCAGGAGTGGTTCTCCCAGAGAATGGAGAACCTAAACTTCAGTTGGAAAACCAAGGCCATTTGCAGAGTCAAATGCTTAGCGTAACCCCTGGTAATCGACCTGTGGACTACCAAACTAGTGAGGCCTTCATTGTGGACATAGACACATGCTTGACGGAAGAAAGTAAAGGCAGGAAAGACGATGATTAGGGTTATGCACCAAGTCGAACTCCGTTTACTGAAAACATTCTAAGGGAAGAGTACCCTCATATATTTACTATACCCACTATGCCATTTTACAATGAGGTGATAGACCCCAAACAGCACTTGTACAAGTACAGTTAGCATATGGATGGAGCCAGGTAATGGATGATGTCCATTGCAGATGTTCCCCTACTTCTTAGAAGGTGTTGCTTCTATATGGTTTTCCAGACTCCCACCAAGATCCATTTCTACCTGGGATGATTTGGCAAGGAAATTCTTGGAATAGTTCAGACTTCACGCAACACAACCAAAAGATGTAATGTTTCTGTCTAGTGTTTTCCAAGGGCCAAATGAGTCACTAAAAACCTTTATGAATCGGTTTATACTGCGGTGTAACGCTTTGAGATTTTCGACGCTTGAAAATCGACATTAATACGTCCACTGTATCAACTGCCGAGCAATCGAATGCCGGAAAACCGAATTGTTAGGGTTAAAAAGAAGAGGTAGAAGAAAAAGAAGAAAAAGAAAAAGCAACAGAAACAATATCAGAATCTCACATTCGCAGCGGAACAACATATAATAGATAAATGAAAAATCTTTAAATCAAAGAACTATATCAGTTTATACATTACATCATCATCAGAGTTAATACACACACAATACATCAATGGACAGTTATACAAACTTGTCCTCATACAGAATACACAGCGGAATAATAATATCATATACAAGTGATAAGCCTCGCCATCCAGCTTTCCACTGAGCTCCACAGCATCTCCTGAATCCAGAATGACCCGATAACCTGACTCTAGGCTACCCGTGTGGAAAATTATGGGCACCCAGAGTTTAGGAAAGGAACAATAAACTCCAGGTCAGTCATGGGACTGGTGTGAGAACTTAAAACAGTTATTATCTTTAAAACAACAACAAAGGAAGTAAAAGACATCCGCAATGCTTTTTGGAAAATGAAACTACCATAAGGCCTCCCGCCACACACATAATGCAAACGCAGAATTGGAGGAGATTTCTCCTTATGATAGTCAAAAATGCTTACTACGCAAAATCATTGGATAATATTACTAGTGCATAGTGTAGAAAACATTTCAAAAGTATAATATTAATCTTAGCCAGCATAGACATTCCGAACTATGCCTACTATAGCTACCATCTAAACAGTGGTGACCACCATAAGTAAATGGCAGGTTCTACAACTAAAACCGTACAAGGTTCGTAATGGGAATTGGATTTCCAACAAATGGTCAGGCTAAGGAACTTCCTACTACCACATGGGTATGCCTCTGGATGGACGTCCCGAGAACTAACTAGCTCTCTGCCAACACAAGGCTGGGTTACCCCTTACACTAGGTAACTACTACACGAATATGCCACCCCCCGGTCCTTTGGGACCTTTATCCGAGGCGCCTCAACAAAACAACAATCACATAGTAAATGAGATTGGAGTAACCACATAGGTTAAATACCAGGGCTCCATAACTGATATCACCCTTTTCCAGAAGGAAATGACATACCCTAAAGGGAGCGACCCTCATAACCTTGCCGCATCATTCCTGTTTCGACCATTTCCGGGTTGTGAGGTCCGAAGAGGTCTCGTCCACAAAGCTACGCTTTTTCACAAAGCCACGCTTTGATCAACAAATGATCAATAAATAATCATCACACAGCAACACTCAGCATGCCACATTACCAAATTGGGAATATATCGCTGATAACCTTCAACTACATAACCTCTGAGCTCGTACGTCTCAGAGAAGGGTGTTAAGCTAAGAGAATAAATTCTCCACCACCAACAAAAATGTATTTTAAAGAAATCTGCTTTATATCTCAAAGTGTAATGTCAGACATGTAACCATACAAGTCTGTTCCGGGTTCGAATAGAACCGAAGGCACTTCCAAAGAAGCCCTTGCAATCCGAGTATTCACAATCCCGATCGAACTTCCCATCACAAAGGAAATCTCTATACCGTAGCTAACGGTGCAGAGACAATCGATAGGTCATCCTATCGTTTTCACAAATACCCGGTCTTCACCACCGGTCTTCAAATGTTATCAATATCGTCATATCACTTATTCGAAATGGGTTATATGACACAAAGGTCCTTTCCCGGCTAACCCGAATAGTGAGCACAATATTTAAAACATATGGATATAGGGATTTCAATTAAGTCACAACTTATTACCCAAATCCTTTCCTTTAAATGGTTTAAACAAATTACCATTTTAAATCTTTGAACAAAAAGATTTACTTCACAAAGTTCACCCAATTTCACAAAGATTCATTCACAGATTCCCAAATCATTTCCCATTTCAATTGGATTAACCCATTAAATCAAGATTTAACTTATAGCTTTCAAAACTATTCACAATTCAAGCCTTTTATAATATAAAGGATACACCATTTAAAATCTTCTTTGATTTCAATATAAAGCTTAATCATCTTCACAAAGGTTAATTCATAGTTTTTCCAAACTATTCACAATTTCATTTCAACTTGAAATGTTTCGATACAAATAGGAAATCTTTTCACTTTATGAAAGCTATTATTATTTGAAAACAGATAGTTTTCGTTTTGGGAAAAACTGGTTACAATTACACAGGTTAAAGCCATCCAAGTATAAAACTTGGATTTAAATTTAAATTTCCAAAACCATATTTTAAATGGTTAAAAACCCATATAAACACCTTTTATACTTGCATAATCATTTAGACCATAGTTCCCAAATCATTGAATTCAATTTCAAGTATTGAATTCAAAATTTAAATCAAATGATTTAAATTCCAATTTTTATTAAGTTATTTAAAATAACTCTTATTTTTGAATCTCATTTTCAAAAAAACTTTCAATTCCAATTTCCAAAACTAATTTGGATTCAAAAATTCAATCTTTAGAATTGTTAAAAATCTGTGACTTAACTGATTTCCACGTGAAATCCACATTTGTGTGTGTATTGTGTAGTCCAAGGGTTTAACACAATAGTGCAACAACATTCAACCATCACAGATCAAATATAACAATATAATTGATAAGCGGTATAAACTATAACGCTTATCTTTCATTCACAGATCACAGATATATATATCACAGATAAACAAATTACAGATCACAACACAAATCAGGATATATCACAAAGCATCACATATCAGAGATATCAAACAATTCAACATCCAATATAATCCAAACATCCATAAGTAGGATTAATTTAATTATCTGATTAATTTAAAGTCAGATAAATTTCTACGTATAAATTTTTGCTAGTTATGGTAAATTAATAATAAATTAATTACCAAAACATTTAATAAATTATCCTTTAATAGATCATTAATTAACTCTTAATTAATAATTAATACTAAATTAATTATTCTTTATTAATTATTATAACCAATTAATTTCTCCTTATAAATTTCCAATGAATTTACAAAATCATTTCCTTTTTCAATAAATTTCTTTATCTCTTCAAATCTATTTAAAAATCCAACTTTTTAATAAATTCTTCAACTTATAATAATATTAATCGAAATCCATTTATTAAGCCTTTTCCCCGTAATTTGAAATTTTATTCAATATGGTTCAAAAATAACTTTATCTTTTAAAACTCCTTTTTAATCTATCCAATTCTCAAAAATAAGTTTTAAAAATAAAATTTCAACTTAAATTTTAAAAATCCAATTTTTATTTATTTTCGGTATCCAAGGATACCAAAAATATATTCGGCTAACCTATAGCCTTCAACAATTTCAATCACAAAGATAATCACACATAGATTATAAATAATCAACATACAACATATGAAATAATTTCAAATGTTTGAGGAATCCAGTTGGATCCCTCCAACCTGTTTCCCTGCATCCAAAGATGTTAACACAATACCAATTCCACTTCGAGGTGGAATATCGCGGTATATGGGATTTATAAAATACTATCCGCTATTATGCGGCACAATAGGGTCTCATCCGCTATATAATGCGGGAAATCAACTCCAAATATATATATAATACCAATTCCACTTCAAGGTGAAATATCGCGGTATATGTTTTTAATATAATAACCTCCGCTTAATATGCGGTGTATAGGGTCTATTTCAATGCAACAAATGACAACCATCAATCCAAACACACAATCAACCAATTTTAAATTTAACTATTTAAAATTTAAATCGAAACACAATTCGATTGAGTGAGAAGTTCTCACCTTGAGTTGTCGAGTGTTTAAATTTTAAATTAAATCGAACCGTTCGATTTAATCAAAAAATTCTCGCTTGCCCCAAACACACCCAGATCTGCGCTGCAGCGTAGATTGCGACGCTGCGATTTCGGCGCTTCCAAATTCGTCAAAATCTGACAACATATACAAGAGTTATCGATTTATGAAGTTTGTATATACATTTATAAACAATTTCAATTTTTATTTTACAAACCCTAGATCTGGCCGTTCAAATGAATTGAAAAACCGCGGCCTCTAGATCTCACTTCTTCTTCACGAATGCAAGCTACAGGCAAACGAACCCATAGCCGCCTCTAGGGCTTGAACGTCGCTCCCTCCACGTCGCTCGGTAAGATGATCGGCAACCATCATCTCGAAGGTCCTCGCGAACTCTACCTCCGGCCAGAGCACGGCCAGGCTCGGCCTCCATCTCACGTGGAAAAACGCGTGCGAACGCGCTGCCTTCCAGCTCCAATTGCCGTCGATCAGCTTCACTTTAAACGATCTCCCCCGTTGGATGTGAAGTACTCGGCGTGCTCTACGTTTTGCTAGTTGGAAGATTTGGATGAAAGTCGATGGATGAGGAGATCGGAGGGGATGAAGTTTATAGCATTTCGGCCATTGAAAATAGCTATGGCCGGCTGAAGCTTGAAACCCTAGTTTGTTTGCAAATGGAAAATAAAACGTCCTTATATAGAATATTTGACGAAACACTATTTATCCGAGATTTTCCGAACTCCAAACGAAGCGTGCCGGCTGACGTTTCTAAGGTTTAACCCGCATTCCGGACACAATGGAACATGTTTCGGGAGCTAATTTGATCATATGTGCGAGTTACGGAATTAAACGATCAAATTTAAATTAAATTGGTTAAACTAACTTTCTATGCGTTTTGGCTTGCCCCGGACAAACCGTAAATCCGATTGACATGAAACTTGAAACCTTACAATAATATAACATTACGGATCCAATGAAACTGGTTTCGTCAAAATCCGAGACTGTTTGAAAAATGACTATTTTTACTAGTCAATTACATATTAAAATATTCAATTATCACAATTTAACTTTTAATTCAATTTTAAAAGTTTACAAACATCATTCTAACTCCAATATGATTTAACATAACTTTATAAATCATTTTTAATTACATTAAACCCAATTTCCAATTATTTCTGGAATTTCAGATATTAAATTATCGATTTAGTTATCCAATTAAATCTCTATATTCGAAATATAATTTATTCAGCTTATAAAACTTACCTGTTAATATTTAAAATCAATTAAATATCTGAATTTCAAATGACAGAAATTCTGGGTCGTTACAATCTTCCCCCCTTAAAAGAATTTCGTCCTCGAAATTGCCAAGTAAGAAAAATGCCCCAAATTCATTAACTTTTCAAAAATCCACTTAGTGAAAAATTTATATTCACTTTTTTTCAAAACCTTTAACTTCAACCAAAACAATGGTTTCCATTTTCTAGTTCAATTCCTATATTTTCATTACAATTTAGAAATTGACTTTTCATTAACAAAAAATTTTCAAAAGTTCAAAAATTTTCTAACTCCCAAAATTTACGGAAAATTTTGGCAGAGTCTCCTTTGTACGGAGGAGCTTTTACAAAATCACAATAGATATAAATATATATACATCGATCCACACGGTCGGAAAAGCAGAAAAACAGTTCATATTTCCTATTTTTATTACGTAGGCGTACCTTTTTAGCATTTTTAAGCAAAGCAGTTATTTATTAGCTTATTAGCGCAACCAAATCCAGCCAAACGGTAGCCCCGGTACCTGTACTTACTCAATTTAAATATGTAAGTGACATATATAGGAAATCTATTCACATTTCACTTATTTTCAAATAGCTAACACATAGATTTCATAAGCAATGCAATCCAGATAATTTCCATAAGCAATTTATATGGTTTCAAAACGAATTCGAATGCTTTCAACAAAATTTTCAAACCATTCATGTATTCATTTTCAATTAGTTCACATTCACTAATTTACATTCATATTAGTTCACTTTCAATTCAAATAAATTTCTATTTAAATTTACTACACTTTCAATTCAAATTCAATTACTATAGCTTTCAATTTCACTAATTCAATTTCATTAACACTTAATGAATTTATATACAATCAACTAACAACCATCTAACAATCGAATCATAACCAACATAACCAAATTATTAGATTTACATTCAATTTGGTTTAACGCCTTTAATTTCCAATTGGTTTAATATTAAATTGACTTCCATTCAATTTCCAATTTATTAGCTTTAATGAATTAACACTTACATCCATTATTCCATATCAATTCATTTACATTAGATTGATTAACATTCAATCCATTTATTAATTCAATTGCTAATTCATTTTACAAATAAAGTTGAATCTCCTTTATATAACTCAAGTTCACCTTCATTTAATTTACTTTATTATTTTATTTCGATACCAAAATCAACCTCATTCAACATTACCTAAGTTATATTCCATTTCAACTCACTTCACTTATACAACTTAAGCCCATTTCTAATTTATTTTAAATTCAATTTCATTTAACTTTTCCTTAAAGTCAAATTCATTACTTAATCAAAATCAAATTTTATTTTTCTTAACAAAACTTATTTAACCATTTCTTTTACAATTGGTTTTGCTTACATTCACTCATTTTATAAGTTATACAACTTATTTATTTAATCTTCCAAATTCATATTACAATCACTTATCTAATCCAATTCAAATCTGATTTAATTTATTTAACTTTACCAAAGCTGAATTTATTATCTCATATTATAAGTTCAAAACTCATTTATACTTATATTCGTCAATTACAACTTGGATTTTTAAATTAAATTTGTTTATCACAACAAAACTTAAAATTTCAATTTATTATGGTAGCAAATCCATTACACAGAAACTCGAAAATGATACTGATGATGCTATAGTCATCACCCTTATTATTTCCCAGTAACAGTAGTGAATTCAGTGCTTAATATTCTTTTAAAATTTCCTTTTATTTATAAATCACATTTATAAATCTTTTTCTCATATAATTTCACTATTTAACTTTTAATTTTGAAAAATAACTTCCAAAATAAACAGGATTCAAAATTTTCAAATTCATAGTTCAAATTCATTTTTATTTACAACTCATATTTATAAATATATTCATATAATCTCACTTCTTATATATAAGACTATTTTACAATTGCAAATCATATTAATTATAATTCCATACTTAATAATTCATTTGCTTATATACTTCATTCTTTTACAATTGTTGTTTTTATTTAGATTATTCAAACAACTTTTATTAACTCATATATATTCTTACATTTTCAGCAACCAAACAATTCAATTTTATATACACTTTAATAATTCTGAAAGAATTATTTCCTTTATATGTAAAATATAATCAAGGTAAAATTATTTCATTTACCCAATTTAAAATGATACTGTGTCGGTTCATCTTGTTTAAGAGTTTAGAAACCCCTATCGATACAGTTAGCTAGACTGCACCGACCAGAATATATAAACAATCAACCGATAAGTCAACACAATACAAAACAATTTCATATTCACTAACAAATACACGCTCATATCTATTATTACACTCACACTCATTCTAGAGTACGACTGACTCTATCTCTAATGAGTAACACCCAACAGAGCCAAGGTTATCGCTTAACCAAATGCTTTGATACCACATGTAATGGTTCGAGATTTTCGATGCTCGAAAATCAACATTAATACGTCCACTGTATCAACTGCCGAGCAATCGAATGCCGGAAAACCGAATTGTTAGGGTTAAAAAGAAGAGGTAGAAGAAAAAGAAGAAAAAGAAAAAGCAACAGAAACAATATCAGAATCTCACATTCGAAGAGGAACAACATATAATAGATAAATGAATAATCTTTAAATCAAAGAACTATATCAGTTTATACATTACATCATCATCAGAGTTAATAACACACAATACATCAATGGACAGTTATACAAACTTGTCCTCATACAGAATACACAGCGGAATAATAATATCATATACAAGTGATACGCCTCGCCATCCAGCTTGCCACTGAGCTCCACAGCATCTCCTGAATCTAGAATGACTTGATAACCTGACTCTAGGCTGCCCGTGTGGAAAATTATGGGCACCCAGAGTTTAGGAAAGGAACAATAAACTCCAGGTCAGTCATGGGACTGGTGTGAGAACTTAAAACAGTTATTATTTTTAAAACAACAACAAAGGAAGTAAAAGACATCCGCAATTCTTTTTGGAAAATGAAACTACTATAAGGCCTTCCGCCACACACACAATGCAAATGCAGAATTGGAGGAGATTTCTCCTTATGATAGTCAAAAATGCTTACTATGCAAAATCATTGGATATTATTACTAGTGCATAGTGTAGAAAACATTTCGAAAGTATAAATATTAATCTTAGCCAGCATAGACATTCCGAACTATGCCTACTATAGCTACCATCTAAACAGTGGTGACCACCATAAGTAAATGGCAGGTTCTACAACTAAAACCGTACAAGGTTCATATTGGGAATTGGATTTCCAACAAATGATCAGGCTAAGGAACTTCATACTGCCACATGGGTACGCCTCTGGATGGACGTCCCGAGAACTAACTAGCTCTCTGCCAACACAAGGCTGGGTTACCCCTTACACTAGGTAACTACTACACGAATATGCCACCCCCCGGTCCTTTGGGACCTTTATCCGAGGCGCCTCAACAAAACAATAATCACACAGTAAATGAGATTGGAGTAACCACATAGGTTAAATACCAGGGCTCCATACCTGATATCACCCTTTTCCAGAAGGAAATGACATACCCTAAAGGGAGCGACCCTCATAACCTTGCCGCATCATTCCTGTTTCGACCATTTCCGGGTTGTGAGGTCCGAAGAGGTCTCGTCCACAAAGCTACGCTTTTTCACAAAGCCACGCTTTGATCAACAAATGATCAATAAATAATCATCACACAGCAACACTCAGCATGCCACATTACCAAATTGGGAATATATCGCTGATAACCTTCAACTACATAACCTCTGAGCTCGTACGTCTCAGAGAAGGGTGTTAAGCTAAGAGAATAAATTCTCCACCACCAACAGAAATGTATTTTAAAGAAATCTGTTTTATATCTCAAAGTGTAATGTCATACATGTAACCATACAAGTCTGTTCCGGGTTCGAATAGAACCGAAGGCACTTCCAAAGAAGCCCTTGCAATCCGAGTATTCACAATCCCGATCGAACTTCCCATCACAAAGGAAATCTCTATACCGTAGCTAACGGTGCAGAGACAATCGATAGGTCATCCTATCGTTTTCACAAATACCCGGTCTTCACCACCGGTCTTCAAATGTTATCAATATCGTCATATCACTTATTCGAAATGGGTTATATGACACAAAGGTCCTTTCCCGGCTAACCCGAATAGTGAGCACAATATTTAAAACATATGGATATAGGGATTTCAATTAAGTCACAACTTATTACCCAAATCCTTTCCTTTAAATGGTTTAAACAAATTACCATTTTAAATCTTTGAACAAAAAGATTTACTTCACAAAGTTCACCCAATTTCACAAAGATTCATTCACAGATTCCCAAATCATTTCCCATTTCAATTGGATTAACCCATTAAATCAAGATTTAACTTATAGCTTTCAAAACTATTCACAATTCAAGTCTTTTATAATATAAAGGATACACCATTTAAAATCTTCTTTGATTTCAAGATAAAGCTTAATCATCTTCACAAAGGTTAATTCATAGTTTTTCCAAACTATTCACAATTTCATTTCAACTTGAAATGTTTCGATACAAATAGGAAATCTTTTCACTTTATGAAAGCTATTATTATTTGAAAACAGATAGTTTTCGTTTTGGGAAAAACTGGTTACAATTACACAGGTTAAAGCCATCCAAGTATAAAACTTGGATTTAAATTTAAATTTCCAAAACCATATTTTAAATGGTTAAAAACCCATATAAACACCTTTTATACTTGCATAATCATTTAGACCATAGTTCCCAAATCATTGAATTCAATTTCAAGTATTGAATTCAAAATTTAAATCAAATGATTTAAATTCCAATTTTTATTAAGTTATTTAAAATAACTCTTATTTTTGAATCTCATTTTCAAAAAAACTTTCAATTCCAATTTCCAAAACTAATTTGGATTCAAAAATTCAATCTTTAGAATTGTTAAAAATCTGTGACTTAACTGATTTCCACGTGAAATCCACATTTGTGTGTGTATTGTGTAGTCCAAGGGTTTAACACAATAGTGCAACAACATTCAACCATCACAGATCAAATATAACAATATAATTGATAAGCGGTATAAACTATAACGCTTATCTTTCATTCACAGATCACAGATATATATCACAGATAAACAAATTACAGATCACAACACAAATCAGGATATATCACAAAGCATCACATATCAGAGATATCAAACAATTCAACATCCAATATAATCCAAACATCCATAAGTAGGATTAATTTAATTATCTGATTAATTTAAAGTCAGATAAATTTCTACGTATAAATTTTTGCTAGTTATGGTAAATTAATAATCAATTAATTACCAAAACATTTAATAAATTATCCTTTAATATATCATTAATTAACTCTTAATTAATAAATTAATACTAAATTAATTATTCTTTATTAATTATTATAACCAATTAATTTCTCCTTATAAATTTCCAATGAATTTACAAAATCATTTCCTTTTTAAATAAATTTCTTTATCTCTTCAAATCTATTTAAAAATCCAACTTTTTAATAAATTCTTCAACTTATAATAATATTAATCGAAATCCATTTATTAAGCCTTTTCCCCGTAATTTGGAATTTTATTCAATATGGTCCAAAAATAACTTTATCTTTTTAAAACTCCTTTTTAATTTATCCAATTCTCAAAAGTAAGTTTTAAAAATAAACTTTCAACTTGAATTTTAAAAATCCAATTTTTATTTATTTTCGGTATCCAAGGATACCAAAAATATATTCGGCTAACCTATAGCCTTCAACAATTTCAATCACAAAGATAATCACACAGAGATTATAAATAATCAACACACAACATATGAAATAATTTAAAATGTTTGAGGAATCCAGTTGGATCCCTTTAACCTGTTTCCCTGCATCCAAAGATGTTAACACAATACCAATTCCACTTCGAGGTGGAATATCGCGATATATGGGATTTATAAAATACTATCCGCTATTATGCGGCGCAATAGGGTCTCATCCGCTATATAATGCGGGAAATCAACTCCAAATACATATATAATACCAATTCCACTTCAAGGTGGAATATCGCGGTATATGTTTTTAATATAATAACTCCGCTTAATATGCGGCGTATAGGCTCTATTTCAATGCAACAAATGACAACCATCAATCCAAACACACAATCAACCAATTTTAAATTTAACTATTTAAAATTTAAATCGAAACACAATTCGATTGAGTGAGAAGTTCTCACCTTGAGTTGTCGAGTGTTTAAATTTTAAATTAAATCGAACCGTTCGATTTAATCAAAAAATTCTCGCTTGCCCCAAACACGCCCAGATCTGCGCTGCAGAGTAGATTGCGACGCTGCGATTCCGGTGCTTCCAAATTCGTCAAAATCTGACAACGTATACAAGAGTTATCGATTTATGAAGTTTGTATATACATTTATAAACAATTTCAATTTTTATTTTACAAACCCTAGATCTGGCCGTTCAAATGAATTGAAAAAAACATGGCCGCTAGATCTCACTTCTTCTTCACGAATGCAAGCTACAGGCAAACGAACCCATAGCCTCCTCTAGGGCTTGAACGTCGCTCCCTCCACGTCGCTCGGTAAGATGATCGGCAACCATCATCTCGAAGGTCCTCGCGAACTCTACCTCCGGCCAGAGCACGGCCAGGCTTGGCCTCCATCTCGCGTGGAAAAATGCATGCGAACGCGCTGCCTTCCAGCTCCAATTGCCGTCGATCGGCTTCACTTTAAACGATCTCCCCCGTTGGATGTGAAGTACTCGGCGTGCTCTACGTTTTGCTAGTTGGAAGATTTGGATGAAAGTCGATGGATGAGGAGATCGGAGGGGATGAAGTTTATAGCATTTCGGCCATTGAAAATAGCTAGGGCCGGCTGAAGCTTGAAACCCTAGTTTGTTTGCAAATGGAAAATAAAACGTCCTTATATAGAATATTTGACGAAACACTATTCATCCGAGATTTTCCGAACTCCAACAAAGCGTGCCGGCTGACGTTTCTAAGGTTTAACCCGCGTTTCGGACACAATGGAACGTGTTTCGGGAGCTAATTTGATCATATGTGCGAGTTACGGAATTAAACGATCAAATTTAAATTAAATCGGTTAAACTAACTTTCTATGCGTTTTGGCTTGCCTCGGACAAACCGTAAATCCGATTGACACGAAATTTGAAACCTTACAATAATATAACATTACGGATCCGATGAAACTGGTTTCGTTAAAATTCGAGACTATTTGAAAAATGACTATTTTTACTAGTCAATTAAATATTAAAATATTCAATTATCACAATTTAACTTTTAATTCAATTTTAAAAGTTTACAAACATCATTCTAACTCCAATATGATATAATATAACTTTATAAATCATTTTTAATTACATTAAACCCAATTTCCAATTATTTCTGGAATTTCAGATATTAAATTATCAATTTAATTATCCAATTAAATCTCTATATTCGAAATATAATTTATTCAGCTTGTAAAACTTACCTGTTAATATTTAAAATCAATTAAATATCTGAATTTCAAATGATAGAAATTATGGGTCGTTACATGCGGTTACTGAAGCGAGAAATCCTAACAAGATACGGTGTTCATGGTTTTGGTCCGAGCTATCCATTCGGACACAAACTTTTGAAGATGGATTAGGATGAAACAACCAACCACCATGAAGCATTTTAACTGAAAGGCGAGTCGGTATCTGAGATTGGAAGAGGCGGATGCACTGGAGGGAAAGACGGAAAATGTGCAACCGAAGGAGATAGTTCATTACAATATAGCGGTCAACCAAGATGAAACAATCCTGGGAACACGATAGGAAATGTAGGAAAATATGGAAATCAAAAATGGAAGAACCAGAACACTAGTATGCGTGATGGGAATGGAAAGCGAACCCGGGACCCGGGACCCGAGGAGTATATGTCATTGAATGATAGCTTGGAGAACACCTACCTTGCAACTCAGGGAGCTGAGCAATACAACAAGTCTCCAGGAAGGAAGAATCTCAATGACAAAAGCAATCAAGGAAGTTCTTAATTGAGGAACTAATAAGAAACATCAGGCTCCAACAGTACGAGAAGAAACCATAGAATTCTAACCAATCTACTGGACCCCATGTTCTGAGCAATCAAGGAAATCAGGTCGGGCCCAACGGAGAAGGAACCTATCGGACTGATTAGAGACACATCAGGAGTACCATTTTTGGAGTACCTCACGAGGCACAGAAGAGTTAGGGCGAAATGGAGCGATACGCCAGTTCGCTAAAGCATGCTCCTAAGGAAACTTGTTATGCGATTGAGGATGGAACTCCACCAAATAGCAAAAAAAATCACAGATGATATTGTATTTTGGAGTCGGGATATGAAGGAATAGAGGCGCCAACTCTCGACCTAATGGTGGTAACCGTCAGAATCGGACCGACAATTATGTGTCGGGTATTGGTTGATAGTGGGAGTTCGGTCAACATCTTATTTTGAGATACATTCGGTCAAATGAAGATAAGCATTAAAGATGTGATTGCATGCCGAATTAAGACTTAGGGTTTCACAGGAGAACCGAGATAGCCAGTTGGGACGATTGAATTACCTATAGAGTTCGAAGTAGGAGAACGAAGGGTGGTCCTTATCCAAACCTTCGTGATAGTTAATGAAATGTCTACATACAATGCTTTCTTGGGTCGACCAACCCTTGCTGATTTTAGGATAGCTTTGGCTCCCTGGTGCCTTACCATGAAGTTCCTATGGAGAATGGGGTTGGAGTAGTGAGGGGATACTAAAGTACTGCGAGATAATGCTATGTTGCTAAACTACAAGAAACTAAACGTTGTGAGAAAGTTAAGAATGTAGGGAAGTCTCTCCATATTCACGAATCGCAAGCATAGCAATTACAGAACCGCCCCTGGCTCGAGAACCAGAGTCACTTTGACAAGGCTTTGGACCCTGGGAAGAAGAGTTTATGGAAGGAGTGAGCAACGCTAGTAGATTTTACGATTGATGTCCATGTCAACATGGAAGACACAACTCGGGTCTTGAAGATGGGTTCACAGAATGGATCAAGATGCAAAACGAATTGATAAAATTTCTTCGTGCCAATCTAGATGTGTTCGCTTGGATGCATTCTGATATGTGTGGGATATCACCGGAGATAGTGTGCCACACACTTAATATCAACCATAAATTCACACCAGTAAGGCAGAAGAGATGCAGTCTAGGTCCAGAGCGATTCGTTGCATTGAAGGAAGAAGTGGATAAGCTATTATTCAATGGCTTTATCCGTGATGCAACATATCCTGAATGGGTATCGAACCCTGTAATAGTCAAGAAACCAAATGGGAAGTGGGGACTTGTGTTAACTACTCGGATTTAAACAAAGCTTGCCCGAAGGATAGCTTTCCACTACCTATAATCGACCATTTAGTTGATGAAATCGTAGGACACGAGCGGCTCTCGTTCATGGACGCCTACATAGGATACAATCAAAATATGATGCATGAGCCCGATCAAGAGAACACCAACTTCATTACCGACTTAGGGCTGTACTATTATCATGTGACGCTGTTCGATTTAAAGAATACTAGTACTACTTACCAAAGATTAGTGAATGCATTCTTTAAGAATTAGATCGGACGGACGATGGATGTATATGTGGATGACATGCTTGTGAAGTCGTAGGTGTATGGAAACCATTTTGACAATCTCTCGGAGATGTTTGAAATCCTTTAAAAGAACGGATGAAACTAAATCCACTGAAGTGTTCTTTCGATGTAACTTCTGGAAAGTTCCTTGGATTTATTGTAAATTCTAGGGGCATCGAAGCTAATCCAAAACAGATAGCCACCCTACAGAATGTCACAGCCCCCTAAACAAAGAAGGAATTGCAGAGCTTGAATGGGAAAATCACAGCACTAAATCAATTCATTTCTAAAGTGACATATAAGTGTATACCATTCTTCGACGCATTGAAGAAAGGTAACAAGAACATCGAGTGGAATCAAGAGTGCCATACAGGTTTCGAAGTATTATTATGACACATGGGGACTCCACGGTCCTATCCAAGCAAGTGGAAGGAGAAGACTTGTTCATCTATTTGGCAGTGTCCCATCATGCTCTAAGTAAAACGCTTGTATTAGAGGAAGCCAGAATTCAATGGCCCATTTATTACATCAGAAAACGCTTCACTGGAGCTGAATGGAACGATTCGAAATTGGAAAAATTAGCACATTGCTTGCTGATAGCGTTGAAGAAGTTGCGACCGTAGTTTCAAGATCATACAATTAAAGTGTTGACAAATAAACCTTTGAAACAAATACTTTATTTACCTAAGACTTTAGAGTGACTTCGAAAGTGGAATATTGAATTGAGCCGTATGGCGTAACTTATTACCTCCGAAGGGCAATTAATGGATAGGTGTTAGTAGATTTCATCGTGGAATTCACCATTTGAGATGGAAAAGAGCAGGAGACTATGGAAGCAGTTCATTAATGGCGCATCTAACAAATTTTGCTCGGGAGCGGGAGTTGTGGTTGAGACTCCCAAAGGACGATTAGTCGACTATGCTTTAAGACTGGAGTTCCATGCTACTAACAACAAGGTGAAGTACAAGGCATTGATAACAGGATTGAAGATTGTGAAGGAACTAGGAATAAAAGCAGTGTATGTCTACGGTGACCCTCAGCTAGTCGTTTGTCAGGTAAAGAGGGAATATCAAACTAAAGGGGCAAATCTCGCTCCCTACTTGTTAAAAGCATGGGAACTGCTCAACAACATTGAACTCTACACAATAACCCATATTCCTAAGGAATAGAATGTGAAGGCCGATTACTTAGCCAAGCCGGCCAGTTCCTGAGAGGTACAATCAATGGGATTGGTTCCAGTTGAAGTGTTAACAGCTCCAAGAATAGATCGGATGGATGTAGATTGGGTTCTAAAGACCATGGAAGAGAAAGAATTATGGACGACGCCAATCAAGGATTACCTGCTCAAAGGAATATTCCTCGGAAACCGGAATGAATGAAAGAAGCTTCTTCGGAAGACACCACGGTTCATGCTGCAAGATGGAGTGCTATACAAGAGAGGCTTCTCCACCCCCTACTAAGGTGTGTAACCAAAGAAGAAAGCAAGAAGATTCTGATGGAAGTCCACGAAGGCAGTTATGACGATCACACTGGAGGTAGACACTGGCAAATAAAGTTTTGCGTTATGGATATTTCTGTCGTACAATCAGTTGAAACGCAGCAGACTACGCCAAACACTGTGATCGGTGCTAGAGATTTTCAAAGATCTCGAGAACTCCATCCTCGGACCTTACGCAAATTGTCAGCCCTTGGCTATTTGCAATATGGGGAATGGATCTAATCGGCATATTACCAATAACTAAAGGAGGAGCCAAATATTCCATCGTTGCAGTTGATTACTTTGCCAAATGGGCTGAAGTAGAACCACTCACCACCATTAATACTAAAAATTAATTAACTTTGTAACAATAAATGTTATTTGCGGGTTTGGAGTACCATAGAAAATCATTACAGATAATGGAACTTGGTTCGAAAGTTCTGAATTCAAGGACTTCTACAAGCGTTATCAGATCGAGAAGAGTTTTTCCATGATAGCACACCCGCAGGCAAATAGGCAAGTGAAAGCAGTGTACAAAATCATCAAATCCACCACTAAGAAGCGACTAATGAAAGCTAAAGGAAACTAAGTAGATGAACTTCCACTTGCACCATAGGCATATAGAACAACAAATAAATATGCGACCAAACACTCACCATTTGTTTTAGTATATGATTTAGAAGCAATTATCCCAGTGGAACTAGAAGTCCCCCTCATCGGAGACGATACTTCAATCAAAGCGAAAACGAGCAGCTTTTTCTCGAGCCACTTGACCCAATCGATGAAAAGTAGGAGGAAGCAGAACTAAGGACCACTGCTCACCAGAAGAGGGTTGCATGACACTTCAACACCAAAGTTCGCAACCGCACCTTCAAAGTGGGAGACCTCAATTTAAATGGATCTTCCATGGTACGGGAGCGCTTGATCTATACTGGGAAAGACCCTACGTGATCGGCTAGAAACTTGAAGATGGAACTTTCAAGTTGACAACGATCGATGGAATATTGATTCCCTATGCTTGGAACGACGATTCATTGCGGCACTACTTTATTTAATACTAATCTATGTATCTCCTATTTTTGCAAATAAGCTACCCAAGGACACTGAGGGAATTTTAAACAGGTAGCACTTGCCTTTCTTTTCATCATTTTAATAAAAATTTAGCTTCTTGAGCTAGTGGATCCGTGTTCATGTAAGCAAACCACCAAGTTGATGGTAAAATCGACTCAAATCGTGGGGAAAATTGATCTCTGCCTTATGAGAACCAATGTTGCTTTGGCAGCGTCGAAAAGTCCCAAATCTTCATGCATATCCATATACCGCACTTTACTACTTGAACCGAAGGAACTGTGTTCAAGTATGCTCCATTCCTCTAGTGCTTGAACCAAAGGAACCATGAATGCACCATTTCTTCACTTCTCGAGTCGATGGAACTGCCCTCTTAAAAGCAAATTCCAGTGCACCACCCGTAAGCCGCTCATCGCTGCTTGAACCAATGGAACCGCATTCAAGTACGCAACCAATGTACACCCTGCTCAACTGGGAAAATACTCCCCAATCTTCGGATTGAGAGTATAAACCCTAGACTGTCAAATCGATAAGAAAATCGATTTGAAATTTCACAAGTACCGATGTTGCCTAGTCAACGTGAAGAAATCTTTTTGTCCTCTAATAATCGATGTTATCTCTATAACACCGAGAGCTCATCTATATTTCCTAATTACCGACATTACTCCAGCAACGTCGAGAAAAATTCCTATTATAAGATCAGTGGAAGTCAGCATTGCTCTGGCAATTTCATGAAAGCCCAAACTGCCAGATCAAGGGCAATATCAAAATAAAATCCCAGTACCTAGGATGTTCGAAAGTTTCTAGAGACAGAAACTGATATGTGAATGGGATTTCAACTCTGAACTTGGAAGAATTCCATCAAGGAATGGAATGCTCGGAATAGAGCATCAGAATCAGAGGTTCCCGAAGATAGGAGCCTACTGCATAACCTAGAATGGGGCAACCGAACGAGTTACCCAAAACAACCGATCTCTACTTAATTGCTAGAACCCTATGTTCGAAGTAACCAGCTCCATGGAGTAGAGGGCATACATACACCAATGTACAACATAGACAGGCTAATCCAAGATACACCACTGTTCTATTGCACCGAGCGAAGAATTTTGGCAACCACGACATGACTCGGCAAAGTAGTGTGCAAAAATCATTGCAATTTCACTATTTACATGCATAGAGTTGCAGTAAATGCACATATCACACTATACAATAGTGTATAATATGAAAATTGCAAGATAGACACTTGTATCATGTACAGACAGGGGTATATAAATAGGCATAGTACATAATAGGTGAAGTACAAGGGAAAGATTACAGTAGAAATGATGATTTTTCATTACCAGTATCATTCTTTGTACTATTCAAATAGCAGGGGCCGTACTCGCACAATATTAGCCTGTTTGGATGTAGCGAAAGCAAAATACATACTCCATTGATGCAATATGGAAAGAAAAAATGCGCATAGATTCTATACTTATACAGACTCAAATGCCACAAAGGACACATACCAAAAAGATCACAAGTACTCCACTCCACCAGCATTTGAGTTCACTATCACTTCTTCCTACCTTTGCTACCTTTGCTTATACAGACTCAAATGCCATAAATGCGCATAGATTCAATACTTATACATGCTATCTTTATCAGTCCCTTCTTCTATAGCGGGGCCAGACCCCTCAGATCCTCCAATAGTTGCACTTCCCTCATTTACACCCGTAGCTTGATAGTGGTTGAAGTCTTGCAATTTTCCTCCTCATTTTCTGTCTTCAATTGAAGCCCTTTCTTTTCTTCTTCCAGCGTCTTCGCCATCATCGTCTTGTCCATTGGCTCTAACTCGCCAATGACTACTACCTATTCATCCATAGATATGGAGACATCCTCCAGATTCTGTAGTGCTTTTATATGCTCGGAATCGGGTCTAGATCCAGACCTGAAAACAGGAATCATGCCGGAAGCAACTGCAGAGACGGTAGTGCAAGCAGTGAAGAGAACAGGGGTTCCTAAGCTTTAAGTAGCTAGGGGTAGTAAAGGAAGAGTTGGTTGATCTACAATTTGAGAAACACAGTTGTATAGTTTAGTAAAAGATTCGGAAGTGAATCGAAGCACCTGTAACGCTGGAGAGACGAGGGAAATACCTGATCCTGTGTTTGAGTTTGATCACGAACTACGACTTCAAAGTTTCCTCCGTCAATCCTTATCTCGCTGGGTTGCACGATAGTTGGAGAAAGGTGTGGCTCACCTAAGACTTCAAAAGATAGATTAACATGAGTAACTCCGGAAACAGTAGTTTCGTATGCCGAAACGGTTACCATTTGCTCTTGGGAAGTAGGAACAAGTGTTTCATGTTGACCCAAAGAGCTTGGGCCTGTAAGAATCTTATCAGCGGCATCAGTGGCATCCTTCTCTCTCTTCTCGGAAAATCTGTATACAAACAACCAGAAAGTTTATGTTTTCGGAGCTAAGGTAGGTAGCCATTAATTCCTCCTAGAAGCACATATCCCTGGCCTTCTCCACTCTTACTAGCACTTCCTCCCAGACCGTGGCGAGAGTCCAAGGATAATCATCGCCAAGCCATTCCAGGCTGCCCTTATTCATCGCATTGCAAGTGTAGAGGTAAAGTACGCTAGCATCCATCTGGCTTATCACCCCATCATACACCGTTTGAAACTCTGAACGTGTACCGGATGGTCGATCTCATTCGCCAGTTTTCCACCTACAACTTCTTCGTTCTCCTTGACCAACTGAGCATTCTCCTTATAGAGTCAGGTAAGTTCGATAGCATGTTCAGTGATGATGGCAGCTTGACTAGTAATGGTTTGATCCCAAGATTTGGTAGTGTTCTCTACAACGATAGATGATCTGCTCTGTCAGTTTGCTAGATTCTCTACGAGCGTCCTTGAGCTAATCTTTAATCATGATAAGCACCCCGTCGTCAGCCCGGTTCACCACGGTCAATAACTTATTACCGGCAGCCTTTCCCTTTAAGGTTGCATCCCTCTCAACTTTTAGCTTGGCTATTTCAGTATCACTATCCTTGATTGCTTTATCATGATCCGCCCTTTCATCCTTGAATGAGAGAATTTCCTGATAATTAGCGCGATTCACGTCCGAAAGGGCCATCATGAGTTGCTGCAAATCAAATCCAGCTTCTATGTCCTCACGAACTGTCTCAAGATTGTGCAAGTAAGTGGTTCTATTGGTAGGCTTGATGTTCTTGTCGAACTTAACTCCTTTTAAGAATATATGCGGGTAAGCAGCCTGGAGCATGGGTGGACTAGGCAAGAGTACAAAGTTCTCCTTTTGGCTAGAAGAACCAGGGGTAGCTGCTGTAGTAATGGCTTGGGATTAAGGGATCTCCTGTAGTGCGGCTGTCTGAGCTTTGGTGCGAGGGGAAGCAATGGGTAGTGAAGCCTTGTGGCGTTCACAAGAGTCTCTATAGCGCTTGTGTACATTGTCGGGAGTACTACTCTCATCGTCCCTTTTTCTTTTCTCTCCCCTCTCGTGCTCTCTCTCCAAGTGGGGAGCCTCCTCCTCCTCCTCTCCTCATCCATTTCGCGATAAGAGAGATGGGAAGGATCCGAAGTTTGATCTTTGTATAAGCCAGATTTTTGTTGAAGTTAGTAATAAAGTCGATGACCCATGGAAATAGAAACAAGAAGAAAAGTGAAGTTAACACTCTGGATAGGAAAGTTGACTCGATGCGGAAATTCATGTCCATCTCTAAAGTGAAGTATGTAGTGTCGATGACTCCTTATGTACTCTATCGACCATATCGGCATAGTTTAAGGGTTGGAGTCTTTCCACTTTCCCTCATAAAAGCACTAGAAGAGATGTCAATTTGCGAACCGGTCTCATCAAACATCTCACTAATCGAGAAATCCTCGAATTCATTGACATGCATTGAAACATCTCTTAGAAACTCAGAAGTTGACGTATCTCTGATGGGAGTTGTAGCAACTTGGCCTCCAATAGATTGTGGAATTTCAACAACGGTTTGCCCTGGAGGGGTTTGATCGGGAGCTCAGGGCTCAATGCCTCAGTGGTCAACATATTCAGAGAAGGAGTGTTAGGAAAGCTGGAGCTCATCCCCGGTGATTCACCGAAGGTTTCATATTCTTCTTCTTCGGTGACATGAAAGTCACTATCATCATCATCATCTATAATCGCCTCCTCTTCAGCCAATATTTCTTATTTCCCATCTCTCCTTTTAACTGGCTCGTCTTCCTCCACGATTATAGGCATTATAGAACCATCACCCTTGTGACAAGGGGCATCTTGCTTGGGCTCGTTAGCCTCTGTCTCAACAGCCTCTTTCTCATCACCTCTTACGGGCTCATCAACTTCTGCATCAGTAGTTCCTTCCTCATTTTCCTAACCGGAAGCACCTTCCTCTTCTTCTCCTTGAGTATCTCGTCAGAATTGCAAGAAGAGGCATTAGAAAGAGTATGAAACCTAGAACTGCTCTGTGTCGAATTTTCAGCAGCAGTTATTCTTCCCTATGCGAGCAGTCCAAATTCTTGTAAATTCTCATTCGTCAGAAGGAACTTGATGGAATGTGGCTCGTTCTAATGGTTCTCAAGTCTTTGAAAACATCTTATTGTGCTCCTATCTCTTGTACCACGTGGAATACCTATGGGAGGCACATGTTAAGTTTAGAATGTGGATATTTCGATATGAGAGGAACTGATAGAATAAAACTCACTTCCTTTTAACTAGAAGCGATTGAATCCTTCTGGGAAACACATAAAAAAATATTCGTTCTTGAACATGAAAGTTTATTATGGAGTTTTGCAATGACCTAGCATCTAGTCCAGGCCTCGACAATTACATAGGATGGGAAATCTTTTCTCCTCTTGAACTTGGGCGAATATGTATACTCATGGAATCGGGGAGAGAGTTCAAACCTTTGCATGAATAAGACATACAGTAAACTCAATAAGGCAAGCCCATTTGGGTGAACTTGAAATGGTGCAAGCCCGATTTCTCCCAGGAAACTCCTCAAGAAGGAATCAAAAGCTGGGACAACACCGTTGAGACACTTATATTGGCTACAAGTAGTAAAACCAAGCAAGGGATGATGTGCTAATTCATTTCTTGATGGAGGGCGAACATCTTCTATGGGGATGCAATGTTGTAAGCAAATACTACTAAAAATATTCTTGGTAAAAATAGTGGGTATCTGTTCCGACAGGTCAGTTATGATTAATGCTGAAGGCAATGAGGGAAAAACAAGATCCATCAGCACTATCTGGCTCTCAAATCTGGAGGTTGTAGGTTGGTTGGTTCCAGCCGATATGGATGGTGAAAATGGGGCAGTAGTGGATGCACCCTCAGAAGGAGTAGATGGTCCTTTATCGGACTTGCAGCGAGACGATTGACGAGTCATTCTAAGATAGCAAAACCTGGCATTCAACACAGTCAGGTAAAAATAAACTAGAAATAGAAATACCCATGTGATTAACACTTGGAATTCAAAGGAAGCCTACATGTGTTAACTAATTGAATTCAAAGTATTGACCGGGGCAAGTGAAATGTGTAATCTATATGGGATGAATCTGGTGTCCCGAACATTGCAAACAAACCATCCAGTGTAGAAAACTAACTTGCATTTGAAAAACAATCTATATACTCCATTGAAATTATCTTTCAATGCTTACCCGTTATCGATTATGGATCCGTTGTCCAAAACAACATGGAAAGTCTTTCTTTTCAGGATCACTGGAAGTGTAGTTACAAAAAGGCGTGGCGATGGAATCATCTAATACGCCTGAATTCAAGATTAATCGTCATATCGAAATCCACCAACGACTAAAATTAGTTGATCTTATAAGGAAAATAATTGAAAGAGACAAGTCAAGCTTTTCCCTAAAATCACATGTGTTTGATCAGAAGAAATTCTAATCCTTAGCCTCATGACTAAGTAAACAGTACGATCATAATTATTTTCATCTTACGAGATCAACCAAGCCTCAATCGCCTCCTCAACCATCACGACCTAGCATCAAAATGCCACCTACCTTCAAGTCAATTCAACAAATTAATCATAGACTGGGGTTTCAATGGTATTCGGACCCCAGAATTATTGACGGCGACCTAGGTGATTGTGGCGAGTAGGTTGGAAAAGTTACGACAGTTTATAGTGGTGCCGGAAGTAATCAGTGGCAAAGTCGAAGTGGCAAATGAAGGCAAGTTTGCACTTGGGAGATCTCTTGTAGGGTTTAGGAATTCGACAGCTAAGATAAGAAAGCAGGGAGCTCTCAAGTTTTCAACTATATCTTATAGGAAGAAAATAGCAAAATTTGCTATGTGTACATGTCAATACTGACATGAGAGACCGGTACCGACATCCCTCCTTTCGCCTAAAATCTATCGCACTTGCCACGGTGAACTTACTTGACTATATAGGGCTGCACACAAATTCCAATATCCAAACCATATCAACAATATCTAGAGAAGAAGTTCTAGTCCAAATTCATGCAGACAACGAATTGAAATCGATCGATTAAAGCCAAACAAAAGCAATGTCTCGGGATGGCATTTAAGCAGTTAACTAGAATTCACAGCAAAGTAATCCGGGACTTGTCTCATTCCAAAGCACACTTTGTTTTCAACGAAAGCATACTATGAGGGGAAAATGTTAACTAGGTTTTTATCCAAGCAGTAATCGATAGGAATTAGAATGTCGAGGCGAAAACAAAACGACTTGGGATCTTGGAAGCACACCTAGATAGCACATAGAAACAACTCAAATAATTTTCAGCCAAATTGGAAAGAGTATGTAAAGTCGATGCCGACTTTATGAAGTCGGCGATGACTTCATGAACTTTCATGTTTCTTACTCAAACTTTGCATAGGCCCTTTTTGCCTATTTCATGTGTGCCTAAGGGATATCAAAGGATTTTGAACAACCGATTACCATAATTAAGGAGTTAGCAGTCAGAATAGCAGAGCAAACTAAGTGATGAAGGAACTATCACCAATGTAAACTATCTACCTACAACAACACCTTGGGACACTATAAAATGAGGAATGAAGGCAACACAAATGATTGTAAGGCAATTGGACTCAAGTGCTCATGTTGGCATTGACATGAGAAGTCGGTACCGACATGTCATGTTGACTCCATTGCACTTGCGAATTCACACATTATATCAGACTTTCTTCTGGACTCTGCTTCAACTCTCTTCTTGGCCAAATACGACTGCAACCCATATAAAAACAAAACATAAAGCAATTAAGAAAGGATCTGGTTTCTGCCATCACTATGCGGAAGCTCCATCTCTTCTTCAACTATTTCCTCTACACCATAGTCACCAAGGCAGCTACTCTAGATAGTCCTAGGACTTAGAATTAGTTTAACCATCATACTTGTGATTTATTCTCTCTCTAATCCTTTGTAGTTTCAGTCGAATCTATAAGCAGTAAAGCTATAAAGTGGACGTAGACCTTAAATTGCCGAACCATTATAAAATCTCCGATCTCTCTTTTATTTTCTTCAACTTTAATGCTTTTTTATTATCTTTTCCTTATTCTAACAGAGTTGGTGCTTGCACATATCCCACTATGGTGTTGATACATTTTTTGGGTTAACAAATAGGATAGATTCAGAATACAAAAACAAAGGTAAATCATGAATTTTAAACTGAAATATAAATTTAATTCAATCCTTTCCCAAGACCTGTAATTCTAATTAATGTATAATCTTTTTATATTTCGAATTTAAAGTAAGATGGAATAAAATAAAAAGGAATGGATTTAGATCTGGAGAATTGGAGCTAAAAAAGGCGAGTGAGAAATTATATGTATTATAATAAAATGGGATTTATATCGTAGATCTATTTCATTTGTATCTAGATATAAATCACGAATTTGATATTCAATTTTATATGTATAAAGAATTGATATAAATCATGAATTGGATAATTAATTGTATACACATACTGATTATGGAACATATGCATATATGTTATGTAAAACCCTAAATTTGATAAATATTGTGTACATTTGGATTTTGAACGTTAGGAGTATAAATAGTCTCTAGATTTATAAATAATTTGTTAATGAAATGATATTAGGATTTAAGATTTGGTTAGTTTATATAGATTGTTGAACATAAATTAGAGTTGATTATAAATTAAATGAGGATTAGGCAATAATTTTTAATCTATTTGAATGAACTAGTGCGAACCCGTGCTACGCACACGGTGTCCAATATATAAGATTGTTGAATGGGTTAGTCACACGTATTCTCTTCATTGATTGATAGTTACATTTCAATAATGAAAAGTTATATGTAATCATTGAGCAACCAATTTTGCTAAAAATGTGGTTTAGCTTCCTATAGGATGAGTTTAAATATGATAAATGATATATGTTTTGACATATATTCTACAACTATTTAGCAAATCCTTAATTATTTAAAAAATAAACACTTTATAATGACAATAAAATAATAATATAAGACATCCATTAAAAATTCTTCAATAGTTGTCACTCAGATGTGATGAAAAATGGATATACATGTTGCATGTAATCCTATTTGGTACCAAAAATATAGACACGACTGATGACAGTAAAAATATATTAGGCCAACCCATGTTGAACATTATATTCCATATATTTTCTGCAAATTTACACACACATATTATAACAAATTATAAAAACATGTATTATAACAAATTTTAAGTTACACATGTCACTAGCAGTATTCAAAAATATTATGCATATGGTAGCGGAAATCAATAAATATAAGTTTTCAATTATATACTATTCAACCCTTGTATTCTCCCAATCATATTTTAGAACATTTCTACTTTTGATATGAATATAAGATTTGAGAAGTTATGTAAAATAAAGAAATTACATGCATAAAATCAAACCACATGCAAGTCCTTCTCTATCTTCATAGCCATATCTATGTCCCAAATGTGTCATTCCTCTGTACACTACTGCAGTATCTACTAAACCAGCACACCTTCTTGTTACAACATGGAAATAATCCTGTATAATTTGATTTTTAATAACAAATTCTCAATTAGCACATGTATGCCTTGTATATGAATTTATAGTTTGCACTAATGCTAACATTAGCTTGACATGAACAGAAGTGACGGTAAAACCATTTAGTTCAGTTGCTAATAAAAAGAAGACAAACAAACATAGCTTGACATGAACATACTGCATAAAGACATGAAATTGACACCGCTGATCGCCTTGAACATGCTTTAGATATTGTGAAACATAATTACACTTGGCAGGAACATACTTTATATGACAAACATCATAAGTTCACGAACTGCTATTATTGATCTTAAGCTTTGAACTACCTCGGTTGACCCTCAAAACCAAAGAAATTAGTTGGTTTACTGCTTGTCTTGATTGTGTGTTCCTTATGCTAAACTTTTCCTTTACAATTTTCCCGCTAGTGACTTGATAAATTAAAGAGTAGATGGATCAATCTTTTTTCGATCGAACTACCATTGAATCATACTATTAGTCGCACTACCATTCAAATAGTATTATTTTCTTAATAAGAAAGAAACTCTTTTTCATAATTAAATTTCATTTCAAGATACATATTACACAAAATAGTGGCGGTACTTCCTAAAATCTTGAAATCATTGTGTACAACTAATGTATCTAATAATCCAGAATTAAATTTAGAAGACCAACTTGTGAGTTGACAAATAACAAAGAAAGTTTTTTCCCAAGCGGGGTCTCATTCATGAAACTATATTACCAAAGAAACCAGTTAAAACAAAGAAAAACAATACCTAATCCCAACATCTTTAGAGGTTTTAGGATCTAAATTTAGGGTGTATTTTAAATTTTTAGGTGAGTTTGAAGTTTGATCAAACATAAGCTTCATTAGATAAAATGAAGGTGTTAGGGATCTGCCTTCCAAAATCATCACTCATTAATGTTTTCTAGTAAATTATGGATCTCATTAGTAATCATTTAGAATCGAAAACTACACCTTTATAAGAAAAGAACAGTAAACTATAAATTTGAGACCCTAAAATCAACACATGTTATATATACAGTCGAAGACAAATTACCTGTCATTGCCTTACTTCGTTGCAATCTCTGATAGAAGTTCTTACACTTTAGATCCTTATCTAATAAACTAAACAATTATAAAAGGCATAATTTGTTATGAATTACACGATAAATTTATTTTTCCTTACTCTCTTATCATATTGTATCAATGTAAAAGGAAAAAATTAGCCACATGTACGCATAAACATAGCAGCAATATCACTTAAAAATTAGTATAAACCTTACTTAGAGCCTTCATTTCATGCCATATCAAACTAAAATTAAATTAACATAATAGATAGATAAAACAAAGAAAAGGGAAAAAAATTAGGCATGAAGAAAGAGGTTAGGTCCCTGAGATCGTCACATCGTCACACAAACCACATGTACATACACTAAGTTTACACCTTAAGTGTGTCATTTATGAATTTTAAATTGGAATGAATATATATATATATATATATATATATATATATTGATATTAGAAATTAGTGAAATAAAACTACTATTGTTGATCCTGAAATTTATGCTAGTCGAAAATAGAAATATAAATCATAGATCTCCGAATTTTGGTAAATATGGCCGTTCTTCCCCTTATTACATATAAAATTAAGAAGATAACCTTGAAAAAAATGCTTCAATCCTTCGCAATAGCCTTTCTTTTTTTGTATTTTAAGAAAAATTAAGAAAATATCCTTGAAGAGTTCATTATCTCCTACAAAGCTAATTCCAGCAACTTGCATAGCATGATTCGAACACATAATGACACGTGGTATGTTGTGTACTACCTAAGACTTGTAGTACTAATATGTACTACCATCTAAGTATCCAATTAAAAAAAAGCTAGTGCAAAGAACAGATTTACAAAAGGGAAACTCTCACATAAATTTAGAGAAACAAACAAATTAACAAAACCTAAGAAATTAAAAAAACACGAGCATTTAAAAAAGATGGTAATACAAATATGTACAGAAAATCGCCTTTTGGTTAAAACAAAACCACGGTGGTTTGGAAGTGCTACAACCATGATTGAAGCAAGAAAGATTTGGAGAAAGAACCAAATTTTCTTGGGATGTCAATTCAACTGGAATAATTAAAGCTATTGAAAAATGCTGAAATAAATAAAAAAAAATATTTTTTGCCAGATTAAATTTGATGCAAGAAATTAATGTCACAGCAATAAACCAATAGATTACTGGTGATATGCTTGTATTTCTCTGTAAATATCTCCAATGGAATGATCAATTATGAACTTGTTTTCTTTGAGAAATTCGATGAATAACAGTATATGGAATCATCAATATTAAGAAATGAAAAACTTTGTTTGTTTTCTAATAAAAAGTCCCTTATACCTTTAAAAATAAGGCATTTGATTTATACAATTGTTTACTCTTACCAAAGTTAAAATTCATATTTTCTTCTATGGTTGCATCTTTCCTCATTCTTCCACTACAGAATACATATGTCAATTTGTTTGATAAATTTATTAGAAAATTTTCTTCATAATTTATTTTTATAGAAGTTATGATTTTCAATTGCTGTACAGCTATTTGGACACACATAAAAAAAACAGAGCAGATATAAAGATCTTAACCATAAAACTGAACATAATACAGAATTTGAGAGAAAAGGCTACAAAAGCTTGAGGCATTTTTTAGGCATAAAACTGCGTAAAATTAACATATGGCCAAATTTGGAAAAATTAGGGAAATATTAAATATACTTACAGAGGATGCTAGGTAGATCTGCCTAGCTGATTAAGAAAGACTACTTGCTTGTAAATTGTCAAAACCAAAATTAATTTGAAAACGATGAAGATGGGGATGATCGATGCTAGATAAAAGAATACTTCATTAATAGTATGAAATGTTTCATTTTGGTATCATTTCTAATATTAGAGACGGACATTCATTGCTTCAGATCATTGTTACATTGGATATTAAATTAATCAATTCATGTTGATAATTTAAAAGAAAGAATATCTTGCAACTTATAAGGAATGCTATTCAAAGATAATATCCTATTTCTTTTCTAGCCACCTTTATAAACATAGGAAAACAAATAGGTGGAGCCAGAAAAAAGTCTTTAATCTTTGATTCATCGAATCATTTTTTCACTGTAGTGGGTGGAAAATACACATGAATTAATATTAGTTTTTCTTAATGTAATGATGACCTTATCTTACGATTAGATATATAATCTGAATACTTTCTCCTTTTATCAGAATATGGTACATAAATTTTATAACTTTTCTACAGAGAAAAATGAAATAAACCTTTGGATATAAAATACCTCTGTTTTATACGAATGCTTACTGCAGCTAAATTGTTGATTAGATATATAATCTGAATCCTTTCTCTTTTTATCAGAATACGGTACATAAATTTTATAACATTTCTACAAAGAAAAATGAAATAAACCTTTGGATATAAAATACCTCTGTTTTGTAGGAATGCTTATTGCAGCTAAATGGTTGATACACTCTCTTCCTTTTGTATTCTTACTGCTCAAAGTGAAGTGTGAAGTAAACGTCGGTATCACTTATGTGGAAAGTGCATTAAGCAAGGGCACAGGTCAGTTATTTCATTTGTAGCATTTTATATATCCGTTAATTTCTGTAAAACAAAATTGCAGATTTTCCTATTCTATCATTAAGATTATTGATTCCTTTTTAATACTCCATGTATATTTTTTGCAGTTTGTTTGGATGGAAGTCCTCCTGCTTATCATCTATCCAGAGGTTTTGGTGAAGGTATCAATAACTGGTTGATTCACTTTGAGGTTAGATTTATGTTTTCACTTCAAGTTAAAAACTATTTATTTTTCTATTTGTTTAGAAAAATATGAAATGTATAACTTATGTTTAAGTGAAATATAGCATGGGAGCCCTCGTTAAAACTTTGGAGTTCAAGAAATTTATCATTATATTAAAAACAATCATATTAGGTAGATACATGGGACTGAAATAGCACTGTACAAAGTTTAACTTATGTGTTTCATTATTAACAAGGATATATGATTATATTTTTGAATAAATTTGAAAACATAGGGAGGCGGATGGTGCAATAATGTAAAGCACATAGAGTGGTAGTAGATAATGGTTGCATCTTTTATATCAGATGAAGCAATTTCAGATTAACCATCATATAACTGCACTTTATCATGCAAATGGACATAAAAAAAGACACAACCATCATATAATATAACTTCATATTCCAATGATGCATCCTTGTGAATTATGGATTATATATTTATTCTCTTAATTAAACAAATTTTGGAATTACTACATTGAAAAATCCATGAAATTACAAAGGAACGCATGATATAGAACTCAATCCATCTTTACTTTAAATTTTGGCATAGTTGGTGACCATGTTTCCTATGTCCTCTTTAAATTTTGACCCTTTAGTTTGATGATAAATCTTTGTCATTTTTAAGGTACTAAAAAATAATTTTGCAACTGTAGAAAAAGTATTGTAACGACCCGTAAATTTTCGACTATTTAAATTGTTAAATTAATAAGTTTGGTAATTTGATATGGAAAGAAATAAAAAACTTTGTAATTTAATAAGGAAATGAATACTAAAATGAAATGTAACAATGGTATAATTAAACTAATTATTAATAATTTGAATGTAATTCCAATAAATGAAATAATGTAAATGTTATACTTGGTTATAAATGAAATATACGAAACAAATGTAAGTATTGAATTGATCAATGAAATATCACAAAATTAATGGTAATTGAATAAAATTAATATTATATTGATTCATTGTAACATTTGTTTGTAAACTATAAACCTATAAATGTGACTTATGGTCGATAGTGACCATTATTATATGTTACCAATTTATTTAGGGTACTAAACTTTAATTGTAAATCAATTGTAATTAAAATGAAATTTAGTGTTACATTAATGAGATTAAGAAAATAATTGCAAAATATGAATGTAATAAGATGAATGGAAATGTTAGTTTATTTCATAAAGCAATAAGTGATGTAATAAAAGAATGGAAATCAAGATTTTTTAATTTATTGGAATTTAAAATTTAATAATTGGATTAATTGAAATCAAATGAAATTAATTACCTAAATATTACGTTAATGGAAATTTAGATGAAATTTGAGAATATTAATGTAATAAATCATGAACCAATGTTAATTTCATCTCTTTGATAATAATGGATTTAATAATAGGATGAAAGGTCAATTAAATGGAATTATTGAAAATTTAATTTATAATTTCTGAATTTAATGAAATTGAAATTTAACACTGATTTGATGGATTAATCAACTTTAAATGTATATATAAATTTGTTTAAATTATTGTAAGTGATTAAGAAATTAAAACTATAGAAGTTGTAAATTATTAAAATTTAAACTGAAAATGTGATTTAATTAATTTATTTAATTAACTTAAATATAGCCATTTTGGCCATTGACTCGGATTTTGACGAAACCAGTTTCATCGGATCCGTAACGGTGAATTATTGTAGGATTTCAAGTTTCGTAACGATCGGACTTGTCATTTGATCGTACGGGCTCCAAACGCCTAGAAATCAATTTAATTGAAATCAATTTGAAATATGCTGATTTTAACATAACTTTTTCATACGATGGAATTTGGGCTTGAAACCACTTCCATTGATTTTAAAATTATCGAAAGCATCTATTTTGATATATGGGATGACCCATTTTCATTCCGGAGTTGAAACGGGCTTTTCGTGTCATTATCATTCAACTATCAATCCAAATCAATCTGGTCCATTCTAATTTCAGCTTTTGTCTATAAATAGCTCGTTATAAACCCTAGCAACTTCTTATTATCATTTGTCTGTATGCACATCTCCTTCCCATCTCCTCTTTTCAATGGCAGACAAACAAATTCTAGATCCAATTGCAAATCAAAATTTAAATCCAAAAATTCAAACTCCTCAATATATATCGAATTATATATCGATTCGAAGCTCTCAACGAGCGTATCTCACTCCAACAATTCGTTTCTGGATTTGAATCACCGTTTGTCCAGAAATTGAGAATGAACCTCGGCCGTTCGTTTTAGGGTTTTGACGATCCGACGGTGGATCGTCTTCCGATCGACGATCGGGAAGCGGCATTGGGAAGGGCTCGTCGAGCAGGTCTCGAGGATGTAACCGCTTGTCTCAAGATGGTCGAATTTTTCCAGAAATTGAGGATAGGTGGCCGGTTTTTGCTCTCGGCAAGGAGGGGCCGTACCTTTGGCCATAGGGGCGGCTGGAGATGCTCGAGGCGATGGCGCTCTCAGATCTTATCGTTAGTGGTCGTATCGGTGGGGATATGTGGTCAACGGCTAGAATTGGAGGCGACAAATTGGGTTCGAGCGAGCTACAGTTGGGGAACACGGTTCTAATAGATGACATGTACGAGATAAAAATTTATTTTATTCTTTTAATTTTGATTTTTCCAAATGTTCTAACTTACGTAACTTTCACGTACGAGGTCCAATTCACGTGCGGTTGGATCCACTGGGATCGTATCGAAATTTCGGACATCTTGACACTTGTTTAGATGAATTCTGAGACCGTTCAAATTTTAGGCTTATTTTGAATTTAAATTCATTTTAAATTCAAATGTGAGTGTTTTGACCCACTCACAACCTCTAAATTTTCTTATGTTTGTTAAATTAAATTTATGATGTGATTAGAAATTTATTTATGACTGTTTGGTATATTTTATATCATCATCTCAGTTAATTTGAATTTATTTGCATTAAATCGTTATTTAATTTATTATTGAATATAAATTGCCAGTTTAATATCCGTTATTGATTATCAGTTCTATATTGATATTTATTGATTGATTTGGATGATGATTATAATGGATGTTAATTGTTGATATTGGATGAATGGACGTCGTATTTTATACCGTTATAAACTGCAAGTTCGTTATGGATTTTTATTTATTTCGAGATTACGGTTTGAAATGATATACAACCGTAAAATGTTTAAATTGCGGATTGAAATAATAAATATCCGTATCACTTGATCCTAGGGTTGAAAATTATATACGGACACCGGATTGGTTAAATTAAATGACTTTAAATTCCTTAATTTTCGAATTTAATTAAATGATATTTTGAAATGAAATTTGATTTATATAAATTGAAGTATTTTAGGAAAAATCAAGTATTATGATGAAATGTGAATTGGTTTAAAAAGGAATTGCTTTAAGAAAATTTAATAGGAAGTTTAGAGTTAAAATTTTATGTATAAATGAAATTCTATCGAAATTGAGTTATTAAATTTGTTTGAAAATAACTTTGAAATATTTTTAGATTTGAGTTATCTATATTGATATTTTGAACATGGATTTAAAATGATATGAAATTCGATAGTTTATTGAAATTTGGTTTGTCGATTTGGAGATTTGAAATGGTCCAAATATGTTGAAATGAAATGAATAGTTTAAACTGATATAAATTCCAAACTCATATTTTAATATAAACTATTTAAAAAATATATTTATAATTATTAAGATTTTCAAATTTATCTAAATTATTTAACTAATATTATCCATATAAATTATTTGACTATTTTAAACCAATTTAATTTATTTTAAACTAATTAAACCCTTTTAATTTATTTTTAAATCTAATTAATCTATTTTAAGCTATTTAATCCATTTTAATTATTTTTAATCTAAATTAAATCTATTTAACTATCTTAAATCAATTTAAAAGTACTTTACCTATAATTAAACTATTTTGGAGTATTTTAACTATTTATAATTATTTAAACCATTTCTAAATTTCCAAACCAAGTAAAGTGAAAGTGTTTAAATTCAATTCATTGTTTTAAAAAGAAAATAAGGCCAAATGATGTTATAACCTAAGTTGGAATTTAAATGTATAATGAATTGAATGATGATTTTGAAGTAAGAATTTAACCTGTTTTGGAACTATAATTTTGAAAGAAATTATGATTTTGGAAACGATATGATTTGGAAGCGACATGGTTTTTGAGAACACGATATTTTGATATAAATTATGAATTTGACTTTTGAAAGGAAGTAAATTATCGAATTATGATTTCAAATGCGATATGATTTCAAAAGTGAATATGATTTCGAAAGTAAGTAATGATTTCAGAAGTGATATGGTTTGAATTGAATATGATATTTTGATATCAATTATGAAACGATTTTGGAAATGTAAAAGAACCATCCGGTGTGTAATAAGCGATTGGTTGTTAAAGAGACCGGGATCGGATGTTGTCATACTCTCTGCCAATACCGAAAACCACTTTGACTACTGTGTACGCGGTGGAGATTCCAAAATATAGTAGCATGGTGGCGACGATCCTATATGAGATATATACGTGGACCCGACTCCCATGAGTTGGTTTAAGGTGGCTAAAACAGGAGCGATTCTCGGGCCAATGAGGTAGCTCCTCTGATTGGACACATTCCATCGATACTATATTCTGACTTGCGATTTATTTGGTGGCCACCCTTAAATTTTTACTCGGGAGTGTGTTTCGAGTTGGGCGGTAGTTGCGGCTATGCGTTACAAACAGTCCGGATGTGTAATTAGTATATCTACCCTGGCATTGCCTATTTGTGCCGTGTCACCTACCCTAGCGCGCCTTCTACGAGTTTGTTTTATGTCATACCTATGTGGTATCCTCTGGCGGCTCCAGTTTACGGGGAGTTACGGTACTATATAGACTATTGGCATACCTATAAAATATGTTAATGGGGATATGGGTAATGCCTTAACGCTATTTTAATAGTTTACTTTACTGCAAACATATTATAATAGCGTATTGTACTACATCGTAGATAGTTTAACGGATCCTTAGAAGATGTGAATCCCGAACATCTTTTAAGTTACCGCACTCACATTAGACACTGGATAGGAGATGTCAAACCCCGTAAATATCTCCGACGCCGTTTACACTCATATTTATTTACCGTTGATTTAACTTATATAAGATCTTTTAGTTCTGACTCGAGTGTTTTGTCTTTTCAATTCGCTCGGGTCAGCCTGAGCATTTCAGGATTTGAAGACCTTATCTCTGGAGGACGAAGACGAAGATTTGTACTACTATTATTTACTATATTTATTCCACCGCACTCATCTGTTCTGCTGCATTATTTGTTTATTCTATGTTTATGTATAACTCTGATTTTGTATTGTATAAGTATAATCAAATGTTTTGTATACAGCTTCAGGAACTATTATTTGATTATTATATTTTGTCATTCCGCTGCGAGATTCTGTTTTGTTTTTATTTCTTTCTCTTTTTCTTATTCACCCCAATAACAATTTGCCCTTATGTATGGTTTGAGTCGGCATGCGTGTCTGCTTAAAGCGTACAAAAAGGCGGGATGTTACAAGTATGTAAATTAAATAAAGATAAACAAATTTTGGAATTACTACATTGAAAAACCCATGAAATTACAAATCAATGCATGATAGAGAACTCAATCCATATTTTCTTAAAATTTTGGCATGGATGGTGACCATGTTTCCTATATCCTCTTTAAATTTAGAGCCTTTAGTTTGATGATAAAACTCTGTCATATTTTAGACCATACCCAAAACGTATTATAGGTGACACTCAATATCAACCATAAAAAATGAATAAACATTGAATTTTAGACTGTATACTTTTCCATAATATTTCATCACTTCATACATGTTCTTGGTCTTTCGAACCACCACATGAAGATTGATAATAGAACCATTTGAATGCATAGAAAAAGATATTATAAATGTTACATGAAAATTACAGTTTCATACAACATCTCGGCAGGAAATGAAGCCTTGAAATTGAAACAACACTATCAAAGAATGTCTAGGCTAGTGTTCCGAAATATTTTATACGAAATAAGAAATGGTTATATATGTTTTTGTAAACTATGATCAAGTAATACGCTGTAGCAATATCCCTAAGAAATTGTCTAGAACTAACGTAAAAATATCATTATAGTAAAGCATATTTATGATGCTAATCAGAGTGAATAAGAAAAGCATGAAAGTACCAAATGTAATATACATGTTATTCTACAACATAGAAGTTATGAAGTTTGAATCAAAACATTCATGGAACCGTAGATTGAATTGGTGGGTTAGTACATGAAAATGGCATCTGAAAAAGATGGAAACGATATATATCAATTTGTTATAAACAAATCAATGATGAAATTAGCGTATAGTTGGTTAAATAATTTAACAAACCTAACCAAAACGTATTGCTCCCAAGCGTAGATCGTAAATAGCCTACTTGCTAGTTGACATGCTGATAATTGCACCAACTGATCCACCAGCAAAAACCTAATTTAATTAAACAAACAAATCAAATCAGAATTAGATAATAATTAAATCAATTTAACGAATTGTAAGAAAACCAATAATAAAATTAATGGAAAGTTAATGACAGAATTGAAAAACATTATCAAATGAAATCACTTCCACCACGAAGAAGACTGAGTTAGGAAAGATTTCTTTGTCTACTTAGCAATCTAGAAAGCAATTCGAGAAGAACAAATTAGGATTTTTACCTGAGGTAGGTAGACGATTGGGTAGCGTAGTCGGCCAAATCTTGTAGCCGAAGCATGATTAATAATGGATGAAATAAACTTTGGTTTGGACTTGCGATTTTTGGCCATCTCGGATCCAGGTGGAGAATACAGACGATGAGAATAGACCAAGACTTAGAGAAGATACAAAAGGAGATCGCCGTTTTTTAATGTATTTGGGAGTGGAGAGGACTGAAAATGGAGAACATGACCAATGCCGAGTAAGGGATGAGGATTAGCGGAGCTCTAATCGATGCCTTCTCGAAGAGTTATTGACTCCATAGATGCGGGTTAGAGGAAGAAAAGTTGGAGATGAAGAGATTGTGCGAAGGAAGCGAAGAGCTGGTTACCAAAAGAAATGAAATCGCGACGATTGATTTCACAAAATAGGACAGGGCTTGTGCACCCTACAAATAATAGTATAGATTATATAACAATGTGAATTTCTATAAATTGTCGAAAAATACAATTAGAAGTGTATTGGTTGAAACAAAAAGGAAGAGATGTAAAAATAAGGGAATCACTGTATTTTATAGTTTCTATTCTAGTAGAAAATAAAAGATAATTCCTTGTTATTTCACAGATAACACAAGTCCTCTTTTAAATAACTTATAGAGAATTATAGTGTTAACAATTTCCTTTGGGGAAAGAAGTAATTCCAAAGAATTAAGGTATAAAATTCCTTGAGTATAACTAAAGTAGTGTAAATAGAAATAATAACAATTTAAATGGTGAACCTAAAATACATAATTTAAGATGTTGTAGAAAAAAATGGTAAACAAAGAAGATACAATTAAACGAATAGGGAAGTAATAAGTCTAAACAGACAATTAAAGTGAGATATTAGTTAAAAAGGAAACATGAGATGTCATCCAATACTGTTAAATGAAAGCGAAAAAATAAATGAACCTTAAGTCAATAAACTAGAAATGGATAACAAGTGATAGTAAATGACAAAAATAAATCGAAAGTAAGTTATGTAAGATTTATTGAACAATAATGATTCAAAAGTAAAGAAAAATAATAATTAAATGAATGTATGTTCAAATATACGTTTTGACAGGTGTGAAATATCTATATGTATGTAAATAACTTCGTAAATGGGATTGACGTAGTCATTAGAATGGGTTGGAATGCAAGGTCAGTAGTAACACAATAGAAGTCTGCCCACCACAAAGATCAGCAGTTGTGTATACATTATACTAATATGGGAAATATCCAACTATAGGACCCATGGAGTATATACGCTTGCGTATAGTTGAAGGAATACCTAAGTAGAGGCTGCTTTAATGAATAAAGGAAGGTATTGACTTGATTGCATTAGGCAATCTAAATAGGATAGTGAGAAACTCGACACTATGTTAGCAGGTGTTGGCATTAAGTCAGGAGTAGGAGCTACGTAGGTTGAGTACATCATCGGTCCAGAGCAGTCAAACCGAGAAAGAAAGGGTTACACCTAATGGGCCACGTCTCCTACTAGGGTAGAGCAGGTTAGGTAATGCATTGCCACAGTTGTTTGCTAGTTTGTTTATTAGGGCAAGGATAATCAACCCATGGAAGAGTTCTTTCAAAAACGAATGGGATAGTTCATGGAGCTGAGTCCACAATAGGAAGCATATAAGTTAGTAAATCACCAAGGCAAGATAGAATAAGGCTAAAATTTTGTGATGCCATTATTAGGCACTAACAGGAGGTTCTACTTTACAAGGGCAATTTGGCCTAGACATTGATGATGATTCCCGATGTTGTAGAATTATGGATACTAGCGGTGATAGTATCTTGGTCCAAAAGGGGATTGTGGTACTTATATATTTATTGTTACACCCATATTTCTCGAACCCTGTTAAAGGCAAGGTGACGTAACACCAAGGTCATAATGGGAAGCCATCATGATTAAAGTGGAACTGCAAAAAGGAAAATAAAAGAATAAGCGAAGTCAAAAAATACTTCGCTTGGAAACTGTAGGATGACGGTAAAGGTTCAAACTACGCTGTCCCCTAATTCTAATGTCACATTATGATACTAAACCCAAAACTGGACATGATTGCATAATGCGGTAAATAATCAACAATTATAATACTTGGAACCACAGCGTAACCAAACTCCTAAATAACAACAAGATGTTATTGCTGCTTTGCGGCAAATGAAGTCGTATCAATGGTGTCAAAGCATAACACACCCTACTTAAAAAAGCCTATATATGAATGGTGGTATACCAAACTCATGGATCGATATACACAACTAATAGAACTACACTAACAATCCTACATTAAAGGAAAACAACGATGAACTACTCCTCCTTTTCTTCTTACACTAAAAAAGAACGGAATGACCCAATGCACCACCATCGGAAGGGCGCTGCAATCAGAAAAATTCATAAAAAACAAGCCGCCATAGGAACATAACAAGCACAAAAGCAGAAAGAAAAAAACTGCCCTCCAGCTTTTCACCAAAATCTGCCCTTGACCCATTTCGAGCAGGCTACAAATGAACATTCTGCATGTCAAGTGGCCATGTAAGCCCAACTATTGTTCCCGAAATCTAATGCGATGCTAACACTATATAGCTCAAAGATGCACTGCGCTTATCAAGGACCCTTAAAGCAGTACACGAGGAATCCAAAGAATTTCAAGGGCTGCAAACGGGGTTACCCAAACAACACTCCATTGTAGTTCTTCACTTGTTTGGAAACAGCAAAGACGTAAGCAACCTTTATCGAGAAACTTGCACGTGCCTGTATCAACGCAGTTCGGAACACATGCATACAAATATTGAGCTAACACCATAGGCTGCAGTAAATTAGCTCAACCCCAATTACCCTTAGCGTAATGTTTGACAAACATGACAAGATGAGGCCACTTAAACAGAGCTCCAGTGATGTTTCGCACTTATAGCTCAAAATTCACTTCCATTCTCATAGTAGTATTATACCAACAATGTACAAGTAGATCGTGCAAGTCAACCCTAAGGATATCAACGACGCCCGGGGCTGAACAAAAGGGAACACCTTATCATACTCTTATTCCTAAATAGGGGCGGCTCAGATGTCATCCACTCCTCAGGTCAGAAGCAGCGAGCATATTCAAATTCAAGTTTCCAGCTCCTATTTCAGATGTTTCTGCTCAAATTCAGAGGTTCCTAGTTCAATTTCAATCTTTCCACCATTACCCAAAATTTAGCCTCTCGATCTATATATTTCAGTCAAAGACGTATTAGCATTCCATACATGGTAAAATAACAATGCGGATGGGCGACACATGGCAGGATTTAAAGGTATAGATTAAAATAACGAAGGAAATGAGATTATGATAGCCACGTGCATCTTGACATTATAAATAGGAGGGACACTGCAATGGGATGATGGATCTTTTTTTGGGAAAATTAAAAGAATTGTATCTTCTATTCTTACTTTGATCCATGTAAATTTGTATCAAGGAGAAATATATAAACAAAGATTTGACCCGTGGACGTAGGATTTTGAAAGAATCTGAACCACATAAAATTCCCTTCTCATTTGTTTTAATGCATATTACTTAATTACTTAACTTCAAATCCGTCTTAACTTTGATTAGTTAGAAGATTATAAACCTAATTTGACATTTTGATGAACAGTTAGAGTGCAACTACTTGGTTGTGTAAGCTTCCACTGACACAATCACTACTCAAAGGAAAATTTAATGTCACTTAAATTTGTTGATTCCAAAATTGTGGAAGTAATTTAAGCTTCAATTACTCTACGATCATCTAGGGTGTTATGAGATGAAAAATCTCATCAATATATTTTGGCACTAGAAGGAGGGCCTGAACCTTTGTTTCCCTATTTTCAGCAAGCTCGACCAACATTTCCCCTGCAAACCATGAATCCATCCATTCCCTACACCCAAAATCGGCCAATCATAGCTTCTAAAGGCCAAACTAAGGCGAAAGCCTTTATTGAACCCCTATGGATCCCATCCTAACCACAATTCATATCTTCTCTAATCAGGTAGACCAACGGATGAAGAGGATAAAGGACATAATGACTCAAGATATCGCTTTTCGACCAGCAACACCCCTACCACTCATAGCCCACCGCCATCATTCACCAAGCTTGCTGCCTATGCAGCAGGCGAGTGATAATGGCACTCTCATAAATGAGAATGGTGAGGCTGGCCTATGAGTCAAAATCAAGTCATCCATTAATAATCTGCTGCTGCAAAGAGAAAAATGAGTTCAATCTGCCCTCATCAACGATAGCGCTACCTTACCTTTTAAGGATGACTTGATGTGCACTCAATTCGAGACTCGTTTGCCTTTCCCATCATTACTTCTCCTAGTAGAGAAATCCCAGATTATCTTTGGATATGAAGTTTATAACTAGTAAGAGTAGAAAAGAAAACAAGCAACAAAGGCTTAGCATCCCAGAGGACCCCTTATGTCCTTAAGGTAACACTACAACAGAGAAGGAATGGCCTCGGTTTTCTTAGACCCATCAGCACCATTACACATCTTATCTTCTCAGGTCTTCACCTCTTCCTCCCCAGCTATCCTCCTTTATCAATCAATGACTACTAGTTGGATCAAAACGCATGGGTATTTGTTGACTTGGGCAATGATTCCGATGATGGGATGAAGCCTAGTCCAGAGCTCGAATCTAAGGACACTCCCTCTTTTTATTGTGATAAAAGGATCTGGAAAAAACATTACTACGAATAAGCCATTAAAAATGTTTGCACTTTCTGCTCAAGGACTAGGAGATTTAGTTGCCGTGTTCTCAGCCCCAACCATTGTCTCGGTTAAGCATGGAGCTGAAGTGATTGAGATGCTCATCGATTTGAAAGTCTCAAGCAAAAGAGGTGCCAATATTACAAGAAGAACTGAGATTGGAAGCCCAATACACTTGAATTCTTTTTGGAGGAATTAAAGGTGAAGCAACTGCTGTAACTAAAAAAATACAAATGCTTAGTACTGCGTCAGGGATCTTGAGCCTCATTCTGGGCGATTGACATTACTCATGTAATAAACATTGTAATATTATGATAAATAGCAATACAATGAATTGGACGTAGGGATATTAGATGACCTGAACCAGTATTAAACTTAATCTCTCTAACATAGAAAAATAAATGGACGTAAGGATATTAGACAGCATGAACAGTATAAAAACTCTCTATGTTAATTGTGTTAATATAGCCATAGTGGATGTAGGGATATTAGACGGTCTGAACAAGTAATCAAAACAAATATGGACAAACGCAGCTCTGCTTTTCAGCCAAAATACTAAGTTGGACATAGGGATATTGGACGACCCGAACTAGTATAAAAACCTCTTTATATTAATACTATTAACATAACCACACTGGATGTAAGGATATTAGATAGCCTGAACCAATTATAAAAACCACGTGCATGATTTGAAAAGGTTGTCAATATGTGACCTGACTTCACAGTTAAACATCAACCCACCCCCAAACAACGGAGTGGGCCATGCCAAGCACACAAATATGAAACTGCTCCCAAATAGTAGGGCAGGTCATACCAAGCATGTAGTAAAACATGCATGCTAAATATCAAGTTTGGGAAGCATGAACTGCATAAGAAGTTAATTCAAAAAATGGCAAGAGAGGAAAAAAACAACTCATGGAATGTACTATAGCTTACAGATCAAGTACAATTGTAGAAACTACTCAGAGCTTGCCATATAAACATAAAAAACAAGGATTTTCTTATATTAATCTAAAATCTTGTTAGAATACGCTAAATACCGTACTCATATGTAAACGACCAGTATTTCTACAGACATATTAAAAAGTGCAAAAGAAAAACAACGCATTCTAATTAAATGGAACCACATTACAAGTCTGACTCTGACTTGGAGGAAGAACTAGTTATAATCCTTCTCCAACGATATGATCTATAGGAATGTAGTGTGGAACATTGAGGAGAGAAAATTTCAAGTTGAAGGACAAGAGGTGAGTCATTCAGTTCACTAATGACAACCAATGAACGACTGGGGGCAGCGCAGCCGTAAGTAGAACGAGGATCGTAACTTGCGCAGGTCCAATGGTTGCCATAGTCCTACGGATCAAATTCATATTCCACTTAATTTTATAAGAAGGTTGGATCAAACCATGGCCAGAAGTGAGTGAAAATGTCAATTGTACGTTTCACTCCAATCTCTGCCTTAACTTTTCTTACCATTATATCTTGAAGCTTTTCCAACAAGAAAGCCCTATCTAACCCCCATGAGAAACCGTGACAGCGTCCAGGTAAGCTTCACACTCAAGATTGAATATCTTATTCTCAAAGGCACTCACATGCCCCATGGCCACCCTCCTAGTTCGTTCAATCTCACCCAAAAGTTGATCCCTCATATTCTCAGTAGTTCTAGAAAAAGGATCAAAAAACTACAGAACAGCTGAAAGGTAAGGAGAGATGCGGTTTCCAGAAGTTCCCAACTCATTCTTATAATGATCCTCTAACTCATTAAACTTGGTCTCATAATAATTTTTTGAAGCATTTTCCATTTTAAAACATCGTCCTAATAAGCCCAGGTGGAGGTGTGGAGCGATGCTGCTCTAGAAGTGGTACCTAAGGTTAAGGTTGCAGAGGGTGCATCCTCAGCGCTGATTCTTTTAGCGATCCGCCGATCTAATTCTTCAACTTTATGTTTCAAGGCCTTGATTTTGTCTTTTTATACGACCTCACATATGCTTTCGGCATTTTGCAATAAACCTTCCAATTCTATGACTTTAGCCAATTCAAAATTAAGCTTCTTTTCTAAAATAGCCACCTCCAGGTCTTGATTAAAATAAGCAGGTTGAAAAAAAAAACGAGTTCAGGCAAAGCGAAATTAAAGGAAAGCACAACCAAGAAAGAATGCTCATAAGAAAATTCGCAAAATTCATAAAAGAATATTAATATCACACAACATACATACGACCCAACAAAAATATCCGACAATACAAAATAATAGTCATTTGTATTCATGAGTCCTTAAGGTACTTCACTATAAATACCTAAGAAGCACCGGCTGTAACGACCCTCCAATTTATTTTTAAACAAAAGGATGATAATACAGATAATATTGTTTCAAGTGATAATCAGTAATAATAATCTTATTTTGAATAAATATTTACAAAAATATTTTCCTCGAAATTTATATCGATAAGTGGCATCATATTTAAATATAGATTTATTTAAACTAAATTAAGATTTAATGATTTAATAATTATTTTAATTATCCAAATAATTATTTTAAATGATTATAATTCATTTTTAATAGTTTTAAAGTGATAATAAATCATCTATAATAGTTTTATAAAGAGATATTTTTGATTTGAAAATATAAAAAAAATCGATAAAGTTTATCGGTATAATAGCAATTATTGTAAATAATTGCTAATATTAGCAATATTAATTTATATGGTTTTATAATTCAAATGTGATCATTTTAATTAGTTTAAAATGATAAGAAATTTATTTTTAAATTTTGTTTACAAATATATGTACGTTAATAAATAAGTGAAAATGTGACCAATAATCGGTTCTCCGAATTTCAACGATTTAACAAACAAAAGTTGTTCAAAGACGTTCGAAGTGTTATGCACCTACATGTACATATTTATATATGTCATAATCACATGATAACATGCACATACATACATAAATACATATATGTAAATATTACAAAAACGATTTAATAACTCCTAAGCATAACCTTTAAGTAACCATAAATCCAACATCACTTCATTGTACCACACCATCACTTCACATCAACCGTTACAGCGCTTGGGGGGGGGAGGGGCATCCATGCGTTAGAGGCTAGGAGAGGGGTGTGGGCTAGGGGTATTTAGGTAATTATGCAATTGAATATTTTATTCCAAGATTTTTTTCTATAAATATCATCCCTCTTCTCACAAATTCCTAATACCATTCCACTTCTTCTTCCTCTTTTTTTCTAGCTTTCAAAGAGCCTCTTTAATGGCTTCTTATTCATAGAAAAATATTTTAGAAAAGTTAGAAAAAATATAAAAAAATAAAAGAGGAAAAGGTATATACCAGTTTATAACATCAATCCACTTCAAAACTAGTCTGAAACACCTCCTCTTCACTTCCAAAACCCATGGCCACAACCCACCATCACCTTGGCCATGAGCTCCATCACCATCAAGGCTAGGCCAAGCTCCTCCATAGGTCACATGCTTGGTTTCGTTTGCTTTGGTTCGATCATAGCGGAGTTATAGCCGATTTTCTATTAGCTCGAAGGAAAAATGAAGTGAGAACTCCTAAACTATTATATTATATTTAGATGATGATATGATGTTTGGAAATGGATGTTTAATATCCTTTGATCATCAAGTTTGGTTGTTTTCATATGAATGTTAAATATACATGGAAGTCATGGTCGATAAGTACAAAGGAAATCACTTTCCTTGATTTAATGAAATGGTGTATATGGAATGCTAAACCTCTTTAAAAATGGTTTAAAATGAGTTTGAAATGTTTTATAAACATTTAAAAGTGTTTTGGTAAAGTTTGAAAAGAAACGGAAAATTTAGTCAAAAATAGGCGCGTCGCGTAACGGCAGTTCGCGATTTCGTGCCATAAAAGTCAAACAAGTGTAAAAGTTGGAATTTAGCTCAAAATTCTTCGAGATAAGAATTTTTCAAACTATTATATCCATAGTTTTCCAACAAAGAAAGAAAATCGAGATTTCTATTAGTAGATTTTGAGATATGAATAAAACAAATTTTTGGAAAAATCGCGGTTTGCAGATCGGAATCCAAAGCAGGATTTCTTTGAAAATGATGTTTTAAAATGTCTTAAAATGTGGAAAAAATATTATAAATATTTTAAAATGTTTTAAAAGTGATTTGAGTAATAAAAATGAATTTCCAAATAATAAAAGTCGTTTTGATCAATATAGCTCAAAAAGCACTTTCCGTAGCACTTTTCTATAACTTTTGAAATGTAGTTTTAAACGCAACCGTTCTTTCCAAATCTTTTATAAATGATTAATAAAGTGTGTTAAAGGTAATTTGAAGGATTTATGAAATTATTAAATGTTTTAATAATTTAGATTCGATCAAATAACTTGACCGCCTTATGGGTGTCAAAGAGATAGTGTCTACGCTTGAGTTTGGAAAACCAGCTTCCTGCTATCCATGACTACCCAGCCTGGCCCGACATATGGGATAGTAAATTTGATTTACTCAGATTGAATTTTTCCAAAGAATAAAGAACAATATTTTCCAAGATTTAAACAACTTGGATTTCATGGAGATAATCTTCTTGTACTCGGTGTTAAAGTCCGAAGAGGGAACTCATACTATTCGTGGAATTTAAAAGGTGATTTTGCCGTTATTCCACCCATAGTATTTGTTGAATACGGGAATTGATATTGAGTAGAATTAGTTGATTTCGATTGATTTTGCTCAGTTAATATTTATTGGTTTTGGATTAACATCCTAGATAACATAGCTTTAACTCAATCAAGATTGTGAGTTTTGAATTAAGAGATCTTTGTTAAGACTTAAATGAGATGATTTTGGGGATATTCTCCTAAGTGTAAAATGAATGATTTCAAATTATTCCAAGGTTAAAATGGATTTTAAGTAATCAAAGGATTTGATAAGTGAGGTTTAATGATTCTGCATATACCGAAAAGAATTTTTTAGAAATATATATCTTTAGAAGAGATTTTTTTTGTTAAAAGAACTTAATCAATTGAAGAATGTTCACTATCCACAAAACCTCTTTTTATCGATGATTGGTTCGAAGAAACCGGGGTTAGATTTGGGAAATTCCCATTTGGAAACCACTTCGAACCAATGTATGCATTCGAAAAATGAAGACCCGATAAAGAGAATGAAGGATGAAGACCAAAGATCTTATGGATGAAAGGCTGCTTTTTGATAATTCTGGTTAGCTTCCAAATACTGAAGTAGCAGCGGTCCCTTCATTTCTAAAACTCTTTGGGTTGCATGGACTTCTCGCTACTAATCCTAGGTTTCTTGGAAGGATGCGGTAGGAGAGTGCCTTTGGTTTTGTTCAGTCCCAGAATGAACTTGTATGAATGGTTGTCCGACATTGCGTTCTTGAGATTTCATCGTTGACCTTTATAAACATACATCTTTTTGGTGGCGGAACATGCAACTTCGCTTAGCTTAACACCCTTCTCTAAGACGTATGAGTTCGGAGGTTGTATATTTGTGGAAGTCAATAGAGACCGATGGAATGGTAGTGTAGCATTCAAAGGAAGGTGATGTGCTATGTGAAAGATAATCGTTACCTCAGGCCTCACACCTAGAAATGACTGAAATAGGGTAGATGCGGCAAGGCCATGTGGTTCACAACCATTAGGGTATGATCATCCCATTCTAGATATACTTCTATCCACTATGACGTTCAGGCTTAAATTAATGTGGATGTATGCTGTGAGGGCCCTTGGATAGGTCGGCAACGACCAGGGTGATGACATTTTCGGTATTACCTAGGAAGAGGTAGGTCGGTCTTGTGTTGGTAGAGGACCATCAGTTGGGCCTCGGTACATTCCTCTAGAGATGTACTGCCGGAAGGTAGTCCCTTTACTTGGTCATTTGTACGGAAATCAATTCTCCAATAACCGCCTGCCATTTTGTTTGTAGAACCCCCGTTTATGGCTAGTATGCTAGAATTTAATCAATGTAACAATTTCGGCTAAGATTGATAAGTTTACTTACTTGCAAATGTTTTCAAAGATATGTCATTAAAATAATATCCCTTATTTTTACGTAAGAATGTTTTGGTTATCATAAGGTAAAAACATGTTTAGTGTTTATGTGTAGCTTGGTCTTATGAGATACCCTTTTGTTTTCAAAACACGTATTTTGAGTTCTCACACCAGTCCCATGACTGACCCAGAGTTTATTTTCCCTTTCCTTAAACTCTTGGTGCCCTAATTTTCCTTGGCAGCCTAGCAATCAGGTTTAGTTTAGAAGAAAGCTAGAGGGAGCTCGAAGCATAGAGCCAGAAGATTTTATAAAGATTTTGTCTATTTCCACAACACTCTTGAATTATAGTATTTTGGATTTGTAAGGACGGGAATTTATAACTGTCCATGTTTTTTTAACTCTGATAAATGTATTTTAATTTTCACTGTAAAATTTTTATTGAAAAACATATGTTAGATTATGTTCTGTCTTTATTTTTCTTTCTTACACTTGAGAATCCGCTTCTTCGGCACTTGGATTTACGGTACGTGAATACCAAGGATGTATTAGTATCGATTTTCGAGAGGCGAATAAACAGGTCCTCGCTGATGGGATAGGTCTTCCAAGCGTCAAAGAAAGCACCTACCCAAGAGTCCAATTGCCTATCTATAGCCACCTTGTAGCCCGGAGTGTTACGAAGAAAATTCAAGTCGATTGTAAGGTAAAAATACTCAAAAACATCCATGACGCGACACTAGAAGGCTCATTCATTCTTGCTGTTAACCTTTTCTTGTCTAAGTTTTTTTGAGGGGGAGGCATTCCTTTCTTTATCTAAACTCAAAGAATCCTCAATGTCATATATTCTGAGTACAGCCTCCTTCCTTATGTTTTCTAAGGTGTCAATCCATTGAGCCTTAGTTTTTTAGTATTCCTAGCAAAGCCATCGAAGTATCTAAGGGCATCGGTCTTCCATCCTTCCCTCCTCTTCTTCGGCCCATTTTCCAAAGAAGGAGTTGCACCTACCAAAGGAGCAGGAACCGAATCCGAACTGGGCCCACATACCAGTTTTCCTCCTTCAGCATCACCCTCTTCCTCAATATGGCAGGTAAGTTGTGCAGATTGCTCTTCTAAATTTTTATTCAATTACTTTATCTCCACCTCATAAACAATCCCATAAATTTTCTCCCCGTCTTTCATTAACTGCTACTCATACATAACTCTAACTCGGCAGCATTAAACCCAGTATGTAACTTGGTGTTAAGTTGATGTTGACGGTTCAGTGCATCTTTCACCTCCTTAAGCTCCATATCGACCTCCTTTAAACTTTCTTGAGTCATTAATTGGCAATTATAAGGCAGACATTCTCCTCTTCTATGCCCACATTAAGAGCCTTCACTCAGCCTCAAACTCATGCACGTCTGTATGATCATGGCAATGAATCATGGGGCAAAAGAGATTTTGGATTCAAGAATCTCATTGAACACGAGTGAAGAACCATGAGGACCAACCTAGTGAGTAATAATCAAAAGATCGATTCAAGGAAAATTAAAATACACCATGTCAAAATCAAAATGGGAACACATGTTATCAACTACATCGTCATACGTCTATAGAACCATATACAAACAATAACAAGAGTAGGAAGAATTCAATCCAGAAGCAAGTTCCTAAGCCTATGCCTAAACCACTCAAGGTGAGGGCTATCATGTGGGAAAGAGCCACTACCTAGGGTGTATTCCCATCGACGCGGCACGAAGTCACTAAGTAACTCCTTTTCTTTAACTATTTGATAAATCATTGAGAGCAACTCCTAGGTTTCATCCTTAAGTTTTCTAAAAGACTCATCTAACTCTCTCTTTCACGCTCACTGACAACCGTAGCACTAAGACCCAAATGATCTAAAGTTTTGGTCTTAAGCCTATCCTCGTTTTCCTTCAGAAGTTTAATAAACAAAACTTCTTTAAAAGACTAAAAAAATAATAAAGATGACATGATCGTTCATAAGACAACGACAGAAATACCTATGACAAAATATAAATATTTACATGAGGATTTGAAATATCCTCGGTTTTGTCAAACACCTCGACACCTATAGACCCCTTATCTTATCTGGCTCTTCCTCCTCCTTCTCCTTATTTACTTGTAAGGAGGTGGATGGAGTGGCATTCGCTATAGCAACCTCATCTGCCCATTAAGCCCAATAGTAGGCGTAGACCCTACCAATCAAAGCCCGGTCCCCCAAGAAATCAAGCTTGATCTCGACATTAAACTGATGCTGAGTTGAGGAATATAGTTTGTAGGCTACGGTGGAAGTACTCTTGTTGAGTTCCTCCTCTTTCTCTTCTAGTTCCCAGACTTTCAAGGCCAAGATGTCGACTGTAAATTTGGCCTCCCTCTTAGCCTTCTCCTAAAATGCCTTAAAATCTTCCTCAAATTTTGGCATTTTCAAGAAATCTAAGCTTTTTCATAAGCAAGATTGGCCTTCTTAGAAATTGTTGAAGCAAGACTCGCTTCAAGTGTGGCAACCTGACCATGGATAATGACCTGGTCACCTTCTTTCAGGCCTTAATTGTCAAGGTTCCAAGCTAAAAATAAAAGGATGGAAGAAAACAACAATAGGTAAGGAGTAGGTAACAAAAAGCGCTTATGTAGGACCACGCCTTTTCCATCTCAAACATAAGATCAGAAGAAGAAATCTCAGGGAGCGAAAGAGGAAGAAGAGAAGGAGGAGATGAAACAATGCTGAAAAAATTATCCAGTGCAATCTTCCCTACCTATTCAGCAAGTTTGGACATGACCCCCTCAAGAAGTGACAAGAATCGAGCTTCGATGGCAGGAAGGCTCTTTAGAGGAGGGATAGGGAGAGCTGCTGAGGTAGAAATAGTAAGAACTATTGAAGGAGAAGGGGATGTGGAAGTGGTCAACTTCTTAGGGTCCCGATCAGTATCTGTGCTAGAATCATGCTTCCTTTTCTGAACATGCTTCTTCCATGGTTTGCTATGAAGCGCCTTCAGAACATTTCCATCCATATCACCTACATATAAAAGGAATAAAATGTAAAGATCAGAAGAAGCTACTCGATGAAGGTAGGAATCATACGAATAATAAATCTTAAATCTATCATAAATGAATTATACCCCTAGAACTGAGCCGAAGTGGGGGAAGGCTTAAGGATAGTGAGAAAACTATGATTTGAGAGTAAAAAATTATGTTTCTTCAGCACATCTTTATCAATGAATTTTTTATTCCCCTCTCCTTTGAGTCTAATCTAAGAATGCGATTCCTACACAATTTATACGATTCGATATCATCCTTAGAAAAAATAGTATGAGTGGGGTACTGATGAAAAGAGGAAGGAAAGTTATCTAATTTCGAAATAAAGAAGAACGGATTGGCCTATCAAAGAGTCTTTTGAGGGATGTCTAGAAGAACTGATTTTTTGGCTTGGACATATAAAAAGCCAATGTCGCCCTTGAAGGACTTTTGTTAATGTCAAATAAAAACCAAAGCTCCTCACAAGTGAGGTTGCAACACATCGCATTTTTACGTTAATTAATTAAAATAGAAATTAATTAATAAATAATGAACTGTGAAAAATCAAATTTTTACAAATGTTGGAATTTTGGTAATGAGACTTATATCATTGGATTCGTGGTGATTTTATGATCAATTTTCATATATAAACTTTGCGAATAGGAGTTCAAATGAAAAAGTTATTAGCATTTGAAATTTTAGCATCGAAATTAATTATATATGTAAATATGATAATAATATCAGTTAAGATTAATAAAATGCTAATAATTTTTAACATTTAGATTAAGATCTTAGTGATTCATAAAATGGGAAAGAATTGATAAGAATCAACAGAAACAAATGCACACAATCAACTAAATGTAGCAACAAACTCAACACACATTGATAATTCACAAAATAAATCACTTAGGTCTACCATGACCGCCCTAGGTTGACCATGGGCCTAGGACGGTCGACCCAAAGGGCTTTTGAGCGACGATGGAGAATTGTCTATATGGTCTAGATCTAACCTATTTCCATCCGACGGTTAGCGTTGACTTGAACCTCTATAAATTAGGACCTACGGTATCACTTCTAATTCATTATTTTTCTAATGAGCGCGGAAGCTCTGCAATTTTCCTTTCTCCTCCAAAATTTCTAAATACACAAAAATAAAATAGATTGTACGTATACACGTTGGAGAAGAATAGAAAAGGATAGAGGATAAAAGATAGATTCAAATCAGGTTGCTAAATCAAAGGTAAACATTTAGATCTGGTTCTAATTAATAAATCTAAATCCAAATATCTTCTCTCTAGTCCAATTCTAATTGATCTGTATAAAATATTGTCTATAGATCTGAATAGAGAGTCAAAACGTGGAGAATACTGGTAATGGGGTCAGATCTAGATTAAGTCTAGAGATCTGGGAGCGCTAATTAAAGGTGAGTGCAATATTGTATGTTTCTATATAATATTAGATTATATCGTTGCAGATCTATTTTTTTATGCTCGAGTCTGATAATTTAATTTCAAATGAATTCATGTATATGAAATGTTGAAGACTTTAGACTTGCCTATAAATCTGTAGTGATAATTACAGAAGCATAATGGTTAGTTTTATTTCTGTAATTACGTAATGATTAGATTTAATTCTGTAATTGCGAAATGATTTTAATTATCAGATTTACTTCGGATTTATTAATTGAAAACATAATGAATTGAGATTCCATTTTATTTTATGTTGATGAATGAGACTAAAAATATAGCTAACCAGACTTTTGGGATTTTAGTGATATTTTAATTTATTGGAATGTATGTTATTAGCAGTGGATTTCCATATATTATCAAATTCAAACTTAAAAAAAGTGTGATGTTTGAAATGACAAGTAATCAATATATATACTTATAAAATGAATGAGATGTATAAAATAGAGATGATTACTATATTTTATATTGTCTATTTCAATAAACAAAACAAAATTTCTTATAATTACAAATGCGCCCAAACACTCTTTAGGATAAGATATGGAAATTTACTTTGTAATAGTTAAATTGTTAAAGTTTGATTCCAATTTATTAAAATATAGCAAACCCAAAAAGTGGAATATAGAAATAAGAATGTAGCTTAAAGATTAATAAAATAGAAACTAATGAAAAGGTAAGTTTGCATTATAGGCAAGAAAAGGAAATAATAATTGGAATAGAAATTAAAGGCTGAACTAATGAATTTTATAGCCACAATATCGATGTCTGAGTTTGAGAAGTGGTAAATGAATTTAATGAAATAAAAGATAAACATATAGTAAGATTGAAGACTTAAAGTTGAACAAAAAAGATGTTGGCCAATAAAGAAAATAAAAGAAGAATAAGTATACATAGGTCCGAGATATGTATATAAGTAGCCTCGGATATGCATTTATGATGGCTGTGAATAATTATAAATTGTCTGTTATAATTATAATGGACCAATGTTTGAAGGTCGTTAGACTGGATTGGAATGCTAAAAACATATTCAACCAATAGGACTCGTGGTGAGTGTAGGATTTCATATTAGAGGGGTACCCCCAGGTCTGGATTGTGCTTATTACCTTGATTATAAGTTTTCTATTTATTTATGTCAAGTATACAGTCAAATTAGGTCTGCTTCAAAGTTTTTAAGTGGGAGTATTGGCTTGATTTCACCAGGCAATCAAAATGGATAGTGAGTGAGATCGAACTTATGCAACGTGGCACAGAAAGTCTGGTGTGCCTGAGTACCAAAATGAGTTGCAATAAGTGTACATAAAAGGCTAGCGTACATAAAGTGCCTCAGTCTCTTATGGTCAGCAGGAAGGACAAGGTTATACCTAACTTATCTTTTCCATGATAAGTAGCATAAAAGGGTGCACAAAAGGCTGGCGTACGTGATGAAAAATCCCTGAAGCATTAGGACCTTATGGACCGAGGTCGTCGGTGCACATGGCAGAATTGCCTCGGTGATACGATGGTGATGGATCTTTACGAGGTGCTAAGAGATTAACACTAACGGGGATGGTATCTAGGTCCATTAATGGACTTGGGATATATATATATTACCTATATAGATATAGATTTACATGGTCTAGATGGGTATGGTTCGTACGTAGCAATGGAGTCGTAGCGACTAATAATAAAATCTAACATAACATGAAATAATGAACAATCGGCATAAGCTAGTGTTATATATAAGATTTATAATTTACCAGTTACCAAAACATTGTTTCACCACCTCCTCGTTACAACCTACAGAATTTAGAAGGGCAATTACTGGTGTTGATTTGAAGCTGTTATCTGGCAAAGGCCCTTGACATTTGAGATGTCGATTTTTGGTCAATAATTATATTGATCTATTATATTTTCTTATTTTCACCGTGCGTTATTACCATTAGTGCTTTGATATATTTTCCTTTTTGCTCGATACCAAACCAACAATCCGTATTTTAGTGGACTTGGGTTTTCAATTTAGCGAAAATTTGGGCCCACTGAAGTGCGGGCTGTTACGGAGGTTGTAACCATTTTTAGCATAAAGGATAAAGGCAGCTATCATAAGAGTATGAGAAAAAGGGGTGAGTTGGATATGCACAAGATTAATGACGGACAACCATTGACGAAGGACTGGATTTAAGGGAAGACAAATCCCACATCGTATATGTTTAGGTGTGAAGGGCGTAAAATCTTTGGAGTATTATTGATATGCTCATGAGTTTCGGGAACCCTAACCATATAACCTACAAACCCAAATTAATTTAAAATGCCCTCCGCTTCATATAGCCAAGTAATCTTAGAGGACAAAAGTAAGGGGGAAGAAGAAGGAGAGGAAGCCATTTTGAAATCTCAAGATTAGTTAAAAAAAGAAAAGAAATGCTAAACTAAAAAGATCTAACAACAATAATAATAAAATCAAGATTTGTACTTCAGTCTGAAGGAAAATCCGAATTCAGAGACAGAGTCGAACTAGCGGATATTGATTTGCTTTCATTTCTTTCCTTTGGATAAGGGCATAAAAGGAACAAAGAGAAGATGAAGTAAATATATATGTACCTTAATTTGAATGCTGGCCACACAATCGAAATGATGAAGAAATTTGTGAAATTTCAATCAATTAGCAGCCAAAATAATGAACACAAAGATCGAAGATTTTCCTAGAGAAATAAAAGGTTTGATTTAACAGCAATCTAGAAAATGACCCAATGTGGGAATGACACATGCATGAGAGCATTAGATGCAAGTGCAAGTAGTAAGACTTTTTTCCATTGGTGAAAAGCAAGGAAGAAATAGACAGAAGTGATGAGATGCACAGACCTAGTGTGAACAAATCTATACCGATCTATGTTTTCCATATACTTAGAGGCAAATGTTACACCCATATTTCCTAAAACCTGTTTAAGGCAAGGTGACGTAATATCCAGGTCATAACGAGATGCCCTCATGATAAAAGTTGAACTGCAGAAAGGAAAAGCAAAGAATAAAGCAAAGTCAAAAGAATGTCGTGCTTGGAAACTATAAGATGATGACATATCAAATTGCACTGTCCCCTAATTCCAGCGTCACATTATGATACTGAGCCTAAAACTGGACATGATCGCGAGTTGTGGTAAATAATCAATAACTAGAATTCTCAGAACTACAATATAACCAAACCCGCAAATAATAATAAGACGTTAGTGCTACACTACGGCACATAAAGCTGTGTCAATGGTGTCAAAGACTAACACACCCCACTTAAAAAAGGCTATATATGAACGATGATATACCACACTCATAGACCGATATACACAACTAATAGGACTATGCTAACAATCCTGCATTGAAGAAAAGAGGGATGAACTACACATCTTCTTCTTACATATGAAAAAGAATGGAATGGCCCAACGCGTCACTGCGTCACCATCGGAATGGCGCCGCCATAAAAACAATTCAATAAAGAAACAAGCCGCCATCGGAACATTATAAGCACATGAGCAGAAAAACAAAAACTATGCTGCAACTTTTCACCAAAATCTGCCCTTGACCCATTTTGAGCAGGCCTTAAATGAACACTCCATGTGTTAAGTGACCTAGTAAGCCCAACTATCATTCCCAAAATCTAATGCGATGTTAACATTTTCAAGCTCAAAGTCGAGCTATACTTATAAAGGACCCTTTAAGCCGTACCATAAGGAATCCAAAGCATTCCAAAGGTTGTACATAGTGTTAACCAAACAACGCTCCATCGTAATTTTTCACTTGTCAGGAAATGGCAAAGACGTAATCCGTTATCAAGAAAATCGCACATGCCCATATCAAGGGCGGCTCGGAACATATGTATACAGATTTGAGCTCACACCATAGGTTGGAGCTAAGCAAGTCAACTCCAATTACCCTCAACGCAATGTTAGACATACATGGCAAGCTGAGGCCACTTAAACAGAGCTCCAGCAATTTTCGCACTTACAGCTGAAACTTAACCTCTATTCTTAGAGCAGTATCATACTAACAATGCACAAGCGGACTACACAAGTCAACCCTAAGGATATAAATGGCACCTCGGGCTAAATATGAGGGGAAAGCTCATCACACTCTTATTGCTAAATAGGAGAGGCTTAGACATCGTCTACTCCTCAGGTCAGAACCATGGAGCATATTCACATTCAAGTTTCCTGCTCCTATTTCAGATGTTCCCACTCAAATTCAGAGGTTCCCGCTTCAATTTCAAACCTCCTGCCATTACTAGAATTTAGCCACTAAAACTATAGTTATCTGCCAAAGACGCATCAGCAATCCACACATAACAAACTAACAATGCAGATGGGTGACAATGGCAAGATCCAAAGGTGGAGATTAAAATGACAAAGGAAAAGAGATTATGATAGTCTATGTGCATCTTGACACTATAATAGGAGAGACACTGCAATAAGAAGGGGATCCTTTTTTAGGAAAATAAAAATAATTGTATCTTCTATTTTTACTTTGATCCACGTAAAGTTGTATCAAGGAGAAATATATAAACAAAGATTTGACCCGTGGACATATGATTTCGAAAGAATCCGAACCACGTAAAATTCCCATGTCTTTTATTTTGATGCATTATTTCTTAAATACTTAACTTCAAATCCCTCTGAACTTTGATTTGTTAGTAGAATATAAACCTAATTTGACATTCTGATGAACAGTTAGAGTGCAACTACCTAGTTGTGTAAGCTTCTAGTGACACAATCACCACTCAAAGGCAAATTTAATATCATTTAATTTGTTAATTCCAAAATTATGGAAGTAATTTAAGCTTCAATTACTCTATGATCATTTGAGGTGTTGTGAGACAAAAATTTCATAAAAATTAATATATATTCATAAGTAGTTATAGTCTACTTCGGGTAGATGAAGCATATCATATGCGAACGTGGAGTAGAGACAACTGAGTAAAAATGAAAAGACATAACATGTAATGGAAGGCAATCGGTATAAACTAGTGTTATGTACAAAACTTATAATTTACCACTTACAAGAACATTATTCCAGCCCCCTCCTTATTACAAGTCATATGATAGTTTTAAAGGGATGGGTAATGGTACAAAACAGGAACAGTGGAAGGATATGTTTCCTAATGCATGATCGGCACTGACAAGAACACTAAATATTGGAAGTGTAAACTTTGTTAGTAACTATATGTTTATTATACTTTACTATTCCGCTGTATGTTTATATCGATGTGCTATGATATGCCTTTGTTTGTTTACTTAAAGGATACCAAACCAATGATCCGTACTTCGGTGGACTTGTGTTTTTGTTTTAGCGAAAATTCTAGCCTAATGGGGTGCGGGTTGTCACATCGATTCACTCATTGTCATTCAAATCAATCTTCTATTTTTGTAATATTTCCACAATTCTAGCACTTTGAGTCATCTTTGATGTTGATTTTCTAAAAAGATAAGTAATATCTACTTGTATCAGTTTAGCTCGTTCGATTTTTTTATTTTTCAATGCTCAAATATACATTTATTTCTTTCGTTCCATAGGTGATAGGTTGTCGTCACCAGGCAACAAGATGCTAGTTTACCGATCTGATCTTTGTTGGAGAACTCGCTTTTGATCATGGATATCTCATCATCATTGCTGAGGGGAATATCACTATTTGTCATTTGATTGAGTTTCAATTTAATAAGTGTCCATATATATATCTGCTATACCTACAAATGAAAAATAAATATTGGCAGTTTCTAGTTGATCTTCACACAGCACACAATTAACATCGTAATACATCCCTATTGCTGTAATTTGTCTTTTATGTTTATTCAACCCAGTAGAACCCTATATGCATAATAAGACATCTTCTTACTGTTGATATTATTCAATACCACTGAGCACCAGTTATATTAATCATCTGCTTTCCTGCAATGTTGCCACGTTTGTGAAAAAGAAAATGCATGTTGTCCACACTATTCCTAATAATTATGAATACCATCTGATTGAATTTTCACTTGATTGATGAATGTGCTGCTCTCTTTTAATTTTGTTAATCTAGCAATATTCCACCGGCCATCTTAAATTATATAGGAGACTGGAGCATTTTTGTGTTCACTTAGATAGTATCTTTCCCAACCCAAAATGTCCACAAGACTTTTGCAATTTATCCATAGTTTAGTCAATAAGAGAGTGTTACTACCATTGACTATCACTCTTCTTATGCATTTTAAACTTGTAGCCCTATGCTTAATCATGTTTTTTATTGTGTATGTCATGTTATTATTATATTGAAGTTGCCATAAGTTTTTTTGTTTGCAGTACCTGTTTAGTATCCACTTTGACCACATGCTGTTTCTGAAGTATAATTGCCATATTAATTTTAGACATGCAGTTGTATAGAGGTCTACAAAAATTTTGAGTCCAATCCCTTCTTCATTCTTTGGTCTACAAAATTTAGTCCATGCAATTTTATGTGTCTTACTTGCCCAAAAAAATCAGGACATAGGCTGTCTATTTTAAGTATGGTATCCATAGGCATATGATACACCATTAACCAACAAAGCACCATTAGTGTGATGACAGTCTATATCAACTCGGCTCTGCCTGCCATTGGAAGTAATTTACTATCCCAATTGTCAAATCCACTCATTATCCTCTGAAACAAGTTGTTGCATTCTGAATAGTGTAGGTAGTGCGTAGATGGGAGAACACTCAAATATTTAACTGGTACTTGGGACTCCTGGAGCTACAAAATTTTAATATTGAACTCTTATTTTGTCAACTAGTACTAAAATAGATTTTGGTTTCCATCTAATTTATATATAGACCTCATGCCCCTCCTATTCGTTGAGTAATGTGTCTTATTGTTTGTGCACTGTTATCATCGGCTATTGCAAATAACATTATATTATCAGCATTGAGTAAGTGTAAGATACCTGGTTGTGTATTGCTGATGGGGTAATATCTTTACTTCTGATTGCTGATTCTAATTTAAGGGACATATCCTCCATTTCTGTATAGAAGAGGTAGGGGAGAAAGGATCCTCCCTGTCTTATACCCCTATTAGAGGAGAAATAACCATGTGGCTCCCTATTTATACAAGAATAGAGAAGCAGGTGTAGTGATGCACATCTCTACTTCTCTATCTCTATCTCTACTTCTCTACTACTAATAATGAAAATTTCTTGAATAGAAATTCAACCGTGTCTTTTTGAAATACCAAAAATACCCCTGGAATGTATAATCCAAATTACATGTAGTTGCAACAAGCCGTTAATATTCTCAGCAATGATCACTGTTTTCTTCATAAGCTTTTGGAATGAAATTATAAAATTTAAGTAATTTTGTTGTCAGATTATAGTCATAGATGCTGCCACAAACCTAGGTGAAACATTAAATCAAACATCAAATAACCATTTTTCTAGGCAATCTAAGTTGAATATTAGATAGACTATGATTTCCAGTTACCAAACTACTAAATCAAGATTAACATTTGTAATGAAGATCATTTTATTTAAGACAAATCTGATATAAAATCGAGCCACATGTACCTGATTCATATTTTCACCTCTAGGAGTTGTTGTAACATGATGATCATGGGAAACCACAGATTAAATTATTGATGTGTAAAATGCATACCTAAGCATTAAACGTAATCAAAGGTAAGAAGAGGAGGTAAAGGCAATTGATATGAATGACTAAACTGGAATGCCTAATTCAAAATACAAAGTAAAAGAAAAGAACGTAATGATATTCAGTGATCGTAAACCAAAAAAAAATTGTCTTCAAAATTAATAACCACATAAAAAATACCTGAAGCAATGAAACTGATTAAAGCGAAGCAAATCTATGTTGTTTTCTACACATGGAATGTATATTAGAAAAAGTTTAGTGCATAGGACGCTGAAATCAGAGTCGATTAATGTCGATAGATGAACAGAACTAAAATTAAATTGGAAATTAGACGTTCATTTAATTATGATGGTTAATTTGGAAAGATAATACCTACAGGTCGTATTTGGACCCGTAAACGCAAGCAAAAGATCGAAAAGGGATTGAGATGGAAATCCATTTGTACTGACATTGTTAAAAATTACAACATTAAGTGCTGATTGATGACGAACAAAGAGGAAATGATTTAGCTCGGTAAGTAGTTAGAGCAAAGGGAAAATAAATTTTAGTGAGATAATGGTGGCGATAATGGGACTCGGTCGGTTTTTGGTTTGCTAAACATTAGGATATGATGGAATATGAATCTTTTATTTTGAAATTAGGAAACATCAGTTCTGCCACATAAGCTTATTGTATTATATGTTTGTATTGATAGAGATTGTCATAGAATTTATTAATAAATCAAAAGCTAATTACCTTCTTAACCAACATATTAAGAATTTGTTTCCCATACTGTGACATTACAGCCTTGCACTCTTTGCTAAACACACTAGAGCCACCGATATTTTTTGTTGATTTCCATGATTGTTGACTATATAGAATATGTTGGAGATAATAAATACGAAAATTCCATATGCAGACTAAATTAATCAAAAAAAAGTTTAAGAATATGTATTACTTCTGACATAACTTCTCTAAAGTTCAGTATCATGCCAGAAATTAAGTTCAGAAAATGGATGAAAAAAGGATCAATATCATCATTAAAAAAAAACTAAAGATTGCGATATTATATGAAGAAAGGATGTGTTGGTCACCATATGATTAAATTATCATTCTTACATCACATTTTTAGTTAATTTGGATAGCTTTAGAGCAATCATAAACCGATGCCATCCTGTAGATCGAATGGTTGAAATTCTATAAATAAAAATAATACCGAAACATATTCAAGAAAAATATATGATCAAAAATAAATAAAAAATATCGAAACTATAAAATGTCACATACTGTTGGGCTAGCGATAAGCAATCTCATGACCCAGAACAATATCCTAAATAAAATATGTTTTTATGATTGACATTCAAAAAAATATAACTGTATCCTCAAACTTGCATGTTATACTGGTTAAAGAAAAATTAGTTACCAGTCTCCTTCCATCTATCAGTACATCTTCCATATTGATCGGCAACAATCATCAACGTTATGGTCGTTAACAAATTAGAAAGACTGTTTATTCTTATCTTTATCCTTATCTTTACTATTAATAAAGGGAATTAAATCAACATGATTTACACGGTGTCTTTTTGAAATTCCAAAATTACCTCATTCGTTAATGGAATCTCACCACCCTTTCCGCCCACCCACTAACGGAATTTTACTATCAATTTATCATCGATATCACCAACAAAACAACTTGAAATGTGTTGTGACTACAAAAATATTTGCACTTAAAACACAAATTCATTCAAGGTAAACATCTTTAGATATTAGATGCACGTGTGTACGTTGTATACTAGTTCTAATAAGGTGGATAAGTTAGGGAGGATAATACATTCTTGCTAGCATATGGCATATAAATTCTCCGTTCAACTTATCATATGCTTTTTGTAAATCCACTTTAATACAAAAAAATTTTATGCCTTTCTTATTGAAATTCCTTATAATCTCATGTGCCAGTAATATATTTTCTGTACTGTTTCTTCCAAGCATAAATGCATACTAAGATTTGAAAATTAAATAAGGCATAAGATCCTTTAACATATCGCATATAACTTTTGATAAAATTTATAGAGCATATTACAACAGGCTATAGACCTATACATTAGATTTTGATAATGTCTAGATATTATGTTTATTGATTAAAGGAAGAACAGAGAGAATTGAAAACAAACTGAGAATGATTTTTGTATTAATCAGAGAAAGACAGAATACACTTTTATAGTTATCTGCAATCTATTATATACAGGAAATCATAGTAATGGGCTGATATACATGGCCCAAGGCCCAGACCTGTTATTCTAACATATTACATATGTATTGACTTCTTCTGTAGTTGGTGAGAACGGTTCATTTTCTAACTCGCCCCCTCAAACCAATATTAGGGTTTTCATGGCAGCTTCTCCTTGCGCCGCCTTAAGAGATTGATGATTTTTACTCAGATCTAGAGCAAAATTGTACGGATCTGAGTGGTTCCTTTGGTCTAGAAACTTCAATTAGTTGTATGATCTACTGTTGCTTGCGTTAAAGTTCCTGACTTTTTTCCAGTGAACTTTGACGTTTCTTCATATTAAGCTGGATTTGTGAGAGTCACAACCACCTTTAGTTCTTCTCTGAATCTGATGAAGCTTTGCTTTGACAAGGCTTTGGTAAGTGTATCGGCCCTTTGGTAAGCTGATGGTAAGTGATTTACCTGCAAGTTTCCTTTTTGTATCTGTTCTCTGACGAAGTACAGATCTATCTCTATATGTTTTGTCCTTGAGTGTAATATCGGGTTTGCTGACATATATACTATACTTTGATTGTCACACCATAATGTTGGTTTGGCTTGCGATTTGATGTTTAGTTCATGTAGTAAAGACTGTATCCACATGATCTCGGCAGTTGCACTCGCAACGCTTCTGTATTCGGCCTCTGTGCTGGATCTTGAGATTACGGATTGTTTCTTTGAACACCATGACACTAGATTGTCTCCTATATATATGCAGTATCCTGTAGTTGATCTGCGATCATCTGGATTAGTTCCCCAATCTGCATTAGTATATCCAGTTATATTTAGATTATTGCTTCTCTTCATTAGCAGTCCATAATCTATAGTTCCCTTTATGTATCTCAATATTTTTTTTACTGCTTTCCAGTGATCATCTCTTGGTTCCTGCATAAATTGACAAACTTTGTTAACACTGAATGATATGTCTGGCCTTGTAATGGTTAAGTATTGTAAAGCACCAACAGTACTTCTGTATTGTTTAGTGTTTGTTATGTATTCTCCCCTGTTTTTAGATAGATATTGATGGCTTATCATTGGAGTAGGCTGAGGTTTGGCATTGTCCATCTTTGTCTTTTCCAATAACTCTAGGATATATTTTCTCTGACTGAGGATAATCTCTGACTTTGATTTCCTCTTGACCTCTATGCCTAGGAAATAGTTTAGTAGACCCAAATCTTTGATGGAGAATTCTTTGTCAAGATATTGAGCAAGACTTTTAATTTCATCCTCATCATTTCCTGTAATGACCAGATCATCAACATATATTAGAATATACACACTTGTCTTATTTTTGTTTTTAATAAATAAGGAATTATCCGATTTTATAGACTGATAGGCAAGATAAGTTAGTGTGGCCTTCAGTTTATCAAACCAGACTCTTGGAGCCTGCTTAAGGCCATATATGGCCTTTTTCAGTTTGCACACATGACTTGTATTTGGCCTGTACCCTTGTGGTTGCTCCATGTATATTTCTTCCTATAATGTTCCATTCAGGAAGGCATTATTGACATCATATTGTATGATGTTCCATTGATTATATAGAGCAATACTTAGAATAATTCTTATAGTGGTTGGTTTGACGACAGGAGAAAAGGTTTCATTAAAATCAAACCCATATTGTTGTGTGTAGCCTTTTTCTACCAGTCTTGCTTTGTATCTTGACACTGTTCCATCAGGATTATTTTTTAATTTGTATGTCCACTTGCACCCTATGATGTTTTTATTATCTGGTGGGTGTACAAGTTCCCATGTATTATTCTTCATCAATGCATTATATTCTTCATCCATTGCTGCCTTCCAGTTATTATCCTTTGCAGCTTGCTCAAAGTTTTCTGGTTCCTCTTGATTTGATGCAGCTGTGTATAATTTTGGTTTAAAGATTCCACTTTTTGACCTTGTAATCATTGGATGACCAGTTCTGTCCTGTGGTGATACATCTGTACTTGTTTGATTGTTGTTATCTTCTGATTGTACTGTTATGCTTTCAGCTTCTATTTCATCAACTGATTCTGTTTGATGTCTTGAATGTGCAGGAGTTTGACTGAGATAGCTGGGTAAGTTTGATGATTCATGACCTGGTTGGCTTGACATTGTGAGTTGTGGATCATGACCCTCAACAGTCCTTGCAATCTCCTCGGGATGGAGATCATCACTGTAGACAGGTATACTAGGTACATAATTCTTTGGATTCTGTATCTTTTGAGTTGTTTTAATACCTGTACTTTTAAAAGGAAAAACATGCTCATTGAACACAACATGTCTACTAGTTATAACTTTGCCACTTTCATCTAGACATTTGTATCCTTTTTGATTTGACCCATATCCTATAAAAGTACATGGTTTGGCCCTGAAACACAACTTATTGTTGTTGTATGGTATTATGTGGGGAAAGCACAAACATCCAAACATTTTTAAACTCTGATAGTCTGGCTTAACACCTAATAGCTTTTCTACTGGACTGATTCCTTTAAGAATTTTTGTGGGTAATCTGTTAATCAAATATACATCAGTATTAAAGGAATCAGGCCAGAACTTTAGTGGTAATGATGCTTGAGCAAGCAGTGTTAGTCCTGTTTCGACTATATGTCTGTGCTTTCTTTCTATTAGACCATTTTGTTCAGATGTATAGGGACATGTGATTCTGTGTACAATTCCCTTTTTAGCAAAGTAATTTCTAAGGGTTTTGTACTCAGTACCACCATCTGACTGAATAATTTTAACTTGATTGCCAGTTTTCTTTTCAGCTAATGATATGAAATGTATTACTGCATTATAAGCTTCTGATTTAGCCTTTAAAAAATAAATCCATGTATATCCAGAATAAGCATCAATAAAAGATATGTAATATTTATAACCATAGTCAGAATAGATTGGGGCAGGTCCCCATAAATCAGTTGCAACCAATTCTAAAGGTTTTGAATACTTGGTTAGTGAGTCATTGAAGGGTAACTTATGGCTTTTTCCCATTTGACAATATGTACATACATATGGTAAGGAAATATCATCAAACACAATTTTATGTTTCTCAAGTACTTGCTTCACAACATTTGTGTTTGGGTGGCCAAGTTTGTAGTGCCACAAATCAAACACACTTCCCTTTTCTTTAGACTGACTCATTTCACCTATATTACAACACCTCTGATTTCTCTCAGATTTGCCACTGTTTTTAAGATTGAATCTGTATAGTCCTTTGACTGCGTCACCCTGCAAAAGATTTTCATTAGTTAGTATGTCTTTAACTAAGCAGTAATCAGGATAAAATTCAAAGTATACATTATTGTCTTTTGCAAATTGTGACACACTCATAAGATTTTTCTTTATTTTTGGTACTCTCAACAAGTTGTTTAAATATAGTTGTCTTTTCCCATTAATACTGGTTCTTTCAGTGTGAGTAATGTTGACTAACTCACCATTCCCCATGCATATAGACTGTTTACCTCTATATTCCTTACTGCCAAGGTTTAAATTGTCAAGATTATTTGTTATATGATTGGTTGCTCCTGAGTCTGGGTACCAGCCTTCATCATGTATGTGTTCTGATGTTGTAGTTGTGCTTTGATTGACTTCACCATTGTTGTTAGTGTCTGACTGTATTTGAGCCATATTAGCACCAGACTTTCCATTTCCTTGATTATTTGGATTTTGATTTGGTACATAGTTGGCATTGAATCTAAAGTAGCACTTAACAGTAGTATGCACAATTTTCTCACAAATTTGACATTTAGGTCTGTTGTTGTTGTTATTCCATCTGCCTCTACCTCTGGATCTGTTTGAACTGCCTCCTCTTTGATAAGGTTGACCTTGCTTGTTTTGATTCTGCCCTTTGTTTCTTGAGTTGGAGGCATAGTTGATTGACATGTCTGTTTCTTGATATCTTTTATGATCTATTCTTGCTTCATGTGCAAGAAGTGTGGCATGAACAAACTGTACATGAGGTAAACTTGGTTGTGATGACACAACTGCAACAACTGCTTCATATTCTTCACTGAGTCCATTAAGGATACTTAGGACTTGCTCTGTTTCAGATACTTTGTGTCCTGCTGCTTCTAACATATTGCAGATGTTGTTGACTTGTGACAGATAATCTCTCATTGGCTGATTTCCTTTAGTAATATTTTGCAACTGTCTTTTGTAGTGCATGATTTTAGCAGCAGACTGAGTGTTGAATATTCTTTCAACAGTGATCCATATATCATTTGCTGATTTGCACCCTATAACTTATGACAGTAATTTTGTGTCAATTGATGATAGAAGCCAAGAACTTATCAATCTATCTTGCCTGTAAAATTTTGTGTATTCTTCATTACTGATCATCTTATTTTGTGAATCAGTGATGAATTTTGGAGGAGTTGGAACTGAGCCAAGAATAAATCCTTCCAGTCCATATCCTTGCATTGTTGTTTCAACTTGTAATTTCCATAAGAGATAGTTGTCTTCCTCTAGATGCACAGTGATTAGCTGGCTTTGAGGACTGATGACCGTTTTGATCAACTTCTCTGTTGCATCAGTGAACTGTTGTGGATTGTTGGTGTTGTCTGAAGTTGCTGAAGCATTATCTCCTTCAGCCATGATTAAGGATTACTATGACTGGTGCAAGAAATCAATAATTCAGAAGGTTTACTAATTCAAGATCTCTCTGTTACTGACAAGGACAGGTTAGTTGCAGCCAAGATTTAGATGATGAGCTTGTTTTAATAAATCTTGGCACGGCAATTACTTTTTTTTAAGTCTTTGACTGCTTTCTTGAATTGATTTTCTGATTTTATGAACTTTCTTGCAAAGAATTTGTTTAACTTTTGATGAAAAGCTTGTTGCAATCAGAAATCTAAATGATTTCCTGGTATGGTACCTGTTTTTCACAAAAAATGCAAATTCTATAATTAACCCAAATGATGAGATATAACCTGATGGGTTAAGATGCCTTCAAATGATGATATCTTTCTGATGAAGAATTGTGTGTTGATCTTATATCAAGATTACTGCCGTTAGGCTCCAAAGATTTGTTTTGAATTCAAGTGTTGATATTGTTGCCGCAAGGCTTGGTCAGCTCTGATATCATATTAGATTTTGATAATGTCTAGATATTATGTTTATTGATTAAAGGAAGAACAGAGAGAATTGAAAACAAACTGAGAATGATTTTTGTATTAATCAGAGAAAGACAGAATACACTTTTACAGTTATCTGCAATCTATTATATACAGGAAATCATAGTATTGGGCTGATATACATGGCCCAAGGCCCAGACCCGTTATTCTAACATATTACATATGTATTGACTTCTTCTGTAGTTGGTGAGAACGGTTCATTTTCTAACTCTATAGTCTGATATTTCTAAAGGTTTCTCGTTTTTTGGGACAAGAGTTATAAAATTATAGTTTAAACCCTATATCAGCTGTAAAATAAACATAGTTGATAGCTGAAGTCAACTCATCCTTAATAAGCTGGGTAGTTTGTAGAATTTGGATGAGAAACCATCATGTAATGTTGATTTTTCATCTTTAATTAAGAAGGTTGCATCTTCTACTTCCTATATTATGATGGTCTATAACAAATAGTCTCTTCCCAAAGCATTAATAGATGTTCTGCGGTTAATTTCTTCTTGCAGTCCAATTTGTTAACTGTCCCCATTATACTAATCTTGTGGTGCTTGATTTTGAAGAGTGCATCAAAAATAAGTTGTCCTTTGTCATTACATAAGGCTTTAATGTTGTTTATGCATTTTCTCGTCGACATTTTTGCACAAAAGAGTCTTGAGTTAGTATCCCCCTATGTAAGCCAACTAATTTTTTATTTCTGAATTGTCTGTATATATCTTTCATGCATTTTACCTTTCAATGAATTTCCAGCAATGGTAAGTTCCTCATAGGCAAGTGCATCTTTTGGATGATTATCTGTTGCAAGCAATTTTTCATTGTACTCTATTTCCAAAGTGGCCATATCTGGAGTGTCTTTCTGTCTTGTTTTATTCCAACGTTTCAAATTTTGTATAAATGTTCTCAGTTTTATCATAAATTTCTTTATATCACTTACCCAAGTTAAATCTGATAAGACGGATACTACATGATTTTCATAGCCTTCTACCCTATGTCAACTGTTGATATATCTGAAAGGTACTCTTTTTTGTGCACCTTGTTTTCTTATGATAGGATTATGATCACTTAGCGCTGATGAAGTGGCAGTAGCTATGAAATCTTGGAACTGTTGTGGAAAGGTATCATTAATTAGTACTTTGTTTATGTATGTGTCTGCTCCTTTCCTTCTCCATGTGAATTGACAACCTTGTATGCTTGTTTCAGCAAGGCCACATGTAAGCAAACGGTTTGTAAACCCTCTGAGATGAGAAAATGGGACAGTAGGTCCACCTTTCTTGTCCTTAGGGTTAAGCACATTATTGAAGTCCCCCATAAGTAGCCATGCCTTGCCTACTACACTTGCAAGGTTGACTAATTCTTGCCACAAATTTTCCTTATCAGAAAACTTGCATACACAATGGTAAACAACATCACATATCCACCTAAATTTTCTATTTTGCAAGTTAATTGTTGTATGGATTTATGTATTGTAGTTAATTTCCATACACTTTTTTGTCCCAAAGCAATATAATTTTTCCTTTTGAACCACAATCATCATTATGAATTAGATCCCAATTTTTATCCATTTTCAATAATAATGAAATCAAATTATCTGTTTGCAACTTGTTTTCCAATAAATCAACGATTGTTGGTTTATAGGATTTGAGGAGGAATAATATCTGATTTATTTTAAAATCAGCATTAATCCCCTTAACATTCCATGAAGTGAAACTCCTTTACCTAGCCTTCAAGCCCTTGTTGCTCTTTTAGGTGGCTATGTCCTGATTGTAGCTGAAGATGCACTTGTTTTAACCTCCTTCTCATATTGTGGATTTTTTGATACATATCTCTCACAAGTTGTGTCTTGGACTGGTTCTTTAGAGAGTTCAGTTATGTTTTCTGCTATAGAGTGCACAAAATGTGTTTCCTATGTAAACACCTCCGCTGCTAGGATAAATTCTTCTATTTCTATTAAATTTCCTGAATCAACATCCTCTTCAACAGAATCCGAGGTTAATCTTTAAAATCTATTACTGGTTGAAGTTTGTTTATCCATCTTTTGTTTTCCCTTTGCTGCATTATACTGTTGATAACTATTAGTGTGCTATTTACCATCTTCATTTCTGATTGGTTTTGTGTTGTTTGGCCTTTGTTGGTCATTGGAGTGGGAAGATGTATTTTTTCATTTGCTATGTGTGCATTATTTCCTTCTATTGTAGCTTGATGATAAGTACTTGCAGTTGTGGATTCGGGTATTGAATTGCTTTTTGATTGCCATGCTGAATGAGTTTGAACATGGAGCTTGCTGGTTTCCTTAGCAGTATTCTTTTGTTTGTGCACTAAACAATTATTAATTTGATGGCCAAACCGATTACAGAAGGTACAAATATAAGGTTTAAAATCAAAATCTACTTGCACATGACATACTTGTCCACTACTATTCTTTAACAGTCACTTGGTTTGGATATTTAGCTACAGTAGTGATATTAACAAGTATTCATGCATAATTGGTTCGTTCCATTGTTGCAGTTAATCTATTCGGTCTTATGAGGTGACCAATAACACAAAAGATTCGGCTAATTGCCTCTGAATCCCAATATTCAAGTCATAAGTTACCGAGTTTCACCTATACAAGTATCTCCTGATGTTTACCTTTGATGAGATCCATCCTTGAAGACTATTGCTTAATAATAATATACCTTGATTCAAATGTATATGGTCCTTTGGTTATAATATATGTAACTTAAGTAGATGAAGATAAGTGTAATAAAAAAAGACCAAAACTGTGTACTTCTAATTTGTAGTTATTTCCACTTTTCCAAACTCTGTCAATGTAATTTTTGAATTGGAAATAAATAGGTCTAGATACATACACATAATATATTAAAGTGTTTTCCCATTTACCACTAGATTTCTGCACTATTTCATCTGGTAAAAATGCATATCCATGTTATCTTCTGTACTTGGTTCTACATATGTCAGATTCATACCAATTTCGATCGAGCTTCCTTTAACCACATCAGAATAGGATTTAGACATAGATGAAGTAGTGTTTCTAGTAGTCGAATCTTTACTTGATCCGTTAATTTCATCATTGTCATGAAAATCAGATTATTCATTGTTTGTAATCATTTTCTCCCCGAATCGTCCACTATTTTTTTTCAATAACTTCAAAGTTGCATATATATATGTATGTATGTATATATGTATGTATATATATATGTATATATATGTGTGTATATGTGTGTGTATGTATGTATATATATGTATGTATGTATGTATGTATGTATGTATATATACATAGACATACATATATACATATACATACATATATATGCATATATATATATATACACACATACATACATATATATATATGCATTTATATTCCTGATATTCATGTGAAATTATAATATTCATATGTAAGTATAATATGTATTTATATAAAATAGATATAAATCTCAATATTTATATGTGTGTTTGTATTTAGTATTACACATGTTTAGACTTTTCATTATACCATCTTGTGATATTACTGAATATATACATGATATATTCGAATAAACATTTAGTTAAATTGATTAATATGATTAATAAATAAGTATAAAATAATTTTACATAAAATATGTTTTTATTTAATAAATAGATTGGATCTAATGTTAGCTAATAGACTTTATAGGCCCAATAAGATCCAAATAGAAATTTTTTTCAAATTTAACCATTTCACCCACTGCGAGACTGACAAGGCTCCTTCAATATTACATATATTCTTAAACTTATTAGAATGGCTCACTATATTTTCCTGATAAGGCTCCAACTAGATTCTATATCTCTTAAAAACACTAAAAGAGATGCAAGAATTTGATAATCATTTAATGGGTATTAGAATCCATTTACCATGTTATCATAACTTTAGGCATGCTTAACAAATTGCAGTCCCTATAAACGGTATGTGACACTTTACTTCGTATATAATTCCTAACTATATATTCATTTATTCCTAACTACCTTAGTGACCTTAAGCACGCTTAACAAATCATAAAGTACATTGAATACTCTAGACCCATCATTTCACGACATCCTAAGGGTAATTATGTATTCCTTGAGTGTGCTCAACAAGTTACATAATATTCTTACCAATTTAGGTATAATATAAACAACGCTATGGAAACTATATGGCCTGAGGTTGCTCAACAACCATACGTATGTATAATACTTTATTTATGTTGTAAAAGATGAAGAAAAACTTTATTTTAAATTCAGGATTTAAAATAATATTAACTGAGCATTATCGAAATTTTTAGGGAGATGAGTATAATCTAATGCCATCATATGTCTCTTTATCTTATGTGTATTTCCTCAAGTCTATATGGTTTCTAGTTCTCTTAAAAAACCTCCCTTTTTCCATTATACATATGTTATATGTGTGTGTGTGTGTTTGTGTGTGTGTTTTTTTTCGTTTATTATAACATTTATAATTCATTAAATTATGTGTGTGTATTATCTTTTTATATTAATTAAACCATTTAAATATAACACTTGTATTTATGTAAATTTAAAATAATATTAAATCTATTTATTTATAACCTTTATGGATACAAGTTTAAAACAAGTTTACATTATATTCATACCTTTATAAATTTTAATTTAGTTTAAAAAATTTCAAATTAATTAATTTATACCCTTTATAATTTTATATTTAAACCAACTTTAAACTCTCTATTTTTTATATTATCCAAATATGGATCAACCTAAGGTGCAAAATACATTTGAGCCTTCCACTGGGGAAATTCTTGAAATAGACCACTCACGAGCCAAGTAAAGCGCAAAAAATCGAGAGGATTTCCATTCATAATAACGATCCTTAATTATATTAACCTTCTCCTTAGTTAAACACATTTTCCTTAAACAATTATCTAGTTGGATTTTCCATGTGGCTCCCCTACATGTTGGTTAATTATTCATGTGAATACAATACGGACTCTGATATTATTATTATCAACTCTTGAATCATTGTAGGTCAGGCCCAAACTCCTTCAGGGATACCCAACAAGATCCATCAGACATAAGTTTTATGTGTAGCCTCTCAACTCACACACGACTTGTCAACTACTTGACCTAAGACATGTAGGGGTAAGAGCCAATGCTTCATCATAGTTGACACTACGATAACCCCTAATATCTACTTGTTATGATACCATTGTTGGAAAAGGGCCAGAAGTAGGGTAAAGCAGGGGAAATATGAAAAACCTCATTTTATTAATTTGCACTAGAGCTTATTTATATTTACATGAATATTTAGTTACACAAAGTCATATTTAGTGATCACTAATAAAAGAAAGCTTGTTATATGTATTTAATTATGCTATAATTTGATTATTTATTTTGTTTATTAAATTTATTGATTTGATTATCATTTAATTTAGGTTCAATTAGTTTTAAATTTAGTTTAGGGACTCACTACCATAATATAAATCTAAAATGTAATTAAATAAATTAAGAGATATATTAAATGAACAATTAATGAATGTTTTTATCATTAGGATTTATGATTACTTAGTGTATATAATATCTACAACTAACGCAATATCATATACACACACATATACATTTACACAAGCATAGTTATATGTCATTTATTGTATTTATTTATTTCAACCACATACATAAAATAGATATATTTTATTTATGGTCATAAATATCTATATATATATATAGTGTATAAAATGTTTGACTTATTATAATATGATTAGACATACACACATGGATATATATATATGTATGTATATATGTATATATGTATATATATTAAAATTTAAGAATAAATCTAACCTTATCCATATTAACATATATGTTTTATGATTTAAAATTTAAAGTTTAAATCAAATCAGAAAATCCTTTACTTTTTATTTGAGTTTGAATCCAATAGAAAAATCCTTTCCCTTTTATTTGTCAATTTATAACATTTATTAAACATACCTTTTGTTTGTTAATTTACCATTATCTAGATTACACAACCATTCTATTTTATATATTCAAATTATGATTATATATATACACATATAACTTTAAAATAACGTTTTGTTTAATATACAAATATGTTGACATATGGCCAAGCCATATTTATGTATGTATGTATGTACGTATGTATTTATATGTGTGTAGAGGATGGGGTGGTTTTTTCTAATTTATGTACTATATTTATATATTAATACGAAAATTCTTAGGTCATAGGAAAAATATTTTTTTGCCACGAAATTTAATAAATATAATTTGTTTTAATATATATATATATATATATATTAATACATACAAAAAATCCCTTTTTATAGTCGAAACAAAAATATGAACAAACATGTATATGTATAAATTATTTTATCAAAGGAAATGTGTACCTTATTTTGATCCTATTGTTTGCGACTCCTAGTTATTAACAATATCCTCTCCAAACTCCTAGTTCTTTTTCCTTGACTGCATATTTTAAATTTGTCTTCTAAGCTTCACCACTTTGTAACAATGAATGCTAGGGTTTCTATTGTTATTGTACATTTGTGAACTAGAAATGAGATATATTTATAGCCTCTCTTGTGCTATAGAATCAACATATGTCTTATCTTTCTCTTCATTCAATCAATATCCATTAAATAATTTACCAAATATCAATTAGAGCACATGTGACAATAAAAAATTGACTCCTTCTCCTCCGTATATGACCAATCTAATTATGGCAATTAATCCCATGATTTTGGGTCTAATCAATAGCATATATTCATTAATTAAATATATATTACAGCCCATATGTTTAATATATAATAGTAATATATTATTTTATTTTATTTGAACTCCCTAGGTAAATAATTGAAAGTCATAAAAATTAAGTACAACATTTCTATTGATTTTTTTAATTTATAATATTTATAAATTAGTTTCAAATTGGTTGAACTCGGAAAATAGCTAACAGTGTGGTTGTATCGACTCCCTCGTGTAAACTCGCTCCTCGATCAATATTTAAAGATTTTAAATATAGAATCGTGTAAGGAAATTACTAAGGTAATGTATTGGGCATAAGTTCAGTTGCTTATAATTTGTTTAGGTGAAATCAAATTTCTAATGTTTATTAAGCTGCACATTGTGCACATTTTCCTTTCATCATCACTATATCATTATGATATCTAGAGTTTGGTCAATGGTCTAAAATTCTAATAATGTCCCATTGTGTTGACCACTTTAAAGTCCTTGATTTAATATCTTAACACTTATCGATTAACTGATTTATTCTACTCATAGATTTTGACTTTAAGTTGACTACCAATTACGGTGATGCTAACCTTTTACAATAAAGGAGAAAAATCCTCTCTTTAGTAGTGTTCCACTTTAAGTAGTCAATGTATACCCAAATACGGTCGTAACATGATCGATGTGTCATGTGATTGACTATAATAAAAGTATAACCTAACTACTTAAGATCCAAACAACCCTCAAGTCTGGAGACTACATGAGATCTTCTATTTGGGTCTGCTGTATTAATCTAAAGAATCTCGTTGAGTCATTCTATGATTGTTCCTAACAGCCACAAGTACGTAACCCTTTGGTGTCCCCAATGGTCAATAGTAATTCATCGTCCATCATATCAAGAGTGTTACGTACAGTAGTCTCAATGGATGTATCATTATTCATTTCTCGATACAACTTGACTAGGGACATTTGAGGAATAAGTATTTGAATATTTATTCAAGACCAAGAGTTATGAACACATCTACAACCGCAATAGACAAATATGTTTTACATATACGTATATAATGCATATATCAAAAATAGTAATATATAATACAAACTAAAATCGGAAGATTACTTCATTTTGAAAAATATTCTTTATAAGAGTTAAGTTATATAATCAATTACATGATTGCCACTAGAGCGCACCCTTAACTCTATCAAAACGAAGAGTGCTCATTGTCAGGGTCATGCATAGTGTTACGATTATAACCCAAGTAGGCATCAATGAAGATTAATAGTTTGTTTCCGCTGGTTGGGTCCATAAGCTGAATAATGAAAGGCAATTGGAATTTTTCCTTCAGACGGGCTTTGTTTAGGTCTGAGCCGTCGATACATACTCTCCAAGTATCGTCGGGCTTGTAGACTAGTAAAAGGTTGGCCAACCATATTGGTATTTCAGAGTCATTGATGAATTTATTGTTGTAACACCCCTAATTTTACTGCATATCATTTAAAGTTGTAAACATAGGATTTGCTAAGTTAATTAATTAAGATTATCCCTAGTTAAAGTACCAAAGAGAATGGTTTAAAGAAATAAGGATTTAAGAACCTAAGTATAGAAGGGTAGAAAGGAAAGGGAAAACATACTATACTCTCCCCTATGCCTTATTCATTTCATTTTGTTCATTCTCAACCTAAAATGCAACTAAAACAAGGCCGACCATTACAAAGTAAAGAAGAAGAGAACAATCTAGAGAAGAAAAGAATCAAAGTAAATTTCATTATTTTAATAAGGATTAGAAGAAGAATAATACTACTATCTCATTGTTGGATATGTTTGATTCAGGTCTAAGTGTAAATCTAAATTTTTATTAAGTGTTTATCATGTATGCTGAATGAATATTCTTGTATATAGTTGAATGGTTATTATTTGGAATTGGAAAATTTTCTATTGATGTGAAAAAATAAGTTTTTATTATCTCCAAATGTTCCAAAATTTTGGTGTTCGAACTATTATTTTGGAGGTGGATTTAAATTTCATAATATTTGAAATTTATATGGATTTATTATGAATTTTCTAAGGAAGAAAATGTAGAAAATGATTAATTTTAGAATTTAATTATCTAAAATATGAAGAGCAATTATATTGGTCTGAAATTTTAATATGATGTTAAGTAAATATTGTTTTTTGGGGATTTTGGTGGATTTTTTCCAAGTGCTTAGAATTTGATATAAATTGCTTTATGCAAATTGGACTTGTTTGCAAATTAAAATGATAATATAATTTTGAGAAAATTATAATATGGGAAAAGCAAAAGAGAATTCTCCACTTTGGGTTTCTGAAAGAATTCTAAAAAGAAGTTAATCAACCAATGAGATTTTAAATAATATTATTGATTTGGTGAAAAGTACATACTTTTAAAGGCAAGGAAATAGTTTGCAAAGAAATACGAAAGTGCCATTACTGCCTGCAAATGATTTGGTTCTATCGAAATTATTCGTAAAGGCATCATCTTTATTACTCATGACGGCTCTATTTTACTCGCCTTTAAAAGCTTATTTTGTTCACGACAACTATCTTTTAAAGGCCTTCAAGTGTTTTGATTTACTCATGAAAGCTTCAATCTATTAGCTTGTAAAACCCTTGTTTATTTATCCAACAAAATATATGTTTTTATTTGCGCACGAAGGTTATATCCTTTTAGTTCATGACAGCTATCTATCATGATAAGTCATGAAAGCTATATTTTTTCACGAAAGCATTATTTTCTTATATACACTAATGCTACCTATTTTGTTTAGTCACGAAGGCATTTTTTACTAAAAGGTTGTAGAGGCTATGTTTTTATTTAGTCATAAAGAATACGCTTTTCTAAATGAAAGCTATGATTTAAATAAGGCACGATGGCCCTGATATGACACGATGGCAGTTTTTTGTAAAGGCATGAAGGCTGGTTTTCAATGGAACGGTTAGTCACGATGACTTCATCTTTATCAATGAAAGCTAAATTTTATATGTTACAAAGGCCATAATTTTAAGGCACGAAATCAAAAAAATTTGTAAGGCACGACGACACTTGTTTTTCGAAGGAAATGTTAGATGTGTATAAACTTGAAATGGATTTGCCTCTATAAATAGGGCTATGTTTTACTTAAGCAAAAGGAGGATTTTGTTAAGTATTTGAAATAGATTTGAAAGGAAAGAAAGATTATTGTAGCCTATTTTTAAAAGAGTTATTTATAAAGAAATTGTTACTTGAATAAGTAATTTTTGGTTATAAATTGGCTGTCACATTGAACATATATTTGAATGATTATTGACATGTTATATGTTTGTTTAGCATATTGATCAGTTACTATTGCATATGATGAACTATTGGTATACACATAATTAATGAATGATATCACCAACGTTTAGACCTTAGGAATTTGGAAACCGATGACCAGTTAGGGTTATTCCTATAGTGGGTATGGTTAGACTTAAACTCCTGAGTGAGTATAATTGCATCCAGAAGATCGGGAAAATCAAGTTGTGTTAGGATGCCTTAAACTAGTCAATTGACTCAAGTTCTTTAAATATCTTTTGGAAAACCCGATTTAAATGGAGACTTCGGGATGGTCGCGCCCTATCCTCCAACCGTTAAACCTCTGGTTAGCCAGGTCCGCATTTCCAATGAGTATGGCTTTCCTATTAAGGTTAAATTTTTGGAGTTATGCATCTGAAGGAACTCGTAGCAGTTTGCTTACCTATATTTTCTCCTACCATTCTTAGGAGACTATTGGTATTTTCCCTACCATTTTTAGGAGACCATTACTATTTTCTCCTACCGTTATTGTTTTCTCCTACCATTTTAGGAGACCGTCGTTATCTTTTCCTACCGATCTTAGGAGACCGTTAGTATTTCTTCTGAATGAAATAGAAGTCAATTAGATTACCTGGTATCTTTTGGCCCAAGTCAGCCAATAGCTTTTTAGTTGCTTGAGAAAACTAAAATAGGTTCATGGTGATCCTGGGAAAACTATGTCATTAAATGGACCATTCATGGTATTGGGTAGTTTTAGGAATGTGTAACCCTCGACCCTTGTGAATGACGGACTATTTATTTTAACCCATACATGCATGATATGATATTAACGTTATGATTATATGCTAATTATTTTGAATGCATGATATGTTATGGATGACATATTGTTTGTTATGGTGTTATTCAGGGGAACCCATTTTGCTTAGTGGCGTGGTCTCACTAAGTACCTATATTATGGTTTCGAATGGAATGATATTATCTACACCATATTTTTTGTCTGACCCAAAGTTTTTGATTTCTCTCTAAACCCTCGGATGCTTAATTTGGAATTAAGTAGGCTGATAGTAGGTCATTTCAGGTTTTGATAAATAAGCTTCTGAAGATTTACAGGAGGAAAGCTACTAATTAAAGTTTATTTTCATTAGGAAGTAGTTTAACTACTTTTTATGGTTGTTGTATGTAAATAAAGACGAAAATTATAACCATTTAAGTAGTTAAGACTCTGATCATCCAAGAAGGCATCTTCATATGTTTCTCTTGGGACTATATTCGTAATCATTATTCTTTATATGAACGACGTAGTCATAGGGTTATGAGATTAAATTGTAACAAATTTGCAAATTAATGAATGAAATTGTTTTGTGAAAATTTGTAAGTTCTTGTGCTCTTGATGTTAATGACACAATAAATGATCTCATTTTTTCACTATGAAATAATGCTATGGATGACTGCAACATCACTAGTATCTATTTTCGAGTCTCAAAATGAGGATGTTACACTTATTGAGGAGCTTCTCGACCTCTACTTTTAGAACTTAATAGCTTTCAGGGTTGCGCAGACTTTTTTCTTCGTGATTGGATGAGCTTTGGGGACGATGCTAAGAACATTCCATATAACGAAGGGTTTAATGTCGGGAATGTTAGCATACCCATAGGAGAATATGTCTATGCTCCGTCTAAGGAAATTTACCAATTATTTTTTCACACTCGGATCCAACTCTGCGCTAATTTGAACGTTCTGAATTTGGTTATTGTTGTCTAGGATGATGTATTTAAACTTTGTAGTCGGACCGCAGTTTGGGTTGGTCCCACTATACGACTTCTAATGGCTCCTTGTTATCTCTCCCCACACTAAGCTCTAGATTATTTTATCCAATGGATAGATAATGTGTTCTATGAAATCTTCTCCTTGGAAAGATGTCTGCACTATAACACGAGGAGTTAGATCTCTCCCCGTTCTCATAAATGAGTTGTCGATGTTGAAAGGGTTGGTGTAGTTGTTTTGCTGGTTCCCTCTTGCAGGTTGGGATGGGCTTATTCATTCCATATCGCGATAAGTTCTTGGGTTCTGGCCTGGTTAGCAAGGATAACTAGATCTTTAATGTTTCTGACTGAGACCCTAGGACAAACAGGAGCATTGGCGGGCTCTCGTGCTCTCTCGGGAGTGGACGTGTTGTTTGAAGCTGTTGGACTTGTTTAATTTGATTGATGACTCCAACATGGATGGGAGTGTTAACTGGCACTCACATCCTCTCAGAGTTCTAGGCTTGCTTGGATCTGGCATGAGTTATAACCTCTAGGTAATTTTTGATTGCTTGTCTTCAACACGAGTGGGAACTTCTAGGAGCTATCGCCCTCTCTCGAAGGAAGTTGAATTATTGGGCTCTCCCCCGATACAAGCTAAGGCACTTGAGTGCTATCAAACCCTCTCAAGGTGGCTACTATTGATGGTTCCCACTACCTCTTATTAGAATAGAAGTATTCCTTTTTAACACCCCGTAAGTGTTATCATTTAATAAAGGGAAATGAGGTAACTTTATATAAAAAGGGCACAAATGTAATTTTTATCAATGAAAGATGACAATATTTATACAATTACGAAAATTTGATATTTCTTATCAAGTTTCACTATAAGAAACACTTTAATTAGATTAAGGGATTGAGAGTTATGGTTGAATCCATATTCAATTTTAATTTGTGCTAAGTTAGGGTCAATAGAGTAGTTAGTGCCAAAGTGGACATAAATATAGTCATTTAGTTTATGAAACCACGAATTTTCATCACTTCCCACTCCTCTTTTCAATTTGAACGAATGAACCCATTCCTTAAACCTAAATCCCAAATTCCAAGAGTAATACAGAGTTAAATTGAATTCTTTTTAGGGCCAAAGATATTAATGCAATAATGGTTGCATGAAGATATCAAATTCGACTTGACCCATGGAGATTGGAGCCTAGGGCATTTTTGCACATCAGAATGAAAGGAGATGCACTTTGTTTGAGAGTTTTTCTTGGTATTTGGTGACTAAGAAAATGTTAAGATGTATAATATTAAAAATGCTTGTATTTCATTGATTATGGCCTAATTTAGGTTAGTGGCCTTGTTTATCATGATATAAATGTCATAGTACACCTAAATTTGGATATTGGCACTTAGATTGGTGCTAGGAAATGTGAACTAGCCTTTAGGGATAATTTGTGACCTTGAATTTATGTAAAAGGGAGAAGATGAATAAGCCATGGTGAAGTTAATAAACTATAGATTGATTAGTTCTTTGTAAAGTGCTAGTAATGATGTATGAACATGAATATGTCATGGTTAACTCAGTTGACATGATAATGAAGGTGTAATCATGCTAACAATGCATTGATAATTGTTGTATTAATGTCTTAGTGAAAATGTAACAACCCGAAATTTTCGATCCCGAAAATTCCAGATAGTTAGGAAAAGAAGAAAGAGATAGAAGAAGAAGAAACAGAAACACTACACAGATTCTCACATTCGCAGCGGATCAAAATATAATACCAAACAATAACAGTTTACAAAAGAATACTGTATCAGTTGATTACATTTTTATACACCCGAGTTACACATATACTCAAACACTGGACATATACAAATCAACATGTCTCAGATAAACAGAAATATATCACAACGGAAACACTCCATACGTTCCTGCCATTCAGCTCGTCTCCTGAGCTCCAGAACGTCCTTACCTGAAAATTCGTAATACTCGGTCTGACCCGAGCATTACATCAAAGTAACACCCGGGTCAGGCTGGAAACCAACGTGAGTAAACCCATCTAACATGGAATACAACAGCATAAAACTTACACAAAACCCGGGGTAACTCGTATCAATTTACAAATTAACAATTTGTTATAGATATCACTTATTTCACACATCAATTTCTAAGTACCAAAACTTAGATTAAATGGTCCAATTCACTTAAATCATACCATACCAGCCTATTGATTTCACATATCAATCTATAAAGAATCGAAGTGGTTTCGGGGTATTAACTGATACCCGACTCCGGTCTCTTCGAATCCAATGTCATCTTAACCCAAGTTATTCAAGTGGTTAAAATTTTCAATACAGGATGTCATTTTACATAGTAAATCATCATAGATAACCACATTATCTCTGTTCAATCCAACATATCATAAAACATTTCATTTCACAAAGCATCACAATCACATATCAGGGATAACAAATAATTCAAGGCATTCAATAGAATCCAAACATCCATAAGTAAGACCAATTAATTATCTGATTAATTTAAATCAGATTAATTACTTATGAGTATTTTACTAATCCTGGTTAATTAATATTAATTAATTACAAACCAATTTAATTAATTAACCTTTAATAAACTAATTTATCTTTAATTAATTTTCCTTAATTAATTAATATTAATTATCCTTAATTAATTACAATAAGTGATTATCCCTAATCATTTAATCAACTTTAACCATTAATTAATTACCTTTAATTAATTATCATTAATACATGGATTAACCAAAGACGTTTAAGTTAATCATAATTGAAAACACTTCCTTAATTAACTATATAATTCAATATTAAATCTATTTAAAATAGACTTTTAAAATAAAGGTTATATATGTAAAAAAACATTTTTTAAAACTAAATAAATTTGAAATAATTTCTTTAAAGACTTAACCAATCCCAAAATTTAAAATAAAACATTTAATCTTTAAAATTTAACCTTTGAAACTTGTTTGCAACACTTGTTACCCACTTTTATTTTTGAAGGCTTGTTTATTTTCAATTAGCTTTGGAAACTTGATTTCTTTCATTTTCTATTACTTTTAAAATATGCATTTCTTTTATTTCAAAACTTATTACCCGAGCCCAGGCAAAATTTTCCCGATCATTCACACTAGCCAAGCCTCGTGCAAAACTTCGCATCGACTCGACTTCGAGTCCAACCACCATCAATCTCGAGCAAGAACCTGAGAAACCCTTTCTTCTTCCCCGATTCCAAAACCACCCAGACACAATCACGTGCACATGTACGTGCACCATCACTCCGGCCATCACTAATCGTCGCCGAGTCCCCCAACAAGTCGCCTACGACCCTAGTAGCTACTCCGACCACCCAAATCGCCTTAACAAAGTCGAACTCGAAATCGAGCTAGTTGAATCAAACCTGGAACAAAACCCAAATTGACAAACCACCTCGCCGCCGACGAACCACGCCACCAGAACCTCTGCAATTCCATACAGAGCAACGTCACACCCCTAAGCCTCTATCCCCCTAGGTACGATGACCTGGATTGCCTCAACAACGACGAAATCGACTTGAGAACAACATCTACTAAACTTGCTTTTAAACCCTACATCACCTTCTATACTTCACCATGGTGATCGAGAATTTCACCATGTATTTTTCCTATGACCATCAACCAACAAGTGACCTCTGGCCAAAACTCCAAGGCTAAAAACTCCGCGATCACCGAAAATTGGCAAAATCCCAATTTCCGATCATCTCACCCTATCTCGATCCAATCAAACTTAAAATTTGTGATAAGATGATCAAAATTCATCATTTTCAAATTCGAAACAGGTTAAATAATCAAATCGTGTAATTTAGATGATTGATTTTCTGACTTAAATTGATCCACACTGTTAATTCTTATTTTCGAAATCATTACTATATTTATATACTTGAAATCATTTTTTTAAAATTGATATTACATTCACACAAACATTTTCCCTTCAAAGATCAAAGCCTAAAATTGTCTAGATGGGAAGATATAAATTTATTTAGGTTGTTTCTTGAGCCTGTAGAACATAACAGAGATATGCATATGCATATACATTGACATGCATACATACATTCAATGTTTTAATTTGTATATCCAAACAAAAATGTATTTCTACATCCATACAAAGCACATTCCAAGTCATTATTCTTATCCATCATCAGAGACATAAGAAAATAAAGAAGGTCTAGTTTAAAAGTGAAGTTTACTCACTTGAAACAATTTTGAACAAAGAAAAATCTTGCTTTTGAAAACTGCTAGCTGGAACCCCTTTGATCTACTTTATCTCCTTGCTTAATTGAATTGTTGTTTAGTTGAGTTGAAATTAAGCTTCAGTTGTAAGCTATTTTCTGGTATGCTAAGTTTTGTAAATGAAGATGAAAATAGAAAAGTGTTTTCAGGAAATAGGTATTAACTGGTACAATTGTTTTCTATTTGGATCAGAGATTTTTCTATCTTTACAGGCAAGATTTTATAAAACTGAAATGATTTTGAACAATTCGAAATGACCTAATGTTGTGCTAGCATTAAATGCACATGTCCTTAATGTTTACATCCTTATCTCGTTTTATCTATGTTCATAGATTTTTCTCTATACTTTAGCTAATTCGAACCCAAAAATATAAAACAAAGCAGAGGTATATAATAGAAGACATGCTGCATCATCTTGTACACGGCAAGCTTCATTCATTTTTTTATTTAATTTTCTTTGGTCAGCACTTGTTTGACGTGATTTGATTTTTGTGTGACTTTGATTAAAGATTTTATGTGCTAGGCTTTAAATGCTTGTCTCCCTATGATGTTTACATACGCTCTCATATGTGCATATACTGTGCATATGTCTACAACCTAATTTTGTCCTGCCTTGTCCTATATATATATGTTTATTCATACAGTTAACCTTGTCTCCTTGCATACATCCATACACACATACTTCATGTATATACTTATATATATATATGCCATGAATATGTTCATTTGTTTACACTTATTTATGTTTACATGCTTTTCTTGCATATGTTATCATTGACATATATATGTTTTCATATTTATGCAACTTCCTATATTTTACTTCATATAGGCATCTATACATGTATTCACCCACACAACACTTATGTAAACATATACATATATCTATTCATATATGTTGTTGTCATTATATATGTATATGCTCACATTTTCACTATTTAAATATGTATACCTACATTTCTTGTATTAGTCATCATATACACACATACATATTCACTCATATACTTATATATATATATTAATCATCCTAAGCTCGTATGTATTTCTATTCATATACAAATATATTCTACCTTGAATTTCAATGATGGAGTTTTATTTATATGTATTTTACCTTAATTTAAATCGGGAGTCTCTATATATATTGTTATTTATTTCCTATAAGATTTATCATATCCAGAGGTTCTATAATTTATTATATATTATAGTTTCAAATCAATTTATAGATACAAATATTTTTATCTTCTAAAAAAAACTCATTTATTCGACTATCAAAATTAATATCCCAATGATTTAAATTAGTTAATCACCCAACTAATAGACGTTAAAAATCCGGGTTGTCATAGAAAAGTTTAGTAAATATGAAAATAAGAGATAATGATATTGCGGCCGATGTAAAGTGTCCAAATATGTGTATAATTTATTAATAATTCACATAAGAATTTTAATTACGTTTAAACAATATACAATGAAGTGCATATAAAGTTTGGATGAAAATTTTTTTGAATCCTCGGTGAAAACCAGGTTAATAGTAAAAGATCGACTTTTGTAGCCAACTTGTCTACTGTTCAAAACCACCAGTCGATTTCATTGCAAATAAAAGGGTTTAATTGAAAAATGGTACCAGTCAGAAGAAATTTGGTAGCCAATTGGCTGAATTTATTTTGTTCAATCATTTGAAAGGAAAGGAGAATTATTTTCCCCAATCAACTAGTCGAAGACAGTTCTGATAACCTACTATAAGACCAGCCTGAACTTGGACCCTAAAAGGGCTTATACAAATGGTTCGAGGTGCTTTGTACAAATTGTGTGATAATGTGAGGACGTGATACACTATATTATAATGTAGTATGAGGCGACCTTAATTTCTACGAGTTTTGTAACATTTATGGTATAATGAGCGAGCTAGACGTTATTAGAAGCACCGGTATGACTGGTTAGTTACTATCAGGCCCGGCCCTAGGGTAAGGCTGGTAAGCCGGCCGCCTAGGGCAACGGGGAGGAAGGGGGCAACAATCTGGAGGGGAAGGGAAACAGTCTTTGCTTTTCGATAACTAATAAGGATTTAGAATAAAAATAATTCAAATAGTTGTGTATCTCAGTTAGGCCTGTCAATATACGACCCGACCCTTTAACCCGACCCTTTCCAACCCTCTTTCAACCAAATTGGGTCTGACCCAACTTATATCTTTTCAAACTGGGTCAAAACCCATTTAACCGAAAAATAATTCTACCGACCCTTTTTAACCCGTTACCCATCCAAAGCAGCAGCAACGATTAGGTCTTAAAACCCTAAATATAATCTCTCAACAACGATTCCTTAGATCCACTCCACAATGGTGGTTCTTTTTGGCAAATATTCGTTCAGATTTCATTTGTGAGGGAAACTAAAGTAGACAATTCCCATTATTTTTAATCTTCATTTTTTTCTACTCTCTATTTACGAGGCTAATCTAGATACCAAAGCTATGAGGGATTTAGGGGTTTTAAGTCTCACTTGGGGAGAATGGGATGCTTCAATGTTTGATTTGCAACCTCAGATTGTGCTTGGAGTGGATGTATTTTACAACGCATCCGATTTGAATCAACTCTTTGCTACTGTAGCTTTTTTCCTACAAAATTCACCTGTCAATGTTTATAACTGCTTATCACATTTACAAAATTATCAAGTATAATGGGCAGTGCATGAACTGATCTAGCTGTAATGTTATGAAGTAGAAATGAGAAATGTTCATGATTCCATATCAATGCAATGAGGAGATATTTTATTTCTTGATAAAATATGTAAATATTAATCTCTTTTCCTCTAGTTTAATCTTATTTATGTGAATCTTAGCTGGAAAGCTTAAACTAGTTGACATATAATGTCCAAGTAATGCATGATAAAATACATCAAGCTAAGGCCATGCATGTCAGCATTTTGGAGAAAGCATAGGTTGCAAATCCATGAATAAAACATTTTCAGACCTAAGGCATCACCTTAAACCTCATTTTGCAATTGCAGGTAAACATACTTATCACTTCCTTTTGTTCTACGCTAGCTGTGTCATTATGGGATATATATCCCTGCTTGTGCAACATGATTTTATAATGTACTTGGTTGTTCCAGCACTAATGTGGATTTTGTATTATTTGGTGCACTTTGAGCTATATGCAGTTTTCATGATATTTAGTGTTGTTGACTTGTTTCCATGGTATTTAGTGTGGTTTTCATATTGCATTGTGTTGTTTTTGGTTTAATGCCTATAGCATACACGCAATTGGTGTAGTTTTATGTTTTCAATTACATGTTGAGCAATCTGAACAGTTTGTATAATCTATTAAAATTTTTGCACAGGTTAGTTTTTTGTGTTTTCTTAAAATGGGTTGAACGGGTTGACCCATATATAAAACGGGTTGGGTCGTATCGACCCTTCTAGTAAATATTCAAATGGGTTGGGTCATAAAATGGGTCGGGTCGATTTTGATCCGACCCATTATAACCCGACCCGACCCATTTGACAGGTCTAATCTCAGTGGTGTTTGGTTTCAGCTTTCAAGCAAGCATCCCAAGTACCAGATACCGATCTTCCTCAATTTTACTCATTTTTTGTACTTCGCATTTTTTAAGTTTTCTGCTTTGCCTTGGACAACCAACTACATCGGGCCGGGTCTGGTTACTATAGGCATCACGATCTACTTATACTTGGTATAGGGATCATAGAGAGATGGAGACGACCATCTAAATGTTCAACATAGTTGATTAGTAATTCAGTTATTTAGTTGGTCGCTTGGCGTGTTGGGAAGATTGGATCGTTGATTAATCTCTATATGTTCCTGTTAGTGAACTAAATGTTGGAGGTAAGACATAGTATTTGATTGTAAATCGTTCCATCATCAAGATGTTATATATTACTATTTATCTTGATGTTTTATATGCTTACTTGATTTGGGTATCTTCGCTTTGGGCAGATCCTACAAGGGTTGCATTTTTGCTGTAATATGTAGCCTATATAGATGGCATATATTATGTAACCTTAACAAGTTTGTCACCGATATACTATATTATGGTGGACCAACTTGATAGATATAGGTGACACTGTTTTTGATATACTAACTGTAGTATTAATCCATAACGATCCATAACGATGTTTATCGACAAGTTAATGTTGTATACCTATCGATATTTTTCACTAATGCAGGCATATGTATGATCGCCTCAATAATTCTTTTTTTGTGTCTATCTTTTGATAAGCTGAAAGGATACTAGGGGAGTGCATAATGCATGATGATGAAAGTGTGACTCAATAATATTATGTTGTCTACTTCTAGTATTATGTATTTATGTTGAACCACTCGTGTATCACAGTTTTTTGTTGACTTGATGTATTGATACTTAGAGCATCTCCAACAGTTTGGAGTGCGGATTTGAGAATTTCCGCACTCCAAAATGTTGGAGCCCTCATTTCTACAACAGAAATGAGGGCGGGCGCCTGTTGAACAGGCGCCTGGACATCAGGCGCCTGTTCAACAGGCGCCTGGTTAATGCGCCTATATCAGGCACATTTTCCCCCATTTCCTCTCATTCCTCCCTCTTCTCAACCTCCATTTTCAAAACAACTTCACGTCCAAATGCCGCCCCGTCCGGTCAAAACCGGTAGACGCACCGTTCGATATACGACTGATGCCAATATCGGACCTGCTCATATCCCTCCCGATGCTACCGTGACAGCAGCCGATCTTCGATCTTTGCACGACTTACCTCCTACTGTTTCGCATCGACTTACTGCAGCTATAGCGACGCCACAGGTATACGTTATTTATTTATTGTTTAATAAACGACCATGTAAATATAAATGTATAATAATTCCTTATTTACCTTAACATTAAATAATCATATATTTAGGTTCGTCACGTAGCGATGAGAGGTAGTTGGTATAGGTGTATGTCTGAATATTTTGATCAGTTACCGGAGCCGATTTTAGATAGGCTACATGCATCACCTTTTGGTGAATTTCTTGCTTTACCTAGATTTGCACATGTAGATCGTTGTCTAGTAGAGGCCCTTACCGAGAGATGGTGGCCGACCACTCACACATTTCATTTTCCTGATTTTGAGTTAGGACTGACTCCCCTAGATTTTTATATGCTCACTGGCATAGAGGTTGGTCGACCTGACCGTCTCCCTGTTCCATTTGATAGTTCATTCGAGGAGTTCGAGTCATATTCAGCTTATTTACCGACTATGGCCGATGAGGAGGTTAGAGGAGGAGCTGTTACTCTACCTTGTTTGCAGCGTTATATAGTAGAGTACATGGCCGTTGAGGATATGCACACTCCCGTTATCCGTGCATTCATACTATACCTTTTTGGGTCTACATTTTTTAGTAACAATAAGGGTACTATTAGACTTGGTTTTCTGGCTGGTTTAGTAGATGTGGATGGACTCCATATATATGATTATGGTACTGCTATTATTGGTTATTTGTACGTAGCATTAGATACATATGCGCTACAGCAGTCCAGACAGATGTATGGCTTTTGGTACATTCTTCCATTTTGGTACTACGAGTATACTGCCAATATGCACCCCCGACTTATTGTAGAGGCGAATGCCACACCTTATATTTACTTTCCCAGATTGCGTCGTTGGGGTCCTCCTATGCATTTGTCCCGTGTTGCACAAGGGGTGCACAATGAGTTGATGGAGGCTAGACAGCAGATGGATATGAGGCGGCGTGGTAACATTATCATTCGTCCATGGGATCAGTACTTACAGTTCCTAGAGCCTGGTCCTGACCATCCACTCACTTTTCATGTATCCATGTCGCGACGTAGGATCTGCTTTCAGGTTGCTACATGTCCTTTCATATGGTATTTAGGGGATCGGTGTTGGCTACAGTTGTATGGTATAGTTCGCATTCCATCAGATCCGCTACCATGGGATGATATGTACGGTGATATTCGGGTTGGACCAGCTTATATTCATGCGATGAGGGGTGCGGGTTGGGTGGATGGTGAGCCATTTACAGTTTTGGGAGACTTTGATTCATATTGGGCTCGAGTAGCCCCACGTGCTTACGCTTTACCTGATTATATTCGAGGTTTGAACTCCGATCATATTGGGCCGCGTACCTCTTCTGGTAGAGTTCCACTACCGCCTGCCACCTTTGAGCCTACATCATCTCAGTACACACAGCCTCCTACTTTCGACCCACCACCCCATTCGTTTAGAGCGTATGATGTACACGGTCAGGTTGTGGAGTATCCCTTGCAGTATCCTACAGACGACGCTATTACGGGTATACCATCCGCCGGATTGTACCAGCCTCATCAGGTCTGTATTAGTTTTTAATTTTCCTTAATTTACTTGTCATTATATTACTTGTCATTATATTATCCACTTGTGTATAATTTTTCTTGTGTGCTTATCAGTTTTCTCAGTACATGGATTATGATAGACGGATGATTGCTGCATTTGAGCGTATGACGCTCGATTATACAGGGATGATGTATCAGAGTTACCAGACCGCGGTCCAACAACAGCAGACTCAATATGATGCGCAGATACAGGGATTACAGACCCAGATTCAGCAGCTTCAGGAGCAGCTCCATGCGGGACCTCAGCCGCAAGACTTTGATGACGTCAACGACGATAGTGACGACGATGAGGAGATTGATAGCGGTTCTGATCACATAGACTGATGTGCTCCATTTAGATGTTTTAGACTGTGTTATTATGTGACTGTATATATGGTGGTGATGATGCTAATTTATGCTTGGTTATTATTAAGCTTATATGTACTAGAATTGTGAAGATGTTGATGTAACAAACACATTTGTGTTTGTTTGGCAATCAGTTTATGGATGTTTGACACGTGGTCTTTAATCTCATGCTTCATTTTATTGTACGCGGATCACGACTTGTTTATTTAAGAGAAAGTTTTGTACTCATATATCACAGCATTTAAAAGTTCGGTAAATTCAATCAATGAGTAACATAATATTTTCGGCTACTGAATTGAAACATTTAGTAAATGTTTTTATACAAACTGATCAGATGTGCGACGATGAAGAGATAATGACAACTCAGTTTTGGGACACCATTGCTGAACTATACAATAACAATGTTGAGTGTAGAACCAGACGTACGAAGGTAGAGTTGAGGACTACGTATGGGAACTTCTGCAACGCCTGTACGCGGTACAGTACAGTTATCAATGAAGTTATATTTGAAAATGTATTCGAACCAACCCGTTCCACCTTTGAAGGTCGTTACTTTCTCAAATATCACAGCACGTTCACTGGACATGAGGCTTATATCGTACGTCAAAATTGGCTAGAACGATTTGGATATCCTTAAGTTGAGTGTATTCTCGTTGAGTTTGTTACTTGTTGGTTGTAGTGGTTTTTTTTGGTTGGTTGTATTACTGTTGGCTGTTTCAGTAACATTGGCTTGTTTCTTTCTGTATTATTGCGTTAAGAAAATGGCTACAGTTGAATGATGTGATGATACAGTTGTTTGATGGGATGGCTACAGTTGTATGATAAGATAAAGTAATATTGCTATAGTTGTACGATAAGAACCATTCAACACTGCTCCTACATACAGTAGTTGCTTAAACATGGGATGGCTACAGTTGTTTGATGGGATGGCTACAGTTGTATGCTGGGATGGCTACAGTTGTATGATGGGATGGGAACAGTACCGGGAATTAAGCTATAAAAGGCTTGCTGGATGTTGAGAAGTATTATTGCTCAGTCTTATTTCATACAATTTCAAATATAACAAATGGCGGCCGAAGATTATATATTTTTTGATGATAGCGACGACGAATTTGATGAAATGATGGAAGATCATTTTCGCCGCGAAAAGGAACTACTAAGTATGGCTGCGCTACAGGTTGGTCAATCTAGCAGGCAACACGGTGGATCAGTTGTTGGTCGTCGGTATAAAAATCGTAGACATTCATGGCACAACGACAGACTGATGGAAGACTACTTTGTTCCGAATCCTACTTACACAGATGCCGATTTTAGAAGAAGATTCCGCATGCGGCGTCCTCTATTTCTTAGAATCCTCCAATGTATCAAGCAGCATGACAAATACTTTATCTTCAAACCCAATGCATCTCGTACAATGGGTTTGACAGGAATTCAAAAAATGACAGCTGCACTCAGAATGCTTGCATATGCAGGACCGGCGGACGCACTTGACGAAAATTTGAAAGTGGCGGAAAGCACGGTATTAGAGTGTTTGGAACATTTCTGTCAAGCTATCGTGGACATTTACAGTGATCAATACTTACGCCGACCGAACGAGGCCGATATAATTAACTTATTAAATATGCATGGTAGTAGAGGTTGGCCCGGAATGTTAGGCAGTATAGACTGCATGCATTGGGAGTGGAAGAATTGTCCAAAGGCGTATGCTGGAGCTTATCAGGGTAAATCTCATAGGTCCTCTATTATTCTTGAAGCTGTAGCGTCTTATGACTTATGGATATGGCATGCATTTTTTGGAATGCCAGGTTCGAACAATGATCTTAACGTAGTCGAACGATCTACGTTGTTCAATGATTTAGCAAACGGAAGATCTACTCCTTGTACATTTACTTTGGGAGGTAACACGTACGATCATGGATATTATCTAGGTGATGGTATATATCCGAAATGGAGTACCATTGTCAAGACAATTTCTAACCCACAAAACAATAAACAAGCAAAGTTTGCAGCGATGCAAGAAGGCCAGAGGAAGGATGTTGAAAGAGCATTTGGGGTTCTTCAGTCTAGATTTGCCATAGTCAGTAATCCATGCAGACTTTGGTCACCAGTTAAAATGACAAAAATAATATACACTTGTATTATTTTACATAATATGATTATAGAGGATGAAAAAGACATGGAAGAAGATTACGTGTACGAGGGTGCTCCTACACCACCGCCTGTTTGGCGCAACGATATGATTGGAAGCGCACTTGAACTCGAGTTTCATGTACAAAGTCAAATGTCATACCGTAGTGCTCAACTTCATCGAAGACTACAAAATGATCTCATAGATCATCTTTGGGGGTTTTCTGGAAATCAGTGAAACTCTATTTGTATTCGTATGTTTTCTACTACTGTTTATGTTGTTTCGTATTAAGGTTATTGTAATCTGTTTCTGTATAATTAAGCTAAGGTTGTTAAAATCATTTTTTAGTGTAATGCAATTTGAATGAAAAACTTATATTACTAATTGCTTGCATTAAGAACACAATACAAATAACGGTACTTAAAGATACAATGGTTGTAGAAACGGTAATTCATTTACTGATCCTCTTCAAGTCTACGCCTCATAATTTCTCTCCTTCTTTGCTCCGTATACTGCAGCTGTTCTGCAGACATATGTGACGTATCCATAAACATGATTGCATCTTCATCTCTTTGGCGGTTTCCAGCAATAAGTTGATCCATTCTTGATAACTTTTCTTGGTGTTGCAGTGCTCGAGTGTCCATTGCCCGGTTAAATCTTTCCTCAGATTCAAGCATGAGTTTTTTAATTTCGTCTTGATCCGCTGCCGCAGTCTGCTTCTTTTTGGCCGCTTTTGCACCCTGTGGCCTAACAAAATGATCTTCATTTGGGGATGGGCCTTCTTCTGATCCAAAACCGAAGCTTCCTTGGGATTCCATAGGACTGGAGGTTTCTCCAACTCTAGGCGTTTTACCCCTACAGCTGTTTGATTGAACTTGTTGAACGGTCTTCTGAAGCGATGATTTCCATTTAACATGCTCGACCAACATGTCATATACGTGCATGAACTGATAAAAATGTGGTGCTTGTTTACTATCAGGTTTATAGATTTGTTTGAACAACTTGTTTGCGGCCATTCTCTGTTCAAAAAAAAACTAGTAAACTTAAGGAACTAAGATAAAAAAAATACAATGAAATTACAATGAAGCTTACTAAATGTGTTTCATTCCCAAAGCCACTAGGATTCGTTTGCTTCAATTTGAACATTTGAGAATCGAACGTTTGCGTTTGACGATTTATTTTTCCATAATGACCTTTGACCGAAGATAGCGTTCTTTTTCGATTAATGTTCTTCCGATTGTAGCAATTAGTAATTTTGCCCCAAAAAGATTCACCACTTTGATCGGTCCCTCGAATAGGATCGACTGATAGTGCACAGTAAATGTAGCAAAGATCGTAGTCTTCCGCAGCGCTCCAACTTGCATTAGTTACTTCCCCCCCAACAGGAATCGTAGCGTCTTGCAAGTCGTATTCGTCAAAACTGGCCCTTGCAGCTACATCGTCGAAATCGGAGTACATTTTCAGTTGAGATCGGTGGCAGAAAAAAATTGCAAAAATGAAAATTGGATTGAAATGAACGAAGAGGGAGGGAGTGTTATTTAAAGAGGAAAAACGACCGTTGGGGAAACGACCGTTGGGGAAACGACCGTTGAAGATAGTAGGCGCCTGTTCAACAGGCGCCTGGCAACAGGCGCCTGTTCAACAAGCGCCTCAACGCATTGGGCATTCTCAGCCCGAAGGCCCCCAGATCTGCACTATCACACATTCTCGCACTCTGTTGGGGACGATTTTGGGTGCGGATTTGAGAATTCTCGCTCTGTTGGAGATGCTCTTATGATAGTTATCCAGTAGTGTTCAAATATTTTAGCTATATATTTTTTACCATATATTATTCCTTCCATTCAAAATTTTCAAAAGCAGTAGTTAAATGGATAGTTCTTCGTATCCTTTCACTTTATTTCACCTAAATGATCCATTATTTATGACTTTTAGATTCAAGTGATGATTCAAACATAGAATCAAATAGGCATGAATGACGAGTTGTTACACCTCTCTTAGCTTGTTAGGAAGAAATTACATAACAATCCCTTATGGCTTATCGATTTATTCAGATGTAGCCAACTCTTCCCTCAGTGGGTAACTTCATCATGAGTCATTTTTGCAATGACTATGTCTAGATTGGCCAAGGCGGGCCTACCTATAAGAATGCTGTAAAAGAATGAGCAGTAGACTACAACAAAATTTACCTCAATCTTGGTGGAATATAATTCCTTACTAAAGGTGACCACATGCGAGATCGATCATAAGGGGATGATCCCAATACTACCAAAATCGTTGATAGACAATTTGCATAGAGTCAAACTAGATTATGGAAGCTTCACTTGGTCAAAGAAATTTGTGGCCATGAAGTTTACTAAGCTTCCCTCGTCTATAAAAACCTTGTGCACTTTTTGATGTCCGTGATATGAATGGAAATGATTATGTGGTCATGTTCGGATTATCCTACACCTTTCTTATCTTTAGCAGTGAATGTGATGTCAACTTCGTATGGTTCCGCCATTAAAGCTTTTGGGCACATAATCTCTGTCGACTATATTTAGGTGGTGGGGTTGAGCTCCTTCTTATAACTATTCTTAACCCCTACCTATTTCCGCCCATATATATGCCACCGCATATGGACATGATCCTATTATTAATGGCGGAAACATTGTTTCCCCTTGTCCATTGAGGAGTGGTGGGAGAGCTTGGTGTTCAACCTTTTGGTCCACCTATTGCCTTACATGTGGAGAAATTATACCTTCATGGATTTACCGCTTTATCCTGTCTTTCAAATGTTGACCATTATTTATAACATGGCTATTGATTTGAAGGAGCTCGTAATACATTCCATTTACATAAGGCTCTCCTTTCTTGTAGAGCAAGCAGGAGAAGCCCTTACTGTCCTTGTTTCAGGTTTGTCTCCTAAGCATTTCTTACCTTAACAATGCCATTTCTTTCCTGAGACAATGCCCACTCCCTAGGGTTGATTTGTAAGCCTTACAGTGAGGAGATATTTAGTAAGGGAAGGTGATCTATGATGTCAATGGGGAGTCGATGAGTGGTGCAGTGAAGCAAGGGTTGTTGTCCTCCTGTTTCTGTCAAGTGGACGGGACCTGGAGTGATGACATCGTCTCTCATAGGAGCGAGGTCTTTGTCCCTTCCGTTGGGATTAAGAGTAGATTAGATCAAAAATTCTCTTCCTCTTTGTCCCTATCTCGACTTTCCCTGTTCGGGGCCTTGAAACACAGATCGTGTTCCTCATCAGCCACTGTAAGTCATTTGAAGGAAGGCAATTTTTTGGGGGAAGGTGAGTGACGTAAAACACAAGCCCTGGACGTTGGAAATGGCTTGGGCCCAAGAGCGTCATACAAAAAGTCATTAATGGCAATGATTGTGGCATGTTATGTGCATCCCTATGCTGGGCCAGGATCATCCCTAGGTTTCAATCACAAACCTCTTCCAGCATTATGCATAATATTATACATTCTTGGCATAGCAGGTGGAAGAGGTGTTTTATCAACATCGACTAGGATTCTTTAACCGTAGTTGATGGCCTAGTGAGCTTCTAATTGAGCATGGAGCTTAGTCCAGACGCAGACCATTTGCTCGATGTTTGCAATCCCATTGACTAAACTAAGCCATACAACAATGCTCTGACCAGGGTTGGGCCAGATGGCACTGGCTTTAGTGCCACTTGTTTGTACCAAAATTGGGCACAACACTCTTTAGATGTGTTTGAAGAGATAAAATGAAGAAGATAAATGTAAAATGAGGAAGATCTAACAAACACACCAATCGATAAACAGGAAAAATGCACAGAAACACACAAATTTAGAGTGGTTCGACGTATGGCCTACACCCACTATGAAATGGCTGACTTTTATTGATTTTTGTTTGCTAGTTACAAGGAGTTACAACAGTATAATCCAAGTACAATAGTAATTTCGGCAGAGTCTGGACGTAGAAGAGCCAAAACTCTTTTCAATAGGTCCTGGGCTGCTATTTATAGGCGTAGGCAGCAAATATCTCGCCAAAATCTTGAAAGACCTTTTCTCTCACGTGAGTGGGCCCACGTGATCGATCCTCGGTCATTTGGACTCGATCCGTGATCGATACGAGTGAAATTCGTATCGATCAAGATTTAGCCCAATCGAGTCGAGATCGATCATGAACATTCCCGAGTTATGATCGATGCAAGTTTGAATTTGTTGAAGGCTGCCGAGTTCGCATCGCTTCTAGGCATGTGCTAACCAATGACGCGGGCTAACTTTTAGGATCGATCCACTTTTCATGCCGAGCGACCGAGTCAACCATCTTTACGTGTTCTCTTCATATCGCTTTCATTGAGTTGCTTCGTATCCATGACGTACGTGTCCATTGATATGGCTTGGTTCGTATCCATTAATTGCCACGCTGTTCGTATCGATGATTGCTGCTCCATTTTGTATCGATCATTGAGGGTGTCATTCGTATCGGTCCATCTTGCATTATTCACATCGATCACTGGCCGATCGATATGAATAAGGCGCATCGGTGGATTGATACGAAACGATGGGTTTTTATGGCTTTGATGAATACGAAACAGACGTAGGTGGATCAATACGAACAAGCTGGGGGATGAGGGATGCGAAGTAATATGAGTATGGATGGATACGAAGTGGAACATACCTGATGGATTCGAACTAACAAATGTTTAGTGGATACGACTGAGGTTCCCTGGAGGGATATGAATGAAAGCGATTCGAAGGAGGCGGAATAATGGATACGAAGGGGTTGATTTTCTTGGTTTGCATCGATCATACCTTGAGCATACGAACTTCGGTTGACTTGAAATTTGGAACGTTGGCTTCCATAGCTTTGATTATTGTGTCATGTTAATAATAGCTCGATCCGGACTCGGACAAAATTTACCAACATCCATAGCGAACCCGTATATAGCCGTTTTTTCGGGATGAACTATCTATGGTTCCCAGTCAATTCCTTGGTGTCACGGCCTTGCCAAAAGGCGGGATAACATTTGCCCCCTAAAGTATGTCTTGTGAGAACATGACGTGCTTTGAAAAGCTGCAATCTTCATTTTGAAAAGTTCTATCTAACTTGTTGAACGGTTGTTGTCTTCTTGTCGAAAGATGTAACCTTTGGTTGATCTTCGGTAATACAAATAATAAATGGTTAACTGCCAATTGTTGTACTGCACACTATTGTAACTAAGTGTCAAATGATAGCAAACTGTTGTTTGTTGCTGTAATTGTCACCGGGTGAGCATTCAACTCCTGTGAATTCTGAAAGTTAGATATTAGTCCGACATACATGCATGTATGTTAACTCGATTCCCGTTAACTTTTGTATGTCCACGATTCATTGTCGGTTTTTCTTTTATACAGAATTCGCATCGATCCTCTCCTGAATTGGTATGAAATTCGAGTTGTAACCAAATTCGATGGTTACTTCAAGTCCTTCCTTCGTTTCGATCCTCTCCTGAATCGATTAGAGAAGTTAGGATGTATGCTTTGTATCGATGGCTGTCGATACGAAGTAGTTGGTTTCTTAAGATGATTCGTATCGATGGATAAGAATTTCTGTGGGCTTCAAAGCAATGGATATGAAGTCGCCATGTTGTATCGATGATGTTAAAACTGTTTCAATCGGTCATTGGATACGAATTGGCTGTTTGTATCGCTTTGTTGAAGGGTACGAAGAGGGCTCTTCGTATCGGTTCCATTACATGCCGCTCCAACCGGCCATTTTGCACTGGGAGGCGAATCGACATTTGCCCAGGGTCGAACCATATAAATATGGTTCTGTACATAGAAAAGTTTCACTTGTTTTCATTTTACTCCCAGTTGTTCGTATCGATTGCAAAGCCGAGAAAAAGAGACTGCTCTTGCCCTCTCCAATCCCTTGGACTAATTGTTGAAATTAGGTAATTAATCAATGAACTTGTGTTATGAACGATTAGATTCGAGTCTAATTACTAATCCATTCACGTACATGGTCGATCTCTAGCGATGTTAAGGCCGGAGTTGGTTCAGAGCCTGGTTGAGGGAGGAAGGAAATGGAGTTAAGGCCATTTGGGGAAGAAGTAGTGAGGAAGGATACGAAGGAATTGGTGGAAGGTTGTTCGACCTTAATTTCGTATCGATGAAGGGTTAGAGAAAACTTGATTTCGCATCAACCCTCAACCGGGAACTTCGTATCGGTCACCTGCCCTGGATTTCGTATCGATTATTGGTTCTTGGATTTTGTTTTTATCACTTCGAATCGATATGAATACGAAGCATATTTGTGATGGATACGAGCTCCATTGTAACCCGATCAATGCGATGTCAATGTGACCTGATCGATACAAAGCCAATGGATTTCGATCCATACGAAGTTGAGGCCTTGATTGATACAAAGTGAATGTTCCTTGATCGATACGAAGTTAAGGCCTTTGCGAGGAACGATCCAAGTTTGGACTTCAATGGATGCGAAACTTCATGCATACTTAAACACTTGATTCCGACGAGCTTCTACCTTGCATAATTGGACTTAATCATTTCATCGCATATTTGACTACCTTCCAAAGCTCGTCGATGAAACTGTAACTTGACCAATTTTCACAAACTTTAATTTGGATCGGTTTCCGAATTCAGGATGTCATGGTTGTGATGGTCAGCGATGACGGTCATTCCGATTGGATTTCAAAATCTCGTTGTTCGAACACCTTGTTAATCTCTATAGAACTTTCTTAGGTACTTTACAATATCGCATTGCACAATACACTCATGCACTTCACACTGGGGTGCACATGGGATTATTTTCATCTAATGATGGTTTTTACTGAGTTGATTAGCTATGGAACCCGGGAGTCACAGCGACAGGAGGCTCAAAGTTCACCTCCTTTGGTAATAGAGATGCCAGCCATCGCGGTCGAAGTCATAAGTCCAGCCCCGAACGAGTTGCCGGGAGCAACCTTTATTGGGAATCCTCAAGATTCTGTACCTTCTAATGTCTCCAAAGATATGTTGGGGAGAATCTGCTTAAGACATGGGTTATCGCTAGATGACGTTCTGCTACCAGGGCCGAATGACAGGCCACATATTCCCCCAGAAGGGTACACGGCTTTTAACAGACTTTCGTGCACAGGTGGAACACTTCCTCCATTTAACCAATATATTCGAGAAGTGTTAGCTTACTTAGGGATTGCTCCATCACAGTTGCATCCGAATGGATATGCGTTGTTGAACAACTTATTCATCGTTTTTATGGAGCATCTCTTACAGCCGCCGACTCCGGAGGAAGTCAGATTCTTGTTCAATGTCAAAAGTCGGGGAGATAACCCCTCGTTCACATTCTTAGAGGCGGTCAGGAATTGCCAAGTTATGACTGGAGCCTGGACCAGACTTAGCTACTTCAGGACCGAGTGGTTCTATGTGCGGTGCCCACCAGGGTTTGCTATATGGAATATAGTTAGACATAAGTGCCTCAATTCCTCTGATGACAAATGAGATAGTTGTAATCGACGTTGAGTCTAATATTTTCTTTCCTTTACAGCTGCAATTCCATAACCCGAAGGTGCCCACTTTAAAGAAATAGCGTGGATTCTTCAGTAGGTGCCTGGTGAGATTAGAGATATCGACTCGGTGCTGACAGATGAAAATTTGAGGATCGTGGGGCTAATTGATCGAGACCAGAGCATAAGGCTTGAAGGATCTCTTAGAGCAGCCCCAGCAAGATGGGCTAAGCGTAGAGCGCCTAGGATTGTAATAGTTGAGCGGGGTGCTGAAGAAGATATGCCCACTGAATATGAACCCGTAGCCGGGCCCCCTGATAGTCTACGACATTCAGAAGGAAAGAGGAGAGGCAAGGCGGTTGCTCATAAGCTTCATAAGTCTTCAAGATGGAAATCCGTGGTCATGTCCCTACCAGCCGCCGGTGTTAGAATTTTGGAAACTCCTCCTGCACAAATGGAGAATCCTTTCAAAGGACTCGCCGACATTCCAATTCCGGACTATGTGCCGCTTCAACACGACACCGGATTGGAAGGGCTTCAAAGTGCTTTAGATTTAGGCGAGTCACTTTCTACGAGTATGACCGACACAACCGGTTGGTCGGGGGGGGGGGGGGTTTTGCACATGCATACATACACTTTCACGGCACTGCACGATTTCCAAGCATAAATTATTCATTTCTGGAGATTACTAACTTGCTTCTCTTTCTATTTTACAGATACAATGACAAGGCGGGAATCCATGCTCGGTAGCCTTTGCTCGGCACGCCAGTCGTCTAGTTCGTACTATGAGTCCCGTAGAAGGGAGGCTGATAGGGACCGCGATCGCGGTTATTCTAGCCAGGAACATTATGAAAGGGAGAGGGACAGAGAGAAAGAGAGAGGGAATATAGGCTTCGATCCCAATCACGTTCTCCACCACCTCGAGCCCCAACACAACCTTACGGTCATGGTAAACAACCCTTGGAACCTTCACGCCAAAGACTGCCTACTCAAGTACCAAGGTCTGATTCACATCGCCGGAGGACGGAAACCGAAACTCCCACTATCACTGAGCAAACTATTATAGAGCCCACTGGGGAGGGAGCGATCAGAATCGCCCAGCTAAAAAAAGATTTTCCAAACATCTGTTTTGATGGCTTCATCTTCCCTCCGCATTTAAAGAGAATTCCAGTCGAGGTAAAACAAACAATGCACGACTATATCCATGATGTTTACAGCCATTACCTGGAATGGATGAAGACCGCAGACAAAGCATCAGTGGTGGCCTTTGAGCAGGCAAAAACAATTGAGAAATTAGAAACTGATCTCGCTCAAAAGGACCGCATATTTCAAGTTCTTCATGATGAGAGCGAGTCCGCTAGAAACTCAAAGACAGAGGCCAACACAAGGGCTGATGAGGCTACTCGGCGGATGGAAGAGATGAGGCGGACACACTTAGCCCTAGTTGAGGAGATGGGGCATCGTACCACCACAGTCATGGCCGAACGTGACGGGGTGCTTAAAGAGCTTGAAGAGCTTAAGGCCAAATTTTCCGAAATCGTCAAAGAGAAAGACGATGCAAACAAAGCTGCCCAGGGAGCGTGTGAACAGGCTGTGGTGCTTAGGGATGAAAAGGACGCGGTAACGCTTAAAATTCAGGAAGCCGAGGCCAAGGTTGAGGATGAAGTAAAAGCGGCGGAGGCCAGGTTAGAGACTGACGTCGAAGATCTTCTTATCACATACAACGCCAATGTTTTGAAGCACCGAAACCTAACCTGGCTCGATAACTATCCATCACACTTGTATAATGCTTGGGGCCGCTTGGTTGAAAACGTGAAAGCTGAGCATCAAGCCGAATTTGTAGATGAATTTGAATTGGAGAATCGAGTGCTGAGTGAAGATGAGAGAAAGGTTTTCCACGACATCACTATTACATATGAAAAGGAGAAACTCGGTACCCAGCACTTGAAGACTGGAGAGGGTTCTGGCGTTGAGCGCCATGATGCAGGTTCCAAAACTCTTGTGATAACACTACCCGAATCTACATCTGCGGTTGATCCTCGGTCTGTTCCTGCATATAAATCCGACCAACCGCGGTTATCTCCAGCCCGTGAGCACGTCACTGAAGCTGCTCTAGCTTCGCCCGCAAGTCATTCTGAGGAAGGTATTCTGAACATTTCTTGTGCTCATTCAAAGCCGGAAACATTGATTGAAGTAATCACTAACTCTTTTTCTTTGTCTCTATTCAGTGATAGGAGCTACATCAACCGTGCCCCCTGTAACCCAAGAGCCGCATCACGCGTAGGAGGCCCTTATTACAGAAGCGACCACTACAACGGCTACTGCACCAACCGATGGAGCATAGGGGAGTGCATTTACTTTTGATGAGCAGATGATGGAGGAGCTTATCAGCCACCAAAGCGACCCTTTTGCTGATCTGCCATTTGTCATGAGTAGAGGAGCACCCGCGGTTAGCTCCTCGGGCCCAACTGCCATCATCCCCACAGATGCCCAAACACTTCATGAAGAAGAAATAATAGCTGAGATCAATGCTGAGATGGAAGTGGCTTAGCAGGCCAGTGGTATTGGAAGTGGGATGGCGGGTCCTGGTCCAGCCCCTCTGTGAATGATTTCTCCGAGAGGCACGGTCGTCGACACCGGCGTGCCTCCCCCGTCTTCCAACATCGATCCTATTCCTCCGACTCCGCCTTCAGAGAATATTCCAATTCATGTGAGTTCGGAGGAAGAGGTCACCAAAATTCCCCCAGTTGTAGACCAACAACCAAAAGGCAAAGGCTCGAAGAAGCATCCAAGTGGTAGCTCCAGCGGGTCAACGCCGGGGAGGAAGAAGAAGAAAGTGAAAGAATAGGCATGTCTTTTTGCCTAATTTTTGGTAGACAGATAGGAATTTCTTTTTGCTTTTTGTAGGCCGTGTACAGATGCGGGTTCGGCCCCTGCTAGTAGGATTTTTTGGGAATAATTTTGTACTTATCCTTCTCTTCCAAAGAATAGTTAAAATAGAATTCCATTTTGTCTTTAGCACAGTTTGCGTTTATTTCGCTTAAGTATTTCAGCGTTCGAACCTCCATTCAATGTATTTGTGAAGTATCAGTCTTTGAATCAGACATGAGTTTTCTAAAGCCACGGCTTTGGGTCACGATCGAATGTCAAGTCAAATTCCAACATTGCACTGTCTCAATCAGTAGCTGATACTTAAGTCCTACCCCTAGTTTTGGGGATAAATTGAAAAGATGGGTCGGCAATCGATCTTCGCCTTTAATACATCGAGCTTAACTTCGTTGAATTAAGACTGAAACAAGACGAGTTCGGGTGGTCGAATCACACCTGCTCATCCGTTGGTGATTGCATCCAAGCTTTGGGGATTGTACTTTTACATTGGCGATCAGTCACACCCGCTTAAGGTTTTGAGATATGTCCGCGCTCCGGGGACTTAAGTTATATTATGGCCGGTCAGCCACACTCGTTTGATATTTAGGACTTCGTCCGCACTCTGGGGACTTAGATTGATTCATGGGTGGTCAGTCACACCCACTTTGCGTTTATACTCCGGCCCGCACTCCATGGGCTCGGAGTTGTCCTACGGGTGGTCGATTAATACCCGGTTTGTGTTTAAACTCCAATCTGCACTTTGGGGATTTAGAGTTAGTCGATGTTTATACTCCAGTCCATGCTCTGGGGACTTAGAGTTAGTTGATGTTTATACTCCAGTTCACACTCTAGGAATCTGGAGTTAGTTAACAGATGGTCAATCACATCTGTTGTGAGTTTCAGAATTTCATTCGCACTCCGGGAACGACATATGTATCAGGATCGTGGATGGTCGGATCACATCAACCCTAAGTTAACAAGCGAGGTCGTTAGATGGATGGGTCCATCCTCCTCGAACTTGGTTTAAACATGAGCGAAGTCGTTAGGTGGATTGATCCACCATCTTCGAGCGCGCATGTGCAAGTTTATACTCTAGCTCGCACTCTGGGAATCTGGAGTTAGTTAGAGGATTGTCGTGTATCAATCTTTTTTTGGCTTCAGTGTGATGACTTGTCCCCAAGCTCGAGTTTCACTTAGCGAGTGACCGGTCATATCACAGTCACTCCCTATTTGAATAAGTCTCACCGTAGGATGGAACTTAGCTCTCCGTGCATTGTGATGGTCGTATGACGCATTTAGAAATCACTGCTCTGGCTCGAAGAGATTGCATTTTATTGCTGAAATAAGAAAATACGGCAAAGTTAGTTGCCTTATTACAAATTCAAATTTCGAAATGCATAAACAAACTGCAAACAAAAAGCAAACTGAATGAATAAATAAAGCTTGTTATGTGTAGTAGCGACGAAGACTCTCGCTGTTCCGAGGTCTCGGCAAAGTGAGACCATCAACGGCCGATAATTTAAATGTGCCGTCTCCGAGTCTTTGTTCAATGACATACGACCCTTCCCATGTTGGCTTCATATGTGAAGGAACCGGGTAAATTCTCTTAAGGACGAGATCGCCGAGTTCAAAGGTCCGAGGTCCGACCTTGGTATTGTACAATCGGGCGACTCAACTTCGGTACGCGGCTGCCCTCAAATCAGCCTCTTCTCGCTTCTCATCCAATAAGTCAAGAGATTCGGCAAGTAATATAACATTCGTCTTCGGATCATAATATGTCGCACGATGAGAAGGTATTTCCATCTCGACTGGAATAACAGCTTCTAAACCATAGGAATGAGAAAACGGAGTGTGGTCGGTCGCGGACTTGTGGGTTGTTCGATAAGCCCCTAAGGCCATAGGAAGTTCATCAACCCATTTGCCCCCGGCTTTTTCCAATCGTTTCTTTAAAATGGACTTTATCACTTTATTAACTGCTTCTACCTGCCCATTCGCATGAGGGTGTGCAACTGCAGAGAACTTCTTCTGGATGTGGAATCATTGATAGAAATTCTTAAATTCAACACTGTCGAATTGTGCTCCGTTATCAGTGATGATGGTATGTGGGAGGCCAAATCGACAGATAATGTTGCGTACAACAAAGTTGATCACTTTCTTCGTTGTGATAGTAGCAAGGGGCTCAGCTTCTGCCCATTTGGTGAAGTAATCAACTGTAATGATAGCGTACTTTGCACCACCTTTAGCTAGACGTAGAGAACCAATAATATCGATGCCCCATGTCGCAAACGGCCAGGGAATGACCATCTAAGTTATTTCGGTAGGTGGGGCTCTCGGAATCCAAGCATGCTTCTGACATCTATCACATTTCCTGGCATAATCGGATGCGTTGCGATTTACAATCGGCCAATAGTATCCATATCAGAGCACTTTCTTGGCAAGAGCTTGCCCCCCAGTGTGATCACCACATTCTCCTTCGTGTACATCATGCAATACTTGTGTGATTTCATCGTGGGCGATACACCGGAGTAAAGTAATAGAGTATCCTCTTCTATACATGACCCCATTCTGAATAGTGAACCACGAAGCCTTTCGAAGAATTTGTCATTTTTCACTCCTGCGCTCTAGCAGGGTTCCGTGCTTAAGATAGTTTCTGAATGGAGTCATCCACAACTCCTTATTTGAAGTAACCTCAAACACCCAGTCGGTTTGCATATGATCGATGCTCAGGGAAGATAATGTCTCCGTGGGAATGAGTCCCATTTGCTGTGCCTCACCGGTACTAGCTAACTTTGCTAAGAAGTCGGCCTTCTGATTGTGTTCTCGGGGTATGCAATAGATGGCATAATAATCGAACTGATCCAATATTTCCTGAACCCGGGCAAGATAAGCAGCCAGTCTTCGATCTTTGGTCTGGTACTCCCCCCGGACTTGACACACGACCAGTTGTGAATCACAGTAGATCTCCATAGCAATAATTCTTAAATCCCTGGCAAGTCTTAATCTGGCGAGCATGACTTCATATTCGGCCTCATTGTTAGTCACATGGAAATCGAACTTTAAGGCATAGCATATGGATCGGCCTTCAGGAGTCTCAAATACAACTCCGACGCCTGAGCAGCAGTCATTTGATACACCATCAGTATGTAGCTTCCATACATATTTAGGAGATTCACTGGTTTCGGGCAAGTCCTCCGGGATAGTGAATTCAGCTATAAAATCTGCTAGGACTTGTCCTTGAATGGATCCCCTTGGTGTGTAAGTGATGTCGAACTGACTCAGCTCGATATTCCACTTGAGTAACCTACCAGACGTTTCAGGTCGCGTAAGGACCTATCGTAACGGCTGGTCGGTGTAGACGGTGATATGATGAGCCTGGAAATACGGGAGGAGCTTCCTTGAAGCAATGATAAGACAGTAAGCTAACTTTTCCAGCTTCGGATAATTTCTCTCTACTCTGGTCAGTCGCTTGCTAATGCAATATACTGGCCGCTGTATCCGGTCTTCTTCCCGAATTAAGGCAACACTGATTGCGTTTCTGGCACCACCAAGTAGATGTACAATCTGTCATGATCCATATGCTTTGAAAAAATGGGTGGTGTGGAAAGGTGTTGAACCAGTGCTCGAAATGCTCCTTCACATTCTATATTCCATTTAAAATTTCGTTTCCCTTTCCTGATCAGATCGAAGAAGGGAATGCATTTGTCGATGGATTTTGAAATGGACCTGCTCAGTGCTGCCACTTTTCCGTTGAGGCTGTCAACCTACTTTATAGTCCTTGGAGTCTCAAGATTTCTGATTGCCCAGATCTTCTCGGGATTGGCTTCAATTCCTCGGGCATTGACGATAATTCCAAGGAATTTTCCAAACGCGGCCCCAAAGTGACATTTCAACGGGTTGAGTTTCATTCTGTACTCTTGGAGGATGTTGAACATCGATTCCAGGTCTTTGATATGATCAGTGGAGAATTGCGACTTCACAAGCATGTCGTCCACATATACTTCCATGGGTTTTCCGATCTGGTTAGCGAACATTCGATTAACTAGCCATTGGTAAGTTTCCCCAGCGTTTTTGAGTCCAAATGGCATGATTTTGTAACAGTAAAGTCCCAGAACAGTGATGAAACTAGTATGCTCCTGACCGGGCAAGTGCATGGGTATTTGGTTGTTGCCAGAATATGCATCCATGAAGGATAAGAGTTCATGCCCAACCGTTGAGTCTACGAGCTGATCGATTGGGGGAAGTGGAAAACTGTTTTTAGGGCAAGTTTTATTCAAGTCTGAGTAATCAACGCATATTCTCCATTTCCTGTTAGGCTATCTGACAAGTACAGGATTGGACACCCATTCCGGATATAATGCATCTCAGATAAACCCGTTCGACTTGAGTTTATCTACCTCTTCCTTAAGGGCGGCAGATCTCTATGGATCCATACCACGCCTTTTTTGCTTGACTGGGACATGCCGCGGGTCAATATTCAATGTGTGGCTCGCGATGTCCGGGGAGATTCCACACATGTCAGAATGCGTCCAGGCAAACACGTCAAGGTTAGCCTAGAGAAATTCAACCAATTCCACCTACATCTGTTGGCTTAGCTGAGATCCAACCTTTATCATTTTAGAATCGTCATTATCATCGATCGAAACATCGATCGTCGGCTCGGCCGAGGAAGCTTGACTGTCTTTACTTTCGTCTTCACTTTTAGTATCTCTCTTGTCAATATCCCTAGGGAATTGGTTGGGGTGCCCGGGCCTAGGCCCAGGCATTAGCTGTCAATTTTTCTCAAAGCGGACGCAGAGAGATTCCTCTACACCCTTTCCCTTTTCTTTTCGCTGCGCCTCCCGTAGCTCGGCAACATAACAGGCTTGTCCAGCAGCCAAGTCTCCCTGAACGACTCCAACTCCATTGTCGGTAGGGAATTTTAAAGTCAGACACCAAGGGGCAATGGCAGCCCTGAACTCAGCTAGGGCCGGTCGGCCCAAGAAAGCATTGTATGGCGAGTCTATATCCAGTACAACAAACTGTAATATCCGGACTCTCCAGCGTTCTCCAATTCCCAACTCCAATGGTAGCTCCACCATCCCAATGGGTATAGTGGCACTTCCATTGAAGCCATGAATGTGAGGTTGACAAGGCTTCAAATCCTTTACTTCCATCTTCATCTGATCATAAGCTCGCTTAAACAATATGTTCACTAAACTTCCACTGTCTACCAAGATCCTCTTCATCCAAGCAGGATCTATTTGAGCTGAAATGACAAGTGGATCAATGGTTGAGGCTTCGACTCTGTCAGCATCCCTACTCCGGAATACGATGTCGTCCGTCATTATTTTCTGTTGCTTGGCCGGAGCCCCGTCTTACAAATTACTACAACATTCGAAGCTCGTATGCCTAATAGAACTGGCATACGACTCCATTTCCTTCTAGCTTTGATCTGCTGGATGAGGACCACCACTAACAGTATTAATCACTAGCCTCCCATGAGCGGGTTCCTCCGGTCTTGCCTGATTTAGTATTTGGTTTGATTCGATGGGCCTGCACCTCCAGACTGTGGCGCCCGAACAAACTGCTCCAACTTTCTCTCTTGTATCAGCTTCTCGATAATATCCTGTAGATTATGGCACTCGTTTGTGTTGTGACCATAGCTATCATGAAATCTACAAAACTTCCCTTTTTGAATCTGCTTGCCTGATGATTGCTTCAGAGCAGGTTTCTTATATTGAATAGTATTGCAGGTCTGCAAGTACACATTTTCCAACGACGTATTTAAAGGAGTATAATTGTCTACCATAGGAGCCCCGCGTCGTAGCCTACGATTCTGATCCCGTTTCTTGTTTTGATTTCCATTACCTTTCTGTTGATTCTATTTGTTTTGTATGTTCAATTGCACCTTTTCGGAACTCTCCCTAGTTTGTTTAACAGTGACATTGCTATGGATTCCTTCCATACTGGGCCCTACGTCATCCTTTTTCCTAGACTGTTTCGCATCCTCCCTTCTTAAGAAATGGGCTGCCTTGGAATAGAAACGGTCCAATGATGCAGGGGGTTTTCCGGCCAACCAGTTGCCAAATTCAGAATCGGGATTGATCCCCTTAGTTAGTGCCATCAAAATTGAGTTGTCATTAGGATTGCTAATCTCAGTGCATGCGGCATGAAACCTCTCCAGATAACGTCTGAGTGTCTCTTCGGGATCTTGAGTGACACTAGACAAGGTATTAACATCTTTCGGTCTTGTGACATGCATGCGAAACTGTTCAACAAACTTCGTTGCCAACTGGTCAAAACATGAGATAGATTGAGTTGGTAGATGAGTAAACCACATAGTCGCTATGTCCCCTAGGGAGATCGAGAAACTTCGGAATTTGACTGCATCATCGGCTCGTGCGACATTCATTAACCATTCGTACTTTAAGATGTGCTGGTTAGGATCAGAGCTCCCTTCATAAACGGGTAGAGTTGGCATTCTGAATCGCTGGGGCGGTTCAGCGTAGAGTATATCATCAGTGAAAGGGTTATGACTCCGAGAGATTCCCCAGTCGTCACTGGTGAGGCCCTGACCTTCGCGGATAATTTGACGGATCATTGTTGGGATATCCGGCATCTGGACGTTCTGGGCATGTTGAGCCAAGGTGTGGTCGGGTTCCACAATGCGAGGATGGACCGGTCACGGTCGACGGTCCGTATCTCGCCTCCTTGGTTCTAGGTTTTCAGGAACATAAGGCTCAAGAGTATAATCACGTTGACGGTGGGTCGAATCCATTCGGTTCCGAGTGTCACCTCCCAACTCAATAGCAGCGGTAGTAGCGCGATTGTCAGTAGCATGATAAGGAACAGTACCTCCTCGGGAGGAGTGTTCGGTCTGATGGCTAGTTGACGGGCCAACTCTCAGTTGCCCAAGATTCAGGGTGCGCTGATGTCCAGTAGCTTGTGTATAGTTTCCATCCAGCCATGGGCGCGTGGATCGGTGATTGTAGTCAGAGGAGGCTGAACTCTCGGTGGATGAATAGGAAGCCTGATCCCTTTTGGATCTCCTTCGTCTTTGATGATTCAATTGATTGGTCAACTCCACGTTGGCGCAGAGATGTTGAGTAAGCTGCTGGCGGCTTTGTGTCAACTCTTGCATTAGCAGTTGAAACTCTTCCCTGGTGATTGGGCCTTGCGGATCTGAAGGTCAAGCAAAATTCTGGTTGGTAAGAAGAAGTAATGCGGGGTTCTGTCTGTCCCGTCCTTCTGGTTCTGCAGTTGTTGAAGTAGTCCTAGTGTTGACCATAGTGGGTAGCGAAGCTCTCTCCTAGATTTGGTACAAATCTGAATAGGATGGAAGAACTTCTGGACTTGAGATCTGGATCTTCTCCTTAGATTTTTGCAATCCGATATCGGTAGTAGATCCAATGAGCAGGAGAAAAACTAGGTTTTCTCAGTGAAAGCACCAAAGTGTTTGTATCAAAATTTGGCACAACACTCTTTGGATGTGTTTGAAGAGATAAAATGAAGAAGATAAATGTAAAATGAGGAAGATCTAACAAACACACCAATCGATAAACATGAAATATGCACAGAAACTCACAAATTTAGAGTGGTTCGGCATATGGCTTACGTCCACTATGAAATGGCTGACTTTTATTGATTTTTGCTTGCCGGTTACAAGGAGTTACAACAGTATAATCAAAGTACAATCATAATTTCGGTAGAGTCTGGACGTAGAAGAGCCAAAAAGTCCCTTTTCAGTAGGTCCTGGGCTGCTATTTATAGGCGTAGGCAGCAAATATCTCGCCCAGATCTCGGAAGACCTCTTCACTCACGTGGGTGGGCCCACGTAATCGATCCCCGGTCGTTTGGACTCGATCCGTGATCGATACGAATGAAATTCGTATCGATCGAGATTTAGCCCAATCGAGTCGAGATCGATCATGAACATTCCCAAGGTTGCACGCAAGCTTCTGCGAAAATTTGGTACCATTTGGACTTGTAGATTTCGAGTTATGATCGATGCAAGTTTGAATTTGTTGAAGGCTGCCGAGTTCGCATCGCTTTTGTTCGCATCGCTTCCAGGCACGTGCTAACCAATGACTTGGCGCTAACTTTTAGGATTGATCCACTTTTCATGCCGAGCGACCGAGTCAACCATCTTTACGTGTTCTCTTCGTACCACTTTCATTGAGTTGCTTTATATCCATGTCGTTCATGTCCATTGATATAGCTTGGTTCGTATCCATTAATTGCCACGCTGTTCGTATCAATGATTTTTGCTCCATTTCGTATCGATCATTGAGGGTGTCATTCGTATCTGTCCATCTTGCATTATTCATCGATCACTGGCCGATCGATACGAATATGGCGCATTGGTGGATCGATACGAAACGATGGGTTTTTATGTCTTTGATGAATACGAAACAGACGTAGGAGGATCGATACGAACAAGCTGGGGGATGAGGGATGCGAAGTAATATGAGTATGGATGGATACGAAGTGGAACATACCTGATGGATTCGAACTAACGGATGTTTAGTGGATACGACTAAGGTTCCCTGGAGGGATACGAATGAAAGCGATACAAAGGAGGCGGAATAATGGATACGAAGGGGTTGATTTTCTTGGTTTTCATCGATCATACCTTGAGCATACGAACTCCGATTGACTTGAAATTTGGAACATTGGCTTCCGTAGCTTTGATTATCATGTCATGTTAATTATAGCTCGATCCGGACTCGGGCAAAATTTACCAGCATCCATAGCGAACCCGTGTATAGCCGTTTTTTCGGGATGAACTATCTATGGTTCCCAGTCAATACCTTTGTGTCACGGCCTTGCCAAAGGGCGGGATAACACCACTATTGGCGTTATACCTATTAGAGTCCTGGACCTTAGTTTCAGTGATATTACCATGAAGTTGCATGGTGAATGTTTTGAAGAGAATAAGTTTTTTAGGAGGAAATGGTAATGAAAAACAAAGTGCTACAAGGCAAAGGTTGTCCTTCTAGTGCAAAAATATTAACTTGATTTACCTCAAACTAGTTATGATAGAAAGTCTTCTGTGAAGGTTACTTGCTAAAAACATTATTAAAATGGAAAATAAGGATTAAATGTGAGTAAAATTTGGTGCAAGTAAGTAAACAACACACCATATATAGTAGTTCGATCTGGAAGAGATATATGTCTACTATGGCTTCTTATCTGATTTCTTTCTAGAGCTTGTGGTTACAAGGGAGAAGATTAATGGTGTCTTCAAATTACAAAAAGAAACAAAAATCCTGTTGCAAAATGAAAAGAATTCAATCCTTATACCAGTGCATGGGTTGTCCTATTTATAGCTATAGAGATAATCCTTTGAAGGGCTTAGATTGATGTCTTTAACTTCAAATTTCAATAGAGCTGTCGATTACGATTAATAGTAAAGATGCGGGTAGATCAGATGTCGCTTGGACAGAGTGGTCCAAATATGTTCTAAGAAGGGGACCATACTACGAGATGCTTTTGTCAAGGGTCACTACAATGCATAAGTTACAGTTGCATAGTTGTCACATAGTTGTTGCATAATTGTCACATGGTTGTTGCATAGTTGTCGCATGGTGATAGCAATACCCTGGATTTTTAATAAAAACAATTAATTAATTTAAAAAGGGCATTTTAGTAATTTTAACTAAAATATAGAAAACAAAATTTTTAAAAATTAAGGACTTTGGGAAACTTGATGTTAACATCGTGTCAAGTAGATCTTTCTACCCGAAATTCATACATAAATGTTAGAAATAGATATTGGATGAAAGAGGTACAAGCTGTTTACTGTAACACATTTTTTAGACCAAATGAGTTGGAAGCCCAAGTGGGGCCGAGGTGTAATTTAAGGACTATGAATTTAAATAGGAGGAAAAGTATGAATACCTCATTATAATCTCCTCTTTCTCTATCCAGTTGCCTCCATATATCCCTAAATCAAGAATTCCACTTTTCTACCTCATATCTACTCTAAATTCATCAAGTAAAATATCAAAATGCAGAGGAAAGCAAGGGTGACCTAATATAATCAATATCAACTCAAATAAAAAGAGAGAATCACCAATTCAAATAAGATCAAAGTATAAAGATTTTAGATTTCAACCTAAATCAATCAAATCAGTAATTTTAGGTAAGTAGGTTTACCTATGAAAACATTATGTTGTTAGATATGTAATAATATGCATTTATATATCCATTTAGGGATAATAATATGATTTATGACTAATTTGATAATTAAATTGAAAATTACTGCAAGATTTCTAACTTGAATAATATTATATCATCACCAAAATAACAGAATTGATATGAATTGGGGGTAGGTTAATTTGATATATAATTTTCCCCAGGCTATGTAGAAAGGGTTAATACAGTAGTTATATGACCATTGAAGATAAAAAGAAGTTAGTTTGGTAGATGTATCGATCATAGTACAATTTATATGATAGAAATTTTAATTTACAGGGGAAATGTGATGGCCGCCCTACACCACCGGTACCAAATATACCTAAATAGTGTACTAAAGAGGAACTCGATTGATGTAGGACGATAGCCAAGAGTGTAAAGTAACAAAAATCCTGACATAGAACCTGTAAAATATCTCATAGCGTACAGACAATATATAATAGAATAATACCGATGTAAAATAGGTAAGACAGTAATATAATCAAATCAACCATAAATAAGAACATCAGAGTGCAGCAGGTTCACATACTATAAAAAACTGAAATAGTAGAATTTATACATCCTAATCTCCAAAATAAACTCTATAACATTCTCTGAGGTAATACAAGTACTGGTATAGCTCCACAGTACTGTACAGCGGAAAATAAGCGATAGTAAGCTCTAAATATAGATATATGAAAGCATAACTTCCTGCTCATACTTCATACAGTCCATGCGCTATTTGGACTTATTATCCTTAATTTACTCATTTAAGAGTATCCGAGATAATAAGAAGCAAAGAATAAAATCTTGAGTCGGATATTAGTCTTGTGTGAGCGATACATTATCTCAAATATACAATAAAATCGTACATAGAAAATAGGGGTATAAGGTATGAAGAACCATATCTAACATGTCCCTACATCCAAGGAGTTAGCACATAACAGCCGAAATATGTTATTCCACTATCATAGCTTTATAAGTGCATTACAATCAAAGTACAATGTCCGGTGTCTAGGGGTACGATCAAAAATACCTGCATCGTGTGATACCCTATAGTGATAAATAACCATGGCAAACATAGCATCCATCAAACAACCCTCACCATCACTCGTGTGCATTGGATATATGATAACTCGTATGGGACAATCGCAAACCAGAGACTCAATCGAAATCCCAGCTTTACTGGTGCTCAAATCATTTCCACTTCAAAAGGCAAGGAACTAGGCTCATGATCACAAAACCCAGGGTAATCTATTTTCGCAAGATTTAGACAAATCGCAAATCCAAGTGGGAGCTACCCACATACCCTTTCATAATGAGCATACTAGAAACTTTCGAGTTATCAACGACCCCTTTGCATGCATCTCTATAGTGGAACTAAATCCTTATTTTATCCTAGCTATCTCCATAGCAGAATACAGTCGCATAATCTATTAACAAGCCCTCATTATTGAACTTGCCCTTATAGATCACTATCACGGCTCCCATTGTTTAGTCGTCATCTTGGAATGCCTCTAGATCCCCATCGTATGTCGTAGAGACATCGTACTAAGTTTTGAAGTCATCGACATCGTCGATGTCATTATGTCAAAGTGATATGCCATCGCTTCATTAGTCACCACGTGAAATCAAAGGACATCCCGAGTCATTTAGAGTTTCCTAATTCACTCCATATTACCCAAGAACCCTGAAACATGCCACAAAGAAATCCCCAAAGTCTCGTCGCGCCATGACGAAAATCTGACCCAACATCATTCATGTTTGGGTATTACCGTGCTGAGCCCGAAGCGACACACCCCCAGGCCGGAGTAACCAGCTCCCCACCTCAAAGCGGCACAAGAACCAAATAGAGATCTTTGCTCAGGCACTGAACCGAATCGCCCCACAAAACCACGAGCATGCCCCAAAGCGACCAACGAACAAAAATCCTACCAGGTCACCAAGCACAACATCACCGGACAACATTTGCTGTTCGGTTCCTCCTTACATCAGACTGAAGGCAATCTCGAGCCAACAACCCATCAGGCCGAAGCAAGTCACTAAGCACCCCAAGGAAAATGCTACAATAGGTCCAGATTTCTAATTTCACATCGATTTCACTGCTACACTCTGTTATTCGACCCATTTGCCTTCCGTATGCATCAATACAACTCTAACATCCTTGATCTTATCCGTTGAAGTCCGGTTTCATGGTTCCTACCTCTAGTTTGCTCTAATGAGTGTTTTCAACCACATAAGCATACAAACAAACACCATGCATGGACCAAACAACATTCAAACATGCAAATCGCATAATCAATCATAACAATCATTATATCAATATGGTCTAATATCTATCAAGGCAATCGCATATCCGAATAACATGTCTACAACACCAAAAATCTATTTATTCACATTTTTATTATAGATAAGGTTTTAAAACAGCAACAAAAACAAATTTTTGACTTTAAAAATGGACCCAATATATGTTAAAACCCGTAGATATATATATATATATATATATATATATAATAAGGTGAAATATAATGAATCACTCACCAAACATCCAAAAACTGGAGATTTGCATGTAACTCGAGGAAAATACGAAAATGAATAGCAATGACATGATTTTCCTTCCTCTAAAATGTAGATTTGAAGATGTCTAATAAATACCCTTGCAACTCTGCCCTTAATATATGATTTAGGCTTGATTTGGAGAAGAAAAGAGAAGGTTCTGGGTGAAATAATAGTTTAATAGGAGCTTAGACCTGTTTGAGAAGTTGTAAAAATGATTTGGGGATGATGGTTCAGCCTAATATAGCTTTAAAACCCGAAATGAGTTAGTGGGTTTGCTCCCAAACCACACTAATTATTCACTAAGCTATTCGTAAAAAGTTCAAACTTCAAACAACCATATCTCCTAGCCAGAAAGTTCAAATTGCTTTTATGACCACTCTATGGAAATGAAAATCATCATATCTTTCCAACGGAGTTGGTATCGGATGCTAATTCAGCTTTTATCAAAAGTTATAACCATTTTAAAACTTAAAGGTTACAATCGTCCGACAAAATTCTAAAGATAGCAAATGTCATTAATAGGCATTTCCCAAAGTTATAGAGTCATACGACCTCATATGAATTTAAAAATAATATTTTACGATCCTTCAATATGTAAAATAAGGGTCATTACAGTCTTCCCCAGAGGAATTTCGCCCCCAAAATCTCAAAACAATCAAGTTTAAAATCAAACATAGCTACCCCGTATGCCTAACATCCACGAGCAAACATATCAAACATCAAACATGCACAAAAAATCAAGAAATGGTATCTATGCCTACCCTAGCATGTAGGATACTAAACTACCCTATATTATATGAAAGTGAAAGTAAACATGATAAGAAGTCTTGCTAGTTAAAGAGCTCTGGATAAGTGGTCTCATGATCTCCTCAGCCTCCCAAGTATAATCGCCTTCGCTCTCACCCCACTGAACCTTCTCCAGCTCTACCATTTTCCTCTTAAGCTGCCTTGTATCAAGTCCGCTGATTCAAATAGACCTATGAGGCCTTTATGGTTCTCGTTCAATATCAATATCATTAACCTAATTTGGTTCAACTATCACACCTGAGCCGTGCCCAAACTTAGGCAAGAGAGAGACATGGAACACGTTGTGTATGCCTGCCATCTTCTGAGGCAAGTCAACTCTGTAAGCTAGGTTCTTAATCCTCTCAAGTATCGAAAAAGGACCAACGAAACTTGGCGCCAACTTCCTTCTAGTACCAAATCAAACAACATTCTTCAGTAGAGAGACCTCGCCAAACACCATATCGCTGATGAAAAACACTAAGGCATGTCTTCTCCTATCAGCTTAGCTCTTATGTTGATCCTGAGTAGCTTTCATTCGCTGTCAAATTATCTTGATCTTCTTTGAAGTACCTCTAATCATATCTAGCCCAACTATTAGTTTCTCACTTGCTTCCCACCAACATGAAAGAGCATGCACGGTTGACCATATAATGTCTGATAGCTATTGTTGTATGCAAAGTCTACTAAGTGTAAATGATCGTCCCGTGAGCCACTGAAATCGAGAATGCAAGCTTGCAAGAGATCCTCTAAGATACGATCCACCCTCTTGGTCTACCCATCAGTTTGTGAGTAATAAAATGTACTAAGATGTAGATCCATCCCCAACACCTCTTGTAAGCTCTTCCAAAACCCGCTAATGAACAAAGGGTCTTGGTCGCTCATAATGCTCTCCAGCACACCATAAAATTATACAACCCATTTCACATATAACTCATGTAATTTGGATGTCGTTTAACTAAATTTGATGGATATGAATTTAAAACTCCTCGTCAATCAATCAACTATTATGAAGATGCTAACATACCCTCTTCAAGTCCTCCGTAATTCATCGATAAAGCCCATCGAAACTTGCTTCCATTTCCACTTAGGAATCTCGAGCGGTTGTAGCATTCCACTCAGCTTCTTCTGCTCTACCTATACTAACCGATAGTTCATGCAGTTCGAGATAAACACCTCAATGTCCTTCTTCACCCCTTCCCCATAAAATGTCCACCTTATATTATGGTACATTTTATTGCCACTGGGATGTAGTTAATCTCGATTGATGGAACTCTCATAGCATGTCATCCCTCATTTCATCGATGTCACGAACAAACAATCTCTCATTTCTTTATGGAGCCAATCATCACAATCAAGCCCATACTGCTTCATCTCTTAAATTATACTCCTTCCTTTACCTTCGCCATAATATATACTAGTCTACTTTCACATCTCTGACTAGTATTGATCCGCTCAATCAAAGTAGGTCTGATCGTCATGCTAGCAAATACTTCCGGCACAAGCTCACATCGAGGTCTAGAATCATAGCCAGTGATAAACTCAAACTGCTTCCACTCTAGGAACATCACTCTCAAGTTGGCATGTCTCATACTCAAAGCATTAGCAACTTCTTTTCCCTTATCGAGCGTATAGAAAATATAAAAGTTATAGGAGGTCAGGAACTCTAACCATGGCTACTTACGAAGGTAAGATCCTTCTGGGAGAAGAAATACTTCAATGATTTGTTGTCCACGTAAATATCGAACCTCTCCTCAAGCAAATAATAGCTCAATATCTTCAAAGCGAGTATAATCGACGCCAACACCAAATCATGAGTTGGATACTTTCTCACGTGCGGTTTTAGATGTCAATTAGCGTAGGCAACAGCCTTTCCTCTCCGCATAATCATCGCACCTAGTCATGTACCACATGCATTTGTGTATACTGTTAGCTCCTCATTCCCGCTTGGAATGACTAATACTGGCGCGCTCATTCTAACACCCTGCAAAAATTAATAAGAAATTAATTAATTAATAAAAAGGCTGAAAATGGAAATTTTATAATTGTTAGAATTTGATCGTGAAAGTTACACTATTGGGTTCGTGGAGATTTTTTGATCAATTTTCATATGTAAAATTTTGAAATCAGAGCTCAAACAGTGAAGTTATTGACGTTTGATGTTTTTGAATTCAAAATAATTAAAATGAATTTCAAAATCAAATTTATAATTAATGTTAAAAAATTTGAAATTTAAAAATTAACGTTGATTAGAAATGGGGCTAGAGAAAACGTTAACATAAATGTTGAAGTAAAAATTAATTAAGGAACTAAATGAAACGATAAACAAAACAATTAATACTTTGCCAAATACAAGCTACCGGTCGACCGTCTATGAAGGAGCGGTCAATCGGTGGGTGTTGTGGTGGCTAGAGTTATTTAGCCCTCGAAGGGCCTGGATTCTATTATTTTAAACTAACTTAAATCCGATGGTTCCAGTGACTTCAACCACTATAATAGGAGTCTAGCTCATCACTTTTATTCACAAATTATTTGGAAATGTAGGATGAGCTCTATCAGTCTCTTTCTTCCACAGGATTCAGAAATTTCTTAAGGTCTTCAAGTAAGGAATTTTAGATATTAGTATTCAATTCTAATTCTATTATCCTCCAACCCCTGGATTTCCGAATCTAATTAATATACAATCCAGTTATTCTATATTTTAGAAGGAAGAGGTCTGAAAAGAGGAAAAAGAAGCAAGCATATTCCAATCCAAATAGGAAAGCTGGGAATTATCTATGGGTGGAAATTTTAGTTTTTCTCATTTTAGTAATTATATAGTATATGTTGAATTTGATATATGGTTTGGGAATTTTTCTTCATGAAAACACCAAGTTAAAATCCCCAAAATTACCCAAAGCGAAATGCCAATCCTTATGTTTTGGAATCTCAATTATTCTATATTGAAATAGCATTATTTGTGTAGTTATTGTAATTTTAATACTTTACATTCTATTCCACTTCTCAATTTTCATTTTTGATTAGACCGAGTGTTTTAAAAAAGGAAATAACTTAGGAAATTGTGTATAAAGTATGGATATTCCTATTAGTAGTTTGCATTGCCTATTTTCATAGTTTAAATATGAATCTCTTTTCATTTTATAAGCAAGTTGAATAAAGTGTAAAAGGAATTGAATTGTAAATTCTATTGATGTTTATTCTGCTATTTTAATATAAAATAAGTTTGCTAATTGGTTCTATTTTCTTATATAAGTATATTGTTGGGCTAAGGATATTGGTTAATTTGTGCGTTATGGCATGAAGTTAGACTTGTATAAATTGGAAGTTTTGACATTTAAACGATTAGTGTAGGACATAATCTTTACAAGCTTAGGAATATTTTAGCATGTGTGTGTGTATTAGTGTATATAATAATGTATAATTAATAACGTATTAATTGCATAGTAAATAGGTTAGTAATTAGCATTAAAACCCCATAAGATGGAAGTTAAGGATGGTTATGATTAATGGCGGAATAAAGAATTTTTCTTTATAGCCATAGTAGAATGTAGTGAGGTATGTAGTAGTGTGGTTAGAGGAGTGTATATTATGACTATGTTATATGGATGCGAAGTCAGTCAAAAGCACATGGAAGTCTGGCCTGCTAATCTAGCTACCAACGGTGTGATTTTGGAGCTGATGTGATACATCGCCTATAATAAGCACTCATGGTGGACACGAGGTTAATCCTAATTCTGTAGAGTAAGCCAGCCCAGTTAACCTAGCTACCAATGCCTACAAATAGTCGGACTAATATGAGACGTCATAGTTTTGGTTACGGGTCATAATATGTAGGACGTGCTTCGAAGATCAGGGGTAGTAAGTGGTTGTTGTAGGGTCTGCCTCCTCCTTAATTAGGAAGTATTAAATGGTCAAGAATACCATTTAGGGATGGTGGATGGAAATCTTGGGAAGGGTCTGTTTCATATTTGAGCTATTTAGATGTTGTTATAGGGTCTGCCTCTTCCAAAAAGAAGTATTAAGTGGCCTGATGAGATTCCATGCAATGTCAACTAGGTAGTACCAGAGAGGGGTTCGCCTTGGGTCAGGTATTAAATGACAAGGACCTACCTAAGATATAGGTATTAAATGGTTAGAGTCTGCCTAATTTCAATTGAAAAGGTATTAAGTGGCCTGGGTACTTTCTCTCATATTGTTAGGACATGATTGTCGGTAGATGCATGGGACTAGGAATGTCCTTGGGCCCATAGTTTAAAGTAAGTTATATAGCTGGGTTAGAAAAGTATTAGTTATAGGATTTGACTGTAAGACCCTTTGGGCTTACAATCGAAGGTATTTATAAGAAATATAGTTAGAATGTGTAAGACATATTCTTTTTTGGATGAAAGCATAAGACATATTCTTATCTAAATTATACTACTCAAGTACTATTACAAAAAGACTCGAGATTTTAGTTGCTAAATATTGTTGTTCTGACTCCCTCCACATTACAACACAGGTTAGAGAAGACGATGCAGATCTAGAAGATGAAGGCTGAGGCAACTATCTATCTACTTATGTTTTTATATTTTGATGTACCCATTTTAGACATGATGTTATTGTATTGAGATATTGTACTCTGGATATTAGGATGTTATGTTTTGTTTCGGAATTTGAATTTTTATAAAATAAGTACTATTTTTGATATTATATTTTATCCTTTCCATTGTGAGATTCTAATTGCATTAGTAGATAACTCCGTGTATTGTTCAATTTTAACAACCAACAGCAAGCTTAAAAATGGATCTACTGTTTGATGGGCCTTTTGTGGGTCGAAAATTAAGCCCATTTTGAGGTGGGTTGTTACATTTGGTCTTACAGCATAGGTTTCCAGATAAACGGTACCTGTATACATATGAGTGCGTACTTGTTATTTTTTAAAGTACTTTTCAAAACCCTACTATATATATACATACACTATTTTGAACATACACATATACACTACGCATATCATTTTCAGCAAATAATACTATCCTAGGAAATTGTAACTAAAAATATAAACCTATAAATAGTTTATTATGGCTGAAAATCATTCTTCTGAGGCTAGGAACCCCTCTACCTAGGAGATACCCACTATCCGAGGGATGCCTAGATGGTTCGAGCAATACTCGAGGCATGTAGGGCCAGTTCCCATTCCTTAAAAAGTTACACCAGTGATACCCACTACCTCACCTGCTGAAGTAGCACGCCGCCTTATAGACTTTCCCAAGTTGTGTAAGGACTTCTAAAATATGGGTAGAAAGGTTTATATGGGAGTAGAAGGTTTTGTGGGGACAAAGACTTGGATTAACGATTATGAGTGTATCTTTTGGGGGTTTGGATGGGAGGATCAGATTAAGAGGAGAATAGCAGCATGGCATCTTAAAGGAGAAGCCTTAGATTGGTGGACTATTGTGGATGAGACGAATGCTTAGAGAGTTAACACTTGGGTGGAGTTTATAAATTGCTTTGAGTCGCGATTTATGTCTAGGGATGAGGTGAATTTTCAATTGGAATGGTTTATACAACTTAGATAGAGAGACTCCATTTTGAAGGAATATATCAGTTTGTTTATAGAACTAGTTAAGCCCGGAATGAGTTTGATCGATACCCTTATGAAGAAGGCTAGAATTCCCCATTTAGAGAGATGCTTTTGACCCAAGTACTCACTGGTACTACTTATGAGATGTTAGTTGAGATGGCTTTGCTTCAAACGGTTAGCTCGAAGGAGAAGGAGAAAGTAAGATCGGCACAAAACCAAGGTAGAGCTAAGAAGTAAGGATTTTGGGTGAACAAGAAGGCCAAAGGAAAGTTCAAGAAGGAAGTTATAACATGTCAGAGATGCCAAAAGAAAGGACACGTCGTTGGGGACTGTAAAGTGAGTTTGATGAGGGAAGAGTTCAAGGGGAAGTGCTATCACTGCCACGAGGAAGGACACTTCAACAACCGATGTCCAAAGCTTGCGAAGGAAGGGTAGAGTGGGCAAGCCTATGCCATTGAGGCCATTCCTATCTGGAGTAAACCTTCCTTTAGAGATCAAGGAAAGGCTGTAATGGAAGATATAACTATTATTTCTAGGCATTCTATCCGTACTCTATTTGACTCGGGAGCACCATATTCATTCATAGATAAAAATGTAGTTAACTCTTTGAGTCTAAAAACTCTCATTTTCACCAATCCAATAGTAGTATCAATTCTTATTGGGGGTTCAATGCATCTTTCTTTAATTTGCAGAGACCTAATTATGGATATAAGTAACATAGATTTTACATGTAATGTGTATGTTCTTAATTTTGAGAGGATTCCTAGGGATGGGTTGGTTAACTTACTATGGGGCTATTTTAGATTGTGATCGAAAAATTATATGGTTAGCGAGTTGTTAGGGGCGAGATACAAATGTTCGTTGTATACCTCAAAACTCAGTTGATTTAAGCTACTTATATTCGCTGAGCTTGTCAAAAGATAAGCTCTCATCTATCCCCGTAGTTTTAGAATTTTCCGACATTTTTGAAGAAGTCTTGAGTCTCTTACCCCAAAGGAAGATCGAGTTTAGGATAAATTTGGAGAAGGACGCTAGACATGCCGCTCTACCATTAAGACATATGGCCCCCAAAGAGAGGCGAGAATTGAACAAGCAGATTTCATAGCCATTGCATAAAGGATTCATTCGTCTAAGTACTTCTGAATGAGGAGCACCTGTTGTGTCTACCACTAAGGTAGATGGCTCATTAAGGTACGCATCGACTACATAGAACTCAACTGGTTAACTAAAAGAATAGGTATCCCAAATCTAAAATATATGATTTGTTTGATAGACTTATAGGATTCAAAATCTTTTCGCAATTGGACTTAGCCGATGGATTTCATCAATTGAGGACAGCAAGCAAAAGACCGCATTTCGCACTCCGGATGGACTGTATGAATGAGAAGTAATGCCTTTTGGATTGAAAAATGCCCTCGCATACTTTGTTGATTTGATGCATAGAGTTTTTAGGGTACAACTGAATAAATTCATCATGGTGGATGATATATTAGTATTCTCCAAGAGTGAAGGCGAGCAGGAAAATCACTTAAGGGACGTACTAGGGACTTTGAGAAGGCACCAACTTAAAGCCAAATTCTCAAAATGTCAATTTTGGAAAAAGGAGGTGAGATTTCATGGACATACTATTTTCGAGAAGGGATTGTCTATAAACCCCACAAAGTGGAAGCTATGCAAGATTGGAAGATTCCAAAGAATGCCATGGAGGTTATGAGTTTCTCGGGTAGTCGATTACTATAGAAAGTTCATCAAGGACTTTACGAAGATAGCAGTCCTATAAACTCGCTTAGCCAAGAAGAATCTGGTTTTGCATGGGATGAGAAGTGCACGGAAGCATTTGAATAGCTGAAGGGGTTATAGTCGAGCGTGCCCGTATTAACTATTCCCAATGGGACGAAGCCTTTCACCGTTTACACCGATGCATGTGGTACGGGAGAGGAGCTATTTTTGTGCAAGACGGGAGGGCGATAGCTTATGCTAGTACACAATTGAAGGACTGTGAGAGGAGATACCTAACTCATGACTTAGAGTTAGCGACTATCATTTTGCCCTAAAAATATGGATGCACTATCTTTTGGGTGAAAGATTGAGTTGTTCACTAACTACAAATCAATCATATACCTATTTTACCAAAAATATATAAACCTCAGGCGGTAGAGGTAGATGGTGTTTATAGCGTCATATAAGTTTGGGATATAATATACCCTTTGAAAAGGGAATGTTTTCATCGACGCCCTTAGCCAGAGGCATGCTACCTTAAGTGCTATATGTGAATGCAGGAAGTTGGAGTTCCACTCCAATTTAATTTCCAACTGCCAATCGAACCCACTCTAGGTGATTTGGCAGCAATGTAGGTTAGTCCAGCAATAATGGACCATATTGGGCTAAAGTAGAAGAAGGATGCAGCGATAGTAGATATTTTAGACAAGCTAAGTAGGGAGAACATTTTTCTCATATCAGTAAATATGCGATTGGCGTAAGAGGATGTTTGGGCAGAGATGGATACCTTTGTGTCCCTATGGTTGAGGATCTTTTAGAAGAAGTGCTAACATAATGTCACTATTCTAGGATAACCATTCACCCTGGAGAAGATAAGATATATAGGGATATGAAGCAAATTCTATTAGCTAAGAATGAGGAAGAGGGTAATTGAATTTGTCTCTAGGTGTTTGACGTGCCAAAAGATAAAGGCTAAAAAAGGAAAGCTCGGAGGATTGTCATTGCCATTGAAAGTTCTAACTTGGAAATGGAAGCACACATCGATAGACTTTATAGATGGATTTTCTAAGAGTCAAAGAGGCAATGAAGCTATTTGGGTTATGTTGGATAGACTCACTAAAAGCTCTCATTTTATTATGGTTAGAATTAATAAGACCACAACATCTTTAGCGCAAATTTATATTAAAAAGGTGGTTCAACTTCATGGAATCACAGTCAGCATTGTTAGTGATAGGGACCCCTTATACACTAGCGAATTTTGGAGGAGTTTGCAATCAGCTTTAGGAACCTTATTGAATCTTAGCACTGCTTACCACCCTTAGACCGATGGTCAGACTGAGAGGGCAAATAAGATTTTGGAAGACTTGTGAGAGCTTGTATCATGGACTTTGGAGGACATTAGGAGCAACATTTACCTTTAGTAGAATTCATGTACAATAATAGTTACCAAGCGATGATTAATGTGTCACCATTTGAAGTGTTATAGAGGAGACCATGCAAATTGCCAAATTGTTAGTGGGAAACCACTGGAAAAATTCTACTCTGAAAAGATTAATTCATAAGGCCTTGGAAAAGATAGAGTTGATTAGGCAGTGAATGAAGGCCGCATAGAATCGCTAGAATTCTTACGCGGACAAGCAAAAGAAAGAATTGGAGTTTGGGGTAGTAGACATTGTGTTCATTAAAGTTTTCCCTCTTACGAAGGTTATAAGGTTTGGTAAGTCGCGAATGTTAGCACCAAAGTTTGTTAGGCCTTTCTCAATCTTGGAAAGAATAGGAAGACTTGTAGTAGCTGTCGATGACGTATTTCATGTTACGCACTTGAGAAAATGCCTTCATAACGCAGCCACTGTGGTAGAGCCTGATTAGTTAGTAGACATTGAGACGGAGCCAATAGTACCCTGTGTCTCTACAGGAATAGTAGAGCACAAAATATAAAGCTCCACAACAAAGAAATTAGGCTGGTATAATGGGGGGATAATCTAGGGAAAGCACATGGAAAACTGAAGAGAATATGAGGACTTCTCATCCTGAGCTTTTTTCTGGTAAACCTTTTCACTATAAAATTAGGTTTTGGTTGCTTCATGGTTACTAGATGGATGGTAGGGAATGGTTGCCAAACTTTTTACTTTCATCTTTGCACTCATATAGAAATTTTATGCATATTTAGGATGTTTGCATACATACCTATATAACATGACCTTGCTTTTATGCTAGGGCCAAGCTTACCAATAGTATGTCTTTATATATAATCACATTGCACTTTTTGGTTGAGTAGATGATTGTGCTAGTAATTTAGATGTGTAACATGGATGCTTAGTGCACGTTGTACTGTCTGTCCCTTAGGGATTTCGGGGGCGAAATTCCTTTTTTGGTAGAGGGAGGAGGTGAATGTAACACCCCGTAAAAATTAATAGGAAATTAATTAATTAATTAATAATAATGTTAAAAATGAAAATTCTGTAATTGTTGGAATTTAGTCAATGAAGTTATACCATTGCATTTGGAGTGATTTTCTCATCAATTTCATATATAATGTTTTGAATTTGGAGCTCAAATGGAGAAGTTATTGGCATTTGAAGTTTTCAAATTCAAAATAATTCAAATGGAATTCAAATTCAAATTCATCATTAATTTTAGGAATCTGAAATTTGAAAATTAATGTTGATTAGAAATAGGGTTAGAGAAAATGTTAAAATAAACATTAATGTAAAAATAATAATTAAGGAATTAAATAATATGGTAAAAATAATAATTAATACGTTGCCACATACAAGCTATTGGTCGATCGCCTTCCCTGGGCAGGTCGAGTGCTTAGGAAGGAGCGATCAACCGGTGGGTGTTGTGGCGGCTATGGTCATTTAGGCTAGGAACTGTTCGAATTATATTATTTTAAACCCACTTAAATTCGACAGTTATGGTGAGTACTAACCACTATAAATAGGAGCCTAGCCCCTCAATTTTATTTACAAATTATTTGGGAACATAGGCGGAGCACTATCAGTCTCTTTCTTCCACATAATGCAGAAATTTCTAAAGATCTTTAGGTAAGGTAATTTAGATATTAATATTCAATTTCTAATTCTATTATTGTCCAATCCCTGGAATTTCAAATTTAATTAATATATAATCCAATTACTGTATATTTCCAAAAGGAAGAGATCTGAAAAGAGGAAAAAGAAGCAGGCATATTCAAATCCAAAGGGGAAAGCTAGGAATTATCTGTGAGTGGAAATCTTAATTTTTCTCATTGAGTAATTATATATTATACCTTGGATTTGATATATGCCTTAGGGAACTTACTCATGAAAATGCAAAACTAAAACCCCCAAAATTCGCCCAAAGCGAAATATCAATTTTTATGTTTTGGAATCTTAGTCATTCTATATTGAAATAGCAGAATATGTGTAGTTATTGCTATTTTAATAATTACATTCTATTCCACTTCTCACTTTATCTTTCGGTGAGAGGAAGGGTTTTAAAAAAGGAAATAAATTAGGAAATGGTTTCTAGAGTATGAATTCTCCTATTCGTAGTTTGCGTTGCCTATTTCTGTAGTTTAAATATGAATCCCTTTCCATTTTATATGCACAAGTTGAATAGAGTGTAAAAGAATTTTAATTGTAAATTTTATTGATGTTGATTCTACTATTTTAATATAAAATAAGTTTGTTAGTTGATTCTATTTCTTGTATAATTTTATTATTGGGCTAAGGATATTAGCTAATTTGTATATTATGGTATGAAGTTAGACTTGTATAAATCGGAAGTTTTGACATTTAAACTATTAGTGTATGGTGCAATCTTCACATGCTTAGGAATGTTTTAGTACGCATTTGTATACACACACACACAGATATATATATATATATTACGTATAAAATAACGCATTAATTGCATAGTAAATAGGTTAGTAATTAGCATTAATACCACATAGGATGGAAGTTAAGGATGATATGATTAGCGGCGGAATAAAGAATTTTTCTTTGCCTTAGTAGAATGTGGTGCAGTGTGGTAGTATGATTAGGGGAGTGTAAATTATGATCGTTTTATAGGAATGTGAGATCAATCAAAAGTACAGAGAAGTCTGTCTAGCTAATATGGCTATCGGCAGTGTGACTTTAGGGTTGATGTGAGACATAGTCTATAATAAGTATGCATGGTGGACGCGAGGTTAGTACCAGTTATATAGGGCAAGTCTATCTAGTTAACCTGTATACTAGTACCTACGAATAGTCGGACTAATGTGAGACGTCATAGTTTTTGTCATGGATCATAATATGTAGGACCTGTTGCAAGGATCGAGGGTAGTTGTGGCTATTGTAGGGTCCGTGCAATGAACCGGATTTTCAATCCTCGAAAATCAACACTAATACGTCCACTGTATCACGTGCTGAATATTCAAGTGCCGGAAAGACCGATTTGTTAGGCTGAAAGAAGAAGGTAGAGGATAGAAGAAAACTAAACAATAAAGAATCTCACAACGCCACGAATAATATATAATACAACAATGATCTTTCCATAAAGGGAACATCTTTATTCATATAACATCATAGTACACTAGAGTAAATCTCGATAACAAGTAACAACCAAACTGATTTCTATATTTGAAAACTTTTCAAACAAATGGTTTCTCGTAAGACCACACCGCACATAAAAATGAACGGGTCTTTACCATACAATAACCAAAACATTTTATATCAAAATCCAGTGATATTATCATAGTGTCTAAGTTTAAAGTAAATAGATAAAATAGCTAAATGCTTTCATCTCACGTTCCAAAATACTAGGCTCTACAATCCAAAACGTAAGGCACGTATTGGAGAATGGATTCCAACTAATGACTGGGCTACTGGGGTACCGCCCGCCACAATACACCTCTAGAAAAATGCACCGAGGTCGTACATAACGACCCATGTCAACACAGGACCGACCTACCCCTTGCTGGATAGTACCAAATATATCATCATCCTGATTGCTTTGCAACCTTTAACCGAGCACTCCCACGTACACGAATTCATTGATGATTGTGTATATATCTAGAAGGGTGATTATATACCCTAATGGGTGCGACCTACATAGCCCTGCTGTATATCCCCTGTTTTAGTCATTCCCGATCGATGAGGCATGAGGCAACATTTTACCTTTCTGAATAGAAATCCATCTTGGAAATCTAACACTGCCCTCCAAGCATCAATGCAATGCCATCATTCATCCATACAAGTTCATTCTGGGTCTGAACGAAACCGAAGGCACTAACTCTACTACATCCATTTTGGAATCACCCTCAGTATTAGTTGCAGTAGCTCTTGCACTTCAAAGAGCACCGTCTTCAATCATCATCAAGATGTCTTCCATTTGAACATAAATTTTGGTTCAGAGTGGTTTTCGGGTATATAAATCTGATCCCGGTCTCTCCGTACCAACAACCGATAATTTCCGGTTGACTCATTCCCGGTTCTTTTGGAAGTAAGTTTTCGAGTCTTCATTGAGGAACTTAATTACATTCATACTTCCTAAGTTAAATTGGGGCAAACTTGATAGTCGGTTATTTAACTATGAAATAAACAAACAAAAACTAATTTATTTGAGATTTATTTATCCATAGCAACCACTAAGCCTCTCAAAACATATCTTTGTTTAATAAATCTCTTTCAAAAACATTCATATAATTATCTTTCTGACATAAGTATATTCACACAACATTTGTAAGATTTTCCATTACCAGATCTTTAAAAAGGATTTAACTACATTATTTAAATTGGAGAAAAGTATAACTCTAAGCATTATTCCTTTATTGTAAAGTGTGGAACGGATGTTCCATGCCACATTTTTTTAAAAGGTCAGCCTCGAGAAACCCAAAACTCAATTTCCTATTGTAATTATTTCAATAAATTCTTTTGTAAATTCCTTTATCCATAAAATTCTTTTTGCTTTAACTAAACCCATTTACAAAACGTTTAACAATTTCTATACTCATTTTTGAAACTCTTTATAATTATTCAACCTATTTTTATAACTTCTTTATAAACATTTTAACCTTGCATAAAACTTCCCTATATAAACATTCAAACCCATTTATAAATCCTTTTTATAAACATTCAAAACTATTTCTCAAACTACTTTTATGAGTACCCCAAAATTGTTTATAATACTTCTTTATATAATATTCAAAACAATTGTCAAATAGTCATTCAAATATATTGTTCAAAATAGAATAACTTTGAAGACCATTTTAAAATAAAATGACATATTAACTTTCCAAAACCAAACGGAGGCTTAATAACTACAAGGGATCATTAAATTTGGGTTTACTTATCCAAGTTATATCATAGATAATGCCAAACATTAGATATGTAAGGGATTCACACATAACATATAATCAACCATTGGTCGATGTCCAAGTTATAAATATAGGTAAACCCATAATTGGGTGAAAAATGTACATATAGTATATTCCATATGCTTAAGTTATCACGACCCGCTTATCGAAATTAACTTCCTTGTGTTTATCACATTACCGATATTTGGCATTTGTTATAAACACAAGTCACTTTACTTCCCATAAAAGGTGTCAACATTTTATAATCACTACTTTAATTCATTTGGCTACTTAATGGGTTCAAACGAGAGATCTTTTGATTTAAAATCAATTAACATGAAAAAAAATTGATTTAAAACATAACTGATTAAGTTTTAAAATAACTTTGGAAAGATAAAAATATTTTTAATTAGCTTAGACCCCAATTACATCTTAATTAAATTAGGATTAATTTATAATTGAACTTTAATTAACTTAATGAACTTGGTTAAGTCCTAATTAACTTCTTAATGCATCTTAGTTAAGGCTAAAACAATTCATTATTAGTTAAACCCTAATTAATTAAAGTCAATTAAATAATCACTTAATTAAATAATAATTAATTAACTAATTAACTTAATTAAATAATAATTAATCATTAAATTACTTCTTAACTTCAATTAATCACTAATTAAAACTTTAATAATCACTAATTAGTCATTAACCTTCTTTAAGTGTCACTTAACCTCTAATCACTTATGTAATTACTAATTAAATGCTAATTACCTTCAATTATTTTATTAAATAAACAAATTAATAAATAATCTAAACTTAATCTCTTTTGATGTTACTAATTAAGTTTGGAAAACTTTTGCAAATCATATAAAGATGGAAATCGTGAATTTTTGTCGAATTACATTTATAGCGACTATCGCTATGAGCGTAGTTCGCTCTATCTTATTTTAAGTGAAATACTTCACTTAAATTCTTGCTCCTACATGTTTTGAAATTATATTCAGAAAGTTTTTGAAACTTTAAACAAAGATAAAAATTAAAACCATTTCCAAACTTTGAAACTAGAAATCATAGTTTTGATTCAAATCGGATCTCACGTTCGTCGCAACACACAAAGCTATTAACTTTGTTTTAACTCAACATACTTTGATTCTTAAATCACAACCACTCATCCATACTACCATACTCTTAACATCATAATGAAACACACATAAAAACATAAGGTTATTAGCTTACTAACTCGACAACATCACATTCAAATCTCAAATTCAATACCAAACATAACATCCATCAAATCAACACCGACCAATATAATGACCATTCAATTTAATCATCATATTGTCATCACAATAACACATCATAATAAAGTCAAAAATTCCAAACAAAGTAGTTTTACTCACCGAAAATCTTTGAAACCTGAAATGCCTTAATTGCACCAAAAATCACCCCAAAAATATGTCATCTTCCACTTGATTTTTGGACATATTACTCTCCAATTTTGGTAAAGTGATCAAAAGAAAAGTTTTAGAGAATTATTTTCTCTACAAACTAAAAAAGCATCACTCAAATTAGATTATGTTTGAGGTAGATATGGTCAAAAGAAGGAGAGTTATTTTCGGACTTGTATTTCTGAGTTTAAAAGTACACTGAAAAGAAATGAGATTTTGACAAACTAAGCTTGAAATTAGAAACAGTGATATAAATGAAAGTTGTAGCTACTGAAATTTTATACGATTTGAATAAAAGAAAATCTTAATTTGATGTAAAATAGAGGAAGTTATGGCCGAATAAATTGAGGGGAAAATGGAGAAGAAAGAGTTTTAAAACAAGTTCGCATCTTTAAAGCAATTTAAATCTTTTGATTAAAAAAAAATCTTAAACTAACATAAGAAGCCATGAAACATGAATAAAGCTTTAGGGAAATGGAAATGGAGAAGTAAATGAAAATATGGTGAAATGAAGATGTATTTATAGACAAAAAAAGTAGGAAAATTACCAAACTAACCTTAGATTAAAATATCATAACGTGTCATTATTTTGACAAGTCACATCACCACCTTCCTCCCCCTATATGTCACATCCCCCGTCTCTAGTCACATCCTCTAGGTCATGATGGATAATGATGATAAGGCTAAGATATGACAAGAGATAATGGTATATACTTATATATATATATATATATATGTTATTATTTTTAAAACCATGACTTATCACATCACTTGCTAAACATAATTAAGATAAGATAATATACTATTAGTCTATTATTATTGTTTGGTTAATTAACTTTTATATATCTGTATATATAGTGCACAAAGACGAACAACGTTTCTAACAACTTTCTGGTATCGAAAAGTCGAAATTCCGGAAAACGTTCTTCGGCCACATTTTCTATTTTTCTACGAGCTACCTATTTTGGTAAACAAATTTTAGAAACGATTTTACCAGTATTATTAAATAATTATAATAGGTTTATTTGTGAATAAAAACCCATTTATTTATTATTTGAACTTAACTTGAATCCTGAAGAAATATTTAAAACCGATGATATCAACTGTCAATGTCATAAATACATTTTATTTTCCAAAAATAAAATAAATTATTTTATTTCATAATCTTGTTTGAATACATATATTAGCGTATGAATCCAGAGTCATGCACGATCCTTATTGTTTAAAAGCAGTTTTTGTGATAAAGCGATTTCCGGTTGTTTTATTGATATTTTACCTAGGACGATATTTACAAATTATCCATATTTTACCTCGGTAATTTGTCCGTAGATATTTTTTCCTAAAAAAATACCTATTATTATTTACCATTTAAAACATAGTTATCTATTACTTTTAAACCCATATCTAAATATTTTAAAAATAAATATAATTAATCCAAGTGATAAATTTGCGAGTCATTACATTCTTCCACCCTTAGAAGAATTTCGTCCTCGAAATTATACCACGACCCTAATCCTAGAAACACTTAAAACTATTCATCAATCTGTATGATGTACATAGATCATTCATATGTAAAATCTGATTCGATCACTCACTCGAATACATAACTTCATTTCCGAACTGGTATTGCTCACTCGACTTTCTAGTGCGGACTTTGATCAGGCTTCTTAATTAGAAACATTTGTTCTCCTTGCGTAGCCATAAACTATGATAGACAACCATTGGTTATACCCAAGAACCCTCATCAACGCTGCTATCAAAAATCGAGTGATAAATCCTTATTTGAAACGGTATGAAACAACTCAAGTCATGTACTCGAATCTTGGATTGAGAACTATGTGAAAAGGAGAAATGATCTACGTACAACCTACATACCAATCCCATTGGTTCCTACTTCCAAGATTTTAATTACCCTTTCTAAGGAATCATCAGTTTACATAAGAACATTACTTAAGTTTACTAACATGCTATAACTCAAATTCATTTTAGTATGATACTCTTCTATATCCAAAAGAGTACACACAACAAATCTTAAATTGGTTTTACTGAACCTAGGATGTTCAAAAAATTTAAAACTTTATTTATTAACCCGCTCTTAATCAAGACATCGTTTTATTTTGAAAAATCTATTCTTTTAAGGGATTCGAGAACACAATATTCGGGTTTTATTTCAAAAAACCTTTCGAATGATACTTTATATTTACCCCTTTGTAAACATAATATATAGCCCGAGTAACTCTAAAATGATATCAAGGAAATGGGCGCAACCAAATAGTATTATATATCCCTTTTACTAAATAGGGAAATACTCAAGAGAAGTGTTTACCATCTGAATACATCTCTTACCCATTTTTAGTCATTTCCAAGACACTCGAACTTGTCAATCATAAAAATATTTCTTAGTTCACAAATTCCCTTTTGAAATAATACTATTTATAGACAAATAGTTCTTTAATAAAATCATCCACTAGCTTTGGATTCATTCAGATTTGAACTTGTTTTGATTGTACAATGACAAAGAGGATAATTTACTAAGTGCACTATCATATCTGCCTATACAAACATTCGATTATCACTTAGCAGATTATTCCGATTATCACAAAATAGATCGAAACTCCTTCCCGAACTGTCCAAAGAAAAATTTACTTTCAAATCATTTTAAAATATTTATATCTTAAAAGCTCTTTAAGCATAATTACTAAACTTTTCCAAAATCATTTAAACCTTTATCAAATCCATCGGGATTTAATATTCTCACAATTCTTTTCATTTTCATAAGTCATCTAAAGATTTTCTTTTAACTAAACACATTCTATTCTAAATCCAATTTTAACCCTACATCTCCTTTTATGTTACTAATTAAGTATTCACTATGGAACTTTTTATGCTCCTACATGTTTTGAAATAATTTTAGAAAGTTTCTGAAATCTTAAACCAAGACAAAACTTAAAACCATTTCCAAACATTGAAACTAGAAATCATAGTTTTGATTTCAATTCGGATCTCACGTTCGCCGCAACACACAAAGTTGTTAACTTTGTTTTAACTCAACATACTTTGATTATTAAATCACAACCATACATCCATACTACCATACTCTTAACATCACTATGAAACACACATACAAATATAAGGTTATAAGCTTACTAACTCAACATTATAACCATTCAATTTTATCACCATCGACCAATATAATAGCCAATCAATTTTATCATCATATTATCACCACAATAACACCTCATAATAAAGTCAAAACCTTTTCCAAAACAAAGTAGTTTTACTCACCGAAAATCTTTGAAACTTGAAATGCCTTAGATGCGCCAAAAATATGTCATCTTCCACTTGATTTTTGGACATATTGCTCTCGAATTTTAGAAAAGTGATCAGAATTTTTTTTTAGGAAATTCTTTTCTCTTCAAACTAAAAAAAGAATCACTTAAATCAAATTACGTTTGAGGTAGATATGGTCAAATGAAGGAGAGCTATTTTCGAACCTGGATTTCTGAGTTTAAACGTACACTAAAAAGAAATGTGATTTTGACAAACCTAAGCTTAAAATTTGAAAAAGTGCTAAAAAATAGAGTTGTTGCTACCAAAATTTTATACAATTTGAAAGATAAAAAATCTTGATTTGGTGTAAAATAGAGGAAGTTATGGCCGAATAAAGTGGGGGAAAAAATGGAGAAGAAAGAGTTTTAAAACAAGTTTGCATATTTAAAACAATTTAAATCTTTTGATTTTAAAAAACAACTTAAACTAACATAAGAAGCTATGAAACATGAAGAAAGCTTTAGGGAAATGGAAATGGAGAAGTAAATGAAAATATGGTGAAATGGAGATGTATTTATAGACATAAGGAAGTAGGAAAATTACCAAACTTACCTTAGATTAAAATATCATAACATGTCATTATTTTGACAAGTCACATCACCACCTTCCTCCCCCTCATATGTCACATCCCCCCTCTCTAGTCACAACCTCTAGGCCATGATGGATAATGATGATAAGGCTAAGATATGACAAGAGATAATGGTATATACTTATATAGAAGTTATTATTTTTAAAACCATGACTTGTCACATCACTTGCTAAACATAATTAGGATAAGATAATATATTATTAGTGTATTATTATTTTTTGGTTAATTAACTATTATATATGTGTAAATATAGTGTACAAAGACGAAAAACGTTTTCGACAACTTACTGATGTCGAAAAGCCAAAATTTTGGAAAACGTTCTTCGGTCATATTTTCTATTTTTCTACGAACTATCTCTTTTGGTAAAAAAAATTTAAAATTTTTTTACCATCATTATTCAATAAATATAATAGGTTTATTTGTAAATAAAAATCCATTTATTTATTATTTGAAGTTTACTTGAATTCCCGAAGATATATATAACACTGATGATATCAACTGTCGATGTCATAAATACATTTTATTTTCCAAAAATAAAATAAATTATTTTATTTCATACACTTGTTTGAATACATATATTAGTGTGTGAATCCAGAGCTGTGCACGATCCTTATTGTTTAAAAGCAGTATTATCGATAAAGCGATTTCAGGTTGTTTTATTGATATTTTACCTAGGACGATATTTACAAATTATCAATATTTTATCTCAGTAATTTGTCCGTAGATATTTTTTCCTAAACAAAATACCTATTATTATTTACCACTTAAAACATGTTTATTTCTTACTTTTAAACCCATATTTAAATATTTTAAAAATAAATATAATTTATCTAAGTGATAAATTTGCGGATCGTTACAGTCCGCCTCCTCCCTAATTAAGAAGTATTAAATAGTCAGGGATACCGTTTAGGCGCAGTAGATGGAAATCTTAGGAAGGATCTGCTTCGAGTTGAGGTATTAAGTGATTGTTGTAGGGTCCACCTCTTCCAAAAAGAAGTATTAAGTGGTCTGATGAAACTTTATGCGATGTCAACTAAATAGTACCAAAGAGGGATCCGCCTTGGATCAGGTATTAAATGACGGGGACCTACCTAAGATATAGGTATTAAATAGTCAAAGTATCCCTAATTCCCATTGAAAAGGTATTAAGTGGTCTGGGTACTTTCTCTCACATTGTAAGGACATTATTGATGGTAAATGCGTGGGACTAGAAATGGTCTTGGGCCAACAATTTTAAGTAAGTTATACAATTGGGTTAGAAAAGTGTAAGTTATAGGATTGGACTTGGAGAGCCTTCGGGCTTACAATCGGAGGTACTCATAAGAATTATAGTTAGGATGTGTAAGTCATATTCTTATCTAAATTATATTACCCAAGTACTATTTTGGAAAGACTCAAGATTTTATTCACTAGACATTTTTGTTTTGATTCCCTCCTCATTACAACACAGGTTGGAGAAGACGATGCATATCTAGGAGATTATGGCGGATATGGAGTCTTACGACAGTTATCTATCTACTTATGTTTTTATATTTTTATGTACCTATTTCAAACATGATATTATTGTATTTTGAGATATTGGACTACAGGTATTAGGATGATATGTTTTGTTTTGGAATTTGAATTTTTATATGGGTACTGTTTCTGATATTATATTTTATCCTTCCCACTGTAAGATTCTGATAGCATTAGTAGATAGCTCTATGTATTATTCCATTTTACCAACCAACAGCTAGCTTTTGAATGGGTCTAATATTCGATGGGCCTTTTTTAGGTAGGGAAAAAGACCCATTTTGAGGTGGGTTGTTGCACTCGTCAACCTCTCCTTCAGACTCACGAATGCGTGCTCGCACCTCATGTCCCAAATGAAAGTTCGATTCTTCTTCGTCATGTTGGTTAACGACTGTAACGACCCCAGATTTTAATTTAATTTAAATTTATAATTAAATGAATTTTTGAATAAAAATTATAAAATTAATTATAAATGGAAGCGAGTTTCCCCGATTCAAATAGAAAATATATTAAGTCATAAGGATTTGAAAATTTGTATATATGTAAATATATATGTATATGGATATATATGAGTAAATTTGAATTTATATATATATATATATATATGTATGTATATATTGGGTTTGAAATTAAATCGTAAATAAATGGTTTAATAATAATTGATAATAATAAATATTAGAGTTGATGGTTAATAATGGTTTGAGTTTACAAAATAATATAATATAATAAATATGAAGTAAAATAATAATAATTTATATTTAAAACTAGAGATAGAAATTAATATAAGATAAATTATAATAAAAATAGAAAGTAGAACATTTGCTTAATTTTAACAACATATTAACTATAGGAATTTATATATATTATTAAGCAATGAGATAAGCAAAAGAAATATGAGGGTATCTAAATACAAAGTGATAAAACAAAGCAATTTATTCTAGCCCAAACCATATCACCTCAGCAAAAACAAATCAAATAAAATGATTTATGTACATGATATCAGCCACCACGTATATAAATATTCAGTCGAGATAAATCAGGATAGTCAAACAAACCCATGCTCAAATAGAAAACAAGTTATGTATAAGTGTGCCTGTAAAAGAAGATAGCAAATATAATATTTAAGTAGAAATGTAAATTACTTGGCATTAAATGGTAGCAATGTTGTAGTCATTCGAAGTGTTGAAGACTGTTTTCAGCCATGCTTTCTATTGTATAAAGTAATATACCCTGTAAACTCAGTTTTATATATCAATCTATCCACTTTAGTTTTCGTCCACTATAAGCTGAAAAAGAAACACTAAAGTAAAACATCTCAAACTTAAAAACAAAAACAATTCAAAGTCTTCAAACCTGGGAAGATTTCAAAACCTGGAAATCAAGAGCAAAGTAACTAATTCAACTTCAAGCAAAGATCATCTTAGATCTAATAAGCAACATATGGATTCGACTCAAATACATAAGGGTTGAGGGAAAAAAAAATCAACCTCTGTCCTTTGTTCATCATCTAAAAGAAAAAAAAACAAAGGTGAGCAACTCTCCTTAAAACCCAACCTTCTATCTTAAAATTTGTGCTCAGCAATGATGAATGAAATGAGTGAATTTGGTAACTTGTTTGAATGTACACATGTGTGCTCATATGTGTACAAGTTGATGATGCATGTCAGTAAGTAGGCGAGTAAACCCATTTTTATTAATACATAAATATCATCAAGTATGTGTAATTTTATTTATTGTCTATGAAGCTCTGTTTGTATTGTGAAGTTGATCTGTAGGATGCTGTCTTCTTCACCTCCTCTGTTCTTTTGTCCGAGTTACAGGTTTCAAGTAAACAAGTAAAAAATTCGATTCCTTATTCTCTAATCATTATGAGGTTTTAGTTTCAAAACAAAATAGATGAGTTTGAGTATAAGTTATAATTTAAAAATAGTTTCAAGATGAATAAGTATATATACAGTATGAATAAATTGTTTTACAAAGTAAAATTCGAATATATGATAAACTCGAGTGTCGTGATTTGTAAATTCAATTTCATAACTTGAATCCACCCTACAAAATAAGATTTTTAAGATGAAAATGGAAATTTTTAGTTAGGTCTGTTGAGAGCAGTTCGAGTTGAACTAAATTTGGTATTTTGAGCTGCCTCTGACGATCTATTTGATCGGAATGCTCATGGCTCTTCCTGAAGGTGGAGGGGAAAGCGGGGATCAATGGAAAAATACTTTCGTGATTTATCTGAGCTCGAGATGGCCAGAATCGATCGAAATAGGGTTTTACACCTTGTGTTTATCATCGGAGTTCGAGTGGGTTTCGCGGCGAATAGGGGTGATCGGAGTTGATCGCGAGTGGGGCTGGAGACGCAGGGGATCGAGGCAAAGTGATGGCGAGAACGGCGAGATGTCTAGGGGTCTAGAACGTCGGTGGCGATCGATTTCCGGTGGCGTATAGTTCAGGAAGTTTGGGTCTCGGGGTCAAAATTTGATGCTTGATCGAATCGTGATTTCTGGGTGTCGTGAGTAGTTGCCGTGGTCGAGAGTGATGTGTGGGAGGCAGGAGCGAAGTTCATCGATGCTCGGCGTCGTGGTGCACGTGCACGTTAGGGTCGGTGTGTCAGTGTTTTGGGGAAGACGATATTGTCTCGGGTTGTTCTCGAGTTTTATGCGAATTTGCTCGCGTCGAACTCGGGGGATTCGAGTCAATTACTCAAAGCAGATACAGGGAGGACTCGGGTCAAATTCCTGTTCTAGCTTTCAACCTGGAAGCTGTCTTCTGTTTTGAAAATTTTAAAACCAAGTTTAATTTTAAATCAAAGTTTTAAACTGAGGTTAAATTAAAATGTTAATATAAATTAGAGTTTGAATTGAAATATAGTTTGTAAATAAATAAAGTTTTAAGTTAAATTAATTTCTAACTTAAAGTGGTTAAGTGTTTAAAAGTGTTTTTAAAGGAATTTGAAATTAAAGTTGGAAATGAGTGTTTTCCAAATGTCGATATGAATGATTTTATCTTAAAGTTAAATTAGAATTTAATAAATTGTAATTCATTCAATTATTAAGGAAATTAAATGGATAATTAACTCATGTGATAAATTAATGAAATAGATAATTGCTTAAATTAATTAAGGTTTTCAATTTTAAAGTTTAAGATAAATTTTTCTTAGAACAATTACTTTGTAAATTTAAAGATTTTTAATTAAAAAATTAATTAATGATTAAAGTTGATAAACCAAGTGATTAATCAACAATTACTTGGAGGATAATGTAATAAATTAATTAGGATGATTAATTTGAGAAAAATTAATTTATTAAGGGTAAATTAATTAATGAAAGTGATTAAGAAATAATTATTAATCATAAAGTAATTAATTATTTATTGTAATTAATTAAGAATTAACCATTGACTAGCCAAATTTATTTATAGAAATTAATCTGATTTAAATTTATCAAATAATTAAATTGATCCTATTTATGGATGTTTGGATTTTTATTGGATGATTGAATTGTTTGATATCCCTGATATATGATGCTTTGTGATACGTCCTGATTTATGTCGTGATCTGTGATTTCTATTTCTGTGATATATTACTATGTGAATATGAAACCCTTGGCCCGTAAAACGGCACTTGAATTTCGATGCGACAGGGAGTCGGATTCCAGTTGGTTATCTGAAACCCACATCGAATTATAATAGTGAATCTTTGTGAATGATAAATTTATTTTATCTATGAATCTGTGAATGAAGATAAGCGTTATCGATTATACTGCTTATCGATATATCTGTGATGATTGATGTTGCACTATTGTGTGTAAAACCCCTGGACTACACCATACACACACAAATATGGATTTCACGTGGAAATCGGTTAAGTCACAGATAATTTTAATTTGATGTTTATGAAATTGAAATTTTAATTTCAATTGATTTTGAAATTAGAAATTTGGGTTTAAATGTGAAAAACTTTTGAAATGGAATTTCAAAGATAAGACTTATTTTTGAATAACTTGATAAAGTTTTGAAGTTTAAATAATTTGATTTAAACTTAAATTCAAGATTTGAAATTGAATTCTATGATTTGAAACTAGGAATTAAAGATGTTATACCCGTTATATAAGGGTTAAACTATTTTAAAAGTATTGATTTTGGGAATTTGAATTTAAATTCAAAGGCTTTAACTTGTGAAAATATAATTGGATTTTTCTGAAACGAAAACTATTTGTTTTCAAATAATAACAGCTTTCATATAAGAAGTGAGCTTCCAATTTGTGTTGAAAGGTTTCAAATTTATAATGAAATTGAAATGTTTTGAAAGGCTATGGATGAATCTTTGGAAACGAGTTTGAAAGCTATAAGTTGAATCTTTTTAGACTTTAAATGAGTTAATCCATTCGAAATGGAAATTGTTTTGAAACCTATGAATAGATCTTTATGAAATGAAGTAAACTTTGTGAAATAAATCTTTTTGTTTAAAAGATTTAAGAATGGTAATTTGTTAAACCATTTGAAAAGAAAGGTTTTGGGTAATAAGTTGTGACTTAATTGAAATCCCAATATCCATATGTTTTTAAAATATTGCGCTCATTATTCGGGTTAGCCGGGAAAAAAACAATTGTGTCATATAACCCATTCCGAATAGTGATACGTAGTATATGGATAGCATTTGAAGACCGGTGTTGAAGACCAGATATTTTCGAAAACGAAAGGACAACTCGTCGAATGTCTCTGCATCGACTGGCCCCGATATAGAGATTTTATCACCCTTTGTGATGGGAAGTCCGGACGGGATTGTGAATACCCGGAATTGCAAGGGCTTCGTAAGAAGTGCCTTCGGTTCTGTTCGAACCCGGAACAGACTTGTATGGTTACATGTCTGACATTACACTTTGAAATATAAAGCCGATTTCTTTCAAATACATTTCTGTTGGTGGCGGAGAATTTATTCTCTTAGCTTAACACCCTTCTCTGAGACGTACGAGCTCAGAGGTTATGTAGTTGAAGGTTATCAGCGATATATTCCCAATTTGGTAATGTGACATGCTGAGTGTTGCTGTGTGATGATCAGTGTTTGATCATTTGTGATATGATCATTTGTTTGATCATTTATCTTTGTGATCATTGGTTGATCATTTGTTGACCCAAAGCGTGGCTTTTTGAAAAAGCGTAGCTTTGTGGACGAGACTTCGTCGGACCTCACACCCCGAAATGGTCAAAACAGGAAAGATGCGGCAAGGTTATTAGGGGGTCGCGCCCCTTTAGTGTATGTCATTCCTTCTGGATCGAGGTGGTATCATGGTATGGAGCCCATATATTTAACCTATGTGGTTGCTGCAAATTTATTACTTTGTAGTTGTTGGAAATCGAGGATCCTCGGATATAGATCGATTACGATCGGGGGATGACATATTCGTGTCAGTAGTTACCCAGTTAGGGGTAACCCGGCCTTGTGTTGGCAGAGATCCGGTTAGGTTCTCGGGACGTCATTCCAGAGGCGTTTCCATGTGGCAATGGGAAGTTCCTTGGCCTGACCATTTGTTGGAAATCCAAACTCCAATACGAACTGTGCACGGTATTAGTTGTAGAACCTGCCATCTACTTATGGTGGCGCCCCACTGTTTGGATGGTAGCTATAGTAGGCATAGTTCGAAATGTCTATGTTGGCTAAGATTTATATTCTACTTTTGAAATGTTTTCTACACTATGCACTAATAATAATATCAAAAATGATTTGATTTTGCATAGTAAGCATCTTTGACTATCATAAGAAGAAATCTCCTCCAATTCTGCGTTTGCATTGTGTGTGTGGCGGGAGATCTTATGGTAGTTTCATTTTCCAAAAGCATTGCGAATTGACTTTAAAATTCTTGTTATTTGTTTTTAAAGATAAACTGTTTTTGTTGCTCACACCAGTCCCATGACTGATCCGGAGTTTATTGTTTCTTTCCTAAACTCTGGATGCTCAAAATTTTTCTACACGGGCAGTCTAGAGTTGGGTTTTTCAGATAGTCAGATTAGTCGATTTTCTGGAGCTAGTTCAGTCTTTGGATTTGGACTGCACTTGCTTATCTTTGTGCATCATTATTGGGAGTTCAAGCTATTTCTGGATTGGCGCTTTGAAGATGGAGATTATCCGCTGCTGATGTTATCTATTTTTCTTTCCGCTGCTATTTCTTGTATCATATCTCTGATGTATATTGATATTCATTGTATCACTCTGTTGTATCAGATATTGTATATCAATGTATTATTCTTTTCTTCCGCTGTGTTATTTACTTAACTGTTGTTATTAGCTCCGGCGACTCGGATTTGAACGGTCGAATCTATGGCATTCGAGTACGATGTAAAGTATGGATGTCGATTTTCGAGCGGGCAAAATTCGCAGACGTTACATTTGGTATCAGAGCTAAGGTTGAACTTTAGCTCAGGAGTATAACACGTTAAGTAGCTCATTAGAGATAGAGTGAAGTAAACTCTAGAATGAGTATATTCTCAGATATCCGTCTGAATGTCTCAGTAAATTCTCTTACTATCCACTGATAGTGAGTATGAGTGCAAGAAGAGGACGAGATAGGGGACAGGGAAGTACGACTATAAATGGTCAATACCCTGCAACAGTGGAAACAACTTTCTCTATCAATTTTCTTTGATTCGTTTCAAATTTCTTTTGATTTCTTCGTACCAGCTACAAGAAGAAGTTTCGGTGTGATGATGGCCCTACGAATCGTTGTGGAAAATCCTTACTTCGTATCTTCATCGGTTTCTTATCAGTTTTTCGATTTAAACTTTAATGAATATGAATTGAAAATTTGAGATTAAAATTTTAAATAAATTGGAAATTTTAATTTGAGGTAAATTGATTAATGGAATATGAAGCTAAATTTGAATTAAATCAATAAAATTTGAAACCAAATTTTGAAATTCTATTGTAATTTCTTGGGTATATCAAAGTCCGAAGAGGGACAAATTGGTATGTATTCTGAGATATTCCGACTTGAGTTTGGAATTCATATCTTGTGTTTGAGGAATTATAGGAGATTGAATCTGTCTATCTCTGTGTTGTTTTCGTGCCTGCGAATTTCGGGGACGAAATTCTTTTAAGGGGGGAAGTTTGTAACGACCCCAGATTTTAATTTAATTTAAATTTATAATTAAATGAATTTTTGAATAAAAATTGTAAAATTAATTATAAATGGAAGCAAGTTTCCCCGATTCAAATAGAAAATATATTAAGTCATAAGGATTTGAAAATTTGTATATATGTAAATATATATGTATATGGATATATATGAGTAAATTTGAATTTATATATATATATATATGTATGTATGTATATATTGGGTTTGAAATTAAATCGTAAATAAATGGTTTAATAATAATTGATAATAATAAATATTAGAGTTGATGGTTAATAATGGTTTGAGTTTACAAAATAATATAATATAATAAATATGAAGTAAAATAATAATAATTTATATTTAAAACTAGAGATAGAAATTAATATAAGATAAATTTTAATAAAAATAGAAAGTAGAACATTTGCTTAATTTTAACAACATATTAACTATAGGAATTTATATATATTATTAAGCAATGAGATAAGCAAAAGAAATATGAGGGTATCTAAATACAAAGTGATAAAGCAAAGCAATTTATTCTAGCCCAAACCATATCACCTCAGCAAAAACAAATCAAATAAAATGATTTATGTACATGATATCAGCCACCACGTATATAAATATTCAGTCGAGATAAATCAGGATAGTCAAACAAACCCATGCTCAAATAGAAAACAAGTTATGTATAAGTGTGCCTGTAAAAGAAGATAGCAAATATAATATTTAAGTAGAAATGTAAAGTACTTGGCATTAAATGGTAGCAATGTTGTAGTCATTCGAAATGTTGAAGACTGTTTTCAGCCATGCTTTCTATTGTATAAAGTAATATACCCTGTAAACTCAGTTTTATATATCAATCTATCCACTTTAGTTTTCATCCATTATAAGCTGAAAAAGAAACACTAAAGTAAAACATCTCAAACTTAAAAACAAAAGCAATTCAAAGTCTTCAAACCTGGGAAGATTTCAAAACCTGGAAATCAAGAGCAAAGTAACTAATTCAACTTCAAGCAAAGATCATCTTAGATCTAATAAGCAACATATGGATTCGACTCAAATACATAAGGGTTGAGGGAAAAAAAATCAACCTCTGTCCTTTGTTCATCATCTAAAAGAAAAAAAAAACAAAGGTGAGCAACTCTACTTAAAACCCAACCTTCTATCTTAAAATTTGTGCTCAGCAATGATGAATGAAATGAGTGAATTTGGTAACTTGTTTGAATGTACACATGTGTGCTCATATGTGTACAAGTTGATGATGCATGTCAGTAAGTAGGCGAGTAAACCCATTTTTATTAATACATAAATATCATCAAGTATGTGTAATTTTATTTATTGTCTATGAAGCTCTGTTTGTATTGTGAAGTTGATCTGTAGGATGCTGTCTTCTTCACCTCCTCTGTTCTTTTGTCCGAGTTACAGGTTTCAAGTAAACAAGTAAAAAATTCGATTCCTTATTCTCTAATCATTATGAGGTTTTAGTTTCAAAACAAAATAGATGAGTTTGAGTATAAGTTATAATTTAAAAATAGTTTCAAGATGAATAAGTATATATACAGTATGAATAAATTGTTTTACAAAGTAAAATTCGAATATATGATAAACTCGAGTGTCGTGATTTGTAAATTCAATTTCATAACTTGAATCCACCCTACAAAATAAAATTTTTAAGATGAAAATGGAAATTTTTAGTTAGGTCTGTTGAGAGCAGTTCGAGTTGAACTAAATTTGGTATTTTGAGCTGCCTCTGACGATCTATTTGATCGGAATGCTCATGGCTCTTCCTGAAGGTGGAGGGGAAAGCGGGGATCAATGGAAAAATACTTTCGTGATTTATCTGAGCTCGAGATGGCCAGAATCGATCGAAATAGGGTTTTACACCTTGTGTTTATCATCGGAGTTCGAGTGGGTTTCGCGGCGAATAGGGGTGATCGGAGTTGATCGCGAGTGGGGCTGGAGACGCAGGGGATCGAGGCAAAGTGATGGCGAGAACGGCGAGATGTCTAGGGGTCTAGAACGTCGGTGGCGATCGATTTCCGGTGGCGTATAGTTCAGGAAGTTTGGGTCTCGGGGTCAAAATTTGATGCTTGATCGAATCGTGATTTCTGGGTGTCGCGAGTAGTTGCCGTGGTCGAGAGTGATGTGTGGGAGGCAGGAGCGAAGTTCATCGATGCTCGGCGTCGTGGTGCATGTGCACGTTAGGGTCGGTGGGTCAGTGTTTTGGGGAAGACGATATTGTCTCGGGTTGTTCTCGAGTTTTATGCGAATTTGCTCGCGTCGAACTTGGGGGATTCGAGTCAATTACTCGAAGCAAATACAGGGAGGACTCGGGTCAAATTCCTGTTCTAGCTTTCAACCTGGAAGCTGTCTTCTGTTTTGAAAATTTTAAAACCAAGTTTAATTTTAAATCAAAGTTTTAAACTGAGGTTAAATTAAAATGTTAATATAAATTAGAGTTTGAATTGAAATATAGTTTGTAAATAAATAAAGTTTTAAGTTAAATTAATTTCTAACTTAAAGTGGTTAAGTGTTTAAAAGTGTTTTTAAAGGAATTTGAAATTAAAGTTGGAAATGAGTGTTTTCCAAATGTCGATATGAATGATTTTATCTTAAAGTTAAATTAGAATTTAATAAATTGTAATTCATTCAATTATTAAGGAAATTAAATTGATAATTAATTCATGTGATAAATTAATGAAATAGATAATTGCTTAAATTAATTAAGGTTTTTAATTTTAAAGTTTAAGATAAATTTTTCTTAGAACAATTAATTTGTAAATTTAAAGATTTTTAATTAAAAAATTAATTAATGATTAAAGTTGATAAACCAAGTGATTAATCAACAATTACTTGGAGGATAATGTAATAAATTAATTAGGATGATTAATTTGAGAAAAATTAATTTATTAAGGGTAAATTAATTAATGAAAGTGATTAAGAAATAATTATTAATCAAGAAGTAATTAGTTATTTATTGTAATTAATTAAGAATTAACCATTGACTAGCCAAATTTATTTATAGAAATTAATCTGATTTAAATTTATCAGATAATTAAATTGATCCTATTTATGGATGTTTGGATTTTTATTGGATGATTGAATTGTTTGATATCCTTGATATATGATGCTTTGTGATACGTCCTGATTTATGTCGGGATCTGTGATTTCTATTTCTGTGATATATTACTATGTGAATATGAAACCCTTGGCCCGTAAAACGGCACTTGAATTTCGATGCGACAGGGAGTCGGATTCCAGTTGGTTATCTGAAACCCACATCGAATTATAATAGTGAATCTTTGTGAATGATAAATTTATTTTATCTATGAATCTGTGAATGAAGATAAGCGTTATCGATTATACTGCTTATCGATATATCTGTGATGATTGATGTTGCACTATTGTGTGTAAAACCCCTGGACTACACCATACACACACAAATATGGATTTCACGTGGAAATCGGTTAAGTCACAGATAATTTAAATTTGATGTTTTTGAAATTGAAATTTTAATTTCAATTGATTTTGAAATTAGAAATTTGGGTTTAAATGTGAAAAGCTTTTGAAATGGAATTTCAAGATAAGACTTATTTTTGAATAACTTGATAAAGTTTTGAAGTTTAAATAATTTGATTTAAACTTAAATTCAAGATTCGAAATTGAATTCTATGATTTGAAACTAGGAATTAAAGATGTTATACCCGTTATATAAGGGTTAAACTATTTTAAAAGTATTGATTTTGGGAATTTGAATTTAAATTCAAAGGCTTTAACTCGTGAAAATATAATTGGATTTTTTTGAAACGAAAACTATTTGTTTTCAAATAATAACAGCTTTCATATAAGAAGTGAACTTCCAATTTGTGTTGAAAGGTTTCAAATTTAAAATGAAATTGAAATGTTTTGAAAGGCTATGGATGAATCTTTGGAAACGAGATTGAAAGCTATAAGTTGAATCTTTTTAGATTTTAAATGAGTTAATCCATTCGAAATGGAAATTGTTTTGAAACCTATGAATAGATCTTTATGAAACGAAGTAAACTTTGTGAAATAAATCTTTTTGTTTAAAAGATTTAATAATGGTAATTTGTTAAACCATTTGAAAAGAAAGGTTTTGGGTAATAAGTTGTGACTTAATTGAAATCCCAATATACATATGTTTTTAAAATATTGCGCTCATTATTCGGGTTAGCCGGGAAAAGACAATTGTGTCATATAACCCATTCCGAATAGTGATACGTCGTATATGGATAGCATTTGAAGACCGGTGTTGAAGACCGGATATTTTTCAAAACGAAAGGACAACTCGTCGAATGTCTTTGCATCGACTGGCCCCGATATAGAGATTTTATCACCCTTTGTGATGGGAAGTCTGGACGGGATTGTGAATACCCGGAATCGCAAGGGCTTCGTAAGAAGTGCCTTCGGTTCTGTTCGAACCCGGAACAGACTTGTATGGTTACATGTCTAACATTACACTTTGAGATATAAAGCCGATTTCTTTCAAATACATTTCTGTTGGTGGCGGAGAATTTATTCTCTTAGCTTAACACCCTTCTCTAAGACGTACGAGCTCAGAGGTTACGTAGTTGAAGGTTATCAGCGATATATTCGCAATTTGGTAATGTGACATGCTGAGTGTTGCTGTGTGATGATCAGTGTTTGATCATTTGTGATATGATCATTTGTTTGATCATTTATCTTTGTGATCATTGGTTGATCATCTGTTGACCCAAAGCGTGGCTTTTTGAAAAAGCGTAGCTTTGTGGACGAGACTTCGTCGGACCTCACACCCCGAAATGGTCAAAACAGTAAAGATGCGGCAAGGTTATTAGGGGGTCGCGCCCCTTTAGTGTATGTCATTCCTTCTGGATAGAGGTGGTATCATGGTATGGAGCCAAGATATTTAACCTATGTTGTTGCTGCAAATTTATTACTTTGTGGTTGTTGGAAATCGAGGATCCTTGGATATAGATCGGTTATGATCGGGGGATGACATATTCGTGTCAGTAGTTACCCAGTTAGGGGTAACTCGGCCTTGTGTTGGCAGAGATCCGGTTAGGTTCTCAGGACGTCATTCCAGAGGCGTTTCCATGTGGCAATGGGAAGTTCCTTGGCCTGACCATTTGTTGGAAATCCAAACTCCAATACGAACTGTGTACGGTATTAGTTGTAGAACCTGCCATCTACTTATGGTGGCGCCCCACTGTTTGGATGGTAGCTATAGTAGGCATAGTTCGAAATGTCTATGTTGGCTAAGATTTATATTCTACTTTTGAAATGTTTTCTACACGATGCACTAATAATAATATCAAAAATGATTTGATTTTGCATAGTAAGCATCTTTGACTATCATAAGAAGAAATCTCCTCCAATTCTGCGTTTGCATTGTGTGTGTGGCGGGAGGTCTTATGGTAGTTTCATTTTCCAAAAGCATTGCGAATTGACTTTAAAATTCTTGTTATTTGTTTTTAAAGATAAACTGTTTTTGTTGCTCACACCAGTCCCATGACTGTTTCGGAGTTTATTGTTTCTTTCCTAAACTCTGGATGCTCAAAATTTTTCTACACGGGCAGTCTAGAGTTGTGTTTTTCAAATAGTCAGATTAGTAGATTTTCTGGAGCTAGTTCAGTCTTTGGATTTGGACTGCACTTGCTTATCTTTGTGCATCATTATTGGGAGTTCAAGCTATTTCTGGATTGGCGCTTTGAAGATGGAGATTATCCGCTGCTGATGTTATCTATTTTTCTTTCCGCTGCTATTTCTTGTATCATATCTCTGATGTATATTGATATTCATTGTATCACTCTGTTGTATCAGATATTGTATATCAATGTATTATTCTTTTCTTCCGCTGTGTTATTTACTTAACTGTTGTTATTAGCTCCGGCGACTCGGATTTGAACGGTCGAATCTATGGCATTCGAGTACGATGTAAAGTATGGACGTCGATTTTCGAGCGGGCAAAATTCGCAGACATTACATTTGGTATCAGAGCTAAGGTTGAACTTTAGCTCAGGAGTATAACACGTTAAGTAGCTCATTAGAGATAGAGTGAAGTAAACTCTAGAATGAGTATATTCTTAGATATCCGTCTGAATGTCTCAGTAAATTCTCTTACTATCCACTGATAGTGAGTATGAGTGCAAGAAGAGGACGAGATAGGGGATAGGGAAGTACGACTATAAATGGTCAATACCCTGCAACAGTGGAAACAACTTTCTCTATCAATTTTATTTGATTCGTTTCAAATTTCTTTTGATTTCTTCGTACTAGATACAAGAAGAAGTTTTGGTGTGATGATGGCCCTACAAATCGTTGTGGAAAATCCTTACTTCGTATCTTCATCGGTTTCTTATTAGTTTTTCGATTTAAACTTTTATGAATATGAATTGAAAATTTGAGATTAAAATTTTAAATAAATTGGAAATTTTAATTTGAGGTAAATTGATTAATGGAATATGAAGCTAAATTTGAATTAAATCAATAAAACGATATCGTTTAAAACCAAAATTTGAAATTCTATTGTAATTTCTTGGGTATATCAAAGTCCGAAGAGGGACAAATTGGTATGTATTCTGAGATATTCCGACTTGAGTTTGGAATTCATATCTTGTGTTTGAGGAATTATAGGAGATCGAATCTGTCTATCTCTGTGTTGTTTTCGTGCCTGCGAATTTCGAGGACGAAATTCTTTTAAGGGGGGAAGTTTGTAACGAACTCAGATTTTAATTTAATTTAAATTTATAATTAAATGAATTTTTGAATAAAAATTGTAAAATTAATTATAAATGGAAGCGAGTTTCCTCGATTCAAATAGAAAATATATTAAGTCATAAGGATTTGAAAATTTGTATATATGTAAATATATATGTATATGGATATATATGAGTAAATTTGAATTTATATATATATATATGTGTATGTATATATTGGGTTTGAAATTAAATCGTAAATAAATGGTTTAATAATAATTGATAATAATAAATATTAGAGTTGATGGTTAATAATGGTTTGAGTTTACAAAATAATATAATATAATAAATATGAAGTAAAATAATAATAATTTATATTTAAAACTAGAGATAGAAATTAATATAAGATAAATTTTAATAAAAATAGAAAGTAGAACATTTGCTTAATTTTAACAACATATTAACTATAGGAATTTATATATATTATTAAGCAATGAGATAAGCAAAAGAAATATGAGGGTATCTAAATACAAAGTGATAAAACAAGGCAATTTATTCTAGCCCAAACCATATCACCTCAGCAAAAACAAATCAAATAAAATGATTTATGTACATGGTATCAGCCACCACGTATATAAATATTCAGTCGAGATAAATCATGATAGTCAAACAAACCCATGCTCAAATAGAAAACAAGTTTTGTATAAGTGTGCCTGTAAAAGAAGATAGCAAATATAATATTTAAGTAGAAATGTAAAGTACTTGGCATTAAATGGTAGCAATGTTGTAGTCATTCGAAATGTTGAAGACTGTTTTCAGCCATGCTTTCTATTGTATAAAGTAATATACCCTGTAAACTCAGTTTTATATATCAATCTATCCACTTTAGTTTTCGTCCATTATAAGCTGAAAAAGAAACACTAAAGTAAAACATCTCAAACTTAAAAACAAAAGCAATTCAAAGTCTTCAAACCTGGGAAGATTTCAAAACCTGGAAATCAAGAGCAAAGTAACTAATTCAACTTCAAGCAAAGATCATCTTAGATCTAATAAGCAACATATGGATTCGACTCAAATACATAAGGGTTAAGGGAAAAAAAATCAACCTCTGTCCTTTGTTCATCATCTAAAAGAAAAAAAACAAAGGTGAGCAACTCTCCTTAAAACCCAACCTTCTATCTTAAAATTTGTGCTCAGCAATGATGAATGAAATGAGTGAATTTGGTAACTTGTTTGAATGTACACATGTGTGCTCATATGTGTACAAGTTGATGATGCATGTCAGTAAGTAGGTGAGTAAACCCATTTTTATTAATACATAAATATCATCAAGTATGTGTATTTTATTTATTGTCTATGAAGCTCTGTTTGTATTGTGAAGTTGATCTGTAGGATGCTGTCTTCTTCACCTCCTCTGTTCTTTTGTCCGAGTTACAGGTTTCAAGTAAACAAGTAAAAAATTCGATTCCTTATTCTCTAATCATTATGAGGTTTTAGTTTCAAAACAAAATAGATGAGTTTGAGTATAAGTTATAATTTAAAAATAGTTTCAAGATGAATAAGTATATATACAGTATGAATAAATTGTTTTACAAAGTAAAATTCGAATATATGATAAACTCGAGTGTCGTGATTTGTAAATTCAATTTCATAACTTGAATCCACCCTACAAAATAAGATTTTTAAGATGAAAATGGAAATTTTTAGTTAGGTCTGTTGAGAGCAGTTCGAGTTGAACTAAATTTGGTATTTTGAGCTGCCTCTGACGATCTATTTGATCGGAATGCTTATGGCTCTTCCTGAAGGTGGAGGGGAAAGCGGGGATCAATGGAAAAATACTTTCGTGATTTATTTGAGCTCGAGATGGCCAGAATCGTTCGAAATAAGGTTTTACACCCTGTGTTTATCATCGGAGTTCAAGTGGGTTTCGCGGCGAATAGGGGTGATCGGAGTTGATCGCGAGTGGGGCTGGAGACGCAGGGGATCGAGGCAAAGTGTTGGCGAGAACGGCGAGATGTCTAGGGGTCTAGAACGTCGGTGGCGATCGATTTCCGGTGGCGTATGGTTCAGGAAGTTTGGGTCTCGGGGTCAAATTTTGATGCTCGATCGAATCGTGATTTCTGGGTGTCGCGAGTAGTTGCCGTGGTCGAGAGTGATGTGTGGGAGGCAGGAGCGAAGTTCATCGATGCTCGGCGTCGTGGTGCACGTGCACGTTAGGGTCGGTGTGTCAGTGTTTTGGGGAAGACGATATTGTCTCGGGTTGTTCTGGAGTTTTATGCGAATTTGCTCGCATCGAACTCGGGGGATTCGAGTCAATTACTCGAAGCAGATACAGGGAGGACTCGGGTCAAATTCCTGTTCTAGCTTTAAACCTGGAAGCTGTCTTCTGTTTTGAAAATTTTAAAACCAAGTTTAATTTTAAATAAAAGTTTTAAACTGAGGTTAAATTAAAATGTTAATATAAATTAGAGTTTGAATTGAAATATAGTTTGTAAATAAATAAAGTTTTAAGTTAAATTAATTTCTAACTTAAAGTGGTTAAGTGTTTAAAAGTGTTTTTAAAGTAATTTGAAATTAAAGTTGGAAATGAGTGTTTTCCAAATGTCGATATGAATGATTTTATCTTAAAGTTAAATTAGAATTTAATAAATTGTAATTCATTCAATTATTAAGGAAATTAAATGGATAATTAATTCATGTGATAAATTAATGAAATAGATAATTGCTTAAATTAATTAAGGTTTTTAATTTTAAAGTTTAAGATAAATTTTTCTTAGAACAATTAATTTGTAAATTTAAAGATTTTTAATTAAAAAATTAATTAATGATTAAAGTTGATAAACCAAGTGATTAATCAACAATTACTTGGAGGATAATGTAATAAATTAATTAGGATGATTAATTTGAGAAAAATTAATTTATTAAGGGTAAATTAATTAATGAAAGTGATTAAGAAATAATTATTAATCAAGAAGTAATTAATTATTTATTGTAATTAATTAAGAATTAACCATTGACTAGCCAAATTTATTTATAGAAATTAATCTGATTTAAATTTATCAGATAATTAAATTGATCCTATTTATGGATGTTTGGATTTTTATTGGATGATTGAATTGTTTGATATCCCTGATATATGATGCTTTGTGCTACGTCCTGATTTATGTCGTGATCTGTGATTTCTATTTCTGTGATATATTACTATGTGAATATGAAACCCTTGGCCCGTAAGACGGCACTTGAATTTCGATGCGACAGGGAGTCGGATTCCAGTTGGTTATCCGAAACCCACATCGAATTATAATAGTGAATCTTTGTGAATGATAAATTTATTTTATCTATGAATCTGTGAATGAAGATAAGCGTTATCGATTATACTGCTTATTGATATATCTATGATGATTGATGTTGCACTATTGTGTGTAAAACCCCTGGACTACACCATACACACACAAATATGGATTTCACGTGGAAATCGGTTAAGTCACAGATAATTTAAATTTGATGTTTTTGAAATTGAAATTTTAATTTCAATTGATTTTGAAATTAGAAATTTGGGTTTAAATGTGAAAAGCTTTTGAAATGGAATTTCAAAGATAAGACTTATTTTTGAATAACTTGATAAAGTTTTGAAGTTTAAATAATTTGATTTAAATTTAAATTCAAGATTTGAAATTGAATTCTATGATTTGAAACTAGGAATTAAAGATGTTATACCCGTTATATAAGGGTTAAACTATTTTAAAAGTATTGATTTTGGGAATTTGAATTTAAATTCAAAGGCTTTAACTCGTGAAAATATAGTTGGATTTTTCTGAAACGAAAACTATTTGTTTTCAAATAATAACAGCTTTCATATAAGAAGTGAACTTCCAATTTGTGTTGAAAGGTTTCAAATTTAAAATGAAATTGAAATGTTTTGAAAGGCTATGAATGAATCTTTGGAAACGAGTTTGAAAGCTATAAGTTGAATCTTTTTAGATTTTAAATGAGTTAATCCATTCGAAATGGAAATTGTTTTGAAACCTATGAATAGATCTTTATGAAACGAAGTAAACTTTGTGAAATAAATCTTTTTGTTTAAAAGATTTAAGAATGGTAATTTGTTAAACCATTTGAAAAGAAAGGTTTTGGGTAATAAGTTGTGACTTAATTGAAATCCCAATATCCATATGTTTTTAAAATATTGCGCTCATTATTCGGGTTAGCCGGGAAAAGACAATTGTGTCATATAACCCATTCCGAATAGTGATACGTCGTATATGGATAGCATTTGAAGACCGGTGTTGAAGACCGGATATTTTCGAAAACAAAAGGACAACTCGTCGAATGTCTCTGCATCGACTGGCCCCGATATAGAGATTTTATCACCCTTTGTGATGGGAAGTCCGGACGGGATTGTGAATACCCGGAATTGCAAGGGCTTCGTAAGAAGTGCCTTCGGTTCTGTTCGAACCCGGAACAGACTTGTATGGTTACATGTCTGACATTACACTTTGAGATATAAAGCCAATTTCTTTCAAATACATTTCTGTTGGTGGCGGAGAATTTATTCTCTTAGCTTAACACCCTTCTCTAAGACGTACGAGCTCAGAGGTTATGTAGTTGAAGGTTATCAGCGATATATTCCCAATTTGGTAATGTGACATGCTGAGTGTTGCTGTGTGATGATCAGTGTTTGATCATTTGTGATATGATCATTTGTTTGATCATTTATCTTTGTGATCATTGGTTGATCATCTGTTGACCCAAAGCGTGGCTTTTTGAAAAAGCGTAGCTTTGTGGACGAGACTTCGTCGGACCTCACACCCCGAAATGTTCAAAACAGGAAAGATGCGGCAAGGTTATTAGGGGGTCGCGCCCCTTTAGTGTATGTCATTCCTTCTGGATAGAGGTGGTATCATGGTATGGAGCCCAGATATTTAACCTATGTGGTTGCTGCAAATTTATTACTTTGTGGTTGTTGGAAATCGAGGATCCTCGGATATAGATCGGTTACGATCGGGGGATGACATATTCGTGTCAGTAGTTACCCAGTTAGGGGTAACCCGGCCTTGTGTTGGCAGAGATCCGGTTAGGTTCTCGGGACGTCATTCCAGAGGCGTTTCCATGTGGCAATGGGAAGTTCCTTGGCCTGACCATTTGTTGGAAATCCAAACTCCAATACCAACTGTGTATGGTATTAGTTGTAGAACCTGCCATCTACTTATGGTGGCACCCTACTGTTTGGATGGTAGCTATAGTAGGCATAGTTCGAAATGTCTATGTTGGCTAAGATTTATATTCTACTTTTGAAATGTTTTCTACACTATGCACTAATAATAATATCAAAAATGATTTGATTTTGCGTAGTAAGCATCTTTGACTATCATAAGAAGAAATCTCCTCCAATTCTGCGTTTGCATTGTGTGTATGGCGGAAGGTCTTATGGTAGTTTCATTTTCCAAAAGCATTGCGAATTGACTTTAAAATTCTTGTTATTTGTTTTTAAAGATAAACTGTTTTTGTTGCTCACACCAGTCCCATGACTGATCCGGAGTTTATTGTTTCTTTCCTAAACTCTGGATGCTCAAAATTTTTCTACACGGGCAGTCTAGAGTTGGGTTTTTCAGATAGTCAGATTAGTAGATTTTCTGGAGCTAGTTCAGTCTTTGGATTTGGACTGCACTTGCTTATCTTTGTGCATCGTTATTGGGAGTTCAAGCTATTTCTGGATTGGCGCTTTGAAGATGGAGATTATCCGCTGCTGATGTTATCTATTTTTCTTTCCGCTGTTATTTCTTGTATCATATCTCTGATGTATATTGATATTCATTGTATCACTCTGTTGTATCAGATATTGTATATCAATGTATTATTCTTTTCTTCCGCTATGTTATTTACTTAACTGTTGTTATTAGCTCCGGCGACTCGGATTTGAACGGTCGAATCTATGGCATTCGAGTACGATGTAAAGTATGGATGTCGATTTTCGAGCGGGAAAAATTCGCAGACGTTACAACGACGTTGCTACCTTAGAGAAGTCCTTGATAAAACATCTATAGTATACCACCAATCTAAGTAAACTTCTCATATCTATAGCTATCTTGGGTCGATCTCAGTCCAGAACTGCTGCCACCTTTGCAGGATCTCTAGCAATACCTTGCTCAGAAACAACGTGACCCAAAAATTGCACTTCCATCCTCCAGAAGTGACACTTCGAAACCTTTGCCTTCAATTGATGTTTTCTCAATACCACAAGTACAATCCTCAAATGCTCCTTGTGTTTTGCCTCAATCCTCGAATAAACAAGGATGTCATCCACGAACACAAGTACAAACTTATTTAACTGTTCTTTGAAAACACGATTCATAGGATCAACAAAGTATACTAGTGCGTTGGTTAGCCCGACTGGCATAACCAACCACTCATAGAACCTAGACAGTATTTGAAATGCTGTGTTCCTCCTTCGCCATTCTCAGTTGATGAAACCCCATAGCAAGGTCGAACTAAGAGAACATCCTAGCACCATGAAGCTGATCGAACAAGTCATCAATACACAAAAGTGGATACTTGTTCTTCTTCGTCATCTTATTTAGCTCATGGTAATCTACGCACAACCTCAAAAATCCATTCGTCTAAATGGAGAATACCATAGGTGCTTCCTACCAAGATATACTCAGTCGAATAAACCCTCATCGTAATAAAACATTCACTTGCACCTCTAGTTCCTTCTGCTCTTTCGGCACCATATAACTCAATGGCATAACAATCACTCTGGCATCCTTCACCAAACCTATACGAAACTGGATCTCTTTATGTGGTGGTAATCTGTTCACCTCCTCGAATATGTCTGAATACTCCCTCGCTATAGGCACAGATGACAACTCGTCACGCTGGATCTTGAGCGAGTACAAAAAGCTAGCCATTACCTCATCGTCATATAGGCAACCTATCTCCAACTTATGCCATCATCCATCCCTATCATCACCAATCACCTCTCATGATCCACCACTACTCTATACTTCTGTAGCCATTCCATTCCTAGAATAATAACGAACCCCATGAAACGTAAAACAAAGCAATCATAAGCAGATTAACATCCATGACTCGATAATGCTAAGTCTCGACAAACCATGCAAAGGCTAGTCGATACTACAATAGAGTTCGTAACAATCAAAGGTCGATTAACTATCTCAGGCTTCAATCCCAGTCTATCTACCAAATCACTAGATATAAAGGAATGTGAAACAAGATATCAAATAAAACATGTGCACGCATGTCAAAAATAGAAAGCATACCCTGTATAATGATGTTATTCACCTTCTCCTTCGTCGATAGAGTACTCGACGAAGCTGGAACAACATTCAAAATGCAAGCAGACATAACCTTCTTATTTCTCAGTGTTTCTAGACAATCCTTCTTGGTATGCCCTATCTTGTTGCGGTTGTAGCACTTCTTTCCTTTCGCCTTACAATCTATGACAAGATGGCCCTTCTCTCCATAATTATAGTAAGTGGATTCCCATTTGCCCTTCTTTTAGCCACCAATAATCTACAACGGCTTCTTGTTATTGTTATTGTTCCACTTCTTCTTGCCTTCCCCACCAACTTGCGGCTTTGGTTCATCCTTGGGAGCGAAAACCGACTTAGTCTTAGGATACATACTCTTATGTGGAAGAGCCTTCTCCACTAGCCTCTCAAAGGTCCCATTGATATGCCCTACTATCTTCTCTCAAATATAATCATCCAAACCTATGATAAACTTCTCATTTTTCTTGAGTGGAGTATCAATGAAAGATAGACTTTACTTTGACAACATGTCAAACTCCGCTACCTACTCTGACACAGACATATCCCCCTGTATCAAGTCAACAAACTTTCAAAAGAACACAAACTTCTAAGTAGTTGGTATATACTCCTCCTCAAACCTTGCCTTAAACTACTCCAAAGTAATCTGATCCTTAGGAGTAGTAATCCTGATGGCGTTCCACCTACCCATAGCTCATCCCTGAATCTATCTAGAGGTCAGCTTCATCTTCATCCATCTCTACTCCATATCCTTAAAGATGCATTCGCAGGTGTCTAACCAGTTGTAACGACCCGTAATTTTACTACTTTGAAAATGGGATATTTAATTATTTTAAATATTCAAATGTAGAATTTTCAAACTTAAACAATCAAGTTTTATATGATAAATAAGAATGGCAAACTTATTTTTGATATTTAATAAGGATTTTGGATTTCCATTGTAAAATTGAAAAATGTCGGATTCCGATAAAGTAGGATAAATATTCATGAAATTTGTTTAAAGGATAAATAATTCCTTTTAAATATATATATAATCGATATCAAACTCATTTGATAATAATAGTAATTTAATTTATAATGGTTTGATAAATACATAAACCCCGTTCTATAAAAGTTGACAAATTTCGTCGCATATCGACAAATCGATGTCGTATTTTTATAAATAGATTTGGATATTGTTTTATATTATTTTATAAGTCAAATATGCTTGTTTTAATTATTTAAATATAATAACAAATCAATTTTGAAGTTTGGTTTACATAGATAAATAGTTTAACAAAAACGTCAAAATGTGATCGTAAAACGTTTTGTCGAAAATCAACGTTTTGTTCAAAATAAGTTGTCACAACGTCGTTGCACCTTGGATAACATGTTTGAAACATATAAATGTATACATTTTAATGCTAATCAAGTTTATTTTTACTAAATAAGATTAGAGAAATTCTAGAAGTCATTAGTAAATGTAAGTAAGAATTAAAAAAAGTAAGAAAAGTAATCATCAAATCACATCAAATCAAATCAAATCAAAGCCAACATAGTTATGATATTCTTAAATTAACCTTTAAGTGATTAAGAAATAAAGTAAGAATTGAAAAGATGATGTTAAGTCTTGAAAAAGTGGATTTTATTTAGGTTGAGGTAAGGATAGTTTGGTAATTTGGTAAGAGGTTATTTTGGTAAATTTACCACTTCTTTCTTTTTCTATAAATACCCACCTCTTTCTTCACTTTCATTCACATTTCTTCTTCTTCTTTTCTCAAGATTCTTCACTTTCTTACTATCCTCTTTAATGGCTTCCAAGCCATAGGGAAAATTAGAAAGAAATAATGTCAAAATATTCAAAAGAAATCAATGTTCATTCTCTTCAAATCAAACTCATCTTTTCTCCATATTTTACCTCTTCTTCTCTCGGCCATAACTTCTTCGAAACTGATCCAAAATGCAAACTTATTTTCTTCAAATCATGTATTTTTCCAGTGTCTACAACTTTCATGTTGACCACTTTGTCTCATTCTAAACTTAACTACGTCAGAAATCCACTTCTTTCTAGTGCATTCTTTGGCCCAGTTTTTAAGACAGAGAATAGCCCATTTTGTTTTGATCATAACTGGTCCAAATTAAGAAATTATATTTTTTCAAATCATATAAAATACCAGTGGGTAAAACTTTTATGTTGATAACTTTTTCCATTTTTGAGGTTTGCTATACCTGAAACTCAATTCTTTGAAGTGTATTTTCGGGCTTCATTTTTGTCAATCCGACAATACCTCTTCTTCATTCTATCATATCTCCCACAAAACAACTTGGATTCAAACGATTCTTTATTTAAAATTCAAGAGAAAAGAATTTTCAACAACTTTTTAGTTAGCAACTTTTCTAAATTTTGAGATTTGGAGGCCCTAAAATCAGTTACAAGATAGCCTATTTTTCGGATCAAATCTAGGGAATTCAAGTTCAAAGCTCTACCGCTACTTCTCTATCCTTTCGGCCAACCTCCATGTCAAGCCTTGACAAAGCTATTGGAAGAATAGGGTGTTGTTTCCTAGTGTTTAATGGAGTAGGAAGTAGCTAGTGAAGTGTTGGTTGATTAGAATGTTGGTAGGAAGTTTATCGCTTTGGTTTATGGTGAGAAACTCTATTTAACATTTATATTTATATATATATATACACACACATGTTTGATGTTGTGTTATGATTGCTATTAATGATTATATATGCTTTGATCATCAATTATTGATTGTTTGATATGATTGTTAAATTGTTTTACCAAGTCACGTTAATACACGTCGATAAGCACAAAGGAAATCACTTTCCTTTTGAAAATGAAATGGTGTATATGGAATGCTTAAATCTTTTGGAAATAGTTTTAAAATGAGTTAGAAATTTTTTATAAACATTTAAATATGTTTAAGAAATAAAGAAAGAAAATCAAGAATTCATCTTGTATATTTTAAAATATGTCCAAAACAATTTTCCAGAAAAATCGTGTTTTGCAGCAAAGTGACCAAAGTTTAAAATTGATATTTTAAATATTTTTAAAATATGAAATAAATTTTAAAAATCCTTTAAATTTTTTTAAAAGAGATTTAAGTTGAAAAGATGGATTTCTAAATGATATAAAAGTCCTTTTGAAGAATATAGCTCTTAAAATATATTTGCAACATTTTTCGCAACTCTTTTCGCAGCTGTTTTTAATAACCTTTGAAACGTAGTTTTAAACTTAACAATTCTTTCCTAAATCTTTTTTGAATGATTTTAAAAGAATTATTAAGTAATTTAAAGATTATTTGGAAGTTTTAATAAGAGTTTGAATAAATGGTTAAGAGGAATTGTTTATAACACTTAAACAATAATTGAAGAATATTGAATATAATAACAAATTGAGTATGCAGAAACGATTAGTACATTTGTCCCGCCTGTGAGAGCTAAACGGTAAAACAAGGTGTGTACCTAAGGTCTGAAATGGAGCAACTAGTGCCCTGAACTTACCTGGCCTTTGTTTTATCTTTTAGACGAGGGGTGGAACAGATCGAAAGGAAAGCCCGGATGCTCTAAAAGATCATATTTAAAGTTTTTTTCCAAGATAAAAGAAAAGATCTTCATGATGTAGGATTACTTTCCACTAGTCCCTGGAGGTGAAATTTACCATAATTAAGGTGGTAGTAATGCTCTGTTGTGAAAATCTTGATTTGCAAGAATATGATTTGAAGTTAAGAAAGAAATATTTGATTTAGATTTAATGAATGATTTGGGAATATTGTCCCTAAGTTAAAAGTTATAACTTGAATATAAGAAATCTTTGATTAAGATCTAATGAATGATTTGGGAATGTTTTCCTAAGTAAAAGATGAACTGATTTGAGATTATTTCAAGATAAAACGAATGGTAAATAAACCAAGTAATTTGATAAATGAGGCTTAATGATTCCATATACTCATTGAAAAGAAAATGGAATAAATGAAAAGAATATATCTAAGAAAGATATTCGATTAAATGGAAAAATAAAGTAATTGATTGACGATTGATAATCATATATGAACTTAACATTTTTTAATCGATTATTGGATTCGAAGGAACCGGGGTCGGATTTGGTTAATTCCTATCTAAAAACCACTTCGAAACAATCTACATTCGAAGTAAAACGTGTTTAAAGACAAATGATTTTGAAGACGAGGACCTTCATGATGTAGGGTTGTTTGTCACTAGTCCCTCGAGGTGAAAATTACCATATCAAATGGTGGCAGCAGTGCTTTGTTATGAAAATCTCTAATGCAAGGACTTATCACTACTAATGATGTAGGAGAGTACCTTTGGTTTGTCCTGTTCCTGGACAACTTGTATGGACGAATGTCTGAATTGTGTTTCTAAGATCAAAACGTTGACTTTTACAAATGTACATCTACTTGGTGTCGGAGAAGGCAACTTCTCTTTGCTTAACACCCTTCTCTAAGACATACGAGCTCAGCGATTGTATGTTCGTGAAAATCAATAGTGTTATCAAAGGAATGGCAATGTGGCATTCATAGCGAAGAAGATGTGCTATGTGAAAAGGTAATCGTTTACCTCAGGCCTCATCACCCGGAAAAACAGAAATAGGGTAGAAGCAGGAAGGCTAAGTGGGTCGCTCTCAATTAGGAGATGTCATCGTCCTTCTAGATTTACTCTACACATGTCTAAGTTTGTGGTGAATGTATGACTCAGGTACTAGTTAAAGGTCGGTAACGATCAGGATGATGACATATTCGGTACCATCTAGCGTGAGGGGCAGGTCGGTCTTCTGTTGGTTTAGGCACCGAGTATCTCGACCCTAGGTACATCCCTCTAGAGGTGTACTGTCGGAAGGTAGTCCCTTACCTTGTCATTTGTATGGAAAACCATTCTCCAATAAGTGCCTATACGATTTTAGATGTAAAAAACCTTGTATTACAAGGTGGTATGCTAGAATTTAATAATGTAACAATTTTGGCTATTTTAATAAGTATTTGTACTTAAACATTATTAATAATATCACTGGATTTTGATATAAAAATGTTTTGGTTATCATAAGGGAAAAACCCGTCCGTGTTTATATGTGGGCGTGGTCTTATGAGATACTCTATCTTTTCAAAGAATTTTATTTCCAAGGCTGATATATGACACTGTCATTTATATTTTAGTTTCTCATGCTGGTTTATCAAGCCTAATCTGGGTATTTTCAATACTCGGGTCAGATCCGAGTAGTTTCAGGTTTAGTGAAGACGGTTGGACTTTCCAGAGGAGAGCTAGAGATATTCATTTATGTATGGAAGTTTTCTATTATCCGCTGTAGTTGTTGGTTGTTTGTCAGCAATTGTAAGGACAGATGTTTATAACTGTCCAAGCTAAATTTAGGTTAGACTCTGATATATGTATTTTAAAAGTTTTCCACTGTAAAGATATTTGTTCAATATTATATATTATTCCATTCGTGTGAGATTCTGTGTTGTCTTTATTTTCTTTTTCACCCCTTAAAGATCCTCTTATTCGTGCAATTTGAGTTGGACATGTGTGGTTTATTGTCGGCTCAAAGGGTATGGAAATTCAGGTCTTCACATTTGGTATCAGAGCTGAAGGCTAAGCGAGAACCTTGTCTTTGGTGGGGTAAAGACTCATCAGAGATAGGGTTAGTAATACCCTAGGATGAGTAACTCATTATAGATCGGGTTAGTAACACCCTAGAATGAGTTGAGAGTATTATATATGAGCGCGTACTTGTTAATGTTATATAAAGGTTTTGTTTTGAAAAATTGGTAAATGAAATAATTTTACCTAGGATTATATTTTGATTACAAAGTATATATTTTGAAAATTTATATAGTTAGGAATCAGGATTAGTGAAATTTAATATGAACATCTTGTGATTAGAATTTCATAGTTTGACTACAAGATGTTTTAAGATAATTAAGATCCTTAATATCTATTCCAAAATAAATTAAGAAATGATAATATTAAAGTTACTATCATAAATTGATCAATTGTTTGATTTAAAAGTTTAAGTACAAATACCTTGTGAATTAATTTTCACGATTTGACTATAAGGTGTTTGATAATAAGATTTATTTAAGGAATGGACATATAAGATAAAAATGATATAAGACAAATAATAGAAAATGATTATGTAAAAGGTAGATATAAAAGGAATGAAGATTTAAATTCGAGTAATTTAAAAGAATTGTGGTAATCTAAATGAAGTTAATTAATATAAGAAGAATTTATAAAATAGGTTTTATAAACAAAAGCAATCTCTAAAGGATTTTGAAAATATTATTATTTCAAATAAAAAGAGATATTTTATGATAACTAATTCGAATGGCTCGAAAATAAACTAAAAATGGGCAGGAGATGTGTTCGGATGGTAAACACTTCTCTTAAGTATTACTCTTCTTATTAAGAGGATATATGATATTATTGGTAGTACCTAGTTCCTTGGTATTATTTTGGAGTTACTCGATCTATATAATTTTCTTAAGTTAAAGAGATAATGTGAATCATTAATTGATAAATTGATTAGTAATATTTATAAAAGTGTTTAAACAAAGATAAATTTAGAATTGCTAATTGATAAGATAAAGCGGGATTCTCAACGATTTTAGACAGTCGAAAATTTCGGAATCACACTAAACTCAGAGCTAAGGAATTTATGAAATTTTTGGTAAAAGATAAATAATTGTGAAATATTTTGAGTAAATGAAATTGGATAAGTATAATTTATAAATGTGATTATAAATAAAAAGGATTTAAAAGTGGAGAAATTTATAATAGCATTAAATCGGAAATAAATTTTGTAATTATGAATTTGAAATGATAGCAACCTACAACAAACTGTAATTCACCCGGATATAAAACGATCGAGAATTTGGGATGTGTATATATACTATTAGGATATAAAAGGGTATTAAGCAAAAATAGATTTAAGTCGTGAAGTATTTATACACTTAAGTAAAATCATGACTCTCTAAAATCTAATTATAACCTGGAAAATGTTTTATTAATGAATTCTACCATTAATTAAGGATTTGGACTTAAGTTTTTAAAAGTGATGGATTTACATAGTTGTGTTCATAAGATATAATAAACTTAAGTAATAGTTTTACGAAATGATTCATAAACAATATTAGTATTAAAGAAAATAATACTAAAAAAATGAGTGTGAAAAATAAAGGATGTGAATAAGAAGAATTTGGTATAACTGAGAAAAACCAATAGAATAAATACGTAATTTATACGTAATTCATTTCATTACATAAATTTTGATTTAATATCCGAGTACGGAACTTTGAGGTGTTTACACCAATCCGGAAAATAATTTATCACTCGATTTCTTAACGGAGAGCATTGATGATGTTTTATGGTTAGTTACTCAAGTTTTCTATCATAGTTGAGAGCTATTCAAGGAAAGTAAGTGTATCTGATCTAGAAGCTTGATCAGAGTCCGCACTAGAGGATCGGAGGATTGATATTAGTCCGAAAATAAACTTGTGGATTCAAATAGGAGATTAAATCAGATACTTTATAAGGATGATTTGGGTACATCTTATGTGTTTAAGTTTGTGAAATAATGATTTAGGTAAAAAAAATTGTGAGTTTAGGTTCAGGGTAATTTTGGGGACGAAATTCTTTTAAGTAAGGGAGAATGCAACGACCCGTAATTTTACCACTTTGAAAATGAGATATTCAATTATTTTAAATATTCAAATGTATAATTTTAAAACTTAAACAATCAAGTTTTATATGATAAATAAGAATGGCAAACTTATTTTTGATATTGAATAAAGATTTTGGATTTCAATTGTAAATTGAAAAATATCGGATTCTGATAAAGTAGGATAAATATTCATGAAATTTGTTTAAAGGATAAATAATTCCTTTTAAATATATATATATAATCGATATCAAACTCATTTGATAATAATAGTAATTTAATTTATAATGGTTTGATAAATATATAAAATCCGTTCTATAAAAGTTGACAAATTTCGTCGCATATCGATAAATCGACGTCGTATTTTTATAAATAGATTTGGATATTGTTTTATATTATTTTATAAGTCAAATATGCTTTTTTTAATTATTTAAATATAATAACAAATCAATTTTGAAGTTTGGTTTACATAGATAAATAGTTTAACAAAAACATCAAAATGTGACCGTAAAACGTTTTGTCGAAAATCAGCGTTTTGTTCAAAATAAGTTGTCGCAACGTCGTTGCACCTTGGATAACATGTTTGAAACATATAAATGTACACATTTTAATGCTAATAAAGTTTACTTTTACTAAATAAGATTAGAGAAATTCTAGAAGTCATTAGTAAAAATAAGTAAGAATTAACAAAATTAAGAAAAGTAAACATCAAATCACATCAAATCAAAGCCAACATAATTATGATATTCTTTAATTAATCTTTAAGTGATTAAGACATAAATTAAGAAGTGAAAGGATGATGTTAAGTGTTGAAAAAGTGTATGTTGCTTTAGGTTGAAGTAAGGATAGTTTGGTAATTTGGTAAGAGGTTATTTTGGTAAATTTACCACTTCTTTCTTTTTCTATAAATACCCATCTCCTTCTTCATTTTCATTCACACTTCTTCTTCTTCTTTTTTCAAACTTCTTCACTTTCTTCCTCTCCTCTTTAATGGCTTCCAATCCATAGGGAAAAATTAGGAAGAAATAATGTCAAAATATTTACAAAATATTCAAAAGAAATTAATGTTCATTCTCTTCAAATCAAACTCATCTTTTCTCCATGTTTTACCTCTTCTTCTCTCAGCTATAACTTCTTCAAAACAGAACCAAAATGCAAAATTCTTTTCTTTAAATCTTGTATTTTCAGTGGATACAACTTTTATGTTAACCACTTTCTCTCATTCTAAACTTATCTATGTCAGAAATCCACTTCTTTCTAGTGCATTCTCTGGCCCAGTTTTTAAGATAGAGAATAGCCCATTTTGTTTTGATCATAACTTGATCATAACTGATCCAAATTAAGAAATTATATTATTTCATATCATATAAAATTCCAGTAGGTACCACTTTTATGTTGATCACCTTTTCCATTTTTGAGGTTTGCTATACTTGAAATTCAATTCTTTGAAGTGCATTTTCGGGCTTCATTTTTGTCAATCCGACAATACATCTTCTTCAGTCTATCATATCTCCCTCAAAACAAATTGGATTCAAACGATTCTTTATTTCTAATTCAAGAGAAAAGAATTTTCAACAAATTTTTAGTAAGCTACTTTTCAAATTTTTATATTTGGAGGGCCTAAAATCGGTTACAATATAACCTATTTTTCGGATCAAAATCTTGGAAATTCAAGTTCAAAGCTTTACCGCTTCTTCTCTATCCTTTCAGCCAACCTCCATGTCAAGCCTTGACCAAGCTATTGGAAGGAATAGGGTGTTGTTTGCTAGTGTTTAATGGAGTAGGAAGTAGCTAGTGAAGTGTTGGTGATTAGAATGTTGGTAGGAAGTTTATCGCTTTGGTCTATGGTGAGAAACTCTATTTAACATCTATATTTATATATATAAATGTTTGATGTTGTGTTATGATTGCTATGGATGCTTATATATGCTTTGATCGTCAATTATTGATTGTTTGATATGATTGTTAAATTGTTTTACCAAGTCACGTTAATACACGTCGATAAGCACAAAGGAAATCACTTTCCTTTAGAAAATGAAATGGTGTATATGGAATGCTTAAACCTTTTGGAAATAGTTTTAAAATGAGTTAGAAATGTTTTACAAACATTTAAATATGTTTAAATAAATAAAGAAAGAAAATCAAGATTTCATCTTGTATATTTTGAAATATGTCCAAAACAATTTTTCAGAAAAATCGAGTTTTTGCAGCAAAGTGACCAAAGTTTAAAATTGATATTTTAAATGTTTTAAAAATATGAAATAAATTCTTAAAATCCTTTAAAATGTTTAAAAGATATTTAAGTTGGAAAGATGGATTTCTAAATGATATAAAAGTCGTTTTGAAGAATATAGCTTTTAAAATATATTTGCAACACTTTTCGCAGCTGTTTTTACTAACTTTTGAAACGTAGTTTTTAACTTAACAATTTTTTCCTAAATCTTTTGTGAATGATTTTAAAAGAATAATTAAGTAATTTATAGATGATTTGGAAGTTTTAATAAGAGTTTGAATAAATGGTTAAGAGGAATTGTTTATAACACTTAAACAATAATTGAAGAATATTGAATATAATAACAAATTGAGTATGCAGAAACGACTGGCACATTTGTCCTGCCTACGAGAGCTAAACGGTAAAACAAGGTGTGTAACTAAGGTTAGGAATGGAGAAACTAGTTCCCTGAACTTACCTGGCCTTTTCTTTATCTTTTAGACGAGGGGTGGAACAGATCGAAAGGAAAGCCCGGATGCTCTAAAAGATCATATTTAAAGTTTTTTCCAAAATAAAAGAAAAGATCTTCATGATGTAGGATTACTTGCCACTAGTCTCTGGAGGTGAAATTTACCATAATTAAGGTAGTAGTAATGCTCTATTGTGAAAATCTTCGATTTGCAAGAATATGATTTGAAGTTAAGAATGAAATCTTTGATTTAGATTTAATGAATGATTTGGGAATATTGTCCCTAAGTTAAAAGTTATAACTTCAATATAAGAAATCTTTGATTAAGATCTAATGAATGAATTGGGAATGTTTTCCTAAGTAAAAGATGAACTGATTTGAAATTATTCCAAGATAAAAAGAATGGTAAATAAACCAAGTAATTGTATAAATGAGGCTTAATGATTCCATATACTCATTGAATAGAAAATGGAATAAATTGAAAAGAATATATCTAAGAAAGATATTTGATTAAATGGAAAAATAAAGTAATTGATTGATGATTGATAATCATATATGAACTTAACATTTTTTAATCGATGATTGGATTCGAAGAAACCGGGGTCGGATTTGGATAATTCTTATCCGAAAACCACTTCGAACCAATCTACGTTCGTAGTAAAACATTTTTGAAGACAAATGTTTTTGAAGATGGGGATCTTCATGATGTAGGGTTGTTTGCCACTAGTCCCTCGAGGTAAAAATTACCATATCATATGGTGGCAGGAGTGCTCTGTTATGAAAATCTCTAATGCAAGGACTTCTCGCTACTAATGAAGTAGGAGAGTACCTTTGGTTTGTCTTGTTCCTGGACAACTTGTATGGACGAATGTTTGACATTGCATTTCCAAGATCAAAACGTTGACTTTTACAAATGTACATCTGCTTGGTGGCGAAAAAGGAAACTTCTCTTAGCTTAACACCCTTCACTGAGACGTATGAGCTCAGAGGTTGTATGTTCGTGAAAATCAATAGTGTTATCAAAGGAATGGCAATGTGACATTCAAAGTGAAGAAGATGTGCTATGTGAAAAGGTAATCGTTTACCTCATGCCTCATCACCCGGAAATGACAGAAACAGGGTAGAAGCAACAAGGCTAAGTGGGTCGCTCCCAATTAGGAGATGTCATTGTCCTTCTAGATTTACTCTACACATGTCTAAGTATGTGGTGAATGTATGACTTGGGTACCCGTTAAAGGTCGGTAACGACCGGGGTGATGACATATTCGGTACTATCCAACGTGAGGGGTAAGCCGATCTGGTGTTGGTTTAGGCGCCGAGTATCTCGAACCTAGGTACATCCCTCTAGAGGTGTACTATTGGAAGGTAGTCCCTTACCTTGTCATTTGTATGGAAAATCATTCTCCAATAAGTGCCTCTACGATTTTAGATGTAGAAAGCCTTGTATTACAAGGTGGTATGCTGGAATTTAATAATGTAACAATTTCGGCTATTTTAATAAGTATTTGTACTTAGACATTATTAATAATATCACTGGATTTTGATATAAAAATGTTTTGGTTATCATAAGGTAAAAACCTGTCTATGTTTATGTGTGGGCGTAGTCTTATGAGATACTCTTTCTTTTCAAAGAATTCTATTTCCAAGGCTGATGTATGATACTGTCATTTATATTTGAGTTTCTCATGATGGTTTATCAAGCCTGATCCGGGTATTTTCAATACTCGGGTCAGATCCGAGTAGTTTCAGGTTTAGTGAAGACGGTTGGACTTTCCAGAGGAGAGCTGGAGATATTCATTTATGTATGGACACATTCTATTATCCGCTGTAGTTGTTTTTTGTTTGTCAGCATTTGTAAGGACAAATATTTATAACTGTCCAAGCTGAATTTAGGTTAGACTCTGATATATGTATTTTAAAAGTTTTCCACTGTAAAGATATTTGTTCAATATAATATATTATTCCATTCGTGTGAGATTTTCCTCTGTCTTTATTTTCTTTTTCACCCCTTAAAGATCCGCTTATTCATGCAATTTCAGTTGGACATGTGTGGTTTATTGTCGGCTCAAAGGGTACGGAAATTCGGGTCTTTACCCCAGTCCTGCACTTAGATGGCTAATTCCGTTCCAAGGAATAGTTTGCCTCCCAACGTAGTATAATCCTTGTTTAGTTTGGCAAAGTCAACCCTCGACGCTTGCACTGATACAACAACACCAGCAGCCATAGCAAGAGAGACTTGGGCATTTTGAACCATGTTTCGCATCATCTCTATGAACATACTCTACAAGTCAAAGTTAGCACCCTGATCCCACCCTTCCCTTAACTCCAAAAATGGAGTTCATAGTAGCATTCCTCGTTAGCTAGCTTATTCTTACAAGCTATAATAAGAACGATCAATCTCTCTAAATGAAATAATAGTGTCTGTGAATGCAATGCGGCTTATATACTATATATACTGCTATATAGTTTTCGAAACCACAATGTAACAAGTACGCTTATCATATATCGCTCGATCCATTCTAAGACGATAGCTCCCTCCTTATCTCTAATGGATCTAAGTATTAACTTAGGTCGCCTACGCAACCTGGCACTAATACCAAATATGATGGCTACCCTGCACCATCGGTGCCTAATATACCTGATAGTGCACTATGGAGGTACCCAACCAACGCAAGACGGTAGCGAAGGGTGTAAAGTGATAAAAATCCAAACATGGAACCTATAAAATATCTCACTGCACACAAAAAATATTATACAGTAACATAGATTTAAGATAGGCAAAACAGTAATATAATCAAATGAACCATAAATAAGAATATCAGAGTGCAACAGTTCACAAAATGTACAATAATAGATATAGTAGAGTTTATACATCTCAAATCTCCAAAATAAAATCTATAACCATCTCTACAGTACTACAAGTACTAGTATAGCTCCGTAGTACTGCACAATGAAATATAAGCGATAATAAGCTCCAAAAATAGATATATGAAAGCATAGCCTCTTGCTCGTACTCCCTAGCTCTATGTGCTATCTAGACATGTTAACCCTAATCTAATTACCTAAGAGTACCCGAGATAGTAAAAAGTAAAGAATAAAACCTCGGTTCAGACAATAGTCTGGTATGAGCGACATATTCATCCTAAAAATACTATAAAAATCATATATAGTAAATAGGGGTATAGGGTATGAAGAACCATACCTAACTTGTCCCTACAGCCAAAGAGTTAGCACATAACAGTCGATATATGCTATTCTAATATCATAGCCACAAAAGTGCACTACAGTCAAAGTACAATGTCCACTGTCTAGGGGTATGGTCGAAAATACCTATATCGTGTGACAGCTAGAGTGATAAACAACCATGAAAAACATAGCATCCATCAAACAATCCTCACCATCACTCGTGTGTGTTGGATATATGATAAATTGTACAGAACAATCACAAACCAGTGACTCATTCAAAATCCCGACTTCATTGGTGCTCAAATCCATGGCATTTTGTAAGTTTAGGAACCAGGCTCACAATTGCAAAAGCTCAGGGTAATCTATTATCACAAGATCTGGACACGATCGCAAATCCAGGTGGAAGCTATCCACATACCCCTTCTTTACGAGCATACTATAAAACTCTGAGTTTTCAACAATCCCTTTGCACACGTCTCCATAGTAGAACTCAATCGTTATTCCATCATGGCTATCTCCGGAGTAGAATACAGTCGCAAATTTTACTCATAAGCACTCTTTATTGAACTTGTCCTTGTGGATCACTATTACGACCCCCATCACAAAGTCGCCATCTTCGAAACACCTCTAGACCCTCATTGTAAGTCATAAAACCATCGTATTAAGGTTTCGAAGTCATTATCATTGTCATTTGTATCATTGTGTCAAAGCGCTCTGCTATCGCTTCACTAGTCGCCACACAACATCAAATGCCATTTCGAGTCGTTTTGAGTTGCCTACTTCACTCCACATCACCCTCCAAAACCCTAGAACACACCATGAAGAAATCACCAAGTTTAACCGTGCTACGAAAATCTCCCTCGGTTTCATTCTTGTTTAGGTATTACCTTACCGAGCCTAAAGCGACACACCCCCAGCCCCCTAACTTGAGGTAGCATGGAGCACCAAACAGAAATTTTTGCTCAAGCACCAAACTGAATCACTCCACAAAACCATCGAGCACGCCTCGTAGTGAACACTGAACGACAAATCCCACCAGGTCACCGAACATAGCGTCATCGAACAGCCTTTTCTTTTCGGTTCCTACTCATTCAGACCAAAGCCAAGCTCAAACCAACACCCCACCGGACTAAAGTATGTCACCAAGTACCCCGAGCAGAAACGATGCAATAGGCCAAGATTTCTAATTACAGCATGATTTCACCGCTACGCCATGTTCTTCAACCCATGTGCCTTCCGTATGCATCGATCGACTCCTAACATCCTCGAGCCTATCCGTCGAAGTTCGGTTTCCTAGTTCCTACATTTAGTTCACTCCGATGAGCATCTTTAACCATACAAGCATGCAAACAAACACAAATCATGCACCAAACAACTCTCAAACATGTAAATCACATAATCAATCATAGCAATGATCATATAATTCATCCACAATATGGTCTAACATCTATCAAGGCAATTGCATATCCAAATAAGATGTCTATAACACCAAAAATCCATTTATTAACGTTTTTACTATAGATAGGGTTTTAAAATAACAATAAAACATAATTTTTACTTAAAAAATATACCTAAAATATATTAAAACTTACAGATACATATGTAACAATGTGCGAGATAATAAATCACTTACCAATCACCCAAAAAGTGGAGGTTTGCCTGAAAATCGAGGCAAATACAAAACTAAACAATAAAGGCCTGATTTCTCTTTCCAAAAAATGTTGATTTGAAGATCTCTAATAAATCCCCATGCTACTCTAACCTTTGTTTATGATTTAGACTTGATTTTAAGGAGAAAAGAGAAGGTTTTGAGTGAAAAATAGGTTAATAGGAGCTTATATCTATTTGAGAAGCATAAAAATCATTTAGGGATGATGATTCGGCCTAATATAGCTTGAAAACCACAAATGGTTTAGTGCGCTTACCTCCAACCTCACTAATTCCCTACTAAGCTGCTCCAAAAATGGATAAACTTCAAACAACCATATCTTCTAGCCAAAAAGTCCAAATTGCTATTATGACCATTCTATGAAAAGGGAGACCATTATATATTTCCAATGGAAGTGGTCCACTAATTCGGCTTCTATCAAAGTTATAGCCATTACAAGTTTTTAAGAGTAAATTCCTCCAATAAAATTCTAAAGACAGGAAATGTCCCTAGTGGGCATTTCCCAAAGTTATAAAGTCATATGACCTCATATGAATTTAGAAATAATGTTTTACGATCTTGATACATAAAATATGGATCGCTATAGAAAATGGATTATAATTATAACCAGTGAATTAATTAATTGTTAGAGCATATTATACGATGATAATGGATATTAATAAGTAAAAAATGAACTTATAATGAATTATAAGTCACATGCGGAGTCTAAAAAGATGGTAGGATGAAAAAGTAAGCGAAATTGGACGAAACGACGAAGTTTGAAGAGTTGAAATGCAAGCTACATGCATGGTGTCGAATTCTAGGAGGTGGGAGTCAATTGGCAAAACACCACAAATGAACCAAAAAAGGAGTAGAGTTCAAGTTGATTTGATAATGAGATTCCGATCGATTAGAACAATTTATCGATGCCTGGTTTAGGCATCTAGTCATCTGAAAATTGTTTTCAATCAACTAGAGATGGCTTCTAGTCGACAAGAAACTTGGTACCAATTCAGGTTGAACCTGGCCCAATGCAGGCCAAGTAGGGTAGTTTTTGGGGATTAGTTTCCGGCTTTGTTGAGGTATGGAGTTCACATGATGTTTTGATGTTGTGTAACGTGACACTTGATCTGAGTGTATAATTCTATCACAATTAGATTGCTCTTATTGTTGCCGTTAGCACCATGAGTTGCATATTTCAGTATGTAAACCATTGAGATAATGAAGATATCCATATTTGTAGTATTTACGTCGGATCATTTAATGTACACATAGGGGATTCAATTTGGTATTAGATCCTTGTATGCTATCAATTGAACAATATGAAGCATAAGACATGGTAGTGTAATTGTATAAGCAATTTACCAAAGAGATTGTATACTTGATGAATCGTTAGGCGATGTAGCATAAGGACTATATAGTCGATATATTATATTGTATTGTGGTTTATCATCAAGACTGTATACTCAATGTGGTGATAGGTCTACCCTATTTCGAGGTGTCCAACCTTTATATGGAATTCATATAAGCCAATGTCAAATTGTAGGTCTATTATAGGTTATCGTCCTATATTATATAAGTTGGCTATCTTGTTGGGTGCATGTGGATAGGTTCAGCTAAACACAACTAGTTGTGTAGAATATAAATGTTAATTTAATTTCCTATTAGCACCATGTCATTAATGATATCTCTTACTCACTAGACTATGTTTGCCCCCCTCTCTTTCTCCCTCTTTATACCTACTTTATAGATTGACAGAATATGAGGGTTTTGAGACTAGAGTAAGATATTTGGAGAAGGTGATCATGCACACTGGAGTTGGTATATTTGTAGTCATTCTATATGTATCTTATTGTACCAGTCAGACAGATATTTATTTGTATTTTCAGTTTTTTAGCGATAACTTTCCCTAGTTTGTTTTGTTTATTGGTCACTATTTGTTTAAGCAGAGATATTTGGTTTATTTTTAGTTATATACCAATTTCCGTTGCAACATCTAAAATTATAAGTGTTTAAATTTATGATTATATCTGTACCATACAAACCATGTCAACCTAAAGATCCCTTTTTCTTAGCATGACGTGAGTTCAGACGTCATTTTAGGTGTTAAATTGATATCTCCGAAAGCATGAGTTGTTACAACTGGTATCAGAGCTTATGTTTAGAATTCCTTATGAATTTGTCATGTATTGAGGAAGCATACTTATATATTTCAAATTGTATGTGTGTGTGTGTGTGAATGTATGTATGTATGTATAAGTGTAGCATGGATAAACACACATATTATTCCAGTAATGCTTACTATTATCTGAGTAAAGTATCTAGTGATTCTTGTTTACAGATAATTGGAAATGAGTAATCAAACTAGAAATTGTTGTAGTGAGCCAGCAGGTTAGGTTTCAGGCATCAACATTCCGGTATAGTTCTACCAGTATCTTTAGGTAAGAGGATAGATGGAGATTAACCCCAATGGAGGACCCATGGCTTAAGCACATGGTGCAGTTCCAACTCCTTCGCCTTCTTTGGATTTTCACAAATCGTGTCAGGGTTTCCAAAGTTTGGGTGTATAGAACAATATGTGGACCGAATCATTTGTTAAAATTCGTGCATGGATGTGGAATTGTGATATGATATTTGCTATGAAGGGTGCTAATGATGCGATAAAGAGGTAGTTGCATGCATGACACTTACAAGAAGAGGCCTTGAACTTGTAGGAAATTGTTATTACAGTGATGAAGGAGACTGGGATTACTTGGGTTGAGTTTAGGAGATAATTTGAAGTCAAGTTCACATCGAAGGCTAAATGGGGAGTAGAACTGCAGAAGTTTATCCATTTTGAGAAGGGAGATCGAAGCACTAAGGAGTATATTAATGAATTCAACTGGCTAGAAAAATATGACCTAGGTCTCAATAATACACCAATAAAGAAGGTGACAAAATTTGCTAAAGGATTAAACAATTCTTTGAGAGATGCATCTTTGAGTTATGTATTCATAGGAGCTACTTTTGAGAGTTTGGTAGAGATAGCGTTGTTGAATTTAGTGTCTAAAGAATAACCTAAGAAGGTAGGAGGAAATCTAATTTAGCAAAATAAACTCAAGGGTGAAACGGGTAGAGAAGCTTAAGCAAAAGTAAAGAAACCAAGATTAAGTCTAAAAGGTGCATCATGAGTGCGCATATAACAATGGACTGCTGGGTGAGTATCTTGAAGATCAAATGATTCAACTACAACAAGCCTAGACATATGAATAAAGAGTGTCCAGTCTTGACTAAGATTACCACCTATATAGTTTGAGCTTATGCACTTAATGTCGTTCCTAGCTCAAGCACGGCTCTAGCTGTTGATAACGGAAAGAAAGTCATCATGGAAGATATGTAAACTCTTTCTGATTTATCTATTCACATTTTATTTGACATTGGAGCATCCCACTTATTTAGTTTGAGCAAGTTAGTATATGAATTGCATTTAGAGACCAGTTGACCTTATTATAGTATCGAATCTTGTTCGGGGATCGATCCAATTATCCATGATTTATCTGATTTTGAAGTTATATATTTTAAGTGTTTGAATTTGACTGTAATGCATTTGCATTGGAGTTTTTTGTTTTTGTTTAATTTTGGGATAGACTAAATGTTTATATATGGAGCGGTGTTAGATTGTTATAGGAGGGTTGTTTAGTTAGGCACTTGTAGTTGGCACAGCCTTAATGTTTATTATGAGCCCAACTATTTTCTTATGCTGAGCTATCTGTCCCCTAGGTCCTTCATAAGATGAGTTATCTTCCATTCGTATAGTTTGGGATTTCATATATGTTTTTATCGAAATTTATGGTCTTCATCCACATGGGAAGATTGAATTTTGGACTTATTTAGAGAAGTATGCCAGACCTGTTGCTTTACCACTTAGCATATGGCTCCTAGAGAAAGATGCAAGCTGGGTAAATAGGTGAATGAATTATTTGGGAGGATTTTTATTTGGCATAATGTTTTAGAATGAGGAGCATCTATTATCTTTGCTACTACAGCAAAGAGCTCCTTAAGTTTATGCATCGAATATCGTGAACTAAATAAGTTGATCAAAAAGAATCATTATCCACTATCGTGTATTGATGTAACACCCCATGTTTTTGATAACATTATTTAGGATATTTAATTAGCTAAATAAAATAAAATAATGTGTTGATTTAGGATTGAGAATTGATTTTAATAAAAGGGTAGCTATGCCATTTAAGCTAATGAACTAAAGAAGAGTTTAAAATGAAATATAGGAGGGGTAAAATAGGAAATAGGTCTTTCCTATATCTATAACCCATAGCCGTGTAGATTATACACGTTCATTTCATTCTCAAATTTTTATAAACTAAGGACAGCCACTATTAACAAGGAAAAGAGAAGAAAGATAAATGGGAAGCTTAATCAACTTAAATTCATTCAAATCTCATATCCTTAATCACTAAAGCTAAGGTGAATAACGTTTACATCTCTAAATTGTTTTGTTTTCGGTTTTAAGAAGAAATCCGAAATGATTTGCAATGTTTTTCCCTGTTTTTGAATGATGGAATGATTATATATACATGTTGATGATTTATACATGTTCATGTTGATTTTATGATATGTTTTTAGGTAAAAACCCTCTTAAATGACTTCTAAATGCCTTGCGAATTTTTATGTAGATCAGAAATAATATTATGGAGATGTGTTTCAATATTCAGAACTTTTGGAATTTATGTGGATTTAATATGAATTTTCTAGCAAAGAAAATGTTATTCTGGGTTATTAATTATTTATGGTTAAATAATAAAAGGTATGGGTCTAAAATCTTTATATGTTAGAAAACATATTAAAAGAGATTTTCTAGAATTTTTGTAGAATTTTCATAAGTGTTTTGATGGATATATAAAATTATTTAAGGTATGAGACTTAAATGTTTTATGTATTTTAAAAGGAGAAGGGGCTCTTTGCAAATAATTCAAATTTGTTATTTTTGGAAATTAGCAACATTTTTGAAAAAGTAAAATGGCAACCAATCAGATTTAGACAAACAAGGCAGGCTAGGTACAAAAGAAATAGCTTAAAAGGAAAAATAAATATATTTTTCACTATTTCGATGCTTTCGGCACCAGGTTCCGCCTCTTTACCTTTGCCTTCGACACATTCGAAACCACTGCGCATGGTATCAGGGAACTGGTACGTAGTGAATTGGATGTAGGCAAATGGTAGTGGGTTGAAACCAGGGGTTCCGAATGGGTTGAAGCATTACTTTGATTTTAAAAGAAAATGTGCCTGCTTGCTTTCGATTAAGATGCTTTCGACTTGGTTAGCTTTCGACTAGGTCAAATGGTTTAAAAGGAAATGGTTTTGATTGGGTTGTGCCTTTGTTTTTAAATGATTGCTTTCGACTAAGTTGAAGCCTTTTAGCTACCGCCTTTTTACCTTTTGACCCAGAGGGTTTCGAAGGGATTGCTTTGTTTTTTAAATCTGCCCACATCTCCAATGCTTTTGAAGGGATGGTTTCGACACCATCATTTCTTTACTCAGGAATGTTTTTTAAAGACAGGCTTTTGACTTAAGTGGTTTTAATGACCCTTTTGCTCAATTGAAATATAACCCAAATGGTTTCGAAAGAGATGAATTAAATGGTTTCGAAAAGAAGTGCTTTCGACTTTAATGGGTTTATGTTCCTTTTTCTCTACTTAAAGAAATAATCAAAATGGTTTTGACTGAAACGTTTTTCAAAGGGTTTTGAAGGAGTAAGCTTTAAATGGTTTCAAAAGGTTCCACATATTTTAAATTGAACCCAAATGCTTTCGAAAGGTTTAGAATTGATGCTATCGAAAGGTTTAAAGGAAGGTTTCGAAAGGGTGGTTCGCCAATGGTTTCGAAGGAGTCGAAAGGTGTTAGTTTCTGATTGTTTTGAAAGGGTTGAAGGAAAAGGTTTTTCCAAGGATTTCAAAAGGTAATGTTTGAAGGTTTTAAAAGAGAGATGTCTAAGGTTTTAAAGCATTCGAAAGAGGGGTTTTTCAGAGGTTTCGAAAGGGTGTTTGAGAATGGTTTCGAAAGGAAGGTTTTGGTCTTTCGGTTTAGATAAAAGAAAGGGGTTTTACTTGGTTTAGAAATGGGTACTTTCAATGGTTTCGAAAGGGGTACTTTCAATAGATTCGAAATTGGGACTTTTAAAGGTTAAATTTTTCATCAACTAAGATTTAGGTAAATTATATAAAAATGGCAAGGTGATTTTGAGTAAATCATAAAGATTATATATTTTCCTTGTTTTGAGTTTGATTTAAAGGTTTTAAATCATTTTGAAAAGGTTTTCAAGGAAAATTTTGGGAAGGGATCCCTAAGTAAAATGACTCAGATATTAGAATGCCAGATGGGACTGGTATAAGGTTGCGCCCTATATATTAGCTATTAGCCCCAGCTAATTTTGTCCAAAATTCTAGTATGTTGGACTTTTTCATAGGTAAGACTAAATTATGGATACACACAAAAAGGAATATATGTTGGTATACAGATAGGTTATTGGTGAGCCCGCAAAACCATTAGGACCAGGTGACCTTAGAAGATGATAAGTTAAGGACAGACCATCCAGAAGTGAAGAATTTAGCAGATAGTTAAGGACAAAACGTCAAGAAGAAGAGGAGTGCCTACTAGATGTTAGATAAATTTTGATATGTTGTTTGGTAGGCCCGAGTCAGCCAAAGGTTAATAGTTAGCCAAAAAAACTAAAGTGTTTGAATAGATAGTTCATTCATTACCTGATATATATGTTTACATAATAATGCTTTACATATTTTAACCAGTTTTAGTTGCAAGAAAAGATTTGCAAAAGATATATATTAAAGGAATGTTAATGAGGGGAAACCCGTTCCGCAAAGCGTCGTGGTCTCACTTAACATAAAATAACAGAGATGAACAGTATTAGTCACACCAGGCTTTATGTCTGACTCGAAGTTTTTGTTTCTCCTTAAGCTCTCGGGTGCTCAAAATTGATTTGAGTAGGCTGAGGGTTGAGGTTTTCAGGTTTTCATTGTTTTGGCGAATAAAGCTTCCGGAGACGACCAAATGGCTAACAAATAGCTAATTTAGAAACTAAAGATTATTTTGTTTATTTCCGCTATGTATTAAGTCGGATGTGACTATATTACTTTGATCAACTAAGAGGGCATCATCATATGTCGCTCTTGGCGTATTATTGTAAATTATATTTGATCAATGCCTAGGAAACGTTTTGGGAATTTTTGTAACTTGGATATGAATATTGTTTTGAAATGTAATCAGCAAACTACTGTTTTTTAAAAGCTGTGATTTTGTGCATATTCAAGTGCTTTTGATATTATCGATACCATTAAAATTATCGTATTTTATCACCAAAAGTTAATATTATAGATGACTGTAGCATCTGTAGCGCTTAGCTTTTGGCCTCTAGATACGGGATGTTACAACTTGGCATCAGAGCATAGGTTTATGGAAAACTTTAACTAAAAAATAGTTTTTAGAAACAAAATCCTAAGGAATTAGAGTAAGATTGGGGTATGAGATAATGCTATGGTAACGTACTTGTATTCGTTATATATAAGTATACGCTTTACCTCTAGTCCCCTTTCTTTGTTAGGTTATTCTGCTGTATCTCATGATATTTGAATACAGATATGGAAGGTATAAGAGGAAGAGTAAACCCAGGAGGGGAAGGCACCGATAGGAATGCCAGGCCTAATGCGAGGAGAGGTCAAGGTCAGGCACAAGTAGAGAATTGGGTGTTGTGTGACGACTCGACTTTTCGACGCTCTAAAATCAACATTAATACATTCACTGTATCAACTGTCGAGCAATCGAATGCCGGAAAACCGAATTGTTATGGAGAAAAAGAAGAGGTAGAAAAAGACAGGAGAAAAAGAAAGAAGAAACCACAGAAAAACACAAAAACAGAACAATATCAGAATCTCACATTCGCAACGGAACAAAATATAATAGATAAATGAATAATCTTTAAATCAAAGAACTATATCATTTTATACATTACATCATCATCAGAGTTTACAACAACAATAAACAACACCATACATCAATGGACAGTTATATAAACTTGTCCTCATACAGAATACACAGCGGAATAATAATATCATATACAAGTGATACGTCTCGCCATCCAGCTCGCCACTGAGCTCCACAGCATCTCCTGAATCCAGAATGACCTGATAACCTGACTCTAGACTGCCCGTGTGGAAATTGGTGGGCACCCAGAGTTTAGGAAGGAAACAATAAACTCCAGGTCAGTCATGGTGACTGGTGTGAGAACTAAAACAGTTTATCTTCTCAAAGAAAACAAAATAATTTCGCAATGCTTTTGGAAAATGAAACTACCATAAGACCTCTCGCCACACACACAATGCAAACGCAGAAATGGAGGAGATTTCTTCTTATGATAGTAAAAAATGCTTACCATGCAAAATCATTCGATATTATTATCATTTGTGCATAGTGTCGAAAACCATTTCGAAAATATAATATCAATCTTAGCCAACATACAACCATTATTGTATGCCTACTATAGCTACCATCTACACAGTGGTGACCACCATAAATAAATGGCAGGTTCAACAAATAAAACCGTACAAGGTTCGTATTGAGATTTGGATTTCCAACAAATGGTCAGGCAAAGGAACTTCCTTACACCGAATGGAAAACGCCTCTGGAAAGACGCCCCGGATCCTAACCGGATCTCTGCAAACACAAGGTCGATGCTACCTCACGCTCTAACCGAGCTGTAACTAGGTAACTAACACACAAGCTATGTCATCCCCCGGTCATCACCGACCTTTATACGAGGATCCTCTATCACAAAGCAACAACCACAAATTATAATCAACATAGGTAAAATATCTGGGCTCCATACCATGATATCACCTTTTATCCAGAAGGAAATGACGTACCCTAGGGGCGCTACCCCTACAAACCTTTGCCGCAACATTCCTGTTTCGACCATTACCGGGTTGTGAGGCTCAACGAAGTCTCGTCCACAAAGCAACGCTTTTTCACAAAGCCACGCTTACGCTTTTTCACAAAGCAACGATTTCGCTTTTTCACAAAGCAACGCTTTGATCAACAATTGATCAACAGCACTTCGTATGCCACATTACCAAATTGGGAATGTATCACTAGTAACCATCAACCACATAACCTCTGAGCTCATACGTCTCAGAGAAGGGTGTTAAGCTAAGAGAATAAATTCTCCGCCACCAACAGAAATGTATTTGATCGAAACCAGCTTTACATCTCAAAGTGTAACGTCAGACACACATCCATACAAGTCTGTTCCGGGTTCGAACAGAACCAAAGGCACTTCCGAAGAAGCTCTTGCAATCCGGATATTCACTAATCACGTCCGGACTTCCCATCACAAAAAGAGTGATATAAATCTCTATACCGGAGCAAATCGGTGCAGAGACATTCGACAGGTTGTCCTTTCATTTTCGAAAATATTCGGTCTTCAACACCGGTCTTCAATACGATCCATATCGTCGTATCACTAATTCGGAATGGGTTATATGACACAAAGGTCTTTTCCCGGCTAACCCGAATAGTGCGCGTTTGTTTTTAAAAACAAATTAAAGTGCCATTTCAAAGGCAAATATTAATAGTCGGTTATTTAACTATGAACAACATTCACAACAATCAATCAATTTAAATAATTTTTCCCAAATTATTAAATTTCAAAATATCTTTGCAAGATATATAATTTCCACACTTTCACATTTAAAAACCAATTTCAAATCATATTTTCACACTTCACATTTGAAAACCAATTTCAAATCATATTTTAACACTTCACATTTGAAAACCAATTTCAAATCATATTTTCACACTTCAACTTTGAAAACCAATTTCAAATCATATTTTCACACTTCACATTTGAAAACCAATTTCAAATCATATTTTCACACTTCACATTTGAAAACCAATTTCAAATCACAAAATGGTTCATTTAAACCGATTAAATAAACCCTTATCGATTTATTTCAAATTTACATTCCAAATCTGTAAATTTATTTCCACACTTAAAAATAAATCAATGTTTATTTTTTTTAACAAATTTCCCTTTCCTTAATAAATTCCATTGTGAATTTAAATTTCCAAATATCCATTTTTAACTCCAAATCAACTTTCAAATTGATTTCCAAATTTGTTTCAAAACCCAAATTGATTTTCCAAACATTTATTTCAAACATCGAATCAATTACAAATTGATTTCAAAATTTACTTCACACCAAATCCGTTACAAATTGATTTAAAAAAAATTCATTTTAACACAAATCAATTTGCTCATTCAATCATCAAATAAATTTTCATATCGATTTCCCAAAGATTTATTTTCAAATACCAAATCAATTATAAATTGATTTCTAGAAGTTAATCACCTTTTTTAAAATAAATTAATTTATCTCTTCCAAACCATTTAAAATTCCATTTTAAATAAATTTTCCAACTTTCGAATAATACTATTCAAAATCCATTTATAAAAATCCTTTACCATATTCTAGAAATAATTCGATAAGATTTCGAAAATCAACTTTATACTTTAAAATCCCTTCTTTTAAATTCACCCAATTCTTTCAAAAGAATTTACTTAAAATTTCCAATTTTAATTTTAATTTTAAAAATCAAATTTCACTCATTTCTGGTATCCGACGATACAAAAAAATACATTCGGCTAAATTATAGCCTTCAACAAATTCAATCGCAGATATAATCATTCATCGATTATAAATAATTCATCACACAACATATGAAATAAATTCAAATGTTTGAGGAATCCAGTTGGATCCCTCCAACCTGTTTCCCTGCATCCACAGATGTTAGCACAATACCAATTTCCTTCAATGTGAAATTATCGTGGTATATGAGATTTATAAATATTATCCGCTATTATGCGGCGCAATAGGGTCTCATCCGCTATACAATGCGGGAAATCAACAACTCCAATATATACATATTCCAATATATATATTGCTATATACATATATAATACCAATTCCACTTCACAGTAGAATTATCGCGGTATATGTTTTTAATAAATAACCTCCGCTTAATATACGGTGTATAGGGTCTATTTAACACAATAAATAGCAATCATCTTTCAATCATCACAATCAACAATTTTAAATCTAACTATTTAAAATTTAAATCGAAACAAAACATTCGATTGAGTGAGGAGTTCTCACCTTGAGTTTGTCGAACGTTTTAAATTTTAAATTAAATCGAACCATTCGATTTAATTCAAAATTCTCGCTTGCCCGGAATAATCCTAGAATATCTCCACTGCGTAATACTCGTCACTGCGATTCCAGCGCTTCTGATTTCGTCAATTTCTGATCACGCATCATAAAGTTATGACGATTAAAGTTTATACAATTTTATTATAAATCAATTTCAAATTATATTTTTAAAATTCCCAAACCCACAGATCTCAGCCATTCAAATTCTTGGCCTAGGATCTGGCCGCCCGTATGTTTCTTCCCCACTCACGAACATTCCCAGGTATCACGCACGTTAACTAACCCAAACACCGCCCTCTAGGGTTTCAAACGCAACCACATTCCAACACTTCGACGTTGATCAGGTACCCCCGCGTGAAGTGCCACGGAAAGCTCCACCACCGCCAGGAACGCGCACGAACTCGGCCCACCCTATGCTCTAGATATTCCGCGCGAACGACACACGAACGCGACCAAAATACTCCCTCTACAATGCGTTAAACACGATCATCACCATATAGATCTGAAGATCTCACTTGGCTCTTCAATGTTGTAGTTGAAACATTTCGATAAAAGTGAACGGATCGAGAGAGATTAATGGGAGAATGTTGTGTATTTTCTGCCATTGAAATTTGAATAGAACGGCGGCCTGACCTAATCTCTTCTAGGGTTTTGTGAATAATAGTGAAAATATGGCCATTTATAGAAAATTGTCAAATTACTATTCATTGAAAAATTTCCGAACTCGAAATCGAGCGTGCCAACTAGCATTTCTAAGGTTTACCCCACGTTCCGAACGCAATGGAATGTGTTTCGGAAGCTAATTTGATCGTATGTGAGAGTTACGGAATTAAACGATCAAATTTAAATCAAATCGATTTAAACCGATTTCGATGCGTTTTGGCTCGCCTCGGACAATGACAACTCCGATTGCTATGAAAATTTAAATCTTACAATAATATCACATTACGGATCCGATGAAACCGGTTTCGTCGAAATCCGAGACTGTTTGAAAAATGGTCATTTTTAGTCGTCAATTAAATATTAAAATATTCAATTTTCACAAATTAACTTTTAATTCAATTTTAAAAGTTTACAAACATCATTATAACTCCAATATGATTTAATATAACTTTATAAATCATTTTCATATACATTTGATCCAGATTTCAATTACTTACCCGATTCCAGGTATTAAATTAATAATTTAATCGCCCAATTAAATCACTATATCAAAATTTAAATTTATTCGACTTACAAATCTCACTTGTTAATATTTAAAATCAATTAAATATACGAATTTCAAATGATAGAAATTCAGGGTCGTTACATGTTGGGATCTCGCAAGTTGGAATGGAAGCCATGTATCTATTTTTCATAAATATGATGCAAACGGGAGTTGCAGCCGGAGTGTTAGGAGAAAATGCTGTAGGAGCAGGGCATTTGGAAGCTTCGGTAGTCGACAATTATGCTGCTTTGAGTAGAGATTATATTAGGCTTGGAGGAAAGTCATTTATTGGAACCGAGGATGCTATCGAGGTGGAAAACTGGTTGTTGCATTGCAAAAGGATTTTTGCAGACTTGAGGCTCAGTGATGAGCAAAAGAGGAGGTTGGCATCCAGAGAGCTTTAGGGAGCTGCTTTGTTTTGATGGAATACTGTGACTGTGACAGTGGATGAAGATACTATGACCTGGGCAGAGTTTAAGAGGAGGTTTCAAGGAAGGTTCATGTCGGTTATGGAGCAGCCTGTTTTGATTAGGAAGTTTGCTGAGCTAGAACATGAAAAGATGACTGTTCTAGAGTATGCCAGTAGGTTTGAAGAGTTAGCCAGATATGGTTATGCCACTATTGATACAGTGATGAAGAGGAATGAGAAGTTCATCAAGTGATTGAAGCCTGAATTGGCCAGGGCTACACGCATATCATAGATCCCTGTGATGTGGTTGTGGAGATGGCTTTGAGACATGAGGAGATGCTTGCTTGTCAAGGAAAGAATAAGGTGAAAGAAGTCCAGGTTGGGCAGGGGCCAGAAGAGGAAGTTCTTTCATAAGAAGGGTGCTCAAAAGGGTGGAGCAGCCAAGAGAGGAAAGTCTGAGGTGGTCTGTTTTAATTGTGACAAGAAGGGTCATTTCTCCAATGAGTGTCATACTAGGAAAGCTAAGGAAGTGATTAGGAAGAAGAACATTAGATGCTTCAGCTGTGACCAAATAGGCCACTATAAGAACCAGTGCAAGGAGCCCACTAAGGATGGAAAGGGCAAGGTTTATGCATCGGAGCCTGCTACTTCGAAGCCAACAGCTCAGGAGAAGGGAAAGGCAGTTTTGGGAGGTACGTTTTAGATTCATGGTATGTCTGTTAGTGTTCTATTTGATACCAGTGCATCGCATTCATTTATATCTAGATGTTTGATAGATAAGCTTAACCTAGAACCCACTTATTTAGTTACTTCCTTATGGGTTGCGAATCCAATAGGAGGGTATGCAACTCTAGGGTTGAGATGTGACTAGTTAGAGTTTGACTTGTTAGGTCATGCTTTTGTTTGCAGTTTACATGTATTTGATTTTGTGGGGTTTGGGATTATTCTTGGGATGGATTGGTTAAGTGAGTACGATGCAAGAATATTTTACCATGATATGAAAATATCTCTTAGATACCTTAATTGTAGCGATATGATTCTTTATACCGTAGAAGGTTCTAGCGGTGAGGTGAATACCTTGTTGGGTGTTATGGAATCAAATGATGAGCTAAGTCAAATTTTCATGGTTAAAGAATTCGCAGATGTTTTTTAGCCTATAGTTGGATTCCCACCAAAATAAGTCATTGAGTTTCAGATAGATTTGGTTCTGGGAGCAGATCCAGTGAGTAGGCCGCCAAGCAGGATGACCCCTTTAGAGATGAAGGAGTTGAAGGTGCATTTGGTGGATTTGGAAGGCAAGAGTTTTATCAAGCTGATTAGTTCACCTTGGGGAGCATCCGCAGTGTTTGTCAAGAAGACGGATGGATCGTTGAGACTATTTATCGATTATCGTAAGTTGAATGAGAGGACGATAAAGAATCGATGTCCATTGCCAAGAATTGATGATTTGTTCGACCAGTTGAGTGGAACCAAGGTATTTTCTCAATTAAATTTGGCAACATGTTTCCATCAGCTCAGGGTAGCAGAGGATAGTATACCTTTGACGGAGTTTAGGACCAGATATGGATCATACGAATGGTTATTTATGTCATTCGAACTGACTAATGCGCCATCTTTCTTTGTTGATTTGATGAACCGAGTTTTTCGAGAGCACTTGGATAGGTTCGTATTGGTTTTCGTAGATGATATCTTGATTTACTCTAAGGATGAAAGAGAGCATGAAGTTCATCCTAGAGTGGTGCTTGAGACGCTGAGGCAGCATTAGCTGAAGGCAAAGTTCTCGAAGTGTCATTTCTGGAAGAAGGAAGTGAAGTTTCTTGGTCATGTGGTCTTAGAGAAAGTATTGTCAGTAGATTCGACTAAGATTGAAGTAGTGAATAGTTGGAAGAGACCTGAGACAGTGACTGAGATAAAGAGTTTCCTTGGATTGGCTGGTTATTATCGGAGATTCATTAAGGATTTCTCACGGATAGTAGCACCGATGACCAAGCTAACGAGAAAAGATGTGAAGTTTGTGTTGACCGATAAGTGTGAGGAAGCATTCCAGAGTTTGAAACACTTATTGACATATGCACCTGTGTTGGTTATTCCAGAAGGGAATCAGGATTTAGTGGTTTATATAGATGCGTATGGAACAGGATTAGGAGCTGCACTGATGTAGAAAGGTAAAGTCATTTCCTATGCTTCTAGAGAGCTTAGACCGCATGAGGTCAGGTATCCAACGCATGATTTGGAATTTGCTGCAGTGATTTTTGCATTAAAGGTATGGATATATTACCTTTTGGGAGAGAGGTTTGAGTTATATACAGATCATAAATCATTGATGTATTTGTTCTCTCAAAAGGAGTTGAACATGAGACAGCAGAGGTGGTAAGAGTTTATTGCCACTTATGATTTTGGGATTGAGCACACATCGGGGAAAGGCAACAAGGTTGCGGATGCACTTAGTAGGAAACATCAGAATGCAGTATTGGAAATGATTACCGAGTGGAAGGATTTGGAAGCATTGGCAGGTTGCATAATGTAGTGGAGATCTGAGGATAGATCTAGCGGAGATACCAAAGTGTTATCTTGTTTAGAAGTTTGACTAAGGATGATCGAAAGGATTGCTTCTAAACAGATGGAGGATCCAGTGTTAGCATAACGGATTAGGAAGCTAAGAGATGGAACCAAGAGCGATGACTTGAAAGATTTCAGTCTTGACCAGAATGGGTGGTTGAGGAAAAAAGGGAGATTATGTGTTCCGAATGTAGGAAACATAAGGAAAGAAGTTTTGGAGGAATTCCATCATTCGAAGTTCACTATTCATCCAAGAGGAACAAAGATGTATCAAGATATGAAGAGAAGTTTCTTCTGGGAAGGTATGAAGCGAGATATTGGCTTATGTGTAAAGCAATGCTTGAATTGCCAACAGGCAAAGGTCGAACACTAACACCAGAAGCCAAGTGGAGTGCTTCAGCCATTAGATATTCCAGTATGGAAATAGGATTCTATTTCTATGGTTTTTATTGATGGGTTGCCAAGATCAAACAGAGGAAATGAAAGTATATGGGTCATAGTGGACAGATTGACCATGAGTGCCCATTTCATTCAAGTTAAGTCAACTAGGACGGCACTTGTTTTGGCGAAGTTGTTTATAAGGAATGTGGTTAGACTGCATGGAATTCCTAGTGGTATAATAAGCGATAGAGATTCCTTATTCACTAGCGAGTTCTGGTCTATAGGAAGTTTTAGGAACCAAGCTCAAGATGAGTACCGCTTACCATCCGCAGACAGATGGGCAAACGGAGAGAGTTAACAAAATCTTAGAAGATTTGTTAAGGGCTTGTGTTCAAGATTTTGAGGGATCATGGGAAGACCATCTGCATCTAGTTGAATTTTCGTATAACAATAGTTATCAGACTAGTATTGGGATGGCACCGTTTGAAGCTTTGCATGGAAGGCCATGCAAATCTCCCGTTTGTTGGTTGGAGACCAGGGATAGGTCGGTTCTTGGTCCAAATTTAGTGAAAGAAGCTGTAAAAAAGATTGAGTTCATTCGGGCTAGAATGAAGGAGGCTCAATCTAGGCAGAAGAGTTTTGCAGATAGAAGACAGAAAGACTTAGAGTTCTCAGTAGGAGATCAAGTTTTTATTAAGGTGTCATCGATGAAGGGTGCGATCAGATTCATTGGACCTTTTCCTATTGTTGAGAGGATCGGGAAACTCATGTATAGAGTTGAATTACCAAGTAGTTTAGTAGGAGTCCATGATGGTTTTCATGTTTCTCATCTCAGAAAGTGTGTTAGAGACCCGGAGACTGCTATTGCACCGACTGTGCTAGATGACTTAGTGGTAGAGCCGAACTTGACAATAGTTAGAAAGCCAGTTCGTATTGTTGCGAGAGATGATAAGAGTCTTAGAACCAAGACGGTCAGTTAGTCAAGGTCCAGTGGAGTGACGATGACAGGGACTGTACTTGGGAGGTTGAGAGCAGGATTAGAGATTCTTATCCTGATTTGTTTGATGGTATGTTTTACCTTCTTGATTTGTTGTGTACCTTATCGTAATTTCGGGGACAAAATTCTTTAAGGAGGGGAGTCTTTAACACCCCATATTTTTGGTAACATTATTTAGGATATTTAATTAGCTAAATAAAATAAAATAATGTGTTGATTTAGGATTGAGATTTGATTTTAATAAAAGGGTAGTCGTGCCATTTAAACTAATGAACTAAAGAAGAGTTTAAAATGAAATATAGGAGGGGTAAAGTAGGAAAGAGGTCTTTCCTATATCTATGACCCATGGACGTGTATATTATACACGTTTATTTCATTCTCAAGTTTTTATAAACAAAGGTCGGCCACCATTAACAAGGAAAAGGGAAAGAAAGATAAAGGGGAAGCTTAATCAACATCAACTTCATTCAAATCTCATATCCTTAATCACTAAAGCTAAGGTGAATAATGTTTACATCTCTAAATTGTTTAGGTTTCGGTTTTAAGAAGAAATCCGAAATGATTTGCAATATTTTTCCATGTTTTTGAATGATGAAATAATTATATATACATGTTGATGATTTATACATGTTCATATTGATTTTATGATATATACATCTAAATACCTTGCGAATTTTTATATAGATCAGAAATAATATTTTGGAGATGGGTTTCAATTTTTAGAATTTTTGGAATTTGTGTGGATTTAATATGAATTTTCTAGTAAAGAAAATGTTATTTGGGATTATTAATTATTTACGATTAAATAATAAAAGGTTGGGTTTGAAACCTTTATATGTTGGAAAACATATTAAAATAGCTTTTCTGGAATTTGTAGAATTTTCCTAAGTGTTTTGATGGATATATAAAAAAAATTTAAAAGGAGAAGGGGCACTTTGCAAATAATTCAAATTTGTTATTTCTGGAAATTGGCAGCACCTTTGAAAAAGTAAAATGGCAACCAATCATATTTAGACAAACAAGGCAGGTTAGGTACAAAAGAAATAGTTTAAAAGGACAAATAAATAGGTTTTTCACTATTTCGGTGCTTTCAGCACCAGGTTCCGCCTCTTTACCTTCGCCTTCAACACAGTCAAAACCAATGCGCATGGTATAAGGGAACTGGTATGTGGTGAATTGGATGTAGGCGAAAGGTAGTGGGTCGAAACCAGGGGTTCCAAAGGGGTTGAAGCATTACTTTGATTTTGAAAGAAAATGTGCATGCTTGCTTTCGATTAAGATGCTTTCGACATGGTTAGCTTTCAACTATGTCAAATGGTTTAAAAGGAAATGGTTTTGATTGGGTTGCGCCTTTGTTTTTAAATGATTGCTTTCGACTAAGTCGAAGATTTTTAGCTGTTGCCTTTTTACCTTTCGACTCAAAGGGTTCGATGAGATTGCTTTGTTTTTTAAATCTATCCAAATCTCCAATGCTTTTGAAGGGATGGTTTCGACATCATCACTTCTTTACTTAGGAATGTTTTCGAAAGATAGGCTTTCAACTTAAATGGTTTTAATGACCCTTTTGCTCAATTGAAGTATAACCCAAATGGTTTCAAAAGAGATGAATTAAATGGTTTCAAAAAGAAGTGCTTTCGACTTTAATGGGTTTATGATCCTTTTGCTCTACTTGAAGGCATAATCCAAATGGTTTTGACCGAAAAGTTTTTCAAAGGGTTTCGAAGGAGTAAGCTTCGAATGGTTTCAAAAGTTTCCACATATTTTAAATTGAATCCAAACTCTTTCGAAAGGTTTAGAATTGATGCTTTCGAAAGGTATAAAGAAAGGTTTCGAAGGGGTGGTTCCCTAATGGTTTCGAAGGAGTCGGAAGGTGTTTTTTTTTATTATTTTGAAAGGGTTGAAGGGAAAGGTTTTTCCAAGGGTTTTGAAAGGCAATGTTTAAAGGTTTTAAAAGAGAGATGTCTACGGTTTTAAATCTTTCGAAAGAAAGGTTTTTCAGAGGTTTCGAAATGGTTTTTCAGAATGGTTTCGAAAGAAAGGTTTTGGTCTTTCAGCCTAGATTAAAGAAAGGGTTTTAATTGGTTTAGGAAGGGGTACTTTCAATGGTTTCGAAAGGGTACTTTCAATAGATTCGATAGGTGGACTTTCAAAGGTTAAATGTTTTCATCAACTAAGATTTGGGTAAAGTATATATAACATGACAAGGTGATTTTGAGTAAAGCATAGATATTATATATTTTCTTTGTTTGAGTTTGATTTAAAGGTTTTAAATCACTTTGAAAAGGCTTTCAAGGAAAATTTTGAGAAGGGATCCCTATGTAAAATGACTCAGACATTAGAATGGCAGATGGGACTGGTACAGGGTCGTGCCCTATACATTAGCTATTAGCCCCAGCTAATTTTGTCCAAAATTCTAGTGTGTAGCTCTTTGTCACAGGTAAGACTAAAATTATGGATACACACAGAAATGAATATATGTTTGTATACGGATAGGTTATTGGTGAGCCCGCAAAACCATTAGGATCTGGTGACCCTGGAAGATGATAAGTTAATGACAGACCGTCCAAAAGAGAAGTATTTAGCATATAGTTAAGGATAGAACGTCAAGAAAAAGAGGAGTGGCTAACAGATGTTAGATAAATTTTGATATGTTGTCTGGTAGGCCCGAGTCAGCCAAAGGTAAATAGTTAGCCAAAAAAAATTAAAGTGTTTGAACAGATAGTTCATTTATTACCTGATATGTATGTTTACATAATAATGCTTTACAAATTTTAACCAGTTTTGGTTGCAGGAAAATATTTGAAAAAGATATATTTTAAAGGAATGTTAGTGATAGGAAACTCATTCTGCTTAGCGACGTGGTCTCACTTAACATAAAATAACAAAGATGAACAGTATTAGTCACACTAGGCGTCTGACTCAAAGTTTTTGTTTCCCCTTAAACTCTCGGGTGCTCGAAATTGATTTGAGTAGGCTGAGGGTTGAGGTTTTTAGGTTTTCATTGGTTTGGCGAATAAAGCTTTCGGAGACAAGCAGGTGGTTGATTGATAGCTAATTTAGGAACTACAGATTATATTATTTATTTCTGCTATGTATTAAGTCAGATATGACTATATTGCTTTGATCAACCAAGGGGTCATCATCATATGTTGCTCTTGCCGTATTGTTGTAAATTATATTTGATCAATGCTTGGGAAACGTTTTGGGAATTTTTGTAACTTGAATATGAATATTCTTTTGAAATGTAATCAGCAAAATGTTGTTTTTTGAAAGCTGTGATTTTTTTCATATTTAAGTGCTTCTGATATTATGGATACCATTAACATTACCATATTTTATCACCAAAAGTTAATACTATATATGACTGCAGCATCTGTAGCGCTTAACTTTTGGCCTCTAAATACGGGATGTTACAATTAATGACTTATTTGATCAGTTAGTTAAAGCAAAGATATTTTTTAGCTTTACTTGGCTATTAGATTCCATAAGTTACGTGTAACCAAGAATAGTATTCAGAAAACCACTTTTCGTGCACCTAAAGAACTTTATAAGTTGTTGGTTACATTGTCTAGACTGACCAATTCCCTAGCATATTTCGTTGATCTTGTGAGTTGATTTTCTAAAGGATTGCTTAATAAGTTCATGGTGGTGTTTGTAGATGATATACTTGTTTATTCGAAAAGTGAAGAAAAGCACAAGTTGCATCTGAGAGAAGTGCTCAATACTCCATGTCGGCATGGACTAAAAGGAAATTTTTCTAATTTTCACTTTCGATGAAAATAAGTTTGCTTTCTCGATCCTGTTGTTTTTGAGTATAGATTGTCGGTCGATTCGAGTAAAGTTGATATAGTTCAAGATTAGCATGTACCAAAAATGCTATAGAGGTAAGAAGTTTATTAATGACTTTGCGAAGATTTCTTCACCATTGACATGCCTTACTAAGAAGAATTTGGTTTTCTCATGGAAATTGAGGTGCAAGAATTATTTTATTAAGTTAAAGGAATCATTGAACGGTGCATCTGTTTTGGTACTTCATGATGGTTCAAAGCTATTTATGTGTATACCGATGCTTACGGTACAAGGCTTAGTGTTGTTTTGATGCAGGATGGTAAAGTTGTTTATCATGCTAGTTGATAGTTAAATGTACATGAGAAAAATTATCCAACTCATGATCTTGAGTTGACAACTATTGCTTTTGCTCTCAAATCATGGAGATGCCATCTTTTAGGGGAATGATTTGAGTTGTTTACATATCATAAATCTGTAAAGTATATGTTATCTCAAAAAGATTTGAGTTTGTGAAAAAAAAGATGGATGGAGTTTTTGGCATCAAATGATTTTGATATTTATATACTCTAAGCAAAGTGATTGTTGTAGTTGACACCTTAAGTAGGAGGCACATGATTCTTGGTTCTATGTTTTTAGAATGAAAACACCTAGAGTTGATTTATGCATTTGATTTTCGACCTTTGTAGGATCTAGCACCAAGATTATTAGCAACCTAGATAATCAGCCTTCACTTATTGACTATATCTATTCCAGTCAGATGCAAGGCACATAGTTATTGGGTATTTTGGAGCAGCTAAGAAGAGGCGAGCATTTGGGTCATCTTGACCATTATTTCATTTATTATATCGGGTAGTTGTGTAGAGACTGTAGGTTATGTGTTCTAATTACTACAAATACGATTAACTTGGTAGATGAGTCCTATCGTTTTAGGATGATTATTCGTCCTAGTGGCAACAAAATGTATTAAGACACGAAGAGGGTATTTTACAAGAAGTATGTACCAAAGTTCAGTCCGAAGTGTTCGACATGTTAAAGAGTTAAGGCAGAGCAAATAAAACTCAGTGGATTACTACAACCTTTAAATATTCCACAATGGAAGTAGGAAAGTATTTCGATGGGTTTTATTGATGTAGTATCTAAAAGTAGAAGGGGAAATGAGAGTGATTGGGTTATTTTCGAACTACTGATCAAATGCGGACATTTTCTCTAATTAGGAGTACGACGACAGCTGCATCTTTGGGAACTTTATATGTCAAGAAAGGTAGTCTGAATACATGGAGTTTCTTCCAGTATTATCAGTAATCGAGATTCACCTTTTACGTACTAACGAATTTTGGAGGGGTCTTCAGGAGGTGTTAGGAATAAAACTAAATTTGGTTATAGCTTATCACCCATAGAAGGACATATAGACTGATCAGATAAATCGGGCATTGGAGGATTTATTACGGGTGTCTATTTTGGATGTTCTTGAGAAGACCACTTGTATTAGTAGAGTTTGCATATAATAATGATCATCGGGCAAGTATTGAGAGTGCACCATTTGTGCCGCTGTATGGGAGGCCATAAAGATCTCCATTTAATATGTGAACACTACAGAAAGGATTTTTTTTGGGTTAGACATGATCAAAGTGATTGCTAAGAAAGTAGATTTGATCCATAGAAGGATGAAGACTGCTTAGGATAAGCAGAAATCGTATGCTAATTGGAGAAGCACGGAGTTGGATTTTGTTGCAGGCGACATGGTTTTTGTGAAGGTCTTGCCATTATGATATGTTATGAGGTTTAATAGTTCAAAAAGTTATTATCGATATTTATGGGGCCTTTTCTAGTATTGAGGAGAGTAAGGAAGTTTGCATATAAATGAAGTTCAATAAAAATTGGTGGGAGTTCATGATGTTTTCCTTGTTGCACTTGCAAAAGTGTTTATACTATTCAACTACTACGGTCGAGCCGAGTCAGTTAGAGGAGGTTAAAGTTGAAAGAGTCAGTTGTTCGTTGTATGCCTATTTACATCATTGTGCATAGGACAAAGTGATTCGAAAACATAGCTAAATTTCTTAGAGTCCAATAGGAAAATGATTCGGCTGAGTGAAGAAGATTAAAGCTTCTCATCCTTTACTTTTTTCTGATACGTTTTCCATATTTTGTTTGCATAATTAAGTTAGAAAACTGGTTGGTTTGGTTGTTTTATTATGTCGTAGCTTTGTTGTGTCACTTTATATAGGTTGCATGCATATAGAAATTATCAGTATATTTTAGCATGTTTTTCACGCCATGATTCTGCATTCATATAGGGGATGCATTAGTTGCATTTATGCATTTACCACTTACCTTATTCATGACATATGTTTGATTTAATGAATGTGTGTCGCTATTTGCATGTATATTATTATTGCTATAATGTTATTAATATGCAGGTTACAGTTGGTGTCCACAAGGATATCATATCTTATATTGTTAGAAATGCTAGGAATTAGATATGTTTAATATGGATTATGTAACGACCCAGAATTTTTGATAATTAAAATTCGAATATTTAATTGATTTTAATATTAATAAATGGAATTTAGAAGTCGAATAATTTATTAAAGGATATTGGATTTAATTTGATAATTAAATCGATATATTAATGATTGAAATTCCATAAATAATTGAAATATGGGTTTAATGTGCTGGAAATGATTTATAAAGTTATATTAAATCATACTGGAGTTATAGAAATATTTTTGAACTCTTAAAATTGAATTTGGAGTTAATCTGTGAAAATTGAATATTTTAATATTTAATTATCGACTGTAAAAATAGCCAATTTTCGAACAGTCTCAGAATTGAACGAGACCAGTTCCATTGGATCCGTAATAGTTAGTTATTATCGGATTTCAATTTTCGTAGCAATCGAAGTTATCGTTTGACCGTGGCAACTCGAAACGCATCGATATCGTTTTAATTTTAAATCGTCGAGTTAAAAATAGTCATTTTTCAAACGGTCTCGGATTTCGACGAAACCAGTTTCATCGGATCCGTAATGTGAAATCATTGTAAGATTTCAAATTTCGTAATTTTTGGATTTACCATTTGTCCGGTGCAAATTAAAACGTCTCGAAATCGATTTAATCGGTTTAATTTTAAATCGATCGTTTTGCTCCGTATCTCGCACAGATGTCCGAATTAGCTTTCGAAACCTGTTCCATTGTGTCCGGAACACGGGATAAACCCCAGAAATGCCAGTTACCGCACGTAAATCGAAGTTCGAAAATTCCGAAATGAATAGTGTTCGGTAGAAAATCTATAAAAGCACCATCCTCTTCACATTTTTATCAAAACCCTAATTATTATACGTAGCCGCCACTTTTGTTTCGAATGGCCAGAAATGCCCGTCATTCTCCCTTCAATTCCATTCAATCCATCAACAATTTGCTAAAATCTCCAACTACAATATTGTGGAGCATAGGAAGATCTTCCGATCCATACGGATATGATGGATTTTAGAGCAGCGTAGTGGGCGTTTGGTGGCCGCGTTCGTGCTCCGTTCAAGCACGAAAATCGAGGGATGGGGGAGGCCGTTCACGTGCGGTCGGAGGCTGGGGGTAGCTCTTGGCAAGGCGAGTTGAGTGGTACTAGTTGATCGCGCTGGAAGTCAAGGGGGAGGTCGCGAAAATTGCGTGATGAAGGCGGCTGATGGGTTGGGTTTCACAGTCGAACGAAGACCTGGGAGAAAGACGAGTTGCGTGCAACGGCCTGGATGCAAGGGTTTTGAAATGCACGGCCAGGAATTGTCTAAGGTTTAGAATTAAAAGAAAATTGTAATTATTAATTATATTTAAATTTGTATAAACTTTAAACTGCGATATCTCTTTCATACGAGGTCAGAAAATTACGAAACCAGAAGCGTTGGAATCGCAGCGACGCGCTCTACGCTGCAGCGCAGATCTGGGCATGTTTGGAATCAGTGAAATTTTTGAGTAAAATTAAACGGTCGTTTAATTTTATTCGAAATAAACGCTGAAATCAGAATTAAAATCACGGTGAGATCTTCTCACTAAATTGAATGTGGAATTATTTACAGTTATTGATTGATGATTGACTGTTTGGATGTGATATTAGATATAGTAGGATATATATCTATATATAGCAATATATACATATTGGCATATGTATATATTGGATTGATGATTTCCCGCCTCGTATAGCGGATGAGACCCTATTGCGCCGTTAGTAAGCGGATTTATAAAAACCCATATACCGCGATAATTCCGTACTGGAGCGGAATTGGTATTGTGCTAACATCTGTGGATGCAGGGAAACAGGTTGGAGGGATCCAACTGGATTCCTCAACTGTATTTATTTATTTACAGATATTTTGATATATTCTGTTATCATATGATGATATATGATATTTGACTGTTGTGATGGACTGATTGGTGTTGTTGCATCATCGGATTCAGTTTTGAAATGTAAAAATAACGACTTTTATTTTAAAAAGATTTTAAAGTGATTTTCGAAAAAGTGGACGTTTATCGAATTTTTGAATTGATTTATTTCAGAAAAATAAACGTCTAGAATTTTAAAGTTATAAAAGTTATAATTTTTAGTGAAATATAACCGAAGTGTCGTTTTGAAATAAAAAGTCGATTTATTTATAAAATGGGTTAAGTTGGGATTTTTGAATAACTATATACGATTTGTATAGGAAGATTTATAAAATGGATATTTTATTAATCAAAATATTGGACTTATAAAACGAATTTTTATAAGTGTTGAAAGGAAGTATAAAAGGATTTCATAGGTGAATGAAATTAATAGATTTATAACGTGAAGTTATAAAGTGAATAAATGTTGTAGAATAAACAATTTATAAGTAATTTACTTATAAATTAGATTTTTGCACTTAATTGGGATATAAATAGAAATTGCTAAATGAAACGATTTCATAAGTTGAATTGGTTATGAAGTATAAATGTGATTTATAAACGTTGTTTATAAATCTGAAATCACTTATTTTGATAAGTAATTTTAGAAGTTAATAAAAGGAGAATTTTATAAATTGAAGTTGTTAGAAAATATAAAGGTGAATTTATAAACGTTGTTTTATGAATTCGAAATCAATCAAATTTGATGAATGTAATATAGAAGTTATTAAGGGAATTTTATCCACGATTTTGGATAGTGGATAATTCTTGGGATAAAACGTGTAGAAAAGATTGAAATGTAATTATTGAAGTATATTCACGATTTTGGATAGTGAATATATCGTTAAGTAAAATGGATAGTTTTGGAAAAGGGATATTAAAAAATGAAGTTAAACATTTTAGAGATGTTTTTAAAATGTATTATAAATCGAAAGCAGAGATTTCCGCAGTTCTTGTTGAAATAGACGTTTTCGAGAAATTTAAGGAAATGGTGGACTATAACACTGTTGTTATAGTAAATGATTTCCGAAAGGAAATGTTTTGATGTAGTATTGGGATTTATATATCTATCTAAATCCGAATCCCTATACTAGTGATTTCGAGTCGTCGTAACGATGTTTTACGTAACATTCGTTTTGACTCAAATAGATGTTGAAATTTATGATTTCCTTAAAGAATGAATATATACTTAATTTGATTTAAGTATATCGAATATTTTCCAAGTGTTGAAAATAAATGATTTGTGAAATACTTATTATTAAATAAGTATGGAAATGCTTTTCCAATATGAAATGAACTGTTTAGGGATTTTATCTTTTAAAGATAAATTGAAAAGTGAATATTTGAAAATTTGTTTTCAAACGGTTAAGTGTGGAAATAATATATCTAGTAAAGATATGTTTGAAGATAAAATAATTTGGGAAAATTATTTGGAATCTGATGATGTTGCGCATCTTTATTGATAGTTAAATAACCGACTATCAATAATTACCTTGAGTAGGTATTTGTGTGAATTGGATGAAATTGAATGCCACACTTATTTTTGAATAATCGCTCACTATTCGGGTTAACCGGGAAAGGACCATGGGGTCGTATAACCCATTCCGAATATGTGATACGTCGTTATGAATCGCATTTGAAGACCGGTGTTGAAGACCGGATATTTTTGAAAACGGAAGGATTACCGTCGAGTTACTCTACATCGGCTGATCTCCGATTTAGAGGTTTTATCACCCTTAGTGACGGGAAGTCCGGACGTGATTAGAAATTTATCCGGAAATGCAAGGGCTTCGTGAGAAGTGCCTTCGGTTCTATTCGATCCCGGAACAGACTTGTATGGATTGTGTGTCTGACGTTACAATTTGAGATATAAAGCTGATTTCTTTCAAATACATTTCTGTTGGTGGCGGAGAATTTATTCTCTTAGCTTAACACCCTTCTCTGAGACGTACGAGCTCAGAGGTTATGTAGTTGAAATTTATCAGCGATATATCCCAATTTGGTAACGTGGCATACTGAGTGTTGCTGTGAAATGATCAGTGTTTGATCATTTGTGATATGATCATTTGTTTGATCTTATATCTTTGTGATCATAGGTTGATCATTTTGTTTGACCCGAAGCAGGGCTTTTTGAGAAAGCGTAGCTTTGTGGACGAGACTTCGTCGAGCCTCACACCCCGGAAATGGTCGAAACAGGACGAATGCAGCAAGGTTCTAGGGAGTAGCGCCCCTTAGTGTATGTCATTCCTTCTGGATAAAGGTGGTATCATGGTATGGAGCCCAGATACTTAACCTCTGTGGTTACTGCATTATTATTATCTATGTGGTTTGTTGCGAATCGGGGATCCTCGGGAAGATCGGTGACGATCGGGGGATGGCATACGCGTGTCAGTAGTTACCTATTTTTGCAGAGGTAACCCGGCCTTGTGTTGGCAGAGATCCGGTTAGGTTCTCGGGTCGTCTATTCCAGGGACGTACCCATCGTGGAAAGGAAGTTCCTTAGCCTGACCATTTGTTGGAAATCCAAAGAAACAATACGAGCCTTGTACGGTATTAGTTGTAGAACCTGCCATTCACTTATGGTGGCGCCCCACTGTTTGGATGGTAGCTATAGTAGGCATAGTTCGAAATGTCTATGCTGGCTAAGATTTATATTCTACTTTCGAAATGTTTTCTACACTATGCACTAATAATAATATCAAGAATGATTTGATTTTTGCGTAGTAAGCATCTTTGACTATCATAAGAAGAAATCTCCTCCAATTCTGCGTTTGCATTGTGTGTGTGGTGGGAGGTCTTATGGTAGTTTCATTTTCCAAAAGCATTGCGAATTGACTTTAAAATTCTCTGCTATTTATTTTAAAGATAAATAACTGTTTTACGATCTCACACCAGTCACCATGACTGACTCGGAGTTTATTGTTCCCTTCTAAACTCTGGGTGCCCACCAATTTCCACACGGGCAGTCTAGAGTTAGATTATCAGGATATTCTGGATATTCTGGAGCTTTGGAGATAAGCTGGATGGCGAGACGTAGTATTTGTATCTGATAGTATTTATTCCGCTGTGTATTCTGTATGAGGACAAGTTATATAACTGTCCATTGTTGTATATTGACTCTGATGATTGATGTATGTATAAAATGATATAGTTCTTTGTTTTAAAGATTATTCATTTATCTATTATATGTTGTTCCGCTGCGATATGTGAGATTCTGATATTGTCTCTGTTCTGTATCTGTTGTTGTTTTGTTGTTCTTCTTCTCTTTTTCTTTTTCTTCTATCTTTTCGTCTATTTCTCTTTCTTAAAACCATAACTTTTCGGGTTTCCGGCATTCGATAGCTCAGCAGTCGGTAAAGTGAGTATCGATGTTGAATTTTCGAAAGTCGAAAATTTTCGGGACGTTACAGATTATTTGGATGGCTTTGATTGTGGTGTGGTTTGAGTGCATGTAATGCAAATGCACATGGTTTCTATTTGTATGGTTGAGTCTATGCGTTACATTTCTCCAATTCTTGGAATTTCAAGGTGAAATTCTAGGAAGAATGTAATACCCCAGATTTTAAATAAAAATAATTAACTACTTTAAAAAGTGCATTCTGGTTTACCGAAAATATAGAAAAAAAATTCTTTACAAATTAAGGAATTTGGAAAATTTGACTTTACCGCCATGTCAAGTAGATTTTTCTACCCTAAATTCATATGTAAAACATCAGAAACATATACTGGATGAAGGATATATGGACTATTTATCATAATGCGCTTTTCCTGCCAAACAAGTCGGAAGCCCAAATGGAGATGTGGTGTAACTTAAATATTAGGGTTTAAATAAGAGGAGAAGTTCATATACCTCATTATAATCTCTTCTTCTTCATTGTCCAGTAGCCACTATAGACCTCTAAATAAAAAAATTATTCCTTTTACCTCAAAACTACTCTAAATTCCTAAAATAAATGTTCATAATGTAGAGGATAGCAAGGGCAATCTAATGTAATCAATATAAACTCAGATAAAAAGGTATTATCACTAATTCAAATCATGCCGGAGGAGAAAGCTTGAAGATTTCAACCTAAACCAATCAAATAGACAATTCTAGGTGAGTGAGTTTATCTTCGTAAAGGTTATGTTGTTAGGTATGCAATAACTACACTTATATATCTATTTAGGGATAATAATGTGACTTAGGACCGATTTGATAATTAAATTGTTAATTATTGTAAACTTTCATAGTCGAAGAATAATAGATCATCACCTTAATAATAGAGTTGATATGGATTAAGGGAGGTTTAATTCGATATATAATTCACCTTAGGCTATGTAAAAGGATTAGCACAGTAGTTATATGAACATTGAAGATCAATACAAGTTAATTAGGTAGATATATCGAATATAGTATAATTTATATGGTTGAATAGTTAGTTTACATGGAAAAAGATTTATAATTTTAATGAATTAATAATCATTGGATCATATTATACGATGTTAATGAATATGAATAAGTAACTAAATGAACCTATAACAAATTATAAGTTGCGTTCAAAGTCCAAAAAGGTAGGACAAAGAAGTGTGTGAAATTGGATGAAACAAAAAAGTTTGGGGAATTAAAATGCAAGCTACAAGCATGAAGTCAAATGGTAGGAAGTAGGAGTTCATTAGAAACACCAAAGAAGGAGTAGAGTTCGAGTCGATTGGAAAATGACATTCTAGTCGGCTAGAATAATTTACCGGTGCCTGCTATAGGCATCCTGTGGACTGGAGATGGTTTCCAGTCAATTAAAACCTGGCACTAGTCTACATTGAACCTGGATCTGGTGCATGCTAGTAGGGTAATTTCGGGGATCCATTTCCTGCTTTGTTGACGTTTGGAGTTCACATGATGTTTTGATGTTGTACAACATGACACTCAATACAAGCATGTGATTGTATCGCAATTAAATCACTCTTATTGTTACTATTAGTGCCACAAATTGTAATTTTAGTATGTGTACCGTTGGGAGAATAGAGACATCCATATTAGCCGGATGTATGCCGGATGTATGCCAGATTAGTTGATGTACTTGGTGGGAATCAATTTGTTGTTCGATCTTTGTATTCTATCAGTTAACAATAGGGAGCATACAGCATACTAGCATAATTGTATAAGAGATTTTCCATCAAGATTGTATACTCGACAGATCATTATGTGGTGTAGAATGGGGACTGTATACTCGATGTTTTATTGTATAAGTGGTTTATCATTGAGAAAGTATACTTGGTGTATTATTAAGTCTACCCAATTTGAGATATCTAACTTTCAAGTGGAATCCATGTGGGCAATTATTAGATTCTAGGTCTATTATATGTCATTGTCCTATATTATATAGATTGACTAACTTGTTGGGTGCATGTGGATAGGTTCGGGTAAGCACAACTAGGTTGTGTAGGTTATAAATGTTAATTTATTTGCCTACCAGCATCACGCCATTAGTGATATTTCTTATTCACCAGACTATATCGACTACCTCTCTCTTTCCCTTTTTATACCTACGTTACAAGTTGATAGGGTATCAGGGTGTTGGGACTAGAGTAAGATAGGTGAAGAAGGTGACCATGCACTCTGGAGTTGTTATATTTATAGTCATTTTACATGTATCTTATTATACTAGTCAAATAGATTTTTATTTTTCTTTTCTACTATTTATCAAAAAAATTACCTACTTTGTTTCCTGTATTAGTCACTATTTGCTTAAGCAAAAATATTTGGTTTATTTTCAGTTATATATCTATTGTATACTTTACTGTGAGATCTAAAAGTGGTACTGTCTAAATTTTTTGTTTTTCTCTATACGATATAAACTATCTCAACCTAACAATCGATCCTTCTTGGCACGACGTGAGTTGGAGAATCATATTTTTACATTGAATTGGTGTATCTAGTAGGGCGGGTTGTTACAGTGACCCCTTTAGTTACACGAATAGTGTGTATTTGCTGTTTTGTTTAGGAATAGTACAGTGTCCCTGCCTCTTCTTGCAAGAATGGTTGAGATCTTCTAATTGGTCCATGTTATTTGATAATGTGAGGTAGGTAGGAAGGCTAGTTGAGGAGCGAATTTGATGAACATGATGGTGGTATACTAATCGAGGGGATGTCTTGGGAGTGATCATGAGACGTTGCCTAACAAGGCTAGCAGGTAGCTATCTCTTTTGAGAAAGAGGCAAATAGATCTTCGGACAAGGGTGATGAGGTGGATATGCCTTGAGAGGAAGGCTCACTGGATGGGCAGGCAAGCAGGCCTTGCGAGATCATGGTAGACACCTTACTAAATGGGCCTTTTATTATTAGAATTGGGGTGTGATGGGCTCAATCATATTTTGTGAGAAAAATTAGCATTGGTTCCCATTTAGTTTTTTGTTGTATGTATTGTTATACCATGATATAAGTAATGGTCTAAAAACACTAAACATATACAAGCAGAAAATCCTTTGGAAAAAATATTTAATTTATTATAGTTGCAAATATGTTCGCAACCATGAGTATTGAATCAGATTTATAAAGTACATATCCTTAAAAGTTCATAGTCAAGATGATTCGAGAAAATGGTACTGATACATCCTTTAAGACTGGTGCCACTACGTATGATGGACTGTGAATTACTCATGACCATTGGTGAGTTGAGTATTTATTGTTATTTGAAACAATCATAGAATGACTCAAACAGAATCTTTAATAGGGCTAAGTCAAAATGAAGGATTTCAAGCATAGTATGCACTATTCTTCAAACCTAAGAGCATCGTGATCTTAAATGTCTAAACTGTACTTTATCTATGGTCAATCACATGATATAATGCTTATGTTATGGCCATAGTTCAGTATTCATTAGACCGCTTGAAGTAAACACTACTCAAGAGAGGATTCATCTCCTTCATTGTATAAGGTTACAATCACTTTAAGTAGTAGTCAGCCAAAAGTTAAAATCACTGGCTAGAGTAAAATCGTTAATCGATAAATGTTATTGTTGCTTGTATTTCTCGCAATTTACAATTCGGCTTGATGCATCTGAATCTCAAATTCAAATGCATACTCAACAAGAGTCAACCAATATCTCACGCAGCTTAGTTGGTCGTTTATCTAGTAATCCTCACTCCTTCGTTTTGTCTGTCTCATCATCCTTGATTGGAGCTCTGTTCATCTCTTCCTCAAAAGTGATGGTCTCCTTCAAGCATCACCTAGTAGCATATCCCAACCACCCTTTGGACACCTTCTCATCTTGTCTATCACCATCCAAGCTTCACAAATAACATCAACTTCTAATCCTGCTTGTCCACCCATGTGTCTTATCTGGTCACCTTTTGAAGGAATTGGGCCAGCCCGCAATGGAGTTAAAGGGTAAATTTTAAAAATTTCCTTTATTGGATCATTTTGGTAAAATCCAATTTTACTTATTATAAGCGGTATTTGATAGTGACGATTATTTACACCAATTCTCTTCGTCAAAACTATATCACTTTGGACTTATGGAATTTTGTAAGTCAAAATTCTAATATCGTCCATATTCAACTTTATTGTCCAAACATAAAATCCTTGATTCAATAATAGCAATTATTATTAATCAAAATACTCTAGCAAGAGACTTTAATTTGAGTTGATTTCAGTTGACTGCCTTATATAATTAAGGAGATGAACTATCTTTTGAATAGTGTTTCACTTCCAATGCTTCCACTTGACCCAACTACTTTCGTTCGATGGATGTCGTTCCATAATTTAACTATAATCAATGTGGATCTTCCACATTGAAGATCAATAGTGTTCTCAAATCGAGAGAACTATGTAAATTAGTCACATCGACATTTTTAGTTTGACTTTAGTTATATTAACCAACAAAAAACTATCGATTGAGTCATTCGATAGTTAACTAATAACTATTAGTATGTAACCCATTGGTTCACCCATCAACCATGAGTAATACACTGCCCAATATTTAGAGAGTGTTACGTACTCTAGTCTCAACAGATATACCGATATTCAATCTAGATACATCTTGACTAGGAATATTTATAATGGTATATTTATTTTTATTGTGATAAATTGCTCATGATTACAACACTTTGTAACTATTATCATAAAACATACCATTCATGGATTTTTTTATTAAATATACTTTTAATTAAATTAATTAATTAATATACAACACATTATATCAAGAATATAATAGAAAGAAAACACCATTTATTTCAAACAAGATTGGTTATCGAGTTAGATATATGTAACAAATTACATAATTGCCCCTAGGTCATACCCCTAACTCTATCAATCTCCCACTTGCACTTGGAATCAATTATGGAACCTGATTCCATCTTCTCCAATCAATTTTCTCAAAACTAATTGGATCGGTCCATCAGTGAACAGGTATGCTATTATGTTTCAATTTTCTACTCTATCAATCAACTCTCTTTGATGCTGATATACTATCTTTATCGTATGGAACAATTTAGAGTATGACTCTCAACTTCTAGTGAGCTTTGAGTTTGGTTATGAACCATTTCCTCACATTGGTATCATATATCAATGTTATGGAATTCTCAACATTTGGAATCGCCTTTAGCTCAGATATAAATTTGTGCATTTATATTTACATATTTTGTTTATTGCAGTGATGTTCAGGGCGACGTACTTAGCCTTTTTCATTAAATCAGATACAGTCTTTCATTTGGAACATTCAACTTAAAGATTCTTAACTTGAATTTGTTATTGACATAGGAACATTTCCAACTTAAAGATTCTTAACTTGAATTTATTATTGATATCACTTATGAAAATTTGAGTCCAAACCCTCTTTCATAAGGAGTTTGTTATTTATGTAAACAATTCTCTAATATTTCATTAATACACAAGAAAACCTCAAACAACCATTGAATATCAATTTGGATTCGATATTTGCTTCATATATCAAATACACAAACAAATCATGTTATCATAGAGAATATAACATGTATGATAATTCCTACTGCCAATACATAAGGAAACCTTCTTATATATTCCGTATTAAACATTTTAATAAGTTGTACTTGCATATCGTTTGAGACATTCCCAATGTCTTTTATACTTGCTATAAAAGACATCATTTACAAATCCAGCGTCGAGTATTAAAACAACTAAGGCCGATTAACATAAATACATCGTTCAAAAATTAATAACGTGTTGTTTATTTATAGTTTAAAAATATCAATGTACCTTTTAATGCTCTTTCTTATGAACACACGCTTCTTTTGCATTTTGATTGATAATCAAACTATTTGATATTTCTATCAAAACACTTGTTCAATTTTGATGCTTTTCTAAATAATACTTTCGTATCCTTTCTCGGATCGTATCTGAAAACTCACAAACTCAATATCGCTTCCACTGACTTCGAGATACTTTGGTTATTATATGTAAGCAATTTACTTAAAATCATTATTTGGAATTTCTTTGTTTATACATACATACCAAAACATAAAATCATACTATGTGATAATTTTGTGAGTCAAATCTAAACTTACTTGAGCACATCAAATGGTGAATTTGTTATGTTTATTTCAATAACTGAAATTTACAGTATTATTCTTATCAATGCGGCTCAATATATTCCAACTGCATTAGTCTTTCTCTTAAAGACACATTTAATGCTAATGGATCGTATCCCTTTGGGTACAACTTTAAAAATCATATTTTGATAATGTACTTGGAATCTATTTTAGATTTGTGCATCATACCATATCCCAGAGATAATGCTCCTAATGGTATAATTGACTATCGAGGATTATTTATTCTTGACATTGATAAGAAACTCATACTTTCTCTTCAATGTACAAAAATACTTACTAGACAAACTAATATGTTGTGTTCATTTAGATTTGGTTAATTTCCTTTTATCCCTGGTAGTTAGTTTTATCCTTGGATCATATCCAAATCCCTTTCATATCAATAATTTCTTAAAGAAATTCATTCACTACGAAGTTGGTATTTCTTGAAACAACAGATGTTTCTCAGTGCAACGAAATTAGCATTCATAAACATTTTATGAATTATCTTATATCAAACTAATTTCACATTAGTTCACAATATATTTATATTCACAACATAAATTAGTCATCTAATGACTATCATTACCAAAATTCTCTTAGGACAATTCGTACAATATCTCTTACATACAGTTATTATATGCAGTTTTTTGACTTGCACATCAGCTCCTTGGTTTATGAATTGTAAGGGTTTCTTATATACCCGTATCTTATATGGTTTTGTAAACTATTCTTTGGATGATATTAATATTAACCTTGCATTTTAATCTTAAGTACACACGTTATAAAAAGAATTTAACTTGACTTCACTCATCATCAATTGTGCTTTGTCTAACAAAGCTCGATTACACCTTATCAATATATCATTATGTATTATAGAGAGTAGTAACCACTGAGACTGAATCTTTATTAATATGAGGTACACATGGAACTGTTTCCAATATACCCACCCATTCGATCAAACTGAACCAATTATCCTGCATATTATATTATTTACTTCTGTTTTATATTCTATTAGCTTATCATAGGCTTATACATGCGTATCAAATACACGTGTCCATGTTTGTGATAACTCATTTGTAAAAAAACACTAGAGCATCACCCTATTTGTAAAAACCTTATGTATCCAGTCTTATCTTTTCAGACCTAGTATGCTTTAAATACCAACCAAAAAGTCGATACAAACCATCCTACTCATCCTTGGAAATTGCAAGACTATCCCTGGTCTGTTTGTTATCAGAAGTAAGTCACGCATAATAATTGTAGGACTTTCTCCTTCTGCCAAATATGATGTTATATCCTTCTAAAACTTTATTGAAATGCCTTTGGATGCCTCGTATTTGGTTGTTCCCCTTGTAACTTCAAAAATCATAGTGGCTCAATGCATGCCTTTTTTGAAGAAAAAAAGGTAAACTGACTTCATGGCCTGATAATCAGCTTTCTCAAGGTGGTATGTTGAATTATTTCTTCTGCGACCATTGCAATAAAAACATATTGATCAACTCACTATGTTCTTCCTACTAAGTTCCTTAACATAGTGAATAGGAGTTCCAACCAGTACTTATGGCTTGGAGATTCCTACTCTAAAAGGCTGGTTCCTATAGCCTTCAGCAAAATTCAAGTGCCAAAAAGTAGTTAGGTTTTGGGAATAATTGTGTTCTATCAAGAATAAAGTAATGATCTATAAATACTTGAACTAAATCTTGCTGAATAAATAAGTTTTTTGATCGAGAAGTTTAACAAGAACTATATCCAAACAATGAATTCTGGTGGTTGAAAATACCACGGAGTTCCAGTTGGTTATGAAGGAATATTATAAAGCATAAAGACAAATTTCTCCATGTAATTCAAATATCACCAACAACATGTTAGATGCCTTTATAGATGAATAAGATATTGTCCCACATCACCAAAAATAAGTTAGTATTCATGTTTATATACTACTTCCTTCAAACCCATATTGGCCCTTAGGGTCAGGTAATTTTATGCGAGGGGGAGGACCTATATGGCCATGAACTAACACACACGCGCGCGTGCCGCCTGCCCATCCCGTACCGAACCGGGCCGGGTTGGGTGCGGGTCCAATAAGAGCGGACCGTGTAATATTTTTGCTGCACAAAAGTGAACAGTTTTTCTACTGTTTAAATTCAAACAGAAGCGATTGTTGGATTTGAATGTACACGGATTTCCCGACGGAAATGGCCATTGCAAATTGTTTGAACGGACGTTGCTTTTCAAACAGAAATAGCTGTTGCAAATGAAGAGACGCGACCATTGCAAACGAAGAGGTGCAACCATTTTTTCCCATTGCAAACGAAGAGATGCGGCTATTCCCAACCGACATAACCGTTGGGAATTCGCCTATAAAAGGAGCAGGAAACCCGATCAGTTTCTAACTCCGATTTTTCTCTTCTTCCTCCTCGTTTCTGAAAACTCTAAAATCCATGCGCTCTTACATATCACATAGAAGATCATACATACCACAATCTCGAGCAGATCACGTCTGTTGTATCATGGGAGACTTTGAGTAAGTCTTAAGGAAATTGTTACGACAAGCCTCAGACGAAATTTCCTTCTTCATCCATTTAGATTTCTTGGTTATTTATATATTTATATACATCGTTCTGTAATCTTTCCATTTCAACGTTGTGCTGTTTTTGCGAAGTAGTACAACGCTTGTTTATCGCTGTAACACAGCAATTTGTTGTTGTTATTGTTATAGTTTGTTGTTGTAAATTAATTACAACATAGTTATTGTTCAAAATTACTAATACAGAATTCCAAAGTAGTGGAAATCTGATTTGTAAACTTGTGTGACGAGTTTATAACATATTTGTTGTTATTTTGGTATACTGGTTGCATAACATCTTAAGACTTTTCTGTTTTCACTAAAACAGAGATAGCAGCAGTTGAATTATCAGCAAAAGCTGCTACTCACAACAGGCCTGATCCGTTTAAAGGAGATGGTGATGACTTCATAACATGGTAGAATCAAATGATGTTTTATCTCACCACGTTAGGGCTGCAGAAGTACATTAAGGAGGATGAACCAAAGCCTAAAGACGGACAAACTAGAGAAAAAGACGCAGCTGTTTTTCTCAGAATTGACTCATGGAAACATTCGGACTTCTTGTGCCGAAATTACATTCTGAATTGTCTAGATAAAGTACTATATAAAGTATATCAGCCACACCAGACAACAAAATCCCTATGGACTGCACTTGCAAATAAATACAAGACGCGGAATGTCAGTTTGAAGAAGTTCATAGTAGATAAACTCATGGAATACAAAATGGTGGATTCCAAATCCATAACTAGTCAAGTGCAGGAACTCTAACTTATAATTCATGAACTTGAAGCGAAAGGATATCAAGTTGGAGAATCGTTCCTTGTTGAAGCGATAACAGGAAAATTACCACCATCTTGGAGAGACTACCGCAACTATCTGAAACATAAGAAAAAGGAGATTTCCTTAGAAGATCTCATTGTCAGATAAAAAATTGAGGCAGATAATCGCGGAATAACACAACCCAAAGGCGAAGAGGCACTTGTTACAGAAGGGTCAATGAAGAAAGGACACTTCAACAACAAAAAGAAAACGAGAAAGGCACCAGATAATCAGTCCAAAGATAAGGAAACCAAGAAGTTCAAAGGCGAATGTTGGGTCTGGGGAAAGACTGGGCACGCAGCTAAAGATTGCAGGCATAAGAAGACGAATGACAAATCGGTGGCAAATATAGTGGAAAATTTGAGTTCAACCATTGAGGAGATGAACTATTCAGGAGTTGTTTCAAAATGCAACTTAGTACAGAACCCTATACAATGGTGGGTAGACACAGGCGCTACTCGTCATGTCTGTTCTGATATATCTATGTTCTCCACTTACAAAAAATACGATTAGGAAGAAAAACTCTACATGGGCAATTCTGCAGTTTCCATGGTCGAAGGTAACGGCACCGTCGTCCTCAAATTTACATTCGGAAAAACCATGACACTAAATGAAGTGCTTCATGTTCCGGATATCCGCAAGAATCTTATCTCTGGACCTGTGCTCTCAAAGAAAGGCTTCCGTATGGTCTTCGAGTCGGATAAAGTAGTTTTGTCTAAGGCTGGAATTTATATAGGAAGGGGTTATTTATGCGATGGCCTATTTAAGGCAAATGTAGCCGTAGTCGGCAACAAAACTATGTATTCTGATTGTGCTGTTAATAAAAATGAAGTTTCTTATACATTGAGCATGAAATTTTACTATGGCATGATAGATTAGGACACATAAATTTCCGAAAAATAAAAAAATTAGCAAACTTGGGATTAATTCCTAGATTCCAAGTGGATAAAAATTACAAATGTGAGACATGTGTAGAAGCAAAATTGGTTAAAAAACCATTTCATATTGTTGATACAAGTACTGAACCACTAGTTTAGTTCACACTGATTTATGTGATTTTAAATCATTACCTACAAGAGGTGGGAAAAAGTACTTTATCACTTTTATTGACGACTTACACGATATTGCTATGTATATCTTTTGAATAGTAAAGATGAAGCAATTACATCGTTTATAAAATATAAGGTTTAAGTAGAAAATCAGTTAAATAAAAAGATCAAGATATTGAGATCTGATCGAGGCGGAGAATATGAATCACCATTTGAACAATTCTGTACAGAAACTGGTATAATTCATCAAACAACAGCTCCATATTCACCACAACAAAATGGTGTAGCCGAGAGGAAGAACAGAACGTTAAAAGGCATGATTAATGCCATGCTTTTAACTTCTGGTCTACCGACGAACTTGTGGGGGGAAGCCTTAAATATGTCTAATCACATATTAAACAAGGTTTCTCAAAATAAAACAGAAACAATTCCATATGAGTTATGGAAAGGACACATACCAAGCTTTAAATACCTTGAAGTGTGGGGGTGCTTAGCAAAAGTTCTAGTTCCACCTCCCAAGAAAGTCAAACTTGGACCAAAATCCGTAGACTGTTACTATCTAGGGCCAGCCCAAAATAGTAGTGCCTACAGATTTTTGGTATTCAAATCTGATATAGCTTATATTAATCTAAATACAATCATAGAGTCTAGAGATGCCTCATTCTTTGAAGATGTGTTTTCACACAAAAAGAATGAAGGAAATTATGTCCCTAAAAGGACAAGAGAAGAATCAAGCAAGCCACATGAAGATGAAACTCATTATGAAATTGAGGAAATTGAATCAGGAAGAAGCGTAAGGGCAAGAATGTCCAAGACATTTGGTTCATAATTTCTAACATACATGCTAGAACACGAACCTCAAACGTACAAGGAAGCAATGTCATCTTCTGAATCTTCATGTTGGAAAGAAGCAATCAAAAGTGAAATTGATTCAATTCTAAGTAATAAAACTTGGGAAATAGTTGATCTTCCGCCTGGAATAAAACTGATTGGCTGCAAATGGATCTTCAAAAAGAAAATGAAACCAGATGGCTCTATTGACAAATATAAAGCAAGATTGGTAGCCAAAGGATATCGTCAAAAGGAAGGTATAGACTTCTTTGATACTTATTCACCGGTTACACGAATAACCTCTATAAGAATGTTAATAGCAATTGCATCCATATATAATCTAGAGATTCATCAAATGGATGTAAAGATAACATTCTTAAATGGAAATCTTGATGAGGAGATTTACATGGACCAACCCGAGGGTTTTATTTCCAAAGGAAATGAAAACAAAGTATGTAGATTAGTAAAATCATTATATGGACTAAAACAAGCTCCAAAACAATGGCATGCAAAATTTGATAGTGTCATCATGAAAAATGGCTTCCATATAAATGAATGTGATAAATGTGTTTATTATAAACAAGTTGGACAATCATACGTGATGATTTGTTTATATGTAGACGATATGCTAATCTTTGGTCCAAATAGTAAAGTAATAGAGACCATAAAGAAAATGTTAATCAACAATTTCGACATGAAAGATTTAGAAGTTGCAGACGTTATTTTGGGAATCAAATAATAAAAGCACCTAATGGAATTGAACTATCTCAATCACACTATGTGGAAAAAGTTATTGAAAAGTTCCAAAATTATGGAATTAAAGGAGTAAGAACACCTTTTAATCCATCGAAAGTATTGCATAAAAACACTAACGAGAGTGTAATGCAACTGGAATACTCTCATGTTATTGAATGTCTAATGTATCTCATGAATTGCATAAGACCAGATATAACATATGCAGTAAGTCGACTGAGCAGGTATACAAGTAACCTAGGGAAGGAACACTGGAAAGCACTAATGATAGTGTTGGGATATTTAAAGAGTACCACGAACCTTTCCCTACATTACGAAAAATATCCTGCCGTCTTAGAAGGATATAGTGATGCAAACTAGATTTCTGATTCAGAGGAATCTAAATCAACTAGTGGTTATGTCTTCACCCTAGCAGGAGCAGCAGTGTCATGGAAATCTACTAAACAAACGTGCATAGCTCGACCCACTTTGGAATCAGAGTTCATCTCTTTAGATAAAGCATGCGAAGAAGCAGAATGGCTTCTTTATTTTTTAGAAGATATTCCATTTTGGCCTAAACATATACCGGCCATATGCATACACTGTGATAATAAAGCAGCGTTAAGCAGAGCGCAAAACTTTGTGTACAATGGAAAGTCACGACATATTCGTCGATGCCATAGCGCAGTTAGGCAGTTACTCTCAAATGGAACTATTTCCATTGATTATGTGAGAACTACTGATAACCTTGCAGATCCATTTACTAAAGGATTATCAAGAGAGAAAATTGACTGCGCATCGAGGGGAATGGGTTTAAAAGCCTAAACCAACAAGAGTTATCTTATACGGAAACCTATCCTAGCGACTGGAGATCCCACGGACTAGGATCAATAGGCAAACCAGTTCGGAGTAATTCAAGAAGTAATGCATTTGTTTGGACTTAGTCCTACTCCATTCCTATGGTGCACAATATAATGCATACCTACAGAAGTATTAAAAGGTTAAAGCTATGCTTTTTAATGATGACCATATCTTGAAAATAAAAAGTGGGGTATATGTAGGATACTCTTAATGGTTGCGATCACCTATGTTAGTGTGAGCTGGGTCGGCTCTATGAGAATATTAAAGGCTTAAATTCTCTAAAACACTCACAGAACCAAATTTTTTCAGGACTAAAATGAACACAACCAAGAGATTGGATGTAAAGGGAAACAATGCTTTGCAAAACTTATTGTCTGGTTATGCACAAATGGCTGACGGTTCAAGATGAAATAATTCACTGATTAGCCAAGTATATCCAATAAGTTTTAACTAGGGAAAGTTCTAAGTGAAATATCTACTTATCCTCGATATAGCGTTATTTCCATATGAACTGTGTGATATTACACTTTTTGTGGGGGAGACATATATCATCATTCATGTGGGGGATTGTTAGAGGCTGTTATAGATGAATGAGATACTGTCCCACATCGCCAAAAATAAGTTAGTATTCGTGTTTATATACTACTTCCCTCAAACCCATATTGTCCCTTAGAGTCGGGTAATTTTGTGCGAGGAGGAGGACCTATATGGCCATGAACTAACACGCGCGCGTGCGCGTGTCGCCCGCCCGTCCCGTTCCGAACCGGGCCGGGGGCGGGTGCAGGTCCAATAAGAGCGGATCGTGTAATATTTTTGCTGCACAAAAGTGAATAGTTTTTTTACTATTTAAATTCAAACAGAAGCAACTATTGAATTTGAATGGACGTGGATTTCCCAACGGAAATGGCCGTTGCGAACTGTTTGAACGGACATTGCTTTTCAAACCGAAATAGCTGTTGCAAATGAAGAGACACAACCATTGCAAATGAAGAGGCGCGACCGTTTTTGGCCGTTGCAAACGAAGAGACGCGGCTATTCCCATTAGACATAACCGTTTGGAATTCGCCTATAAAAGGAGCAGGAAACCTGATCAGTTTCTAACTCCGATTTTTCTCTTCTTCCTTCTCGTTTCTGAAAACTCTAAAATCTGTGCGCTCCTGCGTACCACACAGAAGATCATACATACCATAATCTCGAGCAGATCACGTCTGTTGTATCTTGGGAGACTTTGAATAAAGTCTTAAGGAAATTGTTACGACAAGCCTCAGACAAAATTTCCTTCTTCATCCGGTTAGATTTCTTGTTTATTTATATATTTATATACATCGTTTTGTAACCTTTGCGTTTCAACGTTGTGTTGTTTCTATGAAGTAGTACAATGCTTGTTTATCGCTATAGTTTAACACAACAATTTGTTGTTGTTATTGCTATAGTTTGTTGTTGTAAATTAATTACAACATAGTTATTGTTCAAAATTACTAATACAGAATTTCAAATCTGATTTGTAAACTTGTGTGACGAGTTTATAACATATTGGTCTCTGTTTTGGTATACTGGTTGCATAACACTACAGACAATAATTGCTCGATCTAGAACACTCCTTAGGCTTGCATAAGCCCGATTATTGACAAATGTTTGTCGCACAATGAAAAGTCAAATGGAATTCTTGCTAATGCCAAAGCCTATGCCTACATGCACAATGAAAATGTTGTATTTCCATACTCTATTTCTTTTGCAGTAAGACTATTATGGAACCCTATTTCAGTTATTAATATTCTTAAGGCAAGGCTTCCAGTCTTTTGGAACCTGCTAAAAGGTTACATTCTACATCAAGTATCTACCAAATAATGAGTGCGCATAATCATTTAAAATCTTTTTCTTGGGCTAGAAGAATGTGGAATTTCTTTGACTCTATAAATGATAATTCAATGTTATGGAACATAATGAATAATGCTCTGCATACTATGAAAAAGCTTAGGCTATTAGGGATGGTTGACGATGACATATGTGTGTTGTGTAGATGAGAAAGTGAATCGAACACTCATTTATATTTTGAGTTCTCCCACTATAATGCAGTGTGGGCAAGGGTTCTTTAAATTATTGGCTATTCTAGCCAAAACATAGCAAGATGGAGGAGTGGCACGAATTAAGTTAGATACTAGATGGAGAACCCCAAAAGTTATTGTTCTTATGTCCTTGTTAAAGAAGGTTGTTAAAGAGTTATGGGAAGAACGAGATGCAAGAGTTTTCAAGGGCGGCAGTTCAACTGAAACATGCAATGATTCTAAGAATAAATGAGAAGATGAAGAGGATGGTAGTTGGGTTCAAGATGTATTGCCAGTCTAATTCAAATTGCATTGAATTGATTGCGTATTTGGATCTTCAGGCTTGGGCATGATGATAGTTTACTCCTTTTGTAATTTTGTTGCTTTGAGTTCTTTTTCTTCTTTTCTTCTTCTTGTTTCTATGTACTATTAGTTTTACTAATAACGTCCTGATAAACGTCCAGTCAACCCTGCTTATCTTGTCAAAAAAATTGCGTGTGTATGTGTATAATGACAAATGATGTCATACAGTATTGTGAATGCTTATTATTCCTTATAAATGATAAAACACATTATTATTATTTTGAGAAGGTTAAGAATCTAAATAATCTTTCTTACCATCATTTCTAATATAAACACAGTACTATACATACTTATAATTGTCGAATGTCCTCAAGACATAAAATATTTATGATGATGTTTATACTATCCCAAGATTGATAAGAACATTTTGTAACTTTGTTGACCATTTTCAAGAGTTATAGAAATTTTATTTGGCTATCACAAAATGATGAGTTATGAGTGTCTCATTTATGATTTCTTAAGCACCCTCAAGGCCATAAATGCGATTAGGAGCCAATAATATTTGGCTAGGATTTATATACCAGATGAGATTAATAATGTGTTATTTACCATTTATAGGGAGTACAATTCGTTGAGCACCTTTAAAGTTTTAGAGTTTTAGTAATATGATAAATTGATCTTAACACTCAGTGAAGAAATTTTCCAAATTCCTACATCTCATTTAAGGTTTTAAGTGATGTAAAATCTTATAATAGCCTTATTAGAAAAGTATAATAAACCATTCTAATAAGTACAAGAACATATACAATGTTGTAATAATGTACTAAAATAAATTTACATAGTTGATATAATGATAAAATTGTTTATCGATTAAAATATACAAAATGAACTGAATTAACGATTGATGAAGAAATATAGAAGCATACTTACAATAAATTAATCTTTTGGCATGTTGTTGCTTCGATACTCATGCAAAAGCCAAATAATATAACCATTAAAACTTTGGTGTCTTGGTCAATTAAGTGTGGATTTACCCTAGATGTTTTGTCTTCTATGAGTCATGAGTTCTTAAATAATACAAGATAGGTTGAGCTTGTGGGATTAGATAAGTTGCTTGTGGAAGACGAATAAAGACTCCAAACATGAGGCACAAGGTTTAGTTGCTTTTAAAATTCTACTATTGTACAGCCAGGATATATGAATGGTTAAGTATTCGTTTTGACATCTTCATATATCAGCACAACACTGTTATTTATGTTTACTATGTTTTACCACTACAAGGGAACCTTTTTGTATTATGAAATTGTAAAGATTATTGTGCGTAGTAAAATTTGTTTAGATGCTTTGTTTCTTAATGTTATAGAAAAAACTAATTTCATTTTGTCGCTTAAAAATAATTCTAGTGACAACTACAAAATCATCGATGTTCATATCCAAGTCTCAAAGTGGAGGATATTACATAGACTCTATCATAAGTCATAATGGTTTAAATCCAAAATAGATTCCAAGTACATTAAAAAAATCTGATTTTGTATATTGTACCCAAAAGGATGTGATCCATCGACCTCGAGCGAATCTTCGAAGAAGATCAATGCAGTTGGAATTGTATAAAGCAAGATTGATGACCTCATTAATTTTAGTACTGAAATTATGAAGAAATTTTGCTAGTCAACATTCTTAAGTCCATTCGGATATTGCTCGCAGATTATCATTCAAGATGATTTTGAGTTTTCGCACATTGACGTTGAAGAAAAACTTCTAAATAATGATTTAGAGGGGACTATTTGCATATGATAGCAAAAGTGTCTCGAACTCCGTTGAAGCGATAATAAAGCTTGAGGGTTTTTAAATATGATTTTAAATAAGCATCTAGAGGTTGAGCAAGTATTTTAACAGATAAATCAAATAGTTTGGTTTCATTCAGAATGCAGAGGAAGTGCGCATCTATAAAAAGGAAAACCTAGGTTACTAAGACATTTCAAATAATATAAGTAAATAAAAATCTACCGATTGGTAAATATGTACCCATGTTAAAATCAGTTAAAGTTTAGGTGTTTAATTCTCGATGAAAGATTTGAAAGAGGCATATTTTATTTTCGATATAGGAGAATGTTGGGATTATCCCAATTGATATACGTAGACACCATATTAAAATGTTTAATATGGAGCATAATATATATATTTCTTATGCAACGACAATAGGAATTGTTGGTCCAAAAAAATGACCCAATACCCAAAATATCGATATTCAAGAGAACCCAAGTCACTAGATGTGATTCTGGACTCATGCTTTTATGGATCCCCAAGTGTTCTTAAGGGCCTTCCTTTTTTCATCCGAGCGAAATAACATAGATCTAAAGGTTTTTCAACTAGAATTATGAAATAATATTGATGAAAAATAATAGATAAATGCTGATAAAGCAAACGCCCATCGATCTCCCAAGAAACTATGAAAAGTAGAGAAAAAATAACTAAAGAAGAAATAACACAATTTTTATAGTGTTTTGGTAAATCTCTGGCCTATGTCCACTTAGTATTTTATTACTAAGATTCTATTATAATAATAAGAGGTACAATCATTTTTAGATATGATATATGTGGTATTTGGTATAATTTGGCGAACAAATGGAGTTTTGGCATGGAGGGAATGATCCCATTATCTAGTGATGTCCTTATGTATTTATAAGCATAGAAAGACCTCTTTGGGCCTTTATTGGCTCTCAATATCCCTAAAAATTCATTCAAAAAATATCTACTCAATATGCACAAAAATGGGATGATGAATATGGAAAATGTTAACTTAGCCTATATGGATCAATATCAATCCATTGCCATGAATCAATACCAATTGATTAGACTATGAAGAAAAAGGATGATTGTTCAATAACTCCTCGTTTTAAGTCGAATTCTACTAAGATATGAACCATTCATCATGTATCACTGTAACAACGTAGCTTTTCACGGCCATTAAATCTTGTGCCGCAAAATGAAAAGCCGAATCCAATTTCAATAATATACAGAGAGCTGAACTAACTAACTATCTTTCAGAACTCATGGCGAAATGGATCAAACTATAACTTATATTATATATCTTAAAGCCATAACTCTCAAGATTTTTTTTCTATGTTCTCATAATTTTAGAAATAAAATACCGCTCTCTCCTTAATTTGACACATTCTTTGCAATATTGACCTTCAACAAAAATACTATTATCCACACCCCTTCCCTTTTGCCCTTCTCTTAGCTTCTCTTACATAGGTTAAATTCAATGCTTCTCTTACACATAATTTAATGCTCCTCTCCAGGAAACTTTTTTTCCTACTTCACAGATGCAATTTTCTCTCCTCCACAAGCGACTGGTACTCCTCCCCCAATGATCTGGCAATCTCAAAGGTAACTCAGCTCTTGGCAAAACCACCATCTTCTTCTTTCCTCCTATCTTACTATAGCCCATCCAAATTCATCTTCCATCACAGATTGACTACCATCGCTTGGATCTGTTGTAGATTACCGCTCTACCCCTCCTATTATAGCTATACCGCTAGTTGTTGACTTCACACATTAGTTGACGGTAGTTAGGTATGAATCCCTAACATTTTGTTAAAAAAAAATCAAAAATCCAAATTTTGATTTACAATGAAGAATTAGCATTGTGTATACCATCAAAGGCCTTAGTTTTACTACTAATAACAGTCGCTTAACCATTTGAGCAACTCAAATATTTTTTTACCATACATTTATTTATTTGTTGAATAATTTTCTGTTTTTGAATTAAGTGATTTTTAGTTAGAACCTTATCTTTGGACAAACTGGCAATAAATTAATGTTTATCACAGTGATTCAATATCATTATTGCCATTGTAGCTGCCAATATTGAATTTTAGCATGTTCATGTAGGGTTAATTTTTGACACTTCAACTTTTCATGCAATTTCTTCACATTTTACAACTTTGGCATCGATCAATTATTTCATGCTGAACGATGAGAGTTTTGATGATCCTTTGTATATTTCAATCAACTTTTAAACTTCAGTCTTTAATAATGTCAACTGGTTTACCGTTTCTTCAATAATGACTGTCGCAGCTGCCAATATTGAATTTTAGCATGTTTCGTGCAGGGTTAGTTTTTGACACTTCAACTCTTCATGCAATTGCTTTACAATTTATACTTTGACGTCGATCAATTGTTTTATGCTGACTGGTGAGAGTTTCTGTAACGACACGTATTTTTAACTATTTTAAATTATTAAATTTAATATGATTATTGTATAAAAATGGTTACATTTTAAGTAATTTATTTGATATGATCTTGAATAAAATTTTAAAATAACCAATTTCGAAGATTTTGGCAATAACAGGTATTGAAATGAAATTCTATGTATTAAATGTGTTTATAATCAATAACTGGCATTGAATAATAAATATTGAATTATTTAGATAGAAATAAAATAATGGTTGATAATTAAAATTCATTTGCAATTTAATGATTATTAATGTAATTTATTGGATAATTAAATTGTTTAAATTTAATATTGAATTTTTTTAAATATTTGAATATAGAATTTAATATGAATGAAAATGATATTGGAAATTGATTTAAATTTTATTTAAACGAGAATGAAAATTATTAACTCTTAAAATTGAGTTAAAAGTGATTAAATAAATTTTTGAAATTTCTTGTTTAATTTACGCGTAAAAATAGCCATTTTGGCCACAGTCTCGGATTTCGACGAAACTAGTTTCATCGGATCCATAATAGTGAATTATTATTGGATTTCAAGTTTCGTAGAGATCGGACTTATCGTTCGGCCGTTCGAGCTTGAAACGCATAGAAATTAATTTAAGGAATTTAATTAAAATAAATTGATTTTGAAAAGCTGTCTTCTGTATACGATCGAATTAGACCTCGAGACTAGTTCCATTGTGTTCGAAATAGGGGTAAAACATATAGAACGTCAGGCAGCACGCATCATTTGGAGTTCAAAAATTTCGCGGGTCAACAACGCCAGATATTTATATAATAGGCAGCGTTATCTTTCATTCGATAAAACCCTAGGCCTAATATCGCAGCCACCTTCTCAAAATCATTTAATGACCAAAAACCACACTCGTTCTTCCCCCGTTTTCTACAAATCCACGCATCGAAATCAAAAAATTCCAAAAGGAAAGTTTTAGCTCTCGTCCTCCTCTACTTTACGTGCGGCTGGATCGTGGCGAGGTGACTTGAAATTTCCAGAATCGACGCATATAGGTTCGCACATTTTTTTGTATTTACTTGCAAATGGCGGAGGCAAAAGCTGTCGCGCTTTAGGCGATGTTGGAGATGGTCGAGGCGCTCGACGTGGTGTCATTCGATGGTGGTCCGGCTGTCAGATAGCACGCGCGTATAGAGGGATTGGTCGCATGGTTTTGGTCGTGTTGCGTGCTGAGATTTCGAGCGGATGGAGGAAGAGAGGTACCGGTTTTATTAGTTTAATTATTTTAATTGATATTTTAATTACTTTTAATTAATCATTACGCTAATAAAAATAATAACTTTTGCATATGAGGTCCGTTTTGAACGAAACGAATTGCGTTGGGATTGTATTGAAGTCGACTACGACATGGAATGGAGGTGGAATTTATTTGAAGCTGAATTTTTTTCAATTTCAAATAAAAGGTGAGTTTTTTAAACACTCACAAATGACTAGATTATTTTTATGTTAGTTAAATTGAAATCCTAAGGTGATTTAATTTTATTGATTGTTGTTTGGTAATTTAACCGACATAGAAATCGACATAGAAATTTATATGTTAGGAATTTTGAGTTAACAATTAAATGGAAATTTGAATTAAATTGCTAGTAAAATTTTAGGTTATTGATAATTGGCAACTATTGTGATATATTAACTGTTTGGATGATTGATTGTGATGGATGCCAATTGATTGATGTTTTGGTTGATTTGATGTTATTTATGTCATATATCCCTGTTATCATCCTGTATAATATTGACAGTATATAAATTGTTATCTGAATTATATTCGAATAAATTAAGAAATAGGTTGAAATGATATAAACCTATGAAATTTATTTTGGGTTGAAAAGATATATATCCATCCCTAAAATTAAATTGAATAATTGATCACTTGGCCATAGGATATAAAATTATATACGGACACCGGATTGGTTAAATTAAATAATTTTAAAACTCTTGATTTTGAAATTATTTAAGTGACTTTGATTTCAAGAAATATAAATCGATTTATAAAGATTGAATTAATTTCGAATTCGAGGTTGAAATGTTGAATTGAAATTGCTAAAAGAAATTGTTTTAAAAGAATTTAATTTGGAATTTGAAGTTATGATTGACATGAAACTTGAATCATAGAAATTGAATTGTTTTAAAAAGGTTTGAACTTTTACTTAACTTTGAAGTTATTTAAGTAAAAGCGATATAAGTCGATATTCAAATTTGGACTCGAGAATGGAATTAATTTTAAGATTCGAATCAAAATTCGAAAATTGAAGTTTAATTTGAATTAAGTGATTTAAATCGATATTTTGAAAATCGAGCTCGTAATTGATATAAATTGCAATAGGTTTAGAATTGAGAACTGAGTTGAAATTAAATCATTGAATCGAATAGTTGAAGTTGAAATTAATTTGGAATTGAAATTGGAATCGAAGTTAATTCAAATTGAAATCAGAATTGAATCAATTTAAATTGAAATGGAAATTGAAAATGATTTGAATTGGAAGATTAGGAATTGAATCGGTTTGACTTTGAAACTATTTTTAAATAAATTATTTTAATATAAACTAATCAAAATCTATCTTTTAAATATTTAAATTATTTTGATTTTCCAAGTTATTTTATTATATAAATAATTTTTAATACACAAATTATTTTATATTAAACTATTTTACTTTTAAACTATTTTCTAAATTCAAACTGGGCAGAGTGGGAATCGTTTATATTTAAATCGTGGATTAAATGCGAATGAGGTTAAAATGAAGTTATAACCTAAGTTCAAATTCAAAATGGAAATTTGAATGAAATGATATTTTCAGGTGAACTTGGCGTATTTTGAAGTAAATATGATATTTCGAAATGAAATTGATTTTGAAGCGAATATGATATTTTGATATCAAATATCAATCATTTTCGAATTGTAAAAGAACCAACCGGTGTGTAAAACGAAGTTTGGTTGTTAAAGAGACCAGGGCCTCTTGTTGGCATACTCTCTGTCAATATAGGAACCACTTTAACAACTGTGTATGCGGAGGAGACTCTAGAACGAAGTTGTTGGATTTGGCGTCGTTTGCTGGATTTGAAGAAAGAGAACAATGATGGATAGACCCTGGCACTTGTGCCAATTTGAAATGACTAAAACATGACGGCTTGACAGGGCCAAGCAGGCTAGCTACCCCTAGCGGACATCCATTCATCGATTTTCTTTGGACTTGGTCCATACTATTACTCTTGTTGTTGGTTTTGATTGGTGCACCTTGATTTTGGGATAACCTCTCTTTGACTCGATATGGGATGGATGTACGCGGTGGGCGATCGTGGCTACGATGCGTTACCACCAGCTTTGTGACCCGAACTGGTAGTATCCTACCTTGGGCATTACCTCACGTGCCTTGTCATACTTTTATCTCTGTACGAGACCCCTACGATTTTGGTTTAGTATTGTCGTATCACGGCGCATCCCTATCCCCCGAATGCTACTGTGGCGTTATATGCAAACTGTACGACAATGCTTAAAAACGCATTAATGGGGATTATTGTAATGCCTTAACGCTAAGAAAAATATTTATTTTACTAATTAGACATTATATATATAGTGTCTTCTACTATATATAAATAATTTGACTGATCCTTAAGAGATGGAAAATCCCATAACATCTCTTGAGTTATTGCACGCACGATATACATTGGATAGGAGATGTAAAAACCCGTAAACATCTCTAACGCTATTACACTCATGTTATGTGATATCGATTTGACTCACATAAAGATATCTTAGTCCTGGATCGAGTGTTTTATCTTTTCATTACACTTGGGTCAGCCCTGAGTATTTCAGCGCATTGAAGATAATTTTCTGGAGGACGAAGACGAAGACTTTGGTATATTATTATTACTATTATTATTCCCTGTCACTACACCACAAAGGCTAATTAGGCAGTGCTTAGGGCCGTATCAAAAGTCATTAGGCACGGCCAAAAGCCGTATCAAAAATAAGCGTGTTTAATATTTAGATACGGCCCAAGACCGTATCTATTTCTCCAATTAGATACGGCCCAAGGCCGTATCTACTTGTCGAAATAGATACGGTCTTGGGCCGTATCTATTTCTCCCAATAGATACGGCCATGGACCGTATCTATTTCGATAGGTAGATACGGCCATGGACCGTATCTATTTCTCCAATTAGATACGGCCCAAGGCCGTATCTACTTGTCGAAATAGATACGGTCTTGGGCCGTATCTATTTCTCCCAATAGATACGGCCATGGACCGTATCTATTTCGACAGGTAGATACGGCCACGAACCGTATCTTAGAGATTTAATACTTCAATTCAGTATATAGTATTCCATTCAGCACGGTAGGAAAATCTATATAACATAGTCGAAACAAAGCAACATCAAACTAACATGGTAGGAAGCAAAGGGGACAACACCGAACGACATAGTCAAACGAACATCAAACCAAACAACGTAACAGCATCAAAATGTTAAAAAAAAAGCTTGTTCCACAACTATCAAACAAAAATTAAATGAAGTACTCAAGATCCAAACACAAGTGACACAAGTTGCAAACACAAATTACTACATGTCCAAACACAAATGAAACTAATATAGTTAATGCCATGTGAAGTGCCCAACTTTTTGCACTTCTTTCAAGCTTCTCCTCATATATTTAGGCATGCCAATGTTGATTGAGTTGAACTGATTTCCCAGCATTTTCTTGGAGCACGCCATGAAGCCATGTGCACAGCTCAAACTCTACAAATTGAATTTCATATATCATTATTTTAAACTATGCAGTAATATATGTCTAATAAATAAATAGAGCAAGCATAATACCAATTGAATTGTATTTTTAATACATGAAATGTCAATACACTGCTATGAATAATGTAACAACATGGTATGTGATGCAGTGGACACTGTAGGTATATTTGTTTATAGACTTAAAAGGCACTTGTCAATCTTATCATCACAGTCAAGGTCACTATCATAATCAACATTATCACCAGGAGTCGATCGAACCTTAACCTGAACTTGTAGAACAGCTAGTCAGAAGAGAGTTGTTTGAAGTTGATTGTGATCCAAGGCTTGAACCATTTATAGGTATGGAATTCGATTCTGGTGAGGCAGCCAAAACCTTTTATATCGCTTATGCAGGCGGGATTGGGTTTTCTGTTCGAATCGCTCGATCATGTAGATCAAAATGTAGTGAATCAGTATCATGCTTCGGTTCGTTTGTTCAAGAGAAGGATACAGTCGTGAAAAGAGAATCATTGCTGGTAGGAAGGCAAGAAAAAGGAGCTGCTTCTATAAAAGAGGGTTGTAAAACGATGCTTAAAGTAATTTGAAGAGCGGATGGGATATGGTCAGTTACGAAACTCATAAAAGAGCATAATCATGAAGTTGGAATGCCAAGTAGAGTTCATTATGTAGCAAATGAGGCAGAAGGAGAGATGGAACCTTATCTAGATATGGAGTTTGAATCTCTTGAGATTGCAAAGACATTCTATTATGTTTATGGTTTGTTCAATGCACAAATATCATTCTGGCAGAGATAACAATGGTGAAGATTGTAAAAGGCTGATTCAAGATACTGGAAAAGAAGGCTGTGATGCATTATTTGAGATAATCAGAAAAGATACTGGCATCTGGATGGCTTCTAAGCTTGTTCTATAGCATAGTCATGAGCTGATTCCATTACCACCAAGCAAAGTTAAATGCACACGATCGCAGGGAAAGATGCTTGTCATTGCAAAGAATTTTTTCAACACTCGAAATCTTTTATTAAATGGCCAAGGCTCACAAGACTATCTCAATTTCTTTATGCAGAAGGATGTGAATATCATGAAAAAGATGAACTTTGATGCATATCACGTCATAATTTCTTTGTCAAGGATTTTTATAGGTTCGTTCAAACTACAAATCTCTAATTCAAAAGTGAAAAGTTGTAAAAATTTAATGATGTTTGACTTATTGTTTTCTTGCAGATTGTGTAGGCAAAGTTAACTAGAAAGGCGTAGCATATTACAACAGATTGATTGACTACATGATTTCACAAGGTAATTAATTAAAATTATGTACATAAATTGTTTGATATAAAAAGCTAAGCGTTATTTTTCACGCATAGGCATCACTCCATATGCAAATTTATACCACTACGACTTCCAAATGCATTAGAGAAAAAATATACAGGACTAATAAGCAAAAGAGTAGTGGACTATGTAGATTTCTGTTTCAATATGCTTGATGATAGAGTAAAAAACTGGATGACATTTAACGAACCAAGAGCAGTGGCTGCTCTTGGATATGATGAAGGAAGCTTTGCTCCAGCTTGTACAGCCAATGGCAACTCTGCTACTGAGACTTACATTGTTGCTCATTGGAGAATAACACTCGCCAAAGACTTGGGCCTGCTGGCCATGCATTGCACTATGCCGATAATAGCAGAGGTATGTTAACTGCAGAATATATGCCTTCAAAGCATTCAATGAGTTTATACATTTAGTTTCATATTCAAAGCATGAAGCTTTTGACCATCATGTGGCAGCAAGGATATACAATTTTGCATGATATATAATGTAGTGTTTTAACTTCAGCACATATAATTGCAGATTGCATTTTCCACCAGTTCTGAAAATTAGGAAATGCTTCGGAGTATAGTTTTAGTAAGGCAAACCCTTCTATTATAATTACAGCTTGACTACTTGTAAATAACAGATTGAGAAAAAAGTGCTAAGATTTTCAGACTGGTATGGTAAACTAATTAAGAGATCCAACCTTCTATTTTGGAAGAAAGAATTGAATCATCCATTATAATGGATTTTTGTATGAAAATACATTTTATAAAAGCATGCAACCACTCATCTCAGCTCTCTGCAATCCTCTGCTTTTCACAATCGGAGTAGAAGTAGTTCTCCTTTTTGTTACAAAAAATAAAAAAAATTGCTAGATGTTTGTTGTTATAAATAGTTCGTTATAATTACTTTATTTGATTTGAAAGAATCAGGAATGCGAAGGACGTTAGAAAGATGTATGAAATGACTTATAGCTACTTTAAGATTTTGGTTTCATTTCAAATGTATACAATGTTACGAAAGAGTTTTAAATACATTACATATGTATAATTAAAAACCTTTTGTGGGAATTATTTAATTATATAATGGGAAATCGCCAGGTTCGCGAAAGCCAGAAGATCAAGATGATCCATCAGAAGGAGACAAGAAACAAAGAAGAAAGCGGTCTTAACAATGATAGTTTATGTGTATGTAGTGTCAACATTCACATTAACAAGAATCCAATCATAATTAATTTGGATGGAAAACTCCGCTTCAAATTCGAGATACGTTGCCGCAGTGTCATGCTGTAGATCTAAATTAAGGAGTAGCCTTCTCCATAGATAAGTACTATATTCACAATCCGTAATAAATGTCATGATTTTCTTTGTAGTTATTGCGAAGTACACACTATGGCTTTACACTCATGCCCCCAATTTGCCAATCTATCCGCTGTGGGCAAATGTTGGGTGTACGCTAAATATGTAGTGAATCGTACTTGTATAATTCTTGTGATATGAAATATAATGATATCTACACGAAATGAAATACTGAATTACCTGCTAAAGATATCGAATCATAATCTTCGGATGGCACACATACCCACCCACTCCAACATCAACAAAGGTCTCTGCAAATTGATGATTTATTTTGTTTGTTCTCTCATCTGGTAGCAGTATATTGTTCAAAACCAATTTTTCATGTGTGGATGGTACAGATTTCCCATGGATTTTGGACGATGTAGAATCTCGACATACAGTACCTATTGCAATAAAATTTATTGTCTACATCTATCCAACAAAATAACTGCATCGAAAACAAGTAAGAATAAAAAACAACTAATAAATACCTATTGCTATTATGTCTAGATCAGAGTTGAGGATTTCACATTTTTGATTGTTCACCACATTGGTCGTATCCTGGGATTGAGAAACAACGAATTTAGAAGCATCGGGTTGTGTGTTGCATTCTCCTTTTTCTATGTTTCCCACCATGTTGATCAGAAGCTCCATTTTCCCAGACAAATTTCCTACTGTACTCTCCAAATTTCCCACCGTACCCTCCAAACTTCCCATCCTCATTTTCAACTCAGCATTGTCTCCACAAACATGTTTCAATCGTTTATGTGCAATAGCAGAAGCCTTAATATTAGTCTTTGGTATGACGGTCCCAACACCGCGGCTCCTACCCCTTGTATCCTTTCCCATCACTTGTGATACGATATCTTCATCCACTGTCAATTTTTCTTCATCACTATCAGTAATCTTTTCCTTCAATTTTGCAATTTGATCCTGAGATTGCATAATACTTATATGGACACATAGTGCATAAAAGAAAGAAAATTGCTCATGTTTAACCTTAGGAGCAAAAATAACTTACGAAGTACGAAGAATTGGCATCTGATATGCTACCATCTTTTTTCGTGTGTGTCTTCTCCCATACAAGACGACGGTTGATATTTGCAGACGGATTTGCAACGATCTGTAATATATAAAATATGTTAGTTGTGATTTTTATCATTTTGGAAAAAAAAATGAATATAAATTACCATTTCGTGTTCTATTCTAGCGTGACTTTTACGGCCTGTATGGTGAGCATAACTGAGCAATGATCTATTTTTTTTGGCTAACTCCCTTCTTCCGCTCGCTTCAGGCGTTGCTTCATTTTTTATGAACTCGTTCCAATCTTCTTGAGCAATTGTAGGTGGACAATTCTTCATTCGTTCTTCGTCATTGTCGAAAGTGTCATAAAAACTTGCTCTCAAGTTTTTTTTGTGTCTCCTAAACGCCTCGGACATTCTTTTTAAAAATATTTCCTTTGAAAGCGGGTCGAGCGCATACATTTTCTGCAAAAAGTAAAATACATAAACAAGTTAATCAATTCTATCAGACTTAAAACAGGTTTCAGAAACCAACTGTAACAGGTAGTGCATATACATTGCAAATAGAGTCACTGACCATAAATATTTTTTAAATATCGTCATAAATGAATCAAAGTAAAAACTTACCACCAATTGGTTCCAAACATCATCCTTATATGCGTCGGGTACTTTGTTCCAACTTATGTATGATATCGGCACATGAGCTCTTACTAGTTTACCCAGCATAGTGGCGATTTTTCCAGCATTTTCTGAGACTGGAATACCAAATAAGTTTTGATCAACTATTTTTTCTTATGAACATGATGAATGTGATGATGCTGGATTTTGTGTCATAACTGTAAAATGCTGGAATTTCTGAATACCCAATAAGTTTTGACCACCTCAGCTGTCCTGAAATAAAAATGAAATCAACATCAATGTAAAATTTGTTGTTTGGCCAATAAAAGCGTTCTCATCAACCATCAAGTCATGGCAATAACAAATGTAAAAAAGCATTTACCCAATCACATTAACAATTCATCAGTTAACAAATGGTTTTGGTAAGGTCTTCTAATTTTTCATTATCTTCAAAAGCCGATTGATAGACGGTAGGAAACTCAATGTCATCCACATTTGTAGTCAACCGTTTTGGTGTATGCAAAACCACAGACCAACCATTACTTTTTAAATCTCTTGAGTAGAACACTTGACTCGCTTCTGATGCAAGAATAAATGGCTCATCATTCACGTTATCTTTGCTCTTCAAATTCCCTAAATTAACCATGATCAAATTTGAAACAGGATCTATTTTGCAACCATTGATCTTATCCTCGACCTTTACCCAATCACAATAAAAAACTGTTTGTTTGAAGTCAGTGTAATCCAACTCAAGAATCTGTTGAATGACTCCGTAATACGTTGTTTCTGCTTCCTTATAATTTTTATCTTTACCACTCGCTCTAAATTTTGTAATTGCTTTCATGCATACACCGCTATCTTGTGTTACCATACGATTTTCGTACATTTTCGTGGAAAATAAAAAACCATTCACTTGGTACTTAGTATAGCTAAGCGCCGTGAACTTCGGCCCATGCACTAGCCGCCAGAGAGTTGGATCAACATCGATGCACTTCAACAACTACATAAAATACAATAAATAAAACAAAACATGGTCACGAAGGTGTATTGCCAACTTATAACGTGAACTACTGAAGATGCTGTAATACCTCGTTGCGTAACCATAGAGTAAAACTTTGAACGACTTCGACAGTTGTACCTCTGCCTCGTGATTGAAATCTAGTACTTTTCGCATAGGAGTTATACCTCCTACGGAAAACACATATCAAACCGAATACATAAATTGAATTAAAAAATGGAAATTCAAAACAAAGGTGTGAACTTACTTCTTCCATTCATCCAATCCATCATACTTATTAAGGACCCATCTACGTACTTGTTCAAACTGCACTTGGGTTAACGTTATATCTTTACCATTATCTAAAGGTATCTCACCAGCAAACTCATCGTCCTCGTCTAAAAACGCTTCGCGGGTATGTTTATGATTGCCATCACCTCCGTTTGGCATATATTCCATGCAGTAAAGGCTAGCTTCTTGTACAATATATCCTTCTGCAATACAACCTTCAATGTATCTTTTGTTGCGCACATATCCTTTATATGTTTTCATCAACCTGTGAATGTGATCAAATATATATTGTGCATAATAGCTATTTCTATCGAATACTAATGTACATAACTGAAATTAGTTATTTACCGTTCAAAGGGATACATCCATCTATATCTGACAGGACCACAAATTAATGCTTCATCGGCTAAATGAACCATAAGATGGATACTGATATCAAAAAATGCAGGTGGAAAATGTTTTTCAAAAACACACATTGCTTCTACCAAACTAGCCTTTGCTTTTATAAGGTGTTCCCTATTGATCACCTTTGAGCACAAAATGTTAAAGAATAGACTAATACGATGAATAGCATTTCGCAGATCCTTATGTTGTGGATAAGAATGTTGAAGCAATACCGGAAGCAAATGTTGCATTATGACGTGGTAATCATGTGACTTCATATTTCTTAGTTCGGGAGGATTGATGCTCACATTGTTGTGGAAGTTTGAAGAGAATTTGTTGGGCACTTTTAGGTTTTTCAAAACGGTGCAAAACCGTATCTTTTCCTCTTTGCTCAAAGTGAAAGTTGCCTTTGGTATGATTATTTTATTTGTTTCAGGATCTTCCATCACCCACAACTTTTGTTTTATACCCATGATTTTCAAATCCTTGCGTGCATTGATGCCATCTTTTGACTTATCTTTATGGTCCATAACGGTGCTGATGAGATGCTCTGTGACATTTTTCTCCGTATGCATAACATCAATATTATGGCGAATCATATTTGCTTTCCAATATGGTAAATCAAAAAAGATAGACCTCCTGTACCATGCAGAAACATTGTCAACTTCTTCATAAATTGACTTTTTCCGTTTTCGACTAATTTCTTCTTTGTGTTTACCAACTTTCATTTTGATATTTGCTACTTTCTTTTCAACTTCAAAACCGGTCAATGTCCGTTTAGGACGTTGAAATTCTTGTTCATTATTGAAATTTGTCTTGTCGTATCGAAACTTGTGTTCTTTAGGAAGAAACATTCGATGTCCCATGTAACACACTTTCTTACTTTCAGGAAGATGATAAGAACAAGTGTTTTCCCCACAAACCGGACATGCAAAATAACCGTGAGTTGTACATCCCGATAAAGTCCCAAGAGCAGGGTGATCATGGATTGCCCACAACACCCTAGCTCTCATTATGAATTCGGATTTATTTAATGAATCATATGTAACGACTCCTTCCCATAGCTGCTTTAACTCGTCTATCAACGGCTGTAAATAAACATCAATATCCTTCCCTGGTTGTTTTGGTCCAGAAATCAACAGTGTTAACATTGAAAACTCTCGTTTCATGCACATAGACGGTGGAAGATTATATGGTACTACAATTACTGGCCAACAACTGTAAGGGTTAGATAGAGAAGCATGTGGACAGAAACCATCTGTTGCTATTCCAAGTGTGACATTTCGTGGCTCGACAGCAAACGTTTGGTCAAAATAATCTGCGGCTTTCCATTGAGAAGTGTCACATGGATGACGCATTACGGTTGGATCAGACTTGGCACGACCATGCCAGGTCATCGCATCTGCTATCCATGGTACACTATACAATCTCTTCAATCTAGAAATTAAAGGAAAATGTCTTAATGTCTTTCGAGGTACTTTGATGCATTTTCTTTCTTCGTTGAATGATGTCATATATCTTGGTTCGTTGCAATTTGTACACGAAACTCTATTCGCATCATCTTTCCAGTATAATATGCAATCATTGATGCATGCATCATAAGTTTTGTAATTCATCCCAACTTGCTTAATTAACTTCTTCACGTCGGAGTACTTTGTCGGCAGCGTGTTACCTTCTGGGAGTAACTCCTTTATTAGTTCGAGGAGTGCAGTCACACCATTATTTGAAAAGCCGTATTGGGTCTTCAAGCTATTCAGTTTCACAATGGCATACAGCTTCGTCAAACCTTTTGAACATGAAGGATACAGTGGCTCTTTTGCGCTACCAAAAAGTGATTTATACTTCTTACTTTCATTGGCCTGCCAACTGCCATTAACCGTAGATGGCTCTCCAACATTAGCATGATCAGACAACGGATTTTCAGGTTGAAAATGATGAAATCTATCTACATCATTGACTAGATCTTCCATCATAATAGGTTCGGACTCGTCGGTACTTGTGGCATGACTAACTGGTTGTTGTTTTTCCTTCTCTACCCTTTTTTCCCCATGAAAATACCATACGGTATATGATTGGATAAAACCCCATCTAAGCAAATGAAAATGAATGTCATCTAATTTGATCGTCTTCATATTTTCGCACCGAGTGCAAGGGCATAAATACACTCCTTTCTTACCACCATTTTCATCAACAAAACTAATAAACTTCTTCACCCCGTCTATATAGTATGTAGATCTTTGATCAGATTCATTTATCCACTTTTTGTCTATACTGGAAGACATATTGCCCTCCTATATCATATATAGTAGAACATTAGACGTAAATATAATATATATATATATGAGCGTATATATAGGACGTACTCTAAAAGTCCCAAGTTTGATTTTATTGGCCTTAAATAATTGTTGCTTTGCATTTGTTTGAGTGTATGTTCGCATTTGTTACTTTTTATTTTGCATTTGCAATTTTCATTTCAAAAAAAAAATTCATCTCATTTCCATTTCATACATTTACATTGTCTTTTCTTCTTTTTACATTTTTCATTTAAAAAAAATAAACAATACTTAAGAATAAACAATTGTTTAATCTCATCTCATATATAAAATAAATAGTGTCAATTGCAAACTCATAACTTTGATTAACTGGTATTTTAGTTTGATGACTGATTAACACGGTCTGAGATTTGGATTTGGGGACTTGAACCGCCTAAATTATATTTTTATCATCTTTTATTTTATTATGGATTTAATAAATGTTATCATAACACTCTTAGGTTTGTGCAAGGAAGAGGAAGACATTTGTTTTTATGGATTTAGGCTTAGTATTTGCTTTTGGGTGGATGGGTTTTGGAAGTTTGGGTTTCCAAATCATGGTCTCTCTGACAAAGTGATGAAACCACGTACCCTTCAAAATCTAAAGTTACATTATGTATCTCAGATCAGCACAGGTCTATACCACACTGTTGCTGTAACCAACAAAGGGGTCATTTTCGGTTTTGGTGACAATGAGAGACAACAACTAGGACAGGGATCATTGCCTTATATGTTGGTAACACATTAAGCAAATTATTTAACTGAGTCATTGCATATCATATACTTATGACATGTATATTCATGAGAGATGCGGGTATGGGAGGCTCTAAAAATTCTTGATTCAGCTGATCTTAACCATCCAAATGCTGCATAAACTAGTAGTGAGATCGAGATTCTAGCATTTCTATTTATTTTGATTTTTGTTTTGATTTTATTATTATTATTTTTGTTGTGGGATTCTTTTGATTTATTCAACTGATCAATGTACATGCACTGAAATCCTGGTAAAATGAAAAGAGCGAATAAAAGAAAACAACAAAGAGGCCCATTTTTCTTCATACGGTTAGAATTCATGAATTTTAACTACTGCCTATTAACATTTGAAAAGGAAGTGTTTAAACATTAATTTCAAATGAATGAAAGCTATTATGCTTAATTTCATGTTAGAATTATACAAAGTATCTTTACTATCATAGATTGCATCCACCATAATAAGGTTTAAAAGGCAGGGCAATTTTTTAAGGATATATTCATAATTCGTTAATTCCAATGATAACATATTCATGAAGTTCAATGATAAATTAATATCTCATGCTAGAATTATACAGTATCATATATATCAGTACCTTCCAATACCTAATGGGCTTTCTGCTTAACGAAATTATAAGGACATTTTTATCACATAACTGAATCTTGTGAATTCTTATATCTGATATTTCCCAGGACTATCAACTTTCCTTATTGATTTTATTAACACTAAGTCAGTATTAGAATTGAAACTGTACCGGGTTTTTAACAGCTATTCCTCAGTATATTGTCAAGTTGTTTCAATTGCATAAAATTGAGATATCGATGACGTCAATCAGGTTTTCAGATTATTTCATTTTAACAGACTTAACCCCATCACATCTCAGTTATATCTCAAATTTCATACTTTTACCAATCAATTTCAAACCGAATCTACCAGTTTTTGGTACTAAATGTTATCATGGGGGATTATAAGTATTTTATAGTTACAGGCTTACAGCATCAAAAAACCTCTATAATGACAAAATACAATTTCAATTGATAGAATGTAACTGAATCTTAATTGTAGAAGTGTAACTAAGCCAGATAAACATTTAACACTTTTTGATTTAATATTAGAGTAAAATTTAAACTTATTCTCAAAATTATCAAAATGATGAAGTGTATTGTAATTTATATTCTATTATTTATATATATATCTGTTTCTTGCTATACTTACAAAATTTATGTAGAAATTAATTTTTTTTGCTACACCAAACTGTTTCCAAAAAATTTGCCATTACAACGGCGCTATTTTATAGCACCGGAGTAATGTCTACGCATTACCCCTCTCCTGATACTTGGCTTGCGCCATTAACAATACTTTTATCCACTTATACAACAATATCAAAACCATATATAATGCCAGAACCATATACAACATAACTCCCAAATTGAATTTGATTATTCCCCAAAACACAAACATAACACATGGTTCACATCATTCAGCCCCAAGTTTATGCCTCTTAGGCAGCAGCATAAAGCTAACAAATGACAATGTAAATTTCTAGTTTCTTTACTCTATCAGTTGAGTAATTTAGGGAAAATTTTCTGTCCAATAACATACACTTTATACGATTCCATCAGTTCCGTGTATTCTTTTTACTAGGAAACAACTCTCCTAGAAATTATATTTTAACTGCAATGATTATTCCTTTATCTACTGGCTAACACAATTATACACATAATATATAAAATGCCCAAAAATTTAAGAAGCGGTACCGTAAAGAATTAAATAGATAATTAGTGCCACAGTACTTCATGCATCACTGCTAATGCTTCAGTGTAAATTAAACAGATAATTAAACAAATAATTAGCAAACGATTATCAATACCTTAACAATATAATTTAGTTTTTCAATACCTCAACAATCTGAAGCTGTAGCAGAAGCAGAAGCTGGGAGAGATCGTGCCGATGAAAAACCCTAAATTAGGGATTGCGTTTGCGTGATTTTGGATGTTAACGGACGCGAATTTGGGAAAAAGAGACTTGGGAGAACGATATTTATGTTTCGGAGGGAGAACGAAAAAAACGAGGGAAGGAATGAAAGTTGGGGGAGATCGTGCTTTGCAGGGTGTATGATTTTCCAGCCAAAATAGGCACGAATTTGATACGGCTCAAAGCCGTATCAAATTTGATACGGCTAAAAACCATATCTAAACGTTTTGATACGGTTATTAGCCGTATCAAATTTGATACGGCTTTGAGCCGTATCAAATAAGGCGGATAGGGGTGTGGCTAAAACAGCTTTGTGGTGTAGTGTGTATCATGTTGTTCTACTGCATTTTATTTGTTTCTGTTGTATATATATAACTCTGATAAATGTTGTATAAATTATAATCAAATGCATAGTAAATAGCTTCATGAACTGTTTATTTGATTATTATATTTTGTCATTCCGCTGCGAGATTCTAAGTTTGTTTTCTTCTTCTTTTCTTATTTTTCTTAATTAACCCCATTGATTATCTATGTTTCGGATTGTTTGAGTAGGACATGTGTGGATTATTGTCAATTTAAACCTTCTGAAATGTGGGTAGTCACAGTTTCAATGATCCTTCATATATTTCAGTTAATTTCCTCCTTTAATAATGTCAACTGAGTTAACTTTTCTTTGACCCAATGAAGATTCAGTTTAGTGGAAGGTAATTTTTGTGTTAACTAATGTTGCTTGTTTTACTATAGTTTTGCCTTTTTGTATTGCTAGATTCTATACTATTAAACATAGCTCATGCTTTTAGAAAAAAATGCTTGGTTTTACACTTATGGTTTAAAAGTTAGTTGTGTAAAAGTATCCTAAAATATGATGATCTAAGCAATATGCGTGAATGCTTTGTTATGATGTTTTGATTTAGTTGTTGATACTATCCATACTACATTAAATAAGTGAATTGTTGTCGAAATAAATAATCCATTTCATTTTCTGCTTATCATTTTCATTGATGAAGGTGGAATTCAGACCTATAAATAAAAGGATTATAGAGCAGCCATATCCACAATAATATTTTCGAGTTCGATTCATTATTAATGATCATATCAGGTGATTATATTTTTCAACATTAATGGATTGACTTGCCTAACGTTTTATGCCTAAGTTTTGTGATTTGGTCAATTAATAATTTTATCTAGCTAATTATTAGTGATGAGTTTATTAATTTTTATATGCATGTCCTTATATCCATTGATTATATACCATCATAACGTTTGCAAAAGCTACTAAATGAGTACACATCTGCCCACTATACATATTAATTAATAAAATATCCCTAATTATTACTATTTAAATTGACTTTAAAATTAGCAATTAATACAAATGTAAATGTATTCCTTAACGAGTTTACCTATTACCAAGTGAAGAATAAATGTAAATATTATTGTACGCTTGCATAGCATTATTAAAAGTACTGGTTTGAAATTTCTAAATCTACATTCAAAAATTATGCTTCTATAAGATAAGCGGTGCATACTTGCATATTTTTATGAAATATTTTTGAAATCATTATATATGCTTAACATAGCTGCACTGAAATTTATAAAATCCACACATGTGTAAAGATGATTTTGATAGAAATTTGCATGAGCAACACTAGGCAATATCGTGTGTATTCACTTACTGGGATAATCATTTAATATTAATGAAATTAAATCTTCTATATCATTTAGTCTTTTAGTTTTTTTTGCATTTAAATTTCTTAAGATAGGTTTCATATTTCACTACTCGATTACTAGGAACCTAAATTTTAGAAGCAGAATCTTGATTTCTGAGCCATGACCCGTCAACATAATAAGATACATTTTATGTTACAAATAGTAATGTGTTTCAATATCAACTTCCCTATATCCGTAAAAATAAATAATTTCAATTTAATTTTTTTGGTGAAGTATTTATCTGCTGGTTTGGTCTGGAGCCAAGGATTCGCAACACTAAACATTCATCTGCTCTGCAAATGAATTAATGAAATATTGCTCATTACTGTACAAATTGATTTGAAATTTAGCAATCAATACATTTGTAAATGTGTTGCTTATAGGGTTTAACAATTACTAAATTAATAAATGTTAAGTTTTTGTAATGGTTGCATGGCTGTTATCAAGTACATATTATGCAAAATGTAAGTAAGTAAATAAGTCACCTCGCCTTTCACTGGATCAATTATTCAGATGTGTGTGTGTAAATATAAAAACCATGGTAACTGAATTATCTACACTTACAAATAGATCATGTTATCTAAACAAAAATGTTTAGTATTGGAATATAATATACAAATTAGCTGTGAGAAAGTATCCTTAATGACATGATGGATTGAGCAATATGAAGTTTTTGGTATGATTTTCGGATTTAGCTATTAATATTAAATTATTAATCATATCACATCACTTGGTTACTTATTTTACAAATACAGAACTCATTTCTTCTTACACTTTTACTTTGCAGTGACGAAGTTGAATTAGGATCTTCTAATAAAAAGATAGGGAGAGCAACCCTATTCTTGATAGCAATTTTATCTTTTACTCATTGCCTATAATCAGATGAGTTTATTTTAACTGTCCATGGATTAATCTACCTAACAAATTTTAATTCACCTGTTTAGGGACCGATTATTACCAGTTTATTTCTACTGTACCTTTACTATGTAGCGGTGATTTTTCTGATTTCTATGCTCCTGTCATTATATCCATCATTAATTTTATGCTATCAAATGTGTACCATTTGCAAAGGTTACTACATGACTAAAATTTAACTATTGTTATAGTGAATTAATGAATTATTGTTAATCGGTAGTAAATACAAATTGATTTAAAATTTAGCCATTAATATAGTGTAAATGTATTCCTTACGGGTTTACCTATTAATAAATAATTAGATATTACCTTATTGTGATTGTCGCATGACATTAGTCATTAGCATGTTATACCAAATGTTAGCCAATAAATAAGTCATCTCAACATCACTAAGAGCCAGTGTTATAGGTGAATCACTGTAGTTATAAAGACTTAAAATCAACTTCACCTTTCTGAATATCCACTGAATTGGTTACTGCTACATGTTACTATATACCTTCCTGATTATACTAACGGTTGCATATCATTAATTATTTATGCAAATTATGCTTTTCATTGATTATATACCACATATATCATATACTATTTTTCTTCCTTACCTACAAATGGGTAAACCCATCAGTTATAATAAAATTAATAGCAGTAACAAGCTACAACTCTTAGCCTTTCAAAACATCCCATGAATTAATTGTTAAGAAGTCGTATACCTTTATAAAAATGAATGACACAAATGAATTAAATATCGTTATTAAAAGTTTACATCACCTACACCTATATAAATAACCTTCTGTCAATCTATCAACCATCCTACATTCACTTCCCAAACAGATAAACAAAATAAAAACAAAATATCATTATCAACCGACATCAACCATAAAGTTAGATCCTAAAATATTACTAGGATCCGCTCCACATCACCTATGAGTGAACCAAAACTATCTCATATTATTTCTCCAATGTTTATTACTTTTCCTTCTACAAAAATGTTTTGTAATCTACCAGTCTTTATGCTGGTAAAAAATGGATGCTTCTTTCGTGCTTTTGGAAAACCTTGTTGGAATTCCTTTTTAGATGGTGAATGAGATATCTCTTCATGCGGATTTTCAAATTTGAACGATGAAGAGACGCGACGTTTTAAACAGCAACGGTTCTGAAGCGTTGCAACTGAACGGACGCGACTGTTGCAAACAGCAACGGTTCTGAAGTGTTGCAACTGAACGGATGCGACTGTTGCAAATAGCAATAGTTCTGAAGCGTTGCAACTGAACGGACGCGACTGTTGCAAACAGCAACGGTTCTGGAGTGTTGCAACTGAACGAATGCAACTGTTGCAAACAGCAACAGTTTTGAAGCGTTGTAAATGAAAGGAAGTGACTGTTGCGAACAGTAACGCTTTTTTGACGTTGCAAATGAAGAGGTGCGACTTTTCTCAACGGATGCAGCCATTGGGAATTCGGCTATAAATAAGGAGGAAACATGATCACTTTCCTCACTCATTTTTCAAACCGAATTATCTCTTCTATCTCTTCATCTCTTAAATCATATTCAGTCCTATCACACAGAAGATCATACACATCACAATCTCGTGCAGATTACGTCTGTTGTATCTTGGGAGAATTTTGAAATAAAATTCTTAAGGAAATCGTTACGACGAGCCTCAGACAAAATCGGGTTAGAACTGTTATTCTACATTCTACCCTTTAATTTTGTTATACTATTTATTCAAAATAGTATAACGCTGTTGTTGTAATTTATTTACAACATTCATATTGTTATTATAATTAATACAGAATTCCAGTGTAGTGGAAATCTGAGTTATAAACTTGTGCGACGAGTTTATATTTGATTATTCTCTGTTTTGGTATACTAGACATATAACATCTTAAGAATTTTACTGTTTTAACTAAAACAGAGATGGCAATAGTTGAACTATCAACAAAAGCTGAGATAGAAAATCAGTTAAATAAAAAGATCAAGATATTGAGATTTGATCGAGGTGGAGAATATGAATCACCATTTGAACAGTTCTGTGCCGAAAATGGTATAATTCATCAAACAACAGCTCCATATTCACCACAACAAAATGGTGTAGCCGAGAGGAAGAACAGAACGTTAAAAGGCATGATTAATGCCATGCTTTTAACTTCTGGTCTACCGACGAACTTGTGGGGGGAAGCCTTAAATATGTCTAATCACATATTAAACAAAGTCCCTCACAATAAAACAGGAACAATTCCATATGAGTTATGGAAAGGACACAAACCAAGCTTTAAATACCTCAAAGTGTGGGGGTGCTTGGCAAAAGTTCCAGTTCCGCCTCCCAAGAAAGTCAAACTTGGACCAAAAACAGTAGATTGTTACTATTTAGGGCCAGCCCAAAATAGTAGTGTCTATAGATTTTTAGTATTCAAGTCTGATATAGCTGATATTCATGTAAATACAATCATGGAATCTAGAGATGCCTCATTCTTTGAAGACGTGTTTCCGCACAAAAGGAATGAAGGGAGTAATGTCCCTAAAAGGACAAGAGAAGAATCAAGCAATTCACATGAAGATGAAACTCATCATGAGATTGAGGAAGTTGAACCAAGAAGAAGCGTAAGGGCTAGGACTTCCAAGACATTTGGTTTGGATTTTTTCACATATGTGTTAGAACATGAACCTCAAACGTACAAGGAAGCAATGTCATCTTCTGAATCTTCATGTTGGAAAGAAGCAATCCAAAGTGAGATTGATTCAATTCTAAGTAATAAAACTTGGGAAATTGTTGATATTCCACCTGGAATAAAACCTATTGGCTGCAAATGGATTTTCAAGAAGAAAATGAAAGCAGATGGCTCTATCGACAAGTATAAAGCCAGATTAGTAGCCAAAGGATATCGTCAAAAAGAAGGAGTAGACTTCTTTGATACATATTCGCCGATAACACGAATAACCTCTATAAGAATGCTAATAGCAATTGCATCGATTTATAATCTAGAAATTCATCAAATGGATGTAAAGACAGCATTCTTAAATGGAGATCTCGATGAGGAGATCTACATGGAGCAACCTGAAGGTTTTATTTCCAAAGGAAATGAAAACAAAGTCTGTAGATTAGTAAAATCATTATACGGACTAAAACAAGCTCCAAAACAATGGCATGCAAAATTTGATAGTGTCATGATGAGAAATGGTTTTCCTATAAATGAATGCGATAAGTGTATTTATTATAAACAAATTGGACAATCATATGTGATGATTTTTTTATATGTAGACGATATGTTAATATTTGGTCCAAATACTCAGGTAATAGAGACCATAAAGAAGATGTTGACTAGCAATTTCGATATGAAAGATTTAGGAGTTGCAGACGTTATTTTGGGAATCAAAATAATAAGAACTCTTAATGGAATTGAATTATCTCAGTCATACTATGTAGACAAAGTGATTGAAAAATTCCAAGACTATGGAATTAAAGGAAAGAGAACACCTTTTAATCCATCAGAAGTACTGCATAAAAACACTAATGAAAGTGTAATGCAACTGGAATACTTTCGTGTAATAGGATGTCTCATGTATCTCATGAATTGCACAAGACCAGATATAGCTTATGCAGTAAGTCGACTGAGCAGGTATACAAGCAATCCAGGAAAGGAACACTGGAAAGCACTAATGAGAGTGCTTGGATATTTGAAAAATACCGCTAACTATTCCTTACATTATGAAAAATATCCTGCCGTCTTAGAAGGATATAGTGATGCAAATTGGATTGCTGATTCAGAGGAATCAAAATCAACAAGTGGTTATGTCTTTACCTTAGCAGGGGCAGCAGTGTCATGGAAATCTACTAAACAAACATGCATAGCTCGATCCATTATGGAATCAGAGTTCATCGCTTTAGATAAAGCAGGCGAAGAAGCAGAATGGCTTCGTCACTTTTTAGAAGATATTCCATTTTGGCCTAAACCTGTACCGGCCATATGCATACACTGTGATAACCAAGCTACGCTAAGAAGAGCGCACAACTTTATGTATAATGGAAAGTTACGACATATTCGTCGACGCCATAACACAGTTAGGCAGTTACTCTCAAATGGAACTATTTCCATAGATTATGTGAGAACAAATGATAACCTAGCGGATCCATTTACTAAAGGTTTATCAAGAGAGAAAATTGACTGCGCATCGAGGGGAATGGGTTTAAAAGCCTAAACCAAAAAGAGTTATCTTATACGGAAACCTATCCTAGCGACTGGAGATCCCACGGACTATGATCAATAGGCAAACCAGTTCTGAGTAACTCAAGACGTAATGCATTTGCTTGGACATAGTCCAACTCCATTCCTATGGTGCACAATATAAATGCATGCCTATAGAAGTATTTAAAGGTTAAAACTATATTTTTTAATGATGACCATATCTTGAATATAACAAGTGGAGTATATGTAGGATACTCTTAATGGTTGCGATCACATATGTTAGTGTGAGCTGGGTCGGCTCTATGAGAATATTAAAGGCTTATATTTTCTATAAACACTCGCAGAACCAAACAAATTAGTTCAGGACCAAAATGAACACAACCAAGAGATTGGATGTGAAGGGAAATAATGCTTTGTAAAGCTTATTGTCTGGTTGTACAATAACGGCTGACGGTTCAAGATGAAATAATTCACCGATTAGCCAAGTATATCCGATAAGTTTTAACTAGGGAAAGTTCAAAGTGAAATATCTACTTATCCTCGATATAGCATTATTTTCATATGAACTGTGTGAGATTACACTTTGTGTGGGGGAGAGATATATCATCATTCATGTGGGGGATTGTTGGAATACCTTTTTAGATGGTGAATGAGATATCTCTTCATGCGGATTTTCAAATTTGAACGATGAAGAGACGCGACGTTTTAAACAGCAACGGTTCTGAAGCGTTGCAACTGAACGGACGCGACTATTGCAAACAGCAACGGTTCTGAAGTGTTGCAACTGAACGGATGCGACTGTTGTAAACAGCAACAGTTCTGAAGCGTTGCAACTGAACGGACGCGACTGTTGCAAACAGCAATGGTTCTGGAGTGTTGCAACTGAACGAACGCAACTGTTGCAAACAGCAACAGTTCTGAAGCGTTGCAAATGAAAGGAAGTGACTGTTGCGAATAGTAACGCTTTTTTGACGTTGCAAATGAAGAGGTGCGACTTTTCTCAACGGATGCAGCCATTGGGAATTCGGCTATAAATAAGGAGGAAACCTGATCACTTTCCTCACTCATTTTTCAAACTGAATTATCTCTTCATCTCTTAAATCATATTCAGTCCTATCACACAGAAGATCATACACATCACAATCTCGTGCAGATTACGTATGTTGTATCTTGGGAGAATTTTGAAATAAAATTCTTAAGGAAATCGTTACGACGAGCCTCAGACAAAATCGGGTTAGAACTGTTATTCTACATTCTACCCTTTAATTTTGTTATACTATTTATTCAAAATAGTATAACGCTGTTGTTGTAATTTATTTACAACATTCATATTGTTATTATAATTAATACAGAATTCCAGTGTAGTGGAAATCTGAGTTATAAACTTGTGCGACGAGTTTATATTTGATTATTCTCTGTTTTGGTATACTAGACATATAACAAACCTCACAGTCAACACCAACCAATGTACAATACCAATTTGGTTAGCCCATCCATGGGACTCTATTAGCATTATGACTAACGAGTTCTTTGAACTAAACATGAAGTTGATCAACATAAAGGTACTATTTTTTACTATCAATACAAAAACATATTTAACATACAATATCAGTAACCCTGGATGTTTGGCTTCTCAAACGGCTAATAATTCAATACTACACTATTTAACCACATTTATCTACTTAAGGAAATGAGATTCAGGCTGAGGTGGCATCAAAATTACTTCTCTTATTCAAATGAAAGATAACTGTAGGTTCTATATATGAAATCAACGATTTTAGTGTTGAATATATGATTTCTTAGTAATACACAAAGAAATTCAACTGATGTTCAATGCATGCACAGTAGTTATCGAGAGCAAAGACCAAATGATTATATACTAATTTTCAAATTATCTTCCACTGACTACAAAGAGATTCTTAAGTGAACATTCATCGGCAAATACTTAACCGATATAAAAAATTAATCAATAATTCGCATACACGAGGTGAAATAGTATACATGTACACGTTTAGATCGGTAGGTTTAACGATCAATATTTTTCATTTTTAGACATTATCAGCATCCACAAGCATATGGTGGGATACAAATTGTCTATAGAAAGAATGGTGATCAACTATTAAATGCGGGTTGTGGATTGACGCAGCGGAAATAACAGAATGAATACAACGATGAAAGTAGCAATCGGTGGATTGAAAATACCAAACGCCCAAATCCATTGATCCCAAAGATACTGGATTCTAGCTATCTCAAACACGTTGATCGCGCACGATACCGTGTTTAAAGATCTACGATTCTTCTACGTTGATCAAGTGCACTTGATTCCGTGAATCGGCTTCAACAATCGTTGATTCGAGCGCACTCGAATACTGAAAGTGGAGATAGGAGATCACACTCAACTACCAATTTAAGAAGAGGCACAAAGCACTCAAACAAAGTTTTATTCAAAATCAACCACCTTTGAATGATACAACTCACCCGCTATTTATAGGATTTTACAACACCAAGCATTCACGACCTAACAATAGCGACCTAACAAATAAATACAAACGACATAAGAAAGTTACAACACAACAGTACATGACATAACAAAATACAAATGACTTAACAAAATACAACCACGACTTAATTCTTCAGCGACCTAGTGGAAGAAGCGGCAACACAATCTGGAGCTCGCAACCTAATTGCTCGCGACATAAGGAATCAGCGACCTAGGGAGATTTCGCGAGTTACTGGAATTGGCATAGGTCGTTCGCGACCTAAGGAGCTTCTCGCGCGCGACCTAAGGTGTTGTTCTGCTTCGCGAATTACTTCTTCAACGACCTTGGAGTTAGGTCGCTCGCGACTTAAGGAGGTGGAAATTCGCGACCAATGATTTAGGAGCTCGCGACATATGAATTCTGGTTCGTCTTCTTCCTTGCGGCATAGGGAGGTCGCTCGCGACCTAAGGCCTTCGACTTCGCCATTGCGAACTAGGAGGAGCGATCTAGGGTGGACTTCGACTTCGCCATTGCGAACTAGGAGGAGCGATCTAGGGTGGAGGCGAATTGAGGTATGCGCTGCATCATCCTTCCCAGGTTGAGAAAAATTTGTCCTCGAATTTAAAAGTTCTTCCTCATTGGGTTGTTCATCTCCATAATAAGGTATAAGATGTTTGACATTAAACACGTCAGAAGTATACACATCCTCCGGTAGCTTCAACCTATAAGCATTTTCATTGATCCGTTTCACAATCTTTACAGGACCAATCTTTCGAGCTTTAAGTTTATTGTATGCTCCCACTGGAAAACGATCCTTCGTTAGTACAGCATATACTAAATCTCCTTCATTAAATTCAACATTTCTTCGCTTCAGATCCGCAGATCGTTTATACTTCTCATTCGTCTTCTCCAATCGTTCCTGAACGATTTTATGGCATTCTATCAACCCATCAACAAAGTCAGCAGCCCGCTTAACTGTCCCCTTCGGTTGTGGCACTATCGTTAAATCCAACGGCCCCTTTGGTAAGCTTGAATATACAATCTGAAATGGACTGAAACCCGTATTACGGTTGATAGCATGATTATGAGCAAACTCCGCTTGACATAACTTCACATCCCAACTCTTCAGATTATCCTTCACAAGACACCGCAACAAATTTCCCAGGGATCTGTTCACAACTTCAGTCTATCCATCTGTTTGTGGATGATAAGCACTACTGAATTTTAGCTTCGTTCCCACCATCTTCCACAAACTCAACCAAAAATGACATAGAAATCTAGTATCCCGGTCAGAAACAATGGATTCAGGTAGCTCATGTAGTTGATACACTTCCTTAAAGAATAACTGAGCAACACAGACTACATCCGCGGTCTTTTTACAAGCTATGAAATGCGCCATCTTGGAAAATCTATCCACCACCACATATATTGAATCATTCCCTCGCTGAGTTTTTGGCAACCCCAAAACAAAATCCATGCTGATATCAACCCATGGTCTAGTAGGCACTGGTAATGGCATATACAATCCCGTATTCGTCGCTGTCCCTTTGGAAACTTGACAAATATGACATCTCTCCACAAATCTTTCAACTTCTTTTCTCATAGAAGGCCAAAAATATGATTGCGAAATCAACTACAATGTACGATCTCTTTCCACATGACCTTCTTCGTGCAACTCCTTCACAATTATCATTCGCAAACTGTTCTCTGGTATGCACAACCTATTTCCCTTGAATAGAAAACCATCTACCAACATATACTCATCCGTCTTCCCTTTATTGACTTCATCCATAACCTTAGCAAAGTAAGGATCATTAACAAACAATTCTGGCAATACATCAAACCCTGTCACCTCAACCTTCATTGTAGTCAACAAATGATTTCTTCGACTCAATGCATCTGCCACACGATTTGTAATTCCCGACTTATGTTTCACCACAAATGTAAACTGTTGCAAGTATGCGATCCATGAAGCATGTCTAGCTGCGACTTTATCATGCCCTTGCAAATGCTTCAATGCCTCATGGTTTGTATACAAGACAAACTCCTTATGGAACAAGTAATGTCTCCAATGCTTCACAGCTTGTACAATAGCATAGAACTCCACATCATAAGTATTATATATCATCTTAGCTCCCGAAAGCTTCTCACTGAAATAAGCAATTGGTCGACCTTTCTGACTCAACACCCCTCCAATTCCAACTTTAGATGCATCAGTATGTAACTCAAACAACAACTGAAAATCTGGTAATACTAGAATTGGTGCTATCGTCAAAAGTTCCTTGATCCGCTCAAAAGCAACCCCTGCTTCCTCCGACCATGAAAACTGGTTCCCCTTCATACAATCAGTAACTGGTGCCATCACGCTACTGAAGTGTGGAATAAATCTTCGGTAGAATGATGCTAAACCATGAAAACTTCTAACTTCTGTGATCGTCCTGGGTTCTAGCCAATTTCTGATTGCTTCAACTTTATTCTGATCCACCTGTATACCTCCTTCTGATATAACATATCCCAAAAATAAAACATTATGCGTCATGAACACGCATTTCTTCGTTGCAGCATAAAATTGTTCTTGTCGCAGTATCATCAACTCTTCTCTCAGATAATGCAAGTGTTCTTCTGGGCTTCCACTGTATATCAGTATATCATCAAAATACACCACCACGAACTTCCCAATAAATGGTCTAAAGATCTGACTCATCACCCGCATAAACGTACTAGGTGCATTCGAAAGACCAAACGGCATAACCAGCCATTCGTACAACCCCTCCCGTGTCTTGAACGCTGTTTTCCATTCATCCCCTGGTCTTATAGGAATTTGATGATAACCACTCTTCAAATCGATCTTCGAAAAGATAGCAGCTCCACTAAGTTGATCCAATAAGTCATCCAATCTGGGCATAGGAAATCTGTATCTCACTGTAATCTTGTTTAGTGCTCGACTATCAGTGCACATCCTCCACGTTCCATCCTTCTTCGGCACTAACAAGGCTGGAACTGCACAAGGACTTAAACTTTCCTGTACACGCCCTGTTCAAGCAACTCTTCCACCTGCCTTCTCAACTCCTCGTGCTCCTTTGGACTCATTCTGTAATGTGGTCTATGTGGTAACAAAGCTCCTGGAACAAGATCAATTTGGTGTTGTATGTCCCTCAACGGTGGTAACTCCATTGGCAACTCTTCAGGAAATACATCTTCAAATTCTTCCAGCACTAGCTTTACTTCTTCAGGAATTTCAACCATTTCATTACTTTCTCATCCAATCAACAAAAATACTTCCGGTTCATCTTCTACTTCTTTAACAAACTCCTTTAAAGATAGCAAAGTTTTAAGTTCTTCAGTCTCCTCCAACTTGCTTTCTTCTTGTTGTCGCTTCTTTGGAACTAAAGTGATTTTTGTGCCTTCGAACATGAAACTATAGCTGTTGGTACGTCCATCATGTTGCACAGCTCTATCATACTGCCATGGTCTCCCCAACAATAAATTGCATACATCCATATCCACAACATCACACCAAATTTCATCTTTGTATTTCTTCCCAATCGAAAAATTAACACAAGCTCTTCGTCCAACCTTCACCTCCCCACCTTTCCTCAACCAAGCTAACTTGTAAGGTTTCAGATGCTTCTCAGTCTTTAACGCCAACTTCTTCACAGCCTCGGTAGAAATGATGTTATCACAGCTTCCCGCATCAATAACAAACTTGCAAACCTTCCCCAGAATAGTGCATGTTGTCTGAAAAACGTTGCTCCTCAACCAGCTAGAATCATCCTCTTGTTTTGGTGTTAAACAAGACCTCCTCATCATTAAAGTACAACCCTCATCTCTTGACAACTCTTCTTCCTCCTCATCATGTGGTGAATTAGAACCTTCAGCTTCTACATCCTCATCCTCAACCTCAGCTACCATCACTCGCTTCTTTGGCTTCGGACATTCATTGCTTTTGTGACCAAACTCCTGACAATTGAAGCATTTGATACCACTATTAACCTTGGTCTTAGCAACTTCACTAACAACCGGTTTTGCAACAGCCTTGGAAATATTCGCATTGCTACTAGCCCCTTTCATTTGATTGTTGGAATTTGTAAACACACCACCACCTCACCTACCTTGCTTCTCCCAAGCTAGAGCTTTTTGATGTGCTTCAGCAACAGATCTGGGATCAAACATATTCACCATGCCTTGAATCTGCATTCTCAACCCTCCAACAAATCTAGTGGTCAACTGTTCCTCCGTCTCCATGATGTCATTCCTCGTAATCAATTGATAAAATTCATCCGCATAATCATTCACTGACTTTGTTCCCTGTCTCAGATTCTGTAAACGTTGATACATAAGAGATTGATAATTGTGCGGCAAGAAAGTAGCTTTCATCAACTTCTTCATCTTCTCGCATGACTCAATCTTTGACTTTCCCATCCTCTTCCGTGTAAGTTTTGTTTGCTGCCACCATGCCATAGCTCTCCCTCTCAAACGTGTAGCAACCAACTTAACTCTCCGATGCTCGGGAACTTCCTTAAAGTCAAAATTCTCTTCAACATTAGACAACCAATCCAAAAATTCCTCAGCTTGCATACTACCCTTGAATTCTGGAATTTCAGTCTTCATCCCCGACTCCCATCGTCGATCATCTTCAACATCCCAATATGCATTTCGTACTTGGTCTCGATCTCGATAATGAACACTACATCTATCACCATCTTCATCAAAAACAGATGTACTTCGATGACGATCTCGACCATCCACATCTTTATGATCATGCATATCCTTTCTACTTTGTCTTTCAACATCACGATATGGCTCATGTTCAAACTTACGTGGAGTTCTTCTCTCTTCATTTCTATACTCATGATGCTCTCTTCTCAATGAAACTGAAGATTCTCTTCTTTCTCGGTAAGATTGCGGTGACACCCTCCTCGCTTCCGTAACCGATGGCGAAACTCTGTTTCCTCCATGGTTCGAGACACTACAAGGGGAAACATGTTTTCCGACGGCCAGAAGCCGTCGGCGGCCATCGGAAACCGTCGGCCGCCGTCGGAAAAAGCCGTCGGAAATTGCTTTGTCGGGAAGTAGTATTTCTGACGGCTTCTGACGGAAGCTGTCGTATTCTGTTCCGACGGATCCCGACGGTTTTCGATGCCCATCGGAAACCGTCGGAAATGGTAACTTACAGGCCGCCATTATCCGTCGTGAGCCGTCGGAAATTTTGACCAATGAGCTGTCGGAAGCCGTCGGAATCCATCGGAAATCTGCTGTTTTTTTTTATTTTGCTGCAAATTTAGCCTTCCAACCACATTTCTCTTCCAAACACTATAATATCAATACTGCACAATCCAATATACACACAAATAAATAAAATTACATCAAAATATAAATAACCATTCCAACATTAACAATAATCCTAACAATAACTGTTCTACCATGTTCCTAATACAAAAATTCATCAATATTCTCATATACGTCCTCATACAACCATATAATCAAATGTGTCAAACATAATTATACATAAATCAACAATTACCTACGCCGTCTACCAAATCATTCTAAATTAAAACAAAACATACCTGAACGAACAAGAAAGCAAGTAATGAATCAATCTCCTACAGATCCAGAGCCAGCCGAGGAAGGAAAGCGACCACCACCCTGCTGTTGCTGCATGTACTCTAACAACTGTGCGGTGTGCATGGCCTGTTGGCGGTTCTGCTCCTCCAACTGGGCAACTCTAGTCCGCAATTCTTCTATATCTGCAAGATCGCTCTGAGGTCTACTCCGCCGTCACCTACTCTAACTACTGGACTGCAATAATTGAAAAATAAATAAAATCTAAGTTTATTGTTTTGAAAAGGTGAAAATTAAGTATTTTAAGAAAAAGTAAATTATTTACTGCTAAATTGCCAAATCCGTATCGTCGACCATGCTCTGTTGGATCCATAACGGACTCAAAAATAACGTCTTCCTCATTGGTCGTCAGCTGATCTCGACCCGTGTCAGCAAGGAGTTTTTGCCGCTGCTCCATAAACTTCTCCTGCATTAACAAATTAATAATATCATATCTAATGTCATCATAGTTTAACAATTAAAACAATTATTAATACTGAATAAAATGAAATATGCTTACATGGCTTTTGCTGGATTTTGCATCCTGCCATGTGTACGAAACAGTCCCGTCTGGATTAACATGCTCGACAGCATGCGTACGGGTGAACACGTCCATATAGCTGACAGGACCATGTGACTCGACTTCCTAAAGTTGAATGTTACATACAATTATTATACATTTAAAATCATATAGTATAAACTATTTACATTTATTATTCAGTAAATATACCAACTCCTACCGATACTACTGAAACGACTTCGATCCTCCGCGATAAGTGACGGGATTCTTATTTCTATTTGCAGAGTTTCTATCCGACTCTGCCCGTACATTCAAAATTTGATACATTATTTTTCGATCACGTCAAATTAGTAATTCAAAAAAAATTAGTATACTTGCCTTCGCCTCGTCCGTCTCCCAGTATCTCAACCAAGCTTGCCACACGCTCTCTCCCATCCACTGTGGTTCCTTACCAGATTTCTTAATCTCAGATATCGTATCCCTGTAGTTCTTGCGCATCTTCTTCATCCAGTATGCTCGTGCCAGCATCATATCGTCTGTTTGGATGTCTATCTCAGCCTGTGTTAAAAAAAGATTACACTTTAAACGATATAAACAGTAGAAAAATGACAAAAACGAATTAAAAATGAAAAACAGAAAAATATCCATACTAGGACATCCTGCCATATGCACTCTATGATGTGAGGAGGGATGTTATCCCACTTCGGCCAGCAAGCACTCATCCTACTGCGATAGGCAGCTCTAGAGGCGTCCAACACAACCTTAGAGGGAAGTAGGTCGAACCCCCTGTTTTTAAGTACGATATAGATAAGTACGCACGTATATCATAGAAAAAATAAGACGCTGAATAAAATTTAATTCTTACCCATCTGCTCTAGGGACTAACGATACAACTGCACGATGTGGCTCTTGCGATGGGCCACTACCATCGCCTCCTAACGATCGGGAAGAGCTCCTACCTCTATATGACATATTGATAAACCTGTGACATATACACATCATTATATAAGAGAATAAAAACATGATAATTAATATATTTCATATGAAAATGACATCAACGGAATAAATTGCTTAATTAATGACTGAAATGGAAATAGAAATGGAAGTGTGTTATACCTGATTCATAATGGATGTACTATTCCAATGATAAGCAGAGTTCATTGCATTTTCAATAAAAATTGCTAAATAAATGACAAATGGAAATAACATAAAACATGCAAACAATAGTAAACGGATTTGGTTTCATAGTTACATCAATTTCATAATACATCAAGAATTCAACATAGTTACATCAATTGCAAAAAACAGATTCAGATTTATATCAGTCATCATCGTCTTCTGATTCAGATTCGGTCTCGTTTTCGACGATATTTTCCTCCGCACTGTCAAATGCTTCTACCAAAACATTTGATTCATCGATCAAAGGACCAAAATCTGTATGATCGTCTGTAATTATTATTTCGTTATTTTGCTCAAGATCTGCCTGATAAGTTTGTTCATCCGGAATATTCTTCCCATCGAATGTGAATCTGGCCTTTGTTTTAAAAACTGCAGACCAATCTGCTTTATCTCTTTTTAGAGACGGATAAGGAGCGTAATAAACTTGCAATGCTTGTTTGGCTAGTACAAAAGGATCATACTTGTGATAGTGCGATGTATGCTTTATTTCGATAAGATTATAATCCTTGTGCACATTAATTCCAGAACCTGGAACATTGCTAAACCAATTGCATCTAAATAGAAACACCTCCTCCGCGGGTCGTGAGAAATATGTCAGTTGCAAAATTTGTGTCAGAACGCCATAAAAATCATTTAAATGATTTTCTGGATCGTCACTACCTTTAACAAATACACCAGTATTATTTGTTAATTTTTCTGCACCGTATTCTTTGGTGTTAAATTTATATCCATTGACGAAATATATTGGATATGTCTTGACCACTCTTTTTGGTCCCATCGCTAGATGTTTCAACCCTTCGTCAACAACACAATTTCTCGGCTCATAAACGTAATTTGAAAACCAACCGGAAAATTCTTTACTGAGATCTCCATTCGGATGTTCACGTTCATAAACACTGTTTATATAAACAAATTATTACATTAGGTTATACACGCGCATGCATTACAGAAAAGAATAAAACACAAATTATTATTTCAGATTACCTAACAAATGGTGCAACCTCGACACAATTTAGAAGAATATAAGTGTGTGCTACATGAAGATCTCTATCGTCTAACCATATTTCTACACATTTTCCAGAAGGCCGACCATATTGTCTAAAAATAGATAACATTGCTTGAGAGGACTCTTGTTCGTCGCCTTCGTCATTACGAGGAACACTTTGAAATGAAATATTCACATGGTCACTGAAATAGTGAGAGAAAAAGAACGAAGCTTCTTCTTCGATGTAAGATTTACATATCGAACCTTCAACTCGTGCTTTTTGCCTCACTTTTTTCTTCAGATGATTCAAATATCTATGCAAAATTAATTTATATTAACTTCATCTTTCAAATGCAATTAAATTACGTTATAACATATTACATATCTCTCAAATGGATACATCCATCCATATTGGACAGGACCTCGAAGTCGTGCTTCAGATGGGAGATGAACAGGTAAATGTTCCATCACATTAAAAAAACCTGGCGGAAATATTTTCTCTAATTTGTAAAGCAATATAGGAATGTCCACTTCAAGTTTACGTAAACATTGCACTTTTAAAGTAGTCGAACAAAGCTCTTTGTAAAACATACTAAGCTCCGTTACTACCTTCCAAACTTTTAACGGCAGTAGTTCTTTGAACATTACGGAAAATAAATTTTCCATCATTATGTGACAGTCGTGACTTTTCATTCCGCTCAATCTACCATTTTTAAAGTCAACACATCTACGAAGATTTGATGATATCCCATCAGGAAATCTTAACCCTTCCACCCATTTTAACACAGTTTGAACTTGATTATTATCTAATTCGTAACATGCTTTGGGTTTTTTACTGTCATTTGGTTTCATATGAAGCTCAGGACGTTTGCATAATTCTTCTATATCACGTCTTGATTTCAATTCATCCTTCGTCTTCCCTTTCACATTCAAAATTGTGTTAAAAACATTATCAAATACATTTTTCTCATTGTGCATCACATCTATGTTATGGAAAAGTAGAAGATATTTCCAATACGGCAACTCCCAAAAAATAGTTTGTTTGCACCAGTTATGAACAACTGATTTGCCTTGAATTTCTGTTTGCTCGCCAGTTTCATATATCTTTGGATAGTCCTTAACAAGTTCATATATGTCTTCGCTTGATCATATCGTCGGTGGTTGTCTAGTTTCTACTCTATTAGCTAAAATGTTTTTCTTGTCTCCTCTGAAGGGATGATTTACATGGAGAAAATATCGATGACAATCAAACCATGAAATTTTCTTACCATGAGGTAAAGAAAACGCTCGTGTTTCATCCATGCAATATGGACATGCTAGACGACCGGTAGTACCCATCCCGAAAGCATTACATAGGCAGGAAAATCGCTTATAGTCCACAATAAAGAAGCAAACATACGAAAATTTTTCTTCTTGGACACATCGTATGTTTCTACTCCTTCGTTCCACAGTATTTTTAACTCCTCAATCAACGGTTGTAAATATACATCGATTCCTTATGTCGGATCGTCGGGGCCAGGAACGACAACAGTAAGAAACATATATTGCGTTTTCATACACATCCATGGAGGTAAATTATACGGTGTGACGATAATGGGCCAGGATGAATATTTAGAACCAAATTGAGAAAATGGAGAAAAACCGTCCGTACATAATCCTAATCTAACATTTCGACTCTCCGCTGCAAAATTTGGATACGTTTTATCGAAATGCTTCCATGCTTCTCCATCGGCCGGATGTGTCAACGTACCCTCTTCCTCTGTTCTCACGCTATGCCACCTCATATTAGACGCAGTTACAGAAGATGCATATAATCTTTGAAGTTTTGGAGTTATGGGTAAGTAGTGCATACGGTTGTACGGAACTTCCTTCCCCTTCTTTTTTCTTGGTTTGTATCTCTCCTGGTTACGAACTTTACAATTTCTAAGGTTTGCGTCTTCTTTCCAAAACCACATGCATCCTTTTAAACATGTATCTATTTTCTAATACGGTAAACCAAAAGCCGACATAAGTTTTTTAACTTCGTAGTGATTTTCACACATTTGATTATCGGGCGGCATATGTCTTTTTGCAGCTTGTACAACAGCCGTAAACCCAGCTTCAGTGATGTTGTATTTTGACTTCATCGCAATGTATTATGCGATTACTGACAGCTGAGTGCCGCTTTTACAACCATCCCAAATAGGTTTCTTAGCTGCATCTAGTAAATCATAAAAAAATTTAGCTTTAATATTTGGTTCTTCAACATTTCCATCATCGTCGTCAACTTCAACCATAGGAAACATTGATCGTGCTGCATCTTCGACCATATTTTCTATACGGGTCGTTCAAACTATTTCGTTGACGACACTTTCAGACTCTACAGAAGTATTTGCTACAACTTCTCCATGCCGATCCCAAACATAATATTCGGGTGCGAAACCGTGTTTGCACAAATGAACTTTCACAATATCTGGTAACAAATACTTCAAATGTCTACACCTACTACACGGACAACGAATTTCTGGATCGTTTCCGTTATTATTAAAACTAATTCAATAAACACGTTTATACCATTATAAAAATCTTCTTTTATTGAGACCCTCGGTCCTTTTCTTTGGTACATCCGTCTCCTCCGATCAACAAAATAATCAATCATTTTTCCTATTTGACAAAATGAGAAGTTCAAAATTTAATATTTATTCTGAATTTAAAATTTATATTTAAAATTTCCTATTTGCAAATACTTCAAAATTTCCTATTTGACAAATACTTCAAAATTCCTATTTGACAAAATGAGAAGTTCCTATTTAAAATTTATATATTTTCAAATATGGCACATTTTATTTTTTAACGTAACGATTTAAAAATATATATAATTTTTTTTCATTGGTCAGGCATCCTACTTCCCATTACAAACACAGTAAGCATTTACATTTCGTATATTACTTCGTCTCAAACGATTCAACAAAATTTCGACAGCATTTCCCATTTGTTCCCTGCATTGTACACAAATGCGTGTACGCAGGAAACAAAAAAGAAAAGTTAGGCCGAAATTTTATGAACCGTTTGAGACGAAATAGTATACAAAATGTAAATGCTTACTGTGTTCATAACTTGTCCAATACATGGACAAATCCGACAAATATTGTACCAGATGAATATAAATGGTCGTTTTTAAAAAAGAACGACTATTTATACAACGCTCATGTACAATACTAGTCAGACGGGGCCAAAAACTCTCTAAGGAATATTTGTCAGTTACATGCGCGCATTTTACGAAAAAATACAGTTTTACTCACTGTTCACATTTACAAAAATATATATTAATTTAACATATTTATTCGACATATTACGCATCAACTCAAGGCTCGTTCGACGTATTTTTTTGTTGCATAAATCAATACGTGCACAATATAATATTTCTAGCTCGTACGTTCATTTTATCTTATTTCAACAACACAATACAATGATAGCAGTGCTACACACATATATAATCAATATAAATTATATATGTTTTTCGCAATTTCACGATAACAGATAAAATAGGAATACCATGGAATGCTAGAAACTATTATAACACTATTGTAAACAATTTCAATCAACAATTACCCCTAATTTATCAAATTATGCAAATCTAGAATTAGGATAAAAACTGAATTTTTGGCTAAAATAAGATATTATACCTGTTCTAGAGAGCAGTAGAAGTTAATTGCACAGCCGGGAAGAACCTGAAATCTCGAAATTGCTGATTGGAGGGCTGGGGAAGAGAATTGGGGGAAGTAAACCTAATTTTTTCGTATGAAAATGGAGAAGAAGAAGGCTCGGCTGGAGCCAGATATTCGCGATTTTCCGACGGCTTCTGACGGCCGCCGACGGCCCGTCGGAAGCCGTCAGAAATAAGCCGTCGGGAGCCGTCGCCCTACCCTGCCGGTTTTTGAGCTTTTTCTAGTAGTGAGACTGGCGACCTTCTCCTTTGACCTTGATTCATGTCAATCATCAGTTTCTCTAACTTCCCAATGCCTTCATCAAATTTCTCATTGATACGTTGTTCCATTTGCTCAGCTTCTTCTCGTCTATACACATCGGCAATATTCTGATGACGATTAACTCTTCTCGGCGGCATCGTCGAATCAAACAATCTTTACAACTCGGTTTGGACTTACAAAAGTGATGCACGGCCTTCAACTAGCTCGGATCTACACTTCAACACTTCAATACAAACTCTTCTCCTTGGCTCCAAGACTCGGCTTAGCTGTGATTGGCTAAGTCTAGCTCTGATACCAAATGACGCAGCGGAAATAACAAAAATGAATACAACGATGAAAGTAGCAATCGGTGGATTGAAAATACCAAACGCCCAAATCCGTTGATTCCAAAGATACCGGATTCTAGCTATCTCAAACACGTTGATCGCGCACGATACCGTGTTTAAAGATCTACGATTCTTCTACGTTGATCAAGCGCACTTGATTTCGTGAATCGATTGATAGATATTCAATTTGGCCCTAATCAATTCAAGAGAGACTAAAACCACAAACAGACGAAGATTAGCGGAAGCGTACCGGAGACCATTGATTCAATTGTATATGGATTTGCAATCTTCCAGAAAAGCAGTTTATCCTTAATGTCGATGTTTTTCTTCTGATGGGGAAGAAGAAAATAAAGAACGTACTGTTTTCTGGGGACCACAACCGTTTAAATAACAGACAAAAATTCGTTATTTCTTATTTACAATTTAGCCCCTCATTAAATTGTAAATACCGCTTAATGTTTTATTCCTTAATTTTAATAGCATTATACACTATAATGTATGTGCCCATAATATAATTTTAATCCAACAATCTCCCACTTGGGCAACATATGTTTCCTTATAAATGTAGAACCTTATGAGCTCAAAATTTGCTATAAAATAAAGGTAATCTTTAACAATCTTGTCCATTAACCATATTTATATAGGATCACAGTGGTCTTTGTCACATTAATCATGACTAAACCCATCAGTGATCACACACATATATATAGTTAAATGACATAGATCAATATGTTTTCAATTGGTCCTCCTTAATCTTAAGTGAGGTCAGAATCAAAATAGTAAACAGAGTAAATGAACTGAATACTTTACTTCTGATCAGAAAGTTAAACACATAAATGTCTTAAAGCAAATATATATAGCATATATGATACAAACTCCCACTAAACCATAACATCCTCAAGCAGTACAACACCCATATGAGCAATGTGCTCATGAAAGACCTTGGGTGGTAAACCTTTTGTGAGCGGATCCGCTATCATGAAGTTTGTTCCAATATGTTCTATAGATATATGTCCACTCTGCACTCTTTCTTTCATAACTAAGTATTTTATGTCAATATGCTTTGACTTAGTTGAGCTTCTATTATTGTTAGAATATAGCACTGCTGACTTATTATCACAATATAACTTCAGTGGTCTTTCTACATTCTCCAAAATGCGCAGCCCAGTGACAAAGTTGCGTAGCCATATTCCATGATTTGATGCCTCATAACATGCTACAAATTCTGCTTCCATAGTGGAAGCAGTAACAAGTGTTTGCTTAACACTTTTCCAGGATATAGCTCCTCCAGCCAACAGATAAATATAGCCTGATGTAGACTTTCTGCTATCTTGGCATCCGGCAAAATCAGAATCAGAATACCCTACGACCTCCAAATGATCTGATCTTCTATAAGTGAGCATGTAATCTTTTGTTCTCTGAAGATACCTCATAACCCTCTTGGCTGCTTTCCAATGGTCTATACCAGGGTTGCTTAAGTATCTGCCTAACATCCCAACAATGTATGCAATATCTGGACATGTACATACTTGAGCGTACATTAGACTCCCAACAGCTGAAGCATAGGGAATCTTTTGCATTTCTTGAATTTCAAGATTGCTTTTAGGGCACTGACTAAGACTGAATTTATCTCCTTTAGCAACAGGGGTATCTCTTGGTCTACAATCTTGCATGCCAAACCTTTTAAGTACTTTGTCAATATAGCTCTTTTGTGATAATCCAAGAATACCCCGAGAACGATCTCGAAGTATTTGGATACCTAATACAAAAGAGGCATCACCAAGATCTTTCATCTCAAAATGTTTTGATAGAAATTTCTTGGTTTCGTGCAATAAACCTATATCATTAGTGGTAAGCAAAATGTCATCGACATATAGAACCAGGAATATATGTTTACTCCCACTGAACTTGTGATACACACAATCATCAACAATATTCGTCTCAAAACCAAACGAGATGATTACTTGATGGAATTTGTGGTACCATTGACGAGAAGCTTGCTTAAGTCCATAGATGGATTTTGTTAATTTGCAAACCATATTCTTTGGATCTCCCGATACAAAGTTTTCTGGTTGTACCATATAAATGGTCTCATCAATGTCTCCATTGAGAAACGCCGTCTTAACATCCATCTGATGTAACTCAAGATTAAAATGAGCAACAAGTGCCATAATTATTCTAAAAGAGTCTTTCGATGAAACTGAAATATGGTTAATGGACAAGATTGTTAAAGATTACCTTTATTTTATAGCAAATTTTGAGCTCATAAGGTTGTACATTTATAAGGAAACATATGTTGCCCAAGTGGGAGATTGTTGGATTAAAATTATATTATGGGCACATATGTTAAAGTGTATAATGCTATTAAAATTAAGGAATAAAACATTAAGCGGTATTTACAATTTAATGAGGGGCTAAATTGTAAATAAGAAATAACTAATTTTTGTCTGTTATTTAAACGGTTGTGGTCCCTAGAAAATAGTACGTTTACCTTCCTTTTAAGTATAGCCTTTTGCTACAAGATGTGCCTTATACCTCTCCACATTACCCTTTGCATCCCTCTTGGTTTTAAATATCCATTTACAACCAATTTGTTTTGCACCTTCTGGTAATGGGACAAGTTCCCAAACTTTATTGTCTTGCATGGACTTGTACTCCTCATTCATGGCATCCATCCACTTTTGAGAGTTAGAACTTTTCATGGCATGACGAAAGTTGATTGGATCATCTTCCATCATTCCATTATCATTCTCTTGTTCTTGGAGAAATACAATATAATCATCCGAAATAGCACTTCTCCTCTCTCTCATGGACCTCCTTAATGACACTGGTTCTTGAGGTTGTTGAGTTTGATCTTCTGGAACAATTGTTTCATTTTGAATAAGGGGTTGTATAACATTGTCTTGTTGAGGTTCCGCATTCACTTCTTGATCAATGATAGGTGTATGAAACTGAACATTGTCAAAAGCGATAGTAGAAACTGGATTTGAATCCAATTCCTCCTCAAAAGCAATGTCTTTAACTTTATTTCTCCCCCCAAACTCAATATCCTCAAAGAATACTGCATTTCCCGTCTCAAAAATATTCTTAGCTATGGGATCATAAAACTTATAGCCCCTAGAACGCTCAGAATAACCAATAAAGTAGCTGCTCACTGTTTTGGAATCCAGCTTCTTTTCATGTGGCCTATAAGGCCTTGCCTCAGCTGGACATCCCCAAATGTGAAAGTGCTTTAGACTAGGCTTTCGACCTGTCCATAGCTCATAAGGTGTTTTTGCAGATGCTTTAGTTGGTACTCTATTGAGAATATAAGCTGCTGTCTTTAATGCTTCTCCCCAAAGAGATTCGGGTAAGGTGGAATGAGCAATCATACTCCTTACCATATCCTTAAGAGTCCTATTTCGTCTTTCAACAACACCATTCATGCTAGGTGATCCTGGCATGGTGTACTGTGGGACAATACCGCATTCCTCTAGGAATTTAGCGAACGGTCCTGGATGTTGTTCACCAGAGCCATCATATCGACCGTAGTACTCACCACCACGATCAGATCTGACATTTTTAATCCTTTTGTTGAGTTGATTCTCAACTTCAGCTTTATAAGCTTTGAACACATCCAGCGATTGTGACTTTTCATGAATGAGATATAGGTACCCATAACGTGAGTAATCGTCTATGAATGATATAAAATATTGTTGACCATTCCAAGATGCCGTAGGGAATGGCCCACAAATATCTGTATGAATCAATTCTAAGACATCTGTAGCTCTATTGGCACCTAATCTCTTAATTTTGGTCTGTTTTCCCTTGATGCAATCTACACAAACATCAAAGTTTGTGAAGTCAAGAGATTCTAAAATACCATCAGATACTAAGCGCTCAACTCTACCTTTTGAGATATGACCTAAGCACTTATGCCATAAAGATGCTAAATTTTCTTTATTTAATTTACGTTTAGTACCACGTGATTCTACATGCAAGATTTCATTATAGGATGCAACTGTTTCCAACAAATAAAGATTGTCATATGCATTTAAATAACCAGTTCCAACAACATTTGAATTCAAAGACAAAGTAAACTGATTGTTTCCAAATGAACAACAATATCCAAATTTGTCCAACACAGAAACAGAAACCAAATTCCATCTAAATGACGGTACAACAAAAGTGTCTTTTAAATCCAAATAAAAACCAGTTCCTAATAACAATCTAAAATGTCCAATTGCTTCCACTTCTACTGATTGTCCATCGCCCACAAAGATGTGTCTTTCACCATCACTTGGCTTTCGGTAGCTCAGGCAACCCTGCATAGAAACACTTATGTGAGTGGTAGCACCAGAATCTATCCACCAAGTGTTTCTAGGTACTGAAGATAAATTAACTTCAGAACGGACCAAAGTAACAAACATACCTTTCTTTTCACGCCATGCATGATATTTGGTATATTCCTTCTTCAGATGTCCAGGTTTGTGACAAAAGAAACAACCGTCTTTTTCCTTTTGTTGTTTCTTTTGATCTGGATCCTTAGCAGCTTCATTTTTAAATTTTCTTTTCTTGACCTTTGCTTTAGAGGTGCTTGCCAAATGAGCACTCTTAGTCTTATCTTGCTTCAGCCTTTTTTCCTCTTGTACACAATATGAAATGAGCTCATTGAGAGTCCACTTCTCCTTTTGACAGTTGTAACTGACCTTAAATTCACTGAATTGTGGAGGAAGCAAGATAAGCACTAAATGCACAAGCAAGTCATCTGAAAGCTCAAGCTTTAGTGCCTTTAATTTTGAAGCAATGTGAGACATTTCCATAATGTACTCCCTTATGTTTTCCTTGCCTTTGAACCTCATGGAAATAAGTTTCTGCAAAAGAGTACTTGTTTCCGCCTTATCGCTTTTGGCAAAGCGTTTCTCAATTTCAGCAAGGAAATCTGTGGCATCGGTAATCTCTTCGGATATCGCACCCCTAAAAGCCTCAGGTATGCCCCGTTTAATGATCATAAGACTCATGCGATTTGAACGGTCCCATTTCTCAAAAATTCTCCTTTCCTCGGAGGAACTGTCATCCGTAAGAGAAGCGGGCCGATCCATCCTTAATGCAAGGTCAAGATCCATGCAACCAAGAACAATTAATATGTTCTCCTTCCAGTCCTTAAAGTTATTACCATTAAGGACCGGTACTGAATTAAGGTTAGCAGATACAGTAGCAACGGCTGAAACAGAAAACGAATAAAATTATATAAATTACATGCCTTTAACGACTTCATATAAAACAATAAATTCAAATAATGGTTAATCACATCTCAAGATACCAAACACATCATTAATATCAAGTCTTTGGACATTAATATTAACTGTAAGCGGTACTCTTGTTGTAGCAATCAAACGTTGACAATAAATTATGTCAAACAATATGTAATCTTTGGACTAACGTATTGCTCAAAAAATACTTTGCAATTGTCACACATTTATCGTCACATGTGTGCATGAAATTCGGCCAAATATTAATTTGCCTTTGGGTTCGTTAATAAATGCATGAATTACATACACACAATTAGTTTGACATTTTAATTAGATTAATTTACACAAAAGTGATCACTTTGGTGATATTTTGTTTCGATTAATCTATTTAAAATATTAGACAAACTTAAGAAAAATCTGAAACCAAATTTGAATAATTTTTTTTTGGTTATCTTCAACAACATATTATTGCATCACGTGCTAGATAATTGGATACTTGCAATTAATTAAGAACCATAAGAAATCCTAAATACTAAAGTCTGTATGTAAGTATGGTTTCCAGAGGCTTCAAGTTTATTGTTAAATTTCTACCATGCTCTGTTTTCCACCATGAACATGAAATATATTGGCAAACTTGAAGTAAAATAAGAAATAAATAGGAACCAGTTTGAACAAGAGAATAAGGCTAAAATATCATAAGCTTTGTCACAGCGGAAAGTCCACATAACGAAATCATCCACATCAAAGGTTATTAATATACTCAGATCATGAGAAGAGAATAAGGCTACAAACCCAACATTATTTTGATATAATCAAGATTTAGTAATTGGTGGGTGATGAAGAGTGGACGTGATGACATTCTGTTGTTTACTTCGTGAAAAACGAAATACTGCGTTCATCAATGTAATTCAAAATAGTAGAAATAAATAGGAACCAGTCGGAGTCCATTTGCAAACATTGGAAATTCAACTTAAAAGTTTATTATTCTCTACACAGTAAAAAATAATGTGTACTACAGTAAATCCTCGTGAATCAATTTAGGGTTGCTCCGATACCAATTGATAGATATTCAATTTGGCCCTAATCAATTCAAGAGAGACTAAAACCACAAACAAACGAAGATTAGCGGAAGCGTACCGGAGTCCATTGATTCAATTGTATATGGATTTGCAATCTTCCAAAAAAGCAATTTATCCTTAATGTCGATGTTTTTCTTCTGATGGGGAAGAAGAAAATAAAGAACGTACTGTTTTCTGGGGACCACAACCGTTTAAATAACGAACAAAAATTAGTTATTTCTTATTTACAATTTAGCCCCTCATTAAATTGTAAATACCTCTTAATGTTTTATTCCTTAATTTTAATAGCATTATACACTTTAACATATGTGCCCATAATATAATTTTAATCCAACATCGGCTTCAACAATCGTTGATTCGAGCGCACTCGAATACCGAAAGTGGAGATAGGAGATCACACTCAACTACCAATTTAAGAAGAGGCACAAATCACTCAAACAAAGTTTTATTCAAAATCAACCACCTTTGAATGATACAACTCACCCGCTATTTATAGGATTTTACAACACCAAGCATTCACGACCTAACAATAGCGACCTAACAAACAAATACAAACGACATAAGAAAGTTACAACACAATAGTACATGACATAACAAAATACAAATGACTTAACAAAATACAGCCACGACTTAAGAAAATCTCGCGACTTAATTCTTCAGCGACCTAGTGGAAGACGCGGCAACACAATCTGGAGCTCGCAACCTAATTGCTCGCGACATAAGGAATCAGCGACCTAGGAAAAATCGCGAGTTACTGGAATTGGCATAGGTCGTTCGCGACCTAAGGAGCTTCTCGCGCGCGACCTAATGTGTTGTTCTGCTTCGCGGTTTACTTCTTCAACGACCTTGGAGTTAGGTCGCTCGCGACTTAAGAAGGTGGAAATTCGCGACCAATGATTTAGGAGCTCGCGACATATGAATTTTGGTTCATCTTCTTCCTTGCGGCATAGGGAGGTCGCTCGCGACCTAAGGCCTTCGACTTCGCCATTGCGAACTAGGAGGAGCGATCTAGGGTGGACTTCGACTTCGCCATTGCGAACTAGGAGGAGCGATCTAGGGTGGAGGCGAATTGAGGTATGTGCTGCATCATGGATGGAACTTCTTAGTATGAGTTATACTCTTACTACTCTAATTAATAACTTTTTTTTGAACCGCTTCAGCCTATAAAACAACGTAGCTTTGGCTCCTTACTAAACTGATCGTGTTGTTAAAAATGTTGCCAATATTTAAAATCTGTGTGCATTTCTATAAACAATGTCATTGATGTTAAGAATAATTTAAAACCAATCGACTAAACTGATCATGTTGTAACTTACAATAACCAAAAATATGATGCAATGTGTCTGTCCATGTTTTCTAGAATTTCCTTCTTACTACCAAGGAGCTTTGGGATAAATTCAAGCGCTGCATTTTTTATCAAATACTTTATACTGGGGGAAAATAATAATGTCATTACATAAAAAATGATTAGCTTCATATTGAGTACCATCTCATGTTTGCTTCTACTTAATTGTTTATATGCACATATCCTTATATATGTGTACACACATAACCGCACACATGCTTACACACACATACATCAATGTATGTACATAAATAAATAAATATATGGATGTATGTGTATGTATCTACTAATGTGTAAACACGCACGCACATGCTATAGTTCACTTTGAAAACTTAATGGTTGTGCTAGGTTATTCATTCTTCCACTGACTGATTTAAAACCCTACCATTCTGCACTTAAGACATGGGAGTTTATATCTATGTATTTACTATCATTAGCAGCAAGCCAAAATTAATCTTAACTCTTATATAACAATTGATCTTAACTTAATACCTGTGTCACAAACTATATGCAACTAACTACATCACCTCAACCAATTTATAGTGGAAAAACAATTTCAGCAATGTTGTGGGGTGATAAAATACAATAATGCAACCTGACAATGTAATGTCTAACTCAACTACTATAGCGTTCACCTATGGAATGGTGAGAAGCTTTGATCGTACGTTTCAAAACCATCTATATATCTAGTCTCTACAATCTTCACTGCAAGAAAACAGCCTTTCTACAACGGGTAATGCCCATTGTAATATGTGTTTCGCAACGGGCATGTGCCCGTCATATTAGGCCTCGTTGTAATAGGTCCACTGTATTTTACAACGGGCAATAAACGTTGTAAAAATCTCTTATAACAGCATGCTTTGACCGTTGTAAAAAGGTTGTATAACAACATGCTCTGACCGTTGCAGAATAAATGTAAAATAAAAAAACAACAGCAGCAACCATGCAGTATATCCATAACAATAATGAATAATTTAACGAGTAATAAATATTATCATAAAACAACACATTTTCCTTCAAAAAAAATATTATTCACTTCACTACTCTTTGTTTACAATTTTCTTTATTTTTCACCTTTCTCATACATTTCAATAGTGACATTATCATACAAGTCTATTTGCCTGTGCACTTTATATTTCAACAGTGACATTTCAACATAACCCTGTGCACATCATTCTTCTACCAACAGTTACACATCATTCAACCCAAACCATACTGTGCCAAACCAGACCCAACTGTGCACTGAACCTATCTTCATACTGCTGCTGCAGCAATCAAATACCACAAAATTCCAGCCTACAAACTCCCCTGACAGTTGACAAAATACTATATGAATCATATTTGATAAAATACAAACTTAGAGCAATGGATGTAAATATGTCTCTCTAACTCTATGAATGCATGAATCATATCATGAACTGTTAAAAAAAAACTGCAAGTTTCATGTGCTACAGAAATTGTTATAAAAATTATATCGGAATACATTGTGTTTGTGTTACATAGGAATAACCTACTACATTACTCAAGAAATATCACCATCAGCCTCACATTACATACAAGACAAACAAAAGAAAAATAAAACAAGGAAAAAAAAACTATTACTTAACATAGATGGTCAGACTCATGTTTGATGTAATTGGAATACATTTAAGTTGAAAGTCCTGAACCTATACGAGTAGCCTTCATCTATGTAATTACTTGATACAATATCCATAATGGAGTAGGTCAGTAGCATGTAACTCTAGGGCCATGGATGTTACTGTAACCGCTTGAGTTGGGGTGAGGGAAGTAGTGGTGCAATTGAGAAATATGTAGGTTACCAAGTACATTCATTACAACTATATATTGGTACCAAATTTTCAAAAAAAAAGAAAGAAAAAAAAGGTCCAGTATAATTTTGGAAACTATTGCTATATATTTAAAATTTGCATTTTGCCCAAGAGAACAATAATGAAGTTTCATGCAATGTGTACTCGAAATAAAGAACATCCATGGTTACATGGTTAGATGATAGTCCCAAACAACTTACTGGTGAAGACCTATATATGTTCTTGCTTCCAAACATTCATACATCAAAACATGGAATGCAACAATTAGCTCATTCGATTTTGGCCGCTTATTAGTATAGAAGTGTATATGGATCCCCAAACTTATGTTCTTAAGACTAAAATATAAGCCAAATGCTATAAATATTTGGGTATGCAATAAAACATCTCATATCTGCTAGTCTACATTCGATATGGCTCGCCATTGTGACATGTCCATGCACTATCAAGTATTGACAACAAACAGGCAAAATGCATTACGAACAAATTTAAGAAGCCCTTGTTGAAAATAGAAATACACTTGAAACAAAATTGCTATTGATTATCTTACAAAATATTCATGTATAGTTACTATTGAAAAAAAAGGCATATTAAAATCGAAAACAATATGATATTTGCAAAATTGTAAAACTGAATACTTCTTAACAAAACCACCTTTGTTACATTTAAGGAAAGGTAGAGTTATTCATGAACTAAGTATGCCGAGTTCATGACATTTTGAAGCATAAAAATGTCTGCCGTTTGTATCAAAATTATTTTAGTGGTATCAATTTATTATGTATTATAAAAATCAGATACTTTAACATTTTAGCTTCTATTGAGTTCATTGATGTTCAATGTATTTATGAGAATAATTCTGTGTGCAAACAAACTTCCCAAGTGAATAGTAAGACTCATTCAACAAGTGCTACCCATAAGTACATTGTCAAACTGTAGAATCATCAACTATATTGTTATTAGGGGAATGCATATATAGATCTCAATTCAAAATTTACATATACTTGAGGATCTATACTAATATACTACTAAATTAATTCCTATATTCAAAGTAACGATAGATGTCTTTCACAAAAGAACATCTGGTCCATTTCAGATTTGTTTTAGACAAAAAATTGCCCTAAATTCTACATTTACCAAAAATCAGAATATATAAGATTCAAAACACATGAATAAAATCAAACATTGCATGAATGATCTTGACACTAGGCTTCATGTTAGGCTTCGACCAATTGTAAGAAGCTGAAGCCGTAATACCACTTAGCCAAAGACAACCTTCATCAAACATATAAAATCAACAATTAACAATAGCCAACGAACCGAAATCAGAAACAAAAGGTTAAACTCAATGATTATGTGACAAAAAGCAGAGTTCTTCGCCCAATAACTAACAATTTAACCCCTTTTCTGTTAAGATTTTAAAAAGTTAATGAACTAAGAATTACCAACTGTTCGGAGCTTGTGCTCGACGACCCACGACCTGATCGATTCAAAGCTAAATTATTTGACGAATTCGTAAAAAATATACGAACAAAAATATAAGGGTTTGAACCCTATATAAACGAACATACCACTATAGACGAACTCGATCCAATTTGGAGAAGCCGTGTGCTAAAAGAAGAGAGCATCGATCGACAAAGGAAGCACGTAAATCATCATTCGATCGAGCAATTGAAGACGGCAGCTTCAATTTTTCCCAAAGCCCTAATTTCGAGCAAAGAGGAACGAGCAAAGGAACAAGGCCAACATTTTTACAGAGCAAAGTAGAGGAACGAAATAAAAGGGCCGGCCTTGTTTTTTTTAATAAAGGCTTTGTGACCGTTGTAATTTGTGACTAGGGTAATTTGTGACTGTTATAATTTGACACCTCTTACAATGGGCAATTTGTGACCGTTGTAAAGTTGACATCTATTACAACGGGCCTTCTATTACAATGGGCAACCAATGCCCCTTGTAAAAAGAGCGTTGTATATGGCATCTTTTACAACGGACCTGAATGGACCGTTGTAATAGCCTTCTATTACAACGGACAACCAATGCCCGTTGTAAAAAGGACGTTGTAATAGGGTATTTTTGTTGTAGTGCTTACACTAAGAAATTAACTATTTTAAATGAACACACCATCCTAGGTCAGCCAGGTTAAGCACTGCAAGTGCAACAAAAGTATATCTAGACCTAGACATAGTTGAAACCGAGCAACTGATTATAGGTGTTGAAACTATGTTCGTATAATCTCCACCCTAGCATCTTTCAACAAATGTAACCCAACAAATTATTTTCCTACCGATGGCAATTCAAAGAGGAAACGAGATGTTCTGGAGGTGGAAGCTTATACCAGCAAATACTATGATGTCTTAATTTGGCATAACACACTACCATATCTACTCAGCAGCAACAGACTGAATAGGACATAGGTAACCTAATGAGATAATTTTGAAATTGCTACAAACAAATAAGTACTGTAGAAAATTATCATTGGCAAATACAGGGTAATAGGATTTCCTTACAAGGGAGGATTTTGCAAGTTAATAATCATAAGGGATGGAACTACCTATCCTACATCATCTGCAAAACAAGCCTGGGCTAAAGCATTGGTGCAAGAAATGCAATTCAACAGAAATCAATCCGGTCTACAAGTCAACTTATGATAAGTACCTTCTCCAAATAATGAACATGTTTTCCACACAATGTAAAAAATAATGATTAACATTGTAGCCTCTATACAGGTATAAATTAGTGGTGGAAGTGGAGAAAAAACACATCTACCTTAATCACCATGTTGAATAAAAAAAGTTCAACTTCTTCTCAACCGCGATGTCAAATCCATGTTGGAACTTGAAAATACTATAAAAAACACCAGTATTGTCCTAGCAACTTCATTTATCGTTAATTGTTCATCTCATTTGACATTGTGTAAAAAAATATACAATCTAAAGGCTTTAGTTATGAAGGAGAACAATGAGCGGGCCGCTTAATTTTTAATAGGCGGTCAAAATGATATTGAAAAAAAGAAACTTGTAACGATTGGGATTGTCGACGCTCAAAAGTCGACATTAATACGTCCACTGTATCAAATGCCGCGTAATCGAATGCCGAAAAACCGAACCATTAGGGTTAAAAGAAGAGGTAAAAGAAGACAGAAGAAAAAGAGAACAGAAAAACACAGAAACAGAAACAATATCAGAATCACACATTCGTAGCGGAACAATATATAATAGATGAATCAATAATCTTTAAAACAAAAGACTATATCAGTTTATACATACATCAATCAGAGTCAATATACAACTCAATACAACAATGGACATTTATATAACTTGTCCTCATACAGAATACACAGCGGAATAAATAAACAAGTACGGGAGTACGTCTCGCCATCCAGCTTGCTTCCAAAGCTCCAGAATATCCTGATAACATAACTCTAGGTTGCTCGTGTGGAAAATTATGGGCACCCAGAGTTTAGAAAGGAAACAATAAACTCCGAGTCAGTCATGGTGACTGGTGTGAGATCGTAAAACAGTTATTTTCACAAAGAAAATAAAATTAATTCGTAATGCTTTTGGAAAATGAAACTACCATAAGACCTCCCGCCACACACACAATGCAAACACAGAATTGGAGGAGATTTCTTCTTATGATAGTCAAAGATGCTTACTATGCAAATCATTGGATATTATAATTAATGTCTAGTGTCGAAATCACTTCGAAAGTATAATATTAATTTTAGCCAGCATACAACCATTATTGTATGCCTACTATAGCTACTATGTTTAATAGCAGGTTACCGCCACATTCCATAGCAGGTTATACAGCTAAAACCGTACAGGGCGCGTATTGTTTCTTTGGATTTCCAACAAATGGTCAGGCTAAGGAACTTCCTACCGCCACATGGGATCGCCTCTGGCTGGACGTCCCGAGAGACAACTGCTCTCTGCCAACACAAGGCCGGGTTACCCCTGTAACTAGGTAACTCACGAATATGCCATTCCCCGGTCCTTTGGGACCTTTATCCGAGGCGCCTCGATAAACACACAATCACACAATAAATGAGATCGGAGTATCCACATAGGTTAAATACCAGGGCTCCATACCTGATACCACCCTTTTCCAAAAGGAGATGACATACCCTAAAGGGCGCGACCCTCATAACCTTGCCGCATATTCCTGTTTTGACCATTTTCGGGGGGTGAGGTCTGACGAAGTCTCGTCCACAAAGCTACGCTTTTTCACAAAGCCACGCTTTGATCACAAATGATCAGTAAATGATCATCACACAACAACACTCAGCATGCCACATTACCAAATTGGGAATATATCGCTGATAACCTTCAACTACATAACCTCTGAGCTCGTACATCTCAGAGAAGGGTGTTAAGCTAAGAGAATAAATTCTCCACCACCAACAGAAATGTATTTGAAAGAAATCATCTTTATATCTCAAAATGTAATGTCAGACACGTAACCATAAAAGTCTGTTCCGGGTTCGAACAGAACCGAAGGCACTTCCAAAGAAGCCCCTGGCAATCCGGGTACTCACAATCCCGATCGGACATCACATCACAAAAGAGTGATATAAATCTCTATACCAGAGCAACTCGGTGCAGAGACATTCGACAGGTTGTCCTTTCATTTTCACAAATACCCGGTCTTCACACCGGTATTCAATTTCAATTCATACACATCGTATCATTATTCGAAATGGGTTATCTGACACAAAGGTCTTTTCCCGACTAAACCGAATAATAAGCGTTTGTTTTAAAAACAAATTCAAGTGTCATTTCCAAGGCAATATTGATAGTCGGTGATTTAACTATCAACAACATTCACAACAATCATCAGATTTAAATAATTTTCCCAAATTGTTTAATTTCAAAATATCTTCACAAGATATATATTTTTCCATACTTCAACACCTTGAAAACAAATTCAAATCAATTTTTCAACTTTTAAAAATAAATTTCAAATCAATTTCCTTACACGGAATATATTCCCAAATATTTCTTTTAAAAACCAACTTTATAACTTTTGATTTATATTTTTAAAAGCTACTTTGGAAATATATTCGGTTTTATAGTGAGAATACACTTTCACTTCAAAATGGTCCATTTAAACCAATTAAATAAATCCTTATCGATTTATTTTAAATTTACATTCCAAATCTATAAATTTATTTCCATACTTTAAAATAAATCAGTGTTTATTTTTAAAACAAAATGTCCCTTTCCTTTATAAATTCCATTCGAATTTACATTCCCAAACAATCCCTTTTAACCCCAAAATCAAATTCAAAATTATTTCTAATTTTATTTCAATACCAAATCAATTACAAATTGATTTCTAGGTTTAATTTCAATAGAACAAAACATTGCAAATTTATTTCTAAGTTTATTTCCAAATAACAAACCATTTGCAAATCGATTTCCAACTTTATTTTTCAAACACTAAATCAATTTCAAACAAATTTTCCAATGATTTATTTTCCATCACCAAATTAATTACAAATTTGATTTCTAAATTTACTTCAACTCCAAATAAATTTCCATATTGATTTCTCAAAGGTTCATTTTCAAATACCAAATCAATTTCAAATTGATTTCTAAAAATTTATCACTTTTAAATAAATTCCTTTGTTCTTTCCAATTTATTCAAAATTCCATTTTTAAATAAATTCTTCAACTTTTAAACAATATTTTTCAAAACCCATTTATTTATATCTTTTCCATATTTTGGAATTTATTTGATAAGATTACAAAAAAATAAATTTTAATACTTTAAAATTCCTTCTTTCAATAAATTCAATTCTTAAAAAATAAATTCACTTAAAGTTTTCCACTTTAATTTCAAAATCCAATTTATATTCATTTCTGGTATCCAACGATACCAAAATACATTCGGCTAAATTTTAGCCTTCAACAAATTCAATTATCAATAAATCATCCACAGATTATCAATAAATCACATCATTCACATATGAAATAATATTCAACAATTTGAGGAATCCAGTTGGATCCCTCCAACCTGTTTCCCTGCATCCACAGATTTTAGCACAATACCAATTCCACTTCGAGGTGGAATATCGCGGTATATAGGATTTTATAAAAATATCATCCGCTATTATGCGGCGCAATAGGGTCTCATCCGCTATATAATGCGGGAAATCAACAACTCCAATATATACATATGCCAATATATATATATATATATATTGCTATATACTACTATATATTACTATATATATACTACCACATCCAAACAGTCAATCAATCAATAACTAGAAAAAAAAATCAAATTTTCCTTTTGAGTGAGAAGATCTCATCTTAGATTTTAATTTTGCAATCCATTTCCAATCCAGCTTGTTTCATGATTTTTGACCTTGTATAAACAATTTTATACAATTTATCAATATTCGAACCAGTCGAATAATTAAATTTCCATTCAATAAATTTATTTAACCAATGATTCATCTTAACTAATAGCTTGATTTAAACAAAAAAAATTTTTATCTCCATACTACAAAATTGTTAGATTAAACTGTAAGTTAAAAATGTATATACCTATATTTATTTTCTTTTGGAACTACACATATTTTTACAAAATAATCAATATAGATTCTAAGATTAAGTTTTTTTATATAACTCCTATATTTCCCAAAATCCTGTATATACATATGTTTACCGTTTCACTTATATGTATACATTTATTTAATTGAAAACAGATTTATCTTCATTTTACTGTAAAAACTTTTCTGTATATATATACGTTCAAAACTATTTTACTGTGCTTTTAAAAATCAAATCGATCTGTATATATATTATTTCTACTTGCAAATAAATTTAAATTCAAAAATAGATTATACCTTACTGCAGAATTTTGAACTTGAAGATGCCATCGACGAACCACGACTCACCACCTTTGGCTTATCCACGCGAAACACAAACTGTCCACGCGAATCCTCATCCACGCCGAAGTCGCGAGCAACCCTAGTTGTCGAGTCGCCCTTCTCCTCGCGTTCGCGAATCGCCGCCACACTCAGATCCAAGTCGCCAAGCCCTAGCCATCGAATTGTCGTACCAGTGCGAAAGCCTCCCGTGGCGACGATGCCACGCTGCCTTAGTCGCGAGCTCCACCGTGAACGCCCCCAGCCTCGATCGATCGATAAAGAAAAAGAATAGGAACGAGGCTTCGTTCGAATGAACTGGGAAGAGTAAGGGGAAAATGAAGAGCGTCCATTATTTGAACGAGAAAGGCTGCGCGTTTGCGAATGAATTTTGATTTTTTTTTCTTTTGTTTCGACCATAGTCTCCTTTTTGTTTGAACGAGATATTTCGTTTGAAGATGAACAAGGCTCGGTTTTGATTTAGAATTGAAAACGAACGCGTGTCTCTGAAACGTTCGCGTGGATGATAAGCTATAGTGACAGGAAAAAGTTGTGATGGGAAAGGAATTGGGCTGGTGTAGAAATAGTTTGACCAAAATATAAATATATAATTTCAAATTCAAATTTAAATCGTCCCGAATTTACAACTCAAAATTTTGATATCCTATCGAGGCGTGCCGTCAGGCGTTCGTAATGTTATACGCCTATTCCGAACACAATGGAAAAGGTTCCGAGTCCAAATTCGATCGTATGGAGAAGATAGCTTTTTGGACCAGTTATAATATTAAATTTTCGATTTAATTTCAGCGCGTTTATCTACCATACGATCACACGATCACTCCAAACATTACGAAAATTGAAATTCGATAATAATACAATAATGGATCCAATGAAACTGGTTTCGTCGAATTTCGAGACTGTGCCCCGGAATGCTATTTTTAAATTCAATTTAAACGATAGAATTTCAAAACCGAACAAATCATTTCCAAATTCGATTTTGAAGCTTCTATTGTCTTCAGTATTGTCAATATGAATTTTCGAAGCCTTGAAAATATTTTTAACAGGTCCGAAATTAGCAATTCAGCAATTTATTAAATTTTCAATTATTAAATTCAATTATTTAAATTGCCAAATAAACAGATACATTTGAAATTCAGGTTAAACCCACATTCAAATATTTAAATTCAATTAAATATTCTATTTCAAATGTTCAAAATTTCTGGGTCGTTACAAAAGTCATGCCTTTTCACTACTTGCTTACTTCCACGGTAGAATTTACAAAATAACAAAATTGATAGAAAATGGGCCGTCGGCATATCAATTCCAAAGAACTACAATAACTAAGTGACATAAACCAAAAAAAGATATCCTTAAAACTGGCATACCAGCCTAAAAAAGTGTTTATCCAGAATAAATGTTTGGGGAAGCTATGTTATTATATTAAATACATCCACAATGTCGGAAATGGTTTTGATGAGGTTGATAAAGTTTTTCAACAAATAGTGGGTCGTGAAGTTGTCTTTCAAGTCAGGGCTGCAAATTTCCAATATGGAAATGGCCTTAAAAGATTTACAACCAATAAAAATATTCAACAAAGTTAAAGAGGAGGTTGAACAAAATACAATGATAACAAAACGATACGCCGGAAAAAGGGTAATAGACAATAAATATAAATTTCTTCCCACTTCCAATAGATATCAAGCTATGTGTTGGCACCACTACACGGTTATCTTGTGAATATCACCATTTATAGAACCGCCTACAAATTAAATGTAAACCCATCAACCAAAAATAATTTTAATAGTAATAATTAAATTCATATTACTAACTTTGATTTTGCAATTAACTTGAAGAAACAAACTCTCTAATCCACACTTTGTAACGACCCGTAAATTTTGACGGTTTTTATAACGTAATTAACTGAATTTTTGTGAAATTTTAAATAATTGAATTTGGAAATAAAAATTTAATATTTGAAATAAGTCTATATAAACATAGTAAATAGTAAATTTTCATCTGATAATATGAAAGTTTATTTTTGTTGTATAATTTTATTTAAATTTAAATCAGTTAACATTTGATGATAATAAAATGTTTTCCAAACCTAAATATCTTTATATAATAAATTTGTAAATTATTTTCTGAGTGAGACGTCATATCTCGTTTCGTCAAATTTGGACTGTTATTTCTCTGTTTATCTTATTTTCGGCGTTTTAGCAGCATTTTCGGTACCGATATCGACTTTTGATAGGATGATCGTATCACCGATATATATGTACCATTCTGTTCATCTTGTCGTGATGATCTCCGCAGTATATTCATTTGTGCATTTCGGAGTCCGGTACGCGGCGAAATCCGCGAAACGGGTAGTTGTATCGATACTCATTTTGAGTTCTAGAATTTTCTGTAACCTTTCAATTCTCAACCGTTTGAAAATCAACGGTCGTTTTCTTTTATTATCTCATAAACTTTTCTTTTCCTGCCATTTCAAAAATATATTTCCGGTGCTTTAAATTTCTATTCGTTTCAAAAAGAAAAACTAAATAAATATATACATTTCTTTACAGCCTGGAACGTGAATCTCCTTCCCTACCAATCCCATTCTCATTCTCTTCATCAAACCCGACAGGCTCTCCCTCTCCCACAGTCCCTCTCTCCTCCACATCGCGCACAGGCAGCCACCGACCCGCCTCCAAGGCACAGCCTTGCAATCCCTACTTGCGGCCGAACACCCCTACCTTGGCCAGATGCCGAGACCACCTCAAAGCAACACCACCGTACCGGCCTGCCACCACACCCTGTGCCTTTAGCCCACCACCACAACTTCGTCCACACCCCGATAGCCTTGCCTCTTTGCTTCATTTTGGGCTGTGTGTATATCATTATATATATATATAAGAATTTGCTTCCCAATTATATATATAAAAGGTAATAATATATAGATTTATATATGCACAGTAAGGTATATAGCTTTACTATCTTTGGGTACTTTTATATTTTAATATTGAGGCATCTCTTCCTTTGTCTGCATATTTATAAAGTAGTCTGCATATGTCTGTTTGAAGAAGCTCACCTATATTTGTCTGTATACGATTTTAATAGCTTATATATTATATCTTTGGATTGATGTGCTAGTATATCTAAAATTTGTATCTACTTATGTTAACATTCTATTTGTTGCATATACTGCTAGTGTTTTGAACGTATAATTATATATAGTTGGTCACATGGTATATGTTATGTTAGATATACATCTGATATGTATATATATGTTTATATAAGAAATACAATCTGTTGATTATATATATACATATAAATATTTATATAAGTTATATATATAAGTTGTTGTTCACAAACATAGGTTTGCATAAGAGTATATATAGGACCTTTATGAGTTTACATATGTATTTTATTATAAACTAAGCTTATTGGAAAAAATTAATAATAATAATAATATAAGTGTGTAAGTTTATATGCTAGTTTTTATATGTATATTTAAGTATATATTGTCGTGAATACTAGCCTACATATAGTTTGACTAACATGTATATATTTGGATATTATCTGCATATGTTCATTTAAATATTGATTCTTAGAAGAAAATTATATATATATATATATATATATATATATATATATATAATAAATATACGTGTTTGGATTTAATATCGATTTTAGAAGAATTTTTTTTAATTTTCCGTCTTTATCAAGCTAATTCTGATTTGTTTCATCGGTTCCATATTATCAGCCTTCTTCGTCGAATCCGTATCCACCTTGCTTTACTTTGAGATTTGTCGTTTGAATTAGTCGATTTTCGGGTTCGTAATTCAATTCGTAGCTTGTCGCGTTGTCTATCTTCTCTATCCTCGAAAGGTGAGAAATCACCCACGATTAAAATTCTTATATTTATTAAATTTGATTTCAATTGAAACGATAATTGAAATATGCTGCAAAATTTGAACTGTTAATTTTATAATTGCTATATATGATATGCTATTATCTGTAACTGTTCACCTGTGAGATATGACACTATATCCTGTTGTTTATATTTTATTTTATTTATCACTGATGATATATGCCTGTTGTTATTACTGTTCTCACTCTGCAAGTTCCATGTTCCCTATGGGTTGAAATGATACATACCCGAATGATTTTGTAGAATAGGAAGAAATTGTTATGGGTTTAAATGATAAACCCAAGCGATTTTCATTGACTTTGAATTTGGGATTGCGGGTTGAAATGATATATACCCGTATATATTTAACTTGCGGATTGAAATGATAAATATCCGTATCACTTGACCATTGGATAGATAATTATATACGGACACCGTTGGTCTATATATATATTTTGAAAATGATTTCCAAGGTTTTGAAAAGAAACATATGGTTTAATGAATATTGATTTTAAGATGTTATATATATATATATATGTTATTGTATAAAGGTTTAAATTTTTGATTTTAAAATTTTATGTTTTGGAAATTTTAAAGTTTTAAGTTAGTTTTAAGATTATAAATTTTAAGGTTTTACTTGTAATTTTACTATTTTGAAAATATATAAAATAAGTTTTAATATAATATAAATTTAATAATAAGATCTCATTTAATATAATTTAATATAATTAGTTTTTAATATGTTTAAGAATTTATTTAAATTTATATTAATATTTTAAAAATAGATTTTTCTTAACTTTAATAATAAAGGTTGGAAAGATGAATTAATGTTGACTTGGAATTTAAATTTTTTAACAATTGAATTTAAATAAGGATTTATTTGAACTTATTGATTTTGAGATTTGAAAATTTTGATTTATAACTTGATTCGAAAAAAAGTGATTAAATGAACATTCTCAATTTTAAATAAAATTGAGATTGAATATTTAATATTGATTTAGATATATAAATTGGGATTAAAATAAATTGTTGCTAAAATGGTTAAGTGAATATTTTCCAATTTGAATAAAAATTAAAGTTAAATGTTGAAATATAAATAAATTTATATATTGTAAATGTTTGAATATTAAAACTTGAATCTTTGAACTTTAAATTGAAATGGTTAAACTGGAATTGATTCAAATTGAATTTTGGAATTTAAGATGATTTAAATCGATTTGCGAAATTGGAGGAACTAATTTTATTTTATAAAGTATTTTATTATATATATAAACTATTTTAATTTATAAAGTATTTTAATATATATACTATTTTCAACATCTAAACTGTTTAGGTGGAAAGTGTTATGATTTCAAAGTGTTATGATTTCAAAAGTGTTATGATTTCCAAAGTGTTATGATTCCAAAGTGCTATGATTTCAAAAATGTTATATTAAATTGTTACAATTTTGGAAATGAATATTATTTAAAGTGAGTAATGATGTCGAATTGATATGGTTTTGAAATGATATGGTATTTGGCTTTGAAGTATGAACTATTTGAAATGAAACGACCACGGTGTTATAATAACGTTTGGTTGTTAAAGAGACCGGGATCAGATATTGTCATACTATCTGCCAATGCCGAAAACCACTTTAACAATTGTGTACGTGGTGGAGATTCCAGAATGAAGTAGGATGGTTTGGTGACGATTCATACGTAGCCCTGACTCCCGTGAGTCATCTTGATGCGGTTAAAACAGGAGCCACGCCGGGCCAAGTGAGAAAATTCCTCCTATCGGACACATTTCTTCGATACCATTCTATTGCTTTTGTGATTTGATTGGGTGCACCCTTTGATTTAGGAGTGTGTCACGAGGTAGGCGGTAGTAGCTGCTATGCGTTACCCCCAGTCCGGATACGCAAACGGTATGTCTACCCTAGCATTGCCTCGAGTGCCTTGTTGCATGCCCTATCGCGCCTTCTACGAGTTTGTTTTGTGTCGTACCTATGGAGTGCTCCCTGATAGCCCACTTGCGGGTGGAGTTTACAGTATTTGTATATACTACGACATTATAAAAATGTGTTAAGGGGGATATGGGTAACACCTTAATGCTATTTTAATAGTTTACTTTACTATAGACATATTATAATAACGTATATTACTACATAGTAGATAGTTCCACGGATCCTTAGAGGATGGAAATCCCAAACATCCTTTAAGTTACTTGTATTTCAGTTGACATTTCACTTGAGTTGAATTTATTAATATAAGAATGTTAATCTTGAATCGAGTGTTTTGTGTTTTGCTTTACGCTCGGGTCAGACTGAGTGTCACAGCATTTGAGACTTACCTTTGGAGTTGGAGCTTCACTTGGAGATCCATCTGTATCTATTCAGCTTTCAACTATCCAGTTGTTTGTTCAGACTTGTCATCTGTTGTATTCGAGACTACATTGTATTTGAGATATTCTGTTGTATTTTATTTCTGATGTTTTATAGTAGCTTCATGAACTACTATTTATCTATTCCGGTGCTTATTATTGTAATACTATATGTCTGTGATTCTATGATTGATTTTATTTACCGTATATGCTGAGTTTTGCCAAATATAAATTAACAATCTAATATTTTGAGCAATTCAAGTCTGACATGTGCGGATGTGAATGGTTCGTAATACCGGGTCGTTACACACTTCGTTTGAAATTTCAGGTTAAGGGAAGTGATGACATGGAGCGTTCAGTTTCAATTTCCAAGAAAGGGAAAAAGACATGTGTGCATGTTGCATAACTTAGTAGCCACTTTCACACATTCCAAAGTTGGCGATGCTTTACTGTCATTAAATTTTAGTTTTACTCCACATTTTTATTTAACTAGTAGTCGTTATTTTAGTTAGGATCGGTACATTGTTGTATGAAGTATTATTTCTTAGATTCACTATTGTAATGAACTACTATTACCAGTAGTATGCCCGAAGAGTATGTTATGCATTTCGTAATGCATTTTTACCTTTCCCTCACTTTTTTAATTTACTAGACTGAAGTGGTATTAATTACAGTTATTTTTATATGGTTTCGTAATTTTTTCCAAGCACTTTGAGTTTGAAAATTAAAACCATGCAACCCATAGTCAATAATTAACGTAAAATTGATTAATTGAGACTTTACAACTTTTGTACACATTTTACTCTTTGAAAATAAATACGCTTTTCATTATAAAGCATTGCATTATTATTTGTCTCCCAACATTAGACAAATAAACAGGTGGTAATAGACTGCTTTTAAAAAATGCACAAAACAAGGGCTATTACTTTGCAATGGAAGCCCATGAAGGTATAATACTAAACTATACATGTTACTTATACTTACATAAGTGCTTCCAGTTACCAACTATTATAGACTTACCTCTTTGTATACAGTTGTTTTCTTTCATGACTTCTAACCATGGCTAAAACATCATGGCCATAAATATTTTACATCAGACAATAACTTGAATGATCTTAGCTGCTTTGATGTGTAGAAAACGTACATGTCATGTAAACACATTACTGCAATTAACGTTTAATCTTGGTACCCAGTGTAAACTATGCATGAGAACTAGGTTGTGGCAATATTTTTTAGACCACTTCTCTTCTACTCTCTACCACAAATGTTGACTATTTCAAGTGTACTGACAGGTTAAAATATATTCAACATATTGTTGAAACAGAGAGGATAAAAAGCGTTACAAGGGGCTAGTGAAGATACATTGAAGATGGAATTTTAAGAGTTATGCTATAATCTACCTCTTTTTAGTATGTACTCAATTAATCCTGTACTAATGTATGGGTAATAATGTGAGGTTTATCCATGTCGTGTGTATATTTTGTCCTCAAACATTAATTTCATCTATTATCGCCTTTGCAATTCAATAATATTTTGCATAAATTTATTTTATTTTCTTCTCTAAGCTACGCCCATGTGTTTTGGCATTATCATACATTATAATTACTGCATGATATGTTTAAATCCAAGGTTGTAGTAATTCAACGAGTACCAGAACTACTTTACAAATAATATTTTACAAATAATTAAATTGTTTTACAACATATATAATACATTCATGTGCGTAGCATGAGTTCGCACTCGTGTAATAAAAAAATAGATTCCATCTACATACATCATAAGGTACACAGTCTCTATATATACATAAAGTGTCGTGCAATATAAACAGTATGTGTAAAACAAACGAGCAACATATAATAACATATCCATAGTCTCCATCTTCAAAAATCACACCATCATGATTATTTCCTTCACCTAGAGTGTATGAGAAGGGGGTCAGACACATGTCTTGTGAATAAAAATACTACTAAGTATATACTGTTAAATAGTTTCATAAACATCATATGAAACAAATACTTACATCAACATGTCTCACCTGCATGCACGGAGTTAGTCCATCATAATAAACATGATTTGATGACCAATATTATACATATTAATATTTAATGTGTACTAGAGTTAGATAAACCTAGACTAACTTGTCTACAGACAATAGAGGAAACAGAATAGAGTTAGTTAAACACATACTAACCTAATGATAAATGAGAGAGTTAGTTAAACAGAGACTGATCTAACGATATACATAAGAGTTAGTTAAAGGGAGACTAACTCTAGGATATAGTTAAACGTAAACTATTCCCATAAACATAAACAAGAGTAAGAGTTAGATGATCATAGTCTAACCTGCATATACGTAAAGGATAGGTAAACATAGCCTGATTCCTTTACACATGTTTTATCTACTCATCAAAATTGCACAATCAATAGAGTACATATCTACATGTTAAATACTCCCAAACATCACTAAAAACCCAACACGTTATTTAATAACTATTTCGTATAGGTCTGGCTAGAGTGAAATCACTCCAGCCGTGGTCTAGGTTTAACCTAGCAGATAAAATAGTGCACTGATGCATCGGTCTATAAGCACCGATCCATCAGCCATCGTATAACTTTCTACAAAACAATTCCAGATTTCGTTCTTTTCTTCCCTAATTCGATTTCTACTCCATAACTACTATTTTAATGCTCCACATTTCAAATAAATATCATGCTTCACCTTCCTAACCTTATGTATATCATATATCATCAATATAATTATTTTAATTCCTTAATTATCATACTCTAAATGTTATATTCGGTTTCAATTGCATAAACAGTATGAACAAAATCTAAACCCCATCCAATTATTATTAGCATCATTAATTCTATGATTATTTCAGTATTAATTTCCTAACTTATGTTTCCTAAATTTTCTATTTAATGGACCTAAATAGTAATCATACAACATAAACTAATCCCACGCAATCAATATATCAGCAGTAATGATTTCCACTCACTGAATTGTGTTGCAAGGCCCTAGAACCCATCAATTTTACCCAAAGCCTTCACTGTCCAAAATTGCAATTCTTCCAGTATTTCTGAATCCATAAACGAATGATATCTTTGCTAGCCCTTGCTACTCTTCAATTTGACATAAAAATCTAAGGGTTTTCATTTAGATTTTGGAAGCAGAGAAGAGATGGCAGAGAAAGGGATAAGAGACGTTGGGAGGAGAAGTTAGAAAACTGAAATGTACGTAAATTTAAATCTTCTTCATCAACCCATTATATAAGTTTATGAACCATCCTTTCAACCTAATAGGCTTAGGCCCTTTTAAATAATTTAATACCCGCATCTTAAAATCCACATAACTTCTTCATACGGACTCCGATCCAGACAAACCAATATATCAACCTGACTAAAAAATAAGGTCTATACAACTGTAAAACAGTCATCATTTATTTCTAATGTTTCTAAACTACTGTTTTTCCCCTAGTATTAAAATATACATCTAAATTCTACGGAGTATTACATTCTCCCCCCTAAAATGAATTTCATCCTAGAATTCTGAACACGATTCTTTCTCACATATTAATGTATCATATATACTATATAAACACACACACTTTCCCAGAGCACGGCATTCCTTCTTTATATGACCCGTCTGATTGCAGTTATAACAGATTATTTTCAAAACTTTAACCCTATAATCCTTCAACTCATGCCCTTACATATTGCATCTTTCACATCCCATGTCTTGCTTACCACCTAGTCCACTCGAACCTCCAAAATCCATACGCTTGCTTAGATTGACATTCTTTGTTGGCTTCCTTTAGAAATTTCTAGTATAGTGGTATTTAATAGTGTCGCCTCATCTAAACTCTCAAAAGTCATTCCCGTAGGAATCTGACAGAGTGCTAACTCTCTAAGTGGCAAACTCAACCCTTTCACATGTTAGTCCTTGAGATGATGGTTTCGATGACAACAACCTTAGAATAAGATTATAAAATATAAATACTAACATTATAGTTTAGATATATATGTATTTGCAGGATTTAACCATGCAGGTACAAAGAATGAAGACTGTACAGTATAGAGATTCAAGATATCAAGATTGAAGACTCATGAGTATCAAGATTATCAAGAGTTCAAGATTTCAAGATAAGTATTGAGTCTAGAATTATGTTAAAACTTCATAATAGCACTGAAATCTTCATTCCATTTTTCTTTTGGGATGGAACCCATTTCTACCTTTTTAGTGGCTTACAAACCCATGATAAGTAGCTTACAAACCCACGACAAGTGGCTTACAAACCCACGAACATGCTGGTTTTGTACAAGTTCTCGAGTCCTGATATGATGAGATTTTCTGCAGGAAGAAGCTTGCAAAACTATTTCAAAATGATTTTCAAAACTACTTCAGAATGATTTTCAAAACTGCTTTTCAAAATGTTTTAGCCTTAAAAATTATATTTTCAAATGATTTTCAAAAAGATGTTTTTAGCCTTAAAATATTCTTTGTTTTTGTTTTTAAATAAACTCTTGTTTTAAACTTCGTTTGTTTTAAACTATCTTTTAATTATAATATATTTATACTTAGATTTAAATATAAAATTATAGTAAAATTCTATATATATTATTCTCTATATTGATCTATGTATTTTATCTATAGTCAAGTATATTTATAAAGTTTAAATAGTTTTTAATATAAGATAAAGGTTATTTTCAAAGAAAATCAAATCATCAAAAAATGCTTTGGGATGTCGACATGCCCTAGTACCCCATGTCGACATAGTGACAGTTAGATTCAAAAATTTGAATTTCAAAAGAAGTGTCTATTCGCCATAACCTTTCACGAATGGACATGGCTGTTGTTCTTCTATAAATAGGGGTTAGTTTCAACGAATTTTTATACAGATTTTCTGGTTTTTCACTTCTCTTCTTCTTCTTCCATATTTTCTTATTCAAAATCCTATCATCACTCTACCGAAATCAACATTGAATCTAACTAGATCATCTTTGGTTTGATTCTCTATCACTATCTCAACAAGATCCCAGTGCTATTCAGAGTTATAGGCTTCTGTAATCTATCTAGCGAGAAAAGGTGTGATTGTAGCCTTGGAAATCAATCAAGCGAGAAAAGGTGTGATTATAGCCTTAGAAATCAATTGGGTGAACTAGTTGCCCCGGAAATCAAGTATCTCTACCCAGAGGATTGTGATTCTGGAGGGTGTACCTCGTAGTCTTGAAACCGAGGGTGTAATTGTTGAATTGCTTTTGAAAGGAAATCCATACTTAGTTGTGCAGGACTGGATGTAGGGTAACTCCGAACCAGTATAAAATCCGGTGTGTTCTTTCCTTTACTGCTTTTATTTTATTTCTGCATCTGTGTTTGTTTCTATGATTATATCTGTGTCTGAATATTGCATACATTTGTGTTCAAATTAACATAATCTCAAAAAGATTTAGTAATTTCTTAAAAACACTATTCACCCCCCCCTCTAGTGTTATTCCTAGCCTTAAGATCCGTAATCTGCATTCCTCACATTTGGTATCAGAGCAAGGTTTTCAAAAGTTTCATAATCTGATTTTTGAAAAAGTTTTTTTAAAAAAATGGCTATATTTAAGAAATTTGTTAATGCATGTTTAGAAATATTCAGATCATCATTGTCTCTTGAGTCTGCATATAATCAATATTCAAATACAAGTTGTCTACTAAGATTGTTTGATGTGCAGGAATCATGCTTTATGGGAGTTGAGGAATTAATCCAGAACAAATAAATTGTGCAGATCAAAAAGAACAAATGGATACTTGATAGTGGATGTTCTAGAACACATGACCGGGAATTCAGATATGCTGAATGATATAATATACAAAGACGGAGGACTGGTTAACTTTGAAGATAATTCAAAAGGTTATGTGATCGGCATCGGCAAAGTCGGTAACTCTGAAACTCCTATTATTACTAATGTTTTGCTAGTTAATAATCTGAAACACAATCTGCTAAGTATAAGTCAACTATGCGATAAAGGATATAAAATTAAATTTGAAAAAGATAAGTGTCACATTAAAGATAATAATTCAACCATAATATTTGAGGGAATTAGGAAAAAGAATATTTATATTCTTAGTATGAAAATTTCAAATGATAACTTGTGTCTTTTGGCAAATGCAAGTGACCCTTGGATTTAGCATAAGAGATTTGGGCATTTGAATTTCAAACTCTTATCTAGACTGTCAAAACATGATCTAGTAAGAGGTCTCCCTAAAATGAATTTTAAAGTAGATAGTCTATGTGATGCATGTCAACTAGGAAAACTTAGAAAAAACTCCTTTAAATTAAAAGATATGATTTTGTGACATCCCGGAATTTCTGGCAATATCGATTTAATAATCTGCATTGAAAATTAAATTGATTTGATAATATTTGTTAATAAGATTTGAATTGATTTAATAATCTTCTTTTAATAAATATTTAACTGATAATTTATCTTTTAAAAAGCTAATAAATTGTTTTCTATTTATAATGTATATATTGTAAATAGAAATCTTTGGTTTGAATTTAATAAATAAATGAATCTTGTTTTCAAATTCTAATATATTTTTGGTAATTTGGAAATTATGATTTGATTTAAAATATATAGTTTTAAATTATTTAAGATAAATGATTAAATTTATCTCTTAGCTTAAGTTTAAGGTTAATTAAAAGGCTTGTTTTAAAATATGGTTTAATAAATATGAGATATTAATTCATTTAATGATGATAGGGATTTATGATCTCTTTTATAAATTATTTAAAATTTGACAAATTATTATTTTCAAATAACATTATTAATGTATTGTTTTATATATGAATATAAATAGATTTTAAAATAAAAGTGTTATTTTCAAATATAATATGTTGTTATATATGTATATATATAACTTGATTTTTTTGATTTTCTCTAAAAAAATAAGTAATTCATAAGAATAAAGTTTTAACTAAAAAAATAAAATATGAATATAAAGTAAAATACATTAGATAAATTCTAACATCTTGTTAAGTTTAGAAACTTATTTATATTACAATACAAAGCATAAAACATTTAGATAATTCTGGAAAAAAAACATATGGCTGCAAGGCATAAGGGAAAGAAATAAATACATTCATGTTGCAAGCAGATAAGTGAACACTTGAGAATTTTTGTAAACATATGTTTGCAATGCAAGGCTGTAAGATAAAAGAAAAGATATCTTCATGATATTTGTACAGGAAGTAAAACAATTATGTACACTTGAAAGAATAAAGCAAAATATATACAACCATAAGTACATACGAAATGAAATAAAGTATAAGTTGTAGACATGGAGGACAAGGCATTAAATGTTAATATCTCTAGTACATTGTGTAGATCATTTCAGCCTCTAAAAGAAATAAAATCTCTGACCAATATTAATAAAATCTTGTACCAATGAAGTAAATAGCCTGTAAACTCTTTTCTTTATCAATCTTCTGTATCTCATTCTCGTTTATAAAAGAAACTTAGCATTTTCCAGTTTTAAAGTTTTCAAAGACATTAACTACTGAAGCTTTACAATAATTCATCTATACACAAACATGAAGATCAAAGAAAGATTTTTTGCTAACAGTTTCACAAGTCTGTTTCAAAATAAAGGCTGCTTTGTTCATTTCTGAAACAAGGTGAGTAACACTTTTTCTTAAAAAACTTAAGTATGATTCTGGTTGCTTGATCATCTCTGGAAATAAATGTTGTGTGTATATTTATAAGTACATTTCTGTGAATAGTTGAATGTAAATGTATGCATGCATGTTTATTGAGATATCTCTGTTCTTTGTTTTCAAGACCCAGATTTGCAAACAAATCATTATCTTTTGATCTAATAACTGTTAGGGCTTGGAATATAAACAAAAGTTGTTTGATTTAGCATAGATAAATGTTTAAAATTATATTTAATTTAAAAATATAGAGGACTGTCTCTGAAAATATCCTGGAAGTTAAAATGACTGAGCAAAATTTAAATAAGTTAAAAACCCAAACTTGGTAATTCATAAATTCAAGATTTTAAATTGAATATATAAACTAAAACATGATTTTTAACACTAAAATCATAAGTTTTAGATTGGGGATGAGTGTGCAGTTCTGGGTAGAACTGAAAATGGTCATTTGGGATTTTCTGGTGATCTAAGTGGTCGGGGTGGACGGGGTTCTCATTGGAGGAAGACAGATGATCGGAGAGTAGGGGAAAAATATCAGGTAAGCGGTCAAGGGATGGTGGCGATGGTGGTTGACCTTTGAAGTTTGTAGCCCTAGTTTTAAGGTTGATCGGAAATGTTTCCATCACGAATTCTTTGGTGGTTCGAGTTCCACCGGGCTTTGGGATTTGGAAGTTGGGATGTTGGCGAGGTGGTGGCCGGAGGGTCAGGCTTTCAGATGATCGAAGAGGGGAGCACGAGATCTGTTCCAGGCTTTAGTAGTTGTTCCAGTTTTGGTTTTTAAACTCGAATTTGATTTCGAGTTTATAACTTCGACGTGATGATCGGATTCTGGTGAGAGGGTGGTCACCGTCTTGCTCGATGGTGTGGTGTTGACCGGAGATGGTCGGAGGGACTGTGCATGTGCATAGTGCATATCTAGGTTTGTTGAAGATGTTTGAGCAGGAATGGGTTCTGTTTTTTTTTACTCGAGTCGAATGGTGAGTTGCTCGAAGTATTTTGGGGTTTGGCTCGAAGCATTTTAGGGGTGGCTCGGGGAATGTGTAGTTACAGGTTTTCTTTAAACCTGTCTGTTTAAAATGTAATAATGGTTTAAAATTTGTAAATAAAGATTTAAACAATGTTTTAATTCTAAGTTTAAATCTGGATTCAAAATCTAAATTTGCATCCTAGCTTTGAAATGAAATAAAGTTTTGGAAATGAATGGTTACAAGTTTTAAAATCTGTCAGCTTTTTAAAATTTAGAAATGAATAGGTAAATGTAAAACAAAGATTTAAACTAAGTTTTAAATCAGTTTTTAAGTATGATTGCAAAATTTAAAATGGAATGTAAGGGTAAGTTTAAAGGTAAATTGTTTTTAAAATGTTTGTTGATGATAATTCAATCATAAGTAAGAGTAATGTTTATCTTAAAGTTAATTAGGATTTAATGATTTACGATTCATTTAAATTATTAAGTTAATTAAAATGGATTAATAAATTTAATTAATAATTGGATTAATTAAGTAATTATGAGTTTAAACCAATTAATTAAGGTTTAAGTTAATTATTAATTAAGAAAAATTAATTTGAAATTAAAGATCATTAATTTGAGAAGATTAGATTTTTAATTAATGATTAGGAATTAATTAATCAAGTAATTAAAAGTTAATTAAGTTACAGTTAAAAACTTAAATTAATTAAATAATTAGTGGTTAATTAATTGGTTATTAAGGATAAATCAATTTGTAATTAATATTGATTAATCTAAGTTTAATTTCTTAACGGAAGAAATTAAGAATTGTAAATAGTTAATGAAGGTCATTAACTTAAGATTATTTAATAATTAATGAATTAATGTGATTAATTTTAATAATTAATTAGATAAATTAATTAAAGATAAACATTTGTGAAAATGTTTAAGTGTAATTACTAAATGGAAGTAATTAAGGAATTTATTACTTAATATAATTAATTGAGTTTAATTTGATTTGTTTAAGTTAATTAATTAAGTTTAATTAATTTAAATTAATTATTGGATGATTTGATAAGTATAATTACTTAAATGTAATCAATATAGCATAATTACTTAGTAAAGTAATTAATGGGTAATTACAGGATGTAATTGATTAAAGAATGGAAGTAATTCGAGTTTAATTACTTTGTGAAATTAATCAAGGGATTAATTAAGATAATTAATTAAGGGGTAATTAATTTATAATGATGAAGTAATTAAGGGTGGTTAATTACTAAATGGGATTAATCAAGAGTGATTAATAAATGTTGGTAAATTAAAGATTAATTACTTAATGTAATTAATTTTAATAGAATAATTAGTTAAAAATGTAATTAGGGATCATTAAATTATATAATTAATGATGAAATTAAGGATTGATTAATTTAGATTAATTAATCAATAATAAGTGATTTTGAGTAATTAATTAATATAATTAATTAAGGATTAATGTAATTAATTATAGTTAATTAATTAATAGAGTAATTAAAGATTAATTACTGTATTTGGGTAAGGATAATTAATTTGTGAAATTAATTAAAGGATAATTTCTTAAATGTAATTAAAGGTTAGTTAATGAAAGATGATTAATTAAGATGGAAATTAGAGAATAATCAATTAATTGATTTGTAATTAATTAATGGTTATGTAAGCAAGATTTATAATGATGAAGTAATTAATTTAATTTACTTTAAATTAATTAGAGATAAGTAATTAATTTAATTCATTTTAAATTAATTATAAATAATGTGTTTATGAATCCTTGTTTATATATGGATGGATGATACTGATTTCCTTGAATGGTTTGAAATCTCATATATGAGATAAATAATGTTGTGTGATATGGATGCTTTGGTTGAAGTGAATTATCTGCTATAATGATAATGTAGATTATCTATCTGTGATATTGTGAATTATCTATCTGTGGGTATATGGATAATGAATTGAATTGTTTTAACTTTAAAACAACTTGGCCTTAAAAGATACGGTTTGGATTTCGATGAGACCGGGATCGGGTTTCCAGATTTGGATATCTGAAAACCACATCGATCCAAATTAACGATAGGTCGTGAATCTCAAATGAAGATGAAGATTCAGAGTGCAAGGGTTATTGTCGTTAACTCTGAGGGTGATTCTAAAATGAGTGTAACGAGATAATGCCTTCGGTTTCGTTCGAACCCGGAACGAACTTGTATAGATTGAATGCTTTCAGAACATCGTCAAGTGGACGATGAGCATTCTAAGTGATGAGTTCTGATAAGGTAATCATAGCCTCAAGTCTCATCAACCGAGAATGGCTAAAACAGGGGAGGTGCAGCAAGGTTAGTGGGTAGCACCCAAGTAGGACAAGATTACCCCTGTCTAGATGTCCCTTATTATTTCGGCTTAGTGTGCGGTTGGTCATGACAACCGTGGGGTGTCTTGTGCGGGAATTATCCAGTAAGGGATGTTCCGGCCTTGTGTTGCAGGGGATTGGGAGTAATCCTCGGTACGGTGATCTAGGCCACGTACTGTGACGGGCGGTACCCTGGTAGCCCTGCCATTGTATGGAATCCAATCTCCAATAAGTGCCATCGGATTTGATTGTATTACCCACATGTTGGCTAGTATGCTGGAATTTAATAGATGTAACAATTTCAGCTATTTCTTATTTACTTGACAACCCTAAACCTATTATAATATCACTGAATTTCCTATCAAATGTTTGGTTAGCGTAAGGTAAAAACTTTTTCATGTTTATGTGTGGGAAGTCTTACGTGATACCGTTTGTTTTCAAAGGCTTTTCAAAGTTAAGCAACTTTAACCTGTTACTCATACCAGACCCATGTCTGACCCGGAGTTTATTTCTGTTTTTCTTAAACTCTCGGGTACTCAAATTTTTACGAGTAGCCAAGGGATTCATGTTAACTTTGACGAATTGTGGAGGAGCAATGAAGCAGGAGGCTTCAGCGTTGTAGATATATATAGTGTTCCGTTGTGTTGGTATCTCTGTGTTATATTTGAGTTGTATCGAGTTGTATTAACTAGTTAGGTGTTTATAACTGTCTAGTCTGTGATGTATTATCTGTGTAACTCTGATTGATGTTGTATATTATGTAATATTTATGTGATTAATATAATTTATTCGTTCTGCTGTTGAGATTCTGATGTTGTTTCTTCTTTCTTCTTTATCTTTTCTATTTCTCACCCCTTTCTTTCTTAAAGATGATGCGGCTTTTTGGTCGTAGAAAGTTGAGTCGTTTCAGATTTCTACTTCGAAACCTCTTGAATTACTTCATATTGATCTATTTGGTCCATCTCAAATTCTATCAATAAATAATAGTAAATATGTTTTTGTAATTGTAGATGATTATTCTAGATTTACATGGACAATATTTTTGAAACATAAAAGTGATACTTTTGAATATTTTAAGAATTTTTCAAAAAGGATTCAAAATCAACTTTCTCAAAAAATTATAATCATCTGTAGATCACGGTGGTGAATTTGAAAATGAAAAGTTTGATGAATTCTATAATAAAAAGGGAATAATTCACAATTTTTCATTTCCAAGAACTCCACAACAAAACGGAGTAGTAGAACGTAAAAATAGGACGATTCAAGAGTGTGCGAGAACTATGCTTTCTGATAGTAATTTACCAAAGTACTTTTGGGCAGAAGCAGTTGCTACCGCCTGTTATATTTTAAATAGAATTTTAATTAGACCTTTAACTGATAAGACATCTTATGAACTTATTTACTCAAAGAAACCTAAGGTATCTTATTTTAGAATTTTTGGAAGTAAATGTTTTATTTTAAATACAAAAGATAACTTAGATAAATTTGATCCTAAATCCGACAAAGGTATCTTTATCGGATACTCTAATAGAAGTAAAGCATACAGAGTATTTAATTTAAGAACTAATACCATCGAAGAAACAATGCATGTTTCATTTGATGAAAATTTCAAAATTTTTGAAGAAATAAATGATGAAGAGGATTTAATCACTCAAAACCAAGAGTCAACTGAAATTAATAATGAATTAAATCATCCTAATAAAATGATTAAACTTTTAAAAGATCACTTTATAGAAAATATACTTGGATATATGCAATCTGTTGTTAAAACTAGTAACCAACTAAGTCAAATGAGTAATGTAGCTTTTATATCAACTATTGAACCCAAAAATCCAGAAGAAGCATCAACTGATGATTCAAGGATTTTGGCTATGCAAGAAGAATTAAATCAATTCACTAGAAATGATGTTAGGGTACTTGTTCCTAGACTTGAAAATAAAACAATAATTGGAACTAAACGGGTTGATAAAAATAAAATGAATGACCAAGGAGAGGTTGTTAGAAATAAAGCCCGGTTAGTCGCTCAAGGTTATTGTCAAGAAGAAGGAATAGATTTTGATGAAACTTTTGCCCCCGTAGCAAGATTAGAAGCCATTAGGATTTTACTTGCTTTCGCAAATCATAATAATTTCAAATTATTTCAAATGGATGTTAAAAGTGCATTTTTAAATGGTTTTGTAAAAGAAGAAGTATTTGTTGAACAACCACCACTTTTTGAAAATGATAAATTTCCAAATCATGTTTACAAACTTAAGAAAGCTCTATATGGTCTAAAGCAAGCTCCTAGAGCCTGGTATGATAGACTAATATCTTACTTGTTACAATCAAATTTTGAAATAGGTAAAGTAGATAATACGTTTTTTATTAAAAAAAATAAAAATGATATTCAACTAGTACAAGTCTACGTAGATGATATCATTTTTGGATCAACTAATTTTGAAATGAATAAAGAATTTTCTGAAATAATGACAAAAGAGTTTGAGATGAGTCATATGGGTGAATTAAACTTCTTTTTAGGTTTACAAATAAAACAATTAGATAATGGTATTTTTTAGTCAAGAAAAATATGCTAAAGACCTAGTTAATAAATTTGGTTTGACTACTGCGAGTGAAAAACAAACTCCCATGGCAACCAATGAGTACCTTAGTAAAGAAGATCTCTCGAAAGATGTAGATCAAAAATTATATAGAGGAATGATTGGATCACTACTCTATATCACTGCGAGTAGCCTTATATCATGCATAGTGTCTATCTCTGTGCAAGGTATCAATCCCAACCTAAAGAAACTCACTTAAAAGCTGTAAAACGTATTATAAGATATGTTAAACACACCTTTGATTATGGCTTATTTTATCCTAAAAATGATTCGTTTGACTTAATATCTTACTGTGATGCTGATTATGCTGGTTGTAAATCAGACCGAAAAAGTACAAGTGGAACTTGTCACTTTTTAGGGCATTCTCTGATTTCCTGGTTTAGTAAAAAGCAAAACACAGTTTCTCTATCAACAACTGAAACAGAGTTTATTTCTGCTGCTTTGGCTTGTTCTCAAGTAATATATATGCAACAAACTTTAAAAGATTTTGGTTTAAATATCTCAAAATCACCAATTTATTGTGATAATACTAGTGATTTATTGTGATAATACTAGTGCAATAAATTTATCCAAAAATACTACTCAACATGCTCGACCTAAACATATTGATATCAGACACCATTTTCTCAGAGATAGTATAAGTAGAGAAGTAATTACTCTCGACTATATCAATTCTGAAAATCAAATTGCTGATATTTTAACAAAACCCTTAAATGAATCTACATTTACTAAATTAAGAAGAGAATTAGGTATTTGTTCATTAACTGAAATATAAAATATAAATAACAAAGTATAATTAAAAATTAAATCAAAATAAATCAAATAGTAAAAATATTGAGAACCATGTCGACATCCCCCTATACCCATGTCGACATATAATGTTTTTAAAATTTTAAAATTTTTTCCCACCAAAATCAAATAATTAGTTATATATTCTTCTTATTTTCGAAATTTTCTTCATTCTCTCTGTTCTCTTTTTGTTCTATCTTCTGAAATCAATTTATCAATGGCCTCCTCTTCCAAATCAAACATAAAATCAACTTTTTCGTTCCCTTCTCCTACCTCTGGTCCGTTCCAACGTACTACGCTCGCCCGAATGACAAAAATGGAGGATTCTCTGAAGGATGCAATTCAATTTATGACTAAAATTCAAATAGTGCAACTCCGAATGGCAAAAGAACAGGAAAGGCAAGGGAAAATCCTTAGAAATTTGCAAAAATTTCTAATGGACAATCATGCTAATCCGATCTTGATTGACGAGGACTCTTCAGGAGATCATGAACAAGAGGAAAGTGTAGAAGAAGAAGAAGAACCAATGGAAGAAGAGCATGCGGAAGACAATGACAAAGTCATTTGCGTTGGCGAAGTATGTTTTGACAAGGACGGAAACTTGGTTGAACAACGTGGAAATTTCTGTTTCCATTATCCAAATTGTTCGATCCATAGATCTCTAATTGTCAAAGATACTCTGTAGTTTCTTCTCTTTCGTTTTCATCGTTTTGTGTATGCTTGTCACGTTTTACGAAAATGTAAATTTAAACAAATATATAATTAATAAATGTTGTGTGTTCTTATATATGATTCCTATATATGTTATATATATAAGTATTATATAGATACTTGGTTAGGAATGTTAGTAGTTTAGGACTAAGTTCTAGGTTTACAAGTAAGTATTGATTATCTATGATAACACTATCATTGTAATCATATAGGGTATTAGACTAAGAGTTATATAGTTTGGAGTTAGTTTGTTTTTGTTGATGACAAAGGGGAAGAAGTATAAAATAGGGCAGTTAGGCATAGATTAAGGGGGAGTTATTAGTTTTAGGGGGAGTCAATAGGATATAAGTAATATTTTATAAACAAAGGTTGTCATCATCCAAAAGGGGGATATTGTTAGTCCTTGAGATGATGGTTTTGATGACAACAACCTTAGAATAAGATTATAAAATATAAATACTAACATTATAGTTTAGATATATATATATATGCAGGATTTAACCATGCAGGTACAAAGAATGAAGACTGTACAGTATAGAGATTCAAGATATCAAGATTGAAGACTCATGAGTATCAAGATTATCAAGAGTTCAAGATTTCAAGATAAGTATTGAGTCTAGAATTATGTTAAAACTTCATAATAGCACTGAAATCTTCACTCCATTTTTCTTTTGGGATGGAACCCATTTCTACCTTTTTAGTGGCTTACAAACCCACGACAAGTAGCTTACAAACCTACGACAAGTGGTTTACAAACCCACGAATATCTTGGTTTTGTACAAGTTCTCGAGTCCTGATATGATGAGATATTCTGCAAGAAGAAGCTTGCAAAACTATTTCAAAATGATTTTCAAAACTACTTCAGAATGATTTTCAAAACTGCTTTTTAAAATGTTTTAGCCTTAAAAATTATATTTTCAAATGATTTTCAAAAAGATGTTTTTAGCCTTAAAATATTCTTTGTTTTTGTTTTTAAATAAACTCTTGTTTTAAACTTCATTTTTTTAAACTATCTTTTAATTATAATATATTTATACTTAGATTTAAATATAAAATTATAGTAAAATTTTATATATATTATTCTCTATATTGATCTATGTATTTTATCTATAGTCAAGTATATTTATAAAGTTTAAATAGTTTTTAATATAAGATAAAGGTTATTTTCAAAGAAAATCAAATCATCAAAAAATGCTTTGGGATGTCGACATGCCCTAATACCCCATGTTGACATAGTGACAGTTAGATTCAAAAATTTGAATTTCAAAAGAAGTGTCTATTCGCCATAACCTTTCACGAATGGACATGGTTGTTGTTCTTCTATAAATAGGGGTTAGTTTCAACGAATTTTTATACATATTTTCTGGTTTTTCACTTCTCTTCTTCTTCCATATTTTCTTATTCAAAATCCTATCATCACTCTGCCGAAATTAACATTGAATCTAACTAGATCATCTCTGGTTTGATTCTCTATCACTATCTCAACAAGATCCCAGTGCTATTCAGAGTTATAGGCTTCTTTGTAATCTATCTAGCGAGAAAAGGTGTGATTGTAGCCTTGGAAATCAATCAAGCGAGAAAAGGTGTGATATTGTAGCCTTGGAAATCAATTGGGTGAACTTGTTGCCTCGGAAATCAAGTATCTCTACCCAGATGATTGTGATTCTGGAGGTTGTACCTCGTAGCCTTGAAACCGAGGGTGTAATTGTTGAATTGCTTTTGATAGGAAATCCGTACTTAGTTGTGCGGGACTGGATGTAGGGTAACTCCGAACCAGTATAAAATCCGGTGTGTTTTTTCTATACTGCTTTTATTTTATTTCTGCATCTATGTTTGTTTCTGTGATTATATATGTGTCTGAATATTGCATACATTTGTGTTCAAATTAACATAATCTCAAAAAGATTTAGTAATTTCTTAAAAACACTATTCACCCCCCCTCTAGTGTTATCCTAGCCTTAAGATCTGTAATCCGCATTCCTCACATCACAAACTTAATCTCCTTTTAGGGCGTCGTGTCTACCAATTTAAAACCAAACTTTGCCAATTCATTAAAATTATTTATTTAATCTTTCACGGTAGAATTTTCCTGTTTGAGATTTATAAACTTCTCGAGCATCACCTCCTTTTCGGCTCCAGGTAAAAGTTTCTTCTCATACCTTTCCATAAAATTAGTCTAGGAGATTTCATTTTCATTAACTTCGTCTATAACCATTTCCCACTAGTTCATTGCTTCTCCTTGTCGATGCCAAGAGGCAAGCTGCCTTTCATTTCATCACTCAAATTCAGCATACCAAAGATCCTATTACATGTATTCAAATAAGCTCGAATCTCCACAAAACTTTCTATACCCTTATACGGTTTACCACCCATATTTAGAAAATCCTTGCACAATTTTTGAAAATTAGACCTTGGTACAGTAATATAATTCCCATCTTGTACTCCTGCTACAATTGCCCCCATCATTAATTTTGTACTGGTCCTAGTCCGAAGATAATAGCGAAACCAGAGTGGAATGTTCATGCCCGGTACTTCCACTGCTTCATTTCCAGTGCCAGTTCTAGCACTATTTTCGGTGGGGTTACTCATTTCTACTATCTGGAAAATATGATTCAATATTAGATCCCTTTAGAGGAGTAAACAAAGATGGTAAACATAAACCCAAAATTAAACATCATATGCCTTTCTACTTTAACCCATACAAGTATGTACATTTACGTTATATAAAATATCCAAGTACACTCTCCCTATGTAACAACTTGACTTTTCATGGCCATAAAATCATGCGCTGTAAAATGAAAAACCAAATCATTTAAAATAATTTCAGTAGTATACAGAGAGCTGAACTAATTCTAACTATATCTTCTAGAACTCACACCAAAAGGGATCAGACTATTATATAAACAAAATGAACACATTCCATCTATATACATCATAAGATGCACGTAGTCCCTATACATACATAAAGTGTCACACAATATATACAATACAAAACAAACAGGCAACATATAAGAACGTATCCATGGTCTCTATCTTCGAACATCACACCTTCATGACTACTTTCTTCACCTATAGTGTATGAGGACAGGGTTAGACACATGTCTGGTGAGTAAAAATATTATCAAGTATATACTATCATACGATTTCATAATCATCATACGAAACTAATACTTACCTCAACCTATTTTATCTGCATTCACAGAGTTAGTCAATCATAATAGAGTTGATATGATGACCACTATTATATGTTAATATTTAATGTATACTAGAGTTAGATAGACATAGGCTGACTAGTCTATACATAATAGAGGAAACATAATAGGGTTAGTTAAACACATACTAACCCAACGATACACATCAGAGTTAGTTAAACGGAGACTGTCCAGGATATATTTAAACATAGATTATTCCTATAAATGTAAACAAGAGTATGAATTAGATAAACGTAGCCTAACCTGCGTATACATAAAGGATAAGTAAATACAGCCTAACTCCTTTACACACGATTTAACCACTCGTCAAAATGCATAATCAATGGAGTACGTATCTATCCATTAAACACTCCCAACATCACTAAAAACCCAATATGTTATTTAATTACTATTTCGTATAGGCCTGGCTGGAGTAAGATCACTCTAACCCTGGTCTAGATTTAACCTGGAAAATAAAATACTGCACTGGTGACCGATCTACAAGGATTAGTTCACCGGTCACTGAATAAACATCTGCCAAACGATTCCAAATTTCATTCTTTTCATTCCTAACTGATTTCTACTCTATTATTACTGTTTTAACACTCCATATTTCACTTAAATAGTATTCTCCACAATCCTAACCTTTTATATATCCTATATCATCAACATATTTATTTTAATTCCTTAATTATCGTACACTAAATGTTATATTTAGATTCAATTACATAAACAATATAAACAAAATCTAAACCAATTCAATTATTATTAGCATCACTAATCCCTATGGTTATTTCAGTACTAATTTCCCAACTTATATTTCCCGAATTAGGTATTTAATTAACCTAATTACTAATCATATAACAAAAGTACTCTCGTGTAATTAATATATCATCGATATTTATTTTCACTCATCGACTAGCATTGCAAAGCCACATAATCTGTCAATTTGCTGCTAAGCCTTTATTGTCCAAAATTACAGTTCTTCCAATATTCCTAAATCCATAAATGAATGGTATCTTCGCGTAGCTCTCGTCGCGCTCTTCGATTTGATATATCCATCTCTGATTTTCATTTAGATTTTGGAAGAGAAGAAGAGATGGCAAAGAGAGGAATAAGAGACGAAGGAAGGAGAAGTTAGAAAACTGAAATGTACGTGAATTCAAATCCTCCTCATCGGCATGTTATATAAGTTTCTAAGTCATCATTTCAGCCTAATGGTCTTAGGCCTGTTTAAACAATTCAAAACATGTATCTTGAAACTCGTGTAACTTCTTGATATGGATTCCAATCTAGACAAACCAATATACCAATCTGACTAGAAAAATGATCTATAAGCAATGATGCAAGTCCCATCACCTAATTCCAATGTTTGTAAAATTACCATTTTGCCTCTAGTATTAAAATATATGTCTAAATTCTATGGGGTATTAGAACCATCATGAAGAACACTCCACCACTCTTTATTACTTCATTTGATGATCATATAAGGTACTTGTCCATGGTGACATATTTACCGATTGGGGTTGATCAATAAGAGTGGACTAGGAAGTAAAATAATGATCGAATCATAACTTCTTCATACCAAGTTAAGCTCGCATGTGGTTTAAATCATTAATATTGTACCATTATATAGAACATCTCAATGCACTTTGTAACCTTATCTTCTAAATATCTGAGGGGCTTCTCCAAGGTGGGCCCAACTAGGAAAAATGAATGATCCATCATCGAATTATGATACTTAATCATAGTTGCTTGGATTTGGATGTAGTTTCAACCAGTGTTCATCATTTTTCATTGTTAATGTTTTCCACTAATCTGAGTTGATTCTGAGACTATAAAATTAATCAGTAACACTTGCCCCCTCCCAAAAAAAAATTTGTGGATATAATGCGTGCTTTGATCAAGAACATGCATTAATATTAGCAAATTATCGGCAATGTTATCAAATCTTCTATCAAATCAGTTATGCTAAATTATTCGATTTCCTTGGAGTCACCTAGAATTCAAAGGCCACTCTGGACCCATCGAGGTCAAGGACCCATATCCTTTCCTAATTTTAGTCATAATCATCATATTCTCGCACACCCTCAAGATTCATATACAATATATAAATCTTATATCTTGCTATCATGCAATATAAACCATGTGTTAGTGTGTAGGGTTATAGTTTTACCCCGGTCGGAGCATGACTTAGAGTGGTTGTATCTCCCAAATTACCACTACAAGCATGTCCAACCAAATCAAAGCATTACTAGTAAGTTAACATATATCATGTATCAATATGTGATGCTAGCATATTTTTCATGGTTGAGCATTACCTATAAATAGTTTGGTATCTACTAGCATCCCGTTATAAGTAATTTTAACCTGATCATGGCATTAACACTTGTCAGTCATTAATCATCTTAATCAAGTGAATCCAAATTATAAGGTGTTCATAGCTTGAAGTGAAGTTTTAGTCCCCTCATCTACTCACTCTCTAGCGAGGGAACTCACTGTTTAAGGTGAGTCGTCCACTCACTCTTTAGCTGTGCAGTTAAAGCGCTCGGCAGATTTAATGCAGTGGGGGTGAAAAAAGTCATAGCGGGGATACAACGAGGATATAGCGGATGACTATAAAATAGCATATAAAACTCGTACTTAATATTTTTGCAAATATATAAATGGTAATTAAATTAAATATTAACATTCAATTGAATTATAATTAATACATAAATAATATTAAATAAAAACATGTGTGAATATACTGTAAATAAACGTAAAACTTTTATATAACATAATTGAATTTAGTAAAATATTAGATTATTTTCATTTCTAAAAATATATTAAAAATTAAATTAAACAAAATTAATTTCATAATTTTTATAATGTATAGATATCATTTTTTAATTCATTTCTTTTAAAGAAGATATAGCGGAAATAGCGAAATATAGCGGTAATAACGGGTATAGCAGAAATAGCGGGGCTTAAAGTGGAAATGCTATATACGGGGCTATATGGAAAAATCATAGCGGCAGAAATTCGCTATGAGATATAGCAGGGTTAGAGTGGGGTAATAGCAGGGCATTAACTGCACAGCTCTTTAGTGAGGAGACATGTTATAGTATACACATCCATGCACCCACTCTTCGTTAAGGAGACTTGTATTTCAAAGTTCTGAAGGAACCAAATCAGTCAGTAGCTAATGAAATAGGTAGATTTTAAAAAAAATTCCTGTTGGACTACAAGATTTTGATTCATGACAAGGAGCTCAAGACTTATCAAACATTCGATAAAAATGAGTTTATAGTTGGTATAGTTTTAGTGTTCATGTTAAAATCTTTCCTCAAAGTTCAAAAATGGATATTTCGGTAAGCATATGAATTTAGTCGACTAAACCCTTGTATTCAGTCGACTAAAAACATATGTTCTAATTTTTTTATAAACTTCAAAGCTTTAAGTCGACTAAACTTTTTAGTCGGTCGACTAACATTTTAAATTGGAAGGTTTAGTCGACTAAACCAATTATTTCGTCGACTAAATACTGGAATTTCTAACTTTTTATTTTCTATTTCAACTTAGTCGACTAAACCTGTTTCAATTGTCATATTTTCAATTTTTTTGAAGAGATGCCTCTTCTTCCTGAAGAGAAATCACTTCCAAGAAGAGTTGTGACCATTCCCAATTCAACAGAACTATGTGCAAGGGTTGTAACTCTTCAATCACTATATATATGCATGTTATTCAAGATCAAAAGAACTTTGAACTTTAACTTTCTACTCTTTGCTATCTTGAATATTTAGTTGTTGAATTTGCAAAATCAAGTTTAAATTTCTTCAATTTCAAAAGCTATCTCTACTTCCTTTATCTTCACAAGCAAACAAATATATATATATATATATATATATATATATATCTTACTTTAGGAATGATTATAGGAAGAGTGTACTTCATTTGACAAATCTATGTTGTAACAAGAGCACGCAAAGTCAAGAAAACATTTCATTTGTATCAAAGTCCTATTCAGTTGCTCATGCCGAAAAATCCTATTCGGTTGCTGGTGGTCAAAGTCCTGTTTGATTGCTCAGGCAGTGTAAACCTATTCCTCCGGGTTAAGTGAGGGTTGCTATTTTAAGTCCAGAAGGATTCTGGGACTGGACGTAGAATGGGAATTTGAACCAGTATAAAAATATCTGATGCCATTTTATTTTACTGCGATTTACTTACTTTATATTCCGCACAAGTAGTTTAGATAATATCCATATTACACAATCCTACAGTCACTTTCATTTGGTATCAGAGTAGGGTCATCTTATAACTGTAACACAGTTATCTGATATTTTAGTAATATGGAACACAACACTAGCACAAGTTTCTTTAAAGGTCAATCTATTGCACGACCACCACTATTTAACAGGTTGAACTATAACTATTGGTCTACCAGAATGAGAATTTATATGCAAGCTAATGGTTATGAAACCTGGAATATTACTCAAGCAGAATATAACATACCTACTACTGAATATTCATAATGGTCTAACACAGAAAAACTAGATGCTACTACAAATGCCAAAGCTACGAATAAGTTATTTTGTGCATTAGACAAAAATGAGTTTAATAGAGTTAGCATGTGTAATACTGCTTATGAAATTTGGCGTACACTTAAAATTATACATGAAGGTACTAACAAAGTAAAGCAGAGTAAGATTTCTATGCTCAAGAATCAGTTCCAGAATTTCAAAATGAAGCAAAATGAAATGTACTCTAGGTTTCAAGACATATATCATTCTCTCTTAGCATTAGGAGAAAAATATTCAGACTTTGATATTATTTAAAAAATCCTCAACTCTTTAATGGATAAGTGGGAACAAAAAGTCTTAGCAATCGAAGAAGCTAACGACATTTCAACCATTAAACCAGAAGAGTTGAAAGGAAATGTAATGCCTTATGAAGTTAATCTCCAGGTAAAATGAGTACAGGCGCAAGATAAGAAGAATATAGCATTCCAAGCAGAAAAGGATGAATCAGATTCAGATGAGGAAGACATGGTGTTCATTGCTAAGAATTTCAAAACGTTTTTGAAATTCAGAAAGAGCAACAAATTCATAAATAACAAGAACAACTTCAGTAGTAATAATAACAATAGTAAGCCATCATCTTCTGCTCTTGAATGTTATGAATGTCACAAGAAATGGCACATCAAGAAAGACTGTCCTAACCAAAAAAGAGACAAATTTAAAAATAAGAAAGACAGATTCAAAAAGAAAGCCTTCTCTGTTACATGGGATGATTCAGAATCGTCTTCATCATCAAACAGTGACACAGACAGCGATTCTGAACAAGCCAACGTCTGTTTTATGGCCACAAATAATGAGGCAAATGATTTAACTTTTGATGATTTAGTAGATATAAATTCAAAATTACTTGACAAGCTAAGAAACATCAAAAGAAAATATAAAGAAACTCCTAAAAAATTGAAAGGACTAAAATTGAGGTAGATATATTAAGAAATGAGAAAGAAATTTTAGAAGTAGAACTTGAAACTTCTCAAGAATCTTGTTCTAATACAACTTCTCAATTGTCTATGTTAAGTCAAGAAATTGAAACTCAAAAAGAAAAGAACGATACTCTTTTAATTGAAAATCATGATTTGAAAGCTAATATTAAAATATTGGAATTAGATATTTCTAGTCTTAAAACAAAATTAGATGATATTACTAAAAATGCCTCTAATTTTAACAAAGGAAGAGAGAATCTTTCTAAAATTATCGAAAATCTCAGACAGTTTCAAATAAAAGGGGACTAGGATATAAGCAAGTATTAAAAAGTATTCCAAAGAAAAAGAATTCTTTATATCATAATTTTAAAAGGAACAATGATAATATTGTAAAATCAGTTTCAAAAGTTCCAAATCATTCTAAAACAATTAAGATTTGAGTTCCTAAAACCAATAATTATTTGATTAGAAACAAAAACATAAAATCTTTTATAGAAATTGTTCACAAAAATAAAGATTTTATTTTTGAAAGGAATTCCGAACCCTTGGGTTTGGCTTCCATAGACCTAACTTTAAGGACCCTAACAAAAAGTGGGTACTAATTTTAATTTCATATCTCTTGCAGGTACCACCTAAAAAGAGAGAAAATTGGATATTGGACAGTGGTTGCTCAAAATACAAGACAGGAAACAAAGAAATGTTAGCAAACATTATCTACTCAGATGGAGGTTCTGTCACTTTTGGAGACAATTCCAAAGGATACATCATCGGCAAAGGCGATGTGAGCAATACCGGTATATCTAATTTACCTCTTATACAAATGTCTTGCTAGTTAAAAATTTAATACGCAATTTACTTAGCATCAGCCAACTTTGTGACAAAGGATTCAATATATCTTTTTCTGAAGATAAGTGTAGCATTTTTTATCAAAATAAAAATATTATTTTTAAAGGTTTTAGAGATAAAAATATATATGTATTAAATATGAATATAAATCACAACACTAATATGTGTCTAATAGCCAAAGAAAATGATCCTTGTTTATGGCACAAAAGGTTTTGTCGTATGAATTTCAAAGCTGTAACCAAATTATTTAGAAATGAATTAGTAAAAGGTTTACCAAAAATAAATTTTAAGGTAAACATTATTTATGATGCTTGTCAATTAGGTAAATTATCAAAATCATCTTTTAAATCAAAGAAAAATATTTCTACATTACAACTACTTAAACTATTGTATTTAGACCTTTTTAGCCCAACTCAAGTTTGATCCATAAACCATAGCAAATATGTGTTTGTAATAGTAGATGACTTTTCAAGATATACTTATACTATTTTTATGAACAATAAAAATGAAACTTTTGAAAATTTCAAATTTTTTGCTAAAAGAATTCAAAATCTCAAAAATTTAAAAATAAAAAATATTAGAAGTGATCATGGAGGTGAATTTGAAAATGAAGCTTTTGAACATTTTTGTAATAAAAAGGGAATTTGCCATAATTTTTTCTTTTCTAGAATACCACAACAAAATGGAGTTATAGAAAGGAAAAATAGAACATCAAAAGAATGTGCAAGAACTTTATTAGATGGAAGCACTCTACCAAAACATTTTTGGGCAGAAGTTGTAGCAACTGCTTGTTATGTTCTGAATCGTGTTTCCATCCGACCACTAATGAAACACACTCTATATGAACTTTTTCATGAAAGAAAATCAAATATTTCATATTTTAGAATTTTTGGTTCAAAATGTTTTATTTTAAACACAAAAGATCAGCTTGGAAAATTCGATTCAAAATCCGATGAAGGAATTTTCATAGGATATTCGGAATGAAGTAAGGCTTGTCGAATTTTTAATAAAAGAACTAAAACAATCGAAGAAACACTTCACGTTTCCTTCGATGAAAATTTTATCCTTAATAAAAGTATTGAAGATGATGAGATAATGACCAAGACAATCACAAATACGGTTACTCGAAATAATTTTGAAGAAGATAAAAACATTGTTCATAATGAAAATGAATTAAGATCTCCTAGGATTTTATGAGATCACCCAGTAGAAAATGTCATTGGAGAAATTAATTCAAATGTCAGAACTAGAAATCAACTTAATAAAATGGGCCATGTAGCATTTCTTTCTAACATTGTACCTAAAAATGCTAAAGAAGCATCTACTGATGACTATTGGATTATAGCTATGCAAGAAGAGCTAAACCAATTCGAACGAAACAAAGTTTGGGACTTAGTTCCTAGAGCGAGTGATCTAACAGTCATTGGTACTAAGTGGGTCTTCAAAAATAAAGCTGATCAATAAGGAAATATTATTAGGAATAAAGCTAGACTAGTTGCACAATGATATAATCAAGAAGAAGGAATTGACTATGATGAAATGCTTGCTCCAGTCGCACGACTAGAAGCAATACGTATCTTACTGGCCTTTGCATGTTTTCATAATTTTAAACTCTATCAAATGGATGTTAAAAGTGCTTTTTTAAATGGATATATAAAATAAAATGTTTATGTTGAACAACCTCCTTTACTTTTACATGAAAAATTTCCAGACCATGTCTATGAACTCAAGAAAGCTTTATACGATCTAAAACAAGCACCTCGTGCTTGGTATGAACGTCTTAAAAGTTATCGTATAAACTTAGGTTTTGAAATTGGAAAGATTGATCAAACCCTTTTCATTAAACGTACTAAAAAGGATATTTTAATTGTTCAAATTTATGTTGATGATATTATTTTTGGTTCTACAAATGATAAGTTATGTTAGGAATTTTCTAATATAATGACAAAGGAATTTGAAATGTCACATATGGAAGAATTATCATATTTTCTTGGATTACAGATTAAATAATTAGATAACAAAAATTTTATTAATCAAGAAAAATATTGTAATAATCTAATTAAACGCTTTAGTATGGAAAATACTTCTGTCAAACCAACTCCAATGAGTACAACAATACATCTCGATCGAGATGAAGATGGCAAAAGTGTTGACCAAAAATTATATCGAAGCATAATTGGATCGTTACTTTATCTAACAGCTAGTAGACCTGACATAATGATGAGTGTTTGTTTATGTGCTTGATTTCAAGCGAATCCTAAAGAATCACATATGCGAGCGGTAAAACGAATATTACATTATCTAAGCAAAACCAAAGATTACAGACTTTTTTATCCGAAAGAATGTCCTTTCGAATTAGTATCATATGGTGATGCTGACTTTGGAGTATGTCAGATAGATAGAAAATGTACTTGTGGGATTTGTCACTTTATTGGACAATCCCTAGTATCTTGGTTTAGCAAGAAACAAAATTGTGTCTCCCTCTCGACTTGTGAAGCAGAATATATTTCAGCTGCTTTAGCATGTTCTCAAGTCATTTACATGCAACAAACACTTCAAGATTTTGGAATTAATTTATCAAATTCAAATATTTTCTGTGATAATACAAGTGCTATAACTTATCTAAAAACCCTGTCAATCATTCACGAACCAAACATATTAATATTCGTCATCATTTTCTTCATGATAATATTGAAAAGGGATAGTCACTTTAGAGTTTGTATCCTCTGAAAACCAGTTGTCTAATATTTTTACAAAACCATTAAATGAAAATAGTTTTATATAACTACGAAGAGAATTAGGAATTTTATCTTTAAAAGATTTATAAATTTTTAGATTTTATTTTAATTGAATTTTTTTACCTACTAAGGACTTGATTGTTTAATCTCATGAGTAAGAAGTTAATGTTTTTTAATGTTTGTTATTAGTTTTAACAGGCTGCATTCTTTCTCTTATTTTTATCTTTTAACAATCTCCTTTTGTCTACACAATTTTTTAGGAAATTTTTTTGATACCATTCAGACGTCCTCCGGTTATTTCTTACTCTCCATTATATCTTTCTATTTTTGGCTATCATTTCAACTATAAAACCTCTACCTTTTTCATTTTCATAATCAACTTTCAAATTGATTTTTTTTTCAACCACCTATAATCATGTCTTCTCAAGAAAGTTCCCAGTATTCCTCCATTGATTTTAGCTCTCCATCATTAAATACTTCAAATCTTTCTACTCCGACTCCAGTGTATGAACCTGTTCCCATAGTACCATCCTTGAATTACCATACCGTTTACACACCGGATGCTAAACGAGGTCGAAAACTGCACTTTAATTCACCTTCTGTTAGTGACAAGATATATGTTATCCACCAATACCAAAGGGAAACTCTTAATCTACAACGAGAGATGTACTACGAACAGAAATTTCATGCTCGGAGACTTAGTTTTTTGGAAAAATGTGCATTAAAATTTTGTGGTGCTTCACCATCGAACACTAATGTACATGTTCCATCACCTGAAAGGCCTTCATATTCTCTAAATTCTTGGGATTGCTCAACCATTCAACCCGCTCAAAAATATACTAAGATTGAGCCGGACGAATATGAGACTCCAAAGAATTCTTCCTCCTTTTAATTTTTTCATTTGTTTTGTGTTTGTTGTTTTTGTTATCTTTGTTTTAATAATATATGTATATGTACTTGCATTTGTGAATAACATTAGAATATATTATTTTTCTTTTTACTCATCAGTTGACTATCCAATATATTCAATCGACTATATGTCTATTATCAAAAAAATTAACCTATTTAGTCGACTTGCAATTCACTTCAGTCGACTAAATCAATGCAGAAATGAACTATAAATTTATGTAAATAACCAGTCGACTGAACCATTCAAGTTAGTCGACTAAATGAATCAGACTAGACATTTTTTGTCCAAAACCAACAGTCAGTCGATTGATCATGTTCAACCAGTCAACTAAGTACATTATTACTTATAAATTTTTTTTATATAACTCAGTCGACTAACTCCTCCCCTCAGTCGACCGAATTACACTCAAAATGAACTATATTTTTTATGGAAAACACCAGTCGACTAAACCAACTTGCTTAGTCGACTAAACCCAAGTTCTGAGAAATTTTTTTGCCTCGTGCCATGATTTAGTCGACTGACTATAACCTCTAGTCAACTAAATATGGAAAACCTGTTTCCTTTTTAAAACAAAACGACAGCTTTCTTCCAATCTATCTATTACTTTTAACATTCAAATTTTCACTACAACCTCCATTATTGCTCACTTCTTCAAAATCTTTTTCAAATTAACCTAAAGCTCCTCCACTTTTTTCACTAAACCCTAAGCTACAATGCCTCCAAAAAGGTCTAGACCATCCTCTTCTTCAGTCGGTCCATCTAAATCTCATATTCGAAGTTGGTTGTACAACAAAAGAGCAGTTTAGAGATTTCATAAGATGAAGAACTCGAGAATAGTTGAAGGTTCGTTTGTTAAATTTCCAGATTTTGCTTCTTATGGGATTCAAGATTTGGCAAGACGAAGTGGTTTGGAGTCCTTGCTAGATTTTAATGCAAATAGCGTGAAGATAAGTCATCCCCTTATCAAGCTATTCTACGCCAATCTCAACTTAGACCATCATACAATCCATAATCCCGATGATTGCGTTTGGACGCTTGTTTGTGGTGTAAAAATATTCTTACCCACCGAATTAGGTTCATTCTTCAATGTCCTTCGGAGGGTGACCATTTGGAAGAGATTGATGTTGACATGGAGCATCGTGATAGAGTAAGTCATCTTTTTCTCTCCGACGATACAAAGGAGCTTAAGGTAATAGGGCTTCTCACAAAAGCTAGACTTATGCATCGAATCCTAACACACTCCATTAATCCTCATACCGTAAGTTACATGAAAATCTATAACCGAGATTTCCAATCTCTATATGCTATATGGAGTCAACGTCATGTGAATTGGGCATAGGTCCTTCTCGATGAATTTCAAACATTCAATCAAGGTCGCATGAAGACTATTCACTATGGGACTTTTGTTATGAGACTTATTTGTCATATTCTTGTACCTCTCCCGGACTCGGACTTTACCACGGTTGGCTCCTTCAATACTAGAACCTTAAGCCTCATGGGTCTTCTCAAGAACTATCAAAACCATACCATCATCACTTTCGAACATTGGAAAGAGATTGAAGCATTGGGACAATCTTAATCTTCTTCACATCAACATCCCACCGGAACAAGTTCTTCTACTCAACCTCCTCGACAAGTATCTGAGATTGAAGAAATCAGGCTGGATACTCCATCTTGCCAAGCATATACAATTATATAAAGAAACCAAAAGATTCTAGATAGACGACTATCTCAGGCAGAAAGTACCATCACCAAAATGGATACAAAGCTCGATCGTATTAAGGGTTTCTTGAACAACATATGAGATGTCATATCTTTTGGACCATCCTCTTCGACATCAGTTCTTGTTCCTGCCGATCCGGGGAAACGACCGCAACCACGTTTCACATGGTCCTCCTCTGGAGAACAAGAAGAAGAAGCCGATGAAGAAGAAGAATCAAGAGGTGATGACGAGGAAGAAGATGAAGAAACTTCAAGTGGTAATAGGGAAGAATAGCCTTCTTTCTATCTTTTATTAACTAATAGGATCTTTAGTTTAAAAAACATGTTTTATTAGTTGTCTATGCTACATTTGTATGTCCTACTGTCTTCTGTTGTCAAGTGCTACATTATGTTGTTAAGTAATCCATTGTGTTGTTAACTACTATTGTTTATTCTGTGTTATTGTTGTTTACATTATTGGTTTAAAATTGTTTATGTACTTGTTGATATTATAAGTTATCATATGTATATATTACCACATGTCTATCTCCTTTTTGTCGATGACAAAGGGGGAGAAGAAATATAGCATTGCACTAACAAATTTTGCAGGTTTACAAGAATACTAGCAAATATTCAGGGGGAGTTATAGTCTACAGAATTTTGTCAAAATCTATCTCATATGAAGTTGTCATCAATCAAAAAGGAGGAGAATGTTGGACTACAAGATTTTGATTCATGATAAGGAGCTCAAGACTTATCAAACATTCGACAAAAATGAGTTTATAGTTGGTATAGTTTTAGTGTTCATGTTAAAATCGTTCCTCAAAGTTCAAAACTACATATTTTGTAAAGCATGTAAATTTAGTCGACTAAACCCTTGTATTTGGTCGACTAAAAACATATTTTCTAATTTTTTATAAACTTCAAAGCTTTAAGTCGACTAAACTTTTTAGTCAGTCGGCTAACATTTTAAATTGGAAGGTTTAGTCGACTAAACCAATTATTTAGTTGACTAAATACTGGAATTTCGAACTGTTTATTTTCTATTTCAACTTAGTCGACTAGACCAATTATTTAGTCGATAAAACCTGTTTCAACTGTCATATTTTCAAATTTTCTAAAGAGATGTCTCATTTTCTGAAGAGAAATCACTTCCAAGAAGAGTTGTGACCATTCCCAATTCAACAAAACTATTTGCAAGGGTTGTAACTCTTCAATCACTATATATATGCATGTTATTCTAGATCAAAAGAACTTTGAACTTTAACTTTCTACTCTTTGCTATCTTGAACATTCAGTTGTTGAATTTGCGAAATCAAGTTTAAATTTTTTCAATTTCTAAAGCTATCTCTACTTCCTTTATATTCACAAGCAAACAAATATATATATCTTACTTAAGGAAAGATTATAGGAAGGGTGTACTTCATTTGACAAATCTGTGTTGTAACAAGAGCATGCAAAGTCAAGAAAACATTTCATTTATATCAAAGTCATGTTCAGTTGCTTAGGCGGGAAAATCTGTTCGGTTGCTCAGAGGTTCAAAGTCATGTTCGATGGATCAGGCGGTGTAAACCTATTCCTCCGGGTTAAGTGAGAGTTGCTAGTTTAAATCCAGAAGGAGTCTGGGACTGGAGGTAGAACGGGAGTTCGAACCAGTATAAAAATATCCGGTGTCATTTTATTTTACTACTATTTACTTACTTTATATTCCGCACAAGTAGTTTAGGTAAATTCATATTACACGATCCTACAGTCACTTTCAATTCCTACCTTGGATCTGTTAGGCTTACGAAGTCTGAGTGGATTTTAAATCCAAGCTAATAAAGTTTCAAATAAAAATTTATTTTATTTGGTTGAAAGGAAGTTTAATTTTAATTTAAATTCAAACATGTATAATAATGAATATATCAAATACAATCATGCATGTAAAGTGTAAGTGCAACATATAAGCAATGTACATAGTTAATGTGTACATATATAGGTATTCAGATTTACACTATAGGAATGCATTCGCCCTTTATATATGCCTTTGTTGCCTATACTTTTATTTCAAAAACATGTAAATAATAATAACATATGTATATACAAAGTTCACTTACATTTATATATGATATGTAAAATATATTTTACTAATACAAGAAAGATAACTTATATTTAAAACAAGACAATTAATGAATTAAAGTAGGCATTTAATTAGAAGAAGAAAAGATGGGAGGACTTTCCTCCTTTCTTACTCATTCATTCAATGCCATTTCACATCAATAATTAAACTCCTAACCATATATGCATGTAAAATTAATTTTGACCATTTCCATATTTTGATATGTAAAATTAACAAATATGAATCAAGTTCAACTTAGGAAGGATTTTAAAATTAAATTTTATGATTTTTCCAAAATATTCCATTTTGTAGACTTTGAATTAAAATAACATACACACACATATATAATTAATTGCAAACTATGATTTAAAATTAAAGTAATGTATGTGTATATAAAGTTTGTAGTTTAAGATATATCTTATTGTTTAAAGTCAATAAATAAAAAGTCTAACGTTAAACTGGAAAGAATTCAAAAGTTTATGATATTTTACACAAAAGTCCAATGTTTTCTTCTAAATAACTTTCAAACAAAGTATACAATAAGCAAAAGAATTATATTCAAACAACAATCATATAAAACTTATATTCAATTTCCAAATAATTTCAAACAAAAGACGCATGAAGTTTATTCAAGTTTATTTATATAACGATTAATAAAACATATCAAATTTTTTTTGATAATAAAAATGATATTTTATTCAAGCAGAGCACTTATTGTGATGTCTTAGTGGATCGAATCGATGACCTCTAGAATCTATGTCTACAGTGTCATATCTCTAACTACTTGAGCTAGAGGTCCTTATCAAACATATCAATTATTTTAAATTTAGGTTTCAATCAAAATTGGTTTTTTGTTAAATAGTAATTTCCAAAACAAGAATAAAAGGACAACTTAGGCATGTATAAATTCTTTGTAAAATTTCAAATCCAAATTATAAGAATAAGATATAAAATGTGATAGCCTAATGTTAACAAGATAAACATTTAATCAAACGGGGTATAGTACAAAAGGGTTCTAAATCAAATTAACATTATGAACAAATATTATTAAAGAAGATGTGACAAAAAGGGGATTTAGTGCAAGTTAAATAGATAAGCTTATATTCAAAGGGGCATGCAAAAGATCTAAATCATATAATCAAGATGAATATAAGAATAAATTAAATTGGAATTTTACCTTAAGATGCAGTCAAAAGTACGCACCTTGAATGATGAATAAAAAGCTCATAATTCTTGAATCAACTTCCAGATTTTGCAAAGATCAAGATGTAAAAACCATCTTTATTATTTGACTTTTTTAATTTGATTTGGAATTTTTCTAAGCTACAAAGGCCATGAATTTTAGCCAAAATAAGGAAGAGAGAGGAGAAAAAGTAAAGTGAATGGCCTATAGAGAAAAATAAATGAATAAAAGAGAATATGTTTTAAAGGAACTATTAAAACCTTTCAATTCCCTCCTTTAAAACTTTCCCTATTTAATTGGTCGTTAGATCTCACCAAATCCATTCCCTTTTTTATTATGCTTAGATCACCATAAAAGGTGCCACATGGCCCTCAAAAATTTCCAATATCGCTTAACATTTAATCTATTTAAATTCAATTAAAATATTTTATCGGTATCGTATATCGATAGATATGCACATTTATAACTTTTATATATACACTTTATTAAATACTAATGGTATTCAAACGAATCCAATAAAATTTAATAATTAATATTTCATAAATATTAATTTATTTAATTAATTTATAATGATTAAAAGTTAATTAAATAGTGTGGTTTTAAAAGTATTCATCATTACGGTTGTGTGGCTCAAAGGTGTAGTTTTAGTCAGCGATTAATATCAAATAATTCGAATATTAACATTCACATGTCACCTAGCTGGTGTAATATTTCAGATAAAATTATCGTTTACAATTTTTTTGGTAAGATCTAATTTTACTTATTATATAAGCGGTATCTAGTAGTAACGATTATTTATTGTAATTCTCTTCATCAACAGTATATCACATTAGTACTTTTGAAATTTGGTTTTGGTCAAAATTTTGACATCATCCACATTCAAATTGATTGGTCTAAACACAAAATCCTTGGTTCAATAATAACATTTATTATTAACCATACTACTCTGGTCAAAGACTTTAACTTTGAATTGACAACAATTGACCGTGATATTAATCCCATATAACCGAGGAGACGAATTCTCTATTAAATAGTATTTCACTTCCAATGCTTTAACCCAGATCCAACTATAGTCATTTGATGGATGCCATGCCACAATTAACTATAATCAAAGTGGAGTTTCCATAGTGAATTTTAATAGTATTCTGTCAAGAGAAATATGTAATATCGTCACTTAGAGATTCTCTAGTTGACCTTAGTTATATTAACTAATAGAAACTCTCAAGTGAGTCATTCCATAGTTATCCAATAACTATCAGTACATAACCTATTAGTGCCCCAGTAGCCTCGAGTAATACATTGCCCAATAAATGATATGTTACATGCTCTAGTCTCGACAGATGTATCGATATCCTGTCTCAAAACATCTTGACTAGAAATATTTAAAAGAATATATTTTTTCAATATGATAAATTTCTCATTATTACAACATATTGTAATTACTACCACACGACATGTCATTTAAGGATTTTCTATTTAATAACTTTGAATTAATTACTTAACCAATTATATAGCAATATAATAAGTATATATCGAAAAGAAAACACCTTTTATTTTGAACAAAATCGGTTATCGAGTTAGATATATGTAACAAATTACATAATTAACCCCAAGGTATACTCCAAACTCTATCAACTTCCTACTTGTACTTGGGGTCAATAATGGAATCTTATTCAAAATCCTTTTATCGGTTGACTCAAAAACTAATCTGGTAATTGCGTTAGTGAACAGGTATGCTATTATTATACAACATTTGAACCAAACGACTTCTCGGTGTATCTGGACGTCAAGTCAAAGATGAAATGGATCAAGAACTTGATGAGATGCTTGGAATGATGGAATAAAGTAGCATAAGAAGTTAGAGCCAATTTGGAGCAAGTGAAGTATGGTTGGTAGCGAGTTGATTTTAGTAGGGAGACCCATCACTAAACAATTAGTACTTCGTAGAAAAAAAACAAGTCACACATAGGAAAAATCATGTCGGTACCGACATGATTTGGTAGAGCAACATTGACAACTAGCTAAAAAGTTGAAGATATAGACAAGTATGAGGAAGATAACTATATGGTGAAAAGCAATTATGCTCGCTATTGACCATATTTGGTCGTTGCCGACAAGATTTTATTCATGGGAAACACATATTCATTCTCCTTATTTACATGGATCTAATCTCTACTTAGTCTTTCATGATCCAAGGACCATGATGGACGATTTCGAGTATAAATATGGGAGTTAGAGCAATATGAAGGGAACTTTTGGCTCTAATTCCTCACTCTCTTCTCTTTGCTTCAACCTTCATCATGAATTTCTATCAAACATGTGCATTATTTTATAGACTTAAAACCTGGTAAATCATTTGTATTCATGTTAAATCTCAAGTAATAAAATTAAAGTGGACGAAAGGTAGTGAATTGAGGTCGAACCACTATAAAAATCCTTATGCTCTTACTATCCTATTCTGTTTCTGATTGGATTGCTTTCATTTGTGATCAATTTTGCATGTTATGTCACTTTTTGACTCAACATTTTTGGTACTTTCACAAAGAGTCGAGATTCTCAAGCAAGATCTAGCTTAGAACTTTGGATTGTAAGCATCCCAAAGTTAGATCTAGAAGTTTGATGTAGTAGATCTAAAGTTGCTTGGATTGGGGAAGAACGTAGATTAGATCTGAAGAATATGACCCCTAGAAAGGCTTCCATGTGATTTGGAGCTAATATTCAAGAAGGTGAAGCTTCTTGGCATAAGGAAGAGACTATTAGCCAACCCATGCTTTGCTAGGACCATTTTCCTTGTAGGAGATGGTGATGAAAGCTGAATTAGATAAACCATGGCTGAGATGAACAAGAAGATGCTTGATAGCCAGAATGCCATCTTTGAAAAAATGGAGAAAAGTTTTTCTTTATTGTTCCAATAACCACAAAGGCATAAGAAGCGCATAGAGATTCATTGCCTTTATGTTCTGAGTAAGGTAGTTCATCTTCGTCAGATCGGAACAGATGAGAAGTCAAGCAGAAGATGAAAAGAAAGATAGCTGGAACATTAAAGAAGCGACTATAATAAACCCGGTACTAACCATATGAAGGTCGTGGTGGTGAGCAACCACTTGATTTTGTGAACTTGTTCAATAGTGAGGGTACTTGCAGGATGTTGGTGTTGATGTAATGCAAGATAATGGCTCACTCATAAACTGATGGTTTTCAGGCGAATGCCACTTTGGGCGAATGCCACAACGTCGATAAAGCGTCGTAGAAGGTCTTGACGAATGACTCTCCCAGAGATGGGAAGACAAGGCATCATGCAACTAACCAAGAATGTTTATAGAGTCAAACGCTTGGGGCTAGTCCTAACGATCGCCGTCCAGATGCCCAAACCAGCGAGCAGTATATAATAGATATGTTAAGGAGATCGAAATGAAAATAAGCACATAAGTAATAACGAGTGGGGTTCTTCACCTAGTCGAACTCCATTCACTAACAATATTCTATAGAAGTGTTATCCTAAGAAATTTGTGATGCCACGATGCCATCTTATGATGGAACAACGGATCTGAGTCATATCTACCACTAATAGAACAACAATAAATAGCAACGGCTTCTTCTGACGACCGTCGACGGCTTTTCCGACGGTTGTTGATCTCTATGGCATTTTTGTAATTAAAATATAGTGGCATCGCAAGCCGTCCAAAACCGACGTAAATTTTCCATTGGCGGCTGTCGCTAGCCGTTTAAAAATATCATGTATACAGGCTCCAGGCCGAGAGCTGTTTCACTATCTCCTTTCCCCCAAAATCAACCAAATCCCTAAATCCACCACCTCCTCCCCGTCGTCAGCCAGCCCCCGTGCCTCCCTGGTCATCTCCAGCTTCATTATTCTCCACTTTCGACAAGCCTGGGCCATTCATCAATCTTCAATCAGGTTTTATTCCTAAACCCTAATTAATTTTGATTTGTTAAATTAAGGTTAATTTGTTGTTATAGTTGTATAATACCCCATTGATTATTTGGTATACCCTATTGAATGCTAATTAGGTTGTTATTATAATTGTTTATCATTTAAATGTTGGGAAAAAAAATTAGTGTATATGTACGTTAGTTGGTGTATATGTGTTGATTAATTACTGCATACGCGCATTAGGGCTAGTTTGGATTAATCAGAGTCGACACTCAGGATTTAATGACTACGTTTTCAAGATGACAAAAACGATGATTTAGTGTATGCATTTCTTAGACTGTAAATAAATTATTGTAAAAATTGATGTATAATACGCTTTACTTTTTATAAATCCCTTAGAGAGTTTTTGGCCCAGTCTGACAAGTATTGTGTATGATCATTATGTGGATATTCGTTTTTATCACAGAACGGACATTTATATTCATCCGATACAATATTTTTCGGATTTGTCCGCATATTGGACAAGTTACAAATACAATAAAGTAATTATATTTTGCAAATCATTTCATTTTAAATGGTTCACAAAATTTTGACAACACTTTCTTTTTGTTCCCTGTGTACACGCATATGTGTAAGATACAGGGAACAAAGGGGGAGTGCTACTGAAATTTTGTTGAATCATTTAAAATGAAATGATTTGCAAAATATAATTACTACTGTGTTTGTAATGGGAAGTAGGATGACCGACCATAAAAGTGTAAAACAATAACCTAAAAATTATAGATTATATTCATATAATAATTTGTGTAAATCCGTTTGAAAATAAAATTAAATAGAATAATATTATATATTTGTAAAAATTTAAATGTATGATTTAATTGAAAAATAAAATGCCAATACGTAAATGATTAATACATTTTTATGTTTTAAAGTAGGAAAAATGGTCAATTATTTTATCGATCAGAGTTGGATGTACCATAAAAAAGAGAAATTGGAGGCTCAATAAGTGAACATTTTCAAAATGGTGTACACGTCTTTATTGAATTCACTTTAAGTAATAATGGGAACGACGAAGAAATTCGTTGTCCATGGAGTACGGCTGGTCATCTAGCTTGTTCTTATTGCAGGGAAGAAACATGAGCATTTTCTTTACCACATGGGAAGAAAATTTCGTGGTTTGACTATCATCGATGTTTTCTCCATATTAATCATCCTTTTAGAAAAGATTAAATTTTTTACAAATAATAGACTTAAGACCTTGCGACCACCAATGATTTTCTCAAGCGAAGATATTTATGACCTTGTAAAGGATTATCCAAAGATATATTAAACGGGCGAACAAATTGAAATTCAAGGTAAATCAACGATTCATAATTAGTGCAAACAAAGTATATTTTGGGAGTTACCCTATTGGTAAAATCTGCTAATTCATTATAATATCCACGTGATGCACAATGAGAAAAATGTGTTTGATAATGTATTTAACATAGTTTTGAATGTTAAAGGAAAGACTAAAGACGATTTGAAATCAAGACGTGATATAGAGGCATTATGCAATTGTCTTGAGCTTCATATGAAGCCAAATGACACAAAAAACCCAAAGCATGTTACGAGCTAGATAGTAACCAAGTTAAAGTACTGTTAAAGTGGATGGAAGGATTAATATTTCCTGATGGGATTTCCTCAAATCTTCGTAGATGTGTTGACTATAAGAATGGTAAACTAAGTGGGATGAAAAGTCATGATTGTCATGTAATGATGCAACATTTGTTACCCGTCGCTTTGAAAGGACTGTTGCCCACAAAAGTTTGGACGGTTGTAATAGAACTTAGTTTGTTTTATAAGGAGCTTTGTTCAACTACGTTAGAAGTTGATTGTCTATGTAAACTTGAGGAATAAATTCCTAAAATTCTCTACAAACTGAAGAAAATATTTCCTCCTGGTTTCTTTAATGTAATGAGCATTTACCTGTTCATCTTCCATTTGAAGCACGCCTTCGAGGTCCTGTGCAATATGGATGGATGTATCTGTTTAAAAGGTATTAGTATTGAGTAAGTTAAATTTTAGTTTAACTACATGTAATAAAATTTAATTATAATTATTCTTAACAGGTACTTAAATCATCTAAAGAAAAAAGAGAGACAAAAAGCACGAGTTGAAGATTCGATATGCAAATCGTATATCGAAGAAGATGCTTCATTCTTTTTCTTTCATTATTTTAGTGACCATATAAACTTATCTTTTTAAAGTGCTACGCAAAATGATGAGAGCATTGAACAAGATTCTTCTGAATCAGTGCTATCTATTTTTAGATAGAAAGGACGCTCTGTTGACTATGTACGGGAGAGAATCTGTAAGGACTTCCTGGTAAGTGTAAAATTATATATCATTATATATAATCACTTTACAATTTGTTGACTAAGTATAAATGTATAACTTATATTTTTCAACATATATACATGGGGTGGTAGACCTATAAGAGGAGGACGTTTCTCTTTGCCAGCGCCACTGGAACTCTAAAGTGGCATAGAATTACCGAGATACGATGTCTACCATTAGAAAAACTGGGAAGAAGCCAAGCTGGATGGGCACCAGCGTATGGGATGCTTGTGTCGCATGGTGGAGTAGCAACGAATTCAGGGTAAGTCTATCAGATATCACCTTAATTTGTTCAGTAGAGAATGCATAATTTATACTTGTAAAATATAATCTTAATTTTTAATTTGCAGGCGAAGTCGGACAGAAACTCAGCAAATAGGCAGAAAAATCCAGTCACACACCATGGTGGCTCGAAATTATTTTAGCATCATCGCGAGGACCTAGTAAATTGATTAATTACAATTACAAACAGTTATTACATTTTTAGTATAAATTTGTATGAACAATAATAATATACACCAGCTATTGCAGGAAAGAGTGCGTGGGGTCATGTCTCGTATATGGACGTATTTGCGCATACCCATGCCATCAAGAAGACCGACGACGAGGGATTAGTGTCGAATGCCTGACATGAGAATGATAAAGCATACGCCACACATGTAAATATATTTTAAGTTATAAGTTATTAATAATGATCATTTTAATTAATTAGTTAGAAAATATCATAGTGATGTAATGTAATATTTAATTGTATTTAATTTTGCGTTGTAGGAAAAATTTATGCAAGCATGTGCCCAGATGCTTGAGTATTCGGGACGGGAGCAGTTAACCACTGATGACGAGGATGCTATTTTCTACTTCGTTATGGATCCGACACAGAGAAATAGGCGCTATGGCTACGACAATCAATTGGTAATTTATAAAAATTGACTAAGTTGTAAAATTTGCTTAATTTTTATGAAATTTACATAACAACTTAAACATATTTCGACTTGTTTTGTAGGCTCGGGCTTCACAAATGGCTTACCAAAGGGCTTAGGAAAACGCAGAGATTAATGAGCTTCGACAGCAGATTGTACAGCTGCAAGAGTGAACCATCGTTTGGCCGAGTATGTGGACCGTCATGGAGCATTCCCTTTGTCTGGTGGTTCCGGAGCCGATATGAGTCATGAGGTACGTTTTGCAGTTTTTTTTGAAACTGGTGTATTTAAACAATGAGAGATGGTGAGGCTGATTAATGAACATGTGGTGTTTGACATTGATTTGTGTGGTTGATTTATGGGATTTGATGTTTAATGTTGGATGTATATATTGTACATTGATGTTGGATATAGATATTGCAGTCGGATGTGTGAGACTGATGATGGAAGGTTTATTTTATATTGATTAAAAATGTTTGCGTTTGAGATGATAATGTTTGAGTTTTATACTATTATTGATATTGATTTCAACTTATATATCCGATATATATATTGATTTTAATGGGTTATGATATATATTGATATGGAAGTGCTGTTTGGCTGCAAGAAAAAAAAATTACCTAGATTTCCGATGGCTTCCGACAGCCTTGAAGTCCAAATTTTCCGACGGCGAGCGAGAGTTTTTTGGTCGAAATTTCCGATGGCTAATGACGACATGGGATGGTTTTCTAGAAAATTTTCATGCCACGTTGACGTCGGCACCATCGGAAAAAACGTCGGAAAAGCCGTCGGAATAGCAATCGGGGGCCGTCGTAAAGTCTTCGTAGAAGCCGTCGAAAATAGAAGAAATCTGTGGTCTGTATTCCGACAGCATTTTCGACGGCTCGCGACGGTCGTCGACGGCTGCAAGTCGTTAGAAATCCTTGTTTCCCTTGTAGTCTACTGAGGTATGGATGGCATATGGTTGCCCGTGCTACTGATGCAGTGAGGTGCTGATGCTTCTCTATATCCCTAGATGGCGTAGCTACAATGTGGTTCACTCGGCACGCATCAAGGTCCATATAGTTTTTTGACCAGTCAGGCAAGAAATTCATGGAGCAATTCAGACTCTATACTGCTTGACCAAAGAATGTGATGTCCTTATCGTTTGTCCTTCAAAGTTCAAAAGGGAATATGTTGGATTTCATGAAACCATTCAACACGACAGTAACCGAGGTTAGTAATCCAAAGGAAGATATTATTTTGATGGCATTGATTCGGGGTGCTCACCTTGACACGAACTTTGGTAGATGGCTTAAAAGAAAGCAACCGCCTACCATTTAAGAGTTTTACCGAAATGCATCCCAGTTTCCACGCTAGGAAGAAGTTGGCATGTCCGTAGGACTGATAGGTAGTAGGTGATGTGCACGAAAAATGTATAATTTTACCCTCATATTTAATCTTCTTCTATTAAAATAAAGGACATATTATGGTTTTCTTTACCTATTTTGACCAATTCATAAAAGTGTTTTCAAAACATCATTCACTCATTTACATTTTGACGAAACTGTAATTTTATGTATGCATCAATTTTCAGAAAATTATTTGCATATTTTTATTTTATTTTGTAGAAAATTGAGTGTAAATTGGAAGAAGCTTCATGGACTAATGCATCTACACAATTTGGAAGCCAAAGTAAGAGAAAAGAAAGAATGAATCATTCATGGAGGATCCGATCTACCCGTTTGTAAATGGACCACAACTAAAAGAAAAGCACATGTTAGTGGGGAATAATTAATCATTAATGATGGTTTGGAGGCCACACCTGTAGTTTTGGTAACACCCTAAAAAGATTTAATGTTATATATTTGTATAAATAGCGTCTTATGATTCATGTAAAATGCATGTCGTTATAGCCAAAAAAATAAAAATAAAAGCTCTCTTCTCTTTAAAGGCTTCTTAGCCTTTTACTTTATTCGCTTTTATTTCATGCTTCTCTTTTGTGTTATTTTATTTCATGCTTCTCTTTTATTTCATGCAAGTAGATTAGATTTATTTATGCAAATTAGTGTAGACTTATTTTTATGCAATTAATCAGCTCTCTTTCTCTTTAATTAGCATTTCCTTTCCTTTTGTTTATGTTAAAATCCACTTTTGTTGAAATGAATTCAAGGATGAGAGGCTAGAACCCTTCAATTTAGGAGTAATGAATCTTTCATGAATCACGTAAATTCACCATAATGGTTTCATTTATTATCTCTTGTTTTTGTGATTAATGTAAATTTAGATGTAGAAAGAAATTTGATGTTTATAAATGAATTTGATAACCAATTTTGTTAATCACAAATAGGCTATACTTAATCAAATATAGACTCAAGTTACATCTTCGTCTAACTATTGGATTTTGATAATGAAGTTAAAAGTAAAATTAAAATTTGATGTTCTATGTTACTTGATCTAAGATGGTAAATAGATCATTCCTAAAATAAATTTTATTTCTAACTTCATAATCGTTTTTATTAGATTTGATAAATGGGTTTGGTTGATGTATTAAAATTTAGTGGTTTATGCTATTTTAATTAATATCATAAATAGACCATACTTAAAATTAATGCATTAACTAATTTTACTTCTGTTAATTTATTATGTGTTGATTTATTTGAATGTGAGAGTGGATTTATCTCTAAATTGGCTTGTAATCTCATTGCTTTTACTCCAATTTTTCTCTAGTTTTTCAACACTTTTTAGATAAAACTTTTAAAAATATTTGGGATAATTTGATTGGATGAGTTGAAATTTTTGCTTTTCATGTGGTTTGATCCGTACTTACATACGTACTACAATCGTACGCCTTAAACTTGCGGTATTTTCTTACGATAAAATTTGATGGTTTTCTAATCGATAGAAAATCCGTTTTGAATCAAGTTTTTGGCACTATTGCCGAGGAAAGCAATTTAGTTTTACTTTACTCTTCGAATTATTTTTACATTTTTCATTATTTAATTTTGTGTTATTAAAATAATTGTGTTATTCTTACTCCAATTTGGTTTAGTTTTGTAATGTGTTGTGCATTTATTTTCATTTGGTTTAATTTTATGATATTTTTCACTAAAAAAATTTCATTGCATTTTGTGCATCTGCTTTATTTATTTTAGTTTGTGCTTTTGTTTTCTGTTTATGTGGCGCTTTTGTTTCGGTTTATGTTTTTATTTGTGTCTGTTTGTGCATTTGCGTTGTTTTCTTTATTACATTGCACTGTTCCAATTCGCTTGTTAATATCTATTCTCTGTTAAAGTTTTTTTTTCATTTCAACCTGATCTCCATCTCAAACCATCATCACCAGCAACCCGAACCTGTACACACCTGAAACACTACAAGAACGCAACCACAACTCCAATCACTTCAACGGACACCAAACCTGAACCACCCGCAAATTCCATCCTATTCCATTCAACCCACGCACTTCCCCAAACTGCACTCCCCGCATCCTACCCAAGTTCAATCTACACTTGGCCAACTGCAACCACCTCATCACCATTCGACAACATCCAACCCGCAACCAACCACCTCATTGTAATTGATCCCTCCTCAAAATCTTCAATCCTAATCATTTACAACCTCATCGCGACTAAAGTGCATGCCTGGAACACCAAGAAAACCAACTTGAACTATCATCATCTTCCACGTCCAAGACCAGCGACCATAGAAAACCCGAACCCAATTCCACTAATCGCGACACAAAATATGAACTTGCAAATCAACCGCGACCAATCCACCACATGCAACCACTAATCGCGAATCACAAAATTGCAAGCTGCCGTCTTTTTTTATTGCATTATCTGTTTTTTTATATATAATTTCATTTTTGTTGTTGTTTTTAATCAGAGAAGAGTTAGAGGTATTAAAAAGGTTAAGCATTTGATTGTTGGGTATTTGGGCTTGTAGTAGGCCTATACTTTTTGAGTAAACTCTTTTTTTTTAAAAGAAAAAACCAAAAAGAATTATAAAATTGTTTTGGCATTTTACTTTATTATTGTGTTATGTGAATTTGTTTATTTAATTTTGTGCTGTGTGAATTTGTTTTCTTAATTTAGTTAATTTTTTTACTTTTAATAAAACAGGAAAATTGAAAGAAAAAAATTTCGTTTAGCTTTAGTAAACGATAAAATATAAAACAATTTGCTTTCATTTTCGCTTGGGTAACGATAAAAAACTTGTTTTTATTTTCATCTTATCCTTATAAAGAAAATCGTTTTCAACACTTCTACATGTTAAAAATTGCAGAAAATCATAAGGAGAAGAATTACTTGCTAAAAATTTTTGTTTTGCTTTGCTTGCAAAAAAACTACGCTAAAAAAATAGCCGCTTTTAAATAAATTTGCAAATAGTTCTACATGCACTGGTATTGTGTTCTTATCTCTTATTTTTATTTTTTTACATTGTTGATTTTTTGCATTTATAAAAAAAGAAAAATAAAAATTCATCTATCATTGTTAACAGAAGTTTAATTTCTATTTGCATCATTTCATATTTGTTTTTATTTTCTAAGGGCACCACCCAAATTCGAATAAGGCGGGGATTTCATCACCCTTCCTTGGCCCACAAATTGCATTTCATTTTATAAAACTGAATTTAAAAATAAAAATTTGACGTTTGACTTAAGAGTGTTAGGGCTCATCTAGTGCAAATTTGTATTTTGACAAAATGGTTTCTAAGAATCTTTTCCTTGGTGTCTAAGGCAACGACAGAGTCCAATCATTTATAATTATTACAGTGAGTCGCAAAATATTATATCGATTGTTTCTCCAAAGGTACTTAACCATTCAGCTGCATCGCTATGGTGATTCCTGGTGCATTGATAAATCATGCTATTACCTGCTTAAGAATTGTTTCGTTGAATTAAGTCTAAGTGTCATGATACAATTTTAGGTTACGAACTACTAAGAATAGAAAATTTCTGATTAAGCCTTTGTATTCATTTGTTGCATTAGTTTCATGCATATATAAAAAATTCAAAAGAAAAAACAAAAAAAAATATTTTTTACATATATATTTTTTTAAGTGAAAGAAATCCAAAAGGAGAAAAACATATTTTTAAAAAATTATAAATAAAAACTCACTTCTATCTTAATCTCTTATTTTTTTCGTTCTCTCTTTCTCCACTTAATCTTCTCCCTTGTGCATGAGTGTTTGGACTCTTGACACTTCAACAACCTGTTTAATGCGAATTAATAATCCTTCAACCATGGCAAACGAAAATCCTCCTCGTACCTTCATGAATAGAGTTTTCTCCAATTGAGTATCCATCCCTTCTAGTGTTACCTAACCCATCTCAATAGGTAATCATATAAAAATATATTCAAGTCATATTAACAAAATTTCAAATTTTGGCAATTTTGAAATGATGATCCTTAAATCTTTTTAACGAAATTTGAACAAGTTTGTGCAACAATTATGCGACGATGGAATTAAACTTAGATTAATCTCATTCGCACTTACCGACTACGCTGAGAAATGGTTGTATAACTTGCATTCAAATTCGATTAAAATGTGGGATGAATTTGTAAAAATTTCTTAAAGAAATTTTACCACTTAGAAAAAAAACCAAAATTCGAATATAAATTGTAAATTTTCATCAATTTGGTGGTGAATCTTTTGAAATTTTTTTGAAAGATTCAAGGAACTGTTAATAAAATGTCCAAATCACCATTTTAAAAAATGGACCCTTTACCAAATTTTATACGATGGGCTTCAAAATAGCTCTCAAACAATGCTTAAATCAATGTGTCAATGGAACTTTTTAGCACAACATTACGATACTGCTTGGCAATTTCTTAAAAACTTAGCTGAAAAATCAACTCAATGGGAACGATCTAACGTGAAAGCAATCTATTCAAGATCAAGCGCACATTTGATAGGATCATCGTTAACGTTAAAAGTGAAAATCGATGCAATGATAAATAAATTTGATATTTTTTTCATCAAATCAAATGAACCAAGCTTCTCAAGTCTTTTTTATAAACGTGATGATTCAAACCACATTGTCGATCAATGTCCTCACTCGTTAGGACAAATCAACGCTTTTAACAAAGTTAGGAATGATCTATTCTCTCCAACATACAATCCCACTTTGATAAAACATCCTAACTTTTGGAACCAAAACAATTCGAACATGAATATGGTTCGACCATCTCTTCAATAATTTCCAAACAATGTTTCAAATCCCTCTTTTAAACCAAATTAATTTCAACAAAACTTTGCGTCACCTTCTCAAAACCAAGTGCAACAATCTTTTGCTCCACAAGATGACAAACGAATGATATCACTTAAGAAAAGTTTGGAAACTTTGGCTAAAGCAACCACTCAAAACTTTAATCAAATAATAATTTGCAAAATTTGTTAACCTCATACATGCAAAATGCGAGTCAGTCGATCGCTAAACTCGAAATGCAAATGAGTCGGTTAGCCACTTCTGTGAGTGAACAAGAAAGAGGTACGTTCCCAAGTCAACCTATTCCAAACACTAGGAATCAAAACACAAGCTCAAACCAAGCTCATGTTGTTCAAGATAGCAATGCGAATCAAATAAACTCTATCACCACTTTGTGATCTAGTAAGCAAATTGATAACCAAGTTGTCAGTCCAAACGACATACCAGAAATTCCTCTCTACATTTCGAAAACCATAAATGATTCTGATTAAAACATCAAGTTGAACATCGAACCAAATTTCGAATCTAATTCTTTTTTCAGTTCAAGTAGATCGACCAATTGAGTTTCGAGTTCCATTTCCACATTGACTTCAACCTAAGAAACATCGATCAAATGGAAACAGTTTTAGATATTTTTAAACAAGTTAAAATGAACACTCCTCTATTAGGTATCATCCAATAAGTCCCAACTTACGCCAAGTTTTTGAAGTACTTATGCACTCAAATGAGACACACTCAAGTGCCAAAAAAAGTCTTTTTAGCGGCTGATCTAAGTGAAGTCTTGTCTCAATCTATTCATGTGAAAAACAAAGATCCTTTTTGTCCCACAACCTCTTGTACAATAAGAGACAAGAAATTTAATAAATGCTTGTTACACTTCGATGCGAGTGTAAATTTGCTTCCACACTCTTTGTATCAACAACTTGGTTTAGGTGAGCTTAAACCGACATATGTCACTCTTCAATTGGCTAATCGTTCTATAAAGAAACCCATAAGTGAGATTGGGGATGTGTTGATTAAAGTAGAAGTACTCATATTCCTTGTCAATTTCATTGTCTTTGAAACACAACCTATAAACAATCTCACTAGCCAAATTCCTTTGATTTTGGGACGACCCTTCCTAGCCACCTCAAATGCCTTGATCAACTGTCGACTTTGTTCAATGTTCCTTTTGGTAACATGATTATAGACCTTAACATCTTCAATTTAGAAAATCAATCAAACGATTCATTCAACACACATTTGGAAGTTAGCTCTATTCATAAAAACTTCAAATTTGAAACAATTGACCTTAATAACGAACATAAGGCAGATTATGAATAATTATTTCAAAACATGGCAAACGAGATCCAGGACACGCATCCCTTTAAACCTCTTATGATTTAGTCCAAAATTCAACCAATTTCTTTGATTGAGCAACCTCCTAGGTTAGAGTTCAAACCTCTTCCTTGTCACCTTAAATATGCATACTTAAGTGATAACAAAACTTTTTCCGTCATTATTTTATCGATCTTTCTCTTAACCAGGAAGCATTTATTCTTTCAATTTTTTCGAAAAACAAAGAAACAATTGGGTGATCTATTTCTGATATTAAGAGAATTAGCCCTACAATTGTTTAACATTGCATTACTTAATTGACGAAGCCAAGCCTACTCGTGATGAGCAACGAAGGCTTAACACCAAAATGAAAGATGAGGTTTTGGAAGAAATTCTTAAGCTACTTAATAACAGTATCATATATTTCACTTTAACTAGTTTGTGGATTAGCTCAGTCCATGTCATGCCATAAAAAGTCCGATATACCGTAATCAATAATAACGCTAATGAACTGATTTCAGCCCGTACTCAAACGGTTTGGCGTGTTTACATTGATTATCGAAAATTAAATACTACAACACGTAAAGATCATTTCCTTCTTCCTTTCATCAACCAAATGCTTGAACGATTTGCTGGCCATGAATTCTACTATTTTCTTGATGGTTATTCCAATTATAACCAAATTCTAATTGCTCTCGAACATCAAGAGAAACCGACTTTCACATGTCCTTTCGGCACCTTTGCTTATCAATATATGCCATTTAGACTTTGTAATGCCCTTGCAACTTTCCAACGATGCATGGTGGCATCTTTTCAGACATGATCGAACGCTTTTTAGAAGTTTTTATGGACAATTTCTCTATCTTTAGAGAATTTTTTTAGATTCTTACATCATCTCGAGTTGGTTTTAAATCGATGCAAAGAGAAACACTTGACTTCAAATTGGGGAAAATGCGACTTTATTATCAAATAGGGCATAGTCCTTGGACATGTCATTTCGAAAAGGGCATTAAGGTAGATAAAGCTAAAGTTTTATCGACTTTTTGTAAAAATCTTCGGTAAAATTGCTAGGCCCTTGATCACACTCTTAGGAAAAGATGTTCCTTTCGATTTCAATTTTGATTGTGTCTCTTCTTTTGAACCTCGTAAAAATGAACTAATTTCAGCTCCAAACATATGCTCTCCTAATTGTTATCTTCCCTTCGAGATTATGTATGACGCTTCTAACTTTGCGGCTGGGGTTGTCCCAGGATAATGCAACAAAAAAATCCTTCACGTCATCTACTACACTAGTATGACTTTGAAGATGCTCAATTCAACTACACAACCATCGAAAAAGAGCTTCTAGCCATAGTTTTTCCACTAGAAAAGTTTAATTTTTATTCGATAGGCTCACACATCATGGTCCACACTGACCATTCTGTTCTTAGGTACCTTTATGCTAAAAAGAATGATAAGTCTCGTTTGATTCATTTGATCCTATTACTTTAAGAATTTGATTTTACAACCAAAGGTAAAAAAGGATCCGACAATGTCATAGTTGGTCACTTGTCTCATCTTCCAAACACACCATCTTCTTTACCCATCCATGAGAACTTTTTCGACAAACAACTATTTTCAGTTTCCATCGATTCGTGGTTTTTCAATATAGTGAACTATTTAGTCACTAAGGAAGCTCCTTCATCTTTCTCCAAACAAGATAAATACAAAATTTTACCCCAAGCAAAATATTTCTATTAGGACGATCTATACTTTTTTAAGTATTGTTTTGATCAAATCATTCGACGATGTGTCCCGGATTGCGAAATTAAGAGGTTCTTCATTTTATCATGACCAAGCGTGTGGTGGACAAGTCAATCCTAACAAAATTGTAGAAAAGGTGCTCCGATGTGGCTTTTATTGTCCTACACTTTTCAAAGACCCGTTCGAGTTTTATAAAGTGTGTGATCGGTTTCGAATATTAGGAAAAATTACAAAAGGAAAATTAATGCCATTGACTCCAATCCTAACGGTTGAAATCTTTGAAAATTGGGGAATTGACCTGTGGGACTATTTCCTGACTCTTTTGTAAATCTTTATACTCTCCATGCCGTCGATTACGTTTTTAGATAGGCTGAAGCCATTCCGTGTAAAAGTAATGACTATAAGGTTGTTGTGTAATTCATAAAAGAAAACATCTTTTCTAGGTTTGACACACCTCGCACAATAAGTAATGATAACATAACCCATTTTTGTAATTAATCTTTCAAAGCTTTAATGAAGAAATACTTGATAACCCATAAGTTATCCACTCCTTGTCATCCTCAAACTTTTCGTCAAGTTGAAGTTTCAAATCGACAAATAAAACAAAGGAAGGGACATGGAGAATATTCTCTGCATCAAGATTGTTGATGCATAACATCCACCTCCCAAGTCCCGACTCTGGTTCGATAGTAAGTTTACAGGCCTGTAGACTTCTAAAAAGAGCCAGAGGATATAAGGGTAGCACCTATAAAGCCGACGATTGACATTTCGACCGATGATGATGATCCCACTTAGGTCCTCAAGGTCAGATCTCAGCTTGATATCAAAATAAAAAAATAGTTGCTAGGGTTTCTTTAGGCAAACCTGGATATTTTTTCCTGGACGCATTCTAATATATGTGGAAGTTCATTGGAGATAGCATGTCATGCATTGAATGTGGACCGAAGATGCCCTCCCGTAAAGAAAAAGAAACACAACCAAGGTCTAGAGCGATCCGTTGCACTAAAAGAAAAGGTGGATATGTTGAATGAAAATGACTTCATTCGCAATGTACGATATTCTAAATGCGTACCAAAACTAGTAGTGGTCAAGAAGCCAAATGGGAAGTGGCAGACATGCATCGATTATTCGGACTTGAATATAGCATGTTGGAAAGATAGTTTCCCATTACTAAAGATTGACCAACTTTTGGGTTCCACTGCCAGACATGAATAGCTATCCTTTATGGATGCATACTATAGCTATAATCAAATAGAAATACATATTCTTGATTAGAAGCATACGAGTTTCATCACTAATTTAGGGTTGTATTGTTATCAAGTGAAGTCCTTCGATCTGAAGAATTCCAGAGCCACTTACTAGTGATTGATAAACAAGATGTTAAGAGATCAAATCGGATGGACTATGGAGGGTATGTTGACGATATGCTTGTGAAGTCACAATAATTGATGAATCACATGAACGGCCTCTCAGAGATGTTCGATGTGCTTCGGAAGTATGGAATGAAGCTCAATTCATTGAAATGTTCTTTCAAAGTGGCATCAGGCAGTTTTTTGGGTTTCATCGTAAACTCAAGGGGATTGAAGCTAACCCAAAGCAGATTAAAGCATTTAGATAGGTCACTGCCCCCATTGACAATGATGGAGATGTAGAGCTTAAACTGGAAGGTCGCCACACTGAGTCGATTTATTTTAAAACCGACAGACAAATGCATACCATTCTTTGATGCCCTTGAGAAGGAAAAAATAAAAGTTTGTCTTGATGAAAGAATGGCAGAGCACTTACCAGAATCTACTGGAGAATATGGAAAGACTACCATTTTTTTGAAGCCTTTGGAAGGAGAAGATTTATTCATTTACATAGCGGTATCCACTCATGCACTGAGTGCAGCCTCGGTATGTGAGGAGTACAAAATCCAAAGGCCAATGTATTATATCAGTTTGCAGTTCATCGAAGCAGAATAGGATTGTTCATCGATGGAAATTCTATCGGTTTAGAAAACCGTCGAACGAATTTAGAAATAAAAATAACCGCAAGCGCATGGCGTACACTTTGTAGTACGTGGCGAATACGGGTCGATCCACAGGGAATTGATGAGATTTTAAAATTTCCTATTCAATCAAATTAGACCAAAGTGAGATGAAGTTGTTAACTACTAAAGCTAGAATTAAAACGTGATTTAAAAACTATTAAACTAGAGAACAATTTAGAGGCAAATCCACTCTAATATTTTTGTAAATCAACAAACAAAGAATTTATAATCTCTAACTTTGATATTAAGTGAAATAAGTGTTGCATTTATCATAAGTATGGTTTGTTTATGTTATTAATTAACATAACTCAAACCATCAAACTATAATACAATAATTATACCATCTTTAATTCTCATGAAAATGAAGCCAAAGAAAAAGTTATTTTAAGTATGATCTATTTACTATTGTAACTAGTAATATAGATCATCAAATTTCATTTTTACTTTCATTTCAAAATCAAAAATGGATTAGCAAATGATGATGCAACTTGTGTTTATGTTGAATAAGAATAGCTCATTTGCATAAGCAATATAAGCTATCAAACCCACTTGTATAAACTTGCATCAAAATTCACTTTAATGAAGCACAAACAAGGAGATCATAAATCATAAAAAAATTGTTGAAATTACATAATATTTGAGAGCTTCATTACCCCTAAATTGAACGGTTTAGCTACTCATTTGTGGCATTGAAGCAACACTTGTAAATTTCAACATGAAAGATCAAAGAAATGAAAACTAAGCAAAGGAAGAAAGAGAGATTAACTACTAACTAATTGCATAAAAATTAAAGCTACACTACTTGCATAAATGTAAATCTAAGCTATGAACATTAAAGGAAAGAGAGCATAGAAATAAACATTAACAATAAAACAAAGAAAAGCATACAGAAAAGAGAGAAGAAAGAGGCTTGGAAGCCATTTTTATTTCATAGAACATTGAGCTTACAATTTGGCCTCTTAATTTTCTAAGTAAAATGAAAGAGTAGAAGATAGTTTCATGTACATAAGAGGGCTATATATACATGCATAAAACCCTAATTCTATTTTTAGGGGGCTTCCTAAAATGCCCTTTAGGAAGTATGGCCACTAAGTAACCATTAGCCACTAATTAATCTAGCATTTGTTGTGCGTGAAGCTTTAACCTCCACTTAGTTGTCCATTAGCTCATAATTGTACGTCTAGGTAAGTGGGTGGGGTCCTCCATGATCTTGAACTTGAATTATTTTCTCTTCATTCCTTTGTATTTCATTTGTGCATGCATGTATCTTCATATAAGCCTCTTCCATATGCATCCAAATTCCTATAAAAATTATCAAAAAATGTCCAAGTAAAAATTCTTAAATTCACACAAGCACAAAAATGACCATTTTTCCCCTGAATGAAGATGAAAATATGATGGTTTGAAAATAATTGAATTTTGGTTTTAAACATGTTAAAATGCCCAAATATGATGTTTATTTAAATAAAAAGATATAAAATATGGATGTAAATATATGCACATTTACATGCACATCAAATACCTCCACACTTATCTTTTTATTCGTCCTCGAATAAAGGAAAACTAAGATAAACCCATTTTCGTAGGGAGCACGATTGCATTGAGCGTATGCAACAAGTCGTTAAACCTCTGGGTGTCCCCAGTAGGACGAGTGTTGTCTCGTGAGGGTTTTTAGCGGATACTACCCACAAAATCCAAATGCAAAGTGAAAATATTTACAAAATGCAAGATTTATTTACAATGGGATGAATGCAAGTTTTTGAAAATATTTACAAATGAAGGATTCACTTTCAATTCGACACTCATAAGTTAAATATAGGTTTTGGTCATTGTTTTGAAAATTTTAAGTCATTTACTTGTCAAAATTTCCAATAAAAAATCAAGTTATCATTGCAAATAGACAATAGTTTAACTCGTTGTTTCAGTTGATTACAAAGTGTAACTATGAAATGGATCTTTAGTTGATTATCAAAGTTTATTAAAGTGGTATTTTCATTTCTTTTCAATAACAAGTTAAATCAAATAAGTAAAAATAGTGCTCTGATTTCAATTGCTTACTCTCTCTTATTTCTAAATTTTATTGATATTAATAATATTACATATGCCTAACTCAGGTAAACTGAGGCCAGATATATTACCCGTGCACTGCCTTGCGGACTGATGTGAGGGGAATACAGAGCGTGGCGAGTGAACACACAAGTGTGAACACTTATCGACTGTAGGCGTTATTAAAAAGAATATTTATTTATATACACCTAACTCAGATAAACTGAGGCCAGATGTACCGATCATGCACTGCCTTTCGGGCTTACGTGAGAAGGGTACAGAGCATGGCGAGTGAACAAACGAGTGTGAACACATGACTCTAGGTGCTAAAAATATATATATATACATATAAACAAATGTGTTTTTTTGTCAATTTTTTTTTAGAAAGAGAGAGTTTTGCAAAATCATCTTAGCACCATTTAACTTAGAAGATAAAAATGTTATATCCTTTACTTTAAATTTACCACTTTTTTTAAACAAAGATTTTCAATTAGAACATACTTCATAATTAACACCTATGAACCTTCCTATATACTAGTTAAACCATTGTTATTTGTAATCAAACTTCATTTTTATTTTTGTTAAGACAAATTTTCAATTTATTAACCAAAACTTATAGTTATCCCATAGTGTTTCTTCAAAAATAAATCAAAATGCTAAAAAGAAAATGTTTTTGAGGTTTTGAAATTTTTAGATTTTTTTTAACTTTAAAAAAAATGAAAATTCAAAAATGCCATGAAACCTAAAAAAATGAAAATGAGACTCCCCTCACCACACTTAATTTTGACTATGTTCCCACAGTCAATGCATGATATAATGAGTGTAATGGGGAAAAACTATGTACGTATTTATAAAGAGGGTTAACATTCTTACTAGACGTAGCTTGGCTCATGAAGGATCATGAGCTCCTCCTCTTGGTCATTTGGCAATTCCAAGAAAGGTTCCAGACAATGACTGTTGACTTTGAAAACCGATCCATCCCTGGGGTTTTCTATTTCTATGGCACCATGTGGAAAAACAGTTCATACCACAAATGGTCCTGTCCATCTCGATTTAAGTTTCCCAGGGAATAAATGAAGTCTTGAGTCATATAAAAGAACTGTTTGGTTAGGCGAAAACGTTTTCCTTAGGATTGACTTGTCATGAAATTTTTTGGTTTTTTCTTTGTAAATTTTCTTTTTTTCATACGCGTTGTTCCTAAGTTCTTCTAGTTCGTTGAGTTGTAGTTTTCAGTTTTTGCCAGCTTTCTCAAGATCAAAGTTTAAGTTCTTAATTGCCCACAGCGCTTTGTGTTTGATTTCAACGGGTAAATGGCAAGCTTTACCGTAAACTAAACGAAATGGGGACATCCCAAGGTTAGTTTTAAAAGCAGTACGGTAAGCCCAAAGTGCGTCGATCAATTTCTGAGACCAATCTTTTCGATTTTTATTGACAATTTTTTCCAAGATTTGTTTTATTTGTCGATTTGAAACTTCAACTTGGCCACAAGTCTGAGGATGATACAGAGTGGATAACTTGTGGGTGATCGAGTATTTTTTCATTAAAGTTTCAAAAGAATGGTTACAAAAATGGGTTCCGTTATCACCGATTATTGTGCGAGGTGTGCCGAACCTCGAAAAGATGTTTTCTTTGAGAAATTTCACAACAATTTTATGGTCGTTGGTTTTGCAAGGAACAGCTTCGACCCATTTTGAAACGTAATTGACAGCGAGAAGGATATACAAGTTTCCAAAAGAATTTGGAAAAGGTCCCATAAAGTCTATACCCTAAACATCAAAGATTTCGATGGTAAGAATGGGGTTTAGAGGCATCATATCTCGTCGAGAAATTCGTCCAAGCATTTTACATCGATTGCAAGTTTTACAAAATTCCAATGAATCTTTGAAGAGAGAAGGCTAATAGAAACCACACTGAAGCACCTTTTCCACAGTTTTTCGAGGATCGAAATGTCCACCGCATGCTTGATCGTGGCAAAACGAAAGAACACTTCTTATCTCATTATCCGGAATGCAACGTCGGATGATTTGGTCGGGACAATATTTGAACAAGTATGGATCGTCCCAATAGAAATATTTCACTTGGGACATGAATTTGTATTTGTCCTGTTTGGGCCACGATGAGGGAGTTTCTTTAGTGACTAAGTAGTTCACTATATCAGCGTACCATGGGTTGATAGAAATTGAAAGAAGTTGTTCATCGGGGAAGTTTTCATTGATCGGCAAAGAAGATGGTGCGTTCGGAAGACGAGACAAGTGATCGCCTATGACATTATCGGATCCTTTTTTGTCTTTGATTTTAAGGTCAAATTCTTGAAGTAAAAGGATCCAACGAATCAAGCAGGATTTGGCATCCTTTTTAGAGAAAAGATATCGAAGTGCGGAGTGGTCCGTGTACACAGCAATGTGTGACCCTATCAAGTATTGTCGGAATTTTTCGAGAGCAAAAACGAAAGCTAGAAGCTCTTTTTGGGTTGTTGTGTAGTTGAGTTGAGCGTCGTTCAAAGTCATACTCGCGTAGTAAATCACGTGAAGGATCTTGTTGATGCGTTGTCCTAAGATAGCACCAACGGCAAAGTTTGAAGCATCACACATTATTTCGAAAGGAAGATCCCAATTGGGCGCACAAATGATTGGAGCAGAAATGAGTTTGTTCTTAAGACGTTCAAAAGAAGAGATACAATCAGAGTTAAAATCGAAAGGAATGTCTTTTCCAAGAAGAGTCGTCAAAGGACGAGCAATTTTGCTAAAGTCTTTCACAAAGCATCGGTAAAAGCCAGCGTGTCCAAGAAATGATCGAATGTCCTTAATAGTTTTGGAAATGGGTAGGTTTGCAATTACGTCGATTTTCGCTTTATCTACCTCAATGCCTTTATTTGAGATGATATGTCCAAGGACTATGCCTTGTTTGACCATAAAGTGGCATTTTTCCCAATTCAAAGTCAAATGTTTTCTTTACATCGATTTAGAACCAACTCGAGATGATGTAAACATTGGGAAAAAGAATCGCCAAAGATTGAGAAATCGTCTATAAAAACTTCTAGAAAGCATTCAATCATGTCGGAAAAGATTCCAACCATGCATCGTTGGAAAGTCGCAGGGGCGTTACAAAGTCCGAATGGCATACGTCGATAAGCAAAGGTACCAAATGGACACGTGAAATTCGTTTTCTCTTGATCTTCGAGAGCGATGGGAACTTGGTTATAACCAGAATAACCATCAAGGAAGCAGTAAAATTCGTGGCCGGCTAAACGTTCGAGCATTTGGTCGATAAAAGGAAGGGGGAAGTGATCTTTTTGTGTTGCGGCATTTAGTTTTCGGTAGTCAATGCAAACACGCCAACCCGTTTGAGTACGAGTTGGAATAAGTTCGTTTGAATCGTTCTTGACAACGGTTAGCCCAGACTTTTTCGGTACAACGTGAATTGGGCTAACCCATGAACTATCGGAGATTGGGTAAATGATTCTGTTATCGAGAAGTTTAAGAATTTCATCACACACCGCATCTTTCAATTTTGGGTTAAACCTTCATTTCGCATCGCGAACAGGTTTGGGATCGTCGATTAAATGAATGTGATGTTGGACAAGAGCGGGACTAATTCCCTTTATATCGAACATCGACCATCCAATTGCTTCCTGGTTTTTCAAAAGAATAGAGAGAAGAGAAGCTTCTTGATCAAGAGAGAGAGTTGTGGAAATTATGACGGGCAACGTTCCGTTATCACCTAAGTATGCGTACTTAAGGTGATAGGGAAGTGGTTTGAGGTCCAACTTCGGGAGTTTTTCGATCAAAGAGTTTGATTGAGATTCGGACTCAACTTGAAGCGATTCAAAGGGAAGAGTGTATTCAATCTCGTTGGGAATTTCGTGAAACAATTTTTCGTACTCGGCCTCGTGTTCATCATTAAAATCAAGTGTTTAATTTTCAAATTTTTTGTGAATGGCACTAACTTCCAACGTTTGGTCACGAGGTTCGTTCGATTGGCTTTTAAGATTGAAAATGTTGAGATCCAAAGTCATGTTTCCAAAAGAGATTTTCATCGATCTGTTACGACAATTGATTAAGGCATTTGAGGTGGCTAAAAATGGTCGGCCTAGAATCAATGGAATTTGACTTGTGGGATTTGTCACAGGTTGTGTTTCGAGAACAATAAAATCAACGGGGAATATGAATTGCCCTACTTGAATGAGCACGTCTTCGATTTCTCCCACGGGCTTCTTAATGGAACGATCGGCAAATTGAAGCGTGACTTTTGTGGGTTTGAGCTCACCTAAGCCTAATTGTTCGTACACGGAATATGAAATCAAGTTGACACTCGTGCCTAAGTCTATCAAACATTTGTTAATCGTCTTGTCACCAATTGTACACGAAATCGTAGGGCAGCCATGATCTTTGTATTTTACGGGCATGGATTGGGACAAGACTTCACTCAGACTGGCGGCTAAGAAGACTTTTTTGGGCACTTGAGTGTGTCGCTTTTGGGTACACAAGTCCTTAAGGAATTACGCGTAAGTTGGGACTTGCTGAACGATGTTAAGAAGCGGAATGTTAACTTTGACTTGTTTGAAAATTTCCAACATCTTTTCCATTTGGTCCGAGTGTTTCTTTGGTCGAAGACGATGTGGAAATGGGACATGATACTCGGTAGGCGGGTCTACTCAAGTAGAAGAAGAAGAGTTTTGATTGGCATTCGATTCAACGTTTGGCTCCACGTTCTGTTCAAATTCATTCGTTGTTTTAGAAGTATCGAGAGAAGTTTCCGATAAATCGTTTGGATTAATGACTTGATTATCGATTTGTTTCCCGGAACGAAGAGTTGTGATAGCATTCAATTGGGTGACGTTGCTATCTTGAACAACATGGGCTTGATTTGAATTTGCGTTTTGATTTCTGGGATTTGGAAGGGGCTGGCTTGGGAATGTTCCTCGTTCGCGTTCACTTACAGATGTGGCTAATTGACTCATTTTCATTTCGAGTTTTTCAATCGATTGGTTTGTGTTTTGCATATATGAAGTCAATAAATTTTGCAAATTGCTGTTTGATTGAAGGCTTTGAGTAGTTGCTTTAGCCAACGTTTCAAGAGTTTTCTCAAGAGAAGTTAAACGTTTATCGTCTTGGGGAGGATGAGCTGAATTTGGTTGAAAATTTGATTGTTGCGGTTGATTATGAGATGGACCCGCAAAGTTTGGTTGAAAATTGTTGGGTTGAAAGGAAGGATTCGAAGCATTATTCGAAAATGCTTGCAAATTGGGACGAATCGTATTCGTGTTGTGATTTTTTTGGTTCCATGCAAAATTTGCATGGTTTCTCCAACCAGGGTTGTACGTTGGAGAAAACAGGTCATTTTTGGCTTTGTTGAAAGCATTAATTTGTTCGACGGAATTGGGACACTGATCAGCTATATGATTAGGATCGTTGCATTTATAACACATCGGTTGGGAAGCTTGGTTCATTTGATTCGATGAGAAAACATTATCGAATTTTTTAATCATTGCGTCGATCTTAGCTTCCAAAGCAACAGAAGATCCCATCGAGTGTGCACTCGATCGTGAGTAGATTGATTTTTCGTTCGAACGTTCCCATTGGGATGATTTTTCGGCGAGGTTTTCAAGAAATTTCCAAGCATCGTCATGATGTTGGGCAAGAAAGTTGCCTTGGCACACTGATTCGAGCATGGTACGTGAGCTATTTTCGAGTCCATCGTATAAAATTTGGCAAATCGTCCATTTTTCAAAATTATGGTGTGGTCATTTTATCAAAAGCTCTTTGAATCTTTCAAAATATTTTCCGAATGGTTCTCCCTTGAATTGATGAAAGTTTACAATTTCGTTTCGGATTCTACTCGTTTTTTCCAAAGAGTAGAACTTTTTTAAGAAAGCTTTTACGAATTCTTCCCACGTTTTAATCGAGTTTGATGGTAAGCTGTACAACCATTTTTCAGCATAATCCGTAAGAGCATATGGGATTAATTGAAGTTTGATTCCATCATCAGAAAGTTGTTGAAGATTAATGGTTGTGCAAACTTGTTCGAATTTAGTCAAGAAAATGTATGGGTCATCGGGCTCGAAATTGCCAAATTTCGGAAGCATGGCAATATGGTTCGAGTGAATTTCGAAGTGGTTACCCGTAGGGGCGTGTAACGTGATGCAAGATGGAATAGAAACTCTATCGAGAAAGATTCTATCCATAGGAGTTCGAGGGGCGTTCTCGTTCGCCATTTCGGGAGGATCGTCTGTTCGAGTTAAACGGTTTGTAGAAGGGTCGCGAGTCCAACGATTTGTTGTTGTGTCACGAGTCCAAGTACTCATGCACAAGTGAAAGTCGAGAAGAGAAAGAAGTTAGAATCGAGTTCAGTGAAGGAAAGAAGATTTAAAAATCGAAGTGAAATTTTTTTTAGAGGAAGAAAAATATTTACCAAGTGAAATTTATTTTCAAAAGAGAGGTTTGATTTTTGTTTTTGGTTTTTCAAATTTTTATATTTTATTTGTTTTTGTAAATTTTTTAAAAAAAAAGGTTTTAAGTTTTTTTTTGTGGAATTAAAAACTAAGTTAAGAAAAATTTACAATTTTTTTTTAGGATTTTGGATTTTTTTTGGTTTTTTTATATATGCATGAACTAATGCAACTAAATGGATGCAAAGGACTTAATTACAGTTTTCTGTCCTTAGTAGCTCCTAACCCAAAATTGTATAATCACACTTTGTCTTAAATCAACAAAAATATTTCTCAGCCAAGTAACGGGCAGGGGTTATCGGTGCACTGTTCTGTGGTTCAATGATGAAGAGATAGTAGATGAAGTAGTGGATAGACATAGGATATTGCAGTGTGTATGGCTACTGCTGTGATGGATAGCAGTGTGGATTATCCAAAGCTATAGAAGCTGGCATACTGTTTGTTAATTACATTGAGGAAGTTGTGTCTATACTTCCAGGCTCACTTGATAAAGGTGCTTATTGATCAACCATTAAGGTAAGTACTACATCGACCCGAGATTTTGGGGAGGTTGTTGAAGTGGAATTTTGAGCTTAAGTCAATATGATATAACCTAACATCCTAGCAAGGCGATACGAGAACAGGCATTGATCAACTTCTTTGCCAAATTCACCATTCGTGACGAAGAAGTGGAAGAAGATGTTGTCTAGGTATCCTAATGGAAATTGAACGCGGATGCTCCAATGAATGTAGTTTTGGGGCAGGGCCGCAGGAGTGATTCTCGTAACCTTGGAAGGGCAACAAATAGCAAAGCATAATATGAAGCAATGATTGCAGGACTCAATATAGCAAGAGAGCAGGGAGTCAGAGCATTGCATATATATATTCATCGACTTGGTGGTCTATTAGGTTAAAAAGGAATTTGAAGCTAAGGGAGCGAGACTTGACCCTTGCTTGACAAATGTTCTAGAACTACTGAACAACATCGAGCACTATATGATAACGCACATCCCTATAAAAGAGAATATAAAAGAAGATTCATTGGCCAAATTAGCTAGCTCTAGGGATGTGCAGCCTATGGGACTCGTTCAATAGAGGTTTTGCCAGCTCCAAGCAATGACCAAATGGACGTTGACTCGATTTTGGAGGCCGAGGAAGAAAAGGAGTTATGGATGAGTCCATTAAAACACTATTTACTGAAGGATGCTCTTCCAACTAGAAGAAATTCACAACAAAAATCCTACGTAAAATACCATGATTTATTATGCAAGAAGGAGTGCTATATAGAAGAGGATTCTTAACCCCCTTGTCGTGGTGTATCACCAAAGATAAAGCTAGGAAGATCCTTTCAGATGTGCATGAAGGAAGTTATGGTGATCATAATAGGGGTAGACTTTACCAAAGAAAGTTCTTCGCTATGGATACTTTTGTCCAACCATTAGTCGATTTGCTATCAATAACACGAAAAGATGTGGTAGATGCCAAAAGTTTGCAAAGATACTGAGAGGCCCATCTATAGAGCATAGGTAAATGGTTAGCACATGGCCGTTGATATCGATATCATATAGCGGAGCAAAGTTTGCAATTATAACCATGGACTACTTCACAAAGTGGGCTAAAGCGGAACTACTAGCTAGGATCACTATAAAGAAAGTGATCAACTTTATGGTGAAGAATATTATATGCATATTTGGAGTTTTGTAAAAGAGAATTACTGATAATGGGACTTAATTCAAGAGTGCTGAATTCAAAGACTTCTATAACCAGTATCGAATTGAGAAGAGTTTTTTGAAAGTAGCATACCTATAAGCCAATGGATGGGAGACATAGTGAACAAAATCATCAAAACCATCCTAAAGAAACATTTATCGAAATCTAATGGCATCTGGGTTAATGGGTTAAACTAGCATTGTGGGCTTATGGGACGACCCACAAGTGTAACTGGGCATCCCTTTATGAGGCCATGATTATGATTAAACTAGAAGTCCCTTCTCACTGAAGAAAGCATCATGATCCCAAGATGAATGCGGAAGTTTTCCTAGAGTCCCTCAACTTTGTAACGACCTATATTTTACGTATCGAAAGATCGTAAAATATTATTTTTTAAATTCATACAAGGTCTATTACTCTATAACTTTAGGAAATATGAACTAGTGACATTTCTTATCCTTAGAATTTTTATCGGGCAGTTTTAACATCGAAGATTTTGTTAGGCCTATAAATTTTGATAGGAGTCGAAATATAGTCAAAAACTTCTTCCATTAGATTGGGATGAGGGTTTCTCTTTTTGTAGAGTGGTCATACCAAGAATTTGGACTTACCATTTATAAGATATGGCTATTTGATGTTCTAACTGGTTCTAAGTAGATTAGTAGGTATAAATAGTGATTAGTATAACCCATTAGCCCAATTCGGGATTAGGGTTAATACCCCTTCCTCCCGACAGCCATTATTAATTCCTCTTCATTTCTATTCACCTCCTACCCTCCATTAATCCAAATAAAATATAAAAACAATAATTTATCCAAGTTAATTAGTTTAATTAGTGGATTTATGAGAAAATAACAAAAGAGAATGGTAGATCTGCTGGTTGGGAACATTGGGATTCGTGTTGGGATGGTTCTACATCCGATTTTCCTAGGGAATTGTGAATGTGAGTGATTTTACCTCTCTCGCTATATTATGCTTATCTACATAGTAAAAATATGATTGTTAAAGTTAAAATATTTTAGAACTTAGATCAAATATTAATAATACCCTTGAACAAGATCTAAAAAGATAGATTTGGATTCTAACATGACTTATACCATTTACCAACCATAATTGCTATGTTATAGAAAATAGGATCTAGGATGATTTAGGCTAGTAAATTGTGTTTGGATGATTTATATGCATTACTTGGATGTAGTATGATGATGTTTGGTGGTTGCGTGGATTACTTTGATGCGTTTGTTAGTTGTTTTGCGTAGTTAGAATTGTGATACGTTGTTTGGTGCAAATGATATCTAATTGGTCAAAACATGATGAAATTTAGATATGATGTTCTTAAACCTTTGGGAAGTATGCGTACCAAACTTGAAATGATTTGGAATTTGATTTGATAGCCCAAAAAGTGATCGTCGTGAGTGAGAGAATTCGTGTTTTGTGGCTAGCTGCTTAAGGTATGGAGGCCAAAACTTCTGTATATGCTTGGGAAGACATGGAGAGTTCAGTTTTGGCGACTTAGGTAAATTTTGGAAAAATTAAAAGTGATTGGTACCAACCAATATTATGTTTGGTACAGACCACTCTTGCTTCGGGGCTTTCAGGCATTTACTTGAGGTTTGGAGGCTGAAAACTTCTAGTTTTCGGATAGGTTGCTATAGGACGAGCATGAGTTGATGTAGGAAGTAGAATTTGAGAACTCAACCAAACTTTGGAAAATGAAAAGTGATTGGTACCGATCGCTTTTGTGATCGGTACTGATCACTCTTGCTTTGGGGTTTTAGGTAAATGCTTCGAGAGGTTTCGTGTCAGCATGGAGCCAAGCAATGAAATGGAAAATACTTAAACTTTGGTGGAATTTTGGAGATGTCCAAAGTGCTTGGTATCAATCACTTTTGTGATCGGTACTGATCACTTTTATTGGTGACAAATGGGTTCCAATTTTGGGCATGTGATGTCTCTTTGTTTGCATATGTGTGCTCATACGATCGTTCAGCGCTCATTTTCGATGGCTGCAACATGATAAAGATCGATGATTAAACCATGAAGTGAAGGAATGATGCTTCAACATGATGACTTTGAAACTGTGATAAGATGAATCCATGACATAATATGGGCGTATAGAGATGTTTCGAACTTCGACGATACGAGGTGTTTGATCAAATGCTTCAAGAGAGAAGTACATACCAGGCGCTAGGGTAGTCCAAAGAGTCATGATTGATAAGGAGAATAAGTATGATAAGGCATGGGTTTTTCAAAACCGAGTCGCATGCAGAAGGGATCATTGATAACACTGGATGTGGGTGATTCTAACTAGCAAGGATATGTGGGGTCACTCACCTGTGTATCATAGACAGTGGAATGATCTAACCTGCCTTGGGATGGCAATGCCAATGGGATAGGTATCTAAAAAAACACTAAAGCCAAATGTGACACGAGGTGTCGTTGGCCTAGGACGTTGTTAAAAGAGTTATCACTTATCCGAAGACCTTGGAAAGGTCATGATGAAGCATACTTTAGGAAAATCGCAGTGACAAAGACCTTGGGGAGGTTTAGATAAAGTAGACTTTGGGAAAGTCATGGTAAAGAGACCTTAGGAAGGTACCGGTGGAACATGACTTTGGGAAATTTGGGTCAGCATGAGACTTTGGGAAAGTTATAGTAAAGTGAGATTTTCGGGAATGATCATGGTAAAGTGAGACTTCGGTAATAATCATGGTGACAGTGCATAGTGAGGTGAGACCATGTTGATAAATAGAGCGATATGAGACCTTGGGATGGTTGTTGTTGCGTATTTACTTTGTATTTGTTACGACTGTTATGATTGGTGTGATTGTTGAATGTCTTGTGATGTTGGCTTTCTCGAGATAGGTTCCTTGGCACCCATATTATAGTGTAGTATTCCCATATGACGATAATAGTAGTATAGCATAAATTGTGTTATGTGCTAACTCTTTGGATCCAGGGAATGTCAGGTATAACTATCAATACCCTATGTCCTATACTATATCGGTTTTCATAGTATTTTGAGATTGTTTATCACTTACACCAGACCATTGTTTGACTTGAGGTTTTATGCAATGCTTCTAATTATCTCGAGTACTCTTAAATGAGTAAACTAGATAGCAGGTCTAAGCTTAGCGCATGGGGTTATTCAAGGGATGTGCATGATGCATGCTCTATTATATATTAATTATCAGAGTTTATTGCTTATTCTGTTGTGTAACACTGTGGAGCTTTATCAGTGCTTTACTATATTTATAGATAGATTTCCTTCGAGTTTATTATGATGATGTATAAACTCTACTCCATTTGCTTTATATGACTATTGTGAACCTTGCACTCTGATATTTTTTTTGGTTTATTTAATTATACTTATTTATCTAGCCTGTTTTATATCTATGTTGATAATATATTTTAATCGATGCACTGCGAGATATACAACACATCATGTGGTTATTTTAGTTATTTCACCCTTAGCAATCATCCTACATCAGCCAGGTACCGACATAGTGCACTCTACAGGTATATTTTGGTATTGGAGATGTAGGGCGGTCGTTACATGTGGTATCAGAGCTTAGGTTGAGTGATCGACCTAAATTGGTACTTAAATCCATTAGAGATAAGTTAAGTGGAACACTATAAAATGGACCGACTGATATATGAGAAAGCATACCTGTTATATATTTTGGTTTTTAAAACTATATACTATTAGCATATATATTATATAATTCTCTTTGCACACTTAAGCATCGTAGATGCATTTTTCCTTTATGAGAGACTGACCATTCTTATTACGGTATTTAAGATTGGGTCGGCATATCAGGAACACTGCCAGGAATTCTATATCAAGAGTAGAAAAAGGAGCATGTTTGGGGGAAACTAACTCCGATATCGAGGAAATTTTCACAGAGGTGATGAGGAACATATTGAAGAATACCTAAGGTGTTGCTCTAGTTACTAGTGGTGGTGATGCTCCAGTGCAGGTGCCCAAAGCTAACTTTGCTAATTTAAACAAGGGATATTCTATTCTTGGGGGTAAACCGTCCCTTGGAACAGAATCAGCTACGGAAGTGTAGGATTAGTTAGCTACCTGGGAGTGTATCTTTAAAGATTTGTAGCTAGAAGATGTAATGAAAAGGAAGTTAGCCTCTAGAAACTTCAAGTTCGTTCCATAGGATGGTGGAATGCTGTTAAGATTGCTACTTTAGAAGATCAATTCACTTGGGAGCAGTTGATGGCCATATATGAAGAGAAGTCCATACTGACCACTTAAAAGTAGAAATTGTTTAGAAAATCTGTTGAATTAAAGCAAGGAAGAAGACTATCTTGGAGAATGTGGCCGAATTTGACATGCTGTCAAAAAATGGATTATCTTTCATTGATACCCCTCTAAAAAAGAACGAGAAGTTCATCATGGTTTTGGATAATATTCTAGGAGAGAAGCTTGTGGGATATATCGATGAGTCCTTCGAGAAGTTGGTTAAGAAGGCTTTGAGGAATGAGATTTTGTATCTAAAGTCAAAGGTTGAAGTTGTTGTTTCAAAGGAAGAATCAAAACTGCAAGCTAGTAATGGAGGTAAGAGGAGATGGAACAACAAAGAGAAGAAGCAGTCTCGGGTAGAGGATGGCCAAAAAAAAGTCAAGTAGGAGCTGAGGTTATTTAACTATGGTAAGATGGTTCATCTTAGCAGGACCACAGGGCCCCAAGAGGTAGGGAGAGGAAGTTCTTTGTATGTGATAAGACCGGACATTTGAGAAGGGACTGCCTATAACTGCAAAATAGTAAGCAGAATGCTAATGCTTATGCATTGGATGTCGCCCTTACTTCGTCGATAGCTCCATCATCATAGAAGAAAGGGAAGGGCATTCTTATCCGAGGTAAGTTTTTATTTGAGCTATACCTATGTGTATTTTTTATTTGATATCGATACATTAGACTCTTCATATATTTAATGACTTAGTAAGTGAGTGGGAATGGTGACTTGACCTAATGGGCAGACCTTTAGTTGTTTCAAACTTAGTGATGTTTCGACCGACTTAGGGATGGTTTATTGAAATTTAGTATGTCGAATCATGGATGCTTGTTTTCTTATGATTGCTTTGTTTGGGTCTTGTGAGGTTCGGTATCATTAGGCGTGGGATGGCCAAAGGGATACAGAGCCATGGTGGAATGGTGAGGTGTAGTACACGATGAATAGGGGTAGTGGGATAATGGAGGCTGGAGTAAGATCATACACCTGAAAGGGTACAGTTACGGTTAGCTTGGTGTATTCTCTTAGGATCCTGCATGAGGAGTCGTCATCGTTATCCATAGGTAGGGAATATCCGAAGGTAGTCAGATTGTTGCCACGCATAGAGATGGAATTCTGTATCGATCTAGTGACCAATGTTATATCTTGAAGGAAAATGGTACTCAAAGAGATAAGAGAACTGGAGATGCAGGAGAGTGGCTCATGGACAGGGTTCATTCATGGTAGTGAGGAGCATTTATAGTATTTGTATGGTGGGTGGATGATTCTTCATGATGGCGTAGAATGTCGAGAGCTTGGGAAGCTTATACCAATATTTGTAGATAGTATCAATGTCTTCTAGTGAATGAGAATTACAAGATGTGCTTGAGATGGCGCCTAAGGAATTAAGGAAACATGATAGCTGAGGAGTATAGTTCCTAATGCATATATGTTACTAGTAAGAATTTCCATCTGAAGTAAGAGTTAGATCCAAGATGTTAGCGAGCGAGATGATAGACCTACTTTGGTAGAGATGGAGTTGCATCTATGGAGATGAGGCAGTACAGATTTAACCTAGTTAGTTGGCTCCATATAAAGGATACACTGTTCATACCTGACATTCCGAGATCAATGGTACATTTTGGTGTAAATAAGATATATTGAATAGACATATTATTAGGAAGGGAATAATGGAAGATGTCAGTATTTTGGTATGTGGTAAGCATATAAGAGGTGTAAAAAAGAATGACATCAGATCAATCGGGAGATATCGAGGTTGAACTGAGAGCGGTTTAAGAGGAAGGTGTTGAAGTCGGTAAAAGTTAACAAGGGTGAAAGTGGAGGTAATAGTATGGAGAAGATCAATGAGAGCATGGGGATGGAAGGCAGAGCACTTTACTTGGAAATTTTTTTATGTTTCGCATTCACTTTCACGTATGATGTCAAATAGGATAGCTTAATATCTCTCATGCTAGGATAAGCATAAATACTATTAGACTATTTGTGAATTCCTGGATGCATTTTTAATATTTACGATGATGGCTATGATTGTTAGGCATGTGGGGTAACTATGGTTGACTTTTTTCTTGTTTAACTGGGATTTTGGAGGGAAAATTCCAAACGGGTAAGGGGTGGAAGTGTAATGACCCGTATTTTTTTGTATAAGAGGATCGTAAAATATTATGTTTAAATTCATATAAGATCGTGTGACTCTATACTTTAAGAACTATGAACTAGTGATATTTCTTATCTTTAGAATTTCTGTTGAATAGTTTTACCAGTAAAAATCTTATAAGGAATATAACTTTTGATAGGATTCCAATTAGGGTTAAAAAACTCGTTCATCAGCTTGGGATAATGATTTCTTTTTCCGTAGAGTAGTCATATTAAGAATTTGAACAAGATATGGCTAATTGAAGTCCTTATAGGTTCTGAGCATATTAATGGGCAATTAGAGGTTGATTATTACAGCAAATAGCCGACTTCAGGATTAGGCATAATACCACTTCCTCCTAACTGTAATTAGTCATTTCTCTTCATCTATAATCACCTCCTAACCTCCATTAATCCAAATTAGACCTAAAAATCACCAATTCCTTAAATTAATTAGTGTAACTAGTGTATTTAAGAGAGATTAACAAAAAAGAATAAGATATCTACTGGTTGGGGACTTTGGGATTTGTGTTGGGCCTTTTTACATCATATTTTCCTAGGGAATCATGTAGTTTGATCTAAGGTATATTTTGGTACGATTCACACCCTCTGACTAATCCCTAGACCCTAATGTAGAAAATGGGTACCAAAACAAGTATTATTTCTTACAAGTACCTGAGTAAAACAAAGAGAAGAGATCGATTCTAATGCAAATGCCCCATATAATTAATTGGAGTATGAGCTTTTATGGGATAAGGACACCAACGAAATTGGTAAATCTAACTCATTTTATTTATCTTAAGTGATAAAATATTGGGTTGTTATTTAGATACAAAATCTTTGATTATCATTTAATCTTAATTTTGATAAAATAATTTTAGATAATCATAAATTAAGAAAATGATAAAGGTATAATTAGGCTTAGTTGCTAAAAATTTAAAATTGTTATATATTTAAGGTATTACAATGCTCTCCATATAGTTTTGCTAAAATATCTATATATTATCCATATCTCATATTTTCCGCCTCTTTTTGTTGATGACAAAGGAGGAGAAAAATTATGCATATTAATTAGGGGAGTATATAGTTATAAAGGAGTGTATATTAAGGAGGAGTAAAATAAATTTTATATTTTTATAAATCATGTGGTTGTCATCATCAAAATGGAGGAGAATGTTAAGAACATAATTTTGGTGTTTTGATGATAACAACTATATGACAATGTTACTAATACATTTATCAAGATATTATAGGAGTTATAGCATTATACGAAGAGCAATAAAAGCTGACAATAAAGAAATCACCAAAAGAAAAAGAACACAAAACAATAATAGAGTAAATGATCTTTCAAAGCATTACAATGGAGTTGAAAAATCTATTGGAGCACATATATGTTGAAGATATACTTGAAGACGAATTATGGAGCTGTAAAAAGAGTAGTTGGGCCTTTGCTGAGTCCTGTAAAATCTAGATCTGTTAAAATTGCTGAAATGATATCCATATCATTTCAAACTTTACCACGTCATCCAAATATGTTATGTTATTATAAATAATTTTTCCAGATTTTTTGGAACTTTAAAAGAGCAAAAAAGTAATAAAATGAGCGAAACAAGACATAAAGCCTTTTATCGGTCAAACTGGTTCACCCTAATCGATCGATGTTTTAGGAATAATTGATCAATCAATTAGGAAGAACCGGTGGATTGGTTCTGGAGAGATGTACCCTATTTGCTTTATTTCATCGAGCCTCTTTGTCATGCGATGCTTCTCTTCGTTCTGATCATTGATTCTCTTCATTTTTTTTATCTTTCTCAAGTGTTGGAACTCTCCAAATACATCCATACAGAGATTATTAAAATCCCCCAAGATCCAAATCAAAGGTAACCACTTTTGAACGTTTATTGATCTATTTTTGCTATTTAATCTCTATCACTCTCAAAATAAGTTTATTCGCTTTCAAACTCAATAAAATATGTGACCAATGATCATTCAATTCCAATACCCTAAGATTCTTATTAGCCCCTTAAGCCTCTACACCAGAGTAATTTGTGCTTGTTGTAGGAGTTTCGCACGATTGTGTTAAAATATTAGTGTATTGATAAAGTGAAGTTGGATTTTGTACTACCACCTAATAGTTGAAGTCACGGAAACTGATAGAGTTGAAATCTTATTGTGGTGTCCTCGGGTGGATAGTTGTGAAGTCTTGTATGGAGTCTCAAACGGTGTTGAAGTCCAATTCAGTTATTCTTGTAGTTTTAGAAACATGTTCCTTCGGGTGAAGTGGGAGTTGTATAGTGGATATTCCAAAGGGAGTTCTAGAATTGGACGTAGGATGGGAGGTCCAAACTAGCATAAATCGACTATGTGATCTACTTTATACATTTTGTTGCATTTACTGTTATATTCACTTATTATATACGTCCAATCATATTCAATCCTAAAAACATGACATTACTACTTGCACCATATTTTATTCCTATTTACTCCTCATTTTACATTTGTTAACAATGATTTTTAGTGAGTAACCTTCGCTAAAGACCTTTAGTCACTATTCCGATGTTGGCTAGAAATCCAGTCAATAGTTATCAAATTAAACCAAGGGATTTAAAGTGAATTTTCCAATTAATTATGAATACTATTAGATTTTTTGACCATTGACCAAACTCTAGATAACTAAGTGATAAATTGATGATGAAAAGAACATATGCACAACATATCGTGACCTAAGGTGTAGCTTTAAAAGATTAAAAATATGATTTCACTTAAACGATCTATAAGCAACAAAACTCGTGTCAAAAAACATGCTTTAGTAAAGCCCACAAAGGCTTTAATATTTAAATTTCCTAAATGATATCGAGGGATGAGTTTATATGAGAGTTACATAACAGTACTTGTCAACAGATTTCCAAATTTAACTTAATCATATTAATTTATAATTATAACAAGTTGAAATGGATAAAACTAATATAAATTTTATAATTATGGTTTCACCTTTTTATTTTAAGCCTCATGATTAATTAAAATAATACATAAATGTTATACATTGATTTAATTAGTAAATGCTCTAAAATAAATATTTAAATAATTAAGTATTATTATTTATTAATCCTAAAATTATCTATATTTGATATATATGTCAGGACACCCATAATAGGTCAAAAAGGAGCTTTGGTTTAATCAGAAAAGATATTTGGTAAATTGTTTACCAAGAAGAAAAATAAGGAGAAAAATGCTTACATTATCTCTTACGTGCAATTTGAGCGATGTTGGTGGTGGTAGAAAAAATAGTGGTTTGTATTGCTAGTCTATTTTAAGTAATAGCCGAAAATGATAAATATAACTTACATTATCTCAACCAGGCTTTTAAATCTCCCCGAGATGGCCGAGATGAAAAATCCGAGATATCAGCCAAAATCCGAGATTTGGCAGCCTATTTAGTTATAAGTGTTTTAAATATCGCCCGAGATAGCCGAGATATTTTCCCGAGATATTGGCCAAAATCCGAGATTTAAAACACTGATCTCAACTGCCAAAATGTATATTGCACTATACTCATATAAAGATAGTTCAGTTCAACAATTTTTGAACCGTAAAAATGTATGAAGTTTTATGTGTTGTTAATACTCGTTTTATTTAGCATTGTAATCTGTAAAATGAATATAACATGGTATTAATCTAACACTAGTTTAATTTAGCATTTTTTACTAATGATTTCTTTTCTTCACTGTTTAACCTTTTAATGCTAGTTATAATTATATTTTTCAAATTGTAAAAATTAATATAGCATTATATACATACAAGGTTTTAAATCTTGGATTTCGGTCATGTTTCGTCTCGGTGATTTTAGAGACTCGATCTCGTATCGGGGGAGATCTCGGACGAGATGAGTCCATCTCGGTCGTCCATATCGGATTTACATCTCGGTTCCTAAAATTTATTTCGAAGTAATCTCGGAGTATATGTCATGTCGAAAATTAGTCTTCATACACCGAAACTTATAAATATTAGTCACTACCTAAATGAAAACTTTATACATTTACTTTAAATTTATCACATGCTTATCATTAGTAATTTACTCATATTAATGCAAATAAATAATGAGAATTTGTGAATAATGTTCAATATAATATTATATATGAAAATATACATGAAACAAACCATCACAAAGCGAGTTACATCTTTTTTTAGGGGAAAAAATGACTAGATGTAAAAATGAAAAAATGAACAAACATTCAAACAATATACATGCAAAAAAGACACATGTATAAGACCATGATACTTGGTTAAAACAAGACCAAGTTTGCCACAAGTTATAATTTAGACTTTTAATTACAAAATCATCTAGACAAGTAGAAGCTAAAGTTATACTTTACATACAAAAGCCTCTAAAAGAGTAGAAATCATAGTTATATCGTAGTTACAAATGCTTCTAAATAAGTGGAAGTCAAAGTTATATTTTAGCTACAAAAGCTTTTATACAGGTAGAAGTTAAAGAGTTAATTTAACAAAATTCTAAAAATCGGCCGATATCTCGTAATCAAATCTCATCCGAGATGTCGGGCGAGATACCATAATATCGGCCGAGATATACATCAGGCGAGATTACAACGAAATAACTAGTTTCGAATCACTCAGGCTCGAAAACGAGATCTCGGCCGAGATCTCGGCCGAGACGAGCGAGATTTAAAACCTTGTATACATATAATGCTATCTTGATTTAGAAATTTTTTTAATGATTTTTCTTTTCCAAAACGTCAAAAGCAAGTCAAGGACCTTTAGCTCAAATGGTTAGAGGTATTGCGTTTTAGACCGAGGCTCTAGAGGTCATGGCTTTCAGCCCTCGAGACATCAAAATTAGTGCTCTACTTGGATGAAGTATCGGCTTATTCTAAAAAAGGTCAAGAGTAGGATAGTGTTGGTGAGTTGGTGTGGCTGATGGTGCAGTGCAACGTTGAAATCTGGTGGTGGTTAGGGTTCGTATCGATTTCAGTGTAGTGGGTTGTAACGGTTGTTGATGTTGGTGTGAGGTGGCGACAACTATGAGGAGGGAGGTGGCGGCGGGTGGGGTGGGAAGGGTAGAAAGGCATGATGGCAGTGGGGGATGGTGATGTAGTGGTGGAGGTAGAAGTTGGAGATGAATTTAAAAGAGGGAGATATGATGTGAATTTTGGGTAGAAGTTTGTCAATCTCCCCTAATTTTGAAACTTATGGACTAAATCTATTTTTTTAAGTTTGTATTCTTGGCTAATTCATTCTCAAGAAAATAGGATTTAGGACAAGACCTATAATATTTTTGGCACAAGTACATAAAGTTTTAGTTTTGGCTTCAAGGACATGCTTCATTAAATATTCACCGCATAGCTAATTCCATTTTACTAAAGTCGGCTTCTATATGCTTTTGAAATAAAGGCGAAGGAAGATGAAATATAGGTAATACTGGGAATATGCAATGGTAGGGGGACAGGGACGGAAGATGGCGACGACAATGACAACGACGACGAAGACAAGTGGTCATGGTGGTGGTAAATGTTAATAACATGAGTATTGATTTTGATGAAAACAACCATATAATTATTGTTACTAAAGATTTTCCAAGTTATGTAGATAATCGTGCAAGAATTACATGTATACTATTCAGATATATTATAGTGCAGGTGGACTACACATCAAGATGGATCAAGAAAATGACTCAAGGGCAAAACGTGAAGACAAAGAAGAATTAAGACAGAAGAAACAAAAGCAAAGACTAGAAGGACACAAGATATTCGAAGACAAGACTAGAAAAACACAAGAAGACAAAAAATTCTAGAACAATACATTAGATTATTTAGTTAAATACCCCGTGGAAAATATTTTTTAATATTCTCTCTTAGTAAATTCTATTTCATCTCTAGTACCTTTTCATAAAAAATGTATAATAGTATTTTTAAATATTGAAAATTAAAATAGTTCTATAAAAATTTTATTTTCAAAAATCAACTAGCATATGTCGATATACACTCCTAGCATATGTCAACACAGTGAGTGTTAAAAGGTTTTTAAAATCAACATGGATATGTTGACATACCCATGGACCATATATCAATGTAGTGACCACTGGTCAATTTTCAAATTTAAACAAATGGAAACTTCTCTTGAACATTTTGTCAAAAGACACATCTCTTCATCTGATCTATATAAATGCTTTAGAAAATAAAAATTTAGCAATATTCTCTCATTCTTCTCTTACTTTTCCATCATCATTACTTTGCTATAAAGATCTACTGATACTTTTGCATTTACTTTGCAAATGCACATTCTCTCACTTTAATTTTAATTATTCATGGATGTGCGAACCACATAAGATTAGGGAGTTCATACTTGAATTTTTGATTGTTTTCTCTCTGGTCCCATTCTATTCCACTCAAATTTCAAAGACAAACTACAAAAGAAGGTCTATAGGATCTTTGCATTGAAGATTGCAAGAACACGGTATTGAAAGATACAATTACTATTGTAACTGGACAAGCTCGTAGTGGAAGAAATGAGTGAATTTCAAAAAAAATTACCATTTTGGGTCTTTATTGTGTCTATGAAGTCTAATTCATTTAGAGATTTTCTAAATTTCTTTTAAATAAAATCATTAATTTATTTTATAAATCAAAAGTTTACTTCATATTGTTTTGTATTATATATGAATATGTGTATCATATTCACGAGTGCATGTGCGTGCACGTGCAAAAATAATAAAGTGTACATGATTTGACAAGCCCGCATATAGGTATTGGGATTTACACTACAACAAATATGTTAGTCCCTCTAATATTCAATAAGCTGTCTGAATATATATATATAATATATATAATACATACATATATATATATGCGAGCCTGCATGCATGCATCGAAAATTATATATATATTTATGTAAAATTGTACTTATGTAAAATATAATCATATATATATATATATGTATATAGAAATAATAATCTATAAATAATATTTTAAAATATATTTAAAGAAATGTTTATTTATATTAAATAATAAATCATTCAATAATTAATATAAAAAAATTATAAAAAAATTGAACTACTATTACAAAAGTTGTGTAAATTTCTTTTTAATATGTTTAATTTTAAATATTTATGAATATATATACATATATGCGCATACATAAATATATTTATATATAAAAATATAATTTAATAATTCCTGACTCTAACATCACGGTAGAAAACGCTATTTTTTCTAATTTTTTCATATTTTAAAATGATATTTTAATTAAACAATTATAAAATAATTTTACAACCAATTTAATTAATTAATTAAATTAATTAAAATTACAAAAAATAATTTTTGAGATCTAATAATTATGTAATATTTGCTTTGCCAAAAAAATAATTATGTAATATTTTTATGCTAAATATATAATTACTTTGAAACTATATTAAATCTATATACACACACATATAATGAATTTCTAGTTAAATAAAGTTTATATCATTAGTTAAATATAAAATATATTAAATTCAACATTCATTGCTGCCAAATTAATATTGTAAAAAAATAAAATTTTATAAATTTTAAAATGTTTATTATATGATTTTTATCTTTAGGATATAATATATTAATTAATAAAAAGGTGTATATATATAATCTTATTTAATTAAAAAATAATTTTTATATTTTAGGCCATGATTTTAATGCTAATATGTATACAATTTTTTTAATTAACATATATATATATATATAAGCTCTAATATATTCAATAATCCAATATATAACAAAACATCGATACACTAGATTTGTAATATGATCTAATAACTTACAATATATTACAATGATAGATAATAATATTAAATGACTTAGTAAACATGTTGAATACCTATCACCAAGGCCTAGAGATCTCACTTTAAAATAATGAAATGACTCCTTCAATCAAATTCCAATTTCTAGAATTGCTGGCTCCCGAACTACTTTACCACCGACGATCGAGTCCAAGGATTTTGAAGTGATTTGAGCTTGGATTTCTTTTGGATTAAAATGAGATTTCCAAGTCGAAATTTGCAGAAGGAGAAGAGACAAAATTATCAAAAAGAATGGTGTAGTGAGTGGCATATAAATAGGAATTCAAATGGAGAGAAAAATGGATCTTATCATTCTCTCTCTCTTAACAATTCCACTCTTTTAAACCATTCAAAAGCCTCCCTCTTTTGCTAACATTTGGCCAGCCTATCCAAGCTATTTTGATCAAAATTTGCATGCCCATATGGGCCTCAAAGCCAATTCTAGCTGACCAATATCCGTTTCATTTAAATCTAAATTTAAACGCGTACCGATATCGTATATCGATTAATATATTTATAACTATTATAAATACATTGTTTAACATTGTTCAACACATAAAATACAAAATTCTGCAATTAATATTTAATAAATATCAATTAAATTAATTAATTTATAAAAATTACAAATTAATTAAATTGGGTGATAAAAGGATAATTCACCGTTCCGGTTGTGTGTCTCTTACGTGTAAATTTGATCAACGGTTAATACCGAACAATTCGAATATTAACGTTCGCTTGTCACTCAGCAGGTGGTGTGACATTATGACCAAATCTATTGCCTATTTGGTTTTGGTAAACTCCAATTTTTTCTTTATTAAGCGTTACTCAATTATGACAAATGTTTACACTAATTCTCTTCATCAAAACCATATTACTTTGGACTGGTGAAATTTGATAATGGACAAAATTCCAAATCCATATTTAACTTTATACCCTTAAACACAAAGTCTTCGGTTTGGTAATAACAATTATTATTAACTGAAATGCTCTGGCCTGAGACTTTGATTTTGAGTTAATTTCAGTTGACTATGATAGTAACCTCATATACAGAGATGAATCGTCTTTTGAATAGTGTTTCATTTCCAATGCCTTCACTTGATCCAACCATAGTCATTCGATGGAAGTCGTGCCACAATTTAACCAAAATCAAAGTGGAGCTTCCATATTGAAGATCAATAGTATTCTCAAGTCGAGAGAACTGTGTAATTTTGCCACATCGACATTTTCTATTTGGCATTAGTTATATTAACCAACAGAAAACTATTGAGTGATTCATACTATAGTTATCCAATAACTATTGGTACATAATCCCTTGATACCCCCAGCAGGTATGAGTAATACACTACCGAACATTTGGTGAGCATTACGTACTCTAGTCCGAACGGATGCATCGATATCCAGTATTGATAAATTTTGACTAGAAATATTTAAAACGGTATGTTCATTTTATTGTGATAAATCACTCATGGTTATAACGCATTATAACTATTATCATAAAACATACCATTTATGATTTTTTTTATTAAATATAGTTTTCATTAAATTAATTAATTAATATATAACATATTATATCAAGTATATAATAGAAAGAAATCACCTTTATTTCAAACAAAATTAGTTATCGAGTTAGATATATGTAACAAATTATATAATTGCCCTAGGGCATACCCACAACTCTATCAATCTCCTACTTACACTTAGAGTCAATTGTACAATCTATATCCCATCCCTCCAATCAGTTTGATGAGAACTGACTGAGTTAGACCCTTCATGAATGGATCTGATATATTGGTTTAGTTAGCCACTCTATCAAACTCTCTCTGATGTTGATAAACTACCATTATCGTGTGGAACTATTCAAAGTATGTTTCTCGACTTCTAGTGGGCTCTTATTATTACGTTGTTATTATATAACAATGATGTAGTATTAAGATCTTAATACTTGGAACCACTCCTAGCTCAGTTATAAATTTATGCATTTATATTTAGATACATTGCCTTTATTGCAGCGCTATTCAAGGTGATGTACTTAGCCTTTTGTTGAATTAGGCACAACCTCTCGTTTGAACATTTCCAACTTAAATCTTCTTAATTAAGGTTCGAACATAAATTTAATATCGACATATTATACTCGATAACACCTATGAAGTTTGAGCCCGAACACTCTTTCATAAAGAGTTCATTGTTTCTGTAAACAATTCTCTAGCATTTCATAAATACTTGAGAACACTCTTACCATTTTAGTGAACTTAGCTTGGATTTTATATTTGTTTCATGCATTAAATACATAAGCAAAATTACGATAATGTAGACAATACAACATGTATGATAATTTCTATTGTCAAAACATAAGAAATTCATCTTAGATGTTCCATATCAAACATTTTAATAAAATGTCTTTGCATGTCGTTTGGGACGTTCCCAATATCTGTTTATACTTATTATAAAGATATAATTTACAAATCCAATATCGAGTATTAAACAACCAAAGTATTATTGATTTTAACATAAGTACTTCATTGATAATCAGCAATATGTTGTTTACTTATAATCTAGAAATATCTATGTACCTCTTAGTGTTCTTTCTTACGGACACACACTTCCTTTACATTTTGACGAAAAATCAAACTATTTGATATTTCTATCAAAAAACTTGTTCAACTTTGATGTTTGTCGAATGATATCTTCATATATGTATCGGATCATATTTGAAAACCCACAAACTTAATATCGCTCCCACTGACTTCGAGATACTTTGGTTGTTATGTGCAAACAGTCCATTCTAAATCATTATTTGGTATTTTCCATGTCAACTCATATGTACCAAACACAAAGTCATATCAACAATAATTTTGTGAGTAAATCTGAATTAACTTAATCCTGTTGAATAACGAATCTGTTACGCAAATTTTAATAATTGAAATTTACAATGTTATTCTTATCAATCTTGATCATTATATTCCAACTGCATTAGTCTTGCTCTTGAAGACACATTCACAGCCGATGGATCATATCCAATCTGGTATAACTTTCAAAATCATATTTTGATATAGTGCTCGAAATCCACTTCGAAATTGCGCATTATATCATATCTTAGAGTCAATACTCTTAATGGTTTAGTTGACTGCTGAGGATTATCTATTCTCGACATTGATAAGAAACTCAAAATTTCTCTTCAATGCACCAAAATATTTATTAGACATTCTAATGCATTGCGTTAATTTTGGTTTGGTTAATTTCGTTTCATCCCACGTAATCAACTTTTTTCTTTGGATCATATCCAAATCCATTTTACTACCAATAATTTCTATAAAAAATTCATTTGCTATGAAGCTGGTATTTCTTGAAACAACAGTTGTTCCTTAGTGCAACAGAATATGTATGTATAGACAATTTATGAATTGCATTATATATAAAACCGGTTTGAATTTAGCTTACAATACTTATGTTCAAAACATAAATTGGTCATCCAATGACTATCTTTCCCAAACTTTCTTTGAGGCGATTCACACAAGAGCCCTCACATACAATTATTACTTGCAGTCTTTTAACTTGCACAACCTGCCAACTCCTTAATTAAGGATAATTTTGGGTTTCTTATAAACCCTTTTCTTGTATAATTTTGTAACTATTCTTTAGATGAAATTAATTTTAGTCTTGTTTACTACTCTTAAGTATACGACATTATAGAAAGAAGTTAACTCAACTTCATTCACCATTAATCATACTTTATTCAACAAATCTTGATTAATCTTTATTGATACATCATTATGTATTATAGGGAAGAGTGATTTTTGAGATTGAATCTTTATTGATTTTTAGGTACGTTCAAAAATCATTCTAATACACTTGCATATTTGATCAAATCAAATCATTTTATTTTCTATCACCTGCTATTTTATTTATTTCCATTTTATACTATATGAGCTTATCATAGATATACTATATGTGTATTAACTACACACGTCCATATCGGTGATAGCTCATCGGTGAATATAACGAAGTACGTGGAACCGTTTTGGTATTAATAGACGTGCAATTACATACATCTATATGTATTAATCTGAAGAGTTCATCAACTCTTATCACGCTTCCACTCAATGGGTACTTTTCCCTTTATTGTTTGAGATATAATTCACTAGTACTATATGATTCATAATCATATAATCAAAGAATTATATCTTCAAACCGCGGCTTAGTCCATAATTTCAAAAAAATTGCAAATAAATTTAGATACTTCTGTATTTTCCAATACATCATAAGTACCTCTATTATTGTTTTATTTTATAATGACTATTCATAATATTCATATTGAAATAAAACTATTTCTATTTTTCAGTCAATAACCGAATAACATTTATTTTTTCATAAATAATATTCGGTATGTTTTATGATAATAATTTTATGACTTAATGTTATTAATAAATGTTTATGGCATGCTCTCACTATTTCCACCATTACTATAATAGTGTATGAAATATGAAGCTCCATTCAATCACTTAATATAGGCTATTTATTTCATTTACTGTAGCTAGTTTATAATCAAGAATTTTTAGATCTAGTATCTTAAATTTAAAGAAATAAATATCATTAAAAACAATTTTCAATGTGAAAATACTTTTCGGAATAGAAATACATTTCTCATTCTGGTGTTATGTATCTATTATTATTTCCGAATTTCTTTATGAAGCAGAAATGGCCATTCATTCTCTTCATCCCAACTGTGTCATAGGTTTACATTCACTCTTATACATTTGATTTCTTTTGTAAATGATTGAAATATTAAAAGGAATCCTTACTACAATATCATAACGAACTCTTTACAAAAGTGCATTTGGACATTTCTAACTTCAAGGATATCAAATAAATTGCACTTTAAATAAACTGATCAAATTGATATTTTAGTGATCGAATTCTTAGATCTATCTTGTAGCCTTTATTCAAGTATTGCATTTAATACAGCAAGATCATTATTGTAACCAATCTTATTTAATACATGATCTCATACTATAGTTTACCTGCTTATTTCAGTGAACTAATTTCATCAAGGTTTTGTATATTACGAGTTATGACCATTCACCGTATAACATTTATATGTGACTGGAAATGAATCAAATGTTCATACCCTTGTATTGCTTTTAGAATTCGAAACTCATTGAAGAAAATCACAACCTTAGGCAAGTAAACACGTCAATGACCAAGTTATGAAGGTATTTAGTAGTTGTATAATTAGGCACTTGCATGGGTCGACATGCAAAAAATATTTATTGGTAAGTATATAAATATATTTCTATTTGTCAATATTAATTCAGGTCATTTGTATATTTTAATTGATAAATATTTTGTCAATTATATTAATTGCACATATTTATCAATGTAAATTATTATAACTTTATATAGCAGATGTTCGTATAATATTAGTAAGGTTAAACTTTATGTTTCGTTTTACTAATAAGCTCCCACTAGTCTTTTATATTTTGCCAAACCCTAAATCAAAACATATAAGTCTTTTGATATTACTAGTAGGTGTTAGGACTTGTATATCTTGGAATTCTAACGTTGAGGAAAGCTCAATAAATCATACTGCTACATACAATGGAAAACTCCTTATCTGTGACGCCCCATCCCGAGACCCACATTAACAAAGAGAATTACTAGGTAATTCTGTCTACTAATGCAGAGAATAGGGCTAGTTAAGGGCGACCATCATAGTCTTGCATTAGATAAGAGCTAAGTATGTCGATTTAGTATTCATTTTTTTTCATTTTATCTCAAAAGTTCGACATACTTAATTCCTATCTCATACATTACTATGGTGGCTACATGATCAATTTAGAAACAAAATATAATAATAATAACAATCTCAAGTCACGGAACAGCAACATAGATAATATACATATACACATACATCAAATGTAATACAACATGCCACAAGTGGTATTCAACCACAATATATACATACATCCCCATAAAAGAATAGATACATCATAAGGTTCCTAAACAAAAGACTACTACACAAAAACTATGCCATAACCAAAGTCGATGAAGAAGCCCAAAAGCTAAAGCTAGCATAGATCCAAAAGCTAACCTGTAACTCGGTCTGACCCGAATAATAAATACACGGGTCAGACTAACTAGAACTTGATATTAGCAAAAGATAAAGGAATACATGTGCATAAGGGAAACATTCCTTTAAAGATAAAGGAATGATATAAGAAAGTCTATTTATACATCTAAGAATAGGTATTCCATAAAGGCTCAAAGTTAATTACATGATAAGGTTTAACATGGCATAGATGTTTCACATTCAAGGGCTATACAATGTAAGTGACCATAAGCAATATATAAGCCATAAGTGAAATCCTCAAAATCTCCAAATGAAAACTCATGAAACTCAATAAGAAGAGTTCATAATCCCAATATCGAAATCACCATAAAAAATCATATATATAAGCCTTTCTCTAACTCAAGGCTATAAGTAAATTCATCATCCCAAATTGGTGAAATCGAAATCAAAACTCATAAAAATTCCCCGGATTGGCCAAATCCCATTTGCATGCCGAAGCGATGCTGCACATGCCATCCCACCAGTACTATATATATTTTAAGTACCTCTCCCAGACGACCAAAGTCATAAATCACAGACGACCGAAGTCGTAAATCCGTGATGACCGAAGTCGTAATCCCAGATGACCCGAAGGTCTATAGTATTGGCAATCCCAGAATGTGTCACAACTCCTAGATAGGAACCTAAAAAGTGTTAATGTGCATCCCATACCACACGTTCGCACTTAACGGTTTACTAACCGCTAGTCATTGCCACATTAGAAAACAAAGATCATCATAAAATCTCAAAACTCGGAAAACTCAGACTCGCCTCATCTCATCGGCAAGTAAAACACTATATCGGGTTCTCATAGATCATACTTCTAGAATAGGAGATCTCGAACCACAACTCACCAAATATTGGCCTTCCCAGATAATTCCTAAAGATAGGAATTATAATCTCCAAAACTCGCCATAAATTGGCTAAATAAATCAGAAATCAATAACCCAAATAGTTTCGACCGTACAAGTCCGGAATTAACCGGTAAAGTAAACTTATGTGTCCCATACCACGTGTTTTAGTAAATCATTTAATTCTCTTTCTCATACGTTCGAAAAGTGTAAAAACAATGTATATTATTTATAAAATAATTTACTTGAGAAAACGAGATTTTAAAATAATTTTCTGAAATCATTTTGAAGATATTTTATTGAAAATTCTGCTTGAATATATTTAAAATATTTTGAAATAATTTAATAATAATTTAAAAATAATTTGAAAATATTTTATAATAAAGATTTCAAAAACCAAACTATTTAGAAATTTTCTCAAATTTTATTTGGAAGAAATAGTGCTTAAAATCGAAGAAATACAAGGGAAATAGACTAAATCGAATTTAATTCAATTTTTTGAATTACAAATTCCTCCAAATCTCGGCTAATCCATTGATGGATATCATAGCCCATAGTCATCATCAAATCATCTCAAAATTTGCATTAGAAATGAGCCACGAAAACATAGAATAAGATAAGCATATAAGGCAAAAAGGCTCGGATAAAAAAACAATAGGCTCACGTACCCGGGCCAACAGTGGTCGACCCAGACCAGTGGCCAGGTCGACCTCCAGGTCAACTGCCAAGCCAATCTCCAGGTTGACCTGGAGACTGCTGGAACGACCTGCCTACCGATCCAGGCTACGGAGTTTATTTCCTGAGTGATTTTGCTTCGTATTGTACTTCCAGAGAACATTTCACATAGAAAACAGATGAATTAAGGACTGAAATTCGACATGCAACAAGTTTAACAACCAAACAACACTCTAGAAAAGTTCTGACAGCAATTCGAGTGAAAATCAAAGAGTTATGGGTGCTCAAAGTAGCAACCAGAAACGAGAAACTCACTAAAACAACTAACAGAGAATATACATAAACAGAAGCTTTTTCGAGCAAAATTTCTTACAGTAACTCAAGTTTTGGTTAGCATTTGTGAGTGTTGAACTCACCTTAGTGATCTAGCAAAGATTCGGATGATTTCAGAGTCAAGATACAAGCTTTTTGTGAAGAGATTGCTTGGAAGAACCTGTAATAGCTGAAACAAAAACATGCAACATAGAATAAAGAATTAACAGACAACTTGATTCCACATTCGAGATTTTTGATGAAATCTATCTAGTATTGGATGGAGATTACCTTCTATTATCTTGTTTTAGTGATTTTCTTCTTTTGTTTGCAGCAATTTGAGTGAAAGTTGAATTTAGTTGAAGGGAGCCATTGATTTTCTTATTTTCATTTATTGTAAGTTGTTTTGAGAGGATAATGTAAAATGAAACTTCGTACATGATGGTTTTCTCAAACCAGAAGGTTCTAGAGAGGGCTAATGGATCTAGTTCTTACCCAAATAAGCCCAAAACAATAATACTTAGAGAAAAATATAAAGCTATGTTCATTTCTTTCCTATATAATCAACATATACACACTTATTTCTTCATTTTAAAGTCATACAAAATGCATACATCTTATTTGTATGGAATAAAATTGTTATTGTAACAAAATAAAATTTATTTCAACAATAAAAAGTAATTTTTACAAATAAAACATTATTTTCAACAATATTTTACGATTTACCTTATTTTATCACAAAAACACTATTTTTACTACAACAACTTATTCAAAAATTGTTTCCTTGTCAAATAAATTACAATAAACCATTCTAACTTTATTTAAACATCAAACTATTATTTTTAAATGATATTTCACACTTTTATATTTATAAAATACAAATTTACTTCATTTCCCCTTTTTTAAAATCAATAATGGTTTATATTGGCATTAATTTCCAATATTATTGCATTTACCCAATATCATTACAAATTGATTATTTTCACTCCAAATTCTCAAAATAAAGTTTTTAAAACTTTATTTCCATTACTTTATATTTATTTCAACAATTTAACGTTGAAATACATCACCTAATTAATTTATTCGCTCCAAACTAATAAATACCCAATATTTCAATTTATTTAAACCAAATACTTATCCAATCAATATTTATCCCAAATAAACAAAATAAAGTTCCAAACTTTATTTTTCCCATTTTATTTACAAAAATCATTGTTTATTCCAAATAAACAATTTAAAATTTCCAATTATATTTTAGTTTACAATATTGAATTATAACTTCCGTTATAATTTAATATATATAGGTAATCTCCAAACCAGGGTTGTTACATTATCAGTTGTATCATATACAACTTCTAACCCGTGGTTTCTTATCCTAATCTCATTTTTACCCTGAGGAAAGCTCAACATGTAAAAAGAGATTATTCATTCATACTCATCATTTCGCGATGGTCTAAGTATACAATATACCTTGAGGAAAGCTCAACAAACATGTATAAGTTTCTTACCCCGTCCGGTCTGTGCATTAATAATACTAGACATAACATCTCTAGTTTGAGAAAAGCTCAACAACTAGAAAGTATGCAAGTAATTATTAATATATAAATGGTAGAGGACAATTTTATATATAAAGATTTATAATCTTAAAAATATTATATCGAATGATATTGACTTATGAAATAATGTATTTCTTATGAAATGCCATCATGATTCAAGTGTCAAACACATCGTAAATCATGATATACGTACTATACGTATATATTTATTCCTTAAGTCTAATTGGGTTTTTTTACTGTTCCACCTTTAGTTTATACATTTATATTAGAGGTAATTAGGCACAAGGACAAACTTTGAAAAATAAAATTAGGCTGAAAGACACTAAGTTTCATTTTTGGACTGAAGGATAAACTTTGGAAGAAAATTAGACTGAACGACAATGATAGTTATAACTAGCATTATATTCAGTTTTTACACTATACAAAATGCTAGTTATAACTAGCATTATATTCAGTTTAACACTGTACAAAATGCTAGCTATATTTAGCATTATTCTTCAGCCTAATTTTTTTCAAAGTTTGTCCTTCAGCCTAAAAATGAAACTTGTTGTCCTTCAGCCTAATTTTTTTTCAAAGTTTGTCCCTGTGCCTATTTTCTACTTTATATTATATAAGTTTTATTATTATATGATTTTTATATTTTATTTAACTTATATAATATTTTATATATCACATTATATTAATTAAATCTTATTTAATTAATTTAATTAGTTAACACTTTAATTAATTATTATATTATTTAATTGTAACATATTATATTGAATATATATATACACTATAACTTTTATAGTAATACATATATATCTTATATATGTGTATTATAATTTATTAATTAACTATTAATTAATTCATTTAACTAAAAAAAATTAATTAAATTTTATTAATTTCAAAAATTCTTTTATACACACATGTATACTTATATTGTCTTAAAAAATTCAAGGCAACATAACATATATCATTATAATTATTATACATGTACATACATTTAATTTATTTATTTAATTAATTCATTTAATTTATTGATCTTATTAATAAATAACAATTTCAAAATTAATTTTATAACATTTTCAAACATTTTGAAAAATTATATTATAACTTTTATAATATGTGTTTTATTTTGAATTTAAATTTTTATTTAATTTTCAAAACAATTTGAAAATTATATTATAAGGTTTATAATATTTTTCTTATTTTAAATTTAACTTTTGAATTTAAAACTTTTATTTTTAGTTTCTAAACAATTTTGAAATTGGTCCAAGGTCCAACTAAAATTGGGCATTTTTTTATTAGAGGCAACCTTTTGGCTCACATAACTATTCGAGCTAGGCAGGTAGCCAGGTAGGAGAGGGTACTTGATTACCTAACAATTAGCCTAAACACTACCTTTCTCAGGCACCATACTAACTAGGTTGTAAGCCTAATTAATTAGCCATAATACGACTAATTTAGATCACATATGTTATTTGGCTTCGATACCATTATTGCAATTGAACCAGCCCGTAGTGGAAGAAATGAGTGAATTGTAATTTTTTGCCATTTTGGATCTCTATTGGGCTTATGAAGTCTAATTCACTTAGAACTTTTCTGAATTTCATTTAAATAAAATCATTATTTTTTTAATTTTATAAATAAAATTTTACTTTATATTGTTTTGTGCTATATTGGAATGTGTGTATCATTTACATATATGTGTATGTGCACGTGCAACATAATAAAGTGTACATGCTCTAACATGCCCATGTATATGTGTTGGGATTTACGCTATAATGGATATGTTAGCCCATATAATATTTAATGAGCTGTCTAAATAAATATATATATATATATATATATATATATATTGTGTGTATGTGTGCATTGAAAATTTTGTGTATATTTATGTAGAATTGTACTTGTGTAAAATATAATCATATATATATGTAGAAATAAATATTATAATAATTTATATATAATATTTTAAAATATATTTGAACAAATGTTTATTTATATTAAATAATAAATTATTGTGACGCCCCACCTCTATGCTCATAATAACAAAGTGTATTAAAAGAAATACTGTCTATTATTACGAAGAATAAGGCTGGATAGGAGCGGCCATCCGTAGTTGGCCTTACACTAATATTGGTTACCTCGATAGGAGTGGTATATACTTTTTATTTTTCATCTTATTTATTTACTCCCATCGACATACCCAATTAACAGTATAAAACAAACTACGATGGTTCATAATAGTTTAGGACATTAGATATAATAATAACACAGATAATATAAATGCGGAACACAAATAAAACAAAATCTCATATATCTATAACTGATGTCAGTTACAATATAGTTGACACGATACATATGATACAACTACAACTATCGACTCTGGAAGTTATATATACAAGTACATTATCAACTAATATACATGAATACATCTCATCCTATACAATGACACGACTTCAACAAAATGACAAAGACAACTTCAGAAGATGTGAAAAGTCTTCATAGCCTGAACAACAACTCAAAGAAGGAAATCTACAACCTGAAATAACTCAGGTCTGACCCGAGTATTAAATTCAAAAGAAAATAATACATGGGTCAGTCTAATTAAACTCAGTTATTAATGCACAGAAGCAATAATAATCAATATCAGATAGACGACGTCACAGAAATCTCGTATATCCAACTTCTCGATAAGAGAATCGGATAACGACAAATATAACACTAAACAGTGTAAATCAACAAATCAGCAATCCCAATCAAAATACAACTTCAACAAATCGAAACATCGATTTAAAACTGTCAAATCTGATAGGGCTGCAGTACATGCACGCATGTACTGCCTCGCCACTATCGCATGAGTTACACAAGAACTCAGTGAAAGTCACAAATGAACACAAAGTCAAACCCAAAATAGGATTCAACTCAAGTGAATTCAAAAACAATTCTAAATGCATTAATACACTGCAAAACAACAAGGGCACAACTGCAACAAAAGAAACTGCAACTACAACATGTTGCAATTATACTTAAAACAAATGCACAGCAAATACATGTGTACAAGTCAGTGAAAACCCAAATCAAAACCCAAAGTCCAACCGCAGCTTTTATTTCAAGTGACAAAAGTCAACGTCACTACATATGAATAATACATATGACTCAATGCAGTAATATTGAAATCAGACAACATAGGTATGAAGGCCATGCACATGAATAACACATCTCTGGGGATGCAGCAGAAAATAATACCGCAGCCTCTAAATCAATGCAGCAGTGTGAAACACTATAAGTGTTGCTAGAGACAGTGAACTGTAATGGTGCAACACATACATATATTCATGTATGATCACACACTCAAAGGCATGACGCTATACGAAGGCAATTAAGAAATCAAGTGACATGAACCAGATCAGAAAATCAAATTGTCTTGGCAACCCAAAATACCAACAAACAAATCGAAGCTTTCAGAAAGCAATTGTAAACTGCCTCGATTGAAGTCTCATAACACTGAAAATATAATACCAAACTCAAATAAATTCAAGTGCGGGCAATACAAATTCGAACCTACATATATACAAGACTCAAGTCAGTGCACATGATCTGGCAACCAAATATACAAGATCAATGACAAAGACAAGCACAGAGGCACACGAATGCGCCAATAGGCACAGTACTAATTTTAAAAGAACTCAAAATCAATCGATCGAAGTCAACCCGAAACGAAACGAACTTGAAAAAGTCAGGTTAATCTCAGGTAAACAATGCACTGGCAAAAATCACCATCACAGTCGAACTAAGCTCAACTGTCGAAGCAACATTTGCAATGCAATCAAAAGTCAAAACAGCGAAATGTACAAATTGAAACCAAGTCATAAAAACAGATTCAAAGTCCAGTTTCAAATTGAGAAATGAAGTGCCGAAGTCAATTCTCGAAGCCCAAAGATCAAATTTTAAAATCAACCAGGCCATTGCCGAAGTCAAATATTATTACAGTCAAAGTCTAGGGATATCACAACCTACGTCAAAACAGAGAACAACATATCATCACAAATTCAGGGAATCACATACACAAAATCATAGTGACCGAAGTCATGGAAGCATATCGAAGTCAACGAGAAATTCTCGATACCAAAAATGACCGAAAACAATGTATGAACAAGTCGTAAATCCACAACAATAAACAAAGTCGAACGACATAGCACAGTAGGATTTCACATACAACATTGATTGCCAACATCGAACGCAAACAACGGCCAAGATATACAATATCGAATCAAAATCGAATTGCAGAAGCACTAGACTTCGAGTGAATTAGATGTGAGTAAATAGGATTACTCACCTTTCATTCGATCGAGACAGAGCACCGAAGCCTACAGCAATCAAAAGCCCCAAATTTGAAAAGAAGACGAGATCGATGGCCATAATTTTTTTTTGAGCGAGATCGAAGAAGGAACAAAGCGCCCATTTTCCATTCTTCTCTTTTTTTCATGCCTTAATTTGGTTTTCGAATGAACGAAAGTGAAAATGAGGCCGCCATTAACTTTCGTTTGTTATGTCTTAGGGTTTTGCTAAAAGAATGAAAAGAGGAACGAGTACAAATAATTTTCACAACAACAAAGAAAAGACTTGGGCCAATCCAATTTATAAAGCCCACAAATCCTTTTAAAAATTTATAAAAGAATTTCAACCTAATTTAATAAAGAATTATAACCCAATCTTTTTATTAGAGAGTTATACAAACCGAAAAAAAGAATTTCCATCGATTCAAAATTGCAACAGTAATTAACAACCGATTTAATCGTCATGTTAACGATAATTACTTGTTGTAAAACTCCGGGCTGTTACAGACTCCCCTCCTTATAAAAATTGCGTTCCCGCAATTTTCATAATCAAAGTCGTCAATAACAATTATTTTTCTAACATAAACTTGTTAAGCTAGAAAAATAAATGTCGAGAACACAAACGTCAAGAAATCTTCAATTACCAATTAGATAATCAAAATATAGAAATCCCAAAACAGCAATGTCTAATTATCGATACGACAATTAGAAAACAGCAAAAATCTAATTATCAACAAAGATGATTAGAAAGCACAAATCACAACTCGCAACACTGACAATATCTAGTTATTCAACAATTTACTAGAAAACACAAACTTCATAATCAATAAACTCTAATTATCAACAAAGATAGATAGAAAATAGCAATTCAATAAAATCAACATAATCTAGACTCAAATAGAGACTAGAAATTCTCATATCAATTAAATCGGCAAACAACCAATATCTAATTATCACAACGATAATCCGGAAACATCAAATCATCAAATATCTACTTATTGAAAACTATAATCAAATTTCAAATCAACAAATATTCGATTATCAAAAACGATAATCAAATTTTAAATCAACAAATATTCGATTATCGAAAACGATAATCAAATTTCAAATCAACAATTATTCGATTATCAAAAACGATAATCAAATTTCAAATCAACAATTATTCGATTATCAAAAACGATAATCAAATCTCAAATCAACAAATATTCGATTATCAAAAACGATAATCAAATTTCAAATCAACAAATATTCGATTATCAAAAACGATAATCAAATTTTCAAATCAACAAATATTCGATTATCAAAAACGATAATCAAATTTCAAATCAACAAATATTCGATTATCAAAAACGATAATAAACTTTTCAAATCAACAAATATTCGATTATCAAAAACGATAATCAAATTTCAAATCAACAAATATTCGATTATCAAAACGATAATCAAATTTCAATTCAACAAATATTTAATTATCAAAAGCGATAATTAAATCTCAAATCAGCAAATATTTAATTATCAAAAGCGATAATTAAACCTCAAAGCAGCAAATATTTAATTATCAAAAGCGATAATTAAATCTCAAATCATCAAATATTTAATTATCAAAAGCGATAATTAAATCTCAAATCAGCAAATATTTAATTATCAAAAGCGATAATTAAATCTCAAATCAGCAAATATTTAATTATCAAAAGCGATAATTAAATCTCAAATCAGCAAATATTTAATTATCAAAAGCGATAAGTAAATCTCAAATCAACAAATATTTAATTATCAAAAGCGATAATTAAAAGCAACAAATATCCGATTATCAAAACGATAATCAGAATCAACAAATATCTAATTATCACAAGCGATAATTAGAAACACAAATATTCGATTATCAAAAACGATAATCAGAACTCATATCAACAAATATCTAATTATCACAAGCGATAATCAGAAACAACAAATATTTAATTACCGATACGATAATTAAACCTCATAACATCAGATATCTAATTACCTGCAGATAATTAGAAACAACAAATATCTAGAAATCAATTAAGAAGACTAGAAAATCAACATAAAAGCTTGGATCGATCCCATCAAATGGCGAGTTTTTAATTCGCCGCACGTGCATCAACAAATGGCCGAAGCCTACCAAGTACTCAACATAATTTTGGCGCCCAACAAATGACCCGAAGGTCCGTAGAGTGACCCGAAGGTCTAGTACTGGTATTTGACCCGAAGGTCCATCAGAGTGGCCCGAAAGCCCAACAAATGACCCGAAGGTCCAACAAATGACCCGAAGGTCCAACATAGTGGCTCAAAAGCACACGAAGGCATCAAAATCATCAAAACAACAAATATTTCAATTAGCGAGTCCGGAATTAACCGAAATAGCAAACGCACATGTCCCATACCACGTGTTTTACTAAATCGTTTGATTCTCTTCATCGTTTCCTTGAAAGTGAAAATTGTGTATTTTGTAAAAATACACTTTACATTCTCAAACGGACAAGTCCGGAATTAAGCGAATCAGTAAAAGAAAGGGTCATAGTCCTCGATTTTGCTGAAACGTTTAAATCGCTTCCTCATTCTTTTGAAAGCGCAAACTGTAAAATTTCTGAAAACAATTTTATTTATTTTATACAAATTACAATTCACATTCTCAACTGGACAAGTCCGGAGTTAAGCAAAACAGTAAAAGAAAGGGGTCATAATCCTCGATTTTGCTGAATCGTTTAAGTCGTTTCCTCATTCTTTTGAAAACGCAACTGCTAAAATTTTATAAAACAATTTTTCATTTTAAAACGATTTTCCAATACGTGATTCAAGCAGCAATATTAGTAACAATTTCGAAAAGGAAATTGTACTTCTCCAGAACATCGTAAAATGAATCTCAGAATCAGCATTGCGGAATAACTGCTTGAAAATCCACTTTTAAAAATTTGACTGTTACTGAAGTCAAAGCGACAGTAATTTTCAAACGTTAAAATCTCATCAAAATAATTTACATCAAAATGTAACACTAGTGAATCTTCATACATTAAAATTGTCAACAAAACACCGTGCTTCGAAAATATAGCACTGGTGTAAAAATCCCGTTACAAAAATAACGGCAACAAAATATGTTTCATAACCAAGCATCGGTTCAACGTAAAATTAATGCGGTAACGTGCAATTCATATTTGCACGCACACTACAATATAAACAAAGAAATTACTCTATTATCTTCAATGAAGATAATCTAAAACAGCAAAATTTAATCAACATGATTAGCATAAAAGAAACCAGCAAAAATCTCAATAAAAACTACACAACTGCAATCGTTTCGAATACTCAAATCGGATTCGAAATTATCAAAGAAACAAAATAAATACAGCTATGTAAACAACAATTGAAATTTATTTCAATTTCATATTTTGATTTTTAAATCAAAAAGATTATCAGTCGTATTCAGCGAAGACAGTTTCACTGTTTCCACTGCGCACTCTGATACAGAGAACACAATTTTATCAAATCAACAAAACACAGTTTCACTTTTATTTTTAAATAAAGATATTTAAAAATTTCATCAAAATTCAAAACTTTAGTTTTGACACAAAGCACAATAAAACATTGACAAATAGTTGTAACATATGTTCCATCCAAGTTATGTTTTATATTATGTCCATAAACCCCAAGCTCTGATACCAACTGTGACGCCCCACCTCTATGCTCATAATAACAAAGAGTATTAAAAGAAATACCGTCTATTATTACGAAGAATAAGGCTGGATAGGAGCGGCCATCCGTAGTTGGCCTTACACTAATATTGGTTACCTCGATAGGAGTGGTATATACTTTTTATTTTTCATCTTATTTATTTACTCCCATCGACATACCCAATTACCAGTATAAAACAAACTACGATGGTTCATAATAGTTTAGGACATTAGATATAATAATAACACAGATAATATAAATGCGGAACACAGATAAAACAAAATATCATATATCTATAACTGATGTCAGTTACAATATAGTTGACACGATACATATGATACAACTACAACGGTCGACTCTGGAAGTTATATATACAAGTACATTATCAACTAATATACATGAATACATCTCATCCTATACAATGACACGACTTCTACAAAATGACAAAGACAACTTCAGAAGATGTGAAAAGTCTTCATAGCCTGAACAGCAACTCAAAGAAGGAAATCTACAACTTGAAATAACTCGGGTCTTACCCGAGTATTAAATTCAAAAGAAAATAATACACGGGTCAGTCTAATTCAAACTCAGTTATTAATGCACAGAAGCAATAATAATCAATATCAGATAGACGACGGTCACAGAAATCTCGTATATCCAACTTCTCGATAAGAGAATCGGATAACGACAAATATAACACTAAACAGTGTAAATCAACAAATCAGCAATCCCAATCAAAATACAACTTCAACAAATCGAAACATCGATTTAAAACTGTCAAATCTGATAGGGCTGCAGTACATGCACGCATGTACTGCCTCGCCACTATCGCATGAGTTACACAAGAACTCAGTGAAAGTCACAAATGAACACAAAGTCAAACCCAAAATCGGATTCAACTCAAGTGAATTCGAAAACAATTCTAAATGCATTAATACACTGCAAAACAACAAGGGCACAACTGCAACAAAAGAAACTGCAACTACAACATGTTGCAATTATACTTAAAACAAATGCACAGCAAATACATGTGTACAAGTCAGTGAAAACCCAAATCAAAACCCAAAGTCCAACCGCAGCTTTTATTTCAAGTGACAAAAGTCAACGTCACTACATATGAATAATACATATGACTCAATGCAGTAATATCGAAACCAGACAACATAGGTATGAAGGCCATGCACATGAATAACACATCTCTGGGGATGCAGCAGAAAATAATACCGCAGCCTCTAAATCAATGCAGCAGTGTGAAACACTATAAGTGTTGCTAGAGACAGTGAACTGTAACGGTGCAACACATACATATATTCATGTATGATCACACACTCAAAGGCATGACGCTATACGAAGTGTGACGACCCGGAATTTTTGTATATTTGAAATGTGAATATTTAATTTATTTTAAATATTCGAAGGTTAAATTTTAACTTTAATTTCAATTATACAGTATTTATTTGAATAATTAATTATTAAATTTAATTATCGGGATTGGGTAAAATATTGAATCTTGATTTTAAGCCTGTTAAAAATAGTTCAAAGGTTCAGAAAATTTATATTTTTAATACTGAAGATGATATAACTTTTAAAATGGAATTTTAAAGAGTTTTGTTCAGTTTTTAAAATATATCGTTTAAATTGAATTTTATAAATGGTCTAGTCAAATTTTCTATCAGCCTACATTCTTTCTTTTCAGCTGGAATTCCAGCTCCACCAGCACGTGTAACGTTTCAAGCACGCCAACATCGCTTCTGTCTCCCTTTCTTTTTCGTTAAGTAAACAAATCAGTATTTATCACCGCCCCTCTCACCTTCAACAGAGTCGAACCCAGTTAAAATAAAAATAAATAAAATCAAAACCGAGAAGAAATGGCCGAACGATCTCGTTCAAATCACAAATCGCCGTAGTGATTTTCCTTCCTTCCTCTTCAATTCGAATTCCCAATTCGATTTCAAACTCGAGATGTGCCGATGCTTGAGATCTCCTCATGTTCAGCTCGAAAATCTGGAAACGTTCGAAGCGATGTCGCGAGCCTCCTTTATGTCGAATTGAATGATTTCGTTCGAAACAAAAGGGGAAAATGGCCGATGATGTCAAGGCTGGTGGGCGATCGCAAGAAGGCATGGTGGTTCGTTCGAATTGAATGTTGAGGTCGCTGAGTAGATTCGTGCTCGAGGGTGTGAGGCACAGGTTCTGGCGATGACAAAAGGGGGCTAGGAACATCTCGAGTGATGTTTTGGGAGACTTCTGGCATGACCGTACTGCAGCGTTTGTTCGCAGTGACGTTGGAGGTGGGTGCGTTCGTTGATGAGAGGGACTGCGACCATCGCCAACTGGTCTCGAACATAGGGTTTGGATCCGCGAGATGAGCGACTTCGAGGGTTTTCAGCGTTCGACTTCAACAGTGGCGTTCGTAAGGGGGTTGGCAGCAACCTGGTGGTCATTCTCGAGTAAGGTATTTGTTTTCTTTCCATTCGATTTAGCTTGATTTTCAGACAAAATAATAATATACAGTAAACTATATAAATAATTTTGTTTAATTTAAATGTGTATAAGGTTTAGAACAGAAATATATATAAGTAGAGTTTTGGAAAAAATTAATCAAATGATGAGTAAGTTTAAATAGATACAATTTACTAGTTTGTTTTAATAATTTATTTAGGTGATTAATTTGTTTAATTTACTCATATAATTATGTTAGTTACTAAAAATAATTTATTAAAAGGAAATTAGTTCAAACTAAAATTTATTAAGAATCATTGATTTATTAAATTTATAAATGGAAATAAATTGTCCGATTGTTTCAAAATATTAATAAATTATCTAATGTTATACAAGGTTATAAAACGGGAAACCCAGATGGAAATTGGAGTGGATTGCAAATGAAAGGCAAAGGTGAGTTAATCTCACTCAGTTAGATTTAAATTTAAATGGCTAAATTTAAATAATTGATTGGATGATTGCATTGATTGATGTGCTATACTATATATAGTAGTATATAGAAATATATACATATTGGCATATGTATATATTTGAGTTGTTGATATTCCCGCATTTATATAGCAGATGAGACCCTATGCGCCGCATAATAGCGGATGATTTATACAAATCCCATATACCGCGATATTCCACTTTGAAGTGGAATTGGTATTGTGCTAACGTTTGTGGATGCAGGGAAACAGGTTGGAGGGATCCAACTGGATTCCTCAAAATTTTTTTAGATTATTTAATATTCTGTTCTATGAATATTGATATCCTGTGATGATTTTATTGATGATTGAAATATTGGATGATATGGTTGGATTGAATATTTCAATAAAAGGAGTTATCAAAATATATTGAATTGGATTTTGGAAGAAATAAAAGAGAAAAATTTAAGTAAATAATTCAAGTGAATTGGAATAAGGGAATTTCGAAATAACAAAGGAAATATTAACTTTAAACTAAAATGATATTAAATTTAAAGAATAAAGGATTTATTTTGAATGTAAGGATTAAATTTAATTAAAGGCTAAAGAAGGAATTTTGGAAGTTTAAAATTTGTATTTTTAGTTAAAAAGAGTTTTAACTCAAATAAAGGAATAAATCTAAAAGTTAATGTATTTTGAAATAAATGAAGTAGTAAAGGAAATTTATTTCAAAGTAAAGTAAAGTAAATTGGAAAATCAATTGGAAATTGATTTAGTTGTTTAAAATTGGAATTTTAAAAGAGGAGTGAGATTTTGGAATATAAACTGGGTTTATAAAGTAAAATAAAATATCAGTGGGTATTTGAATATAAATTCAAGGTGGGAATTTATAAAAAAAATATGGTTTGGTTTAAAAATAAATATTGATTTATTTTTAAGATGGAAATGAGAAGTGTATTTCTCTGGATAGCCAAGTACGTTTTCAAAGCAATTTTAAATATAAGTTAAAAGTTTTAAGTATGTTTTAAAAAGCATGTTTTAGAAAATTAATTATTTCTAAATGTTAATTTTCAAAGTAGGTATATTTTAAAAATCTATTATTGTAGTAATTATATAAAAGTGATTTGCTATTCTGTTTTAAAGGAGAAATTTAGTTTATATTTATAAAGTGGTTTATTTTAAAGTATATATTTTTAATAAAGTATTAAAGTAGTTTGATTTCAATGTTATAAAATATATTTTAAAATAAAGTGTTTTAAAATTATTTTAAAATCTAAAAATGTTTTGTACTTGGTGTTTCAGAGAAATAAATATTTGGAAATGTATTCCGTAAGCGGAAACTGTTTGAAATTGTTTTCAAAAGGAGTTTGAAAATTTGGAAATATATCTTGGAAAGATATTTGGGCAAATAAATAATGTGGGAAATTATTTATTATGTGATGATTGCTTGTGGATGTTAATTGATAGTTAAATAACCGACTATCAATATTGGCCAATGCGCTGATCGTTTCGAAGAGACCGGGATCGAGTTTCCGTATACCGGGATTCTAGGTCTGGAGACTCGAATACCACTTCGATCCGGTTTGTACGTTTCGTGTAACGACTTCGGAGTCGAAGATGGAGCTGTGAAGTGCAAGGGCTAGTCGCTACTAATCCTGAGGATATTTCCAAAATGGATGTAGTAGGAATAGTGCCTTCGGTTCCGTTCGAACCCGGGACGGACTGGTATGGACGAATGCTTGCGAAACATCGTCAGCGGACGATGGGCATTCTAAGGGATATGTTCTCTAAAAAGGTATCGTTTAGCCTCGAACCTCATCAACCGGGAATGACTGAAAATCAGGGGTTATGCAGCAAGGCTTCGTGGGTAGCTCCCACTGGAGGGTAAGGTCATCCCTGTCTAGATGTCCCTTTTTATTTCGGCTTAGTGGTGCGGTTGCTGATCCCAACCGTGGGGTGATTTTATTCGGGATCATCCAGTAAGGGATGGTTCCGGCCTTGTGTTGCAGAGGAGCGGGCGTACTCCTCGGTACGGTGATCTAGGCCACGTACTGTGACAGGTGGTACCCCAGTGCCTAGTCATTCGTTGGAAATCCATTCTCCCTACGTGCCTGTACGGTTTTGATTGTGCCCAACTATTGTTGAAATGTGAGATGCAAGCATTTCAGCTAGATTATATTTTACTTTCTGTAGACACTATTATAATATCAGAGGATTTTAATATAAAGTGTTTTAGCTATCGTAAGGTAAAAACCCGACATGTTTATTTGTGGCGTGGTCTTACGAGATGCTTTTGTTTCAAAGGACTTTGAAACTTTAATAATCAATTGAGTGTAATTTTCTCACGCTGGTTTTCCAGACTGACTCGGGTATTGTTTTATATGATGCTCGGGTCAGACCGAGTATTATAGGTTACAAGATATGATGATATGGAGCTCAGGAGACGAGCTGGATGACGATACGTACTCTCGTACTTGCTATTATTTTCCGCTGTGTATTCAGTTGTATGATATTGATGTGACGTACTCTGATGATGTATTTGGATGTATATATATAGATACAGATACAGTTTGATTTGTGTAAAGATCTGTTGATATATATATTATATTTTATTCCGCTGCGTATGTGAGATTCTGCTGTTGTTTTCTATTTTTCTTCTTCTACCTCTTCTTCTTAACTAAATTGGTCCGGTTTTTTTTCGTGTTAGAAAAACCCGGGTTGTTACACTTGGTATCAGAGCTTAGGCTAGCGATAACCTTGGCTCTGGTGGGAATTTTGAGAGTATTAATAGATATGAGCGCGTATTTGTTAGTGAATATAAAATGGTTTTATATTATGTTGGTTGATTTATTGAGTGGCATATGAACCTTCGTCGGCACAGTCTGCGCAACTGTATCGAAGGGGTTTCTAAACACTCGAATAGAACAATTCGACACAATATTGTTTTGAAACGGGTAGATGAAATAATTTTACCCGGAAAATGTATTTTGATATAAAAGAAATATTTCTTTAAATTATTATATATTTGGATGTTTGGATGAAAATATTTTGACAAATTAAAATTGAAAAAAAAAATATATGGTAAGATTGTAAAATCGGAATGATTTACTTAACCAATGGAATAAGTGGAGATTTCAAAATGATTTGAAACTAAAAGCCGGGTACATAAGAATTCTAAATCTTTATTTGAATCAAATGGAGAAATAAAATTAAGTTGAGACAAATGAGCTTAAACTAAGTTTAATTTTGAGTTGGATTTGAAGCAAACTGAGAAAATAAATCCAGTTGTATTTGGATTGTTGGAATCGAATTGAAATAAATTGTGATGGAAATGATATTAAGAGAATAATATGATTTGACCGAAGTTAAGTTAAATAAAATTAAATTGTAATGAAATTCAGTTGAATTATAAATAATATTGAGTGAAATTAAAATCCTTACATTAACAAGTAAGAGTAAGATGAATAAGAGATGTGCAGTTTGGAATAGAGATTTGGGTTAAATTAAATTTAGCTTGGATAATGGTAAAGGAATTAAAGTTATTGGAAAATTAAATTAATTGTGGCTTGAATGGGAAGTTATAGCTAAGTAAATAAATTTGTTTGGTATTTTGGGAATGAATAAGATCCAGTACTTGAATTATAAAACCCGAGGAGATTAACTAGGGTGATTTGTAAGGATAAAAATCAAATATTGTATTGGTTAAAATGGAAGTAAACTAATTTGGAATAAATTAGTAAATCAAATATGTTAATGGAATTTGGATTTGGTAATAAAAGTGAAAGTGTGAATGAATAATGGAGTTGAAGTATAATAGTGATAATTTGAATTGTAAATAATTGCAAGTAAGTAGAAATGGATTGAAGTAGACTTGTTAGTAATAAAATACAATTCAGAAATAAATTATCAAATGCGGATTAGAATTTATATTGGATTCAGTGAATTTACCAATTAAATTATAAGTGTAATGGAATTAAAATAAATTGAATTGGAATCAATTCAAATTGGTTGTAAAACTCAAATAATCATTTATTCATATGGATATGGAAGGAGCTGCATTAAATAAAGCGTCGTTTGACGTAAACAAGGGAGTTAAAATTCTATAAGTTGATAGAAGTTAAATAGATTAATTTTGAGATCAACTGAATTAAATATGAGGTTGTTTTACTAAAATGAATCGAATGTGAGAATTGAGTTGTAAACAATTTAAATTAAGGGTGGAACCCTATAAATTGCTTATAAGTGTTGTTTAACTTGCATTGCTTATTAAAACGCTTATGTTGCTAGTTAAATATGAAAAATGTTGTTAAGTTGCATGATTTTGGCACTTACATCTTTAAATTAAGTAAGTACAGGTTCGGGGAAGCCGTATAGCTGATTTTGGGTTGCACTAATTGCTAAATAATAAGCCGCTTGCTTTAAAATGCTAAAAATGAGGTACGCTTACGCAAAAGAATTTGAAATAGGAAATATGAACTGTTTATATTGATATATTGTGATTTCCGGCCTGAGGCCGATGTATATATACATATTTGTGCATCCTGCGATATCGCAGAAGTCCCTCCGTACAAGGGAGACTTTGCCAAAATTTTCCGTAAATTTTGGGAGTTAGAAAATTTTTGAGATTTTTGAAATTTTTCATTAACGATAAATAATCTAAATTGGTTAGCAAATGAAATTGGAACTAGATATTGGAATCTAATTCAAATGTAAATGTAAGGATAAGTGAAATTGAGGGAACTAAAGAAGTGAAGTTTGAGAATAAACTATTAATTGAAATTTAAATTAATTAGTAAGTGCAACTAATTAAATATTCGGGTGAAAGCCAAATTGAAATCAAATGGAATAAGTATTTAAATTGGAAATGAAGTAGTAAATTGAAGTAAGTTGGAATTCATATGAAATGGGAGTTCAATTTGAATATATACACTTCAGTGGTGAAGAAGTAGATAAATATAAGAAAATTTATATTGAACTTAAGAATTAAAGAATGAAATTCTTAAGAAAATTTGTATTGGAAATATACTTAGTAATTTTGGAATGGAAAAATAAAAAAATATACTAAGTGAATAGTTGAATGAAGACTAAAACTGAAGTTGTGAAATGGGATAGTTGTGAATAAGGGGATAACAATCAAAAGGAATGTGAATAAAAGAAAATTGATATAATTGGTAATCAATTGGGCTAATTACGTAAGGTGTACGTATATTATTTATTCGCATAGCTATTTGATCCGGATTCGAACACAGAATTTCGAGATAGTTTTATCGATCCGAATCAGGATTTTTCACTCGGTTTTCAATGGCGAACCTGGATATGGATTGTTGATTGATTCTGGAAATTCTCTATCATAGTTGGTGGCTATGCAAGGAGAATGACGGTTTCTGATCAAGGAACCAGATCTGAGTCCGCACTAGGAAGTCGGGTGGACGATACTAGTTCGGAAGTGAAATTGTGTGATCGAGTGAGCGATCAAATTTGATTTTGCGTACGGATGATATATGTGCGTCGTACGAGCTTAAGTAAGACCAATATTGAAATTTGTACATTAACGTATAAAATGGTTTTGGAACTGCAACTGAATATTATTGCTTAGTAGGATATACAGGGTATAAAAGCAATGGATAAATTGGGATTTTTGATTTTAGAAGATAAAATTTAATGGCCCGTCGAAAAGGTATGTATTTAAATTTCTATATGAAATTTGATTGGGTTTTGGATCAGCCACTTGGCTTTTTGTTTTCTTTTTGAGATCGGGAGGCCGTAGAGCCATTTTGTAGTAGTACCGAGCTAGCCGCGCAAAGGAGACGTTGGCGAAATTTTTCGGAAATCTAGGGAGTTAGAAAAATTTTGGGAAATTTTGATAATTCAAAATTTGAATTCAAATTTAAATTTGAATGGATAAGCAGGTGGTATGGGTTGAACTTATGAATAAGTTTGGGAAGTTAAAGGATGATTAGTGTATCATTAATAAAAGAATTGTTATGGAAAGTTGTTAAAACTATTTGGATTGGGAAAAAGAACGGGTATCGAATCATTTCTCTTAACTAGTAATTTCGGGGACGAAATTCTTTTAAGGGGGGAGGAATGTGACGACCCGGAATTTTTGTATATTTGAAATGTGAATATTTAATTTATTTTAAATATTCGAAGGTTAAATTTTAACTTTAATTTCAATTATACAGTATTTATTTGAATAATTAATTATTAAATTTAATTATCGGGATTGGGTAAAATATTGAATCTTGATTTTAAGCCTGTTAAAAATAGTTCAAAGGTTCAGAAAATTTATATTTTTAATACTGAAGATGATATAACTTTTAAAATGGAATTTTAAAGAGTTTTGTTCAGTTTTTAAAATATATCGTTTAAATTGAATTTTATAAATGGTCTAGTCAAATTTTCTATCAGCCTACATTCTTTCTTTTCAGCTGGAATTCCAGCTCCACCAGCACGTGTAACGTTTCAAGCACGCCAACATCGCTTCTGTCTCCCTTTCTTTTTCGTTAAGTAAACAAATCAGTATTTATCACCGCCCCTCTCACCTTCAACAGAGTCGAACCCAGTTAAAATAAAAATAAATAAAATCAAAACCGAGAAGAAATGGCCGAACGATCTCGTTCAAATCACAAATCGCCGTAGTGATTTTCCTTCCTTCCTCTTCAATTCGAATTCCCAATTCGATTTCAAACTCGAGATGTGCCGATGCTTGAGATCTCCTCATGTTCAGCTCGAAAATCTGGAAACGTTCGAAGCGATGTCGCGAGCCTCCTTTATGTCGAATTGAATGATTTCGTTCGAAACAAAAGGGGAAAATGGCCGATGATGTCAAGGCTGGTGGGCGATCGCAAGAAGGCATGGTGGTTCGTTCGAATTGAATGTTGAGGTCGCTGAGTAGATTCGTGCTCGAGGGTGTGAGGCACAGGTTCTGGCGATGACAAAAGGGGGCTAGGAACATCTCGAGTGATGTTTTGGGAGACTTCTGGCATGACCGTACTGCAGCGTTTGTTCGCAGTGACGTTGGAGGTGGGTGCGTTCGTTGATGAGAGGGACTGCGACCATCGCCAACTGGTCTCGAACATAGGGTTTGGATCCGCGAGATGAGCGACTTCGAGGGTTTTCAGCGTTCGACTTCAACAGTGGCGTTCGTAAGGGGGTTGGCAGCAACCTGGTGGTCATTCTCGAGTAAGGTATTTGTTTTCTTTCCATTCGATTTAGCTTGATTTTCAGACAAAATAATAATATACAGTAAACTATATAAATAATTTTGTTTAATTTAAATGTGTATAAGGTTTAGAACAGAAATATATATAAGTAGAGTTTTGGAAAAAATTAATCAAATGATGAGTAAGTTTAAATAGATACAATTTACTAGTTTGTTTTAATAATTTATTTAGGTGATTAATTTGTTTAATTTACTCATATAATTATGTTAGTTACTAAAAATAATTTATTAAAAGGAAATTAGTTCAAACTAAAATTTATTAAGAATCATTGATTTATTAAATTTATAAATGGAAATAAATTGTCCGATTGTTTCAAAATATTAATAAATTATCTAATGTTATACAAGGTTATAAAACGGGAAACCCAGATGGAAATTGGAGTGGATTGCAAATGAAAGGCAAAGGTGAGTTAATCTCACTCAGTTAGATTTAAATTTAAATGGCTAAATTTAAATAATTGATTGGATGATTGCATTGATTGATGTGCTATACTATATATAGTAGTATATAGAAATATATACATATTGGCATATGTATATATTTGAGTTGTTGATATTCCCGCATTTATATAGCAGATGAGACCCTATGCGCCGCATAATAGCGGATGATTTATACAAATCCCATATACCGCGATATTCCACTTTGAAGTGGAATTGGTATTGTGCTAACGTTTGTGGATGCAGGGAAACAGGTTGGAGGGATCCAACTGGATTCCTCAAAATTTTTTAGATTATTTAATATTCTGTTCTATGAATATTGATATCCTGTGATGATTTTATTGATGATTGAAATATTGGATGATATGGTTGGATTGAATATTTCAATAAAAGGAGTTATCAAAATATATTGAATTGGATTTTGGAAGAAATAAAAGAGAAAAATTTAAGTAAATAATTCAAGTGAATTGGAATAAGGGAATTTCGAAATAACAAAGGAAATATTAACTTTAAACTAAAATGATATTAAATTTAAAGAATAAAGGATTTATTTTGAATGTAAGGATTAAATTTAATTAAAGGCTAAAGAAGGAATTTTGGAAGTTTAAAATTTGTATTTTTAGTTAAAAAGAGTTTTAACTCAAATAAAGGAATAAATCTAAAAGTTAATGTATTTTGAAATAAATGAAGTAGTAAAGGAAATTTATTTCAAAGTAAAGTAAAGTAAATTGGAAAATCAATTGGAAATTGATTTAGTTGTTTAAAATTGGAATTTTAAAAGAGGAGTGAGATTTTGGAATATAAACTGGGTTTATAAAGTAAAATAAAATATCAGTGGGTATTTGAATATAAATTCAAGGTGGGAATTTATAAAAAAAATATGGTTTGGTTTAAAAATAAATATTGATTTATTTTTAAGATGGAAATGAGAAGTGTATTTCTCTGGATAGCCAAGTACGTTTTCAAAGCAATTTTAAATATAAGTTAAAAGTTTTAAGTATGTTTTAAAAAGCATGTTTTAGAAAATTAATTATTTCTAAATGTTAATTTTCAAAGTAGGTATATTTTAAAAATCTATTATTGTAGTAATTATATAAAAGTGATTTGCTATTCTGTTTTAAAGGAGAAATTTAGTTTATATTTATAAAGTGGTTTATTTTAAAGTATATATTTTTAATAAAGTATTAAAGTAGTTTGATTTCAATGTTATAAAATATATTTTAAAATAAAGTGTTTTAAAATTATTTTAAAATCTAAAAATGTTTTGTACTTGGTGTTTCAGAGAAATAAATATTTGGAAATGTATTCCGTAAGCGGAAACTGTTTGAAATTGTTTTCAAAAGGAGTTTGAAAATTTGGAAATATATCTTGGAAAGATATTTGGGCAAATAAATAATGTGGGAAATTATTTATTATGTGATGATTGCTTGTGGATGTTAATTGATAGTTAAATAACCGACTATCAATATTGGCCAATGCGCTGATCGTTTCGAAGAGACCGGGATCGAGTTTCCGTATACCGGGATTCTAGGTCTGGAGACTCGAATACCACTTCGATCCGGTTTGTACGTTTCGTGTAACGACTTCGGAGTCGAAGATGGAGCTGTGAAGTGCAAGGGCTAGTCGCTACTAATCCTGAGGATATTTCCAAAATGGATGTAGTAGGAATAGTGCCTTCGGTTCCGTTCGAACCCGGGACGGACTGGTATGGACGAATGCTTGCGAAACATCGTCAGCGGACGATGGGCATTCTAAGGGATATGTTCTCTAAAAAGGTATCGTTTAGCCTCGAACCTCATCAACCGGGAATGACTGAAAATCAGGGGTTATGCAGCAAGGCTTCGTGGGTAGCTCCCACTGGAGGGTAAGGTCATCCCTGTCTAGATGTCCCTTTTTATTTCGGCTTAGTGGTGCGGTTGCTGATCCCAACCGTGGGGTGATTTTATTCGGGATCATCCAGTAAGGGATGGTTCCGGCCTTGTGTTGCAGAGGAGCGGGCGTACTCCTCGGTACGGTGATCTAGGCCACGTACTGTGACAGGTGGTACCCCAGTGCCTAGTCATTCGTTGGAAATCCATTCTCCCTACGTGCCTGTACGGTTTTGATTGTGCCCAACTATTGTTGAAATGTGAGATGCAAGCATTTCAGCTAGATTATATTTTACTTTCTGTAGACACTATTATAATATCAGAGGATTTTAATATAAAGTGTTTTAGCTATCGTAAGGTAAAAACCCGACATGTTTATTTGTGGCGTGGTCTTACGAGATGCTTTTGTTTCAAAGGACTTTGAAACTTTAATAATCAATTGAGTGTAATTTTCTCACGCTGGTTTTCCAGACTGACTCGGGTATTGTTTTATATGATGCTCGGGTCAGACCGAGTATTATAGGTTACAAGATATGATGATATGGAGCTCAGGAGACGAGCTGGATGACGATACGTACTCTCGTACTTGCTATTATTTTCCGCTGTGTATTCAGTTGTATGATATTGATGTGACGTACTCTGATGATGTATTTGGATGTATATATATAGATACAGATACAGTTTGATTTGTGTAAAGATCTGTTGATATATATATTATATTTTATTCCGCTGCGTATGTGAGATTCTGCTGTTGTTTTCTATTTTTCTTCTTCTACCTCTTCTTCTTAACTAAATTGGTCCGGTTTTTTTCGTGTTAGAAAAACCCGGGTTGTTACACGAAGGCAATTAAGAAATCAAGTGACATGAACCAGATCAGAAAATCAAATTGTCTTGGCAACCCAAAATACCAACAAACAAATCGAAGCTTTCAGAAAGCAATTGTAAACTGCCTCGATTGAAGTCTCATAACACTGAAAATATAATACCAAACTCAAATAAATTCAAGTGCGGGCAATACAAATTCGAACCTACATATATACAAGACTCAAGTCAGTGCACATGATCTGGCAACCAAATATACAAGATCAATGACAAAGACAAGCACAGAGGCACACGAATGCGCCAATAGGCACAGTACTAATTTTAAAAGAACTCAAAATCAATCGATCGAAGTCAACCCGAAACGAAACGAACTTGAAAAAGTCAGGTTAATCTCAGGTAAACAATGCACTGGCAAAAATCACCATCACAGTCGAACTAAGCTCAACTGTCGAAGCAACATTTGCAATGCAATCAAAAGTCAAAACAGCGAAATGTACAAATTGAAACCAAGTCATAAAAACAGATTCAAAGTCCAGTTTCAAATTGAGAAATGAAGTGCCGAAGTCAATTCTCGAAGCCCAAAGATCAAATTTTAAAATCAACCAGGCCATTGCCGAAGTCAAATATTATTACAGTCAAAGTCTAGGGATATCACAACCTACGTCAAAACAGAGAACAACATATCATCACAAATTCAGGGAATCACATACACAAAATCATAGTGACCGAAGTCATGGAAGCATATCGAAGTCAACGAGAAATTCTCGATACCAAAAATGACCGAAAACAATGTATGAACAAGTCGTAAATCCACAACAATAAACAAAGTCGAACGACATAGCACAGTAGGATTTCACATACAACATTGATTGCCAACATCGAAGAAAACAACGGCCAAGATATACAATATCAAATCAAAATCGAATTGCAGAAGCACTAGACTTCGAGTGAATTAGATGTGAGTAAATAGGATTACTCACCTTTCATTCGATCGAGACAGAGCACCGAAGCCTACAGCAATCAAAAGCCCCAAATTTGAAAAGAAGACGAGATCGATGGCCATAATTTTTTTTTGAGCGAGATCGAAGAAGGAACAAAGCGCCCATTTTCCATTCTTCTCTTTTTTTCATGCCTTAATTTGGTTTTCGAATGAACGAAAGTGAAAATGAGGCCGCCATTAACTTTCGTTTGTTATGTCTTAGGGTTTTGCTAAAAGAATGAAAAGAGGAACGAGTACAAATAATTTTCACAACAACAAAGAAAAGACTTGGGCCAATCCAATTTATAAAGCCCACAAATCCTTTTAAAAATTTATAAAAGAATTTCAACCTAATTTAATAAAGAATTATAACCCAATCTTTTTATTAGAGAGTTATACAAACCGAAAAAAAGAATTTCCATCGATTCAAAATTGCAACAGTAATTAACAACCGATTTAATCGTCATGTTAACGATAATTACTTGTTGTAAAACTCCGGGCTGTTACAGACTCCCCTCCTTATAAAAATTGCGTTCCCGCAATTTTCATAATCAAAGTCGTCAATAACAATTATTTTTCAAACATAAACTTGTTAAGCTAGAAAAATAAATGTCGAGAACACAAACGTCAAGAAATCTTCAATTACCAATTAGATAATCAAAATATAGAAATCCCAAAACAGCAATGTCTAATTATCGATACGACAATTAGAAAACAGCAAAAATCTAATTATCAACAAAGATGATTAGAAAGCACAAATCACAACTCGCAACACTGACAATATCTAGTTATTCAACAATTTACTAGAAAACACAAACTTCATAATCAATAAACTCTAATTATCAACAAAGATAGATAGAAAATAGCAATTCAATAAAATCAACATAATCTAGACTCAAATAGAGACTAGAAATTCTCATATCAATTAAATCGGCAAACAACCAATATCTAATTATCACAACGATAATCCGGAAACATCAAATCATCAAATATCTACTTATTGAAAACGATAATCAAATTTCAAATCAACAAATATTCGATTATCAAAAACGATAATCAAATTTTAAATCAACAAATATTCGATTATCGAAAACGATAATCAAATTTCAAATCAACAATTATTCGATTATCAAAAACGATAATCAAATTTCAAATCAACAATTATTCGATTATCAAAAACGATAATCAAATCTCAAATCAACAAATATTCGATTATCAAAAACGATAATCAAATTTCAAATCAACAAATATTCGATTATCAAAAACGATAATGAAATTTTCAAATCAACAAATATTCGATTATCAAAAACGATAATCAAATTTCAAATCAACAAATATTCGATTATCAAAAACGATAATAAACTTTTCAAATCAACAAATATTCGATTATCAAAAACGATAATCAAATTTCAAATCAACAAATATTCGATTATCAAAACGATAATCAAATTTCAATTCAACAAATATTTAATTATCAAAAGCGATAATTAAATCTCAAATCAGCAAATATTTAATTATCAAAAGCGATAATTAAACCTCAAAGCAGCAAATATTTAATTATCAAAAGCGATAATTAAATCTCAAATCATCAAATATTTAATTATCAAAAGCGATAATTAAATCTCAAATCAGCAAATATTTAATTATCAAAAGCGATAATTAAATCTCAAATCAGCAAATATTTAATTATCAAAAGCGATAAGTAAATCTCAAATCAACAAATATTTAATTATCAAAAGCGATAATTAAAAGCAACAAATATCCGATTATCAAAACGATAATCAGAATCAACAAATATCTAATTATCACAAGCGATAATTAGAAACACAAATATTCGATTATCAAAAACGATAATCAGAACTCATATCAACAAATATCTAATTATCACAAGCGATAATCAGAAACAACAAATATTTAATTACCGATACGATAATTAAACCTCATAACATCAGATATCTAATTACCTGCAGATAATTAGAAACAACAAATATCTAGAAATCAATTAAGAAGACTAGAAAATCAACATAAAAGCTTGGATCGATCCCATCAAATGGCGAGTTTTTAATTCGCCGCACGTGCATCAACAAATGGTCGAAGCCTACCAAGTACTCAACATAATTTTGGTGCCCAACAAATGACCCGAAGGTCCGTAGAGTGACCCGAAGGTCTAGTACTGGTATTTGACCCGAAGGTCCATCAGAGTGGCCCGAAAGCCCAACAAATGACCCGAAGGTCCAACAAATGACCCGAAGGTCCAACATAGTGGCTCAAAAGCACACGAAGGCATCAAAATCATCAAAACAACAAATATTTCAATTAGCGAGTCCGGAATTAACCGAAATAGCAAACGCACATGTCCCATACCACGTGTTTTACTAAATCGTTTGATTCTCTTCATCGTTTCCTTGAAAGTGCAAAATTGTGTATTTTGTAAAAATACACTTTACATTCTCAAACGGACAAGTCCGGAATTAAGCGAATCAGTAAAAGAAAGGGTCATAGTCCTCGATTTTGCTGAAACGTTTAAATCGCTTCCTCATTCTTTTGAAAGCGCAAACTGTAAAATTTCTGAAAACAATTTTATTTATTTTATACAAATTACAATTCACATTCTCAACTGGACAAGTCCGGAGTTAAGCAAAACAGTAAAAGAAAGGGGTCATAATCCTCGATTTTGCTGAATCGTTTAAGTCGTTTCCTCATTCTTTTGAAAACGCAACTGCTAAAATTTTATAAAACAATTTTTCATTTTAAAACGATTTTCCAATACGTGATTCAAGCAGCAATATTAGTAACAATTTCGAAAAGGAAATTGTACTTCTCCAGAACATCGTAAAATGAATCTCAGAATCAGCATTGCGGAATAACTGCTTGAAAATCCACTTTTAAAAATTTGACTGTTACTGAAGTCAAAGCGACAGTAATTTTCAAACGTTAAAATATCATCAAAATAATTTACATCAAAATGTAACACTAGTGAATCTTCATACATTAAAATTGTCAACAAAACACCGTGCTTCGAAAATATAGCACTGGTGTAAAAATCCCGTTACAAAAATAACGGCAACAAAATATGTTTCATAACCAAGCATCGGTTCAACGTAAAATTAATGCGGTAACGTGCAATTCATATTTGCACGCACACTACAATATAAACAAAGAAATTACTCTATTATCTTCAATGAAGATAATCTAAAACAGCAAAATTTAATCAACATGATTAGCATAAAAGAAACCAGCAAAAATCTCAATAAAAACTACACAACTGCAATCGTTTCGAATACTCAAATCGGATTCGAAATTATCAAAGAAACAAAATAAATACAGCTATGTAAACAACAATTGAAATTTATTTCAATTCCATATTTTGATTTTTAAATCAAAAAGATTATCAGTCGTATTCAGCGAAGACAGTTTCACTGTTTCCACTGCGCACTCTGATACAGAGAACACAATTTTATCAAATCAACAAAACACAGTTTCACTTTTATTTTTAAATAAAGATATTTAAAAATTTCATCAAAATTCAAAACTTTAGTTTTGACACAAAGCACAATAAAACATTGACAAATAGTTGTAACATATGTTCCATCCAAGTTATGTTTTATATTATGTCCATAAACCCCAAGCTCTGATACCAACTGTGACGCCCCACCTCTATGCTCATAATAACAAAGAGTATTAAAAGAAATACTGTCTATTATTACGAAGAATAAGGCTGGATAGGAGCGGCCATCCGTAGTTGGCCTTACACTAATATTGGTTACCTCGATAGGAGTGGTATATACTTTTTATTTTTCATCTTATTTATTTACTCCCATCGACATACCCAATTACCAGTATAAAACAAACTACGATGGTTCATAATAGTTTAGGACATTAGATATAATAATAACACAGATAATATAAATGCGGAACACAGATAAAACAAAATCTCATATATCTATAACTGATGTCAGTTACAATATAGTTGACACGATACATATGATACAACTACAACGGTCGACTCTGGAAGTTATATATACAAGTACATTATCAACTAATATACATGAATACATCTCATCCTATACAATGACACGACTTCTACAAAATGACAAAGACAACTTCAGAAGATGTGAAAAGTCTTCATAGCCTGAACAGCAACTCAAAGAAGGAAATCTACAACTTGAAATAACTCGGGTCTTACCCGAGTATTAAATTCAAAAGAAAATAATACACGGGTCAGTCTAATTCAAACTCAGTTATTAATGCACAGAAGCAATAATAATCAATATCAGATAGACGACGGTCACAGAAATCTCGTATATCCAACTTCTCGATAAGAGAATCGGATAACGACAAATATAACACTAAACAGTGTAAATCAACAAATCAGCAATCCCAATCAAAATACAACTTCAACAAATCGAAACATCGATTTAAAACTGTCAAATCTGATAGGGCTGCAGTACATGCACGCATGTACTGCCTCGCCACTATCGCATGAGTTACACAAGAACTCAGTGAAAGTCACAAATGAACACAAAGTCAAACCCAAAATCGGATTCAACTCAAGTGAATTCGAAAACAATTCTAAATGCATTAATACACTGCAAAACAACAAGGGCACAACTGCAACAAAAGAAACTGCAACTACAACATGTTGCAATTATACTTAAAACAAATGCACAGCAAATACATGTGTACAAGTCAGTGAAAACCCAAATCAAAACCCAAAGTCCAACCGCAGCTTTTATTTCAAGTGACAAAAGTCAACGTCACTACATATGAATAATACATATGACTCAATGCAGTAATATTGAAACCAGACAACATAGGTATGAAGGCCATGCACATGAATAACACATCTCTGGGGATGCAGCAGAAAATAATACCGCAGCCTCTAAATCAATGCAGTAGTATGAAACACTATAAGTGTTGCTAGAGACAGTGAACTATAATGGTGCAACACATACATATATTCATGTATGATCACACACTCAAAGGCATGACGCTATACGAAGGCAATTAAGAAATCAAGTGACATGAACCAGATCAAAAAATCAAATTGTCTTGGCAACCCAAAATACCAACAAACAAATCGAAGCTTTCAGAAAGCAATTGTAAACTGCCTCGATTGAAGTCTCATAACACTGAAAATATAATACCAAACTCAAATAAATTCAAGTGCGGGCAATACAAATTCGAACCTACATATATACAAGACTCAAGTCAGTGCACATGATCTGGCAACCAAATATACAAGATCAATGACAAAGACAAGCACAGAGGCACACGAATGCGCCAATAGGCATGGTACTAATTTGAAAAGAACTCAAAATCAATCGATCGAAGTCAACCTGAAACGAAACGAACTTGAAAAAGTCAGGTTAATCTCAGGTAAACAATGCACTGGCAAAAATCACCATCACAGTCGAACTAAGCTCAACTGTCGAAGCAACATTTGCAATGCAATCAAAAGTCAAAACAACGAAATGTACAAATTGAAACCAAGTCATAAAAACAGATTCAAAGTCCAGTTTCAAATTGAGAAATGAAGTGCCGAAGTCAATTCTCGAAGCCCAAAGATCAAATTTTAAAATCAACCAGGCCATTGCCGAAGTCAAATATTATTACAGTCAAAGTCTAGGGATATCACAACCTACATCAAAACAGAGAACAACATATCATCACAAATTCAGGGAATCACATACACAAAATCATAGTGACCGAAGTCATGGAAGCATATCGAAGTCAACGAGAAATTCTCGATACCAAAAATGACCGAAAACAATGTATGAACAAGTCGTAAATCCACAACAACAAACAAAGTCGAACGACATAGCACAGTAGGATTTCACATACAACATCGATTGCCAACATCGAACGCAAACAACGGCCAAGATATACAATATCGAATCAAAATCGAATTGCAGAAGCACTAGACTTCGAGTGAATTAGATGTGAGTAAATAGGATTACTCACCTTTCATTCGATCGAGACAGAGCACCGAAGCCTACAGCAATCAAAAGCCCCAAATTTGAAAAGAAGACGAGATCGATGGCCATAATTTTTTATTGAGCGAGATCGAAGAAGGAACAAAGCCGCCCATTTTCCATTCTTCTCTTTTTTTCATGCCTTAATTTGGTTTTCGAATGAACGAAAGTGAAAATGAGGCCGCCATTAACTTTCGTTTGTTATGTCTTAGGGTTTTGCTAAAAGAATGAAAAGAGGAACGAGTACAAATAATTTTCACAACAACAAAGAAAAGACTTGGGCCAATCCAATTTATAAAGCCCACAAATCCTTTTAACAATTTATAAAAGAATTTCAACTTAATTTAATAAAGAATTATAACCCAATCTTTTTATTAGAGAGTTATACAAACCGAAAAAAAGAATTTCCATCGATTAAAAATTGCAACAGTAATTAACAACCGATTTAATCGTCATGTTAACGATAATTACTTGTTGTAAAACTCCGGGCTGTTACAGACTCCACTCCTTATAAAAATTGCATTCCCGCAATTTTCATAATCAAAGTCGTCAATAACAATTATTTTTCTAACATAAACTTGTTAAGCTAGAAAAATAAATGTCGAGAACACAAACATCAAGAAATCTTCAATTACCAATTAGATAATCAAAATATAGAAATCCCAAAACAGCAATGTCTAATTATCGATACGACAATTAGAAAACAGCAAAAATCTAATTATCAACAAAGATGATTAGAAAGCACAAATCACAACTCGCAACACTGACAATATCTAGTTATTCAACAATTTACTAGAAAACACAAACTTCATAATCAATAAACTCTAATTATCAACAAAGATAGATAGAAAATAGCAATTCAATAAAATCAATATAATCTAGACTCAAATAGAGACTAGAAATTCTCATATCAATTAAATCGGCAAACAACCAATATCTAATTATCACAACGATAATCCGGAAACATCAAATCATCAAATATCTACTTATTGAAAACGATAATCAAATTTCAAATCAACAAATATTCGATTATCAAAAACGATAATCAAATTTTAAATCAACAAATATTCGATTATCGAAAACGATAATCAAATTTCAAATCAACAATTATTCGATTATCAAAAACGATAATCAAATTTCAAATCAACAATTATTCGATTATCAAAAACGATAATCAAATCTCAAATCCACAAATATTCGATTATCAAAAACGATAATCAAATTTCAAATCAACAAATATTCGATTATCAAAAACGATAATCAAATTTTCAAATCAACAAATATTCGATTATCAAAAACGATAATCAAATTTCAAATCAACAAATATTCGATTATCAAAAACGATAATAAAATTTTCAAATCAACAAATATTCGATTATCAAAAACGATAATCAAATTTCAAATCAACAAATATTCGATTATCAAAACGATAATCAAATTTCAATTCAACAAATATTTAATTATCAAAAGCGATAATTAAATCTCAAATCAGCAAATATTTAATTATCAAAAGCGATAATTAAACCTCAAAGCAGCAAATATTTAATTATCAAAAGCGATAATTAAATCTCAAATCATCAAATATTTAATTATCAAAAGCGATAATTAAATCTCAAATCAGCAAATATTTAATTATCAAAAGCGATAATTAAATCTCAAATCAGCAAATATTTAATTATCAAAAGCGATAATTAAATCTCAAATCAACAAATATTTAATTATCAAAAGCGATAATTAAAAGCAACAAATATCCGATTATCAAAACGATAATCAGAATCAAAAAATATCTAATTATCACAAGCGATAATTAGAAACACAAATATTCGATTATCAAAAACGATAATCAGAACTCATATCAACAAATATCTAATTATCACAAGCGATAATCAGAAACAACAAATATTTAATTACCGATACGATAATTAAACCTCATAACATCAGATATCTAATTACCTGCAGATAATTAGAAACAACAAATATCTAGAAATCAATTAAGAAGACTAGATAATCAACATAAAAGCTTGGATCGATCCCATCAAATGGCGAGTTTTTAATTCGCCGCACGTGCATCAACAAATGGCCGAAGCCTACCAAGTACTCAACATAATTTTGGCGCCCAACAAATGACCCGAAGGTCCGTAGAGTGACCCGAAGGTCTAGTACTGGTATTTGACCCGAAGGTCCATCAGAGTGGCCCGAAAGCCCAACAAATGACCCGAAGGTCCAACAAATGACCCGAAGGTCCAACATAGTGGCTCAAAAGCACACGAAGGCATCAAAATCATCAAAACAACAAATATTTCAATTAGCGAGTCCGGAATTAACCGAAATAGCAAACGCACATGTCTCATACCACGTGTTTTACTAAATCGTTTGATTCTCTTCATCGTTTCCTTGAAAGTGCAAAATTGTGTATTTTGTAAAAATACACTTTACATTCTCAAACGGACAAGTCCGGAATTAAGCGAATCAGTAAAAGAAAGGGTCATAGTCCTCGATTTTGCTGAAACGTTTAAATCGCTTCCTCATTCTTTTGAAAGCGCAAACTGTAAAATTTCTGAAAACAATTTTATTTATTTTATACAAATTACAATTCACATTCTCAACTGGACAAGTCCGGAGTTAAGCAAAACAGTAAAAGAAAGGGGTCATAATCCTCGATTTTGCTGAATCGTTTAAGTCGTTTCCTCATTCTTTTGAAAACGCAACTGTTAAAATTTTATAAAACAATTTTTCATTTTAAAACGATTTTCCAATACGTGATTCAAGCAGCAATATTAGTAACAATTTCGAAAAGGAAATTGTACTTCTCCAGAACATCGTAAAACGAATCTCAGAATCAGCATTGTGGAATAACTGCTTGAAAATCCACTTTTAAAAATTTGACTGTTACTGAAGTCAAAGCGACAGTAATTTTCAAACGTTAAAATCTCATCAAAATAATTTACATCAAAATGTAACACTAGTGAATCTTCATACATTAAAATTGTCAACAAAACACCGTGCTTCGAAAATATAGCACTGGTGTAAAAATCCCGTTACAAAAATAACGGCAACAAAATATGTTTCATAACCAAGCATCGGTTCAACGTAAAATTAATGCGGTAACGTGCAATTCATATTTGCACGCACACTACAATATAAACAAAGAAATTACTCTATTATCTTCAATGAAGATAATCTAAAACAGCAAAATTTAATCAACATGATTAGCATAAAAGAAACCAGCAAAAATCTCAATATAAACTACACAACTGCAATCGTTTCGAATACTCAAATCGGATTCGAAATTATCAAAGAAACAAAATAAATACAGCTATGTAAACAACAATTGAAATTTATTTCAATTTCATATTTTGATTTTTAAATAAATCAAAAGGATTATCAGTCGTATTCAGCGAAGACAGTTTCACTGTTTCCACTGCGCACTCTGATACAGAGAACACAATTTTATCAAATCAACAAAACACAGTTTCACTTTTATTTTTAAATAAAGATATTTGAAAATTTCATCAAAATTCAAAACTTTAGTTTTGACACAAAGCACAATAAAACATTGACAAATAGTTGTAACATATGTTCCATCCAAGTTATGTTTTATATTATGTCCATAAACCCCAAGCTCTGATACCAACTGTGACGCCCCACCTCTATGCTCAGAATAACAAAGAGTATTAAAAGAAATGCTGTCTATTATTACGAAGAATAAGGCTGGATAGGAGCGGCCATCCGTAGTTGGCCTTACACTAATATTGGTTACCTCGATAGGAGTGGTATATACTTTTTATTTTTCATCTTATTTATTTACTCCCATCGACATACCCAATTACCAGTATAAAACAAACTACGATGGTTCATAATAGTTTAGGACATTAGATATAATAATAACACAGATAATATAAATGCGGAACACAGATAAAAAAAAATCTCATATATCTATAACTGATGTCAGTTACAATATAGTTGACACGATACATATGATACAACTACAACGGTCGACTCTGGAAGTTATATATACAAGTACATTATCAACTAATATACATGAATACATCTCATCCTATACAATGACACGACTTCTACAAAATGACAAAGACAACTTCAGAAGACGTGAAAAGTCTTCATAGCCTGAACAGCAACTCAAAGAAGGAAATCTACAACCTGAAATAACTCGGGTCTGACCCGAGTATTAAATTCAAAAGAAAATAATACACGGGTCAATCTAATTCAAACTCAGTTATTAATGCACAGAAGCAATAATAATCAATATCAGATAGACGACTGTCACAGAAATCTCGTATATCCAACTTCTCGATAAGAGAATCGGATAACGACAAATATAACACTAAACAGTGTAAATCAACAAATCAGCAATCCCAATCAAAATACAACTTCAACAAATCGAAACATCGATTTAAAACTGTCAAATCTGATAGGGCTGCGGTACATGCACGCATGTACTGCCTTGCCACTATCGCATGAGTTACACAAGAACTCAGTGAAAGTCACAAATGAACACAAAGTCAAACCCAAAATCGGATTCAACTCAAGTGAATTCGAAAACAATTCTAAATGCATTAATACACTGCAAAACAACAAGGGCACAACTGCAACAAAAGAAACTGCAACTACAACATGTTGCAATTATACTTAAAACAAATGCACAGCAAATACATGTGTACAAGTCAGTGAAAACCCAAATCAAAACCCAAAGTCCAACCGCAGCTTTTATTTCAAGTGACAAAAGTCAACGTCACTACATATGAATAATACATATGACTCAATGCAGTAATATTGAAACCAGACAACATAGGTATGAAGGCCATGCACATGAATAACACATCTCTGGGGATGCAGCAGAAAATAATACCGCAGCCTCTAAATCAATGCAGTAGTGTGAAACACTATAAGTGTTGCTAGAGACAGTGAACTGTAATGGTGCAACACATACATATATTCATGTATGATCACACACTCAAAGGCATGACGCTATACGAAGGAAATTCAGAAATCAAGTGACATGAACCAGATCAGAAAATCAAATTGTCTTGGCAACCCAAAATACCAACAAACAAATCGAAGCTTTCAGAAAGCAATTGTAAACTGCCTCGATTGAAGTCTCATAACACTGAAAATATAATACCAAACTCAAATAAATTCAAGTGCGGGCAATAAAAATTCGAACCTACATATATACAAGACTCAAGTCAGTGCACATGATCTGGCAACCAAATATACAAGATCAATGACAAAGACAAGCACAGAGGCACACGAATGCGCCAATAGGCACGGTACTAATTTGAAAAGAACTCAAAATTAAGCGATCGAAGTCAACCCGAAACGAAACTAACTTGAAAAGGTTAGGTTAATCTCAGGTAAACAATGCACTGGCAAAAATCACCATCACAGTCGAACTAAGCTCAACTGTCGAAGCAACATTTGCAATGCAATCAAAAGTCAAAACAGCGAAATGTACAAATTGAAACCAAGTCATAAAAACAGATTCAAAGTCTAGTTTCAAATTGAGAAATGAAGTGCCGAAGTCAATTCTCGAAGCCCAAAGATCAAATTTTAAAATCAACCAGGCCATTGCCGAAGTCAAATATTATTACAGTCAAAGTCTAGGGATATCACAACCTACGTCAAAACAGAGAACAACATATCATCACAAATTCAGGGAATCACATACACAAAATCATAGTGACCGAAGTCATGGAAGCATATCGAAGTCAACGAGAAATTCTCGATACCAAAAATGACCGAAAACAATGTATGAATAAGTCGTAAATCCACAACAATAAACAAAGTCGAACGACATAGAACAGTAGGATTTCACATACAACATCGATTGCCAACATCGAATGCAAACAACGGCCAAGATATACAATATCGAATCAAAATCGAATTGCAGAAGCACTGGACTTCGAGTGAATTAGATGTGAGTAAATAGGATTACTCACCTTTCATTCGATCGAGACAGAGCACCGAAGCCTACAGCAATCAAAAGCCCCAAATTTGAAAAGAAGACGAGATCGGTGGCCATAATATTTGTTTGAGCGAGATCGAAGAACGAACAGAGCCGCCCATTTTCCATTCTTCTCTTTTTTTCATGCCTTAATTTGGTTTTCGAATGAACGAAAGTGAAAATGAGGTCGCCATTAACTTTCGTTTGTTATGTCTTAGGGTTTTGCTAAAAGAATGAAAAGAGGAACGAGTACAAATAATTTTCACAACAACAAAGAAAAGACTTGGGCCAATCCAATTTTTAAAGCCCATAAATCCTTTTAACAATTTATAAAAGAATTTCAACTTAATTTAATAAAGAATTATAACCCAATCTTTTTATTAGAGAGTTATACAAACCGAAAAAAAGAATTTCCATCGATTCAAAATTGCAACAGTAATTAACAACCGGTTTAATCATCATGTTAACGATAATTACTTGTTGTAAAACTCCGGGCTGTTACAGACTCCCCTCCTTATAAAAATTGCGTTCCCGCAATTTTCATAATCAAAGTCGTCAATAACAATTATTTTTCTAACATAAACTTGTTAAGCTAGAAAAATAAATGTCGAGAACACAAACGTCAAGAAATCTTCAATTACCAATTAGATAATCAAAATACAGAAATCCCAAAACAGCAATGTCTAATTATCGATACGATAATTAGAAAACAGCAAAAATCTAATTATCAACAAAGATGATTTTAATTTTAGGCCATGAGTTTAATGCTAGTATGTATACAAATTTTTTTAATTAACATATATGTAGATGCACTAATATATTCAACTATCTAATATGTGATAGAACATCGATACACTAGATTCATAATATAATTTAATAACCTACAATATATTACAGTAATAGATAATAATATTAAATGAATTAGTAAACGCGTTGAATACCTTTCACCCATGTCTGGAGATCTCACTTTGAAATGATGAAATGACTCCTTGAATCAAATTCCAAATTCTAGAGTTACTAGCTCCGAAACTTCTTTACCACCGACTATTGAATCGTAGAATTTTGATGTCATTTGAGCTTGGATTTCATTTGGGTTTAAATGAGTTTTGCTGGTCGAAATTTGTAGAGGGAGAAGAGTGAAAAAGTATCAAAAGAATGGTGTAAAGAGTGACATATCGATAGGAAGTCAAATGGAGAGAAAAATGGATCTTATCATTTCTCTCTCTTACCAATTCCTCTCTTTTAAATCATTTAAAAGCCTCCCACTTTTAAGTCAATTCTAGTCCAAACAATGTTCATTGCATTTAGATCTAAATTTAAATGCGTATCGATATCTTGTATCGGTTAATATATTTGTAACTATTATAAATACATTGTTTTACATTGTTCAAGACATCAAATACAAAATTTTGTAATTAATATTTCATAAATAATAATTAAATTAAATTATAAAAATCACAAAAAATTAAATTTGGTGATAAAAGGAGTACTCGTCATTTCAGTTATGTGACTCTTAGATGTAAATTTGGTCAGCAGTTAAACCAAACAATTTGAATACTAACTTTCATACATCACTTAGCAGATGGTGTGAGATTATGACCAAATTTATTGCTTATTTAGTTTTGGTAAAATCCAATTTTCCATTAATAAGCGTTACCCAATTGTGACAAATATTTAAACCCAATTCTCTTCATCAAAACTATATACTTTGGATTTATAGATTTTGGTAATGGTCAAAATTCCAATATCATCCATATTCAACGCTATAGTCCAAACATAAAGTTCTTAGTTCGGTGATACCAATTATTATTAACCAAAATGCTCTGGTCAGAGACTTTGATTTTAAGTTGACTTTAGTTGACCATGATACTAACCTCATATAACTGAGAACACGAATCCTCTCCTTAATAGTGTTTCATTTTCAATGCTTTCACTTGACCCAACTATAGTCATCCAGTGGACGTCTTCTACGATTTGACTATAATCAAAGTGAAGCTTCTACATTGAAGATCAATAGTTTTTTCGAGTCCAAAGAACTGTATAATAAACAGAGAACTATCGAGTCGGTCATTCCATAGTCTTCCAACAATTATCAGTACTAACCTCTTGGTACCTCTAGCAACCATGAGTAATACACTGCTTAATATCTGATGAGCGTTACGTACTCTGGTCTTAACGGATGCATCGATATCCAATCTCAATACATCTTGACTAGGAACATTTAAAATGGTATATTCATTTATTGTGATAAATCACTCATGGTTACAACGCATTGTAACTACTGTCATAAAACAAATCATTTATGGATTTTCTATTAAATATATTTTTAATTAAATTAATTAATTAATATATAATACATTATATCAAGTATATAATAGAAAGAAAACACCTTTTATTTTGAACAAGATTGGTTATCGAGTTAGATATATGCAACAAATTACATAATTACCCCTAGGGCATGCCCTTAACTCAATCAATTACTAATTATATTACTTTACTATTTGGATTGTATAGGTGTGTTCTGCTATCCATGAAAAGTCAGGATATGTATTCTTGCCACCTGGTTCAAATTCAAGAGGTTAGGTGTATCCTACTACCCGACGAACGTCAGGATTGTATAGGTGCACTTGTCATCCTTGAAAAGCAAGTTGCTATAGTATTGTACGGGGTATAGGACTCGAAGTAGGTTTGAGAATCCGAATTAATATAAAAATTTCTAGTGCTATTTGCTTTACTGCATTTTATTTCTGTTTCTGCATTTATATATATTTATCTACCTACATCTATGAATCTGAATTGATTATTTTGAAAATATAGGTTAAGTACCACAAAGTTGATATACACCATTCAACCACTCTCTAGTGTATTAATAGCTTTAAGATTCATTCTCCATTAGTGTGTTAGGATAACTCACATATCCTAAAGTAAATTTGGGTTTTAGTTTTTAAAGGGAGGTTGGATTTTTGAGGAGATGCAGTTGAGATGTCTATGGGTAATTCAATTGTAAGGTAAAGTAGAACTGAGGGTGTTGATGGTGATGGTTGAGAAAATGGAGGGTCGTATTGGTAGTTTATTTTAAGTAATTTCTAAAAATGCTAAATATAACTACATTATCTCAAACTGCCAAAATGTATATAACACTATATTCGTATAACGATAATTTAGCTCGGCATTTTTTGACTTGTAAAAATGTGAAGTTTTATGTCTAGTTAATGCTAGTTTTATTTAATGTTTTTAAATTTTAAAATGAATACAATATTATATTGGTCTAATGCTGGTCTAATTTAGCATTTTTTCCTACCGCTGATGTATTTTATTGGCTTTTATATATGTTCACACACACAAATATAATATTAGTTTTGAAAATTTATATATGTTCACACACACAAATATATGAACCAATGATGCTTTATTGGCTTTTCATGTATTATATGCCAATGGCAACAATTATAAAACTAGACAGTCCATGTGCAGACTTTATTTAGGCAGATAAGCAGCACAAGATAGCATGGAGTAAATTATGTAGATAAAAAATGAAACGGGCATAGTCATTAAAGTTTTGAAGAACACAAAAATGTATTTTTCTTTAAACTTAAATAGCAACTTATGTTCATAAATAATATATGGCACAAATGGATGCTAAATAAATACTGCAAAAATATGAGCTTCTGACACACTCAATTCAACAGTAACATGTCATGTACGATGAAGAGTATAATCATGGTAATAGTAAATGGTTATGATACTTTACGCTAGACAGAACCATGGCTAAATAGTAAAAGCCTAGTGGACATTTTAGGGTGGGACAAGTATCATTTAATGATAATAAAAATGTACATGTCACTTATACCATCCGAAATGATCACTGGAACACATCTATCTTAGCTGAAAAAAAGCTCTTTGATACATCAAGTAGAAACTGAATCATTACAGTGACTTTTAGGAATAGCGTGGACAACAAAAATTTTCATTTTCAAAAACCTAGCAAGCATCAAACAAACCCACGAAAAATATAACTGGTTCCCTATTATCTGGAATAACATAAACAATAAGAAAATATTGTGTTGTGCTTATAGAGTTGTTGGAAATGTTTTAAAATTTTAAGTGAATTATTAAAAAATGAATAAGTGTAAATGGCTTCTATGTGAATAATCCCATATTGTAGGACTATAGAAAAGAATCAAGTATTTATACTTGATTCTTAGAAGCTAAATTGGGCCCTTTGGGAACCCAGTGATGCTCTTTTGTGAGGAGGAAGACCATGCTTGACCACCATACATGCGTCGATTGACCCAGGTCAGGCCGGGCTCGGGCTTATTAGACGAAATTATTAAACATTTTCTGGCTGTTATTTTATTTGAAATGATAAAACTTCAGGTCACCCTCATGACTCAGTCTCCAGAAGATTTATTCGCCAAATGACTAAAACCTGAAAACCCTAACTCTCAGCCTACTCAAATCAATTTGAGTACCCAAGAGTTTAATGGGAAACAAAAACTTCAAGCCAGACATAAAGCCTAGTGTGAATAATTTTGTTACATCTTGATTTACTAATATTAAGTGAGACCACGCCGCTTAGCGGAACGAGTTTCCCCTCACTAATATCCTCTCTAAAACATATATTTTGCAAATCCTTTCCTGCAACCAAACTGATTATATCAAAATAGCAATATCCTTTATGCTAATAAATGGACTATCTGTTTGTAAAATAAGTAATATGTGAACTATCTGCCCACAATATAATAGCAAGGTCCGTTATGCTACAAATTGACTGTTTGTCCATACAACTGGGTTGACTGCCTGCAAACTGGACCAACTACCTGGAATCTAGGCTGACTGCCTGCAAACTGGACTAACTGTCCGAATTATTTTCTTAGGGTTAACTACCCTATAAATTTTCCTTGAAAACCTCTTCAAAATGATTTAGTCCTTCAAATCATATATATATACAAGGAAAATATATCTTTAGCTTTATTCTAAGCCATTTTAGCCATGTTATATACACTTTACTCAAACTAATGTTGATGAGATTTTAATAAGGATTAATTATCCTTCCAAAACAAGTCAAAACCCCTTTTTAACTTGAATATACTTAGGCTACATTTCCTATTTAATACATTCGAAACCTTTGTTTAAATCCGTTAAACAACCCCTTCGAAACTGTTTCCTGGTGATTTGACCAGGCAACTGAATGCTCGGCATTGGCCACTACTCGGCATGAAGGACTGTCCGGCATCCAGGAGTGTTCGGCGAAGCACTTGACATCCAGGAGTACTCGGCATGGTACTCGGCATCCAGGAGTGTTCGGCGAAGCACTTGACATCCAGGAGTACTCGGCGTGGTACTCGGCATCAGGAGTACTCGGCATCCCAAGGTACTCGGCGTCAAGTGGTACTCGGCATCAGGAGTACTCGGCATCCCAAGGTACTCGGCGTCAAGTGGTACTCGGCATCAGGAGTACTCGGCATCCCAAGGTACTCGGCGTCAAGTGGTGTTCGGCATCAGGAGTACTCGGCATCCCAAGGTACCCGGCGTCAAGTGGTGTCCGGCATCAACTGGCACTCGGCTGCAAGAGCGCTCGGCGTCCCCTGTCACTCGGAACCCAGAGGTACTCGGCGTAGTACTCGGCAACAGGAGTACTCGGCATCGCAAGGTACTCGGCATCAGTGGAACTCGGCGATAGGATAACTTGGCAATCAGAGCGCTCGACATTCAGAAGGCATTCAGTATGCACAACTTCACAAGGACCGTTCGGCAAGGAAAGCATCGTTCGGCGTGGGAAAGACTGCTCGGCATCAGAGCGTTCGGCATACCAGGATCGGCATGCAGCGACCACTGTACTGAGGCTTGACCGTTCGGCTATCCAGCCCATTTGGGAAGTCCAGCCCATATTTGCCTATAAATAGGGGGGCAGGGTCACAGTGAAAGGGATCCTTTTGGAGAGAGAAAATACGGGGAAACTCTGCCATTTTCTAGACTCACCTTCTCTATTCAAACAACTTCATTCAAGCATTTGATTTACGAATTGTATTTGTAATCAACCATAAAGGAAATCAATAAAGTTGAACAAAGTGGACGTAGGCAATTACGCCGAACCACTATAAATTTGGTGTTCTTACTTTCTGCATTTAAATTAGCATTGTCTTCTCTGTTTAATTTTCTTTCATCACTTATATCTCTACACGATCTTTCTGAACGAGGTTAGTGACCAATTTTGGTGCTAACACTTTGGTGCTTTCACCGAGAATCGAATTCTCAGACCTCAAGGATCTGCTTTGAAGTTACTGGATTGAGCAAGTCCCCCAAAGAAGATCCGACTTACTGATAGAACATCCGCTGATCCTACTCAGAGTTCATACCGATAACTCTACAATGGCGAGACCACGTACCAGGTCAGCTTCTCTTAATGCGGATGCCAGAGAGACTGCTAGCGTGCAACAAGCAGGACCTAGCAATCAACCAGCAATCCCGAGTGCAGGGATTGCCGCTCAAGAACAGACTCCAGTTGTCACCAGAGTGGAGTTCAACGACTTGATGAGAGAACTTAGGGAAAGCAGGAGACAACTGGGAGAACAGATGCAAGCTAATGCCAACCTGATGGCACAACTCACTCAACAGCAGCAACAGAATGCTGGGGGCAATCCAGCTGCTTATTCCTCTTCTGAGAGCTCAACTTCTTCTGATGAGCCACCCAGGTGCAGACGCCGTAAGACTGAAACTGCAAGGGCAGATGCTGCTGTTCGAACAGCAGGAGACCGCGACCAAGCCAGAACTGGAAACTTCCGAACCGGAGTACAGGTGGAGGAGGGAGCTCCAGATCATCAAGATGTTAACAATGTTGAACCTCATGACGCACGATTGGCAGATCGCCAGGAAAGGAGGCATCAGCATGGACAGGCACGTAGAACTGACTCCAACCTCCCAGCTTCCATACAGACACCCGATCTGACAGCCATGATCAGGCAACTGATGAAAGAAAATCAGGGCTTATCAAATGACGATTGGGGAGTGTCAAGAAGTCATACTCCGTTCACGGATGTTGTGCTGCAAGCGTCCTACCCCAAGAAGTTTAGCATGCCAACCATTCCTGCATACGAAGGAAAGACTGACCCCAGACAACATGTAATGAGGTATGAATGGATGATGGATTCAGCCAGAGCAAATGATGCCACCAAGTGTAGGTGCTTTCCGATTACTCTATCTGGGATCGCTACTATGTGGTTCACCCGACTTCCTCCGCGATCCGTATCAAATTTCGAGGAGTTGGCAAAGAAGTTTATTGAGCAGTTCAGGATACACACTACACGCCCGAAGGACGTGATGTCTCTGTCAAGTGTAATCCAAAATCCCGGAGAGTCGCTGAAGGAGTACTTACAAAGATTCCACGTTGCGGCAACTGAAGTCAGTAATCCCAACGACCATGCAATTCTAATGGCTGTGATGAGAGGTGTAGATCCGGATTCTGAATTCGGAGATTGGCTGGCAAGAAAACCTCCGACTACGCTAGAGCGTTTCTACTCCAAGGCGCACCAGTTCATAAGAAGAGAGGAAGCTAGGTGGGTACGACGAGACAAGGCACCGGGACCTGCCCAAGAGTCAATTAAGAGCAACATTGCTGTGAAGAAATCTGGAGACAATTCAGGAAAGGTCCAAGTCAACGTCCAGAATAAGCCTGTGCAGCCCAAAGAGTCCGGAGGAAGGAGTCAAGGAAAGAGGAAAGAAGCGGGAAAGTGGAAGTCGAGAAATCCAAGCTACAGCGAGTACACTCCGCTAAACGCCCCACTTGAGAACATTTACCTATCCACATACAATACTTTTCAGTACAGAAAACCACGTCCGAAAGAATCAACTGAAGAACAGAAACGGACTGGGAAATATTGCCGCTTCCATGAAACCTATGGACACAATACGGAAGAATGCAGACACCTGCATGACGCTATCGAGAAATTGATCAGACAAAAGAAGTTGCAAGAATTTGTGAAGGATCCGCAGGAAGGAGGACAGGGAACGTCCGACCCAGGTCGTGCACCGGCTCCACGTCATCCAGAGGAACCTGCCCGGACTGTTGGAAGACTGGTTATAAATACAATCATCGGCGGACCTCATCCCGCAGATAAGAACTGGCAAGAGATGGAACGATATGCGAGCTCCTTGAAGCATGCGGATTTCGAGTGCTGTTCGAACGTAGAGGACGGGGCCCCTGCTAAGCAGCAGCGCGTGATGACAGACGATATTGTGTTCAGAAACAGAGACGCTGATCGGGTAGAGGCTCCGACCATCGATCCCATGGTCATATCTGCAACAATCGGACCAGCATATGTAAAAAGAATTTTGATTGATTGTGGAAGTTCAGTCAACATCATCTTCAAGAAGGCATATGATCAGATGAAGCTAGAGACAAAAGACTTGAAACCATCCAAAGCTCGTATCCACGGCTTTAACGGCGCTGCGACTGATGCAGTAGGATATGTCGAGTTACCAGTTGAACTGGGACAAGGCGAGCGTCGGAGGGTACGAATCCTACCCTTTGTAGTTTTGGATGTGGACTCTCCATATAATGTTTTCTTGGGTCGGCCGGCCCTGGCTGAATTTAGGGCGGCACTAGCCCCGTGGTGCTTGACTTTGAAGTTCCCGACTGACAAAGGAGTAGGCATTGTTCACGGAGACCAAGCAGCTGGTCGTTCTTGTTATGTGGCCGAGCTCCGAGAAGCCCACCGGAGGGAAAAAGGAAAGGGTGCGGACAATCCTGTCCGCATCCTAAACCCGAATAATTGACAAGTAGTGCCCGAGCCCTGGCTCGGGCATAGTTCTCGGATCTACGGAGATATAGATCCGAGAGACGACGATGAGAAACCCAGGGAAGAGAAGGCGGCACCGGCTGAATTAACAATTGACATTTCGGTTAGCCGTGACGACCCTTCGCGAATACTGAAGATCGGATCACAGTTAGGCCCCGCAATGACAGAAGGCCTTAGCGACTTCCTCCGAGCAAACCTTGATGTTTTTGCCTGGACACATTCTGATATGTGTGGGATTTCTCCCGCCATCACAAGTCATATGTTGAACGTAGACCCGAAATACGTCTCAGTCAAGCAAAAAAGGAGAGGAATGGATCCAGAGAGATCTGCCGCTCTTGGAGAGGAGGTGGACAAACTCAAAGCAAATGGGTTCGTCCGCGACGCCCTCTACCCGGAGTGGGTCTCCAACCCCGTGCTAGTAAAGAAGGCAAATGGGAAATGGAGGACTTGCATAGATTATTCCGACTTGAACAAAGCGTGCCCTAAGGACAGTTTCCCGTTGCCTAGGATCGATCAGTTGGTCGATTCCACAGAAGGGCACGAATTGTTGTCATTCATGGATGCGTACTCGGGATACAACCAAATCCCAATGCATATCCCGGACCAAGAACACACCAGCTTCGTTACAAATGTCGGGCTGTATTGCTATGTAGTGATGCCCTTTGGATTAAAGAATGCTGGAGCAACTTATCAACGTCTGGTGAATCGAATGTTCAAGGACCAGCTGGGCAAAACCATGGAAGTCTATGTGGATGACATGCTCGTGAAGTCACGGCAGTCAAACGACCACATTCAAGACTTAGCTGAAATGTTTAACATACTCAGGTCCTATGGAATGAAGATCAACCCGCTGAAGTGTTCTTTCGGCGTTGCATCAGGGAAGTTTTTAGGATTCATCGTCAACGCTAGGGGAATCGAAGCCAACCCAGAAAAGATCCAAGCCATTCGAGATGTACAAGCGCCCAGGACTATAAAGCAGGTACAGAGCTTGAACGGAAAAGTGGCTGCGCTGAGTCGATTTATATCCAAGGCAACTGACAAGTGCATCCCGTTCTTCGACATAATAAAGAAAGGAAAGAGGAATTTTGAATGGACGTCTAGCTGCGAGGAAGCTTTCCAGGACCTGGTAAGGCATCTGGAGAGCCCACCAATGCTATCTAAACCAGTTGACCATGAGATGCTGTACGTTTACTTGGCTATATCCCCTCATGCGATAAGCGCAGCTTTGGTCCGTGAGGAGGATCGAGTTCAGAAGCCGGTATATTATGTTAGCAAACGTTTAACGGGGGCAGAGAAGAATTACCCTAAAATTGAGAAATTGGCTTATTGCTTGGTGATTGCATCACGCAAGCTGCGCCCGTACTTTCAAGCGCATTCGATCGGCGTTTATACCGATCAACCCCTGAGGCAGGTACTTCAACGACCGGAAACTTCTGGAAGATTGCTAAAATGGAACATCGAGTTGAGCCAATTCGATATCGCGTACCTACCACGGAGGGCCATCCGAGGGCAAGCGTTAGCAGACTTCATCGCTGAATTTACCATACCCATCAAACCGGACGATCACGATATCATTCCCCCCATTCGATGGAAATTATACACTGACGGTGCATCAAACGACCGTTGCTCCGGCGCAGGTGTAGTTCTCATAACTCCGGAAAACCGATCAATCTGTTATGCCTTAAAGCTCGATTTTCCGGCTACAAACAACGAAGCCGAATATGAAGCATTGATCGCTGGCTTGAAGCTTACCAAAAAAACTCGGAATCGAATCAGTCGAGATCTTTTGCGACTCGCAGTTAGTGGTTTACCAAGTACGAGGAGACTACCAAGCAAAAGGGCGAAAGCTTGCTCCGTACCTCGTTCAGGTCCAGGAACTACTATCAAATCTTGGGCGTTATGACATTTCACATATCCCGCGAGAACAAAACAAAGAAGCCGACTTGTTGGCTAAGTTCGCAAGTACCGACGATGTTCAGCAAATGGGATTGTATCCCGTGGAAGTCTTGCATGCCCCGAGTACGGACGAGATGAAAATCGATCTTGTGTTGGAAACAGAGATCGAGAAGGACTCGTGGATAACCCCATTCAAACTGTACCTGACAACCGGGGCTTTACCAGAAAGAAGAAGCGAAAGACGACAGGTCCTTCGAAAGGCTGCGCGGTACGTAATGCAGGATGGATCCATGTACCGGAAAGGATTCTCAATCCCATTGTTACGATGCATCGCTCATGATGAAACAAAGCGAGTCTTGAGGAAAGTCCACGAAGGGGAGTGCGGCGACCATACTGGGGGGCAAACGCTAGCAAAGAAGATCCTCCGCTATGGGTATTACTGGCCCACCGTAAACCGGGATGCCGCGGACTACGCAAGAAAATGCGACAAGTGTCAAATATATGCAAAAATCCCGAGGGCTCCGTCAACGGAACTCACACAAATGATCAGCCCTTGGCCATTCGCGATCTGGGGAATCGACATAATCGGCTCTTTGCCTCTATCCAAAGGTGGTGCAAAATACGCGATAGTTGCAGTCGACTATTTCACGAAATGGGCTGAGGCAGAACCTTTGGCCACTATCACCTCTAAGAAAGTCATTAACTTCGTTGTACGAAACATCATATGCCGCTTTGGTCTTCCGCGCACCATCATTACAGACAACGGAACGCAATTCGAAAGTAGAGAATTCAAAGAGTTCTGTTTAAAGTACGGCATCGAGAAAAAGTTCGCTGCCGTTGCACACCCAAAAGCTAACGGACAAGTCGAGGCCGTTAACAAAATAATCAAGTCCATACTAAAGAAGCGTCTGGAGAAGGTTGGAGGCAAGTGGGTAGATGAACTCCCGACAGCATTATGGGCATATAGGACTACCCACAAGTCCGCGACCGGCCACACTCCGTTCGCCTTGGCATACGGCTCTGAAGCCGTAATACCCGTGGAACTTGAAGTTCCATCGCACCGAGTGACATACTATGACCCCAAGACGAACCAAAACCTCTTGCTGGAATCACTGGACTGCATCGACGAAAAGCGTGAAGAAGCTGAGTTAAGGGCGGCGGCGCACAGACATCGAGTCAAGCGCTACTACGATGGCAGAGTCCGCCCAAGAATCTTTGATGTGGGTGATCTCGTTCTGAAACGAGTCTTCCCAGTACCATCACGCATGAATCCCAGCTGGGAAGGTCCATACGCCATTGAACGGAAGCTTGGAGAAGGAACCTTCAAGCTAGCGACCGTTGATGGCGCGACACTCCCCCGAGCATGGAACAGTGAACATTTGCGGCACTATTACATTTAGCATGTTTCCCTTTCTTGTTATAGGCACTATTGTTTTGTGCATGTTTCCATTCAATAATGACTTAGTTTCCTTTTGAAGTTGTAATCGAGCAATTTAGTTGATTTTCATTAATAAAGGCTTGAAGCCACATTTTCTATGAAGTTTCTGTATCTCTTAATTGAATGATAAATTACATTATTCTGTGCGGCGTACAGACTCATACGAACGATTCCAACCTCCGAATCCCCAGAGTGCGGAGCGGAGTACTCTAAGTCCCCAGAGCGCGGACTAGAGTATAAACGATTTCCAATCTCCGAGTCCCCAGAGTGCGGAGCGGAGTACTCTAAGTCCCCAGAGCGCGGACTAGAGTATAAACAATTTCCAATCTTCGAGTCCCCAGAGTGCGGAGCGGAGTACTCTAAGTCCCCAGAGCGCGGACTAGAGTATAAACGATTCCCAATCTCCGAATCCCCAGAGTGCGGAGCGGAGTACTCTAAGTCCCCAGAGCGCGGACTAGAGTATAAACGATTTCCAATCTTCGAATCCCCAGAGTGCGGAGCGGAGTACTCTAAGTCCCCAGAGCGCGGACTAGAGTATAAACGATTTCCAATCTCCGAGTCCCCAGAGTGCGGAGCGGAGTACTCTAAGTCCCCAGAGCGCGGACTAGAGTATAAACAATTTCCAATCTCCGAACCCCCAGAGTGCGGAGCGGAGTACTCTAAGTCTCCAGAGCGCGGACTAGAGTATGAACAGTCTCAAGTCTCCAAGTCCCCGGAGCACAGTGTCAGCAAACCAAATAAAGACGAGAGAATCATTCAAGCAAGAAGAAACTAAAATTTTATTTGATAAGTCCAAAATGGGGATACAAGATCACTCCTACAAAATTCGGGCCTATACAAACTACAAGTTATGGAAGAAAGAAACTGTTACAAACTTAAGCAAAAACTTGTTGAACAAGTGCATCGATCATTTCTTCGACTTCTTCTTCTTGTCTGCCTTTGGTGTTTCCGACGACTCCTCTCCCTCACGTTTCTTCTTGGACTTTTTGCTTGCTAGAGAGACGGAGTCAGGAGTAGGGGACGGAACATCTAGTGGTTTGGACCTGCCCGGGAGAATGATTTTCAAAGGTCTGTTCCGTGGGTCAGTAAGTTCCAGGACTTCAGATTCAACCTTAACTTTGACCTTTCTCTTCTCCTCGTCGGCAAGACGATCCTTCATGCTCATCTCTGAAGTATGTTCAGAGGCGCCGGTGATTTTAACTTCGTCGCTTCCTTCGGCAGGAGACGAAGTATCAAGTTTGTCATCGTCAAGCGCCCCAATCACTTGAGCGTCTGGTCCGGGAGTTACCCCCGCGTGAGCAACGTCGCTTGTTTTCTCCGCTTCCTCCTTGGCGTCATCGCTCCTCGGAGTTGGCTCAGTGTCAGAACAACCTGTGAAAAAATATAAGAAGTGGGCATTAGAATGAATAACCACTGCTAAAAAATGACGGGATCACTTCGACTTCTAAAGAAAGAAGAATCTCCTACCAGGATCAGGTTGACTGTCGGTGGCGCGTGGGGTTTCACCCTCCAGGATAGGTGACAGCACATGAACGCCAAGCCCGGGATCTTCGGGATCGTAACTGGCATGTTGCTCAAATGGATCAAGCGTCGACCGACCAGCCGATTGAGCAGCATAAGGAGCGGCAATGTGAGGAGTAGTAGCGTCGGCCTCTGACGGGCCAACCTCGTTATTCTTCTCTTTCGAAGGGGAAGAGCCTTTGCCATAGAGAGCCAATGTCACGGATAAATCCGATGGCTCATTCCCCCTCAGGAACTCCTTCACCAGTGCATCCTCGTCGATTTCTTCGGAGCCTGATTCGACTTTCTTGATCTTTATCAGAGTCTCCCATGCCTCAGCAAGGGATTCATGGTAGCCGTCGCCCAAGAATGTTAGGTCGCGGTGCATGAGGACACGGGCTCCGTACTCGGCGATCAACGGGTCAAACATACTTTTGACCTCTTCCCTGCCAGTCTCTGCGGCCGCCTCAAGGCGAGAATCAAGCTCCTCCTCAGCCATTCTTTTACCCTCCTCACGGGCCTCATCCTTCATTTTCTCGACCCCGGCAAGTTCACCGTCAAGCTTTGCCTTCAGAAGCCGGGTAGCAACAATCTCATCACAATACCGCTGTGATTCTTCCTGAGCGGCTATTTTGTCTTCTTTCTCCTTGGAGAGTTGTTCTTTCAGCTCTTTGACTTGAGTAGCGAGCGCGTCCCTTTCTTTTTGGACAGAGTCTTTTTCTAGGGCAAGGGTGCCGCTGCGCTGAACTGCTTCGTCAAGCTCCTTTTTGTGTGCCACCTCTAAGCGAGTAACTGCCTCGGCAGTATCTTTTGCGCCTTGTTCAGCGGCTTCTAGCTTTAACTTATAAGAGGCGAGTTCTTCGTCTTGGAGTTTGATGATTTTCTTGTCGCTGTCAGCCTCCAGATTCAGACGGTCAATCTCGTGTTGACGCTCAACGGATACTTCTGAGATCTTCTCCACCAAGTGCACGAATGCGTCATGTTGAACATAGACGTCATTGTTGCAGGCAATCGCACTTTGCTTCACGTGCCCAGGAATGTGATGGATGGCCGGGAGGAATTTCAAACCGTCAAAACAAATCTTCGGAAACTTGGCCTTAAGGTCGACCATCTTTTCCGCAACGGTTGGGTCCACGGCAGGAGCAGGAGGAGGAGGCTTAGAGAATTCCGTTCTTTTACGCGGCTCTCGAACTTGCCTCGTACTCGATGAACTGGAATGTTGTTCTCGAGCCGCATCGGACTGATAGCCCTTCTGCAGAGACTTCTCTTTATCCGGCTCAGTTGTAGGAGGAAGATCACGGGACTGAGAAGATTGATAGTGCGCTTTCTTGCGATGAGACGACTCGCGCGGACGATTGTCCCTATCCTCATAATCACCTCGGTCCCGGCGTCTGCCTGAACCGGAATCCCGTCCGGAGTGATGAAATATTGAAGACCCCTGAAGGCGATCAAGTCCGTGGGAGCGGCCCATATCACCTGCAAAGAAGGAAGATAACAACGAATTAAAGAGAATTCACGAATTAAAAAGACTTGAAGTATGTTATGGAATGCGCATGTGCGTGTGTGTCCTAAGTGTTCCCCCCGACGGACCCGTGCGTTTATCTTTGCTAATCGGAGTATCGTCTCTGTGAGCCGGGAGTTGAACTCCTACATTGCCTCCAGCGGGCGAGGAGAATTTGAGAGCTTCAGGATCATCGAACCCGTAATTAAGTATGTCTTCGGGAATGGAGAGGTTCGAGAGACCCCTCAGAGAACTCTCCAGATGCTGTGAAGAAGCCTCTTTCTCAGGAGGGATAGGCGTAGATTTTGAGGTGTCGCCAATTTTCTCTTTCTGAACCGAATATTTCAGCTTTTTCTTTCCCTTCGAAGGGGAGGATGACGTCTCAATATCCTGAACTTCGATTGCCGGATTCCAAGCAGGACCCACGTTCTCGCCCTGAGTGTCGGGTGCATCACCCTCTCTACGCTCGCCTTCTTCGTGCGCGACGGGAGCGCGACGCGACGACGGGCCCGCAAGTTTTTTCCCTTTACCGGATGGAGGTTTGGGAATTGTAACGCCTTCTGGAAGGCTGACCCGACGATCAGGAGCTAGCAAGCCGAACCCCGACAGCGATTCATTTGAAATGATAGCTCGAATATCTCGGTCCTCGGCCGGAAGAGCTCTAATCGCGTCGACAGCATCAGAATATCCTCGGCCTTCCGGACGCGGGTTAATACCTGAAAAGATGAGATGAAGAGTTAAGAAAAACATGACTCCCATTAAGTACGAGTAACGGTTCAGCAGAGAGACTTACTGCCTTCAACCCATCTCCTAGCAAAACCAGACGGGCATCGCACATAGAACCATTCCTGTTTGTACAGGGCGAACTTGCTGCAGGCCCCTGTCAAGATCTGGCACTTGTGATACGGCTCGAGGAAAATGAAGGAAGGGCTATCTTTCCGTCTCTTGAACATATAAATGTATCGAATATCACCGGGGGTTGGAGGTCTGGAGAAGACAGCCATGAAGAGTAAATAAGTCCCATATAGGAACGCATGACCATTCGGGTGCAGCTGCGACGGAGCGATATCTATATACTGCAGCACATCCCGGAGAAATAGGTTAAACGGAGGCACGCTGCCCATCCAGCACATGAACTTGTTGCAGGCTGTGTACCCGACTGGGGGCAAATGAGGACGGTCGTGTCTCGAAGGAACTAACACGTCAGTAAAGGGAATTCCGTGAATGGAACATATCCGTCGCAGAGCGGCCTCGTTGATCCTCGAGGCTTGAGAATCGACCGGATTGTCCAGTAAGATGGTTGACTCCAGAGCATCGGGCGCCAGATTATGAGCGGGAGAGATTGACGGGTTGGAAGCATCTGCGGCTCCTTGCTTTGCTGACGGCCCAGGCCTGTCAGATATGGTGGCAGAACTAGATTTTCCTGACATCCCGAATAAATAATGAACCTGGCTAAATGCTTGAGAAAGCTATACTTGAAAAACGTTGAGCGTTAGAATTAGCAACACGAGTTTTCCCCCCACGTGGTGTGTGAACTAGTGCAAGCAATTGTGTACAGACAATAAGAATCTAAAGGTTTTAAAGATATAATAATTAGCTTCGAATCATCGCCTTCGAAGACCATCATCGCCTTCGAAGACCGTCATCGCTGACCGTCTCAAAAAGCTTGCCTTGAGGTGATTACAGTTAAAGGTTCAGAAAACATGTAATTTATGAAGTATCCGGCTTAAGTCTAATTTGACATTTATATCGTTCGGCATTTAAAGCTCGCTCGGCAGTTACATTGTTCGTCCTGAGAAGTGTTCGGCATGTATCTTGGTTCGGTTAAGTCATTGTCAAGTGTTCGGCATTGAAATTGTTCGGCATATATGGTGGCAGAGAATCGACCGGATTGTCCAGTAAGATGGTTGACTCCAGAGCATCGGGCGCCAGATTATGAGCGGGAGAGATTGACGGGTTGGAAGCATCTGCGGCTCCTTGCTTTGCTGACGGCCCAGGCCTGTCAGATATGGTGGCAGAACTAGATTTTCCTGACATCCCGAATAAATAATGAACCTGGCTAAATGCTTGAGAAAGCTATACTTGAAAAACGTTGAGCGTTAGAATTAGCAACACGAGTTTTCCCCCCACGTGGTGTGTGAACTAGTGCAAGCAATTGTGTACAGACAATAAGAATCTAAAGGTTTTAAAGATATAATAATTAGCTTCGAATCATCGCCTTCGAAGACCATCATCGCCTTCGAAGACCGTCATCGCTGACCGTCTCAAAAAGCTTGCCTTGAGGTGATTACAGTTAAAGGTTCAGAAAACATGTAATTTATGAAGTATCCGGCTTAAGTCTAATTTGACATTTATATCGTTCGGCATTTAAAGGTCGCTCGGCAGTTACATTGTTCGTCCTGAGAAGTGTTCGGCATGTATCTTGGTTCGGTTAAGTCATTGTCAAGTGTTCGGCATTGAAATTGTTCGGCATATATATGTTTGTTCGGCATTTGAATGTTGTTCGGCTTGAATTATAGTGCGACAATTGTATTGTTCGTCCTAAGTATAGTTCGGCACGTATATTGTTCGGCCTAGGTATTTATATTGTTCGGCATTTTTGATGTTCGGCGAATATAATGTTCGGCAGTTATATTGTTCGGCATTTTTGATGTTCGACGAATATAATGTTCGGCAGTTATACTGTTCGGCATTTTTGATGATCGGCGAATATAATGTTCGGCAGTTATATTGTTCGGCAGGTATGTAGCTGTTCGGCATGACAGTTGTTCGGTAATTATGTCGTTCGGTCTAAATGCTACTCGGCGTATATGTCTGTTCGGCATAAGGGTAGCGTTCGGCCTTAGTTCGTTCGGCTAAGGCAGCGCTCCGCCCTCGATCATAACTCCGCCCTGCTCTTTCTCCATTTACGACGAACGACAGAGACAAGATCGCCCGGCGAAGGTTGCGCCGTTCGACACCCCATCTTCCTTTTTCTTCCAATCTTGATCAGCACAAGGGAGCTAGGCCTAACTACCATGCACCGTTCGGCGACTCCGAACGTGCGAACCACTTCAAATAACCACACATTGTACAATCCCATGTGATGAACCTAAAGTTGAAGTAATGTAATCGTGGAGGGAATGATACCTAGTTCGACGATCGAGGTTGAGGAAGGATCAACTAGACTTTATGTCTGATAGAGTGGCAAGAGTTGTAAATCTCTGGGAATAATAGAAGAGAAAGCGTAAAGAGAGAATGGTGGAAGGGCGCCTGGTTATATAGAGGGAGTTGGAAGTCGAAAAGGCCATGACCGGTGGAACCGGTCAAGGTCGTAGCGTTCGGCCTCGGCGCATAACGGTTCGGCGCTGAAGCATCACTCGGCGAGGAGACACCGTTCGAACGCGCATGTCTCGTTCGGCATTTGGAACGCGTCCGGCACGCATCGATCCCACAAAAGGGGCGTCTCCGTTCAAGGTTAGCCAAGGGTTTAAGACGTGACGAAAAGGTTGCACGGTTCAAAGCGTACCACGTTCGGCCACGCGATACACTTTGGGGGGCAAGTGTTTCCTGGTGATTTGACCAGGCAACTGAATGCTCGGCATTGGCCACTACTCGGCATGAAGGACTGTCCGGCATCCAGGAGTGTTCGGCGAAGCACTTGACATCCAGGAGTACTCGGCATGGTACTCGGCATCCAGGAGTGTTCGGCGAAGCACTTGACATCCAGGAGTACTCGGCGTGGTACTCGGCATCAGGAGTACTCGGCATCCCAAGGTACTCGGCGTCAAGTGGTACTCGGCATCAGGAGTACTCGGCATCCCAAGGTACTCGGCGTCAAGTGGTACTCGGCATCAGGAGTACTCGGCATCCCAAGGTACTCGGCGTCAAGTGGTGTTCGGCATCAGGAGTACTCGGCATCCCAAGGTACCCGGCGTCAAGTGGTGTCCGGCATCAACTGGCACTCGGCTGCAAGAGCGCTCGGCGTCCCCTGGCACTCGGAACCCAGAGGTACTCGGCGTAGTACTCGGCAACAGGAGTACTCGGCATCGCAAGGTACTCGGCATCAGTGGAACTCGGCGATAGGATAACTTGGCAATCAGAGCGCTCGACATTCAGAAGGCATTCAGTATGCACAACTTCACAAGGACCGTTCGGCAAGGAAAGCATCGTTCGGCGTGGGAAAGACTGCTCGGCATCAGAGCGTTCGGCATACCAGGATCGGCATGCAGCGACCACTGTACTGAGGCTTGACCGTTCGGCTATCCAGCCCATTTGGGAAGTCCAGCTCATATTTGCCTATAAATAGGGGGCAGGGTCATAGTGAAAGGGATCCTTTTGGAAAGAGAAAATACGGGGAAACTCTGCCATTTTCTAGACTCACCTTCTCTATTCAAACAACTTCATTCAAGCATTTGATTTACGAATTGTATTTGTAATCAACCATAAAGGAAATCAATAAAGTTGAACAAAGTGGACGTAGGCAATTACGCCGAACCACTATAAATTTGGTGTTCTTACTTTCTGCATTTAAATTAGCATTGTCTTCTCTGTTTAATTTTCTTTCATCACTTATATCTCTACACGATCTTTCTGAACGAGGTTAGTGACCAATTTTGGTGCTAACAGAAACCATTGAAGGTAACCCCTTCGAAACCATTGAAAGACCCTTTCGAAACAGTCAAGACCCGCAAATCTGTACTCCTTGAATAAACACTAATCTCCATTGATTAACTCAAGAGGCATGGAAATACGAACCATGATGGTTTAAGAAAGAAGAAAAAGGTAGAAGAAGAAGAAAATAGAAGAAGAAGAAAGAAGAACAACAGAACAACATCAGAAACAGAAACAATATCAGAATCTCACATATCGCAGCGGAACAATATATAATAAATAATCACTAGTCTTTTATAAACAAAGAACTATATCAGTTTTATACAATACATCAGTCAGAGTCAATATACAACACAGCACATCAATGGACAGTTGTATAACTTGTCCTCATACAGAATACACAGCGGAATAAATAACATCAGATACAAATACTACGTCTCGCCATCCAGCTTGCTTCCAAAGCTCCAGAATATCCAGAATATCCTGATAACCTAACTCTAGACTGCCCGTGTGGAAATTGGTGGGCACCCAGAGTTTAGAAGGGAAACAATAAACTCCGAGTCAGTCATGGTGACTGGTGTGAGATCGTAAAACGGTTTATCTTTAAAGACAACAAAGGAATATTTTAAAATAAATTCGCAATGCTTTTGGAAAATGAGACTACCATAAGGCCTCCCGCACACACACACAATGCAAACGCAGAATCGAAGGAGATTTCTTCTTATGATAGTCAAAGATGCTTGATACGCAAAATCAAATCATTTTTGGTATTATTATTAGTGCATAGTGTGGAAAACTTTCGAAAGTATAATATAAATCTTAGCCAGCATAGGCATTTCACGTTATGCCTACTATAGCTACCATCCAAATAGTGGGGCGCCACCATAAGTGAATGATAGGTTCTACAACTAAAACCATACAAGTCTCGTATTGTTTCTTTGGATTTCCAACAAATGGTCAGGCTAAGGAACTTCCTATTCTACGAACAGAACGCCTCTGGAATGACGTCCCGAGAAATAACCTAACATTACGGTTAGATCTCTGCCAACACAAGGCCGGGTTACCTCTGCAAAAATAGGTAACTACTGACACGCGTATGCCATCCCCCGATCATCACCGATCTTCCCGAGGATCCTCGATTTCCAACTACCACAAAGTAATAAACTCGCAGCATCTACAGAGGTTAAGTATCTGGGCTCCATACCATGATACCACCTTTATCCAAAAGGAATGACATACACTAAGGGGCGCTACTCCCTAGAACCTTGCCGCATCCTTCCTGTTTTGACCATTTCCGGGGTGTGAGGTCCGACGAAGTCTCGTCCACAAAGCTACGCTTTGTCACCAAAGCCATGCTTCGGGTCAAACAAATGATCAACCTATGATCATAAAGATAAATGATCAAACAAATGATCATATCACAAATGATCAAACACTGATCATTTCACAGCAACACTCAGCATGCCACATTACCAAATTGGGAATATATTGCTGATAAATTTCAACTACATAATCTCTGAGCTCGTACGTCTCAGAGAAGGGTGTTAAGCTAAGAGAATAAATTCTCCGCCACCAACAGAAATGTATTTGAAAGAAATCAGCTTTATATCTCAATTTGTAATGTCAGACATACAATCCATACAAGTCTGTTCCGGGATCGAACAGAACCGAAGGCACTTCTCACGAAGCCCTTGCAATTCCGGATAATTTTCAATCACGTCCGGACTTCCCGTCACTAAGGGTGATAAAACCTCTAAATTGGAGATCAGCCGATGTAGAGTAACTCGACGGTAATCCTTCTGTTTTCAAAAAATATCCGGTCATCAAATGCAATTCATAATGACGTATCACATATTCGGAATGGGTTATACGACCCCATGGTCCTTTCCCGGCTAACCCGAATAGTGAGCGCTTATTCAAAAATAAGTGTGGCATTCAAATTCAAGCAATTCACAACAAATACCCATTCAAGGTAATTATCGATAGTCGGTTATTTAACTATCAATAAAGATGCGCAACATCATCAGATTCCAAATAATTTTCCAAATTATTTATTTTCCCAAAATATCTTTACTAGATATATAATTTCCACACTTCAAAAATAAATCAATATTTATTTTTAAACAAATTCCCATTTCTTTTATAAATTCCATAGTGAATTTATATTTCCAAATATCTACTGATATACGATTTTCAAATCGATTTCAAATATTCAATTTCAATTTATCTTTAAGAAGATAAAATCTCAAAACGTCTCATTTTCATTTTGGAAAACATTTCCATACTTAATAATAAGTATTTCACAAATCTATTTATTTTCAACATTTGAAAATATTCGATATACTTAAATAAATGTTAAGTATATATTTCATTCGTTAAGGAAAATATTCTTTTAACACATTTATTTGGGTCAAAACGAATGTTGCGTAAAACATCGTTACGACGACCCAAAATCACTAGTATAGGGATTCGAATTTTAAGATAGATATATAAATCCCAATACTATATAAAACATTTCCTTCCGGAAATCATTTACAAATCATTTACTATAACAACGGTGTTATAGTCCATTATTTCCTTATTTCTCGAAAACGTCTATTTCAACAATGAATGTTGAAATCTATGTATTCGATATTTTATACATTTTAAAATGTCTCTTTAAAATAGTTAACTTTGTTTTAGAACATCATTTTTCAAAAACATATCCGTTTTATTCAATAATATATTCACTGTCCAAAATCGTAAATAAAATTCACTTAACCAAATTTCAATCATCTCTACACATTTTATTTCAATAAAGATTCGCTATTCTAAATCGCGAATATATCTTCTTTAATCACCTTCTATATTTAATTTATAAAATTTAATTGATTTCGAATTTATAAAATGACGTTTATAAATTCTATTTCTATTTTATAACAACTTTGATTTATAAATCTTCTTTATTAACAATTTCGATCAATATTTCATTTGAAGGCAAAAATCCAATTTATAAGTTAATTTCTTATAAATCTTCTATTCTACAATTTCATTCATTTTAACTTCACAATTTATACATCTATAAATTTCATATCTTCACTTATAAAAACTCGTTTTAAAATTCCAATGATTTTAATTGGTAAATATAAATTTTGTACATCTTTTATATACATCATTTTTAATAATTCAAAAATTCCAATTAAAACCATTTTATAGAATACTTGACTATTTATTTCAAAAATCACCTTTCGGTTATAATTCACCAAAAATCATAATATTTTATAACTTTAAAATTTATACGTTTATTTATTTAAATGAATCAATTCAAAAATTCAATAAAACGTCTACTTTCAAAAATCACTTCAAAATCCCTTTTAAAGTAAAAATCGTTATTTTTAAACTTCAAAATTGAATCCGATGATGCAACGCACCAATTAGTCAATCACAACATTCAATATCATATATCAATATGATAACAGAATATACATCAATATCTGTAATAAATAAATACTGGTGAGGAATCCAGTTGGATCCCTCCGACATGTTTCCCTGCATCCACAGATGTTAGCACAATACCCATTCCACTTCGAGGTGGAATATCGTGGTATATGGGATTTAATAAAAATATTCGCTTAATAACGGCGCAATAGGGTCTCATCCGCTATACAGTGCGGGAAATCAATCAATCCAATATATACATATGCCAATATGTATATATTGCTATATATAATACTATATATACTATATCACATCCAAATAGCAATCAATAGTCAATAACTGCAAAACAAAATTTTATTTAAGTGAGAAAAATCTCACCTTCGCTTTTAATTTGCAAGCCCATTTTCCACTCGACTCAATTTTTCTTGCTTTATACCTTGTATAAATAATTTATACAATTTGTTGATATTCGAATCAACTGCACAATTAATTTTAGTTTTCAATTGTTTTAGATTAACAAATTTCTCCTTTAATAATTTTATTAATATTCGAATAAATTGGACAATTAATTACCATTTTAATATTAAATTAACTAGCAATCTACTAAATTTCCAAATGATCGTTAATCTAACTTAGTTACATTTCTTTTCTGCCCAAATTATAAATCCAGTGGCAGGTTATATATATATCCTAATTTCTCAAATAAATATACCTATTTCTTAAAGGTGGGTTGATTCCTATATATATAGTATCAAAATCAAAATTATTTTATACCTTGCAATATAAAATTTCTATTTAAACCTAATTATACGAACAGCATATAACTTCATTTTATTTAATTCCTTTCCAACTAGAAAATTTGTTTCCATACTTTTTATAAAAATCTCTACATATAAACAATTTATATAAAAGTAAATCAAATATAAAATTGCTATACCTATATTAATCGTTTCCAGGAAAACTCACGGCCAACACCACCACTCTCATCACTCGCGTTCACGGTTGTGAGCCCCTACCCCAGTCGAACTCGACTCTGCCTACGTCCATCGCCTGCTCGTGACCAGGCATCTTCGCCGAAGCTTCCACCATCGTCTCGAAATCGCGTCGAACTCACGCCTCCCATCGAGCCGCCGCGAATGCCTCCCTCATGACCTACCAACTTCCCACCACCAGGCACGAGCAACCCGACCTCACTCTCCCAGTCGCGACTACGTCGCTCTGATGGTTCGAAGCAACTTTCCCCTCTTCGTACGAATAGAGAAGAGGGAAGGCGAAATCACGGTCCTGATTTTGATTTCGAGAAAGGCTGCATTTTTTTTTTCATCGTTTGAACAGGTTGATTCGATTTGGAAAAGAAAACGAGAAGGGTGCGTTTGGTTGAAGAGGAGAAAAGGGCTCGCGAATTCAAATTGAACGAATTAAATTTTTCTCTGAAATTTTTGAGGTGCTCGGCCATTTATTTTTCGTTCGATTTTTGAATGAAGAAAATAAAAAGGAAGACTGCAGTAAGAATGAAAATAGGGAGAAGGGATGTCGCCATTGTTTATTTTGAACGAGAAGATTTCGATTTTTTTTTCTTTTTGAACTGATGGAAGGGGGAATTTAAAAACTGAAGAGGATGGTTCACACGATATTCTTCGTGATGCTCGGCTGAAACAACGGGGCATGTTTTCAGGCGTGATTCAAGTGAAGACAACGTGCTGATGTTTACCAATTTAAATTTAAATTTAAATCGAATTCGTTTAATTTCAACGCGTTTTCTCACCGTACGGTCACAAAACAACTCCGATCAATATGAAATTTGAAACCCGGTAATAATACAATATTCCGGACCCAATGGAACTGGTTTCGTCGAATTCCGAGACTGCGCCCCGGAACGCTATTTTTAAATATCGGTTTGAACGATAAATTTTCAAAACTGAACAAAACAGTTCGAAATTAAATTCTGAAGCTTCTATTATCTTCAGCATCATCAATATGAATTTCACAAGCTTTTGAAATATTTTTCTTCAGCCAAAATTTGAAGATTCAAATTTTTATTCAACTTTCGATAGATTGAATTTTATAATTTAATCGTCAATTTACCCTGATAATTTGAAATTCAAATCAAACCATCATTTAAATATTTAAAATAAATTAAATATTTTCATTTTAAATGGTTCGAAATTCAGGGTCGTTACAAACTTCCCTCCTTAAAAGAATTTCGTCCCGAAATTACAAGTTAGGAAAAAAGGTCCTTACTCGTCTACTATTTTTCAACATCTAATAGTTTTATCAAAATTTGCAAAACAAATCTTCCTACTAAAGATTTGTTATTAATTCAACTAACTTTCCAACTTCAATTATAAGTTTCAAACAACATCGTTTTACTACTCTATTCAAATTTAAATTCAAACTCAAATTTAAACTTTCAAAATTTTCTCAAAAATTCTCTAACACTCAAAATTTTCGAAACATTTCGCCAGCGTCTCCTTTGCGCGGCTTACATGGTACGACTACAAAACGTCCCTACGGACTCTCAGATTTCAAAAAGAAAAGAAAAAGCCAAGCGGCTAGAGAAGAAATCAGCAAATCTCATATTGAAATTTAAATACTTACCTTTTGTCGAGCAATTAAAATTCATCTTTGAAATCAAAATTCCAATTCTATTTCCTTTATATCACCTGTATATCCTACTAGCCATAATATCTAGTTACGATATTCAAACCATTTTGCACATTTTATTACAAAATTTCGATATTTACTTCTTATACATCTTCACTGTTGAAGTTACATATCTATTTTCATTCAACTTTACATTTCAAATTTGTTTGAATTTAATTTCCAATTTCAAATTAATTTGGATTCAGTTTAACTTTTGAATATTGAATTTTATCAACTAATTCATAGCTCTGTTTTAAATTAGTTCCAATTACTAATTCATTACAAATTCTAATTCGCTTTATTCAAGTTTGTTTTCAATATTTTCTTTGAATTTCATTTACTACCAAATTCAAAACAAGTTTAACATTCAGTTTTAATCTTATTCACTTCATTCAATTAGCTTCACTTACTAATTTTAGTTTAATAGTTCACTTTGTTTTCCACAAATCTAAATTCAATTCAGTCTTATTTACTTACAAATTCAAAATGAATTTTAACATTCAATTTGGTTCAACACCTTTCAATTAGCTTTAATGAATTTACACTTACATTCATTCTTCCATATCAATTTACTTTCATTAGATTGATTAACATCCAATACATTTATTTATTCAATTGCTAATTCATTTAACATTTCAAGTTGAATTTCACTTATATAACTCAAGTTCATATTCATTTCATTAATAAATTTTGATACCCAAAATCAAATTCATTCATCATTTCTTAAGTTATATTCCAATTAAACATCATTTGTTTCACTTACATTTTCTCATTTTATAAGTTATACAACTTATATTCAACCTTTCAAAACCATTTTTGAAATCAATTCAAGTTATCCTTTGAATTTCCAAAACAAAACCCAAATTTTTTTAAACAAGTTCCATTTAAAACAATTTGGCAGCAATTCCTCTTTTGGAAACCCGAAAATGAATTCTAATGATGTGGCCATCATCATCAGGATTATTTTCCAGCGACCTAAAAGAGTTTAGAGCTTTCATCTCTCTAAAACAATTTTCCACAATATCAAATCCTTTGAAAAATCATTTTCAAACCAAAAAGGAATTAAACTTTCCAAATCTCCAAAATTTTCAAATTTTTTTCAAAACATTTCCAAATACTTCTTTGGAATTCCATTTCCAATTATAAGTCACATTTATAATTTATATTCTTAAATTTCATTTTACATGAATTTATTTCTTAACTTTGGAGTTACGATTTCAATTGCTTATTCAATTTCATATAATAATGATAACATTTCAATATTATTACTTCCTAACAAGCAAACATCCATATACTCTAATAATTCACAGAAAATTATTTCCTTTCTATACAAAAATAGTTTTGGGCAAAATTATCTCATTCACCCTATTCAAAACAATATCGTGCCGAATTGTTCTATTCGAGTGTTTAGAAACCCCTTCGATACAGTTTTGCAGACTGTGCCGACGAAGGTTCATATGCCACTCAATAAATCAATCATCACAATATAAAACAATTTTATATTTACTAACAAATACGCGCTCATATCTATTATTACACTCAACTCATTCTAGAGTACTACTGACTCTATCTCTAATGAGTAACACCCAACTGAGCAGGGTTGTCGCTTAACCATATGCTCTGATACCACTGTCAAGACCCGCAAATCCGTACTCCTTGAATAAACACTAATCTCCATTGATTAACTCAAGAGGCATGGAAATACGAACCATGATGGTTTAAGAAAGAAGAAAAAGGTAGAAGAAGAAGAAAATAGAAGAAGAAGAAAGAAGAACAACAGAACAACATCAGAAACAGAAACAATATCAGAATCTCACATATCGCAGCGGAACAATATATAATAAATAATCACTAGTCTTTTATAAACAAAGAACTATATCAGTTTTATTCAATACATCAGTCAGAGTCAATATACAACACAGCACATCAATGGACAGTTGTATAACTTGTCCTCATACAGAATACACAGCGGAATAAATAACATCATATACAAATACTACGTCTCGCCATCCAGCTTGCTTCCAAAGCTCCAGAATATCCAGAATATCCTGATAACCTAACTCTAGACTGCCCGTGTGGAAATTGGTGGGCACCCAGAGTTTAGAAGGGAAACAATAAACTCTGAGTCAGTCATGGTGACTGGTGTGAGATCGTAAAACAGTTTATCTTTAAAAGACAACAAAGGAATATTTTAAAATAGATTCGCAATGCTTTTGGAAAATGAGACTACCATAAGGCCTCCCGCACACACACACAATGCAAACGCAGAATCGGAGGAGATTTCTCCTTATGATAGTCAAAGATGCTTGATACGCAAAATCAAATCATTTTTGGTATTATTATTAGTGCATAGTGTGGAAAACTTTCGAAAGTATAATATAAATCTCAGCCAGCATAGGCATTTCACGTTATGCCTACTATAGCTACCATCCAAACAGTGGGGCGCCACCATAAGTGAATGATAGGTTCTACAACTAAAACCGTACAAGTCTCGTATTGTTTCTTTGGATTTCCAACAAATGGTCAGGCTAAGGAACTTCCTATTCCACGAACAGAACGCCTCTGGAATGACGTCCCGAGAAATAACCTAACATTACGGTTAGATCTCTGCCAACACAAGGCCGGGTTACCTCTGCAAAAATAGGTAACTACTAACACGCGTATGCCATCCCCCGATCGTCACCGATCTTCCCGAGGATCCTCGATTTCCAACTACCACAAAGTAATAAACTCGCAGCATCTACAGAGGTTAAGTATCTGGGCTCCATACCATGGTACCACCTTTATCCAGAAGGAATGACATACACTAAGGGGCGCTACTCCCTAGAACCTTGCCGCATCCTTCCTGTTTTGACCATTTCCGGGGTGTGAGGTCCGACGAAGTCTCGTCCACAAAGCTACGCTTTGTCACCAAAGCCATGCTTCGGGTCAAACAAATGATCAACCTATGATCACAAAGATAAATGATCAAACAAATGATCATATCACAAATGATCAAACACTGATCATTTCACAGCAACACTCAGCATGCCACATTACCAAATTGGGAATATATTGCTGATAAATTTCAACTACATAACCTCTGAGCTCGTACGTCTCAGAGAAGGGTGTTAAGCTAAGAGAATAAATTCTCCGCCACCAACAGAAATGTATTTGAAAGAAATCAGCTTTATATCTCAATTTGTAATGTTAGACATACAATCCATACAAGTTTGTTCCGAGATCGAACAGAACCGAAGGCACTTCTCACGAAGCCCTTGCAATTCCGGATAATTTTCAATCACGTCCGGACTTCCCATCACTAAGGGTGATAAAACCTCTAAATCGGAGATCAGCCAATGTAGAGTAACTCGACGGTAATCCTTCCATTTTCAAAAAATATCCGGTCTTCAACACCGGTCATCAAATGCAATTCATAACGACGTATCACATATTCAGAATGGGTTATACGACCCTATGGTCCTTTCCCGGCTAACCCGAATAGTGAGCACTTATTCAAAAATAAGTGTGGCATTCAAATTCAAGCAATTCACAACAAATACCCATTCAAGGTAATTATTGATAGTCGGTTATTTAACTATCAATAAAGATGCGCAACATCATCAGATTCCAAATTATTTTCCAAATTATTTATTTTCCCAAAATATCTTTACTAGATATATAGTTTCCACACTTCAAAAATAAATCAATATTTATTTTTAAACAAATTCCCATTTCTTTTATAAATTCCACAGTGAATTTATATTTCCAAATATCTACTGATATACGATTTTCAAATCGATTTCAAATATTCAATTTCAATTTATCTTTAAGAAGATAAAATCTCAAAACGTCTCATTTTCATTTTGGAAAACATTTCCATACTTAATAATAAGTATTTCACAAATCTATTTATTTTCAACATTTGAAAATATTCGATATACTTAAATAAATGTTAAGTATATATTTCATTCGTTAAGGAAAATATTCTTTTAACACATTTATTTGGGTTAAAACGAATGTTGCATAAAACATCGTTACGACGACCCAAAATCACTAGTATAGGGATTCGAATTTTAAGATAGATATATAAATCCCAATACTATATAAAACATTTCCTTCCGGAAATCATTTACTATAACAACGATGTTATAGTCCATTATTTCCTTATTTCTCGAAAACGTCTATTTCAACAATGAATGTTGAAATCTATGTACATTTTAAAATGTCTCTTTAAAACAGTTAACTTTGTTTTAGAACATCATTTTTCAAAAACATATCCGTTTTATTCAATAATATATTCACTGTCCAAAATCGTGAATAAAATTCACTTAACCAAATTTCAATCATCTCTACACATTTTATTTCAATAAAGATTCGCTATTCTAAATCGCGAATATATCTTCTTTAATCACCTTCTATATTTAATTTATCAAATTTAATTGATTTCGAATTTATAAAACGACGTTTATAAATTCTATTTCTATTTTATAACAACTTTGATTTATAAATCTTCTTTATTAACAATTTCGATCAATATTTCATTTGAAGGCAAAAATCCAATTTATAAGTTAATTTCTTATAAATCTTCTATTCTACAATTTCATTCATTTTAACTTCACAATTTATACATCTATAAATTTCATATCTTCACTTATAAAAACTCGTTTTAAAATTCCAATGATTTTAATTGGTAAATATAAATTTTGTACATCTTTTATATACATCGTTTTTAATAATTCAAAAATTCCAATTAAAACCATTTTATAGAATACTTGACTATTTATTTCAAAAATCACCTTTCGGTTATAATTCACCAAAAATCATAATATTTTATAACTTTAAATTTTATACGTTTATTTATTTAAATGAATCAATTCAAAAATTCAATAAAACGTCTACTTTCAAAAATCACTTCAAAATCCTTTTTAAAGTAAAAATCGTTATTTTTAAACTTCAAAATTGAATCCGATGATGCAAAGCACCAATTAGTCAATCACAACATTCAATATCATATATCAATATGATAACAGAATATACATCAATATCTGTAATAAATAAATACTGGTGAGGAATCTAGTTGGATCCCTCCGACCTGTTTCCCTGCATCCACAGACGTTAGCACAATACCCATTCCACTTCGAGGTGGAATATCGCGGTATATGGGATTTAATAAAAATATCCGCTTAATAACGGCGCAATAGGGTCTTATCCGCTATACAGTGCGGGAAATCAATCAATCCAATATATACATATGCCAATATGTATATATTGCTATATATAATACTATATATACTATATCACATCCAAATGGCAATCAATAGTCAATAACTGCAAAACAAAATTTTATTTGAGTGAGAAAAATCTCACCTTCGCTTTTAATTTGCAAGCCCATTTTCCACTCGACTCAATTTTTCTTGCTTTATACCTTATATAAATAATTTATACAATTTGTTAATATTCGAATCAACTGCACAATTAATTTTCGTTTTCAATTGTTTTAGATTAACAAATTTCTCCTTTAATAATTTTATTAATATTCGAATAAATCGGACAATTAATTACCATTTTAATATTAAATTAACTAGCAATCTACTAAATTTCCAAATGATCGTTAATCTAACTTAGTTACATTTCTTTTCTGCCCAAATTATAAATCCAGTGGCAGGTTATATATATATCCTAATTTCTCAAATAAATATACCTATTTCTTAAAGGTGGGCTGATTCCTATATATATATATATATATTATCAAAATCAAAATTATTTTATACCTTGCAAAATATAAAATTTCTATTTAAACCTAATTATACGAACATCATATAACTTCATTTTATTTAATTCCTTTCCAACTAGAAAATTTGTTTCCATACTTTTTATAAAAATCTCTACATATAAACAATTTATATAAAAGTAAATCACATATAAAATTGCTATACCTATATTAATCGTTTCCAGGAAAACTCACGGCCAACACCACCACTCTCATCACTCGCGTTCACGGTTGCGAGCCCCTACCCCAGTCGAACTCGACTCTGCCTACGTCCATCGCCTGCTCGTGACCAGGCATCTTCGCCGAAGCTTCCACCATCGTCTCGAAATCGCGTCAAACTCGCGCCTCCCATCGAGCCGCCGCGAATGCCTCCCTCATGACCTACCAACTTCCCACCACCAGGCACGAGCAACCCGACCTCACTCTCCCAGTCGCGACTACATCGCTCTGATGGTTCGAAGCAACTTTCCCCTCTTCGTACGAATAGAGAAGAGGGAAGGCGAAATCACGGTCCTGATTTCGATTTCGAGAAAGGCTGCATTTTTTTTTCATTGTTTGAACAGGTTGATTCGATTTGGAAAAGAAAACGAGAAGGGTGCGTTTGGTTGAAGAGGAGAAAAGGGCTCGCGAATTCAAATTGAACGAATTAAATTTTTCTCTGAAATTTTTGAGGTGCTCGGCCATTTATTTTTCGTTCGATTTTTTAACGAAGAAAATGAAAAGGAAGACTACAGTAAGAATGAAATTAGGGAGAAGGGATGTCGCCATTGTTTATTTTGAACGAGAAGATTTCGATTTTTTTTTCTTTTTGAACTGATGGAAGGGGGGAATTTAAAAACTGAAGAGGATGGTTCACACAATATTCTTCGTGATGCTCGGCTGAAACAACGGGGCATGTTTTCAGGCGTGATTCAAGTGAAGACAACGTGCTGATGTTTACCAATTTAAATTTAAATTTAAATCGAATTCGTTTAATTTCAATGCGTTTTCTCACCGTACGGTCACAAAACAACTCCGATCAATACGAAATTTGAAACCCGGTAATAATACAATATTCCGGACCTAATGGAACTGGTTTCGTCGAATTTCGAGACTGCGCCCCGGAACGCTATTTTTAAATATCGGTTCGAACGATAAATTTTCAAAACTGAACAAAACAGTTCGAAATTAAATTCTGAAGCTTCTATTATCTTCAGTATCATCAATATGAATTTCACAAGCTTTTGAAATATTTTTCTTCAGCCAAAATTTGAAGATTCAAATTTTTATTCAACTTTCGATAGATTGAATTTTATAATTTAATCGTCAATTTACCCTGATAATTTGAAATTCAGATCAAACCATCATTTAAATATTTAAAATAAATTAAATATTTTCATTTTAAATTGTTCAAAATTCAGGGTCGTTACAGAAACCATTAAATATAGCCTTTCGAAAACATTGGAAAAACCTATCCTTTCTTTTCTCCAAAAGCTTTAAAATATCACACATCCCCCTTTAAAGCCTTTTAAATATTGCCTTTCAGAAAACATAGGAAAACCCCTTTCAATCCTTTCAAAACCTAGGGAACCACCCCTTTCGAGACCATTCATTAAAACTTTTCGAAACAGTCAAAACTCAATCCTTTCGAAAGCACTTTGGGGTCAATTTAAAACATGTGGAAACATTTCGAAACCGATCAAAAATTTACTCCTTCGAAACGTTTGTAAAACGTCTTGGTCGAAACCCTTTGGATTCTGCTTTCAAGTAGAGCAAAAAGATTAGAAACCTATTAAAGTCGAAAGCATCTGTTTTGAAACCATTTAAAACCATCTCTTTCGAAACCAATTTAGGTTTTACTTTACTTATAGAAATAGGGTCTTAAAACATTTAAGTCGAAAGCATCTGCTTCGAAACCATTTCCTAAGTAAAAAGTGATAGTGCCGAAACCATCCCTTCGAAAGCATTGGAGAGTGGCCAAGTTTTTAGAAAACAAAACAACCAAATCGAAACCATTTGAGTCGAAAGGTAAAAAGTCTACAGCAAAAAGGGTTTCGACTTAGTTGAAAACAAATATTTAGAAACAGAGACGCAACCTAATCAAAACCATTTCCTTTAAATCAATTGACTTAGTCGAAAGCTACTTAGTCGAAAGCCATTCAGTCGAAAGCAAGCAGGTGTATTTCTTTACTTTAAAAACAAAGGACTGCCTCAACCCCTTCGAAACCTTTGGTTTCGACTCCCTAGCTTCCGCCTACATCCAATTCACTATGCACCAGTAAACTGATACCATGTGCATTGGTTTCGACTGTGTTGGAAGCGAAGATGAGGAGGCGGATCCTGGTGTCGATGGTGTCGAAACAGTGAAAAACATGTAGCAAATAGTTTTTTCAACTAACCTGCCTTATGTGTCTAATTGTGATTGGTTGCCTTTTTCTTTACCAATAAAAAGTACTACACTTTTTTAAAAGTGTTGCCGACTTTCTAGATTTTATAATTCAAATTATTTTACAAAAAGCCTCTTCTCCTCTTTTAATTATATAAAACATTTAAGTCTCATACCTTAAATAATTTTATATAACCCTTAAAACACTTAGGAAAAATCTATAAAATTCCAAAAAATCTATTTTGATATACTTTCTAGCATATAAAATTTTCAGTCCCCAATCTTTTATTATTTAATCGAAAATAATTATTAACCCAAATTAGCATTTTCTTTACTAGAAAATTCATATAAATTCCACATAATTTCATAAAATTCTAAAAGTTGAAACCCATCTCCAAAATAATATTTATTATCTTCATAGAAATTCGCAAGGCAATTGGATGTCATTTTATAGGGTTTTCACCTTAAAACATATCATAAAATCAATATGAATGTACATAAATCATCATGTATATATAATCATTCCATCATTCAAAACCATGGCAAATCTATGTAAAATATTTGACAATCATCTTAAAACCGAAAATACAATAAAAATGAGATGTAAACATTATTCACCTTAGCTTTAGTGATTAAGGATATGAGATTTGAATGAACTTGATATTGATTAAGCTTCCCCTTTATCTTTCTTCCTCTTGCTCTTATTAATGTGGTCGACCTTAACTTTTTAAAACTGAGAATGATAATGAACGTGTAAAAATTTACACGGCCAAGGTTTGGAGGATATAGGAATGGCCTCTTTCCTATTTTACCCCTCCTCTATTTTAGTCTAAACTCTTCTTTAGTTCATTTATTACATGGCACGGCTATCCCTTAATTAAACAAAATCTCAATCCCCTAATCAACATATTATTTTATTTTAATTATCTAATTAAATATCCTAAATAACGTTACCAAAAATCTGATTGTTACACTAGTGATATAAGGTAGGCCGAAGAAGAAGTGTGTTGGGCTTTTAATTCACTGATTTTTACTTTAAAGTTATCTTAGTGTATATAGATGATGAGAAATATGGAATGGTGTATGTACTACTAGTACAGTGTTGTACTCTTTTTCCCTTCTACTTTGGTAGGGTTTTTTAAGGAGACGGATCGACTAGGGTTGTTTTACGTCAGTAAAAAAACCAATTTTCATTACGTCAATAAAAAACAATTTTCATATATATGTGTGCGCATGCGCATGTATGGTAAGGATTGACTACACCTTATTTCCTCCTTTAATTCTGCCACAAGTTCCGATTTAAACAATAATACTTTCTATAGTGCAGTGGAAAGGGAGAGAAAGTATTATTAGTCAAATCGAAACTTATAGTGGAAATCAAGGGGGATTAGAGGTACAGTCAAATTGAGGTGTAGCTAATCCTTGCCCATATGTACGTATGTATTAAGTATACTCACATATAAATTTGTACTTTACATGATGTTTAATTAATCAGAAATTACATTATGGACGAATATGCTCAGTGTAGATTTAAATATGTTTGTATGAAATACCACATATATAACATATATAATAGGCTACTGAATGTTTATATTCCGATGACATCCTTATTATAGGGTTGTCAATGGATACCTGAAAAATTCGAAATCCGTCTGCATCCATATCTGAAAAGCGGATGAATATTCGACATTCGGAAAAACGAACGTGGATGTGGATACAAAGACATCCACATGCAAAAATTATTCATCGGTTTTATTCAAGATTATAGTTTAAATTGTGTTCTTTATTAAAATTAAATATATTTATTTATTGTTTTATTTGCTTAAAACTATTTATTATCATTATATTTTTTCATTTTAACAAGTTAATCATCAATAGGATAGAAAAAATTTTATGTTAAATTAAAAAATTTCATTTATGTTTCTTAGTTGATCGTTCGTTAGCGGATGTAATAATTATCCGATATATGTTCGTATACACAATTGTGGATATCCGAAAATAATTTTGAATGTAGATACGTATATGACACTATCAGCATTCGAAAACATCCGTTGATACACTACAAAACAAGCTTGGTTTAGTGACGGAAGCTAGCGACGGCTAGTGACGGATAAAAAAGGTGGCCGTCGCTAGCCATCGTTGGCCGTCGCTAAACGCGATAATATACCGTGAAGCCGAGAGTAGAAAAATTCACATCCCCCCTTTTCCCCTAAATCTGCTGCCACCAATTCCACTCCCCCGCCTCCAACCACCTCATGCCGACGCCAACCGCCTCCAAAAGCCGTCGTCGCCCTCCGGTGCTGCTGCGTTTCCTCCATCTTCTTCGATTTTTCAATTTCTAGGTATAATCACTAAACCTTAATTTCTGAAAATAATTTGATTATGGGTTTGAATATGTTAGAATAATTGATATTAGATGATGGTAATAGTTTATTAGTTGATTTGGGGATAAAATTAAAACCCTTATTTAGAAAATTAGTTGATTATGGATTTGAAATTGATGATTATTATGTATTAGTTGATGATAATGGTATGTTGGTTGATTTAGGGAAGTTAATAAGTGGTTTGATTATTTAATTTGTAAATAAAAATTAGGGTTGATTTAAAACTCAAAAATTAGTGTGTAATCGTTGATTAATATGCTTATTGATAAGTGTACAATGTTTGATAAGTGTGTGTTAATTATAAGTTTTAGTGGTAAGTATAAAATAGTAAGTTAAAATTTTAGTTTACAAAATAGTTAAGTTAACATTTTAAATTGCTAACTGAATTTTGAAATAATTTTTAAAATTTCAAATTTATTAAATAAAATGTTTAAATAGTTGAATGAATTATTAAATTTTGAAAGGAGCATAACAACAACAAATATTCTAGTGAAATGGATTTTGTAAAAAAATTAAGCAATGAATATAACAACAACAAATAACTCTACTGAAATCGATTTTGTAATAAAATTAAGAAATAAATATAACAACAACAAATATTCTTCTAAAATTGATTTTATAAAATGTTAAGAAATTAATATAACAAGAACAAATATTGTACTAAAATCGATTTTGTAAAGAAATTTAGAAATGAATATAACAACAACAAATATTCCGTTAAAATCGATTTTGTAAAAAAAAAATAAGAAATAAATATAAGAATAGTTAAATGAATTATAAAATACGTTTTAAAATTTCAGATTTAATTAATAAATATTTAAATAGTTGAATGAATTATAAAATAGTTTTTGTTGTTGTTAAAATAATAATTGTAAAATGTGTTTTATTTTTTTAATCCCTTAGAGAGTTTTTGGCCCCGTTTGACAAGTGTTGTATATGATCGTTATATGGATATTCGTTTTTTAACAGAACGGACATCTATATTCATCTGATACAATATTTGTTGGATTTGTCCCTGTATTGGACAAGTTACAAACATAATAAAGTAATTACATTTTATAAATTATTTCAATTTAAACGGTTTACAAAATTTCGACAGCACTTCCTTCTCATTCCATGTGTACACGCATTTGTGTACGATACAGGGAACGGAAGGGAAGTGCTGTCGAAATTTTGTTGAATCGTTTAATCTGAAATGATTTATAAAATGTAGTTACTTTATTATGTTTGTAATGGGAAGTAGGATGACCGACCATCAAAGTAAAAACCAATAAACTAAAAATTAAAAAATAAAGTGAAGTGCTTATTTGAATTTTCTATGATGGTGAAGTGTTTACAATGATGAAGTGTTGAAAATTATTCCTACAGTTGAATTGTTTACTTGAACTTTCTAACATATATTTTCAAATTAGAAAAAATGTTCGATTATTTCCTCGACCGTAGTTTGATGTATGAAGTCAGAACTGGTAGGAAAGGTTCAATAAAGGAACATTTCTATAATGGTGTACATGAATTTATTAGATTCGCTAAATCTAATAATCGAAATAACAAATAAATTCATTGCCCGTGTAGTAAGTGCCAACATTTGAAGAATTGGAAACTAGATATAGTTGAAGTACATTTGTATAAATATGGTTTCATGCCGAATTATTACTTCTAGGATCGTCATGGAGAACTTGTTGAACCTACACCTAATCCTGTAGTGTTAGAGGATGATAATATTATGACGAATCCGATAGAAAATATGGTGGAAGATGTAGCACGATCAATATTTCCTACCATTCAAGCTGACGATGAAGACGTAAATATCGAAGAAGAACCGACTGTGGGAGCTAAAAGAATATATGATTTATTGGATTCTGCTAAGAGGCCGTCGTGGGACGGTTGTAAAAGCGGAACCGAATTATCAGTAACCGCCGAATACATTACTATGAAACCAAAATTCAATCGTACAGAAGTTGCATTTATAGCAGTTGTACAAGATGCAAAACGGCACATGCCACCCAATAATCCGATGTGCGATAGTCATTATAAAGTGAAAAAACTGATGTCCGCTTTCGGTCTGCCGTACGAAAAGATAGATACATGTGTAAAAGGTTGCATGGTGTATTGGAAAGATGACGTTGACCTTAGAAAATGCAGAATATGTAACGAGGAAAGATATAAACCAAGAAAGAAGAAAGGAAAAAAAGTTCCGTACAGGAGAATGCATTATTTACCCATCACTCCCAAACTTCAAAGGTTATATGCATCTTTTGCTACGGCATGTCATATACGATGGCACAGTGTGACAACACCGGAAGAAGGAACTTTGATACATCCATCTGACGGAGAAGCATGGAAACATTTCGATAAGACTTATCTCGTATTTGCTACAAAAAGCCGTAATGTCAGACTCGGTTTATGTACGAATGGATTTTCACCATTCTCTCAGTTTGGTAGTAAATATTCATCCTGGCCAATTATCGTTACTCCGTATAACTTACCTCCATGGATGTGTATGAAAACACCATATATGTTTCTCAATATTGTCGTCCCTGGCCCTCATGATCCAACACAAGGAATCGATGTTTATTTACAACCATTGATCGAAGAGTTGAAAACACCATGGAATGAAGGAGTTGAAACATACGACATTTCGAGAAAAAAGAAATTTCGTATGTTTGCTTCTTTATTATGGACAATTAGTGATTTTCCTACATATGGGATGCTTTCTGGTTGGAGTATGGCCGGTCGTCTAGCCTGCCCTTATTGCATGGAAGAAACACGAGCATTTTCTTTACGGTATGGAAAGAAAGTTTCTTGGTTTGATTGTCATTGGTGTTTTCTCCATCCCAATCATACTTTTAGAAAAGATAGAAAAAACTTTATAGCTAACATAGAAGATAATATGAAACCACCAAAGATTTGGTCAAGCGAAGAATTATATGAAATTGTAAAGGACTATCCAAAGATACATGAAACTGGAGTACAAATTGAAATTACAGGAAAATCGGACATCATAATTGGTGCAAACAAAGTATATTTTGGGAGTTACCATATTGGAAAGATCTCTTACTCCGACATAATATTGACGTGATGCACAACGAAAAAACGTGTTTGATAATCTGTTTAATATAATTTTGAATGTAAAGGGGAAAACTAAGGACGATTTGAATTCAAGACTTGATATAGCAAACTATTATAAACGCCCCGAACTTCATATGAAGCCCAATGATAATAAAAACACAAAGCATGTTATGAGCTAGACTGCAAGTAAGTAAAACTCGTGCTAAAGTGGGTGGAAGAACTAAGATTTTCTGATGGGATTTCTTCTAATCTTCGTAGATGTGTTGACTTTAAAAACGGTAAATTGAGTGGGATGAAAAGTCACGATTGTCAAATAATGATGGAATATTTACTACCTATGGCTTTCAAAGAACTATTGCCCATAAAAGTATGGAGTGTTATAACAGAATTAATTATGTTTTAAAAACAGCTTTGTTCGATGTCATTAAAAGTAGATCGTATATGTAAACTTGAAGTAGAAATCCCTATACTGCTCTGCAAACTGGAGAAAATATTTCCGTCAGGTTTCTTTAATGTAATGGAGCATTTACATGTTCATCTTCCATCTGAAGCACTTCTTTGAGGTTCTGTGCAATATGAATGGATGTATCCATTTGAGAGGTAATATTGAATATCTGTAATATTTATGCCAATTTAAAATTCAGATTTATATACCTAAATATAATTAAATTTATTTTGTAATAGGTACTTGAATCATCTGAAGAAAAAAGTTAGACAAAAAGCACAAGTTGTGACGGTCCGCAAACCCGTACCCCTTGAATCGACACTATTCTCCAACATCTCGACTCAAAGTGAACGGAAATACGAACCATCAGGATTAGAAGAAGAAGGAGGTAGAAGAAGAAGAAACAAAATAACAACAGAATCTAACCATCGCAGCGGAATAAAATATAATAGATAATAACTGATCTTTACAGAAAAAAACTATATTTGTTTATACATACATCCCCAGAATACAACATCAGAGTACAATACAATCAGAATCAAATACTGGTTAGTTATATTAACTTGACCCACAACAAAATACACAGTACACAATACAGCGGAATATATTCCAAGTACAAGTGATACGCCTCGCCATTCAGCTCGTCTCCTGAGCTCCACAGCATCCTATCATGTATCTATAATACTCGGTCTGACCCGAGCATTATAATAAAATAACACCCGAGTCAGTCTGGAAAACCAACATGAGAAAAGACACTCAATTGAATTATTAAAGTTTTCCAAACCATTTGAAATCAAAAGCATCTCGTAAGACCATGCCACAAATAAACATGTCGGGTTTTTACCTTACGATAGCCAAAACATTTTCTTATCAAAATCCTCTGATATTATAGTAGTGTCTATATACAAATACTTATTCAAATAGCTGAAATTGTTACATGATTAAATTCCAACATACTAGCCACAACTACAAAATGCCTCTACGAGCCCCCAGATTTCAAAAGAAAACAAAACGCCAAGTGGCTATATCAGAAAACCATCAAATTTCATATAGAAATTTAAACACATACCTTTGCCGAGCCAATTTCAATTTATCTTCTGAAATCATAACATCCATTTATCCTTTGCCTTTAGATACCTATATCCTACTTAGCAATAATATCCAATTACAGATTTCAAAATCATTTATACCTTCCTTTACAATAATTTCAATATCCATTTCACTCACATCCGTATGATGCACATATATCATCCGTGCACAATTCCCAATTCGATCGCTCACTCGATCACACAATCTCACTTCCGAACTAGTATCGTCCACCCGACTTCCTAGTGCGGACTCAGATCTGGTTTCTTTATCAGAAACCGTCATCCTCCTTGCATAGCCACAAACTATGATAGAGAATATCCAGAATCAATCAAAATCCATATCCAGGGTTCGCCGTCGAAAATCGAGTGAAAAATCCCAACTCGGATCAATATAATTACCTCGAAATTCTGTGCTCGAATTCTGGATCAAATCGCTATGCGAATAAAACAATATACGGACATCCTACGTATTAATTTCAATTGATTATCAACTATATCAATTTCCCTTTTTATTCACATTCATTTTGATTGTTATTCACTTATTCACACTTTTCCCCTTTCACAACTTTACTTAATCTCCATTCAAAATTACTTAGTATATTTTCAATATCAAATTTACTTTAGAACTTTACCGTTCATTTCTTAAGTTTAATATAAGCATTTTATATACTCTTATATTATTACTCTACCACTTCAGTCTTTATATCCACTTATTTTTATACTGGATCTCCAATTCCATATGAATTCAATTTACTTCATTTTAGATATTGAATTCTGTTTATCTTTATCTCAAATTCCAATTTGAAATCATTTGTTGTTAGTGAAAATTTCCAAAAAAATTCAAAAATTTTCTAACTCCCAAAATTTTGGCAGAGTCTCCTTTGTACGGAGGAGCTTTTACAATTTGACGGGAGATATAAATATATATACATCGACCCACACGGTCGGAAAACAAAAAAACAAACAACAGTTCATATTTCCTATTTTTATTGCGTAGGCGTACCTCTATTTAGCATTTTTAAGCAAGCGGCTTATTATTTTAGTAATTAGCGCGATCAAAACCAGCCAAACGGCTTCCAAAAACCTGTACTTACTCAATTTAAAACATGTAAGTGACAATTATATAAAGCTTATTAACATTTCACTTATTTTCAATAGCTAAATACATGCATAACATAAGCAATAAGCACTAAACACTTTCCATAAGCAAATTATATGATTTCCAAAACTAATTCAATTGCTTTCAATCAATTCATATGCCATTTCATTCAGTTTTAAGGGTTTACAATTCAATTTCTTACATTCAATTCATTTTCAATCCAAACAAGCTCATATTCAATTCAATTGATTTCAAAATCAATTTTATTTCACTTCTATCAATTCATAGAATTTATTTAATCTCGTTTTCATCAAACGACAATTTATTTCTACGCAATTCAACTATATTCATGTGAATAAATAATTATTTAAGCTTATAACCATTTTAAATTTATTCACAATCCATACATGCTCATTTTCACTGCATTTTAAATTTTAATCCATTCACTTGCATCTCATTTTATTAACCAAACTAGTTTCACTCAAAACTATTTCATAACTCTCGACAACAACCATTTCACAATTTACTTAAGTTAACAACTTAAGTTCATCTCCATTTTCATTTAAATTTCATTCTATTAAATTCAATTAGTATATTCATTCAATCCATTTTAAACTTCATTTCACATTTTCATTTCACCATATTTCAATCATATTCAATTCACTTAACACCTCCAAGTTGAATTTTGTTTGTAACTCAAGTTTAACTTCACAAAATCCATTTTTAACTCATAATTCAATTTTTATTCAACCAATCAAAATTCCATTAACATACGCATTTAACTAATTTGTTCAAATTAGTTCATTCCCCACTTTTAATTCAATATTTGATTTTTACTTTCAAAAATCACTTCACTTAATTTTCTTGAGTTCAATCTATTTTATAATTCAAGTTTTGGATTTTTATTCATTTTCAAAAATACAAAACAATTTTATTTTGGCTTATTTATTCCACTTCTAAGTTTTATAAGTCACAACTTATTCATATCCATACTTTCATCCATTTACAATCAATCCCGTTCACATTTTACTTTTTAACTCGGGATTATACATTTTCAATTTACTTTTAGAATTTTAAACAATTCCTTAATCATTCCAAAACAATTAAACCAACTCGAGAGTTTCCAACAATCTCTTAAGTATTTCAAAAATCATTTGAAATCAATTATATCCAAAATCCTTTGCATCTCTAAAGTCAAACCCAACTTTTGCAAACAATTCCAATTTAAAACAAATTGGCAGCAATTTCTCTCTTGGAAACTCGAAAATGAACATCGATGATGCTGCAGTCATCATCGAAGTTATTTTCCAGCGACCGAAAGAGTTCAATGCTTTTATCTCTTTAAAATCCCTCAAATATTTTTAAATTCCAAATCTCGCAAGATTTCAAATTCAACTCAAAAATATTTCTCAAATATACATTATTTTTCCAACTTTTTGAAAACCATTTTCAAATTCAAAGGAATTTAAGCTTCCCCAAAATTCCAAATTCCAAATCCATCTAATTCATATTCAAACATTACTCTGGGATTTCATTTCAATTTATTTCAAATATTTCTCAGGAATTCTATTTCAAATTATAAATCACATTTACAGTTTACATTCACAAATCCCATTTGTATATGAATTTATTCCTTAGCTTTTAGTTATGATTTCAATTTCCTATTCAATTTCCTCATAATGGTGATAATAATTTAATATTATCACTTCCTAACAACCAAGCAACCATATATATCTATAATAATTTCTGAAAATTATTTCTTTTATATACAAAAATAATTTGGGTAAAATTATTTCATTTACCCTATTTTAAAACTATACTGTGTCGGTTTATCTCATTCAAGAGTTTAGAAACCCCTATCGATGACACGGCGTCCCATATACCGACCAGAATCCATAAACATTCAACCGATAAATCAACATAGTATAAAAACAAATTATATATTCACTAACAAATACGCGCTCATATCTATTAATACACTCAAACTCATTCTAGAGTACTACGGACTATATTTTAATGAGTAATCCCCACCAGAGCCAAGGTTATCACCAGCCTAAGCTCTGATACAAGGTGTGATGGTCCGCAAACCCGTACCCCTTGAATCGACACCATTCTCCAACATCTCGACTCAAAGTGAACGGAAATACGAACCATCAGGATTAGAAGAAGAAGGAGGTAGAAGAAGAAGAAACAAAATAACAACATAATCTAACCATCGCAGCGGAATAAAATATAATAGATAATAACTGATCTTTACATAAAAAACTATATCTGTTTATACATACATCACCAAAATACAACATCAGAGTACAATACAATCAGAATCAAATACTGGTCAGTTATATTAACTTGACCCACAACAGAATACACAGTACACAATACAGCGGAATATATACCAAGTACGAGTGATACGTCTCGCCATTCAGCTCGTCTCTTGAGCTCCACAACATCCTATCTTGTATCTATAATACTCGGTCTGACCCGAGCATTATAATAAAATAACACCCGAGTCAGTCTAGAAAACCAACATGAGAAAACACACTCAATTGAATTATTAAAGTTTTCCAAACCCTTTGAAATCAAAAGCATCTCGTAAGACCACGCCACAAATAAACATATCGGGTTTTTACCTTATGATAGCCAAAACATTTTCTTATCAAAATCCTCTGATATTATAGTAGTGTCTATATACAAATACTTATTTAAATAGCTGAAATTGTTACATGATTAAATTCCAGCATACTAGCCACAAAGCGGGTTCTACAAACAAAAACCGTAAAAGGCACGTGGGAGAATGGATTTCCAACTAATGACTAGGCACTGGGGTACCACCTGTCATAGTACCTGGTCTAGATCAGTGTACCGAGGACCACGCCCGATCCCCTGCAACACAAGACCGGAACTATCCCTTACTGGATAATTCCGAGTAAGATTACCCCGCGGTTGGGATCAGCAACCGTCCACTAAGCCGAAATAAAAAGGGACATCTAGACAGGGATGACCTCACCCTAACGGGTGCGACCCACATAGCCTTGCTGCATAACCCCTGAATTTCAGTCATTCCCGGTTGATGAGGCTCGAGGCTAAGCGTTACCTTTTTACAACATATCCCTTGGAATGCCCACCGTCCACCTGACGATGTTCCGAAAGCATTCATCCATACAAGTCTGTTCCGGGTTCGAACGGAACCGAAGGCACTATTCCTACTACATCCATTTTGGAGTCACCCTCAGGATTAGTAGCGACTAGCCCTTGCACTTCACTGTACCATCTTCGATTCAAACTCGTTTCCCCATGAAACGTACAAACCGGATCGAAGTGGTTTACGGGAAATAAATCCCGATCCCGGTCTCTTCGAAACGATCAGCGCATTGGCCAATATTGATAGTCGGTTATTTAACTATCAATGAACATTCACAAACATCCATCAAACAATGAATAATTTTCCCAAATTATTTATTTATCTCAAAATATTTTCGCAAGATATATTTCCATTTTCAACCCTTTTGAAAACAGTTCAAACCATCGTTCTCTTCACGGAATAAATTTCCCAAATATTTTCTATTTTCACTGAAATCACCAAGTACAAATACTTTAGATTGTAAAATCATTTAAAACACTTAATTATAGAATATACTTTTTAACATTTAGATTTAAAACCACTTTAATACTTTATTTTATAAAAATATACACTTTAAGAATATTTAAAATAAAGCTACTTTATAAAATATAAAACTAAATTTTTATCTTTTTAAAACATAATACCAAGTCACCTTTATATAATTACTACTAAAATAGATTTGAAAAATTCTTACTTTAAAATTCTAAACATTTAAAATAATAAATCTTCTAAAACATTTCTTTATAACAAATTTTTAAAGCCTTTAACTTATACATAAAAAGTCTCCTTTAAAATATACTCGGCTTTCCAAGGAAATACACTTCCCATTTCCATACCTTTAAAAATAAATCACTATTTATTTTAAAAAAAAATCCCATTCCCTTATAAATTTCCACCGTGAAATTTATACTTCCAAATATCCACTGATATTTTAGTTCACTTTATAAACCCAGTTTATAAATTCCAAAATTTCACTTCTCTTTTAAATTCCAATTCCAAACACTTAAATCAATTTACAATTGATTTCCAATTTACTTCACTTGAATAAATTTCCTTACTTACTCCATATATTTCAAAATCCATTAACATTCAGATTTTATTTCTTTATTATGAATTAGAATCTTTAAACTGAAAATTTAAATTCCAGATTTTCCGAATTCCTTCTTTTTCCTTTGATTAAATTTAAACCTTGAATTAGAATAAATTCTTTATTCTTTTAAATAATATTACTTAATTTTAAAAATTCATTATTCCTCTGTTTATTCAAATTTCCTTTCCCATACCTAGAATTTATTTATTAGAAATTTAAAATCACTTTTATTCTTTTTCAATTGATTCTTTAACTTATTGAAATTCCCAATAATTATTTTCTTAAAAATTATCTCTTTTATTTTCTCATCAAAAATCCAATCTATATTTTTTATAACTCAGAATACCCAAATATATTCAATCAAACACAGCATCCAATATTTCCAAATATCAATATAATCCATCAGGGGATATCAATTAATCATATCACAGAGTTATTAGAACAATCTAAATAAATTTTGAGGAATCCAGTTGGATCCCTCCAACATGTTTCCCTGCATCCACAGACGTTAGCACAATACCAATTCCACTTCGAGGTGGAATATGCGGTATTTGGGTTTATAAAATATTGTCCGCTATTATGCGGCGCATAGGGTCTCATCTGCTATATAATGCGGGAAATCAATCACTCCAATATATACTATATATATAATATAGCACATCAAACAATCCAATCATTCAACCATTTATTTAAATTTAACCATTTAAATTTAAATTAATACCAGATGAGTGAGTTTAACTCACCTTTGCTTTTTGTTTTGCAATCCGACCCAAACCGGCTATTTTCTTCACGATTTTGGACCTTGTATAATGAAATTTCCGAATTTATCTACATTTGCCATAATTTTAAATTACCATTAATATTCTCATTTTAAATTTAAATTCATTGAGTTACTGGAACTTTGAAAGTACTTTACTGTTAGATGGAAAAATCAATCAATAAATTATAGTCCAAGTTTTAAAGTTAAGTAACATTAAATTTAAGTGTTTTAAAATAGTTACCTACTCGAACAGGAAACAAAAACTACTTTCTAAACAGTTTATAAACTAATTATATATATATAGCTGATTAAATTTAAAACAAACTATTTTATAACTTGCTGTCAATTTCTGATAAGTGAAATAATAACCAACAATTAATTTAAAAGTTCAAACTCAAGTAATATTGAATTTAAGAGGTTTTAAAAATTAAATCACCTACCATTACAGATTACCAGACCCTGGCATCGTGCTCGAACTCGAGCAGAACCACGCGATGCCGCGCCCAGCTCCATCGATCCCCCCTCACCTCGCACCGGCCTTTCCTTTCCCGTCGCTAACGACAACCACCCACAACCCCGACTTCGCGCGTGCGTGAGCAGCTGCCTGCTCCTCCAAATCGATACAACCTCGGCGTTCGATCTCGACTTCTAGCTTTGGAGGAGAACGAGATTAATTATTTTATTTTCGACCGAACGGGTTGAAGAGGGGAAAGCGCGATCGCCTCCTTTCTGACAGTTTTGATTTCGAACACTCTTTTTTTATTAGTGACGGAGGATTTTAATCTTCTTCTTTCAGAATACGAATGGAGAAAGGAGGCACTCGAGATTTAAGTAGAGGACAATGCGTTCCCAGATTTTTTTTCTTCTATTCTGTTCGATTGCGTAAAAAGGAGGAAAAGAAAAGTTAATATAACATGGAAGAGAAAGGTGTACGAGATTTTTGAAAAGATTTGGGCGGCTGGATGTTGATTGGATAATATATATATACAAATAATTTTTTTCAAATATCTCGATTTATGCACCAAAATTTTCGAACTCTCATCGAGGTGTGCCGCTAGGCGTTTATAACGTTATACCCCTATTCCGAATGCAATGGAAAAGGTTTCGAGTCCTAATTCGATCGTATGGAGAAGATAGTTTTTTGGACCCAGTTATTATATTAAATTCGATATATAAATTTCAGCACGTTTATATATCGTACGTTCATACGACAATTTCAATCACTATGAAAATTGAAATCCGATAATAATACACTATTACGGATCTAATGGAACTGGTTTCGTCGAATTCCGAGACTGTGCCTCGGAAGGCTATTTTTAAATGTCAATTTAAACGGTATAAATTTAACACTTCTACTATCTCCAGTATTATCAATATAAATTTTACAAGCCTTTGAAATATTTTTAACAAACTTAAAACCCAAGATTCAACAATTTTCCCAAATTCAATTATTTAAATTCAATAAATAAATCACTCTATAAATAGTGATATTTGAAATTCAAGTCAAAATTACCCTTTTGAATATTTAAAATCAATTAAATATTCCCATTTCAAATATTCAAAATTCCAGGTCGTCACATGAAGGTTCGATTTGCAAATCATATCTTGAAGAAGAAGCTTCATTCTTTTTCTCTCGTTACTTTAGTGACGATGTGAACTTATTGTTTGTAAGCGTTCCTCGTATTAATGAAACCATTGAACAAGATTCTTCTCGAACAATGTTATCTATTTTTAGACAACATAGCCGACCTGTTGGAAAATGTGTGGAAATATGGTTAGACGATAGAGATCACCATGTAGCACACACATATGTTCTTCTAAATTGTGTTGAAGATGAACCATTTGTTAGGTAATAATAAATTCATATATAATTCACTTATACGTACATATTAATTATAAACCATAATACATATTTGCAGTATGTATGAATCACAGCATCCATCTGGCGATCTCAGTAAAGAATTTGTTAAATGGTTTTCGAACTACGTTTATGATCCAAGAAACTGTATCGTTGATGAAGGATTACGACATCTTGCGATCAAACCAAAAAGAAATGTGAAGACTTATCCAATATTCTTCGTCAATGGATTTAAGTTCAACACGAAAGATTACGGTGCTGAAAAATTAACATATAACAGCGGTGTATTTGTCAAAGGTAGTGATGATCTAGATGAGCATATAAAATAATTTTACGGCGTCTTAACACTGGTTCTAGAGTTGACATATTATATAGAACCTGCAAAAAAGTTTTTTTCTTCAAATGCAATTGGTTCAGCCATGTTCCTGGTTCTGGAATCAAGGTGCACAAAGATTATAAGCTTATTGAAATAAAGAATACCTCACATTACTATAAGTATGATCCTTTCGTATTAGCAAAGCAAGCATTACAATTTTATTTTGCTCCGTATCCATCCTTAAAAAGAGATAAAGTGGATTGGTCGGCTGTTTTTAAAACAAAGCCAAGATTTATGTTTGACGGAAATAATATTCCAGACGAAACAGCGTATCAAGCGGATCTTTAACCAAATACAGAAATAATAATAACCGATGACATTGATTTAGGGTCGTTGAATGATGAATCGAATGTTTTATTAGATGCATTTGAAAGTACCGAAGAAAACGAGATAGAGTACGAGACTGAGTCTGAATTAGAAAACGACGAAGACTGAAAATTCTGAATATTTGCATCGCTTGTTGTATAATGTAGTATTCTGAGCTATGTATTAATAATGATGAATAATGATGACTATGTTCTGAGCTATGTACTATTCTGTTTTGAAATTTCTATATATGTATTCATGAGATCTTGTCCCATTTATTATGATTTAGTGGAAGTTTTATGTGATGATTACTGAAACATGCGTTGTACTGATAAATTTATGTCTTTTCATTCTATGATATTATTTGTCTATGGTAGATATGTTTGGCAGGAGACATAACCGGAGATCCAAGCCTTCTCCTTCTCCCGGTACGGGTGCTAGTGGCACGACACCGGATTTACGCCCACTTGTGGAGGTAGTTCCAAAAAGCATAGGGTAAGTATCAAATTTATTTGAAGTATATTTTTTAAAATTTATTAAATATCTACATCAAAATTTATACAGGGGCTTTGAGGTGGAGCCTTCAGATTTCATTTTACAAGTATCCAGGAAGGCGTTTATGAGTCGGATGTCAGGCTGTTGGCCTCATTGGGATGACATCCCACCCCATATTAAGAATGCTATATTGGCTGATGTACTGGTAAGTATAAGTTTATATTTCAGTTGAAAATTAATATAATGTACATAATTCAAACTAATTTCAATATGCAGGCCGCCGTACGTGTAGATCCAAAGGATATGGATGTTTTTACTAATCACTGGAATAAGAGGATGAGAAAAAATTATAGGGACACTCTGTCTAAGGCTAAAAATGTAGGAAAAAAACCCAATTAGATGGCCGCTGATGTGTGGGCTGAGTATCTCCGGCTCTGGGAAACTCCTGAAGTAAAAGTAAGTTATATACTTTTGCATTGTTATTATAATTTTATTAAATTTCGTATGTTAGTTGCAGTAATTTAGTTAATCGTGTATCTAAATCTGTAGAAATTATCTGCCTGGAACCATGCAAATAGGAATAAAAATCTTGCTTTGCACCATGGCGGCTCCAAATCCTTCCAAGAACATAGGAGAGAGTTGGTAAATTTATAAATTGTGTTTATAAATATCTATAATGTTGTTTAATCATATTTGTAACATTGTTTATTCATATGTATATATTTTCAGACGGCGAGGTACAATCGCGAGCCTACAATGGCTGAGGTGTTCACGGCCACGCATGCTGTTGAGCAGACAGATGGGAAAGGTAACGTTTCATATGAGTGGACGGACGATAAATCTAGATCTGTAATAGTAAGCATGCTTATCTATAATGACAATGTTTCATATTTCTTTATTTCACAGTTCATAAACTTTAAATTGAATATTTATCGTGTCAAAGTATTGTTCGTAATCGCAGGAGAGATATAAAGCAGAGCGGACACGAGTACTGCAGTCCACTGGATGGGCAGAGTTAACGTTTGAAGAGTCAAACTGTATATGGGATGCTATTATTGATCCGTCTTTGTGAAATAGGCGGTACAGTTACAAAAATCAGGAGGTAAACTTCTTCGTTTACTAATATATAAATTTACACATGCAAATGAATATAAACTTAAGTGAAAAAAATATAAATTGAATAAGAAACCTGAATAATTGAAATAAATAAATTGCAACCAGTGTGTAACATTTAATTATAAATATTAGCCGTTTAATTAATCAACATTTTTGTTCATGCTGGTTATAATGTTCATAAATTATAACTAGATATCAACTATTTTATGTGCGATAATGTCCCAGATGCCTTATAGGAGATTTCAAGCCGAGGAGGAGATAGCTCATCTGAAAAAACAGCTGGAGGAGATCAACGATTGGAGGAATAGCGCATTGGCGCACCAGCTAGATGAGCATATTGCAGCATACTTGGCACAACATGGAACGATGCCTGGAGAGGATGGATCGGGAGATGACGATGAGTAGGTATGCTTGTGTTTCTATCAGATTTTCATCATCTTGGTTTGCAGTTATGTGACATTTGTGTATATATTTGATACTTGATCGTTGGTTGTGGTGTTTGATGGATTTGGAATGTGACATTTGGACGTTTTGATTGATAGATAGTATTTGTATCTATGGTTAAGTTGTTTGATGGATTTGAAATGTTTTGTTTGATTTGTATGATATATTTATATGGTGGTGATGAAATGTTTATGTAAATTTATATGTTGCGTTATATATATATATATATATATATATATATATATATATATATATAATTATTTGTGATATGTGTGAGATTATATAAAGAATGGAGTGGTGTTAGTTGTAAAATTGAATGTATATGTGTTGGAAAGAGATATGAAATTGATTGTGTGGTTGGATGGATCGAAGAGCGGAATTAGATATGAAAATGGTTCCAGATTAGCAACGGCTCATGACGGCCTTTTGGCCCAGACTTGCGACAGCTAGCGACGGCCTGTTGGTTCTAGGTTAGCGACGGTTAGCGTCGACTTGAGGCGGCAGCCCGGTGTTAACTACTTTGCCACATGTTCAGCATGGCGTCGCCAGCCGTCGCTATATTGGTGACGGAGCCGTCGCTTTACTGTGTGGCGGCGGGTTATTTAGCGACGGCCATCGACGCCTTTTTCCCGTCTCTAAAGCCGTCTTGTTTTGTAGTGATAGGTTTACCTTATATATACTAGTATGAGACCCATGTTTTACACACGGGAAGAGGATAACACCTTAGTTTCATTGGTTGTTGATTGTGTAGCTATATATCATTTTTCATTTTTAGATTTATAGAACTGAAAGCAGTCTGTAGTAGTCCGGTACATGATATTTCATGTACCATTGGAAATAGAGCTTGGTTAATGTATAAGCAGTTTTAATCAAGGTTCCAGATTCCGTCCGGCACACTGGAACTCCGGCCATCTTGGTTCGGTTCCGGTGGTAAGCGGAACGGAATCAGTCGAATAACTCGTTCCGTTATTTAGGGTTATTTTTTTTTACACAAAGGTTTAAAAAAACAAAACCAAAACAAAAAAACAGATAACTTATTATTTCAATTCACCAATTACAAGCGTTGGATAATCAAATCTCGTCTATAAAACTCTTAATAACATTGAAGCAAACCGCAAAAACATATTTACTTGATTTGAAGAAGATTATGAGCAGCCACGAAGACGATTGAAGGGGTTTTCGTGCTAGCGTTGAACTGAAGGATCGATGATGGTGACGGGACCTAAGATTCGCGGAAGACGATGCGCTGTGTAAGTTTTTTTCTTCTTTTTTCGTGTTGAAGTGAATACGTGAGAGAGAAAGGGGCAGATGAGATAAAAAAATGTATTAGTTAATGGGCCCTGTACAAACTAAGAACTAATAATGCTATGAACTAATAATTACTTAATGGGCCAGGTCAACTTGTAGGTGGATAAATATTTATTTAATGGGTAAACATGTATTGCTTAATAAGCTAAGAACAAATATTTGGAGGATAAAATACCGGAATCCGCAAACCGGATTTAAAGCGGAATTTGCGGAATTTCCGAAACGGAACCGAAATTTTAAATTTCTCCGATGACTGGAACGGAAACGGAAAACGAAAAGTTGAACATTGGTTTTAATATGCCTGAACGTTTGAGTTTAGCAAATAATGGTTAAAAACGATTAAGCAATTAACATTGGTAATATGGCATCATAAATAGATGTCAGAACTTGTGAATCCAGATATAAGATACTGAAGCAGCTAAAGTTAAAAAGTTTCATTCATTGTTTGGGTGAGTAAAAGTACAGAGGCAAGACAAATGGTCGGAAAAATGTTTTCAGAGTAAATGAATTGCAATGAATATATAATCCTAGCAGCTTTGTACACTGCTTTTTGAGTATGGGTAGTAGTGGAAGGATAGTAAATGTATATTGATTCACATACAGCAAAAAAAACCTAAAACACAGATCGAAAGGAAGTACACAGGAAAAGAAAGGTAACATAAAGGTGGCATTTATACATGGGAGGATGGAAAATTTCATCAGTGCGCCCAAAACTAATTACACTTCTTTCTTGCACCTTTTGTCATTTCTTTTGGTTGTGGTTATCTCTAAGTTACTAACATTTACATATATTAAGTAACATTTATTATATCCTCCTACCAAAGCAACTACCCACAGTTGGCACATCCACAACTTGGTTGTCTGAAATTGCATGGTGTGAACATTCTACATATAAAAAATTAATTTAAGAAAAAAAAAATTGTTCATAATGTTGTATTGATATGAAAATATTCGCTAAACAACAACTTAAGCACGCAAAGGTTGTCCATTTATTATAACTATAGATACTTATAGGTTGTGCCTGCAGTCTGCACAAATTCATTGAAAAACATTGCAAAAAGATTAAATTTCTTTACCAATAACTGGGAGTCCTGATTGTGGATGAAGGATGACAAACCTCCTGACATTAAAGCAGCTACATGTTTGGGGTACTCACAATTTGAAATCTATATTTTATTATGCAATTGTTGACTTCAGAAAAATGATAAATTAGATTGGTTTATAAATTAGGTTAGTCCCAGATCATCCAAGACATATCTTTTCTTAGTGTATATAAGATAGTAGATGAAGTAGCAATCAAAATGATGTTGATAAATGTAGCATGCCTCTAACTTGAATGACATGTAGAAATGGATTGATGTATTTTTTCAACTTATATATGCAAAGGGCATTTTCGGAATTTCAAAAAAAACACCGAGTAAACCAATGAAATGGATTCTCTTTATTAGTACTGTACACATATACCTATGTACGTATATATAGTATGATGTTCAAATTAAATATAATATAAAACCAATCAAAACAAATATAATTTTAAACCACAAAATATTCATCATCTCAAACTAACATTAATCATATTTAATGTAATAAAATTACTCGTGATAACTCATGTTCATAGGTTCTATTAAAGAAGTTAGCTGATACGTCTCTTCAATATGACAAGTCTCAAGCTGGAACCAAGGCGGTCGTTGTAGCTGAACTAGAAGAGGTAACAAACCAAAGTTTAATGGAAGGAGAATGGATTGGAAGAATAAGAATAATAAAAGCAATGTGGTTTGCCACTCTTGCGGCGAGAAGAGGCACCATCCAAACCAGTGCAGGATTGTAAAAGTCAAACGGAAGTGCTATGAATGTCAGCACATTGAACATACAACAAAGAAAGACTATCCAAAGCTCAAGGAAGGACAAGCGATCAAAGCATATGCACCTGATGCGAGTCCAAGTTTTAGCCAACCTTCACAAAAGGAGAAGTGAATGAACACAGTGTTATAATTTCCGCTCGTAAAAGCTCAATAATCGAAAACAATCGAAATCAAAATAAAAAAGGAAAATCAAGTTCGTATTAGTTACTTAAGCCATCGTCGCTACAGCTAAACGTTTTTTAAGGCAATTACCCTCAAGATGTTAGTTTTTATTATAAGAAATTGAATGAATGCCAAACAATAAAAACCAACATGAAAGCAAATAAATAAACTTTTGCTCAAACAGAAATGCACATGGCAAAATTTCCGTTCAAAGCCAAAAGTCATCAAAAAAGTGAACATGGACCGTTGAAAAGGCAAATGGAATTCATTCAGCAATATAACATGCAATTTCAAACACATGATCAAACTCATGTTTCACAAGTCACCAGACACCAAATTAATCATTCTTAAGTTTCAGGAATTTCTTTATAACACCCATCATCTCACTTCCAGGAAACCTACCAAGACAACCTTTGGCCGCTGCAATCTCATTAAACTCAAAGACTTCATCTCCACAACAAGCTTTAACCTCGCTTACCGTTTCCAGGAACTCTAAATCTTCACTTAAATCCTCTCCAGATTTTACAGAAGGGAGTGGAAAAGTCTCAAGTGAAGTTTCCATAACTGTGCTTTCTCCTACTGCATTCACAAAATCTTTTAGTTTACATAGAGCAAATGGAACTGGTTCGAAACTATGGTCTCCATACTCTACTGGAGTTGAATGATCTCCAGTCACGCATATGTAGTATTGGAAGTTTCCGGATTGTTCTGTTTGCCAGAGTAGTTTTGCTAGTTGGCCTATAGCTTTGTCTACTGCTTCTAGGCCTCGAACTTTTAACATGCTTGCTTTGTCGTGGCCTGCATCATCTATTGCCTACAACAGTATAAGGCTTTTAACATCATTGAGTAAAGCCAATTTTCTTGCAACAAGAATTATAAAATATGAAACTATGAAGTAAATAAAATACAATATAGTACTAAATGTATGGATGTAAAACAAAACAGCAGAAAAAATGTTTTTAAAGAACTATGTATTGATATTAAGAATATAATATTAAATGAATCTTAAAAAGAGGAAAAAGTAAAATAAAAATTTGGCATGCCCTAGATACAAACCCGTAAACTAATTTATATACCAATTCTTTGTTGATTTTGTAAGGACGAACTTGTAGCATTATTTATATACAAGGGGCATTATGAAATATTTTGCAGTCGGAAAGAAAAAAATAATACAATTATTTTGTTGAGATGAGACGTTACCATAAACATCTACTGCATAGAATTTGAAATTGACATAAATTACTTTCCTGTTGCTGAGCTTTAGAGGCTATTTGGCAACAACTTTGAAGAAAGTAGTATATAAGTTACTTTAGTAGTGAAGTATTTGGCAATAATATACCCTTTTTACTTAAAATAACAAAAAAGTTAATATCATAATAAGAAAAGCTTGCTTCGGCTTATTTCAACTTTTACAATTAAACTTTGTCAAAGCTTGGACTTATTTCAACTTTACTAATTTTTGTCAAAACTTCTACTTATTTATCCAAATTCCCAACATCCTACTTTTTATCATTCAGTTAAAATTACTTGAAAATTACAAATCAAAATTACACTGAGGTTGTTGTTAACAAAACTATTCCCAAACAAGCTCTTAGTTCAACGATTTTGAAGGAGTCTGTTTCAGATTCTCATATTACTACCATTTCTTGCTAAGCGTACTTATTTTAAAGACAAAAGTTTAATGCATAAGAATAACAATATTTTTTTGATGATAAAAATGGTGCTTTATTCAAGCATGACACTCATTTCAAGATTTCGAGGGTTCGAACTCATGACCTCTAGGACCTCAGCCTAGAGCGTCATACTACTAAGAACAACAATATTCAATTATTTTTCCATAAAGAAAGTCTGTTTAATGAGAAAATTAATTCAGAACCTCATATCTCTACAATATTCTTCCTAAAGGAACTTATTTTAACATAACCTTAGTGTCATGAAATTGTAATATTCAATTTTCTTGCTAAAGTAGAGCCCGCTGAAATTGACGCAAAATCAACTCCCGTTGGCGTCAATTAACATTGTTATAGATAAATAAAAACAAATTAGAAACTCATTTGACTACAATATCCTTGTTGAAGAGATTTATTTAGGGGTTTTTAGGGTCAGGGAAAAAGTTGAAGAAAATTTTAGCAGGGACAAGAAGTTTGCTTTTTAGGCTAAAAGACAATTTTTAGTGTAAATCACAAAATGATGGTTGTAACTACCATTTTCTGTTTATACTAAAAAATGTCATTCAGACTAAAAAGCAAACTTGTTGTCCTTGAGAATAAATTTTTTTGCAACTTCTTCCATGTGCCTATTTTCCTGATTTATTATTATTTATTCCTTTATTTTAACAACATAAGCTTAGCATCACAAAAATAGCAATATTCAATTTTTTGCTATAAAGGAGCCTGGTTAATCAGACAAACCAATTTAGAGTCTCCCTTAATTACAGTATCCTTGCTGAAGAGACCATTTTAATAACATAAGCTTAGCATCGCAAAAGTAACAACATTTAATTTCTTGCTAAAGGAATCTAGTTAAATAAACAAACCAATGTAAATCTCATATTACTACAATTTTCTTGCTCAATGAACTTATTTCAACAACATAAGCTTGGTGTCAAAAAAGTAACAATATTTAGTCTTAGTGTCGTAAAAATAACAACATTTGATTCTTTTGCTAAACTTTGATTAACCAAAAAATTAATTCAGAACCTCACATCACTACAACTTTTTTGCAAGATCAGCGTAGTATCATTTAAGTAATAGTATCCAATTATTATTTTCTTGGCAGTTAACTAAACAGCTACCAGTAATAAAAAAAACAAATCAGAATCTGAAATTACTACAAATTTCATGGTAAGGGGACTTGTTGGCATTCAGTTACATCAAAAGACGATGCACTATATTTCATGCGATATAAACACGGTATTGTAAACTATCATTCAAGTATATGAGATTTGCTTGGCCTAGGATCAGAGTTCCATAAAAGGTTATGTTATTTTGCATCGCTGAAACTAATGGCGCATTAAATACCAAAAATTTCCTTCTAACAATAACAAGAATAAGAATAATAATAATCTCAAGAAAATTGTTAAGCCAGTAACCAAGGCATTACCTTGATGTGGAAAAATCCAAAATCATATCCAGTGGATTTTCCAGGTTTAGGCTCATCCTCTCCAGGTAAGAAAATACATGGACATTGTTCTAATGGAGCAGATAGAGCCTTAGCAATAGCCATAGCTTTAGAAGTTAGAAGTGTTCTGTAATCCCCAGTTGCTCCAGGTGCTTCAAGTATATCTATATTTAAGGACATACCAAGTCCAGCAATAATTTTGGTTGGAGCTACCATGCATGGAGATAAACCATGCATCTCCTCAAACGAAGGTACCTGCGCTTGCAGAAATCATGTGTTTAGGAAGAACTATTTTAATGACGAGAGAACATTTTAGCATGCTAAGTGGAAATAAGTGAAAGCTCTGGCTATAACTCGATATTCTTTATTTATTCAAGGTTTACACGTAGTACTACTTTTGAGTAACATATCATTACAAATTTACAGTCCATACTAGCGACTTAAGTTTTGAAGTGAGTTTTTTATATAGCAACAATCAAGAATTGAATTGCATATTCGTTCATGTGCAAGTAATCATAATGGAGTTGAAGATAAAGCATTATTCATAAAGCATGCTCTAATGGAGTTTATGTAACTTACATTTTCTTTTGTAAACCTTAATTCTAATAAATCGAATGGTGTTAGCTTTGGACGCCGTAGATTACTTTCCTAGAGAGCTAGGTTATATTTTAAGGCTAAATATTTGACTAACATGTTGACAAAAACTTATGAATTATTTCATTACCTTCCATTTTCAAAACGAATATGGATACGAAAAGCATACACGAGTACGTATACGATGGTATCCGCATCCAAAAAATATCAGTCCGGATTTTATCAAGATAACAGTGTATATTATGTGTATTTTAGTAAAACGGATTGTGTTGTTTTATTATGTTTGAGGCGTTGTTAAACATTATTTTTATTGTAATATTACTTATTTCTTGCATGTTGGAAAAAAATGGCATTGAATGGTTCTATCCACTGAGTCATATTTGTTTACCTATTTGTTGAATCTATCAATTGTTATCGAATAGCCTATAATCCGATATTTGCGCCTCCACGGGTACGAATATCAAAGATCCTAAGATGATATCAGATACAGATATAGCTCTATTCATATCCGAAAGTATTCGTTGACATGCTACTTGATATCTTTGGGCTCTTAAGCAGCAAAATATTGTCACAGAGGGTTTTATTAACCTAAACTTGTAAGATCTTATACTGATTAACTGCCTTAAAAAAAACACAAAAATTCAAAACTGAAGCATTAGAAGTATTTGATTAAAGCGGTATTTGAAGTATAATCACATGCAGGTGTTACTTTTTTGTTATATCTATTTTTCATGTCAAATCATTCCAGTGTTTGTCTAGGCTTTCATTTTGACTTTTTTTGAAGAGTTCATGTTTTGTGAAGCTAGGATTACTGTAACCTATAAATCATAATCTCTTGAAAACCCATGAAATAGCATTTGATAGAAATATTTGCAAACCAATTAGGTTGATAAAACTGACCTCAATACGAATACCACAGCCTCGTAAGAGTACAACATTTGCTACATTCTTTCCTTCGATTGTTCTCTTTGCATTTATAGGATGAGACACTAATATTTTTGAAATTTCTTTAGATAATTCATTGACAATGGCTGCAGTATGTTTTGCTTCTTCTGAATCATCTAAAGCTTTGGCTTTAAGAAGCGGTCGGTTGTCTTTTAATGGGTCTGTCCCAGAAATATTGCCACTCAATTTTGGTCCTTTCACAACTACTCCACATCTGTGTTCAGTGGCATATCTACACACAAAAAATGAGAATATGCCTTTCAATTTCATGGCTGACACTGACTGTTTGATCAATGTGCATGAAAAGACTTGTAGCTGCACCATGAAATACAGTTAATATATTGTTAAATTCCTTTGCTTCCAATAAATATTTAAGCTGCACTATACTGTTTCACCTTATTGCTTGCATGTATTTTACAATTTAACGGTAGCAAATAACAGCCTGCATTTAAAAGTTAAAACTATAATTATTACACATGAGAACTTTTAAATCACCTTGTCTAATCTCCGACACATAATAACTAGCTGGAGCAACAGAAAAGGCAGGTTTTTTTTTTACTTTCTTTGTTTGGGGTTTTTGTGTGTGCGTGTGCGGGGGGGGGGGGGGGGGGGGGGGATTCACAACATCCCCTCCTTTTGTAATTTATAAAAACTGTGTGTTGTATGACTCGGAGATTATATAATAAAAATTAAAGAAAGACACGACAATGCTATGCATCAAGTTCTTCAGAGTTTTTATATATGTATTTATTTATTTTTTGTGACACAAAGGACAGGGAGACAGATGTGAGCCTGACAATAACATGCATTCGTTAAATTAAATGGATTTGTACTGTTAGCGAATTCGAACTCCCGAACACTTGTCTTTAAACTCTACTTGCACTAGCACTACCACTAGACTACCCTTTGGAAGATGTGTGTGTCTGGCGAAAATAACTTACTTGACCCTCACGGAATATTCAGGATACGATGGAAGTTTCATTCCATCTAATGCTGCACAAAGAATTGGGCCTTCTTTCTCAAAATGCCGGTCAGCCCTTCTGCTTATTACAATCCCAGTGCTCTCATCTAAGGTAGCAAAATTTGACTGGCAACGCACAAAAAACAAAAACAAAAACAAAACAAAAACAAAACAAAACAAAAAACAAAACAAAAAAGATGCATCAAAATGGTTATTTGCAATGGATAAAAAATCAAGAAATGTTACTTATTATGTAAGAATTTAAAGGCACTTTGACCAACAACTAAAGCTTAGGCACAGTTTCATATTTTCTTAAGCTTATTTCTGCGTAAACGGCCTAAAAAATGTTTATAGAAGGACATGGGATCTTTCTGTACAGCATTACATAATCTGTCAAGGGTTTGCCTGTTTTATGCACTTTAAAGAGTGTCCAAGGATGAATAAAATAATTTGAGATCTATTGCAAATTGATTTATTTTCATTTATAACTATTAATAAACAGACAAAACTTTCAATGCTTATTGAATTTTTAATCATTATATTATATAAACACTTGACAATAAGTTTACCATTCTGATTGTAAACAAACACATTTAAAACTGATTAGCGTTCAAAGTTTGTACAAATGCAATCTAACTTTTGCACATGTACAACATAACCAAAGTATATATTACCTTAAATGCAATATCTCCTGGAGACATAGCCAATCCAGCTCCCATCGACTCGAACGCACCTCTTCCTCTATAATAAACTCTCGGGTCATAACCCAACAAAGACAAATGAGCAGTATCACTTCCACACGCCAATCCAGCTTCCACTGGATCCATTAACCCATTAACTCCACTAGAAGCAATCATGTCTAAATTCGGGGTTTTAGCTACTTGTAATGTGGTTTTGTGTTGCAATCTCGGAAGTGATACATCTCCTATTCCATCCACCAATATAAACGAAACTCGCCTTTTTACATCCTTGGAATTTTCCATAAATTATTTAGTTTAAGTAAGAGTTTTATAAGTTAATGCAACCCTGCAAACACAGAAGCAATATGTCAAATTTACAATTATTTTGAGCATGTCTAGCTTGAGTAGATAATATCAGCGTCAGTTGCATATCGGTTAAGAACCGACATGTGATACTTAAAAATACTAGGACGATATCAAACATGCTATAATATCGATGTCGGCCACATATCAGTCGAGTACTGATATATAATATTCGAACATATCGGGATTTCTTACTATCAACATAAACGCTTTTCAGAAAAATGAGCTTTATCTCAAAACCGTGCAGCATAGAATGAAAACATTATATAATAAACTTGATTAGGGCAATAAAACAAACACTTTTGATGCATATAGTTATTTGTGGAGAACTAGAAAACCGAGTCATGGAAGTATAAGAAAATTAACATTTTTCTACAAGATTTGTGCATTTCGCTCAATGATGAATACCCAAATAAAAAACTACTCAAAATCTCATTTGACTCTCAGTGATTGCTGAACTATGTTAACGAGCAAAATGAAAATTAACAAATAATGGTGAAAATCAATGCGCTTATCAAGCAGAGTGAGTTACCTCAAACCGTTCTCCGATTTCTTACGAAGTTTCCACCCGAAATTCTGATGCCTTTAGTACAAGTAAGATGAAGAAAATTATACTCCACTTAGATTGCTTACTTTTGACGGATGGCCGCCACGTGCGCGAAGTGATTCTCCTTCCAAATGCTTTGAGTGAAGAAGAAGAATGGGCTAAATTCGGTAGCCCAATTATTTCTCTCTCACCCAAGGTCATGCTGCAACAACTAATCTAATACCCACAAATGAAGCTTTTACAATTACCAAAATATCCCTGTGGTAAAACAATGAGGATTAAAACAGTTAAAATGTTGTTTAGTAGCCCACGTTTTTAGTAAAATACCCATGCATGTTTTTTCAATTTTGCTACTATACCCCAACTGTGGTTTGTCATTTCACGCGAGCTGATGTGGAATTCTGCAGCAAACTATTTTAGTCGTAAAATATAAACTGCCCCGTTAATTTCCTCCGTCGGAGTAATATTCGCACGTATTGACTTACTAAATTTCGATCATGTCAGCATCTCCCATGTTTTTTATTACTGAGACCATTCCTGCTCCCTTTATTCTCATTCTCATTTACACGTCACCCATTTTAATACGTACAACCACTTCTCAATTAAACGCGTCCTTTTAATCCTAAATTCAGAATTGAAATCCTAATTTAAATTCTTTTTTGTATTTTGACAAGAGTATTAGCATGTATCAGATCTGCAATAAGCGTAAGGCCTAGAAGAGGTGGAGGATGTGGATCACATCTTGTCGTGGCATGGTGGACTTCTAAGTTTGGGATAGTTACTGCATAAGTTAAGATCCTTCTGGGAAAAGAGATACTTCAACGACTTATGGTCGGTGTACAACTCAAATCTCTTGCATAAAAGATATTGCCTCCACATCTTCAGGGTAAAAACAATCATTGCAGGCTTTTAGTCATGAGTTGGTTGATTCATCTCATTAGGTTTGAGTTGCTTGCTAGCATAAGCCACAACTCTCTACTTCTGCATCAAAACTGTTCCAAGTCCAAAACCACATGCATTCGAATAAATTGTGAATGGCCTAGAACTATGAGGAATAATAAGAATAGATGTAGAAGTAAGCAACATCTTCAACTCAAAAAAAGCATGCTCACACTTAGTTCCCAAACAAAGGGTTTCCCTTTCTCAGTTAATTATGTCAATAGTGTGGCCATCTTTGAAAAGTCTCGAATGAACTTCTGGCAATACCCAACCAATCCAAGGAAGCTACGGATCTCTGTAACTGTCCTAGGTACCACCCAATCTTGAATTGCCACCACCTTACTAGGGTCCACTGAGATCCCCTGTCCTGATATGATATAACCTAAGAAACGAACCTCCTTTCCTCAAAAGTGGCACTTTGTAAACTTAGCCCTCAACCGATGTCGTCTCAAAACCTCTAAAACAATCTGTAGATGTAATCGGTGCTCCTCCTCATCACGAGAATAAATACAAATGTCATCCCCGAACACCACTATAAATTTATTCAGTGGATCCCCAAAAACATGATTCATGAGATCAACAAAATAAGCAGGTGCATTGGTTAGCCCCAACGGCTAACCAACCACTTAAAGGATCCATCTGGAGTCCTAAATGATATCTCCTCAATACTATCGAAAGCAACCCTGAGTTGGTGGGTACCTGTGGCTAGTCCAACTGAGAAAATATATGTTCACCTCCAAGCTGATCAAACAAATCATCAATACGTGGTATAGAATACTTATTCCTCTTAGCTAGCTTGTTCAATTCTCTATAATCAACACATAGCCTTAAAGATCCATCGACCTTAGTAGCAAAGACCACGGGCTCTCCTTACTCAAAAATTCTTCGACGAATAAAATCTCTCCGTAATAAATCAGCCACCTGAGCCTCAAGCTTGTGGCGTTTCCTAGGCGTTATCTGCCTAATATGTAACACAAAAGCCCTCGCATCCCTCACTAAGTCAATACATAACTCTATCTCGCAGTGTGGGGGCAAACCGGTAACCTTACCAAAGACATTAACAAATCTACTAACAATAGGAACATGGACTAACTTCTCATAAGAAACATCTAGTGAATACAAGTAGCTAACCATAGAAGTGGTCTCGGACTTGCACAATATGTCAAGCCAATTCCCATCGCTATCCCTCAAGAGAACCACCATTCCATCACAATTAAGCATAAATCCATGTCTTAACATCTAGTCCATGCCCAATATCACATCATATCCAAAAAATCCAAGTATAAAAGCATCAAAAGAAAACCAAAGATCCTGATATGTAAATAGAACCTCCCGATAGATCGTAGAAAGAGAGGCCGATCCCCCAACGGGATTTGACACCATGAGGGGATCATATATAATATCTAGCTTAATATGTAATCTATCAACTAAGGAGCTAGAAATAAAGTATGTGAAGCCCCCGTATTGAAAAGAACCCATATTGGTAGGTCATGAATAAATATCACACCTTCCAACACAATGCTCTTTCCCTTCTGCTAAGCTGTAGGCTTATTGGAACTCAAAATAGCTCCAATAGCATAAACCTTCACTACTTGTCCGTCTTGAGGAGCCGACGGACACCTCGATCTAATATGACTTAACAAATGGCAACCGAAGCACTTCTTCACAACATTTTTGTTTTTTAATTCTGCTCCACATGGCCTTCAAAAATGGCAATAATTTAATATCTAAATGAATCGCATAATTATTTACACATATAAGATATATGAATTATTATCTTTCATACCACAACGCTTATAAGAAGCCCCTTCCTTCCCAGGCCCATTCTAGTTGGGCTTCACCATGAGACCTTTCTTCTTTGGGATGAACTTCTTTTTACCTTCTACTTTTACCACCTCTTTTGGAGATACTCACGTACTCTCATGTGAAAGAGCCATCTCCATAAGACTTTCATAAGTGGATCCCATCATGGTATGAGTATGAGCCAAATCTCTAAGTGGTAGACTGAGTTTTCTAGCAACTTCTCTACCTTCTTTATGGGAGTGTTAATCAAGTTAGCCCCACACTTAGCCAAAATGTTGAACCTGCTAATATTCTCCCTATTGGTCATGTCTTCCTGCTGTAAGTGAATGAAGCGCTCCAATTATATGCCTCTCTCGACTATAGAAATAAACTAAGCATTAAAACGATGCCTGAAATCAACCTGAGTCATAATTTTATCATCCACCTCCACGATCATAATTTCCCACCAAGCTATGGCCTCTCTCACAAGATGCTGGGTAGTAACCCTCCTCATAAGAATATCATCAAAGCCCATGTTGGTGAAAACCCTCTCTGCCATGTATATCCAAGCTTATGTCTCTACAAACGTCTCATTGCCCAGATAGGCTTCCCACCGAGTCTAAGAAAATATTTGCACAACTTTGGGAAATCCAAAGCTGGCGGAGCTGGTAATACTAGTGCCTCGGGGGTAACACCTTCCATGCCAACCACAGGTGCTGGAGCATCCCTCGCGGTGGCTAAGAACTCTCTGAACCAATCGGGTATATCTGCCTGCCTAGCTGCTGGTGCTCGTGTACCTCGGCCGCTCATAATGCTTAGCCTGAAATGAAGATACTTTAGTAACTTACAATAGGAGTAAACTGAAGTACAGAAAGTTTGAGATGTAAACAATATTATTCTAATAACAAAATGCAAGTACATTCTCTCATGTTCCCATTTATATCACCTTAAACACTTAGCTTGGTCATAAGTGTAGAACCTAGGCTTTGATACCAAATGTAACAACCCACTCTATGGAAACCCACAAAGTTCCACAAAGACATGATGTAAAGAGTTAATTTAAAGTTTTATTATTAAGCTAAATTAGTTTAAATACGGTGTAATGATACTATGTCACAGGAATGACAATGTATAATATGCAAAGATACATAACAAGAACATGATATACATATATAAGACAGTAATGTGGAAGCAACTGATAGCATCAGAGTACACCGACTTTGTACTTATGGAGTACCAAATACAACATTTGAATAATACATGTCCCATACATATAAATACAGGTCTATCATGTACTACAAAATATATATCTAAGTGTATAACAAAATATCGTCATCCTACTCTGATCCAAAATAGTGCGATCCTAAGCTATCCCTTAAAAGCTACCCATCTCTCAGCCTATTCAATCGAGTAACCAAGAGTTGTCATAGAATAAACAAAGACAAAATGCAAGTCAGGCATAAAGCCTGGTGTGAGAGGAAATAATCTCAAAATACTGTATATGAAATCAATATATATACATAAGTGAATATAGTAAAGAGGAGGGTATATTACTAATCATATACCTCTACCTATTCTTCACCTATAATCAGCGAGTCAGCACAACTAATATAATGTGTCTGGCACGTAATAAAATACTATGGTAGTTGTCATAGATATCATAATATAAGTCAATAACACAACGATATGTATTAAATAGTGTGTATGATTATCCCCATCATTGCTGATGAGTGCAGTCTGTAGTGGACATCCATCGTGATCCAATGACATCTATCGAGGGTTTAAAATAAATAGAGGTAGTACTTGGTAGTACCTTAGATGCCGAGCCACATCCTAAAAGATGGGTCACGTGTAGATCTCACTGTACCCCCTCAAAAGAGCTTAAGTCATATATGATCTGCTCTATTTACTTGAAACCTACGTGGATCTCACTGAAACCTCTGAGACAAGCTTTGGTGATGTATGACCCACCTGTAGATGATTTTCATCATCTCCCCCTTTGTAGTCATCATGTATTTCTAATAAAATTCACATCTGTTCCAACAAAAGAGGACGACGGACGTGTCCCATATAATACTCCATTGGAAACCATAAAAGAACACTGAAGTCGTATATCATCACATAGTGCAAGTAAGTAGCCTGAATGAATATGATATAACAACATCATCTCATCATCAGAACACCATGTAGAGGTACCTCAACATCGTCACGAAGTATCCTCGAAGTCACTCGGATGAAAGGAGAATCGGTCCGAAGCAAAATGCTCTAAATTTAGGCTGAACCCACCTGAATCACCAACCGGTGGACTAGTTGGCACCAACTGGTCCACTAATTGGTGACCGAACTGGGCAATTCAAGCCCAGTTCGAAGAAACTTCCAGCTCCGGTTCATGCATAGTCTCTATGCCACCTCCTCTAGCGAGTCACCTACTTTCCTCGCCACGTCGCCTTGTCCTCATGGTCGAGGATCGATTCATTTACTCTAGTACCCGACTCGATTTGTTAACGTACTCCATTATAGTTTATGTCACCATGATTCCATCTTCGTTCATTTAGCTATCGAATCGCGACTACGCAATTTCAGCAACTCGACTACACCTTACAACATCGTGCTAAGTGTGTACGAACACATCAAAATGCACCATACACACATGCACACTTATAAATATATGTTTAAAGTCCATTCCTTATGTTTTCTTCAAAATATTTAGTTTTCCAAACCACTTTATATTTTGATTTCAACTTTTATGACCCATCTTATATATATATATATATATATGTATGTATGTATGTATGTATGTATGTATGTATGTATGTATCTGTGTGTGTGTATAATTACTCACTTTTACCTATTTATTTCATTAATTAATTATGAAATCATTTTTATTGAATAAATCTATTACATTCAACAATCAATCAACAAGCAATTTAGAATATCAAACAAGCAATAATAATTTCTACCATCCAACAATCAAATACTACACTAATTAAATAATCTATCCACCATTTTCAAATAATTTATTTATTATCTATTTAATTTATATTCAAATACCCAAATTCAAATCTTTTTAGTAAAAATTCATAATTTCAACAAATCACGTTATAAAATTCCCAAATAAGTTTTATAAAGTCATATCTTCATTTATTCATCATTTCATAACTTTCAGTTTATTTATTTCATTATTTAATAGCAATTTGAGCGCTAAGTGCTCAATGTTTTTCTTAAATCACTAACATCAATCTCCGAGTTGATTATTTTAATGTACATTCAAGTTTGGTATACTCATACAAGTCCAATGAAGCTACATGCAATGTCTCAACCAATTCTAACTTCATTCAACAAATTACAAAATCCAAACAAATAGTATTAAATACCATAATAAATATAAGAGCATTCCCACTCACCTTGCTAAGAAGAGGAAATAAGAAAATCAAGGGTAATCTAACTTTTGCTTCTCTTGAAAAATTGGATGAAGCTTTTTTCTTCAAATCAAGCTCCAAGATGGATTGGGTTGACACTCCTTTCTCTAATTAGAATTATAGTGATTTTTATTTTATTTTAGGAATTTTATTATAGCTTGTAGAGATGGACTTAGAGTTAGTTATGCTTTAGGTGAGAATGAGTTCGAGAGTGTTTTGAAAATGAACGGTAAATGAAAGTAGGTAAAAAGAGAGAGGAGGGAAAGTAAATATAAAGTCCCAAAATTCAGCTAAGTATAACTTTCCTTTTTTCTATAAAAATACTATTCGCCACTTAAAATTCCAGACTCGAAACATATTGAAGCTTATACTCATCCAAATTCGAGACGTCCTTCCAGACTCAATAGGACTATCCGCATGTCCTAGTTCCAACGTTTGTAAAAGTTTTTTCGCCATCCCATTAATAAACAATTTTAATTAAATAAAATTTCCAATTAAATCCTCGGTACTCAAATGCTCGGGTTTTTATAGTATTCGAATAAAATCAAGTCCATTTGTGTTGAATTAATGTATGTAGTGTTTTAATATTTTTAAATTGATTTGGTTAAAAATAAAGTGGGAAGGAAATTTTTTAAGAAATATATTTTAAATTTATGGAATTTAAATTATCTTTGGAAATTGAGATTTTAGCATCAATTTTTAAATAGAAATAAAGTTTTATGTTTAAAGCAATATAGTATATAAATTATTTTTGAAGATATTAAGTTGTTTGGTTTAAATTAAAGAGAAGTGAAATAAATTTATAAATAAATCTATGGATAGATATTTATTTTCTTATTATTCAAAAAATATAAAGGAACATTCTTTTATAATGAGGATTTAAAATTTATTTCCCAAAACGATGAGAATATTTTTATGGTATTTGAATAAATGAGAAGTTTTGAATAATAATATTTTGGGGAAAATAATAAATTTTGAATGTAATTTAATGTTTGGTAAATATTATTAAACGAAATTATTTCGAAAGAAATAAAATTTTAAATTTGATATTATAATGAATCCCCAATATGATAAATCTTATTATTGTTATTGTAACAACCCGGGATTTCGCAATTATTTTATTATCGTCTTTTGACGATTAAAATTGTTGTCAAATGGATATTGGAATTTTATTGGGTTAAAATTCTTTGAAAAAATTGGTTAAGTGTTGTTTTGGTCCTTAAGAAAAATCTTGGCCATGGTTCCTTTTTATATTGGGCCGTTATAATTATCAAATGGCAAACCCGCCCCTCTCTTCGTTTCTTTGGCAAACCCGATCCCCGCTTTCGTTTTTCTCATTTCGAAACCCTACACCATAATAAACGAAAGGAAAAGAAAAATGGCAGCCGCGTTTATTCTCGTTCGTCCCCCTTCCTCAAAAAAAATTAGGGCTTCGTAAATAATATCAAAACCGCGCCTTGTGGATCGATAGATGGATGGTTGCGTGATAGATTCGATCGTTCGTAGTTCCCCTCAATCGATTTCTTCTTTGCTTTGAAAAAAAAGGTGAGTTCTACTCACATCTACTTCTCACTCAAGTGTAATTAGGGTTTGAATTCTTTGGTTTTTGTTTGTATTCAAGTGGTTGAGTTTGTCGATTCATTTTGCTCACTGTTCGAATTATGTTGTTTATTTGAAAATTTATCCGACTTCTTCAAGTTCGTTTTGTTTCTGGTTAACTTTGTAATGTTTTTGAACTCGTGATTTACTTGTTGGCCCCGGTCCATTTGATTTGTTGGTCATTCGATTTGGGTGAATGTTGATGATTTCTTGTTTTCTGATCACCTCGGCACGGTTGTATCTCGTGACTATCACAGTTTGATTTTCATTAACTTCGGTCTTGATTTATGTTCGAACTGTACCATCTGTTCCATGATGATGAATTCAGGCACTTTGTTGTGTTCGTATTTTCGTTGTTGATATGATTTTATTCGACTGTTTCTTGAATTCTGGGATTTGTTCGAACTGAATTGAGTTGGCCATTTCTTTTCGTTCGATGTTGGAAATTGATGTTGCTATGAGAATCTCTTATGTGACTTTGGCTTGTTCGTATTTTGTTGTTGGTATGATTTTATTCGACTGTTTCTTGAATTCTGGGATTTGTTCGAACTTGCAGATTATCATTAGTTTGAAACAGTTACCTGACTTTGGCTAGTTGATAATTTGTGATGATATTTTTGACTTGCTTTAAACTGCTACTTTGATCAGTAGGCAGTCCTCTGGTTAAGCAGTATGCCTCTGGTGAATTTGCTCATTTACATCTGTAGCTTTGACTTGTTTCATCTTGAGTCTTTGTTGTATTTATACATCATGTCGTGTTTGATGTATTCGTGTGTACTGCTGTTGCATATAGCTATGGCCATGTCACACCTATGCTTTTTAAAATCCCTAATGTTTTGACTGTTTGAAATTGGTTTGGAATTGAGGCCGCGTGCTATTGTTTAGTTGTTATTGTTTAGTTCTGTGTAGCCATAGTCAGATAATTTTTGTCTGTCTACACTTGTCATTCTACTAGTATCACTTGAGCATCACTTGACTTGTGCATATGCATCTGTCTTTTGTTTTAGATCGGATGCATCGTGATTTTTGAGTCAGTTAGCACTTTTGTTTTATAATTGCGTGCTACCGGCCTTTATTGCTGTGTTTCCATAACCTGGTACACTCACTCATTTGAGTTTGTATTTTGTTCATTTGAGGACTTCAGGCCTGAACTACTTTGTTCTTGGTTTGGTATGTCACTGCTTTATGTGCCTTGTCCAGGTTGGGCTGTCCAGTTGAGTTCGGCACTTGAGTTGTCGTTGCTTGACCGTTTAGTTTTCTGGTTTTGGTTTCTTTGTTGGTTGATTTTTGAAATTGTAAAATGTATGTCTTCATATACAAACCAATGTGTTTCAATTGTTCACTGAACTGTGTATCACTTGGGGTTGTAGTTTCATCGTTGCACTCATGTGTACATCACTCGTTGCTGTTGCGTATGTTTGCTTCTCCGACCTATTGCAATGTAACTTTCATGAGTTTATTTTTGAAGCTTGCACTGCCAAGTTTCACTGTCTGGTTGATGATGCCATTGGGGTATTACCGTATCTATAGACTTTTGTGAGATCTTTGCCCTTGTTAGTTTGCATTGCATTAATGCATTTGGATTTGTTTTTGAATTCACTTGAGTTAAATCCGTTAGTTTGGGTTTGACCTCGTGTTCATTTGTAAATTTTCAATGTGTACATACGTGCACATTGTCCATGTCTGTTTGCTTTGACCATTGAGGCTGTGGCATTGAGTTTTGAATTTTCATTTGAATTTGGTTTGTTGACCTTTTGTGTGTTTCAGGTTGTAGTGGCGAGGCAGTATACGCATGCGTATACTGCAACCCTACCAGAGTTGATGTTTTAAGTTGATTATTTTGTTGTTATCTAATTATCTTCTATATAATTAGATTATGAGTTCCTAATTATTTATTTAATAATTAGATTTTGTTGTTAATTGTCGTTTAGGCAATTCTGATGTTTTCAAGATTATCTTCATTGATATTCTTTTCACTTATCTTTGTTGATGATTTAAATCTGCTGATTCGTTGTTTAACACTATTTAGTGTTATATTTGCCGTTATCCGATTCTCTTATCGAAGAGTTGGATATACGCGATTTCTGTGGCTGTCGTCTATTTGATATTGATTATTATTGCTTCTGTGCATTAATAACTAAGTTTGAATTAGACTGACCCGTGTATTATTTTCTTTTGAATGTAATACTCGGGTCAGACCCGAGTTATTTCAGGTTGTAGATTTCCTGCTTTGAGTTGTTGTTTGGGCTATGAAGACTTTTTATATATCTTCTGAAGTAGTCTTCGTCATTTTGTAGTAGTCGTGTCATTGTATAGGATGATATGTATTCATGTATATTAGTTGATAATGTACTTGTATATATAACTTTCAGAGTCGACAGTTGTAGTTGTATCATATGTATTGTGTCAACTGTATTGTAACTGACATCAGTTATTATATATATAAGACTTTTTGTTTAATCTGTGTTCCGCATTTATATTATCTGCGTTATTATTATATTAATTGTCCTAAACTATTATGAACCGTCGTAGTTCGTTTTATACTAGAATTGGGTATGTCGATGGGAGTAAATAAATAAGAGATGAAAAATTTAAAATATATACCACTCCTATCGAGGTAACCAATACTAGTGTAAGGCCAACTACGGACGGCCGCTCCTATCCAGCCTTATTCTTCGTAATAACAGACAGTATTTCTTTTAATACTCTTTGTTATTGTGTGCATAGAGGTGGGGCGTTATAGTTGGTATCAGAGCTTGGGGGTTTATGGACATAATATAAAACATAACTTAGATGGAACATGTGTTACAACTATTTGTCGATGTTTATTAGTGCTTTGAGTCAAAACTAAAGTTTTGAAATTATGATGAAATTTTTAAATATCTTTATTTAAAAAATAAAAAGAGAGACTGTGTTTTATTGATTAAATAATTTGTATTCTGTTATCAGAGTGCGCAGCGGAAACAGTGAAACTGTCTTCGCTGAATACTGCTGATAATCTTTTTGATTTAAAAATCAAATTATGAAATTGAAATAAATTTCATTTGTTGTTTACATAGCTGTGTTTATTTCGTTTCTTCGAAGATTTCGAATCCGATTTGAGGATTCGAAGCGATTGCAGTTATGTGATTTTTATTGAGATTTTTGCTGGTTTCTTTTATGCTAATCATTATTGATTAGATTTTGCTATTTTGAATTATCTTCATTGAAGATACATTCGAATGACTTTTTGTTCATTTTGTGGTACGTGCAAATTTAAGTTGCACGTTACTGCATTTATTTTACGTTGAACCGATGCTTGGTTATGAAACGTATTTTGTTGCCGTTATTTTTATAACGGGATTTTTACACCAATGCTAAATTTTTGAAGCACGGTGTTTTGTTGGCAATTTTAATGAATGAAAATTCACTGATGTTACATTTTGATGAGATTTTGACGTTTGAGAATTACTGTCGCTTTGACTTCAGTAACCGTCAAATTTTAAAGAGTGGATTTTCAAGCGGTTATTCCGCAATGCTGGTTTTGAGATTCGTTTTACGATGTTTTGAGAAGTGCAATTTCCTTTTCGAAATTGCTACTGATGTTGTTGCTTTAATAACGTAATTGGAAAATTGTTTTAAAATGAAAATTGTTTTATAAAAATTTTAACAGTTTGCGCTTTCAAAAGAATGAGGAAGCGACTTAAACGTTTCAGCAAAATCGAGGACTATGACCCCTTTCTTTTACTGATTCGATTAACTCCGGACTTGTTCAGTTGAGAATGTGAATTGTTATTTTTATAAAATAAATAAAATTGTTTTAAGAAATTTTACAGTTTGCGCTTTCAAAAGAATGAGGAAGCGATTTAAACGTTTCAGCAAAATCGAGGATTATGATCCCTTTCTTTTACTGATTCGCTTAATTCCGGACTTGTCCGTTTGAGAATGTAAAGTGTATTTTTACAAAATACACAATTTTGCACTTTCAAGGAAACGATGAAGAGAACCAAACGATTTAGTAAAACACGTGGTATGGGACATGTACGTTTGCTATTTCGGTTAATTCCGGACTCGTTAATTGAAATATCTGATGTTTTGATGATTTTGATGATTTTGCACTTTCAAGGAAACGATGAAGAGAATTAAACGATTTAGTAAAACTCGTGGTTATGGGACATGTGCGTTTGCTATTTTGGTTAATTCCGGACTCGTTAATTGAATTATTTGATGCTTTCGTGTGCTTTCGAGCCCCTATGATGGACCTTCGGGTCATATGTTGGACCTTCGGGTCATATGATGGACCTTCGAGTCAAATACCAGTACTAGACCTTCGGGTCACTCTGCGGACCTTCGGGTCATTTGTTGGGCGCCAAAATTATGTTGAGTACTTGGTAGGCTTCGGCCATTTGTTGATGTACGTGCGGCGAATTAAAAACTCGCCATCTGATGGGATCGATCTAAGCTTTTATGTTGATTTTCTAGTCTTCTTAATTGATTTCTAGATATTTGTTGTTTCTAATTATCTGCAGGTAATTAGATATCTGATGTTATGAGATTTAATTATCGTATCGGTAATTAAATATTTGTTGATTTGAGATTTGATTATCGTTTTTGATAATCGAATATTTGTTGATTTGAAATTTGATTGTCGTTTTTGATAATCGAATATTTGTTGATTTGAAATTTGATTACCGCTTGTGGTAATTAAATATTTGTTGATTTGAGATTTGGTTATCGTTTTTGATAATCGAATATTTGTTGATTTGAAATTTGATTGTCGTTTCTGATAATCGAATATTTGTTGATTTGAAATTTGATTATCGTTTTTGATAATCGAATATTTGTTGATTTGAGATTTGATTATCGTTTTTGATAATCGAATATTTGTTGATTTGAAATTTGATTGTCGTTTTTGATAATCGAATATTTGTTGATTTGAAATTTGATTACCGCTTGTGGTAATTAAATATTTGTTGATTTGAGATTTGATTATCGTTTCTGATAATCGAATATTTGTTGATTTGAGATTCGATTATCTCTTGTGATAATTGAATATTTGTTGATTTGAAATTTGAGTATCGCTTGTGATAATTGAATATTTTTTGATTTGAGATTTGATTATCGTTTTTGATAATCGAATATTTGTTGAATTGAAATTTGATTATCATCTTTGATAATCGAATATTTATTGATTGAGATTTGATTATCGTATTTGATAATCGAATATTTATTGATTTGAGATTTGATTATCGTTTTTGATAATCGAATATTTGTTGATTTGAAAATTTGATTATCGTTTTTGACAATCGAATATTTGTTGATTTGAGATTTGATTATCGTTTTTGATAATTAAATATTTGTTGATTTGAAATTTGATTACCGTTTGTGGCAATTAAATACTTGTTGATTTGAGATTTGATTATCGTTTTTGATAATTGAATATTTATTGATTTGAGATTTAATTATCGTATTGGTAATTAAATATTTACTGATTTGAGATTTCTGATTATCGTTTTGATAATTAGATATTTGTTGTTTCTGATTATCTGATATTTTCTGGTTATCGTTTTGTTAATTAGATAATTGTGTTTTCTGGTTGTCATTTTCGATAAGTGGATATTTGATAATTTTGCTGATTAGGAAATTCTCTAAGTCTCTAATTGATTCTAGAGTATGCTGATTTTATTGATATGAGATTTTCTAGTCTCTAATTGAGTCTAGATTATGTTGATTTTATTGAATTGCAATTTCTATCTATTTATGTTGATATTTAGAGTTTGCTGATTATGAAGTTCGTGTTTTCTAGTTATTTGTTGGATAACTAGATATTTGCAGTTTTGCGAGTTGTGATTTGTATATCCTAATTATCCTTGTTGATAATTATATTTTGTTGTTCTCTAATTATCGTATCGGTAATTAGATATTGCTGTTTTGTGATTTCAATATTTCTGATTATCTAATTGGTAATTGAATGTTGCTGATAATTGCATTTATGCAGTTCTGTTGTTTTCTGATTATCTATTTGATAATTAGACTTTGTTGAGAATTTGTGAATCCCTTTTATAAAGATAAAAGATTTCTTTGGTGTTTGTGTTCTTGACTTTTATTTTTCTAGCTTAACCAGTTTATGTTAGAAAGATAATTGTTATTGACACCTTTAATTATGAAAATTGCGGGGACACAATTTTTATAAGGAGGGGAGTCTGTAACAACCCGGGATTTCGCAATTATTTTATTATCGTCTTTTGACGATTAAAATTGCTGTCAAATGGATATTGGAATTTTATTGGGTTAAAATTCTTTGAAAAAATTGGTTAAGTGTTGTTTTGGTCCTTAAGAAAAATCTTGGCCATGGTTCCTTTTTATGTTGGGCCGTTATAATTATCAAATGGCAAACCCGCCCCTCTCTTCGTTTCTTTTGGCAAACCCGATCCCCGCTTTCATTTTTCTCATTTCGAAACCCTACACCATAATAAACAAAAGGAAAAGAAAAATGGCAGCCGCGTTTATTCTCGTTCGTCCCCCTTCCTCAAAAAAAATTAGGGCTTCGTAAATATTATCAAAACCACGCCTTGTGGATCGATAGATGGATGGTTGCATGATAGATTCGATCGTTCACAGTTCCCCTCAATCGAGTTCTTCTTTGCTTCAAAAAAAAAGGTGAGTTCTACTCACATCTACTTCTCACTCAAGTGTAATTAAGGTTTGAATTCTTTGGTTTTTGTTTGTATTCAAGTGGTTGAGTTTGTCGATTCATTTTGCTCCGTTCGAATTATGTTGTTTATTTGAAAATTTATCTAACTTCTTCAAGTTCGTTTTGTTTCTGGTTAACTTTGTACTGTTTTCGAACTCGTGATTTACTTGTTGGCCCCGGTCCATTTGATTTGTTGGTCATTCGATTTGGGTGAATGTTGATGATTTCTTGTTTTCTGATCACCTCGGCACGGTTGTATCTCGTGACTATCACAGTTTGATTTTCATTGACTTCGGTCTTGATTTATGTTCGAACTGTACCATCTGTTCCATGATGATGAATTCAGGCACTTTGTTGTGTTCGTATTTTCGTTGTTGATATGATTTTATTCGACTGTTTCTTGAATTCTGGGATTTGTTCGAACTGAATTGAGTTGGCCATTTCTTTTCGTTCGATGTTGGAAATTGATATTGCTATGAGAATCTCTTATGTGACTTTGGCTTGTTCGTATTTTGTTGTTGGTATGATTTTATTCGACTGTTTCTTGAATTCTGGGATTTGTTCGAACTTGCAGATTATCATTAGTTTGAAACAGTTACCTGACTTTGGCTAGTTGATAATTTGTGATGATATTTTTGACTTGCTTTAAACTGCTACTTTGATCAGTAGGCAGTCCTCTGGTTAAGCAGTATGCCTCTGGTGAATTTGCTCATTTACATCCGTAGCTTTGACTTGTTTCATCTTGAGTCTTTGTTGTATTTATACATCATGTCGTGTTTGATGTATTCGTGTGTACTGCTGTTGCATATAGCTATGGCCATGTCACACCTATGCTTTTTAAAATCCCTAATGTTTTGACTGTTGGAAATTGGTTTGGAATTGAGGCCGTGTGCTATTGTTTAGTTGTTATTGTTTAGTTCCGTGTAGCCATGGTCAGACAATTTTTGTCTGTCTACACTTGTCATTCTACTAGTATCACTTGAGCATCACTTGACTTGTGCATATGCGTCTGTCTTTTGTTTCAGATCGGATGCATCGTGATTTTTGAGTCAGTTAGCACTTTTGTTTTATAATTGCGTGCTACCGGCCTTTATTGCTGTGTTGCCATAACCTGGTACACTCACTCATTTGAGTTTGTATTTTGTTCATTTGAGGACTTCAGGCTGAACTACTTTGTTCTTGGTTTGGTATGTCACTGCTTTATGTGCCTTGTCCAGGTTGGGCTGTCCAGTTGAGTTCGGCACTTGAGTTGTCGTTGCTTGACCGTTTAGTTTTCTGGTTTTGGTTTCTTTGTTGGTTGATTTTTGAAATTGTAAAATGTATGTCTTCATATACAAACCAATGTGTTTCAATTGTTCACTGAACTGTGTATCACTTGGGGTTGTAGTTTCATCGTTGCACTCATGTGTACATCACTCGTTGCTGTTGCGTATGTTTGCTTCTCCGACTTGTTGCAATGTAACTTTCATGAGTTTATTTTTGAAGCTTGCACTGCCAAGTTTCACTGTCTGGTTGATGATGCCATTGGGGTATTACCGTATCTATAGACTTTTGTGAGATCTTTGCCCTTGTTAGTTTGCATTGCATTAATGCATTTGGATTTGTTTTCGAATTCACTTGAGTTGAATTCGTTAGTTTGGGTTTGATCTCGTGTTTGTTTGTAAATTTTCAATGTGTACATACGTGCACATTGTCCATGTCTGTCTGCTTTGACCATTGAGGTCGTGGCATTGAGTTTTGAATTTTCATTTGAATTTGGTTTGTTGACCTTTTTTGTGTTTCAGGTTGTAGTGGCGAGGCAGTATACGCGTGCGTATACTGCAGCCCTACCAGAGTTGATGTTTTAAGTTGATTATTTTGGTGTTGTCTAATTATCTTCTAGATAATTAGATTATAAGTTCCTAATTATTTATTTAATAATTAGATTTTGTTGTTAATTGCCGTTTAGGCAATTCTGATGTTTTCAAGATTATCTTCATTGATATTTTTTTCACTTATCTTTGTTGATGATTTAAATCTGCTGATTCGTTGTTTAACACTATTTAGTGTTATATTTGCCGTTATCCGATTCTCTTATCAAAGAGTTGGATATACGCGATTTCTGTGGCTGTCGTCTATTTGATATTGATTATTATTGCTTCTGTGCATTAATAACTGGGTTTGAATTAGACTGACCCGTGTATTATTTTCTTTTGAATGTAATACTCGGGTCAGACCCGAGTTATTTCAGGTTGTAGATTTCCTGCTTTGAGTTGCTGTTTGGGCTATGAAGACTTTTTATATATCTTCTGAAGTAGTCTTCGTCATTTTGTAGTAGTCTTGTCATTGTATAGGATGATATGTATTCATGTATATTAGTTGATAATGTACTTGTATATATAACTTCCAGAGTCGACAGTTGTAGTTGTATCATATGTATTGTGTCAACTGTATTGTAACTGACATCAGTTATTATATATATGAGACTTTTTGTTTAATCTGTGTTCCGCATTTATATTATGTGTTATTATTATATTAATTGTTCTAAACTATTATGAACCGTCGTAATTCGTTTTATACTAGAATTGGGTATGTCGATGGGAGTAAATAAATAAGAGATGAAAAATTTAAAATATATACCACTCCTATCGAGGTAGCCAATACTAGTGTAAGGCCAACTACGGACGGCTGCTCCTATCCAGCCTTATTCTTCGTAATAACAGACAGTATTTCTTTTAATATTCTTTGTTATTGTGAGCATAAAGGTGGGGCTTTACAGTTATTTTTAGAGTGTGGAAAGAGAATTTCAAATTGTTAAATTCTTCTTAAAAGGTGGTTTAATGGATTTGGAAGGGAAAAAATAATTTAAATATTGGATTTAAATTGAAAATCATATTGAAAAAAAAGAATATATTATTTTTCTTGAGAGAAATATGTGATCCTCTAAAGTAGAGGAGAGAATACATGTACGTATACACACACAGATATATATATTATATATATATATATCACCAAAAGTAAAGGAGCTGCCAACAAGCCTGGCAAGTAGCATAAAATACTCCATACAAAAAGAAAAAAAATAATACTCTCACAATAGCCTATGAAACTAAAGACTCGCCCTAAATAAACAACTCTAACAAGAAACTAAAGCCTAAAACGTCTCCAAGAAAAAAACATCCTATTACAACAACTCCTATAACCTCAACCACAATGACCATACCTGAAAAAACCTCCAAATAACATACCGCAGCTGCTCAAGTCACATACAGTCACCAAAACAACAATCACCCTACTAATTCTTAAACCACCAAAATAACTCCCCCCATATAGCCATCAGCCCTCATGCATAAGTCGAAGAAGCTTTAAGTTTCAATCGAGGACTTCTTCTAATGCTTGCCGTTGACATACTCCTAATTCTTTTACCAGCTTTAGGTGTATGAGTAGAATCGCAAGCATGAATAGTAGATGGCAAAGTTCTTCTTAGAGATGCAAGGCAACAGTACAAAATAAATATAAAACCCCCAGTATTATAAAAAACAGATCTATCAATGAATTCGCTGTCATTAACAGTAGATATTCTAGGTGCACGTTGAAAAACATTCACTGCCGCAATATCTCCTTCTGAGATATCAATGCCATCACCAAAATATAAAAAAAAAATCTTACTTTGACCTCATTGTACACAGGAACAATTGGATAAACGTCATTAACAACCGCTAGATTCAAGAAATCATTAAACACTAGCAGTTTAATCACCCCTACAATAGATTGAAAAACTACAATAACAGAATTACACAACCTCCTCACCACCACCTCATCTAAAACCCCAACATCACCACAAGACGAGCACCATAGAACACCAAACAGTTAGAGTGGACATCAAAAATCATGTGTGTGCCATCTCCAACCAAAGGAACCACAGAATATGTCAACATATTCACGGCCATTACGTTAAGATCCCCAACCACTCCACCTAAACGAACACCATAATTATCCAAACAGTTTGAGATACTATCACTTAAAGCATCAATAATCCTATGTATATCCTCACAAACTTCATTAGATCCACAGTGTACAATAACTGCTGCCATATTGTCAGATATACCATTCCAAACAACAAATACAAGAGGAATTTGAGAATCACAAATAGCGGCAGGCAAAGCACTTGCACAGGCAATATGCATATCACCCACCACTACATGCCAAAGACCTGCCATCTTACTAACATCCACTTCCACCCTAACTCTATTCAAGCAGCTAGTTAAAACACCATTGTCTTTGGTACATGTGAAATCCATACACATATTTGAAAACAACGCATTCTTGCAATAATCCATGACACTGTGAACCATATCCCCATTCAAGCAAGCCTTTTCATCCACAGTTTCATGGTCTGGTACAACAATTGATGCAACTTCTTTCAAATCAGCAAGAGCCAACAAAATTCTCCACCATTGGAATCTTAAAAATTGAATTCACCTGTTCTTTCAACTTTGAACTGTTTTTAACATTTATAAAATCAAAATACTCTACCTCAAGCAAACCATCTTCAATGACAACCATATTGTCTCCCGATTCCATCAAAACAGGTAAATAAGATGACTGCCTATTCTTATCCAAATTCAATACTGAGGGGTCAAAGAGCATACAGTCAAAAAACAAGTCCTTTGAAGCCTCATCAAACATTAAATCACCTCTTGAAAGATCAAAGAAAATTTCTGGAATCAAACTAATATCAGCAAATTCAACCAGCATAGACTTACTAAGATCTGAACATCTTAAACCACCATCATTTATACCATTAACCTTATCTGAGACACCAAATTTATTCATATAGTTCATACTTATATTCATTGAATTAATGGCATCAAAGTGTAAAAACAATTCTTCCCAGAACTTAATACCCTCACTTCTTTGAATCCATAAATGATCTAAAAGAATTCTTTTCAATTGCATAATCTTTAAAACAAACTGAAATCCGTGTTCAAGAATACTGAACTGCTCAAAACAAAATTTTTGCTCACCTGAAACCCGCAAGCAATGATCACTTTTATGCCCAATTTTCCAACACTTGAATAGCGTAATGGCTCCCTACAATCTCTGGCAAAGTGCGAATCACCCCCCCCCCCCCCCCCCCCGCCCCGCATCTGAAACAAATGAATCTCCTTCTTGATGGGTCAATCCATTTCTTGATAATCGACTTAGAAGAAACGGTTTGAGGAGCATCTCTGGCAACTTGAGCAAAAGAACGGCATTGTTGCTTGTTGAAATTAGGGTTGGATAATGAGAAATAAGGGGGAATAATAGAATGTCTCTGGAAATTAGAATTTGAGTAAGCTTGAGGAACAGAGATGGTTGCCATTAACGATAGAATTGTAAAAATAATAAAAAAATATAAATAATATATTATAAATTTGATGTTTAAAGGGATTCTTGATTTATAAACTCCATTATTGGTACTTTAAAAGCATTAAAGAGGAATTTCAAAGTGTATAAATTATTTTCAAAGGAGTTTAGAGGATTTGAAATTGAAAGAAGATTTGAAATATTGATTTCATTGAAATTAAATAAGAGGTTTTAAAAGTAAAGATTTTGGTAAATATATATATATATATATATATATATATATATGTATATATATATATATATATATATGTATGTATATATGTATGTATGTATGTATGTATATATGTATGTATGTATGTATTTTAGGAATATATATAATTATCTTTACATTATTTTATATGTAATGAAAATATAATAAGTTTATGTTATGATATGAATGGGGCATGCATCGATAGGAGGTGCGTGTTATTGTTGTGGGAATGGTTGAATTCCATTGTGCTTAGATTATTATTGAATCTCTTTTTTTATTGCTTATGTATGTTATGTTTTATGCTATATGAGATATAACACATCATGTAATGATCCTATGTGGATTCTTTCCTTTATATTCTTTATATTTCATGTTCATTTAAATATAAAATGTTAAGTAAACCTTGGTAACATTAGGTTAAACGACTATTAAGTGGGTTACTGTCATAAATATGAACATGTAAATTGTATAAATAAAATTTGATCAAAGCGATGTGAGATAGCGAATGGGCTAAATATCCATTCTAGCCAGACCAACTATGGGATAGTGCCCCGAGTCATAAAACTTGGCTCCATTTTCACAGGTCTAACGTTTCGTTGTACTGGCAAAACAAGTGAGGATATGTAAATATGATGTGATTGACTTATAGTGAGGGTTGCTAATAAGGACCGATGAGGTATTTAGTGCAGCAAATAGATCGCCTGAGGGAACCCATAATTCTAGATTGAGGGGGATATCGCATCCCAAGGGCATCTCTTGGTGTCGACTCAGCTTCTAGTAGAGAGAAAATGACTAGAGTGTGCAAGTTAATTATACATATATACATATCGATAAAACTTAAAAGGATGTGCTTAATAATAAATGTGACAATAAATAATTATTAGGAGTGAACTATAGTTGAGTAGATTTGCGATCGTGAGTCATAATATTATAGAGACATGACACGGGTGTTATGACATTGTGTGCTTGAGAAGTGGTATGGGCAGTTAGCGAGTGTGTGAAAGTTACCCATATTTATTTACACATGTTATTGTATTATTGTATTGTGCACTAGTATACTCACAGCTACTTTTTACCTGACCCATAGTGTGTTTTTTGTTTAACAACCTCGAGTCAGACTAAGGTTATTTTGATAGGATGTGTTACTATGGTTTTTATTTCTTTTAGGGCTTAAGTTGGTTGGAGCATAGGACGATTGTAATGCTAATTGTTATAAACTTAGTGGTATTGATATATGGTGATATTATGTATGCAGTTTGATGTACTTGTATGGATGATGTTGTTTATCATTATGGAGAGACACAATCTGTATTATTTTATGATATATGTTAGATATTATACGTTTCACTGGGTTCTAAGGCTATGTGTTCTATGTTAATATTATGTAATGTTCTACCAAAGAAAACTCGTGTGCTTATTGCTTTATGCTGATATCGAATACGTATATTTGATGTATTATATGAGGTAAGAATACATATTAGGGTTAGCCTAAGTGAATATTCACGTGTGGTCATCCAATATTGCCTCATTCTATGTATTATCTGATAGTATTATTATGTAATACTTGTGAGAAAATGCGGATTACAGATCTTAAGACTAGAATAACACTAGAGGGGGGTGAATAGTGTTTTATGTATTTTTTTAAAATCTTTTTGAATTTTGTTCAATTTAAACACCAACAAATGCAATTCACAAACACAGATATAATCACAGAATCAGACACAGATGCAAATACTAAATAAAAGCAGTAAAGGAAAGAACACACCAGAATTTTATACTGGTTCGGAGTTACCCTACATCCAGTCCCGTACAATCGTATGGATTTCTTATCAAAATAATCTCCCAGATTACACCCTCGGTTTCAAGGCTACGAGGTACACCCTCCTTTATTCGAGTCCAGGGCAACTCTCTTAATTTAACCAGGCTACAAGATCACCTAATTGATTTCCGGGGCTACAATCACACCCAATTGATTTCAAGGCTCAACCGCACCTTTTACTCAATAGTTTGATTTACAAAAGATTCTATAACTCTGAATAGCACTGAGATCTTATGGAGAGAGTGGCAGAGAATCAAACAAGAGATAATCAAGTTTGATTCACTTAGATTTTTGGCAGAGTATAGTTTAGGATTCTTTAGAATAAATGTGGAAGATGAAGAGGAGAGAAAATAAAATGAAATCTGGTAAAAATTCATTTAGAACTTACCGGTATTTATAGTAGAGCAACAACCATATCTATTCGTGAAAGGATACGACGAATAGACACTTCTTTTGCAAATTGAAATTTGAAAATAACGGACACCATGTCGACATGGTGGGTTGAGGGATGTCGACATGCTCAAGGAAAAATTGATGTTTTGATTTTCTTATTAAAATTAGTTTCTATAATTTTTCAAAATAATTTCTAAACTTTGTAAATATATTTGAATATAGTTTAAACATATAAAAGAGTTTAGAAAATAATTTTTAATATATATAATCTTAATTTATAAAGTGATTTAAAATCTGAGTATATAAATATTTTAAAGCTAAATATTTAAAACAAGAGATGGTTTAAAAACAAGGACAATTTTGAAATCAAAATATTAAAAATGATAAAGATAGTTTTGAGGCTAAAATATTTCAAACAAGAGAGATGTCTTTCGAAAAGAAAGTTTTGAAAACATTTAAAAAAAACAAGAGTTATATTTTTGAAAAACATTTTTTATAAAATTAGTGGATATCAAAATAGGACCACTATATGTTCCACTAGATATTGTCGTGGGTTCCATCCCTTTAATAGGCTTGAAGTGGATTCTATTCCACGAATAAATTTCTAATAAAGATGTAAGTGCTTTCAAGAAGTTTTAACATAATTCAAGACTAACTACATTATCTTGTACTGTTTGAAATCTTGAACTCTTGATAACTTGATTTCTTGATACTCATGAGTCTTCAATCTTGATATCTTCGATCTTTAAATTCATTAGTCTTGTATCTCTATACTGTACAGTCTTCATTCTTGATACCTGCATGTTTATATTCTACATATACATATATATCTAGACCATAACGTTAGTATTCATATTTTATAACAAGTCCTAAGGTTGTTGTCATCAAAACCTTCATCTCAAGGACTAACAATCTCCCCCTTTTTGATGATGACAACCTATGTTTATAAAATATACTTCACCTTCACTATAACTCCCCCTAAAACTAATAACTCTCCCTTAATCTAAGCCTAACTACTCTATTTTATAATTCTCCCCCTTTGTCATCAACAAAACCATCCTAAAACCATAAAACTATAAAACTCCCCCTTAAACTAATACTAGAACAAAGTATAGTAAATGGAATGTGAAAGACATTAACATAGTTATATTATAATTATTCAATACATAAATATGTATAAGTATATTTCGGACAATCCAATCAACACACACATCAAATCAAATCATGTCGAACAAGTCAAACAAATCAATCAAGTCAAACAAGCCAATCCAATCAAACAAGTCAATCAAAACATACCAAACAAATCAAAAACTAATAACCCTATACTATAAGACAATAATATAAACTCCCCCTAAATAAAATACACTTGTTATGTGTATATGTATGCAATATGTAGTTTGTAATGCAGTATGAAATGTATGACATATGCAATGTAGCATGAGATGATATGCAGAATGAAGTGCAACTTATGATGCAAATGATTATGATATTTCATGCATTGTAATTTATGATGTAATATGCAATGAAATGTGATATGAAATAGGATGCATAATGATATGTAATACGAAATAAAATGATAACGAAGTAAAAACAATAATATGCAGAATGATATGATGATATATATACTATTGTAAGAGATATTCAGATTATAAGATAAACATGAGTGATAAGTAATATCTAATTGACAAGCATATATGTATGTATGTATGTATGTATGTATGTATACATATATCGAACTATTTATTATAAATCACTACAACCAAACAAAGGTTATACACACCAATTACTAGACTTAGGTTAAGGAAACTAATGAATGGGACTGAAAGAGTAGTAAAGACAAGAGTTTAAAGGTAATAAATGATATTAAAACTATAACATATTCATGAAAGGTAGTAATCAAACTCAATATCAAAATCAAATTGCTAAGAAATATGGATTTAAACTATATATATGATCAATATTGTTTTTAAAAATTAATACCCTCCTTATTTAATTTCTTTAAAATAATTTTTTTAACTTAATTGTTTTTTTTAAGAATCCAAACTTCCATGTTTATAAAATACTTAACTTACTAATTAAAACCTATATATTAAATTATTATTAATTAAAATATTTAGAAACATGTTTAAACACCTTTTAAATTTAAAAAAATATCATAATGAAATATTAAATAAAATAACTAAGATTGAAAAACTAAAATAAACATGTGTTATATTAAGTCCTCTTACATTAAAAAATTTAGGTAATTATTAAAAAATATTTAAACATGAAATTAATTTTAAAATATTCTAATATAAGTTAGAAAATAACTCTAAAAGGAATAGAGAAAATACTTAATTTAAATATCATTTTTACATAGTTTAAAGTTTCAAATAGAAAAGGCAGCATTTACAGAATGCTATAAAAAGTTTTTGCAGTAAAATATATCCAAAACATTATTAAAACAGAAACTGCAGCATTTAACAAATGCTGTGAAAAGGTTCTGAAACACTACAGCGTTTCATAGCATAGTAATGCTATAAAAACGAATTTGCAGTGCTTAAAAAACATTAACAGAAGCAAAGACAGCATTTCAGAAATGCTATCTAAAGTTCTGGGCCTGTTTTTAACATGATTTTGCACTAATTTTACGACTAGATTTTGACATGTAAATAATTGATTTTTGACCCAATTTTTTTATAGTAGTTAATATAATTAAAGTAAATAAAAAACATAAAGAAAAACAATGAAAAAACATGTGTAAAGACACTTGGCATTATGCATGTAAAAATGCTTTTATTAAAGAACAAGTGTAATGACACGTGTCATTTTGCATGTATGTCACTATCTATTTATATGACAAGTGTCATGTGATGTGGCGCAATCTTATTAAATGAAGAAATCTATAAATAGAGCCTTATTCTAACATTCTAAATTCATTCTATTAATTTCTTAAAGACATAAAATTAGTATCATAAAAGAAATAAAGTACGAGAAGTAAAAACAACATTAGAAAGGTTGAAATCACGAATGAAGGTATGCTTTTCTACTTAGTATAGTTGTAATAAATTAGTAGTAAGATTTTATTTGAAAGGAAACACATTTTAAAAGACTTTAAAAAAATTTAGACTGGTATATCGATATGTATACCATGGTGTGTCGATATATGGACCAAAATATCAAAACTTATTAAAGAGATAAATTTCTATACCTAACTAAATGCATAAAAATATATTCCTAAATGCAACAATAAAGAAATAATAGTAAAGCATACCACTTTTTGCACTCCTCTATCTTTAACTTTGTTGTTCTTCCATTATCGTGAACCATACATTTATATCTTTCAGAATTTGACGACGAGATCTGTTCTTTTGCGACGTGCTTGTTTTTCTGATCATCGTAGTATATTCATTTGCTGAATTTGAAGACCGTTTGAGAAAGATACAGATGATTTAGTAGATTGACCAACTTGGCGTCAAAACTTTGAATTTGAATTTTGAATGAATGAATGCTTCAACCACTATAAATAGGCCCAACAGTCACCACTTTTCATAAAACTTTCTCTTCTTCTTCTTCCCGTTTTTCTATTTACTATCAAACTTCTAAAAGGCATATCTCCTTCATTTCTTAACAGAATTGGATGAAACCAGCGGCAAATCGAAGAGGAAAGCAAGGGATACGATCTAGTTATAGTTTGGTGATGAATTTGGATGGTATTATGGTGCAACAGGCCGAACAGTAAGAGAAATGCAGGAAATTTCGTACACAGTTTTCAGTTTTGGATAGCCAACTTCAAACTGTCATATCTCACTCAATTTTGATTGGAATTTGATGACCTACCCATCAAAACGACCGTGAGAACAAGAACTACAATCTGGAAAAAGAGTTGGGACAAAATACTCAAATCCCTGAATGCCATTTAAAGAATACCATTGATAGTTTTGCTTTCCTTTTCTCTTTGTTCAGCTAAACTTCATTTGACCATAACTTGGTCGTTTCTTGACGGATTCACATGAAACCAGTGATATTGTGAAGTAGATAGAGAGAAGTATAGTAACAAATCAAGTTGTAGATCAAAAGTTTTGTATTGATCTGGTACCCATTTCATTGTCGATTGCCATTATATATCCATTTCTTCTTCTTGATCGATGAATGATTACGTGGTATCTTTTAACCAACAGTCATTAGACATAACTCTTCTCCTGCAAAACAACATAACCTTTTAAAGAATCCAATGACTTTTCAAAATAACTAAATATAGTTTTAAACAACAATATCATGATGATTATGTGACATATTCATATGAAAATAGTGTTAATAATTTTATTAAAAAAATTGCCATTTTAAAAAAATTCAAAAATCAGATTATGAGAATTTTGTAAACCAATGCTCTGATCCCAAATGTGAGAAAATGTGGATTACGGATCTTAAGGCTGGAATAACACTAGAGAGGGGTGAATAGTGTTTTATGTATTTTTTTAAATCTTTTTGAATTTTCTTCAATTTAAACACCAACAAATGCAATTCACAAACACAGATATAATCACAGAATCAGACATAGATGCAAATACTAAATAAAAGCGGTAAAGGAAAGAACACGCCAGGATTTTATACTGGTTCGTAGTTACCCTACATCTAGTCCCGTATAATCGTATAGATTTCTTATCAAAATAATCTCCCAGATTACACCCTCGGTTTCAAGGCTACGAGGTACACCCTCCTGTATTCGAGTCCAGGGCAACTCTCTTGATTTAACCAGGCTACAAGATCACTTAATTGATTTCCGGGGCTACAATCACACACAATTGATTTCAAGGCTCAACCGCACCTTTTACTCAATAGTTTGATTTACAAAAGATTCTATAACTCTGAATAGCACTGAGATCTTATGGAGAGAGTGGCAGAGAATCAAACAAGAGATAATCAAGTTTGATTCACTTGGTATTTTGGCAGAGTATAGTTTAGGATTCTTTAGAATAAATGTGGAAGATGAAGAGGAGAGAAAATAAAATGAAATCTGGTAAAAATTCATTTAGAACTTACTGGTATTTATAGTAGAGCAACAACCATATCTATTCGTGAAAGGATACGACGAATAGACACTTCTTTTGAAAATTGAAATTTGAACATAACCGACACCATGTCGACATGGGGGGTTGAGGGATGTCAACATGCTCAAGGAAAAATTGATGTATTGATTTTCTTATTAAAATTGGTTTCTATAATTTGTCAAAATAATTTCTAAACTTTGTAAATATATTTGAATATAGTTTAAACATATAAAAGAGTTTAGAAAATAATTTTTAATATATATAATCTTAATCTATAAAGTGATTTAAAATCTGAGTATATAAATATTTTAAAGCTAAATATCTAAAACAAGAGATGGTTTAAAAACAAGGACAATTTTGAAATCAAAATACTAAAAATGATAAAAATAGTTTTGAGGCTAAAATATTTCAAACAAGAGAGATGTCTTTTCGAAAAGAAAGTTTTGAAAACATTTAAAAAAAACAAGAGTTATATTTTTGAAAAACATTTTTATAAAATTAGTGGATATAAAAATAGGACCACTATATGTTCCACTAGATATTGTCGTGGGTTCCATCCCACTAGGGTTCCATCCCTTTAACAGGCTCGAAGTGGATTCCATTCCACGAATAAATTTCGAATAAAGATGTAAGTGCTTTCAAGAAGTTTTAACATAATTCAAGACTTACTACATTATCTTGTACTGTTTGAAATCTTGAACTCTTGATAACTTGATTTCTTGATACTCATGAGTCTTCAATCTTGATATCTTCGATCTTTAAATTCATCAGTCTTGTATCTCTATACTGTACAGTCTTCATTCTTGATACCTCCATGTTTATATTCTGCATATACATATATATCTAGACCATAACGTTAGTATTCATATTTTATAACAAGTCCTAAGGTTGTTGTCATCAAAACCATCATCTCGAGGACTAACAATACTCTTTGTGGGGTGCTACAAAATGCCCTTTCAAATGGTATCTGTTGCAAATCACTCTCCACTTTTTGATTTTGATCATTCTTAGCCCGCTCTCCATTTTGTCTTACTTTTGGAATAGGTCTTGCTTTAACTTTGGCATCTTCCCACTTCAGGAACTCCCTAGTTAAAGAATATAACCATGTTATTTTATCAAGACCATACCACTAGAATTTGACAAATTGCAAGATCCCTACCGAGCCTTTGAGAGTCAAGGACGGAGGTAGAAGTATAGGCTGCATCACTCTAACCCACTGTCGGTATAAGTGGGACTCTCATTAGAAGTGGAGTGACAAACATTGTTTCCTGTAAGTACCTCCGGAACCATTTGACATGTTTAAATTCGGAGCCTCGGCATTGGCCTTAGCGGTCGGTGCTCGGTTGACACAACTCATAATGACTATTTATAGATGGAACTTATAAGCAATTTTCCTAAAAGATAGTATAGAGAATGAGAAGCAAAAGTGATTGCCTAAATGATCATGCCTAACTATGACAAAAATACAAATAAGCTCTCTCAACTTGTCCCAATTTATAATGATATGTGACTTAAGCTCTGATGCCATATGTAATGACCCACCTCCCGTAACATCCAAAATATGCACACCCTAGAAACCGGAATCCCCATTGTCACAGATGACATTCCGTTAAGGGTAACACACGTAAATAACAACAAATATCATAGAGCATATCTATCAATACTCATTTAATTTTCACAATGAAAGGTTATAAAATATAATATCAACATTGACAAGTAAATGACTAAGTGCATATCATATAAAGAGAAATAAGATTCAACATTATAATACAGTAGTAGACGATACATTAAATCCCATAAGAATACATGTCTCAAAACAATACATGTCTACATGTCAATACACCAAAAATTAGATAGATAATCATAGCAGTAATATAGCTACAACTCTATGAATCGCCTCTAGCTAGCAGAGATCCCTATCTCTATGTCAACCTACTCAAATAACACATAACAAAGAAAACAACAAAGAGAGGGTTGGACGTAAAGTCCAGTGAAAATGAACTATCATCAATCTACATGACTAACAATATGCTAATGTGTCACGAATAATACCAAATGGTAATACCCGAGGTAAAGAACCATAACTCAGCTTTCATTTTCATCTGCATCCAATAAGTTAGCACATTTCTACTATCATGTTATGCTATACGATGTAATCTGTCATATACAAAACAACATGGCACCGGTTGTGACTCAGTGGTCACATACTAGGCTGGTGGGAATGGTTCACCCGATAAGGCCAAAACCCGCCAAGTATAGCTACTAATATAAGACCGGTACTTATGATGTTCTCAATGCATTGTCCACCACCTAAAATCATATCGAACCTTAATCGACTTTAACTTGCCTAATCCCTAACATTAGTCCATCATGAGAACTAATGACAAGTACATCCAAGCACATAACCTTTGCTACAACATAGTTTGAGTTATAGCCTTAGTACCGAGATAGAACATCTACTGTCCCCGGATCGCCAATGCCCAAAGATACAAAAATGAAACAACAATTGCTCATGTTACAAATGGTCTATAATTATCAAATCCCAAGGCCAAAGCTGAGGACAACGGTCGTACTCCATATGCACAATGTTGCAACCCCAATTTCATGATTCAAAATTGAACGTCGATAATGCTACAGTCATCACCAATATTATTTTCAAGTGAAAAAATGAGATGATTTTTTTTGTAACAACCCAAAATTGGGGTAATCCTTTGGTTATTCAGTGTTGTATGCCTCATGATTATGCTGGCAAATTTATTTATTCTCTGGATTCTTCTCCTGTTGATCTTCAGTCGACTCGTGTGGTCAAACTTAATCCCGATGTCTTTGGTGAAGTCACTGATTTACCCCCTAAGTGGGAAATCGATTTCCGCATTGATCTTATTCCTAGAGCTCGACCTGTAGTTCTTCCTCCTAGAAGGATGGCACCCCGTGAGAAGGTTGAGTTAAGGAAACAAATTGAGGACTTGTTCTCCAAGGGTCTGATCAGACCTAGCCACTCTGAATGGGGAGCAGCGGTGGTTTTCGTCACCAAGTCCGATGGTTCTCTCTGGATGTGTGTTGATTATAGGGAGCTGAACAAGCTCACTATGAAAAACAGATATCCAATGCCTCGTATCAATGATATGTTTGATCAGCTTTATGGTGCCACTGTTTTCTCTCAGCTTGATCTTGCCACAGATTTCCACCAGCTCAGAGTTGCTGAGGAAAGTATTCCCAAGACTGCTTTCTGTACTGAGAGTGGTTTCTATGAATGGTTAGTCATGCCTTTCGGTTTGACTAATGCTTCTGCTTTCTTTGTTGATTTGATGAATCGTGTCTTTCGTGATGTGCTTAATAAATTTGTTCTAGTCTTTGTTGATGATATTCTCGTTTTCTCCAAGTCCAAGAAAGAACATGATTCGCATTTGAAATCTGTTCTTGAGACTCTTAGAAATCATCAATTTAAGGCTAAATTTTCTAAATGCCATTTCTGAAAGGATGAAGTCTGATTCCTCGAGCATATTGTTTCTGCTAATGGAGTTTCTGTTGATCCAGTCAAGATCACTGCGATCAAGTAAGCCTTTCTCTCTTCTCTCTTTGCTAATTTATTCTATCTCTTATGTGGTCCTTATTTATCCCTATTCTGTGCAGGATTGGGAAACTCCTAGGACTCCAACTGATATTTGTAGTTTTTTGGGCCTTGCCGGTTATTATCGGAGATTCATTGAGAATTTTGCTCGGATAGCTGCACCTCTCACCGCTTAGACTCGAAAGAATGCTAAGTTTATTTGGAGTGGTGAGTGTAAAGCTGCATTCAGTGAGTTAAAGCACAAGCTTACTTCCGCACCAGTTCTTACCGTTCCAAATGGAAATGAGGGATTAACGATATACACTGATGCTTGTCGTGAAGGTTTGGGAGCTGTTCTGATGCAGGATGGGAAGGTCATTGCTTATGCCAGTCGTTAGTTGAAGACCCATGAAGCCAATTATGCTGCTCATGATTTGGAATTGCTTGTTGCGGTTTTTGCTTTGGAGCTTTAGAGGCATCATCTTTTGGGAACTAAGTTTGAGCTCTTTACAGATCATCAGTCTTTGAGGTATATTTTCACGCAGAAGGATTTGAATTAGAGGCAAGTTAGGTGGTTGGAGTTTCTTGCTTCTTATGACCTCGACATCAACTATACCCCTGGGAAAGCTAATGTTTAGCAGATGCTTTGAGTCGGAAGAAGGCGATGTTGTGTCAGCTTGTTGTCTCTTCTCCTTTGCTGGATCGTATCATGGCTAAGCAGGATGAGGATCGGATGCTTAGGCTTATTAAGGAGAATGTTCGTAGTAGGGTTGGAGGAAGTAGTTTTGATGGTAATGGAGCTCAGATCAATGATAGATGTATTTTAAGGATTAATAATCGGATTTGTGTCCCGAATGTTGATGGATTGAGATAGGAGTTACTTCGGGAAAATCATCGATCCAAACTTTCTATTCATCAGGGAGTGACCAAGATGTATCAGGATATGAAGAAGTTGTATTGGTGAAGAGGTACGAGGCGTGATATCTCCATTTTTGTTATTAGGTGTGCGACTTGTCAGCAAGTCAAGGCCGATCATCAGAAGACACCTGGTTTGTTGCAGCCTCTTGAGATTCCCAATTGGAAATGGGAACAAGTTTCCATGGATTTTATTGATGGATTACCGAGGACTAGGAGGGGTAATGAGAGTATCTGGGTTATTGTGGATAGACTGACCAAGTCTGCTCATTTCATTCCGGTCAAGTCTACCCGTTCTACTTCTAGCTTGCTTGAGATCTACATGAGGGAGATTGTTCGTCTCCATGGTGTCCCTCTCAGTATTGTTTGTGATCGTGACCCTATCTTTACTAGTCAGTTTTGGAAAGCTTTTCAGGATCTTTGGGTACTCATCTGTATCTGAGCACTGCTTACCATCCACAGACCGACGGTCAAATGGAAAGGGTGAATCAGATTCTAGAGGATCTTCTTCATGCTTCTGTGCTTGATTATGGAGGATCTTGGGAAGATCATCTCCATCTTGTCGAATTCACCTACATTAATAGTTATCAGGTATAATCTAATCTTCTATTTAATCTTACCTTAATCTTTTATCTATCTCATTTCTATCTTTGAATTCAGGCCAGTATTAAAATGTCTCTGTTCGCTGCTCTTTACGGACGACCTTGTAGATCTCCATCTTGCTGGATTGAATCCGGTAATCGTTTGGTTCTTGGTTCTGATGTGATTTTGGAGGCTTCTGAGAGGGTCGAGGAGATTAGGAGGAAGTTGAGGGTGGCGTAGGATAGGTAGAAGAAGTATGCTGATCGTCGTAGGAGGAGTTTGGAGTTTGCTGTTGGTGATTTGGTTTTCCTTAAGGTCTCTCCCTTAAGGAATGTTATTCGATTTGGTCGTAGAGGGAAGCTTGCTCCTAGGTTCATTGGTCCTTTCTGCATCTTGGAGAGGATTGGTTCTTTAGCTTATCGTCTGGATTTGCCCGAGAAGTTTTCTGGAGTGCATAATGTATTCCACGTTTCGCATCTTCGTTGCTATTTGCATGATCCATCTCTTATTGTTCAGCCTTCTGTTCTCGATAGTTTGGATATAGAGCCTAATCAGCCTCTGACCTGGCCTGTAGAAGACCATGGCCGAGCCATATGACCATAGGCCGAGCCTAGTTGTGCACCAAAACCTCTTTCTTTTGCCTTGTCCCTTTGCATTCCTTCACTTGTAACTCCAAACCCTTCACATTCTCTAGCATAGCCCTATGTTTGTGAGTCCATATCCAAGCCTTACCACCAATAAAACCTTCATGGCCGAGCCTATAAACATGTATGGCCAAGCAAAAGTTGAGTTGAGATCAAATAATTTTGATTTAAAAGCTTGGTTAAGTCATTTGTCTATTCAAATTTCAAATTTTGTTTCAAGTTATATTTTTTGAATATATATATTTATATTGCTTTGTTTATTTGTTGTATACATGATTAATATCTTGGCTCTCTCTCCACTTGAATCAAAAATCGTGCTGTATCGTGCTTTTTGGATTTATTTGTGTGGTTTGATTTGCTAACTCCAGCTTGAAAAAGTGAGTTATTCACGCTTGACATTCATACTTATAAAATTGTGAAGTGATAACAAGTGAATGTGTAGAATTGTTATATCATGTTATACCTACCTATGATATGAATTATATGATGTAAAAACTCTGTTATAAACCTGTCACATCATCTGTTATTGTTATATTTTGCTATATTGTTTATTTTATTTTGTTCTCACACTGCAAGTTCCCTGTAGAATAGAGTCACTATGGGTTGAAATGATACATACCCGAACGGACTTTAGAATAGGGAAAAATTGTTACGGGCTGAAATGATAGGCCTGAGCGATTTTTATTTATTTCTTTTAACTTGGGATTGCGGGTTTGAAATGATAGAACCCTGATTTTCTTTGTAAATTACGGATTGAAATGATATATTATCCGTATCACTTGACCTAGGTTAGAAAATATTATACAGACCCGTGGTTATTTATATATTTTTCTGGAAAGTTTTAAGTATTTTAAAATGTAAAAATATGATAATTTGATTTAAATTGAATTTAAAATGATTTAATAAAGGGTTAGTGATTTTCTATAAGTTAAAAATGTTAAATAAATAAATGATTAAATTATAATTTGAAATATAACTTAATTTGGAAATTTTTTGATTTGGTTTAAAATGAAAGTTTAAGTAAAGAAAATAAAATGGAAATTAAGTTTTATTTTTGAAATGGTAGTTTAAATTTAAGTGTCGAGTTAATTGTAAAAAAATGCAAAGAATAAGAAAATTGTACACTTGGATTTAAATAAGTAAATTATTGAAAAATTTGGATTTAATTATGAAAATTTTACTTTATAAAAATCATAAGTTAAAGGGTTTTCAAATGAACATTTTGAGTGGAAAAATATGATTTTTATAAGTTAAAATGGTTAAAATCGAAGTTTATTTGTTTCTGAAATTTTTATTATAAATCTAGAAATTGAATTAGTAGCACTTCGGAAATGCTATCATTTCTGAAATTAACTTAAAATATGAAGTAAAAGATACTGCAGCACTTTGTAAGTGCTGTGGTTGATGCAAATGAACTAAAGGCTAAATTAACTAAGGGCTACTGCAGCACTTGGTAAATGCTGTGATTGCAGAAAGAAAATCTAAATCTGAAATTAATTAAAAGAGCTACAAGAGCACTTGATAAGTGCTGCAGTTTGCTGAAATGAGATTTTCGAATGTAATTGAACTACTGCAGCAGTTTTGTAAATGCCGTCTTTTCTGAATTGAACTAGTTTTCGAATGTAATTGAACTACTGCAGTAGTTTATAAATGCTGCCTTTGCTGAATTGAATTGTTTTCAAATGTAACTTAGCGCAGCATTTTCTAAGTGCTGCGAAAGCTGAAATTTCAATGTTTTAAAGTATTTAAGTGAATAAATTAGCTTAGAAAAGGCTAAATTTTTGGGAATTGAATATTTGATTTGTAAGTATAATGAATTTACTTTTAAATGGTTTAAATTATGTATTTGGATTTGAAGTATAAACCAATTTAAAATGTATAACCACGGGTTATAATAACGATTGGTTGTTAAAGAGACCGGGATCGGATATGGACATACTCTTTGTCGATACCGAAAACCACTTTAACAACTGTGTACGTGGTGGAGATTACAGAATGAAGCAGGATGGTGGCGACGATCCTATTGAGGTATATACGTGGACCCGGCTCCCGTGAATTGGCAAAAGGTGGCTAAAACAGGAGCGATTGACGGGCCAATGAGGTAGCACCTCTGATCGGACACACTTCTTCGACACCATTCTATTACTTTTGTGATTGATTGGGTGCACCCCTTGATTTTGGGAGTGTGGCTCGAGGTGGGAGGTAGTGGCTGCTATGCGTTTCCACCAGCCCGGATGCGTAATTGGTATATCTACCCTGGCATTGCCTAGTTGTGCCGTGTCACCTACCATACCGAGCTTTACTGTGATGACCTGCAAATCCGTACCCTTTGAATCGACAATAATCCACACATATCCGACCCGAAAAGCACAGACTGGCGGAAAGTCAAGAGAAAGAAAAGAAGAGATAAGAAGAGAAGAGAAGAAAGAGAGAAGATATGACCAAACAGAAAAATACAGAATCTCACATCGCAGCGGAAAACATATAATATCATATCAATGATCTTTACAAAACAGAAACTGTATATATATACATCAATCAGAGTTCAATAATCAAACAATAGTTATCAGCTTGAAAAGTTATAATAACATGTCCTCACAATTGCTGACAATATACAACAACTAAGCAAAGCAGCGGATAATCAAAACAGATACGTGTATACGAAATGAAGATCTCCAGCTCTCCTGTTGAAGCTCCAAAAGCACCAATATGAACCTGTAAATATACCCGGTCTGACCCGAGCATTGAAAGGGAAGAACGCCCGGATCAGTCTGGTAAACCGGCGTGAGAAACACACTCAACTGAATTTATTAGATTACCAAACTTTTCCTTTATCAAAACAAAAGTATCTCGTAAGACAAGTCCACACATAAACACGAACATGTTTTTACCTTACGATAACTAAAACATCTCATATCAAATCCTCTTATATTATAGTAGTGTCTACTATATACAAATAATATTAATCATAGCCGAAATTGTTACATTGATTAAATTCCAGCATATAGCCCAAAATGGGTAATACAATCAAAATGGCAGGTACGCAACGGAGTTTGGATTTCCATACAAATGGCCAGGTAAAGGGACTACCTTCCAAAGGATACACCTCTAGAGGAATGTACCGAGGGCCACACATGGATCCTCTACCAATACAAGACCGACCCACCTTTATAACTAGATGGTACCGAATATATCATCCTCCGGTCATTACCGACCTTTACCGAGGGCCCTCTAACATACAAACCACCATAATCAGATACACGACATCATAGCGTGTAAAGATATATCTAGAAGAGGATGATCATATCCTACTTAGGAATGACCCACTTAGCCTTGCTGCATCTAACCCTGTTTTGGTCATTTCCAGTTGATGAGGCCAGAGAGGTAACGATTACCTTTCACAATCACATATCACATCACTTTAAATGCCACACGACCATTTCCGTTGACTACTAATTGCCTTCCACAAAAATACAACCCTTAAGCTCATACGTCTTAAGGAGGGTGTTAAGCTAAGAGAAGTTGCCTTCTCCGCCACCAACTGATGTACGTTTGTAAAAACCAATGTACATAATCTTAAGAAATGCAATGTCAGACAAACATTCATACAAGTTGTCCAGGAACAGGACAAACAGAAGGTACTTTCCTACCACATCCTGTTGGGAAATCCCTAGGATTAGTAGCGAATAGTCCTTGCATTGGAAATTTCATACTGAAGGGACTACTGCTACTGGATGTATATTGGGATTTTAACCCCAAACGATCAACAAGCAGTCCTCCACTATGAAAATCCGGAATATCAATATCATCATAAGCAACCTGCACAATCGTCGCATATACGTTGGTCTGAAGTGGTTTTCAGATAAATCTGATCCCGGTCTCTTCACACCAATCAACACAAAAGCGTTTCTCAACCTCACACAGAAACTAAGTCTCATAGACTTATCACGTTTCCAACTTTCAACTTGCTATCCTTTGGGCCAAGAAGGAAGCTCGATAGATTAGAGTAATACTCTTCACTAATGAATCAACATCCTCAATACAAACGATAATCAAGCCTACACAGATGGCTACGTACTAAGTGTATGACTAAATAGTTCCCACATCAAATCGAGGAACTAAAATGGCCAAATTTGATAGTCGGTTATTTAACTATCAAAGCAAATAAACCAATATTTAGCACCATATACAATCACTAGGCCCTTTAATTAATCTTTTATTAATTAAATTGCTTGCCAAATATTCACTTTAAATTATCTTTAAAAAGATATAATCTCAAAACCATTTCGATATTGGGAAACATTTCCATATACTTATTTAACAATAAGTAATTCACAAATCAATTTATTTTCAACACTTGGAAAATATTCCATATACTTAAATAACGATTAAGTATATATTTTATTCTTTAAGGAAAACGTTCTCTTAATCTTATTTATTTGGGTCAAAACGAATGTTGCGTAAAACATCGTTATGACAACCCAAAATCACTAGTATAGGGATTCGAAAATAAGATAGGTATATGAATCCCAAATACTATACAAAACATTTCCTTTCGAAAATCATTTACTATGTAACAACCTTGTATTTTGTAATTGTTTTTTAAATTGAATTCCTGATTTAAAAACTTTTTTTGAATACATTTTGTTATTTAAATATAAATTTTGATTTATGAGAATTATAATTCCAAACATGAATAAATAGAATATTTTCCAAAAATGTGAATTATGTCAATATGGTCAAACTTTGACTTTTAATTTAAAAAAAATTTAATTTTGAACTTTTGAAATTTATCTTTATTTTATGAAAGTAAATAAAATTTTAAGTATACTGCTTTTCGTTTCGTTGGAATCTGATTTATATTGTGAAAGTTATGCTTTTTACACTATTATATGTAAATTGGTTATTTAACAAAATTGTTTATTTTAATTTACATAAATGATATTTTGTTTGTCATGTCATGTTCTAATTTATGTTTACATGTGTAACATAACATGTTATGTATATATATGTATATATATTTTATTTTGAAACATTTTAAAAGTGTAGTTATAATTTTCTTATGTTAGTTATATTTTGTTTGCAATTTCTAAAGCTAGTCTCAATATATAAGCTATTTTCTTTATTTATTTTCCTATTTTCCTAAAACAAATTATTTATTTTCTTTTTCTCTTTATTTTAGTTTGTTTTTATATTATTTACTGAGTTTATTTTGTATATAAAAGAAAGTGGAAATTCTAAGAGACTAAAGGCTTTAAAACTATGACTTTTCAATTGCTTGACTCTTCATTTTCTTTGGCCGTTCAAAACTTAAATGTCTGGCCGTGAGTTTTATCTCATTTTCACGTGAGAAGTTTCCCATTTCAGCAAATTTTCAGCCACATCATTTCTGAAAAATTTTGGTAATGGCTTCTTCCATTTCTTCTTCACTTTTTCCCTTGTTTTCCATTGTTTTTCACTTGATTTTTCCCTGATCTTCACCTATGTTGCTCGGCCCATAGCCTCACCATCTCCTCCACCGACCACCACCACCTCTTTCCCACATAATCCACGGCCTAACCATCATTCTCCTCTGACCTGAAAGTGCCATGACCTCCCCTTGAACAAAACTCCACAAAAACAATGCCAAACTCCTTGAATTTATACCTAGCCAAGCCTATATTCACATCCACTTCATTTCCTTGCCACGGCGACCTCCTTAGCCTCCACCACCAGCAAGCACCACACCTAAACACCACTACTAACATCTGACCTGACCTGAATTAGCCCCTGGCCGAGCCCATATGTGCCAAGGCCGAGCTCAAAATGATGAACAAACCACAGCCTTTTGCTTGCCTTTTGACCTTCCTCATGTGGTAACCTCCAAACCCTTTGCCTTCTTGACCAAGCCTTGTTATTTTCAGATCCAAAGTTGACCTTAAAGTAATTATAACATAGGGTTAATAATTGTTACTTATGGATGATTGTTGTATTGGATGATATCTATTGGATGATATGCTGTGATATTCTGTGATATGATATTGGATATATCTGTGTTAAATGCTGTGTGAATTCAAGTATTGAATTGAATTGTTTAAACCTTTAAACAACTTGGCTTTTAAAATACGTTTGGATTACGATGAGACCGGGATTGGGTATCAAATTTGATTATCCGAAAACCACATCGATCCAAGTTAAACGATAGGTCATGAATCTCAAGTGAAGATGAAGATTCAGAGTGCAAGGGTATTGTCGTTAACTCTGAGGGTGATTCCAAAATGAGTGTAACGAGATAATGCCTTCGGTTTCGTTCAAACCCGGAATGAACTTGTATGGATTGAATGCTTTCAGCACATCGTCAGGTGGACGATGAGCATTCTAAGTGATGTGTTCTGATAAGGTAATCGTAGCCTCAAGCCTCATCAACCGGGAATGGCTAAAACAGGGGAGGTGCAGCAAGGTTAGTGGGTAGCGCCCAAGTAGGATAAGATTTCCCCTGTCTAGGGTCCCTTCTTTTTATTCGGCTATGTGGGCGGTTGAATAGCTAAAACCGCTGGGGTTTCTTATGCGGGAATTATCCAGTAAGGGATGGTTCCGGCCTTGTGTTGCAGGGAGCGGGCGTACTCCTCGGTACGTTGATCTAGGCCACGTACTGTGACGGGCGGTACCCCAGTAGCCCTGCCATTGTATGGAATCCAAACTCCAATAAGTGATCGCGGACTTGATTGTATAACCCACTTTGTGGCTAGTATGCTGGAATTTAATAATGTAACAATTTCAGCTATATGAGTATTTATTTGAAAACCCTAGACACTATTATAATATAACTCGATTTGCTATCAAAGTTTTGGTTAGCGTAAGGTAAAAACTTTTCCATGTTTATGTGTGGGAAGTCTTACGTGATACTTTTGTTTTCAAAAGGTTTTGAAGTTAAGCAACTTTAACCGTTTACTCACACCAGACCCATGTCTGACCCAAGTGTTTATTTTCTGTTTTATAAACTCTTGGGTACTCAAATTTTTACGAGTAGCTAAGGGATTCAGGTTTGCTTTGACGAATTCTGAAGGAGCAATGGAGCAGGAGGCTTCAGCGTTTGTAGATATTTAAGTGGTTCCGCTGTGTTGATCTCTGAGTCTTTTGTTTGGGTTGTATCATGAATTGTAATAACTAGACAGATGTTTATAACTGTCTAGTATGTGTTTTATAAGCTGTGTATCTCTGATGTATATGATACTATGTAATATTTATGTGATTAATATAATTTATTCGTTCCGCTGTTGAGATTCTGATGTTGTTCTTTCTTTCTTCTCTATCTTTTCTCTTTTCTATCCCTTTCTTTCTTAATAATGATGCGTCTTTCTGTGGAGAGAAAGGCGGGTCGTCACAGCTGGTTAAATGTTTAAAAATGAGTTTACGAAGATAGTACTTTCAGATTCGAGAATGAAGATTTAGAGTGCAAGGGCTATGGTCGTTAACTCTGAGGGTGATTACAAAATGAGTGTAACGAGATAGTGCCTTCGGTTTCATTTGAACCCGGAACGAACTTGTATGGATTGAATGCTTTCAGAACATCGTCAGGAGGGCGATGAGCATTCTAAGATAGATGTGTTCTATAAAGGTAATCGTAACCTCAAGCCTCATCAATCGGGAATGGCTAAAACAGGGGAGGTGCAACAAGGCTCGTGGGTAGCGCCCACTGGAGAGCAAGATATATCCCTATCTAGAGGTTCCTTTTTATTCGGCTTAGTGTGTGGTTGGTCGCGCTAACTACGGGGTTGTCTTGTTCGGGATTGTCCAGTAAGGGATGGTTCCGGCCTTGTGTTGCAGGGGATTGGGAGTAATCCTCGGTACGGTGATCTAGGCCCCATACTGTGACGGGCGGTACCCCAGTAGCCCTGCCATTGATGGAAACCCATTCTTCCTACGTGCCCTTACGGTTTTGATTGTATAACCCACTTTGTGGCTAGTATGCTGGAATTTAATAATGTAACAATTTCAGCTATATGAGTATTTATTTGAAAACCCTAGACCCTATTATAATATAACTGGATTTCCTATCAATGTTTTGGTTATCGTAAGGTAAAAACTTTTCCGTGTTTATGTGCGGGAAGTCTTACGAGATACCCTTTTTCTTTCAAAGGTTTTTCAAAGTTAAACAACTTTAACCCGTTTACTCACACCAGACCCATGTCTGACTCAAGTGTTTATTTTCTGTTTTATTAAACTCTTGGGTACTCAATTTTGTATTGAGTAGTCGAGGGATTCAGGTTAGCTTTGACGAATTCTGGAGGAGATTTGGAGCAGGAGGCTTCAGCGTGTAGATATATAGTAATTCCGCTGTGTTTGTGTTGAGTCTGTATCTCTGTGATGTTTGAGATATATGATAGACAGGTGTTTATAACTGTCTAATATGAGATGTATAAGTTGTGTAACTCTGATGTATATGATACTATGTAATATCTTATGTGATATATTATATTTCATTCGTTCCACTGTGAGATTCTTTTATGTTGTTGTTCTTTCTTTCCTATCTATTATTCTTCTATCCCTTTCTTTCTTAAATCATGATGCGTATTTCTGGGCTAAGAAAGTCGGGTCGTGACACTAACCTTTACCCACCTGAAACATGTCATGGCTGAACCAATTTAGCCTTAAGGCCGAGCACATGTTGACTCAAGAGCAAGCAAAACTTGTTTGAAACTTGGTGATGTCTTTGTTTATCTCTATTTCAGTTTGTTTCAAAATAAATTTTGGTATTGTATATATATTTATATATGGCTTTGTTTATTGTTATATACAAGATATACATCTTGGCTCTCTTCCCACTTGAATCTAATCGTGCTATCGTGCTTTCTGGATTTCCATTTGTGTGTTTTATTTGCAAACTCCAGCGTAAAAAGGTGAGTTATTCACGATTGACATTTATACATATATAATTCGTGAAGTGACAACAAGTGAATGTGTAGAAACTATTATATCATGTTATACCTGCCTGTGATGTAAATTATATGATGTTAAACTCTGTTATAAACTTGTCACATCATCTGCTATGTTATATTTTATTATACTGTTTATTTGTTTCTGTTAATCACACTGCAAGTTCCATGTAGAATAGAATCGCTATGGGTTGAAATGATACATACCCGAACAGACTTTAGAATAGGGAAAAATCGTTATGGGCTGAAATGATAGGCCTGAGCGATTTTTATTTATTTTTATTTAACTTGGGATTGCGGGTTCGAAATGATAGAACCCGGATTTTTCTTTGTAAATTACGGATTGAAATGATATATTATCCGTACCACTTGACTTAGGTTATAAAATATTATACAGACCTGTGGTTATTTTATATATTTTCTAGAAAATTTTAAGTATTTTAAAATGTAAAAGTATGATAATTTGATTTAAATTGAATATAAAATGATTTAATAAAGGGTTAGTGATTTTTTCAATAAGTTAAAAGTGTTAAATAAATAAATGTTTAAAATGGAAATTTGGAATTTAACTTGACTTGGAATGGTGAGATTTGGTTTTAAAAATGAAAGTTAAGTAAAAGAAAATAAATGGAAATTAAGTTTTATTTGTGAAATGATAAATTAAATTAAAGTGTTAAGTGAATGTAAAGAATAAGAAAATTGTACACTTGAATTTAATAAGTGAAGTAATGAAAATTTGATATTTATTTGTGAAATTTACTTTATAAAAATCATAAGTTGAAGGGTATTTAAATGACCATTTTAAAGTGGAAAAATATGATTTTTATATAATTAAAATGGCTTAAATTGAAGTTTATTTGTTGCTGAAATTCTATTGTAAATCTGGAAATGTTTTTAGTAGCACTTCAGAAATGCTATCGTTTCTGAAATTTACTAAAATCTGAACTAATAAGAATCTGCAGCACTTTGTAAGTGCTGTAGTTGCATAAGTGAATTAAAGGCTAATTTAACTAAAGGCTATTGCAGCACTTTGTAAGTGCTGTGGTTGCTGAATTAAAATTAAAACTTGAAACTAATAAAAAGGCTACAGTAGCACTTGATAAATGCTGTCTTTTCTGAATTTAACTTGTTTTCAGATGAAACTGAACTACTACTGCAGTTTATAAATGTTGTCTTTGCTGAATTGAATTGTTTTCAAATATAACCTACCGCAGCACTTTCTAAATGCTGTGAAAGCTGGAATTTCAATGTTTTAATGTATTTTAGTGAATAAATGAACTCAGAAAAGGCTAAATTCTTGGGAATTGAATATTTGATTTAAAGGTATAATGACTTTACTTTTAAATGGTTTAAATGAAGTATTTTAATTCGAAATTATAAACCATTTTGAAATGTTAACCACGGGAACACTTCTCTGTATGCTATTTTATTTCCTTGTGATTTATTTGGATGCACACTTTGATTTGAGAGTGTGGTTAGAGGTGTGCGATTACTGCAGCTCTGCACTACCCTAGTCGCATTAACACTATTATTTGCATTGTTTATTTTAATATAGATATCTCTCTAATAGCGTTTATTTCTACTTAATTGATGGTTTCGCTGATCCTTAAAGGATGGGCGAGCCCAAGCATCCTTTAAGTTATTTGTGCATTGCTTTTATAGTTCACTTGAGTTGGTTTACATTGTATAAGTATGTATGTCCTGACTCGAGTGTTTGTGTTTTACTTTACGCTCGGGTCAGCCTGAGAATCACAGCTTTGGATTCACCTTCTGGAGCTAGAGATTTGTTGGAGCTTATTTGTCTATCGGTTCATCGACTTCTATTCCAGTTATTTCCTATTCTGTATTTGTCTCTGTATTATTGATTTATGTATCCTAACTTCTACTGTATCTACTTTACTATGAGAATTTTGTATACATTTTGAGAGTTTGTATATAGTAGCTTCATGAACTACTATGGTATTTTATTTCCGCTGCGAGTTATTATGATATTTCTATGTATGTGATTCTGTGAATGATTTTATTTGCTCCTAATTTTATTACAATCTTTTATTTTGAATTATTCAAGTCAGACATGTGTGTCTGCCTATGCACTTGGCGGGTGCAGCATGATAGGGGGTTCTCGCATTTGGGTTTGGTAGCGAGCGGATGACTCTTACTCCTACATGTCCCTGCGGGGTTGGTGTAGTCGAGAGGCTGGCCGTAAAGGCAGAACACAGGTACAGCTGTGTGCTACGGTGGGCGTTACCCCACTGGCGACGTCCCGTTACAGTTGGTATCAGAGCTTTGGTTTTAGGCAAACCTTAGCCTACGGAGCAAAAACTCATTAGAGATAGGGTAGAAATACCCTAGAATGAGTGAAATCAATCTTAGAATCATTTCTTTGTGAGATAACGTATTTTCGAAGTATAAAATGATTTTCAAATGATTTTAAAGAATTTTCAAAGATTATTTTGATATAAATTTTCTTGCTTTGAAAGTAAAAATTTTCTAAAACTTCATTCCTTTCGTATCGACCTTGTTAGTAATTTCTTTGATTAGGATCCTCTTAAATTTTGAACTTCTAGCTTGTTTGATCTAGATTCATTGTTGATAGAAATCTATTTTGAGTATGGCAAAATCAGTAGTATGTTAGGTTGTTTTGAGTAAACCCTATTATATCTTTTGCTTAGCTGAAATTGTCAAACTAAGAATATTTATGCTCCTGTTTTCATATGATATGAATTTGAGTCTTTTCCAAATTTTGAATGGGAATTCTTTTGTATTAATATAGGTTATGTATCTCTAATCTTGGTTTGGATTCTTATCGATTAGGATTCCTTTGAACTTTGGAATGCTCCCACTTGTTCTATAATCCATTCCTATCTCCTCTATCTGTATTCCTTTGGTTTATGTAGCATTCCGTAACTCCACTTTGAATGACCTCTAGAAAGATCGGCGATTTCGCCAATCTTTGAATGATTTGTAAAGGGGTGAAACTCCTTTACAATTAGCATTGATTCACCGGAGATTTCTGTATCCTCGGTTTTTGATGCTATTTATCTTCTGCTATATTTAATGCTATCTCTGGCGATCGAAGGTCGATTTGCCTTAGATTTTCACATTGATTATATTCCTGAAGTCACGGTTGACCCTGTTAAGGTCGCACGCGATTTATATGAGCTTATCCATCTCCTATTTGGTAATTTGATTATCTCATCTTCGTCCGAGCTTATCTTCGAATCAGAATTCCATTTGATTAGAGTTCCTCTAAATTTGAATCTTTGTTTTTTTTTGAAATCCATCCTTGAATCAACCATTGGAAAATTTGTGGTTGATTGTCTTTTGAAAATTGTGTATTCATCATAGTTGTTATTTTGATAAGGATGACCATATTTTTATATAAAGGTGAAATGTTTTCAATAAGAACTATATAGCCTTTTAAAATGAAAATTTGGGTTTCGAAAGGATTTGTAATTTTGAAAATTTATATAAGGAATGGTTTCATATAAAATAATTTATAACTGAAGGTTTAGAATCTGAATTGGAGTGATTGAACTTCGGCATTTTGGAACTGGTTTTAAGATTTTGAAATAATAAATAATATGATTTGAAAGTATTTTTCCGAATATGAAATGTTTCAAATGATTTTAATGAGTTTCAAATGATTTTGAAATTTCAAAAGAAGTTTTCGAGAAATAGAAGTCCAGAACCCACTTATGTCGCTGGAAAATAATTTTGGTAATGAATGCATGCATCATCGACATTGATTTTCGAGTTTCAGAGTGGGGGAGAGGCCACTTCGGTAGCTTTGCTATGCGATTGATTTGTGAAACCAATTTTTGATTTCAAATTTCGAAGTGTGATGTGATATTCAAAAGATATATGTATATATATTTGAACAATTTGAAATGAGCCAGTGTTCAATCCTTGAGTTTTGGAATTGATTTGGTATAACCTTATCTTTTGGAATTGATGTACTGATTTGTTGGTGATTTCCAACTCTTGGATTGAAATTATGATCTCTTCGATTATTTTGAAGGTTCGAGCACTTCCAAATCAAGGTTAACTTTTCAAAGCTATGTAATTTTGAAAAGGATAAAGTATATAAGTTTGGTATGTATGTTTGAAGTATGTAGTAATACGATTTAAATAAGTTCAAATTGTTTTGTTATGTAAATGAATAAGGCTATTTGAATTTTTCTAATATGAAATTTAGATTTGAAATGTTTTGAAAAAATTTAGTCTTCAAAATATTTTGAATAAAATTTAGTTTAAATGCTTTAACTTAGTAACATCTTTATGAAACTATATATTTAACAAGTTGGAATGGATGCATAAGTTGTACGTATGCTGTTTTATCCGCATAATTAAATTTGATCCAGGTTTGAGTACACAAGTTCGAGGTGAATTACACCATTTCGTGTTAGGATTTTTTATTTGATTCTTGATGGCGAATATTTGATTTGGATTTTGGCTTGATTCTAGAATTCTCTATCATAGTATATGGCTATGCAAGGAGACGGACGGCTTCTGGTCGAGAAACCATATCGAAGTCCGCATTAGGGAAGTCGAATGGACAATACTAGTTCGAAAGCGAACTTGTGTGATCGAGCGAGCGATCAAATGTGATGTTGCGAAATGGTGACATATGTACATCTTATGTTCTAATATCATTGATATATTTTGACGCTGAAATTGAAAGTTGTTGGGTTGGATATCTTTGTAGTTTAATTTGAAAATTTTCTTTTATGCAAAACCACTATCAATTTAAAACCATTTTTAAAAAAACTACTTTCTTTTACTTTTCTTAAACAAACTATTTTATTCTATTTTAATTACAAAACTATTTTACAAAACTAATTTATATACAAAACTATTTTACAAAAACTATTCTTAATTCAAAACCTTTTAGTAAACAAAGATGTTCAATCCCATATGGCTCATCATGCAGCGAAATTTATTTTTGAAAATTTTGATCCTTATATAAGATGGACTTTATGTAAATATAAGATGATATTGAAAACCATTGATGTTGGAAATAAATTGTTTGACTTAAATTATATTGATTTAGAAACTTGGATTATTTTCTAAATTTATTATTTTGGAAACTTTGAAACTGAAGATATTTGATTTGGAAGAATAATTTGGTGAAATTGTATATAATTTTGAAACTGAACTGATATTGAAACAAATTGAAATTTGAGAACCTTGTGTTACTAAATACTTGATTTGGGAGTTATCAAACTTATATAAAATTGATTTGTATAAGTATGAAATTGATTCAAAAACTATGGATTTGAAAAGGTACTCAATTTGAAAAGTGAAATCTTATATAATTGAAGTCTATATAAGTGTGATTTGATATACTTTTGATTTTGGAAAGGTATTTGATTTGAAAATAAAATCTTATATATAATAAACTTTATATAAGTATTATATTTGAAAATGGTTTGAAAAGGTACTATATGATACATATTTTCGAAGTAAAGATATGGAAAGTGCCTTCTGCTTGATATCCGCTTTGTGGCCACATTGTGGATTCATTCTATCGACATTTCTCTGATTTTTGGTTTTTCGGATATGATACTCGAGTTTCCATCGAATTCCATGGCGTTACCCATGGTCTTACGAGCGCGACTGCATAGCGTAATTCACCTGGCTGGATGGCCTAGAGGTACGGATTGTTTCTTAGGGGATCCAGGCGTAATCATTGTGTATCTTGTGATCTATGTAGGTCGCATTAGTAGCGAAATCCGCCTGGCTGATATGGCTTAGGGGTATAGATTGTTTCCTGGGGGATCCAGGCGTAATCATTGTGTATCCTACGGTCTACTAGTCATCATGGCGTAATTTGCAGGGCTGAGAAAGCTTACGGATATGGATTGTTTCCTGGGGGATCCAGGCGTAATCATTGTGTATATGTGATCCATGGTTAGACAAAGGTTTTGGTTGTTTTGTTTGGATTGTACTTTCCATATCTGTTTTTTTAAAAGGTTTTCCAGTATTTTCCCTGGGTGTTGAAACAAGTCTACTAAGTACCTGGAGAATTCTAGCTTTGCGCCTGATCAACGCACTGCTAGAGTCTGCAGGAACGAGGATAAACTTGTTAAGACATCGAGTTATAAAAGTATTTTGATAAAGTATTATATAAAGGATATTTTGATTAGTTATTTTCCTTTCTAAAGGATTTTTAAGTGTTTTAAATATTGTTTACCTCTTTAACTAACAATTTGAATTAAATGACTTTTATGGATATAATAAAATGGATTTAACCAAGTTACTAAATATTAAAGAATTCTGATTGAATTTATATGGTTTTAATTTAATGGCTCATCCTTGTCTTTCGACTTATTTTACCTCCTAGCTATCCCGATTCACCATTTTTCCTACTTGCTATTCCTATTTCTCTTATTTTTCTTGCTAGCTATTCCTATTCTCCTGTCTTCTTCCTTTTCAGGGACGAAAAGTTTTGAGTGGGGGAGAGTGTAACAACCCTGTATTTTGTAATTATTTTTTAAATTGAATTTCCTGATTTAAAAACTTTTTTTTATGAATAAACTTTTTATTTAAATATAAATTTTGATTTATGAGAATTATAATTCCAAACATGAATAAATAGAATATTTTCCAGAAATGTGAATTTTGTCAACATGGTCAAACTTTGACTTTTAATTTAATAAAAAAAATTTAAATTTTGAACTTTTGAAATTTATCTTTATTTTATGAAAGTAAATAAAATTTTAAGTATACTGCTTTTCGTTTCGTTGGAATCTGATTTATATTGTGAAAGTTATGCATTTTACACTATTATATGTAAATTGGTTATTTAACAAAATTGTTTATTTTAATTTACATAAATGATATTTTGTTTGTCGTGTCATGTTCTAATTTATGTTTGCATGTCTAACATTACATGTTATATATATATACTTTATTTTGAAACATTTTAAAAGTGTAGTTATAATTTTCTTATGTTAGTTATATTTTGTTTGCAATTTCTAAAGCTAGTCTCAATATATAAGCTATTTTCTTTATTTATTTTCCTGTTTTCCTAAAACAAATTATTTATTTTCTTTTTCACTTTATTTTAGTTTGTTTTTATATTATTTACTGAGTTTATTTTGTTTATTTTGTATATAAAAGAAAGTGGAAATTCTAAGAGACTAAAGGCTTTAAAACTATGACTTTTCAATTGCTTGACTCTTCATTTTCTTTGGCCGTTCAAAACTTAAATGTTTGGCCGTGAGTTTTATCTCATTTTAACGTGAGAAGTTTCTCATTTCAGCAAATTTTCAGCCATATCATTTCTGAAAAAATTTGGTAATGGCTTCTTCCATTTCTTCTTCACTTTTTCCCTTGTTTTCCATTGTTTTTCACTTGATTTTGCCCTGATCTTAACCTATGTTGCTCGGCCCATAGCCTCACCATCTCCTCCACCGACCACCACCACCTCTTTCCCACATAATCCATGGCCTAACCATCATTCTCCTCTGACCTGAAAGTGCCATGACCTCCCCTTGAACAAAACTCCACAGAAACAATGCCAAACTCCTTGTATTTATACCTAGCCAAGCCTATATTCACATCCACTTCATTTCCTTGCCACGACGACCTCCTTAGCCTCCACCACCAGCAAGCACCACACCTGAACACCACTACTAACATCTGACCTGACCTGAATTAGCCCCTGGCCGAGCCCAAATGTGCCAAGGCCGAGCCCAAAATGATGAACAAACCACCTCCTTTTGCTTGCCTTTTGACCTTCCTCATGTTGTAACCTCCAAACCCTTTGCCTTCTTGACCAAGCCTTGTTATTTTCAGATCCAAACCTGACCTTTACCCACCTGAAACATGTCATGGCTGAACCAATTTAGCCTTAAGGCCAAGCACATGTTGAGTCAAGAGCAAGCAAAACTTGTTTGAAACTTGGTGATGTCTTTGTTTATCTCTATTTCAATTTGTTTCAAAATAAATTTTGGTATTGTATATATATATTTATATATGGCTTTGTTTATTGTTATATACAAGATATACATCTTGGCTCTCTTCCCACTTGAATCTAATCGTGCTATCGTGCTTTCTGGATTTCCATTTGTGTGTTTTATTTGCAAACTCCAGCGTAAAAAGGTGAGTTATTCACGATTGGCATTTATACTTATATAATTCGTGAAGTGACAACAAGTGAATGTGTAGAAACTATTATATCATGTTATACCTGCCTGTGATGTAAATTATATGATGTTAAACTCTGTTATAAACTTGTCACATCATCTGCTATGTTATATTTTATTATATTGTTTATTTGTTTCTGTTAATCACACTGCAAGTTCGCTATAGAATAGAATCACTATGGGTTGAAATGATACATACCCGAACGGACTTTAGAATAGGGAAAAATTGTTATGGGCTGAAATGATAGGCCTGTGCGATTTTTATTTATTTTTATTTAACTTGGGATTGCGGGTTCGAAATGATAGAACCCAGATTTTTCTTTGTAAATTATGGATTGAAATGATATATTATCCGTACCACTTGACTTAGGTTATAAAATATTATACAAACCCATGGTTATTTTATTTATTTTCTAGAAAATTTTAAGTATTTTAAAATGTAAAAGCATGATAATTTGATTTAAATTGAATATAAAATGATTTAATAAAGGGTTAGGGATTTTTTCTATAAGTTAAAAGTGTTAAATAAATAAATGCTTAAAATGGAAATTTGGAACTTAACTTGACTTGGAATGGTGAGATTTGGTTTTAAAAATGGAAGTTAAGTAAAAGAAAATAAAATGGAAATTTAGTTTTATTTGTGAAATGATAAATTAAATTAAAGTGTTAAGTGAATGTAAAGAATAGGAAAATTGTACACTTGAATTTAATAAGTGAAGTAATGAAAATTTGATATTTATTTGTGAAATTTACTTTATAAAAATCATAAGTTGAAGGGTATTTAAATGACCATTTTGAAGTGGAAAAATATGATTTTTATATAATTAAAATGGCTTAAATTGAAGTTTATTTGTTGCTGAAATTCTATTGTAAATCTGGAAATGTTTTTAGTAGCACTTCAGAAATCGTTTCTGCAATTTACTAAAATCTGAACTAATAAGAATCTGCAGCACTTTGTAAGTGCTGTAGTTGCAGAAGTGAATCAAAGGCTATTGCAGCACTTTGTAATTGCTGTGGTTCTCGAATTAAAATTAAAACTTGAAACTAATAAAAAGGCTACAGTAGCACTTGATAAATGCCGTCTTTTCTGAATTTAACTTGTTTTCAAATAAAACTGAACTACTACAGTAGTTTATAAATGCTGTCTTTGCTGAATTGAATTGTTTTCAAATATAACCTACCGCAGCACTTTCTAAATGCTGTGAAAGCTGGAATTTTAATGTTTTAATGTATTTTAGTGAATAAATGAACTCAGAAAAGGCTAAATTCTTGGGAATTGAATATTTGATTTAAAGGTATAATGACTTTACTTTTAAATGGTTTAAATGAAGTATTTTAATTCGGAATTATAAACCATTTTGAAATCTTAACCACGGGAACACTTCTCTGTATGCTATTTTATTTCCTTGTGATTTATTTGGATGCGCACTTTGATTTGAGAGTGTGGTTAGAGGTGTGCGATTACTGCAACTCTACGCTACCCTAGTCACATTAACACTATTATTTGCATTGTTTATTTTAATATGGACATTTCTCTGATAGCGTTTATTTCTACTTAATTGATGGTTTGGCTGATCCTTAAAGGATGGGCGATCCCAAGCATCCTTTAAGTTATTTGTGCATTGCTTTTACAGTTCACTTGAGTTGGTTTACATTGTATAAGTATGTATGTCTTGACTCGAGTGTTTGTGTTTTACTTTACGCTCGGGTCAGCCTGAGAATTACAGCTTTGGATTCACCTTCTGGAGCTAGAGATTTGTTGGAGCTTATTTGTCTATCGGTTCATCGACTTCTATTCCAGTTATTTCCTATTCTGTATTTGTCTCTGTATTATTGATTTATGTATCCTGACTTCTACTGTATCTACTTTACTATGAGAATTTTGTATATATTTTGAGAGTTTGTATATAGTAGCTTCATGAACTACTATGGTATTTTATTTCCGCTACGAGTTATTCTGATATTTCTATGTATGTGATTCTGTGAATGATTTTATTTGCTCCAAATTTTATTACAATCTTTTATTTTGAATTATTCAAGTCAGACATATGTGTCTGCCTATGCACTTGGCGGGTGCAACATGATAGGGGGTTCTCGCATTTGGGTTTGGTAGCGAGCGGATGACTCTTACTCCTACATGTCCCTGCGGGGTTGGTGCAGTCGAGAGGCTGGCCGTAAAGGCAGAACACAGGTACAGCTGTATGCTACGGTGGGCGTTACCCCACTAGCGACGTCCCGTTACAGTTGGTATCAGAGCTTTGGTTTTAGGAAAACCTTAGCATGCAGAGCAAAAACTCATTAGAGATAGGGTAGAAATACCCTAGATACAGTGAAATCAATCTTAAAATCATTTCTTTGTGAGAGAACGTATTTTCGAAGTATAAAATGATTTTCAATTGATTTTAAAGAATTTTCAAAGATTATTTTGATATAAATTTTCTTGCTTTGAAAGTAAAATTTTTCAAAAACTTCATTCCTTTCGTATCGACCTTGTTAGTAATTTCTTTGATTAGGATCCTCTTAAAATTTGAACTTCTAGCTTGTTTGATCTAGATTCATTGTTGATAGAAATATATTTTGAGTATGGCAAAATCAGTAGTATGTTAGGTTGTTTTGAGTAAACCCTATTATATCTTTTGCTTAGCTGAAATTGTCAAACTAAGAATATTTATGCTCCTGTTTTCGTATGATATGAATTTGAGTCTTTTCCAAATTTTGAATGGGAATTCTTTTGTATTAATATAGGTTATGTATCTCTAATCTTGGTTTGGATTCTTATCGATTAGGATTCCTTTGAACTTTGGAATGCTCCCACTTGTTCTATAATCCATTCCTATCTCCTCTATCTGTATTCCTTTGATTTATGTAGCATTCCGTAACTCCACTTTGAATGACCTCTAGAAAGATCGGCGATTTCGCCAATCTTTGAATGATTTGTAAAGGGGTGAAACTCCTTTACAATTGGCATTGATTCACCGGAGATTTCATTATCCTCGGTTTATGATGCTATTTATCTTCTGCTATATTTAATGCTATCTCTGGCGATTGAAGTTCGATTAGCCTTAGATTTTCACATCGATTATATTCCTGAAGTCATGGTTGACCCTGTTAAGGTCGCCCGCGACTTATATGAGCTTATCCATCTCCTATTTGGTAATTTGATTATCTCATCTTCCTCCGAGCTTATCTTCGAATCAGAATTCCATTTGATTAAAGTTCCTCTAAATTTGAATCTCTGTTTTTTTTAAATCCATCCTTGAATCAACCATTGGAAAATTTGTGGTTGATTGTCTTTTGAAAATTATGTATTCATCGTAGTTGCTATTTTAATAAGGATGACCATATTTTTATATAAAGGTGAAATGTTTTCAATAAGAACTATATACCCTTTTAAAATGAGAATTTGTGTTTCGAAAGGATTTGTAATTTTGAAAATTTATATAAGGAATGGTTTCATATAAAATAATTTATAACTAAAGGTTTTGAATCTGAATTTGAGTGATTGAACTTCGGCATTTTGGAACTGGTTTTAAGATTTTGAAATAATAAATAATATGATTTGAAAGTATTTTTCCGAATATGAAATGTTTCAAATGATTTTTATGAGTTTCAAATGATTTCGAAGAAATTTCAAAAGAAGTTTTCGAGAAATAGAAGTCCAGAACCCACTTATGTCGCTGGAAAATAATTTCGGTAATGACTGCATGCATCATCGACATTGATTTTCGAGTTTCAGAGTGGGGAAGAGGCCACTTCGGTAGCTTTGCTATGCGATTGATATTATGGTCTCTTCGATTATTTTGAAGGTTCGAGCACTTCCAAATCAAGGTTAACTTTTCAAAGCTAAGTAATTTTGAAAAGGATAAAGTATATAAGTTTGGTATGTATGTTTAAAGTATGTAGTAATACGATTTAAATAAGTTGAAACTCTTGGATTGAAATTATGGTCTCTTCGATTATTTTGAAGGTTCGAGCACTTCCAAATCAAGGTTAACTTTTCAAAGCTAAGTAATTTTGAAAAGGATAAAGTATATAAGTTTGGTATGTATGTTTAAAGTATGTAGTAATACGATTTAAATAAGTTCAAACTGTTTTGTTAAGTAAATGAATAAGGCTATTTGAATTTTTCTAATATGAAATTTAGATTTGAAATGTTTTGAAAAAATTTGGTCTTCAAAATATTTTGAATAATATTTAGTTTAAATGTTTTAACTTAGTAACATCTTTATGAAACTATATATTTAACAAGTTGGAATGGATACATAAGTTGTACGTATGCTGTTTTATCCGCATAATTAAATTTGATCCAGGTTTGAGTACACAAGTTCGAGGTGAATTACACCATTTCGTGTTAGGATTTTTCATTTGATTCTTGATGGCGAATATTTGATATGGATTTTGGCTTGATTCTAGAATTCTCTATCATAGTATATGGCTATGCAAGGAGATGGACGACTTCTAGTCGAGAAACCATATCGAAGTCTGCATTAGCGAAGTCGAATGGACAATACTAGTTCGAAAGCGAACTTGTGTGATCGAGCGAGCGATCGAATGTGATGTTGTGAAATGGTGACATATGTACATCTTATGTTCTAATATCATTGATATATTTTGACGCTGAAATTGGAAGTTGTTGGGTTGGATATCTTTGTAGTTTAATTGGAAAATTTTCTTTTATGCAAAACACTATCAATTTAAAACCATTTAAAAAAAACTACTTTCTTTTACTTTTCTTAAACAAACTATTTTATTCTATTTTAATTACAAAACTATTTTACAAAAATATTCTAAATTCAAAACCTTTTAGTAAACAAAGATGTTCAATCCCATATGGCTCTTCATGCAACGAAATTTATTTTTGAAAATTTTGATCCTTATATAAGATGGACTTTATGTAAATATAAGATGATATTGAAAACCATTGATGTTGGAAATAAATTGTTTGACTTAAATTATATTAATTTAGAAACTTGGATTATTTTCTAAATTTATTATTTTGGAAACTTTGAAACTGAAGATATTTGATTTGGAAGAATAATTTGGTGAAATTGTATATGATTTTGAAACTGAACTGATATTGAAATAAATTGAAATTTGAGAACCTTGTGTTACTAAATACTTGATTTGGGAGTTATCGAATTTATGTAAAATTGATTTGTATATGTATGAAATTGATTCGAAAACTATGGATTTGAAAAGGTACTCAATTTGAAAAGTGAAATCTTATATAATTGAAGTCTATATAAGTGTGATTTGATATACTTTTGATTTTGGAAAGGTATTTGATTTGAAAATAAAATCTTACATATAATGGACTTTATAAAAGTATGATATTTGAAAGTGGTTTGAAAAGGTACTATATGATACATATTTTAGAAGTAAAGATATGGAAAGTGCCTTCTGCTTGATATCCGCTTTGTGGCCACATTGTGGATTCATTCTATCGATATTTCTCTGATTTTTGGTTTTCCGGATATGATACTCGAGCTTCCATCGAACTCCATGGCATTACCCATCGTCTTATGAGCGCGCCTGCATAGCGTAATTCACATGGCTGGATGGCCTAGGGGTACAGATTGTTTCCTAGGGGATCCAAGCATAATCATTGTGTATCCTGTGATCTATGTAGGTTGCATTAGTAGCGAAATCCGCCTGGCTGAGATGGCCTAGGGGTACGGATTGTTTCCTGGGGGATCCAGGCGTAATCATTGTGTATCCTACGGTCTACTAGTCATCATGGCGTAATTTGCAGGGCTGAGAAAGCTTACGGATATGGATTGTTTCCTGGGGGATCCAGGCGTAATCATTGTGTATCTGCGATCCATGGTTAGACAAAGGTTTTGGTTGTTTTGTTTGGATTGTACTTTCCATATCTGTTTTTTTAAGGTTTTCCAGTATTTTCACTGGGTGTTGAAACAAGTCTACTAAGTACCTGGAGAATTCTAGCTTTGCGCCTGATCAACGCACTGCTAGAGTCTGCAGGAACGAGGATAAACTTGTTAAGACATCGAGTTATAAAAGTATTTTGATAAAGTATTATATAAAGGATATTTTGATCAGTTATTTTCCTTTCTAAAGAATTTTTAAGTGTTTTAAATATTGTTTACCTCTTTAACTAACAATTTGAATTAAATGACTTTTATGGATATAATAAAATGGATTTAACCAAGTTACTAAATATTAAAGAATTCTGATTGAATTTATATGGTTTTAAATTAATGGCTCATCCTTGTCTTTAGACTTATTTTACCTCCTAGCTATCCCGATTCACCATTTTTCCTACTTGCTATTCCTATTTTTCTTATTTTTCTTGCTGGCTATTCCTATTCTCCTGTCTTCTTCCTTTTCAGGGACGAAAAGTTTTAAGTGGGGGAGAGTGTAACAACCCTGTATTTTGTAATTATTTTTTAAATTGAATTTCCTGATTAATTTTTTTTTATGAATAAATTTTGTTATTTAAATATAAATTTTTATTTATGAGAATTATAATTCCAAACATGAATAAATAGAATATTTTCCAGAAATGAGAATTTTTTCAATATGGTCAAACTTTGACTTTTAATTTAATAAAAAAATTAAATTTTGAACTTTTGAAATTTATGTTTATTTTATGAAAGTAAATAAAATTTTAAGTATACTGCTTTTCGTTTCGTTGGAATCTGATTTATATTGTGAAAGTTATGCTTTTTAAATTGTTTATTTTAATTTACACAAATGATATTTTGTTTGTCGTGCCATGTTCTAATTTATGTTTACAAGTGTAACATGACATGTTATGTATATATATATATATATATATATATATATTTTATTTTGAAACATTTTAAAAGTGTAGTTATAATTTTCTTATGTTAGTTATATTTTGTTTGCAATTTCTAAAGCTAGTCTCAATATATAAGCTATTTTCTTTATTTATTTTCCTATTTTCCTAAAACAAATTATTTATTTTCTTTTTCTCTTTATTTTAGTTTGTTTTTATATTATTTACTGAGTTTATTTTGTATATAAAAGAAAGTGGAAATTCTAAGAGACTAAAGGCTTTAAAACTATGACTTTTCAATTGCTTGACTCTTCATTTTCTTTGGCCGTTCAAAACTTAAATGTCTGGCCGTGAGTTTTATCTCATTTTCACGTGAGAAGTTTCTCATTTCAGCAAATTTTCAGCCACATCATTTCTGGAAAAAAATTGGTAATGGCTTCTTCCATTTCTTCTTCACTTTTTCCCTTGTTTTCCATTGTTTTTCACTTGATTTTGCCCTGATCTTCACCTATGTTGCTCGGCCCATAGCCTCACCATCTCCTCCACCGACCACCACCACCTCTTTCCCACATAATCCACGGCCTAACCATCATTCTGCTCTGACCTGAAAGTGCCATGACCTCCCCTTGAACAAAACTCCACAAAAACAATGCCAAACTCCTTGAATTTATACCTAGCCAAGCCTATATTCACATCCACTTCATTTCCTTGCCACGGCGACCTCCTTAGCCTCCACCACCAGCAAGCACCACACCTGAACACCACTACTAACATCTGACCTGACCTGAATTAGCCCCTGGCCGAGCCCAAATGTGCCAAGGCCGAGCCCAAAATGATGAACAAACCACCTCCTTTTGCTTGCCTTTTGACCTTCCTCATGTTGTAACCTCCAAACTCTTTGCCTTCTTGACCAAGCCTTGTTATTTTCAGATCCAAACCTGACCTTTACCCACCTGAAACATGTCATGGTTGAACCAATTTAGCCTTAAGGCCGAGCATATGTTGAGTCAAGAGCAAGCAAAACTTGTTTGAAACTTGGTGATGTCTTTGTTTATCTCTATTTCAATTTGTTTCAAAATAAATTTTGGTATTGTATATATATTTATATTTGGCTTTGTTTATTGTTATATACAAGATATACATCTTGGCTCTCTTCCCACTTGAATCTAATCGTGCTATCGTGCTTTCTGGATTTCCATTTCTGTGTTTTATTTGCAAACTCCAGCGTAAAAAGGTGAGTTATTCACGATTGACATTTATACTTATATAATTCGTGAAGTGACAATAAGTGAATGTGTAGAAACTATTATATCATGTTATACCTGCCTGTGATGTAAATTATATAATGTTAAACTCTGTTATAAACTTGTCACATCATCTGCTATGTTATATTTTATTATACTGTTTATTTGTTTCTGTTAATCACACTGCAAGTTCGCTGTAGAATAGAATCACTATGGGTTGAATTGATACATACCCGAACGGACTTTAGAATAGGGAAAAATCGTTATGGGCTGAAATGATAGGCCTGAGCAATTTTTATTTATTTTTATTTAACTTGGGATTGCGAGTTCAAAATGATAGAACCCGGATTTTTCGTTATAAATTACGGACTGAAATGATATATTATCCGTACCACTTGACTTAGGTTATAAAATGTTATACAAACCCGTGGTTATTTTATATATTTTCTGGAAAATTTTAAGTATTTTAAAATGTAAAAGTATGATAATTTAATTTAAATTGAATATAAAATGATTTAATAAAGGGTTAGTGATTTTTTCTATAAGTTAAAAGTGTTAAATAAATAAATGCTTAAAATGGAAATTTGGAATTTAACTTGACTTGGAATGGTGAGATATGGTTTTAAAAATGGAAGTTAAGTAAAAGAAAATAAAATGGAAATTAAGTTTTATTTGTGAAATGATAAATTAAATTAAAGTGTTAAGTGAATGTAAAGAATAAGAAAATTGTACACTTGAATTTAATAAGTGAAGTAATGAAAATTTGATATTTATTTGTGAAATTTACTTTATAAAAATCATAAGTTAAAGGGTATTAAATGACCATTTTAGAGTGGAAAAATATGATTTTTATATAATTAAAAGGGCTTAAATTGAAGTTTATTTGTTGCTGAAATTCTATTGTAAATCTGGAAATGTTTTTAGTAGCACTTCAGAAATGCTATCGTTTCTGAAATTTACTAAAATATGAACTAATAAGAATCTGCAGCACTTTGTAAGTGCTGTAGTTGCAGAAGTGAATTAAAGGCTAATTTAACTAAAGGCTATTGCAGCACTTTTTAAGTGTTGTGGTTGCCGAATTAAAATTAAAACTTGAAACTAATAAAAAGGCTATAGTAGCACTTGATAAATGCCGTCTTTTCTGAATTTAACTTGTTTTCAAATGAAACTGAACTACTACAGCAGTTTATAAATGTTGTCTTTGCTGAATTGAATTGTTTTCAAATATAACCTACCGCAACACTTTCTAAATGATGTGAAAGCTGGAATTTTAATGTTTTAATGTATTTTAGTGAATAAATGAACTCAGAAAAGGATAAATTCTTGGGAATTGAATATTTGATTTAAAGGTATAATAACTTTACTTTTAAATGGTTTAAATGAAGTATTTTAATTCAGAATTATAAACCTTTTGAAATGTTAACCACGAGAACACTTCTCTGTATGCTATTTTATTTCCTTGTGATTTATTTGGATGCACACTTTGATTTGAGAGTGTGGTTAGAGGTGTACGATTACTACAGCTCTACACTACCCTAGTCACATTAACACTATTATTTGCATTGTTTATTTTAATATGGACATTTCTCTGATAGCGTTTATTTCTACTTAATTGATGGTTTGGCTGATCCTTAAAGGATGGGCGATCCCAAGCATCCTTTAAGTTATTTGTGCATTGCTTTTACAGTTCACTTGAGTTGGTTTACATTGTATAAGTATGTATGTCCTGACTCGAGTGTTTGTGTTTTACTTTACGCTCGGGTTAGCCTGAGAATCACAGCTTTGGATTCACCTTCTAGAGCTAGAGATTTGTTGGAGCTTATTTGTCTATTGGTTCATCGACTTCTATTCCAGTTATTTCCTATTATGTATTTGTCTCTGTATTATTGATTTATGTATCCTGACTTCTTCTACTGTATCTACTTTACTATGAGAATTTTGTATATATTTTCAAAGTTTGTATATAGTAGCTTCATTAACTACTATGGTAATTTATTTCTGCTGCGAGTTATTCTGATATTTCTGGGTATGTGATTCTGTGAATGATTTTATTTGCTCCAAATTTTATTACAATCTGTTATTTTGAATTATTCAAATTAGACATGTGTGGATTATTGTTGATTTGAATGGTCCAAAATAGTGGGTCGTTACATACTATAATAATAGTGTTATGATCCATCATTTTCTTATTTCTCAAAAACGTCTATTTCAACAATGAATGTTGAAATCTATGGTTTTGATACTTAACACATTTTAAAACATCTTTAAATCATTTCACTCCATTTAAAATATCACTTACCAAAACATTTATTTAATTTAAAATATTATTCACTGTCCAAAATCGTGAATATAATGCCTAACCAAATTCTTTATTATTGCAACATCTAATTAAAGGATAATTCACTGTCCAAAATCGTCAATATACTTCCATTAATAAACTTCCACCATTTAACTTATCAAATTCAATTGGTTTCGGATTTATAAAATAATGTTTATAAAATCAACATTTATATTTTATAAAAGTCAACTTATAAAATCCCTTTATTAACCAATTCTATTTAAATCTCACTTATATGCCAAAATCCAATTTATAAGTTAATTCACTTATAATTCTCTTATTTCCAAATTCATTCATTTTATAACTTCACAAATTATAAATCTTATCCACTTATAAAATTCATTTATACTTTATTTTAACACTTACAAAATTCCTTTATAATCCCAATATTTTGGTTTATAAAATATCAATTTTATAAATCTTATATATAAGCCATTTATAATAGTCAAATATCTCAATTTAAACAAACTTTCTTTTAATAATTTACAAATCGTCATTAAAGCTTATATAACTCCAAAATCATACTTAAGTATTATTTCCCAAAAACATAATTTTTATAACATAAAAATTATCTCTCTCTTTTATTTAAAATAAATCAATTCCTCAACAATTTAAAACTCAATATAACGTATATTGGCAAAATCACTTTTAAAATCTTTTTAAATTTGGAAACCGTCACTTTAACAATTTTAAATTCCAAAATATAGGCGCAATGATGCAACAGCACCAAATACATCAATCACGACATCCAAAACATCATATATCATATGAATAACAGCATATATCACAATATCTGTAAATAAATCAATACTGGTGAGGAATCCAGTTGGATCCCTCCAACCTGTCACCTGCAACAAATATACATATTAGAAATATATATACAATGTCCGCTTCGAGGCAGACGCGCGTACAAAGGGTCATCCGCTCGTACACGGGAACGTATAGGGTCATCTGCTCCAATAGGCAGGTATATATCCAAATGTCAATAAATATATCATATATCATCCAATCAATCATCAATCATCATAAAATAAATTATTTCTCACTTATATAAAAATATCAGTGAGTCAAAAAGAGTGAGTTGTACTCACATTGCTTGTAGTCGTCGTGATAGCGATTTATACCGATTAAAATTAAACAAGCATTTAATTTCAACCAAAATTTACACTAGCTCCAATCAACTCCAAACCAGCTCTAAAATGTAGTGCTCGTCAATACGGACCCAACGCAATTCGTTTCATGCGAAACAGACCTCGTATGAAAAAGATATGATGTTTTAAAGATTATACGAATTTAATATAATTTATTTTCAATTTCCATTTCTTATTTTTAAACATTTGCTTCATCTGGCCGTTCAATTTGCAAAACGAAATTCGGGCCGTCGTTTGTTTCTTCTCCCTAGGCTATCTCGTACGCGAACGAACCCATGCCACCGATCAAAACCCTAATCGACGCGCCAACTACGACGATCAATTCGTCGATCAGGAACCACCATTGAGTAGCCCGTGCTCCACTCCACCACCGCCTTGAATACGAACGAGCTCGGTCGCACGAAAGTCATGAAAAACGCGAATGAAAGCCGGACGTTTGTGGTCAATTTGCCGTCAATCCGTAGCTCCATTTACGATCGTAGCCGTTCAAACTATAGATCTCGATATGCTTAACATTTTTCTAGTTGGAAGTTTTCCGTAATTGTTTACAGATTTGAAGAGATCGAGAGGAGAAGAAACGAAAATTTCGGCCATTGATTTTAGAACGTGGTGGCCTGCCCTAGTTAGGTTAGGGTTTGATGAAAATTAGAGAAAATCACGTCCTTTTATAGAAAATTCCAAAACACTATTCACCCGAAAAAATTTCAAACTCCAAACGAAGCGTGCCGCCAGGCGTTTATAATGTTTTGCCCCTATTCCAAACACAATGGAATATATATCGAAAGCCAATTCGATCGTATTTGGAAGATAGGTTTTCAAATAGAATTATTTAAATTTAAAATTCACTTGAACAAATTTCTACGTGTTTTAGCTTACCCCGGACAAACCGTAAATCCGATTGACACGAAATTTGAAATCTTACAATAATATAATATTACAGATCCAATGAAGCTGGTTTTGTCGAAATCCGAGACTGTTTGAAAATTGGCTATTTTTACACGTCAATTAAATATTAAAATATGCAATTTCTACAATTTAACTTTTAATTCAATTTTAAAAGTTCTCTAACATCATTCTAATTCAAATAAGATTTAATTCAACTTTATAAATCATTTTTATTCACATTAAATTCAAATTCAAATTATTTACACAAATTCAGATATTAAATTAACCATTTAATTATCCAATTAAATCCTTATATTCCAAATATAAGTTATTCAATTTATAAAATTTACTTGAATATTTAAAATCAATTAAATATACGAATTTCAAATGACTGAAATTCTGGGTCGTTGCATTCTCCCCTACTTAAAAGAATTTCGTCCTCGAAATTACCAAGTAAGAAAAAGTCACAAAATCCATTAACTTTTCAAAACAAATCGTTAATACTAGATATCAAATCTATTTAAACATTTTAACTTTTTTCCAAAATCCATTCGTTAAACTTCTTACAAAAACTTTCCTAAGTTTTCAAATCCATACTTAGTTATCTTTTTTCAAAACCACATAATATCGTTTAACTTTTATAACTCAAAGTCAAAATTTTAATTATCAAAATTTTTCCAATTTCTCAAAAAAATTCTAACGCCTCAAATTTTCAAAAAAAAATTCGCCAGCGTCTCCTTTGCGTGGTTCGATCGTAGTAGGATCACAATATATATATATATATATATATCACAAATATACATCTCATCTTCGAGGATGAGGCATCCCGTAGGGAAAAAATATAAAAGTACAATATGTAATCCGAGATATGTACCTTATATATTATTAGCGAGCATATACGGCTAATATAGCGCGAAAGTGAGCTCCAAATGCGAAGCAAGCGCCATACGCACCTACTAAACTCAATCAACAATGAGAAACATGTATATATGAAAGTAATATCAATATACAACATATACCAACACAACTATATATGCTAATATAGAAAATGCAACAAAACAACAAATCCAATCATTATACAACTATCATCCAACTAACATCCAACAACTATTTAATCAATCCATAACTAAATCAATATAAATTCACTTCTCATTAATATTCATTGAATTGGTTTTCAATTTATTCACATTCGATTTATTTACATTGGATTTTACTAACATTCATTCATATTCAATTAGTTTACATTCACTAATTTATATTCAAGTTTGTTCACTTTCAAATTAAATCCAATTCAATTCTATTTTTTTTTGAGATCATGGGGAACCTTAAGGTCATGGTATTCATTGATACTCACTTAAGTAAACCCCACGCCGTGTGTCTACCTCGCTTTTATTTAGTCATCGCACACGGATGCTTAACGTTGAAACTCCCACTGATGGTTTGACGCTGGGATTCGAACCTGCCCGGACACAGTCCTTTGGTTCCCATCTCCCAGCTCCCAAACCAACCGAGCTACGAACGACGGGTAATTCAATTCTATTTTGATTCGCTTACTATCAATTTGAATTCAATTACTTAGCTTTCAATTTTATCAATTCAATTTCATATGAATTTCTATTCAATCAACTAACAACCATTTAACAACCAATGCATATCCAACATTACCAAATTTTATTTAATTTACTTTACTTTGTTTACATTCCATTTGGTTTTACACTTTTAATTTCAATTGGTTCAATATTCAATTAACTTCATTCAATTTCCAATTGGCTTAATATTTAAGTTGGATTGAATTCTAGTATTCACTATATTCACATTTCTATACAACACTTCCAATATTATTATTAATTCACAACTTCTTAACTTAAGTTTTATTCAACTCTTAACAACAACATTTCTAATCCATTTTTATTCACTAATTCACTTTTACAATTAAAGTTGAATTTCCTTTATATAACTCAAATTCATATTTATTTAATTACTTCATTTCATTAACTTCTTATTATTCAACTTTACTTTGCATATTTATTTCATTAATCAAAATCAACTTGATTCAATCATTACTTAAGTTATATTTCATTTCATTCTCACTTGCATTTACTTTTACTATACAACCTAAGTTCACTACTAATTTAATTCAAAATCTATTTTATTTAACTTTTACTTTGTCAAATTCATATCACCATTCAAAATCAGATTTTGTTTTACTTAACAAAACTGTTTAACCATTTAATAATTGGTTTTAATTAAATTTTCTCATTTTATAAGTTATACAACTTATTTATTTAAACTTTCAAATTCATGTTATATAATCACTTAAAAGTTTAATTTCCATTTCAATAACTTATCTAATCCAGTTCAATTTATTTAACCTTCCTTTAGTTAAATTTCGAATCATATATTTATTATGCTAACTCAATTTTGTTTAACTTTACCAAAGTTAAACTTTATTATCTCATATTATAAGTCCAAAACTCATTTTACTTATATTTATCAATTTCAACTTGGATTTTTAAATTCAAATTTGTTTATCACAACAAAACTTCAATTTCAATTTACTATTGGTAGCAAATCCATCACACAGAAACTCGAAAATGATACTGATGATGCTGCAGTCATCACCCTTATTATTTCCCAGTAACAGTAGTGAATTTAGTGCTTTATATTCTTTTAAAATCCTTTTATATTTATAAATCACATTTATAAATCTTTACTTATACAATTTCACTATTTCACTTTACTTATATAAGATCATTCCAATTTCATTTATCTTGCTTAGATTTATAATAATATAATCTCTTTAACTTTGAAAAAAAACTTTCAAAATAAACGGGATTCAAATTCTCAAATTCTTAGTTTAAATCCATTTTTTATTTATAACTCAAAAAGTTTCATTTCTTATATATAAGATTATTTCACAATTGTAAATCATATTAATTACAATTCCATACTTATAATTCATTTGCTTATATAATTTTAGTCGTCATTACAATTGTTGTTTTTATTTAGATTATTCAAACAACTTTTATTAACTTATATATATTTACATTTCCAAACAACCAAACAATTAATTTGTATACACTTTAATAATTTCCAGAAAATTAATTCCTTTATATATAAAATAAAATAAAGGTAAAATTATTTCATTTACCCAATTTAAAATGATACTATGTCGACTTGCCTCGTTTAAGTGTTTAGAAATCCCTATCGATAATATGGCGTCCCACATACCGACCAGAATTCACAAACAACTCAACGGATAAGTAAACATAATATAAAACATTTTATATTCACTAACAAATACGCGCTCATATATATAATACACTCAAACTCAATCTAGGGTGCTACCGTCCCTATCTATACCGAGTACACAACAAAGCTTAGGAAAATAGAAATCTAAGCTCTGATACCAAATGTGACGAACGAGCAACTCCTGCACCCGCCCCGGTAGGCTTTTCAACCATCCCGCTACCCTTCTGCTTTTCAACATAGGGGCACTCTTGCTTTTAAACATGGAGGTGACCACAAGTGGTACCTCAAATTTGCTTTTACGGCAAGCCTCTCGACTATCAACCAACCCTTTCACACTAGGGACATGTAGGGGTAAGAGTCTAAGCTTCGTCACTGTTCACAAAGCGAGAACCCCCTATCATGCTGAATGCATCAAGCAAATCTGATCTCGGTCTCTTCGCACCAATCAACGCAAAAGCGTTTCTCAACCTTACACAGAAACTAAGTCTCATAGACTTATCACGTTTCCAACTTTCAACTTGCTATCGTTCGGGCCAAGAAGGAAGCTCGATAGATTGGAGTAATACTCCGCACTAATGAATCAACATCCTCAACACAAACAATAATCAAGCCTACACAGAAGGCTACGTACTAAGTGTACGACTAAATAGTTCCCACATCAAATCGAGGAACTAAAATGGGCAAATTTGATATTCGGTTATTTAACTATCAAAGCAAACAAACAAATATTTAGCACCATATACAATCACTAGGCCCTTTAATTAATCTTTTATTAATTAAATCGCTTGCCAAATATTCACTTTAAATTATCTTTAAAAAGATATAATCTCAAAACCATTTCAATATTGAGAAACATTTCCATATACTTATTTAACAATAAGTAATTCACAAATCAATTTATTTTCAACACTTGGAAAATATTCAATATACTTAAATCACGATTAAGTATATATTTTATTCTTTAAGGAAAATATTCTCTTAATCTTATTTATTTGGGTCAAAACGAATGTTGCGTAAAACATCGTTACGACAACCCAAAATCACTAGTATAGGGATTCGAAAATAAGATAGGTATATGAATCCCAAATACTATACAAAACATTTCCTTTCGAAAATCATTTACTATAACAACAGTGTTATGGTCCATCATTTTCTTATTTCTCGAAAACGTCTATTTCAACAATGAATGTTGAAATCTATGGTTTTGATACTTAACACATTTTAAAACATCTTTAAATCATTTCACTCCATTTAAAATATCACTTACCAAAACATTTATTTAATTTAAAATATTATTCACTGTCCAAAATCGTGAATATAATGCCTAACCAAATTCTTTATTATTGCAACATTTAATTAAAGGATAATTCACTGTCCAAAATCGTCAATATACTTCCTTTAATAAACTTCCACTATTTAACTTATCAAATTCAATTGGTTTCGCATTTATAAAATAATGTTTATAAAATCAACATTTATATTTTATAAAAATCAACTTATAAAATCCCTTTATTAACCAATTCTATTTAAATCTCACTTATATGCCAAAATCCAATTTATAAGTTAATTCACTTATAATTCTCTTATTTACAAATTCATTCATTTTATAACTTCACAAATTATAAATCTTATCCACTTATAAAATTCATTTATACTTCATTTTAACACTTACAAAATTCCTTTATAATCCTAATATTTTGATTTATAAAATATCAATTTTATAAATCTTATATATAAGCCATTTATAATAGTCAAAAATCTCAATTTAAACAAACTTCCTTTTAATAATTTACAAATTGTTATTAAAGCTTATATAACTCCAAAATCATACTTAAGTATTATTTCCCAAAAATCATAATTTTTATAACATAAAAATTATCTCTTTCCTTTATTTAAAATAAATCAATTCCTTAACAATTTAAAACTCAATATAACGTATATTGACAAAATCACTTTTAAAATCCTTTTAAATTTGGAAACCGTCACTTTAACAATTTTAAATTCCAAAATATAGGCGCAATGATGCAACAGCACCAAATACATCAATCACGGCATCCAAAACATCATATATCATATGAATAACAGCATATATCACAATATCTGTAAATAAATCAATACTGGTGAGGAATCCAGTTGGATCCCTCCAACCTATCACCTGCAACAAATATACATATTAGAAATATATGTACAATGTCCGTGTAACGACCCGATATTTTGGACCATTCGCATCCATTATAAGTGTATAGGTAGACACTCATGCCAGAATTGAATTGCTCAAAATACCGCGTTGTTAATTTAAATTTGGCAAAACTGAACATATACAGTAAATAAATAATCACAGATCACAGACACAGAGTAATAATTGCAGCGGAAATAAAAGATAGTAGTTCATGAAGCTACTATATAAATGTATAAGTTACATCAAAGTTAAAACAGATACAACGGAAGAGTAATACGATACATCAGATACAAATCAGAATACATCACTGGAATCATCGAATACTGAAAGCAGGATAGATGGCTAGATCTTCAAGCAAAGCTCCAACTCCAAAGGTGAGTCTCGAATACTGGTACACTCGGTCTGACCCGAGCGTAAAGCAAAACACAAAACACTCGAGTCAGGATGAACATTCTTATATCAATAAATCCAACTCAAGTGAAATAGCAATTGAAGTACAAGTAACTCAAAGGACGTTTGGAATAACCATCCTTTAAGGATCCGTTAAACTATCTACTATGTAGTAGTGTACGATAAGTAGATAATGTCTATCAGTAATATAAGATATCAAAATAGTGTTAAGGCGTTACCATTATCCCCCTTAACACATTTTATATAAGCATCATAGTCTATACAGCACTGTAAACTCCACCGTAAACTAGTGGGATATCAGGGAGTACTCCATAGGTATAACACAAAACAAATTCGTAGTGGTCGCGTATAAAGGGATCCAAGTATGACAAGGCACATGAGGCAATACCCAAGGTAGTGAAACTACCGTTTGCCTGATCCGGACTGGTGAGAACGCATCGCCGCAGTGATCGCAACACCGCGAAACAACACTCCCAAATCAAGGGTGCACCAATCGACAACAAGTAATGAGTAGTTTCGAAGAAGTGTGTTCGCTTGAGGTAGCTGACCTCCATTGGCCCGGCACGGCTCCTGTTTTAGTCATTTCCAATTTGACACAAGTGTCAAGGCTATCCATTATCGTTCTCTTTCTTCAATCATCAACGTACATCATTCCAACCACTTCATTCTGGATCACACTCCGCGTATAGTTATTAAAGTGGCTTTCGGTTTAGACAGAGAGTATGTCCATAACCGATTCCGGTCTCTTTAATAACTTCTGTAATTATTACACCGATTGGTCGTTTAATATATTTCAAAACCAAATCAACTTCAATTTCAAATAGAATTTGTAAACCAACATTTCATTTGTCTTTCAAAACAATTTCCATAATTTACGTTTCAAAACTTCCAAATTACCATTTCAAAAACTTATAATACAATTTCTATTTCTATTTAAACAATTCAAATATTGATTCAAGTTCGTATATAAGTTTCATTCCGAAATCATTTAAATTAATTTAATTTAACATTTAAATCAATTTAAATTGATTTGTCGATTTCATTCAATATTCATTAAGTAAATTTGCCATTCAAAACAATTTCTATTAAATTTCCAATTCATTAAATCCATTATATAAATTCAACTTCATTATATCAAAACTTACAAATTGAATTAAATTAAATTCATCAAACCAAATTCTTTAAATTTCAAGTCTTATATTAATTTCAATAAATCACATTTTATTTCTTGTTAAAGAAATTCAATTTCACTTATTTACTTACTTAAATAATTTTCCAAAACTTAATTAATGAAGAAACTCAATTTCAATTATTTACGAAGTAAAATTCACTTATTCAAAAATTCAATTTCACTTATTAAAGAATTCAATTCAATTTAATCATTAAATAATTCAATCTTATTTAATTATTAAATAATTCAAAACTTAATTATTAAATAATTTCAAAGTTTAATAATTTCAAACTTAATTATAATTTCAACTTGATTATTAAATCATTTCAAACTTAATTCCATCATTTCTCGAATTAACAACATTCTTCCATCAATTACATTGTTAATTTAAATATTAACATTTTCCTTTCATTAAAAATTCAAATTTCAACTTCATTTCAAACCCATATTATTTATTCAAATAAAATCTTTATTAAATTTTAAATCAAATTATTGACCAATCGGGTTTTATTAAATTCTCTATCCTAAGTCAAGTTCATTTGGGTATTTATCATTTCAACCCGATTCCAATTTAATTCAAAATCAAAACATAGCAAAAGGAAACTTGCAGTGTGATAACTGGGATGGTGTCAAAGTAAATAAACAAGCAATAACAACAATCAATAACAATCAAATAATCAATTCAAATAATCCCAAAATAATCGTATTAATTCACATTGTTATTTGTGTAAATTAATAAAATTATTTCTAGAATCTACACTATCATTTAATGCAGATTAAAGATTATTCCACTAATTATTTATACGGTTCTTCACTTGTCATTCAATTTCAATTTTTCACTACAACAATTAATCCAATATACGTCGATGGTTCAAAGTGTAATTATCACTATTCTACATGTCAATTCATTTAACAATTAAAAGGGGTCATATTCAACTAATCAAATTCAACATATGTGTCGATTCAAATTTTAATTATCCTACGTCAAATTTATTTGCATAATATTTATCACTTTATACATTACATTTTTAACGTCCTATTGTAAACATCAAACAATCAATCATTTAACAACCAAACTGGATTATCATTGCATATATAACAGAAAATGGTGTCAGATGTCACAGGTGAACTGATACAGGTAAAACAGTGTAAATATCTAACAGCAACATATTTCAATTGTCGTTTCAATTTAAATCAAACTTAATAAATAAAAGAACATTAATCGTGAGTGATTGCTCAACTTTCGAGGCTAGAGGAATTTGACAAATGAAATTTGAGTTACGAAGTGTAAGCCCGACTTCCAAATCAAAGCTAGATTGATATGAATCGACGACCAAAGCTGATGAAATAGGAATAGACGAATTTAAATCAGAGTTGGATTGACGAAAATGGTATAAGTGAGCATATATATATATATATATAACAAATTTCATATATGAAATCATATTCTAAACTCACACATAAAATTTTAACACCAATGTTTTATAAACAAATATATTACTATTATAATACCATATATATATAATACTTCAAATATAAAGTACTAAAAATTCATGCATAGCACACGCATAAACTATACATACAGTGTATGCCTATACTATAATAAAACACTATAGACTTGTATAATTACAGTAACCTATAAGTACCAGTATATAAATTCTCATACATAAAACATAATAGCAACTATTATATACATATCTTTAACATATTAACACTGTAGCCATAACCTTTATGGAATCACTTACTGTAAAACAGATTTTATAAGAACACCTACTTTCATGTAGAATCACTAGAAAATATACAGGAACATCATGTTGTATCATTAACATATAGTATATGTATAAAATAAATATAAAAAAAACTAGATGCATTATATATACTACTGTAAATAGCACATTACTGAAAAGCGCACATATATATATATAATACCTCTTATAAAATATTATATTATAAATATTATTTCATTTAAAAATGCACGCACTAACAAATATATACTTTACTATAAAATTTCAAAAATTTAGACATAATATATATAAATACTCTTAACACACAGATATATAAACTTATATACTTATACTATAAGCAACCCTTACCTGTAACTTATTATATATATATATATATACAAACCCATACTAACATATATACAACCTAACAGATATATCATATAAAAAGAACTCGGATACAAAACAGTGAAGAGGAAAATATGATTTATATATATATATATACTTACAGACTCTACATATTTTATATTAACAAATACCTATTATATGAACAAAATTTTGTTTTAAAGGAGGAAAGCGGTAGTTCTCAAATATATGTAGACTCTATAATTATAAAATTACAACAAAATGTACTACGTACGCTATATATAAGTTAGGCAGAACATAAATATATGTGTCATGACTTCAGCCGAACACATGTATACATATATGAAATATATATCCAAGATAGCTTCACCTTGAAATATATACAACACATATATATGTAACATTGCATGAATTTCCTTATAGAACAAGACAGTTCGGCCAAACCTGATATGCACGTGTTCCGCTCGAATAAACAAAGGGGCAAGTGGGATAGGCTGGGCTATTCGGTGGCGTGGGTGATTTCTAGGTGATGGTGACTGAAAGGTGGAGGACCGAAGTGGGCCGCTGGCCATTGTCAGGGAGGCGGAGGACGAGCGGGGTCGGGTGGCGAGCTAAAGGATGGGTGATGACATGGAATGGGGCGGAAGATGGCGAGCTGGGTGCTGTCGCGGCACTGGCTGGCGCTTGTGGCCACTTGGTGATAGGAGGAAGGGTGTGTTTGGCTGTGGGATGGTCAAGGAAGTTACGAGTTTGAAGGAGGGTGGTGGAAGGCGAGTTATTCCCGGACGAGGTGAAGCAGGCTGCTTTGATGCGTGGATTCAATGTACGAAGATGGTGAGGCACGTGATGGGGTGGGTTTGTTGAAGGGGAAGGTGGCCACGACCAGATCTGGGTGGAGGCTTCGACGAAAAGTGTAACAACCTGCATATCTATCGATTTTATATTTAAATATTTTATTTAAATATTTTATCGTTAGTCGGATGTTAGTCCGAAAAGCTACTTTTTGCATACGGTCAAATTAGGACTCGAGACCACCCCCATTGAGTTCAAAATGACGTTTGCGATCTTTTTGAGTGTAAACTTCGATATGTTTGGAGATAGTGAAATTTTCAACACTTTTTCCCGCCTTTGACTTTGGTTTGGACTGCACCCCTTTAGTTCAGCCCAACCATCTTCCTCACTCTATCAAAACACTTCAAGCTTTGTCAAAAATGGTGGTGGGAAGTGGAAATTAAAAACTCCAAACACAAATTCTATTGCAAATCCGAGATTCAACATCAAATTCACGTGAAGACCATTGATTCAAGCTTGTTGGTGTTCTTGCTTTGCTCTCAAATCTCCATATTCATCAAATTCTGTGAAAAGGTGAGATTTTTGATCTCACATCTTGCCTATATCTATCTTGGACTGTTGGGAATGGTTCCCTATCATTTTAGCATCAGCATTTGCATTTGGTTTGGATTGGATTGGTGAAAAACCCAAAATTCTAGTGTTTTTGGTGGAAAACTGCACTTAGGTCGTTTCTGCCTTCGCTAGGTCGTTCGCGAGTTAAGCCTAAGTCGTAGGTCGTTCGTGTTGAAAAGCCACACGGAGCATAAGTCGTTCCAGGCCTTAAGTCGTTCTGGGTGTGCTAAGTCGTTCGCGAGTTAAGGGCTTAAGTCGCGCGCGTTGAAAAGTCACCGCCTTTGTATTTCTGTTCGCCTGTGTTGAGTCGTTCACGAGTTAAGGTGCTAAGTCGTTCACGAGTTAAAGGCTTGAGTCGTTCACGAGTTACTGGCTTGAGTCGTTTGCGAGTTAAAGTGTTGAGTCGTTCACGAGTTAAAGGCATAAGTCGTTCACGAGTTAAAGGCCTTAAGTCGTTTGCAGTTAACTCGCGTGCCTTGTTAAGTCGTTAGGTCGTGAACACTTAGGTCGTAAGACTTTTCTGTTCCTTAGGTCGTAAGACCTTAGGTCGTGCACTTTTAGGTCGCGACCAACCTTATGTCGCGAACCTCTTTAGGTCGTATGACCCCAATTTTTTTTAGGTCGTTGGACCTTTTTAACCCGTTAGGTCATAGACCCTTAAACTGTTAAGTCCCTCGTCACCTTAGGTCGTAGCTCGTAAGTCGCTCGACCCTGCTAAGCCTTTAGGTCGCGTATCCTTAGGTCGCCAGTTTTAGGTCGCTGGTTCGTATGGCTCTTAAGTCGTAAGTCGTTCGCGAGTTAGTACTTGGTCGTTTGACCTGTTTTCCCCTAGGTCGTTTGGCTTCTCGAGACCGCTTGCCTTCACTAGGTCGTACCGTGACGGGGCGCTGCCCCGCACCCCGCCGTGGGCGCTGCCCCCTGGACCCCCACGACCTGACCGGGCAATCATATCTGAAAAGCATTCATCATAACTTCCACTTTGATGCATTTTGAGCTGATTTCCTTGGATTTTATTCACGTCTCCGAATGTGAATTTTTGTGATAGATTGTTCCAACAATCGTTTTATGACTTGTCACTTTAAAGATATGAAGGTTTTAATACTAGTAGTAAATATCAAAACTCTTTCATCAAATCAATTTCAACACTATTTTTAATATCAAAAGTTTGTTTTCTCAAACCGATTTCCAATCTACTAATATATATAAGCCTTTACTTCACTCGAATGAGAAATCGACTTAAACGACTTAGTAAAACGAGTGGTATGAAACGCTTGCGTTCACTTCGTCGGTTAGCTCTTGGACTTGTTCGATTGAACCCTTTTCGTGACAATTTCCTAGTGAAGATTTACAGCTTGTTCGTAAATATTTAAGTTAAGCAAGTGGTTATGGGACATGAAGCTAAACTCATATATTTACTAGCTTGGTGTGATTGACACTTCTCGCTGATCATGATGATCATTTTATGATTTAGACTAGCAATTGTGTGATGTCTCTTTGTTTGCAAGGTAAGACTAGACCGCAGTAGTGTGATTCCGACTCACACATATCTCTTTGTCCGCAAGGTTAGTCTAGACCGCAGTAGTGTGATTCCGACTCACACATATCTTTTTGTCTGCGAGGTTAGGCTAGACACCACTTGTGTGATTCCATTCACACATACCTTTTTGCTTTTTGGTTAGCCTAGGCCTCAATCAGTGTGATTCCGACTCACACATATGGGGTAGCGCCCCATGGTCTTCGGACCATCATGTGATAGGCCTCTTTCTCTTTTTATGATTTCTAGATTTCTTGTTTGATTTCTGGATTTTTATGTCATTGACTTGTTATGAGTACAAGTTTAGGGTATGATGCCCTCTTTGGATCTTTGAGAAGATTCTCGTGATATTGATCATTTCTCATCGGTTGATCTCCTGTTGATCATCATTTTCATACTTATAGTAGTATGTCTGTATGGATATTCTATGTTTATGCCATATCTTTTATTCTATATCATGTCATCTGATATTTATAGTTAGACTGATCCGTTTATTATTTTCTTAAATAATACTCGGGTCAGACCGAGATGTTACAGGTGCTTCTGCTTGACTTCCTTCCGGGATTTGCTACTCTGACTTTTGGCTGACTATTTAGTTTAGCAGTTTTTGTTGTATACACTTGAGATATGGACTCATAGTTGTATTCTTTTTGTATAGCACATGTTGCTATTCTTTTGTATTATTGTGGAACTTTTTGACCACTACTCTGATGTACACTTTCATGTGTTAGTTATATATTCATATCTTCTTCCGCCTTTGTGATATGGATGTCTGTGACTGCTTTGTGTTATGTTTATTTCTATGTTTGTTTCCGAAGATTATTTTATAGCCACCATGTGATAATCAATTACATGGATGGTCGCTCCTCAACAGCCTTATTCTCCGTGCTAGTTGACAGCACTACATCGTAGTGTCCTTGGCTAGCGTGGGTATTGAGGTGGGGCGTCACAAAAAGGCTGAGGTGTGGTGGAAGGGAATACGAGTGATGGCGGCTCTGTTTGATTTTTTCTTTCAGAAGAAGTTGGGTTTTAGAGAAAAGGAAGGAGAAGCTAAGATAAAAATGAAGATGAGTAGTTTTTTTCTCCTTTAGGAGTGCGACAGAATGAACTGGCAACCATTCATTATAATTCCATTTTGTTTAAACCAATACAGAAGTAAAGATAGAAATCAGAAAAGGTGAAGTCAGCCCGATTGAATTTGAAATTAATAATGAATACAATGGTGTTTTGGGAAGAGACGAGCACGCTTGGAAGGAATCAATTGAATTTTTTTCCTTTCCAAAGAAACTAAGATATAAATGAAAAGTAAAGTGACCTTTAACAAATACAAACGTAAAGAAAAATATTTTTATTAATTTGTCTTTCAAATTTCAAAGCCGTATTGTATGGCAACGGTAGATTTTAGTAAATGATGAAATACATATTATAATGACAGCTAGTGGCCTTTTGTCGTGATGAAACGTAAAGGAAAAATAAAAGGTCAAAATTTCGGTACCGATACGGTAGGCGTTACGCAAAGTGCAACATACACCGGACTCCGAATTTGACAATCGAATATACCGTAGAGATCAGCACGAGGAGACGATCAAAACGATATACGGATATCAATGGTACGATTGAATTTATAAAATTCGAATTTTTCTACTGGCGGAAAATGCAAGAAAAACGTAGAAAAATAAGATCGACGGAGCCAAAGAAGTCCGAATTTGGAAAAACGAAAAATGGTGTTTTGCTCAGAAGATGATTTAGAATTATTCTATATAAAATTATTTAGGTTTCGCAAACGTTTTATTTTCATCGCTTTTTAACTGATTAAATTAAAGTAAATTTACGCACGAAATAAACTTCCATATTTTCTTACGAAAATTTACCAATTGCTATGTTTAGCTAGACGCATTCCAAATATCAAATTTATATCTCAAAATTTTATCGTTCAAAATTTCGCAAAATTTCAATTAATAACGTTATTAAAACCAGTTAAATTTTACGGGTCGTTACAGTCCGCTTCGAGGCAGACGCGCGTACAAAGGGTCATCCGTTCATACACGGGAACGTATAGGGTCATCTGCTCAAATAGGCAGGTATATATCCAAATGTCAATCAATATATCATATATCATCCAAACAATCATCAATCATCATAAAATAAATTATTTCTCACTTATATAAAAATATCAGTGAGTCAGAAAGAGTGAGTTGTACTCACATTGCTTGTAGTCGTCGCGATAGCGATTTATTCCGATTAAAATTAAACAAGCGTTTAATTTCAACCAAAATTTACACTAACTCCAATCAACTCCAAACCAGCTCTAAAATGTAGTGCTCATCAATACGGACCCAACGCAATTCATTTCGTGCGAAACAGACCTCGTATGAAAAAGATATGATGTTTTAAAGATTATACGAATTTAATATAATTTATTTTCAATTTCCATTTTTTATTTTTAAACCTTTGCTTCATCTGGCCGTTTAATTTGCAAAACGAAATCTGGGCCATCGTTTGTTTCTTCTCCCCAGGCTATCTCGTACGCGAACGAACCCATGCCACTGATCAAAACCCTAATCGACGCGCCAACTAAGACGATCAAGTCGTCGATCAGGAACCACCATTGAGTAGCCCGTGCTCCACTCCACCACCGCCTTGAATACGAACGAGCTCAGTCGCATGAAAGTCATGAAAAACGTGAATGAAAGCCGGACGTTTGTGGTCAATTTGCCGTTAAACCGTAGCTCCATTTACGATCGTAGCCGTTCAAACTATAGATCTCGATATGCTTAACATTTTTCTAGTTGGAAGTTTTCCGTAATTGTTTACGGATTTGAAGAGATCGAGTGGAGAAGAAACGAAAATTTTGGCCATTGATTTTAGAACGTGGCGGCCTACCCTAGTTAGGTTAGGGTTTGATGAAAATTAGAGAAAATCACGTCCTTTTATAGAAAATTCCAAAACACTATACACCTGAAAAATTATCAAACTCCAAACGAAGCGTGCCGCCATGCGTTTATAATGTTTTACCCCTATTTCGAACACAATGGAATATATATCGAAAGCCAATTCGATCGTATTTGGAAGACAGGTTTTCAAATCAAATTATTTAAATTTAAAATTCAATTGAACAAATTTCTACGCGTTTTAGCTTGCCCCGGACAAACCATAAATCCGATTGACACAAAATTTGAAATCTTACAATAATATAATATTACGGATCCAATGAAACTGGTTTCGTCGAAATCTGAGACTGTTTGAAAAATGGCTATTTTTACACGTCAATTAAATATTAAAATATGCAATTTCTAAAATTTAACTTTTAATTAAATTTTAAAAGTTCTCTAACATCATTCTAATTCAAATAAGATTTAATTCAACTTTATAAATCATTTTTATTCACATTAAATTCAAATTCCAATTATTTACACAATTTCAAATATTAAATTAACCATTTAATTATCCAATTAAATCCTTATATTCCAAATATAAGTTATTCAACTTATAAAATTTACTTGTGAATATTAAAATCAATTAAATATACGAATTTCAAATGACTGAAATTCTGGGTCGTTACATTTACTACGAGTTTCTATTTGTGTCGTACCTATGGAGTATCTTCTCGTAGCCTCTCGAGGTATGCAGGTACTGTATAGACTATTGGCACTATTATGTGTTAAGGTGGAAAATGTAAAGCCTTAAGGCTATTTAAAAGTAAGTTTATTTTATTATTAGACATTATTATAATAGCGAATATTACTACATAGTAAATAGTTTAACGGATCCTTAAAGAATGGGCGATCCCAAACATTCTTTAAGTTACTTGTGCATTTCTATTATAGTTCAATTGAGTTGGTTTACATTGTATAAGTATGTATGTCCTGACTCGAGTGTTTGTGCTTTATTTACGCTCGGGTCAGCCTAAGTATCAGCTTTGGATTTCACCTTCTGGAGCTAGGACTGCTGGAGATCATCTTTTATTTAGTTGCTATCTATTTCCATTCAGTATTTCTATGTCAGCTTTGTATTAGAGACATATGTATTTGGGATTTCTACAATGCTTATGTATTCAGACTTCTGTTGTATCTGTTTTTCAGACTATGTATTTTGAATCTGTTTTGAGACTTTGTATTGTAGTGGCTTCATGAACCACTATTTATTTTATATTCCGCTGCGAGTTATTCTAATATTCTGTGTCTCTGTGATTCTATGATTGGTTTTATTTTCTCCAAATTTATTACAATCTATTATTTTGTATTATTCAAGTCCGACATGTGTGGTTTTATTGTCGATTTGAATGGTCCAAAATAGTGGGTCGTTACATTTTTACAACACTAAGTAAACAGAGCAATGAAATACTTTCATCACATAAGATTGTCTAACACAAATGTCATTACATTTTCATTAACCCAATTTTTGCCTGTGTAGGGGTAAATGTAATAAAATATAAATAGTAGTGTCATGCTTGACATATGAGGAAACGGACATGAACACTTAACAAGTTATATAACATGGTTTTTACAACAATGGAAATTCAAAAAAAAATTATTAGAAAATAAGCCCTCTTATTGACTTTGGAGCTTTTACTCATCTTTCCAAAAAGCAACATGTCTAACCACAAACTCAGTCTACTCGAATGAGAACCTATGAGTTTATGTGAAATAATAAAAATACGAATCAGACATAAAGCTTGGTATGAGTAATAATTTACCCAAAACAAACAAATCATACAGTGTGCCACACCAATGAAGCACATAATTGGTTTTTCCTCTGAATAATTCAATCAATAGAAATTACATCATACATGCAATAAATCACCATATCATGTTCAGTCTCATAACATTAGTTCAAACACAAGTATGAGCTTTACTCTTCACATCATAACCCGACTAGGTTCTATAGATAATTTACTTAGATTGCCATATAGGCCTTATTCATACTAGTTTTAATGTTGGGATCAGATACTTTTGGTGGCCACTCAGGCCACTATCATTATTTCACATTTTTATCATGAACATATAATTAGGTTGCCACTAAGTCCTTACACCAACATTACTGACTTCAATGTTGTATTTAAACATATGGTTGCCACTAAGGTCTTACACCCATGTTACCGAATATAATGCCGGGTTAAGACATATGGTTTCCGCTAAGGCCTTACACCAATGTTAATGAATATAATCTCATGTTTAGACATATGTTTGCCATTATGGCCCTGCACTAATATTACTAGGTTAATGTCATAATTATATGTTTGGTTGCCACTAAGGTCTTACACGCTTTTGGATTCTTTAAGCTTAGTTACAATTATTTTTTCATATTTAAATAAGTTACTACATTCTAAGTTATTATTCTTTACCACCCACAACTAACGCAAGCCTCATTTTTTTCCTTTAAGATATCAAGTGTCTCAATTTTAAGCTATCACATCTCATAGTTTAAGTTATCGAAGATCGAGCTATTGCATGACATAGTTTAAAGCTATCAAAATCTGAGCTATTGCATGCCAACCTATCACATGCTAAGATATTACAAGCAAAAATCTAAGTCTCTCTTAAATTGAACCCTAAAAGCTATCGTAGGTCGTAAGAAAAAGCTATAGAAGGTAGACAAAAAGATATTATCGTATGACAAGACAATCACATAGCAAAGCTATTGCACCTTGAAGCTATTGCATTGCAAAGCTATCGCATGGCAAATCTACCGCATCTTGAGGCTATCGTGACTTGAAACCATCGCATGTCGAGTTTTTAGAGCTATCGAAGATTCGATGTCCAATGGCTATCGCATGTCATCTTTTAGGCTATCGACTATTAAGCTTTTATAAGCTATAACATGTTGACAAATAAGGGCTATAATATGTTGAATTTATAACAGTGCTAATGAATGTTAACAATTAGGAGCTATAACATTTGGTGCAGCAGTGTTGTAATTATTCTGAAAACTGTTTTATTTCCTTTAAAAGTAATTACTTTCTACCAAACCACATTATATGTCGAATTCTCATTGTTATCATGAATTTTTATAGTTATATTTTTAGGAAAAACGGAGTTCAAATTCATCTTTCTCCATAATTGCTAATTATTTCCTCAATTAATTAGTAAAATTAACATACTTAATCAACCTTGCCCTTTACTAAATATTCATTTTGATTCGAAATTGCTTGGAAAAATTGCTTATAAATTCACAAAAATCTAATTATCTATCCTTTACTACATATAAAAAATTTAGGTCAAAATAATTATATTTCTTGTTTTAAATAATTAAAATCCAACTTTAAGCATTTTTCCAACATAGAAAATTCATAGAAAATCCATATAATTTCAAAAAATTATGAAATTAGAAACTCAATTTCAAATTAATGTTTTTAAGCATAAAAAAAATTCAAATGAATTGAAGGGGTTTGATTAATGTTTAACCCCAAAACATACCCAAACCATGGTTATTTAATTCTCAAACATGAGTAAATTCATTCTTTCCTTCTTTAAACTTATTCATCATCATTTTTAGCACCATAGCACATACAATCCAACCCCAAATGGGTTTGGAAGGGATAATAGAAACACTTACCTAGATTTGGTTAAAATTAGATTAAAACCCTATTTTTCTTTTGATGAATGAAAGCTCTTCATTTTGGTTTTAATTGCTCCTTTATAATGGTTGTTGGCCTTATTTTTCCTAAGTTTTGTTTTAGTGGGAGTGAGAATGAATGTAAATGAAGAGGAAAATATGTTAAAAGCATATCATTTAGCTTAATACAAATCCTCTTCATTTACTTATTTAAAACTTACTCCTTTATACATATATGGCTAATTATAATTGCTCTCATTCTTTTTCCATTAAATTTCCCATATTCAAAGGGTCCCATAATTATTCATTAAAATTCCCTTTGCTAATTTTTTTATTTAAATTATCTTAATTATTTATTAACATATTATACTATTAATTATCTTCCCCATACTATGACTCTCCAAAATATGGGGTGCTACATGTAAGATCGTATTGAATTGTATCTCACAGTACTCTTGTCATCACGTCTTAAAACAACCATGCGGCTCCATAAAAGTGGTCATACAAATCAAAACACATCTTAAACCATCAACTATAATCTCAACGTCATCTCACTTCCCCGATACACCCTCTCATTCCATCTCAAAACCCACAATTTTGGAATAAGTGCACGAGTTGGTAATGCATAGGCCATAAAATTAAATTGCTCCAAAACCTACCAAAACTTCATGGATTTTAGACAATGAAAAATGATGAATATTGGTTGAAACCATGCTTCAATCTGAGTTCGTATGCAAAAAAAAATTGAAATTTCAACCAAACCAAGTGATCAGCAACCAAATGGTCAACTGGAAAAGTAAACAAGTCAACTGAAACCAGTCTGCTGATCAAAATTTCTAGTTGACTAGAACCTCCTTTCTATTCGAGTTTGATAATGGGTTTCCACCAGTCGACTGGTTGGTCCAATCACTCGATTGGTGGCTTGTACATAGTTAGTTTTGCTCACTTTTAAGCTACAAATCTCCATGATCCGTAGGACCAAACAACTTGCCATTTCTTCCATTGTGACCTTTAAGAAATTCTATTTAACCTACCGACTTCGAATCATGAATTTACACATTTTTTAGAGTGGTTTATTTCAACTGAATGCTTACAACATATGGCTTCATGTCATCGAGATATGTTGCATGGACATCATTCGACTTGAGTTCATGCCCTTGTCATAAGTCATTCGACATTTGGACAAGTGCAACTTTGGACTTGACAAATAAATTTGAGGCAATGGACCTGTTTCACAATCATTTGTGTTTAACACCTCTATTAACCATTTAAATTCTACATCCTCCATGGGACGAATACCACTTGAAGGCAATTCGACGAAACAGCCCAAAAATCAAACAAATCATTTGAGTTTTACAAGTCATTTAACTACTTCAACTCCATATTTCCATCATTAAATGACAACTTAAACTACAATGGAATTACTGCTTATCAATCCTATCTATCACCAAAATCAACAATCAAATAAAAATAATTCAATTCATACCAAACATTGTAACGCAACAAAATTATATGATTTATACTTCAAAAACATTTATTTAACAAGATTCTCATCTCTATAATCCATAATCATGTTCACTACCTAGGCCCAAACCCACATTAGTAATAAATCATTATTTTAACATATCTATGACCATATGGCTTAGAGGAAAGATCACACTCACCAAATTACTTAGAAACCAAGCTCCCAACAAAACCCAATTTGAAATTATTCTTTGATTCCCATGATATGGCTCCAATCTTATCCAAAATATTAATTTGAAGGTAAGGATTTGTAAAGAATAATCTAGCTTGAATTTAGAGATTTTATTTTGGAAATTTTCATTAAGATTTGTGGAAGTTATGAAAATTTAAAGTTAGGAAAACATTTTTCTTACTTAAGAAAATGAAAGAAGAAGAAGAGAAATGAAGAAAGAGAGGGCTTCCCATTTCCGAAATTATAAAGGGAAGCCATAGCCAGTTGCCCATATTCCTCTTTTCTTTCCATTTTAGTAATCTTATCTGAATTTAGCAAATTTTATATGTATTTCATATGTAAATGACATTGCAAACTCAATGATAAGTCTTGGGTCATTCATCTTTAAAAATATTATTTTAAGTTATTAGTTCGTCTAATCTTTAATTAAATGGTTAATTACAATTAACCATCAATCGAAAAATTTAGGTTATCACAATAACGTTGAGCAATTTCAAAATCTACTGATCATGAAACGACGTTATTTTTTCGGGTGTGGCCCTTATATCTGGTTTAGCTTTAGGCTCACCGGCAATCACATACATGAGTTTTTTTAAAATGAGTGCAATTTCAACATTCCTTAACCAGTCCTTATAATTCAGGCTGATTGATTTGTTTCATCAAGAAATTGTTTCACTATTTCCATTCAATCTACGCAAATTCATTAAAGTAAATTAGATAACATTATAAACGTTCCTATAATTATTAGATTGGTTTATTATATTTATCTAATAAGGATCCCATTGAATTCTACATCTCTCAATAGTCCTAAAAGAGATCGAGAATTTCTTATATTTCTTTAAGAAGTATTATAATCCATTTATCACGTTACAACAACCTTGAGGTGCTAAAAAAATTTCCCCGTAAACGGTAAGTAGCACTTCATCAGTTATATCTAGTATTTAATTCCTAACCATAGATTCATTTTCTCCCAATCATTTTTATGACCTTAAGGTGCTAAACAAATTATAAAGTGCACCAGATACTCTAGACCCATCATTGAGAGATAACACAAGAGTAATTTTGCAACCCTTCAGGGAGCTCGACAACCATAAGTATGGATAGTACTATATTTATATTGTAAGTAATAGAGAGAAAATTTATTTTAAGTTCATATAAAATAATTTTAGTTGAGTATTATCAACATTGTAAGGGAGATGAGTATAATTTTCATGACATTATATGTCTCTACATCTTATGTGTACTCCCTTAAGTCTATATGGGTTTTAATTAATTTAGCCTCCTTTTTTCTTCATACATATAATATATATGTATAATAATTTATTAAAACATTTATAATCCATTAAGTTATATACATACATACATATGTGTGTGTGTGTATTCATATGTATTCATATGTATTTCTTTATTACTTAAACCTTTTAATTAATTGAAATATAACATTTACATTTGTGAAAAATTAAAAAAAAATTACATTTTATACCTCTTTATAAAATTTTATAATATCTATTCAAAATAAAATAGTTTTAAATTTAATTTTTTAAAATTTAGATATGCATATCTGAATCAACCTAAGGTGCAAAATACTTTTGAGGCTTCCACTAAGGCATACCCTTGAAATGGGCCACTTTGATAAGCCATGTAAAGGCCAAGAGATGGGAGGTTTTCCGTTCATAAAAATGTTATTTAATTAGAATACCTTCTCCTTAGTTAAACATTTTTCCTTAGACACTGACCTAATTAGATTTTTTAATTAATTGTCTAACATGTCGGTTAATTATTCAAGTGAACACAACATTGGCTTTGATATCATTGTTGGATTAAGTGCATTGGAAGCGGAGTAAAAGGCGGAAAATTTAAAAAAATCCTTTTATTTATTTGTGCTAGATCTTATTTTGTGTTTACATGAATAAATTTTTCTTGCTAAATCATACTTAGTGGTCATTAACAAAAAAGTTCGTAGTTTTAATTTAATTTAATTAAATTTGTCTTAAAAACTTTAGTGTATGTGTATTCACATCATGACTTAAATCTATATACATGATATATATGTGTGTGTGCGTGTGTATGGGTATATATGTACTTATATATATATATATATATGTACTAGTTCAACTTTAATTATAATTTATCACATTTAATTTACTAAGTGTTCGTATTCATAATGCAAACATTGTAGATTTTATGAACTATCCTAGGGCATATAAATGTAAATGTAAATATCAACGTATTGGTGTAAACAATCATGGAGATATATGGTTACAACTAAGGGAACAATGTCAAGGATTTAACATAATGATTTTATCATGATAAGTGATGTCACACACACAAACACACATGCACGTGCACACACAAAGATATATATATATATATATAGCCATTAATAAAATGAATATACGTTTATATTTGAATATTATTATTAATATATATATATATATATATATATATGTATATATAATATTTTATCAACTGATGAAAAACTAATTTTTTCTCAATTTCGAATTAGTTGTGTGTGCACGTATGCGTGTGTGTATATATTAAATATGAAATATATACTTTTAAATTTATATATTTTTATTTTTATTTAATATATGTATACATATTGAAATATTTTTGTTTATTTAAAACTTAAAATTTAAATGATTTTGGCTAATTCAAACATTTATCAAAAATTAATTTTTTATTTTTAAACCGAAAGTAAAATATTTTTTGTTTAAAACCGCATATAACATTTATATATAAATCGATATTTAAACTAAAAGAAAAAAACTGTTTTTTTAACCAAGAATAACAAATTCAATTTTTTTTCAATTTGAGAAGCAATAAACAATTAAAAAACCAAGAAATAATTTAATTATATATATATATATATTTATAGATCGTGAGCAATCGTGTATAAATAGATTCTTTTTAATTATATTTTTTCCGAACATGGTTCATTAATGCCAACAAGTGCCGACCTTGGGGATCGAACTCATGACCATTAATCTCATAGTCTGAACTACCAATCAACTGAGCAAAACCTATTGGCTCCTTTCTAATTAAATTAAACATATATATACATGTTAGTTTATTTTTAAATATTTATAAATTATTAGTTTATTTTTGAAAAAAGAAAATATTCATTTTTAACATTCGGCCAAAAAACAAATGTTGATATATATACACACACACAATTCAATAGTATATAAAATAAATGCATACCTTTTAAATCTATCGATTATCGGCACATCAGTTGCTAGCTGTTCCACTTTGGATCACCGTTCCTTGTCCTTGAACTTGGAGTTTAAATTTCCTCTTCAAGGTTTCCATCAATTGTCCAATAGAGGCCAAAGTTTTTGATTTTCTATGTGTTTTGAATGAGAGAGGGTAAGGATATTTATAACCATGGTCAAATGTCTTTTACCTTTCTCTCTATTTTTATTCCAGAGCCACAAACCAAGTCAAATCCCACATATACCTCATGTTACGGTTGGATATGCCTCTCTTGGTTTCCATACTTCGGGCCTAATTAATATGCTATATATATTAATTATTTAACTGGTTATTTAGGTTAGTATATTTAATTAAAGCAATATATAATAATTACATATTATTTTAATTAATTTTAAGGCACCAAATAAATAATTAAAAAAATGACATAAAAGCACAATACAACATTTAATTTGTGTTTATTTTATTATCGACTTATATCACTTATAAATTGATTTCGAACTGGCTAAACTTAGAAATTAGCTAATAACTCGGTTGTGTGGACTCTGTAGTGTGAACTCGATCCTTAATCAATATTTAGAAAATAATACTAAAGTATGTATGACTTTGATGAGTTACTATATCGAACATGATTTTGGTCGCTTATGGGTCATATAGAAGAAATATACTTTCTAATCTTTGTTAAGCTGCACCTTGTAATGATATTTTGTGCATGTTTTATTTTCGTCATCATTATATCACTAAAATATTTAGAGTTCGATCAATGGTCAAAAACTCTAACAGCATTTGTAGTTAATTACATAGACCACTTTAAAGTCCATGGTTTAATCTGATAACATTTACCGATTGGTCATTTTATTCTGGCTAGAGAGTTTGACTTTAAGTTAATTATAAATTATGATGATACTAACCTTCTACAACAAAGGAGATAAATCCTATCTTGACTAGTGTTTCACTTCAAGTAGTTCAACGCATACCCAATAATGGTTGTGACATAATTGTGATGTCATTTGATGGACCATAATCAAAGCATAGTTTATTAACTAAAGATCCATCGTACTCCCAAGTCTGAATACTGTTGCACATCGTCACACAAGATCTTATATTTTAACATGGTTGTACTAACCTATAGACGACTTTCATTGAGTCGTTCTACGATTGTTTCAAACATCTACAAGTAAGTAATTCTTCGATGTCCCCATTAGCCATGAAAAATTGACCATGCCTCGTAAGGAGAGCATTGCATACATTAATCTCAACAAATGTATCGATATCCTTTTCTTGATACATCTTGACTAGGAATATTAAGGATAAATATTTGAATATCGACTCAAAATACTATTACGAATTCGTTCATAACTGCAATCGGTAAAATATTTTTTCAAAGGATTTTCTACTTATATATATATTTGTTTAAATAAAGCATTACTTATATCCAGCGTGATAATACATATAAAGTAAAACTATAATCATACTTCATTTCAAACAGGACTCTCTTTTAAGAGTGAAGTTATATAATCAAATTACATAAATACCTTTAGGGCACATCTTTAACTCTATCAAACTCAAGATTAATTTATTGTTATGTTAGTCTATAGGTAGTTCACAAAAAAATTCAAATACTTATTTAATTGCACTAAAAAACAAATTGTTGTTTCAAGACATGTCACCTTCTTTTCGAAAGAATTTATTTCCAGATAAATTAGTGGTAGTATGCTAGACTTGGATATGTTTCGAGATTCATGCATAGAAATTGATTATGTTGATGATATAAAGTTAACAAATCCCAAAAGGACATAATTTATCAAAATGTCTAATGTGGAATGTTGCACATTGAAGAGAAACTATGAGTTATTATCGAAATCGGAAAAATGGATTATTAGTAATGGCAATCCCCTTAGTTGTCAACAAATGATGGAGGGTACAATCTACTACATGGCATGAGGCTTTAAATCTGAAACGGATTCTAAGTACAATTTTGATTTTAGAAATTATACCTGGGTGGATATGATCCATCGACCGCAAGTAATTCTTTAAGAAGAATATCGATGCAGTTTGAAATAAATAAATCAACACTGATGGAAAATGACATTTTCAATTTCAAATGTAGAAATTAATGTCGCAATTTCACTAGTCAACGTGCTTAAGTCTATTTATCTTTTACTTGCAAATTATCGAACAATATGACTATGAGTTTTGGCATATTAACATTGAAACGTAACATCTTAATAATTTTTGAAAAGAGACTGTTTGCACACCATACCCAAATTTTCTTGAAGTCAGTGGGAGCAATAAAAAAGCTAGTGGATTTTTAAAGATATGATATTAAACAAGCATCCAGAGGTTAAGAAAGAATTTTGACAAAGAAATAAAATAGTTTGGTTTCAGCCAAATGAAGAGGAAACGTGTGTCTATAATAAAGAAAATTGAAGGTACTAAAACATTCTACTACTACAAGTAAAAACATGGTACTTATTGATGATTATGTACCCATGCTAATATCAGTTAAAATCTGGTTGTTAATTCTCAATAAAGGATTTGAAAGAGGCACCTTTATACTCTGTATAAGACGATATTGGGCTTGTTCCAATCAATATACATAGACACCAAACTAAAATGTTTAATACAGTGCATATAAGATTGATTTCTTATGCATTGGGAATAGAAATCATCATATATGTTATGTCATGTACTAGATCGAAATTTGTCTATGAACTGATAACCATCTTTCGGGTATGCTAGCCTCCTCCATTCCTTGGGAATACAGGGGGTAGTATATGAATATTCATCTATTATCCATCGACTATGCCTTTTAGCCTTATCTTAGGTCCTAACTCGTCCTCCATGGACGAATCTTGCAGAGGAACCCTTAGGTTTTCGGGCCATTGGATTCTCACTAAAGTTTGTGTTACTCAAGCTGACATTCTCTCTTCTACATTGTCCACACCTGCTTACGTAGGTTCTTCCCTACCAATGCATTTTGACATCCTATAGTTTTGGCAAATCACTTAGTCCCATTCATCTTTAGTGCAAGAGCACTTGATGAAATAACAAAGAAGATAGTAAGTCAATCTTAAATTCATGTTTACCTTTAATAGAAGGCCTTTAATTTAGAAATGTTCCAAATGAGAGGTTGTGGCATATTCAACTATAAAGGCTAAGTACATCGCCTTGAATAGCGCCATAATGAAAGCAGTATATATGTGCAAATTTATAAGATAGCTAAGGATAGTTCCCACCATTGAGAATCAGATAAAATATTGTGATAACAATGATGAGATATAGATTGCAATAGGAACCGATGGCTTGATAAGAGGTTGAGATATGTTCTTCATAATTAACACGTGATAAAAGAGTATGTCAATGATGGAGAAGTATGATCAAAAAGTATATACAAAATAATAATATTACAAATCCACTCGAGAAGGCCCTTTCTCAATTTTGTGTAGGAATACTAATCGAAGATATGGTTATAAATCACCATGATTAGCTCCAAGTCAAATAGGAGATTGATAGAGTTAAGGGTGTGCCCTAGGGGAAATTTTGTAATTCAATTATAAAACTTAACTTTTGTAGTGAATCTTGTCTGATTAGCTCCAAGTCAAATAGGAGATTGATAGAGTTAAGGGTGTGCCCCAGGGGAAATTTTGTAATTCAATTATAAAACTTAACTTTTGTAGTGAATCTTGTCTGAAATAAAGTAAGCTTTTGATTTTATTTTCTAATGTGTATGTCTGTATTTGGATATAAATAATGTTTTAGATACAATAAATATATACAAGTAGAAAATCCTATGGGAAATTATTTACTCGATTGCAGCTACGAATGTGCTCATAATGATGGGTATTGAATTTATAAAATAAATACTTGTCTGCAAACATTCTTAGTTGAGATGTATCAAAAACCAAGGAAAAGTATTTACTTGACTCCAGTTACGAATGTGTTCGTAACCAGGGGTGTTGAATGTTATAAAATAAATACTCGTCTACAAATGTTCCTAGTTGAGATGTATCGAGAATAAGATATCGATATATCCCTTGAGACTAGCATACATAATTCTCTCCATATGATGGATGGTGAATTACTCATGATCATTGGGGTAATAAAGGTTTTCATATTTGCAGTTGTTTGGAACAATTACAAAATGACTCACCGAGAGTCTTCTACACGTTAAAAGTCAAATAGAAGATCTAACGTGAAAATGTGCGGTAGTCTTTTGACTTGAGAATACCGTGAATCTTAAGTGTCTAAATTATACTTCGATTATGGTCCATAACGCGACAATATGAATGTGTTAAGGCCATAGTTTGGTATAAACTGAATCACTTGAAGTGAAACACTTTCCATAAGAGGATTCGTCTCCTTTAAATAGATGGTTAGTATAACTGTAATTTGTAGACAATGTAAAGTCAAAATATTTGACTACAGAAGATCAGTTAATCAATGATCGTTATCGAATTAAACAATGGACTTTAACGTTAGACTTTGCAATTAAATACATATGTTATTATAGTTTTAACCAAATACCAAGCTCTAAATATTTAAGTGATATAGTGATGACGAACATAAACGAGCATAACATGTAGCTGCTTAAGGGTGTTGTTTTAAAAGGTAAGAAACTAGATTTCCCTAGACAATCTATAAGCAACTGAGCTTGTAACAACCCGTACCTTAATGGGCCTAAATTTCAACAAAAATCGAAACCTAAGTCCATCAAACCACAGATCATTGGATTTAGTACCTGCATACAAGCATGAGCATTATAAAATATTGATAGAATTCTAAACTCATAGTGGAAATAATAATAGGATAATAATATTGATTATGACTACTACCTTGGAATTAATGGTATTCCTTAGATAGTAGATTGTCACATCAGCATTGAGAATGCGATAAAAGAAGACTTCTCCAACAACTAAACACGTCCAACTCTAGTGACGTGTTCCTCTAGAACTTTCCTATGGGTTGTGAAGAGGAGGGGGATAAAACAACGTTCCAGTGATTGGAAAATCTATAAACTGTCCATAACATAAATTTATACCAATTGGTTTCCCTTCAATTGTTATGTCTATTAAGGTTAGCAATTCTAATCTAACCTTGCATTGCACACACGATTAATTACCTACACATTCCCAAGGTATGAAATACTGACGAAGCCTTATCAACCACCCAATACTTCCATACCTATTTGCACTTAACAAATCTAAATATGAAGCGGGCTTCCACTAGCACCACATAATAATTTTAAAGACAAATAGGTAGACTTTGCCATTTAGGACTTTAATCGAGGTATACTCCATCAATTAAGACCTATTCCTAAGGTGGACTCCATTTATTGGTCTATTGGTCCTAACTACATAGACCTTTGATCACTATATATGGCTTTATAATTTATAATAGTCATACCAGTAGTGCATTTATTGTTATTAAAGTCTTAGCAATGTGAGAGACTATACCCAAGCCACTTAATATCTCATTAATGAGGACTAGGAAGGCCTCTGACCATTTAACACCTGTTTATAGGTAGCCCTTTGCCTTTTGATACCTAACCCCAAGGAGGACTCCTTATTGGTACTATCTAGCTGACGTTGCTAGGAAATCTCATTAGACTAACCTTAGATCAGTAACTTAGTACTTCAAATCCGAAGCGAACCATTCCCGAGATATCCATCATCACTCTTAATTATAAATATGAAATCTCATTAGGTTACTTCTTTTGATAGGGAGGCGGGCCCTAAGATAGCCACTTAATACCTCAACACTGAAGTAAACATTTTTAGAGATATCCCTTACCGCTTATTGTAGCCTCAAAGTGAAGGGCAGTCTTCCATCGAGTGACTCTACTGACCTCGCATCACTAACCTGCTAAGTCCAGTTAACCATCCTAAGTCTTTATTTATACTATCTTAGGTTGACATTGGACTTAGTTTACTGATTCCCTTTTTATCTAAGGCAATAAGATTTATCTTAAATAATTATCTACCCATAAATTCCCTTTTAATGCTCATAAATGTAAATTTGTCCATAAAATCCTAACGGACATTTCCTAAGGCATTTATGTATGGTTACTAATTTCAAATTAGTAACCTTTTTATATCTATTCCATTTTTATCAGTCACATTAATCTATTTATCTCTATTAATTACAATTCTTAATTTAATACTATCTGTTATTTCTCATTAATTGCCCATTAATTTAGATTATAATCTTTCATTTCCTATTAATTAATTAATAGGAATTCCTAATTTATTTCCCATTAATATGAATTACTTCATTTTATAATTCTAACTATTCACTTACCTAAATATAATAATAACTAACGAACGTTATGCATAAATGACGCATGCATAAACATTGTTCTTCTTTATTAATGCAATAAATACGTATAAACTGCCTAATAAAACTAAAGTTTCATAACCACATATATTCTAGTCATAAATATGTAACTAGAATATGCTTTCCGTAATTAATTTGCTGGAATTAAATTTCTTATGAAGAATTTCCTCTATGATTTCCATATATTGGTTTAACGTAAAAAGGAAAAATTGACTCGGTTTGAAATTACAAGGAACGAATAATTTCTATTTCTCATTCCTTGTTAAATCAAACCTCGCCCTTTTGAATTAAAAGTGGAAAAAAGTAAACAAATTTATAAAATCAAATGGATGTTCTTCCCACAAATTAAACCATGAAAAATCTACAACACATCACAAATTGGGCAATAATCCAAAAGTCCTATTTTACACTCAAGTACAGATCTGGAATAAAAATATACAACATTCAAATTCTAAAATCTTTGGAACTGATTTCCAGATCTTGGTGTAAACATATTTCAAATTAGATCTAAAACAAGAATATGCAGGTAACAGTTTTCGACACTAATTTAAGCTTACAATTCATAAACAAAATTGATTTAGGCATAAAAATAAAACATATGCTAATGGAATAGATTTAAAATAATAAACATTATATAAAATTCCTACTTACCTTTTAAAAGCGATCTAATTCTCCAGATCTGAAGTAGAACCTTTGATTCATCTTCAAATCCTTTTAATCCAAGAAATATGTATAAAAAGGGTATATGCATACATTAGATCCTAGAAAAGATTTGGTACTAGGAGAGAAAATAGATACAAATATACAAATATATATAAATTACATCAAATATGCGTATAGTTGATTCTCTTCTCTTCTCCTTTTTATCAGTTTTTTGTTCTTCTAAAATTTATATGAATATATATATATAACTATCTTATTTTTATAATTTAGAAAGAAAGTAGAGAAGAAGACATGGCAGAGCTTCATTGCTCTATTTAGAAAATATGAGAAGAGAAGGAAGGGTTAGGCTTGTATTTACAAGCACTAGAATCAACTAGAATTGTTAGATCAAATATAATAGATCCGAGCCATTGAGCCAGCGAAAACCTAGCCACCGCCTTAAGAGCGGTCGGCCGCACCCTTCATGGGGGTTGACCGCTACACTAAGCAGGTCGACCTGTGGACCCCATTCAATTAATTAAAACCGTTAATTTCTTGAACAAATTATTTCCGTTCCGAATTCGTTTTTCGTTTGTAACTTCTTCGTTTGTACTCTGATCGCAAAACTTCAAATATAAAATTTGCTCATAATTTCACCACAAACGCAATAGTGCAAGTTTTGAAGTCAAATTCCATTTTTGGAGCCTAACTAACTAACTAACTAATTAAATAGATAATGCCAAATTATGGGGTGTTACATTCTTCCCCCCTTAAAATGAATTTCGTTCCCGAAATTTCACCGATGACTAAGTCATGGTTTTGGCTCATAATTATTCTAAACTACACACCAATGAGCGTATAAGCAATTTTGCAGCCAAACGTGCACAAGTGCATAGTGTATTACTGTATCACCATACAGAAAATATGTATGCAGAATAATTCTAAATTGGATCCTCCTATAGAATGCATTTCTTTGAAAACATTTTTGAAAAATATAATGCAAACAACCTATATGCATACTGGCAGTTCTATATGTATGCAGCTTTTGAAAAATCTTTTCAACCAAAATCCCCATACTCCTACAAATTGAAGTATGAAGCAATCAATGTTGCATCCACTTACTACCATCCAAAAATCTAGCAAGTTGTAAAATTTCTTCCTATACTTTACTCCTGTGCCGTAAAAGGAATTTAGGTGGAGAATTTAACATTCTTATCACTCTATAATCTTTTTATTCCCATAGTGCAATGGAAATTTCCTCGCTGCTCCAAATTTACTCCAAATTTTCCATGCACAAAACTCATAAGGAGGCTTATTTTCAAACCCTAAAATGGAATTGAGTCTAAAAAACACTTGCGTGCATCATCGATAAGGTATGAAAATAGAAATTCCAAGGCTAAAACATTTTTTCTCTTGTTACTGCTTGCATTTATCGCATCGTCGATCCAATGCACCACTAAATCCGCAATTCTAACTCTATTTGTCTTCCCTACGTTTAACATATGGCCTACAAAATCAAATATTTCACAAAAATCTTTCTAACTATTCAAATTTGTACGTCATTTGAAAAATAAACTCCCAAAGTATTTAGACGAACATTTTCCCTTCAAATCAAATATTTGAATAAAAATTCTAAAAATAATTTAAGAGCAAAAATAACTAAAACCCAAAAGGTTTTTTTCAAAAGAGAAGCTTTTCAAAATATTTTCTTTTCAAAAATTTGATAAATTAAGCCACAATTTCAGCGTAGTCGAAAGTCAATTATGCGCTAAATGCATAAGCCAAATTCTAATATTCTATAACTAACCTTTATCCATAAAACTTGACATTTTATTTAAAAATGTCATCATGCCCAATTACATAATAATTTTAGCTTTTAAGGAACATGAGAAATGACCCGTGATACCAAAACAACTTTATCATATTCTTCGCTAAAATTTTCCAACTATTCTAAATTTTCAGTGTTATATTGCATTTGCTGTTAGTTAAGTGTCTTTTATGAGATTTCTATATTTATACTACTTCTTCTCTATGCTTATATAAGAGTGGTTTACATGTACAGAAATAATAATACAGTAAATAAATAGGAACTCGTAATATCGTGCGTGCCTTTTACAAGCGACAACTAACAGTTACAACCCAAACAACCTAAAAGAAAAGAACAATATTGGAAAGGAAAAGACAACAACACCATAAATTCTAAAATAATGCCTACAGACTACGAGATGCCTTACTTCGCAGTTGGAGCTCGATCCATTGTTGTAACCTTTGAATGGTCATAGCATGGCGGCTATACACCCAATCTCGTGCCGCTGGCGAAGATGGTATTGCTGACGGCTTCAGAATTGCCATCTTCCTAAGGATTCTTCCTAAGGAAGAATCTAATAATGGCAGAAGCAACCTTCTACTAAACTGCCTCTCTACGGAGGTTCACCTGTATTTCCTAAAGATGAGAGTTGGATAGGTAAAAATACAGAAAGTGACTTTGTGGAGTGCTAATCCTTGATCAACAAATTACATCATAAGGGTGCGGGTCCAATTGATGGCGATGCCGCCAATACTAGCATAGGTAGTCTTCCACACCATGAGATAAATTTGGTCGTAACTTCCCGTCTTAGGGATGACATTATGCTGAATGATGTGCATAACCTGACGGACAGCCAGCCGTGGATTATCCGTCTTCCAAACACCGACATCCTGGGAAAAAGATCTACTGCAAAATCTTTGAGTCGGTCACTTCAAAATAATTCTAGTCCACGTCCTTCATGGGGCCCTCCAAAATCTCAACGAGATCATCAGCAGTCAGCTCAATCAAGACACCCTTCACTCCGAGAAAAACAAACTGTTGTCTCCGTCAAAATTCTACGCCAACAGGGCATCGAAAAGGCAGGTGCAACATTGGTAACACTTGCGCTTAAAGGTCTCAAAAGCACTTACCGCTAGGTGGTCAACCGCTAGACAGGCTTTGGCGTTAATTGAACCTAGGCCCAATTAGGGTCGGATTAAATAATATTAATCATTTCGTGCTGTCTCCTTCGATTCGACATGATTCGAAAATTTTCTGTCCTCATCATGGCGGTGTCAAAGCCTACCGTCTAGTCCTGAACCTTGCTCACAGTAGTCCTAACAAAATTGCTGCAGCTAACAACAATTTCGAAAGCCTAAAAATATTTCAACTGCTATTTCCTACCTACTTCGCACAGAAATATTTTTTTCCAGTAGCTGGTGGTACAACAACACTTCAAACTACATACCCCAATAAAATTGAATGTCATTACTATTTTGTCTGTAACTTAAAAAGAGAAGATTTTAAAAACCTCAAATTTATAAACTGAAAAATCATAGAGCTTAATATATGCTCCTTTATACTTGTTTATAAATAATATAAACTATTTCATACCAAAATTCCCTTAAAAATCAAACTTATATATATATTTCAGGGTTTCCAAAAACCTTTTTTTTAAACATAAATTTCCCAAATTGGAAAAATATTTCCTTGCCAAAAATCGAAATCAAGCCTTAACTGATATATACATATAAATATTTAAGGATTACAAAAGTTAATCTTTTATAAACTAAAAATTTCTTAACATGACTAACATAGTAGTATACATATTTCTTTGAAAATTAAAATTTCAAAACTACCCCAAAACAAAATTTCCAAAACAAATCCTTGGGAAAAGAAATCCTTTGAAACCCCTTTTCCAAAATCTAAGGCATTTCCAAAACAAACTTTATCAAAATTCTCTCGTGGGTTTAGACTAAGGAATTGACTTATGTTCTTCAAATAGAAATCCGGATTTGCTATCAAAGAGGTGATCAATGAATGCACCCTAGCAAAACTTGCATCCGGACAATTGCCACATACAGACTCTAATTTCCCATCCATCTGCAATAAATGTGTGTCTCTGTCTGGAAATCATCAAAATCCAAAATCACAAGGTAGCTAGAATCTCAACCATCAAGCCAAACACATCCAATCTCCAAGATTTTGCCATATGTCATACTCATGTTCTTCATCATCAGTGCCTTACGCATCGCTAGCACTCTATGGGATACTTCAAAGTCAGCGTGAAAATCATAATTCTAAGATATTTCCAACCCATAGTTGCTTTGCACATTCCTTCGGAGTGGAACCACAACTACTTCTATAGTCGAAATTCTTAGAAGCTAATGTAAAAATATAATAATACTAGACAGGAGAGTATGAATGCATCCTCTTAATTTATCCTAATTCCTCTAATCTGCTAACCTAGGCTCTAATACCAAATATAACAACCCGTACCTTAATAGGACTAAATTTTGACAAAAATCAAAACCCAAATCCATCAAAGCACGGATCGATGGATTTGGTACCTGCAAATAAGTATGAGCATTATCAGAGATTGATAGAAATCTTAACTCACAAGGGAAACAATAATTTGATAAGAATACTGATTATGACTACTACCTTGAAATTAATGGTATTCCTTGGATAGCAAATTGTCACATCAGCATCGAGCATGAGAGAAAAGAAGACTTCTCCAACAACTAAACATGTCCAGCTCCAGTGATCTGTTCCTCTAAATTTATATGTGTGTTGTAATGAGAAGGGGGTAGAACAACATTTCGGTGACTGGACTGTAAACTATCCATAACATAAGTTTATACAGATTGGTTTCCATTTAATTGTTATGTCTATCAAGGTTAGCAATTCTAATCTAACCTTGCATTGCACACACGATTACTTACCCACCCATTCCCAAGGTACGAAATGCCAACGAAGCCTTATCAACCACCCAATACTTCCATACCCATTTGCCACTTAATACTTTTAAATATGAAGCAGGCGTCTACTATCACCATATAATATTTTTAAAGAGAAATAAGCAGACTTTGCCAATTAAGACCTCAATCGAGGTAGACTCCGTCAATTAAGACCTATTCCCACCCAATGTGGACTTCTGGCATCGTCATTATTGGTCTATTGGTCCTAACTACAGAGACCTTTGACCATTATATATGGCCTTATAATTTATAATAGTCATACCACTAGCACACCTATCGTTATTAAATTTTTAGAAATGTGAGAGACTGTACCCAAGCCACTTAATACCTCATTAATAAAGAATAGACATGCCTCTTACCATTTAACACCTATTTATAAGTAGGCCTTTGCCATTTAATACCTAACCCCAAGGCGGACTCCTCACTGTTACTATCTAGCTGACATTGCTTGGAAATCTCATTAAGTTACTTAGTACTTCTTTTATTGGAGAGAGGCGAACCCTGGATCAGTCACTTAGTACCTCAATCTCGAAGCCAACCCTTCCCAAGATATCCATCATCGCTCTTAATTATAAATATAGAATCTCATTTGGTTACTTCTTTCGGTAGGGAGACAAGCCCTAAGATAGCCATTTAATACCTCAACACTGAAGTAAACCTTTTAAGAGATATCCCCCATCGCTTCTTAATTCTAGATTTGGATCATTTAATACTTTTCAATTAAGGAAGTAGGTTCAATATCTCATGCCATCACCGGTCCTAGGATTAGTGATATCTCACATCAGTAGTAAGTGCACCCGACTGCCGGTAGCCTCAAAGTGAAGAGCAGTCTTCCGTTAAGTGACTCTGCTGACCTCGCATCACTAACCTACTAAGTCCAATTAACCATCCTAAGTCTTTACTTATACTATCTTAGGTTGACATTGGACTTAGCTTACTAATTCTTTTTTATTTTAGGCAATAAGATTACCTTAAATACTTATTTACCCATAAATCCCTTTTAATGCTCATAATGTCAATTTGTCAACAAAATCTTAATGGACATTTCCTAAGACATTTATGAATGATTACTAATTTCATTAGTAACTTTTTTTATATCTATTTCATTTTATCAGTCTCATTAATCCATTTGTCTCTATTAGTTGTAACCCTTAATTTAATACTATCCATTATTTCTCATTAACTGCCCATTAATTTAGGTTACAACCTTTCATTTCTATTAATTAATCAATATGAATTACAAATTTATTTCCCATTAATATGAATTACTACCTTTTCTAATTCTAACTATTCGCTTCCCTAAATATAGTAATAACTAACGAACGTTAAGCATATATAACATACGAATAAACCCTGTTCTTCTTTATTAATGCAATAAATATGTATAAATTGCTCAATAGAATTACCTTTTCGTAACCAAATATATTGTAGTCATAAATATATACCTAAAATATGATTTCCATATTTAATTTGCCGGAATTAAATTCCTTAGGAAGATTTTCTGCTATGATTTCCATAAATCGGTTTAATACAAAAAGGAAAGATTGAATCCATTTGAATTTACAAGGAATAGATAATTTCTATTTCTAATTTTTTGTTAAATCAAACGTTGTCCTTTTGAATGAAAAGTGGAATAAAAGTAAACAAATTTATAAAAATCAAACGGATATTCTTCCCACAAAAATAAACTATGGAAAATCTATAACATAGCACAAATTGGACAATAATCCAAAAATCCTATTTTACATCTAAGTACAGATCTAGAATAAAATTATACAACATTCAAATTCTAAAATCTTTGCGACTGATTTTCAGATCTAGGTGTAAACATATTTAAAATTAGATCTAAAACAAGAATATGTACGAACTAGTTTTCTATACTAATTTAAGCCTACAATTCACAAATAAAATTGATTAAGGCATAAAAATCAAACTTATGCCAATAGGAATAGATTTAAAATCATAAACAATATATAAAATTTCTCACTCACCTTTAAAAGCGATCCAAATCTCTAAATCTGAAGTAGAACCTTTGATTCATCTCTAAATCTTTTTTAATATAAGAAATATGTATAAAAAGGGTATATACATACATTAGATCTGAGAAGAGATTTGGGATTGAGAGAGAAAATAGATACAAATATATATAAATTACCTCAAGTACGCGTATAGTTGATTCTCTTATCTTCAACTTTTTATTAGATTTCTAATCTTCTCCAATTTGTATGAATATAGATATAAATATCTTATTTTTGTAATTTAGAAAGAAAGTGGAGAAGAAGAAATGGCATAGCTTCATTGCTCCATTCAGAAAAATATGAGAAGAGAAGGAAGGGTTAGGCCTATATTTATAGGCGCTATAATCAACTAGAACCGCTAGATCAAAATATAATAGATCTGGGCCATTGGACTAGGGAAAACCTTAGCCGCTACCTAAAATGTGGCCGACCTCCCCCCTCATGAGGGTCGACCACCCCAGGTCAACCCTGTCGACCACTACACTAAGCGGGTTGACCTATGGACTCCATTCAATTAATTAAAAACGTTAATTTCTTAAACGAATTATTTCTGTTCCAAATTTATTTTTCATCCGTAACTTCTTTGTTTCGACTCCGATTGCAAAACTCCAAATTTATGAAAGTTGCTCAGAATTTCGCTACAAATGCAATGGTGCAAGTTTCATGGTCAATTTCCATAGTTTGCACAAATTATATTTTTGGAGCCTAATTAATTACTAACTAACTAATAAAGTAACCAACGCCAAATTACCGGGTGTTACAGAACTCATATCCACAACCGTGCCTTACAAAATTCATACATGCTTTAATATCAGAATTATTCAAATATTACAAATGGCTGAGTTCACATTTGGGAGTCACGCAACTGCAACTCTCAATTTTCGACTGAAAATAATTTATTGATATAATTTATAAAAGTTATAAATTATTATATTAGATAAATTAATATAATGGTTATATTACTTAATTTATTATTATTATTTATTAGAGGGTTCAAAATTAAATAATAAAACATATAACTGTTATATGTTTATTTAGTTATATTTAGGCCAGTATGATGATTTAAATATAACAGATAATATATATATATGTATATGTGTATATATATATTATTTTGGTAACTGAAATTATTAGAATTGTTTTACAATAAAATGAGCCAAAATATTTGCAGGTATGAATAATTAAACGGGTTTAATTACTTAAGTAATGTAAGATCTGATTTATAATAGGCCATACCTTGAATAGTGGATCTAAGTAAGATATTTTACGTAGTCCATTAGTGCTATAAATTTATCTCGATGCCCCATTCAATAAAAGAATGAATTTTATTCTCTCTCTAAGGTTATTTCTTAACATTAAACTTTCCAACTCCACCGTTGAGGTGGTGAAAAGTTCTCTCAAAGGTGAAGCTGACTGTTTAAGGTGTATTTAACCAACAAGATTATCAAGGAAAAATTTTGAAACTGTTTTTACCCAAGTCAATTTTAAAACCGTTTTAAAATAAGTTGTATTAATATTTATTAAAAAATTTGATTCGCACTATGCATGAATTGTTAATATCTCAAATATTAATTTTGATGACAATAACTATATAAATATATATACTACTGTTTTGTCAAGTTGTATAGTATATATTGCAGAATATTACATAGGCGCAAAATGATTAAACATGAAGACTAACAGGTATAAAGACCATAAATAAAGATTTAGAGATAATGATTAAGACACATGAGTTTAGAGACAAAAGACTTGAAGAGCTTAAGACTCTAGTATTTAGTATGAGTCATTAGAACAAATTGTTGAAGTCCTTGCAGATTCTGATCTTTATCACAAATTTCCGATCTTTGATATTTTAATCAAAATAAATTATTTCAAATTCAAAATATATTTTTCAAATATTTTATAAAAAAAATTATGTGTTCAAAGTATTTAACAATTATGTTTAAAGTTATTTTACAAAAATTTAGAAGTTTGAAAACAATTTAAAAGAAAAATCCTTTTTCAAAATTAACAAAGGTATGTCAATATACCCCTCCTAGATATGTTGACATAATAACCATTTGTTGTTTTTTAAATTTTGAAAAGAAGTATCTTTTAAAAAAACCTCTTTATGAATGGATACATCTTTTTATTTAGTATATAAAGAGGAATGCAAATGAATTTTTTAATTAATTTTCTCACTTTCTTCTTACTCCTTACTCTCTTGCTCTATTTCTTAGAAACTAGTTTCTATATTCTTTAAAATATATATAGAACCAATCCATACTCTACCAGAATGATTCTCCACAGACTCAAAGATCAAATCGCTATCAGAAGGGCTGTAGGATACAATGTATCCCAAGTACAACTCTTTGTATTTGGAAATCTACAACACTACTCTTATTTGTTTGGGTATGCTTGTTACCTGTTCAAATCAAATGGGTGTGCTTAGTAGCCCGTCTAAATCTAATAGGTGATCTTGTTGCCTGGTCAATCAAGAGTATTTAACCCAAACTCTTGAGATAGGAGGGTGTATCTCATATCCTTAAAATCGAGACTGTATTCTAGTTTACTTGCTACCTGGTTAAAGTAGGTGATTGAAAAGAAATATGTACAAGAAATTGTATGGGACTGGATGTAGGATAAATTTGAACCAGTGTAAAACTCGCGGTGTCATCTCTCTAACTCATTACCTTACTTTTACTACATTATTTGTATCTATGATTTGCTTGTTAGTGTGTGTGTGTGTGTGTGTGTCTATATATATATATATATATATATATATATATATATGTGATTGATTATCTGTGTTTGATTGAAATCTTAAAATAAGTTAAAAGTTCCATAAAAGTTATAAAACACTATTCCCCACCCCTCCTTCTAGTATTAAAGTAGTCTTGATCCATTCAAATTAGTACCATTTCCCATATTTGGTATTATAACATTAGGTTTTCAAAAACTCATAATTTAATTTTTGAAAAGTAGAAATGGCTAGTAACATTGATAGTTCACTTTTTAACACTTTTGTTGAAGGACAATGAACTGCTAAACCCCCACTATTTAATGGTATAATTACATATATTGGTCATGTAGGATGAAGATTTATTTACAGTCTAATTATTTAGATATTTGGAATATTACGAATGAATACACTGAACCTCAAACCGAATATCCGATATGGATACCAGACCAAAAGACACAAACACTTAACAATTCTTAGGCCATGAACATTTTATTATGTTCATTAGGTAAAAATGAATTTAATCGAGTTTCTATTTATAAGTCTGCATATGAAATCTAAAGAACATTGCAAGTTACACATGAGGGCATTAGTAAAGTAAAACGGACAAAATTTTCCATTAACTAATCAGTTTCAATTATTTCAAATGAAATAAAATGAGTCTATTTCTGATATGTACTCTAGATTCCAGGATATAATTCATTCTTTAGTACATAGGTAAAAAAATCTCTAAAAAGGGCCAAGTCAGAAAAATCCTTAATTCACTCTCTCCAGAGTAGGATCAAAAGACGTTAGCAATAGAAGAGGCTAATGACATTAGTACTTTAAAAATTGAAGAGTTAATTGATAATCTAATGTCTTATGAAGCACAGTCCCAAGGGGGGAAGGAAAGCAATAACCAAAAAAAACAATTACTTTAATGCTACAATCGACGATCAGGATTCATATGATGACGATAATGATGGGGAAATTGCTATTGTGATTGGAAATTTCAAAAATTCCTAAAGTACAGAAAGATGAATAACTTTCGTAGACCTAAAAACAAAAATTATGGGAATGGGACTATAATTAAATGTTACAACTATGATGAATCTGGTCATTTGCAAAGAGACTGTCTGTATCAAAAGAAATCAAAGATTACACCTGTCACTGATTCATCCAAAAAGAGAAAGGGGGCTTACATTGCAACTTTAGATGATTCTGATACTGCATCAAGTGACAATGAACCAGATAAAGAAAATATCAATATGTGTTTCACAGCAACAGAAGATTAACCGGATCAGAACAAAGGACAACGGCAAAAATGGTACTTTTTACATTTAATTATTTTTATTTAAAATTATTAAAATTAGGAATAAATGCAGATTAATAATAATAATAATAATAATAATAATAAGTTTATCTAAGTATATGTTTATATATATAGGCATATATTTCCTTTGTTTAAATTTGATATTTTTGGTCTATATGTCGACATATGTCATGTGGGTATGTCGATATACGTGGCAGAAAATTGGAGACTCTTTTCAAATTCAAATTTTGAATTTCCCTCCCTTTTGCATTGATTTCAAAAACTAAAAATGAATCTTTTCAAACTGAAAATGTCAGTTCACTCTCTAGTAAATCATCCCATCTTTATCCCTTCATCCACTCACACTTTTTTTCAAAATTCAAAATCATTCTTCACTTTATTACCTTCAAAACTTCGTAAAAATTCCTTCCTTATGCCAACCCTCCTCATCCAAAGCCATTTGGTTTACCCAAAGGATCAAAAGTCAACTTCATAATGATCAAGAGTCCATGGAGATTTATACTGAATACACTACTTATGGAAAAGTATTTTTGGGAAGGTTTGCAAATTTCAATGAATTTTCTTCTTATGGTTTACAAGATCTTCCTTTTGAAAGTGGTATTTTTGGTTTAACTGATTTATCTTTAAATGATTTTGATTGCGTCCCAATTTAGTTAAAATGTTTTATGCAAATTTGAATAAAAAAAATTTCAAGGAGAAGAAAGTCAAATTTGGAGTAGTGTAAAAGACACTAGTATTGTTTTGGATTGTGAAATTTTAGGACAAATTCTTAGTTGTAAAAGTAGTGGAAATTATCCCTCCACTTTTGAAATTGACTATGGTAATAGAGAAATTGAGCACGATTTGTTTCCTAAAGATGAATAGTATAGGTTTAAGGAAAATAATATTAGGCCTAAAGAAAGACTAACGAGCCTTATTTTACAACAAAGTATTACTCCAAGGATGGGAAATTACAATAACCCTACTCAAAAATTTCCAAAGCACTTTTTGTTATTTTATGAAAGTTTGATATAAATTGGGCTTAAGTGGTTTTGGATGACTTTGTTCAAAAGAAAATCTCTAGGCATGAGAACATACTTTACCATGATGTGTATCTTACTATAATTTTCAATTAATTTGGTATCGATCTAAGAGGTGAAAACGTTTTTCCTCATAAAGTTTTCAGCAAAACCAACCTCTCTCTTCTACGCATTCCTCTTGAATTCGAACCTTATGAATCTCTTCTCGAAAAGGAAGAGAGATTAGCAAGGGAAAAAGAACAAGGGATTCTTCAAGAAGAAGAAGAAAACGACGGTATGGAAATTAAAGAGGAGGAAGAATAAGAAGTGGAAGAGGAGGAAATGGACACTTTGCTAGAAAGCTTTGATAAACCCTCTCGCTATTCCAACAAAGAGATTTTCACAAAACCAAGAGAATCTTCCCAATAATCAAAAGAAGCTTAAATGCTCCTTTAGTAAAAAGTTCACTTCTCTCTCCAACAAAGTGGACAAATACTTTGGAAAGATCATTAGAAGCTTGGTGGAAACTCTTCATCATCATCATCATCATCTTTTTAGATCTTTGTCTACCTTTGTATCCCTTTGTTACATGTTTTTCTTGTTTTAATTCATGTCGTTTTCATGTGTATTTTTTTGAATCCATGTATCTCTCTATTTTGATAAATGAAATTTACTTCTTGTTGTTCAAATTATGTTATTGTAGTCTCCGCCATCATTAAAATAAAATAGTATTAAGTAGAAACAAAAATTAGAACAAAAACGTAAATGTAAAAAAAGGCACATATATCAACATACACTACATAGATATGTTGACACACTAGCCCTTTTTTGAAAATTTTAAATTTCAAATTTTTTGTAACTACTGTTAAAACGGTTATTTAATCCGACTTTTCATCTTTTTTAAACCATTTTCATCTTTTAAAAAGGTACATTGATTCATCTTTCATCTCCTTCCATTCCAAATATTTCCTTTCATAAAAATGAGTTCTCTACATCAAAAACTTTTGAAAACTTTAAAGAATTACTTCAATCTTTCAAAGATATTCTCCATTTAATTCTCCAAAATCAAAGGCATTTGGCAAATGATAAAGGAAAAAGCGAAACACTTTGATGAGTTTCGTTGGTTAATTTCCTCTCTTATCAAAGATGATCAAAACAACAACCCGGAATGCTCAAACTCCAAGGCAAACATGGAACAAGAAGATTGGGATGTCATAAAAATGTAACGATACGATCTTTCGACGCTCGAAAGTCGACATTAATACGTCCACTGTATCAAATGCCGCGCAATCGAATGCCGGAAAACCGAATCATTAGGGTTAAAAAGAAGAGGTAGAAGAAGACAGAAGAAAAAGAAATAGAAACAATATCAGAATCTCACATTCGCAGCGGAACAATATATAATAGATGAATGAATAATCTTTAAACAAAGAACTATATCAGTTTATACAATACATCATCAGAGTTTACAAAAACAACACACATCACTGGACAGTTATATAAACTTGTCCACATAAAATAATACACAACGGAATAATACTAATATAAGTGATACGTCTCGCCATCCAGCTCGCCTCTAGATCTCCACAACAACTTCTGGATTCCAGAATGACCTGATATCCTGACTCTAGGCTGCCCGTGTAGAAAGTTTTGGGCACCCAGAGTTTAGAAAGGAAACAATAAACTCCAGGTCAGTCATGTGACTGGTGTGAGATCTTAAAAACAGTTATTTTCACAAAGAAAATAAAAGAGATTCGCAATGCTTTTGGAAAATGAAACTACCATAAGGCCTCCCACCACACACACAATGCAATCGCAGACTTGGAGGAGATTTCTCCTTATGATAGTCAAATATGCTTAATACGAGAAAACTCTTTGATATTATCACTAGTGCATAGTGTGAAAGCATTTCGAAAATATAATATTAATCTTAGCCAGCATAGGTACCATTATATTATGCCTGCTATAGCTGCCACCTGAGGTGACAGGTTATACAAATTGCAATCGTAAAGGGCTCTTATTGTTTCTTTGGATTTTCCAACAAATGGTCAGGCTAAGGAACTTCCTATGCCACATGGGTACGCCTCTGGAGGGACGTCCCAAGAACTAACTAGCTCTCTGCCAACACAAGGCCGGGTTACCGCTTACTAGGTAACTACTACACGAGTATGCCACCCCCCGGTCGTTTGCGACCTTTATCTGAGGGCCCTCGATCACAAAGCAACAATCACACAGTAAATGAGATTGGAGCAACCACACAGGTAAAATATCTGGGCTCCATACCATGATACCACCTTTTTCCAGAAGGAAATGACATACCCTAAAGGGTGCGACCCTCATAACCTTGCCGCATTTTCCTGTTTCGACCATTTCCGGGGTGTGAGGTCGGATGAGGTCTCATCCACAAAGCTACGCTTTACACGAAAGCCTTGCTTTGATCAACAAATGATCAACAACACACAACAACACTTAGCATGCCACACTACCAAATTGGGAGTATATCACAGATAACCTTCAACTACATAACATCTGATCTCGTACGTCTCCGAGAAGGGTGTTAAGCTAAGAGAATAAATTCTCTGCCACCAACAGATATGTATTTGAAAGAAATCTGCTTTATATCTTAAAGTGTAGCGTCAGACATACATCCATACAAGTCTGTTCCGGGTTCGAACAGAACCGAAGGCATTTCCAAAGAAGCCCTTGCAAATCCGGTTTTCAATTGCAATCCATAACGTCGTATCATTATTCGGAATGGGTTATATGACACAAAGTCCTCTCCCGGCTAAACCGAATAATGAGCGCTTGTTTTAAAAACAAATTCAAGTGCTATTTCCAAGGAAAATATTGATAGTCGGTTATTTAAATATCAAACAACATTCACAACATTCATCAGATTTAAATAATTTTCCCAAATTATGTATTTTCAAGATATCTTCGCAAGATATATATAATTTCCACACTTCATCACTTTGAAAACCAATTTCAAATCATTTTTCACTCGTGGAATAAAATTCCCGATATTATTTATTTCCACTATGAATTTAAATTTCCAAATTTTAACTGATATATGATTTTCAAATCGATTTCCAAATATTCACTTTCAAACACCAAATCAAATTCAAAATTGATTTCTCAATTTCATTTCAAACCCCAAATCAATTTTCAAATGGATTTCAAATTTACATTTCAACACCAAATCAAATTTACAAATTGATTCTTCCATTTATTTCAAATACCAAATCAATTTTACAAATTGATTCCCAAGTCTATTTTCAATAGAACATAACATTTGCAATTGATTTCTAAGTTTATCTCCAAATAACAAACCATTTGCAAATTTATTTCTGAATTTATTTCCAAATACCAAATCATTTTCATTCAAAACACCAATTAATTTCATATTGATTTTCCAAAGATTTATTTTCAAATACCAAATCAATTATCAAATTGATTTCTAAAAATTTATTTCCTTTTAAAAATAAATCCCTTTATTCTTTCCAAATTATTTAAAATTCCATTTTTATTAAATTCTTCAACTTTTAAACAATATTATTCAAAACTCATTTATTAATATCTTTTCCCATATTTTGGAAATAATTCGATAAGATTTCAAAAATCAACTTTATGCTTTTAAAATTCCTTCTTTTAAATTTACCCAATTCTTTCAAAAGGAATTTACTTAAAATTTCAAAAATCCAATTTTATTTATTTCTGGTATCCAACGATACCAAAAATACATTCGGCTAAATTATAGCTTTCAACAAATTCAATCGTCGATATGATCATTCACAGATTATCAATAAATCATCACACAACATATGAAACAATTCATACAACATATGAAACAAATTCATACAATTTGAGGAATCCAGTTGGATCCCTCCAACCTGTTTCCCTACATCCACAGATGTTAGCACAACAATTAAATACCCATTCCACTTCGAGGTGGAATATCGCGGTATATGGGATTTATAAAATATCATCCGCTATTATGCGGCGCATTAGGTCTCATCCGCTATATAATGCGGGAAATCATCTCCAAATATATATACATACTACTATATACTACCACATCCAAACAGTCAATCAATAATTGCAATACCAATTTAATTTGAGTGAGAAGATCTCACCTTTGCTTTTAATTTTTGCAATCCATTTCCAATCCAGCTTGTTTTCACGATTTTAACCTTGTATAAACAATTTTATACAGTTGATTAATATTTGAATTTACCAAACAATCAATCAATAAATTTTGGTTTCAAATTAATGACTTAATTAATTAACTATTTAATTAAAAATCAAATTCCCTTTAATATTCAAAATTCCTTTTCAACCATATATAATTTTCTTTAAACCTCGTAACAAACATTATAAACTTTTACAAATATTCAAATTAGTTGAACAAATTAAATTTTCATTTTATAATTTGACTTAACTAAAAATTAGTTTAAAATAATAATTTGTTTTTAATAAATCTTCCCTTAAATAAAATATTTTCTAGTTACCAAAATAACTACATAAGTTAACTAATAAATTAATCACTATAATAAATTAGTAAATTTAATTTACGTATATTTATTTCTTTCTTCCAAAATCTTATATAAATTTTCAAATCTGTATATAACCAAACAGTGATTTTCTTAACTGTAAAACTTTTCCATCTCCAATATATGTATATGTATATTTGTATATATATTTTTCCCTTTACTGCAGATTAAAACCTATATATATATATATATATTTCTGTCTGTTCTTTTTCTTTTTCAATATATATATATATATATATATATATATATATTGAACTAAATTAAAGATAAAATTAATATACCTCTGCCTGATAACTCGTCGCAACTACCATCACAACATCGACGCCGCACTCGAGTACATCGCCTTCACCATCGCGAAAACTCCCCACCGTGCTCCACCTTCATGCGCACGCACGTGGTCACGAATCACCTACCGCCGACCGATCTCGAGCTCTGCCCTATCTCGCCTTGAACACGGCTGCACCCTCGGCGACACCACAGCCAAGCTCTGAACAGCCCATCAACACTCAAATGCCTCGCGACCCAGCCCACTTGAGACCATCGCGAAGACGAACCACTGCTGTCGCCTTGCCAAATCGCGACGACGCCGCCACCCATCCATCTCGCGACCTTGACTGCTTCGATTCGCCTCGATATTTTTCGTTCGATCGATTCGATTTCCCAGGCTTCGGCCATTTCTTTGAATTGATTTTGAGTGAAGACAGTAGCAGCCATTAATTTCGAACGAGATTAAGTTGTTTATTTTATTTATTTTTTATTTTGAATGAAAGGGCTTTCGTTTTCTTCGATCTGCTACGTGAATTATGAAGGAAGGGGAACGGAAGACATGATGGAATAGTTGCGTGCGCGAGTGGGGGACAGTGATTTGAAAGCAAAAAGTTGTGAGGTGAAAGAAATACAACTGAAGTTGACAAATATATATAAATATATATTTAATTTAAATTCCAATTATCTCAATAAACACAAATTGAAATCTCGACCTCCTGTCAAGACGTGCCGCTAGGCGTTTATAATGTTATACGCCTATTCCGAACGCAATGGAAAAGATTTCGAGTCCAAATTCAATCGTATGGAAAAGATGGCTTTTTGGACCCAATTATTATATTAAATTTCGATATAAATTTCAGCGCGTTTATATATCGTACGCTCACACAACCACTCCAATAGCTACGAAATTTGAAATTCGATAATAATACAATATTACGGATCCAATGGAACTGGTTTCATCGAATTCCGAGACTGTGCCTCGGAAGGCTATTTTTAAATATCGATTTAAACGATAAAATTTCAAAACTGAACAAACATTCAAATTTCAGTTTCTAACACTCCCATTATCTTTAGTATTATCAATATAAATTTTCTAAGCCTTCATATTATTTTTAATCGGCTCAAAACTGAAGATTCAATAATTTACCCAACTTTCAGTAAATTAAATTCAATAATTAAATTGCCAAATTCATTCTGATATTTGAATTTCAAATTAAACTAACTTCCAGATATTTAAAATCAATTAAATATTCTGATTTCAAATGTCAAAAATTCAGGGTCGTTACATTCTTCCCCCCTTAAAAGAATTTCGTCTCGAAATTACAAGTTAAGAAGAATGTTCCTCAACCCATTTATCATTTTCCCAAAACCAAACAGTTTTATCAAATTCTCAAACCAATCTTCTTATCATAACCACACTATCATCCTTATTAATTTTCCAAGCATTTTCATAGTTCCAAGCAACTTTATTTTACTTCACAATTCAAATTAAAATTTAAATTTAAATTTTAAATTATCCAAAATTTCTCAAAAAAATTTCTAACTCTCTAAAGTTTCGAAAATTCCGCCAGCGTCTCCTTTGCGTGGCTAGCTCGGTACAACTACAAAATGTCCCTACGGACCCCAGATTTCAAAAGAAAACAAACGCCAAATGGCTAGTTCAAAAACCCAATCAAATTTCATACAGAAATTTTAAATACATACCTTATTGTCGAACAAATTCAAATTTACCTTCGAAATCAAAATCCATTTCCATTTTCCTATAGCCTTTATAATCCCTGTATACTTTACTTAACAACAATGTCCAAATTTACTTAGTGTATTCCCAATACCAATTTTACTTAAGAATTTTGTCCATTCATTTCTTAAGTTCAATATAGGCACTTTGTATATCTTTATATTATTACTTTCACTATACCACTTGGTTTTAATTTACTTCTATTCAACTTGGATTCCAATTTCATATAAAATCAATTTGCTTCAATTTAATAATTCATTTCAAATCTCAATACTTTTATTTACAAATTTTCATTCAGATTTTCATTTCAAATTTTACTTGAATTCGATTCATCTTTAACTTCGAAGATTGAATCTTACTAACTTTATCTCAAATTCCAATTTTAAATCATTTGTCGTTAGTGAAAATTTCCAAAAATTTCAAAAATTTTCTAACTCCCAAAATTTTCAGAAAATTTTGACGGAGTCTCCCTTGTACAGAGGAGCTTTTACAATTTGACAAAAGATATAAATATATATACATCGACCCACTCGGTCGGAAAAATAAAAACAGTTCATATTTCCTATTTTTATTGCATAGGCGTACCTTTATTAGCATTTTAAGCAAAGCGGCTATTTTTAAGCATTTTAGCACAACCAAAATGCAGCCAAACGGCCCCCCTGTACCTGTACTTACTCAATTTAAATGTGTAAGTGACATATATAGGAAATCTATTAACATTTTACTCATTTTCAATAGTAAACACATAGTTTTCATAAGCAATGCACTCAAAATAATTCTCATAGGCAATTTATATGGTTTCGATACAAATTTACTCGCTTTCATCTAATTCACATACCATTTCTATTCAATTCAAGTGATTTACAACTCACTTTCTTACATTCTATTCATTTTTAAGCGAAACGAATTCATACCCATTTCAATTGATTCAAAAATTAATTTTATTTTCTTTTAATAACTCTTAGAATTTATATAACCTCGTTTGCGTCAAACGACAACCATTTATATGCAAATTCAACGATATTCACTTAATAGAATATCCATTCTAGTTTATAACTAATTTAAATTGATTCCAACTCAATTTATTTTAATTCCATTTCATTTCCAATTGATTTCGTTCAATTCAATTTTGCATTTCATATTCACATTCGGTTTATTTCATTAATCAAACAAATTTCATTGAAAACCATTCAATAAAATTCGACAACAACCATTTCACAATTTTACTTAAGTCGAGCATTTATCCAAATATTTCTTAAGTTATTTCAACTCAAAACTCAAGTTCATTTTCCTTGTAAACAATTTCTAATTTAATTCTTTGATTTGATTTCATTTAATCAAATCCATTCCATCTACTAATTCAATTAGTATATTCACTTATCCTTTTTAAATTCCAAATTTCCATATTCAATTCATCCTGAATTTACTTTATCTTTATCAAGGAAATTTCAATTTTTTTCCTACTTACTTGAATTTATATGCAAATTCAAGCCATTTTTATTTCCAACCTTTATTATCATTAGTCCGCTTCGGACTAATTTTACAACTTTATTTTATTCTACACAATTTAAGCTGAATTTCAATATTCAGTTTCAATTCCAATTTTATTCATTCGTTCATTCCCTTATTTACAATTACCATTTCAAAATTTCCAGTTTAATCTTCATTAATTTTGAATATTTTCTCAACTCCAAATTCTACTTAAGAATTTCATCATTTACTTCTTAAGTTCAATATCAATATTCTATATAGTTTCCATATTTACTTCCAATTCACCATTTTGGTTAATAACCACTTAAATTGGATTTCAAATTCCATATGAATTCAATTTACCTTTCATTTCATAAATATTGAATCCAATTTTTATTTCAATACTTCATTTCATTTGGTCCAACTTGACAAAATTTCCACTTTACTTTGTTTATCACAAATCAAAGTAAGTTTCCAAACTCAATTATATTCTACGAATATTTTAAATAAGATTCCAGAGTTTTCCATTTTTTCAAAACCATTTTTGAAATCAATTCAAATTATCTTTTGAATTTCCAAAACCATCCCCAATTTTTCAAACAATTTTTACTTAAAATAATTCGGCAGCAATTCCTCTTCTGGAAACTCGAAAATGAACACCGATGATGTCGCGATCATCATCGAAATTATTTTCCAGCGATCAAAAAGAGTTTAGTGCTTTCATCCCTTCAAAGCATTTTTCCAAATCCATTGAAAACCATTTTCAAATCAAAGGGAATTTAAATTTTCCACCAAAATTTCAAATTTTAAAACCTTTCAAAACATCTTCAAATATTTCTCTGGAATTTTATTTCAAATTATAAATCACATTTATAATTTACATTTACAAATCCCATTCGTATATGAACTCATTTCATTATATTTTCAATTCATATTTATAAATTTCATTTGTTAAATGAATTTATCTCCAAATCTTTGGTTATACCATTATTTCTTATTCCGTTTCCATATAACAATGATAATAATTCAATATTATCACTTTCCTAACAACCAAGCATCCATATACTATAATAATTTACGGAAAATGATTTCTTTTCTATGCAAAAATAGTTTTGGGTAAAATTATTTCATTTACCCTATTTAAAACAATACTGTGTCAGTTTATCTTGTTTAAGAGTTTAGAAACCCATATCAGTTACAATTGGCCAAACTGCACCGACCAGAATCTATAAACAATCAACTGATAAGTCAACACAATACAAAACAAATTTTTGTATTCACTAACAAATACGCGTTCATATCTATTGTTACACTCACACTCATTCTAGATTACTACTGACTCTTTCTCTAATGAGTAACACCTAACAAAGCCAGGGTTGTCACTTAACCAATTGCTCTGATACCACATGTAACGATACGATCTTTCGACGCTCGAAAGTCGACATTAATACGTCCACTATATCAAATGCCGCGCAATCGAATGCCGGAAAACTGAATCATTAGGGTTAAAAAGAAGAGGTAGAAGAAGACATAAGAAAAAGAAACAGAAACAATATCAGAATCTCACATTCGCAGCGGAACAATATATAATAGATGAATGAATAATCTTTAAACAAAGAACTATATCAGTTTATACAATACATCATCAGATTTAAATAATTTTCCCAAATTAATTATTTTCAAAATATCTTCGCAAGATATACATAATTTCCACATTTCATCACTTTGAAAACCAATTTCAAATCATTTTTCACTCGCAGAATAAAATTCCCGATATTATTTATTTCCAGTGTGAATTTAAATTTCCAAATTTTCACTGATATATGATTTTCAAATCGATTTCCAAATATTCACTTTCAAACACCAAATCAAATTCAAAATTGATTTCTCAATTTCATTTCAAACCCCAAATCAAATTTCAAATAGATTTCAAATTTACATTTCAACGCCAAATCAAATTTACAAATTGACTCTTCCATTTATTTCAAATACCAAATCAATTTTACAAATTGATTCCCAAGTCTATTTTCAATAGAACAGAACATTTGCAAATTGATTTCTAAGTTTATCTCCAAATAACAAACCATTTGCAAATTTATTTCTGAATTTATTTCCAAATACCAAATCATTTTCATTCAAAACACCAATAAATTTCATATTGATTTTCCAAAAATTTATTTTCAAATACCAAATCAATTGTCAAATTGATTTCTAAAAATTTATTTCCTTTTAAAAATAAATCCCTTTATTCTTTCCAAATTATTTAAAATTCCATTTTTATTAAATTCTTAAATTTTAAACAATATTATTCAAAACTCATTTATTAATATCTTTTCCCATATTTTGGAAATAATTCGATAAGATTTCAAAAATCAACTTTATGCTTTTAAAATTCCTTCTTTTAAATTTACCCAATTCTTTCAAAAGGAATTTACTTAAAATTTCAAAAATCCAATTTTATTTATTTCTGGTATCCAACGATACCAAAAATACATTCGGCTAAATTATAGCCTTCAACAAATCAATCGTCGATATGATCATTCACAGATTATCAATAACTCATCACACAACATATGAAACAAATTCATACAATTTGAGGAATCCAGTTGGATCCCTCCAACCTGTTTCCCTGCATCCACAAATGTTAGCACAACAATTAAATACCCATTCCACTTCGAGGTGGAATATCGTGGTATATGGGATTTATAAAATATCATCCGCTATTACGCGGCGCATAGGGTCTCATCCGCTATATAATGCGGGAAATCAACTCCGAATATATATATATATACTACTATATACTACCACATCCAAACAGTCAATTAATAACTGCAATACCAATTTAATTTGAGTGAGAAGATCCCACCTTTACTTTTAATTTTTGCAATCGATTTCCAATCCAGCTTGTTTTCATGATTTTAACCTTGTATAAATAATTATATACAGTTGATTAATATTCGAATTTACCAAACAATCAATAAATAAATTTTAGTTTCAAATTAATGACTTAATTAATTAACTATTTAATTAAAAATCAAATTCCCTTTAATATTCAAAATTCCTTTTCAACCCTATATATTTTTCTTTAAACCTCGTAACAAACATTATAAACTTTTACAAATATTCAAATTAGTTGAACAAATTAAATTTTCATTTTATAATTTGACTTAACTAAAAATTAGTTTAAACTAATAATTTGTTTTTAATAAATCTTCCCTTAAATAAAATATTTTCTAGTTACCAAAATAACTACATAAGTTAACTAATAAATTAATCACTAAAATAAATTAGTAAATTTAATTTACGTATATTTATTTTTTTTCTTCCAAAATCTTATATAAATTTTCAAATCTGTATATAACCAAACATGATTTTCTTAACTGTAAAACTTTTCCATATCTAATATATGTATATGTATATTTGTATTTATATTTTTCCCTTTACTGCAGATTAAAACTATATATATATATATATTGTTCTTTTTCTTTTTCAATATATATATATATATTGAACTAAATTAAAGATAAAATTAATATACCTCGCTGCCTGATAACTCGTCGCAACTACCATCACAACATTGACGCCACGCTTGAGTACATCGCCTTCACCATCGCGAAAACTCCCCACTGTGCTCCACCTTCACGCGCACGCGCGTGGTCACGAATCACCTACCGCCGACCGATCTCGAGCTCTGCCCTATCTCGCCTTGAACACGGCTGCACCCTCGGCGACACCACAGCCAAGCTCAGAACAACCCATCAACACTCAAATGCCTCACGACCCAGCCCACTTGAGACCATCGCGAAGACGAACCACTACTGTCGCCTCGCCAAATCGCGGCGACGCCGCCACTCATCCATCTCGCGACCTTGACTGCTTCGATTCGCCTTGATATTTTTCGTTCGATTGATTCGATTTCCTAGGCTTCGGCCATTTCTTTGAATCGATTTTGAGTGAAGACAGTAGCAGCCATTAATTTCGAACGAGATTAAGTTGTTTAGTTTATTTATTTTTTTTATTTTGAACGAAAGGGCTTTCGTTTTCTTCGATCTGCTACGTGAATTATGAAGGAAGGGGAACGGAAGACACGATGGAATAGTTGCATGCGCGAGTGGGGGACAGTGATTTGAAAGCAAAAAGTTGTGAGGTGAAAGAAATACAACTGAAGTTGTCAAATATATATAAATATATATTTAATTTAAATTCCAATTATCTTGATAAACACAACTTGAAATCTCGACCTCTTGTCAAGACGTGCCGTTAGGCATTTATAATGTTATACGCCTATTCCGAACGCAATGGAAAAGGTTTCGAGTCCAAATTCAATCGTATGGAAAAGATGGCTTTTTGGACCCAGTTATTATATTAAATTTCGATATAAATTTCAGCGCGTTTATATATCGTACACTCACACAACCACTCCAATCACTACAAAATTTGAAATCCGATAATAATACAATATTACGGATCCAATGGAACTGGTTTCGTCAAATTCCGAGAATGTGCCTCAGAAGGCTATTTTTAAATATCGATTTAAACGATAAAATTTCAAAACTGAACAAACATTTCAAATTTCAGTTTCTAACACTCCCATTATCTTCAGTATTATCAATATAAATTTTCCAAGCCTTCATATTATTTTTAATCGGCTCAAAACTGAAGATTCAATAATTTACCCAACTTTCAGTAAATTAAATTCAATAATTAAATTGCCAAATTCTTGATATTTGAATTTCAAATTAAACTAACTTCCAGATATTTAAAAAAAATTAAATAATCTGATTTCAAATGTCAAAAATTCAGGGTCGTTATAAAAAACAAATCCAATCTTTGGATCAGAATGATGGATTGAAGTTTCAAGGAATATCTATTATTTTTATTTGTTTATAATATGTTAGTATATGTTTTAAAACTTATATATTTAAATTTGATTGGTTTGTAAATAATATAGTTTTGTTTGGATTGATATAATCTTGTATATAATATTTGATTTGGCTTGATTTGGATTGTGTAGTTTGAATTTGTTTGTTAGGGATTGTTTGAATTGTGTAATAATTTGATTTATTAATAAAACTTGTTTTGTCTTGTTTAAATATCTCCAATATTTAGTATGTGATATTGCTTTTTATTCCATAGTTTATAAATATATAACATTTAAGGGGAGTATTATTTTTCACCCATTTTTGTTGATGCCAAAAGGGGAGAAAAATATAAAATATAACACTTGCATATAGTAAGGGGAGTTATTTAACTCAGAGGGAGTTACATTATATTTTATATACAGAAATATTTACATGGTCATCATCAAAAGGGGGGAGATTTTTAATACATCAGATATTGATTTTGATGACAACAATCATATAAATATAGATACTAATATTTTGTCAAGTTGTACAGTATATGTTGTAGAATATTACTTAGGTACAGAATGATTAAACTTGAAGACCGATCAGTATAAAGACCAAGAATAAAGATTTAGAGATGATGATCAAGACTCATGATTTAGAGACAAAAGACTTGAAGAGCTCAATACTCTAGTGTTTAATATGAGTCAATAGAATAAATTTTTAAAGGCCCTTATAACATGTTCTGATTTTTATCATAAATTTCCGATCTTTGGTATTATAACCAAAATAAATTATTTTAAATTCAAAATATATTTTTACAAATATTTTATAAAAGTTTTTATGTGTTCAAAGTATTTAAAAATTATGTTTAAAATTATTTTACAAAAATATAGAAGTTTGAAAACAATTTAAAAGAAATTCATTTTTAAAATTAACAAGGATATGTCGACATACCCTTCCTAGATATGTCGACATATTCACCATTGGTTTATTTTTTAAATTATGAAAGGAAGTATCTTTTGGACACACCTCTTTATGAATGGATACTTCTGTTCATTCACTATATAAATAGGAATGCAAACGAATTTTTTAATTAGTTTTCTCACTTTCTTACTCCTTGCTCTCTTGTTCTATTTCTTGAAAGCTACTTTCTATATTCTTCAAAATATACATATAATCAATCCATACTCTACTAGATTGATTATGTACAAACTATCTACTATTTGGAAGCATTCTCTCTACAAACTCAAAGATCATACCGCTATCGGAAGGGCTATAGGATATCTTGTATCCTAAGTACAGTTGTTTGTATTTAGAAATCAACGACTCTACTCTTATTTGTTTGGGTGTGCTTGTTGCCCATTCAAATCAGGTGGGTGTTCTTAGTAGCCCATCTAAATCTAGTGGGTGATTTTATTGCCCGATAAATCAAGAGAGTTTACTCCAGACTTATAACACAGGAGGTAGTATCTCATAGCCTTGAAATCGAGATTGTATACTAGTTTACATGCTACCAGGTTAAAGTAGGTGATTGAAAGAAATATGTACAAGAAATTATATGGGACTGGATGTAGGAGAAATTCAAACCAGTATAAAACTCCTTATGTCATCTCTCTAACTCATTACTTTACTTTTACTGCATTTATTTCTATCTATGATTGCCTGTTATTATATATATATATATATATATATAAATATATGTGTGTGTGTGAGTGATTGATTATCCTATTTAATTCAAGTCTTAAGATATGTTAAAAAGTTTTGTAAAAGTTATAACGCACCATTCACCTCCCCTCTAGAGTTAAAGTAGTCTTAAGATCCATTCACATTAGTACTGCACCGTTTCCCATATGAATGTCTTGGTGTATATTCGATCAAAACCACATAGTCACCATCGATAAGTAAATGAAGTCGACCACGGCTGAAGGTTCCAGAATTGCTGCCATCTAACCTTTCTTTGCATGACCATCAAGGTGAAATTGGTATGGCAAACCAGGCCAGCGAACTAAAACTGCTGCATCGAAGATTAAAAAATAGGGTTACATCGAGCTAGAAGTTATGGGCATCATTAAACTTGTCTTGCAATGAGGAGTTTGCTAGTATCATTTAGACGGTGTTTGATGACCTCACGCAATGACAAAAAATATGGAAAGATAAGTTGGCATAAAGACTAGAGTTTATAAATTAAGAAGAAGGTATCTTTTACTTTTTAGTCTATTTGACTTTTAAAATTCCATATATAACCCTAATTATTCAAAAATTTATAAATTTCACATATAGTATCCATTTTATGGATGAGTTATGCTATTAGGTTTGTATTAAAAATCTGAACATTTGATATTTTGTGACTGTATATTGTTGGATCAAATGCATGGATAACCGGGTTGAAAGGATGAATTTCAAAAAAATCCTTTTATTAAATGCACAAGGTCTTATTTTGTGTTTATGTGAATAAATTTTAGTTATACTAAATCAAATTAAGTATTTATTAGTAAAAGAGTTTGAGAAATATACTAATTCATTGGGTTTATTTTTAAAATTCTTTATTTGTTAATGTTTAAAATAATTTTATATTATTAACTTAATTTATATTTAATGTATTAATTTAATTTAATTTAATTTAATTTAATTTAATATTTAATGTTTTACGATACAAATATCACAATAATAATATGTATAATCAATCCTAGGGGTATAATAGGAAAATTATTTGTTATGTCCTACGATCAATAAATATCAGTGTGATAAACATGTCACCGTGTCAAAAGGGTATTTAGTTATATATAAATATATTTTATAATTAGACTGACATAAGCTAGACATTTTCTTGACCATGGTAAAAATAAATAATACATACATACATACACACATACATAAATAATAATATATAATTTAAAATATGTATATTATTTTAAAATATATAATTTATATGGATATAAAATGTTTGTATTATAGATATATATATATATATATTGTAAATTAATATTTAGTTTAGAATATTTAATAAAATTATTATTTTAAAAGAACCGACCTTTGCAAAATTATCATCCATAAATTAATTAATTAATATTTTATTTTCTAATACCGCCTGCAATAATAAAAAAAATAGTAAAAACAATAGATTCTTATATTTTGAAAATTCAAATATGTTTAAAATTTAAAAAACAAGTCGACTTTTTGATAAAAAATTTGGACGAAAGTAATATTTAATAAAAAACATTTCTTGATGTTTTCCATACGAAGATCATTATATATGTATTTAATTTAATATTTTAATGTTTTATGATACAAATATCGTAATAATATTAAGCATAATCTATCCTAGGCGTGTAATGGGAAAATTAGTTGTTATGTCCTACGATCAATAAATATTAATGTGATAAACATGTCACTGTAATGTCAAAGGGTATTCACTTATATCATAGATATATTTTATACTTAGACTAACATAAACTAGACATTTTTTGGCTATGGTAAAAATAAATAATAAATATATGCACACACATACAAATATATAATAATAACTTATAATTTAAAATATGTATGTTATTATAAAATAAATAATTTATTCGGATATAAAATGTTTGTATTATGTGTGTGTATATATACTGTAAATTAATATTCAGTTTAGAATATTTAATAAAATTATAATTTTAAAAGAATTGACTTTTGCAAAATTATTATCCATAAATTAATTAATTAGACTTTTATTTTCTACTGCCACTAGCTATAATTAAAAAATTAGTAAAAACAATAAATTCTTGTATTCTGAAAATTCAAATATGTTTAAAATTTAAAAAACAAGTTTACTTTTACATAAATATTTTAAATTATTTTTGGATAAAAACAATATTTAATAAAAAATATTTCTTGATGTTTTCCATACGGAAATCATTATATATGTATATGCACATATATAAAAATTAATTTATTTTATTATCTAAAATGAAATTTTACAGTAAAATAATATTATTTTCATATTGAAAATATTAGGAGTGGGCATAAACCGCACCGCTATATGAAAACTGCCTGCATTGGAACGTAAAAGCAGTGCAGAACCCCATACCGAATCTTCTAACCAAAGTAAATACCCCAAACCGGACCGACCTGCATTGATACGGTTTGGTTGCGGTTTGGACGATTGAACTGACCGTATTAAACTGGACCAAACTAAAAATTTACACTAGTAATCTTATGATAAAAATATAAACAACTCCTATCTCATTTTAGATTCTAATGATGTATATTCTATTTTCAACATATGTTGTTGCTATATTAATAACAATCGTTATCATAAGGGAAGAAGTTATAGTTTCAGTATAATATTTTTCATCTCATTTTTTAGATAAATGCTATGTATAATCTTATTCTAGTCATTTTACCTAATAGTTATGCATTGATTAACATTGATGTTTGGTTAACCTACTAAAAATATATTACTTGTAGCTAAATGTCAAATTGAAATATCCATACAATTAAGAACTCATCTTTTGTTTTAGTATGACATTGTGTGTTAACCTTTAAGTATAAAAGCTTCACACAATTTCCATTGTAAATTGATTATTGATGGAAGTAGTTTTCTTATTTCATATTTAATATAGGTTCAAACCGAGCCGGATTAAAATCAGACTGTATTACATTAAACCAAACCGAAACCGAACCGTTTAAAAGATTATTATAATGGTTTGTATTTTCAACGAACCATTTGATGTGGTGCGGAAGCGGTTTGGGCTCCAAACTGCAACAAACCGTTCCGCGCCCACCCCTAGAAAATATAATAATGTATTTACACACACATACACATACACATACATATATATAGTAAATATAAATAGAAAATAGATTTTAATTTATATATACACATGTTATGGGTAGTTTTTCCTATGGGATCAAGACTTGGAAGGTGGCGAGTGAAGGCGAAGGAAGGGTAGGATGGCAAGATACAAGGGGTTTAGATAAATAAAGTGTAAAGAGGAAATCTCTATGTTCACCAATCTAGTTACCAAACATGAGATCATGTTCATTACCCAAGATATCAAACATGAAGTTTTGTTCTGTACCCAAGGTATCGAGTAGGAAATCTTGTTCGGTATCCAAGGTATCAAACAGGATTTCCTATTCGGTAGGTTAAGTGCCAGCCATGAATGGCATGACTTGAGAATCGAACCAGAGGAAGTTAAGATGGGCTAAACCAGGAATGGATATTTAGGAACATCGCCAGCAAGGTGTCCATGTACATTTCACCGAACCAATCAACACCGAACTAAGTTTTATGGCCGAACCATATAGGTTATATATGGAGCAAAATTTGGATATGTATGGAAATTTGTAATAACATCTTTTATGCATGGAAATTGCCAAACAAAGCTAGTTATATATATGGAAATTGCATTATTTGTTAGGATAATCATACCACCTTCGAACTTCTATAAATATCCAAGCTTCAATCAACTATTGGGATAATTTTGGACTAAAAAGCTAGGCCAAATAGAGATAATCGAATAGAACTCTCAGATTCCAATATCAAGCAATAAATCATTGTATTATACATTCAAACACTTGTACAAGTTCAGATATAAGAAAAGTAATAAAAGGAGCAGGATTTAGGCTGTATGCGTAATTTACTTTTTCTACATTCTATTTCTAAGTGACTTGATATTGTTACTTCAATTGGAGGTGTTTTCTAATTTTTCATGCAAACATTTTTGGTGCTTTCATTGAAAAACCTATCATCATGCCTCATAAATCTAAAAGCAAGACCGATGGAAATAGTGGGAATGCAAACCAATTTTTTACAAAGTAAGACAACCACTCATCTAGTACCTCGGCACTAGACATCTTCACTAGAGGTGACTTAGAAAGAGTTGTGGCAGACCTTGATACCTGTTTCGCAGCCCAACAACAAGCTATTGCGGACCAAATCAAGACATGCTTGGAGCAGACGCAACCTATCGCACATAACACTCGAACATGGGAATGGACCGGATCTCGAGGGTCCGAAAGAAAGAGGAAGTTATACTCTAGCAACGAATAAAATCAAGAAAAATAAGGAGTAGGATGAGCAAACACCAAGGAAGCAGGTCGAGCAAGGGCTCAACAAGACGCCATGCCCGAGGATCGGTTCGTCGCCAAACCAATCGAGGGAGGTGACAAACCTGGGGTGGCCATAGCTGAACCTTCCTGACCTAATCAACACTCTCCAACCTTAGCAGAAGTAGCAATTGATGGAAGGCGAGTTTATCATCGGAAGCGATCCCGAAGCAGGGAACGAAGTCGGGATTGCGAGGCAAGTCATCATAGAAAGTATGAAAGAAGCCTCTCGCCTCAATAGGAAAAGCCGACCCAGCTCCGCTCATCTCCTGAATCAAAAGACTATATGTCATGAATAATAAGAGAGTTCATTTACCGCAATCAAATAGAGCATGGAATCAGAGCAAGAATCGGTAGTCCGTTTTCTATGGATATAGAGACTGTTCGAAATCCTAGGAGCTTCCGTATGCCCATTATGAACCCTTACCAAGGCTTTACTGATCCTATAGTACATCTACAATGATATACGCAATATATGTTAATGAGTGGGGTGACAGAAGAAGTTTTATGTAAATGTTTTCCCCTCTTTCTATTGGATTTGAAAACTATGTGGTTCCGCTATCTTCACTCCGGCTCGATCCACTCATTGGAGATGTTGAAAGAAAAATTTATCAGCCAATTTTGGGTTTATATAGAACAACCCAAGGACTAGTACTCTTTTTTGGATGTGAAACAATGGGAGGATGAGACTTTATGACAATACTTGACTAGTTTTAACGATGCGACCGCCAATGTCCAAAATGCTAATGAACGATTGACTCTCATGGCACAATGCGGTAGTGTTCATCCCGACATGATGATGGCTTAGAGGTTGATCAAGAAGATGCTGGCCAGTTTGTAGGATTTATTCTATGAAGTATCAAAATATATGCTATAAGAGGACGCCGTAATGGGGCGGCGAGCTAGAGCTATTGTCAAACCATCAAAATCGTCTAATAGCGTGAATGCTATGGTTAAAGACGATGACGGTGGGAGTACAGAGAAAAGGAAATAAAACAACCCAAACAACTCTAGCGAAGGAGGTTCAAGCCTGGCACGAGACTTGATACTTATATGGACTTGAATGATACAATAAAAAAAATCTACCTCGCCACACAAGGAGTACTCAAATATTATAAGCCCGTGTCGAAGAAAGAAACTAAAGCCGAGATGAAAATGGGAAACTACTACAAGTTTCATGATTCCCATGGGCATAACACTAATGAATGTCGTCATTTACGGGACATGATTGAAGAAGACAACAGGAAGAGAAAGCAAGAGTTGTACATCAATAATCCAAAGGCTTCCCTTTCTCCTAAAAAGCAGGCCTTGGGATAGCTCGTAGAGAAATGGAAACGAAGGATCCAGCGATAGAAGGTTGGTGATTAATACCTAATAGGAGGACCGCATCTGCCCGACAAATGTTGGGCAAAGATGAAGAAATATGCAAAGTCGTTAAGAATGGAGAGACTTATGTATATTCCATAGGCGAGGAGCAAAAAAATAAAACCCTCTGTTGAGAACAGGGTGAGATAAACTTGACTTGCGGGGAAAGCAGTACATGCATACGGACCCGTTAGTAATTTCAGTAATGCTTGGCCCAACTAAGGTGCATCGGATTTTGGTAGACCCAGTAAACATTATGTTCAAGGATGCATTTGATAAGATAGGGTTTTCCATAGAAGATGTCACACCCTGCAACCAACGGTTACATGGTTTCACTAGAGAGTGCACGATGCCCTTAGAAAGGCTGGATCTGTTTTTTAAGACCGGAACCCATCCTCGATTAGCCATACGAAAGCAGACTTTTGTCTTGGTGGATGGATTCTCGGCATATAATGCCATCCTAGGCATCCGGGCTTATCTGACTTACGTGTAGTGGTGGCTCAGTGGTGCTTAACCATGAAGTTCCCCACAACGAATGGAGTAGGAGTGGCGAAAGGAAATTAGGATGTCGTTTGGGAGTGCTATATAGCGGCGCTTAGGGAAAACAAATGACAAGAGAAAGAGAAGGGTGCAAAGGTCGCACTCTCCACTAAGAATTTTATCACATAGCAATTAAAAGAAGGGCCCACACTCGGGTTCATAAGCGATCCTCACAATGAACTTGACCCGAGTGATGAAGGAGAGTGGACCGTATTTGACTCTAGAGAGGCAATGGAATTTATGGAGATGGATATCAATGATCTGATGAGACTCATGAAAATCAAGTCCAAATTGGAACGAAATCTTAAGATATAGCTAATAGGATTCTTTCGCGATAGCCAGGACATGTTTGCCTAGTCTCATGCGTACATGTATGGAATCTCTCCTTCGATTGCATGTTATGCTTTAAATGTTGACCCAAGGAAACCCCCAATGAAGCAAAAGAAAAGAAGTATGGGTCCAGAGAAATCAGATGCTCTTAATGAAGAAGTGAAACCCTTATTAGCAAATGACTTCGTCAGCGAGTCTCTGTACCCGAAATGGATTACAAACCCAGTTTTGGTCAGGAAGTCAAATGGAAAGTGGAAAACAAGTATCGACTTCTCCAACCTGAATGATGCTTGCCTCAGAACTGCTTCCTGCTTCCGAGGATTGACCAGCTTGTAGATGGAACTGTTGGTTACGAGCTTCTATCTTTTATGGTTGCATACTCCGAATATAACCAAATTACAATGCATATCCCCGATTAGGAGCACACTAGCTTTGTTATCGACATAGGGCTCTATTGCTACAAAATAATGCCATTTGGACTTAAAAATGCATGAGCAATGTACCAACGCTTGGTTAATAAGATGTTCATCAACCAGATTGGGAGGACTATGGAAGTATACGTTGACGACATGCTCTATAAATCAAAAAAGGATGAAGATCGCATCTTACACTTGGAGGAGATGTTTCAAATTCTGTGGGAATTCGATATGAAGTTGAATTTGCTGAATTATTCCTTTGGGGTATCCTTTGGAAAGTTCTTTGGATTTATCGTGCATGCTAAGGGAATCGAGGCTAACCCAAAATAGGTCAAGGCTTTGAAAGACATCAAAATTCCCGAAACTTGGAAGGAGACGCAAAGTCTAAACGAGAAGGTAACTGTGTTAAGAAGGTTCATATCCAGGGCGATGGATAAATGTGTTCCATTCTTTAAAGCACTCAAGAAGGAAAAAGACAAGTTCACATGGACAAACGAGTGCTTAGCCGTGTTCTTAAACCTGTTGTGACATTTACAGAAGCTGCCAGTTCTTTCTACACCGGCTGAGAGAGAAGACCTTTATTCATACTTGGCAGTGTCCTCTAACGCCCTGAGCGTCGCGTTGGTTCGGGAGGAAGACCAGGTGCAGTGTCCGGTATATTTTTAAGCTAACTCTTTACGAGGCTAGAGTCTAGGTATCCAATGCTTGAGAAGTTATCCTATTGCATCTTAATTCCATCCTAAAATTTGAGACATTATTTCCAGTCGCATCCCATCTAGGTGTTAACTGATCAGCCCTTAAGATAGGTCCTATACTGACCCGATACCTCAGGAAGGCTCACCAAGTGGAGTATAGATTTGATTCACTATGAGATTACCTATTTTCCATGAACAACAATCAAAAGGCAGGCCCTGGTAGCTTTATTGCAGAATTCACCATTAGAGATGACGAAGTGGAATCCCGAGAGGAAGAAGTGCTTGAATGGCGAATGTATGTGGATGGAGTATAGAACTAGCACGACTTTGATGCATGATTATTATGGTGATACCTAAAAGGAAGAAGCTAAACTACACAATACAACTAGGGTTTAAGGCAACCAACAATGAAGCAGAATATGAAGCTTTAATAATAGGCTTAGAAATAGCAAAGGAGTTGGGAATTAGGTTGTTATGTGTGCACAGTGACTCGCAGTAGATCGTAAATCAGGTGCTCGAAGAATTCCAAGCTAAGGGAAAGCACTTGAAATTGTATTTGGAGAAGGTAAATATCTTACTTAATGAAGTGGAGTACTACGTGATCAAATACGTTCCCAGGAAGAGAATCAAGATGCAAATAAGCTGGAAAGTTAGCAAGTTCAGGAGTTGGGTCTCTGTTAGGATCGATACCCATTGCGACCCTGCGTAGCCCCAGCTTCGAGGAGGTGAACGTGATTGAAACTATCAATGATGAGGAGACCTTGATGCCTGTAACAACCCTAATTTTGATTAACGTTATTTATGATATTTAATTAGATAAATTAAATAAAATAATGTGAAAGGGTAAGGAGCCTGAGATTTGATAAGCAATATGGGTCGAGCCTTAATTAATGGCTAATAATGTCGATTAGAACATTAAATAGAAGGAGGATGTATGGGAATGGAAAAAGAGGAACAAGCTTCATTTCCTAAACATAAACCATTATTCTCTCGTGGCTTTCATTTCATTTCCACTCCACTTAAACTAAAGAAAGCTTAGGTCGGCCATTGCTTGAGAATCTAAGAAGAAGTGAAGCTAGGAAATGTAAAGGAAAGCTTAGGGGAAATCAACTCTAAATTCAAATCTCAAATTTCACTAACCAATTAAGATGAATAATGATAACCATCTCAAGTTTGTTTGCATATTCTTGGTTTTATGCTTAAACCTGGGTTATATGATTGATATTAGGCCATGTTTGAATATTTGGATGATTATGTGTTTATTGATGAATTATTGGAATCATTTTATAAAATTAGTTATAGATTTAAGTGATAAAACTTATCGTATGACATCCAAATGACTTAAAATTTTGATATGATGTTAAAAACATTATCTTAGAAGTGGGTATTTAATTTCATAATTTTCTGAGTTAGTATGAATATTTTATGATTTTCTTAAGTGAAGAAAATAGTTCATTTCAGGGTTTAATTACTAAAAATAACTAAATGATGTTTTTGGCTCCAAAATTTTTATATGTTAAAGAGTATATAAATTTTGAATTCTTGTGACATTTTGGGATTTTTCCCATGCTTTTATGATTTATTATGAATTTATTAGGCTAGAGAAGCTTAATAATTATATTAAAATATTAATATAAAATAATAGGTTTGCAAATGTTTTGGGAATGATATTTCTGGTTTATGATAGATTTCGAAAAAGTATTTGATAAAGAAAATTATTTTTCAATGAGATTTTGACGGACCATAGGAGTTGGTGAAAAGAATTTACTTTTAATAGCAAATTAGCCGTTTTAAGGTAATTACAAGTATGTCATGCCGAAGTCAATGATGCCGCTTTCCATTATGCTGCATCTATGGTCTTCGACATCAATCATCGGCGATGCATAGGATATCAACTGCGGTTGATATGAAATGGATTAGCCTTGGTTGAAGTACAAAGCATAGCATCAAGGTCGACATCATGAACTTTGACGTAATGCATTGCCGCCTGTTTTCAGTATTATTGCCGACTCCATAAGGCAGCTATGCCGCTAGTTACCTATTCTACTCTTATTTTAGTGATGTCGCTCCTATCCATATCGGCATTGATAGCTATAGCGGCAAGGACGTCGCCTATCCTTTTTTATAATATAAGGCAGTGACGCCGCCCTTATACTATTATTTTCTACGATGAATTTAATTGGCAATGATGTCGCCTATTTTAAATGTCATCGTTCCCCTTACAGGTTTATCGACTTTATACTATGAAAACTTATGAAACTTGATACTATGTGACGCGACATGGTTATTATCGACTATATAGACTTCTGTTTTATAATCGAAGACTTTAAGCTAGCATAGTAATGAAGATGGGCGATGACCAATGTCGGCTATATCCATGCTGTGTTGTATCAATATAATGGTTTTATTAAATTTGGCCTTATAACCTATAGTTTTGAGGCATGATAACCTCTAAGTGATATCGACTTTCATCAATAAAGTTTTATAAAAGCATATAGCTTGATATAAGTATTTTGGATATAGTAAAGGGCTAACTTTTGGTTGTTTTAAAAATGATTTCAAGAATAAATCAATAGTAAAGGTTTATGTTTTCAAGAAAGTATAAAAAGGGTATTTAACCCAGGATTTTACTAAAGAGACTGTTGTTCTTATCACCTTTAGATAAATCATGGATGAATTAACTTAGAGATTAGAAAACCAAATGGGACTGGTGTAGAGTAGCACCCTATACTTCAGCTATTAGCCCCTAGTTGAGATAAGTCCAAAATTCTAGTGCATAGGGCTTTGCCACGGGTAAGACTAAAAGTAGGTTTACGCACAGAAGGAAATATACAAAAATGAGGTAGGTTATTGATTAGCATGCAAAACCATTAGGATCAGAGTAACCCTAGGAATAGTAAGTTTTGGACAGATCGTCCAGTTTCCTTCTAACAGTAAGTTATAAAATTTGTTGTATATGGTAGGCCCAAGTCAGCCATATAGGTTTGTAATCTACCTAAGAAAACTATGAAGTTGGGACAAATAGACTATTAATTTAGTCAGATTGGTCATGATTACCCATGTTGCATGCATGCATATGTTTGTTTATATTGTTTAGTTTAACCATTGTGGATGCAGATGCATGATTTATAAAAGACATATTTAGAGGATACTAGTGAGGGGAAAACCCATTTCGCTCAGCCACACGGTCTCACTAGATATCTATTTATCGAGATGACATATTATTATTCACACCAGAATTTTTGTTTGACCCAAATTTTTGTTTTCCCCTTTAAATCTTGGACGCTCATTTGAGTAGTTCGAGAGTAAGGTTTTCAGGTTAAGTAGGTTTTGGCGAATAAAGCTTCTAGAGACATGCAGGAGGCAAAGCTAGCTATGTAGGAGTCTGCCTACTATTTATGTCCATTGTGTGATGTTATTTTTTTGTATGTATATAATGGTAGAAACTGTATCAGTCTAGTAGTAAAATCTGATCAACCAAAGGGCATCTTCATATGTCTCTCTTGGAGTATTTTGTAGTAATTATATTTTATTTGAACCTGGATAACGTTTGGGATTATGCAATGAATATGAAATATTATCTTTGAAATGAAATTTTAAAGCTATTTTGAAATTATGTTTAAGAAAATTTCATATTTCCGTGCTTCTGATGTTATTGATATAATTAACATCATCACATTTTGTCATCAGAAATTAATACTATAGATGATTGCAGCATATGTAGTAGTTAGTTTTGGACCTCAAAGTGGGGAATGTTACAATAACACCGTTAATAAGATATTTGAGTGAAGGAGTAATTCCAGATAATAAGAATGAAGCTAGAAAATTCCTGCGAAAGGTGCCTCGTTTCATCATTCAGGATGGAGTGCTATATTGGAGGGGATTTCTAACCCACTACTAAGGTGCATTGCTGGAATGGAAGCTGAGGAAGTGTTGGAAAAAATACACCAACGGTACCATAGAGACTATACTGGGGGCAGACCTTAGCAAAGAAAGTGTTGCGGTATGGATATTTCTGGCTAACATTAAACTATGATGTGATGGAGTATACAATGTGACAAGTGTCAGCAATTTGCAAAGATTTCAAGGCTACCTCCGACCGAGTTGACTCATATGGTTAGCACCTGGCCCTTCGCAGCCTGGGGAATAGATCTGATTTGAGAACTTCCAATGGCATGGGGTGGAGCTAAGTATGCTACAGTTGATTACTTTACTAAGTGGGTAGAAGACGAACCCCTTATTAAGGTTTTAATGGCCAAGATAAACTTTTTGATTAGAAACATGATATGCAGGTACAGTGTTCCCCTTAAGATCATCTCTGACAATGGATTACAGTTTGACAGTGAGGAATTCGTTAATTTCTACCAGCAACATGGAATAAAGAAAAGCTTCTTCGTCGTAGCATATCCATAGGCTAACAGATAGGTGGAGGCAGTTAACAAAGTTCTGAAGACAATCATAAATAAGTGGTTGGAAAAGAAGAAAGGAATATGGTTGGATGAACTTCCTTTAGCATTATGGGCCTATCGCACTTCTTTCAAGACAACAACAGAACATACTCCTTTCTCATTAGCTAACGGGTCGGAGGCAATGTTGCCAGTGGTACCATTACACAGGAGGATTCATAATGACCCGAGTGAGAATGAGGAGCTGCTGAAAATGTCACTGGACTTGATTGATGAAAGACGTGAGGAAGCCGCCTTAAGGGTCGAGGCACACAAGCGAAGGATAACTACACAATACAATTTTAAGGTCAAACACTACCTGATCAAGGAAGGATACTTGGTGCTGAAATGAATATTCTCCAGACCGAGGCCACTCGACCCAGTCTGGGAAGGACTGTACATCATCCATAAGGACTTGGGCAATGGAGCTTTCATCCTCGGCATAGTAGATGGAGCTATTTCAGAAAGGCTTGGAATGCACACCATTTCCGTTGTTATTTGACTTAAGTTTCTACTATTTCACTAATTATATTGTAAATCTATAATCGAAACATTCATGAAATGGATTCTAATAAAGTGTGCTTTCTTAAAATCTTATCATGATAGGTAATGATTAGGAAACATTACTTTGTATTATCTCTTGAGCATGTTGGACTGGTGTTAACACTATGAGGAAATATCGCCTAGGCCCAAAAGGAAGACTTCTCAACTTAGGGGAAAAACTGTGTTATCAAGATATCTCCTCTCAAACTTCTCGCAGGCAGTGATGGACCACAGTGATCCTTAACCGAGTATCCATCATTGATGATAGGATCAAAATTCTCATCGGTAGTAATGGACTGGAGTGATCCTTAACTGAATTTTCATCATTGACGATTGGCTCAAACTTCGTCCGTAGTGATGGACCAAAGTGATCACTAACCAGGTGTTCGTCATTGATGATCGGCTCAAACTTCTCTCCGACAGTGATGGACAAGAGTGATCCCTAATCAGGTGTCCATCATTGACGATCGGCTCAAACTTCTCACCGATAGTGATGGACAAGAGTGGTCCCTAACCAGGTGTCCATCATTGACGATTGGCTCAAACTTCTCATCGGAAGTGATGGACCAAAGTGATCCCTAACCGGGTGTCCATCATTGATAACTGGCTTAAACTTCTCGCTGGCAGAGATGGACCAGAATGATGCCTAATCGGGGGTCCATCATTGATGATCAGCTCAAATTTCTCACTGTCAGTGATGGTCCAGAGAGATCCCTAAACAGGTGTCCATCATTGACGATCAACTCAAAGTTTCCCATCGGCCACGGTAAACCATAGTAACCCTAGCCGAGTGTTCACTATTATCGATAGCTTCAGACCCATGGATGGTAATAGAGAACCCAACTTACAATGGTCAGGATATGACCATCACCTAGTTGGTTCCCCCTTAGCGGTCAGATCAGAACTTTGCTAAAGGCGGACCACTAAGTCCGATGATGGTAAACATCGGTTATCGGTACAAACTTACCTAAGGCATGCGTGAATTACATAATAAGCAATGAATAGAAAATGAAAACATAAAGTACGCCGCAATGATAGACATGTAGATCATATTATTAGACATTTAGATATTTACAATCCAAAGTCACAAGTATCAGGGAATAACATACGCTTGGCCTCACCAATATATCAAAATTGGTCGAGCACAAACAACAATATTTATAACAATAAAAGAAGAAATATATACAGTAGTCTATTTCAAACACGAAAAACAATAAGAATGTGGACTCCACTATTATTTGGACCGAGGCTTGGAGATGGTTTGCTTGTCATGAGACTTATGGCGTCGTTGCTCAACTTCTTTCTCTTGCTTAGCTATGGCCGCCTCATCAAGTATCGCATGTTTCTTTTTGATAAGTTTTAACTCCTCTAAGGCTTCAATCTTGACTCTTGCAACCTCATCAGGGAATCTCACAAGGACTTGTTATTTCGAAGCTTCATCCTAGTCAAAGTCCTCAGTAGGTTCCGTGGCACCAATATCTCAATGTCAGTGTCATCCTTGAGGGTAGCAATCATCTCGTCTCGAGCCCCATCAACTGGAGGATCATAGGGGCCTGAGGGCATGATCACTAAGGGTGGAGCTTCGAAAGTGATAACCGCTTCAGATGGGCCCGTCAATAAAGAACCACCTATACCAAAATGAAAAGGCTATCATATATGGTTTTCCCTAAGTAAGCTCAAGCATAGCGAGCGATGGCCCGTGGACTATAAAGAAGAATCTTACCTCTTTCAGGAGAACTTCAGATATGGCCAACTTTTATGCACTTGAATTTGAAATTGCTTCAGCTATTTTCGCGATCTTTACTTAGAGAAACAAGGAACATGTTTCTAGGAGCAATGGAAATCATCATCTTAAGGTAAGCCTCACATCATTTTGACTGCAAAAGTTTTCCTAAGTAATGATGGAAGGAAAGAATATTCAAATGAAAGTATATAAAGTCCATAAATTTTAAGGTCTTACAATTTATTTCGATATTTTTTTAAACATCGGTTGTTATGCAGTCAAGGGTTGGATACCTATAGTAACAACTTAAGTTATATATGGGACTAATGGTTGTGTGCAATTTAATTATGATACCAAATCTAATTTTTTTTGCTATAATTTAAATTCTGAGTAGGGAAAGGCTTCTTTGCTTTATTTTTCATATGATACAAAGGAAGACCCAACTTCTTTCCTTCTACTTAACGATTGAGGAAATATCATCTTTATTCACAAAATAGCAAAAAAATAAATTAGTTGACAAATTTTTATAAAAATTAACTAAATTTATTAAAATTAACTAATTTTACAAAAAATAACCAGGTTAACTAAGCTTTATAAAAAATAACAAAGTCATTCAAGTTAATAATCATTAAATAAGTTTCTAAAATTAACTAAGTTTTATAAAAATTAATTAAGTTAACTAAGTTTTATAGAAATGAAATAAATCTGTACAAATTAACTACTATTTTTATAAAAAATAATAATTAAATACATCTTTAAAAAACTAACAAAATTTATAGAAATTTGGTAATTTTTTATAAAAATTAACTATGTTAACAAAGTTTATGAAAACTAATTAAGTTTATAAAAATAACTATGTTTATAAAAATTACTTAAGTTTTAAAAAGTTAAATAAGTTTATAAAACTAAGTTTATAAAAACTTAACTTATAAAGCTAAGCTTATAAAATTTAATTATGTTTTATAAAAGTGAACTAAGTTTTATTAACATTTAACCAAGTTAACTTTTTTCGATGTCCAACCAATGGCTAATCGTTGATGCTCTATTGAGGAACTTGTGCTGCACAGTTTAGCTTGTCCTATCTCTATAAAAAATTGTTTTGGTTTGTTGTTGTTTTCCATTGTGATATTATCCATGTTGATTTTATGTTATTTTCTTAAATGGAAAAATTATTTTTTATGACAACGGTTTTCCCTTTGTTAATTTTTTGAGAAAATAAAACCCAATATGTCCACCTTTTCCATTCCGAGAGTCGCTGATTGTTGCCTTCATCTGATTATTTTTCATGGACACATTAAAGGCCGAATTGTGTATTATTTATCGAGTTTCAAAGTATTATCTCATTTAGAAATATTATCGTTTGAGGTGAAAAACCTTGGTTTAGTATCGCTATTATCCAACTTTGTTACCGACCTGCTAGAATTTATGGGTTTGATTATGCAAAATGAATTTTGTAATGCACCTTCTTTAAGCAGTCTATATGTATGATTATTATTGCTTATCTTATTTTTTAAAGTGGAAATCAGGTTGAAGGGCTTCTTATTCTAAGGTAATAAGTTTTAAGGACAATAATTCTGAATAATTAGTTTTAAGGACAATTTACAAGAAAATGATAAATTCATTTATCTTTTTAAGTTATACAGGAAAAAGATAAATTCATTTATCATTATTTTTGTATAACTGAAAATAATAACTTCATTTATTTTTTTCTGTAATTTGTCCTTAAAACTAATTTTTCAGAATTGTTGTCCTTAAAACTTATTATCCTACACAAAGAAGCCCTTTGAGTGAAAATCCTTTTTTTTAATTGGTCAAATTTTTATTTCCTCCCTTATATACACATGATTGTTCGATTTTTTTTCCTATTTTTCTAGATATTGATTTTTCAGTTTAATTTTCAACTATTTTTAAAATTGAAAATTATTCACATGATTAATATATATATATATATATATTAACATAATAATCTTTTCTCCTCCGTAGGAGTTTTAGATGCTGAAGAAAATATAAGGTATTTATATGCATATTTCGTTTAAGAATGAAAAAGGTTAGAGATTCCCAAATTTTATCCAAAATTTTATCCAACTGTGAAATCAAGGTATGTTTGTTTCTCCTCTTTTTCTCCTTTGTATACTTTATGAAAAATCCATGAACAAATACTTCAATATAATAAAAGCAAAATATAATCAGTTTGTGAACTATGAATCTTGTATTTTCTTTTTCTCTTTTTTCTTCTTTAACTAAATCGCATATGAATATTTTCTTCATACATGCAGTTGGTATAGTAAAAAACTTCATATATGAGTGACATCACGGCCAATGATGCCTTTATTATTGACGATGTAAACTTGTATATAAAGCTCTCGGCTATATAGTTAATATCGAATGATATTGCTGATATATCACTGATATATCTCATTCGCTCCTAAGTCGATACTTTTTCAAAATATCGCTTAAAATATCATTACCGATATACCGTCCGATATTTGTCGATATATTGCTCCGATATTTAGTGTAAAATACTCTATAGTTTTTAAGAATTTTATTCATTATTTTATGTGTTAGAGGAAATGTATTTACAAATAAATATCTTTACATTCTCAATAATTTTCTTTTATATGTTGAACGACAATATCTAGACCATATTAGAAATCCCAATGCACTAATTTTTGAGTTTAACCATACAGTTTTAGTCTTCTTCATTTGTCTTTCAATAAAAAAAACTCAACTTATTCCATTATTTTATGTATTTTATTTTTCGGACTTTACCACTAAAAACAGGATCATAAAAAAGCTACATATCTTTTTAGTTGTTTTTTTTCACTATTTCTAGGTGGTAAGCTAAAATATAAAAATTCATTTAATTATTAGCTATTATCATACTACAAGAACAAAAAGTTGAAGAGTATTAAAGTTGTATATTTGACATATTGATAAGTAACGAGCTAAAGTAGTAATTTGTATCAAAATCAACATTGCTTATTTGATAGATCAAATAAAAATGAAAACGATGAAATTATAAATACGAAAATTTTGGGAAAGAAATACCGATGATTAGATGACGGAAGAAACAATAAATATAGTATAAAAATAAAGGAAATAATAAAGATGTACAGTGTACGAATTTATCAGTTTTTATGGGCCTATATTATGATTTGTATTTAATAGAATATCTCAGTAGATAGATTTAAATCTGTAAACTATATGAAATCGGCCTTTGATTGGAATATGGCATTATTTATCCGATTATCTGTAAACTTAACATCAATATAATAGATAAACATAGTACAATATCATTTATAACATCTTCTGCACATGTTCGATAATTAACCGATAATATCCGATATTATCACGATGTTTTTAAATATCTCACATTGGTACTTGACCGATACGTACCCGATGTCGATATTAACTGCTTAAGCTGTCGGTGGTGCTCAGCATTTCATTGGTCTCCACACCATTCATCACCAGGATTTCCGTGGATAAGAAAAATAAGTTTATATTACTAGTAGCAAATGTGATGATGAAGGATGCGACTCAAGATTCGTATGACTTTATTTATTTATTTAGAAAATGGATAGGCCTCTGATCTATTCGCAGTTGAAAGGTATTTCTTGAAAAAAAATTCATGATTGATCTTTGTATACCACTATGATCTATGGACGCTTCTCTTCCTAGGCTCATTTATTTCTGTCTCTCAAACCCTACTTTCTTCGTACTGAAATCGTTGAGCATAAAAACGAAGCTTTTATTGCATTGAAAGAAACATCATGTATTTGCGCTCCTAAAAAGGAAACTAGTAATTTGAAATGTTTTCAGCAAATTCATTGTATTTATTCAACTTTATATAAATAATTATCTTATTTCGCCAATATTAGTAAATTCACTCTATTTTATTTTCAGCTTCATTATTTTTGTTTGTAATGATGGTTAACTACTGATGTGTATGCTACACTATTAGAAATCAATTTTTAGTTTTAGGGATGATAAATAAATTAAAATGTGTGAAAATTGATGCAAAGCACCTTTCTATAGTTAGCAAAATTGAAGTATCTAATATTTTGATGACAATTTACTGGATCATACCTTATGTATCGTCTCACACATTTTTGTTAGTTCATTCGCCATAAATTTCAATACCTTGGTTCAGTATGCAGTATATCTCATTATTTTTCAAGGCCATGTGAGACTAGAAAATGTTGCCTTTTGTATCCTGGTTTGGCCACTTAATTGATGATCCTTGCTTTTTTTACTTAATTGAGTGATTAGATGCTAAGGTAGTGTTTGGTTTAAAAATGAATTTTGTGTTTCGATTTTCAATATGTATATCAAATATGAGAAGAATGAAGGGACGGGGGAAGAAATGAAAGAAAGATGGATAGGAGAACGAAGGGGATAGAGGAACAATGGAAGAATGGATTGTTTCACGTGCTTGTGTTATTTTTCAAAACATGAAAAATAAAAATAAAAATTGTTTTCTATTTTGTATGTTAACTTCGTTTTCTAAATTGATCGTTTTCGACAATATACATGCGTCATGTGCATTTTTGTAAGGACGAAAACTCAAAACTACAACAAACCAAACACTACTTAAAATTTTGCACTCTTATTTTCAACTTTTAAGATCATACAGAAAGTGATCTTTGGTTTGTCTATTATCTTTAGTGAAAATAAGGGACACATGTGTGGATGTTGATTACATCCCTATTTTGAAATACTGCACTTTTCTTACCTAAAATACCTCTCTGCTCCATTGCTGAACGTTGATTCTTCATGTGTGGATGTTATTCTCACATCCATAATTAAATTTTGCACCCCATTAATTATCAATCTTTAAAATGCAATAACTTTTTGTAGAAACGACGGATTAACAAACCATTTTCACCATTAAATCGAAAATTTTAGTATCTTTCTAATGAGTGGCATTGTGCATATACAAAAACAACAGCAGGACAATTCAAATTTTCTGCAATTATATGGTATGATTGCAGACAATTCAGCAATTATATGTAATAATTGTAGAAAAGTCTACAATTATATGGTATGATTGTAGACAATTCAGTAATTATATGAAATAGTTGCAGAAAAGTCTGCAATTATATGGTATAGTTGCACTTTTTGTGATTACTTGGAATAATCGCAGTTTTCTGCAATTATTCAATATAATTGCATAAAAGTATGCACTTATATAGAATAATTGCAGAAAAATCTAAAATTATTCCATATAATTACATAAAAGTCTGCAATATATAGAATAATTGCTGATATTTAAAGAAAAATTGATGATCATTAAATATAATTGCAGAAAATGGCAAGTATACTGAATAATTGCAGAAAATGGCAAGTATACTGAATAATTACAGAAAAGTCGGCAATTATATGGAATAATAGCAGAGAAGTCTGCAATTATTACATATAATTGCATAAAAGTTTGCAATTATTACATATAATTATATAAAAGTGTGCAATTATATGGAATAATTGATGACATTTGAAGAAAAATCGATGATGTTCAAAAATTGCAGAATTCTCTACAAATATATGGAATAATTGCAGTCATACTGCAAATATGATTTTTTGGTATCAACAATGGATCTCATTTTAAAGATCATAAAATTTATGATTTTTTGGTGAAAACGGTATGCTGATCCGATGTTTCTAGAGAAAGTTATACGCGTTTGAAATGCTAAAAACGTAAAGGGTATTTGGGTTTTTTGGCGTAGGCGGATTTAAAAGTAGTGACTAGAAACGTAAGTTTAAGTTGGAGAGGATGTTTTCTCTATTTTGAAACTTAACAAGGATGTGAGCCAAACTATCCCTTTATTTTATTCCCTGTGCGAAGAAGTAACTTACACTGATGGTATAACTTAGAGGTGGGCGCGGGTCGGTTTGGTGCGGTTTGGAGTCCAAACCGATTCCGCACCGCATTAAACGATTAATAAAAAATACAAACCATTATATTAATCTTTTTAACAGTTCGGCTGCATTCCAGTTTGAATGTAATATGGTTCGGTTTCGGTTCGGTCCGGTCTGAACCCATATTAAATATGAAATAAGACAATTACTTTCATCAACAATCAATTTACAAAGGCAACTGTGTGAAACTTTTACACTTAAAGGTTAAACACACAATGTTATACCGAAGTGAAAGATTAGTTCTTAATTGTATGAATATTTCAATTTGACATTTACCTACAAGTGAGATTTTTTTGTATATTAACCAAACATCAACATTAAAAAATGCATAATCATTAAGGAAAATGACTAGGATTATAATTAGCATTTACCCAAAAAAAATGAGATGAAAAATATTATACCAAAACTATAACTTCTTCGTTTATGATAGTGATCATTATTAATATAACAACAACATACGCTAAAAATAGAATATACATCGTTAGGATCTAAAATAAGATAGCAGTTGCTTATATTTTTATCATAAGATTACTAATGTAAATTTTCAGTTCGGTTCGGTTTAATATGGTTGGTTCAATCGTCCAAACCGCAACCGAACCGTATCGATGCGGGTCGGTCCAGTTTGGGGTATCTGCTTCAGTTATAAGATTCGATGCGAATTTCGGCACCATTTTTGTGGTCCGGTGTGGACGGTTTCCGTATAGCGGTGCGGTTTATGCCCACCCTTAGTATAACTAGAAGGCACAAAGCTTAAGAGGATTTACGAGACATTCCAACTGTAAACCTTTTAAGTTTGAACTCACAATGAAATACCTCGATTTGTTTTTATGATCTATACCACTACTCAACCCTTTTATCCTACATTAAAGACTAGAAGAAAAATATAATACTCTTTTGCATGTATGAAGAAGTAATTAAAACAGAAGGCTAATAGACAGATTTTTAAAAACTTTCTAACAAAACTCCTTTACACATAAAATATACCTTTTTTGATATAGCCATCCAACAGTTTTAACCCTACATTATTACATTACAAATTGTCTATTTTTATTCAATTTATAGTTATGTCTAAAAAAGAAAACATGCATTAATTAAAAGTCATTTTTTATTGCACATCGTCTTTTTATTATATTTTAATATTTCCAAGGGAAGGGATCCACGGTTGGCTGGTATGCCGAGTCAGAATGTAATTGTAAAAAGAATGTCTCCTATATGATTTCATGTATTTTACTATGAAAAATAGAGGTCTTGTTTTATTTTGGTTAATAGTTAGTAGCCGTGGAGTCATACTTTGGTTAATAATTAATGGCCTTGTAATCTCTCTGTATCCATATAAACTTAGAACCTTCTAGTTAATAATAATGGCCATGAGTGAAAAATGATCAAATATTAATGAAGGCTACATGCCATCTTGGAAAACCTGTCTGCATGGTTGATCATTATTCTTTGGATTGCTATCTTAACTTCAGTTAATTTCTTAGTTTTAATAAATGTTAATCTCTGTATCAGGTCAGCATGGTGGAAACCGTTTGAGAACAGGTTAGCAAACTTCATGAACATGAAAGTACTCTAATTTTATCTTTTCCACTAAGACCAAAAATAAAAATTTGTTTAGCAAATGTAACAGAATTACAGGATGTGGTTTCAAAATTGGCCATGGTGATTTAAGAGAGAACAACTGGTAGATGTGATTATTCAATTATGGATGAAAGATATCTCAAAACCAATATCTGTAATCAGTGTTTCGGGTCTGGGCCTATAAGTGCAGCCCAATACTGTATTTATCAAATACTGATGTATGCTGTACAATATAAAAGTAAGAACACAATCTATTGTATTCATTCAGTGAAATAAAAAAAACTTTCTCAGCTTTATCTTTTAAATCAAATTTTCTATCATGGTATTAGAGCACTAAACTGTCAAACGACAATAATCAATTGTTGATCATCCATAAATCTCATCAGAGAATTTCAGCCTCATCATTGAACCATCCATAGGTGGTGTCAGATCAGTGTCATCATCCACCACCCTCTATTGCTCTCAGTTATAGGCATTCCCATCATTTGAGAGTGCAATATCATCTTTCTTATCGTGTTCTTTAATCAAAAACCACTAACTGAAGTGCCATGCCAAGGGTCTCACATCAAGATTCGCAAGTTTGGTTGCACCGTAATAGATCCAATATCAAGAACCTCAACATCACTTCCAGACACTCCACCATGGTAGGAAATGATGATGTATCATCCACTGCATCAAGTGGAATCAAGAATCAGGAAGGGTCAAGACCAAACAATCAAGAAGTATCAACCATCAAAACAAATTCCTGCAATATTATCAACCAAAGAATAACTTAGTAACCACTGCACTTGATGAAAACAACTTCATATTGTGGAAATATCAAGTTGAAACCAGCATAAGAGGCTATGGTTTAGAAGATTATTTGTATGGAACTGCAGATATTCCTGCAAGAATGGTTACCAACAGCAAAGGAGAAAGAATCATCAACAAAGAATTCACCAGCTATCAAAGACAAGACAGCCTATTAGCAGCATGGTTGATATCTTATGTTAGTCCACCCCTGCTGACTCAACTTGTTGGATGCAAAACATCATACGAGATATGGACTGCAATACAACAAATATTCAACACACAATCAGCTGCAAGAATCATGTATTACAAGCGACAATTGCAAAACTTAAGGAAAGATAATATGAAAATGCAGGAATATCCGACAAAGATAAAGTCATACTGTGACCTTGATACTGCTGGTCACACAGTGTCAAAAACAGAGTAAATTCTTACTATACTGAATGGTTTAGATGCAGAATATGAATCTGTTATTGCAATCATCTCATCACAACAAAATCTACCCAATATGCAATATGTTCACTCAATTATATTATCACATGAAGGAAGGGTGAAATAGAGGAAGGAAAAAGAATTGTCAATGAACTATGCATCAAGTTCAAAAAACAAGGCACAAGAAAATCAAGATGCCAGACAAAACACATATAATCAGAGAGGTGGTGGCAGTCAGAGAGGAAGAGGTAGGAATAATAGATGGAATAACAATAGAACAAAGTGTCAATTTTGTGAGAAACCTGGTCATACAGCAAGGCAATTCTACTTCAGACTCAACACTGAATATTACCCAGTTCATCAGAAAAATGGCGAATCAAGTGCAAATATAGCACACATCGACCAAAGATCAAGCAATCGGTTAGAAGGTACAAGAATGCAATAGTTGAGTTCAGAAAGGCTTACCATAACAGAGGACATAACAAATGAAGACTGGTATCCAGACTCAGGTGCTACCAACCACCTCACAAGTAATCTTCAAAACCTTAGTCTTGGCAATAAAGAATACACAGGTATGCATACTACACATATGGGTAATGGTGAAGCTATAAACATCACACATATTGGAACTAGTAGTATCAAAGGTAAGAGATATCTTTACCTCAATAACTTGTTAAGAGTTCCTCAAATTAAGAAAATTTTGATGAGTGTATCTCAATTTTCTAATGACAACATTGTGTATTTTGAGTTTCACCCAAAATTCTGTGTTGTTAAAGACTTACTGAATCAAGAAATATTACTATAGGGTAAACTGGACAAGGGTTTATACAAGTTCAACTTTGGAAATACAGAAAAAGGCAAAATTAGAAATATGTGGTGCAACAGTTCTGTATCAAATGTTAAGAAAGGCAAAGAAACTTTTGACTTGTGGCATTGTAAACTTGGACATCCTAGTGTAAATGTTGTAAAACAAGTACTCAATAATAACAATATTTCTTTTTATGTATCTGTACCATATATATGTGCCTACTGTCTATTAGGCAAACGCCATAAGTTACCATTTGTAGATTCCAATACTATAATAAGTAAACCACTTGAACTGGTGGCCACAGATCTATGGGGACCTGCACCAGTAAGTTCTGACTATGGATACAGGTATTATATATCTTTTGTTGATGCCTACTCTAGATATACATGGATATTTTTTTTTAAAATCAAAGGCAGATACATGCAAGGCTGTGGTGCAGTTTATAACACAAGCAGAAAAGCAAATAAACAATGAACTCAAAATAATACAGACTGATGGAGGTAGTGAATATAAACCACTAAGGGAATACTTTCAAAAAAGGGGAATTGTTCATAGAACAACTTGCCCATATACTTCAGAAAAAAATGGGCTAGTTGAAAGAAAACATAGACACATAGTAGAGACAGGGCTAACTCTACTAGCTCAAGCCTCTCTGCCTATAAAATTTTGGCCAGAGGAATTCAACACTGCAGTTTATCTGATTAATAGACTTCCTACCAAGGTACTCAAATACCTAAATTCCATTAAAGTACTATTTGGGGTTAAACCAGACTATCAAAGTCTAAAGATATTTGGGTGCTTATGCTTCCCATGTCTTAGACCGCATAACAATCATAAACTAAGCCTAAGGTCCACCCCTTGTACATTTCTTGGATATGGAAAGAATCAAAAGGGATATAGATGTTTGAGTAATGACGGTAGAATATCTGTCTCAAGACATGTTGTGTTTAATGAAAACATTTTTCCTTTTGTAAATGAAAATATCAGAACCACAAAGAAAGTATATGACAAAAGCAGTACATCATTATCATGAATACTTATTATATCAGACTGGAGTACCAGTCCAACTGAAGGGGGCATATAGAGAAACAATGAATCACAACTCACTGTACCCAAAGAAGATACTGGATCAGGTCATGATTTTCAAGAGATCTCAAATCCTCCTAATAATACAAGCCAAAACAATGATATAGGCTTAGAGGAAGAGCAGTCTCCATCCAAGTCTCAACATACAGATGATAACATCAGTGCACATGAGCCTCAATCTGCAAAAATAGGACATCATATGATCACAAGATCAAAGAGTGGAATATATAAGCCAAAAGTGTACAATGCTCAATTAGATCAGACTGAACCAAGCAACTATAAGGATGCTGTTACAAACATCAACTGGAAACAAGCAATGGATGAGGAATATAAAGCACTCATTAAAAAAACTTGGAGTCTTATAACCAGAACTAAAGACAACAATGTAAGTGGCTGCAAATGGACATACAAGATTAAAAGAAATCCTGATGGAAGCATTTCCAAATACAAAACAAGACTTGTAGCTAAGGGCTACAATCAACAATATGGCTTTGATTTTAATGAGACATTTTCTCCTGTAGTTAAACCAACTACAATAAGATTCATACTGACCATTACACTATACAAGAAATGGAGAATCAGACAATTGGATGTAAACAATGCACTCCTCAATGGAGATCTAAAGGAGGTTGTATTTATGGAACAGCTAGAAGGGTATGAAAAAGGGGACAACAACAGACTTGTGTGCAAGCTACATAAGGCTATCTATGGTCTAAAACAAGCTCCACGAGTATGGAATGAAAAACTCAAGACAACATTGATGGAACAAGGCTTTACACCAACAAAATCAAACAACTCTCTTTATATACAATGCAAGAATGACAGTATTACATATATACTGATATATGTTGATGATACTATTATTACAAGAAGTGACAACAAAATCATAGATCAGACAATAAAGCATTTGGATCAAGTATTCTCCATCAAGGACCTGGGTGATCTAAGATATTTTCTGGGTATAGAAGTCATATAGAAATCAAGTACAGAACTATTCCTATGCCAGAAAAAATACATTCTAGACATACTGAAAAGAGAAAACATGGATAAGGCTAATTCATTACCTAACCCTATGACTAGCAATCTTCAACTCTCAAAAGACAGAGGTGAAACCATTGAAAATGAAAAGCAATATAGAAGCATTGTGGGAGCATTACAATACGTTACTATAACCAGACCAGATATAAGTTATAGCGTGAATAAAGTATGTCAATATATGCATAAACCTCTCGATGAACATTGGAAAGTAGTTAAGCGCATTTTACGATACTTGAAAGGGACTTTGAATCATGGGCTATCATTCAACAACACAAAACAATTAAGTATACAGGCTTACTCTGATGCAGACTGGGCCTCCGACCCTGATGACCGAAGATCGACATCAGGGTATTGTATTTACCTGGGAGGCAACCCAATTTCCTAGAGCTCAAAGAAACAAGCTACTGTGTCTCGTTCTAGCACAGAATCTGAGTACAGATCCATAGCCAGCACAGCAGTAGAGATCACTTGGATAGAATCACTATTGCAAGAAATCAAAATTGATCTCAAAAGCACACCGATCATCTGGTCCGACAACCTCAATTCAGTTTCCCTCACTGCAAACCCTATCTTACATTCACGAATGAAGCATATCGAAATTGATCTTTACTTCGTTCGCGAGAAGGTTATAAGTGGAAGACTGAAAGTAAACCACATTCCAACCTTCTATCAAAGAGCAGACATCCTTACGAAGCCGCTATCTACAAAAAATTTCATTAGATTGAAGGAGGAACTCAGAGTTAGAAGTGGCGGTAAAGAGACAGAGAAGAAGAGAGAAACCCTAGATCTAATTAAAGGGGCGAATTATGGATGAAAGATATCTCAAAACCAATATCTGTAATCAATGTTTTAGCTCTGGGCCTATAAGTGCAGCCCAATACTGTATTTATCAAATACTGATGTATGATGTACAATATAAAAGCAATAACACGGTCTATTGTATTCATTCAGTGAAATAAAAAAATCTTTCTTAGCTTTATCTTTTAAATCATCTTTTATATCATATTCTCATCCAATATTTTTGATATACTGAATACAACAGGAGCTGGACATAAATTCAGGAAAGGTCCACTTGTATATACCGGTGCTTGCATCGCTTCTCTTCATGGAAGGTATTGTGTTTTATTATGACATGTTCACATTTAGGAGTGCGTCTTAGTTATGCTTTTAGTGTCAGGATGAGTAATACTAGAGCAAGTGGTTTATTGGAATTACCATGCTTTCTTTTAATATTAATGCAAATATCATATATAAGCTACATGATCAAAGCTGGTACAATCAATATGAGTGCATGATACCAAGATGCGGCCCAAGATCTCGTGCATTAGAATCCATGGTTATGGATCTGAATCCGTTAGTATGTAACATTTTCTTTTCCAAGTGAAATCCCATAGTATATGAAATAATAAAAAATGCTTTCGTTGTCATGGAATAAGAAGCCTTCGGGTTTTCTTATAGTTGGTGCTGTTGCACATGCAGCAATTCTTATGGTAAGAGACTACGATCCAACTACTCGATACAATGATCTATTAGATCGTGACCTTAGGCACCGCGATGCAATCATATCACACCTAAACTGGGCATGTATATTTCTTGGCTTTCACAGTTTTCGTTTTCTATATTCATAATGATACCATGAGTGTTTTAGGACATCCCCAAGATATGTTTTCAGATACCGCTATACAATTACAACCTATCTTTTGTTCAGTGGATACAAAACACTCATGCTTTAGCACCTGGCGTAACAGCTCTCGGTGCAACAACAAGTACCAACTTAACTTAGAGGGTGGTGAGTTAGTGGCAGTAGGTGGCAAAGTAGCTTTGTTACCTATTACGTTAGGAACTGTAGATTTTTTGGTCCATCACATTCATGCATTCACGATTCATGTAACTGTATTGATACTACTGAAAGGTGTTCTATTTGCTCGTAGTTCCCATTTGATACTCGATAAAGCAAATCTCGGTTTTCGTTTCCCTTGCGATGGGCCTGGAAGAGGTGGGACATGTCAAGTATCCGTCTGGGATAATGTCCTTTTAGGTTTATTATGGATGTACAGTGCAATTTCAGTAGTCATTTTCCATTTTAGTTGGAAAATGCAGTCGGATGTTTGGGGGGATGGAAAAAATAGCGGAAAATCGAATAATTATACAATATTTGGCTTATGTAACAAGGTGGAATTATTTAGCCACTATGTTCAAAGAAGAAATAACAGTAAATGCACCAGAACGATTAGAAAGCATTCAAGTACCTAAAAAAGCTAGTTATAGTAGAATAATTATGCTAGAACTAAGTCGTATATTTTGGTAAAAATCATGACAGGAATCAACATTGATTGTTTATGTGGAAAAAAATCATCAGTAATTAAACAAACGAATTCCATATTCATCTCACAATAATACCGTGATTCAAGGAAAAAATATCGATCTAATTATAGGATACAATGACCTTGCAACAACATATTTGCCATACTTTTTTTCTAATGCCATCTAAACTGTTAGATTCTTTTTTGTTTTTTTGTTTTGAACTAAGAGATGTGATTTGTTTCCTCATCAAACTAATTGTTAGGGAGGTTTGTTTGTTGTGCGAGCCTAATCAAATATTCTGAAGGCAAATAAACGTGTTGAGTGTTTCACGCAAATTTGGCTTCCCCAAATATGTTCACAAACATAGCCGTATCTTCCTCCTCTTAAATATCTCATTCCACTCCAACTTCTCCTTATAAAATCAAAATCCACACAGATCAGTATCTCATCTTTGATTACATCTTCCACAACCACACATTCATCTTCGACCAAGGCCGGCCTTTTGGTAAAGCGGGAGAACCGTTCGCCTTCGGCCGCATAAACTTCTAAGGCTTCAGTTTACATCGCGCAGCCAAAAACAAAAGGAAATCGCAATTCAAAACTCGGAGGCACGGGCGCACAGCACGAGACGTCATCATGTCGAGCTCCATCGTACAGGCGGTGGTAAGGGTAGCGCAATGACCGACGGTGGGTGGTAACTCCAAGACAGGCGACGGCGGGCAACAACTTTGATTTTGGTTAATTTTCTTTCCTATTCAGTTTTTCTACAATTGTGCCTGAGTGATAATGTTCTATTTTCCTACTGAAAAATTAAAATTTAAGTCTGAGTTTTCTCTTGTCTTGATTTTCAATTCAAAATTAATTTTTTTTGATGGAATTTGATTTTCGTTTCTCAATTTATAACATAACTGGCATATCAGTATTTGAGTTTTTTAACATCATTTAGATGTTGCTTTGGCATATCAGTATTTGATTATATGCAAAATGGTAAGGGTCGACCTGTATTCATATACTTTTAGGACTAATATTAATTTTGTTTGTTAATTTTATGTACCGAGGATGACATCTCTTTTGTTGTTTCTTTTGATTTATACGTCCTAAATATTTTAAATTTTGGATAATGTTGTTAGGTATAGTTTTATTAATCCGTACATGTACCAAGTCCTATGATGCTAATAAATATACTATTTAATAACCGCTGATAATGGTGCTAAAAAGTTTTTGATAGTATAGCCATAGGTTTTGGTTCAAATCTTTAAGGCATATAATAGTCATAAAAAATTAATAGATTAAAATGAAAAATCTTCAACCATTCAAAATAATGATATACATTGTCAGTTGGAAGGAAGAAAATAAGAGTGGAATTGTAAAACTGAAGGGTTTGCCTGGTTCGTTTTATTTGTGTTCCAGCACCAAAAGTACAATCTATTCATCTATTACTTAAAAAGGAAAGAAGAAACCAAACAATTCATAGAACGACACCTGTCCTACCCAATCAGTTCATAAACGCTAATCTATCATTCTCCTCCATTTCACAGTACCAAATTGTCGTCCCATCATTTTTTACCCCAAACAGAAACGGCTTCCACTCCCTTTTCAGTTTCATTTCCAAATTATTTTCATCTTCTCTCTAACTTACAGAATATGGTTCCTCCTCGCCTTTTTTAACTTCCCATTCCAGCTACTACGTGTTAAACGTAGATGAAATAGCAACGACAACGTGAACAGTTGAATCGCTCAATCCAAAACTACATACGAAGATCGATTTTGAGGACAATGATTTGGAGACGAACACGGCCTGCTCTGCTACTGCCGATTTGGGGATGGAGGCCTCAACTACCTCAACATCACCGATTTCAGTTAATTATCGACTCATCTCGTAGGGAGGCGACCACCATCGTCAAATATTCCTTACACTTTGTTCGTAAGTGAGTTGTTTCCACAGTTTCTACTAGGCTGCTTACTGATTTTTGTTATCTATCTGCTTTCCACTTTGAACTAAACTTGCGCTTTTCTAACACCAACTGCTTAGTTCGTAGGTACTCCCTGATTTTAGTTTTTTCTTTACGATATGGTATTTTGCAAATTTTTCCCTGATTTAAAAATCATTATTTTTTGATTTGGTTGAAATGTGTTTAATTGGATATACGCAGTTTCATATCACCATCACCTGTCCTTTCCTTACAGCAGTAATATGCCCTTCCTGATTTTGTTCGCCTCAACGATTTATTCACTATGGGTGTTGCAATGGAACAAAAAAAATTAGTTTACCACTGCCTGAGTAAAAAGATTGATTGTTGCATTATGTAGGTCATAAATAGAAAGTTTTTGTTCTTATTTATAATACACTACTATTAATGTGGTACAGTCGGAATTTTTGTGCCATTCTTAAATTCGTCTACGCGAGTGGGATCCCAAAATTAGTGGTTGTTGCATATTCAAGTACATGCATTTCAGGGTGGACTCCATTTTGTACTTACAGATTTTGTCATGGATGGATGTTCCATCATCTATACCAGTATCTATATTACTTCTCATCACTGCATATTTTTCAAATATCAAATTATTCTTACCTCTCTCCTTCATAATCACCGATAGACTGATGCATCCCTATAATAAAATAAAGTACATATCAACAAGTACATGAGAGCAGGCTATATTTTTAAATTTTACCTGCAACATACAATTTTAATTTGGCAACAATTGAAATTAATCTGTAAAGCCTTGCTACTGATCGCTGACTGTCAATTCTCAAAATGTTCTACTTTGACGCCAATGAGTTGTTCAATATCAGTTCAAAAGTTTAGCTTTACCAACCAATAATAGTCGTATTCGGTTGGCTGGTTTCTCAGGGTTTCTATTTCTCTCTCTTCAAATATCTAATTGCCTTTCAATGCTAGGAATGTGTTTTTTTATTGTTGTTAAAGGGCATTTACAAATTGCAAACTGAGTTACTTCCATTATTTAATTCTTAAACAAGGATGTGTGCCGTGTATTTTTACTTTGGATTTTTTTGTCACCAAAGTTATTAGTGTTTTAACTGATATTGAATTGTGGTTGCAATTTTTGTAACAGGTGAATTTGTGCGCTGACAGTTCTTCAAATCTGGAAAAAAGACAATATTATTAATATTTGTCAACTTTTTTGAATAAGGCATAAAATATGCATGGTAATATATAAAATAGGTCTCAGCTACCTCTTATTACAAATAAATTTAACTGTCATTCGTTTGAGGGAATGGAAGAAGTGGTAGATAATAAGGCACATGATGATATAACAAGTTTCCCAAAACCAGGTTATAGCATCCAGTATCGTGATATATACCTTTGCAGCTTGACTAATGAGATACTATTTAGTCGAAAGATCCACCCTGGCCAAGTAATTAACGATACTATGTATGCATCTGAAAGCATTTTGGTATTGGATTTTAAGATTGAGTATAACTATAATGTCTTTATTTATAGTTTGACATGATACGAAATATTTCTATATTTTGTCCACCCTGTAAATTGTAGTTCAACATGGAGCAATCACGGTTACAACATGAAGTAAACCGTATGAAGATAGAGCATTGAAGCTGGGCCACAATACTATACAATTGATACGAGAATAAAGTAAGTTTCTCATTGTTGTAGACAGAAACAAACCATAGAACTTTAATATTGAATAGACACTTTTCGTCATTTGACTTTGGCCCGGTAGAGAATTTATTATACACAAGGATATATTGTATAAGCCAAAATAACATAACATGTCGATTAGTAGTTTATGGATGTGTGGTGCTTTTTTATTAGAAATGATTATTATCACTATTATTCATATCATCCATGCGCATTGAATATTGAGGTGTTGAATATGATTTGTAGGAAATGTGAACTGCATTTGTTTCAATTTGTGGGTATTATTATGTGACGCATTATCCTAGAATGGAGAAGACGAGGCAGTTGTTGGAACCTGCACAACTTGGAGAGCTTAGAATGGTAAGTTTATATACATAGCAATGGTATATTTTGAATGGTGCGATTGAAATGAAATGTGGGTTAATGCACAAATGAAACTTAAATTTTCTTATTAATACATAGTATTCTTCGTTATTTAAAAAGATGCAATCATATTTAAATTTAATAAATGAATAAAACGACTATATTGCTTAATGTATTTCTACATAGGAAACAATGTCTCATGTTGGTGACAGTAGGTTCATTATAACACGTCTTCTTAGATTATCTACTTGAATCAAGAATGTATTATTGTTAAGTAGTATATTTTTTATGATTCATAGCAAATATGTAATATAAAAATTGTGAAAAGTCTTAAATTTTTTATTATATGGAGTTCACACACTAACAAGTAAAAATTATGCATTATGTGTTTGAGTATTTTGTTAGTTTTGGTAGCTTTAATTTATTTTACAATTTGATGCGCATAGAATAAGTTTGGATGGAATGTAGTTCATGGTCCAATGCTAAACTAAATCGAACATTTGATATAAAAATTAAATAATACATAATAAAATTTCAGATATACGGGAAAACAAATGGACATCGGTAAACATTTGTGCCATTCTTATTTCCTATATTATACAAACCTCTACTATTAATCTACGTGCTCCACGTAATATTTATTCTCTAAGCATGTCATAGAAAATCATAATTTTTAAACCATATATTTTTAATGATGAAAATCTACCTATTCTCACGATTTCACTTAGAGTGGCAACATATGAAAATGACGAAGATATCTCATATGCTAAAGAGAATATATATATGGGTACAACGATAGAAGAAAGTGTTACAAAAGTGGATATTAATTGTTGAAATTGCGCTCTTCTTTATCATTGACTATTATTATACATGATTATAAGGTGGAATTTGTAGTGGGAATTTCGATCTCATTTTTTTTGGATGCATACATGTCATTATTTTAGTATATGTACTAATTATGAATACATTTTCACAAGTTCATATTACATATACTATGCTGCATTTAGTTACCTAACATCAAGTATTCAGTCAACAAAATTTTAGATTGTAAATTTTAGTGATTTAGAGAACTGTGAAACTAATATAGACTTTTTTATATATTTTGGAAGCAATTGATGATTATCTTTGCTATTTTAACACCACCATGGGTATATATATCAACAATATTGGTATGCTTTTAGCCTTTTATTATATATGTTACAAAGCAATTAGGAAAATATGGTTTGGCATGAATTTGCACATGCATCACTTTTTATTGTGCCGTGGTTGAATTCTTACTGTCTATTGGATAAAAGGAAAATGATCCTTACTAAAGTATGGTCGAAATATGACTATCTTTTATGATTTAGGGGAATGCATTTTGTATAACCCTTGCAGTCAAATTCATAACCAACCAACAGTAATCCACTGAATAATTTATTTTGTATACTATAACATTATATTTTGATGAAAAGCAGGTGTTATCTGACTAAATTATGATGTTCCAAGTTGTTTAAAGTTTCATTAAAAATGGAGTACAGGATATAAATTTAAAAAATAAAATGATCCATGTCAAAATGGAAAAATATATATAAATTAGCATACATAATTATTTAGTAATCATGCATGCATCATCCCATATTCATGAATTAAGCATATCCATACGTGCAATACAGCTTTAATCCTCAGAGAAACAAATTTAAACCGAATATATCTAACTTTTACTCAACTGATCCATTATCTATTATTAAATAGGAAAACATAAACCACACATTTAAAAGCATAACATGTGTCAACTAAATAATTTTAATAATCTGATAACTACAGTGGTGAGTACCCTCGATTCACTGATTGTTCATCTCTATTGGTTTCTGCATGAGTTTTTTCCATGGTTCCTATGCTGGAATGCCTTATTCGTGCACTTGATGTCAAACGTTTTTAGGTATGAACAATAATATTTAATTAAAAAGTATGCTTTGAATAATGTTACAAGTGAAGTAATTTATGAATTGTTGTTTTTATCAAAATAATATTTATGTTGATTAAGTTTTGCATTTAAGAGACTGGATTTAGTTAGAGTTCTAATTTTCTAAACTAGGCTTTCTGTTGCTCTGAAATTCTGAGAAATTTAACTAGAAATATTGAGATCATAATGAGGCTAATGCATTCTATTCTTAAAACTAATCAATCTCACAACACGACCTTTGATTTTTTTTACTTAATGCAATAGACCGTATTATGGCTGCAATTTTTGTTATTCTCCACATATATATTGAATCTAAAAAGGGGATTTTAATAAATTACCGTAATATAATAACCTCCATAAACAAATCATACCATTGTTCTCCATAAACCAAAATTTCAAGTCAATTGACTTCCTATTGCATAATATAGTATATGAGGCACTGACCTTAATTCATAAAAAAGTATATACATATTGATACTCCCCATCGATCTTTAAACATTGATATTTCTGAATTTTCTGCACACGTAAGCTATCATTTTTCTCTTTTCATGTAGTTATATTAAAACAATTTTGTGTTTTCCATATTCTTTGAGTTGGTACACTAATGGTGACAAATCAGTTGATATAATCATCTCAGTTCATTTCTGAACTAATTTTTGTTTGATTATCGTAGTCACTCTTACTTTCATTATGTTAGTCTGACTGTAAACTAGAATCAATTTGGTTGATGCTATGTTTTAGTATATGTAATTATTGGAACTTTAGTGGAAGACTGTAAAAGATAAGTGGTTTATGTTGTTTCTCTTCTATTCAGGACCGTAGGGCAGTTCAAAATTGGACCGTTTACTATCATTTGTTCTATCCGCATCTTAATGATGAGTTACTGTATATAATTAACATGCTTAAATCTTCGGCAATTTTACTTAACATGTTTGGTATATCCATGAAATAAAATCTTCCTAGCTTTTGTTTAATATTCATATTTATTGGGAGTTATTGTAAATAGTTAAGAGGTTCAAATCATTAATTGTTCAACAATATAAATAGCTTTGTATACCGTATTTAGTTGGTTTAAGTATATTTATTTTTCACTGGAAACCAAGAAAAAGTAGTATTGAATTTGTATGATTTAATGTCCTCAAATAACATAAATCCTCAACTATTTCAGTAATTTGTTTATGATCGCCTGTTTTTACCCAACATGAAAGTTAATCTGTGATGCTGATAGCCTGTTATTTTACAAGGGTACAACAGTCATGTTTCCAAGAGGTCAGGGATCAGTGAAAGCCAGCTCTTGCATGTATATGATGAGAGATTTTTTTATAAACCATGTACAGCAACTTTGTAGTTGAAATTTGTAAATGACGGGACAATCAAAATTGTCAGGTCTATGTAGCTTCCATTTTTTATCATTGATGTTAGACGATGCACAGTATATTTTTGTTGATTGTATAGAAATAAATCAAAAATTTATTATGAGGCATTGTTTATTTTTATCCTAGCATCATCTGACAACAAATACTGTGATAGATCTGTGTAACTTGAATTTTGTTTTGATTTTGGGTCAGCTAAATAGTTGTTACGTTCAATGTACCAAAATTTTGCGAAACGACTATTTATATGTAGCATCATTTTCTAATTTGTTGAAAATTAGTTAACAATGTCAGATTTAGTTGCATCATATATGAATGTCCCTTTCTTTGTACTCATTTATGTCATTATTTCACCAACTCTTAACAATCATAAAATGTGATATTATTTAAATATCCAGGGGAATGATTTTCTTCTTCTAAAGGTTGCACGGTTTTATATACGCACGTGCAATAATGTGAAACCGTGAATGATGGATGTACATGAGTTAAAAGAATATCCAAATTTTGTTTATTCAGAATTCGTAGTATAATGTTTGATAGTTGGAACATGGAGAAGGTTATACAATGCTTAAGTTTTATATATACTGGTATTTTGAATCATCTATTAATTGCCTTTATATTAACTTCAGATCACTATTTGTTATCTGAAATGTAAGCGAGTCCCTATCACTATGCCTGTCAACGGATGCTCTCGGATGCGGATAGTGTCATATCCGCATCCGCATCCGAAATTATTTTCCGATGTTGGATATCCGCATCCGCGGATACGGACGGATATCAGATAATCATCCTATCTGCTAACCAATGAAAATCTAGAATTATAAAATGAAAATTTTAATTTAACATAAATATGTTTTCATACCAGTGATTATAAAAGTGTTAAAATTAATAAACATGATGATAAAAAATAATTTCAAATAATTAATAAACATTGAATGTATATAATATAAATTACTAACTTAATAAACTAATAAACGAATATCTTTAGCTGCACTAAAATACACTTAATTTCAACTATAAGCTTTGATAAAAACCGGACGGATAATTTTCGGATGCAGATATCTTCGTATCCGCATCCGCATCCGTTTTTTCGGATGTCGGATATTTATCCGCTTTTCAGATGCAGATGCAGATGCAGACTGATTTCGTATTTTTCGGGTATTCACCGATTGCCCTAACTATCACTAAATTTTTGTAAATTTGGTCCCAACTTCTTTAACATCACATCCAACAAATAACTTCAGCCGCCAACTCATTTGTTAAAATTTTTAAAAACATAATTTTGCATGGCAATTTTAGCTGCATTTATTTAATGCAGTCTGTATTATCCCTTTCTGTAACTGCATTTAAACACATTAACAATATGCAGTAATAATTGCATTACGAAAATACAGTTATAAATGCATAAATATAATGCAGTTATAAGTTTACATATTCGATCTTAATGCATAATTTAACCGCATTAAGAAAATGCAGTTATAACCGCATTAATAAATTGTAGTTATAACCGCATTAAGAAAATGCAGTTATAATTCTACATATTCGATCATAATGTACAATTTAACTGCATTAAGAAAATGGAGTTATAATTCAGCATATTTATTATTCTTGAACGTTCTAATTTGAATGATGCACTTATAATTGCATTGTGAAAGATGCAGTTTTAAATGCGTTATTTATATGGAAAAGAATACGCTTCTTCAAAAAAAAATCAATGACAAAATATTTACGTATGCATAACACATATTGTTTAAAAGATGATAAAATTTATGATTTATTAGTGAAAATGGTTTGTTGATACGATATTTCTACAAAAAGTTATTGCATTTCAAATATTGAAATCAAAATAGAATGTGAAATATTAATATGGGTATGAAAATATCAGCTGGTCGCAAAGGAAAAACGTGGCTAAGGACCTAATTTACATAAAATTATAAAGGCAGGTATTTTGTATATTAAATTATATATATGGACTTGACGTCCAAACCCCATAAAATATTACATACTCATGCATCTACCGATATAGTCCATATAATTACTATATATTTATTTTAAAAACGAAAGGCAATCATTGAAAACTTCGTACGCATATAGAGTTTTGCAAAAAATTTCCCAATATTAACCGTAGTCACCATGTTGCATTTAGAACGAAAGGTAAGAAAAACATAATCAATATCTCCTTTTCAAGATAATTTAATCAAAACAAAGTTACAATACAAAATTGACCAATATAAGTGTAGTTCATACACACAAGGGAAAAAAATTATTAGCTACATTTTACAGTTTATCACCCGAAATTAGGATTTCAACAACTGCCCGTGTGCGTAGCACGGGCCACTCACTAGTTTATCCATAAAATAGAATAACCATCAATACTCACCCAATCAACCGCAATTGAGAGAAATAATAACCAAATAGTATTATATAGATAAATACGGGGAATTAAGACAAGCACACAACAATTAAAATAATTAGACAGAGTTGGCACTTTATCAATATACAATGGTTAAGTTGTTGCATCCTTTTCTTGCTACTATACACTGATAGCAACATGTTAAAACATGTAATTTAATTTACAAGTTGAGAGTTTAAACAAATAAAGCTGCCAAATTTTACCAACTTTTTTAGTTATTCCATCTCTAAAATTAAAGGCAAATAAACAGACAGATTTCCATATTAGAAGAAAGTTTTGATTATATCAACACTCTTTTTTTGATGATTATCATATGACACTTCTTATTGCTACAGCTATAGCTAGATCCATTTTGTAATCGATTATCCACCAACTAAAAGTATAGTTGTTTTCACATTCATGAAATCATGCTGACAGTCATAATTAGATATTTCTTACTAATTAAAAGATAGAGAATGGAAAGAACATTACCAAACCCCTCAATAATTTTTTGTATATTGTAAAACAGACATGTGATAGAACAAAGATTCCATGCAAGCTATATAACAAATAAATAATATAAATATAAATGAATACTATTCACAGTTGGTTTTTTTGGTCATTTTTTTGCTTAGTTAAAATGCTACATGTTTTGGCTATACGAAAAATTTGGGTTAGGTAAAGTGCATCTACACTAAGCACCACTAGTTTATTCGCCTAAGTTCAAAATTATCACTTTTTTGTATTTTTAGAGAACCGTGATAAGAGAGTGGTTTGTGTGAAGAATTTGGAACCAGAAGAAATAATGTTACACGCAACAAGGCTGAGAAATACATTGCGAATGAAAGTTGTGAAACTTTGGACAAGGCATGTCACTGAACATACAAGTATTCTTGCTTGGAACATGCTTACCTGTTGCTCCCCTTATGTTGATAATCTTGTGAATCCATTCAACAGTAATGCGAAGATTATGATTAATGCACTTAACAACAATTAGCCAAATTCCAAGTTCATATTTTTTGATAGTTACAGCATGTTTATGGATATCATCCATAACCCGAAACCATATGGTAATATTTTTAGTTGTTTATGTATTCTTATATTCAGGTTGAGGTTTTACTGTGTTGTGTTATTTGATATTTATAGTTGTTGTATAGGTATGAATGTGATGGATATAGGATGGTGTAGAGGAGGAAAAAAGCAAGGGGCAGATCACTCGCAACTTTTTTTGTTCAATTTTTTTCACTTGAATATGTACCATTTTATCATGTATGTTGTATATGTATCTCGTTTACAATCTGTTTGTTTATTGTCCATTTTCAGTGGATAAGATATTGTCGGTTTGAGAATTTGAAATGGTATGTTACTTTTTGGGTGTTAATCTTTCAAGATTTAATGCAAATATCCTTCTCACATTTCTTGTATGAAACTCATAATCGTCTTCGCACTATCTATAAGCATTGTTCTTTTAATAGTTGCATCTTGGTGTCAACGATGGTCTTGAATTGTTAGGATGTAGGTTTTACAACTTATTTTCTGTTTTCTTTGAATACAACTATGTCTTTAGAAAATTGACTTCAAAATTATGATGAGGTCACAACTACATAATTTGAATTTCATTTGTTGTGCTGATCAGGCAAGATTTACTTATGGTTATGAGTAGTATGCAAAACTCCCATAATAAAACTGTCAAGCACATTACAAAAAGCATCAAACTTCCTAAGGAAAAACCTACATTGTGCTATTATTATTGGGAAATGCCAAAATAATAAACATTCAAAGCGCATTGCAAAAAGCTACATGAACCTCAATTTGCACTACTGTCAAGAGTGGACAGTTTGTACTACTGTTCCAGTTTGCACTGGGATAGTGCAATTGCACTGTCCCATTGCAGACTTGGGCAATTTGTCCGGTTAGTTTGCATTTTTTCATAATGTTTTTTCATACACAATGTTATTATTTTTTTCATATTGCTCTAATCACTTTTTTTCTTATAAGATATCGGAATTTTGAAGAAGGCTAAGCTTGGATTTTACACAATTGATACTTTGCTCTTTTTGTAATAGTTTACGTTGTTATCACTTATGCTTAATACCTTGCCTATGAAATGTATGAATATTAACTATTTATTACATGAAATTAGTGTAACTTTGATCATGTCTAATATATAACGTGTTTAAGCTATTAGATTATATCTCTATCATTGCTGCTAAATAGAGTAATATGGCTTTGAATAGAATTTTCATGGCTATTATAAATGCTTTATTGGTTTAATAATTTATGGTGAGTAAATAGCATATGGTAAATGCTGCAGAAAACACTAACATGAAAGTGATGGAACGGTGCTATAATCATTTAAAAATGTTGTAATAAGTATACAACAGCATTTTAAAATGATGTTAAAAACCAAAAAAATTAGAAACGTTGTAAAATCATTAACATAAAATTGATGATAATGCTGCCATAAATATAGAAAACCCTGCAATAGATATACAATAGCATTTATAAAACAAGGTTAAAAAAATCAACTAAAAAATAGGCAATTGTAGAAAGTAATACATAATGGAATTTCATTAATATAGTATAATGACATATAAAACACTGCCATGACATCGTCAAAAATGCTGCAATAGGGTACATTTTCATAGCGTTTTCGACTATGTTGTTATATAATTTGGATCTATTATATCTTGTTGTTAGATAGTGCTCTTCGAAAAGCGGCGAAATGATTTTACAGCATATTTAAAAGGCTATAAAAAAATTGTTGACTAACACCGTTAATATGAACAAAATTGACTATAGAGTTAGAGATATATATATATATATATATATATATAACAAATTACATAACTGCTCATAGAGCATACCACTAACACTTTCAATCTCTCACTTGCGCTTGGGTCAATTATGGAATCTCAATCTCATCCCTTCGGTTGGTTTGCTCATAACTGCTCGAGCTAGTTCCTTTATGAATAATATGTTATATTGTCTAAATTATCTACTCTGTCAATCAACTCTCTTCGACGTTGATAAACTACCTTTATCATATGGAATTTTCCGGAGTATGTTTCTCAACTTCTAGTGAGATATAGGTTCTTTCACGTTTCTTATTGCGATATTGTTTTCATAAAACAAAATCGTTGGATTCTTAACATTTAGAACCACCCCTAACTCAGTTATAAATTTGTGCACTATATACATATAGCTTTTGCTAAGGCGTATTCAAGGAAATGTACTTAGTATTTTGGATGGATCAACCTTAAAATTTTGTTTGGAACAATTGCAACTTAAATCTCCTTAACTAAGATTGAACATGGATTTAGAATTAACATATTATACTCGATATCACTTATGGAGTTCGATTCTGAATATCCCTTCATAAGGCGTTCATTGTTTCCACAAACATTTCTCTAGTATTTCGCAAATACTCAAGAATACTCTTAACTAGTGATCTTAACTCGAATTTGATATTTGTTTTGTGTATCGGGTACATAAGCAAAATGTGATATAATAGACAGAAAAGGATATCTTAGAATTCCTATTGCCAACGCATAAGGAATCCATCTCATATGTTCCACATTAAACATTTTAACATGGTATATATGTATAACTTATGAAACTGTCCTAACATCCTTTTATAATGATTATAAAAGGTGTCATTTTCAAATCTAATATCAAGGATTAAACAACAACACTAAAATAATTTAACACATGTACATTATTAACAATCATAAGTTTGTTGTTTAGTTATAGTTTAAGATATATCTTAGCACCTATAATGTTCTTTCTTATAGACACATGTTTTCCCTGCATTTTGACAGAAAATCAAACTATTCGATTTCTCTATCAAAATACTTGTTCAGCTTTGATGCTTATCGCATGCCATATGTATCCACATTTGGATCATATCCAATACTCATTATGTCGAAGTTCTATTTCAACATCAAAGTTCCAAAACTCAAAATTAAATGTGTGATAATTGCATGTAGAATCCAAATGGGTTTGAGCATGTTGACTAGCAAAATTACATCCCTAATTTCAATAATTGAAATGATTTCTATTAAGATCGCTTTATATAATTTCAATTGCATTGATATCCTTGAAGATACACTTGCAGCTAATGGATCACATGCCTTCAAGCACAACTATTAAAATTGTATTTTGATAATGTAATGAGAATATGCTTTTGATTTAAAGCATCGCCCCATATGTAGAGTTTGTACTCTTTATGACTTATTGAAAACTAAGGAAATTATCACTACTAACAATTCTTTTTTCCGACATTGATGAGAAACTTATAGTTTTTCTTTAATGTACGAAAATTATTATTAGATAATCTAATTGTTATGTGTCCATTTTAGGCTTGTTGATTTTATTTCATCTTACATTACCAATTTCTAAGTTCAAGTCTGTGCATCATATCCAAGTCCATTATACAATCATTAATTTCTAAAAGAAATTCCTTCGATCTTGAAGGTTGTGTTTCTTGAAGCAACAATTATTGCTTACTACGACAAAATAGGTATTTTGAAATATTTTATGAATTACCTTTTATATGTGCACAAAACTAATTTAATTTTAAATTTGTGAAACTTATGTTCATAACATAAATATACAACCACGCATCTTTTACTATTTAAGTTCGGGGTTTCTTATCATATCCTATATTTATATGATCTCGTAAACCCTTTTTCAGATGAAATTAAATTTAACTTATATACTTACTCTTAGGTATTCATCCTTATAGAAAGAAGTTAACTCAACTTCACTCATCATCAATCGTACTTTTCCAACAAAGTCTGATTACTCCTTATTGATACATCATTATGTATAATAGGGAGAAGTGACTTTGGTGGTTGAATCTCATTCATTTTTAGAAACATTTGTGATAGATTTAGGGGTATGCTCTAAAGGAAATTATGTAATTTGTTATACATATGTAATCCGATAACTAATATTGCTCATAATAAAGGTGTTTGATTTTTATAATATAATTTGGTATATTGTGATATAATTAATTAAGTGATTAATTTAAAGCATATTAAATAGAAATTTATTAAATGATATGTTATGTCACAGTATTTACAATTTTTTGTAATCGTGGGAAATTTATCGCATTAAAATGACATATTTTTTACATATTCCTAGTCAAGGTATTTCAAGAAAGGATATCAATTCACCTATTGAGACTTGAGTACATAATGCTCTCCAAATTTTGGCAGTGTATTACTCATGGTTGTTGCGGAACCAAGGATTACGTACTAATGGTTATTGGATAACTATGGAATGACTCATTTGAGAGTTTTCTATTAGTTAATATAACCAAGGTCAAATAGAGATCTTAAAATGATGATAATACACAGTTCTCTCGACTTAAAAAAACCATTGAACTTCATTGTTGATACCCCACTCAGATTATAGTTAAATCATGACATGACATCCATTGAATGACTATAGTTGGGTCTGGGTTAAAGCACTGGAACTGAAACAGTGTCCAATAGAGGATTCCTCTCCTCAATTAATAAGGTTAGTATCACGGTCAATTGTAGTCGACTCAAAATCAAAGTCTCAGGCCAAAGTAGTATGTTAATAATTATAATTATTATTGAATCAAGGATTTTGTGTTTGGATCAATTAAGTTGAATGTGGACGATGCTGGAAATTTGAATAGAACTAAACTCCATATATCCTAATGTAATATAGCGTTGATGAAGAGAATCAGTGTAAATAATTATTACTACCAGGTACCTCTTATAATAGCAAAACTGGATTTTACCGAAAAGATGTGTTTGGCCAAAATGTCATACCACTAGCTAAGGTGACGCATGAACGTTAATATTCGAATTGTTCGATATTAGTCGCTGACTGAATTTATGTTGAAATTTGGTCAGCCCGCAACGAAAGAAATGAGTGAATTTAAAAAAGTTACCACTTTGGATCTTTATTGGGCCTACAAAGTCTAATTCATTTAGAACTTTTCAAAATTTCTTTTAAATGAAATCGTTATTTTATTTAATTTTATAAATAAAAATTTACTTTATATTATTTTCTATTATGGTTGAATATGTATATCATATACATATAAGTATGTATGTGCACGTGCAACATAATAAATGTGCATGGTTTGACATGTCTGTGTATAGGTGTTGGGATTTATATTGCAATGGACATGTTAGTCCCTGTAATATTCAATGTGCTATCTAATATATATATATATATATATATATCTGTGTGTGTGCGCGCGTGCGCACATCAAATGTTACATATATATATACGCATAAAATTATACATTTATAAAACACAATCATATATTTATATATAAATATGTGGAAATAATAATTATAATAATTTATATAAAATATTTAAGATGCATTTGTACAAATGTTCATTTATATTAAATAATAAAATTATTTAACAATTAATATAAAAAAATTAATTGTTGCAGCAAACCGAAGAACAAAATTAATTTTATTTATTTATTTTAATTAATAAAAAATTATAAATATACAAACACATGTCCATATACATAAATATATATATAAATAAATATATATATAATTTTATAAAATTGATGCTAGTTGACTTAGAGCTCATGGTACAAATTCTTTTTCAATTTATAAAATAATGTTTAAATAAACAATTATAAAATAATTTAAAAACTGATCAAGATTAATTGTTAAATTATTACAAAATTATTTTTGAAATCTATAAATTATGTCATGTTATTAAATAAAATTTATAAATAATTTTAAATTATATATGTCTATTTATTTATATATATAGTCAATTTCTAGTTAAATAAATAGTTATATTAATGTTTGAATATATAATAAATATAAATATATATTAAAATAAAGTAAAATTTGCGGTTGAATTATTGTTGTGCAAAACCAAAATTTTAGAGATTTTAAATTAATTATTATATGATTTTAATCTTTAGGAAATAGTTTATTAATTGAAAAAATCATATATAATATTATTTAATTAAAAAAATTGTTTTATTTTTATTTTTTGGCCATGAGTTTAATACCAGCAACAAACAAAATAATTTTTTTTTACTTTTAGTATATGGATGCACCAATATATTCAATCACCCAATATGTGATATAACATCGATATACTAGATTCATAATATAATCTAATAACCTAAAATATATTACAATAATAGATAATAATGTTAGATGAATTAGTAAACATGTTGAATACATTTCCCAAGGTCTAGAGATCTCACCTTGAAATTATGAAATGGCTCCATGAATCAAATTCCAAGTTCTAGATTTGCTGGCTCCCGAACTACTTTACCACCGACGATCAAATCGAAGATTTTTGTTGTGATTTGTGCTTGGATTTCATTTGGGTTTAATTGGGGTTTGCTGGTTGAAATTTACCGAGGGAGAGGAGAGAAAAGTATAAAAAAGACTGATGTAGAGAATGGTGTATAAATAGGAAGCCAAATGGAGAGAAAAGTTGATCTTATCCTTATCTCTCTTACCAATTCCTCTCTTTCAAACCATTCAAAAGCCTCCCTCTTTTGCCAACGTTTGGATGGCCTATCCAACCTATTTTAGTCGAAATTTGAATGCCCCATATGAACCTCAAAGCCAATTCCAACTCGAACAATGTCCATTGCATTTAAATCTAAATTTAAACACATATTGATATTGTATATCGATTAATATATTTAACTATTATAAATGCATTGTTTAACAATGTTCAAAACATCAAATACAAAATTTTGTAATTAATATTTCATAAGTATTAATTAATTTAATTAGTTTATAATAATTACAATTTAGTTAAATCATGTGATAAAAGGAGTATTCTTCATTTTGGTTGTGTGACTCTTAGGTGTAAATTTGGTGAACGATTAATATCGAACAATTCGAATATTAATGTTCACACGTCACTTAGTAGATGGTATGACATTTTGGTCAAATTTATCGCTTACTTTGTTTCGATAAAATCCAATTTTATTTTGTTAAGTGTTACCCAGTAGTGATGATTATTTAAACCAATTCTCTTCGTAAAAACTATATCACTTCGGACTTATAGAATTTGGTAATGGTTAAAACTCTAATATCATCCATATTCAACTATGTAGTCCAAACTCAAAGTCCTCGGTTCAACAATAACAATTATTATTAGCCAAACAGCTCTGACTAGAGACTTTGACTTTAACTTGACTTATGTTGACGGTGATATTAACCTCATATAACTAAGGAGACGGATCCTCTCTTGAATAGTGTTTCACTTCTAATGATTCTACTCTACCTAACTGTAGTCATTCGATGGATGTGTGCCACGATTTAACTATAATCAAAGTGGAGTTTCCACATTGAAGCTCGATGGTATTCTCAAGTCGAGGGAATTGTGTAATATCGTCACATCGATAATTTTTGTTTGACCTTAGTTATATTAACTAACAGAAAACTATCGGGTAAGTCATTCCATAAGTATCCAATAACAACCAGTATGTCACCCATTGGTCCCTCCAGTAGTCGTGGGTAATAAATTGCCCAAAATTTGGAGAGCATTACATACTCTAGTCTCAATGGATACATCGATATCAAGTCTCCATACATCTTGACTAGGAATATTTAAAATGATATGTTTACTTTATTGTGATAAATCACTTATGGTTATAACGCATTGTAACTACTATCACAAAACATACCATTTATGGATTTTCAATTAATATACTTTTAATTTAATTAATCAATATAACATATTATATCAAGTATATAATAGAAAGAAAACACACTTTATTTCAAACAAGATTGGTTATCTAGCTAGATATATGTAATAAATTACATAATTGCACTTAGGGCATACCCCTAACTCTATCAATCTCCCACTTGCACTTGGGGTCAATTATGAAATCTCTATCCCATCCCTTCAATTAGTTTGATGAGAACTGATCAAGTTAGACCCTTCGTGAATGGATCTACTATGTTGGTTTAATTCACTACTATGTCAATCAACTCTCTCCGATGTTGATAAACTACCTTTACCATGGAACTACTCAGAGTATGTTTCTCAACTTCTAGTGAGCACTTATTATTACATTGTTATCATATAACAATGAGGTAGTATTCTTAATACTTAGAATCACCCATAGCTTAGTTATAAATTTGTGCATTTATATTTATATACATTGCTTTTATTGCGGTGCTATTCAAGGCAATGTACTTAGCCTTTCATTGAATCAGCCATAACCTTTCATTTGGCACATTTCCAACATAAATCTTCTTAATTAAGGTTTGAAAATGAATTTAATATCGACATATTATACTCGATGGCACTTATAAAGTTCGAGTCTGAACACTCTTTTATAAAGTGTTCTTTGATTTTGTGAATAATTCTCTAGTATTTTGTTAATACTCGAGAACACTCTAAACATTCATTTAGTGATCTTAATTCGGATTTGATATTTGCTTCATACATCAAATACATAAGCAAATTATGATATTGTAGACAATTCAACATGTATGATAATTCCTATTGTCAATACATAAGGAATTCATCTTACATGTTACATATTAAGCATTTTAATATGTTGTCTTTGCATATCGTTTGGGACATTCCCAACATCCTTTATACTTATTATAAAAGATATAATTTACAAATCAATATCGAGTATTAAACAACCAAATTATTACCGATATTAACATAAGTACATCGTTAATAATCAGCAGTATATTGTTTACTTATAGTCTAGTAATATCTATATACCTTTTAGAGGTTCTTTCTTATGGACACATGCTTCTTCCGCATTTTGACTGAAAATCAAACTATTCAATATTTCTATCAAAATACTTACTCAATTTCGATGCTTATAAAATGATACTTTCATATCATTTCATATCCAAAAAACCTACAAACTCAATATCGCTCCAATTGACTTCAAGACACATTGATTATTATATATTTAAATAGTCTATTCTAAATCATTATTTAGAATTTTCCATTTCAGCACATATGTACCAAAACACAAAGTCATACTAAGTGATAATTTGTGAGTACATCCAAAATAACTTAAGCACTTTCAATGATGAATCTGTCACATGACTTTCAATAATTGAAATTTACGATGTTATTCTTATCAACGTCGCTCATTATATTCCAAATGCATTAGTCTTGCTCTTGAAGACACGTTCGCGACATATGGATCATACCCTTCGGGTATAACTATCAAACTCATATTTTAATAACGTACTTGGAATCCTTTTTAGATTTGTGCATCATACCATATCATAGAGTCAATACTCTTAATGGCTTAATTGACAACTGAGGATCATCTATTCTTGATATTGATAAGAAACTCATAATTTCTCTTCAATGTGAGAGAATACTTATTAGACATTCTTATGCATTATGTTCATTTAGGTTTGTTTAATTTCATTTCATCCCTTGTAGTCAGTTTTATCCTTGGATCGTATCCAAATCCATTTCGCTACCAATAATTTCTAAAAGAAATTCTTCCACTACGAAGTTGATATTTCTTGAAACAACAATTATATCTGGGTTCAATGGAATGGGTATTCACAAACATTTTATGAATTTCCTTACATATAAAACTGAATCGGTTTTGGTTTTCAACATTTATGTTCAAAAAATAAGTCATTCATTCAATGATAATCGTTCCCAAACTTCTTTTGGGGTGATTCATACAAGATATCTCATGTACAATTATTACATGTAGTCTTTTAACTTACACAGTCTGCCAACTCCTTACCCTAGGATAGGTTAAGATTTCTTATAAATTCTTGTCTTGTATGATTTTATAAACTATTATTTAGATGAAATTATTTTTAACCTTGTGTACTGCTCTTAAGTATACGACCTTACAAAAAGAAGTTAGCTCTACCTCACTCGTCATTAATCATTCTTTATTCAAGAAAGCTTGATTACTCCATATCGATACATAATTATGCATCATAAGAAGGAGTGACTTTTAAGAATGAATCTTTATTCATTTTAGGTATGTTCGGAACTCTTTCAAATATACTCGCCTATTCGATTAAGTCGAATCAATTTTATTTTCTATTGCATGTTATTTTATTTACTTCCATTTTGTACTCTATGAGTTTATCACGAACATACCACGTGTGTATCAAATACACATCCATGTTAGTGATAACTCATTGGTGAATATAATGAAGTATGTGGAACCATTTTGGTATTGATAGACTTGTCATTGCATACATCCATATGTATCAATCGGAAGAGATCGTTAACTATTATCACGCTCCCACGGATGGGTGCTTTTCCCTTAAATTTTTGAGAAATAATTTATTGGTACCATATGATTTGTAACGACCCGATATTTTCAACCATTCGCATCCATTATAAGTGTATAGGTAGACACTCATGCCGGAGTTGAATTGCTCAAAATACCGCATTGTAATTAAAATTTGGCAAATCTCAGAATATACATTAAATAAATATAATCACAGATCACAGACACAGAGTAAAATAATGCAGCGAAAGTAAAAGAAATAGTAGTTCATGAAGCTACTATCTAAATATGTCAGAGTTACATAAGATACAACAGAAGAAATAGAGTACAACAAAAGTCTCAATAAAATAACCAAGTACAAGCTGAGTAGAACAACGGAATTGAAATAGATAGGACATGACAAGCAGATAATCTCCAGCGATTCAAATCTCCAAGAGAGTGGAAATCCAAATCTGTGAATAACTCAGGCTGACCCGAGCGTAAAGCAAAACACAAAACACTCGAGTCAGGACAATATATACTTATATAATGTAAACCAACTCAAGTGAACTGTAATAAAGGTACAAGTAACTTAGAAGATGCTTGGGACCGCCCATCCTCTAAGGATCCGTTAAACTATCTACTATGTAGTAATATTCGATATTATAATAATGTCTAATATAAAATAAACATACTTTTAAATAGCATTAAGGCTTTACATTTTCCACCTTAACATGTAATAGTCCCAGTAGTCTATCCAGTATTAGCATACTCCCAAAATGGGGGCTACCCTCGATACTCCACAGGCTACGGGAGAAATCACAAATCGTAGTAAAGCTCGATATGGTAGGTGACACGGCACAACTAGGCAATGCCAGGGTAGATATACCAATTACGCACACGGACTGATGGAGCGCATAGCAGCCACTATCGTCCACCTCGAACAACACTCCCAAATCGGAGGATGGCCATCTAATCAATCACAAGTAAGAGTATAATATCGAAAAAATGTGTCCGAGAAGAGGTGCTACCTCACTGGTCCGAGATCGCTCCTGTTTTAGCCACCTTATGCCAACTCATGGGAGTTGGGTCCACGCAACATACCTTAAGAACGTCGCCACCATCCTACTTCATTCTGGAAACTCCACCGCGTACACAGTTGTCAAAGTAGTTTTCGGTATCGACAGAGAGTATGTCCATATCCGATCCCGGTCTCTTTAACAACCAATCGTTATTATAACCCGTGGTTATAAGTTTAAAAACAGTTTATACTTCAAAATAGAATATCATTTCAAATCCAAATCTTTATCAAAATAAAGATTAAATCAATTCCAAACCATTTCCATATTTTTAAAATATCATATCATTTCAAAACTTCATTTCAAATCATTTTAATATTCCAAATATCATTTGAGTTCAAATCTAAATATTCAACTTTAAATAACTTTTAAATTTAAAGGTATACTTCATTTATTATCATTTCAAGTCACCTTTAAATAGTTTATATTACAATCAAATAATTCATTTAAACCTTTTAAAAGTGTAATTATTATATTTTCAAATCAAGTATTCAATTTCCAAAGTTTCAAACAATTCTGAGTTCGTTTACTAAGTCAAAAACCCTAATTATTAAAATTTCAGCATTTCACAGCACTTAAAAACAACTGCTATAGGTTATATTTGAAAAAAAAATTAATTCAGCAAAGACGGCACTTAAAACTGCTGTTAAAACTCAGTTTTAGTCGAATTATAGTTCAAAACAGAAAAGACAGCATTTCAGAAGTGCTGCGGTAGTTCAGATTTCAAAACAAGGGTTAAATTTGGTTTCAGCAAAGACTGCAGACCATTATAGCATTTCCAGAGAATGCTATAATAGACCTGAGTTCAATATTAGCCTATAAGTTCAATTATAGCAACTACGGCATTTCAGAAATGCTGTAATAGCTCTTTTTACACAATTTTAGTTCAAAACAGAATCTATAGCATTTCTGAATGCTATTAAAAGTTAATTTCAGGTGTTAGTGTATTTCCAGCAATTAAATAACTTTAATTTAAAACACATAAACATTTTAAAAATCATATTTTAACATTTAAAATGTTCATTTACATATCGTTTAACATATATCTTTTCATAATAAATTTCTTATAATAAAATCCAATTTTCAACAATTTACTTAATAAATTTAGGTGTAAAAGTTTCCAATTCTTCACATTTCAAAAAATAACTTAACACTTCAAATTTAAATTACCATTTCACAAATTTAACTAAATTTCCAATTTTATTTAATTAACTTAAACCTTTAATTAAAACCAAATTTCACATTTCCTAGTCAGGTTATATTTTAAAAGATCACTTTTAAACATTCATTTATTTAACCACTTAAATTCATAGAAAAATCAATAATACTTTAATAAATCACTTAAATTCAAATTTAATAAAATTATCATATTTTACCATTTTCCAAATATAATTAAATTTCCATTTTATTCATATAACTTAAATATCATTTTTAACCAAAATTCCAAATTCCAAACTTAAGTTATATTTCAATAATCCAATTTAACCATTCATTAATTACATTTTTAACTCATAGAAAAAAATCATAATTTCTTTATTTTAAACATTTCAAAATCTATTTAAATCAAATTTCATAAATTTATATTTTTAAAAATACTTAAAATAATCCAAAACACTTTATAAAATAACCACGGGCCTGTATATAATTTTCTAACCTAGGTCAAGTGATACGGATATGTATCATTTCAATCCGCAGTAAAAAGAAAGAAAAATTCGGGTTCTATCATTTCAAACCCGCAATCCCAAGTTAAAATAAATAAATAAAAATCGTTCAGGCCTATCATTTCAGCCCATAACGATTTTTCCCTATTCTAAAGTCCGTTCGGGTATGTATCATTTCAACCCATAGTGATTCTAGTCTACAGGGAACTTGCAATGGTGATAACTGATATAAATAACAGAATAACATTAAATAACAGTAACATATGATATAACAGGTGTGTAAACATCATATGATCATAATATAGTCAAGTATAACATGATAATATATTTCTACAGATTCACAGGGTGTCAATTTACTAGTTATATAGATACATATTGTCTGGTGATAATAACTCATTTGTTTAAGCTGGAGATGACGACCAAACATACAACACAAAATCTTTGAAGGCACGACAACATGAATATGATTTGAGAGTGGAGAGCCAAATATAATTGCCTTGTATACATATAAACAAAACAAGACAATGTATACATAAATATGTAACACAAAACAATATCGAAATGACTTGAAATAAAAAGCAACAAAGGGCAAAGTGATTCGACCTTTCTTTAACCATTCAAGAGCTTGACCAAGGGGATCTTTTGCTCAGCCATAGCTGGACATAATCTCAGTTTATGGCATCAAAATAGCATGGCAACAAGGAGATGATGATGGTAGGAGTTACATATGAATAAGACAAAGGGTCAAGGCAAAATAAGTGGAGTTTTTGTGCATTTTGGCTCATCCAAAGGCAAGTGGGGCTCGGCCCTTGCATGGTACAGGTCTGGACAGTGGAGGGTGATGGTGCAACAGCAGCCAAAGGTCATGTAGCAAGTGGTGGTGGTGGCTAAGGGGGTGGCCAAAGCAAGATATGGAGGGTAGGTGAGGATATGTGTGGTCTAGGCAACGTTTTGTGTAGTTTTGTGGTGATGGCTTCAAGTGGAAGGTCATGGCCTGTCTTGGTCAGAGGGAAGGGAGTGTTTGCTGTAGTAGATGGAGGAGGTGATGATGGGGATGAAGGTGGTAGAGGTTAGGCCAAGCAAACATGTGAAGAGATCAAGGCAAAATTGCATAGAAAAGTAAGAAAAAAGTAGAAAGAAAAGAGGGAGATTACCAAATTTTTTTGCAAGATGGAGGCCATGATTTTTTTTAGGGTTTTGGAGCTTTGAAAATTCATGAATAACAGGAGGAAGTCGGCTGAAAAAAAATAATGAGGAATAGTTAGGGCAACATAGAATAAAAGATGTATTGATTGAAAAAGAAACGGTAGAATTCAAAAGGACTAAGCACACAAAAGGTATCAAACTCTTCATATATCTTTAATTCCTTTTTATAACTTTATATTTCTGGAAAAATATAATAATTCCAGATAAAATTTCGAAATTTTATCAAAATATAATAATTTATATAAATATTTATCAGTTATATAAAGTTAAATTAAGAAAATAGCTAAAATAGTAAACTAGTCTAGAAAATTTGGAATTGAATAGAATAAATTTTTAGAAAATTCATATGAGCTTGAAATATATTTTTAAACATAAAAAATAACATAAAATAAAAATATATTCACAAAATAAATATTTAAAATTTAATTTACATATAATTTTTAATGAAGAAAATAACAGAAAATAGGAAAACAGCCTTTAAAAATGAAAAATAAATACAGTAAATTTTGGAAAAATTCTATTATCATTTTAAAAATATAAAAAGACAAAAATATACATAAAAACATATTAACACATATTAAAACAAAATATAAGAAAGAAAATATGATTTATAAAATTTAAAATAGGCAAAATTGCACAAATAAACAAATTATACTAAAAATTGAAATGTACATAACTTTTACATTTTAACTCCGTTTTCAACGAAACGAAAAGTAGTGTTCAAGTTATTACATCTATTTTAAAAATAAAAGATAAAATTTATAATTTCAAACTTTTAAATTTTTAAGTTTAAAAGTCAAAGTTTGACTATTTTAACCAAAATTCACATTTTCTGGAAATATTAAATTTAGTCATATTTGGAATTCTAATCCACATACAAATCAAAGTTTTTTTTTATATTTACAATAACAAAATTTATTCTTTTCATAAATAAAGCTTTTAAATCTGGAAAAAAATCAATTTAAAAATAATTGTAAAATACAGGGTTGTTACACTCTCCCCCACTCAAAACTTTTCGTCCCCGAAAAGGAACGAGGTACGGGAAAACATAGAAAAGATAGAGTGAAATAAGATTAAAATAAGATGACAAGGAGATTTAGATTACACCTGATAACTGTTGTTATAGTTAAGTTTAACAAGAGTGAGGTGATCAAATCAAGAACACAAACACGAAAAGATCCTCTAGAGTCTGAATCACCCTTTTCACTTGACCGACGGTCTATGAATGGAAACAGTGTTCAGATCCAGATGAGTAACAAAGATTATCAAAGATTATAGAAAGATTTCTAAACAGAAAGATTATAGAAAGATGCTTATACCAGCCTGTAGCAAGATGAGGGAAAATAAGGACAACCAAAAGATAGTTTGAAAAAAACAAAATAAGATAATAATTTGAAACCATAATGCTTTGAAATCATAATAATTTAGGGATGTTTATCATTTGGAAATCACACTACTAAAATCATAACACTTTGGAAATGTTTTTTTTAAAAAAAACATAATACTTAGAAAATCATAACACCCTAAAAAAATAATTGTAATCTTCATTTAAACCATTTTAATTCAAGGTCAAATAATATTCATTTTAAAGTTGTAACATTTCTAAGTTCATTCAATTATAAAAAATTTCAAAACATTGTCTTTTCAAAATAGCAGCACTTATAAAATGTTAAGTAGATATATTAATATTTCAAATCAGTTTAATTCCAGAAATATTCATTTGGATATCATTTAACTTATGACTTATTAAAACAAACTTTTATGAATGGAATATCCAAATTAAACTATACTTCGTTTATTAATTCAAAAGCTCACTATTTTAGTTAGCTCTTGATTTAACACATAACCTAACTCTTTATTTAAAATACCCATTTCATAAATAGATATTCCTTTAATAAGTTACACTTAAAATTCCATTTGAAAACCAAATTCTTAATTATCCAGTTTTAGTGATGTTAAAATACATTTTAACTATTTAAATCATAATTATTCATTTTTGAAGACATATCTATTTCATAAATAAAATATTTATATAGCAAATATAACAATCAAATTTCTTTAAACATTTATTCATTTAGACATCAATTAAACTATGAATTCAGGTTAAATAAACTTTATTACAAAAAGTCCAATTCAAATGTATTTTATTTTATCTATTCAAAGATACATTATTTATTATACAACATATTCATTTCAGGGAATAACCTTTATTAAAATTCCTAGGTTACGCTTAAGGTTCCATAGTAAATCAAATTTGATTATTAAGTTATTTAAATAAAATCTCTTTAAATTCCTTTTTCACTATTGCCTCTGTTAATCTTTTATAACTAAAATTTAAGTGTATAACATTTATCATAACCACTCAAATTTTATTTATAAAATCCTTTCTATATTGTATATTATCCAATTTCATATTCAACTTCTGTGTAATTTAGGTAAGTTATATTGGAATGAAATTGTATGTTATACAAATAAAACTTTCCAATTTAATCATCTCAAGTTTGAATCATTTATCCAAATTTTTGAATTTTTTCTTCTTTTAACTGAAATTATACTTTAAAATAAAATTTAAGAATTAAACTTCTGATTCCTTTCAAACCATTTAGTGATAAGTAATTATACATACATAATATGTCAAATCAAATTTAAATCATATATCTATATATATATATATTATAAATCAAGTCATATTTTAGAAATTCAAATTAATTAAATTCCCCAAAACAAAGCTGTAGCAAGACTACAGAACAGTCTCTTCACTTTGAAACTCGAAAATTAACGTCGATGATGCTGCAGTCATCACCGAAATTATTTTCCAGCGACAAAGAGAAGAGAACTTAATTTTTTAAACTTTAAAATCCTTTAGAGACAAATTTTTTTATTCAAAAATACTTTATTAATATATCCTTTTAAAACTTTAAACACAAGGTTTGAAACCATCAAAAATTAAATTCTCAAATTCTTGATTTAAATTCATTTCAGTTTCCAAAATCAATTTATAAACATCTATTTATAAATTCATTTGTAGAACAATAAATGATAAATCAAGTATTATCATTTCAAATTATCAATTTAAATCAATTTATTAAGTTCCATAAATTTACTTATATATCAAAAATTTTATTTCATTAACCAAATTTAAAATAATATTGTGTCAGTTTGTTCTGTCAAAGTGTTTTAGAAATCCTATCGATAGCGTTGATCAGACGAATCGATCGGAAATCCAAATCAACATCAACAACTCAAACAACACCATATATAAAACAAAACATAGATTTACAAGTACAATTCAAAATGTTTGGAGATAGTTTAGAAACAAAAGACAAGATGGTTAAACAAAGTAGAGAGATGGGTAAGCTTAGGTAAATCGCGGACAACCTTAACCGGGTCAACCGTGACTTAAAGAATAAGATCGATGTGGATTTTTCTGGGATAAATCTACGTTCGATCTCAAGAGATAGAGTTTGGAATAATAAAAGATATTAGCATCTAAACCAAGGATATAAAATCTTTGGTGAATTGATGCTATTGTAAAGGAGTTTCACCCCTTTATAAGAAAATTATAATATTGGCGAGACCGCCAATTCACTATAAAGATCATTCGAAGTGGAGTCATGGGATACTCTAGAATCAAAAGATGATGAATAGTGAGGGACACGAATGAATTTTGGAACCGCAGGAAACGTTCCAAAATTCAAAGGAAATCGAATCAAAAGGAAGAGATTCAGACTCGAACGAAAGTGATTCTGTAAATAAATTTACCATACATTCTAAGTTTTGCCTCAAAGCCAAAGCTCTGATACCAACTGTAACGACCCGATATTTTCAACCATTCGCATCCATTATAAGTGTATAGGTAGACACTCATGCCGGAGTTGAATTGCTCAAAATACCGCGTTGTAATTAAAATTTGGCAAATCTCAGAATATACAGTAAATAAATATAATCACAGATTACAGACACAGAGTAAAATAATGCAGCGGAAGTAAAAGAAATAGTAGTTCATGAAGCTACTATCTAAATATGTCAGAGTTACATAAGATACAACAGAAGAAATAGAGTACAACAAAAGTCTCAATAAAATAACCAAGTACAAGCTGAGTAGAACTACGGAATTGAAATAGATAGGACATGACAAGCAGATAATCTCCAGCGATTCAAATCTCCAAGAGAGTGGAAATCCAAATCTGTGAATAACTCAGGCTGACCCGAGTGTAAAGCAAAACACAAAACACTCGAGTCAGGACAATATATACTTATATAATGTAAACCAACTCAAGTGAACTGTAATAAAGGTACAAGTAACTTAGAAGATGCTTGGGACCGCCCATCCTCTAAGGATCCGTTAAACTATCTACTATGTAGTAATATTCGATATTATAATAATGTCTAATATAAAATAAACATACTTTTAAATAGAATTAAGGCTTTACATTTTCCACCTTAACACGTAATAGTCCCAGTAGTCTATCCAGTATTAGCATACTCCCAAAATGAGGGCTACCCTCGATACTCCACAGGCTACGGGAGAAATCACAAATCGTAGTAAAGCTCGATATGGCAGGTGACACGGCACAAGTAGGCAATGCCAGGGTAGATATACCAATTACGCACACGGACTAATGGAGCGCATAGCAGCCACTATCGTCCACCTCGAACAACACTCCCAAATCGGAGGATTGCCATCTAATCAATCACAAGTAAGAGTATAATATCGAAGAAATGTGTCCGAGAAGAGGTGCTACGTCACTGGTCCGAGATCGCTCCTGTTTTAGCCACCTTATGCCAACTCACGGGAGTTGGGTCCACGTAACATACCTTAAGAACATCGCCACCATCCTACTTCATTCTGGAAACTCCACCGCGTACACAGTTGTCAAAGTGGTTTTCGGTATTGACAGAGAGTATGTCCATATCCGATCCCGGTCTCTTTAACAACCAATCGTTATTATAACCCGTGGCTATAAGTTTAAAAACAGTTTATACTTCAAAATAGAATATCATTTCAAATCCAAATCTTTATCAAAATAAAGATTAAATCAATTCCAAACCATTTCCATATTTTTAAAATATCATATCATTTCAATACTTCATTTCAAATCATTTTAATATTCTAAATATCATTTGAGTTCAAATCTAAATATTCAACTTTAAATACCTTTTAAATTTACCCGCCGTTCGTTGCTCGGTTGGTTTGGGAGCTGGGAGATGGAAACCAAAGGACTATGTCCGGGCAAGTTCGAATCCTAGCACCAAACCATCAGTGGGAGTTTCAACGTTAAGCATCCGTGTGCGACAACTAAATAAAAGCGGGGTAGACACACGGCGTGGGGTTTACTTAAAGTGAGTATCAATGAATACCATGATCTTAAGGTTCCCCATGATATAAAAAAAAATACCTTTTAAATTTAAAGGTATACTTCATTTATTATCATTTCAAGTCACCTTTAAATAGTTTATATTCCAATCAAATAATTCATTTAAACCTTTTAAAAGTGTAATTATTATATTTTCAAATCAAGTATTCAATTTCCAAAGTTTCAAACCATTCTGAGTTCGTTTACTAAGTCAAAAACCCTAATTATTAAAATTTCAGCATTTCACAGCATTTAAAAACAACTGCTATAGGTTATATTTGAAAAAAAATTTAATTCAGCAAAGACGGCACTTAAAACTGCTATTAAAACTCAGTTTTAGTCGAATTATAGTTCAAAACAGAAAAGACAGCATTTCAGAAGTGCTGCGGTAGTTCAGATTTCAAAACAAGGGTTAAATTTGGTTTCAGCAAAGACTGTAGACCATTATAGCATTTCCAGAGAATGTTATAATAGACCTGAGTTCAATATTAGCCTATAAGTTCAATTACAGCAACTACAGCATTTCAGAAATGCTGTAATAGCTCTTTTTACACAATTTTAGTTCAAAACAGAATCTATAGCATTTCTGAATGCTATTAAAAGTTAATTTCAGGTGTTAGTGTATTTCCAGCAATTAAATAACTTTAATTTAAAACACATAAACATTTTAAAAATCATATTTTAACATTTAAAATGTTCATTTACATATCGTTTAACATATATCTTTTCATAATAAATTTCTTATAATAAAATCCAATTTTCAACAATTTACTTAATAAATTTAGGTGTAAAAGTTTCCAATTCTTCACATTTCAACAAATAACTTAACACTTCAAATTTAAATTACCATTTCACAAATTTAACTAAATTTCCAATTTTATTTAATTAACTTAAACCTTTAATTAAAACCAAATTTCACATTTCCTAGTCAAGTTATATTTTAAAAGATCACTTTTAAACATTCATTTATTTAACCACTTAAATTCATAGAAAAATCAATAATACTTTAATAAATCACTTAAATTCAAATTTAAAAAATTATCACATTTTACCATTTTCCAAATATAATTAAATTTCCATTTTATTCATATAACTTAAATATCATTTTTAACCAAAATTCCAAATTCCAAACTTAAGTTATATTTCAATAATCCAATTTAACCATTCATTAATTACATTTTTAACTCATAGAAAAAAATCATAATTTCTTTATTTTAAACATTTCAAAATCTATTTAAATCAAATTTCATAAATTTATATTTTTAAAAATACTTAAAATCATCCAAAACACTTTATAAAATAACCACAGGCCTGTATATAATTTTCTAACCTAGGTCAAGTGATACAAATATGTATCATTTCAATCCGCAGTAAAAAAAAATCCGGGTTCTATCATTTCAAACCCGCAATCCCAAGTTAAAATAAATAAATAAAAATCGTTCAGGCCTATCATTTCAGCCCATAACGATTTTTCCCTATTCTAAAGTCCGTTCGGGTATGTATCATTTCAACCCATAGTGATTCTAGTCTACAGGAAACTTGCAATGGTGATAACTGATATAAATAACATAATAACATTAAATAACAGTAACATATGATATAACAGGTGTGTAAACATCATATGATCATAATATAGTCAAGTATAACATGATAATATATTTCTACAGATTCAGAGGGTGTCAATTTACTAGTTATATAGATACATATTGTCTGGTGAGAATAACTCACTTGTTTAAGTTGGAGATGATGACCAAACACACAACACAGAATCTTTGAAGACACGACAACATGAATATGATTTGAGAGTGGAGAGCCAAATATAATTGCCTTGTATACATATAAACAAAACAAGACAATGTATACATAAATATGTAACACAAAACAATATCGAAATGACTTGAAATAAAAAGCAACAAAGGGCAAAGTGATTCGACCTTTCTTTAACCATTCAAGAGCTTGACCAAGGGGATCTTTTGCTCAGCCATAGCTAGACATAATCTCAGTTTATGACATCAAAATAGCATGGCAACAAGGAGATGATGATGGTAGGAGTTACATATGAATAAGACAAAGGGTCAAGGCTAAATAAGTGGAGTTTTTGTGCATTTTTGGCTCATCCAAAGGCAAGTGGGGCTCGGCCCTTGCATGGTACAGGTCTGGACAGTGGAGGGTGATGGTGAAACAGCAGCCAAAGGTCATGTAGCAAGTGGTGGTGGTGGCTAAGGGGGTGGCCAAAGCAAGATATGGATGGTAGGTGAGGATATGTGTGGTCTAGGCAACGTTTTGTGTAGTTTTGTGGTGATGGCTTCAAGTGGAAGGTCATGGCCTGTCTTGGTCAGAGGGAAGGGAGTGTTCGCTATAGTAGATGGAGGATGTGATGATGGGGATGAAGGTGGTAGAGGCTAGGCCAAGCAAACATGTGAAGAGATCAAGGCAAAATTGCATAGAAAAGTAAGAAAAAAGTAGAAAGAAAAGAGGGAGATTACCAAATTTTTTTGCAAGATGGAGGCCATGATTTTTTTTAGGGTTTTGGAGCTTTGAAAATTCATGAATAACAGGAGGAAGTCGGCTGAAAAAAAATAATGAGGAATAGTTAGGGCAACATAGAATAAAAGATGTATTGATTGAAAAAGAAACGGTAGAATTCAAAAGGACTAAGCACACAAAAGGTATCAAACTCTTCATATATCTTTAATTCCTTTTTATAACTTTATATTTCTGGAAAAATATAATAATCCCAGATAAAATTTCGAAATTTTATCAAAATATAATAATTTATATAAATATTTATCAGTTATATAAAGTTAAATTAAGAAAATAGCTAAAATAGTAAACTAGTCTAGAAAATTTGGAATTGAATAGAATAAATTTTTAGAAAATTCATATGAGCTTGAAATATATTTTTAAACATAAATAATAACATAAAATAAAAATATATTCACAAAATAAATATTTAAAATTTAATTTACATATAATTTTTAATGAAGAAAATAGCAGAAAATCGGAAAACAGCCTTTAAAAATGAAAAATAAATACAGTAAATTTTGGAAAAATTCTATTATCATTTTAAAAATATAAAAAGACAAAAATATACATAAAAACATATTAACACATATTAAAACAAAATATAAGAAAGAAAATATGATTTATAAAATTTAAAATAGGCAAAATTGCACAAATAAACAAATTATACTAAAAATTGAAATGTACATAACTTTTACATTTTAACTCCGTTTTCAACGAAACGAAAAGTAGTGTTCAAGTTATTACATCTAATTTAAAAATAAAAGATAAAATTTATAATTTCAAACTTTTAAATTTTTAAGTTTAAAAGTCAAAGTTTGACTATTTTAACCAAAATTCACATTTTTTGGAAATATTAAATTTAGTCATATTTGGAATTCTAATCCACATACAAATCAAAGTTTTTTTTTTATATTTACAATAACAAAATTTATTCTTTTCATAAATAAAGCTTTTAAATCTGGAAAAAAAATCAATTTAAAAATAATTGTAAAATACAGGGTTGTTACATGATTCATAATCATATAATCAAAAATAATTTCTGAAAACTATGGCTTAGTCCATAATTCCAAAATAATTGCAAATAAATTTAGATCTTTCTATATTTTCCAATGCATCACAAATATCAGTACTATAGTTTTATTTTACAATGAATATTCATAATATTCATATTATATTAAACCTATGTCTGTTTTTAGTCAACACTAAAAGACAATTATCATTTCATAAATATTGTTTTGTATGTTTTATGAAAACAAATTTTGTAACTTGAAGTGACCAATAAGTGTTATATGGCATGCTCCCACTATTTCCGTCATTACTATAATAACATATGAAATACGAAGCTCTATTAAACCACTTAATATAAGCTATCTATTTCATTTACTATAATTGGTTACAGTCAAGAGTTTTCGGATTAAATATCTTAAATTCAAAGAAATAAATATCATAAATTCAAAGAAAGAAATTCTAAGTTCCAAAAATGTGAAACAAGAAATGTCTTCCCAAGAATATCCGAGTAATGTGAATGTGGATTGGGAATTTATGTAAGTCACGAGAACTTGAGTTTCATCCGCAAGTATATAGAAAGCTAAAAAGTAGAAATCATTTGAAAGACAAAGAAACTAAACTTTATCCACTAATTCAAAATGGGGTTATACAACTACTCCTCCAAAACTCGGCGACAGAAGTCTGTCTATGTTGACTACAAAAATAAATAAGTAAAAAGTAGCTACATGATCTAAGTTAACCCTCGTTGAACGAGTGCAGTGGCTACTTCTTCGGTTTCTTTAGCTTCTTGTCTTCCTTCGTTTGTTCGGACGACTCCTCCCCCACGCGCTTTCTCTTTGACGTTTTGCTCGCCAGAGAAACAATATCAGGAGTGGGAGGAGGAACGTCCAGTGGTTTGGATCTGCCAGGAAGAATGACTTTCAGAGGCATGTTCAGCGGGTCGTTAAGTTCTATTACTTGAGACTCGACCTTGATCTCAACTTTCTTCCTCTTCTCTTCAGCAAGTCGCTCCTTCATATTCAATTTAGAAGTGTGTTCTGAGGCACCCGTGATTTCAATTTCATGACTCCCTTCAACGGGGGACGAAGTTTCAGACTTGTCATCGTCGAGCGCCCCGATCACTTGAGCATCAGGACTGGGGGTTACTCCCGCGTGAGTAGCATCGCTCGCTTTCCCCGTCTCCTCCTTGGCGTCATCGCTCCTCGGAGTCGGTTCAGGATCGGGGTGGCATGCGTAAAAACACAAAGAACGAACGTTAGAATCAATAACCTCTCGCAGGAAGCGACAGATCTTTGAACTTCAAGAAGAAGAGTTTTATACCGGTTTCTTGCTGGCTTTCAGCTGTGCGAGGAGTTTCACCCTCTAGAATGGGAGATAACACATGGACACCGAGACCGGGGTCTTCTGGATCATAGCCGACGTGTTGTTCGAACGGATCAAGCACTAGCCGGTTGACCGATTGAGTAGGAGGGGGAGCTGAAGGCCCAGTTCCAGACGAGCCAGCTATGTCATTTTTCTCCTTTGATGGAGGAGAGCCTTTGCTAAAGAGAGCCATAGCTGCAGACAAGTCTAATGGCTCGTTCCCCCTGAGAAACTCTTTCACTAAAGCATCCTCGTCAACCTCCTCGGTGCCCGACTCCACCTTTCTAATCTTTATTAAAGTCTCCCAAGCCTCGGCCAAAGATTCAAGGTAGCCCTTGCCTAAGAAAGTCAAGTCCCGGTGCATGAGGACACGGGCATTGTATTCGGCTATCAGTGGGTCAAACATACACTTGATCTCTTCTCTGCCGGCCTCTACAGCCGCTTCAAGGCGGGAGTCGATCTCCGTGGAAGCTATTCTCTTGCCCTCTTCACGAGCTTCATCCTTCATTGTCCCAACCTTAGAAAGCTCATCGTCGAGCTTTGCCTTCAAGAGACGTGTATCGACAATCTCGTTACAGTACCGTTGAGACTCCTCTTGAGCCGCTATCTTCTCTTCCCTCTTCTTAGAGAGTAGCTCTTTCAACTATTTAACCTGCAGGGCGAGTGCATCCCTTTCTTTTTGAATAGAATCTTTTTCTAAAGCTAGGGCCCCACTGCATTGGACCGCGACGTCAAGTTCCTTCTTATGAGTCGTCTCTAGACGAGTGACGGCCTCCACAGTCTCCATAGCACTCTATTATGCAGCTTCGAGTTTGGACTTGTACGAAGCGAGCTCTTCGTCCTAATTTTTGATGATGTCTTTATCAAAGATAGCTTCGAGCTTCAAGCGGTCGATTTCCTGTTGACGCTCAACGGATATTTTCGAGACTTTTTCGACTAAATGAACAAACGCGTCATGTTGAACATAGACGTCGTTGTTGCAAGCGATGGCACTCTGCTTGACATGCCCCGGAATGTGATGAATGGATGAGAGGAACTTCAGGCCGTCAAAGCAGATTTTGGGAAATTTAGCTTTAAGCTCGGCCAGCTTCTCCGATATCGTTGGGTCTGCCGCAGGAACAGGGGGAGGGGGTTTTGAAAGTTCTGTTCTCTTACGATGTTCCCGAGATTGTCGTGCGCTTGATGAACCGGAATGTTGATCTCGGGAAACATCGGGTTGAGACCCCTTCTGCGAAGATTTTTCTCTGTCTGGCTCTGTTTGAGGAGGAAGATCGCGAGAGTATGAAGACTGGGAATGTAATTTCTTTCGATAAGTCGACTCTCGGGGACGGTTGTCTCGATCTCCGTAATCCTCCCTATCCCGGCGTTTACCGGAGCCCGAATCCCGGCCAGAATGGTGAAAGATGGAAGAGCCATGGAGACGATCGAATCCATGGGAGCGTCCCATGTCACCTGCATAAAATGAGAATAACGACAAGTTAGAAAAGATCAGGGTGACGGTTAAGATTGAAGTGAAGAGTGAAGTGCGCATGTCCGTGTGTGTCCTAGTGTTTCCCCTCGACGGGCCAGTTTCTTTACTAATTGGAGTTTTATCTCCCTAGACTTGGGCTTGAACTCCCGTACTGCCTCTAGCGGGCAAATGAAGCTTGAAGGCCTCTTGATCGTCGAAACCGTAGTTGAGTAAATCGTTAGGAATGGTAAGGTTCAACAGGCCCTTTAGAGAACTTTCTAAGTGCTCCGAGGAAGTTTCTTTTTCCGTTGGAATAAGGGTAACTTTAGAAGTTCCGCCCACAGTTTTCTTCCTCAGCTTGCACGTCAGTTTCTTCTCTCTCTTCGAAGGGGAAGACGACGTTTCTATGTCATGAACTTCAACTGTCGATCCCCGAGACGGACTAATATTCTCGCCCTGTACTTCGGGCGTCTCAGTCTCCTTAATTTCCCTCTCTTCTAGTGCATCAGGAGCATTGCGTGCTAAAGACTCAGCTTGTCTTTTCCCTTTACCAGAGGCAGGCCTGGGAATGGTGACGCCTTGAGGAAGGCTTATCCGACGGCCTTCTGCCAACAGTCCAAGCCTTGTAAGTGACTCATTCGAAATGAGAGTTCTAATGTCCCATTCTTCGGCAGGAAGGGCTCGAATGGTTTCGACGGCATCAGAGTATCCGCGGCCGTCAGGACATGGACTGATACCTGAAAAGATGGGTAAAATTTAGAAAAGGTATGGCTTCGACTAAACATGAGTAACAGTCCAAGAAAAGGGCTTACTTCCTTCAACCCATCTACTCGCAAAGCCGGGAGGACAATGCACATAAAACCATTCATGTTTATACAAGGCGAACTTGGTCCACGCCCCAGTTAAGATTTGACATTTGTTATGCGGCTCGAGAAACATGAATGATGGGCTATCCTTCTGCTTCTTGATGCAATATATGTATATGATATCGCTCAGAGTTGGAAGCCTAGAGAGGACATTCATGAAGAGGATGCAAGTACCGTAGAGGAATGCATGGCCGTTTAGGTGCAGTTGTGATGGGGCAATGTTCGGCCTAAATGTCATTCGGCATTTATTCTGTTCGGCCTTCATTATGTTCGGCCTTCGTTCTGTTCGGCCTCCCTTCTGTTCGACCATTGTTATGTTCAGCCTCCCTTCTGTTCGGCCTTCATTCTGTTCGGCCTCCCTTCTGTTCGGCTTTTGTTCTGTTCGGCCTTCCTTCTGTTCGGCCTTCGTTCTGTTCGGCCTCCCTTCTGTTCGGATTAAATACAAGTGCACGCGGCAAATCGGCCTTCTGCCCTTAACGTCACTTCTCTTCTTTTCCTCCATCTCTTCTGACCGGCATGGCCGAGTCTTTCGGCAAGCCATGCCAAAACCACGACCATGACGATCCATATCACTAGGCCTTACCTCCAATATCGTGCACCCTTATACTCACTCGGCTTTAAAAGATCGTGCCGAGCCACAACAGTTCATCACCCACACGCCTCTTACTCCCTTTAATCTACGGAGGATTCACGAGTTCGAGTTTTGTGTTATGCTTCCTAATTTGAGAAAACGATCGAAAGGTTCTTACCGAAAAGAACAGCGGGAGCTTGGGGATCTGTGAACTTAAGATTGAAAGTTGATTCGAGCTTAATTTGGGAAGGGCTTGTTGGATTCAAAGTAGGAAGGGAAGATTGGTAGGGGTGAATAAAACTTAAGGGAGGTGAGTTACGTATTCTTGGAGAGTCACGGAGGTAAAAGGTGAAAAAGAGAAGAAGAAGGAGAATGCCGGCCTTTATAGGAGAGGAGAGAAAGTCGAAGAGGCAATAACCAGTAGATCCGGTCAAAACGACATCGTTCGGCATCGACTATGTCGTTCGGCATCCAGGGTGCTCGGCTTCGGCTATGTCGTTCGGTATTTGCATGCCGTTTGGCACACATCGCCTCACCTGGAATTCGAGAGAAGGTACTATCGTGAAGACTAAGCCATAGCTTAAAGCAAAGCACGGTGGATTTATGACTCAAAGCACATCACGTTTAACCACATGATGCACTTTGGGGGGCAAGTGTTACCTGAAGGTTTGACCAGGCAACTAGGCACTCGACACTTGCATACCGTTCGGCATTAAGAGTCGTTCGGTATTGTATATCGTTCGGCATTCTAGAGCATTCGACACTCAAAGAGCGTTCGGTATTCAGGAACGTTCGGCATGCATGGATCGTTCGGCATGGCAGAGTGTTCGGCATACATAGAGCGCTCGGTATTCAGGGACGTTCAGCATTCGAGGGTGTTCGGCATACATGGATCGTTCGGCATGGCAGAGTCATTCGGCACTCCATACTGCTCGGCATCCACACCTCATTCGGCATTCAGAGTTGTTCGGCATCTAGTGATGTTTGAAATCCAGAGGTGTTCAACATTCATCCAATCTCGATCGGCTTTGACTATTGCTCGGCCTGCACTCTCCACTCAGCCCAACACTTCGTTCGGCACCACTTCGTTCGGCATGACGACATCGTTCGGCACCACTTTGTTCGGCATCAATGGTTCGGCACACAGAGCTCACTCTTTCTGGGCCGAGGTATTTAGCTACCAGGCCCACCAGGGAAGTCCAACCCATCTTTGTCTATAAATAGAGAGGTAGGGGCACAGTGAAAAGGACCTTTTTTCGAGAACACTGGGAGACACTACCGCTTTCAAGACTCGTTCTTCTTACTTAGCAATTGTATTCGAGTAGTTGGTGTACGTATCGTATCTGTAATTAATTATCAAGTAAAGCAATAAAAGATTAACCTTAAAGTGAACGTAGGCAATTACGCCGAACCACTATAAATCCGGTGTTCTCGTCTTTGCATTCAATTTAGCATATTGTTCTCTGTTTAAATTTACTTTCCTTATTTATCTCTCTACATAATCTTTCTCAACGAGGTTATTGACCAATTTTGGTGCTAACACTCAACAAATAAAGAGAGATTATTCACTCGTACCGACCATTTTGCGACGACCTAAGTATACAATACAACCTTGAGGAAAGCTCAACAAATATGTATAAGTATCTTACCTCGTCTAATCTATATATTAATAGCACTACACATAACATCCCTAGCTTAAGGAGAACTCAACAACTAAGGAGTATGCAAGTAATCTATTGATATATAAATGGTAGAAAATACCTCATCTAATCTATATATTAATAGCACTACACATAACATCCCTAGCTTAAGGAGAAATCAACAACTAAGGAGTATGCAAGTAATCTACTGATATATAAATGGTAGAAAAAAACTTTATATTAAAGGTTCATAATCTTTAATATTTTTAATTGAGTGATATCGATTTATGGAATGATGTATTTCTTATGAAATACCCTTGTGATTCAAGTGTCGAACACATCAAAATCACGGCATACATACTTTTATGTATGTGTTTATTCCTTATGTCTATTTAATGTTTCTTATTATTCCATCTTTAGTTTACACATTTATATTATATAAGTTTAGTTATTATATAATTTTATACTTTATTTAACTTCTATAATATTTTATGTATAACAATAAATTAATTAAATCTTTTTTAATTAATTAACACTTTAATTAATTATTATGTTATTCAATTATAACATATTATATTGAACATATATACTATAACTTATATAGTTACACATATATCTTATATATGCATTTTAGTTTACAAATTAACTTTCAATTAATTTATTTAATTAAACAAATTTAATTAATTTTTTTTATTTTTGAAATTCTTTTGTACACACATGTATACTCAAATTATCCTAAACAATTTAAGATAACATAACAGATATCATTATATATATCGTACATGTATATATATTTATTAATTAACTTATTTAATTAATTCATTTATTTTATTAATCTTATTAATAAATAATATTTTTGAAATTAATTTTATAACATTTCAAAAAATTATATGACAACATTTATAATACGCGTCTAATTTTAAATTTAACTTTTAAATTTAAAACTTTTATTTTAATTTTCAAAACAATTTGGAAATCTATATTATAATATTTATAATTATTTTAAATTTAATTTTTAAATTTAAATTTTATTTTAATTTCAAAACTATTTTAAAATTAGCCTAAGGCTCAATTCAAATTAGGATTTTTCCTATTAGGGGCAACCTTCGAGCTCACATGACTATTGGTTGGTTGTCAAGTTAGACATTGCACTAGATTACCCAACAATCTAGCCTAAACATTACCTTTCTTAGACACCCTATTAACAGGGTTATAAGCTTACTTTGTTAGCCCTAGTATGACTAATTTATACCACATAAGCTATTTCGCTCTGATACCATTGTTGGAACTAGGCTAACCTACAATGAAAGAAATGGATGAATTTCAAAAAAAATTACCACTTTGGATCTTTATTTGGCCTATGAAGTCTAATTCATTTATAACTTCTCTAAATTTCTTCTAAATGAAATTGTTATTTAATTTAATTTTAAAATAAAGTTTTATTTTATATTATTTTGTATTATGTTTGAATATATGTATCGTATACACATATATGTGTATATGGACGTGCAACATGATAAAGTATACATGGTTTGACATGCCCATGTATAAGTGTTGGGATTTACACTACAATAAACATATTACTCCTCTAGTATTCTATATGCTGTCTAAATGAATATGTATGTATGTGTATATATGCATCAAATGTTATATATATATATATATACTTACATAAAATTATACATTTATAAAATACAATCATATATTTATATATAAATATGTAGAAATAATAATTTTAATAATTTATATAAAATATTTAAGACGTATTTATATAAATGTTTTTTTATATTCAATAAAAAATTTATTTAATAATTAATATAAAAAATTATAATTGCTAAAGCAAACTTGAGAGAAAACTATTTTTTTAATTAATAAATAATTATAAATATACAAACACAAGTGCGCATATATATATATAGATAATTTTATAAAATTGATGCTAGCTGGCTTGGAGCTCACAGCATAAAATAATTTAAGTTATAAAATAATTTTTAAATAAACAATTATCAAATAATTTAAAAACCGACCGAAATTAATTACTAAAATTATTAAAAGGATATTTTTGAAATCCAAAAATTATGTAATATTATTAAATAAAATTTATACATAATTTTAAATTATATTAATGTGTGTATGTGTAAGTGTATGTATATATTTATTATATATATATAATCAATTTCTAGTTAAATAAATAGTTGTATTAATATTTAAATATATAATAAATATAATATATATTAAAATAAAGTAAAATTAGCTTTTGAATTATTGTCGAGCGAAACCAAATTTTAGAGATTATCAAATAATTATTATATGATTTTAATCATTATGATATAATTTATCAAATTGATAAAATCATATATGTTATTATTTAATTAAAAAATGTTGTTTTTAATTTATTAAATGCATGAGTTTAGTACCAGCAAACATACAATTTTTTAATTTTAATATATAGATGTACCCATATATTCAACCATCCAATATGTGACAGAACATCGATACACTGGATTCGAATATAATCTAATAACCTACTATATATTGCAATAATATGTAGTAATATTAAATAAATTGGTAAACATGTTGAATACATTTTCCATGGCCTAAAAATCTCACTTTGAAATGATGAAATGGATCCTTGAATCAAATTCCAAGTTCTAGAGTTGCTGGCTCCAGAACTGTTTTACCACCGACAATCGAATCGAAGAGTTTTGTTATGATTTTTGCTTGGATTTCTTTTGGGTTTAAATGGGTTTTGCTGTTCAAAATCTACAGAGGGAGAGGAGACAAAAGGTATAAAAAAATGGTGTAGAGAGTGGCATATAAAGAAGAAGCCAAATGAAGAGAAAAGTGGATTTTATCCTTATTTCTTTCTTACCAATTCTAGTCTTTTAAACCATTTAAAAGCCTCCCTATTTTGCCAAACATTTGGCTGGCTTATCCAAGCTATTTTAGCCAAAATTTTCATTCCCCTTATGGTCCTCAAAGCTAATTCCAACTCGAACAATGTCCATTACATTTAAATCTAAATTTAAACGTGTACTGATATCGTATATCAGTTAATATATTTATAACTATTATAAATGCATTGTTTAACATTGTTAACGCATCAAATACAAAATTTTATAATTAATATTTTATAAATATTAATTAATTTAATTAATTTATACCAATTATAAATTAATTAATCGGGAGATAAAAGGAGTATCGATTATGTGACTTTCAAGTGTAAATTTGGTTAGCAATTAATAACAAACAATTCGAATATTAATGTTCACATGTCACATAGCAGGTGGTGTGACATTTTGGCCATATTTATCGCTTACTTGGTTCAGTAAAATCTAATTATACTTGTTAACCATTACCCGGTAATAGTGATTATTTACACCAATTCTCTTTATCAAAACTATATCACTTCGAATTATAGAATTTAGTAATGGTCAAAATTCTAGTATCATCTATATTCAACTCTATAGTCCAAACACAAAGTCATTGGTTCAATAATAACAATTATTATTTATTGAACCGCTCTAGCTGTGGACTTTGACTTTGGGTTAACTTTATTTAATTGTGATACTAAACTGAGAAGATGAATCTTCTCTTAAATAGTGTTTCACTTCCAATGCTACCACTCGACCCAACTATAGTCATTCGATGAATGTCATGCCACGATATAACTTGGAGTTTCCATATTGAAGCTCGATAGTATTCTCAAGTTGAAGGAATTGTGTAATATTGTCACATTGGTACTTACTGTTTGACCATACTTATATTAACTAACAGAAAACAATCGAGTGAATCATTCCATAGTTATCCAATAACTATCAGTATGTAACCCTTGGTGCCCCCAGCAGTCATAAGTAATACACTGCCCAACATTTGGAGAGCATTATATATTCTATCTCAACGAATGCATTGATATTCAATCTCGGTACATCTTGACTAGGAAATTTTAAATTAGTATGTTTATTTTATTATGATAAATCACTCATGGTTACAGCGCTGTTAACTTGGTTTTTAACTCAGCGGAAGTCAATAGGAGTTAGAACGTCTGTACGAAGACGGAACGACTAGAAACTTGGCAAAGATACTCCGAAGGACTAAAGAATTGAGCTCAGGAAATTTGGTTGATAAATTGGCTAAGTCCTTAGTTCACCCCCGAATTAAGGCCTTAGATCAACCCCCCGAATTAAGGCCTTAGATCAACCCTGAATTAAGTTCTTAGGTCAAAATGACTTGAAACTTGACATGTGCACTTAGAATAACACAAGGAAGGACCTAGAAAAGGTTTAGAGTGGTTTGGCCCCACCAATTAGATTTACCCCCAAATTAAAGACCTTAACTCATCCTGAGATAAGGAGAACATCGAGACGGAATTGGAGCGACTTGAAATTTGGCAAGAGCACCAAGAAAAGGCAAAAAAAAAGGACTTTGGAAAGTTGCACCATGATTGGGCCAAGCACCTAAATTCATCCTTGAATTAAGGGCCTTAATTCGATACCGAATCCAAATGCCCAGCCTTGGCATATCCATACTCTTGGCAAGTAATCCCCTAGTCCTCCTATGCATATTCATGAAGTTTCGTAGATTTCCAAAGGGCATATCGCTAAGAATGAAGATGTGACGATCCAAACTGCAGGATAGTTCAAGTCAGGAAAGAAAAAGGTTCTATACTCATCAATAATTTGCCAAATTACAAGGAGGACATCTAGACGAAGCATGAAACTCGACACAAAAGGATTTGACCATCCTAAGGCAAAGGAATTCGGTACCCAATCTAATGGCTTAATTCAGCACCGAATCTAGGCCTAAGCTCATGTTGTCATGACACTTCTTATGCTATCTTGAGCCAGTCCCTAGACTTCTTTGGTAGTGGACTTCTGATCCAATATGACTACTACCACTATAAATACAAACCATAGAGCAACCAAGAGAGGATCCGGTTTCTTCCATTACTACGCGGAAAGCTCTGTTATTTCTTCAACTCTCTCTACTCCATAGTCACCAAGGAAGTTCCTTTAGGCAATACTAGGAATTAGAATCTGTCTAACACTTGTACGTGTGACTAAGTCCCTTTCAATCACTTTGTAATCACACTCTATCAAGATCAAATCAATAAGCAAAGATATAAAGTGGACGTAGTCTTAGTTAACAACCAAACCACTTCAAAAATCCCCGTCACTGATTTACTTTTCTCTTATTTTCTATTATATTTTCACTATTTTGACAGGGCTAGTGCTTTCACATCACAGTCTAGGGTGTTGATCCATTTTTTGGGTTAACATTTTGGTGCTTTTACTGAGGACCAGTGAACCTAGGCTTAGATCTAGCTCTCAACTTGGATAGGTCCAGAAGTAGATCCAAAAATTCTACTTTGAAAAGAGTGTGAAGACTTGCCGTTGAAGATCAATGGTGGGAAGAAAGAGAACAACTTCCTAGAGATCCATAGGTGCAATAGCTGGTAGCGACGGACCAGACCACTAGTAGGTTGAATTCAACAACACTGCCAACTTAAAAAACAGGAGTTAATATTGGGAATCAAGCACCAAAATCTTCCAATCAGCATGAAGTTGTGACTAAAGGAGAATTTAACCAGATGGTTGATCAACTTAACCAGAAGATGGCTGATAGCCAAAAAGCTCTTATGGACAAGATAGACGCTTTGCAAGCACTACAACCACCAATTGCTCCAAGAACCAGGCTGGAAATTGCCGCCACTGTGGAACAGGAGAATTCCACCATATCAGGCTTACATAGAAGGGATGACATGCAAAAGCAAAAGGAGATGGTTGGTGGAGCTGCTGGAATTGTTATTGGAGGAAACAAAAATACTCCACCTGCTGGAGCACAACCTGATGTATACCCAAATCTTGGAGTGAATCCTCCGTCGGGAAATGTTTCAATGCTCCTCTCTGACTCTGAAGATGACATGCAACTTGAGGACATGGGATTGGAGTTGATGCTGACATAGGCAGGTAAACTACCGGAAAAAAAATCCAAACTGCCGCTATAAGGCCATGCGCAGGCCAACGGGGTTCTACAGGAGTGGTTCTCCGAGAGAATGGAGGACCTAGGCTTTAGTTGGCAAACCAAGGCCGTTTGCAAAGTCAGACGCTTGGCGTAGCCCTTGACAACTGACCTGTGGACTATCAGACTACTAAGGCATATATTGCGGATATGGTAAAATGCTTAGTGAAAGATAGTAAAGGGAAAGGACGACAACTGGGGTTATGCACCAAGCCAAACTCCATTCACTAAAAACTTCCTAGGGGAAGAATATCCTAAAAATTTACTATGCGTGCTATACCATCCTATTATGGGACAACATACCCTAAACCACACTTGTAAAAATACAGTTGGCATATGGACGGAGCCATAGCCACGAATGCTATCCACTGTAGATGTTTCCCTATCTTCTTAGAAGGAGTCTCTTCAATATGATTCACCAGACTCCTATCAAGATCCATCTCCACCTTTGATGAGTTGGCAAGGAAGTTCATGGAATAGTTTATACTTCACATGGCTCGGCCAAAAGACATGATGTCTCTATTTGGCTTTTTCCAAGGACCCAACAAATCATTGAAATCATTTATGAATCGTTTAATACTGCATTTACTGAAGTGAGAAGCCATAATGAGGATATGATTTTCATGACTTTGGTCCAAGCTATCCATCCTTACATGGACTTTAGACAGTGGATTAAGATGAAACAACCAACCACCATAAAGGAGTTTAATCGAAAAGCAAGCTAATATCAGAGTTTCTAAGAGGCAGACGCTTTGGAAGGCAAGACCCTCAACGTGCAACCAAAGGAGTTAGTTTAGAACAATGCAGTGATCGAGTAGGATGTAAACAGTTCGGCGGGTACTACAAGAGATGCAAGGAAGAACAAAAACCGGAAAAAGAGAAACCAAAACTCTGGTGATGGGTGAAACGCGGATGTGAAACACCCAAGGAAATTTAGACTAGAGGACTATATGGCATTAAATAATAACCTAGAGAATATCTATCTAGCTACCCAGGGAGCTGAGCGCTACAACAAACCGCCTAGGAAGGAAGCCTTTGAGTGACAGAAGAAACTGGGAAAGTGATGTTGCTTCCATGAGACACACGGGCACAACACCAACGAATGCTGACATCTAATGAACGCGATTGAGGAGTTGATATGGAACAACAAACTCCAGCAGTATGTGAAGAAACCACAAAATGGCAAGGGAGCCACGAGACCCCAGGATCAAACTGCTCCAGGGAAAGTGCTTGGACCCAGCGAAGAGGGATCCCAGCAAACTGATGGAAGACTATTCGTTAACTAGTCATATAGGAATGAAGTAGCATTCGAATGCAATGCAACTTCGCTCGGCTCTATCTATGTATTTCCTATTTTCGTAGATAAGCCACCCAGGGATATTGGGGGCATTGTAAAGAGGTAGGATTTGCCACTCTTTATATCATTAAAGTTATTTATCTTCTTAAACTAATGGAACCACGTTCATGCAAGTAACCTGCTGAGTGGATGGGGTCAGATCGACTTGAAAACCATTCATTTGCTTCTTGGACTGTTGGAACCGCGTTCAAGTTCAAAAGTCTATAGGATCTTTATATAACTCAACTTATATATAAGTGAGAGAGTGTATATTTCTAGTTACACTAAGTAGAGAATAATAACTGAATATAAAGAAGGTAAATAATAAAACCGAGCACACTAGATATTTTATACTGGTTCGGACCTCCCATCCTACGTCCATTCTCGAAGCTCCCTTTCGGTATTCCTTTAACCTAATAACCGTCACTTCACTGGAAGGAATGGGCTAATAAAAAAGTATTTCTCTGACCATCTTGAGTTCCAAATAACACGGATTTTGACTAATAGTATAATTCTTCCAAATAACACGGATTAAAGAGATGCAGACGAGGAGTTGTTACTGTTAGATAAACTATATTTGATTTATTGGTTGCAACCTTTGAAGAAGAGATGCGTCTATTCAATATGAAACGAAGCAACCTTTCAAGTTATAGCAGTTGCCAAATGACAGACATCTATGGATTTTCCACAGACGTCTATGGCTTTAGGATAGAATTTCCCGAACCTATTCACAGACGTCTGTGGATTTTCCATAGACGTATGTAGCTGGCATTTTCAGATTATAAATTTTTTAATGCCAATTTTAAATATTTTTAATGGCGATTTTGTGTATACGAATTTATGTGTGCATATATACTCAAGGAGACCTTAATTTGTATCTAACTCTGTTAATACACTAGTATAACCTTACTAATCATAGCATGGTCCATAAATCTTTGTTTTTCTTTGAGTCCTGATATCTTTGAGCATGACGAATTCTTGTAGTATATACATGTAATCTTGATAAGACATATAATATATGTCATTGTATAGTTATTGTCATTGAAACCATAGAATTGAGGTTCTAACAATCTCTCCCTTTTTGATGATGACAAATATACTATCGTTAGTCATGAAAAATAACATCCCCAAATTTAATCTCCCCCTATGTATATGCATATATTTCTCTCCCTTTGTCATTATCGAAAATAAAATAAGAGAAAACTTAAACATACAGTTACAATGAATGATCACACAGATAGATCATACAGAAATATAAATAATAAAAGTGAACAACAATCCAACCTGAGTTTCGAAAGAAAATTTTAACACATAAAAACTAGAAGTTCATACATAATAGGAAACACAAACAATAAATGCATAAAGTAAAATAAAATATCAAAGTTGAAAACGAAAATGAAAGCAAATGGAAAAAAGGCTTAGTGGTACCGGTTTAAGGAGTAAGATAGTCCGTCATAGTTTTCATAATATTTCCAATAGGCGGATGGATCTTATTGGTATTCCCCTGGCCATAGTGTTTGATCACAGTACTCTTCATTCTCTTGAATTGAAAGTCCTTGGAAAGCCATATAATGTTGCTGGTGAGGTGGGTTATTATCGGACAAAAACATATCATCACTATCATCTTCTTCTTCCTATGGTTGCTCTTGCACAATGTTCTTGCCTCGAGAAGATCCTTCATGGGGATGATAGATTAGTGTTTGTGCTCGAGGAGGTAATGTAGGAAAAGAAGAAGAGGACAATGTGGATGATGATCTTCCATGATTTTTTCGGATAACCTTCTTCATCATGTTCATAACCTTGCCTGATGTTTTTTCCATTTTGGTCATACATGTGGAAAATGATCTTTGTAACCCACTCACTTCCTTTCTTAGTGATTTCTGATTTCTCTCTATAACCTTTTGAGTTGTAGCAATCAGTCGCTGATTTTGCAGTGTCCCATCACGCCCGGCTTCATTATGTTGGAGTTCAGTCCGAGCTTATAAAATTTCGAAAGCGGAATGATATTATTGAGATGGAGAGGATGGCATATGAGGATGTGGTGAAGGTTCCTATTGTTGTTGTTGGTGTTGGATAGTCCATTGATGGAAGGGGATGATAGGAGGAGGGTTCCTTGGAAGTTGCATCAAAGGTAAATATCTTGGACCACTATCTTTTGTCGGAATTTCCTCTTATTGTGATAAGTAAGAAGAAACACCTGGGTTTTGCAAGATACGCATAAGGTAAGGAGCATATATAATGATACGACAATGCTGAGTCCAAAACCCCTTGATTTGGTCGTGAATAAATTTTGCCCAATTTACCGGGAGACCACCAAATATAGCATATAAAGCCCTATGGTCATTTGAATAAATTTGTTCATGGCTACCTAAATGTGGAATGATTATGTTGATTATCATCCTATTAAGTAGTCTAGCACGTGGTCATAGGTAAATTGATTTCCATTAGGGCATCCTATCTTCCAAATTTGATGGGTAACTTCATCTCGGGGTAAAAGACTATAGTCTGATATTTCTTCTAATTTGATTCCCTCATGGGAACATCCTAATATACATCCAACCGTATATACATCAATTTTTACTTCTTTACCATAAATACTTGACCGCAACCATCCATCTTCATTTTCCGGATTTCATATTTTCGCACTACATAAGTTGGAATAAAAAAGATAGATAGCTAGCAGATCGATAATTACCTCGTTTTCATCAAACTAATGAGGTCGTGGTAATCGACATCCATTGCTAGACTTTAAATATCGTATTCCATGACATTTTCAATGCGTAGAAGAGACTAGCATGGAATTTCTTCTTTGAAAGCACTTGAAATCGGTTGATAGCTGTAGGATTTTTTTGAAGCCATTGATTTATATGAGTTTCGGTAACAAAGGATTGAGAAGGAAAGAAAGATTGACCTTGCTTTTGCATTTTGGAAACGGTTTGCTTCTTTAGAGCTATTGATTTCTAAGGTTGAATTTGATTGAGGCAAGGGTTTCAGAATTCGAGAAGTAGATTGGAGGTAAAAGTGAAATTTGGGGTAAAATATGAATATATAGGGGCTATTGCAGGTTGAACCCGAGGCAGATGACAGACGTCTGTGATTTTTTCCACAGACGTCCGTGACCTATGTTTGCAGAATATACTTGTTTTAAATATGAAAATGTTTAACTTTTATTTAAAAATTTACATACAACAATATATATATAAAATTACAATATCAAGTAATTATTTTAGACGAAATGCTATCATAATTTTAGTTTTTGTTAGAGGGGTCAGACTTTCTAATTTGTTGTAAGTCCCATGAATTCGGCTCAACCTTTGTTTCTTCAACTTATGGCCTTAGTGGATACCGACTTGGTTGAGTTGGAGTATCAATCCAGTCTTGGTTTGATGGTCCTGGCTTGCATAAATTTCTTGGAGTAATGTTATAAGCATTTACAGGAGTATCTTTTAAATGAGAAGATTTTTTATGTATGCAATTTTTTGTTGGTGAATGATCACAAATTGCTAGAATACAATTTTCGAGAAAGTTAAGATGAGATACTTGATGTCATTTCTCATAATACATTTCCCGTTGAACTCCCATCACTTCTTGTTAATAGTGATATATTGCATCAACTTTGGCGTTGAGAGATGTTGATTCTAGATCAATTGACTGTTTAGCTTTCTTTTTCTTAAGAGAAAAGCCAGTGTGATGTGTAGGTGGTGCAATAATGTTTAGAGAGGCTGATCGAATTGATGGAGGTATGGATTTACGTGGTGATACGTAGGTGCTATTCGATGAAGGTGAGGTAAAGTCGATAGTCGAATAAGTGGAGCCATGACCAAAAGACATTTTGAATAGAAGTGGTTTGCAAACGGAGGTTAGTAAAAAAATATGTGTATTTAGTTTGCAGAAGAATTTCTTTATATAAAAGTTGTTTACTATTTTTGGAAGTTTATTTGTTAGGGTAGTGAAATTTTAACCATAGAAATTTAACATAAGTTAGCTAGTTTTTACAGGGATAAAATTATTTGTAAACAATTTTACAAAAAAATTTCATGCATCTTATTTGAGTTATAAAAATTATATATCTTAGTTTACGTATTCATTATAAGAACAAATTCCTAGGTCTCGTCTTAGTTTTATAAAAATTAGTTCACTCAGTGGTTTGGTTAAAATATCTGCAATTTGATTTTCGGTATTTACAAATTCAAGTGATATATTTCCAATTTCTACATTATCTCTTAAGAAATGGTGGAGAATATCAATGTGTTTTGTTCGAGAATGATTAATAGGATTTTTTGATAAATTTATAGCACTAGTATTATCACAATATATAGGAGAATTTGCTATGATTTTACAGAAATCTTGAAGATTTTGTTGCATATATATTACTTGTGCATATGCTAAAGCTGCTGAGATGTATTCGGCTTCACATGTCGAGAGAGAAACACAGTTTTGTTTTTTTTACTAAACCATGAAAATAAAGTTTGACCAATAAAATGGCATGTGCCACTTGTGCTTTTTCTATATGTTTTGCAACCCTCGAAATATGCATCACTATATGACACGAGTTCGAACAAGCTGCCTCTCGGGTAGAAAAGACCGTAATCTTTGGTGTTGGTTAAATATCTTAAAATTCGTTTAACCGCTTGATGATGTGATTCCTTTAGTTGTGCTTGAAATCGTGCACATAAATATATGCTCATCATAAAATCCGGTCTACTAGTCGTTAAGTATAACAGGGATCCTATCATACTTCGGTATAATTTTTGATTGAAATCTTTTCCATTTTCATCTTTATCTAAATGTAGAGTAGTACTCACCGGAGTCGGCTTACTTGAGATATTTTCCTTTCCAAAGCATTTTAACAAATATCGATGGTATTTTTCTTGGTTTATAAAAATTGCAATGTCTAGTTGTCTTATTTGCTAACCCAAAAAATAGTTTAATTCACACATATGTGACATTTCAAATTCATTTTTCATAATGTCAGAAATTCATTACACAATTTTTCATTAGTTGATCCAAATATAATGTTATTAACATATATTTGTACAACTAATATATCAATATTTTCTCATTTTATAAATAAACTAGAGTTAATTTTACCACTTTTGAAAATGGGAATTTTATAAATGAGTTTTTAATATTTCAAACCAAGTACGAGGTGCTTGTTTTAATCCATATAGAGCCTTTTTAAGTTTAAATACATGATCGGGATATTTCTCATGAACAAATAGTGTATGTTGTTCAACATAAACCTTTTCTTTTATAAATTTGTTTAAAAAGGCACTTTTTACATCCATTTGAAAAGGTTTAAAATTATGATGATATGCGAAAGCAAGTAATGTTTGTATTGCTTCGAGACATGCTACTAGAGTAGATTTCTCTTCATAATCAATTCCTTCTTCTTAAGTATATCTTTGTGCAACTAATCTTGCTTTTTTCGAACAATGTTTCCATTTTCATCCGCTTTATTTTTAAAAACCCATTTTGTTCCAATTATAGATTGATTGTTTGGTCTCGGTACAAGTTCCCATACATCATTTCTTTCAAATTGATTAAGTTCTTCTTGCATTCTAATTATCCAAAAATCATCTTTTGATGCTTCTTTATTATTTTTAGGTTCAAAATTTGATATAAATGCAACATGACTCATTTGATTTAACTATTTTATGTTTGATACTTTTGTGTTTAAATTACCAATAATATTATCAATTGGATGGTCTTTTAATATCTTAGGTGGTGACGTTATCGCATTATCATTATAGTTATTAATATTATTATTATCATTAGTTTCATGTATAGGTACATTATTTTTATTATTATTTACAACTTCTTCATCATCATCATTTTTATTTTTAAAATTTTCATCAAACAAAATGTAAAGACTTTCTTCTATAATGTTTGTTATTTTATTAAAAATTCTATATGCTTTACTTCGATCCGAATAACCAACAAAAATTCCTTCATCAGCTTTAGAATCGAATTTTCCTAGATAGTCTTTTGTGTTTAAAATAAAAAATTTTGATCCAAATACTCAGAAATATGATGCTTTAGATTTCTTTTTGAAAATATTTCATAGCATGTGTTTTTAGTCATTGGTCTAAGTGTTACACAATTCAATACATAACATGCGTTAGCAACAGCTTTGGTCCAAAAACTTTTTGGTAGGTTACTACTATTAAGTAAAGTTCGAGCATTCTTGTAAATTTCAATTTTTCCTTTCTACAACACCATTTTTTTGTGGTGAATGTGGAAAATTATGACTAATTCCCTTTTTGTTGGAAAAAAATTGTAAATAGTTCATTTTCAAATTCACCTCCATGATTGCTTCGTACACTTTTAATTTTTAAATTCATCAAAATTTTAATTCGTTTACCAAAAAATTTGAACATTTCAAAAGTGTGACTTTTATGTTTTAAAAATAATGTCCAGGTATATCTTGAAAAGCCATCAACAATTACAAAAACATATTCGTTATGATTTATTGAACGTACTTGAGTCTGTACGAATAAATCTAGATGGAGTAGTATAGGTTGCTTTGTGGAAATTTCATTTTTAAATTTAAAAGAACTTTTCTTTAATTTACCAAATTGACAAGCATCACACAGGTTTTTAACCTTGTAGTTGATTTTTGGTAATCCTATAACTATTTCATTTTTAGCTAGTTTGTTGATATTCTTAAAATTTATGTGATAAAAAACATTTATGCCATAACCATGGATCATCATGATTTATGGCTAACCATAAATTAGTGTTTCTTTTGATATTCATGTTTAAAACATATATGTTTCGATTTCTAAACCCTTCAAAAATTAGATTCTTATTTTTATCAAAGATATTGCATTTTTTTTAAAATCATTTTTAAATCCTTTGTCACATAATTGACTTATACTTAATAAGTTATGTTTCAAATTTTCTACCAATATAACATTAGTAATAATAAGAGAATTAGAAAATTCGATATTGATGACTTCTCCAATGCCAATGACAAATCCATTTGAATTATCTTTGAATGTCACAGTGCCACCATCGATATATGTTATATTTGATAATATATGAGCATTTCCAATCATGTGCTTGGAGCAACCACTATCGAGTATCCACTTCTCTTTAGGTTTTATTTTAATTTTGAGTACCTCATCAGTGTTAGCCATAAAACACACATCCCATGTTACTTGAAAAGCTCTCTTCTTTTTCTTGGATTTCTCAAACTTTCTTTTCCTTTTATCATTATTGAGTTGCAGACAATCTTTCTTCATGTGGCCAAATTTTTCATACTCATAGCATTTAATCGATGTTTGATTTGAAGAATTTGGTTTGCCACCATTTTGAAATATGGTTGTCTTCTTGAACTTCTTGAATTTGTTTTAGTTCTTGGCAATAAAAACAATCTCATCTTCGTTTAAGTCTGAATCTTCATTATTTGCTTGCACAACACCAGAAGGCAATTTCCTCACGGTTATAAGCGTGACAAAACTAATTTGTCACGGTTATAACTGTGAAAATAGGTACCGTGGGCAAATTCAGTCACACTTTTGCTCACGGTTATAACCGTGATAAAAATAGTAATTTCTAACGCTTGTAACCATGACAGAATAGTATTTACTCACGGTTATAACCATGACAAAATAGAAATTTCTAACACTTATAACCATGACAGAATAGCGGTTATAATCGTGACAAAATAGTAATTTCTCACACTTATAATCGTGACAGAATAGTATTTACTCACGATTATAACCGTGACAAAATAGTAATTTCTCACACTTATAACCATGACAAATGCAAATTATATCACAGTTATAACCATTACGAAAGGTTATTTTCTAACACTTATAACTGCGATAACTAAAACAGTATCAAACAAACTATATAGCACTAATATTTTATTACAGCTACAAACAATCTATACAAAAAATATATAGTATTAACATTAAGAAAACATACGATCAATAATTTAAACAACACCAAACATTTATGTTTCAGTCAAACACCACAAAGGATACTTCATACCAACACCACAAATTAGAGCATACAAGCATAGTATATATAACAAACTTTAAAACACAGTTTCAGAATATAACTACATAGTGTTTAGCAACTTACTGATAACGCAAACAATACTCGGGCCAAGTCACATACACCATTCATTCAAAACTGTGCACATTTGCAACATTCAACAGATCCCATCACACACTTACTAGGCCACTACAACACAACAAAGCTTCACTAAACCACAGACCATTCATACTTCTCTATCACTTCTCTACCTTTCTTCTAACACTTCAAACAAGTTCCAAATCCACCACTGCATGAACCTCGTGCCACTGGTGTTCCACTTCGTATCATTCATATTACACTGACCACAAAATTGCTTCACCCTGCCATCCTTATTGCTGCACAACAGCAATTCATTAATCTACCAAAACAACTACACTTGCACCAATACAACAGTTATATATCACCAACTACCTTCAGCTATCACCATTTCACCATTTTATTTTTATTTCATTATATATAAAAAAAATTATTATGGTTTCATTTTAGTCTGCATCTGATTTGGCATTTCATTCATAAAACTGTTTCAAAATCCCCGAACTTCTACATTTTAGTCGCATTTCACTCATTGTACTCTGTTACACTCTCTGTTTCTCACTTTTGTCTAGATTTTCTTTAGTTTAAAATCCGCATTACTTCACTCCTACCTGACTAAAACCACCACCTTAACTCCATCTCCTCAACCTTGCTTTCTACCATCCACTTCCATACTCTAGCTACAATACAACCTACACCTCACTGTCAACCTTTGCCAGTCACCACCCAAACTATATCACCACACAACTAATACTGCCATTTCCACTAACCAAACTGGCCTCCCTGCTTCAACTAACAACATTTACCATCACAACTCCTTCCTCCTGCTCTTTCATCTAACCACGCTGTCAACTACATATACAAACTCCTCTCATAACCTCCACAACAACTTACAACCCACCAAAGAACCATCACATCCCTCAGTAACTCCTCCTCAACCACCTGCACCATTCCACACTTCCAAACATCATTATTGCACAACAAACTCTACTACAAACCAGAAACTCCTCACACATACTCCAAACCACCATCTAACCACACTGCCTGAATTTGCACTCCATCCCTCCTGTAGCTTCACATCCTCCTGATCACCAATTTGCTACCACCCTCGGCCACCCGAACTAGCCTGCTACTCACAATCATCATTTACTTGACTACAACTTACAGCTCCATCCATCTGCAACCAGAAACCAGCATCACAAAACCCGAGCGCTTCCATCTTCCTCTAATAAACCCCCGCACAAACAACGCCAACAACCGCTAGTATAATACGTGACCACTCCAACATTAGCAACTGCGACCCCAAATTCCTCCTCAAATCAATCCACCCTCTTTCGGCCTCACTTCAAAACCGCCAACGTGGAACACGAACAACTTAAGTTCCTAAATCCAAAATCTTCAGCAACAATTCATCTCCTGAACCAATCGCCTTCACCCAATCGACATTTGAATTTGAATTTTGTTTTGGTGTGGCTGCTGGTACCTGAGGAGAGTGTTATAACATTTTATAACATTACCATATCACCATATCACCATTTTATAACATTTCAAATGTTCCAGTTATCCAAGGGAAACAAAAAAAACATATATCATTCATTTTTATAACATTCAAGTTACAAAAAAAAATATTAACTAAGGAGAGTGACATTCTGGTTTGAATATAATTTGACTTACCCATTGCAGTTACTTTGCAAGTCCTGAGAAGATAGCAGAGAAGATCCATTTTGAACAGAATTTTGATATTTCTGAACAACTGCCCCAAGTTGTTTAACCTAAAAGAAGTATGTAACATTAATCATCTATGTATAACTGCAGACTACGAATGTATATGCAACTGAAGTTTGTATATATAATCTTCAAATTAAGATTAAAGGTGTGTTGGTACCTGAGGTATCAATAGCCTTCGAGGAATAAGCTCCTCATGCTTTCTAGCACAAAATTCCCATGAAGCTATCTGCAGAAAATGCACAGATAAGGGTTATCAATTCATTATAGTTTACATATATTGCATACATTAAACTAATAATCACAAATACCTTTAGGTCCGAATTTTCAGTGTTGTTGAAAATAGGCCGATTTATCGGTTACAGGTTAAGGTTTGCCTTCATGTATATTTGCACCAAATTTATAGAATTTCCTGTTCTAACTCTTTACATACACCTGAACTAAATATATCATAAATCCATTGCTGACTGATAATTCAAATTCAATTAAGGTCAAGTTTAGTTGAAGGGAAAATAAGAGAAAATATATCATATTAAATCCATTGCTGACTAATAAATTAACATTTTATAGTGTTGTAACTATTTACAATTGATTGATATTGTTTTGATGGGATCTGGCATTTTAGTGCTGGTATGATCGCATGTTCATTTATTTATATCTTATTTTTTAATTAAAGATAAATTACACATTGTGTTCAATAAATTAAACAAACATATGAGTAATTATATGAAAAATAAATAATAAAATTTGAAACCAAAATTTACGAATTAGAACGAAATTAATTCCTATAATTAAAACAGATCAAAACACATACCAAAATCGATATCTCGAACCTTAATTTTAAGTGGTTATTACTTTACTAAAACCATATAATGCATAATTAGTGAGATAATAAATTGCATCAGTGTCAACTTAGGCATAATATTAACATTTTTTGTTATCAAAATCATTTGACTTGAATATCAATATTCTGTTACATCTAATTAATGTTATATTGTGCTTAATGGTAATAACAAACAAAACTGAAAATGTTGTTGATATGCAATGAAAAGGAAAAGAATATATATACAAAAACAATCAGGTTTCTAGAATTGAAACAACCAAAATAAATATAATTAATATGAATATACTAACAAATTCAAGTAATTAGATATGGAACATAAACATGGTAGCATATGAAATTATGAGATTTACCCAGAAAGCCAAATATTACCCTGCCCATCAATTGTTCCATTATCACCTACAATATAACAATTAAATTAAATCTGATATATACCTATAACTGAAGTTCAATTGACCAATAAAGTGCTTAGGTAAATACATAAAAATTCACTTTGGACTAAAAGAATATATGATTATGAGTCCATGTTATAATGCAGAGAATTAAATGTATGGTAGCACTAATACAGATATAACACTGCAAGCATTTAAGATAGATTACATTTTGTTTGTAAGGTAAAACAATAAATAAAATTTCCTGCTTTGATTATTACATACATGACTGCCAAAATAACAATTTCAATAATATTTGTGCCCTTCCAAGAAAAAAACAAGAATAAGTCCTTGTTTGTTCGGAAGAAAGCTACATATTGTGATATATTTAAATACCATATGGCTTCCTACACTCAAAATTGAAAACTTTACAGTTTGTGCGTGCATTATACATTACTACTTCAGTTAATAAATAGCATGAGAAAACAGTAATGAATAAGCATAGATTCAATAAAATGGATAATGAAATGAAACCAAACCTGTGATTATGACATCAGTGAGATTATAACCAAAAATGAGGCTTTGATGCCGTGTACCTGGTAACTCTCTACCTCTCCCATATGGAGGCAAAGGATCAATCACTGGCCAATGAGATGGATCCTGGTAGGAAAGCAGTTAACATAAATTAGAAAATATTTATAAACTTTCAAGTTTATGCAATCTTATATTATCATCCTATATATCACCGATTCACATTTTAATTATCAGATCACATAGATTACATACAGTTCTAACAATGACCCTAAACACACAAATGCAAATCACATAGATTTCATACAGTTCTAATAATGATGCCCACATACGCAAATGCAATTTGACACATCTCCCACTCTTTCTTAAATATTGGTTGATTGATGACAAAAGCATACGATCCCAAAACTCGTAGATAGACAATCTAGAAACATACCCCTACCCCACAGGATACATTCAAATTTCATTTTAATTTTCTATATCCGAGAAACATAGCATCACTTATATGCATTATGATTTAGTGGGATTTCGTTCAATAACAAAGTCAAAAATTTCATTCTCAATTATTGTCACAGTTATGTAAAAATATTTGTAGTAACCATCAGATGTCCAAAATGGCACGACCATAAATTCTTCAAACTCATACGGATTACAGCATTACAATTTACATCACAGGATAATTTTTCTACTCCTTAAAGCCATTGATATAAATACTCCATTAACAAAATTGACAATAAGCTCAAGAATCATTCTATCATACTGCATAATCAGCACAATTCTCATTTCATTGGCAGAAATAAACATACTAAACTACTTATATATGTATACCAAATTAACAAAGCTTACAACGCATAACATCAACAAAAGCAACAAGCAACAAAAACAAGACCGAAACTTACAGCTGATCCGACCATTACAGCATCCTTGTCCAATGATAGCGTTAAATGACTTGTGAGAATGATACTTCCAGTCAGCCATTGCCCAGCTGGCACAAACAGCCGAGCTCCACCTTTATCAGCAAAGAAGTTAAGGTAAAACAAAGCATTCTCAAATGCTTTAGTGTTCAAAGTCACTCAATCTCCTACAGCACCAAATTCGGTAACTGTGACACTGTGTGGTCGATTTACTTTTGAATTTTTTGCATTTACACAATTGTGATCTTCTGTAAATGCCCATTTACTTCACTTATTGCTACTAGAATTCCAGCTAGTTTGAATAGCTAAAAGAAGAAATATATATCAGAATTGTTAGAATGAGTGATTTTATTCAAAATGCTAAATTCTAAGTAAGATGAAAATTCAGAACCCCAACAAGATCTATACATGAAAACCCTCAAAATTGGAGCCTTCCTGTAGGATGAAACATCTAAGTACATAAACCAGCTACAAACGAGATCAAATTAACATCTACAGTTCAACTGAAATTTTGAAAGGAAAAAAATGCAGCATATAGAATTTCGTACCAAAAATCAAATTGTTTTTATATTTTTACAGTAATTGATCATGAACAAGACGATTTAACATGTAAATCACTAATCGACAAAGGATACAAATTGTTTTTATATAGGAGTAAACTGTGCCCTAGTTGAAAGGAATGAATCGATAAAAATCGACAAGGATACAAATTTAAATCACTAATCAAGTAACTATGATAATAGACTTGTTAGTTATTACGATGAAAGCTTGTTGGCAGCCAGAATAAGAAATAAGAGGAATAACAATTGAAACTTAAATGGCGAAAGAGAAGAGCGGATATGGTGAAAGAGAAGGGCGGAGGCTTTGAAATAGAATGGCGGTAGGCGAAAGAGAGGGGTGACATGCTGAATCGAAGGAAGGCTTTGAAATAGAACGGCTTAAACCTAATTTGATTTGGGGGAAGAATGACAGAAGCAGAAGCGTGACAAACAACTGAAGTAACAATTGAAACTTAAATGACAACTCTATCCAACGTCTTTGAATTATTTACGAAAAGCCCAAATTTTGTCACGGAAATAACCATGATAATATAATGTAACAGTAATAACCGTTATAAATTTCCAACAATAATAACCGTGACAAAATGAAACGAAAAAAGTGTGACAAAATGGCATGTTTGGTGTAGTGTTGTAATGCTTTGTTTTTCTTTTCATGATTTTGATCCTTTCTAGCCTGCAATTTAGCTTCATACGACATCAGATTTCCTATTAGCTCTTTGACTTTGAGTTGAGAAAGATCATTAGCTTCTTCGATGGCTAAAACTTTCTTTCCTATTCATTTGTCAAATATTTTAAAATTCATGTGACTAAATCAAAATCTATGAATTTGACTCCAAGTGTCATGAGATCATGTTGAATTGTTTGAAATCTTGCATACATATTAATTCGTTTGTTTTCATTTTGAAAGATGAAAATTGATTTTGTAAAATCAAGATTTTAGTTTGCTTGACTTTAGTTGTGCCTTCATGTGTGACTAGTAAAGTTTGCCATACACCATAGCAGTGGTGCAAAACATGACAGGCGAAAATTCATTTTTGTCAAGTGAGAAAAACGATACATTCATAGCTTTGGCATTGTTAGATGCCTCTGCTTTTTGTGTATCAGTCCAAGTGCTAATGTTAGTGTTAGGTGCTTCATATTTGTTTTGAGTTGCTAGCCATATTTCTAACCATTTGCTTCCATAAAAATTCTTGTACGAGTTGACCAATAAGCATATTTAGAACTAATAAATAGTGGAGGATGAGCAGTTAGTTGACCTTCTTGAAAAGTGCTTGTCATATTAATGATTTTTCAATTACGTGTTACTGTAAATTGAAATGGCCGCGCTCTGATACCAAATAAAAGTCTATAGGATCTTTATATAATTCAGCTTATATATAAGTGAGAGAGTGTATATTCTAATTACACTAAGCAGAGAATAATAACTGAATATAAAGAAGGTAAATAATAAAACCGAGCACACCAGATATTTTATATTGGTTCGGACCTCCCGTCCTACGTCCAGTCCCGAAGCTCCCCTTCAGTATTTCCTTTAACCTAATAACCGTCACTTCACCGGGAGGAATAGGCTATCACAAAAGTATTTCTCTGACAATCTAGAGATAGTGCGTTGTAAAGTGTGCCAGGCGACCATGGACGATTGTCAGGGTAAATCAAAATAACAGGATCTATCGTATTACTCACAGCGCATGGACAAAATACAATAGAACATATATATAGTGAAGCTTTACAGAATAAAATGCCATCATATAAAACCTCATAATAGTTGAATACAAGCATCCAAATAGCCAATACATCAAGCCTCACTACATAACACTCAGAGAATACAAAACAGCGGAACATCCAGTACATATAATAAGAAGATAATATGCAACCCTCCAGCTCGTCTTCGATATCAGCATCGTGAGAAGAGAACAGCACCTGTCACCTGCTACCTAGTCTGCCCGTCCCAAAGATGGACGAACAGCCCAAGGCAATAAGAATTAAAACATAAAGCCTTGAGTCAGACAACAGTCTTAGTGAGCAGTAAACTAACTAACAACATACCAAAAGAGTACAAAGGAAAAAGGAATAGGAATACAACCCTCCCACTCCAACATCTTTCTACAGCGATAGCCCCCAGACACACACTAAATAGAAGCAAACATAGCAGAGCATACAATTTAAAGTAGAGTAATAATCATTCGAGTCAAGGGCGATGTTTTCCAAGTACCAAGGCCTAAATCAGATAAGCACCCAGAAAATACCGCTCTTGAGTCCGAATGACGATACAACCAAACATCCATGACTCTGGCTATCACTGTTATCGTTGCCTTGATATCACCGTTAATTGAATGACCGGCACATTCTTTCAGCCGTCCGTCAAGGGCTAATGGAAACCCCGGCTCTAGACATAACTCCCGCACGTCATCATGACCCGTGCCTAGGACTATCTAATCTGCCCAGAGTACTTGACTATCAAACATTAGCCTTCAGGGACTATCTAATCTGCCCAACGTACTCTTGCTTTGAGCATGCTAGAACCTTCAACAACGATGAGATCTCAGCCTCCTAGTCATCCTCCTCGACGACTATTTTCATACTAGCTCAAGCGCCTCTCGAGCAACCATTACCCTTAACTCGAATCATATCACCGAGTTACCAACGTGCTTGGAATGATCCCGTCTGGATTAGACCAAGTCTTCATCACATGATGCCTCGCTTCATTACATCCTCGCAAAGCCTCATCTCAACATCACATCATCAAATCTATGCATAAGAGCTTCATCATCCCGCTACATATGCCACGAGAAGCTTTCCCAATTCAAGAGCCTTTCCCTTAGCTTTTGAATCATCTTCGACCACCTTGTCTGAAACCAATCAACAATCATCTAATTCACAGCAATCAATCATGTCAAACATCAATCCAAGTAACCAAGCATTCAAATATAAGCAAAATGGACAATTATAACAATAATGGCAATTTCGTAATTAAGGAGTTGAAAGTCTAACAAGCATGAAAACATGAGAATTATCTCTACAACTTGATGAATTAACTTGCATAGGTTAATCATATACAAAAATGGTTGTCAAATCATCATGAACAATGGATCTACATGGATCTACACTTAGGTTTACAAAAATGCATAGAAATCACTATTTTAACTCCAAATCAAGCCAACAATCCGATATACTCCTTTGGATCCGTGTGAGAGATAATCACCACTCACCAAATCACCTAAACAACCCCAAATCAACATGCTTCAGATCTGGACAGCAAAGGATAAATCTTGATCTATCACGAATCCGCTTCAAACGAAGAAATCTCTCTTGAAAAGATGAAGATCTTCAATCTAAGTTCTTGAATCTTCAATCTTGATCCTCGATTTGAATGAAAGGAAGCACTAGATTAGAGTGGATAAAAGAAGTGAAGAAGTGTAGAAGTCGAGCTCTCAAAATGGCAGCACTTCGTCGCTTCAAAATCCGGATCCCAAAAAGTGAGAACAACCCTCCTATTTATAGCTGAAAATCCACTAAGTCGTAACTCGGCTATCTCCTAAGTCGTCTCCGACTTACGACCTAAGGCCCCTCCGACTTACGACCTATCTCTCCTTCGACTTAACACGTGCGCGCGCCTATTCGACCTAACAGAATCACCTGCCTACGACTTATAGCTTAGCAGCGCTCGCGACCTAACAAAGACACGACATAACAGCTATCTCCTAAGTCGGTCACGACTTATAGCATGCGCGCCTACGACTCAACAAAACCCAAATCCCTACGACTTAAGACTTAACTCCCTTAAGTCGTCTACGACTTAAGCTCATGCGCACCTAGCGACTTACCACTAGTCACGACTTATGACTTGGCAGAAGATACGACTTAACAGATCTATGCTTCTATGACTTAACAAACAACTGGGTTACGACTCAACCCCTAAGTCGTCTACGACTTAACACATAGGCTACGACTTAACCGGGGTAAATTCTTAAGTCATCTACGACTTAAAACAGATCAACTCTTAAGTCGCTCGCGACTTAACAACTACTAAGTCGCTCACAACTACTTAGGTCGTTGCCGACCTAACTACACTAACTCGCTAACCTTCTTAAGTCGCTGCCTATCCTTAAGTCCTTAAGTCGCTCAACCCTATAGGTCGCTAACTCCTATAGGTCGCTAACTTCTATAGGTCGTCCCAACCGACCTAACAACCTAATCACTAAGTTGCTAACTCTTCCAGCCGACCTAACACTTAACCAAAACTTAGGTTGCATAATTCTATAGGTCGCTCTAACTAACCCACGACCTAAACCGCCATACGACTTAAGACAATACGACCTATTTCTCAACTCGGTCAAAACCTTAAGTCGGCAACTCGACCCAGACTTTTATCTCTTAACTCGTCCAAACCAACTTAGGACTTAGAAAAATTCTGAACGACTTATCAACAATGCAACCAATTGTTAATTATTTTACGATGTTTCGATCCGTAAAATACGGGTCGTTACATTCTCTCCCCCTTAGGAATTTCGCCCCCGAAATTCCAAGCAAACAAAGCAATCAAAGACTATTCTGTACGCCTATCATCCATAGCAATCAACAAACCATGCATCCAATTCTAGCTTAGCGTACATAATTCTAAAACTTAGAACAAGTTACAATATTGTGAGATGACACGACACCTTAGGGTCATACCTTGAAGAGTTCAGGATGAGCTGCCCTCATCCTCTCTTCCACCTCCCACGTACAGTCGTTATCATCATCACTCCATTGTACCTTGAGCAACTTAACTACCTTCCTCCTAAGCTGTTTCGTGTCGGTTTCAACAACACGAAGCGGCTTACGAGGTCTTCTATCGACTGGATCAACTTCGAAGTCTTCACAGCTATCAGCAGAAACCACTGTATTCGAGTCGTGCACATACTTCCGTAGATATGATACATGAAAAACATTGTGCACACTCGACATCTTCTCTGGTAACTCCAATCTATAAGCGAGCTTTCCTATTCGCTCGATGATCGGGAATGGTCCAACAAATCTCGGAGTCAATTTTCCTTTCTTCCCGAATCGAATAACATTCTTCAGTGGAGAAATCTTCACAAAAACCATATCACCAACGTCGAATTCCAAATCCTTTCGACGCCTATCGGCATAACTTTTCTGACGGTCTTGGGCTGCCTTCATTCGTTGCCGAATGATCTCTATACAATCTGAAGTCTGTCGAATCATCTCTGGCCCAAGCATCAGCTTTTCTCCAGTTTCCAACCAACATGTTGGAGAGTTACACGGTCTTCCATACAATGCCTCATACGGTGCCATACCAATGCTTGACTGGTAACTGTTGTTGTACGCAAACTCCACCAAATGAAGGTGATCTTCCCATGATCCTCCGAAATCCAAAACACAAGCTCTGAGGAGATCTTCCAAAACTCGGTTGACTCTCTCGGTCTGACCATCTGTTTGAGGGTGATAAGCTGTACTCAAACACAACTCGGTTCCCAAAACTTCCTGGAAGCTCTTCCAAAATCCACTAGTGAACAATGGATCTCGATCGCTCACTATACTCTTCGGAATACCATGGAATCGAACTATCCACTTAACATACAATTCAGCCAACTTTGATGCAGTCCTAGTCGATCGAACAGGAATGAATCTCGCACTCTTGGTTAGACGATCCACAATGACCCAAATCCCTTCATTTCCCATTCTGGTTCTAGGCAATCCATCGATAAAATCCATCGACACTTGTTCCCACTTCCATGTAGGAACTTCTAATGGCTGAAGCAATCCACTTGGCTTCTTCTGTTCGGCTTTTACCAACTGGCAGTTCATACACTTGGAAATAAAATTTCCAACATCCTTCTTCATACCTTCCCAGTAGTAGGTTCTCTTCATATCCCGATACATCTTATTTCCACCTGGATGAATTGTCAGCTTCGAGTGATGACTTTCCTTCAGAACTTCACTCCTCAATTCATCTATATCGGGAACAACTAGTCGTCCTTGCTTCCGAAGCCAACCCTCTCGATCGACCTCGAATCCTTTATCCTTTTCTGGATCCAATCCAGATTCCAATTCACGGATAATCTTGACAAGCTTATCGTCTCGCTTTTGGCTCTCGCCAATCCTTTCCACAAGAGTCGGTCTTATCGATAAGTTTGCCAACATCTTAGGTTCCAATTTGCATCTAGGTCTGAAGTCAAATCCAGCTAAATACTCGAGATTCTTCCATTCTGAAAACATGGCTCCCAATCCTGCGTGTCTTCGACTTAACGCATCTGCCACTGCGTTACCTTTTCCCGGAGTATAAGCTATACCAAAATCATATGATGCCAAAAACTCTAGCCAACGTTGCTGCCGAAGATTCAAATCCTTTTGGGAGAAAAGATACTTCAACGACTTATGATCTGTAAACAACTCGAATCGAACTCCCAATAGATAATGTCTCCACATCTTCAGAGCAAATACAATCGCCGCTAACTCCAAATCATGAGTCGGGTAATTCCTTTCGTGCGGCTTCAGTTGTCGACTGGCATACGCAACAACTTTATCCCTCTGCATCAGCACTGCTCCAAGTCCAGTTCCACATGCATCGGTGTAAACCACCATCTCATCATTCCCACTTGGAATAGTCAAAACAGGAGCACTCGTCAAACGCTCTTTCAGGATTCCAAAAGCTTGCTCACACTTATCATCCCATCTGAACACTAGGTTCTTCTTCGTCAATCCTGTTAACGGTGCAGCTATCTTGGAGAAGTCTTTGATAAACCGTCGATAATATCCTGCTAATCCAAGAAAACTTCTCACATCAGATGCATTCTTAGGTCTAACCCAATCCTGGATTGCTGCCACCTTAGCAGGATCAACTGCTATTCCACTTCCAGAAATCACATGGCCTAAGAACCTCACTTCACTCTTCCAGAAGTGACACTTCGAAAACTTAGCCTTCAGCTGATGTTTCCGCAAGATTTCCAAAACAATACGCAAGTGCGTCTTGTGCTCCTCTTCCGTTCTGGAATAAATCAGAATATCATCCACGAACACAAGTACGAACTTGTTCAACTGATCCCTGAACACTCTATTCATAAGATCCACAAAATATGCTGGCGCGTTAGTCAATCCAAACGGCATTACCAGCCACTCAAAGAAACCGGATGGTGTCCTAAAAGCAGTATTCGGCACACTATCCTTAGCCACTCTCAACTGGTGAAATCCCGTTGCCAAATCCATCTGAGAAAACACCTTAGCTTCGTGAAGCTGATCAAACAAGTCATCTATTCTCGGCAATGGATACTTGTTCTTCTTAGTCACCTTATTCAGCTCACGATAATCGACGCACAATCTCAACGACCCATCTGCCTTGGTTGCGAACACAACTGGTGCACCTCACTCGGACACACTACGCCGAATGAATCCTTTCTGCAAAAGATCATCAACTTGCACCCTCAACTCTTGCTGTTCCTTAGGCGCCATCCGCCTAAGAGGCATCACAATAGGTCTGGCTCCTTCAACTAGATCTATTCGAAACTCGATCTCTCTATGCGGCGGCAACCCTTTGACTTCGTCAAAGACATCCTCGAACCCATTCGCGATTGGCACTAATGACAGTCCATCCCGTGGAACAACTAGCGAATACATGAAGCTCATGAAGACGCCTTCTTCATGCTTACACCGTATCACAACCTTTCGCCCCTCCACATTCTCGACTGTCACCTCCAACCTCTCACAATCAACCTTTGCCGCATACTTCCTAAGCCAGTCTATACCCAAAATAATTCCGAACCCCGCAAAGTTCAGAACAAAACAATCACAAGCAAAAGAGCAACCATGACTCGATACAACTGGACCACGGCATAACATACACAAACAAGACGAACCCCCAACTGGATTAGTCACAACCAATGGCCTATCAACAATATCCGGTTCCAAACCTAACCGGCCTACGAGTTCACTACAAACAAACGAATGCGACGCTCCAGTATCAAACAGAACTCTAACTGGAACACCACATAGGAAAAGAGTACCTTGAACCACCACACTCTTTCCCTTCTCTTCAGCGGTAGGAGCTTTTGAAGACGAAGGAACAACTCCCAAAGCATAAGCTTGCACAATCTGCTTGTCCTTCCTCGGTTCTGGACAATTCTTCCTGATGTGCCCTGGCTTGTCACAGTTGTGACACTTCATCGGTGCCTTCGGATTCTTACAATCCTTAAATAAATGGCCCTTCTGCTGACAGTTGTAGCAAATCACCTCGCCTTTCGGCTTCTTTTGGCCATCCTTACCCTTCTGCTGCTGCTGCTTCCTCTTCTTGTTTCCACCCTGCTGGGGTTTAGACTCTTCCCTGGTCACAGCAACAACAGATCCTTCCTTAGGAAACAGACTCTCATGCCTGAGAGCTTTCTCCACAAGCTTCTCAAATGAATCATCCAAATGATCCACCAGCTGCCTCCCAAGATAACTGTCCAAGCCTGTCACAAACTTCTCATTCTTCTGATAAGCAGATTCGATATATGACCGGGCATACTTGGACAAAGCTTCAAACTCAGAAACATACTCAAGAACTGGTCTTCCACCTTGCTTGAGCTCCACGAACTTCTTGAACAGAACAGACTTCTGAGCTGTAGAAATGAACTTAGCTTCAAATCTGACTTGGAATTGCTCCAAAGTAATCTCTTCCTCCGGAGTATTGATGGTAATAGAATTCCACCAATCAGAGGCTCTGCCTTGAAGCTGCCTTGATGCCAACTTCCTCTTAGTCGCATCCTCAATTCCTAAATCACCAAAGATCCTTCTACAAGCATCTATCCACCTCTGGACCTCAATAGTTGATTCTGTTCCCAAGAAAACCTTTCCTCCAAGAGCAGTATAATCCTTGCACAACTTAGCAAAATCCACTGGTTTCGGAGTTTGGACTTGAACTCCAACATCTACTGCTGCCCTCGGAACTGGTATCCTTCTCATGATCGAAGTCATCATAGCTTCGAACATGGCTGCATAATCAGCAGTCCCCTCAGTAGCACGGCCTTCCCTAGCAGCTGGTCTCCCTCTTCGACTCATTCTCAATATCTATAAAAAGGAATGATCAGAACATCTAGAGAAACAACTGCATAAAGGACTCAAACTCTACTAAGATACTATATTATATATAGTAATCATCCATCAAAATACAATTACGTCTCTCATACGTAGTTACTTCAGCGAGCGTTGGGTAAAATCGATTAACCAATGCTCTGATACCAAATGTGACGACCGCCCATGACCCCTGCACCGAATCTAGAGATAGTGCGCTGTAAAGTGTGCCAGGCGACCATGGACGATTGTCAGGGTAAATCAAAATAACAGGATCTATCGTATTACTCACAGCGCATGGACAAAATACAATAGAACATATATATAATGAAGCTTTACAGAATAAAATGCCATCATATAAAACCTCATAATAGTTGAATACAAGCATCCAAATAGCCAATACATCAAGCCTCACTACATAACACTCAGAGAATACAAAACAGCGGAACATCCAGTACATATAATAAGAAGATAATATGCAACCCTCCAGCTCGTCTTCGATATCAGCATCGTGAGAAGAGAACAACACCTGTCACCTGCTACCTAGTCTGCCCGTCCCAAAGATGGACGAACAGCCCAAGGCAATAAGAATTAAAACATAAAGCCTTGAGTCAGACAACAGTCTTAGTGAGCAGTAAACTAATTAACAACATACCAAAAGAGTACAAAGGAAAAAGGAATAGGAATACAACCCTCCCAATCCAACATCTTTCTATAGCGATAGCCTCCAGACACACACTAAATAGAAGCAAACATAGCAGAGCATACAATTTAAAGTAGATTAATAATCATTCGATTCAAGGGCGATGTTTTCCAAGTACCAAGGCCTAAATCAGATAAGCACCCAGAAAATACCGCTCTTGAGTCCGAATGACGATACAACCAAACATCCATGACTCTGGCTATCACTGTTATCGTTGCCTTGATATCACCGTTAATTGAATGACCGGCACATTCTTTCAGCCGTCCGTCAAGGGCTAATGGAAACCCCGGTTCTAGACATAACTCCCGCACGTCATCATGACCCGTGCCTAGGACTATCTAATCTTCCCAGAGTACTTGACTATCAAACATTAGCCTTCAGGGACTATCTAATCTGCCCAACGTACTCTTGCTTTGAGCATGCTAGAACCTTCAACAACGATGAGATCTCAGCCTCCTAGTCATCCTCCTCGACGACTATTTTCATACTAACTCAAGCGCCTCTCGAGCAACCATTACCCTTAACTCGAATCATATCACCGAGTTACCAACGTGCTTGGAATGATCCCGTCTGGATTAGACCAAGTCTTCATCACATGATGCCTCGCTTCATTACATCCTCGCAAAGCCTCATCTCAACAACACATCATCAAATCTATGCATAAGAGCTTCATCATCCCGCTACATATGCCACGAGCAGCTTTCCCAATTCAAGAGCCTTTCCCTTAGCTTTTGAATCATCTTCGACCACCTTGTCTAAAACCAATCAACAATCATCTAATTCACAGCAATCAATCATGTCAAACATCAATCCAAGTAACCAAGCATTCAAATATAAGCAAAATGGACAATTATAACAATAATGTCAATTTCGTAATTAAGGAGTTGAAAGTCTAACAAGCATGAAAACATGAGAATTATCTCTACAACTTGATGAATGAACTTGCATAGGTTAATCATATACAAAAATGGTTGTCAAATCATCATGAACAATGGATCTACATGGATCTACACTTAGGTTTACAAAAATGCATAGAAATCACTATTTTAACTCCAAATCAAGCCAACAATCCGATATACTCCTTTGGATCCGTGTGAGAGATAATCACCACTCACCAAATCACCTAAACAACCCCAAATCAACACACTTCAGATCTGGACAGCGAAGGATAAATCTTGATCTATCACGAATCCGCTTCAAACGAAGAAATCTCTCTTGAAAAGATGAAGATCTTCAATCTAAGTTCTTGAATCTTCAATCTTGATCCTCGATTTGGATGAAAGGAAGCACTAGATTAGAGTGGAGAAAAGAAGTGAAGAAGTGTAGAAGTCGAGCTCTCAAAATGGCAGCACTTCGTTGCTTCAAAATCCGGATCCCAAAAAGTGAGAACAACCCTCCTATTTATAGCTGAAAATCCACTAAGTCGTAACTCGGCTATCTCCTAAGTCGTCTCCGACTTACGACCTAAGGCCCCTCCGACTTACGACCTATCTCTCCTTCGACTTAACACGTGCGCGCGCCTATTCGACCTAACAGAATCACCTGCCTACGACTTATAGCTTAGCAGCGCTCGCGGCCTAACAAAGACACGACATAACAGCTATCTCCTAAGTCGGTCACGACTTATAGCATGCACGCCTACGACTCAACAAAACCCAAATCCCCTACGACTTAAGACTTAACTCCCTTAAGTCGTCTACAACTTAAGCTCATGCGCACCTAGCGACTTACCACTAGTCACGACTTATGACTTGGCAGAAGATACGACTTAACAGATCTATGCTTCTACGACTTAACAAACAACTGGGTTACGACTCAACCCCTAAGTCGTCTACGACTTAACACATAGGCTACGACTTAACCGGGGTAAATTCTTAAGTCGTCTACGACTTAAAACAGATCAACTCTTAAGTCGCTCGCGACTTAACAACTACTAAGTCGCTCACAACTACTTAGGTCGTTGCCGACCTAACTACACTAACTCGCTAACCTTCTTAAGTCGCTGCCTATCCTTAAGTCCTTAAGTCGCTCAACCCTATAGGTCGCTAACTCCTATAGGTCGCTAACTTCTATAGGTCGTCCCAACCGACCTAACAACCTAATCACTAAGTCGCTAACTCTTCCAGCCGACCTAACACTTAACCAAAACTTAGGTCGCATAATTCTACAGGTCGCTCTAACTAACCCACGACCTAAACCGCCATACGACTTAAGACAATACGACCTATTTCTCAACTCGGTCAAAACCTTAAGTCGGCAACTCGACCCAGACTTTTATCTCTTAACTCGTCCAAACCAACTTAGGACTTAGAAAAATTCTGAACGACTTATCAACAATGCAACCAATTGTTAATTATTTTACGATGTTTCGATCCGTAAAATACGGGTCGTTACATTCTCTCCCCCTTAGGAATTTCGCCCCCGAAATTCCAAGCAAACAAAGCAATCAAAGACTATTCTGTACGCCTATCATCCATAGCAATCAACAAACCATGCATCCAATTCTAGCTTAGCGTACAGAATTCTAAAACTTAGAACAAGTTACAATATTGTGAGATGACACGACACCTTAGGGTCATACCTTGAAGAGTTCAGGATGAGCTGCCCTCATCCTCTCTTCCACCTCCCACGTACAGTCGTTATCATCATCACTCCATTGTACCTTGAGCAACTTAACTACCTTCCTCCTAAGCTGTTTCGTGTTGGTTTCAACAACACGAAGCGGCTTACGAGGTCTTCTATCGACTGGATCAACTTCGAAGTCTTCACAGCTATCAGCAGAAACCACTGTATTCGAGTCGTGCACATACTTCCGTAGATATGATACATGAAAAACATTGTGCACACTCGACATCTTCTCTGGTAACTCCAATCTATAAGCGAGCTTTCCTATTCGCTCGATGATCGGGAATGGTCCAACAAATCTCGTAGTCAATTTTCCTTTCTTCCCGAATCGAATAACATTCTTCAGTGGAGAAATCTTCACAAAAATTATATCACCAACGTCGAATTCCAAATCCTTTCGACGCCTATCGGCATAACTTTTCTAACGGTCTTGGGCTGCCTTCATTCGTTGCCGAATGATCTCTATACAATCTGAAGTCTGTTGAATCATCTCTGGCCCAAGCATCAGCTTTTCTCCAGTTTCCAACCAACATGTTGGAGAGTTACACGGTCTTCCATACAATGCCTCATACTGTGCCATACCAATGCTTGACTGGTAACTGTTGTTGTACGCAAACTCCACCAAATGAAGGTGATCTTCCAATGATCCTCCGAAATCCAAAACACAAGCTCTGAGGAGATCTTCCAAAACTCGGTTTTCCATAAAAGTCTTTGGCTTCAGAATAGAATTTCCCAAACCTATTCACAAACGTCTATGGATTTTCCATAGATGCCTGTGGCTGGCATTTTAAGATTATAAATTTTTTAATGCCAATTCTAAATGTTTTTTAATGCCGATTTTTTGTATGCATATATATTCAAGGAGATCTTACAATATTTATCTAAGACTATTAATACACTAGTATAACCTTACTAATCGTAGCATGGTCTATAAATCTCTATTTGTCTTCGAGTCCTGATACCTTTGAGAATGACGATCTCTTGTAGTATATACCTGTAATCTTGATAAGATATATAATATATGTGATTGTATAGTTGTTGTCATTAAAACCATAGATGGAGGTTCTAACAAAGTATGCTTCATCCATTCGCTTCTTGAACCAATGGAACTGCGTTCATGCAAGCAACCCGCCGAGTCAACGGGGTCAAATTGACCTGAAAACCATTCATTCGTTGCTTGGACCGATGGAACCGTGTCCAAGTATGCTTAATCCATTCGCTTCTTAAACCAATGGAACCGCATTCATGCAAGCAACCTGCTAAGCCGATGGGGTCAGATCGACTCGAAACCATTCACTTGCTACTTGGACCAGTGGATCCGCATCCGAGTACGCTTCATCCACCCGCTTCTTAAACTAATAGAACTGCTTTCTTGAAAGCAACCCGATGAGTCGACAGAAGCAAATCAACTCAAATCATAGTATGGAAGGGGAAAATCGATCCACACCTTCTAAGAACCGACGTTGCCCTGGTAGCGTTAGGACGGCCCAAACTCTCGTGCGCATCCATAAGCCACACTTCGCTGCTCGAACGGATGGAACTGCATTCGACTACACCCCACTCTTTTTCTACTTGAATCGATGGAACTGCGTTCAAGTGCGCTCCATTCCCTTGCTTCATGGACCAATAGAACCGCTTCTAAGTATGCATCCATTTTTTTTCCAGTTGAACCGATAGAACTGCATTCAAGTGCACTCCATTTCCTTACTTCTTAGACCAATGGAACCACATTTAAGTAAGCGTCCATTCTTTTGCCATTGAACTGATGGAACTGCATTCAAGTATGCTCTATTTCCTTGCTTCTTGGATCGACGGAACCACATCCAAGTAAGCATCCATTCTTTCGCCACTTGAACTGATGGAACTGTGTTCAAGTGCGCTCCATTCCTTTGCTTCTTGGACCAATGTAACCGTGTCCAAAGTAAGAACATGTTCCTTCACTGCTTCAACCAATGGAGCCGCGTTCAAGTACACCCCAAATCATCGATATTACCCCTGTAACATCAATAGTTTGTCGAAATCTCCTAAGTATCGATGTTGTTCCGGCAACATCGGGAAATTTATCAGTTGCAGGATTGACAAAAATCAATATCCACCTCTCAAAACTCAACATCGCCTAGATATTGGCAATGTGGAAAGAAAATTCAAGGGATTGAGCTGTCCGCAGGTCTCTAGATAAAGAAACTAACACGTGGATAGAACCTCAATATCGAGCTTAGAAGGAATCAATCACAATCAAAATAGGATACTCAGAATCGAACATCAGAACCACAGGTTCCTAGAGATAGGGCCCTACTGTGTAACCCAAAATGGGGGCAACCGAACAGGTGGCCCAGAATAACAGATCTTCAAATAAGTGTTCCAAGGACATTGGGGGGAAATTGAGTGAATTTCCTAGGATACTTGATTCTTTATCAAGAGCTTCAATCCAGTTCAATTTAGTGTCGAAGTAAGCAGCCTTGTGGAGTAGGGGGCACATACACTAACACTTGCTCAGGATGAGCATTCTCGAGCTCGACCAGAAAATAGCCGTGGATTTGGCTAAATCAAGGTACACCACAGTGTTGTTACGCCATGCGGAGTATTTTGGCAATCACAATAGAGCTAAGAAATATAGTACATCAAACAACTGCGGAATTGGAAGGGAAATTGATCCAGCCTCTTAGGCACCAATGTTGCCCCCAACAACATAAAGAAATCTAGTCTGTCATATCAACTAGAGAATCGAACTCCTCGAAATTCGGCATCCCCCAGAAATAAGCAATAACAGGAAGAACTTATCATCGCCCATAGATAAGCGATGATGGAAGGCATTCCCGGAATCAAATCTGCAATGCACCAATTTCCATAGATGGAAGCAGGTGCTTGATTGAGTTTTCAAACCCAAACTTGCAAGAATCCAGCGTGGCCTGAATACCGCCAACGTTTGGATGAAATAACTTGTCTTTCAGGAATTTGACACTGCCTAGAGACTAGCGATGCCGAGAAGGATAACCCCCGACCGTTAAAAATTTATCACGACCTGGATTTTAGCCGCGCTTTGAATAATCGGCCATGCGGAGATCAATCAGGTACCTCGACTCCTGCACATGGAAAACCTGATGTCCGAAGACAGACAACGGAAAGGAGAGAACACTCAATATCAAGTAGCTAAACCATCGATTCTCGAAGATTGGAACCAAAGAATAAGGCAGATATCCACAACAACGTCAATGGCCCAGCAAAATACATATGGCATGGAACAAATAAGGTTAACTGTCACAGATTCAGGACAAGTACTATCACACTCTACCGATCCATGATTAGGATAGGAAGAGCACGGTCATACTGGGGGCAATGTAATGACTCGTGCCACAGTATCTAATTTTCCATAAGTGGTCGTAGTTTAGCACTTGGGAATAATGGGTTCCGCAAGTGGAAGTCAGATGTAACAAAGATCGGTCAAAGGAAATTCAACTCTATACAAAAAATAATAACCATGGAATTGGTTATGCAATAGCTTTGTACCGCTAAAGGGAGCATTTAATTGTTATAAACAAAGCTAAGTAACGGAAACACCGAAACACTCGAAGATTTCCTAAGTACCGGTGTCGCCCTTGCAATGCTGAGAAACATTCTATTTCCTAAGTATCGATGCTGCCCCAGCAATGCCGCAAAACTTTCCATTTTCTAAGTATCAGTATTGCCCCAACAACGTCGAGAAAATTTTAAATTGTAGGGTTGATGAGAAACACTCACAGAAGTAAACCATCGATGCACTAGCTTCCAAAGAAAGAAGTTGGTGCTCAATTGAGTTTCTACCCTTGTCTTCAAAAAACTACTGTTATCCAAAGATAGGCGACAATAGGAAGTCATAACCATTCAATGACCAATCGAATGGTTCGGGTCTTCATTACAGGAATCAGCCGCTGCTCGGAGATAAGGCAGTGCTAAAGGGAAATCCTAAGGATCGAGCAGCTCATGTGCTAGTTTCCAGAGATAGAAGCTGGTTGATAACCGAACTTCCAGTATTCAACGTAGAAAGAATTTTGATGCAGCCCAGAGATAGGCGGCTTTGAGAGAAGGTTGCTTGGAACCAAGCAGCTAAGTTGCTAGTTCTTGGAAATAGGACTTGCCATATGAATAGGACTTCCATGATAACGTTAGCAGTCAAGCAAGACATGTATGGCTAGGAAAAGCGAGGAAAATCATGGAAAATAGAAAATTAATTCATCGGACTTCCTCAACACCAAAGTAGGATTGAGAGCTAGACGGGGGGCAATAGAATCATTTGCCCCACACCTTTCCATCTCTCACAAGTGCCCGAATACAGGTATTCGAAAGAGATAGTCAATCTCCCGTGAACAAGGACATGCACACAAATACTTGGTCGAAGGGAACCTTACCAAGTCCAAACACGAATAACCACAGAGTTGGTTAGATAACAGTTCTATTTTTAAAACAGAGCATTTTGGCGATAAATTGCACCAAAGGCAATAAGGGTCTTAGCGTTTAGGAATTTTTCATTGCCCGAAGATTCACAACATCAAGGATAAATCCACAGAGTTAAGTCATTCGTGTGAAAGTTTCCGGAGATAGAAACTGATGCATGACCAAAATTTCAACACTGGACTTGGAATAATTTACTATGACAAAAGTTGGCATTGATGTATCTTTCCAATACATACATCCAGATGACATTGGCCGATGATGTCAACTCAAAAGAATTCGATCGCAGTTAAGGAATTAACAACAACAAAAAATCAAATCTTGGAATCAAATAGCAAAGTCACTAGTTTTTGGAGATAGGAACTACCGTGTGAATCAGGCTGGGGGTAGTCAAATGTATTGCTTAGGAAACCTACTCCTCGGAAAATGTATGTACTTGGTGTTCAGAGTGATCAGCCCTATGGACTGGGGCATATGCACCTACACTTGGTTGAAATGAACTCGACCGAGCCTAAACAGGATTGACCACAGAATTGACTAGGCCAAGCTATATTACAGTTTTGAATGGAGCTAAGTAATAGAATATGTCAAAATGACTGCATGAGTACTATTTACACGCACAAAGTTGCGAGACAACGGAGGCCGCTCCTGCATAAACACAATTAAAAAAGGAAGACCGATAGGTCGACAAGCTTCGACGAATCCCTACTTGCCCCTTCCTCTTCGTCCAAGACTCATTAGGCTATGAACTCATCTAGAGGAGGTGATGAATTTAGTGACAGCTCTATAAGAGCAACTATGCCTTGTAATTCAGCCTTAATCAATCATCCCGATATTACAAGAATAAAAGTTGAAGCTTAAGTTGCGAAGGATCCAGGTTTCGGAGGAGTGGAAGTTCCTTCTCCAGACTAAAGACAGGATGATCGAAAAGTCATTTTAAATAATAAAACTTGACAGTCAACACTGTAAGGTATGTTTTACTTTGAATAATATCCCTATATGACCAGTGCCCAGAATCCAAGGGAGGTTGACATATGTTGACCAATCGGTTTCTGAGCATTAACCGGGGCAAGTGCAGTGTGTTATCTATGCAAAGTGAGTCCAGCATCTCAAGCATCACAAATAGACCATCTTGTGTAGATAGCTTTCTCATGCTAGAAAAATAAGCCACGTCATACTTTAAGATTATCTTTCTTGAGATTTACCCGTTATCGATGAGAAATCAATAACGGAGCCGCTGTCCATAGCGACACGGGAAGCTTTTCTTTTCAGGATCACTGAAAGTACAGAAATGGGGAAAGTGATACGATGGGGTCATGCACTATGTCTAACTTTGGAATAAATCATCGCACTAGAATTCAAACGGCGATAGGAACTTAGCCAAGTCCTCGAAATAAGACAATTGAAGACGGAGAGCAAGACTTGACTCTAGAACAAAGTACATTCATCCAAGGAAAAACTTAGCTTCACAACCGATCGAGTACAATTCAAAATTCAACCATCTCCCTTCAAAATTGCCACCATCCTGGAATCATGGCAAGGAGTTTCTATACCAAACTAAAGCACTACGTAATTGCCAGGGTGTAGATAGCATTGCCAATGTAGATAATTGGAATTCTAATTAAAACTAGAACAAATGGTTAATGGACAATCAACTAGGTAAAAGCAATGTCTCGAGATGACATCCAAGCGATCAACTAAAATTCACATGATAGTAATCTGAAACTTGTCTTGCTCCGGAGCATACTTTGTTTTTAACAAAAACGTACTCTAGAGGGTAAATGTTAATTGAGGTTTTAACCAAGCAGAAGTCAATAGAAGTTAGAACGTCGGTACAAAGACGAAACGACTAGAAACTTGGCAAAGATACTCAGAAGGACTAGAGAATTAAGCTCAAGGAATTTGATTGAAAAATTGGCTAAGTCTATAATTCACCCCCAAATTAAGGCCTTAGATCAACCCCCCTTCAAATTAAGGCCTTAAATCTACCCTAAATTAAGGTCTTAGGTTAAACCGACTTGAAACTTGACAGGTACACTTAGAATAACACAAGGAAGGACTTAGAAAAGGTTTTGAGTGGTTTAGCCCCACCAATTAGATTCACCCTCGAATTAAGGACCTTAACTCCTTTCGAGTTAAGGAGAACTTCGAGACGGAACCAGAATGACTTGAAATTTGGCAAGAGCACCAAGAAAAGGCAGACTTAGGAAAGTTTCACGACGATTGGGCCAAGCACCTAAATTCATCCCACCATGATTGGGCTAAGCACCTAAATTCATCCCCGAATTAAGGGCCTTAATTCGGTACCGATTCTAAATGCCTATCCTTAGCATATCCATACTCTTAGCAAGTGATCCCCTAGTCCACCTATGCATATTCGTGAAGTTTCATATATTTTCAGAGAGCCTATCATCAAAAATGAAGACGTCACGGTCCAAACTGTAGGATAGTCAAAGTCAAGAAAGAAGGAGGTTCAATACTCATCAACAATCTACCAAATTACATAGAGGACAACTAGACGAAGCATGAAACTTGACACAAAAGGATTTAGTCATCCTAAGGCTAAGGATTAGATTAGGTACCGAATTTAATGGCTTAATTCGGCCCCAAATCTAGGCCTTAGCTCATGTTGTCATGACACTTCTTATGCTATCTTAGGCTAGTCCCTGGACTTCTCTGGTAGCGGCTTCTGATATATGAATTCTACCACTATAAACACAGAACATAGAGCAACCAAGAGAGGATCTGGTTTATGTCATTATTACGCAGAAGCCCTGTCATTTCTTCAACTCTCTCTCTCTACTCCATGGCCACCAAGGCAGTTCCTTTAGGAAATTCTAGGTTTTAGAATCTGCCTAACACTTATACTTGTGACTAAGTCCCTTTCAATCACTTTGTAATCATACTCTATCAAGATCAAATCAATAATAAAAAGTTATAAAGTGGACATGGGCTTAGTAAACAATCGAACCACTCTAAAAATCCCCGTCTCTCATTTATTTTTCTCTTATTTTCTATTATATTATCTCTGTACTAACAGGGCTGGTGCTTTCACATCACACTCTAGGGTGTTGATCCAAGCTTTGGGTTAACAAAGCATTGTAAATGTTATCACAAAACATACAATTTATGGATTTTCTATTAAGTATACTTTTAATTAAATTATTTAATCAATATAATATATTATATCAAGTATATATTAAAACGAAAACATCTTTTATTTCGAACAAGATTGGTTATCGAGTTAGATATATATAACAAATTATATAATTGCCCCTAGGGCCCCCTAACTCTATCAATTTACACATTTGAGTCGCACAACTATAATAATGAATACTTCAAAAATGCAAGTGATTTAATTAATTTATAATTCTTGGAAATTAATTTATAAATTAATATTTATGAAATATTAATTACTAAATTTCATTCGTATTTAATGAAATGCATATATAAAAGTTATATACACACATATTGATATATAATATTGATAGAATGTTTAAACTGGATTTAAATAGATAAATTGCAAAGTGGTTATGAGAAACCTTGTAGGCCCATATTGCCTCTTTTATGGCTGGCCATGTATAATGATGAAGGAAGAGGATTTGATAATATTTAATGAGGAATTAAAATGGGAAGATTTTAAAGGATGGAATTGAAAGATTTCAATGTTTACTTTAAAAACAAAATCTTCTTCCATTCGTTCATTGATTTATATAGATAATTCATTTTTCTTCTACACTCCTCTCCCTCTCCTATCGCTACCGAAAATTTCATGCACTCACAAAAAAAATTATTAAAAACAAACTAATATAAAATCAATTCATTCAAGGTGGTGGTTGCCTCTAGATCCTCGCAAAATCTAGAAGTTGATTCAATTAAATTGGGGTTTTATTCTTCATTTAAGGTTTGGCCTCCCCCTTAGGAGACAACAAAGGCAAAATTAGAACAAATGGGTTCGTTGCGGTGTAAATCCCAACACTTACATATGGTCACATTAACCATGTACACTTCATATTTGTATCCTTTGCACTATATACATATATAAGTGTATTTAATACACTTATAAAATTATTAACAAAATTAAATAAATAAAATAAAATAAAGATTTCATTTAAAATATTTCAGATTGGACCTAAGTTCTACTTTAGATTTTATAGGCCCAATAGATCCAGAATTAGAATTTTTCTTGAAATCTACCCGTTTCACCCGCTTTTGACTGAACCGACTCCTTCAATTTGGAACTCATTTCCAATACACTCACCTATTCAAATCAAATCAAAATCCTTTTATTTCTTTTGTATGTGATGTTTTCAACTTCCGTTTTATATTCTATGAACTTATCATAGATACACTACTCGCATATTAAATACACAAATTCATTTCTATGATAATTCGTCTGTGAATTTTGTGAAGTAAGTGGATCTGTTTTGATCTCATTAGACTTTGAACTACATACATCTATATGTATTAATTCGAAGGGTTCATTAACAATTTTTTTGCTCCTACTGAATGGGTGCTTCTCATCTAATTTTTTAAGATATAATTCATCAGTACCATATGGTCCACAATCATATGATTATTGAATTATCCCTCAAAGATATTGCATACTTCATAATTCCAAAATAATTGAAAAAATTTCAGATAATTCTGTTTTTTTAATGCATCACTTTTGTTATAAATACCATTATTATATATTTATTTTATAATGAGTATTCATAATATACGTATCAAAATAAATTTATCTCTTTCTAGCCAATACTAAAAACATGTATTATTTCACAAATAATATTTGGTATATTTACGAAAACATTTTTTCTTAACTTGAAGCGTCCGATAAGAAGTATTATATGGTATGCCCACACTACTTCTATCATTATTGTAGCAGCGTACGAAATACGAAGCTGCATTCAACCATTTATTATGAGATTTTATTTTATACACGGTAACTAGTTTACGATTGAGATTTTTAGATCAAATATCATAAACTCAAAGGAATAACTTTCATAGAAAATAATTTTCTATATGAAACCATATTTGGAATCGAAATCACATTTCTTATTCTATAACTATATGTCTTTCTTACACCCAAAGGCGACACTTAATACATCCTCGGTATTCGTGTGTCGATCATTTAAGTGTCCGAAAGACAGGTCATTTGGGGCGAAGAAAGAAAAAGACAGAACATAATCTCATATCGTGACGAGAAATATATAATATACACAGGATCTTTAAAAAAAGAAATCAGCTTTATTATACACAATATCAGAGTACACAAACATATAATCAGCCTGGACAATTATAACAGTTTGTCCTTATAATTGCTGATAAATACAAACAGAAATCAAAACAATAAAGACAGAGGAAGAATATAAGATACATGAATACGTCTTGGAGAATCCAGCTCGTCTCCTGAAATCTCCAAAGGATCCAGCTAAATCTGAAAAATATGCTCGTGCTATCTAAACAAGTGTCACAAAGCTAGAAAATCTCTGCCATCTACTGTGCAGTTAATGCCGCGTTATTACCCCGCTATAACCTTGCTATATCACATAGCGGATTTCTGCCGCTATGATTTTTCTATATAGCCCCAAATATAGCCTTTCCGCTTTAAGCCCCGCTATTTCCGCTATATCCCATTATTCCCGCTGTATTCTGCTATTTCCGCTATATCCTCTCTAAAAGAAATGAATTGGAAAATTACATTTGTACATTATAAAGATTATGAAACTAATTTATCCAATTGAATTTTTAATATATTTCCAAAAATGAAAATACTCTAATATTCTACTAGATTCAATTACGTCATATAATAGTTTTACGTTTATTTATAGTATATTCGCACATGTTTTTATTTGAAATTATTTATGTATTAATTATAATTAAACTGAATGTTAATTTTTCATTTAATTACCATTTATACATTAATAAAAACATTAAGTACGAGTTTTATATGAAATTTTAGAGTCATCCGCTATATTCCGCTATATCCTCGCTGTAACCCCGCTATGACTTTTTGCACCTCTGCCGCATTGAATTTGCCGAGCGCATTAACTGCATAGACCATCTATCTATCCTGTGGGATGATATGAGGACGGAGTCAGAACTAAAGTTTTGGTGAATGGACAAATTATACACTTCTAAGCATAACTCTACATATACCGTTCTATTTTTATTTTCTATTATATTAGGTTTATTGGGTTTATAATACTCTCGCCTCTGTGCGTGAATCGTACCCATCTACTCCCTAGTAGATTAAGACCTAATAACCAATATATATATGTAGTTGCATGCCCAAAGACCGTGTCGGTCCTAGGTACTACCCATAGTACCTTCTGTATCCTCCTCGAAAAGGACTCCATCGTCTCCCTATTAGAGTGTATTTTAACTACATCGGTAAAGGACAGCTTCGTGAGGCCTACAATACAGATGTTCCGTCATCTACTATGAAAACGTGAAATTGCATCCGCACTAGCTTATACTATTGCTTGGACATCCACAATGTACCACCTAGTGCGTACCCTCATGACTACACGTAATCGTTATATCTACTCCTTGAATTCCGCTAACAAGGTCTACCTTGTACGGAACTCAGTCAGGGATTTTCTATATCTGTAAAGATCCGCTTCGTTAGGCCTACAATACATATATTCTACTTGGTCTGTCTCTTTTCTCATCGTGGCTATAGCTCCACGCAACCCCCCTCCAACTAATCTAAAGACCTTTTAAGAGCTAAGTGGATGTGCCCTACTTCAAACAATCTAAACATCCAATTGGTTGTGCCCCTCGTTCAATGTCTCGATAGTGAAAGAATCATTGGCATGTTGATTTAACTCTAGTCTTTCCCGAACTCGCTCTGACTGATGATGGCTAATATCCACATGTGACAATCCTTATGGGTCCTGCCCACTATAACCTACTCGCAAACTAGAGTACGGTGTCATACGAATATCCTACTCCATCATCAACCTTATGACTGCCTACAAAGGTCCGCTTCGTTAGGCCGTGCAATGCAAAAGCAGTCAAGGCATACTCCCTTGATGGAACATCTATAGACCTGCCTCCGGGGGTGCAGCTTCATTAGGCCTACCCCAGATGGCCATCCTAGAGTATCCTCACGTCCCGTTGAAGTCTCGTACTTTCTTCTAGCCCAAAATAACTAAGTTGGACGTGCTCTTTCTATACTAAAAATCTGCGATGAACTGCTTCGTTAGGCTCTTTATCCAGATTCCCTTCAAGCTGCTCCAAATGCACCTTACCATTTTATTAGACCCTACGTCTAATCTTTTATTACACGTTTAGTTTACTTTTCTTATTCCGTTGGCTGCTTATTTACCCTAATCAGCAAGCCTAGCCCCACCTACGTGTGAGACCATCAGTCCTAGACCTAAAAGGGAATGCTGCCGGTACGGGCCACTGCTATTATTTTTGCTTATTAACTTAATCCAAGATTTAAGTTTGATAAAATAAGCCTCTTCTATTTCTTTCTTTTTAATTATAACCTACATGTTACAATTATACTTGCAATTGTCACTTTTATATTCTTTTCTTTCTTTTATAACCTATATGTTATAAATGTAATTGCAAGTGTCTCTTTTCTATTCTAGTCTGTCTTCTTTTATTATGATACTAAATTTTCTTTAGTTCTCTTATATTATATAACAGTCTTAACTTAGGACTACGTCCAACTGTCATAAGTTACTTATCATAATAACTGCTTTACTTTTTACTCTACTATCTGCGCAATAAATGCAGATCTAGTCACATTTTATGTTTATTGTTTCTAGTCTTGTCAAATAATTAACTTGATTATTTCGTCTTCTTTAATTTCTTTAACACTTCGCGTAATTCTCTTTTATTCTGGGAAGTAGTTCTATTCTATTTGGTTGGTTACAGAAACTGTGCTAAAATCCATTTCAATACTAAATAATGCTATAAACAATAACTCGTAACTGCAAGATATTTCTTTTATTGTTTCTTTAATTGTTGGGTAATGCAAAATACAGTAATGTCTCTATTTTGCACTAATTCCATTTTTCTTGCTTTTATTCTTGCAATTACGTTTATCGTTATTCTTACAATATTAAACTATGAAAATGTATTCCCTTTTCTAAACCAACCAACTAATCTATCACCAACTTCCAAACCAAGTTATTAGATTTTTTCCCTTTTTAATTCATTTCTCCTGTTTTAACATAATTTACTCTAAATTTCTCACTTTTAAGCTTATGACTTTCTCTACAACTTTTAAGCCTAATATTACTTATATTTAATTGGGTTCCTTTTCTTTTTTTTTTCTCCATATAAATAACATTGAAATATAAGTACACTTTTCTTACAAAATTTACAGTTTTAACATAACTAGCTAGTAGAACCAATTACTGAAATTAGTCCAAATACTGAATTAAATATTTAACGGGAATCTAAGGGTATTATATATCATAAACATAAAAGATATATAATTTAAATCCACTCACCTGAAAAGAAAACACTCCAAATTCCATATCTAATTTTTAGTCCAGTTCTATTATCCATAGCCTTCCCCTTTGCAACCCTATTTGGATCCACAAACCAGGATTTGTCTGGATTTATAAATCTGGATCTAATTGAAGAAAAATAAACAGATAAACTAGAAAACCAGATCTGAAAACTCACCTCATACGGACGGCTTAATTTGGACATCTCTTCTCTAGATCTACAGTTTCTACCTCTAAATTGCAAATCAGAAAACCTAAATCTATTATATTTGATTTTTGAAGAATTGGAGGAGAAAGAAAAGTGACAAGGCTTCCGTGCCCATTCAGAAAAATATGGGTTTGAAGGATAGCTCTGCACGTTTATTTATAGAGAGCCAAAGCAATGTCATTCGTTTGATTAACGCGACGGAAATCTAACCGTTAAAAACAAGCAAAACGCGTTAGTTTTGACATGTCTAGCCTTTTGTTTTATACGTATTAATTTATTTTCGCTATTTTTAAACGTTATAAATTATTAAACGTTAAATTTTAACCATTTCCTATGCATTCTAATTAATTTCCATCAATTGCAAATTTAATTACCTTTATAACACATGTTTATTTTGGAATTCAAACGTTGCTAATTAATGTAAATTAATTTCCTTTGATTGCTGATTTGATTAACATTGCCTACTAATGTTAATTAATTACATCTAATAACTGGTGTCAATTAATTTCCTTTATAACGCGCGTCTATTTTGAAATTCAAACGTGCGTTATTTCTGGAATTTATACACGCATATATTTATAAACAAATATATTCACGCACATTTACACGTATAATTATTTTTCGATACGGAACTTTGAACGTCAACAACTTTTTCGTATGAGGTCCATTCGAGGCATATTATATATGTAAATTAATCAGAAAATCGCCATGAACACAATGGTATAAGTTTCGAGACCATATTTTGATAATTCCAAAAACGCTCATTTTCACTATTAATAATTATTTTGGTTATTTAATTGTCTAAAAATGCGGGGTGTTACATTCTCCCACCTTTTAGGAAATTTCATCCTCGAAATTTGATAAGGGTAAAACTATGTAATTCTCTGCATCAATCACATCCATTTTGTGTACATCCAATTTTTGCAACCATCCGTGTCTTTGTGCAAAGTGTCATTCAACATAAAATATATGCATGTACATGAATTTCTAAGCGGTACCTCCTATATGAATGCTTTTCTTCTTTAAAAACTCCTTTTTAAAATATGATGCACACATCCTAAATATACTTGCAATTTTTATATAAATGCTATCTTTTGAAAACTCAAAACATTTTTCATCCAATTTTTCCCACACTCCTACTGAATAGGGGCGTAGTTCAACATTTTTTACAACCAAATCCTACCACACAACTTCTAATTTTCGAATTTCAGAAAAATCTAATTTTTTCGAAACTCAATTTCTTATGTCAGAAAGAAGGTAGAAAACGGAAAACCTCACATTTACCGTTTTACTTTTGCGCACCTCTTTCTCCATACTTGGAACTTATGCCACTATTCTATAAAAATCTCTATTTGCTTTCCCAAGCACAGTTCACATAAGAAAGAAAAAATTCCTTTCAAAATTTTCTGTTGACGTTTCTGTCGCTTTCTTTAAATTTTACTATTTTTATTTTAGTTACTTTTATCTGCTTTTACTTTTCTTTTATTATTTACGTCCTATATTCTTATTCTCTTCTTGTGAACATCACAAAAACACAGAGAAAAAGCATCATACTAATCATCACTGATTTACTACAATAGGAACTAAATGCTTACTTAGGAGTACAGTCTCATAACTAAAAGAGAAAACAAGTCCTACTACAAAGCGATACTAGATAGGTAAATATAGCAGCTAAACACAGCTATCATCTAGGGCTAGGAGGCCTAGGACCATGTCCACCGTGACAAAGAAAGGTCCTACTCTGGGAATCCAAGTAACTCATATGCTCCTCCTGCCGCTTATTACTCGTTACTAACTTGCACTGTATTACTCACGATGAATAAGATATATTCATCTCTTCCATTCCATACTCAAAACGGAATAACCAAGTCTCATTTACTACAATGAATAAGGACTTCAATATATGTAGTCTCTATCTAAAAAAGCAACTAAGCTTAGGAAAATTTTCTCTTTACCTTTCATTTTTCCCCAACTAAGGTCTACCTATCACAACCGCGTGTGTCTTACTATCTTACTAATATCACTTCACTATTCTTCTATAGTCTACACACATGAAGCAACATTCCTAGGTTCTCACTAGTGTCCTATACGCTTTACGGGAACTTTTATTATTACTACTAAAAGTAATCGCTGCTATCTCCTACATAGCCTGACACTTTTCCCGTCACGCCTAGAAAATGATTCCTATCTACTCCATATTTAAAAGTTTGGTTTGGTATTTATCATTTCATTTCAAAAATTAAAGCTTCTAAATTTTTGAGACATCAAATCTCAAAATTCTTGCCTTTAAAAGTGTTACTTTGAAGTTTCTATTAAATTCAAAGGTATTTGGTTACTTAACATTTTATCTTTCTAGACTTGCATCTTTACATCTCATTGAATTTAAATTATTCCCCAAACCTAGAGGGGAAAACTTACAAATTCTAAGTTCAAAACTTATTCCTCTTTTCCTTTTAAAGACCTTACAGCTTCACATTAAAAAAATTGGATTTTTAAATTTAACTGTTTACTAAGTTTTTCTCTTACAAAAACTTATTTACTTTTTCACCAAACCATTTTCTTTAAAACATGCCTTGCTTGTCCTTAAAACATGTTTTTGACTTCCAAAAACGTCCTCACATGTTTTCAAAGCATCTTCTTTTCATAGATTTTCAAATTTACAAAAAATGGAGTGGATAAGAATAATTATTTTATCAAAAATCCTTAACTTTCCTACTCTTCCAATTACCTAACCTTGGAGGAGTTTCTAATTTACTACAAATGGGGATTTTCTACAAAGGCAAGCAACCAATGCGCATAATCAATGGAAAAACATGAAATTTCCATTGCTTAGCTTTCCTACTAAGGTTCTCTATAATATCCCTCCTAACTAACATTGTCTCTAATTATTACACTTCTTATTACACCTAATGGTTTTATACCTTAATGTATTAGAACTACTTTCTCTTATGAGAAACCATTAACGCTAAAACCTTCTATGAATCCTTTAAAAGAGGATTTCATGTTTATGTGAAATTACAAGAAACTTATTTTGTATTCTATCGAAATAGGCTATACAAAATATGGTGCTTTCCATACCTTGTACATCTCTTTCACGTATTCCCTATAACTTGCACAAAACATGTTTATTTGTGATTTGGTTTCATAGAAAATTATATCATTATTCATTTCATTCCAATATATTAAAGTATGTTTAATCTATATTCACTTACAATAGATATTTCCTACGAAATTTATTAATTTTCTAATATTTAACTTACCTCTTTTTTTTCCAGAAGAACTCATTTTCAAAACTGTTTTAATATTTTCATCATAAAAAAACCAATTTAAATTTCATACCACTTTTTTTTCAAAAACCCAATATTTACTACCTCAAACATATTAACAATTATATTTTTCAACTTTTCAATTCCAAAAGTTTCATTTTATTGGGCTAGACATACAGTGGATTTTCTTCTTACTACCCTAGGAATACCCTTCCTAAACCTTGGAAATCTCATTTCCTTACTAAAATCTCTTATTAATAAAAATACTCTCCCTACTATCCCTAGGGAACTTTCCCACTTCCTATAACATTTGGATACCAATCTTCTCTCAAAACATAGCTTATTGTACACTATAAATTGGCAATAACATAGAGCTCAACATCCTTCGGTCATCCCAAACCCAACTAGCAAACTATGCAAAAATATACTTCTAAAAATTTTCCATATGGTAAAATCTATAATTGGGACTATTTTGATTTTAGTACATAATATATTTATATTTTATTCAAAAATACAAATACGTTCACTCATATTTCCTAATTTACTTAGGATCTACTAACCAGACTCTGACACCAAATGTAACAACTCGAATTCCAGTTGGTCCAGATTTTTCGCAAAAATGCTAAAATCCAAGCCCACTAAAGCCCGAGTTGGGTATCTGGTATCCTGCAAATAGGCAAAGATAAATATATCAGAGCTCAAATAAATATCTCACAGCGGAACTGACTAAAATATAATAGTAAGTAAATACTCACCAAGGTAATAATACTTTCTAAACAAGTGTCACAAAGCTGGAAAATCTCTGCCATCTAACTAACATGTGGAATGATATGAGGAGGGGGTCAGAACTAAAGTTCTGGTGAATGGAAAAATTATACACTTCTAAGCATAATTCTACATATACCGTTCTATTTCCATTTTCTATTATATTAGGTTTATTGGGTTTATAATACTCTCGCCTCTGTGCGTGAATCGTACCCATCTACTCCCTGGTAGATTAAGACCTAATAACCAATATATATATGTAGCTACATGCCCAAAGACTGCATCGGTCCTAGGTACTACCCATAGTACCTTCAATATCCTCCTCGAAATGGACTCCATCATCTCGCTACTAGAGCGTACTGTAACTACATCTGTAAATGACAGCTTCGTGAGGCCTATAATACAGATGTTCCGTCGTCTACTATGAAAATGTGAAACTACATCCGCACTAGCTTATACTAGTGCTCGGACATCCACAATGTACCACCCAGTGCATACCTCGAGGACTACATGTAATCGTTCTGTCTACTCCCTAAATTCCGCCAACAAGGTCTACCTTGTACGGAACTCAGTCGGGGATTTTTTATATCTGTAAAGGTCTGCTTCATTAGGCCTACAATACAGATATTCTACTTGGTCTGTCTCTTTTCTCATCGTGGCTATGGCTCCATGAAGCCCCCCCTCAACTAATCGAAAGACCTTTCAAGTGCTAAGTGGTCGTGCTCTGCTGCAAACAATCTAGACATCCAATTGGTTGTGCCCCTTATCCAATGTCTCGATAGTGAAAGAATCATTAGCCTGTTGGTTTAACTCTAGTCTTTCCCAAACTCGCTCTGACTAATGATGTCTAATATCCGCATGCGACTATCCTTATGGATCATGCCCACTATAACCTCCTCGCAAACTAGAGTACAGTGTCATACGAATATCCTACTCCATCATCACCCTTTTGACTGCCTACAAAGGTCCGCTTCGTTGGGCCTGCAATGCAAAAGCAGTCAAGGCATACTCTCTTGATGGAACACCTACAGACCTGCCTCCGGGGGTGCAGCTTCATTAGGCCTACCCCACAGGGTCATCCTAGAGTATCCTCACGTCTCGTTGAAGTCTCGTACTTCCTTCTAGCCCAAAATAACTAAGTTGGACGTGCTCTTTCTGTACTAAAAATCTGCAATGAACTGCTTCGTTAGGCTCTTTATCCAGATTCCCTTCAAGCTGCTCCAAAAGCACCTTACCATTTTATTAGACCCTACGTCTAATCTTTTATTATGCTTTTAGTTTACTTTTCTTATCCTGTTGGCTGCTTATTTACCCTAATCAGCAAGCCTAGCCCTACCTACGTGTGAGACCATCAGTCCTAGACCTAAAAGGGAATGATGCCGGTATGGGCCACTGCTATTATTTTTGCTTATTAACTTAATCCAAGATTTAAGTTTGATAAAATAAGCCTCTTCTATTTCTTTCTTTTTAGTTATAACCTACATGTTACAATTATACTTGCAATCATCACTTTTATATTCTTTTCTTTCTTTTATAACCTACATGTTATAAATGTAATTGCAAGTGTCTCTTTTCTATTCTAGTTTGTCTTCTTTTATTATGATACTAAATTTTCTTTAGTTCTCTTATATTATATAACAGTCTTAACTTGGGATGACATCCAACTGTCATAAGTTACTTATCATAATAACTGCTTTACTTTTTACTCTACTATCCACGCAATAAATGCAGATCTAGTCACATTTTCTGTTTATTGTTTCAAGTCTTGTCAAATAATTAACTTGATTATTTCTTCTTCTTTAATTTCTTTAACGCTTCACGTAATTCTCTTTTATTTTGGGAAGTAGTTCTATTCTATTTGGTTGGTTACAGAAACTGTGCTAAAATCCATTTCCATATTTTAATACTAAATAATGCTATAAACAATAACTCGTAACTGCAAGATATTTCTTTTATTGTTTCTTTAATTGTTGGGTAATGCAAAATACAGTAATGTCTCTATTTTGCACTAATTCCATTTTTCTTGCTTTTATTCTTGCAATTACGTTTATCGTTATTCTTACAATATTAAACTATGAAAATGTATTCCCTTTTCTAAACCAACCAACTAATCTATCACCAACTTCCAAATCAAGTTATTAGATTTTTTCCCTTTTTAATTCATTTCTCCTGTTTTAACATAATTTACTCTAAATTTCTCACTTTTAAGCTTATGACTTTCTCTACAACTTTTAAGCCTAATATTACTTATATTTAATTGGGTTCCTTTTCTTTTTTTTTCTCCATATAAATAACATTGAAATATAAGTACACTTTTCTTACAAAATTTACAGTTTTAACATAACTAGCTAGTAGAACCAATTACTGAAATTAGTCCAAATACTGAATTAAATATTTAACGGGAATCTAAGGGTATTATATATCATAAACATAAAAGATATATAATTTAAATCCACTCACCTGAAAAGAAAACACTCCAAATTCCAGATCTGATTTTTAGTCCAGTTCTATTATCCATAGCCTTCCCCTTTGCAACCCTATTTGGATCCACAAACCGGGATTTGTATGGATTTATAAATCTAGATCTAATTGAAGAAAAATAAACAGATAAACTAGAAAACCAGATCTGAAAACTCACCTCATACGGACGGCTTAATTTGGACAGCTCTTCTCTAGATCTACAGTTTCTACCTCTAAATTGCAAATCAGAAAACCTAAATCTATTATATTTGATTTCTGAAGAATTGGAGGAGAAACAAAAGTGATAGGGCTTCCGTGCCCATTCAGAAAAATATGGGTTTGAAGGCTAGCCCTGCATGTTTATTTACAGAGAGCCAAAGCAATGTCGTCCGTTTCTTTAAAGCGATTGAAATCTAGCCGTTAAAAACAAGCAAAACGCATCAGTTTTGACGTGTCTAGCTTTTTGTTTTATACGTATTAATTTATTTCCTCTTTTTTTAAATGTTACAAATTATTTAACGTTAACTTTTAACCATTGCCTATTCATTCTAATTAATTTCCATCAATTGAAAATTTAATTCCCTTTATAACACATGTTTATTTTGAAATTCAAACGTTGCTATTTAATGTAAATTAATTTCCTTTAATTGCTGATTTGATTAACATTACCTACTAATGTTAATTAATTACCTCTAATAACTGATGTCAATTAATTTCCTTTATAATGCGCGTCTATTTTGAAATTCAAACGTGCGTTGTTTTTGAAATTTATACGCGCATATATTTATAAACAAATATAATCACACACATTTACACGTATAATTATTTTTCGATACGAAACTTATAACGTAAACAACTTTTTCATACGAAGCCCATTCGAGGCATATTATATATGTAAATTAATCATAATATCGCTACGAACACAATGGTATAAGTTTTGAGGTTATATTCTGACACTTTCAAAAATGCTCATTTTCAATGTTTATAATTATTTTGGTTATTTAATTATCTAAAAATGCGGGGTGTTACAGTTTTTATCTCATGTTAACCAAATCCATTTTTATTACAAATCCAGTGATATTAATGTCAAGGGTTTAAAGTATTCAATAATCAAGTAGTTGTGATGCATGTGCATCACCCAATAATAGGTATACAATCAAAAACCGAAGGTGCTTACTGGAGAATGGATTCCAACAATGACAAGGTAAGGGAATACCTTCTGTACAGTACACCTCTTGATGAATGTACTGAGAAATCAAAAACCATTTGACCTCAGCATAGCAAGACCGACCTTCCCCTTACTAGATATTACCGAATATGCCATCACCCCTGTTGCTTCCAACCTTTATAGAGAGCTCTCATGCACACCCAAATCCATAATATAATGATCTAGAAAGGTAATGGCACACCTAAATGGGAGCGACCTATATAGTCTTGCGGCATACCCTATTTTAGCCATTCCTGGATTATGAGGCTTGAGAGGCTATGCTCTTACCATTTTCGCATAGCAGTTCCCTTTTGGAATGTTAACAGTGTCCTCCAAGCAGAAATGCAATGCCAGCATTCATCCATACAAGTTCGTTCTGGGTCTGAACGAAACTGAAGGCACTACCTCTACTACATCCATTTTGGAATCACCCTCAAAATTAGTAGCAAGTAGACCTTGCACTACAAAGAACTCCACCTTGGAACAACTTCAAAATTTCTTCCATTCAAACACTCATATTGGTTTAAAGTGGTTTTTGGATAACATATCCGATCCCGGTCTCTTCGAACCAACAACCGATAATTTTCGGTTGACTCAATCCCAGTTCTTCTAGAAGTAAGCAGACTACATCAGAGTCCCAAGGGGATCTCTAATATATCCTTAAATCTTGAGACATTTCAGCAGAATGAGTTCTTCTGAGTGATCTTAAACAGTGTCAACACGCGAAGCTCTTATTTACTTCCTAAGTCAAAACCGGTCAAGATTTGATAGTCGGTTATTTAACTATCAAATAAACAAACAACCAACAATCCAGGTATTTAATTTCATATAGCAACCACTAAGCATCATTTTAATAAATCTTTCATTTATTAAATCTCTTTTCAAAATGCTTGTTAAAATATTCATATACTTATCCCACCGCATAAGCATATTCACAAAACATTGCAAAAGATTTCTTATTTCAAACTCTTATCAAAAGGATCGAAAACAAATGTTTAAGATAGAGATAAGAATAACCTCAAAAAATATTCCTTCGGTTATGAAATGAATGTTCTGTACCACCATAATTAAGAAGGCCAGTTAAGGGAAATCTAATCTAAGTTTTCTTTTATAAATTTCTTCAATAAATCCTTTTAAAAATCTCTTTCATTTATGAAAATCGCCTTTACGAAAACTCCAAATCCATGTATAAAACTCTTTATATATCCCCAAGTTTATGTATAAAACTCTTTTATAAATATCCAAAATCATTTATAAAATTCCTAGATCTTTTTTCAATTTATAAAAAAAACTCCTTATAAACTTTCCTTATTTAAAACAAATCTTCTTTCCTAGATCTTATTCGATCAAGTTCCCTTTTAAATAAACAATTAATGTAACAACCCGCATATCTATCAATTCTATATTTAAATATTTTATTTAAATATTTTATCGTTAGTCGGATGTTAGTCCGAAAAGCTACTTTTTGCATACGGTCAAATTAGGACTCGAGACCACCCCCATTGAGTTCAAAATGACGTTTGCGATCTTTTTGAGTGTAAACTTCGATATGTTTGGAGATAGTGAAATTTTCAACACTTTTTCCCGCCTTTGACTTTGGTTTGGACTGCACCCCTTTAGTTCAGCCCAACCATCTTCCTCACTCCATCAAAACACTTCAAGCTTTGTCAAAAATGGTGGTGGGAAGTGGAAATTAAAACTCCAAACACAAATTCCATTGCAAATCCGAGATTCAACATCAAATTCACGTGAAGACCATTGATTCAAGCTTGTTGGTGTTCTTGCTTTGCTCTCAAATCTCCATCTTCATCAAATTCCGTGAAAAGGTGAGATTTTTGATCTCACATCTTGCCTATAATCGTCATTGGACTGTTGGGAATGATTCCTCATCACTTTAGCATGTTTGTTGCATTTGGTTTGGATTGGATTGGCGAAAAATTCCAAATTTTAGTGATTTTGGTGAAAAAACTGCTACTAGGTCGTTCTGGCCATTTTTAGCTCGTTCGGAGTTAGGTCGTCCATCCATAGGTCGTAGGTCGCCTGCGAGTTAAGTCTTAGGTCACCTGCGAGTTAAGTCTTAGGTCACCTGCGAGTTAAAGGCTTAGGTCGCCTGCGAGTTAAAGGCTTTAGGTCGTTCGCGAGTTAACTCCTTAGGTCGTCCAGGCTGCTAGCTCGCGTGTTGAAAAGTCTCCACTTTCTTAGGTCGTTGCCGACCTAAAATTCCAAGGCAAATCACTAAGTCGCTCGAATTTTGTTAAGTCTTAGGTCGTTGCCGACCTAAAATCCCCAGGCAAAAACTTAGGTCGCTGCCGACCTATAAATCCCAGGCAAAACGTTAAGTCGTTCGCGAGTTAAACCTTAAGTCTTAGGTCGTTGCCGACCTATAATTCCCAGGCAAGATGTTAAGTCGTTCGCGAGTTAAACCTTATGTCTTAGGTCGTTGCCGACCTATAATCCACAGGCCAAGTTAAGTCGTTCAAGTTAGGTCGTCGCCGACCTTACACTTGGTCTTTTAGCTCGCGATTTCCTTAGGTCGTAGCTCGTAAGTCGTAGGTCGTCGCCGACCTTACACTTGGTCTTTTTAGGTCGCGATTTTCCTTAGGTCGCAGGACTTTGTTAAGTCGTAGGTCGTCTCCGACCTTATCCTTAGGTCGAACCCCGTATTACTCTGCGTAGGCAATCTCGTCTGAAAAACATTTATCAGAATTTCTACTTTGATGGTTTTGGGATTGACTTCTTTGGACTTTACTCACGTCTTCGAACGTGAATTGATTTGTTTCTACAATCGTTTTATGACTTGTCACTTTAAAGATATATGAAGGTTTCAATACTAATAGTAAATATCAAAACTCTTTCATCAAAGCGATTTCAACACTATTTTAAATATCAAAAGTTCGTTTCCTCAAACCGATTTTCAATCTACTAGTATATACAAGCCTTTACTTCACTCGAATGAGAAATCGACTTAAACGACTTAGTAAAACGAGTGGTATGAAACGCTTGCGTTCACTTCGTCGGTTAGCTCTTGGACTTGTTCGATTGAACCCTTTTTGTGACAATTTCCTAGTGAAGATTTACAGCTTGTTCGTAAATATTTAAGTTAAGCAAGTGGTTATGGGACATGAAGCTAAACTCATATATTTACTGGCTTGGTGTGATTGACACTTCCTTATGATCATGACGATCATTTTTGTGATTTAGACTAGCGATTGAGCGATGTCTCTTTGTCTACGTGGGAGACTATACCCCGATTATGTGATGTTTCGCCATCACATTTCCTACGGTCTTCGGGCCATTCCTGTGTGAAAATTTAATGGATAGCTTCCATGAGATAACTTCTCGTCATGTGTTTACGCGTAGGTGAGTTTTCATGCTCCCATTCATGTGTTAGGCCTCCCCCCTTTTTATGTGTTTTTTCTGGATTTCTGATGATGATTTCTGGAATTTTGTGCTTCACCAATTTTCATGATTTTCATTGATATGATATCAGTTTTTGTACATTGGTGAATTCATGTGTTATTGACTTGTTATGAATACAAGTTTAGGGTATGAAACCCTACCTTATCTTTGAGAAGATTCTTGTGATATTGATTAATCTTTTGTTGATTATCATTTACATACTTATAGTAGTATGTCGCTATGGTTATTACATGTTCATGTCATGCCTTTTACTGTATACCATATCATCTGATATTTATAGTTAGACTGATCCGTTTATTATTTTCTTATAAATAATACTCGGGTCAGACCGAGATGTTACAGGTGCTTCTGCTTGACTTCTCTTCAGGATTATTCTGACTTTTGGCTAACTACTTAGATTAGTAGTTTTTGGATGTACACCTTTGAGATATAGACTCTATGTTGTGTACTTATTCTTTTGTATAGCACGTGATGCTATTCTTTTGTATTATCGTGGATCTTTCTGACCACTACTCTGATGTACACTTTCATGTGTTATATATTTATTCATATCTTCTTCCGCCTTTGTGATATGGATGTCTGTGACTGATTTATGTTATGATTATTTCTATGTTTGTTTTCCGAAGATTATATATAGCCACCGTGTGATAGCTTTGTGTTTGTACCGGTATGTCGGATTTCCTCCTTAAAAGATATGCATTCTATTCTATCTGACGTATCGGTGCTCGCACAAAGAAGTTACATGGATGGTCGCTCCTCCACAGCCTTATTCTCCGCGCTAATTGACAGCACTACATCGTAGTGTCCTTGGTTAGCTTGGGTATATAGGTGGGGCGTTACAATTAATTATTCAAACCAACTTTTAAATAATAAGTTATTATTAATTAAACTAACATCAACACTTTAAATAAAATAGTCAATAAAATATCTTTAAAATATCATATTAAAATAGTGATATACCTTAAATATTTTAGTTAGATAATAACTTTACTTTAAACTATAACAGTTATCTTTAAACCCTTATTTTAAAAAGGAATAAGATTAAGGGAATAATTTTCAAAATTCAGAAGAGGCTTGTGACAACAATGGTTCTTATTTAATTCAGTTTAACTTTCCAAGTCATGTCATGGGTATTTATATAATAAATAGATATGTAAACGGGATCAACAAATAATAACAAATCAACATATAGGTAAATGTCCAAGTTATTATAATAGCAGACGGGGATTTGTTCTGCTAAACACATGTCCAAGTTATTATAATAGTAGAATGGTGTTTTATTCTGCTAGAAAGATGTCATTTGGTTTCATAATCATTTGAGGTTACTTAAGGATAACTGATAAAGAAATCCCTTGGTTTGAAATATTTTTGCAAAAAAAAACTTCTTTTAACAAAACCAATCCTTGAAAATAAAGTGACTTTAAAAATCAAAAACCTTTATTAATTAATTTAAAATAAATTAAACCTTTACTATTTAATTTAAAATTAAATTAAACCTTTTAATAATAATTAAACATTAATTAAGTTTTAATTAAATCTTAGTTAATCAGTAATTAATTAATAATTAAACCCCCTTTTAATATATAAATAAATAATCTTTGATAAATAATTAAATAGTTAATCTTTAATTAATTTACTAATTATAATTAGCTTCCTTGATTAATACTTATGTACTAATTACCTTTGTTAACTAACGATTAAGTACTAATTACCTTGATTAATTAATTAATCATTAAATAAATAAATAAATAAATACATAATAATGATTACCTTTATCACTTAAAATATGTTTGAAAGCACTTTCCAAAAGATACTTAGGTTGAACACTTTAAATTTTTGCAAAAATGGTTCGTTTTACGAACTGCATCCATAGCGACTATAGATTTATGACCCGTAATTTCCAAAACTTATTTTTATGAATTGAATAGCTTTAAAAAATTACTGTTTTACTTAAGTCCGCTTTCTAACTTTAAAAAAAGTTTGAAAACTAGAAAGTAAAGTTTCTAAAGACTTATAAAAAACAACTTTTTAGTTAACGCTTAAGTAAAATTAAATTTAAAAAAACAAGGGATCTTTTTGTCGCTTAAACAAGTCTATTGCTAACTTTCTAGGCATATACAACATACACACAAGATAATAACATAAGTTTACATGACATACTATCAAACATAAGCAAGATTACAACTTTCCATCCATACACACATTTTAAACTTTGATTCTTAAGTTGAACCAACTATCACACCCAAGCACATATGTATACATACAAATCAACATCATATCCAACCACTCAAGCAATGGTTTAACAACAAGGTATACACTATAATTAAAGTTAGAAAACTTTAAATAAAATAGCGAGCTTTACTCACTAAAGCTTAACCAAATCGAGTCTAACTTCCACTAAACTTCAGATTGACCCCAGATCTGGGATTTGCCTTTATAAAAATTGCATTTTCTTGGCTTAGGAAGGGAAATATGGTTCGGCCATGAGGTGGTATAATTTGACCATGACTTGAAATGGGTTAGGTGGGCTTGCTTTGGAGAAGAGGAGGTGCAGAAATGTAAATGTGTATTTTTAAGCAAGTTTCTAATAACTTAAAAGTGGAGAAACTAATAAATTTTAAAACTTTTGTAACATGGAATCCATGAAATGTTTTATGAAGCTAGGAGGAATTTTAAAAATGGAAAATGAAATGAAAAAAATGAAAGTTAAATTTGTGAAATTGTTTTTATACAAATTGTGATTACTAAATTACCAAACTAGCCTTAAGTACATACCCTCCCTTAAATTTTTGCTACCTCATCTTCTCCCCCTCTCCATGCTTGCTCACGCAAGAAACCATGTCCCCCCTCTTTTCTTTGCTCCAACATGCATTAATGCCTCGTGTACTTAATGTTTTCCATAGTGCCATTTCATGTTTTCTAATATCTTTTCACTTTTAATTATATATTTTGAATTTGTATTAAGGTCATATCTTCTTCCTTACTTAAGTGTATGTGTGTGTATCATAATGTATATCCTAAATTAGTTGTAAACTTATGTATATATGTATACAATAGTGTTACAACGTTTCTGACAACATTTATTTAATGAAAAGTCAAAAATTCGTAAAACAAATTGCAGTCACATTTTCGGTTTTTCTTCGAACTAAATATATTTATAAACAAATTTGAGAAACTATTTCACCATCACAATGTATTATTGAATAGAAGTTTATTTGAGTTATAAAATCCATAAATTAATTATTAAAATATCCATATTTAAAGTGATTAAATACTGGGTCGTTACACTCTCACCTCCTTAAAAAATTTCGTCCCAAAATTAGCAAACAAGAAGATAACTCAAGATGACACAAAATGGAATATATTAATAACCATAATAATGCAATCATACAAAAAGATACAAGCAAAGTGATTATATCACTAGTGATTTGCAAACTAGCAATACAATATCCATAATATACTCATCTATCAACAACTCGGGGCAAGCCCCTCTTATACTATCCTTCAACACCACATGTCCAAGGAGTCTTACTTTAGATTGCCAAAAATAGCACTTAGAAAATTTAGCCTTCAAGTCATGCCTCCTCAATGTTTCAAGTGCGATCTCTAAGTGGCGTTTGTGTTCCTCCTCGGTCTTAGAATAAATAAGGATGCCATCAACTGAGACCAACACTAATTAGTTGAGTACGTCTCTAAACACTCAATCCATAATGACTACAAAATGAGCGGGTACGTTGGTTAGCCCATAAGGCATAACCAACTACTCAAAGAAACCATCTGGTCCTCTAAAAGCTATTAGGGGCACACTATCTTCAGATATCCTAAGTTGGTGAAATCTTGTTACTAAATCCATTTTCGAGAATACCTTAGCATCCTGTAGTTGTTTGAACATGTCGTCTATGTTGGATAAGGGATAATTGTTCCTAATCGTTTTCTTGTTCAATTCACGGTATCTATACAAAGCCTATGTAAACCATCTGACTGAGCAATAAAACCTACAGTTGCTCCCCAATTCGAGTGGCTGGGCTTAATCAGACCCTTACACAATAATTCCTCTATCTAATTTATTACCTCCCTCATTTCCCTTGGAGCCATCTTACGCTTAGGTTGCATAAAAGGTTCCCCTCTAGGGGTCAAGTTTATACCGAGGTCAATCGCACGATGAGGGGGTAGACTATTCACCTCTTCAAAAACATCGGGGCAATCTTTAACAACTAATAATGATTCCAACTTTTCCTGGGGTGAATCCAGTGCATAAGGAAACTATCCATTATCTTGTTTGACGCATCACGCAATACCTTAATATGCTCCCCTCTCTAGTTTTGCAATACAATAGTTCTTTTATCATAGTCAAGTACAGCTCTATACTTCGATAATCAATCTATAAGAACTAACACATCAAAAACCATAAAATCTAGGTCAAACATGTCGCATGGAAAGTGGTGGGTAAGGTATGAAACTCGTACATCTTTAGAAACCACGCATAGATTAGTCGTACCACCTATGGGGTTGGTTACACAACAGGGGTTTCTATAAATTTTTGGGTCAATCATAATCTACCAACCACTCTCTAGAAATAAAGCTATGGGAAGCTTCAGAATCAAAAAAACTCGAACTAAGATGCTATTTACTACCTTCCATAACTCCCTTCCCCTTCGCATCCTCTGAAGTTGATGGTTCATTCTTAATAACATAAACCTTGGCCTACTGACCTTTTTGCACTAGTAGACAATGCCTTTCCATATATTCGAGCTGTTGGTAATTAAAGCAGGGTATCTTTCGGAAAATTACGGAAATAGGCCCTGTTTGCGGATTTTATGCTTCGGAATTCTTACAGAACTTCACAATATAGCCCTTCTGCTTACAAATATTGCACATAAGATCCCTGAACTTGTTCCCTTAATCTCCTCTTAACTTTCGCTTCCACCGCTTCTTCTATTTCTGGTTGAACATTCTTTTGTTTGGGTTGTTGTCACCGATCGAGGCTTCTAACAGCTTTTTTTCCTCAAGGACTTCATAACGCAGAACCATGTCAACTAGGTCTACGAAAGATCACTTTAGGTGAGCAGTCATTTTCTATTGAAACTCCTCCCTTATTCCCATCACAAACATCTCATTCTTCTTTAGAGGTGTATCACTGAGTTTTGGTCCAAAACATGACAACTCATTGAACTTGGTTTCATATACCAATATAGACCCATCTCCTTGCTTAAGACCAAGAAACTCCTATATAATTGGGCCTTTCCTGTAGTGGGCATGAACTGGTCTTCAAACACTTCCTTAAATCTAGCCCAAGTAAAATCTTCTTCCATAACATTAGTTGTAATGAAATCCCACCATGCTCCATCTTGTAACTGCCAAGACGCTAAGAAACACCTCTGCTCATATGAAACATTCAATTTCTTGAAAATCTTTTTGTAAGAACGAAGCCATGCCTGGACTTCTACAATGGATTATGTCTCTTAAATGGCTATCCTCCCATATTAGAAAAATCTTTGCACAAAGATGCAAAGTCTATACGGGGTTGTACAGGTGCTACCTTTTCTAATGATCCTATACTTCTAGCAGTTGAGGCTCGACCCTCGACGATCGAAGTACTGCAATTTCCCTTTCCTTACCTTCTTTTAGAGTTCGTCTCTTCTCCTGATAATAATAAGATATCTTCAGAATACACTTCAAGGCAAGACTTATATTGGGGAAGATATTGTCTGTGAATGATATTAAATAAGCATTTTCATTCCTCCAATCAATATCCACACCCAACATATGTAAATATTTTAAAATTTCTTTTATATAAGAAATATAACCCTAGGTAAAATTATTTCATTTACCCATTTTAAAACTATACTGTGTCGGTTTGTCTTGTTTAAATGTTTAGGAACTTCTATCGACAACGTTGGTCATATGCACTCATCAAAATTCATAAGGCACCAACCAGACCAACCAACATGATATAAAACATTTTATAGCACTAACAAATACGCATTCATATATATACTACACTCAAACTCATTCTAGGATATTTCTAATCCTATCTCTAATGAGTTACACATTCTAGGGCATTACTAACCCTATCTATAATGAGTTTACCTAACCAAGGCCTAGGTGTTCGCTCAACCTAAGCTCTGATACCATGTGTAACGATATGCATTTCTTACACTTAAAGACACCACTTAATACATCATCGATATTCATGTGTCGATCATTTAAGTGTCTGAAAGATAGGTCATTTGGGGCTAAGAATAAAAAAGACAAAACGTAATCTAATATTATGACAATAAATATATAATATACACAGGATCTTTACAAAAAAATCAATTTTATTATAATAGCCTGTCCTTGCAATTGCTGATAGATACAGACAGAAATCAAAGCAACAAAAATAGCAGAAGAATATAAGATACGTAAATACGCCTTGGAGAATCTAGCTCGTCTCTTGAAAGCTCCAAAGGATCCAGCTAAATTTGGAAAATTTGCTCGGGCTGACCCTAGCATTATAAGAAAATAACGCCCGGATCAATCTGGTAAACCAGCGTGAGTAAACTCGAATCAAAACATATGAATTTCTTATTTTCTTATTCTCGAAAACAATTTCAAAAAGAAGAGTAATCGTAAGACTACGACGTATATAAACATGGAGGGTTTTATCTTACAATAACCAAAACCATTTTTATTATAAATCCAATGATATTAATGTCTAAGTTTTAAAGTATTCAATAATCAAATAGTTGTTATGCGTGTGCATCATAACAATAACAGGTATACAATCGAAAACCGAAGGTGCTTATTGGAGAATGGATTCCAACAATGGCAAGGTAAGGGACTACCTTTCGTACAGTACATGTTATCCCACCCTTTGGCCAAGGCTGGAATATCAACAAATTAGCTAGAAAAGGATGGATATCAGGATTGGAAATTGAGTGGGAACAAGGCTGTGATCGATGTCGTCAAAATTTGACCAAGCTCCAATCAAGGCGAGATCGACTGGGAACGATGATCAAGGCTAGGAGAGGCTACGTTTCAAATTTTAGGTCAATCAGAGTTCGTATGCTTGAGATATGGATGGGTTAAAATACGTGAATAATGGTCTGTATCGATACATTTCGTATCGATCGGCAGGCAGCACTTCGAACTGATGTTGTTCGTATCGGTCCGGCATAGGTACGAACATGTTATTCGTATCGATCAGCATGGATACGAACAGTGCGTTCGTAACGATCAGGTAGGAAGGCTAGATGGATTTCGACATGATTGCAGTGGACCCGGATCGGATAGGTAAGCGTGTGATGGTTTTTTCGACTCGATCAGTTCGTACCGGTCAGGATGGAAAGTTGGAGCTTACTTCGAATCGATGCACTTCGCATCGATGCAATGCTTATCAGTTGGATGGGCGCACGGGTGAACTTCGTATCGATCGTTGCTGGGTCGATACGGAATGGAAGCAATGGTTTTAGGGCTTTAGTTGGACATATCGTATCGATTGCTCGTGGGTCGATACAAGCAACGCGCTTGGGAAGGATACGAAGTAATGGATTCGAGGCACGTTATGGACATAGATGAATACAAATGGTCACGAAGCCTGGATGCGAACTGGAAATATGCAAGAATCGAGGGAAGATGCGTTCAACGCGGTGTAGAAAATGGATCGAGCCTTGGAAGTAGCACCACATCATCGGCAAGCACGTGCGCTGTATCGATACGATCCGGTATCGATACGAAATTGATCGATGCGAACGTAATACCACACGAACACTACATCTCGTATCGATCATACCTGGAGATCTACTAGTCCAAATGCTATGAAATTTTCCCAGGAGCTTACGTACAAACTAAAGAATGTTCACACCAAGTTTCGACTCCATTGGACAAAATCTTGATCGATATGAATTATGTTCGTATCGATCACGGATCGAGTCGAAACTTCATGGGATCGATCGCGTGGGCCCACGCACGTGCCAGAAGAAGTCTCCCGAGATTTGAGAGAGATATTTGCATGGAGCGCCTATAAATAGTGTCCCAGAGCCTACAGAAAAAGGGATTTTTGGCTTTTCAACGTCCAGACTCTGCCCGATTCAACTTTGCACTCCATAGCTGCTGTTATACTTGAATTTTATCATTATAATCGGCTATAATCGGTTGTAACCAGCAAGGAAAGTCAATAAAAGATTAACTTTTGGAGTGGACGTAGGCCGGAGATGGCCGAACCACATAAATCATGTGTCTCCGTCTGTTTCTTTCCGTTTTAAGTTTATTATTCTTCATTTTTTATCCTCTACATCACTTAAATCTGTGATTTGTGATCATATACTGTTGATTTGTGTTCATACACTGGTGCTTTCACGACATTTGGGGTTTGTGGCCAATTTTGACACAAACACTTTTGTGCTTTCACTGAGAATTGAACTCAGGCCCGCTATACCTGATTTGGAGTTCGGATTTGAAGGATTAAGGGTTCATATCTAAAGATCTATGACAAGGCAATCAATTAGAAGACAAAGAGCCGAGAGGAGTCAACACGAAGGAAGCCAAGAGGCATCATCAGGGGCTAATCAAACTTCGGCTTTCATTACCAGAGACGAGATGGAAATGATGATGGGAGCTGTGCATGAAGAGTTTCTGAAAAGGTAGGAGGAGATGATGCAGAACCTCCTCAGGCAGTTTAGGCAAGCAGGAACAGCTGGAGCTTCAGGAGTTCAGATCCATGGAGCTGGAGCAGAAGGACCAAACAGGCAATCTAATGGAGTAGCTCAACAAGGCACAGCCCCTGATCAGCACACAACTACTAACCTGGATGGATCCAGGGACGGGGGCACACCGCCCGGCAACGATGGACCAGTTCATGGAGGAATTCCAGTTGACACTACACAACAAGATGCTGGCAGGAATGCAAGACCATGTGATGAGGAATACGTACTGGAATTCCCTCAGGGACACGGGGGGAAACCCTTGATGGACAACGCTGGATTAGCTGAGATTATCAAGCAAACTATGCACGGAGGATTGACAAACAGGGATCTGGAAGGAGTAAACAGGAGTTCGTTTACTCGTGAAATCAGAATGGCTCGGAACCCACCAGAGTTCAAGCTACCCACGCTAGAGGTGTACAATGGCAAGGTTGATCCGACTGACCACTTGATGAGCTACACAAGACATATGGAAGTGCTGGGGGCATCGGGGGAAGTTATGGCCTGATGTTTCCCTCTATACTTGACGGGTATAGATGCTATGTGGTTCAGACAGCTGGAAGAAGGATCTATTAGGACATGGACAGAATTGGTGGACAGGTTTCTAAAGCAGTTTCGGGTTCATATTAAGAGACCGAAGAATGTGATGACACTAACATCAGTAAAGCAAAGGACAGACGAATCGCTCAGAGCTTTCTTAACTCGGTTCAATGCAGCGGTTGCTTCGGTGGATTGGCCAGATCCATCGATGGTTTTAATGGCGGTAGTATCAGGAGTCAGAGAGAATTCGGATTTCAAAGTGTCACTGATACGGGACCCCCCAATGGATCTTGGGGAATTCTTTTACGAAGTTGAGAAATTCCTTCGGCAGGAAGATTCATGTTCAGATATGAAGTTAAAGGAGGTGAACGCAACTGAGGATGATGGGCCATCCAGCGGAGGCTTGGATAAAGATAAAGATAAAGCAAAAAGGAAGCTGGATAACGAATCAGGAAAAGCTAGGAAGTGGTGGAGGGAACCAAAATTTTCCACTTACACAGGATTAAACGAGACGTTGGAACGGATATTCATGGAGACTCGGAATTGCCTTTCCTACCGAAGGCCAGCTAGGAGAGAACCCTCGGAACGTGAAAGGGCATCAGGGAGGCACTGTCGTTTTCACGATTTAGAAGGATATGATACCAACAGTTGCAGGCATCTGAAGGACATAATTGAGGAGCATGTAAGGAATGGACAGTTGCGACAATATGTCAGGGCCCGGAATGCGGCGGTGGAGCAGGAGCAACCACCGTCTACCTCAAACAACGATGGCACGAGGCCCAGGAATGATGGTCGATTGGTTATCAATTGACAGGGATGATATGAAATAAGTAGCGAACTGTCGGCCAAATCATTTACTCATGTACGGGGACGGAGATGGCCCCTAGGCATGCTCTGAATGATGATAAACCACGATGCTATGGTTTGTGAAATCTACTTTTTCTTTTAGTTTAGACATTTGTCTTTTCTGGCTTGGTTTTGGAGTTTGGTTTGAACTCCTGATGTTGTTTGTTTCCTGGTTTGGACTTTCATTTGGATGATTGTTTTCATGTTTGGATATTGGTTTTGATTTCGGTTGTGGATTTTTGGTTTTCTGATTTGATTTGGATTTTGGATTGGATTTTTATCTGGTTTTTAGTAAATGGTCGTCGGGTATGGATTATGCCTGGCAAGGGGTAAGTCTCTTCGTCCGAACGTGGCGAATTGGCTTATTCAGGTCGTTGAGTATGGATTATGCTCGACAAGGGTCCGGAGCGACCAGGATTCGGCTTAGGACTCAAGCCATGGCATTACTCGGCGTCCAGGGACACTGGACCATGGTCGTCAGGTGTGGATTGCGCCTGGCAAGAACCTGGAGAGGTTACAGATTTGGATATCGGCTCGGAGAGGTCCTGGATTCGGTTATTAGTTATTGGATAAGGATGGATTAGGACTCGAATATCGAGTACGGATGGATATAGAATTGGCTAAGGCTTTGGTTACTGGATTTGGAATCAGACATCGACTCGGAGCACTCAAGAACGATGCACTTGGATGATATGGCTATGGACTTTAGATATCGGATTCTGAACCATTCAAAACACACCTTCTTATCACAAAGCATGTTCTGAGGGGCAAATATTATCCCACCCTTTGGTCAAGGCTGGAATATCAACAAATTAGCTGGAAAAGGATGGATATCAGGATTGGAAATTGAGTGGGAACAAGGCTGTGATCGATGTCGTCAAAATTTGACCGTGCTCCAATCAAGGCGGGATCGATTGGGAATGATGATTAAGGCTAGGAGAGGCTACCTTTCAAATTTCAGGTCAATCGGAGTTCGTATGCTCGAGATATGGATGGGTTAAATACGTGAATAATGGTTCGTATCGATACATTTCGTATCGATCGGCAGGCAGAACTTCAAACCGATGTTGTTCGTATCGGTCCGGCATAGGTACAAACGTGTTATTCGTATCGATCAGCATGGATACAAACAGTGCGTTTGTATCAATCAGGTAGGAAGGCTAGATGGATTTTGACTTGATTGCAGTGGACCTGGATCAGATAGGTAAGCGTGTGATGGTTTGTTCGACTCGATCAGTTCGTATCGGTCATGGTGGAAAGTTGGAGCTTAATTCGAATCGATGTACTTCGCATCGATGCAATGCATATCAGTTGGATGGGCGCACGGGTGAACTTCGTATCGATCGTTGCTGGGTCGATACGGAATGGAAGCAATGGTTTCAGGGCTTTAGTTGGACATATCGTATCGATTGCTCGTGGGTCGATACGAGCAACACGCTTGGGAAGGATACGAAGTAATGGATTCGAGGCATGTTATGGACACAGATGAATAAAAATAGGCACGAAGCCTGGATGCAAACTGGAAATATGCAAGAATCGAGGGAAGATGCGTTCAACGTGGCGTAGAAAATGGATCGGGCCTTGGAAGTAGCTCCACGTCATCGGCAAGCACGTGCGCTGTATCGATACGATCCGGTATTGATACAAAATTGATCGATGCGAACATAATACCACATGAACACTACATCTCGTATCAATCATACCTGGAGATCTACTAGTCCAAATGCTATGAAATTTTCACAGGAGCTTACGTACAAACTAAAGAATGTTCACACCAAGTTTCGACTCCATTGGACAAAATCTTAATCGATACGAATTACGTTCATATCGATCACAGATCGAGTCGAAACTTCATGGGATCGATCGCATGGGCCCACTCACGTGCCAGAAGAAGTCTCCCGAGATTTGAGCGAGATATTTGCATGGAGCGCTTATAAATAGAGTCCCAGATCCTACAGAAAAAAGGTTCTTTGGCTTTTCAACGTCCAGACTCTGCCCGATTCAACTTTGCACTCCAATGCTGCTGTTATACTCGAATTTTATCATTATAATCGGCTGTAATCAGTTGTAACCAGCAAGGAAAGTCAATAAAAGATTAACTTTTGGAGTGGACGTAGGCCGGAGATGGCCGAACCACTATAAATCCTATGTCTCCGTCTGTTTCTTTCCATTTTAAGTTTATTATTCTTCATTTTTTATCCTCTACATCACTTATATCTGTGATTTGTGATCATATACTGTTGATTTGTGTTCATACACTGGTGCTTTCACAACATTTGGGGTTTGTGGCCAATTTTGACACAAACAGTACACCTCTAGATAAGTGTATCGAGTGATTGAAAACCTTTCGACCTCGGCATGACAAAACCGACCTATCCCTTACTGGATAGTACCAAATATGTCATCACCTTGGTTGGTTCTAAACTTTGTAGAGAGCTTTCATGCACACCCAAATCCATAATATAATGATCTAGAAAGGTAATGACACATCCTAATGGGAGCGACCCACATAGCCTTGCGGCATACCCTGTTTAGCCATTCCCAGGTTGTGAGGCTTGAGAGGCTACGCACTTACCATTTTCTCATAGAAATTCACTCTTGGATTGCTAACACTGCCCTCTAAGCAGAAATGCGATGCCAGCATTCATCCATACAAGTTTGTTCCGGGTCTGAACAAAATTGAAGGCACTACCTCTACTACATCCATTTTGGAATCACCCTCAGGATTAGTAGCAAGTAGCACTTGCACTTCAAAGAACTCCATCTTTGAACATCTTCAAGACGTCTTCCATTCAAATGCTCATGTTTGTTCGAAATGGTTTTCGGATAACATATCTGATCCCGGTCTCTCCGAACCAACAACCAAAAAATTTCGATTGACTCAATCCTGGTTCTTTTAGAAGTAAGAGGACTACATCAGAGTCCCAAGAGGATTTCTAATATATCCCTTAAAGCTAGAGACATTTCACCGGAATGAGTTCTTCCTAGAGATCACAAACTGTATGAACATGTGAAGCTCTTATTTACTTCCTAAGTCAAAACTGGCCAAGGTTTGATAGTCGGTTATTTAATTATCAAATAAACAAACAACCAACAATCCATGGATTTTATTTCAAATAGCAACCGCTAAGCCTCATTTTAATAAATCTTTCATTATTAAATCTCTATTCAAAATATTTGTTAAAATATTCATATACTTATCCCACCGCATAAGCATATTCACAAAACATTGCAAAAGATTTTTTGTTTCAAAATCATATCAAAAGGATCAAAAACAAATGTTTAAAATAGCGATAAGAATAATCCCAAACACTATTCCTTCACTGTTAAGTATGAAACGAATGTTTCGTAACACCATAATTAAGAAGGTAAATTAAGGGAAATCCAATCTCAGTTTTCTGTTATAAATTTCTTCAATGAATCCTTTTAATAAATCTCTTTCATTTATGAAATCTCCTTTACCAAAACTCCAAATCCATGTATAAAACTCTCCAAGTTTATTTACAAAAATCTTTTATAAATATCCAAAGTCATTTATAAAATTCCTTTCAAAAATTCGCAGATCTCTTTTCAATTTATAATAAAACTCCATATAAACTTTCCATATTTGAAACAAATCTTCTTTAATAGATCTTCGATCATGTTCCCTTTTAAATAAACAATTAATTATTCTAAACAACTTTTAAATAATAAGTTATTATTAATTAAACTAACTTGAACACTTTAAATAAAATAGTCAATGAACTATCTTTAAAATATCAGATTGAAATGGTAGTAAACCTTACATATTTCATTTAAATAATAACTTTACTTTAAAGCATAACAATTATCTTTAAATCCTTATTTTAAAAAAGAATAAGATTAAGGGAATAATTTCCAAAATTCAGAAGAGGCCTAGCAACTACAATGGTTCTTACTTAATTCAGTTTAACTTTCTAAGTTATGTCATGGGTATTTCCGTAATAAATAGATATGTAAAAGGGATCAAGAAATAACAACCAATCAACATATAGGTAAATGTCAAAGTTATTATAATAGCAAATGGGGATTTGTTCTGTTAAACACATGTCCAACTTATTACAATAGCAGAATGGTGTTTTGTTCTGCTAAACAGATGTCATTTGGTTTCATAATCATTTGAGGTTACTTAAGGGTATTCGACAAAGAAATCCCTTGGTTTGAAATATTTTTGCAAAAGAAAATTTCTTTTAACAAAACCAATCATTGAAAATAAAGTGACTTTAAAAATCAAAAGCCTTTATTAATTAATTTAAAATAAACTAAAGCTTTATTATTTAATTTAAAATTAAATTAAACCTTTATTTAAATTAAATCCTAATTAAGTTCTAATTAAATCTAAATTAAATTTCACTTAATCAGTAATTAATTAATAATTAAACCCCCTTTTTTGATAAATAAATAATTAAATAATAGTTAATGTTTAATTAATTTACTAATTATAATTAGCTTACTTGATTAATACTTAAGTACTAATTACCTTTGTTAACTAACGATTAAGTACTAATTACCTTAATTAATTAATTAATCATTAAATAATTAATTAATTAATAATGATTACCTTTATCACTTAAAATATGTTTGAAAACACTTTCCATAAGATACTTAGGTTGAACACTTTAAATTTTTGCAAAAATGGTTTGTTTTACGAACTACATCCATAGCGACTATCGTTATATGACCCATAATTTCCAAAACTTGTTTTTATGAATTGAATAGCTTTAAAAACTTACTATTTTACTTGAACCCACTTTCTAACTTTAGAAAAAGTTTTGAAATTAGAAAGTAAAGTTTTTGAAGACTTATAAAAAAAATTAGTAAAGGCTTAAGTAGAACTAAATTTCTAAAAAAACAAGGGATCTTTTTGTCGCTTAAACAAGTCTATATGCTAACTTTCTTAGCATTTACAACATACACATAAGATCATAACATAAGTTTACATGACATAATATCAAACCATAAGCAATATAACAACTTTCTATCCATACACGCATTTTAAACCTTGATTCTTAAGTCGAACCAACTACCCAAGCACATATATATGTGATGTGCACGTAAATGTGTATATCTTTACTTCCATATTTAAACGAATTTAATTAAATAAATGATCATATAGGGTATTTTAACATGTTTAAACCAAAATCCAAATTATTTTCAAATCATCATTTATTCATCATCATATATGGGTAAAATGGTCATTTTTATGCATATATTAATTTAAGAATATTTATTTCCACATTTTATTTTTATTTGTAGGAAAATTGGATGGAAATTACAAGAGGCTTCATGGAAAATATGCATGCACAAGAGGATACAGAGTAATGATGATGGAAATAATTCAAACCATGTATCATGGAGGACCCCACCTACCCACTTGCCTTAATCTACAATTAGAAGCTAATGCACAAGTTAGTGGAGCTAAAAGTTTCATGCACATTTAAATGGAGGATTATCTAATGCTAATGATAACTTGGTGGCTACAATTCCTAAGAGGGTAGTTTGGGTAGTTTCCAAAAATATGGTTAGGGTTTTAGACTTGTATAAATACCTCATATGTTCATGTAATTAAGCTTTTAGCCTCCTTTGAGCCTCCTCTTTAGTTAGTTTTAGGCTCAAGAATAAAATATAAACTCTCTTTTCTTTTTCATGGCTACTTAGCCATTTTCTTCTTTCATGTAATTTTCTTTTTTATGCAATTTTAGTTCATGCTCTTTCCTATTTACATGCTCTCTTTCCTCTTATGTTAGTAGCTTAGTTTCATTTCTTATGCAAGTAGAATAGCTTTTATTTCATTTTAATTAGCTCTCTTTTACTTAGCTTGCATTTTCTTCTTTTTATTTCATGTTGAATGCTGCATTTGTTGAAATGATAACAAATATGAGAGGCTAAACCTCTACAATTTAGGGGTAATGAAGCTCTCTAATTATGTAGATTCAACATTTTGATAATTTTTTATCTCTTTTTGTGCTTAATGGAAATGTTTGAATGAGTTAAATTTTGTTGTTCTAGCTTTGAATTTGATAGTCTATGTTGTTGACACCAAATAGGCTATGCTTAAACAAACAAAAACACAAATTACTTCTTCATCTACATGTGATTATGGTAATGATGTGAATATTAAAATCAAAATTTGATGGTCTATATTTCTAATTAATAGTTAATAAATCATGCTTAGAATATATTTTATTTTCAAGTTCATTGTCATTTTCATGAGAGTTAAAAAGTGGTTTAATGGGTATGTTATAGTTTGATGGTTTATATTGGGCTAATTAATAGCACAAATATTCCATACTTATGATAAACACATCGATTAAATTCACTAATGACCAAAAAAGAGAGATCATAATTTCATGTTGTGTTGATTTATGTGATCAAGAGAGTGGATTTGTCTCTAAATTGTCTTCAAACTCTCATATTTTTACCCATATTCTTTTGCTAGTTTATTTACATTTTTTTAGCTTAACACAACTTCAAATCTTGGTTTAATTTGATAGAATAGAATTTTAAAATCTAAACAATTCCCTGCGAATCGACTCATATTCGCCACGTACTAACATTGTACGCCGTGCGCTTCAGTTATTTTTAATTAAATTTGATCGGCTATTTTCTAATTCGATAGAAAATTGGCCGTCAAACAAGTTTTTGGCACCGTTACCGGAGAATTGATTTGATTTTATTCTATTCTTCGAATTATTATTTTTGTTTGATTTTATTGTGTGTTTGTTATGTGTGTTAATTTTCATTTTAAAAAAAGTTTGTGTTGTGTGTTTGTGTGATTTTTGTGTGCATTTTGATTGTGTGTTTGTTGTTTTCTAGTTTCATTCGCATCTGCATTTCCATATTTATATATATATATATATACACACACACACGCAATTTCATTTGAAAAAGAAAAAAAAATTATTTCATATACATTTTTACATTTCATATTTGCATTTACAATTTAAAAAAAACACTGTTTTGTTTCATGACTGTTGCTTCGGTTGCTTCTCTGCCCTCAACACTATTGTCTCTTCTTTGTTCATACCCTTGCACATCACCAACATCCCCTACCCCATACCTCCTCCAAGAAACAAACAACTTCCCTTCTCATTTACAATTCAACTGTCACCAACCCCTGAACCCCCAGACAACCATACTTCACCCACTTGCATTGCTCCCTTATCCATTGTTGATCACATTTCACTCAATTCTTCATATTGCTGCAACAACAATAAAAACTGCACTTCACTCAAACCAAACATTGCTACAACTTCGTATCACCACTTCACTGTTTAACAGAGCATATCCCCGTATCTTCATACCTTGCCTTGCATATCACATTCTTCACTGCACTGAATCAAAAATCCCTCAACAAACTGACCATCCCTACATATCACCCACTACCATCTCTCTTACTGTACCATTTCAAACTGTCCCTCATCACTGCATATCATTTTATCAAAATACCACAATACAATTTCAACTGCACATCACCCCTCAGCTTACAACATGCATCAACCTATATAACTTCACCTCCTAAACTTCTGAACCACCTCATCACCATTGTACCATCACCAGAGAAACACTGTAGCTCCATCATCAACTTGCCTAAACAACCGTGACCACCCTCTTCAATTTGCAACAGCAAATCCAACAAACCCCAAACTGCCTGCTGTAGTCTTCCATCATACCACACCACAAGTCAGCAACTAGTGCCTTCACCACATCACCATCCTCCTACCAGAGCGACTACACATCAACTCCTCCACCTCGCTAACATCTCCTCCATCATCACTGTGTCTCAACAAACTGATCACCAACTGCATCACAATCCTCCTTGCGAGTTCATTACTTCACCTCACTGCCCGCTACAGCCCCTGCATATCCCTCTATTGCAATATCACAACAGTGCATTGTGCATTTGTGTACAGATATATCCATCTATTGCAACTTCTGATTACCATCTTTTTCACTAGCTTTTTCAAACCCCAAACTATGCATATCTGCAAAACATACACCATCCTCTTAAAACACTGCAACAGTGCTTACATACATCCACATACATACACCATCACTACCACTCTTCATCTCTGCACAGTCACCCTCCTTTTTCATCTCTGTGCAACACCAAGGAGCAGCACATCTAACCACTTCTGCCTACCACTGCATTCTTTCACCATCTCAACAAACTCCACCATCACCTCTTCCATCCCCTACCCACAGCAGCTCCACCACACTATCAAACAACTCATCAAACCGTATAACCTGATACAACATCACCAATACTACTACCTCATCAACATTTACATTCTCCACTTCCATCTTCCAGTCAACTTGCTGACAACCATCTTCCAGTCATCCTCCAAGCATATACATTCCTTACCATATCTACATTGACCATACTGCCATCAACAAACCCTGTTCAAACAACATCACCACACAGTGCACACTAACCCTATCATCCCCATTCTCCACTGCCTATCACCTTGCCTACTAGCCAACAGCAAAACCAATTGCTACTCCACTCCAGCAAACCAAATTACCTCCACCATACTTCGCCACTGCCTTGTCATACAACTGCAACCAACTCCTTACTGTCACTTACCTCTCCACTTGAACATCATAGAACAAAAACTTGACATTCCATCTTCCATCATTCCTAAAACCACCTGCAATCAAGATCGAACACACGACCTCCAATCACTGCTTCAATCATGACCTCTCCTTGCTTCCGCCATCAATCATCCATTTCAACAAGCGCAACCAAACCCACCGCCTTCATCGACCAGAAACCTAATCGCCATCGCACCTCTATCCACAATCCACAATCCAGCAACAAATTGACGAAAAAAATTGAGTTTTGATTTTAGGGAAATTCATTTGGGGAAAATTTGTGGAGACGAGAACAATTTTATTAGTGAAAACAGCGTTCTTCTTCTTTCTTTTTTTAGTGAATTCATTTTTAAGGGCCGGGCTGTGTTGTGTTGGGTTGTGCTTGAAGCTTTATTGTGAAAATAAGTTGTTTAAGTTTGAGTTTTTATTTTTTTTAGTTGGGTTATTTTGAGATTTATACATCCTTAAAAAATTGCTTTGGTTGTCATTTTTCCTCTATAAAAAAAATCATTTTGTTTTAGTTCATGATGGTGTAAAAAAGGTCATTTTGGTTAGATTCATTTGTTTTTGGTCTCTCTTCAAAAAAAAACTTAATATATATCTTGCTTTAAATTTTCAGGTTACAAGATATCAAAAGAAAAAAAGGAATTGCTGCTAAGAATTGCTTGCCTGCCAAAATAAACTGTTTGCTTATAAAAACAAAAACAAAAAACAAAAAATTTTGCCGCTTTAAAATAAGTTTGCTAATAATTCTGCACGCTCTGGTATCGTGCTCTCATCTCTAGTTTTAATCTGCATTGTTGGTTGCTTGCATTTGCATTTATATATAAAAAAATTCAGAAACAAAAACCAAAACAAATTTCATCGTAGTTGCATTGTTAATACACGTTTAATTTCAGTTTTGCATTTCATTCTAGAATTTGCTAATAATAACGGTTAGACATCTTAAGGGTGTCGCGAGCTCACCTAAGGCTTAATTGTTATTGACAAGTTGTCCTCTTTCGGAAATTTAATTTCTTGGTGTCTAGGCTACGGTAGAGCAATAACCATTTATAAATATTACGGTGATTCGTAAATTTTATAGTGGTTGTTTCTCTGAAGGTACTTAAACCTTCGGCTGCATTGCTACGGTGATTCGTGGTGCACCGATAAATCCTACCCGTTATCTGGCTGAGAACTATCTTATTGGATTAAGACAAAGTATGATTATACAATTTTGGGTTAGGAGCTACTTAGGATAGCAAATTTGTAATTAAACCGTTGCATTCATTTATTTGCATTAGTTCATGCATATTTAAAATATATTCAGAATCTAAAACTTAAAAAATTGTAAATATTCCTTAACTTAGTTTCTAAATCCTTTCATTTGAAAATTTTCAATCAAAAATCCATAAAAAAAATTGAATTAATTTTTTTTTAGAAAAACAAAAATTCAAAAATAATAATAATAATAATCTTTTCAAAAACAAAAAAAATTTTGAAAACAAAAAAAAAACAAAACAAAAATCAAATTTCCCTTTTTTAAATAAATTCCCTTTGGTAAATATTTTTTCTTTTCCTTCATAAAAAAACAGTTTTTGAAAATGTCTGAGTTTCCCTACTTACATGAATTTTACGATAGTTGTGCAAATCAATATAATCCATATAATTTCACTCTAAATTCTTATGGATATTTTAATGACAACTATTGTACAAACAATTTGAATTTCGAACAACAAAATGAGGACCAACCCTCAACTCTTGAAAAAAGCATGGAAACGATTTCATCTTTACTTGAACTCTCTACACAACAAAATCGAAGGATAAATGAGTTGTGTAATTTATATTTGTGTGATAACTCAAATCAAGGATTTCAAAATAATCAAAACAAGAATTCACTTCAAAATTCAAATGATTTCAATTATAACCCATGCCAATTCAATTTCAAACTCCAAAACGAATTTCAAAATCAAAACAAAAATGTGAATCACTGTTTAAATGATTTTGGCAATGGGAATTGTTTCAATGATGTTGACAATTTTCATTCTCGGTAATTTCAAACTGAAAATCCTCAAATAAATAAGTATAATTTCAATTTTGTTGAGCAAATGGAAGAAATTTACAATGATCACACTGATTTGTTGTTTAAAACATATATGAAACAACGTGAAAACAAAATCAAATCCCAACGTTTGACTAGTCAAATAATAATCCATCTGTTACCAAAATTGACGATTTTCAAATAACAAGTTTTGAAATTGAAAATGACAATCTTAATGAAGTTGTTGAAAATACGGTAATGGAGTTAGATTTCAATTCTTTTGAGAGTGTGGAGCCAAATTTAAAATTCGATCTTCCTTTTTTCGATTTTGAAAATTTGAAGACAATAAGTTTGGATTTTGAAATTGATACATACGATGAAGTTGTTGATAATCCAACAAAGGAAGACGAATTTAATGAACATAATTTCTTAGGACTTTTCGAAGATGATTTGTTGAATTCTGAAGGGGAAGATTTAAATTACCATTTTGATTTTGAAATCAATAATTCTGAAGAAATTTTCAATGATAAGCTTGACTTTCAATTTGGTGAAAGTAAATTTTAATTCCAACCAATTGTTATATCAACCCCAAAAACCATCAAAAATAAAAAAACTCGTTCGATTTTTAATAAAAAGATATTCGTTTTCCCAAATCAATATTCAACTTCAAAACCTTTTATGATTTGGTTTTCAGAGCTTAAGCTATGTCTCTCATACTTGACGAGACAAATGAATTGGACTTTGGAAGACCGTTTCATTTACTCTTTAACGGCATATTTTCTAATGTCTTGTAAATAATATTTTTTTCATTTTCATGTAAATATAGGTCATATTTTTATTTTTTGTTTTGTTTTTCTCCTTTCACTTGGGTTGATTGTGGGGACACAGTCAAAATCAAGTGGGGGGGAGTCTCATCTTCATTTTTGATTTTTCATGGTTTATTTTTTTTATTTTCTTTCCAAAACTTAAGAATTTAAATATATATATATATATATATCCCAAAAAAAATTAGCATTTTGATTTATTTTTGAAGAAACGCTATAAGGTAAGTATAGGTTTTGGTTAGTAAATTGAATTTTTTGAAAATTTATTTGTCTTAACAAAAATAAAAATAAAGTTTGATTAAAAGTAACGATGGTTTAACTAGTATATAGGAAGGTTCATGAGTGATAATTATGAAGTATATCCTAATTGAAAATCTTTGTTTTAAAAAGTGGTGGATTTAAAGAAAAGGATATAACATTTTTTATCTTCTAAGTTAAATGGTGCTAAGATGATTTTGAAAAACTCTCTCTTCAAAAAAAAAATTTGTATATATGTATATATTTTATTAACACATAGAGTCATGTGTTCACACGCAAGTGTGTACATTCGCCATGCTCTGTACCCTTCTCACGTAAGCCCGAAAGGCAGTGCACGATCGGTATATTTGGCATCGGTTTATCTAAGTTAGGTGTATATATATATATAAATTATTTTTTTAATAATGCCTACAGTCGATAGGTGTTCACACTTGTGTGTTCACTCTCCATGCTTTGTATTCCCCTCATGTAAGCCCGAAAGGCAGTGCATGGGTAATATATCTGGCCTCAGTTTTCTGAGTTAGGCATATGTAAATATTGTTAATATCAATAAAATTTTCAAATAAGAGAGAGTAAGCAATTGAAATCCAAGCGCTATTTTAACTTATTTGATTCGACTTGTTATTCAAAAGAAATGAAAATACCACTTTGAAAAACTTTGATAATAACCTAAGGATCCATTTCATAGTTGCACTATGTTATCAACCGAAACAACTAGCCAAACTAGAGTCTATTTGTTATGATAACATAATTTTTGTTGGAAAATTTGAAAAGTAAAAGGACTTAGATTTCTTCATAATGACCAAAACTTATATTTAACTTATTCATGTCAATTTGAAAGTAAATTCTTCATTTGTAAATATTTTCAAAAACTTGCATTCATATCTTTGTAAATAAATCTTGCATTTAGGAATTTTACATTTCGCATTTGGATTTTGTGGGTAGTATCCGCTGAAAACCCTCATGAGACAACACTCGTCCTACTAGGGACACCTAGATTAACGACACACCCAATGCAATCGTGCTCCTTACAAAAATGGATTTACCTTAGTTTTAATTTATTCGAGTACGAATAAAAAGATAAGTATAGGGGTATTTGATGTGCACGTAAATGTGTATATTTTTACTTCCATATTTAATCAAATTTAATTAAATAAATGATCGTATAGGGTAATTTAACATGTTTAAACCAAAATTCAAATTATTTTCAAATCATCATTTATTCATCTTCATATAAGGACAAAATGGTCATTTTTGTGCATATATTAATTTGAGAAAATTTATTTCCACATTTTATTTTTATTTGTAGGAAAATTTGATAGAAATTACAAGAGGCTTCATGAAAAATATGCATGCGCAAGAGGATACAAAGGAATGAAGATGGAAATAATTCAAACCATGTATCATGGAGGACCCCAACTACCCATTTACCTTAATCTACAATTAGAAGCTAATGCACAAGTTAGTGAAGATAAAAGTTTCATGCACATTTAAATGGAGGATTATCTAATGCTAATGATAACTTGATGGCCACACTTCCTAAGAGGGTAGTTTGGGCAGTTCCCAAAATATGATTGGGGTTTTAAGCTTGTATAAATACTCCATATGTCCATGTAATTAAGCCCTTAGCCTCCTTTGAGCCTCCTATTTAGTTATTTTTAGGCTCAAGAATAAAATATAAATTATCTTTTCTTTTTCATGGCTACTTAGCCATTTTCTTCTTTCATGTAATTTTCTTTTTTATGCAATTTTAGTTCATGCTCTTTCCTATTTGCATGCTCTCTTTCCTCTTATGTTAGTAGCTTAGTTTCATTTCTTATGCAAGTAGAGTAGCTTTTATTTCATTTTAATTAGCTCTCTTTTACTTAGCTTGCATTTTCTTCTTTTTATTTCATGTTGAATGTTACATTTGTTGAAATGATAACAAATATGAGAGGCTAAACCTCTTCAATTTAGGGGTAATGAAGCTCTCTAATTATGTAGATTCGACATTTTGATATTTTTTTATCTCTTTTTATGCTTAATGGAAATGTTTGAATGAGTTAAGTTTTGTTGTTTTAGTTCTGAATTTGATAGCCTATGTTGTTGACACCAAATAGGCTATGCTTAAACAAACAAAAACACAAATCACCTCTTCATCTATATATAATTATGGTAATGATGTGAATATTAAAATCAAAATTTGATGGTCTATATTTCTAATCAATAGTTAATAGATCATGCTTAGAATATATTTTATTTTCAATTTTATTGTCATTTTCAAGAGAGTTAAAAAGTGGTTTAATAGGTGTGTTATAGTTTGATGGTTTATATTAGGCTAATTAATAGCACAAATATTCCATACTTATGATAAACACATCAATTAAATTCACTAACGACCAAAAAAGAGAGATCATAATTTCATGTTGTGTTGATTTATGTGATCAAGAGAGTGGATTTGTCTCTAAATTGCCTTCAAACTCTTATATTTTTATCCATTTTCTTTTGCTAGTTTATTTACATTTTTTTAGCTTAACACAACTTCAAATCTTGGTTTAATTTAATTAAATAGAATTTTAAAATCTAAACAATTCCCTGCGGATTGACCCGTATTCGCCATGTACTAACATTGTACTCCGTGCACTTGCAGTTATTTTTAATTTAAATTTGATCGGCTATTTTTTAATCCGATTGGAAATTGGCCGTCAAAAAATACGCATACAAATCAACATCATATCCAACCAATCAAACAATGGTTTAACAACAGGGTATACATCATAATTAAAGTTAGAAAACTTTAAATAAAATAGTGAGCTTTACTCACCAAAGCTTAACCAAATCGAGTTTAACTTCCACTAAACTTTAGATTGACCCTAGGTCTTTGATTTGCCTTAGTAAAAATTGTATTTTCTTGGCCTAGGAAGGGAAATGTGTTTCAGTCATGAGTTGGCATAATTCGACCATGACTTGACATGGGTTAGGTGGGCTTGTTTTGGAGAAGAAGAGGTGTAGAATGTAAGGGTGTATTTTTAAACAAGTTTCTAATAACTGAAAAGTGGAGAAACTAAATAAACTTTAAAACTTTTGTAATGTGGAAGCCATGAAATGTTTTGTGAAGCTTAGAGGAATTTTAGAAAAGGAAAATGAAAAGAAAAAAATGAAAGTAAAATTTTTAAAATTGTTTTTATACAAATTCCAATTACTAAATTAACAAACTAGCCTTAAGTACATACCCTCCCTTAAATTTTTACCAGCTCATCTTGTCCCGCTCTCCATGCTTGCTCACGCAAGCAACCTTGCCCCCCTCCCCCCCCCCCCCTCTTTTCTTTGCCCCAACATTCGTTAATGCCTCATGTACTTAATGTTTTCCATAGTGTCATTTCATGTTTCCTAATATCTTTTCATGTTTAATTATATATTTTGAATTTGTATTAAGGTCACATCTTGTTCCTTATTTATGTGTGTGTACGTATATATATATATCATAATATATATCCTAAATTAGTTGTAAATTTATGTATATAGGTAAACAATAGTGTTACAACATTTCCGACAAATTTTATTCGATGAAAAGTCAAAAATTCGAAAAACGAATTGTGGTCACATTTTGGATTTTTCTTTGAACTAAATATATTTATAAACAAATTGGGAAAAATATTTCACCATCACTATTTATTATTAAAAATAATTTTATTTGAGTTATAAAATCATAAATTAGTTATTTAAAAAATATTAAAATATCCATATTTAAAGTGATTAAATACTAGGACCGTAACAACCCTGGTTTTGTGATTACCTCTGAAAATAAATTATAACGATGGTTATAATTTAAAATGGAGAAATATAATAAATTTGGAGATGGGAAATTTGTTGAAAATTGTTTATTTTAAATAAATAATGGGTTTTTGAATAAATAAAATGGAGTTAAGTTGGTTTGGTTGTGAATTAAATATGAATAAAGAAATTATGTTGATTTGGTGGTAATTTAATTTAAATAAAGATAAAAGAATTTAATTCAACATTAATTTGTTGTAAATAAATATAAAATGTAGGAAATAAAGTTTTAAAAACTTTGTTATGTTAGTTTGGGGTATAAATGAGCATTAAATGGTTTTAATTTGTTGAAATGCAATAATTGTTGAAATAATGGTCAAATGTTGATTTTTGTTAATTTTAATGATGTGTTAAAAATTAAATATGGATAATATTGTAAATAAAAATGTGGAATATTGGTTAAAAACAATATTTGGGTGTAAAAATATTTTTAACATGGTTTGTTATGATTATTTAAACAAGAAAATGAATTTTATGGAATTTCGTTGTTAAAATGTTAATCTATTTAAATAAATAGTGTAAATTAAAGCATTTAAGTAAAAATAGAATTTTAGTGATGGAAATTGGTTTTTAATAGCTAAAATAACTTATATATGTTGTTTAATAATTTTTAAACATGAAACATAAAGTTGTGATAATTATGGTTGAATAATGTAAATTAGTGTAAATATATGGTAATATATGAAATAAAATATGTAATATAGCCTAATATTGTCTAAGTGTTTAACATTGGCTTATTGGGTGGGGTTATTGCGTCCAAACCCAAACCCAAGGAGAATTCTGGAATGAGGCAAAGGGAAAATTATCATGTACGTACAATTTAGTTTCCTCCTCCTTCATTCTCATTTCCTCTTCCAAAAACTCCAGTAATGGCTTCCTCTTTAAAGTTTTAAAAACCCAAGCCTCCAAATTAAATTAAATTATAAGAGAAATTATAGAATTAACATCTCCTACAAGTAATCTCTCCAAAACCACAATCTATTTCATCCATTTTCTGATTTTGAGAAATTGTTTGTTGTAACTAGTTTGTTTGATTTGCATGTCTGTTTTCTCCTTCTATACAGGTTCCTAGCTTCCTATCTTGGCCTAAAGATTCCAGCTTGCTTACTAAATCGCTCAAAAATCAAATAAGGTGAGTTTTAAACTAACTCTTCTAATCTAAACAAGTTCTGGGTGTTTCCGTTGTTGAATTTTGAGTTTACTGTATAAACTAGTGAAAATAGTTTTTACAGTAAGTATATAATTTCTGACTGTCACTTTGCAATCCAATTTGCTGTTGAATCTTGCACCAAATCCATGCCGGAATTCCTCCAAATTTTTCTCTGTGTATGGTTGTATTTGCATAAAAATTTTTACATTTCAGTTTGTCCAAAAACTATGTTGAAATCCACTCAAAAAATCGAATCGGAGCACGTAGAGAAGGCCTGTAGGAAGATCGACCTCAGGTCGACCTTCCACACACCTAGGTCGACCTAGAGCACTTAATGGCCGACCTTCAAGGTTGACCTAGAGCACTTAATGGCCAACCTTCAAGGTCGACCCAACCATGTGTTGGGTCAACCTGCTGGTCGATCCATCTGTGCCTTGTTCTGTGACCTTTTCTGGCCTATTTCGCTGTTTTTTGCTGCATTTTCTTGCTGATTTTTGTACTGATTTCTGAGGGCTTCATCATGTGAATGAGAAAGCCTATATTTAGTGATGTTTTCACATTGCAATGTTGTTGATTTACTTGATTTTTGAATTGAGAAACTATGTTGAATTTGCTGTGATTTTGATGATTTCGTGCACGGATTTTATAAACGATTTCAAAGTGAATTTTCGATTTAAAAACCGGATTTGAAGTAAATATTTTTCCAAATCGATTTTATAAGTATGAATTTATTTCTGAGCCTATTTTAAATACTAAATAATATAATTAACTATTTTTAAAGGGATTTCAAAAGGAAATAATTTCCAAATATTTTCAGAAAATCATTTTAACTCGTTTTCTCGAAGTAAATTATTTTCTATAAAATTACATGTTTTTTCACTCTTTGAGAGAATAAGGAAGTGACTTAAATGATTTAGTAAAACATGTGGTATGGGACACATGCGTTAACTTTTTTGGTTAGTTCCAGACTTGTTTGATTGAGGTCATACACGAGAGTGAAATTAACTACCTTATAGTAAACGGTTAAGTGAGAACGTGTGGAATGGGATGCACTGTTGTCACTGATTTGGTTACTATCTGGAAGTTGGTGGCACTTTATGTTGGACCTTCAGGTATGTTGATTGCCAGTACTAGACCTTCGGGTCATTTGTTTGGATTTCGGGCCATTTGTTGGACCTTCGGGCCATTTGTTGGGCTTTCGGGCCATTTGTTGGACCTTCGGGTCATTTGTTGGGCGCCAAATTTGTTGTTGATAGTACTTGGCAGGCTTCGGCCATATGTTGTTGATACACGTGCGGCGTAGCTTAGACTCGCCATTTGTTGGGATCCACTTTTGTTGTTGTTTCTAGATTTCATTATTTTTTATTTCTAGATTTGTTGATTTTCAGATATTTTCACCATTTTGTTGGATGTTGGAGTTATACATAGCCTTTGTGTTATTTGATGATGATGACATGGTGATTACATTTTTGTTGTTTTGAACTTCTAGAGAGTTCGATATGTTGAGATTTATGTTGTTTTGGTGACATGGCTCTTACGCCTTATGTTGTTTGGTGATTTGGCTTTTACGCCTTATGTTGTAAGTTGATTTGGCTCATACGCCTTAAGTTGTATGTTGATTTGGTTCATATGCCTTATGTTGTTGCATGATTTGGCTTATATACCATATGTTGATTTGAGAACATGGAGTTCATCTCCATGGCAAGTTATTATCCTCCTTGTGTATCTTATGTTTACCTATCATGTACTAACCATCTTGTTTAGGCCGGACTGACCCGTGTGTTTATATTTTTATATGATGCTCGGGTCAGACCGAGTCATTACAGGTCAGTAGATTGCAGTTTGACCTCCACCTTGCTTTGCTCCGCTGTGATCTTTCCTCTTTATTGCTTAGTGTATGTTTTGATGTAGCCCCTTTTTGTTGTAGTACTATGATGTATATATTCTTTCATGACTCTGATGTATATTTGGTTCATAAGAACCAAACTCATGTAGCATGTTAGGTTGTACTTCTGCCGACTCTGTATATGTATATATATGTGTATGTTCTTGTTCTATGATATAAGGTATTTGATGTTATTATATTTGTTCTGAATACGATCCTTAGCCACCGTAGTTTTGTGTTAAACTTGAATCGAGTATGTTGATCCACTTAAGAAAGAAAGAAGGAAAAAAATGGACACTCAATCGACATATTTGATGCTCGTTTAAGACAAAGCTCACGGACGGTCGCTCCTAACCAGCCTTATTCTCTGCTAGCAGACAGTATTACCTAGTAATGCTCTTTGTTAGTGTGGGTCTCGGGGTGGGGCATCACAGCTTGGTATCAGAGCCAGGATCAGAGAAAATATGGTAAATATAGAACAGAACCAGAACATGACATATGTTACAGAGCAACAAAAGGACAATAGTCATGCCATCCCAATCTTCCTTTGTCATTATCCTTCAATCTAAGTCTTTGGGGGTAGATAATAGGTTTGGGAATACGTCTAGGAATGCATTTTTAATTCCGTAGTATTCCATATATTTAATTCTATTATCAATGGTATACCTCTGTGAATAATCTTTATCTATCTTCTCTTATACTTTCAGCTTATGACTGGAAGAGGCAGAGCTAGCCGTTCTGGTGCTGGGCAGTCCAGCGGCCCGCATCCAGACGGAGTCTACATGTCCGCCGAACAGTTTATGGAGCTATTTTGTAGTACTCAGCCTCCAGCTCCTACTCCTACACCTCCACCTCATAAGTCACCATTTGCACGCATGTGCAGCGACTTTTCGCACCTTGGAGGCAAGCCTTTCAAGGGTTCGGAAAGTGTATTGGAGGTTCAGGCTTGCTTGCATACTTGTGATCGTATATTTTTTTGCATGGATCTTTCTGACCACCATCGCGTACTCGTAGCATCTAGTATGTTGCAAGAACGTGCTCTGGATTGGTATGAGCTTCTAATTGCAGAAGTTAATGAGTCCTCTCTTTCTTGGGATCAGTTCAAGGAACGATTCGAGTTGAAGTTCGTTCCCGAATCAGAGAAAGTCCTCCTTGCTCAACGTTACCTTGAGTTGAAGCAAGGGAAATCTTCTATCTCTGAGTATGTTCCACTTTTGAAGCCTTATCTAAGTACGGTGTTGAGCATATTAATACACCGTATAAGAAGAATCATAAGTTTGTGAATGGTTTGAAGAAGTATTTGAAGAAGGCCTTAATGCTTCAGCTTAGGGTCACTTTTGAGGAGCTAGTTGACTCGGCACTTCGCCTTGAAGCTGTCGAGAAGGATAAGAATAGTAGTGATGAGATTGGGGTACATTCGAAGCCTAATAAGAAGAAGCGCTTTCCTTTCCATAAGTCTATATCTTTTCAGCAAATAAGAAGAAGAAGCAGGTTGGTTCTAGTTCTCATTCCGAGGTAGCATACGGGATGCTACAATTGTGATTCTCATGATCATTTGGTTAGAGAATTTCCCAAGCCTTGCATTTGCCGCTATTGCAAGCAAGAGGGACATTTGTCTTCATCGTGCCCTAGAGCTCCCAAGGGTCCTAATTTCGGGAAGCTGAATGTTGTTGATGCTTCTAGTGGTTCTTCTCTGCCCAAAGGTACTTTTTCTTCTATTTTGGAAGGTTTTATTTTATTCCATGGTCGTTCTATTCGAGTTCTTTTCGATACGGGTGCATCACACTCATTCGTATCGAAGGAACTTGTTGATGTTATTCCTTTAGATGTATCTTGTCTTATGACTTCTTTGAGGATTGCGAATCCTATTAGGGGAACCGTAACACTTAGTATGTTTTGTGAAGATGTTGAGATTGTTTTTTGTGGTTATTCTATCCGTGCAAATCTGCACGTCATTCGGTATCTTGGTTTTGACATGATTTTGAGGATGGATTGGCTTGTCCGTTATGAAGCCCAAATCTTGTTCCCCGAAAGGGTTATATATCTCAAGCTTCCCGATTCTGTTGATCAGGTATCTGTTATTCTTCATGATGTTGATAATAGTTCCAAAGCTTCATTGTTTTCCCTCGAATCTCGAGATGATGATGACATATCTCGAATTCCTTTTGTTTGTGAGTTCTTCGATGTTTTTGAGCCTGTTTCTAGTTGCCACCCAAGCGGGCAATTGAGTTCCGCATTGATCTTATTCCTGGTGCTCAGCCTGTCAGTTGTCCTCCCACGAGGATGTCTGCCAAGGAAAATGAGGAACTCAAGAAGCAGTTGTTGGAACTAGAAGCTAAGCAGTTTATCCAGTCTAGTTCATCTCCTTGGGGCGCCGTGGTTGTATTCGTTAAGAAGTCTGATGGTACTCTTAGGCTTTGCGTTGACTACCGCAAGCTTAACGAGTTGACTATCAAGAATAAGTATCCCTTGCCTAGGATTGATGATATGTTCGATCAATTATCTGGTGCCAAAGTTTTCTCTCAGCTTAATCTCGCTACCAGATTTCATCAGTTATGAGTTGCGGAGGATAACATTCCTCTTACCGCATTCTGCACTCGTTATGGATCTTATGAGTGGCTCGTGATGTTGTTCGATTTGATGAACGCTCCTGCTTAATTTGTTGATCTTATGAATCGAGTATACCGGGATTATCTCTATAAGTTGGTCTTGGTTTTCATTGATGACATCCTTATTTATTCCAAATTCGAAGCTGATCATGCCCAACACTTGAGGATTGTCTTAAGTACCCTCTGTCAAAATCAACTTAAGGCAAAATTCTCTAAGCGTCATTTTTGGGAGAAGAAGGTGAAGTTTCTCGGCCACGTTGTTTCTTCTGATGGCATCTCTATCGATCCTTCAAAGATCGAAGTTATTCAGAATTGGAAGAGGCCCGAGAATGTTTCTGAGATTCGTAGTTTTCTTGGATTGGTGGGTTATTACCGTCGGTTCATTACAGATTTCTCTCGCATCGTCCTACCTCTTACTAGCCTCAGGAGGAAAGGAGTTCGTTTCGTTTAGTCCGATAAGTGTGAGTCTTCTTTTCAGAAATTGAAAGAACTTCTTACTCATGCTTCTATCTTAGTGGTTCCCGAAGGGAATCAATATCTTGTTGTTTATACCGATGCTAGTAGGTGTGGTCTCGATGTTGTGCTTATGTAGAGAGATCGGGTGGTTGCCTACGCTTTTAGGCAATTGAGGCCGAACGAGATTCGGTACACTACCCACGATTTGGAATTAGCCGCCATAGTCTTTGCCTTAAAGATTTGGCGACATTATCTTTTGGGCGGGAGATTTGTTTTTTTCACTGATCACAAATCTTTGAAATATCTATTCACTCAGAAAGAGCTTAATATGTGGCAACAGCATTGGCTCGAGTTCCTTGCTTCTTATGATTTTGATATCCAGTATACTCCTGGAAAGGGGAACCAAGTTGCTGATGCGTTGAGTCGCAAACAACAAGCAATCATTTCTATGATGTTAGTTGAGTGGAATATGTTGGAAGCTTTATCTTCTTGCGATATTCGTGATCGTGCATCTACATCTGATTCTCTTGTTCTATTATTCAGCATGGAAGCTCGTCCTAGTTTATTGGATCGTATTGCCGATGCTCAGAGGCAAGATCCTGATCTTGTTCATCTTATTCAGCTTTGTAAATCAGAATCCCATGATGATGAGTTGAAGGATTTCAATATTGATGCTCGTGGTTGTATTCGTAGGAAGGATAGGTTAATCGTGCCTAATGTTGCTGATCTTAGAAAAGAAATTCTGGATGAGTGTCACCGTTCTAAGTATACTATCCATCCCGACAGTAGTAAGATGTATGTCGATATTAAACATCTATACTATTGGGAAGGTATGAAGCGAGATGTGGCAAGTTATGTGAGCAATTGCATGACTTGTCAACTTATCAAAGCCGAGCATCAACGTCCTAGTGGTCTTTTGCATCCTCTTGAAGTCCCGTTGTGGAAATGGGATCAGGTCTCGATGGATTTCATTGATGGTTTACCTCGATCGAAGTCAAGTCATAACAGTGTGTGGGTGATTGTTGATCGTTTGACTAAATCATCCCACTTTATTCCTATTAAGTCCAATCGGACTGCTTCTCATCTGGCTAAGCTCTATATTAAGGAAATCGTGAGACTTCACGGTGTTCCTAGTTCTATTGTTTGTGACAGGGATCCGCTTTTCACTAGCGGATTCTAGCAGAGTCTCCAGAAAGCTTTAGGTACAAAGCTTAATTTCAGCACAGCTTATCATCCACGGTCTGACGGACAGACTGAACGGGTGAATCGTATTCTGGAAGATCTCCTTCATGCTTGTATTCTTGATTTTGGTGGTAGTTGGGAAGACCAGCTACCCCTTGTTGAGTTCACATACAACAACAGTTTTCAGTCTAGTATCGGTATGGCTCCTTTCGAAGCCTTATATGGAAGGCCATGTCGATCACCATCTTGTTGGTTGGAGTCCGAGGAGAAGTTGGTTTTAGGCCTCAACTCTATTCGTGAAGCTTCTGAGAGGATTGATCTCATCCGACAGAGAATGAAACAGGTTAAGAGCAAGCAAAAATCCTACATGAACAACCATAGGAAACCATTAGAGTTCTCTGTTGGTGATCTTGTGTTCATTCGAGTTTCTTCTTTGAAGAGGGTAATGCATTTCAGTCGGGCCGGGAAATTGGCTCCTCGATACATAGGACCATTTCCTATTACTGAATGCATTGGCCCAATTGCATATCGTGTATCACTTCCAGCTCAGTTTTCTGGTATTCATGATGTATTCCATGTATCTCAACTCCAGAAATGTCTTCATGATTCTGATTCAGTTGTTGATGCTCATGTTTTGCAAGAGCTTGAGATCTCACCCGATTTATCTATTGTGCAAAATCCTATTTGTGTGCTTGCTTCGGAGGTTAAGCGCTTTTGAAATAAGGATGTTTCACTTATGAACATTCAATGGTTCGCTAACCCCAAGGATTGTACTTGGGAAACCAAAGAATTTATCGAGCGAACATATCCTGGTTTTCTTTCTTCTGCTATTTGAGGGTGAATATTCTTGACTCAAGCTTATCTTATTCCTAATTCATGATGAAATAAATGTGTTATAGACGACTCTTTTATAGAAATTGCGAGGACGTAATTTTTATAAGGGGGAGTCTGTAACAACCCTGGTTTTGTGATTACCTGTGAAAATAAATTATAACGATGGTTATAATTTAAATGGAGAAATAAACTAAATTTGGAGATGGGAAATTTATTGAAAATTGTTTATTTTAAATAAACAATGGGTTTTGAATAAATAAAACAGAGTTAAGTTGGTTTAGTTGTGAATTAAATGTGAATAAAGAAATTATGTTGATTTGGTGGTAATTTAATTTAAATAAAGATAAAAGAATTTAATTCAACATTAATTTGTTGTAAATTAATATAAAATGTTGGAAATAAAGTTTTAAAAACTTTATTATATTAGTTTAGGGTAAAAATGAGCATTAAATGGTTTTAATTTGTTGAAATGCAATAATTGTGGAAATAAGGGTCAAATAGTGTTTTTTGTTAATTTTAATGATGTGTTAAAAATTAAATATGGATAACATTGTAAATAAAAATGTGGAATATTGGTTAAAAATAATATTTGGGTGTAAAAATATTTTTTAACATGGTTTGTTATGATTATTTAAACAAGAAAATGAATTTTGTTGTTAAAATGTTAATCTATTTAAATAAATAGTGTAAATTAAAGCATTTAAGTAAAAATAGAATTTTAGTGATGGAAATTGGTTTTAATAGCTAAAATAACTTATATACGCTGTTTAAAAATTTATTAAACATGAAATATGAAGTTATGATAATTATGTGGTTAAATAATGTGAATTAGTGTAAATATATGGTAGTATATGAAATAAAATATGTAATATAGCCTAATATTGTCTAAGTGTTTAACATTGGCTTATTGGGTGGGGTTATTGGGTCCAAACCCAAACCCAAAGGAGAATTCTGGAATGAGGCAAAGGGAAAATTAGCCTGTACGTACAATTTAGTTTCCTCCTCCTTCATTCTCATTTCCTCTTCCAGAAACTCCAATAATGACTTCCTCTCTAAAGTTTTAAAAACCCAAGCCTCCAAATTAAATTAAATTATAAGAGAAATTATAGAATTAACATCTCCTACAAGTAATCTCTCCAAAACCACAATCTATTTCATCCATTTTCTGATTTTGAGAAATTGTTTGATGTAACTAGTTTTGTTTGGTTTGCATGTCTGTTTTCTCCTTCTATACGATTCCTAGCTTCCTATCTTGGCCTAAAGACTACAGCTTGCTTGCTAAATCGCTCAAAAATCAAATAAGGTGAGTTTTAAACTCACTCTTCTAATCTAAACAAGTTTTGGGTGTTTCTGTTGTTGAATTGTTGAATTTTGAGTTTACTGTATAAACTAGTGAAAATAGTTTATACAGTAAGTATATAATTTCTGATTGTCACGTTGCAATCCAATTTTCTATTGAATCTTACACCAAATCCATGCTGGAATTCCTCCGAATTGTTGTTTGTGTATAGTTGTATTTGCATGCAAAATTTTACGTTTCGGCTTGTCCAGAAACTATGTCGAAATCCACTCAGAAAATCGAATCGGAGCACGCAGAGAATGCCTGGAGGAAGAAGGACCTTAGGTCGACCTTCCACATACCTAGGTCGACCTTCAAGGTCGACCTAGAGCACTTGATGGTCGACCTTCAAGGTTGACCTAGCCATGTGTTGGGTCGACCTGCTGGTTGATCCATCTGTGCCTTGTTCTGTGTCCTTTTCTGGCCTATTTCGCTGATTTTTGCTGCATTTTCCTGCTGATTTTTGTACTGCTTTCTAAGGGCTTCATCATGTGAATGAAAAAGCCTATATTTAGTGATATTTTCACATTGCAATGTTGTTGATTTACTTGATTTTTGAATTGAGAAACTATGTTGAATTTGTTGTGATTTCGATGATTTCGTGCACGGATTTTATAATTGATTTCAAAGTGAATTTTCAATTTAAAAACCGGATTTGAAGTAAATATTTTTCCAAATCGATTATTTAAGTATGGATTATTTCTAAGCCTATTTTAAATACTAAATAATATAATTAACTACTTTTAAAGGGATTTTAAAAGGAAATAATTTCCAAATATTTCAGAAAATCGTTTTTAACTCGTTTTCCCAAAGTAAATTATTTCTATAAAATTACACATTTTTGCACTCTTTGAGAGAACGAGGAAGTGGCTTAAACGATTTAGTAAAACATGTGGTATGGGACACATGTGTTTACTGCTTCGGTTAATTTCGGACTTGTTCGATTGAGGTCATACACGAGAGTGAAATTAACTACCTTATAGTAAACGGTTAAGTGAGAACGTGTGGAATGGGATGCACTGTTGTCACTGATTTGGTTACTATCTGGAAGTTGGTGGCACTTTATGTTGGACCTTCAGGTATGTTGATTGCCAGTACTAGACCTTCGGGTCATTTGTTTGGATTTCGGGCCATTTGTTGGACCTTCGGGCCATTTGTTGGGCTTTCGGGCCATTTGTTGGACCTTCGGGTCATTTGTTGGGCGCCAAATTTGTTGTTGATAGTACTTGGCAGGCTTCGGCCATATGTTGTTGATACACGTGCGGCGTAGCTTAGACTCGCCATTTGTTGGGATCCACTTTTGTTGTTGTTTCTAGATTTCATTATTTTTTATTTCTAGATTTGTTGATTTTCAAATGTTTTCACCATTTTGTTGGATGTTGGAGTTATACATAGCCTTTGTGCTATTTGATGATGATGACATGGTGATTAAATTTATGTTGTTTTGAACTTCTAGAGAGTTCATTATGTTGAGATTTATGTTGTTTTAGTGACATGGCTCTTACACCTTATGTTGTTTGGTGATTTGGCTTTTACGCCTTATGTTGTATGTGGATTTGGCTTATATGCCTTATGTTTTATGTTGATTTGGCTCATATGCCTTATGTTGTTGCATGATTTGTCTTATATACCATATGTTGATTTGAGAACATGGATTTGATTTCCATGGCGAGTTATTATCCTCCTTGTGTATCTTACCTTCACCTATCATGTACTAACCATCTTGTTTAGGCTAGACTGACCCGTGTGTTTATATTTTTATATAATGCTCAGGTCAGACCGAGTCATTACGGGTCAGTAGATTGCAGTTTGACCTCCACCTTGCTTTGCTCCGCTGTGATCTTTCCTCTTGCTTACTGTATGTTTTGATGTAGCCCTTTTTTTGTAGTACTTTGATGTATATATTCTTTCATGACTTTTATGTATATTTGGTTCATAAGAACCAAACTCATGTAGCATGTTATGTTGTACTTCCGCTGACTCTGTATGTGTGTGTGTGTATGTATATATATATATATATATGTGTGTGTGTGTGTATGTTCCTGTTTTGTGATATGAGGTATTTGATGTTATTATATTTGTTCTGAATATGATCCTTAGCCACTGTAGTTTTGTGTTAAACCTGAGTATGTTGATCTACTTAAGAAAGAAAGAAAAGAAAAAAAATGGACACTCATTCGACGTATTCGATACTCGTTTAAGACAAAGTTCACGGATGGTCTGTGACGACCGCCCATAACCCCTGCACTGAACCTAGAGAAAGTGCGCTGAAAAGTGTGCCAGGCAGCCATGGACGATTGTCAAGGTAAATTAAAACAACAGAATCTATCGTATTACTCACAGCGCATGGACAAAATATAATAGAACATATATATATAGAGAAGCTTCACAGAATAGAATCTCATCAATAAAACTTCGTAATAGTTGAATACAAACATCTGAATAGTCAATACAACAAGTCTCACTACATATCACTCAGAGAATACAAAGCAGCGGAACATCCAGTACATATAATAAGAAGATAATATGCAATCCTCCAACTCGTCTTCGATATCAGCACCGTGAAAAGCATGATCAGCACCTGTCACCTGCTACCTAGTCTGCCCGTCCCAAAATGGACGAACAGCCCAAGGCAATAAGAGTTAAAACATAAAGCCTTGAGTCAGACAACAGTCTTAGTGAGCAGTAAATTAACTAACAACATACCAAAAGAGCATAAAGGAAAAGGAATAGGAATACAACCCTCCCACTCCAACCTCTTTCTACAGTGATAGCCCCCAGACACACACTAAGTAGAAGCAAACATAGCAGAGCATATAATGTAAAGTAAAGAAATTATCACTCGAGTCAAGGGCGATGTTTTCCAAGCACAAACCCCCAAGGCCTAAACCAAGATCAAATAAGCACCCAGAAAACACTGCTCTTGAGATCGAATGACGATACAACCAAACATCCATGACTTTGGCTATCACTGTTATCATTGCTTCAATATCACCGTTAATTGAATGACCGGCACATTCTTTCAGCCGTCCGTCAAGGGCTAATGGAAACCCCGGTTCTAGACATAACTCCCGCACGTCATCGTGACCCATGCCTAGGACTATCGAATCTGCCCAGAGTACTTGACTACCAATCCGTAGCTTTCAGGGACTATCGAATCTGCCCAACGTACTCTTGCTTTGAGCATGCTAGAACCTTCAACAACGATGAGATCTCAGCCTTCTAGTCATCCTCCTCGATGACTATTTCCATACTAGCTCAAGCGCCTCTCGAGCATCCATTATCCTCCAACTCGAACCATATCACCGAGTTATTAACATGCTTGGAATGATCCCGTCTGGATTAGACCAAGACTATCTCATATCATGCCTCGCTTCATCACATCCTCGCAAAGCTTCATCTCAACATCATCATCATCGAATCTATGCATAAGAGCTTCACCATCCGCTACATATGCCACAAGCAGCTTTTCCAATTCAAGAGCTTTCCCTTAGCTTTTGAATCATCTTCGGTCTAAATCAAATCATCAATCATCTAATTCATATCAATCAATCAAGTCAAACATTAATCCAAGCAATCAAGCATTCAAATATGATCTAAGTAGACAATTTTAACAATAATGGCAATTTCGTAATTAAAGAGTCGAAAGTCAAATAAGCATGAAAACATGAGCAATGTCTCTATAATCTTGATGAATGAACTTGCATAGGTTAACATGTAGTAAAATGGTTGTCAAATCATCATGAACAATGAATCTATACGGATCTACACATGTGATTAGGAAAATGCATGGAAATCACTATTTTAACACCAAATCAAGCCAACGATCCGATATACTCCTTTGGATCCGTGTGAGAGATAATCACCACTCACCAAATCACCTAAACAACCCAAAAGCAATACGTTTCAGATCTGGACAGCGAAGGATCTAACTTGATCTATCACCAATCCGCTTCAAACGATGAAATCTCTCTTCGAAGAATGTAGATCTTCAATCTAAGCTCTTCGATCTTCGATTTGATCTTCAATATGGATGGAAGGAATCACTAGATTAAAGTGGAGAAAAGAAGTAAAGAAGTGTAGAAGTCGAGCTCTCAAAATGGCATCACTTCGTCGCTTCGAAATCCGGATCCCAAAAAGTGAGAAAAACCCTTCTATTTATAGGCTGAAATCTCCCTAAGTCGTTGCCTCGGAGTTAAGTCGTCTCCGACCTACGACCTAAGACCCCCATCGACCTAAGTCTTCGACCTAACAACTCACACGACTTAACAGCTGCTCCGCCTAACACATGCGCATACGACCTAACTACTAAGCCGACCTACGACTTAACTAATATGCGCGACCTAACAGGAGATACGACTTACGACTTAGCGGCTTAACCCCTAAGTCGCTCACGGCTTAATAACTTAGCAACTCTACGACTCACTATGCTACGACCTAACTTCGCTAACCACTAGGTCGCTAACCTGCTAACTTCTATAAGTCGCTCTATTACTTAACTCGCTAACTCGTCCAACCGACCTAACTCTTAACTCGCCGATTTCTTAACTCGGTCAGTTTTCTTAAGTCGCCCCTATTCCTTAAGTCGGTCACGACTTATGACTTGAACAAAAATTCTGCCCAACACTATCAAACGACCTAAACCACTACACCTTAAGTCATCCACTACCTTAGGTCGCTCCAACACCCTACGACCTAAGCTACCTCGACTTAATTCCTATACGACTTAACTGCCTTAACTCGTATCTTCCTTAAGTCGCTCCAAAACTTCCATACGACCTAGGACTTAAACTCAGGACGACTTATCACAAATGCGACCAAATGTCAACTGTTTTACGATGTTTTGATCCGTGAAAATACGGGTCGTTACATTCTCTCCTCCTTAGGAATTTCGCCCCCGAAATTCCAAACAAACAAAGCAATCAAAGACTATTCTACACGCCTAACATCCATAGCAATCAACAAACCATGCATCCAATTCTAGCTTAGCATGCAGAATTCTAAAACTAGAACAAGTTACAATATCGTGAGATGACACGACACCTTAGGGCCATACCTTGAAGAGTTCAGGATGAGCTGCCTTCATCCTCTCTTCCACCTCCCACGTACAGTCGTTATCATCATCACTCCATTGTATCTTGAGCAACTTAACTATCTTCCCCCTAAGCTATTTCGTGTCAGTTTCCACAACACGAAGCGGTTTACGAGGTCTTCTATCGACTGGATCAACTTCGAAATCTTCACAGCCATCAGCAGAAACCACTGTATTCGAGTCGTGCACATACTTCCGTAGATATGATACATGAAAAACATTGTGCACACTCGACATCTTCTCCGGTAACTCCAATCTATAGGCGAGCTTTCCAATTCGCTCGATGATCGGAAATGGTCCAACAAATCTCGGAGTCAATTTTCCTTTCTTCCCGAATCGAATAACATTCTTCAGTGGAGAAATCTTCACAAAAACCATATCACCCATGTCGAATTCCAAATTCTTACGACGCTTATCGGCATAACTTTTCTGATGGTCTTGGGCTGCCTTCATTCGTTGCCAAATGATCTCTATACAATCTGAAGTCTGTCGAATCATCTCTGGCCCAAGCATCAGCTTTTCTCCTGTCTCTAACCAACATGTCGGAGAGTTACACGGTCTTCCATACAATGCCTCATACGGTGCCATACCAATGCTTGACTGGTAACTGTTGTTGTATGCAAACTCCACCAAATGAAGATGATCTTCCCACGATCCTCTGAAATCCAAAACACAAGCTCTGAGGAGATCTTCCAAAACTCGGTTGACTCGCTCGGTCTGACCATCTGTTTGAGGGTGATAAGTTGTACTCAAACACAACTCGGTTCCCAAAACTTCCTGGAAGCTCTTCCAAAATCCACTAGTGAACAACGAATCTCGATCGCTCATTATACTCTTCGGAATACCATGGAATCGAACTATCCACTTAACATACAACTCAGCCAACTTGGATGTAGTCCTAGTCGATCGAACAGGAATGAATCTTGCGCTCTTAGTCAGACGATCTACAATGACCCAAATCCCTTCATTTCCCGTTCTTGTTCTAGGTAGTCCATCAATAAAATCCATCGATACTTGTTCCCACTTCCATGTAGGAACTTCTAATGGCTGAAGCAATCCGCTTGGCTTCTTCTGTTCGGCTTTTACCAACTGGCAATTCAGGAACTTGGAAATAAAATTTCCAACATCCTTCTTCATGCCTTCCCAGTAGTAGGTTCTCTTCATATCTCGATACATCTTATTCCCTCCTGGATGAATCGTCAGCTTCGAGTGATGACTTTCCTTCAGAACTTCACTCCTCAATTCATCTATATCGGGAACAACTAGTCGTCCTTGCTTCCGAAGCCAACCCTCTCGATCGACCTCGAATCCTTTATCCTTTTCTGGGTCCAATCCAGATTCCAATTCTCGGATAATCTTGACAATCTTATCATCTCGCTTTTGACTCTCGCCAATCCTTTCCACAAGAGTCGGTCTTATCGATAAGTTTGCCAACATCTCAGGTTCCAATTCACATCTAGGCCTGAAGTCAAATCCAGCTAAATACTCGAGATTCTTCCATTCTGAAAACATGGCTCCCAATCCTGCATGTCTTCGACTTAACGCATCTGCCACCGCGTTACCTTTTCCCGGAGTATAAGCTATACCAAAATCATATGATGCCAAAAACTCTAGCCAACGTTGCTGCCGAAGATTCAAATCCTTTTGGGAGAAAAGATAGTTCAACGACTTATGATCTGTAAACAGCTCGAATCGAACTCCCAATAGATAATGTCTCCACATCTTCAGAGCAAGAACAATTGCCGCTAACTCCAAATCATGAGTCGGGTAATTCCTTTCATGTGTCTTCAGTTGTCGACTGGCATACACAACAACTTTATCCCTCTACATCAGCACTGCTCCAAGTCCAGTACCACATGCGTCGGTGTAAACCACCATCTCATCATTCCCACTAGGAATAGTCAAAACAGGAGCACTTGTCAATCTTTCTTTCAGGATTCCGAAAGCATGCTCACACTTAGCATCCCATCTGAACACTTGGTTCTTCTTCGTCAATCCTGTTAACGGTGCAGCTATCTTGGAGAAGTCCTTGATAAACCGACGATAATATCCTGCTAATCCAAGAAAACTTCTCACATCTGATGCATTCTTAGGTCTAACCCAATCCTGGATTGCTGCCACCTTAGCGGGATCAACCGCTATTCCACTACCAGAGATAACATGGCCTAAGAACCTCACTTCACTCTTCCAGAAGTGACACTTTGAAAACTTAGCCTTCAGCTGATGTTTTCGTAAGATCTCCAAAACAATTCGCAAGTGTGTCTTGTGCTCTTCTTCAGTTCTGGAATAAATCAGAATATCATCCACGAACACAAGTACAAACTTGTTCAACTGATCTCTGAACACTCTATTCATAAGATCCACAAAATATGCTGGCGCGTTAGTCAATCCAAACGGCATTACCAGCCACTCAAAGAAACCGGATGGTGTCCGAAAAGCAGTCTTCGGCACACTATCCTTAGCCACTCTCAAATGATGAAATCCCGTAGCCAAATCCATCTGAGAGAACACCTTGGCTTCGTGAAGCTGATCAAACAAGTCATCTATTCTCGGCAATGGATAATTGTTCTTCTTAGTCACCTTATTCAGCTCACGATAATCCACACACAACCTCAACGATCCATCTGCCTTGGTTGCAAACACAACTGGTGCACCCCATTCGGACACACTACGCCGAATGAATCCTCTCTGCAAAAGATCATCAACTTGCACCCTCAACTCTTGCTGTTCCCTAGGCGCCATCCGCCTAAGAGGCATCACAACAGGTCTGGCTCCTTCAACTAGATCTATACGAAACTCGATCTCTCTATGCGGCGGTAACCCTTTGACTTCGTCAAAGACATCCTCGAATCCATTCGCGATTGGCACTAATGACAGTCCATCCCGTGGAACAACTAGCGAATACATGAAGCTCATGAAGACGCCTTCTTCATGCTTACATCGTATTACAATCTTTCGCCCCTCCACATTCTCGACTGTCACTTCCAGCCTCTCACAATCAACCTTTGCCGCATACTTCCTAAGCCAATCCATACCCAAAATAATTCCGAACCCCGCAAAATTCAGAACAAAACAATCACAAACAAAAGAGCAACCATGACTCGATACAATCAGACCACGGCATAACATACACAAACAAGACGAACCCCCAACTGGATTAGTCACAACCAATGGCCTACCAACGATATCCGGTTCTAAACCCAACCGGTCTACAAGTTCACTACAAACAAACGAATGTGATGCCCCAGTATCAAACAGAACTCTAACTGGAACACCACATAGGAAAAGAGTACCTTGAACTACTACACTCTTCCCTTTCTCCTCAGCGGTAGGAGCTTTCGAAGACGATGGAACAGCTCCCAAAGCATAAGCTTGCACAATCTGCTTGTCCCTCCTTGATTTTGGACAATCCTTCCTGATATGCCCTGGCTTGTCACAGTTGTGACACTTCATCGGTGCCTTCGGATTCTTACAATCCTTCGAGAAATGGCCCTTCTGCTGACAATTGTAGCAAGTCACTTCGCCCTTCGGCTCCTTCTGGCCATCCTTACCCTTCTGCTGTTGCTGCTGCTTCCTCTTCTTGTTTCCACCCTGCTGGGGTTTAGACTCTTCCCTGGTCACAGCAACAACAGATCCTTCCTTAGGAAACAGACTCTCATGCCTGAGAGCTTTCTCCACAAGCTTCTCAAATGAATCATCCAGATGATCCACCAACAACCTCCCAAGATAACTGTCCAAGCCTGTCACAAACTTCTCATTCTTCTGATAAGCAGATTCAATATACGACCGGGCATACTTGGACAAAGCTTCAAACTCAGAAACATACTCAAGAACTGGTCTTCCTCCCTGCTTGAGCTCCACAAACTTCTTGAACAGAACAGACTTCTGAGCTGTAGAAATGAACTTAGCTTAAAATCTGGCTTGGAATTGCTCCCAAGTAATCTCTTCCTCCGGAGTATTGATGGAAATAGAATTCCACCAATCAGAAGCTCTCCCTTGAAGCTGCCTTGATGCTAGCTTCCTCTTAGTTGCATCCTTAATTCCCAAATCACCAAAAATCCTTCTACAAGCATCTATCTATCTCTGGACCTCAATGGTTGATTCTATTCCCAAGAAAACCTTTCCTCCAAGAGCAGTATAGTCTTTGCACAGCTTAGCAAAATCCACTGGTTTTGGAGGTTGAACTTGAACCCCAACATCTACTGCTGCCCCCGGAACTGGTATCCTTCTCATGATCGAAGTCATCATAGCTTCGAACATAGCTGCATAATCAGTAGCCCCTTCAGTAGCACGGCCTTCCCTAACAGCTGGTCTCCCTCTTCGACTCATTCTCAATATCTATAAAAAGAAATGGTCAGAACATCTTGAGAAACAACTGCTTAAAGGACTCAAACTCTTCTAATCTACTATATTATATATAGTAATCATCCATCAAAATACAATTACGTCTCTCATACGTAGTTACGTCAGCGAGCGTTGGGTAATATCGATTAACCAATGCTCTGATACCAAATGTGACGACCGCCCATAACCCATGCACTGAACCTAGAGAAAGTGCGCTGAAAAGTGTGCCAGGCAGCCATGGACGATTGTCAAGGTAACTTAAAACAACAGAATCTATCGTATTACTCACAGCGCATGGACAAAATACAATAGAACATATATATAGTGAAGCTTCACAGAATAGAATCTCATCAATAAAACTTCGTAATAGTTGAATACAAACATCTGAATAGTCAATACAACAAGCCTCACTACATATCACTCAGAGAATACAAAGCAGCGGAACATCCAGTACATATAATAAGAAGATAATATGCAATCCTCCAACTCGTCTTCGATATCAGCACCGTGAAAAGCATGATCAGCACCTGTCACCTGCTACCTAGTCTGCCCGTCCCAAAATGGACGAACAGCCCAAGGCAATAAGAGTTAAAACATAAAGCCTTGAGTCAGACAACAGTCTTAGTGAGCAGTAAATTAACTAACAACATACCAAAAGAGCATAAAGGAAAAGGAATAGGAATACAACCCTCCCACTCCAACCTCTTTCTACAGTGATAGCCCCCCAGACACACACTAAGTAGAAGCAAACATAGCAGAGCATACAATGTAAAGTAAAGAAATTATCACTCGAGTCAAGGGCGATGTTTTCCAAGCACAAACCCCCAAGGCCTAAACCAAGATCAGATAAGCACCCAGAAAACACTGCTCTTGAGACCGAATGACGATACAACCAAACATCCATGACTCTGGCTATCACTGTTATCATTGCTTCAGTATCACCGTTAATTGAATGACCGACACATTCTTTCAGCCGTCCATCAAGGGCTAATGGAAACCCCGGTTCTAGACATAACTCCCGCACGTCATCGTGACCCGTGCCTAGGACTATCGAATCTGCCCAGAGTACTTGACTACCAATCCGTAGCCTTCGGGGACTATCGAATCTGCCCAACGTACTCTTGCTTTGAGCATGCTAGAACCTTCAACAACGATGAGTTCTCAGCCTTCTAGTCATCCTCCTCGACGACTATTTCCATACTAGCTCAAGCGCCTCTCGAGCATCCATTATCCTCCAACTCGAACCATATCACCGAGTTATTAACATGCTTGGAATGATCCCGTCTGGATTAGACCAAGACTATCTCATATCATGCCTCGCTTCATCACATCCTCGCAAAGCTTCATCTCAACATCATCATCATCGAATCTATGCATAAGAGCTTCACCATCCGCTACATATGCCACAAGCAGCTTTTCCAATTCAAGAGCTTTCCCTTAGCTTTTGAATCATCTTCGGTCTAAATCAAATCATCAATCATCTAATTCATAGCAATCAATCAAGTCAAACATTAATCCAAGCAATCAAGCATTCAAATATGATCTAAGTAGACAATTTTAACAATAATGGCAATTTCGTAATTAAAGAGTCGAAAGTCAAATAAGCATGAAAACATGAGCAATGTCTCTATAATCTTGATGAATGAACTTGCATAGGTTAACATGTAGTAAAATGGTTGTCAAATCATCATGAACAATGAATCTATACGGATCTACACATGTGATTAGGAAAATGCATGGAAATCACTATTTTAACACCAAATCAAGCCAACGATCCGATATACTCCTTTGGATACATGTGAGAGATAATCACCACTCACCAAATCACCTAAACAACCCAAAAGCAATACGTTTCAGATCTGGACAGCGAAGGATCTAACTTGATCTATCACCAATCCGCTTCAAACGATGAAATCTCTCTTCGAAGAATGTAGATCTTCAATCTAAGCTCTTCGATCTTCGATTTGATCTTCAATATGGATGGAAGGAATCACTAGATTAAAGTGGAGAAAAGAAGTAAAGAAGTGTAGAAGTCGAGCTCTCAAAATGGCAGCACTTCATCGTTTCGAAATCCAGATCCCAAAAAGTGAGAAAAACCCTTCTATTTATAGGCTGAAATCTCCCTAAGTCGTTGCCTCGGAGTTAAGTCGTCTCCGACCTACGACCTAAGACCCCCATCGACCTAAGTCTTCGACCTAACAACTCACACGACTTAACAGCTGCTCCGCCTAACACATGCGCATACGACCTAACTACTAAGCCGACCTACGACTTAACTAATATGCGCGACCTAACAGGAGATACGACTTACGACTTAGCGGCTTAACCCCTAAGTCGCTCACGACTTAATAACTTAGCAACTCTACGACTCACTATGCTACGACCTAACTTCGCTAACCACTAGGTCGCTAACCTGCTAACTTCTATAAGTCGCTCTATTACTTAACTCGCTAACTCGTCCAACCGACCTAACTCTTAACTCGCCGATTTCTTAACTCGGTCAGTTTTCTTAAGTCGCCCCTATTCCTTAAGTCGGTCATGACTTATGACTTGAACAAAAATTCTGCCCAACACTATCAAACGACCTAAACCACTACACCTTAAGTCATCCACTACCTTAGGTCGCTCCAACACCCTACGACCTAAGCTACCACGACTTAATTCCTATACGACTTAACTGCCTTAACTCGTATCTTCCTTAAGTCGCTCCAAAACTTCCATACGACCTAGGACTTAAACTCAGGACGACTTATCACAAATGCGACCAAATGTCAACTGTTTTACGATGTTTTGATCCGTGAAAATACGGGTCGTTACATGGTCGCTCCTAACCATCCCTATTCTCTGCACTAGCAGACGGTATTACCTAGTAATGCTCTTTGTTAGTGTGGGTTTCAGGGTGGGGCATCACAGGGTCGTTACATATTCCATATTAAGTATCTTTTAATATTTTATAAAATTCTGTTTTCTAATGTATTTTCATATGGTAGAGGTGCTCATCCACTCTTTTTATCCCAACTATGTTTAAGTTACATCCACTCTTGTATATTCGCTTTCCTTCCCAAATGGTCAAACCATTCAAAAGAAAACCCTTACTACAAGACATTAACGAACTCTTTACAAAAGTGCATTCGGTCATCCTTAACATTTATAAATATCAAATAAATTGCACTTTACGTAAACTGATCCAACTGAAATTTCAATGATTGGATTCCTAGGTTATGCAGTTAAAGCGCTTTGCGGTTTTATAGCAATGGAGGTGCAATAAGTTGTGGTGGGGATATAGCAAAAATAGCAGAGATGCAAAAAACTTCATTAGATATAAAACCAAATATTTAAACTTAATTTATTATCATTCTCACATCATTTGTGTTGAAAAGGAAATATTATTTAATCTTATGTAACAAAACTGAAGAATAATATGATTTATGCAGACTAGATTTGGTGACTATAATAGATTTATAACTTATATTGAGCATTTATGCCTTAAAATTAGGCATTTACCCTAATTTTGTCGATTTGATTTAAAAGAGAACTAGTCAAATCAACATTTCTATATTAATGTTGCTAAAGCGGGTACTATAAAGCTTTGATTTTGTGAGTGTAGTACAATATAGCAGGGCTTAAAGAGGATCTACTGTTTAATGGTGCTACGAAATAGCGTAGCAGGCGAAGAGCGTTATGCGATATAATGGGAATTTGTAGGACTTTAACTGCACAGTTCCTAGGTACATCTTGTAGCTCTTGGTTTAGTGCTACATTTAACACAACAAGATCTTTATTATACTCAATTGTATTGAATACACGATCTTGCACTATGGTTTGCTTGCTTATTTCCAACGAACTAATTTCATCGAATTTTCGTACATTACGAATAGTGAGTACTCACCATATAACACTTATATATGATCAAATATGAATCAAATTTCTAAATTCTTGTATTGCTTTTAGAGTCCAAAACTCATAGAAGGCAATATGTAGTCTCGGACAAATAAATACCTAAGTGACCAAGGCGTGAATGTTTTAATAGTCGTATTATTTGGCTCTTGAAAGGGCCTGACATGACAATATTCCTAAAGGTTTATCGATAAATATATTTTATATTTCTATGCCAATCTTGATTTAACCCATTTGTATATTTTATATTTATCAATTATATTAGTTGTACAAATTTATCAAAGTAGAATATTTTAATTATATAGCATGTATTCTTACAATATTAAAAAGGTTAAACATATTCATTTTATTTTTCAAATAAGGCTCCCGATAGGTATTTATATTTCTCAAAAATAAGAAATACATAGAAATCCTTTGATTTCTTTAATGGACGTTAGGACTCGTTTGATATGGGATTCTGACCTTGAGGATTATCGACAAACATAAACCTGCATGCGATGGATAACACTTTATCTGTTGTACCATATACATGCAAATATTTAAAAGAAGTGCTTTGAAACATCCAGTCAAGCAATAGCTTGGAAAATGTCAACATAAAAAAGATGCAATAGGAAAAAGGGAATGAAACGAAAACCTGCGAATTTCAAAAATGGTAAGGAGTCCCAAGAGTTTAGCAGTAAAGAAAAATATAGCAAAAGCTTTAATGGTTCTTCTTCAAATGCAAGTGGATGGAAAGTAAAGTAAAATAGAAGAAAGAAGATAAGGAAGAAGATAGCCTTTATAGTAAAAGAAAATTGTTCCCGGACATTGATGAAGAATCATAGTCACTAAATGACAAGCATTTAAAAAAGGATAAACATTACATTTTCAGTCGACGGCCATGGACTCATGAAAAGACATGGAAAGGCAACAAAATGGGACATGTTCCAAAACAGTAAATGTAGCAGACTAGCTAAAAAAAATTGGAGCTATATGTAGAGAAAACAAAGAAGAAAGGGCGACAAAATTTAAAATCCCAAGCTGATGAAGGCAAATTAGAGGAATAGAAAAGGTAGACTTCCATTCGTTGTCCAACCTATGAAAGTTGGGCTTGCCAGAGGAAATGAATCCAAGCCTTAATCATACACGACCTCACGTCAAACTCAAATTACTTTTCATTATAAATTCAATAATCCTACTAATAACCTCTATAATCTCACGTAAAAATGGATGATCATGCTTAAAAAGCACAATAAATAGAAAGACACTATAGCACAAAGGAGAATTCTTTTTTCAATGAACTTTTCTCGGTAAAAAAAGCATAAGTACTAAAAAGATAAGAATTAAGAATTTCAGCCATCATTGTACTTGTATTCATGAAAACAATAGGTGAAATCAACTTTAAACCATGGATGTAGGAATCTAACGACCTGAACCACGTAAATCTCTATGTTATTTATTTACTACGTTTATTTCATCTAATTTATTATGAATCATTCAACGAAAGTTCATTTTATTATTTCATCTATAAAAATTTGTAAATCGTTCTGGTATTTTCTTCATATGCACAATAGCACTTAGTATTACATGTACTATGGTGTAGTTAGATTAAAAATATAACTAACGAATTGCATCCAGCCAATGCAATTATAACTATTATCTAAAAAGGTGGATTTAAAATTTTTTATATACCAACAATGGATATCATTAGAAAACTTACAGAATTTTGGATTTAATGATAAAAACAATTCACTTTTATATAAAAAGCTGCCACGTTTCAAAAAAATGAAAATAATTCAATTTAAAGATAAGGAGGTGACGATAGCTAAACGACGATCAATCAAACACATAATCGAACCGACCGTTACTGTGGTTTGTATATTGTAGGCTTGTAAAACCAAATTATGTGAAGCCGATAAAATAAGAAACATATTTTTAACATGTCTTCTTGAATATTTCCAATGCTATTTACTTTGTTCTTTTCACAATTGTCTCCTTAAATCTCTCCGACTTTTAAAAAATTTCAATGCTATTATCATTTGATATTTAACTACTAAAATTAATAAAAATAACTAAAATAATTTATTTTGGTTCAAAAATAATGTAATCAAACGATCGGTTCTCCACCGTTATGAAGTTGTACTAGTTATATACAAGGAGAAACTTTACATTTACATTATTAAAGAGGGATCAGATGTATATTTTCTATAACGAATATTTGCCTCAAAACAATGGTAGTCTAGCATGGATTTGTAACAGACCATTCGATTTCATAATTTTGAAAAAAAATATTTAATATGGTTTCTCATTAAAAATCAAATGATAATATGTTGAAAAAAAATTAAAATTGCAGAGATTTAAGGAAACATTTATGAAAAAAACAAAGTAAGTAGTATTTCAGAGATTTAAGAAGATGTATTAAAAACACATTCCTTGTTCTTTTTGGCTTCACACTTTTTGATTTCGTAAGCCTACAGTAGACAAATCTCTTTAATAGTCGGTTTGATGAAGCGTCATTTCACCTATATATGAACAAGTAAACATAACAGAAAACTAAAACTAAAAATTATATTTACAATATTAGTCGGGGTCGGTCCTAAGAGTTTTGGTACTTAAAGACAATTGCAAAATTATGACCCTTATACGGAAACTAATGCTATTGTCGTTAACTAAATCATTAAAATAATTTATGTTGTTTATAAATAACGAGAAGAAGAAGAAAAAAAAACTTTATTTGTACAATAATTCAAGTTTTACAACAAAATTAATATTAATTGCGCATAAGCACTATAAAACATCGAATAATATTGTATATTAATAATTATTAAAATAACAAAAACATTTTAAATCATGAATATCTAATCTATTAGTTAAATATTTTCCACGATAATTAGACGCAAAAATTCTTTTTAATTAATCGATTCGATTAAAAAATATTAACTATGAATTCCTACAAAAACAAATTTAGTTATTTATTGATGATAAAATTTATATTAACTAAAAATAAAGAGTATGCGGCTCCACTGTCTTGTTTATCTCAAAGCTAACCGAAGGATAGGATGCGGGTTTTCAAAGCAATCAAGGCCCAAGCCCATTTATGTATTCAATCTTATATAAAGCCTGATACAGGCATGTAATCAATAATGACTCTGAAATAAAATTCTTCGTTCTTTTTTCAATTCCTTTCAAAGTATTATCACAAAATCTAACTTGGTATCAGAGCCATTACAAGGCAAAACTGTATCAAAATTCTTGAAAAAGAAAAGAAGAAGAAGATACTAATCTCCATCAGAGAAATCTCATCATTTGGAGATTAGTTACCCATTAGAAACATCATCATCATTTAGGTAGCATAAGACTTGTCTCCAAAGACTAGTGCCTCGCCTAGAAAACTCTGGTTGCACTGAGTCTTTCTCATTGATCAAGTCTTAACTTGAAGAAGAAATCAAAAATCAGTCAAGAATTCAAGAAACTCATCAAAACAGAAAGAAGGCAAGTGCCAAACCACTGGTTTATCAGATTAAGCATCATCATCTAAACCCGGTTGCAACATACCTGGATTCTGCAGAAGCAAGATCTTGATCACTCTATCTGATCTCAGACTTCTTGAGCATTTCCCAATTCAAGAAACTTCATCATGGCTGATGACAACTCAGAAACTTCTGATAATACATCCAATCCACCACAACAATCCACTATTGCAGCAGAAAATCTCCTGAAAGCCACAATCAGTCCCCAGATACAACTCATTACTACTCAACTTGAAGAAGATAACTATCTCCTTTGGAAGGTTCAAGTCGAAACTGCAGCAAGAGGATATGGTTTGGAAGGATTCATTCTTGGTACCACTGATGTTCCTCCCAAATTTATCACTGATTCAGAAAACAAAACTGTAAGTAATGGAGAACATGTAAAGTATCAAAGGCAAGATAGTCTTATAAGTCATTGATTACTTTCATCAATAAATGTTAAATTACTGCCTCAAGTAATTGGCTGCAGAACTGCTAATGAAATCTAGTTAGCAGTAGAAAGAATTTTCAACACTCAATCTGCAGCAAGGGTAATGCATTACAAAAGACAGTTGCAAAATGTCAGAAAAGAGAGTCAAACAATGAGAGACTATCTGGCAAAGGTCAAGAACATATGTGATATGCTTGAAGCTGCAGGACACAAAGTGTGAAATACAAGGCAAGTTTTAACTATCTTAACTGGTTTAAGTGATGAGTATGAATCAGTGGTAGCTGTAATATCCTTTCAAGAAACCCTACCATCTCTTGAGTATGTCAGCTCTATCCTTCTTGCACATGAAGGAAGATTAGATTTCAAGAAACCAATAGACAGTGAAATGTCTATCAACTTTGCCTCAGGCAACAATAAAAACAGGAATCAAAATCACAATAATCAGCAATATCAAAGGGGAAACACTGCTGTGAGAGGAAGAGGCAGGGGGAGATGGAGCAATAACAACAACAAACCAAAGTGTCAGATTTGTGAGAAAATTGGTCACACTGCACCAAAGTGTTATTTCAGATTCAATGCCAACTTTGTACCAGGACAAAACTCAAACAATCAAAGAAATGGCAACTACACTGCAAACATAGCATAAGCTCAGCAAGAATCTAATAAACAATGTAGTGGCAACATGAATCAACATCAAGATGAAAAAGCAAGATCATAACACATACAAGATGAAGCATGGTACCCAGATTCAGGTGTAACCAATCATTTGACAAATAATCTTGACAACTTAAATCTTGGCAACAAAGAATACAGAGGTAAACAGTTAATATTTATGGGGGATGGTAAACATATTAGGATCACTCATATTGGTAATGCCTACATCAAAGGTGAAAGGCAATTATATCTTAACAATTTATTAAGAGTGCCAAGAATTAAGAAAAATCTTATGAGTGTTTCTCAATTTGCACATGATAATAATGTGTACTTTGAATTTTACCCTAAATACTGTTTAGTCAAAGACATACTAATAGGTGAAAAACTTTTGCAGGGTGATGCAGTGAATGGGTTGTACAGGTTCACTGCAACTAACTGCAGAAACACTGTTGAGAAAGCAAAGTGTAGCAATAATTGTGAAGTATCATCTGTTGAAAACAATAAAAGTGTATTTGATCAGTGGCATTATAAGTTGGGACATCCTAATGCAAATATTGTAAAACAGGTTTTGAAAGAAATTAAAGTTTCTTTTAGTGATCCTATCTTACCATATGTCTGCACTTACTGTCAAATGGGCAAAAGTCATAAATTACCCTTTGCTAACTCTACCACTGAATACAAAATGCCACTAGAACTAGTTACAATTGATCTTTGGGGTCCTGCACCCATTAGTTCTGACTATGTTATAAATATTATATTTCTTTTGTTGATGCCTTTACTAGATACACATGGATATACTTTCTAAAAACTAAGGGAGAAACTTACAATGCTGTCATACATTTTATTAACCAAGCTGAGAGACAAACTAGTCATAAAATTAAAGTAGTTCAAAGTGATGGTGGTAGTGAATACAAGTCACTTGACAAATTCTTCTTAAACAGAGGTATAATACATAAAATCACATGTCCATACACCTCTGAACAAAATGGTCTAGTTGAGAGAAAACACAGACACATAGTAGAAACATGGATACCTTTACTTGCTCAGGCATCTCTATCCCTAAAATTCTGGCCTGACTCATTTAGTACTTTAGTATATTTGATCAACAGACTTCCAACTAAAGTACTAAATGGAGTAAGCCCAGTTGAGAAACTTATGGGAGTTAAACCCAATTATGATAGCCTAAAAACTTTTGGGTGTCTATGTTTTCCCTATCTAAGACCATATAATAGATATAAATTGGATTTTAGATCTCATCCCTATACATTTCTGGGTTATGCAACCAAGCAGAAGGGTTACAAATGCTTGGACAGTTCAGGAAAGATATTTATTAGCAGACATGTAGTATCCAATGAAAGGATATTTCCTTTCGCTTCTGCAAATATAAAGACTACTCAGAAAATATATAATCCTGGAACATCTATCTCAAATATACCTGTGTATTCTGAGACATGGAATCTCCAGGAAGCAGGTGTTTCTGATCCACAACACACTGTGTTACCAGAACTAGGTCATGGAACAGAAGAACAGCCTGATATACCTATACAGTCACCCACTACATCAAACAATCAAAGTCAAGGAACCAGTACTGACAGATTTCAAGACCAATCTCAAGACAACACTGGTGAAATTGATAATTCAACATAAATAGACACTGAATTACCAATCAGACCAGGTCATCACATGATTACAAGATCCAAAAGAGGAATATTCAAACCAAAAATCTATGCAGCAACAATGAATGTTGAAGAACCAGAGTCACTTGAACAAGCATACAGAGATGAAAACTGGAAGATAGCAATGAATGAAGAATATCAAGCATTAATGAAGAATAAAACATGGAGTCTTGTACATCCTCCAGCAAAAAAAAATATAATAGGATGCAAATGGACCTATAAACTAAAGAAGAAACCTGATGGAACAGTGTCCAAATACAAGGCAAAGCTAGTTGCCAAGGGATATACTCAACAGTATGGATTCAATTTCAGTGAGATTCTCACCAGTGGTAAAGCCAAGAACCATCAGAGTTGTGCTCACAATTGCCTTAAGAAAAAATTGGGACATAAGACAACTAGATGTTAACAATGCATTCTTAAATGGCATCCTACAAGAATAAATTTACATGGAGCAGCCACATGGATATAAACAGAATAATCATCAAGTCTGCAAGTTAAACAAGGCCATATATGGCTTGAAACAAGCACCGAGAGTATGGTTTGATAGATTGAAAGGCGCACTAACTTCTCTAGGCTATCAATCTACCAAATCTGATAACTCTCTATTTGTCAAAAATCATAATAATCATATTATTTTCATTCTAATATACGTTGATGACATGATTATAACAGGTGATGACACAGCAGAAATCACAAGCATCATACAATATCTTAACAAGCAATTTTCCATCAAAGATCTTGGCAAGCTCAATTACTTTCTGGGCATTGAAGTCAACAGAAAAACAGATACAGAGATACTGCTAAGTCAAACAAACTATATTAGAGAGATACTTATCAAATCAAAGATGCATGAGGCAAAATCTCAACCCACTCCTATGATCAGCAATCAACAACTATCCAAAAACAGGGGAGAATCCATATTAAATACTAAACAATACAGAAGTATTGTAGGAGCACTACAATACACTACTATTACTTGGCCAGATATATCATTCAGTGTTAACAAAGTTTCTCAATTTATGCAGGAACCACATGATGAACACTGGAAGGCGGTAAAAAGGATTCTCAGATATCTTAAAGGAACTGCAGATTTTGGATTAAAGTTAAGAGCATGCAATAACCTAAACTTCACAGCATATGCAGACGCAGACTGGGCTACAGACACTGATGATAGAAAGTCTATAACAGGATACTACATATATATTGGAGACAACCCAGTGTCGTGGTGTTCAAAGAAACAGACCACTGTATCACGATCAAGCACAGAGGTAGAGTACAGAAGTGTTGCAAGTGCTACTGCAGAGATAATTTGGCTACAATCACTACTAAAGGTACTACAAATCAACACAACAGTCAAACCAATATTATGGTGTGATAATCAAAGCACTGTGTACATGACAGCAAATCCAGTCTTGCACGCACGAACAAAACATATCGAAATTGATCTATATTTTGTTCGTGAACAAGTTCAAAGAGGAAATCTACAAATCAATCACATACCTTCAGCTTATCAGCGTGCAGACACACTTACCAAGGCGCTGTCTGCAAGAAATTACCTGAGGTTTCGAGCCGAGCTGAAAGTAGAGAGCAAGGCAGATCTCGGAAAATTGGTCTCCAGCAAAGAGAGAGAAACTCATGCCGAATCATCTCATAAAGCCATAGCTACAGCAAGCAAGCCACTCAAAGACGATACTAAGACCAGATCTGGAAGAGAAGGGCATGTATCGAACACTGAAATGAGGCTCGAAGTTGCTGAGAATTCTCAAATGAAAGGAGAACTCGCAACAAACTCTAGAAATTCGCTGTAAAGAGCTGATTATTGTGGAGAATCGAGGGAACAGAAGATCGGTTCTCGTTGCCGTCATGGAAGACATAAAGAAACCCTAAACCTAATATTGGTTTGAGGGGGGTAAATAAAGAGTATGCGGCTCCACTGTCTTGTTTATCTCAAAGCTAACCGAAGGATAGGATGCGGGTTTTCAAAGCAATCAAGGCCCAAGCCCATTTATGTATTCAATCTTATATAAAGCCTGATACAGGCATGTAATCAATAATAACTCTGAAATAAAATTCTTCATTCACTTTCCCATTCCTTTCAAAGTATTATCACAAAATCTAACTACTAACCATTAAAAAAATCCATTAACTATTACCAAATCAATCCTTATTATACAATTATTTCTAATAACAAATAAAATATACCAATTTTGATTTAATCCATATTAATTATTATACGAATCAATCCTTATTATACAATTAACTAACCTAATATTAGAACATACGGATCAAACCTAATTGGCATTAGGACATAGTTACATAATGTTGTTTACAAATTACAGTAAAAGAAATACAACTAACTAAAAATTAAAACATACAAAAGTCCAAAATTAAATACCATTTCAACAACTTATAGCCAAAACCAACAAACGATGGTAGATTGGAAGATGTATGTGCTGTGCTCTAGCTGTGTTGAGCCTGGAGTCACCATTGCCTTCCCGTCGATTGGAGATAGAGTCGTTGTCCATTGAAGATAGAGTCGTCGTCGCCTTCCCGTCGTCGTCGCCAGTCGCAGTGTTGAGCCTCCGTGGACGATCGCGAATTTTTTTTGCTGCGGATCGTTATTTTTTTTTCTAGCTGCGTGTTGGTATAGGAGGTGCCCTAGATTTTACGAGGCCTTAAGTTATTGCTCTTCTTGCTTTGGCCTTGATATTAGTTTATGATATAGTAATAGTACACAGCAAAGTAATTTAGTTCTTCAATTTTGCCTCTTTCTCTTCTTCTTGCTTGGCTATCTGTGTTAAAACATAATAACCCTTTATAACTATTGGTTTACCAATACCATCGGCGTACTGGCGTTATTTACCATTTTAAACAGTGATGATATTTTTCAAAATCAAACGGTATCGGTGATTATCGATTCCTGTGATTTATATTTGTGAAAATTAGCATCCGCCCCTTATTTTCAAACTTAATTTCTAAAAAACCCTCATCAATAAACATGAAATTTTCCTCAAGGACAATTTTTAGGGCTTTTTTTGGATATAGGACAACCCACTAATAATTTTCTCTAAAGGACAAATTATCATATTTTTCTTCCAGCCCACTTTCGCGCGTTTCTTCTTCTTCTTCCTTTCAATCAAATTTTTCTATCACGATCCAATATCTCTCTCGCAATCAAAATATCGATCAACCTCGTTCGATCATTTCAATTTCGTTCTTCTAAAAATTGTAGTTCATCGATCAAATTTTTCTCACGCACGTTTGTCGATCTCGTTCTTTTCATATTTCTATTGTGATCTCGTTTTTCTTCAAATTGTATTAACTAGGTATGCTATTATTCAATTTTTTGTTCTTTTTCTATAAGAGTTAAAAAAATTGTCTGTGATTTCTAGTTGTGTTCTTTTTTACAAATTACATGCAGTGTTGTTTTTCTAATTTCTTGTTCGTTCTTCTATGGCAACTTTTGGAAGTAGCAGCAGGTTTTTTTTATTCGTTTCTTTATGCAGTGTTGTATTCTAATATGCTTTACATTTAATTTATCTTGCATTATCTTGCATTAATGTTGGGATGATTGGAAAAGTATAATTTCTTGGGTTGTATATAAAGTTGTGATAGAGTGGAAAAATATCATATTTTAGGTTCAGTTTCTGGGTATCATTTTTATTTTTTCTTGGTATCATTTTTTTTATTATCAGTAACTAGGTATCAGTTTTTATACGGTTGGTATCAGTTTTGTGAAATGGAAAAACTAATGTTCTAAATTGAACATATTTTTACTAATGTTTTTATTTTTATTTTTTTGGCAGTGGTGATAACAGTCTTCTTTGTCTGTTTGTGTTGAATAATAACACTTTTAGCACTTGATTGTCTATCCATTACTCTTTGTATGATTTGAAGAATGAGATATGTCGATGTTGGTCTCAATTAACTCCTTCTTCTATTCAGATTTCTTATGTACTTGAGGACAAAGTTATTATGGTTGATACTGATTCTGATATTCAAAGTATAATTTGTTTTCAGTTATACAAGAAAAGTTCTTTCTTTGGTTTTACTGTTAAGGTTAAGGGTTCTGAATTGGAATATGTTGATGGTGATTCTATTTCAAGTTCATCTAATGTTCGTGCTCTTCATCTTCTACTATATCTGTCTGTTCAAATGTTGTTGTTAATGGTAAAAATTATTTAAAAGATATGTTGAGGAGAGGGTCGACATTATGCATTTCCGATTTTGTTAGTTTTTGTTTTGGATGAGCTGAACATTTTAGAGAATTTTTGATGGCATATCAAATTCAAAAGGGTATGAATTAGTATTTTTAAAGAATTGTGCTACAAGAGTTACTGTAATTTGCTTTTCATATAAGGATGGTTGTCTTTTCAAAGTCCATGGTTCTTGTGATTCTGGAGAATTGAAGAAGTTTTTTATGAGAAATATGGTTGTTGATCATTCTTGTGGGGCTGGTCTTAGAAATGTGAATAATCCACATATATCTAGTTCGTTTGTTAAATCGTTGATTATTGACGAGATCTGTGATTGTCCTAGTAAAAAGCCTAAAGATATTATAGTTGATTTTAGAAGAGAATACAATAGTCAGTTGTCTTACGGTTATGCTTATCATGGGAAACAACTTGCATTAATGGAGTTGCATGGTAATGATTCTTTGTCTTATAATGATTTGAGTTGGTATTTGGAAGCAGTGAAGAAGTCTAATCATGGGAAAAAGCCTAAAGATATTATAGTTGATTTTAGAAGAGAATACAATAGTCAGTTGTCTTACGGTTATGCTTATCATGGGAAACAACTTGCATTAATGGAGTTGCATGGTAATGATTCTTTGTCTTATAATGATTTGAGTTGGTATTTGGAAGCAGTGAAGAAGTCTAATCCAAATAGTTATGTTGATATGGATGTTGATCCTTGTAGTAATGAATTTGAGAGGGTGGTTATTGCTTTTGGCGCTTGTTTACTTGGTTTCAAGTATTGTCGTCCTATGATATTCTTAGATGCTACTCACTTGAAGGGACGTCCTGGTGTGTTGACGGGTGCTACTGCAAAAAATGGTGATCAAGGTATGTCTTTGTTTTCAGTTTTGATTTATTTGTATTGAGATCATAATAGTTGGCATTAGCATTAATATTAATTTGTTATCATAATTTGTATTATGTTAATATCAGTTTAAGATATGTAGTTTACAGTTAGCAAGTTTCTAGTATCAGAATTTGCATTGTATTGAATTGTAAGTTTGTATTTGGTATCATAATTTCATACTACTTAGTAGGAGATTAGTATCAGTTTGTGTATAATGTTAGTATCAGTTTCAAGTATGTTAATATATGTTATCATATATAGTTGTGTAGTATTGAAATTTCATTTGTATCATAATATATGTCAATGCACTTTGTTGTGTTAGAATGAAGATTAATGTGCATAATGTCGTAGTTATCAATATTTTTATAATGGTCGTATCAGGTTTTCGGTATCAGTTTTTTTACTGTGAGTATCAGTTTCATGAATTGTTTCAGATTTATGGTCATAATTAATTTTAGTTTTTTTACTAATTATTTTTGCATTTGCCATTTTCTTCCCTTTAGCTATGAGTGTAGTTTGTGTAGAAAATATGGATAATTGGACATGGTTTTTGAACCATTTAAAACAAATGCTTCAAGAAGATCGTACTTTGGTTTTTATGTCAGATCGCCACCAAGGTTTGCTTTCAGGTGTTCGTGATGTTTTTCCTTCAGCTTATCACAGTTATTGCTATTTGCATATGGAACAAAATCTTCTTTCAGCGGTAAAAGCCAAAAATGCAAATGTGTCTATTGTTGATCTATTCAAAATGTGTTCTAGAGCTTCTAATCTATATGAATTTGAAGGAGCATATTCTAAGTTCTGTCAAATTGGTGGTGTTGTTGGTGTGAATTTTTTAAAGGATAAGTCATTTGATAAGTTGGTGGATTTATTTTTTCCAAGGAAACGTTATGATGAATATAGTTCGAATGTTGTAGAAAGTTTTAATAGTTGGATTTTAGATGAACGAGCATTGCCTATTACTTTGTGTTTAGATGGTATTCGTGTTAAGTTTATGGAACAAATGGCTAGAAGAAGAGAAGAGTGTCGTTTGTGGAGAACAAGTCTTTGCCCTTCTATGGAGTTACATTTAGGTGAATTGATTGAAGAAGGATTTGGATGGGATGTATATAAATCTTCTGATTTTGCTTTTGAAGTGAAATCTCTAAACTCTCATTGTGTTGATTTGAAGGAATGGGTTTGTAGTTGCAACCAATGGAAAATTACGGGATTTCCTTGTGCTCATGCTATAAAGTGTATGAACAAGTCTAAGTTGTCTGTACATGATTTTATCGAGAATTATTTCACTGTTGATGCTTATCGATGTTTTTATGCCAATGTTATAAATACTATTCCAAATTATGATTGGCCTATTGTTGATGATAGCATTCAAGATGTTATCAAGCCACCAAAGGAGAAACGTGGCACTGGTAGACCATCAGTCAAGCGTAAAGGAGGATTTTCATATTTTCAGAACAGGCAAAACAGATGTGGCGAGTGCAAGTAGTTTGGTCATAATAAACGAAATTGTCAAGCTTCGAAGAGGATATGATTTGATTTTACATTTTGAATTTGTTCAAATTAATAAGTGGATGTGTGACTTGTTTTGGTGGTTTATTGTAATTGAACCTTTTGTTATTAATTTGTATTCAGTGTAGCATATTATCAAATTGATTTTATTTCAGCTATTTAGTATAAATGATAGTATCAGTTTTAGTATCAGTTGTATGTTTTTACAGTATCAGTTCTGGTGTTTGTTTTTACAAGTTTTGGTACCGATATCAGTTTTTATAGTATCAGTTTTTACAGTATCAGTTTTTACAGTACCATTTTTTATAAATTTTTACAAGGATCAGTTTTTACAAGTTTTGGTATCAGTATCAGTTAGCTTGGTTGGAGATAATGTTTGTTTGATTGGATATAAATGACTTTAGTATCAGTTTTGGTTAGTTTTTAGTATCGGTTTCATGTATTATAATACGTGCTAGAATTGACACCAGTACTAATAATAATTAGAATGATATCTAGTGTTAGCAAAAATTGACACCAGCACTAATTGTTGTTTTATAAAGTATGTTGAGTGTCAGTTTTAGCAAAACTATACTATTAGTCATAAGAACTGATACCCAATTACTGTTTGGTATTGAAATATGATATGAAATTTGATAATATCATTATACAACTGATAATTGCATCATAAAACTGATAATATTATGTGGGATCAATAATTGCATGATAGAACATATACTATATAATCTTGTTATAATATAAACAACAGGACAAGAAAATAACACCAACCACAACATATCATTCCAGGAGATCAGTATTGTTTTTACAAGTAAGAGCAGCATTGTTTTAGGAATAGAACATCATTACTTCATAAGTACCAAATTGCAATAGAACATCATTACTTCACAAGTACAAATTTCAACGGAACTACATTACAAGTACCCAATTTAATTTTGAAACAACACGATGTGAATTCAGTTCTTTTCTTTTCTTTCTTCTTCTAAGCTTGACATGTAGTTAAACAGACTCCAGCAGTGTTCATCATCTGTCAATATTGCATGTACAATCTTTGCTCCTGTGGATAATATTTCCTTCTTTTCAAGTTTTACTGTTATTCTGCTTTTGTTCAGTGAAATGATGAATACCACTACAAATATTCCACAGTCAAGCCTGTTGAAACCAAAATGTAATGTTAGTATCAGTTTGCATCAGTTGTATTATCAGGTTTATAATTAATACAAAACATTGAATTTCAGAGATAATGGTACAAGCATATAGTATGCTTTGAATTAAAATACTTAACAGTTTTACTAGCACACTTAGTATTAATTTCTGTATGAATTTTTGTGTTTGTGGTTATTACTTTAAGATATTTTTGTGAAATATTTTGTTTTATTTTTGATTATGTAGGTATCAGTTTTGTTTTTGTAGGTGTCGGTTTTATTTCTGTAGGTATCAGTTTCTTTTATGTATGTAACAGTTTTCTTCCTGTAGTAATTGTTTATTTCTGAACTAAATGTTTATGGAATTGAGAGATAATATTTTTCAATGTTTTTGTTATAAATCAAATTCAATTAAATATAAAAGGCATACAATGACGTATAGAAATATGTATAAAATATTATAATGCAAAAACACAGATAGTTTGAATAATGAGCAACTGTCAATTGATTCTGACTAGTAGTTTCAATTGTATTGTTCATTTTGTTCTCAGTAGATATCATTTTAACCAAAAAGAAAAAACATACGTGTCTTCTGCTTGTTGTGCACACTTTATTTGACGCATATCATTTGGTTTCACCTCCATGTCTATTATGTTATTGTTTTTCCAGATTTCTTTGAGCATTTCTTCTATTTCTTGTCTCTAATAAAGACAAAATGTTAAAAAGTTAGGTCATATTCACCTTTTTTATCTATAATAAGTAATTTTTTTAAAAGAAAGAAAAATCTCATACCAATTTTATGGCTTCTTTTAAACTGGAATGGTTTCTTTCATTTGATCTTCTAGGGCGGTTAGAATCAACATGGCACCATTGCATTGTTGTGTATGTTAAAGTCACTAATGTCTAGTGGTTTTCACAATGCAAAGGAAAATATATACTTTCAGCAAATTTGTCCTGTACAATGGATTCTAGCATAGAGAGGAGCAGACTTTTTTTCACACCCTTTATACTACACACAATTCCTTTCTGTTTAATATGAAAATAAGTTATGATTTAATAAATGAAGCAATTATTATGTACTTGGATATTAAAGTTTTATTTACCGTCATTGTAGTTGTGAAAGCATAATTGTGTTCTTCCAGTCCACATCTTGAAATATACCAATCTATAATCTATATTAAAATTAGAAAAGTATAAGTTTTTTTATTGGTGGAGCAATATTAAATAATAAGTAGTATCACTAATGTTAATAGTGGCTGTGTATGTTGATAAGTATAAAAATAATAAAGCATCAAGTCAGTTTAAGCATGCTGTGGATTTAGGTATCATTTTTGCTTTTATTTTGGTATCAATTTTGATGTAAAGAAAAAAAATTATGTACATGCCCATCTGTCTCGTTTCCTTCTAGTACACGTTTTAGTGTATTTTTTGTTATGACACAGCCTCCTCTGATTGTGTCCTTATCTTCCCATGCCACAACACTATTTTAACAAAAACAATTTGTATATGTTATATAAACTTAATTTCATATTTAATATTAGTATACATATTTGTACACTTACTTTTGTGATGATGTCGTCGATGAAAAGAAAGTTTTGATCACGTTTTATTGCTCAACATTGAGATAGATCAAACATATGCAATGTCCAAGCCCTATCTCTGAAAGTGTTGGCTCTATAACCGCAAGTGGCTTTGGACAGTTGTCTTGTGCACTTTTGTTTTCAACATCTTTATTTTTTTCGGGTTTTGGTTTATTTGCAACATTTTATTGTTTCATCCCATATTCAAAGTTGTCACGTTGTTTTTTCACTCTTGTTCTTGCCTTCAATCTTTGAATATAAGAAGCTGTCCTTTTTTTGCGTTGCTTTGATTTTTTTGCCACTTAATTTTGCCACTGTTTCTTTCCCTTTTCTAGCAGCTGGTTCTTTTTTTCAATTTTTTTCACTTTCAAACTCTTGTATGTTGTAAAGTTTGAAAGATGGAGGGTAAAGTCAAGCACTGAAACATTGTACGGTACATTTTGGTTTTTTACATTTATATCCTCTTCAAGATGTTGAGTATCTTCTGTTTTGTCTTTCTGCACTTGACTTTCAATTTCCAACTCTTCTTTTTGATGCACTTCAGTTGGAGTTTGTTTTTTTCTTCATGTTCACATTGTATTTCTTCATTTTTCAGTTTTTTATCCAATTCACTTTCTATTTCGATGGGCATATGTTTCTCCATTTCTTCTGTTTTATCTGCTGATTTCTGTACACACTCTTCAGATTTTGTTTCTTTATCTTCTTCATTTCTTCCTATTTCCATTTCTGCAAAAGTATCTGCATTTAGTTCAGTTTGTAAACTGTCGCTTTGTACATTGAAACTTTCATTTTTCTTTTCACTGTTTTCTTCACTGTCATTCAAATCAGCTTCAAATTTCTTAGTGTTGTCTTTAGCCTGCGATCTTTTCTCTTCATTTTCTTTCAACTTCAACTTAATTTCTCTCAACTCTTCTTTCAAACTCAAAACTTCTTGCTCTGCTTTAATTCTCCTTTTTTTTCTACTTCCAATTCTTTTTTGTTTTCTTTGCTTCTTCTTCCAAATCTTTTATATGCATTTGGAAAATCCTGACGCTTATGTCTTCCTCAAACGAATGTGCACTTTATTTGGTTTCTTCAAACTTTCTTTTTTCCATGCTTTTCTTTTTGAATTTTGGGAAAATTTTGTTCTACAGTTACTGTTTGAAGTAGACATTCTTCATATAGGCTAAGATTTGTAATTTCTTTCACCTATAAAATTTGTTTTAGTTTTAAGCTATAATTTCAATTTACAATGGCAATTGAATTTTTATCGTAACGAAAAGAGGAAATACTCTGCGATAAAACAAATAGCTAATGTTTTAATTTATGATACTATTAGTATTATCTTCAATCATGTAAAACTATGAAATCAGTTTTTGAATTATAGTATCAGTTTCTTATAATATTAGTATCAGTTTTAAGGATGTAAAACTATGGTATCGGTTATTGCATTGTAGTATCAGTTTATTATACTTCTAGTATCAGTTTCAATCATGAAATCATATGGTATCGGTTTTTGCATTCTAGTATCGGTTTTTGATACTTCTACAATTAGTTTCAAGCATGTAATCATATGGTATCAGTTTTTGCATTTTGGTATCAGTTTCAAGCAAGTAAACATATGGTATCAGTTTTTGCATTCTAGTTTCTATTTCTGATACTATTAGTATGTAATGGTATGATATCAGTTTTTGCTCACTGTAGTATCAATTTTATGTTATAGAAGAAAGGGTATACAATTAAACTTTATTCTACATAAGAGTTAAAGCATATTTATTAACAAAAATTAAATGGAATTTTAACTTACATCACCCTCTTTCACATTATCAAAAACTTCTTTGATTATTTTGTCTTTTAGTTTCCTTAAGTCCCACTTTGCAAATCTGGGTAAAGCTATAGTATAATGTTGTCTTTGTTGAATGAGATGCAATTTCTTACAAATGCAATACTGTTAACATAAAAAGAATTGATTAGATATGTTTGTTAAAAAAATCAAATAATAATATTTTGATTAATTTATCTTACCAATGGAAGCATGGAGCATCCCGGCATATTTCTTAGCTTATGGATGAACTTCTTGACAAATTTACTGAAATTCTTTTCTATCATTAGTGGCCAAGAAACCAATTGCATTGTCCCTACATTAATTAAGTATGGTAGAATTCCCCATCTTAACTTTTGCTGGTTGTTTGGGAAGAAGAATATTAATAGTATTTCGATTACTATTAACAGTGGCAAGTCTTCTTCGTACTCCTTTTCTTCTTTGCCACTTCTTGCTTTATTCTTTTTTCCACAACATTCCTTGTTATGTAAATGCAATTGCCAGAGTCTCTCTTTGCAAATTCTCTGCACTGCATTAGAATTGTTCTGTTTGTCATTTTTTGAGTTGGCTCAATGTTAATTCCTTTTAATGGTAGGCCAAAAATCAAACTTATGTCTCTTGCTGTAACTTTCATTCTTTCTTTAGCAAAGAAGAATGCATCTTCCTCAACTGAGTAGCATTGCTATAAAACATCCAAATTGTGTTGATGTTTTTTACATTCTTTCATCAGAATTTTCTCTTCATAAAAAACTCTAAAGAAATTGTAGAAAGGAGTGCTCTTCAATATGTCCATCTGCTTTTTGGATAGAGCATTTTTTTTGTTTTATCATTTTCACCGTTTTGAATATTGCTTGCAATCCACATCTATAAGCAGTTTCATGCTTTTTGTCTTCAGATTTTGATACTTTCTGCTGTTCTATTTATGATCTGTCTTTAATGCATTTTGGATGTGGATTAACAAAATCATCATTATCCTATTATTTCAAAATAAAGACAATAAGTTATTTGTGAAACAAATTATGTTGAAATATAACAATAGGTTGGATATTAGCTGCAGTGAAATATCTTCAGTCAAATATGTAACGATTTCAAGTTTGCAGTAACTAGGTATCAGTTTTCTGTATGTAGGTATCATTGTTTTTCAAGTAGGTATCAGTTTATTGTAAGTAGGTATCAGTTTTTTGTAAGTATCAGATTTCAACTAAATGATACTGACTATTATTTTACTAAACGATTTACACTAAATGATATTGACTATTATTTGTTGTAAGTAGGTATCAGTTTGTTGTAATTATCAGCCTTTTCTTTTACCAAATGATTTACAGGTATTATTTTTGCAATATCTATCATGTTATAAAGTTATAATGTTTCTAATTTTACCGAATTGAATTGTTCTTCTTCTGATTCTTCATCTGCAACTTTTTCCCCTTCTTCTTTCTGAGATTTTTCCTGTTTAACATTTTTGATAATATTAGAATACATTTAACAGTATGAAATTGTTAGTATTAGTTTCATAATTTTGCAATTTCAGTTACCTCAGTTTCTGTTTCTATTTTCTTTTGAATCGTTTTTTCATTTTTTCTTTTTGTTCTTTGTTCTATTTTTTGCATATTTTCTTCAACTGTTTTCTCTGCAGTTATTTGTTGCTGCATGTTCTCTTCTTAGTTCTGTGCAAAAAAATTCAGTGTTATTATAATAAAACTATACTAACTTTGTTATACTTGATTTTATAGTATCAGTTACCTTCTCCGGTATACTTTCTCCTATTTCTGGTCTGCTTTCAGTTGCTGTATTTTTTTATGTCTTCCTTTTGTTCTTTTTTCTCTATTTTACTTTTCCTCTTCTACTGATTTAGGTTTTCTAAGTTTTAACTTGCTGCTTTTTCTCTTTATTGTCTTTGCTATCATTTCCACAAGAGGTAGGTTTTCCTCTTCTATCATTGTGTTTTCTTTTTGAATATCTATTGTTGGAAGTGATTCGACATTTCAATTTTCACTTTGTTGCTCCACTTCGATGTAGCTAGGTTTTCATCGACTGTCGATTGTTGTACTTGTTGTTCGTCGACTGTTGATTGTTGCGGTTGTGTTGGAGATGTAGATTTGTTTCTGGTTTGCGGTGCCATTTTTTTTCGAGTAAAATTTCGTCAAATTCTGAGTGAAAGCAAGGAGGAGGAAGACGAATGTAATTCTTTGTTTTGTTTTAAATTGTATCTGAGCCTTGGACTCTGTCGTTACGGTAAAAACTTAGTCTGCGTGTCCTTGTGAGTAATTATTTACTTTAATTTGTCTATTAAAATTTTTTTCCCAATAAGTTTCACGAAACACCATTGTCAAAAATTCCAGCAAAAATTTGCGGTTTTAGCTACAAATATATGTAACTTTAGCTGCAAATATATGGTGTTTTTTGAGCAAATATATGCAGTTCTGATTTCAATTATTTACAATTTTAGCTGTATATATATGCAGTTTAAACTGTATATTCACGCTACAAAAGTTGACAGTAGTGTTTCGTGAAACTATTTTTTGAAAGAGGGCGGACATGGAATCTAGAACTTTTTTTTGGGTGTTTGACAATATGTCTCTCTATATTTTTTGTTCTCTTGTTTTGTTGATACAGTATTATAAATCAAGTTAAACATATGATCGGATTTATTCTTGAAGTTCGGTTAAAAATATCCTAGTTGAATTTCATTTTATTTTCCGCTTATTTTGTAAACTAGGTGATATGCTGAATTTAGGATGTAACACCACTAGGGTGCATCAAATTTAGTACATTTTGATTTTCTAAACAAAATGGTTATTTACCAATATTACCAATTTACTGGTAAGGATATGCGTTTTTGACTTACCAATGAAAACAGTACATTAACCGCTTTTACAAAATGATAGTGTTAAACGTTATTGGAAAAATCTATTATGACATAAAATGTAGATGCAATCGGTGATACAATGAATGTCCATCATTGGATCGTCCTCTAATTTTCATCTTTTATAAGCCAAAAAAATCTAATGATGTAAATCTTTTGTGTCACCAATTATGTTTTATTTTGTATTCAAATAGCCAGCTAAAGTTATTATACCAATTTTAATTGTTACAATACAAATGGTATGCATATGGTCTAACATAAAACCATTAATGTGATATTGAACTTAGCACTCAGATTTTCGTACATGGGATAACCAAGATGAGAATATGATGATAAATTTACAAAAACAATATTGTATAATAAAAAACGTATCTCAATAGCGTTTTTGGTGCATTTTCATTTCTCACTATCTTCAAAATCTAGTTTAAAAGACTTCATGAAATCTAAGTTGTTAAATGGAGATTATTAAATGAATGATTATAGCATGTGGCTTGACACAAGAGATTTCGATTTCAAAATTAATTGATATAGACAAGATATAAAAGGGGAAGACGCGAGAACTACATGCCAAAGAAGGAACCAGCTGAAGGTAAAAGTGGGATACGAGCAATATTTATTTAGTTTCAATTTTTTTTTTCTTATGGTCGGATTGGACGGGCTAAAATAATTGTTTTTTTTTTCTTTAAAAAAAAAGCCGAAATGAATGAATTTTGGCTTTTGAAACACAATAAAGTTACTTGAAATCCATCCAAACAGCCAGTTGGCCAAATTTAATAAAACAATAAGATGAATTGTTGTTAAAATTAATAGCACGGTTTTATTAATCATCAACAAATTCGGATCAACAACGTAACTTGTCAAAAGAAAGATTTTTCTTGTAAAATCAATTGAAAATGAGTTTAGTACGAACAGGAGTACGTCTATTATAAAATGCATTGAATTTACATGGCTTCCTTTCTTCTTATATTATTTTATTTTGCAATATATCAGACAAATTAAACAGAGTTCCATGATGGAAGCTGCATTATTGTATACTGGATAATTTTTCGGTAAACATATATTGAATAAACTATGCAGTAAAGGTAATGGCAAAAGGTGGACCTAAGTCCTCTTGATAAATCCACAAAAGAGGGACTTTGAATGATCAAATTTTGTGCAGTGCGTATGTACATAAGCAAATGGTTGTAAATATGGACCTAAGAAAATGAATGCAACTATCAGATATAATACAATTATGTAGTTGCTACATAATAAAAACAATTGATTGCTTTGACAATATCAGAAACATGTTTACAACATTATAAATGTGACGAGCAATCCGATCATAAATCTTCAAATATCTGTAAAACCACTAAATGGTTAACCAAAGCAAAGCGCAGTAACATATCAAACGAAGTAGGTCATCCCAACACGAATAATGTTCTGGTGCGGCACATTCATATTTCCGGAACCCGCCCTACAGTTTCTCCTCAAAAACGCATAAAAATAATTGATGACCAGCTTCTTCACAAACCAAGAATTCTTCTTCGCCCTGACATCGCCATGAGACAAGAGATAAGTGTACCCTGAATCCATTGCTTCTCTAAGGGCAGCAAGCTCATACTCGATGCTCGGGTCTTCTTCTAAAGCCATCACACTGCTTGGAAGCATTTCTTCTCTGCTGTTACTATCCAATTTTGAATCAGAAAGCAATGGGACGTTCAATTCATCCACTCTACTTACAACATTTTGATTTTCATCAATGTCGAAATCGATTTCTTCTGGATTTATTTCCAGAGCGAGTTCCCTTGCTTCTTTTCTCAAGAATCTCTCCAAACTGTCAACCAAAAGCTGCTCAAAAGATCGATGCTCCTCTTTGATCACGTCTTTGTATCCGTACCTTGCAATGCAGCGGAACATATGGAAATCTTTCTGACAAACCCTTCTAAATATGAATCTTTCGTTTTGAGGAACGATGGGAACTGGAACATACTTGATGCATACAAATATAATAGTGGAATGAATTGCTGGAAGAGTGAGGAGGAATTGGCCGAAAATGGAAGGAATTCCTTGTGCTAGTTCATTGTAAACTAACCCGATTCCAGGTACCCTGACTGTACCTAATGTGGAACCCAGTTCAGCAATGAAGTCCATTGAGATCTTTTCACGCATCTCGCTTTGGTATTTGAGTACACTGCCGTAGTTCCATGTGTACATTATGCAGAGAAAACCCATGGCAAATGCAAGTGGTAGCCAGCCGCCTTCGAATAGTTTTGTTAAGACTGCAGAGAGGTAGATGAGTTCTATTGTACCGAATATGGCAAGGAAACATATAGCCAGGAAGAGGTTGGTTTGCCATATCAAAAACATCACTAGTGTTACCAATGCAGTACTCACTATCATCACACCAACTTCAGCAATCCCTATACATGATCAAACAAAATAGTAATATAAGAAATGTGCTTGCATGGTGATCAAATAAGTATGGTACATCATTGGTGGGTAATATCCCTCTATATTTACTTTATTTCGTTACATTCGTCGCATTTTACTCAATACTACATAGGGAATGTACCAAGTAGTTTGATATCTGTACATACAAAGTAGTTTATTAGAAAAACTAACCAAGGTACTATGGACTACATCAAATCAATAGTTTATTGGTTCTCAAAATGCTCAAAATTCATTTGAATTGAAATGTCTTAAAACTCATGTTTCAAAACACTGATCTCTCAATAGCTTTTAATCGTGTAAAACTTAAAACAGATCAATATACTTACATGTTTAAACTAAATAAAGTTGGTTTCTTTTATATATAAAAAACATACAAAAGCGTTTTTCAACAATTTTACGGACAAATTTCAAACTGAATCATCACATTGAAGTGGTTTCTGTGTCCAACTTGTTCTCATTAAAATTAGAAATAACATACTCGCATGCCTTGAACCAAATAAAAATGAACAAAAATATTTGTTTTTAAAATCAATGGAAAATAACGTTGATCTGACGACTCTCTTAATCTAACTGAAAATTAGATGCATGGAAAAGTCATATTTTACTCCTTCCTCAGGTTGATCTATCAGTGATAATAAAGTAAAGTAGTAGAAGAAAGTTAATATAAGACCTAGTTAACTAATTAAAGGGACTCTAAAATCTTACTATTAGTTACGAGGTACTACAAATGTTTCACTTTATATTGAATTCTTTCTTATACAGATATGCTGCTAGGTTCTCCTAAATATTTTTGCTGTCAACCATGACATGTAATGAGCATCATAACTAAACAGATAAATAAGATAAAAGAGCAGGATAACAATAAATACTTTTTTTAAAGACTGAATATAGGAAAGAAAAACAATTTACTCACCATACGCATTCGCTATATCATTGGTGCTCCTAAAAGTAGCAACAACAGCTATGCACATGAACATCAGAAACCAGTTGACTACAGGAATGTAAATTTGACCCATAAATCTAATGGATGTGTGAATAATTTTCAATCTTGGGAAGCAACCAAGGGCCATGGATTGCTTAATGCAAGAAAAAGTAGCAGATATCATGGCTTGACTCGCAATCATGGCTGCAAGTGTCGCTACCACAAGCATAGGCCAAAATAAAATTTCTGCATCCACAAATTGCAAATCAAATCAAACAAGTCAATAATGAAACCAATTCATTTAAAGTTGTATAATAACTTAGCATGGTATTTTGGGGATATTTAACACAAATTATATATTCCTTAACATATACACTTGCGTGCACACGCGCATGCGCACACATATAGATACACACATAGATATATATTCGATTTAAATAATTATAGTTTCTCTCTCATGTCACTCATATAATACTTAAATCCAAGGTTTGAGGTTTCGACCGAAACACCAAGATTCCGGTCGTTCCGTTTAGGTTTCGGTAGGGACCGAAACGAAACCAACCCAAAATTCCGATTCAATAAAAACTGTTGAACTTCAAATTTTACAACAAAAAGAAGTCTCAAAAAAGAATTAATTTAAGTTTCAAATGCATGAATAATCAAATTTAAAATGTAACTTAGGAAACATATAAATTCACAAAATATGTGAATGGTGTAACTAAAAAAGTTGATAACGAAACAATTGAATAAACATTTTTTAGTGTTATAAATATTTATAATTAATCAATAGTGTTCTTTTATATCTTATTTTTCAATCAAATATAATTTATACGTTTTGTTTCAATAAATTAAACAAATATATATGTAATTATATGAAAAATAAACAATGATATCCTAAACCGAAACTAGAATCGAAATTCTCGAATTTACGAATTACATCGAAATTCCTAAAATTACAAAAGACCGAAACGGAGATCTCGAACCTTGCTTAAATCCAAACATATAGTTGAAATCGAGGGGACTTGAGGTCTAGCAAAAATGAGGTGCAACTAATCCTTGCCTGTCTCTCTCTCTGCGTGCGTGTGGAAAAGAGCCGGGTTTGGGGGGGGGGGGGGGTTTCAATGACACCCCAATTTTGGATCTTCAGCTACACTATTCCAAATGCTACAAAATTGTGTATATGTGGAAAAGAGCCGGGTTTTGGGGGGGTGTTCAATGACACCCCAATTTTGGATCTTGAGCTACGCTATTCCAAATGCTACAAAATTTTGTGTATGTTCAATTCACATACTTTGGGGCCCATTCAATATATGTAGCATAACATATTTGATGTTCAAATTTAATGGTTAAAATAAATATTTGAACGGTGAATAATCGACTCATGATTTTGAAAAGACTATAAATATCGAAATAGTCTCGTGTTTTGTAGAAATGATCCTCTAAATATGGATTGAACATCTACAAAATTGTGTAGCATTTGGGATGGAGTAGCTCAAGATATGATAGGGATGCTTCAAAACATAGATGTCATTGAACCTTTCTCGTGTGTGTGCGCGCGCAGAGATATCGGTAATGTCAATGTCTCTAGTTGTGTTGCCAAGTGCAAATGTTGACACAAATGAATACATTTGGTGCCGAATAACACGGATGAATACATTCAGACAGCGGTCCTTGAAACATCCACGTAAATGTTGACGAGCACTATTGTAATAATAGGAATCATCACTGTTGCATGCAGATCAACTCTTATTTATTATTTATACACCTCATCCTCCAATTTTTTAATTGGTGTTGAACTAGTTCAAATTCAACCGCTCCAGCTTTAATTGATGTGATACATTATCAACCACAACTATCTACATCCTACTTTTAATTCAACTGGAACACATCCCAAAAAATTATTTATTTTGCATAAACGATCAGATTACTGCATGGTAAATAATAATAATAATAATAATAATAATAATAAGGGTAAACCTACCAGGAACCGAATCATAAAACACTCTATCAACTGAGGCTTGATTTTGCATCAAAAATGCAGCTTGACCAAAATATGCCAAAAGAAGGCATGGATATACAACAAAAGTAAATGCAATCTACATAACATTTCATCAGACCAAATAGTTGTTAGTTAGTTAAGTTACATGAAAAGCATACTTTCGAAACACGGAACAAGGAAAGAGACGGTATTTTCAAAAATAACCTGTATAGATTTCACAGTGAAATGACCAAGATCAGCAAACATAGCTTCAGCTCCTGTGGTATTGAAATGGAACAGAAAATATAATAGGTCCGAGTACACAACATTCGATTTTCCATTACAACTACGGCTCGATGTATATTTATTATAAAACTTTATTATAAGATTTTATGCTGTCTTATATGAACTGCTAAATTTTCATTATCTGTGTTCTTCAAAACACATGTTAAAAAAAAGCATCTTAGGATATTTTAAGAGAACGGTAATGATGCATAAACCATGAAACATTAGTTAGAAGGTACCAAAAATCATTTTCTCAGAGTTCAGTGTTTACTTAGGCTTTTGTTAATTTGTGCATTTGGGAAACAATATAATGCAATGTAATTCGCTGTCCCGTATTTGAAAATGTATGCTAATGAGTTGACAGCCAGTCATAAACATTGCAAAGCTTTCATGGTTACAACTACTTACTGATAAAGCCCGCTCTATAACACGAAAAGGCGCGTGCGCGCGTGCGTGCGTGTCAGTTAAAGGAACTGCAAAGGTAAGTTGAAATGAAAACAAGGTGTACATAGAACTAACCTGTGATGCACAAAACACAACCACCAAGAGCAGACCATGCCTTGCTACTGTTCCTTTCGAAGAATAAATATATATAAATTGGATTGACTGCTCTTAGAACTGAAACGTCATATTTAATTATGTTGTATATTCCAATTGACCCCAAACTGAAAAACCATATTGCAAGAACAGGAGAAAACAAGAAACCAACTTTGCCTGTCCCAAATCTCTGTATGCTAAATAAAGCCACAAGAATTATGATGGAAACTATGACCACAGCATCTGCGAACAAATTAAACATAAAAATGCAACAGAGTATTGATTCAAATGTATAAATGAATAATCAGAGATTAATAGCTAGAGTAGCAAACTTGTATCAAATCCATGAACTTTCCCCTGAAGACCACTCACTGCTGACATAACTGCAAGATGGTATAGTAATAAATGATCAATTTTTTTTATAAAAAAAAGATACTACAACAGTAATTATTAGTTTGAACACCAAGATACCTGACATGGATGGAGTAAGAATACCATCACCTATGATCATAGAAGTACCCATGAGAACCAATAGCAAGAGAAGGGTTTTAGAAGATGACTTTCGCTCCAAGTGTTCTTTTATTCTTAAAGCTCTCTCTAATTCAGGAGTCGGCAATTTTAGCCGAAAGCTAGAGATATCCTCATCAGCTCGCTGTTGATTTGGAAGCCGACTAACTTTTGCATATCTGCATATTAAGGAATACAACGCAAAAGTCCCTCCTGCAACCAAAATTAAAAATCAGAATAATCAAGCAACTGCTGCTAAGTTAAAATGCTGATAAAGCTGCAGAGAATCCCTCAGAGGCAAGTATCGTGAAACTATCATATACTTCAAACAGTAGAACTTTACATCCTAACTCGGTTCCTTTTCAATGACCACCTGTACGTTGAATCTTAACCCATTTACATCAGTCACTCTCCTAGATATACACACATGGAAAAGTGTAATGGAAAAAAAATATGAGGGTTGATGCCATGATTGTAGCACACGATGGTACACTTCTTTTGGAACAAAGTGAAAGGTGAACTTTTAATTGTATACCGTAAAATAACATTAATGCACACACAAAAGGATATACATAACATATGTGGAATCGTGATGTCATACCTTCACCATTGTCATTGGCTTTCAAAACTATAAACACGTATTTGGCAAAAGGAATGAGTGTGATAGTGTAGATTATTAAAGATAAAGCTCCCAAAATGTCAGCTTCTGACTTTATTTTAACCTTGTCGAATACATCACTGAAGACATATAAAGGACTTGTGCCCATGTCACCATAAACCACACCTAGAGTTTGGAAAGCCATTGCAACTGTGTGCCAAGTAGAAAGTTCCTGAGTTAAGTTAGCAAAGAAGAAAGAAGTTAAGCCACTCTTTTATACAGAAATGAAAGATGAAAATACAAGATGCCTGCAGAAAATGAAACCACTCTTTCTTCAAGTATTAAATATTGAACTTGATAATTGGAAGAAGAAATTTTTTTTATCAACATGTAAGGAATATGTATATTTTTGTGTGCTTTACACAGACATGAGTACTTGTAAAATAAAATAAGTAAATCCACAGGCATATACTGGTAAAACTTTAAGTTTCCAACTTCCACGCATGTTAGGCAAAGTCTGGTTTCAGCTATCTAGGATTGTTGCTTGCTTTTAGCAATGATCTGAAAAGTGCATGTGTGACCCTGATGAAAACCAAGCATCTTTTCTAGAGCTTAGGCGTGTCCGGATGTGTGTGTGTGAGGGACCTTAGGTGCAAATAGTATCAATGACCAAACCATCATTATTATTACCTCTTACCCTATTCATCCATTCAAACACATGTATACATATAGAAAGAATGGAAGAGGCAGACTGATAGAACAATTGACCAGTTTACATTTAGGGACTTCGATGTGAAATTGAGTTTCAACTTTCAAGGCTGGTTCATCAGTAGGCATCTGTTATTCCTAAAATCAATGTTCAGAGCTTGCAATGTTGATAGTGATACCTAGCATCGGAACATGGGTTGTGATATTGGGGTTAACATGTAACTTGGCTTTCATAACTTGATTTGGTTTGTAGTAGGTGATAGACAATGTTCGAAGGACGCAATCATACAAGTTATAACAATTTAACGTTCAATATTTAGGAATAGAATGCAAGCTTATGAACATGAGCTTCAAGATTGTTTCATAAAAATCCATCCCATATTCCCCCACATATGCTTACAGAGCTAGTCAGTCTGACACCAACATGGGAACTTGAGGTGTCATCATCAAGTTTGTCATGTAGCATAGCTCGCAAACAAAATCACTGAGTGGTAGTGTAGGTGATAGAAGATGTTTGAGGATGCAAGCTAACTACCTTTGCATTAACCTTAAGAAGTAATATAAGCATTGATACAAACTGGGATTACACAACATGTGAGGCTCAAGTCTATCATCAACTATAAAAAGGGTAATTGAAAAACTTTGGTGTTATCCTTCTCTTTAAATTGAGCACCAGTAAAATATATAGAATTACAGGTTATCAAACTATAAAGATGAGAGGACTGAATAATTAGTGAATTCCACTTTTAGAAATAACAAAAATGTAGAATATTATATAGATTCCTGATTAGGGTGATTATAATCAACAAATTTACATTAATCAAAGAAAATCTTATCTAGTTTTTTCTGTTCTTTTTTTTTCTTCTATATTTTTTCTAAGTGGATTTCGTCCGTAACCATCTATAGGTCTGAGTTTTACCCGTAAGCATCTTTAAGTCACTGGAAATCAATTTTGCACTTCTTAATGTCCGGTGCAATGTATTGATCAGATGAGCAACCATTTGAACTCAAAGAATATCTTATACTACTGCAAGAGTCAATAGACACCTATTTATCCATACTTTAACTATTATGTACTCTAAGGAGCTAATTTTTACACATTCTCTTTCTAGACTTGATTTGTAACAAGAGCTGAGCTTCACAGGATCTGGGATAGATGCAACATGCTTCGACCCATGCTCCCTCGACCGACGTCACAACATGACTGAATCCTCGTGCAAACTGGAATAGATGTGTCAAAATCGACAACACAGTTACAGCCTTCCTTTAGAAAGAAATCAAAACTCTTAAGCGAATAGGGACTGACACTGTACACCAAAACCTTTTTTCATTCAGCCCAGCCACAGTGGACAAGAACTATTGATAAATTTGGTCATCCAGAGATGAGAGGTTTTCACATTAAACTAATTTGGCGGGAAAAGGGGATTGAAAATGGTAACATGTGACACTACTTCAAACTCAAGAAGCGAGATTTGTGAGGATCTGCAAAATAACGTTCAACAATCACTAGGGCTGTTAATGAATACCCGAAAAATTTGAAATCCGTTCGCATCCGTATCCGAAAAGCAGATAAATATCTGATATCCCAAAAAACCGATGCGGATGCGGATGCGGATGCAGATGCGGATGCGGATGCAAAGATGCCACATCCGAAAATTATCCGTCCGGTTTTTTCAAGATTATACTTTAAATTATATGTACCTTAGTACAATGAAAGATGTTTGTTTATTGTTTTATTGAATTAAAAGTTCGTATTACACGCATTAAATGCATATTAACTGCTCAAAACTATTTATTATCGTCATATTTGTTTTTTTTAACACTTTAATTATCAATGAGATTGAAAAAGCTTATGTTAAACTAAAAATTTTCATTTATGTTTCTTGATTTATCGGTCATTAGCGGATAGGATAATTATCCGATATCCGTCTGTATCCGCGGATACAGATATCCGAAAATGATTTCGGATACGGATACAGATATGACACTATCCATATTCGAAAGTATCCGTTGACATGCCTAACAATCACCTCAAAAAAAATTGTCAGGTTTTTGGATAGGGTTGGCATGCGGTAGCTCTACAGTTGCTTTGGATTGTCTTCATAAAATGGTCAATAACATTGTTCTCACTTTAGAAGCCAAGGACCCAAGATCTACTATTTATAGGCAAATAGGGAAAGCAATCTTATTATCCTTCTTTTCAGTTATAATGTCTCAGATACCCACTACGGGCTCCACAGACAAGCTAAGTAGGAAGTTGCATAGAGCCTCAAACTTACAAGGGACCGCAAATTTGAAATCTACTGATTAACTAATGATACTTGGCTATTATAGGAAGCCTTCCTAGATTTAGGCATGATTTGGGTTTGGTCAGAAAGCTCGGTTTTAGACATGTTTGGTAAATTCTTAAAATTTTACAACCCCGATATGGAACCCCGTCTCGGACAATTTAAGTGCTTTCGTCCAAAAGCAAATAAAAAGGGCACTTTTTGAGGAAAAACTTCTTGATTTTGAGTTCCATTCGTTTATCGAACACTCCGAGCTCAAACATAGCCGTGTTATCACTTCTTATAAATCCCCGTGTTGTTAATGTGTACTACTATTCATTACAATGTTTTTTTATCAAGGTTAAATTCTTCTGCATTCCATTAAATTCGTTATGCAATATAATAAACTAAGGATAAATAAGTATAAATATTTAGTTAGGGGAAGCCTGTCAAGATAAAAACTATCAAAATAGAAAATTATTATATACATATTGTGTCAAATTTCAATATAATAGTGCATACTCCCTTAGAGTTTACAAGTGCAAACTTGGTTCTTTAGATTTTCACTTTTTATCGTGTCAAAATAATTTATGAAAGAAGTTAAAATGGATACTGTTATAAGAGCCTCATTAAAAAATTGCCCGCTTTCGATATGTTCACCGTATAGCACATGTTACATATAAGATTTTGAACAAATAATTGAGTGCTAAAATATAATAATTTAATGTACTAATCGTTTATATGGTAGAGCCGTCTAGAGCCTTAGATTGTCTTGAGACAACCCTTCAGTTACATTGCTTCATTAGTCAAGAATGCAACCAATCATGGTTGAATCTGCATTTGAGTTTAGTCGGGCCCATTCACTGAGGCAAGAGTGCAGATATGTTTTGAGTGTAACAGAATTTCATAACCATCAACCTACTTATTTGTCACAGATCATTCTTTATTTAGCCAAATTAAATTTGCATTTGTCAACAAGTAAAGCTAAGTGATATCATCTTTTTTGTCAAAAAAATGGTGTTTGTTACATTATTTATGCATGCATTGTTCTTATCTAAAGTGCAACATGTGATTACTTATGCATGAGTTGTTCTTATCTGAAGTGCAACATGTGAAAAAGATTGCTTAAGTGGTCAAATCTGCATAAAAGGACAAGATACTGATTGGAACCTATACCCTCTGTGATGTGGATTGGCAATATCATTTGAACAGAAAGAGCTAACTGTATTTTGTATATTTGCTATTAGTACTTACCCTTGGTTACGAAATGTACATCAAGTTACACCAATCAAGATATATATGGATATAAAGAAAATATACGTGCATACACACATGTGTGTCTCAATCAAGGTTTGAGGTTTCGACCGAAACGCCGAGATTTCGGTCGTTCCGTTTAGGTTTCGGTAGGGACCAAAACGAAACCAACCCGAAATTCTGATTCAATAAAAACTATTGAACTTCAAATTTTACAACAAAAAGAAGTCTAATAAAAAGAATTAATTTGAGTTTCAAATGTATGAATAATCAAATTTAAAATTGTAACTTAGGAAACATATAAATTCACAAAATATGTGAATGATGTAACTAAAAAAAATTGATAACGAAATAATGAATAAACATTTTTTAGTGCTATAAATATTTATAATTAATCGGTATTGTTCTTTATATCTTATTTTTCAATCAAATATAACTTATACGTTTTGTTTCAATAAATTAAGCACATATATGTAGGCCTGTCAAACGGGTTGGGTTGGGTCAAAATGGGTTGGGTCGAGTTTGACCCAACCCATTTATGACTCATTCTTTTTTATACATTTATGACCCAACCCACTTAATAAGCGGGTTACCCATTTAACTCATTTAAAGATTTAAATTTAATTTGACTAATAAAAAACAAATAAATATAAAATAATTCTAATTCTAATTTTTATGTTTTGAGTTCCGATAAAAATTTAAAATTCTAATTTTCATCAAAATTCAAATATGGGGATACGATAGCTTATTATTTTCTAAGTACAGCTGTCAGTCCCCTTGGAGAACTACAGTGTGCGTTCACACGATAAAGTATTTGAGTGTTCCATACTGTCCGTAATTTAGGTGGGAGTTAATCGGTCGAAGTCCCGCCTGATTCTAAGTTATAACGAAGGAGTTATTGCAGTCGGAACAAAAAAATAGTGGCTTCTGCACTAGGCGGAGTTCAAATATGTGGATGTGGTAGACTGTTATTTTCTAAGTACAACTGTCAGTCCCCTTGAAGAACTACAGTGTGCGTTCACACAATGAAGTATCCGAGTGTTCCATACTGTCCGTCATTTAAGTGGGAGTTAATCGGTCGAAGTCTCGCCTGATTCTGAGTTAAAACGAAGGAGTTATTGCAGTCCGAACAAAAAAAAAGCGGCTTCTGCACTAGACGGAGTTCAAATATGAGGATGTGGCAGCCTGTTATTTTCTAAGTACAACTGTCAGTCCCCTTGGAGAACTATAGTATGCGTTCACACTGTGAAGTATCCGAGTGTTTCATACTGTCTGTAATTTATGTGGAAGTTAATCGGTCGAAATCCCGCCTGATTCCGAGTTAGAACGAAGGAGTTATTGCAGTCCGAACAAAAAAATAGCGTCTTCTGCACTAGACGGAGTTCAAATATGAGGATGTGGTAGCCTATTATTTTCTAAGTACAATTATCAGTCCCCTTGGAGAACTACAGTGTGCGTTCACACGATGAAGTATCCGAGTGTTTCATATTATCCGTAATTTAGGTGCGAGTTCATCGGTCGAAGTCTCGCCTGATTCCGAGTTAGAAGGAGTTATTGCAGTCTGAACAAAAAAAATAGCGCCTTATGCACTAGGCGGAATTCAAATATGGGGATGCGGTAGCCTGTTATTTTCTAAGTACAACTGTCAGTCTCCATGAAAAACTACAATATATGTTCAAAATTCTTATTTTTCAAATTTATATCAAAATTTAATGTTTTTAATAAATAGATAAATGAGTTACCCATTTATAACCCTTTTAAAAATGGATCAACCCAACCCATAATCCATTTAATAATATTCATAAATGGGTTGAACCAACCCATTTATAAGTAGGGTAAATGGGTTGGGTTAATGGGTTGGGTCATATTTTGACAAGTCTAAATATACGTGTAAATATATGAAAAATAAATAACGATATTCAAAACCGAAACTAGAATCGAAATTCCCGAAATTTACGAATTACAACAAAATTCCTAAAATTACAAAAGACCGAAACCAAGATCGAAACCGAGATCTCGAACCTTGGTCTCAATGTTATGTATACATACATACACACACATGTTCATGCACACACCTATATATGTGTATGGGTCCATTACATTCTTTTTCGCTGCACCCTACGGCTTTTGGTGTTACAGTATTCGAAATCAAATAAAATTTTCTGGATAATCAATCTACACTATGAACACTATATCCATAAAAAATGGGAAAGAAACTTTTAATATGTTCGTAATGTTAAGTTAATAACAAACGTTAAAACATTATTTTAATATTCAACTTAGAAGTAGAATATTTTGTAGAGTATGTGAGGATTATTCTAAATTTTATGGAGAAGATTTCGAGCCATGTAAGAATATATCTACAAAAGTTCTTTCGATTTTAAATTGTGTGTAGAAGGTGTTTAGCGCAACCTTTCAATCTGTGTGTGTTGTTGGGGGGAGGGGGAGGGGGGATGTGTGTGTGTGTATTTGGGGTTGGGGGTGTCAAGGATCAAGGTCCCTGCAGAGTTATTAATGGCGCACGGCTCAGAAAAACGCAAAACCTCTCCGAAGCCTTAACGCACGACGTGGCAAATGGCGCGCCTCTTTTTAATTTACTGCGCACGTTTATGATCTTTTTTATAAAGTTAATATATATAACATTAAAAAGTTCAATATTTTTGTTAAACGTATGCAACAAAGATTTTTTTTAGGCATTTTGCAAAAAAAAAATTCATCTAATATAATATTATAAACATAGAATTTCAAACATAATAGTTTTCTAAAGCCAAAATCCAATATAATTATACGTATTACTAATAAACTAAAATCTGAATATGATTCAGCAATTATATTTTCCAAATCAATGTCTACATCATCAGATTCATAAGCATCATCATCTTCCTCATCTATCTCATTTAGATTTGTTTCTTCTTCGTGAAGATGTAAAGGACCTGAAGCGGGTGCTGAAAAACCTTTTGATATAGATGTTCTTCTACTCAGATATCTAGCTTTCTCCACTCCTACAGCTCTAGCAGCAACACCCCAAATCAAGTCATTATCATCATCGAATTCAAGCTCATCTTCAGCCTCAGATGCATCATCCATATTTCTTGTTAATCATTCATTACAATCATCAATATCCTTCAAGGATATTAGATCAATGGTGTCACGGATGTTGTATTGTACCTTCTTTTTAATGCTCCATAATATGATAAATACTAATTTTTATACAGTTTAGATTATAAAAATGAGGTGGAGTCTTGATGCAACGGTTAGGTCATCCACATAGTGATCTGGACGTCCAGGTTCGAGTCTGGAAACAGCTTCTTCGCAATGCGAAAAAAAGACTGTACATTATCGACCTCCAGAGCCCGCTATTGTAACACCCCTTAATTTACAGTTAGTTATTTAATTAGTTAATTAATTAATTAGGCTCCAAAAATGAAAGTTGTGCAAACGATGGAATTTGATCGCGAAACTTGCACCATTGCGTTCGTGGTGAAATTTTGAGCAACTTTCATATTTGAAGGTTTGCGATCGAAGTCCAAACGAAGAAATTGCGGACGAAAAACGAATTCGAATAGAAAAATTAATGTTTTTATATTAATTGCCCGGGCCCACAGGCTGACCTGTTATTGGGGCCAGTCGACCGGTGGCGACCTGCCAGCTACAATAAACCTAGGCCGCAACGCTCCGAATATAGTATTTTAAATCGAACGGCTGTTGTTGATTCTAGCGTCTATAAATTCAGATCTAACCCTCTCTTCTCTTCTCATATTTTTCCTTAAAGCAGCAGCGAAACTCTGTTATTTACTTTTCTCTGTTATTTACTAAATTATAAAATAAATATTTATATTTGTATATACAAATTGAAGAAGAATAGAAATCAAATAAGAGAAGAAGAGCGAATCAACACTACGCGATAACGAGGTGATATATATATATATATGTATGTATTTGTATTTATATATTTTTATTTCTCATAAATCTCAAATCTCTTCTCAGATCTGTAATTCTAATGTATTAATACCTTTTATACATATTTCTTCGATTAAAAAGGATTTGGAGATGAATTTAAGGTTCTACTTCAGGTCTGAAGATCTGGATTGCTTTTAAAAGGTGAGTGAAATTTTTTATATATTATTTATGATTTTAAACCTATTCCGTTGGCATATGTTTGATTTTTATGCCTAAATCAATTTTAATTGTGAATTGTAGGCTTAAATTAATGTAGAAAACTATTGCCTACATATTTTTGTTTTAGATCTAATTTGAAATATATTTACACCTAGATCTGAAAATAAGTCCCAAAAATTTTAAAATTTGAATGATGTATTTTTTTATTTCAGATCTGTGCTTGAGTGTAAAATATGATTTTTGGATTATTGCCCAATTTGCGTTAGGTTGTAGATTTTCCATAGTTTAATTTGTGGAAACAACATCCGTTTGATTTCTATAAATTTGTTTACTTTTTCCACTTTCCTTCAAAATGACGACTTTGGTTTATCAAGGAATACGCAGAAACAAAAAGGGAAGAGATTGATAAAGTACAGATTTATCCTTCGTAGTTTACACCGTTTATTTCAAACAAAAAAAATTATCCATTCCTTGTAATTTCAAACGTAGTCAATATTTCATTTTTGTGTTAAGCGGCTAATTTATGTAAATCATAGCGGAAAATCTTTCTAAGAAATCTAATTCCAGCACATTAAATATGGAAAGCATATTCTAGTTAAATAATTATAACTAGAATATATTTGGATAGGGCTAAGCAGTTTTATTAGGTAGTTTACACGTATTTATTGCGTTAATAAAGAAGACCAGCGTTTATTCATGCGGTATTTATGCGTAACGTTCATTAGCTATTATTATATGTAGGAAGCGAATAGGTAGAATTAGGAAATGTTGTATTTCCTATTAATGAGCAATAAATTAGGAATTGCCAATAATTAATTGAAAATAAAAGATTGTAACCCCAATTATTGGGCAATTAATGGGAAATAATGATAGGATTAGATTATGGGTTACAATTGGTTAGCATGAGAATTAAAACTGTAACTCCAATTAATGGGCAACTCATGGAAATGAATTTGGAAGTTACAAATAATAGAGACGAATGGATAAAAAAGGACTAATAAAAAAGGAATAGATACAAAAGGTTAATAATTTGAAATCAGCAATCATACATAAATATCTTAGGAAATATCTGTTAGAATTTTATGGACAAGTTGACATTTATGAGCATTAAAAGAAGATTTATGGATAGATAAGTATTTAAGGTAAATTTATTGCCTTAAATAAAAAGAGAATCAGTAATCCAATGTCTACCGAAGATAATATAAGTAAAGATTTAGAAGGGTGAATTGGACTTAGTAGGTTAGTGATGCGAGGTCAGTAGAGTCACTCGACGGAAGACCGCCCTTCGCTTTGAGGCTACCAGCACGGATGCACTCATTACTAATGTGAGATATCACTAATCCTAGAACCTGTGACGACGTGAGAGATTTGACTTGCTTTCTTAATTAGAAAGCATTAAATGGTCCAGAGTTGGAATTAAGAGCGGTGAGGGACACCTCTATAGGGTTTTGCTTCTGGTTTGAGGTATTAAGTGGATGTAAGGTCCTCCTTTCTCTTAAAAGGAATAACCTAGTGAAATTCCAAATAAATAAGAATATTTCCAAAAAGTTTACTTTGGTGTTGAGGTATTAAGTGGCTATTGCAGGGTCTGTCTTCATATCAAAAGAAGTAACCTAATGAGATTCTATATTTATAATTAAAAATGATGATGGATATCTTAGGAAGGGTTCGCTTCGGATCTGAGGTACTAAGTGACTATTCTAGGATTCACCTCTCCTATAAAAGAAGTACTAAGTAGCCTAATGAGATTTCCAGGCAATGTCGGCTAGATAATACCAGTAGGGAGTCCGCCTTGGGCTTAGGTGTTGAATTGCAAAGATCTACCTATAAATAGGTGTTAAATGGTCAAAGGTCTGCTTAGTCCTTGTTAATGAGGTATCAAGTGACTTGAGTACGGTATCTTACATTGCTAACACTTTAATAACGATATATGCACTAGTGGTATGACTATTATAAATTATAAGGTTATAGATAGTGGTCAAAGGTTTCTTTAGCTAGAACCAATAGACCAATAATGGCGACGTTAAAAGTCCACCTTGGTAACAAGTCATAAATGCCGGAGTCTACCTCGATTGAGGTCTTAAATGGCAGAGTCTGACTATTTATCTTTTAAAATTATTATGTGGTGATAGTAGAAGCTCGCTTCATATTTAGAAGTATTAAGTGGCAAATAGGTATGAAAGTATTGGACGGTTGGCTTCGTCAGTATTTTGTACATTGGAAATGGGTAGGTAAGTAATCGTGTGTGCAATGCAAGGTTAGATTAACCTTAATAGACATAACAATTAAATGGAAACCAAACGATAAAAATTTATGTTATGGATAGTTTATAGATTTTCCAATTATCGGAACATTGTTCTGACCCCCTCCTCATTGCAACCCACATGATAGATTTAGAGGAACGGATCACTGGAACTGGACGTGTTTAGTTGTTGGAGAAGTCTTCATTTCTCTCATGCTCGATACCGACGTGACAATCTATTCTCCAAGGAATACCATTAATTTCAAGGTAGTAATCATAATCAGTATACTTATCATATTATTGTTTCCACTGTGAGTTTAGATTTCTATCAATCTCTGATAATGCTTATGCTTATTTACAAATACCAAATCCAACGATCTGTGCTTTGATGGACTTGAGTTTCGATTTTTATTGAAATTTAGACTCATTAAGGTTTGGGTTGTTACAGTTATCACGTGGGAGCCTCGTGCACTCGGTTCCACCTTTTTTTAGATTATAAAAAATGAAAAACAAATAAAAAAACAATAATATAATGAAAATGTGTGTCATGTTACATCGTGCGCCATGTTTACGCCGTGCGTCATTTGCGTCATTCGCCGTGCATTTTCATGTGTGATGCACTACAAGGAAGAAAAGCGCAAACGCCGCGCTGTGCGCCTAGACACGTCTTTCATAACTATGGGTCCCTCTTTTATAAATCTCATATCATCCCCTTTCCTTTGTGTAGAAAAATTGGAAACAAAGTAAAATTTTGCAGATATGTTCCGTGAGCTGGTAAGATCGTCTATTTTAAATCATCTGAAATGCATAACCCCTTCAAATTACATTTCACATCAATGGTCGAAATATATATTTTTCGACGATTCACGGTGGTTGGTGGTTTCGAAGAGGTTAAACATTTTGAAATGGTTCAAAATTTTACATGCATGATATTCCATTCTAATGTATCCACAAAATTTTATCTTGTTTTGGGAAAAAAATTGCAAAAAAAAATGTGTGTACGCCAGTGGCATACAAAATATGGACATAAAAAATACCAAAGATATGTGGTTATACAGTGGATTCATTCATGGAAACTGAGAAAATATCATTTTACGAGATACGTGGCTAGTGTAATCTAGCCTCAAATTGTTATATCAAAAGGCGTATGGCAGCGTAGTGTATATAATTACATATTATGCAAGGGCCTTGAAGGGATACACCATCGAAAATGAAGTAGCCTTCCCACTGAAATCAAATTCATTCCAATAGCTTATTCTTGTCATCAAAACCTAGAGTTGATGAAAACACATTGATATGTGTATTGTGATGGCAATCCCGCCCATAGAGTTCCCTTGTACATAGTTATTAATGGTGCACGTCGCAAAAAAGTGTGAAATCGTCATCGAACCTTGACGCACAGTACGGCAAATGACACATGCTTCTTTAATTTACTGCGCATTTTTAAAAATATATGTTTATTTTTACATCATAAATAATTAAATAAGACTTTTATTATTTATATATTTTTACTCATTAAATCAGTATCATAAACAACAAATCTCATTTAATTATATTACATCGTTCAATGTTTAAGTGTTGTTTAAAAGTTAAATTTTGAGTTATAACTTGTAGCTACTGTTTAGTAATTGAATTTAAGTATACGTTTACAACTGGTTTTGAAAAAAATGAAGCGGTACGATATTTTATTATATTTTGGTTCATTTTTTTATTGTTTTTATGTACATTTTATTTCGTAATATTCAAGTATGATCATTTTATATTAAATTTATTTACTTTATAATTTTTTTAACAGATATTTAGTATATTTTGATCACATCAAACAATATTAAAAAAAACTTAGATCTTATGCCAATTTATTCAAAAGAAAACATATATAAATTATACTGTGTTATCATATCATTATATAATAAATACATATAATACGGTAGAACATCAATATTAGTTTATCAGTATACGATCAAGTTATATTACAACTTGTTTTGAAAATATATGTTACCTAAAAAATAATTAGTTTTCCATATTTTAACTGCATGTGCCTCTTCAAACAAAGAAACTAAAACAACATTTCTTTAAAACTTGAAAAAGAAAATAATTTGTAAACAGAACCACATGATCAATACTAACTTTTACGAATTTTTGGGGTTAGAATTTTTTTTCAAAAAATAGCAAAATTGGAAGAAAAATTGCACCTTTATTTTTGCCATGTGCCATATGCACCATGCGTTCCATTTAATGCGCTTATCATATCCACCATGCTATTGGACCAAAAGGTGCATTGTCGCATCGCGCCTTGCGCCATGATGCACCTTTCATAACTATGCCCTTACGTTACCTTCAGAGGTCGATAAGAATGTTATGCTTAGTGAAATTGGTTGAGGTTATCATTCTTAAAATTCAGAAAAAGAAACCAGAACATGTGAAACGATTTGGTTTTAATACGATAATAACAACGGTTGCCACGAACAATTTTTGTTAGCGTGCTAAGAAAAATTACTTCTGAATACTTAAAAGTGGGGTCAATTTACATATTAGAAATCAACCTTTATGCCTTCATAAAAGAATCAAGCTGATGTTTTATGATAGCACTAAATAAAAATAGATTCTGATAAATACAAATACCTATCATAAACTTATTATTCATTCTGCATGGTCATTGCACATTTACTGATACCTATTAGAATCTAAATGAGTTAATTGTGCTCACACAAACCGAATAACAGATATAACATACAATAACTTCCATTTCTTTCTAGCATTCACAACAACAGAGACGTAGTTGCATTATTTGTGGCTAAATATTAAATTTAGTTCCAATAAACGTACTTAGTGGTCAAGGTTGCACCATATACGGTCAGATTCTCAAAGTTCCATTTGTTTATGAGTGATGAATGTTAAAAACTAATTAATATTATTTTTCGTTGTCAAACTGTGTACTTAGCCCTAGGGTTTTGAAAAAGAGGAAAAAAGACAGTGTTTACTATAATTTCTTGTTTATGTAAAAATGAGAAGTAGAAGACAGGGTGAACGTGCATGTTATATTTCTCAACTACTAACTTATTTACTAACTCTAATTGGGGCAAGATTAGTATTTGGTTACTAAAAGAAATAAATCAGTACACTATTTTTCAATTACAACAGAAAATGCTTCTTGAAAACATTGTCTTAAAATATGAGTTGAATATGCATAAGGCTCAACACCACGTAAAAAGCATATAGAGATATTTTCAGAAACTAGCATTCTTCAATGTGCTTTGTTTGCCTTATTATTTATATTAAGACACCAAGCTACCCTATATTTTAGATACTTAAGCTTGTGATAGGGCTCAAAAAAATCTCACTGGGCTAGCTATAAACTTTGGAAATTGGTTTTCGGTGACAATGTGCTTGGAATTATTACCCTAAAAGCACATGTCAAATGAAATATGAAAGTTGCATACTTATGGAGTGTTGCTATCCACCCCATATTTCCCACTGAAAATTACCATTTTTTTGTTTCAACCGGCAGCAAGTTGTCGACCATCGTTCACTGCGATCAGCATCTTGTTGCCGACTGTAATGAAGAAATTTAAAGTTTCTTCATTACAATCGGCAGCAAGTTGCCGATCGCAGTGAATGACGACGATTAAATCGAAAAAAAAATTAGGTAATTTTCAGTGGAAAATATGGGGTGGATAGCAACATACTTACGTGCCATATGGACATTGAGGCTTGCTATTATCCAAAGTATGGACATTGAGGCTTGCTATTATCCAAAGAAACCGGATGATTCACCGCAACTTGAATCGATGGATAGCTGAAAAGCTTGACTGCTAGAAGTCGACTACTGTAGAAACTTGTCATTGAGCAAAGCACACCTTACATTCAAAAGACGTACTTTATGCGGCAAGTGTTATAACCAAATTTTTCATAGTTTTCGAACGGACTTAAACGAGCAAATTGAACGAACAAACGATGAAGAAATAACTCAAATACTTTGAAAACATCATAAAAAGAAATTGCAAAGAGTTTGAAGCAAAGAAAACCACTCAATACCGTGCAATTCCTCTCGGAACCTAGCAATTTTTTCTCTATGTAGGCCCTCTAAAACTCTTGTACATGGAGCACTGGCCCGAGTGATTGTCGTGGAGTGCTTTCCTCAAGGAATGGAAAAATAACTCTGAGGATTTTTTTGAAGAAAAGCAGACAAGTACAAGCAGTATCAGAACCTCTCAAAAACAACCCAATCTCAAGGGGTAAGCCTTCGAAACACGATGAATCGAAAATAGAAGGCTAATGGAAAGAAGAAGCGGAGGTTTTCCCCCAGAAAAACCAATTGGTATCAATTAAAATCACTCGTTACCGAGTGGTTTTTATTGGTGGTTAGGCCCAGTTACTTACTCCCGCATGCTCAGATCTGAATCTGGACTTGGTATTTCGCAAGCCTCTCCTCTTCTGCTAGACGGTTTTCCCTATAAATACAGCACTTATAGCGTCAGGAAAAAGACTTTTTGGCACTTAATTTCTCTTCTATCTTCTTCTTCCCTAAATACTTCAAACACTCCCAAATCCGAAATCCACTAGATTGGGGTTGCATTTGTGTTATGATCATTGTATTTCAAAGAGGATCAATCAAATAAAAAGGTTTCTTCAATTATTGGAAAAAAGGTTAACGATCAACATAGTGTACAATAAAACCTGTAAGCAAACAATGAAACTTCTACGAAACACCAATAAAATCACTATAAAAGGATTGACCAATTCACCCTAAAATGCTTAACTATTAAAGTGTGTAACATCAATATTAACCCCTTAACAAGGCAGGTCATACATGAGTCATGACGACAAGCTTCTAGAACAGACATCGTGGTTGGCTTACTCTATTGCTCAGAAGACAAAACTTCTAAGCGCTCAACGGATCTCAATTGGAGTTGTAATATTAAATAAACAAGAATACGATTTTAAGTGAATGAAAATCCTTTATGATACTTTGAGATTTCTAGAGCTGTGTTGATACTTGATTTGCTAGTCCAATAATTTATTCGATTATGTTTAAATAAAACTTGGAAGATGGATTATTTTTACCTTCTAAGCACAAAAACCAGTGAACCAACCTCTGTAAATTTTAATGTATTGAGATGCATGTAAATTAAAACTGAGAAATGCAAAGTTCCAAGGGCATCATGTTCTCAAGTTTATTACGCTAATTAGTTCCTAGTTAATACTTCCCACTAATGCCTTCAAACAGCTTTTAGCTTCTAGCTTCTAGCTTCTAGCTTCTAGCTTCTAGCTTCTAGCTTCTAAGCTCTACAACACTGGAACTATGGTAGCTTATTTCTCTTGAAGAATTCCTAACCATTAGCATTCAATATAGTGGAACCAAACGCATTCATAATTCCAACCTGCCCATGCCAGAATGGCATATCTGGGCTTTGCTTTGATACTAATAGCAAAAAATTGACAAATGGTTTTCAAAAGCTCAACTGTAAAGGTGCAGGAACTTTTTACAAACAAACGCTAATAGAAGTAATGAAGACATAAATAAAAGAACCTTGTGGTCATGTTTGAGTGAATCAGAAATATTCATGGCTTCAACGTCCAAAGAATCGACTCTTTTTGCTCTCTTAGTCAACCTCCTCCTCAGAGGTGGCCCCACAGCTTCCGACAAAGAGGTCCACGTCCCCGATGGCGTCGTTGATTCAGAGTCTACCTCGCTTCCGTCTACCCATCTCGACCCTCTTCTTCTTAATCCCCCACTCAAAATGTCTTCTTCATGTTCTTCGACGATTTCATTTTTACCACTCTCCTCTTCCATTATTCTTTCCTGGTTTTAGTTGATTAAGTACTGTGATTGAAAGTTTTTCGCTGCTCCAATTACAACCAGTTCGAAAGGAATTTTGGATTCTTTTGGCAGCAGCTGAAAAATTATTGGAGGTAAACATTACTTGCTGAGCATCCAAAATTTTACAGATAAAGACAATATTTTTAATATAAAACCCCATTCAATTATTTATATTATCTTCTTGCAGAAACTATTGCAAGGGCACATGGGTCCGTAGTAGACAAAAGCAAAAAAAATGGGTGTTTTTCCGTTACAAGGTACTTCTGTAGGGACGTCGGAGCGAATGAATGAATGACGGAAGAATGAATTGTCTTTCGTACTTCCATTATTTTCCAAATACAAAAATGAAAAAAAAATGTTTTCTATTTTGTATGTTAACATCGTTTTCAAAATCGGTCGTTTTTCACAATATACATATATCGTACGCATTTTTGTATGGACGAAAATCTAAAATTTAAAACGGCAAACGAACCGTAGCCTTCGTTTCTTCCAATTTTTACCATAAATCTGTTTGGCTGGACTAGGTCCGTAAAGGGAACATTGTGCCTACAGTACTTTTACCGTCCGAAAAATCATTTCTTGACCATCCGCTTAAATTCATCCGTAGAAGAAACTAATCAAATTTCCTCCTTCCTCTAAATCCATAAATTCTTCAAAAAAAAAACCTACTAATTATCTACATCGCTTTGTTTTTTGTCTAACAAGTTCTCTTCCAGGTATTTAAAGCACTACAATTTTATTTATTTTGATTGTTTTTTCCTTCGGATTTGATGGTGCTAAAAATACAACTGGTTAAATTCCTGTATGGAAAATCTAAGACGGTTTGTGTGTAGGAATTTGGTACCCGCAATAATTGAAAGGCTATTCACGATGGCTAGGCCAAGAAAATGTTTTCATGATATATAATCTTCTGAATGGTCTCCTCTATGGAGTATTTTTAGTTCAGTTCAAGTAACCAAATATAATATGCATGTAGGTATCTCCAATGTATTTTGCTTCTTGAAATAATTGAAATATCAATGGTGCATACAACTTAATTGATCTTGTTTAGAATGACTCATAGAAGATTCAATTTTAAACATTATCACTTACCTTTATATAGTACATGAAGGGGTTGCTAGATAAGAACATTCACAATTAAGTAACTATATTGCTATGCTAGCCATATTAACATCCCAGAATTTTCCTTACACACCCCGTTTATCTAGAGAGAAAAATTGAACATCCCAATATCTTCTTTTGACACCTTAGTTTATTCCATAAATAACCTTATTTTTTAAATTTTCTAAGATAATATAAACCACGTCTAGGTTGAACGTGGTTTTTTATAAAACCTCGCTCAGGCCGAGCAATGTTTTATATGAAACCTAGATCAGACCAAGAGATGTTATATGAAACCACGCTTGCACCAAGCGAGATTTTAAAAAAAATCGCATACATGGAAATCTATATTATTTATGCTTCAAGTGAGCATGGTTTGTTATAATTCCTCCCTCGATCCAAACGTGGTTTGTTAGAATTCCTCACTCGATACAAGCTTGGTTTGTTTGGTTTCCTCATTCGCTGCAAGCTTGGTTTCTTCCATTTTCCTACTTACTCGGAGCTTGGTTTCTCGTATTTTCTCACTTGCTTCAAACTTAGGTTTTTATGTATCCACTCTTTTCATAAGTGTAAATTTACTAAAATTACAGTGTTGAGGGCAACTTTGTCCAAATAAAAAATGTAAATTTTATGGGGTCTGTAAGGCAAAACTTGGGGTGGTAATAGATGGGGCCATATTGTTAATTTGGTTAATATAGTTGACTAACTAACTCAAATTACACGGATATGAGCAACTATATCAGAAGTTCAAGGATCAAGGTATGTCTTTGTTTGTATTGTATGATAATTGCATTTACAGTAAGTAAACTATAGTATATTCTCGATTGAATTGTAGGTGTGTAGATTCCTGCTTTTCCTTGCAATCAGCATACTCCTAAGGGCTAGGGACAAACGAGGAGATAATGCAGTTTTCTTATACATGTTTCAAGGCTGAATATCAACGTTTTCTAAGTAAGCTTTAAGTTTAAGCGTTAACCTGAACATTAAAGGTGGAAGTAAAGTTTAGTTCTACAAAAGTTGGTTGTACAGGTTATTATTAAAGATGAATTTTATTATTGTGTAACTAGTTCTCCATTTTCTTATTGGACATAGTCCTTCGTAGCAATGCGCTTCTGGTAGCATTCTATTAGCAGCTGACTTATTAATTTAGTTCTCCTTTTGAATTTTCAATGTATTTTGTACTGTATTTCAATATATTCAGTTCATATTTAGTTCTGTAAAGTTATTATATTCATATTTTCAATGTACTTTTGTTCATGTTTACAAGTTTCCAAAGTATTTTGTAAACTGTATTTTGTGTAAATCAGTGTAGTAGTGTATTCTATTCATGATATGGTTCTCGGTTTATTTTGTACTGAACTGGTGTAGATTTTTATTTTTAATTCCCTTGATTGGAAAAATGAAATTCCATATTCCATCCCGCTTTTTGCAGTCTCCACCTATTGGATTCCGGAGCTAGTGGAATGAAATTTGAAACATTGAGTATCATTACATCAATGATCAAAATAAAAAGGAAATGTTTCGGTTGGTACAAAAATTTTCCATACCCACTCGTTTATGGATGCGTTTGTTTATAACACGAAAGGGGCACTGTAACACCTTACCACCGTACCCATATTATCCAATAGTATTGTTAAGTAATATCGTCAGATAATACGGACAATGAGGATATATGAGGCACATACATGAATAATCCTTTGAACTAACACTGGTATGTATTTAAAAATCGGATAAATGACTTACATATACGTACTCAGTATCAACACAAAGCCATAAATATGTGTGCCTCCAAGATAGAATGATATATAATATACAGTAAGTATCAGAGATCACAGAGTCAAAATTGCAACGGTAATATATAATACTAAACATGCAGAGTATGTACAATATACTTCATATAAGTATACACTCAAAAGACTATACAATACAGGATTATAATCTATAATAGTAAATATATAGTCTTCTCTATGCCCAGAAAACATAAGCTTGTCTCATCGTTCATGTACTTAAAATGTCTTGGATTGACCCGAGTGTTATATAAATAACACACGGGTCAAACTATATCTAAATCAAATGGTCAATATATGTATGGAACTCAATATAGACCAGATATAAAAATAATGTGATAACACCATCAGAATAATTTAAAACAATAATTACAACTTCAATCACAAACCACGAAGAGGAAAAAGGTCATTACATATAAATCAAGTCAAACAATAAACCAAGGAAATAATATCAAATGGGTGAATCATCCATGTCCAGAATCATCATCAAAATCTAGTAATCTTAAGATGTCATTAAGTATAGTTCGACTAGCACATGGAATTACCCAAATATATATCTCAATCTCAATCATCAATATAAAATATATATCGCCTATCAGTAAAATCATATACAATAAAATACATGAGAATCCACTATACTCTAGACATCTATCCAGAAATAATCTCATCTTCTCATGTAGAAATAAATGGTGTCGGGAATCAAATCGTAATGTATGGGCTACACTATTAGTTCCTGAGATGATGGTTTTGATGACAACAACCTTATGACTTGTTATAAAATATAAATACTAATATTCTTGTCTAGATATATATGTATATGTAGGATATATATACAGGTACTGAGAATGAAGACTATACAGTATAAAGATTCAACACTGAGTATATAGATTCAAGGCTGATGAATTCACGATTGAAGAAATCAAGACTAAAGACTCATGAGTATCAAGAGTTCAAGATATCAAGATAAGTAATAGAGTCTAGATTTATGTTAAAACTTCATAATAGCACTAAAATATGTATTCGAATTTTAATTGTGGAATGGAATCCACCTTCTCGCTTTAATAGTGGAATGGAACCCACGACCTCTTTAGTGGGATAGAACCCACGATCTTCTCTAGTGGAATGGAATCCACGAAATTTTCAAAATCATATATTTTTTCAAAACTATCTTTTTAAAGTCATCTATATCAATTTAAATATTTTAGCCTTAATTCAAAAATTATTTTTAATCGTATTAATTTCAAAATCATCTCTTATTTTTTTAAAACTATCTCTTGATTTTAGCTTTAAAGAAATCTATATTCAGTTTTTAATATTACTTTTATATTATAGATTATATATTTTAATATTACTTTCTAAAACTCTTTTATAAGTTTAAACTATATTCAAAATAGTTTACAAAGTTTAGAAATTGTTTTGACAAGTTTTAGAATAAAAATCATTTTAAAGAAAAGTCTATTTTCAAAAATAATATAGGCATGTCGATATCCCTCATCCCCTCATGTCGACATTGTAGCTGTAGAATTTAAAATTCAAATTTTCAAAAGACGTGTCTATTCGTCATAACCTTTCACGAATGGACGTGACCATTGTTCTCCTATAAATACTAGTTGTTTTCAATGAATTTTAAGTTAGTTTTTCTTTATTTCTTCACTCCTTCTTCTCCACTCAAATATTCTTTTATATTTAAAATGCTTTAACAAAACTCTGTCGAAATTCTAAGTGAATCAAACTTGATCATCTCTAGTTTGATTCTCTGCCACTCTCTCTCAAAGATCTCAGTGCTATTCGGAGTTATAGGATCATTTGTAATTAAAGAAGTCTATCGAGTCTTTTTCTATGAAGTGTGATTGGAAATGGTGTGATTGTGGCCCGTAAATCAATTGGGTGTGATTGTAACCCGTAAATCAATTAGGTGATCTTGTATCCTGGTTAAATCAAGAGAGTTTACCCTGGACTTGGAGACAGGAGGGTGTATCTCATAGCCTTGAAATCGAGGTTGTAATATCGACATTATATTTGAAAAAAATATATACAATAAATTGTGTGGGACTGGATGTAGGGTAACTCCGAACCAGTATAAAATTTTGGTTTCTTTATTGCTTTTATTTACTATTTGCATCTGTGTCTGATTCTGTGATTATCTCTGTGTTTGTGAAATTGCATCTGTATGTGTTTAATTTGAAAAGATTTCAAAAATTGCATAAAATCCATTAAACGCTATTCACTCCCCCTCTAGTGTTAGTCCAGCCTTAAGATCCGTAATCCGCATTTCCAATATTTGGTATCAGAGCATTGGTTTTCAAAGTTTCATAATATGATTTTTGAAAAAAAAATTCAGTGGCTACCAACACGGGTAATGTCAACATTATCACTAGTTCATTTGTAGAGGGTCGGTCTACTACCAGACGACCACTTTTTAATGGCAGTAACTATGCATATTGGGTATGTAGGATGAAAATCTATTTACAATCAATAGGACTGGACACTTGGAATATTACACAAACCGAGTACATTGAACCCACAACTGATTTTGCACAGTGGACTGCTGAGCAAAAGACAGTTGCACAAAACAATTCCAAAGCCATGAATATTCTATTTTGTTCACTTGATACGAATGAGTTTAATATAGTATCTGTCTGTAAGTCTGCATATGAGATCTGAGAAATTTTTCAAGTTACTCATGAAGGAACAAGCAAAGTTAAACATACCAAAATATCTATCTTGACCAATCAGTTTCAATTATTCAAGATGAATCCAAATGAGTCCTTTTCAAACATGTACAGTAGGTTCCAAGACATTGTGCACTCACTAATTGCATTAGGAAAGAACTTTTTCGAAGAATATTAAGTTAGAAAAATTATTCACTCACTTCTGAATGGGATCGGAAGACTCTAGCAATTGAAGAGGCTAATGATATTAGTACTCTGAAAATTGAAGAATTGATTGGGAATTTGATGTCGTTTGAAGTACAAATGCAAGGGAGAAGAGAAAGCAAGGCCTCAGAAAAGAAGTCAATAGTGTTCAATGCAATAACAGATGGTTCAGACTCAAACAGTGACGACGATGAAGAAATAACCTTGATGACAAGGAACTTTAGAAAGTTTTTGAAATACAGAAAGATGAATAATTACAAGAGAAATGATCACAAGAATTCTGGAAATAGTAATGAGACTCAAAACAACGTCAGATGCTACAATTGTGATGAGCCAAGCCACTTAAAAAGAGATTGTCTACATCCGTATAAACAGAAATTTTCTTCAAGTAATGATTCGTCAAAGAAAAAAAAGAGCATATACTGCTACACTGGACGATTCAGACTCATCCTCTAGTGATGAAGATCAAGAGACGAAAAATTCAAACATGTGCTTTACAGCTATTCACGAATCCGATGATCTCAGAAATATGGATCTAAAAATTGGTATGCATTTAAATTATATTGATTAAAATTGCTTGTTTCAATGTTTGATTGTTTGCATGTTTTGAAATTATTTGTTGTTTGAATTTAAAATTTTGATTTTCAAAGTAATATTATTTTAATAATATTTTAATATTAAAATATTAATATTAAAGTGTTATTATATTTAATATTATTTCAGATAAAATATAAATTAGTTTATAGGATATATATATATATATATATTAAATAAAATAAGAAAAATAAGTCACATGATTTAAGGAACCCATGTCGACATGACCCCACCCCCTATGTCGACATCCCTCCTGAAATTTTGAAATTCAAATTTGAATTCAAAACTTTGAATTTCCCTCCACCTTTTCACCAACTCCAAAGCTCTGAAAAGGTGTCTCTTGACCAAAGAACATAGCTCTTAGATATCTATTTATCTCCTTAACTTTATCCTATCTTTTCACTTTCATTTCAAAATTCAAACTCTCTTTCAAACTCTCAAGCTCTCTACTTTCTTCAAAAATGGCTTCCTCAAGCACTCCATCCACCATTAGATTGTCCAAGGCCACCAAAGAGTTCCTCTACAATGATCCGGAAGCTATCAAGGCTTACATAAGCTATGTAAACTTTGGAAAGGTCCATATGGGAAAATTTGCTATCTTTAATGATTTTTCTTCTTATGAAATCAATGTTCTTTTTGAAGAGAATCAAATTCTTAGCTTAATTGATGATTCTCAAAATGATTTTGTTTGTTATCCAAATCTTGTCAAAATATTTTATGCAAATTTGAATCGTGGTTTTTACGAAGGAAATGATGGGGAATTGTGGAGCAGTGTTAAAGGAACGCGTATTATTTTAAATAGTAAGATTTTGGGTAATATTCTGGTTGTAAGTATACGGGAATGGATCTTTCGGATTTTCAAATTGATGAACATGATCGTGAGACATTTCATCACATTTTTGAAGGAGATGATAACTTTGAGTTTATAAACCGAAATTTTCGTCCTAATGCTAGAATTGTAAACCTTCTTTTGCAACATACCATAACTCCAAGATCGGGAAATTTCAATCACCCTACTTTAAAAGTTTGTAAGGCTCTTTTTGTTATTTTTAGGCACTATGACATTAATTGGGCGCAAGTGATTTTGGATGAACTTCGTCCCAAATTTTTTACTTTGGGTGAAAACACTTTATATCATGGAATTTATCTCACTCGGATTTTTAACTACTTTGGTGTTGATTATAAGAAGGAGTTCATTTCTAGAAAAGTGTTTAACCATGCTAACATCTCTCTCATGAAAATTCTGTTTGTGTTTCAACCATATGAAACACTTGCCGAAAAGGATGAGAGATTGGCTCATGAAGAGATGGAAGAAGAAGAGGAGGAGGAGGAAGAAGGGAGGAGATGGAAATTGAAAAAGAAGAGGAGGAGGAGGAAGAGATTTCATTGGAAAGCATCGAATACCCTATCACTCCTAACAATCCATCCAACAAAACGCTTCTCAAGAATCAAAAAATTATCGTGGAAAACCAACGGGTTCTCAAAAGATCCGTTAGTAAAAAGTTTGACAAGATTTCCACCAAAATGAACAAGTTCTTTGGAAAAGTGAGTTGCAAGATTGGATTATCATCATCTTCATCATCCTCTAACTAATACTAGTTTCATTTCATGTTGTATTAGTTTGTATTTCTCTTTAGTTAATGCCATGTATCATTTATGTAATATTAACTAAATTTATCAATGAAAATCTTTTAATTCTGCTTATTAGCTTTAAAATATCTCTGGAATGCTTGTTATTATATTATATAAGTTTATATATATAGACTTGTATATAATATAAAGAAACAAAGCAAATTGCCAAAACTAACAGGGGCATGTCGACATCCCCCTACCCCCATGTCGACATGTAACGGCCAAAAAATGGTTTTTGTTTTGAAATTGAAATCGACATAACTACCTTGTGTCTTTTCATTTCAAACAACTTTCTAACTCTTTAAAATACCTGTTTCTTCCAGAAAAATGCATACTTTATTCTCTTTATTTTCTATTGAATTTCTTTATATTTTATCAAAAATGGCCTCTCCTATTCGTAATCTAAGTGAGAATCTTGAAGAAACTCTCAATTCCTTCAAGAACATACTTACTTTTATCCTTCATAATAAACTTCACTTAGAATAAAGCCAAATGTAGATGATAAAAGAACAAGAAAGGCATTTCAATGCCATTCGATGGATGATCTCAGCCCTCAACAAAGAAGAACTTGAAGTGAATCCAGAAGGAACTCTGAACAAAGATAATGAAGAATGGGATGCTATAAAGACAGATCCTATCTTCGGTGAAGAAGGATGGGTTCAAGTTCCAAGAAATGTTTGATTTGACATATGTGATTTGATTTACTTTAATTTGGTTTGAATTGTTTGGTTTGGTTTGATTTGATTTGGTATGGTTTGGATTGATTTGAATATGGTATGGAATATATGATTGAACATGGTGTGGTTTGATAAGAACATGATGTATATATTGATTGATTATGTATGAAATTTTCGTATCTCTCACGTTTACCTTACTATATTCTACTATACTGTGTTATTATCCTATCCGGTGCTATAGTATAAGATTTAGGGGGAGTAGGATTAGTTTTTGCTGATGATAAAGAGGGAGAATTAAAAAATAGGTTATTTAAGCTTAGATTAAGGGGGAGTTAGTAGATTAAGGGGGGGTTGTTGGAATAAGGGAAAGTCAGAGTAGAATCAGAGTTTGGTAGAGTATATTTTATAAACATAGGTTGTCGTCATCAAAAAGGGGGAGATTGTTAGTTCCTGAGATAATGGTTTTGATGATAACAACCTTAGGACTTGTTATAAAATATAAATACTAATATTCTTGTCTAGATATATATGTATATGCAGGATATATATATATATATGCAGGTACTGAGAATGAAGACTGTACAGTCTAAAGATTCAAGACTGAGTATAGGGATTCAAGACTGACGAATTCAAGATTGAAGAAATCAAGACTGAAGACTCATGAGTATCAAGAGTTCAAGATATCAAGATAAGTAATAGAGTCTAGATTTATGTTAAAACTTCATAATAGCAATTAAAATCTTTATTCGGATTTTAATTGTGGAATGGAATCCACCTTCTCACTTTAATAATGGGATGGAACCCATGACCTCTTTAGCGGGATGGAACCCACGACCTTCTCTAGTGGAATGGAATCCACGAAATTTTCAAAATGATATATTTTTTCAAAACTATCTTTTTAAAGTCATCTCTATCAATTTAAATATTTTAGCCTTAATTCAAAAACTATTTTTAATCGTATTAATTTCAAAATCAACTCTTGTTTTTTTAAAACTATCTCTTGATTTTAGCTTTAAATAAATCTATATTTAGTTTTTAATATTACTTTTATATTATAGATTATATATTTTAAGATTACTTTCTAAAACTCTTTTATAAGTTTTATATTCAAAATAGTTTACAAAGTTTAGAAATTGTTTTGACAAGTTTTAGAATAAAAATCATTTTAAAGCAAAATCTATTTTCAAAAATAACATAGGCATGTCGACATCCCTCATCCCTCATGTCGACATGGTAGCCGTAGAATTTAAAATTCAAATTTTCAAAAGAAGTGTCTATTCGGCATAACCTTTCACGAATGGACATGACCATTGTTCTCCTATAAATACTAGTTGTTTTCAACGAATTTTAATTTAGTTTTTCTTCATTTCTTCACTCATTCTTCTCCACTCAAATATTCTTTTATATTTCAAATGCCTTAACAAAACTTTGCCGAAATTCTAAGTGAATCAAACTCGATCATCTCTAGTTTGATTCTCTGCCACTCTCTCTCAAAGATCTTAGTGCTATTCAGAGTTATAGGATCATTTGTAATCAAAGAAGTGTATGAGTCTCTCTCTATCAAGTCTGATTGGAAATGGTGTGATTGTGGCCCGTAAATCAATTGGGTGTGATTGTAGCCCGTAAATCAATTAGGTGATCTTGTATCCTGGTTAAATCAAGAGAGTTTGCCCTGGACTCGGAGACATGAGGGTGTATCTCATGGCATTGAAATCGAGGTTGTAATATCGACATTATATTTGAAAAGAAATCTGCACAAGAAATTGTGTGGGACTAGATGTAGGGTAACTCCGAACCAGTATAAAATTCTGATGTGTTCTTTCCTTTACTGCTTTTATTTACTATTTGCATCTGTGTTTGATTCTGTGATTGTCTCTGTGTTTGTGAAATTGCATCTATATGTGTTTAATTTGAAAAGATATCAAAAATTCCATAAAATCCATTAAAAACTATTCACTCCTCCTCTGGTGTTAGTCCAGCTTTAAGATCCGTAATCCACATTTCCAACATACACCACCTAATAATCTCATAATGTTTGGGTTACGCCACCCAATTAAACTAGAACATGGCTATCTACCATCTTTAAGAGCACCTGGGTTATTCACCCGGATCCGCTTGAATACTTAGGTAAGGTGTATAGATAATATGTATTTATCTATCATTTAGTGTAAAACTAGAAGAGAGACTGATAACTACGTCGTTTCTCTATGAGCCCAGGGCTACACCGCCCGGATCCACTCTTACGGTCTTCAGCTACCAACCTTGCATCATGACTATATCGACCGCATGTCATAAACACGCTGCAAGACTACGTTATGCATTGATCACGACCTAGATCATGCCCCAATGGTAACATATTGCTGGCCTTCGCGACTAAAGGGGCTAGGGGTACGCCATCATAAAGGCTACTCCGCCTTTCTTTAAAATCATCAAGTATAATAAAGGCGCCACAAATCTGGAGCACGACTCCACAATCAGCCCACCAAGGTGGACACTGGCCATCTGATTTTTGCTAACTCCTAATTATATCCCGGAGTACTTCATGATAGACAACATACATATTGATACACCCATATAACTCCATCATCCATAAGGCTCTACCCTGAGTATATACATGTTATACCTTCAGAATATATACTTACTCTACCACGAGCATATAATCTTACTCTACTTCGAGCACCACCTCACATAAGTATAATCCAAGTTCCCATCACTTGAGTGACATCTACTTGTAATGAATAACCGAACAAGTAACACATCAGCGTCTCATACCACTACGTGATGCTCAGTCGTTCATTCAAAGCTTATAAACTACACTCAATCTCCGTAATATTTTATATACCGAGTCCAAAGAATAACCGAAGAAAAATTAATGAAAGTACCATACCAGATGGTATTATTAGTCCGTTTATTCAGATTCTTCATCACATGGAATAAAAATTATGATGCCCCACCTCTATACTCACACTAGCCAAGGACACTACGGAGTAATGTCGTCAACTAGCACGAAGAATAAGGCTGTTGAGGAGCGATCATCTATGTAATTGCTTCGTGCAAGTACCGATATGTCAGATAATATGACTTACATTTCATTTCAAGAAGAAATCCGACATATCAAATACAAACTCAAAGCTACCACACAGTGGCTATACGGACTTCGGAAACAAATATAGAAATAAACATAACTCAAATCAGTCACAGATAATCATATCACTAAGGCGGAAACAGATATGAATATAACACATAAAAGTGTACATCAAAATAGTGGTCATACAAGATCCACTACATCACAAAAGAACAGGTATAGGTGCTAGACAAAAGAATATGTATACATCAAGGAGTCTCTATCTCGAATGTATAATAACAAAAACTACTAATCTAAAGTAGTTAGTCAAAAATCCAATGATGAACCCTGATAAGAAGTCAAGCAGAAGCACCTGAAATACCTCGGTCTGACCCGAGTATTATTTAAGAAGAAAATAATAAATGGATCAGTCTAGCTATAAATATCAGATAAAATGAGATAGGATAAGAAATATCATAAAAATACGTATGATAACAATAATTCCATACTGTGACAAGTATACATCAGATAACAACAAAAATCATACAATATCTCCAATATTCTCAAACACTAAAAAGAATGTCATGTTCTTTAATTTATTCACCAAAACACAAATATTGACAAAACATATCAATGCCAATCGCACAAATTGGTGAAACACAAATTCTAGAAATCAACAACCAGAAATCCAAAAATCACAAAAGGGGGAGGCCTATCACAAACGGGAGCATGAAAACTCACCAACACGTGTATCACAAACGGAACGCAATTCCATGGTCGCTAACCTTCAAGTTTGAGCCAAAGCTCCACAAACGGCCCGAAGCCACCAAATTGAACCGAAGTTCCACAAACGGGGTTTATAGTCCCCACACAAACAAATAGACACCGCACATCGCTAGTCTAAATCACAAAATGATCACCATTGATCAATAAGAAGTGTGAATCACACTAAGCTAGTAAATAGATGAGTTTAGCTTCATGTCCCATAACCACTAGCTTAACTTAAATATTTACAAACAAATTGTAGATTTCCACTCGAAAGTTGTCATGAGAGTTCAATCGAACAAGTCCAAGAATTAACTGACGAAGTAAACACAAGAGTTTCATACCACTTGTTTTGCTAAGTCATTTAATTGGATTTCTCGTACGAATGAGGAAAAGGTTTGTATATACTAATAGATTGGAAAATGGTTTTAAAACGAGCTTTGTATTTAAAAATAGTGTTGAAATCGGGGTTGTGAAAGAGTTTGAGTATTTACTACTAGTATAGAAACCTTTGTATTTTAAAGTGACAAATCACAAAAATGATTGTAGAAACAATCAATCACCAAAAATTCACATACAAAAATGTGAATTAAAACCATAGAAATCGATACCAAATCCATCAAATGGATATTCCCAAAAATCCAAAGAAAGAAGTCATCAAAGTCGATAATAAGTGATAACAACTAACCGGATCGGCAAAAATCGATTAAACAATGAAAATTCACTCAAAAATAGGCAAATAGGCAAAACTGGGCAGTTCCAGACGTCTAGGGGTCAATCCAGACGTCTGGATTTGGTTTCTGGAAATATTCCAGAAAACCACCCAGACATCTTAAGTTTCCAAACAGATGTCCGAAACCCCTTTCAGACGTCTGAACCTATAATCCAAACGTCTGAAATTAGTCACTGCCAATTTTATTTTTCTACCGTGTATATTTTTGCTCCAGGTCTGAATCCAGACGTTTGAAATTACCATTCAGACGTCTAAATGAATCAGCTGGGCAAAAATTACCCTAGGCCAATGATGGCCAAAACGATTCGGGAGTGATCGAGCGAGCAACGATGACTAGGGATTTACGCCAAGCGACAACCCAGCCTTGTAGGCTCTTCGACACACCCCAAACAACATGTCCAAACATCCATAATAGGATTTTCATAAAAATTGGACTTCAAAACCAAAAATTGGAGAATTCACAAAACCAATTCAAATCAAAGCAAATGAACACGAAATAGATGTTAGGAATTCATACCTAACAACAATGAAAGCTATAGACGTAGATGTGAGTTAAAGAACTCACCTTTAAACCCAAAAACAACAAAAGAGAAGCTCTAAAGCAAAGAAAAGATCAACAACTCTTCAATTTCAACTCTAGAAGCTCCAATCTAAGATCATAAGCAATATTTCCTAAGTTAGGTTATAGGAAATTTCTGCAATTGGAGAGAGATTGAGATGGAGAAGAAGAAGAGGATGCTTACCTAAGCTTCTCTTTGATGTTGGAGCTAGAATTTGTATTTCCTAATCAATCTAGGGCTTGGAATTCTAATTTCCTTTCTCTTCCTCCATTTTTACTTTAGCTAGAGAGTATTAGGAAATGAAAATGAATGAAGAGGAGAGGGGTGGAGTTAGGGTATTATGATGGTTTAGTGGGCTGAAACCCAAACCCAAAGCCCAAGTAGAAAAATAGCAAATTCTACTCAACTCCAAACATATCGATGTTTATACTCAAAAAAGTTGTAAACGCCAGTTTGGGCTCAATGGAAGTGGTCTCGAGTCCCAATTCGACTGTTTACAAAAAGTAACATTTCGAAATTTAATCTGATTAATGATGCTATATTTAATTAAAACATTTAAATATACAAACGTAAAATATGTGGGTTGTTACAGACTCTCTTCCTTAAAGAAATTGCATCCTCGCAATAATTAAGAGGAAGAAATAAGAAGTAACAACCATACTAAAGCAAAGCAACACAAAAGAAGAAATTTTGAAATGAGAAGTTCACCTTTAAAGAGCACGAGAAAGTAAGTCTGGATGTGTTCGCTCGATGAATTCTCTGGATTCCCAAGAGCAATCCTTAGGATTGGTGGACCATTAAACTTTCACAAGCGGAACATCTTTATTTCGAAGGCATTTAACCTCCGAAGCAATGATTCGAATAGGATGTTGCTCATAAGTCAAATTTGGTGAAACTTCAATTTCTTCAATAACACTGGGCTTAAGAATAGAATCAGAATCTTGAAGGTATTTCCGTAGTTGAGAGACGTGGAATACGTCATGAATAGCAGAAAATTGAGCCGGTAACAAAAGGCGGTAAGCCATGGAACCAATGCATTCGGTGATGGGAAATGGACCAACATATCGAGGTGCTAACTTTCCCGATCGACTGAAATGCACAACACCCTTCATAGGTGAAACACGAATAAACACAAAATCTCCCACAGAAAATTCTAATTTCCTTCTTCGGTTATCGACATAGGATTTTTGTCTACTTTGAGCTTCTTTCATCCTATGACGAATAAGGTCAATCTTTTCTGTGGCATCACAAATAAAATCTGGACCTAAAACCGGCTTCTCACCGGCTTCAAGCCAACACGAAGGAGATCGGCATGGCCTTCCGTAGAGTGCCTCGAAAGGTGCCGTACCAATACTTGATTGGAAGCTATTATTATAAGAAAACTCAACAAGAGAAATATGGTCTTCCCAACTTCCACCAAAATCAAGAACACATGCACGAAGAAGATCTTCAAGAGTTTGATTCACACGCTCGGTTTGTCCATCGGACTGAGGATGATAAGCGGTGCTAAACTTAAGCTTCGTTCCCAAAGCTTTTTGAATACCTTTCCAAAATCCACTAGTAAATAATGGATCACGATCGCTAACAATAGAAGTAGGAACTCCATGCAATCTAACAATTTCCTTAACATAGAGTTTGGCCAAAAGAGGTACGGTCCGATTGGACCGAACGGGAATAAAATGGGCAGATTTTGTAAGTCTATCGACAATCACCCATAAACTGTCATGGCCCGAACGAGAACGGGGACGCCCATCAATAAAGTCCATGGAGACTTGATCCCACTTCCAAACGGGAATGTCTAAAAGTTGCAATAACCCACCGGTCCTTTGATGCTCGGCCTTTATGAGTTGGCAAGTCATGCAATGCTTTATAAAGTTAGCAATATCAGATTTCATCTCATCCCAATAATAAAGTCGTTTCATATCCGCGTACATTTTACAACTATCGTGATGAATGGTAAATTTAGAACAATGAGAATCTTCTAAAATATCTTTACGAAGATCACAAATATTTGGCACGATAAGTCTACCAAATTTTCGAATACCGCCACGAGCATCGATTTAAAAGTTTTTCAAACCATCATTATCAATTTTATCCCTACAACTTTGGCTAAGAAGAGCCAATTCAGGATCACGCCTTTGAGCTTCAAGAATGCGGTCTAAAAGAGAAGGATGAGCCTCAAGGCTACATAATACAAGAGATGAACATGAATTGGATTCACAATCTCGAATCTCACAAGTGGACAAAGTCTCAAGATCATTCCATTCGGATATCATCATAGAAACAACTGCTTGTTTCTTACGACTAAGAGCATCGACAACACGATTTCCTTTTCCAGGAGTATAAAGAATATCAAGATCATAAGATGCAAGGAACTCGAGCCAACATTATTGACGCAAATTAAGCTCCTTTTGAGAAAATAAATACTTCAAAGATTTATGATCGGTGTAGAGAATAAATTTCTCTCCCAAAAGATAGTGACGCTAAATTCTAAGGGCAAAAACAATAGCTGCGAGCTCTAAATCATGAGTGGCATATCTAGTCTCGGCAGGCTTTAATTGTCTAGAAGCATAAGCGATAACACATTCCCTTTGCATGAGAACGGCACCCAAATCAACACGACTAGCATCGGTATAAACAATAAAGTCTTGGTTCCCCTCGGGAATCACAAGAATAGGGGCATCGGAAAGGAGTTCTTTTAATTTCTGAAAAGCAGCTTCACATTTGTTTGACCAAATGTACTTAACTCCCTTCTTTGTCAAATTAGTAAGAGGTACGGAAATTTTAGAAAAGTCTTTTATGAAACGACGGTAATAACCCGCCAATCCGAGAAAGCTACGAATTTCCATCACACTCTCCGGTCTCTTCCAATTTTCAATCGCTTCAATCTTTGAAGGATCCATGGAAATTCCAGATTCAGAAATGATATGTCCCAAAAATTTAACACGAGATTGCCAAAAGTGGCACTTGGAAAATTTTGCTTTCAATTGGTTGCTCCTAAGAGTTTCCAACATAATCCGAAGATGTTTTTCATGCTCTTCCTCGGTTTTAGAATAAACAAGAATATCATCTATAAAGATGGGAACAAATCGATCGAGGAAATCTTTTGTAACAACCCGCATATTTTACGATTGTATATTTAAATATTTTATTTAAATGTAGAATCGTTAATCGGATTAAAGTCCGAAAAGCTACTTTTTGTAAACAGTCGAATTGGGACTCGAGACCACTTTCATTGAGTCCAAAACGGCGTTTGCGACCTTTTTGAGTATAAACATTGATATGTTTGGAGTAAGTTGAATTTTTACATTTTCTTTTTGGGCTTTTGGGTTTGGGTTCAGCCCATTAACCTTCTTATTACCCAAACTCAGTCCTCTCCTCTCCACTTATTCGTTTCATTTCTTTTTCTCAAGCTCAAAACTGAAAATGGGGAGAGGAATGAGAAATTAGAAACTCCAAGCCCTAGTTTTCATTTGCAAAACCAAATTCTTGCTCCAAATTCAAAGAGAAGCTAAGGTAAGCATCCTCTTCATCTTCTCCAACTCATTCTCTCTTTAATCTCAGAAATTTCCTAAACCTAACTTAGAAAATGTTCATCTTTTGAGCTTAGATTCAAGTTTCTAGAGTTGAGGTTGAAGAGAAGTTGATCTTCCTTTGCATTCAAGCTTCTCCTTCATCATTTTTGGGTTTAAAGGTGAGATTTTTATCTCACATCTTTAACTATAACTATCTTTGATTGTTATGTATGAATTCCTAACACTTGTTCATGATCATTTGATTTTGGTTTGGATTGATTTGGTGAACACTTCAATTTTTGGTGTTTTGAAGTCTAAAACTCTAAAAATCTTAGCTTTGATGTTTGATCATGCTTTTGGTGGTGAATCAGAAAGCCTATAGGGCTGGGTTGTCGATTGGCAAAAGCCCCTTAAGTCCATTGCTCGTCCGATCGCGAATTGGAAGAGTTTGTGCTTCATTTGAATAAGCTGAAAAACAGCTTCAGTTCCAGTCAGTCGACTGACCCCCTGTAGTCAGTCGACCGGCTGTAGAAATCAGGCCAATCTGGGTCTGTCTACAGAGAACAGAAGTTTCTGTTTTCTGCAGTCGGTCGACTGACCCTCTGCAGTCAGTCGACTGACTGCAGGAAAAGAAACATTCTGGTTTCTGGATCAGCCGACTGACCCCCTACAGTCAGTCGACTGACCTGCTTCATTTTGCCTATTTTGCCTAATTAGCTTGAGAATCCAACTTTTATCGATTCGTGACTATCCGATTTATTGTTATCAATTATTATCTTCTCTGATGATTCTTTTTCGGGATTTTTTAGAATGTCCATTTTTATGGAATTGGTATCGATTTCTTTGGATTTGATTCACGTCTTCGAACGTGGATTTTGGTGATTAATTGTTTCTACAATCATTTCTGTGATTTGTCACTTTAAAATATAAAGATTTTCTATACTAGTAGTAAATATTCAAACTCTTTTACAAAGATGATTTCAACTCTATTTTAAATATAAAGCTTGTTTTCAAAACCATTTTCCAATCTATTAGTATACACAAACCTTTACCTCATTCGTATGAGAAAATATAATTAAACGGCCTAGCAAAACAAGTGGTATGAAACGCTTGCGTTTACTTCGTCGGTTAATTTTTGGACTTGTTCGATTGAAAATCTTGTGACAATTTTCGAGTGGAAATCTACAATTTGTTCGTAAATATTTAAGTTAAGCTAGTGGTTATGGGACATGAAGCTAAACTCATATATTTACTGGCTTAGTGTAATTTACACTTTTCATTGATCGATGATGATCATTTTTTGATTTAGACTAGCGATGTGCGATGTCTATTTGTCTACGAGGGAGACTAAACCTCGTTTCTGTGGAACTTCGGTTCAATTTGGCGGGGTTGCGACCCGTGGTCTTCGGACCGTTTATGGAGCTTCAGCTCAATTTTTATGGTTAGCGACCATGGAATAGCGTTCCATTTGTGATACACGTGTTGGTGAGTTTTCATGCTCTCGTTTGTGATAGGCCTCCCCCTTTTTGTGATTTCTGGATTTCTGATTGATGATTTCTAGAATTTGTGTTTCACCAACTTTCGTGATTGGCATTATTATGTTTGTCAATATTTGTAGTTCGGTGAATAAAATAAAGAATATGATATTCTTTTTGGTGCTTTGAGATTTTTGAGATATTGTATGATTTTATTGTTGTTTAAATCATATTTGTTCTAGTATGACATTATTATTATCATACGTTCTTATTATATCTCTGCTTATATCTCATTCCTTTATCTGATATTTATAGCTAGACTGATCCGTTTATTATTTTCTTATTAAATAATACTTGGGTCAGACCGAGATATTACAAGTGCTTCTGCTTGACTCCTTATTTGGGATCATCTTCTGAATTTTGTCTAACTACAGTATATTTGTAGTTTTTGTTGTTATACATTCGAGATATAGACTCCATGATGTATACATATCATTTTGTCTAGCACTTGTATCTATTCTTTTGTGATATTGTGGATCTTATTTGATCACTACTCTGATGTACACTTCTTTGTGTTATATATTCATATCTGTTTCCGCCTTTGTGATATGAATGTCCGTGACTGATTTGTGTTATGTTTATTTCTATACTTATTTCCGAGGTCCACCTAGCCACTGTGTGGTAGCTTTGAGTTTGCATCGGTATGTCGGATTTCCACTTGGAAACGAAATGCATGTTATACTATCTGACATATCGGTACTCACACAAGGCAATTACACAGATGGTCGCTCCTCAATAGCCTTATTCTTCGCGCTAGTCGACGACATTACCCAGTAGTGTCCTTGGCTAGCGTGAGCATAGAGGCGGGGCGTCACATCTTTGAAAACTCGATTCATAAGGTCAACGAAATAAGCCGGAGCATTCGTCAAACCAAATGGCATAACAAGCCATTTATAAGATACATAGCGAGTACGGAACAATGTCAAAGAAATGCTATCCTCTGCAATACGGAGCTGATGAAAACCGGTTGCTAAGTCTAACTGTGAAAAGACTCTAGCACCACTAAGTTGATCGAATAAATCATCAATCCGAGGTAAGGGATATTTATTCTTGATGGTGAGATCATTAAGCTTGTGGTAGTCAACGCAAAGCCTAAGTTTACCATCAGATTTCTTCACAAAAATAGCTGAAGCTCCCCGAGGAGACGAACTAGATTGAATAAACTGTTTTGCTTCCAATTCGGATAATTGTTTACGCATCTCCTCATTTTCCTTATTCGACATACGATAAGGAGGTCGAGTAATAGGAAGAGCTCCAAGGATTAGATTAATTCTGAACTCAATTGCTCGCTTAGGTGGTAATCCTAATACGGGCTCAAATATGTCAGGAAATTCACGAACAATGTGCATGAGGGAAATGACATCTTCCTCATAATCATTATCGTCATCATGAGGATTTAGAGAATACAAGGATGCTCTCGAATTGGAATCTGAATCTTTAAGAACAAGAGAAATCTGCTTAATAGATTGAGGATGTCGAAGATATATAGTCCGCTTAGGACATAGGATATGGGCTTCATAACGGTTAAGCCAATCCATCCCCAAAATCATTCTGAAACCTAGGTAATGCATAACATGCAAATCAGCTCGGAAAGCATAATCACATAAAATAATTTTGACATCTTTACAAAGTAAACTGAGTGTTGCAGATCCACCAACCGGATTCACAATTCTCAATGAAGTCATCAAGCCAATAACATTCAAAGACAAAGCATCAACAAGTTCTTTTGATATAAAAGAGTAAGATGCACCTATATCAAAAAGAACTCGAATAGGAAGATCATGAAATATAATAATGCCATCAAGGATAGAATGAGAAATACCTTGACCAAGAGAAGTGTAAGTAGGGGCTTGCACAACATTTAGCTTGCCTTCTTTCTTGCTTTGAAGTTTGGGACACAAAGATATAGTATGACCCAAACTCTTGCAATAACGGCAAGAAAGGGACTTCGGACACTAGTTTGCATAATGGTCCTTAGAACCACAATTGTAACATTCTCCACGACTAGAGGTAGGAGTCTTTGCTACCGAAGTTGCTTGCTTCCCTTTCTTGTTGGGATTAGGCTTGAATTTAAAAGTCCTCTTCTTGTTGATGTTTTGTTTGACTTCAACATCACTTTCTTTATCGACCTCTTCGAGTCGAAGAGCGATATCAACAAGCTGATCAAAAGAAACTTCTAATTTCAGAAGTAATGGCTTTTTGAGATTCTTATTCAACCCATAGACAAATATCTGATTTTTCTTCAATGGGGTATTAATATACTCGACCCCATATTTAGATAGAGATTCGAAAGATGCGACGTAATCCGTCACAGAAGATTCACCTTGAACAAGGTCAATAAAGCGTCGGGTTAAAGATACTTTTTCAGCTTCTGGCACAAATTTCAACTCGAACCTTTCCCGGAATTGCTCCCAAGTAAGATCCGCTTCAATAATTTCGAAGATCAGAAGCTCATACCAATCTAATGATCTTTCTTGGAGCATGCTAGAAGCCACTTGGACTCGATGTAGATCAATAAGATTCATGCGGGAAAAGATACGATCGCATGTTCTAAGCCAAGCTTGGACTTCTATAACGCTCTCGGAACCTTTGAAAGGCCTTCCATCCAAGGTTGTATAATCACTGCACAAGCGTGCAAACCCAGATTTAGGATGAGTAGGCTCTGGAATGGGTCCGATAGCTTGAGCATTTTTCACAAGAACTAGAAGTTGCTGAGCAGACATAAATACTCTGTCCTGAGGAGTAGCACTAGATTGACCAACGCTGGGACGACCTGGTCTAACCATTTCTCTTCTTTAAGAAAGAAAGAAGAGGAAAAAGGTTATTCATAGAATGAATATCAAACAAACTTGATTGATAAAACAAGGCATCATAAAAAGAAATAGGGTAGAATGGTATGAAGACTCGAATTAAATCCTATGACACGATTCCTAAGGAAGACTTAGGACAATGATCCTTGCTAGATTATTCTACATTGTTCCGAAGTTTGGCTCTGATACCAAGCTTTGACGCCCCACCTCTATACTCACACTAGCCAAGTACACTACGGGGTAATGCCGTCGACTAGCACGAAGAATAAGGCTGTTGAGGAGCGACCATCTGTGTAATTGCTTCGTGCGAGTACCGATATGTCAGATAATATGACTTACATTTCATTTCAAGAGGAAATCCGACATATCAAATACAAACTCAAAGCTACCACACAGTGGCTATACGGACTTCGGAATCAAATATAGAAATAAACATAACTCAAATCAGTCACAGATAATCATATCACTAAGACGGAAACAGATATGAATATAACACATAAAAGTGTACATCAAAATAGTGGTCATACAAGATACACTACATCACAAAAGAATAGGTACAGGTGCTAGACAAAAGAATATGTATACATCAAGGAGTCTCTATCTCAAATGTATAATAACAAAAACTACTAATCTAAAGTAGTTAGTCAAAAATCCAATGATGAACCCTGATAAGAAGTCAAGCAGAAGCACCTGAAATACCTCGGTCTGACCCGAGTATTATTTAAGAAGAAAATAATAAATGGATCAATCTAGCTATAAATATCAGATAAAATGAGATAGGATAAGAGATATCAGAAAAAAACGTATGATAACAATAATGCCATACTGTGACAAGTATACATCAGATAACAACAAAAATCATACAATATCTCCAATATTCTCAAACACTAAAAAGAATGTAATGTTCTTTAATTTATTCACCAAAACACAAATATTGACAAAACATATCAATGCCAATCGCACAAATTGGTGAAACACAAATTCTAGAAATCAACAACTAGAAATCCAGAAATCACAAAAGGGGGAGGCCTATCACAAACGGGAGCATGAAAACTCAACAACACGTGTATCATAAATGGAACGTTATTCCATGGTCGCTAACCATCAAGTTTGAGCCGAAGCTCCACAAACGGCCCGAAGACCATGGGTCGCTACCCCACCAAATTGAACCAAAGTTCCAAAAATGGAGTTTTTAGTCCCCACACAAACAAATAGACATCAAACATCGCTAGTCTAAATCACAAAATGATCACCATTGATCAATAAGAAGTGTGAATCACACTAAGCTAGTAAATAGATGAGTTTAGCTTCATGTCCCATAACCACTAGCTTAACTTAAATATTTACGAACAAATTGTAGATTTCCACTCGAAAGTTGTCACAAGAGTTCAATCGAACAAGTCCAAGGATTAACCGACGAAGTAAACGCAAGCGTTTCATACCACTTGTTTTGCTAAGTCGTTTAATTGGATTTCTCGTACGAATGAGGAAAAGGTTTGTATACACTAATAGATTGGAAAACGGTTTTAAAACAAGCTTTGTATTTAAAAATAGTGTTGAAATCGTGGTTGTGAAAGAGTTTGAGTATTTACTACTAGTATAGAAACCTTTGTATTTTAAAGTGACAAATCACAGAAATGATTGTAGAAACAATCAATCACCAAAAATTCACATACGAAAATATGAATTAAAACCATAGAAATCGATACCAAATCCATCAAATGGATATTCCCAAAAATCCGAAGAAAGAAGTCATCAAAGTCGATAATAAGTGATCACAACTAACCGGATCGAAAAAAATCGATTAAATAATGGAAATTCACTCAAAAATAGGCAAATAGGCAAAACTGGGCAGTTCCCGACGTCCAGGGGTCAATCCAGACGTTTGGATTTGGTTTTTGAAAATATTCCAAAAAACCACCCAGACGTCTGAAGTTTCCAAACAGACGTCTGAAACCCCTTTCAGACGTCTGAACCTATAATCCAGACGTCTGAAATTAGTCACTGCCAATTTTATTTTTCTACCGTGTATATTTTTGCTCCAGGGTTGAATCCAGACGTCTGAAATTACCATTCAGACGTCTGAATGGTTCAGCTGGGCAAAAATCACCCTAGGCCAATGATGTCCAAAACGATTCGGGAGTGGTCGAGCGAGCAACGACGACTAGGGATTTACGCCAAGCAACAACCCAGCCTTGTAGGCTCTTCGACACACCCCAAACAACATGTCCAAACATCCATAATAGGATTTTCATAAAAATTGGACTTCAAAACCAAAAATTGGAGAATTCACAAAACCAATTCAAATTAAAGCAAATGAACACGAAATAGATGTTAGGAATTCATACCTAACAACAATGAAAACTATAAACATAGATGTGAGTTAAAGAACTCACCTTTAAACCCAAAAACAACAAAAGAGAAGCTCTAAAGCAAAGAAAAGATCAGCAACTCTTCAATTTCAAATCTAGAAGCTCCAATCTAAGATCATAAGCAATATTTCCTAAGTTAGGTTATAGAAAATTTCTGAAATTGGAGAGAGATTGAGATGGAGAAGAAGAAGAGGATGCTTACCTAAGCTTCTCTTTGATGTTGGAGCTAGAATTTGTATTTCCTTATTAATCTAGGGCTTGGAATTCTAATTTCCTTTCTCTTCCCCCATTTTTACTTTAGCTAGAGAGTATTAGGAAATGAAAATGAATGAAGAGGAGAGGGGGTGGAGTTAGGGTATTATGATGGTTTAGTGGGCTGAAACCTAAACCTAAAGCCCAAGTAGAAAAATAGCAAATTCTACTCAACTCCAAACATATCGCTGTTTATACTCAAAAAACTTGTAAAAGCCATTTTGGACTCAATGGAAGTGGTCTCGAGTCCCAATTCGACTGTTTACAAAAAGTAACATTTCAGACTTTAATCCGATTAACGATGCTATATTTAAATAAAACATTTAAATATACAAACGTAAAATATGCGGGTTGTTACAAAAATAATCACAAAATTATATAGAAGGATGTCATCACTGTATTATACAAAAATCACTGAACAAAACAACACCAACGGTGAATTATTCATATGATCCAATTCAACATACAAGATAGGAGAAATCAGAAAAGAAATATAAAATATTTTATTCACACATATACGTATATATAGAAGGAAAATATATAATAATGAATTATTCACAACATATAATCTTTATATAACGAAAACAAATACTTAAGAATGGATAATAAATATATATATTCTAGAATTAACTAGATAATCAACTAATACCAACTATAATATATTCTACACAATAAACAACTAATTTCTCAACCTTAAATAATAATTTAATCTTCACCAAAAAGATTAGATACTCATTCCTTTCATTTAAAATCCCAAAAATAGTGTATAAAACTAAATATTAAGCAAAAAAACTTTTTTCTAATTCCTATAATTTTAAAATAAATTTATAAACCAGAATCAACGCATTTCGACAGAAAACGGAAGAGAAAACTAATCCCTTTCATTATCAAGGGATAATTATTGATTATCCACAAAACTATCTTAATTCTATTTTATTAATCAAAGGTAGTTCAAATTCCCAAAAGGTAATCGCCACAAATATATATCGAATGGATCAAAGGACCAATTCCGGAAAGGGGCGATACACTAGGGAAAATAGTCAAAGAAACCATCTCAAAAGTGTTTGCACGTGCATGTGGCCGAAGCCTTGCCAAGTACTGTTAACTTGAATAGGTACCTCGCCCGAAGGCAAAACGTCACAATGACAAATACGCCGCAATGGCAAATACGCCGCAATGGAAAATATGCCGTAATGGTAAACGTCTCGAAGACAAATACGCCGCAATGGCAAAATATGCCGTAATGGCAAATGCTGTTTTACTAAATCGTTTAGATCTCATTTATGATTGTTGATTTAAGAATTATTTTGGCCATATCTTTCACGTTTCTTATCCAAATTCATAACTCAAGGAACTCGATAAGAGTTCAAAACATCATAAATGAAATCACCATATATAACATCTCATATAGCACTAGGCTATCCATGTAATAAACATCTTAAAATGGTGAAATCACAATAAAACAGAAACCCAAAAAACCCGGATTGGCCAAATCCCCGATCGCAATGCTGAAGCAATGCTGCACGTGCTAAACTCAGACGATCGAAGCCTCATACAAGGTCGCTAACACCTCCCAAAGCAGCTCGTCCTCATGACAAGGTCGCTGACATCTTTCCAAGCCATTTTGTCAGCCCTAACAAGGTCGCTAACATCTTTCCAAGCCATTTTGTCAGCCCTAACAAGGTCGCTAACACCTCCCAAAGCAGTTCGTCCTCATGACAAGGTCGCTAACACCTCTCAAAGCAGTTCTGTTAGGTAAACATCGTGAATGTGTCACAAACTCACGAATAGGAACCCAAAAAGTGTTAACGTGTGTCCCATACCACACGTTCGCACTTAACGGTTTACCAACCACTAGTCGATGCCACACTAGGAACATCATAAAACTCAGAAAATCATATCTCGCCTCGTCTCATTGGCGAGCAATAAAGAGACACCATACTCGTCTCATCTCATCGACAAGTATTAAATGGCATTGTAACCTGTCTCATCTCATCGATAAGTGAAAACATTGTGATGGTTCCTCATAAACCATAAATCTCAAAATATAAAATCATATACTCAAGGCTTGCCTTATATCATTGGCAAGTAAATAAAACATCGTGATGGATCTCATCGACCATACTCCTACATAGGAGATCTCAAACCATAATACTTGCCAAATATTGGCCATCTTAAATAATTCCAATAATTAGGAATTATAAAACTAAAAATACGCCATAAAATGGCAAAACATCTAAGAATCAATAATCTCAAATAGCTTCGATCGTACAAGTCCAGAATTAACCGAAATAGTAAACGCACATGACCCATACCACGTGTTTTACTAAATCGTTTAATTCTCTTTCTCATACGTTCGAATAGTGTAAAAGTGTATGTTTTATATCTAAAATAGTTTACTAGAGAAAACAAGCTTCTAAAACTTTTTCCCGAAAAGATTAATAAAACTAATATTTGAAATTCCTTTATTATAGGGAATAAATAGGTTTTTTATATTAGAAAAATAATTTTAAAATACTATATAATAATAATTTGAAATGTCCATTTATTTCAAAAATCACTTCAAAAATGGTTTAGTGAAAACCGTACTCGAAAACAATGAAAAACAAGAAAGATAACTCAAGACCGATAACTTGAGTTTAATACAATTCAATTCAAATTTAACCCAAAATCAATTCAAATTCTATTTAAATTTGAATTTCAAATTCTATGCATCATAGCTCTCAAAACATCTAAAAAACAATCATCAAAATCGAATAAGAATGAGAGCAAAAATAAGCTAATACAATTCTCAGGTCAATAATTGTTATTGCTGTCGTTTTGCTCTCGGAACAACAACAAACAAACACAGTTTTAACCAAGCTAACTTTGAAATTTCAGAAAACTCAAAACATGAAACTTTTAGCACAAACACTAAGCTTTCCAAAACATCTAAAATTATTAAATTCAGATCAAAAACGAAAAGGTTATGGCTAATTTTGTTTCAGCTTCAGACACAGAGCAAATATTGGTTTTGCTCTCGGGTTAGCAGTAGAAAAATTAAATTTTGACATAGCTAACCTCAAAATTACAAAAACCTTAAAACTTGAAAGTTGTAACACATGATTTAAGCTTTCCGTAACATCCAAAATTATTAAAATCGGTTAAGAAACGAAGAATTTATGACCAATTTTGTTTTAGCTTCAAGCATAGAGCAAATATTGGTTTTGCTCTCGGGTTAGCAGTAGAAAAATTAGATTTTGACACAGCTAACCTCAAAATTACAGAAAACTCAAAACATGAAAGTTGTAGTGCATGATTTAAGCTTTCCATAACATCCAAAATTATCAAAATCGGTTAAGAAACAAAGAAGAAATTGGTCATAACTTCTTCGTTTCTTAACCTATTTTGATAATTTTGGATGTTCCGGAAAGCACAAATCATGTACTACAACTTTCATGTTTTAAGGTTTCTGTAGTTTTGAGGTTAGCTATGTCAAAATCTAATTTTTCGACTGCTAACCCGAGAGCAAAACCAATATTTGCACATTATAATATGTGTGTATGAAATGCAGAAAGAAATATCAAGAAAACATCGAAATAACGGAAATTACACAAGTATTATCCATTTAAAACAAGCTACGACTCAATATTCGACAGCAGGTTTGAACAAGTTAACTGTATCAAAATGACTTGAAATTTTGCAGGAATGTAGTTCAACATTCCTACTTCAATCTTCAAAAAGAATCATTCCAATCCGATTTGAAACGAAGAATCTGCGTCGTTTCAAAGTTGGACTAAAACAGGGTTTTAAACACTGAATTACAGCATGCTACAGGTACAAGTTCGACAGCAGTTTCAAAATAGCAAACTAACCCAAATTGTTATGAAATTTGGCAAGAATGTAATTCAACACTCCTACTTCAATCTACAAAAAGAATCACTCAAATCCGATTTGAAACGAATAAGTTCTGCTGTCTCAAACATGGACTCAGGCCATGTTTGCAACAGTTCAAAAACAAAAAATGTACAGGCCTGAAATCATCTTGGGTTCAACTTCCAAGCATGAAACAAAGGAACAAATGGCATCGCATTGAGCTCATAATTGGTCTTCATGTAGTAGAAAACTTTGTATTTCAAACAAAAAAATAATGATGCAATTTGGATAAAATATGAGAAAGTTATGATGCCTCAAATTTGAACCCAGACAGTGGTTTCACTGTGAAACTGGGCAAAAACATGGTCCAGGTTAAAGTTTGACAGCATATTTATATAAGCTATCTATGTCGAAATGAAATGAAATTCGGTATGCTTATAGTAGAGAACTTCATCTTTCAAAAAAAAGAATCATACAATTCGAGTAAGAAATGAAAGAGATATGTTGTCTCAAACATGGACTCAAGCCATGTTTGCAGCAACTCGAAAAACAAAATGTGCACAGAAAATTTTCAGGCTGTGCATTGATTTTGCAGTGCAGTTTCCAAGCATCAAACGAATATGTTTCGCAATGAAATTTTACATGCATATACTACAACACACAGGCTATCAACTGAAGAAAATCCGGCAGCATTTCGTTGCCGGAATTGGGATAAAATGATGTGCAAAGTGACATACAAACTCAGATTCCACAAAAACAACATGCACATAAGATCATTGTATTGAAGCTATTTTTGGTTAGATTTTGGAATTTTGAAGCTTTTGCTTCAGCTAGCAATTGTGAATAGTAACTCACCTTTGATTTATCATAGTAAATACCCGAATTAATGGAGAAAAATTGAAGCTTGGGTTGAATTTGAGCTTCTACAACCTGTAAAACTATGAAACAAGTGCATGCAGGAAAGAAGAAAGCAATTAACAAACAATCATTCACAAATTTGGACTTTTGATGAAATATTAGGTTTTAGATTTTTATTTCATTTTAACCTTTGGTTAAATACCACTTATGAATTAAATTTCATTTTCAAAATTTAATCATTCTAATAATTCTTGCGGTAGCTACAACTTGAAGACATCGCAAGTTCTTATCATTTGCATTGAGTAGGTTTCTAACTCTCAAGGAACTCAATTAGATGGAAATTTAATTTTTGTGACAAGTGGAAATGTGAATTTGGATTGTTTGGATAAATGAACAATTCATGTAGTGTAATCATTTTAATTGTGAGAATAATTTTTAAACATTTTTTATATATCCCAAAAATTTATTTGGTGGATAATCAATAATCATCCCTTGATAATGAAAGAGATTAGTTATCTCTTCCAAAATGAGTTTTCATAGTTAATTGGTTTAAAGCTAGATTTTTTTAAAGTAATGAAAGTATTTCCACTTAATGAATTTTTTTATTACATAAAGTTGATCATAATTTTGTATGTCTTAGCTTTCCGGGGAAAAAAAGATCATTTAATAAATAATATAGCAAAAAGCTTGTTTGAAAATGTAGTTTGAGATTAAAATGGTTTGGAAAAATTTTAAATTTTAAATTGATTTAAAAACTGAAACTTTGTTTGGAAAAGTGCTGTACTGAAACAGCGATAACTTGATATTTATAACTCCAAATGAGTTCAATCTTATTGTGAATGAAAGAGCTTTTAGTAAGCTATAAAGTTCTTTTTTACCACTTTAAAAGATTTTGCATTTTACTGAGTCTAAAATGGGTTTGAAAGTAGATGGTTATTTCTGTCCTATAAGAGATTTTCTAAGATTTAAGCTGAAAATAAATTTAGCATAACTTTCAAACCGTGAATCCAATTTTTATGATCTTTAAATCGCTGGAAAGCTTAGATTTATTAGAACAACGTTTATTTTATAAGTATTTTCTGATTTTGAGTTTTGGTGGGTCAAAATTTAAGATGTTTACAACAGGTTTTTAATTGAAATAACTTGTTTTCTTATTAGTCAAGCGCATTCTACCTATTTATGAATATAATTTGGTTGATGTTTTGTATGAAAGTATATATTTCAAACTGAAATATATTATGGTAGAATCTATGAGTAAGACTTTTTATTCACTTTAAATAAGGAGTTCAGAGAATAAATTGTATTTTTGTAAGAAGTCTTGAAAATTTTTAGAATATTGAAGTTTGAGAATTTGAGTATAAAGAAATTAGGTTTTTGAAACCTTAAAAACATTTGTTTTGTAAAATAAGAATATAGAAATCCATTCCTCGAGTTTGTTTTGTCTTTGAGCCATTATCTAACATCGTGCATTATGCGGTCATTTGAGTCTGGTGGCCTTGAAGAAACCACCGCTCATCGAATTCTCTTACCTCTCTTGTTGTCAAACTTATTTGGTGTAGTTCTTTCCGTAATGACACACGGAAAGTCGCGATGATAACTATCTTATTGATTGGACTCCGGGATAAAAGTTGAGCCAAATCCCGACTCTATTCGAGAAAATTCCTAGAAATCAATTTCACTTGACTGATCCTATGGGTAGCATTCTGTTGTGTTCTTGTTTCAAAGGTGAGTAGCCTTCAAAATCATGAGGTATTGTTCATACAAATTCTATAGTCCGCCAATCCCAACGAATATATTCGGGAAATTATAGAATTTATCGAGCAATTTTATCTTGGTCTTCTATCAATTTGAGTTGAGAGAATTTTTTTTTAAAACTCGAGCTTATCTGTAACAACCCGGCATTCCGTACCCATTTTCTTATCGTCTCTTGACGATTTAATCTGGGAACGAATAGCTTCTGGCATTTTAATCAAATTGAAATTCAGGGATAAAATTTTTGTTATTCTCTATTTGGAATTTTTAAAGCCGTTCTAAATGTTAAACGAGCTTTAGAAAGATTCGTTAAGTGTCGTTTGGGTTTAAACAATAATCTCGGCCCATGATTTTTGTTTTGAAACCGTGACTTCACTCAACACCCAAACAACCCATCCCCATTCCCCTTCATCCATTCAAAAACCCTAAGCCCAAAATCGAAGAAAACATTAAAATGGCGGTCTCGTATCTTCATCCCCCTGGCGATTTAGGGTTTCGAGACCTCGAATCGACGCCGCTTAAAAAGTGTTGCCGAGCTCGTCTTCGCTTCGCATGCTAAAGCCTTGGCTTAACTTCGTTCGTCGTCCTCACCGCCTCAGCAACGTCTTCGCTTCCATGGCAAATGTGAGTTTATCTCACATCTAATTCCAGCTCCAGTTCTTTCGTTTTGATTTTTGTTAAATTGCTTTGCCGTGATGACCACGGCTTTGATAATGTTGCTCCGTGAATTCCTTGCTCTGACCTGTTCGACTTTGGCTTCGATCATTTATAACTTTGTTAATGTGATGTTGTTTACGACTTGGTTCGTTTTCGTGATTGCTATGACTTTGATTTTGGGAATTTCTGGTCTTGTGATGTTCACGGCTTCACCTTTCTGTAGCATACTGAATGAAGTCCATATGCTTACTTTCCCATATCTATTCCATTACAATCTGTACGTGTGCAAACTCGAGTCTAGTTGTCACGAGCACACTCTTGCCTACACTTCAGTTCACTGTCTAGAACTTCTGGCCAGATTCAGTTTGCAAATAGTTTTGTATATTTTTATAACTTGAACCTTTGCTTGAATTGGTCTCGGCCTTGATTTGAAACTGTTTAGTCGACTTCAATTACTTTTATTTGTGATACCATTCCGGTTGAACTTTTGATGTTCATTGGCCTTGAGTTGAACCTATTTTGAGACTTGGGTTCAAGGTTTTAAATATCGGATTTCGGTCACGTTTCGTCTCGGAAATTTTACATAAGTTATCTCGTATCGGGGAGATCTCGGACGAGATGAGTACATACCGGGTGTACATCTCGGATTGACATCTCGGGTCTTATAATGCATCTCGGGAATATCTCAGATGTACTTATGTGTCTAAAATTGATGTGTCAAAAATTTATTTAACGGTTATAACTTTCTTAGTAAAAATAAAAATGACAACATACTTGATTTACATGGAAAAAGGAATATTTTTAGAAGAGTGGTAGCTTGATTAGCTTAATTGATTTGGTAATGATTGAATAATATCCTTTTATTTGAACATAATAAAGAAGCGAAACCTTTCGTTACGACTCATTAAGATAAAAAGTAAAGAATATGTTCAAGAAGTTGGTAATTTATAATTGGACTGAATGGTTTCTTTTGAATCAATATGAAAATAAAAAATATTATGGAAAACAAGAAAATTGCATAATTTCGGGTGAGATCTCGGATTGAGATTTCGATCCATATTTCGGGTGAGATTTGAATATGTCGGACGAGATGAGTGTTGAGGGAGATATGGAGGATATTTGATGTCTCGTCTCGTTTAAATGTGAAAAGGAGATCTCGGAGGAGATCTCGGGCGATATATAGGAGATTTAAAACCATGCTTGGGTTTGACCTTGGTTTGATGTGTTAGCTGAGCTTATTTGTGTAGTCTTCATCTTGTTCCCTGTAGCATTCATGCTTAATTGTGTAATTCTTTTGCCATTCACGTGTACATGTATGATCAGCTGCTTTGATACCTGAAATTGACCCTTTTTCTTTGTAGCTTCAACATTGATTTTTGAACTGAACATACTTTATGACTTAGCCTTTGTTCGAACTTAGTATTGCCTGGATTTGAATTTTGACTCTATGATTCTGGCACTGTCACTGCTTGGTTTATCTATGTTCATTCACTAACTTTGTTTCAGATCTGATGTTAAGGCTTTGCCTCGGTGGTCTGCTCTTGCATGCTACTGCTTGTTGCACTTAGTATCACTTATGACTGTAGACATTGTGTCCTCGAGTCTGACTATTTTTGTGTTCATTTCTGAGTGATTTCCAGACTGGTCTGCATCTCAGTGTATTACCATTGACTTAGAGAACTTTCTTAGTTGTTTTAGATCATTTCATTGAAGCTGTACATGTTAAAAGTGTAGGCTTACATATCCATATTGCATATGTACTGATCTGGTCTATCTCCTTATGAAATTACTGTTTGGACCCGGTTGTGCTTATGCACTTCATTTGTATCACTTGGTACTTCCCTGACCTGTTGCATTTGTTGTCATGGCACATCTCTGGTTCATGCCTGTTTCACTGTTGTAGCTGCTGTATATAAGTTCTACCAAACTTTGGACTTGACTTCATTCGTTCGTATAGCCTGTATGATTCCAGTTTTACTTGAACTGTCGTTGTTGCAGTATAATGTGACAGGCTCTATCACTCGAGATTGCCTGCTTGGTAGCTTTTGATGTTGTCCAGTTTGTACTTGCCTTGTTGAACTTGTACACGCATGTGCCTTGTTGCTGTGGCATTCTAGATTGCATTATTGCTGCTACTTGAATTTGTAGTTGTTCTATTGCCTTCTGATTCTCTTGACCATTTGTATACATACTTTCAAGTATGTATTCAGATGTATGTTCACTTTTGCATATCCATGTGTCATTTTCGCTTGCATCTGTTCATCCCTGAGCACTTGCTGACCTGCTGCATTTTCGTAGCAATTTTACCCTTGTCCCTTGTGGTGACTTTATACTCTGTTGTGGCGAGGCAGTGCACGCGTGCGTGCACTGCAGCCACACAGAATTGACAGATTTTAATCGATATTTTCTTTTATTCTTAATTCATCGACCTGTTGCGTAATTCGTAGGCTGTATTGGCGAGGCAGTACACGATAGCGTGTACTGCAGCCAATTAGCATTGATATTTTTAAATTGACATTTCAATTGCTTAAACTGCCTTGGGATTTCTGTTTTGTGGATTAACACTGTTTAGTGTTATATCTGCCGTTATCCAATTCTCGTATCGAGAGTTGGATATACGAGATTTCTGTGACTGTCATCTATATTGAGATTGATTATTACTGCCTATATGCACTAATAAACTGGTTTGAATTAGACTGATCCGGGTATTATTTTCTTTTGAATGTAATACTCGGGTCAGACCGAGTATTTACAGGTTGTAGATTTTTAGCTTTGGGTTGCTGCTAGAGCTATGAAGACTTTTTATATCAGTTGAAGTGGTCTTCGCCTTGTTGTAGTAGTCAGTGTGTCTGTTTTAAGATGATAATGTATTCATGTATATTAGTCGATAATGTACTTGTATATATAACTTCTTGAGTCGACGGTTGTAGTTGTATCATTTGTATTGTGTCAAATGTATTGTAACTGATATCAGTTATTGTATATATGAGACTTTTCGTTCCATCTGTATTCCGCATTTATGTTATCTGTGTTATTTTTATATTTATTGTCCTAAACTATTATAGCCACTGTGTAGTAGCTTTGAGTTCGTAACGGTATGTCGGATTTCCTCTAAAAGATGAAATGCATGTTATTCTATCTGACATATCGGTGCTCGCACAAGGCAATTACATGGATGGTCGCTTCTCAACAGCCTTATTCTCCGTGCTAGTTGACAGCACTACTCCGTAGTGTTCTTGGCTAGCGTGGGTATAGAGGTGGGGCGTTACAGCTTGGTATCAGAGCCTGGGGTTTAGGACAATTATAAAACATAACTTAGATGGAGCATGTGTTACAACTATTTGTCGATGTTTTATCTCTCATCTTTACATATGATTATTTTTGACTGTTAGGTATGAGTTCCTAACGCTTATTCTTGTGTTTTCGGCTTTGAATTGATTTAGCCAATGTTGATTTTGTTTTAATTTGGCAAATTAAAGCCATTTTGACTTTTGAACTTTGTTCCACTTTTGTTCTATGCTATGAGTGTCATTGTGTACCTGTTACACTGTGATGAAAAATAGCTGGACCAGTTGCAAATTGAGTGATTTTGATTTCTCATTCACATCTAGTTTGAATCTCAGCGATTTTGAACTTGATATTTTGTGTTTTCCTCATCTTGAATTCCATTCGACTTCGGTCACTTTGTTTTTTGAGAAATTGCTAATTTCTTGATTTTCAAGACTCTGATTTTGTTTGCTGTTGGTTTCCTAATTTAATCGATTCTTGATCATTTCCCCGATTTGTTGCTATCATTTATTAGCAACTTTGATGACATTTTCTTCGGGATTTTTGTGAACATACTTTCTAATGGATTCATTATCGATTTCTTTGGATTCCATTCACATCTTCGTATGTGAATTCTTGTGATTGATTGTTTCTACAATCATTTTTGTGATTTGTCACTTTAAAAATATAAAGGTTTTCTATACTAATAGTAAATATTAAAATCCTTTTCTCCAAACAGTTTCAAAACTATTTTACTACGAAACTCTTTTTCTTAAACGGGTTTCCAATCTATTAATATATACAAGCCTTTATTTCACTCGTATGAGAAATTGAATTAAACGGCCTAGTAAAACAAGTGGTATGAAACGCTTGCGTTTACTTCGTCGGTTAACTCCTGGACTTGTTCGATTGAACCCTTCTCGTGACAATTTCCTAGTGAAGATTTACAGCTTGTTCGTAAATATTTAAGTTAAGCAAGTGGTTATGGGACATGAAGCTAAACTCATATATTTACTAGCTTGGTGTGATTGACACTTCTTTATGATCATGACGATCATTTTTATGATTTAGACTGGACCTCATCGGTGTGATTTCGTCTCACACATATCTCTTGGGCTTTGAGGATTGTCTAGACACCAGTGTGTGATTTCGTCTCACACATATTGCACGGTTAGACTAGGCCTCATCGGTGTGATTTCGTCTCACACATATCTCTTGGGCTTTGAGGGTTGTCTGGATACTCTTTGTGTGATTTTTATGATTTAGACTAGCAACTGTGCGATGTCTCTTTGTCTGCGAGGGAGACTAGACCCCGCTTTGTTGTAGGGTAGCGCCCTACGGTCTTCGGGCCATTCCTGTGTGAAAATTTAATGGATGGCTTCCATGAGATAGCGTCTCGTCATGTGATACCGGTCGGTGAGTTTTCAAACTCCCATTTTTGTGATAGGCCTTTCCCCTTTTCTTTTTATGATTTAGACTAGCGATTATGCGATGTCTCTTTGTCTGCGAGGGAGACTAGACCCCGCTTTGTTGTGGGGTAGCGCCCTACGGTCTTCGGACCATTCCTGTGTGAAACTTTATTGGTTAGCCACCTAGAGATAGCGTCTCGTTCATGTGATACCGGTGTTTTGGAGTTTTCATACTCCCGTTTTTATGCTAGGCCTCCCCCCCCTCCATGTGTTTTCTGGATTTCTTGTGATGATTTCTAGAATTTGTGCTTCACCAATTTTCGTGATTTCTATTGACAAGTTTTGTCAATCTTTGTGTATTGGTGAATTCATGTGTTATTAACTTGTTATGAATACAAGTTTAGGGTATGATATCCCTTTCTATCTTTGAGAAGATTCTTGTGACATCTTTGATGAATGAAAATTCATTTGGTATTATATTTTGATGCCAGTTATTTTAATGAGACTTTGACGTGTTAACTTCGGTAACCGTCAATTTTGAAATGGATTTACAAGCGGTTCTCCCGCATCACTGATATTGCTAATTTAATCACGCGTTTTCAAAATTCTTTATTTTTAAAAGTTGTTTCAAAAATATAAATTAAAATTGTTTTCAAAATTTTTACAGTTTACAATTTTCAAAGGAACGAGAAAGCGATTTAAACGTTTCAGCAAAATCGAGGACTATGACCCCTTTCTTTTACTGATTCGCTTAATTCAGGACTTGTCCGTTTGAGAATGTGAAATGTTATTTTTAAAACACCCAATCTTGCACCTTCAAGGAAACGATAAAGAGATTTAAACGATTTAGCAAAAGTAAGGAGTATGGAACCATACTTTTACTACTTCGGTTAATTCCGGACTCGTTAATTGAATATTTGTGATTTCTGATTATCGTTTTTGATAATCAGATATTTGTGAAATTTAATTATCGTCTGAGATAATTAAATATTTTTTGATTTGATTATCGAATGTTTGTGTTTCTGATTATCGTTTTTGATAATCAGATATTTGTGAAATTTAATTGTCGTTTGAGATAATTAAATATTTTTCGATTTGATTAATCGAATGTTTGTGTTTCTGATTATCGTTTTTGATAATCAGATATTTGTGAAATTTAATTATCGTCTGAGATAATTAAATATTTTTCGATTTGATTAATCGAATGTTTGTGTTTCTGATTATCGTTTTTGATAATCAGATATTTGTGAAATTTAATTATCGTCTGAGATAATTAAATATTTTTCGATTTGATTAATCGAATGTTTGTGTTTCTGATTATCGTTTTTGATAATCAGATATTTCTGAAATTTGATTATCGTTTGAGATAATTAAATATTTTTCGATTTGATAATCGAATATTTGTGATTTCTGATTATCGTTTTTGATAATCAGATATTTCTGAAATTTGATTATCGTTTGAGATAATTAAATATTTTTCGATTTGATAATCGAATATTTGTGATTTCTGATTATCGTTTTTGATAATCAGATATTTCTGAAATTTGATTATCGTTTGAGATAATTAAATATTTTTCGATTTGATAATCGAATATTTGTGATTTCTGATTATCGTTTTTGATAATCAGATATTTGTGAAATTTGATTATCGTTTGAGATAATTAAATATTTTTCGATTTGATTAATCGAATATTTGTGTTTCTGATTATCGTTTTTGATAATCAGATATTTGTGAAAATTCGATTATCATTTTAGATGATTGAATATTTGCGATTTTGAGATTCGAGCTTCGTCTTTTTCTCTGACGGTTCAGGTGAGTAATTTGATTTACTCACATTCAATTCGTGCAGTACGTGATTTCTGCTCTGATTCCTTTTCTTTCATTTGCTAGAACTCGATTGATTCTTGCTTCTAATAGTCGTCTGATTTTGATTCCTTGATCCCCTCGATGTTGATTCTTTTGATTTTAAGCAATCGAACCTTTTGATTTTTATCTGATACTTCCATAATTCCTATACTTCCCTGCTGACATTTGCTTTGCTTATGCATTCGACATTGCCATGCTCTTATGGTTGTTACCTTTTTCCCACTTATCCCTTAGGATTGCGAGGACGCAATTTCTTTAAGAAGGGGAGCCTGTAACAACCCGGCATTCCGTACCCATTTTCTTATCGTCTCTTGACGATTTAATCTGGGAACGAATAGCTTCTGGCATTTTAATCAAATTGAAATTCAGGGATAAAATTTTTGTTATTCGCTATTTGGAATTTTTAAAGCCGTTCTAAATGTTAAACGAGCTTTAGAAAGATTCGTTAAGTGTCGTTTGGGTTTAAACAATAATCTCGGCCCATGATTTTTGTTTTGAAACCGTGACTTCACTCAACACCCAAACAACCCATCCCCATTCCCCTTCATCCATTCAAAAACCCTAAGCCCAAAATCGAAGAAAACATTAAAATGGCGGTCTCGTATCTTCATCCCCCTGGCGATTTAGGGTTTCGAGACCTCGAATCGACGCCGCTTAAAAAGTGTTGCCGAGCTCGTCTTCGCTTCGCATGCTAAAGCCTTGGCTTAACTTCGTTCGTCGTCCTCACCGCCTCAGCAACGTCTTCGCTTCCATGGCAAATGTGAGTTTATCTCACATCTAATTCCAGCTCCAGTTCTTTCGTTTTGATTTTTGTTAAATTGCTTTGCCGTGATGACCACGACTTTGATAATGTTGCTCCGTGAATTCCTTGCTCTGACCTGTTCGACTTTGGCTTCGATCATTTATAACTTTGTTAATGTGATGTTGTTTACGACTTGGTTCGTTTTCGTGATTGCTATGACTTTGATTTTGGGAATTTCTGGTCTTGTGATGTTCACGGCTTCACCTTTCTGTAGCATACTGAATGAAGTCCATATGCTTACTTTCCCATATCTATTCCATTACAATCTGTACGTGTGCAAACTCGAGTCTAGTTGTCACGAGCACACTCTTGCCTACACTTCAGTTCACTGTCTAGAACTTCTGGCCAGATTCAGTTTGCAAATAGTTTTGTATATTTTTATAACTTGAACCTTTGCTTGAATTGGTCTCGGCCTTGATTTGAAACTGTTTAGTCGACTTCAATTACTTTTATTTGTGATACCATTCCGGTTGAACTTTTGATGTTCATTGGCCTTGAGTTGAACCTATTTTGAGACTTGGGTTTGACCTTGGTTTGATGTGTTAGCTGAGCTTATTTGTGTAGTCTTCATCTTGTTCCCTGTAGCATTCATGCTTAATTGTGTAATTCTTTTGCCATTCACGTGTACATGTATGATCAGCTGCTTTGATACCTGAAATTGACCCTTTTTCTTTGTAGCTTCAACATTGATTTTTGAACTGAACATACTTTATGACTTAGCCTTTGTTCGAACTTAGTATTGCCTGGATTTGAATTTTGACTCTATGATTCTGGCACTGTCACTGCTTGGTTTATCTATGTTCATTCACTAACTTTGTTTCAGATCTGATGTTAAGGCTTTGCCTCGGTGGTCTGCTCTTGCATGCTACTGCTTGTTGCACTTAGTATCACTTATGACTGTAGACATTGTGTCCTCGAGTCTGACTATTTTTGTGTTCATTTCTGAGTGATTTCCAGACTGGTCTGCATCTCAGTGTATTACCATTGACTTAGAGAACTTTCTTAGTTGTTTTAGATCATTTCATTGAAGCTGTACATGTTAAAAGTGTAGGCTTACATATCCATATTGCATATGTACTGATCTGGTCTATCTCCTTATGAAATTACTGTTTGGACCCGGTTGTGCTTATGCACTTCATTTGTATCACTTGGTACTTCCCTGACCTGTTGCATTTGTTGTCATGGCACATCTCTGGTTCATGCCTGTTTCACTGTTGTAGCTGCTGTATATAAGTTCTACCAAACTTTGGACTTGACTTCATTCGTTCGTATAGCCTGTATGATTCCAGTTTTACTTGAACTGTCGTTGTTGCAGTATAATGTGACAGGCTCTATCACTCGAGATTGCCTGCTTGGTAGCTTTTGATGTTGTCCAGTTTGTACTTGCCTTGTTGAACTTGTACACGCATGTGCCTTGTTGCTGTGGCATTCTAGATTGCATTATTGCTGCTACTTGAATTTGTAGTTGTTCTATTGCCTTCTGATTCTCTTGACCATTTGTATACATACTTTCAAGTATGTATTCAGATGTATGTTCACTTTTGCATATCCATGTGTCATTTTCGCTTGCATCTGTTCATCCCTGAGCACTTGCTGACCTGCTGCATTTTCGTAGCAATTTTACCCTTGTCCCTTGTGGTGACTTTATACTCTGTTGTGGCGAGGCAGTGCACGCGTGCGTGCACTGCAGCCACACAGAATTGACAGATTTTAATCGATATTTTCTTTTATTCTTAATTCATCGACCTGTTGCGTAATTCGTAGGCTGTATTGGCGAGGCAGTACACGATAGCGTGTACTGCAGCCAATTAGCATTGATATTTTTAAATTGACATTTCAATTGCTTAAACTGCCTTGGGATTTCTGTTTTGTGGATTAACACTGTTTAGTGTTATATCTGCCGTTATCCAATTCTCGTATCGAGAGTTGGATATACGAGATTTCTGTGACTGTCATCTATATTGAGATTGATTATTACTGCCTATATGCACTAATAAACTGGTTTGAATTAGACTGATCCGGATATTATTTTCTTTTGAATGTAATACTCGGGTCAGACCGAGTATTTACAGGTTGTAGATTTTTAGCTTTGGGTTGCTGCTAGAGCTATGAAGACTTTTTATATCAGTTGAAGTGGTCTTCGCCTTGTTGTAGTAGTCAGTGTGTCTGTTTTAAGATGATAATGTATTCATGTATATTAGTCGATAATGTACTTGTATATATAACTTCTTGAGTCGACGGTTGTAGTTGTATCATTTGTATTGTGTCAAATGTATTGTAACTGATATCAGTTATTGTATATATGAGACTTTTCGTTCCATCTGTATTCCGCATTTATGTTATCTGTGTTATTTTTATATTTATTGTCCTAAACTATTATAGCCACTGTGTAGTAGCTTTGAGTTCGTAACGGTATGTCGGATTTCCTCTAAAAGATGAAATGCATGTTATTCTATCTGACATATCGGTGCTCGCACAAGGCAATTACATGGATGGTCGCTTCTCAACAGCCTTATTCTCCGTGCTAGTTGACAGCACTACTCCGTAGTGTTCTTGGCTAGCGTGGGTATAGAGGTGGGGCGTTACATTATCTGTCCTCCTTTACTTGATGAGATAATTTGTGTTGAATACAACTCTTCTTTAGAAATTGCGAGGATGCAATTTTTTTAAGGGGAGAGTCTGTAACAACCCTGATTTTGGTGATTACGTGTAAGTTTAATTATAACGGTGGTTATAATTTAATAATGGAGAAAATAAAATAAATTGGAGAGATAAAAATTTGTTAAAATTGTTTATTCCAAATAAACAATGGGTTTGGAATAAATAAAATAGAATTAAGATAGTTTGGTCGGTAATAAATTGTGAATAATGGTAATATGCTGATTTGGGATTAATTGAAGTAAGTAAAGGTAAAATAATTTAAATCAACATTATTTGTTGTAAATAAATATAAAATGTTGAAATAAAGTTTTAAAACTTTATTATGTTGGTTTGTAATTAAAATGAGCATTATGTGGTTTTAATTTGATAAAATGCAATAATTTTGGAAATTAGTGTCAAACGTTGAATTTTGTTAATTTTAATGAAACGTTTGAATTTAATATGGATAATAATATAAATAAATAAAAAGATGGAATTTGGTTTAAGAATAAGTTTTAATTATAAAAATGATGTTAGGATGATTTATAACATTTTTCTATGCAAGAAAATAATTTTTATAAAATAATTTGAGCTAAAAATGGTGATTTAAGCATTTATTGTGTAAAATTGGTTAATTGTGTAAATTAAGAGTTTTTAATAATAAAATGTTTTTAGAACTAAAATATATCTTTTTATATATCGTAAAATATTGTATTCAACATGTAAGTGAATTTACATGAATTATTTGTAGAGAAAACTTGTAGAAAATGTGTTGTTTACTTTAATTATATAGTGTTTATACATGTTTAGTGCTAATTAATTTCTCATAGGCTAATTAATTAAATAACTTTGGGTCCAAAGCCCACTTAGCCTAAACCAGAAATATGAAAAGAAGCTTTCTTCTTCCTATACGTACATAACTCATTTTACAGTAAAAGAGAAAAGAAGAAACCCAACTCCTCTTCATAATCAAAAACCTAAATCCTTAATTCAATTCAAATCCTTGTTGTAACAATAAAAAATAAAGTCATTCAATTTAGCTCAAATAGCTTCTTCAGGTGCTGAAGCAACAATTTGAGCCTCCAAGCCTTCATTTTGATCCGGATTCTTGCTGAAAATTGGTAATCTCTTGCTGCTAATCCAAGGTGAGAATCTCTTTCATGCATTCTAGCTTGTTTCAGGTTTCGTAGTGATGAATTGGGTTGTTTATTTTGCAAATTTGTTTGACATTGATTTTTTGAGCTGCTGCAACTTTGTAACAACCCTGATTTTGGTGATTACTTGTAAGTTTAATTATAACGGTGGTTATAATTTAATAATGAAGAAAATAAAATAAATTAGAGAGATAAAAATTTGTTAGAATTGTTTATTTCAAATAAATAATGGGTTTGGAATAAATAAAATAGAATTAAGATAGTTTGGTTGGTAATAAATTGTGAATAATGGTAATATGCTGATTTGGGATTAATTGAAGTAAGTAAAGGTAAAATAATTTAAATCGACATTATTTGTTGTAAATAAATATAAAATGTTGAAATAAAGTTTTAAAAACTTTATTATGTTAGTTTGTAATAAAAATGAGCATTATGTGGTTTTAATTTGATAAAATGCAATAATTTTGGAAATTAGTGTCAAACGTTGAATTTTGTTAATTTTAATGAAACGTTTGAATTTAATATGGATAATAATATAAATAAATAAAAAGTTGGAATTTGGTTTAAGAATAAGTTTTAATTACAAAAATAATGTTAAGATGATTTATAACATTTTTCTATGCAGGAAAATAATTTTTATAAAATAATTTGAGCTAAAAATGGTGATTTAAGCATTTATTGTGTAAAATTGGTTAATTGTGTAAATTAAGAGTTTTTAATAATAAAATGTTTTTAAAACTAAAATATATCTTTTTATATATCGTAAAAAAATTGTATTCAACATGTAAGTGAATTTACATGAATTATTTGTAGAGAAAACTTGTAGAAAATGTGTTGTTTACTTTAATTATATAGTGTTTATACATGTTTAGTGCTAATTTGTAACGACCCAGAATTTTAGATAATTAAAATTCGAATATTTAATTGATTTTAAATATTAATAAATGGAATTTAGAAGTCGAATGATTTATTTTTCGAATATTGGATTTAATTTGATAATTTAATCGATAAATTAAATAGTGAAATTCCAGAGATAATTAAAAATCGAGTTTAATATGATTGAAAATGATTTGGAAAATTTTATTTAATCATACTGGAGTTATAGAAAGGTTATAGAACTCTTAAAACTGAATTTGGAGTAAATCTGTGAAAATCGAATATTTTAATATTTAATTATCGACTGTAGAAATAGCCAATTTTCGGACAATCTCAGAATTGAACGAGACCAGTTCCATTGGATCCGTAATAGTTAGTTATTATCGAATTTCAATTTTCATATCAAACGGAGTTGTCATTTGACCGTGGTAGCTCAAAACGCATCGATATCGTTTTAATTTTAAATCGTCGAGTTAAATTAGTCATTTTTCAAACGGTCTCGGATTTCGACGAAACCAGTTTCATCAGATCCGTAATGTGATATTATTGTAATATTTCAAATTTCGTAATTTTTGGATTTACCGTTTGTCCGGTACAAATTAAAACGCCTCGAAATCGATTTAAATCGGTTTAATTTAAATTGATCGTTTAATTTCATATCTTGCACAGACGATCGAATTAGCTTCCGAAACCTGTTCCATTGCGTCCGGAACGCGGGGTAAACCCCAGAAATGTTAGTTACCGCGCGTAAATCGGAGTTTGGAAATTCCGGATAAATAGTGTTCGTTCAAAACTCTATAAAAAGGCCCATTATTCACAAATTTCTAAAACCCTAGGTCAGAAGGTGATAGCCGCCACCTAAATTTCAAAGGCCAGAAAACGTCCTCGTTCATCCTCATTTATCTCCCAATCCGCTAATCGAATTGAAAAACTTCCAACTAGAAGATTTTAGAGGCCAGTGAGTTCTAGATATCCAACGGATATGATCGTATTTGGAGCGGCCAATCAACGACAAAATGGAGATGAACGTTCGTTTTTCAATCACGTTTTTCGAGAGAGATGCTCGACCGGACTTCATGGCGTTGGGGCCGGTGGTAGCTAGGGGCGAGGCGCACGAAACGGTGGGGGTTTGATGGGGTTTCGATCAACATGGAGGTCGCGGCGAATTAGGGCATGCGGCGGCTATGGGTGTATGCTCGTTCGAAAATAAAAGCGGGAGGAAGAAGACGCGTGCAATGGTTCAGATCTGATGAACAAAATGAACGGCCAGATGGGTGGGGTTTGGAAATGAAATTGATTTGTAAATTTAATTTAATTTTAAATTGTATAAACTTTAAAACCCCATAACTTTTTGCTGCGAGATCGGAAAATCACGAAACGAAGTGCGTTGGGTTCGTATGGACGGGCTCTTCGCGATGCAATTGGATTGGAGTCAATTGGAGTCAGTGAAAATTTTGAGTGAAATTAAACGTCCGTTTAATTTTATTCGAAATAAACGCTGGAATCAGAATTAAAATCAAGGTGAGATTTTCTCACTCAAATTTGAATGTGGAATTTTTGCAGTTATTATTGATTGATATGATTGCTATATTGGATGTGATATTAGATATTATAGGATATATATCTATATATAGCAATATATACATATTGGCATATGTATATATTGGATTGATGATTTCCCGCCTCGTATAGCGGATGAGACCCTATTGCGCCGTTAGTAAGCGGATTTATAAAAACCCATATACCGCGATAATTCCGTACTGGAGCGGAATTGGTATTGTGCTAACATCTGTGGATGCAGGGAAACAGGTTGGAGGGATCCAACTGGATTCCTCACTAGTAGTTATTTATTTACAGATATTGTGATATATTCTGTTATCATATGATGATATATGATATTGACTGTTGTGATGGACTGATTGGTGTTGTTGCATCATCGGATTCAGTTTTGAAATGTAAAAATAACGACTGTTATTTTAAAAAGGGGTACGGAAAAGCGGGTCATTACATTTGGTATCAGAGCATATGGTTAAGCGACAACCCTGCTCTGTTGGGTGTTACTCATTAGAGATAGAGTCAGTAGTACTCTAGAATGAGTTGAGTGTAATAATAGATACGAGCGCGTATTTGTTATTTGAATATAAAATTGTTTTATATTGTGATGATTGGTTTGTTGAGTGGTATATGGATTCTGGTCGGTATTGTCCGTACAACTCTATCGATAGGGATCTCTAAACACTTACATAGAACAATTCGGCACAGTATTGTTTTAAATAGGGTAAATGAGATAATTTTGCCCAAAACTATTTTTGTATATAAAAGAAATGATTTTTCTGTAAATTATTACAGTATATGGTTGTATGGATGTTAGGAAGTAATAATAGTAAATTATTATCATTGAAATTGAATAAGAAATTCAAATCGTAACTCCAAAGTTAAGAAATAAATTCACATACAGATGAAATTTGAGAATATAAATTATAAATGTGACTTATAATTTAAAACGGAATTCCAGAGAAGTTTTTGGAAATGTTTTGAAAAGAATTTGAAAATTTTGGAGATTTGAAAAGTTTAAATCCTTTTTGAATTTGAAAATGAATTTCAAAGGTTTTGAAAAATATTTTGGAAAGAGAAAAGCTCTAAACTCTTTTCGGTCGCTGGAAAATAATCCTGATGATGATGGCCACATCATTAGAATTCATTTTCGGGTTTCCAAAAGAGGAATTGCTGCCAAATTGGTTTAAAATGGAAGTTGTTTGAAAAAATTGGGTTTTGTTTGGAAATTCAAAAGGATAATTTGAATTGTTTTCAAAATGATTTTGGAATGTTGGTAAGACTCTGGAATGCTATGTAAAAATATTTATGAGATATTACTGAGTTGATAACTTATACAATTTAAATTTAGATAGAATAAATTTAACTTAAAGAATGAAGTTAAATCAAAGAAAGTATAAGTGAATAAATTTGAATAAATGAAAGTGAAATTGAAAATTGAGATTCATTTTGAAGTTGTAAGCAATAGAATTGAATTGAATAATTATAAATGAAAGAGAAATTAAAATTCGTATGAAATTTGAAATCCAGTTTAATATAAGTGGTTATAAACCAAAATAGTGGATTGTAAATAAATTTTTGGAGCAAACAAAAGTGAATAAAACTGGAATTGAAACTGAATGTTGAAAACAGATTTGAATAAGTGGATTAAAGTTTGTAATGAATTAGTAACTGAAGCTAATTTAAAATGGTGCAGTATGAATGAAAGCTAATCAATAAAATTCAATATTCAGAAATTGAACTGAATCCAATTAAATGTTGGAATTGAATTCAAATGGAATTGAAATGTAAAGATTGAACGAAATTGAATATGCAACTTCAATAGTAAGCTAAAAAGGTATAAGTAGTTTATATTGAAAATTTTGTAACAGAATGTGCAAAATGGTTTGAATATATGTAACTAGATATTATGGCTAGTAAGATACAGGTGTTATTAAGGAATTGGATTTGATTTTCGAAGATAAATTTGAATTGCTCGACAAAAGGTAAGTATTTACATTTGAATATGAGATTTTGATGATTTCTTGTCTAGCCGCTTGGCTTTTTCTTTTTCTTTTTGAAATCTGAGAGTCCGTAGGGACGTTTTGTAGTCGTACCGTATTAGCCGCGCAAAGGAGACGCTGGCGAAATTTTTCGGAAATTTAGGGCGTTAGAAAATTTTTGAGAAAATTTTGAAAGTTTAAAATTTGAATTTAAACTCGAATTTGAATTTTGAAGTAAACAATGCTATTTGAAACTTATAATTGAAGTTAGGAAGCTAGTTGAATGATAACGAATCTTTAATAGAAAGATTTGTTTTGATGAATTAAAAAATTGATAAAACTATTGAATTTGAGAAAATAGTAGACGAGTTAAGGACCATTTTTCCTAACTTGTAATTTCGAGGACGAAATTCTTTTAAGGGGGGAAGTCTGTAACGACCCAGAATTTTAGATAATTAAAATTCGAATATTTAATTGATTTTAAATATTAATAAATGGAATTTAGAAGTCGAATGATTTATTTTTCGAATATTGGATTTAATTTGATAATTTAATCGATAAATTAAATAGTGAAATTCCAGAGATAATTAAAAATCGAGTTTAATATGATTGAAAATGATTTGGAAAATTTTATTTAATCATACTGGAGTTATAGAAAGGTTATAGAACTCTTAAAACTGAATTTGGAGTAAATCTGTGAAAATCGAATATTTTAATATTTAATTATCGACTGTAGAAATAGCCAATTTTCGGACAATCTCAGAATTGAACGAGACCAGTTCCATTGGATCCGTAATAGTTAGTTATTATCGAATTTCAATTTTCATATCAAACGGAGTTGTCATTTGACCGTGGTAGCTCAAAACGCATCGATATCGTTTTAATTTTAAATCGTCGAGTTAAATTAGTCATTTTTCAAACGGTCTCGGATTTCGACGAAACCAGTTTCATCAGATCCGTAATGTGATATTATTGTAAGATTTCAAATTACGTAATTTTTGGATTTACCGTTTGTCCGGTACAAATTAAAACGCCTCGAAATCGATTTAAATCGGTTTAATTTAAATTGATCGTTTAATTTCATATCTTGCACAGACGATCGAATTAGCTTCCGAAACCTGTTCCATTGCGTCCGGAACGCGGGGTAAACCCCAGAAATGTTAGTTACCGCGCGTAAATCGGAGTTTGGAAATTCCGGATAAATAGTGTTCGTTCAAAACTCTATAAAAAGGCCCATTATTCACAAATTTCTAAAACCCTAGGTCAGAAGGTGATAGCCGCCACCTAAATTTCAAAGGCCAGAAAACGTCCTCGTTCATCCTCATTTATCTCCCAATCCGCTAATCGAATTGAAAAACTTCCAACTAGAAGATTTTAGAGGCCAGTGAGTTCTAGATATCCAACGGATATGATCGTATTTGGAGCGGCCAATCAACGGCAAAATGGAGATGAACGTTCGTTTTTCAATCACGTTTTTCGAGAGAGATGCTCGACCGGACTTCATGGCGTTGGGGCCGGTGGTAGCTAGGGGCGAGGCGCACGAAACGGTGGGGGTTTGATGGGGTTTCGATCAACATGGAGGTCGCGGCGAATTAGGGCATGCGGCGGCTATGGGTGTATGCTCGTTCGAAAATAAAAGCGGGAGGAAGAAGACGCGTGCAATGGTTCAGATCTGATGAACAAAATGAACGGCCAGATGGGTGGGGTTTGGAAATGAAATTGATTTGTAAATTTAATTTAATTTTAAATTGTATAAACTTTAAAACCCCATAACTTTTTGCTGCGAGATCGGAAAATCACGAAACGAAGTGCGTTGGGTTCGTATGGACGGGCTCTTCGCGATGCAATTGGATTGGAGTCAATTGGAGTCAGTGAAAATTTTGAGTGAAATTAAACGTCCGTTTAATTTTATTCGAAATAAACGCTGGAATCAGAATTAAAATCAAGGTGAGATTTTCTCACTCAAATTTGAATGTGGAATTTTTGCAGTTATTATTGATTGATATGATTGCTATATTGGATGTGATATTAGATATTATAGGATATATATCTATATATAGCAATATATACATATTGGCATATGTATATATTGGATTGATGATTTCCCGCCTCGTATAGCGGATGAGACCCTATTGCGCCGTTAGTAAGCGGATTTATAAAAACCCATATACCGCGATAATTCCGTACTGGAGCGGAATTGGTATTGTGCTAACATCTGTGGATGCAGGGAAACAGGTTGGAGGGATCCAACTGGATTCCTCACTAGTAGTTATTTATTTACAGATATTGTGATATATTCTGTTATCATATGATGATATATGATATTGACTGTTGTGATGGACTGATTGGTGTTGTTGCATCATCGGATTCAGTTTTGAAATGTAAAAATAACGACTGTTATTTTAAAAAGGGGTACGGAAAAGCGGGTCATTACATAATTAATTTCTCATAGGCTAATTAATTAAATAACTTTGGGTCCAAAGCCCACTTAGCCTAAACCAGAAATATGAAAAGAAGCTTTCTTCTTCCTATACGTACATAACTCATTTTATAGTAAAAGAGAAAAGAAGAAACCCAACTCCTCTTCATAATCAAAAACCTAAATCCCTAATTCAATTCAAATCCTTGTTGTAGCAATCAAAAATAAAGTCATTTAATTTAGCTCAAATAGCTTCTACAAGTGCTGAAGCAACAATTTGAGCCTCCAAGCCTTCATTTTGATCCGGATTCTTGCTGAAAATTGGTAATCTCTTGCTGCTAATCCAAGGTGAGAATCTCACTCACACATTCTAGCTTGTTTCAGGTCTCGTAGCGATGAATTGGGTTGTTTATTTTGCAAATTTGTTTGATGTTGATTTTCCGAGCTGCTGCAAACATGGACTCATGCTGTAACGCTATCCCGACTAGAAATGAAAAAGTTACGCTATCTCAAACATGGACTCAGACCATGTTTGCAACAGTTCAAAAAAAGTGCCCAGGCCTGAAAACCATCTACTTTCAAACCCATTTTAGACTCACTAAAATGCAAAATCTTTTAAAGTGGTAAAAAGGAACTTTATAGCTTACTAAAAGCTCTTTCATTTACAAAAAGATTGAACTCATTTGGAGTTATAAATATCAAGTTATCGCTGTTTCAGTACAGCACTTTTCCAAACAAAGTTTCAGTTTTTAAATACAGGAATTCCGACCAACTCCGATCGACCTTACCGCCTTCAACACGTCGATGACCATCTACTCGAACCCTCAGACCACCCAGAACCTTGAATCTACGACGAACTCGAGATTGAGCTACTCAACACAAGCTTGAACCCAAACTCCGATCAACAAAATCGACTTGCCTCGTCGATCCCGACCATTTGAAACCTCGCCATCACGTTCATCCTTTCGTCGAAGACCCACGCTTCGATTCCACTTGCCCCGGTCAAGTCCGATTCGCCATTGATGATGGAATTGCTTCGAGAATAGGATCGACCAAAAACTAGGTTTAAACCCTAAATTGATGTCGTACCGCCGCCTCGATGATCGGAGAATTCTCCGATCATTTTCCCCGAGCTCGTCAACCTCCCAGCCACCTCCAGTAGCAATCCCGATCATCCCTTTTGCTCCGATCGTCGGGAATCACCAGAAAACCTAAAAACGATCAACTCGAGATATCTCCATATTTACAAACTTAAAAATCATGGAATGATTATCAAAATTCATTATTTTCTACTACGAATCGGATTGTAAAATCAAATCATGAAATTGAGATCATTGATTTTTCTGGTTTGAAAAGATTTTACTGTAATTCATTGTTTTTGAAATAATTACTAAATATTTTCACTTGAAATTATTTTTAAAAATAATGTTATATTCATATACACATTTCATCTTCAGAGATCTTAGCCTAACATCGATTATAAGAAGAGAAATGAATTTATTTAGGTGATTTGTGCCTGTACTTTAACAGAGGAAGATATATATTCATATACACAGACATGCACACAATATACAGAGAGTTTCAACTATTTTCTAGTTTAAAAACATCCATGCAAATCTTATTTACCACATTACTATACAAGTTTATCACATGCATCATGTATTTAAACTGATTTAAGCCTTTAAATGCTAGCTTACTCACCAAGTTGTGACGCCCCACCTCGAGACCTACATTAACAAGGAGTATTACTAGGTAATACTGTCTGCTAGTGCAGAGAATAGGGCTGGATAGGAGCGACCATCTATATCCTTGTCTTAAATATCTATTGAATACGTCGACAAATGCCATACTTTTTTTTCCTCAAGTGGATCGACATATCTAATAAATACTTAATACAAAGCCATAGGTGGCTATAGGATCTATCAGAACAAAATACAACAACTTAAATATAATTTGTGTTGAGATTTGCCTTTTGGCATATATATATATATATATATATTGAGATTGCCTATTGGCGCTATTTATGGAATTTGCCTTTTAGCGTTGTATGAGATTTTTATCTCTTTGTTGACATTTGCCTTATGGCTTATGTTGAGATGGCTTTTGCTTATGTCTTCCTTGGAGTTGCTGATATGGCTGGTTTGGGGAATTACTCTTTTAGGAGTTTACATTTTACTATTCCCTAAACCATTCTTATTTGATTTATGATTGCCGATGATATGAGGCATGCTACATTTTAGCGATTCATGAGATTTTTCGTCTCCTTTGTGTTTTATGCTTATTGAAGCAATAGTGTTCTATCACCTAGTGTAACCATATATGCCATACATGATGCCTATCCTCCATATGTCTATGGTTAGTTTTCTTATTGTTTCTTCTTGTTTAAGAAGAATATCACTATGCTCTTATGCTCTATTATTCTGCAATCACCTTTTACTGATTCGTTTAGCTAGACTGACCCGTGTATTTTATACTCGGGTCAGACCGAGGTGTTTCAGGTTAGGTACATTTGGACTTAGCCTATTCTGCTTCCGCATGGAATCTATTCTGCTAGCACCTTTTGTTATAGCTTTTTGTGTAGTCCTTTTTGGGTTGCTACTCTGATATGTATATTCTTTTGAATCGCTTATATTTTGTGGTTGCTATACCACTTGGCATGTATCATTTTGTATACTCTGTGATGTATCTGTATATGTATATATATATATATATATGTGATGATCTACCGTTTGTTGTATTTTGTTTTGATAGATCCTATAGCCACCTATGGCTTTGTATTAAGTATTTATTGGATATGTCGATCCACTTGAGGAAAAAAAAGTATGGCATTTGTCGACGTATTCAATAGATATTTAAGACAAGGCTATAGATGATCGCTCATATCCAGCCCTATTCTCTACACTAGCAGATAGTATTACCTAGTAATACTCTTTGTTAATGTAGGTCTCGAGGTGGGGCGTCACAACTTCATTTTAATCCATAATTTATAATTCAAAACCTTCACTATATACTCAAAATCTCAATGCTGCTTTAAAACCCTTTCATTATTTTCTATAATAAAATACTATTTCAAAATAATTTATAGATTACAAAGTAAATTATATTTATTTCAAACCATAAAATATGATTCAAATCTTTACTTTATACTCAAACTAATTAGAAAAAAAACATTTTCCTTTAGATTATACCATATTTGAAATTCACATATTATAAAATGAGATTATTTTTAATTTATTCAAAACATATCTAAACCATTATGATTATCTCATGAAAAGAATTCTATATTTTCCCATGATTTGAAAACTCTTTCAATGATATTGAAATAACCATTAAAATAAAAAAATCTCTTTAAAATAATATAATCATTTTCAAAATATATTTTATAAATTAACATTATGTTATATTTTGCCTTTAAAATAATTTCAACTTATAATTTATTGGTTAAATATAATTTCAACTTATAATTTATTAACTTTAAAATAATTTCAATTTATAAAATAACTTATGAAATATAATATAACCAATAGAAAGATCCATCTATTTTATAATTCAATTTATACTTTGTAAGTATAAAAATTAGCTAATTGAATAAAATTTAGTAAATTATTTATAAAATTATCCTAATAAAGCTTCGAAACCTTTAAATAAATTTTCCAATGATTTTAAAACCCTTTTAAACAAGAAAATAAATTCAACATGGAAATTTCTACATTATAGAGCAAAATCCTTCAAAAATCATCAATATTAATTTTTATCGTGTGGTCGAATTGAATTACGTCGAATTCCGACAATCCAAGCAATGCTCACACAACATATAAATAAACAACACAAATCAAAAATGCAAACGGATGGTATCTCCATTACATTTTGACAATCAAAAGTATTCAAAATCCCACTATCTAATTCAATATCATATATAGTATCACAACAAAAGATCCCATACCCAAACAAATATTTTACCAAGCAGTTCAATTGATAATCACAACGGTTTAACCATGCTATGTAGGGTCTAATAAATATAGATAACTTTCAAAATAATTTAAATATAGTTTTGAATATATACTCACCAAAAACGATGCCCGAGTTCCTAAAAAGGGACTGTTGACAACATACTTGCTTCTGCCACAACCAGGTCCACGTAAACCCAGTTGCCTTAGCCTCATCATTCGTGCACGTCCTGTACCACAGCCTACATCGCTGTCAATGCTATAACCATCGTGACTAGCTACATTCCCATCACCTTCACTCACGATCGCACGCACCAGGAAGCTCGCGACCTCCCCTAGCTCGCATCCCCTGCAACCACATCGCGTGTCCCTCCAAGTCGGTCGGCACCTTAGTCACCTGCATCTCCAGACTGGACGCATTTTTTTAAAATCCCAAGTCGCAATTTTAAATTAAGGAGTTTTAGGACTGAAAATGATAAAACGGATACGGGTTTGGTTTAAGAGAAGGAGAGGTTGACTAGCACCATTGTCTCACTGGTTAAGCGCTTCGACTTTGGTACGAGAGGTCACATGTTCGAAACTTGTGTAACACCCCATAAATTTTATGATTAATTTTTTAATTAGTTAATTATGCTCCAAAAATGAAATGTGTGCAAATGATGGAATTTGACCACGAGAATTGCACCATTGCGTTCGTAGCAAAAAATTTGAGCAACTTTCATATTTAGAGTGTTGCGATCGAAGTCAAACGAAGAAGTTAAGAATGAAAAACAAAATTGGATCGAAAACAAATAAATATTTAAAATAAGAATAAATAAATGGATAAGGATGGGTCCCACCATTCGACCCTAGATTGGGGCAGTCAACCAGAGGCGGTTGACCGGTCGGACATTGAAAGGCCATGGTTGAACCTCGGCTAACGGCCCGAATTATTCAGTTTTAAATCCAACACTTATTATTTGTTCTAGCCTCTATAAATAGGCGTCTAAACCCTCCTCCTCTTCTCGTATTTTCTAATGCAGACATCGAAGCTCTGCTATTCTCTCTCCTCTACCTTCTTCCCTAAAATAGAACAAACTGTAAATAATAATAGACTAGAGAGGATCAGAAAATAATAAAATAAGAGGAAGAGAAGATCGTATAAAATAGCGTAGCATAACAATGAGGTAAATCTCAATTTAACTAATGTATATCTTTCCTTAAATCTCAATCTCTTCTTAGATCCGTGATTCTAATGTTATGTGCATTCCTTTGTATACATATGCCTTAAATCAGAAGGGGAAAGATGTTGAATCAGAGGATCAGATTCAGATCTGGAAGTTTGGGAAGTGTAAAAACTATGAGTGGGAAATTTATGTGAATTATTTATAACATGATAATTTATCTCGTTGGATTTCGTTTCATTATTCTGCCTACTTGAAGATTTAGAGTTGTAAGCCTAAAATTTTAATGTATAATCCACTGTCTACATATTTTGCAAAATTGGATAGGAATGTTAATTACACCCAAATCTATAAATTTGTCCCAAGTTATTGGTAGTTAAATATGAATTGGATGTGGAATTATTTCAGATCTACCAATTGGTTTACTGTAGAATTTATTTCAGATCTATATTTGTATTGAAGAATGTTGATATGAATTAAGTTGTTCTAGTTTCATTGAAATGAGAAATTTTTTGTATTTAATCTGTTGATTACATGATCCGTTCAAATTCCATAGATTTATCTAATCTTTTAGTTATATTGAAAAGTGCGTTGTTCAATTTGACAAGGAATATAACTATAAAAAGGGAATTTAATAATTCCTTATGATTTCAAACAACGTAAACACTTATTTAGGTAAATTTATGGAAAATATAATGGGAAACATTTTTAAAAGGAAGGTTCTCATAGATTAGACTACAAAGAAATATCCTAGTTAAGGATGAATGTAACTAGGAAGATAAAAGAGGAATAAAAGAAAATAAGTGCATAAAACATATATAACTACGATAATCCCAAAAAGGAAATCATTATTAATACAATAAAAATGCATATAAACATCTGTGTTAAGAGGAATTAGGAATTTAAAATAAAAAGTACAATAAATGGTAATAGTTGAAAATAAAGAAAGAAAGGCTAAATAAACAATTATTGTGGAAATAAATGAAATGAGAGTTATGAGAATTTAAATAGTTGAAAGGTTGTAACTCCAGAAATAAATAAGCATTGAATGAGCAATGAATGAAATAGGAGTTATGAGAATTTAAATAGTCACAAACAAATAAGAGGGATTAATTAATGAAATGTATTAAAGCAATTGTGAGGAAATAAGAAAATAAATAAAGTGTGTAAGATACATAGAATAACAAGAGATTTGTAATTTAATAGAGTAAATCTCTTAGGAAAAATAATTAATTATGGAGTTAATTCCTAAATAGAAGCGTAATAAGAGGTTACCTTATATGGCCTCAACTATTTAACGTGTAGGATGATATATGTATATGGGTAGTATACATATAAAGTATGACTAAGTTATAGGGATGCGAGGTTAGTCCAAAGCTATGTGGAAGTCTGCCCAGTTAAATCTAGCTACCAACGTTGTGGTTTACAGACTAATGTAGGACATTGCCTATAATAAATAACTTCAGTGGATGCAAGGTTAGTTCCAATTCTGTAGGGTAAATCTGCCCAGTCAATCTGGCTATCAGTTCCTACGAATAGTCGGATTAATCTGAGATGTCACGGTTGGGTTATAGGTCATAAGTTGCGTTATGGATATGATAGGTGAAATCCTTAGGAGAGGTCCGCTTTGGGTTTGAGGTATTAAGTGGCTATGGTAGGTTCCGCCTCTTTCTTAAATGGAGTATTAAGTGACCTAATAGGATTTCTTACGATGTTAGTTAAGAGGACCATGTAGAGACCCACCTTGGGATTAGGTCTTAAATGATGGGGATCTACCTATTTTATAGTTCTTAAATGATCAAATTTTGCCTAATGCTTAGTAAAGGAGGTAGTAAGTGGTTTGAGGTACTCCCTCTCACATCGTAGATGATAGTGTGTTAGAATTCTGGATAGGAATAGCCTTTAGGCTTATAGAGAGAGCTAACAATATAGCTGAAAGAGCGGTAGATGCATGACAGTTAAATTATTTGTAAGCTGTGTGTGGGAGTCAAGCGGTCTCTAGGACCGACTAATTTAGGGTGACCATTAAATTTGGTATCAGAAGCTGACCCGCTATGGGATTGGAGTATTAAATGGCCATTGGGTCTACCACTTTTCCTAGTCAAGAAGTATTAAGTGGTCGGGAATTTTTAGATAGTGAAACACTTAGAATTATATACATATGTATGTAGACATATGTATATAGATAGTTGTGCCTTAGGTAAGGATAAACATATCATATGTGCACATGTATTAATTAATTAAACAATAGACATAACATTAAATAAGTTTATGTTATAAGTAATTTAAGTAACTTTCCAATCACCAGAACGTTGTTCTAACCCCCTCCTCATTACAACCCATAAGATAGATTTAGAGGAACAGGTCGTAGGCACTGACGGAACGATTGACGGAGAGTATTCCTTTTCATGCTCGATTTTGGTGAGGCTTATGAATGTCCGTGGGATGCGGTTGGTTCTGAAGTTATAGCCTCGATTGGTATTTGATCATGTTATCCTTTCTTTCTACTGTGAGTTTTATTTGATTGATCTCCGATATACTTATTTTTATTATAGGTTACCAAAACTAACAGTCCATACCCTAATGGACTTAGTTTTTGATTTTGTCGAAATTCAGACTCGTTAAGGTGCGGGTTGTTACATTTGGTATCAAAATCTATGTTAGTCAATCATAAGGGTTAGGATATATAGATAGAACGTATTCGTGATCTTTCTATCTTAATCTACACCAAACTCTATAAGTTCGAGTCACAGAAGGGTTGAAACCATGTTTCGAAGGAATGGACGAGGCAACTATGAGTAGGGATAATTCTTATGGAGTTAAAATTGTGTGCCTACTCTGATTACCCAACGAAGTGTTGGACATACGACATTAATTTTTTAGAGTGTAGGAACGACATATGGATGGATTCTCGAAGGTTCAATGGATGGATGGAAATCAACTACCTTACGGTTCTGGACCTCGAGGGAATTTCGATGGAAGGCACAAATTATCAGGCAAGCGGGGATTAAAAATCTATATGTTAATAAAATCCAATCGTCATAGGAGGATGTTCATCAACCACCTCAAAATGATGAACCAGATTCTTGTGGAAGAAAATAAATCTCATTTCTTGGTTCGACCCCATGAGAGGATACCTTGAATTAATTGAATGAATTTCTCAATAATAATAATATTTCCCAAAAGTCCATTTGAAAACTGTTGATATATATATATATATAAATATATGAAGTAAGAAAGATATAATAGCCTATATATATATAAGTAGACAAAAAGTATTTACACTAAAGAAATTGGTGGTATTAAAAGTTTTTGTTTGAAAGGTAATTTTTTGGCAAATTTTGGAATGTAGTAAAGGTTTAAAAAGTTTTTGGCCCAAAAGATGGGTTTTTGATGATAAGGAAAAGTGAAAGCGGGCATATGTATAGCTCGACAAAATTTTCTATTTGAAAGAATTGAAACCTTTTTAAAATTTCCTCTCAATAAGGCGGATAAAATAGAAATAGTATTTAATAATGGGGTATACTGTTAGGAAGTGTTGGGGCACCCGCCAGCAATATAGGAGGGTATTTACATATAAGATTGGAAAATAGAAGCTTGAATAATTACGGGTTTTGAGACCTGTTGTTGGATATGGCAGCGTGGGTTAGAAATACCGATGACCGTTGGAGCATAATTCCCAGAAAGTTGTTGAATGGCAAAGGCACAGTCTGGTGGAGGACAAGAAAATTTTCTAGACAGTTCGGATTGAGTTGGATTGAAGAAATCGGGGCGGGATGGTTATTATCATTATTAATTTAATTAGCCTAGCCCGAATTATGTCCAGGTTCAACCTGCGTCCAAATTTCGGGAACATATCGACTGGTAGCGGTTGATTAGTGGCCGACCGATTAACGGGTCGAGTGCAGGTATGAACTTGGAACGCGACTATAAGTTGCGTCTGTTCATTCACTACAACCGCCACTCCTCCCTCTCTCCTTCTCAAAACGAACCCACTTTCCCCTTCTCTAGACCCGGCGTCGACCACCGCTGTTGCCACCTTCATCGACATCAACTGAGATTCATCCCCCTCCCACTCTTCCCTCTACAGTTTTGGTTCTACCCCCCCTCTAATTTCCAGATCTAAAACCTTAATAACCAATGGTACCACCCCACACTGCCGGCTCCTCCTCGCATCGCCCTGGCATCTCCCCTCAAGAGTTGAATTGGCTCAACCACAATGAGGCCTAAATCGCCGCCTACTTGTCCACTGCCAATTTCTCCTTTCTACAGGGATGACCGATCAAGTTCGGAGGTTTTTCCACCTTTGGGCTTAAGAAGCTATTCGCGACATCAGGATTATCACCGATTATGCGCCATGACACATTTGAGCAGAAGTTTTATCTGCATTGTATACGCCTGTTTGACGCTCGGATGGTGTACAACTTTGATGTGGGTGTCTCCCAGCTTCATTCTTAGATGAAGGGAGTAGAGATTGATCTATCGGAAGGCGATCTCGGTGAGTTTTAGGAATTCCTTCCGAGTGGACAGATTTGGATGATATGGAGATAATATATCCGAATATTTTACAGCGGATCTTTGCTAGGAATGCTAACACTTGGAGGTTGAGTAATTTGCAACCTGTAACCCATCTTGTTGTGCGGATTATCCAGCACAACATTATCTCGAAGACAGGAAGCTATGACTAGATCTACCCAATGGTTCAGAGGGCCACCTACGTCATCATAGGTGGTATGGCAGTTAATTGGGCTCGGACCATCATGATCAATTGCATTAGCCCTAACGCTGGCACTCCCCGTAGTTACTTTCCTTACCGCCACCTCTTTACCTGTGTTTTTAGGAGGTGTGGAGTGATCCTTTCTAGGGAGCCGATTCAGGAAAAGGTCCCTCCCACATTTGACAGAGATTCTCTTAGGAAAATGGACATTCCTGAGCCGCAGATGGCGGCAGAAGAAGAGCAGCCCCAACAAGAGGTCGTGTAGAGGCAGGAAGCCGAGGAATAGTTGAGCCCCGAGCTTGTTGCTATTCGGCAAGTCCATGAGGAGGTCCGAGAGGTCTGTGTTGAGTAGCAGCACCAGGACCACAAGATAGGGTGCATAGCCACTATGCTACGCTCATTCAGAGGCCGCAACAATGACTCTAGCTCCCGTAGAGGATCGGGGCCTTCCCATGGTTCTTAGGGAGTATTTTTAGTTTAGTAGAGTTGTGTTACAGTTTCTTTCCAACATTTTTTCGTTTCCTTGTTCTTAGGGTTTATTGGGTTGTAATTGTTGGTTGTCTCCGTACAAAACGACACGTATGGTATGTTATGAGATGTGTTCCTGTTTATCTATTTTACTATGTTGGACATGTGGACCGCTCTCATGTGTGTTCTAGAAAGAAGCGGTGTAAATAGGAAAATTTCATAAAAGCACTTAACCAACGGTAAATGCAATGTAAGACTGGAAGTCGCTAAAGCAGTAAATTTTACTAAGAGAAGGACAATAAAGATTGTTGTAGGATTACAAATCATTTTTACTTTTCCTTGAAGGCTAAAATCTACAAATCCCTTTGAGAATTATCATGGTAAAATAATAAATGAATTGACATTTCAAAATAAAATATAAAAGTTAAAGGAAAAGAATGAATGTGAAGCATTAGAGTGGAGGTTATGCGCTAGCGCATAACAAGCTTCCATCTATGCTGAATTATGGCTTGAACCATCGACTTTTGGTAAAGGACAAATATCTTAAAAATCGCTTGAAAAAAAACTTTTATTCTTAGCATCCAAATAAAAATTTTGGAACTTTTGTACAAATTGTTTTCAAAGGAAAGTTTTGTATCCGAGTATTTTAGGAAATTTATTTCTCAAGCGACTTATAATTTTGGAAAGTGAAAGGGGTTTTTGTAGAATTTCTGACTTTTGAAAACCATATGTTAAGTGTAGAGAAGGTGAATAAATTAGTAAAATGCGAATTTAATGGTGCATTAGGGTCGACGATATGATAAAATGCAAACGATAACAATGGAAAAGCTGTTTTAGCCTTGGAATTTCTATTTTCATACCTTATTGATAACATGTGAGAGTCCATTCTTGGATTCAATTCCATTTTATAGCTTAAAAACAAGCCTTCGTATGTGTTTGTATGTGGAAATATTGGAAGAGATTTGGGGCAACGAGGGGATTTCCACTGTACAACTAGGATTGGTAGTTCGTAAAATAGTTTAGAATGTGGAGTTCTTCACCTAAATTACTTTTCCAAGCATAGGAGTAATATTTAGGAAATGATGTTTTCGATGCATTAGATTTTTGGTTGGTAGGAATTAGCTACAAATTGGATAGAAATGTTAATTACACCCAAATCTATAAATTTGTCCCAAGTTATTGGTAGCTAAATATGAATTGAATGTGGAATTGTTTCTGATCTACCCATTGGTTTACTATAGAATTTATTTCAGATCTATATTTGTATTGAAGGATGTTAATATGAATTAAGTTGTTCTAGTTTCATTGAAACGAGAAAGCTTCTGTATTTTAATATATTGAGTATGTAATCCATTCAAATTCCATAGATTTATCTAATCTTTTAATTATATTGAAAAGTGCGTTGTTTGATTTGACAAGGAATATAACTAATAAAAAAGGAATTTAATAATTTCTTATGATTCCAAACAACGCAAACCACTTATTTCGATAAATCTATGGAAAAATATAACAGGAAACATTTTTAAAAAAAAGGTTCCCAGAAATTAGACTACGAAGAAATATCCTAGTTAAGGATGAATGTAACTAAGAAGATAAAAGAGAAATAAAAGAAAATAAATGCATAAAACATATATAACTACGATAAACCCAAAAAGGAAATCATTATTAATACAACAAAAATGCGTATAAACATCCGCGTTAAGAGGAATTAGAAATTTAAAATTAAAATTACAATAAATAGTAATAGTTGGAAATAAAGGAAAAATGGTTAAATAAAAAATTAGTGTGGAAATAAATGAAATGAGAATTATAAGGATTTAAATAGTCGAAAGGTTGTAACTTAGAAATAAATAAGCATTGAATAAGCAATGAATGAAACAGGAGTAATGAGAATTTAAATAGTCACAAACAAATAAGTAAGACTAATTAATGAAATGTATTAAAGTAACTGTGAGGGAATAAGGAAAGAAATAAAGTGTATAAGATACATGGACAAGAGATTTGTAATTTAATAGTGTAAACCTCTTAGGAAAAATAATAAATTATGGAGTTAATTCCTAATTAGAGGCGTAATAAGGGGTTACCTTATATGGCCTCAACTATTAAACGTATAGGATGACATATGTATATGGGTAGTATACATATAAAGTATGACTAAGTCATGGGGATGCAAGGTTAGTCCAAAGCTACATGGAAGTCTGCCCAGTTAAATCTGGCTACCAGCGGTGTGGTTAGCAGACTAATGTGGGACATTGCCTATAATAAATAACTTCAGTGGATGCGAGGTTAGTTCCAATTCTGTAGGGTAAATCTACCTAGTCAATCTGGCTATCAGTTCTGACGAATATTCGGATTAATCTGAGATGTCACGGTTGAGTTATGGGTCTTAAGTTGCGTTATGGATATGATAGGTGAAATCCTTAGGAGAGTTCCACTTCGGGTTTGAGGTATTAAGTGGTATGGTAGGGTCCACCTTTTTTTAAATGGAGTACGAAGTGACCTAATAGGATTTCTTATGATGTTAGTTAAGGAGGACCATGTAGAGACCCGCCTTGGGATTAGGTCTTAAATGACGGGGATCTGCCTATTTTATTGGTCTTAAATGATCAAAGTCTGCATGCCTAATACCCAGTAGAGGAGGTAGTAAGTGGTTTGGGGTACTCCCTCCCACATCGTAGACGATAGTGCATTAGAATTCCAGACTGGAATAGCCTTCGGGCTTATATATATAGTTGAAAGAGCGGTAGATGCGTAGAATTCCAGACTGGAATAGCCTTCGGGCTTATATATATAGTTGAAAGTGCGGTAGATGCACATCTATTAAATTATTAGGAAGCTGTGTGTGGAAGTTAAGCAGTCTCTAGGACCGATTGATTTAGGGTGACCATTATATTTGGTATCAGAAGCTGGCCTGCTTCGGAATTGGGGTGTTAAATGGCCATTGGGTATACCTCTTTTCCTAGTTAAGAAGTATTAAGTAGTCGAGAATCTTTAGATAGTGAAACGCTTAGAATTATATACATATGTATATAGAAATATGTATATATTTAACCGTGCCTTAGGTAAGAATAAACATATTATACGTGTACATGTGTTAATTAATTAAATAATAGACATAACATTAAATAGAAGCCAAATCGGTATAAGTTTATGTTATGGGTAATGTACATAACTTTTCCAGCTACCGAAACGTTATTCTGACCCATTCCTCATTACAACCCACGGGATAGATTAGAGGAACAGGTCGCTGGCACTGACAGAACAGTTGATGAGGGTATTACTTTTCATGCTCGATTCTGGTGAGGCGTATGGATGTCCGTGAAATGCGGTTGATTCTGAAGTTGTAGCCTCGATTGGTATTTGATCTTGTTATCCTTTCTTTCCACTGTGAGTTTTATTTGATCGATCTCCGATATACTTGTGTTTATTACAGGTTACCAAAACCAACAGTTCGTATCCTAATGGACTTGGGTTTTGATTTTGTCAAAATTTGGGCCCATTCAAGGGTGTGTTGTTACACTTACGTAGCGTGATTCGAACATATATTGACACATAGTATGTTGTTTACTAACTAAGACTTGTAGTGCTAATACGTACTACCAACTAAGTATCCAATTTCCAAAAAAAAGAGGGAAAGGTTTCTAGAACCAAAGAGAAAGGAATAATGGGCTTAGTTTGGGCTTTAGTTAATTTTGCCCACTTATTCTTTGTTTCCATTCTCTCTTCACTTCGCTTTTAAACAGCCCTTTTAATTTATTTGCAAATGTACTTTAATTTAATTTTAATTAATTTATACTTCATTTGCAAATCATAATTCAATTACACGATATCATTCTTTTCAATGCCCGTTTATTTATTTTTCTTTCATTATATTAATCACATAACAATTATTTACACTTTAAAAATATTTTATATTCAATTAAACAATTTATTCAATTTCAATATATTATTTGAAAGAAGTTTATTAATTTAATTCAATCTATTAAATCAAAATATTTTATTAACTAGAATTTAAATAATTAAAAATTTATTTTCAAAATATAAATTATCAAATTCAAAAAAAATTATTTTATTTACTTTTTTTTACTTATACGGCATAGCAAGCAGGGTTGTTATGGATCCCCTTCTTATGAAAATTGCCTGTTCGTAATTTCTTATAGGGAGACGCCAACCAACTCATACCCTAACTTTTTTCATAACTACGATCTCCTGTCAAACTTAACTACTTAATCCTCTATGAGGCTCTTATTCCAGTTCTCTTATAGTATGCTACAATTTAAATAGATTCAATTGAATGACTTTCTATTTTGGCATACGATAAAAAATTTGTGAAAATTTTCTAAGTGTCGGATTTTTCAATTTTTTTGGTAAAGTCTCCTTTGTACAGAGTGCATTCAAAAAAAATCAAAACATAGTATAATCACTATATATATAAACACATCCCAATACAGGACATCCCGAAACACGGAGAAATAATATAATATTACATATATTTCGATATAACGTAAAAACGTACCTGATTGTTAGCGTATTAAGCAAATAACATTAATATTAAGCAAGCAAAGTGAGCTATCATCACCATTTAGTCCAAGTATGCTTCATAAATGCCTATACTCAACTCGGTATGATCATTAGTCACATACGAAGAGATATTAGAAGTATGCATTCATTATATGTAAAAGCCACATCTCTTTCTTATTTAACTCACTTTCTATCTGAATTTTAATGGTCAAAACTACTAAATTAAATAATAGTTTCAAAGAATAAATTATTGCATACTATATTAATTTTCAAAACAACTTTTAGACTGTAAAAATATGGACTACAGCTCAACTTATTGGGAATTTTCTAAAAACTAAATAGCAGATTTTCCGATGTACATATAGGCCCACTTCAGTAATTGGCCTTTTTAGCCTATAAAACGTCAAAATATTAGGAAATGCTTAAAATGAAAGTTGTTGTTTACTTCAACAACTTTCGAGAATGAGCAAATAGTCAAAATCGGATAAGCCGTTTGAAAGTTTTGGTCAAATGAATTATGCACTGTCTGGGGGTTTGCATTTCCCAAACAGTAACACCCATCGTTTTTAATTCCAGTTTTAACCATAATTAAGCTCAAAATTTTACATTGCGTTTCAAGTAAAAAAAATCTCTAATGGCGTAGCTTTCTAACAAAATTAAAATCATGGAAAATAGTTTGATGATTTGAGATTTATGGTCAAAACAACATATGCATTATCCATGTTATTCATTTATCTAATGCAATAAAAAAAATCAATCAATTAACTTCAAGTTTGAGTTAAACCTCATAATTCAAAAATTTTAATTCATCAAGTAAGTTGGTTCAAAATTTTAAAATTTTGCTTTCCTATAGACATGAAATATGTGCAGTCCAACATGCATTAAATAGATGTCAAGTGGAAGAGCTTGAACATAAACAATAATTTTACCTACTTCTCGATTCAAAAATAAAAATAAAAATAAACTGCAATTTCTTACTATTTTACATCAATAGCTATAACTAGTTAATGACAATAACTTCTTTGAATGAGTGACAATACAAATGATATTTTTGACATTATGAATTCCGTATGTCTAAATTGAACTTTAAACATACAATTATGCAACTTATTCTATTTTAGAAACCACCAAAATAAGCATACTCATTTAGACAATAGAACTATGTGTGCTAAGCTAATCCTTGATTTTTTTTTTCAAAAGTTAAAACTGCAACTAATTTATTTATATAAAAGTTTATCATGTAGGATACACCGATATGTAACTACATACAATTATAATTCAACCAAGGGTCTTTTACATAGTCAAACCCAACAATTACTCAACAGACTTGTCATGTTCATGTTCATGAAAACATAATCAACTGAAGCCCTATAATCATCAAACCCTTTACAAATTTTGACCAAAAATAGAATTGTTATTACCGATTAAATGTATAAAATTTTAAGCAATCACATGTAGTGATAAAGTGGGTATACACTCACGTACACACATACAAACTGTATTCAAAGTTATATAGAGTTTTATTCACATTCACTAATGTCGACATTACCAGTCTGACTAATAACTCTTTATTTAAATACCTCCGTCAACAACTAAATTCCACATGGAGATTACACAAATGTGATAGGGATAAAATAACATATAGTAAGAAAAATAACAAGTACGTCCCCAGATGATTACCCCGGTAATCATCGTATATTCCTTCTATCCTTTTAGTATATGGAAACTACACTACACCATATTGTCCATTTTGCCACACCCCAACGCGGAAAATTTGCCACGGTCTTGAGCCGTGGCAATTTTACCACGGTTTTGGGCCGGGCTAAAATAAATTGCCAAGGTTACGGGCCGTGGTAATTTTGCAATGGCTTCAGACCGTTGCAAAATTATCCTAATTTTTTAACTCCCCCACCTTACAGTATACAACCTAACTTCTCAAAAAACAACGCCCCATTCCCTAACTCATTATTTTCGATCCCCGCCCTAACAATTTCGATCCCACGTCATAACTCAATAATTTCCGCCGCTCCTTGAATCCACATCAATTCCACTACTTCCTCAAATAATAGACGTCTATCAGAAGTTCTTCTTCCTCAAATAATAAACGCCTCTCTTCATCTCCAACTCGAAACCCTAAGCATGCCAAGGTTCGATCTTTACATCATTTTCGGTATATTTTGTAATGATTAATTTAAATTTGGTTTTCATTTTGATTTTATTGAATATTAGGTGGGGCCGACCACTTTGAAAGAGGACCCGGATCATAAGAAAGATGATTCTTTGATCAATGTTTTGCCTGATTCTGATGTGAATTCCGCTGAGAAGAAACAGGTGAGTCAAGGTTTGTATCTTTTCCGATAACGTGTGTAATTTTTTTTTCTTGTTTCTTTTAGAACCTGTACCGAATTTTATTTTGTTGGGATTTTAGAGAATTTTACATGCAAGGCAACACAGCAAGGGAATATAACCAATAAGACTGACAAAGGGCCGCCTGATCCAGGAACTCCATTGGGAAGGCTCATATCATGGTACTGTGAGGTTAGCTTTGTACTTTATATCTTTTGTGGTCATAGTATTTGCATGTATGTCATTGTAGTTCCTTTAGCGCATCCCAATAGTGGTGGGAAAATGAGTGGCAATTGGTCTCACCCAAGTCCCAACTGGGGAGTAGATTTGACAATTGATTGTCAAGTTAATGCAAATTTAGCACATTAGGAATAGCAAATCAATCCATAAATTGATTATATCTTGATTCAGCACAGGTCCTCATAACTCCAAACTCCAGAGAACAACGTATTTTCTAATTTTACTTTTAAATCAAAATAGATGGTATGTGTGATTACATAAAAAAATAGTTGTGGTTATTCATTTGAAAAATGTATTTTAAAATTTGTGTAAATGTCTAAACCTACTTACATTGATAGAACAGAGGAATCATTTAGCTTTTATTTTCCTTCCAACTCCTCCAAACCCTCCCATCATCTGTGCAAATATTTGAAATATTTTTACATTCAGAGCTCAATGTATTGAAAGCCCACAATTTATATATGAACTTGGCAATATATATCTTCTAAAAACAGCACATATGCTCTAATATGCATACAACTAGGTTCAATATAAAAGTCGATTTCTTCAAAAAGCTTGAAAATGAATATATATGTTTTACTAGAAGTTTCACATGCTTAGAAATTATATGCGGGAAGCTTTATTAAAATTTTCGGAACCGGGATTCGGGACCCATTTTCATGTGAACACAAAGCTAGTCAATATCTGGAAGACTCTCATGTAATCAAAAATCATATACGAAACTATATATATATATCTGAAATTTTTATTGCATTAGGTGCATTCGAAAATTTCATAAAAACAAATATATTTTTAATACTATGTACTCGACTCTTTGGTATTAGAGATTTGTTTGTTCATACAAAAGGAATTTTGACATGTTTGAAAACTCAGATAAAACTTCATACTTCTTTAAACATTACTTTTGGCAAAGTGCTCATTCTGGGTTTAAGATCCACACTATCAAAATTATCCATATTTCAAAGATTCGTATCTATAACACCTTTTAAAAAAGCTTATGTAAACTCAGAATCCCCCATTTACGGGAAACTTTCCTGTTTAAATTTGTGATGTGCACATGCATTTAAAATTGTTTGTATTTGAAACCATTATTTGTGAAATTTTTTAGACTTAAAAATCAAAATTAGACAGAAGCTAAAAAATATTATATGTATGGAAGACTGCATACGCTAAACCATATTTAATCATATATAACACTAGATACTTTATACTCATTTGAAACAGATACATGTATGCGAATCCACTAATAGTAGAGTTATATCCAAATTTATGATGATATTTGTATTTGAAGCTAATATTTGAAATTTTACTTTCCAAGACTTAGAATTCATATGTATTTGCTTAGGAATCAAGGTTCATTGAAAACCATGCATGTCCGAATGTATGTGCATATGTATGCAGGATTGGTACACTTAAAACATGATATTTTTGGAAACCAAATGAGCATCTGTATGTAGAGTTAAGCATGTGTAAGTCTATCATTCACATTTAAAAGTTGTAAAGTCAAAAAGATGTATATCTGAAGCTGAATGCATTTTGAATTGTTTACTTTTGGAACCAGATTTGTATATGCAACCAACATGTATATATGAACTAAGACATGGTTATAGTCCATGTGCAATTGAAACGGAATATTTATATAATTGAAATCAAATGCATATATATGAAGTTTTTAAGTATTGAAATCATATTTCTACTAAACATATATGTATATGAAACTATATAAGTATTCTTAAATGGGAGTGCATGTATGTTGTATATACATCAAAACAGGGGCAAATATACACATATCTAAATCCATCTTAACCAAATCCATTATATATTCAAAGCTTACATATTTAAAAGACACACAAAAGCAAATATAGGATGTATAAAATCAATTTACATCAAAGCTAATGCATGCAAAATTCACAGCGAAAACCATATGCACATCCAAAATATATTTGAGTTGGAATTGAATATATTTAAATGTCTAAAATTTGTGCAAATGTCTGCAATCATGGTTACTTCTTTTTCCTCACTTCTAGACTAGTGAGATGAATTTCTCTAAGGAATTGTTTGAAGGAATCGCTTTATTTACATTTACACTTTCACAGTTAAGTTACTAATTTGATTCCTTATATAGGTGAGCTGTTTTGGAATTGTTTGAAGGAATAGCTGTTACTAATAATAACGATGATGATGAATTAACTAAGTTTATAAAAATTAATTAAAGTTTGTTAAAATTAACTAAGTTTAAGTTAACTAAATTTTATAAATAAGAATAATATAGCTGATTTAATAAAGTTTTATAAATAATGATAATGATAATGAATTAACTAAGTTTATAAAAGATAACTAAGTTTATAATAATAATAATAATAATAATAAATTAACTAAGTTAACCAAGTTAATAAAAATTAACTAAGTTGTTAAAATTAAACAAGTTTTATAAAATTAACTAAGTTTAAGTTCACTAAATTTTATAAATAATATTAATATAACTAATTTAACAAAGTTTTATAAAGAATATTAATGATGATATGTTAACTAAGTTGTTCGATTGGTTTGTTGCTAAATTCCCTCATGTTTGTCCATTGCAGTAGTATTCCTATGTAACCTTATTGTGTGATTCCCTGTTTGTGCCTGGGTCATATCTGTTACCCTTGCTTGACATGTACATGCATGATGAGTTGCATCTTATTCACTTGCTATGCTATAGCCTGGTTGTGCATTTGAATTTGGTACATTCTGGTACCTGTTCATACCTTATTGAAACTTGTACCTTGAGGTGCCTGACTTGTAGTTTCTTTGTGTTGTATGCTTTTGTCTTCATCATCATTTCATTTTACATTCTGTCCATGTTGATCTGCATTATTTCCCTGTTGACTTGCGTTGTGTGGTGTTGCACTACTTCATCCCTTTCTTGTTTGTACATGTGTCATATTGAGATGGTTTTGATTTTAGATGGTCTCATTTGAAGCTTGTACATGCAGTAGCCATAAGCTGGTGAAATAAAAACTAAACTGAAATTTCTAGTTTCCTTTCTGATTTAGAATTGTTTATATATACATGTCAATGCAAGTTGATAGCATAGATTACTGATTTCTTGTCTTACTTGTTTGCAGGTGAAGGAACTTCTCATAATACAATTAAGATTACAAACTCTCTAAACCCCCGGGCAACATCTTTCTTACAGACTTTGATATGAATCGATTAGTTGATGTGCTTCTTTTAATTATAATGTATCTTTCAGTTAAAGTCTTGTTTGTAACTGCATGTTTTTGTGTCTATGAAACTTGTTATGGTAGTAAATGTGCCTAGGTGATAACTTGGTCCTTGGTTCAATTGCGATGTAGTACTATTTACTGTATTGCTCCTTGGTTCTTAGTGTAATTTCAGTTGTGATGTAGTAATATTTGAAAACATGTTATATTAAATCCGATTTTATTTTGCAATGATATTTCAATTTTTTATCAAGATTTTTAAGATGTGTTGAGATATATCCTCTTCATTTTTTCTTATGATAACTTATCTCTGGAACTTTGTAATTGGAATTCTGGTGGTGAATACTATTTATAATTAGCAAATATACATTTAGCCACGGTTTTGGACTGGCTAAACATATATTAGCCACAGCTCTAAGCCGTGGCTAAATATATAATTGCCACGGTCCAAAGCCATGGAAAATATGTGTTTAGCCACGGTTTAGAGCCATGGCTAAATTTTTGCCACTCCCAATTTTGCCACGACTCTGAGCCGTGGCAAAATCATTTTGCCATGGCTTAGAGCCGTGGCGAAATGGCTTTTCTAGTGTAGTACTACCCAACACACCCGTAGGGACATGGACTCTAAGTCTCATCTAAGGTCAAGACTTGTGTCTCTTATATATAATGTATTGTTCTAAACATGCTCTGATACCAAATGTAACACCCCACATCTATACCTATATTATCCAAGAGTATTACTTGGTAATATTGTCGAATAATATAGAGAATAAGGCTTTATGGAGTACACATGTAAATATTCCCTTAGGCTAAAATTGGTACGTATTTAAACATCGAATAAATGACACACCTATACGTATTCAGTATCAACACAAAGCAATAAACACGTGTACCTTTAGGATAGAACAATACTTAATATACATTAGGTATTGGAGATCATAATCAAAATCGTAGTGATAATATATAATACTAAATATACATAGTTTGTACAATATACATCATATGAAAATACACTCAAAGGACAATACAATACATGATTATAATCTACAATACAAAATATCTAGTCTCCTCTATGTCTAGAAAACACAAGCCGGTCTCATCATCCCTGTATCTGAAATGTCTCGTATTGACCTGAGTATTATATAAATAACACACAAATCAGACCATATCTAAATCAAAGGGTTAATATATATATGGAATTCAATATATACTGGATATAATATATTCAGTTCATATTTAGTTCTATAAAGTTATTATATTCATATTTTCATTGTATTTTTGTTCACGTTTACAAGTTTCCAGAGTATTTTGCAAAACTATATTTAGTGTAAATTAGTGTAGCAGTGTATTCTATTCATGCTATGGTTCTTAGTTTACTTCGTACCGAGCTGTTGTAGATTTTGTATTTTTAATTCCCTTGGTTGGAAAAATGGAATTTCATATTCCATCTTGCTTTTTCATGTCTCCGCCTATTGGAATTTCGGAGATAGTGGAATGAAATTTGAAACATTGAGTATCATCACATCAACGATCAAAATAAAAAGGAAATGTCTCGGTTGGTACGGAAATTTTCCATACCCATCCTAATGATACACGTTTATGGATGCATTTGTTTACAACACGAAAGGGACACTGTAACACCCCACCACTATACCCATATTATCCAATAGTATTGTTAGGTAATACTGTCAGATAATATGAACAATGAGGATATATGAGGCACATACATGAATATTCCTTTGGACTAACACTGGTATGTATTTAATAATCAAATAAATGACTCACATACACGTAATCAGTATCAACACAAAGCAATAAATACATGTGCCTCCAGGATAGAACAATACATAATATACAGTAAGTATCAGAGATCACAGAGTCAAAATCGCAATGGTAATCTATAATACTAAATATACAGAGTATGTACAATACACATCATATGAATATACACTTAAAAGACTATACAATACAAGATTATAATCTACAATAGTAAATATCCAGTCTCCTCTATGCCTAGAAAACACAAGCTGATCTCATCATCCCTGTACCTAAAATGTCTTGGACTGACCCAAGTATTATATAAATAACACATGGGTCGGAATAAATCTAAATCAAAGGGATAATATATGCACGGAATTCAATATAGACTGGATATAATAATAATAATGTGATAACGCCATCAGAATAATTTAGAACAATAATTATAACATCAATGACAAACCATGGAGAGGAAAACGGTCATCACCCATATAAATTAAGTCAAACAATAAATCAAGGAAATAATATTAAATGGGTGAATCATCCATATCTAGAATCATCATCAAAATCTAGTAATCTTGAGATATCACTAAGTATAGTCAGGATAGCACACGACATTACCCAAATATATCTCTTAATCTCAAACAATAAAATATCATCATCAAATAAAATATAGGCCGCCTATTAGTAAAATCATATACAATAAAAGACATGAGAATCCACTGTACTCTAGACACCTATCCAAATATAATTTCATCTCCTCATGTAGAAATAAATGGTGATGGGAATCTTATCGTAATGTATGGGTTACATCACCCAATAAACTCATAATTTCTGGGTTACGCCACCTAGTCAAACCACAACATGGATATCCACCATCTCTAAGAGCACTTGGGTTATTCACTCGGATCCCCTCGAATACTTAGGTAAGGTATATATATAATACATATTTATCTACCATTCAGTGTAGAACCAGAAGGGGGACATACTACTACCTTGCTTGCTCCAGGAGCCTGGGGCTACAAAGCTTGGATCTGCTTCTACGGTCTTCAGTTACCAACCTAGTATCGTGACTATATCCACTGCATGTTATAAACATGCTGCAAGACTACACTATGCATTGATCATAACCTAGATCATGCCCCTTTGATAATAGACTGTTGGCTTTTGTGCTAAAGGGGTTAGGGTTACACCACCCTAAAGGCAACTCTGCCTTTTTCTAAAATCCCATGGTGTGCATCAAATATAACAAAGGAGTCACTGATCTAGGGCACGACCCACAATCAGGCCTCTAGGTAGACACTGGCCATTCAGTTTCGCTAACTCCTAATCATATCCTAGAGCACTTCATGATAGACAACATACATATGGGTACACCCCCATAACTCTATCATCCATAATGCTCTACCCCGAGCATATACATACTTGCTCTACCCCGAGCATATATACTTGCTCTATCCCGAGCATATAATCTTGCTCTACTCTGAGTATCACCTCCCATAAGTATAATCCAAGTTCCCATCACTTAAGTGACATCTACTTATAATGAATAACCGAATAAGTATCGCACCGGCATCCCATACCACCGTGTGATGCTTAATCATTTATTCAAAGCTCAAAAACTAACTAAATCTCTATAATATTCTACATAACGAGTCTAAAGAATAACTAGAGAAATATTATCGAAAGTCCCATACTAGACGGTGTTATAACTTCGTTTATTCATATTCCTCATCACATAAGATAAAAAATAATCACAAAACATATATAAGGATGTCATCGTTATATCATACAAAAATCACTAAACAAACCAACATCAACGATGAATCATTCATATGATCTGATTCAATATACAAGATAGGAGAAATGAGAATAGAAATATAAAATAGTTTACTCAAATATATATATATATATATGTATGTATGTATGTATATGTGTGTGTATGTATAGAAAGAACAAATCAATATTTAATGATGAATTATTCGCAACATATAATCTTTATATAACGAAAATATATACTTAAAAATGAATAATATATATATTCAAGAATTAACTAAATAATCAACTTATACCCACTATAATATATTCTTCACGGTAAATAATTAATTTCCCAACCTTAAATAATAATTTAATCTTCACCAAAAACATTAGAGACTCGTTACTTTCTTTTAAAACCCCAAAAATAGTGTATAAAACTAAATATTAAGCAAAATAACTTTTCCTAATTTCTGTAATTAAATAAAAAATTTAAAATAAATTTATAAACCTCTAATAATTCTTTTCATTTCAATCCATATTTTATAAATAAAAACCTTCACTATATACTCAAAATATCAGTACTGCTTTAAAACCATTTCATTATTTTCTATTGTAAAATACTATTTAAAAATAAATTTGTGGACGATAGAGTGAATTATATTTATTTCAAAACATAGAATATAACTCAAAATCTTCACTTCATATTCAAACTAATTAGGAAAAACATTTGCCTTTTGATTATACCATATTTGAAATTCTCATATTCTAAATAGAATTTTTTTTATTCAAAACATATTCAAACCTTATAACTATCTCATAAAAAGAATTCTATATTTTCCCATGATTTGAAAACTCTTCTGATAATATTTAATCACCTTTAAAATATAAAAAATCTCCTTAAAATAATATAACCATTTTTGTAATATATTTTATAAAATAGCATTATATTATATTTTGCTTTTAAAACAATTTCAACTTATAATATATTATAATATTGATTCTAAAAAAAAGTTCATAACCAATAGAAAGCTATATAATTTTTTTTTAAATTTGGTTTACACTTTGTAAGTATAAAAATAGCCAATTGAATAAAATTTAGTAAATTATTTATAAAATACTTCTAATAAAAATTCAAAACCTTTAAACAAATTTTCTAATGCTTTTAAAATCCTGTTAAACTAGGAAATAAATTAAACATCTAAATTTATACATTATGGAGCAATATCTGTCAAAAATCATCACTTATCGATATAAATTTTTATCGTGTGGCCGAATCAAATTACATTAAATTCCGGCCATGTAACGACCCAGGATTTTTATCGTCTTGAATTATGAATATTTATTTTTAATATTCAATAATACGATCTTTTAATCAAAATAAAACCCCTGTTAAATGACAATTTGTAAAAAAAAGTTTTAAATCAAGATAATATTTTGATTTTTCCAGATTTTATTTATAGAAATAGAAAATTGATTTAATTTGAATTTCTTATATATACTTATAACAACAAAATTTATATGTAAATTGAAAACAAATTCATGATAAATATGAATGGAAAGAAGGATATATGGATAAATAGAAATGAATATGGCTTATGAAAAAATAATGTTGTATAAATAGAAAAGAGTTTTTAAAATTGGGATTTTCTTATGTATATGCATATAAGTTCAAAAGGAAATATATAATATTTATAAGCTAAATAGAAAATAGTATTAAAAACAATATATATATATGGAAAGTGAAAAAGAAGAAAATATATATGGAAAAAGATATATGATGATGGAAATGAGAAAAAATAAATAAAATCATTGAACCATTTTTAAAAGAAAATCTTTTACAAATAGTGTTTTAACAAAAATGTTATTTTCATACATTCAAGTAGCAAAACTTTTATTTCTTCGAGTTATACATTTTAAAAATATAAAATTATATGAATATGAAGACTTAAAAACTATTTATATTTAAATACCACTATATATCATTTTGTTCTCAAAATATAATGAAGTAGAGATCATATAAACAAAGGACCGAATGGAAGTTGAATTAAGGGAATAAGGAGTTAGTAACAAAAATTTACAAGTAAAAATAAAATTGCCTAGTCAAAGAAAAAGGTAGGCTGAAAACCATATACCAACTCAAGCCACCAAGATTTCATTTCAGTCCATCACAAATCCTTGTACATATCAAAAATTCTTCTCGAGCCCCAAAAACCTTGTACAAATGCATCATTACATTTTATATGAACATTTATATATATAGGTATGGGTTTGTGAATGTATGCTTCAGTTTTAAAAATCTGTAAACAAACACACTGTAAGAGGAAAAAAAAGAAAACAAAAAGAAGCACCTGTTCTTCCAAATCCAAAGCAAAGCAAGGTTATCAAAGATTTCAGATCATCATCTAGATTCAAGTGGAAGTTAAGCATGATTAAGGTGAGTATTTAAATCTAGAATGCCTGAAATGTTTTATATTACTCTGTCAATGTTAATGGAGTTAGAAAATCATTTATACCCAGGTTTTTAAAAATCAATATCTCTTTGCACAATTCGAATTAGTTAATGATGTGAACTGATGAAACTTTTGTTTTTGAGTATAGATCATGTTAAAAATAGTTTGAAGCTCGTTTAATTTATATTTTGTGTGTAATGGCCAGATAACAGTAAACAAAACCAGTTTTGACAAATTTCATCATGCTAAAAACTTTGAATCAAGTATGAAATCATGATTGTGGTTTGAAGATAGGAATTTTAATGAAGAAATCCTATTTTTTAATAGCTTGGTTTGAGAGAAATGGAGAGATGACAAAAATCCACTGAAAAATTAATTTCCGACTATGTCGTCGACGAGGGAAGGTGAGGCTTAGTCAAGGAGGAGCACGGTGACGAGGCCGAGGGGTTCACCGTGGCCAAATTACGATTTTGGCCTTGATTTGGGGTTGGCGTGGGGATTTAGGGTTATGGACGATGGGCTCTTAGCTCTGGAACGTAGCCAAACTGCGGCGTGTGGAAGCGATGAGGGGCGTTCAGTCTTCGACTAGAGGGGATGGGCTTCCTAATGGCAAAGGTAGCTAGGGTAGGCGAGGTGCTAGGAGGCGGGACGAGGTCGATTTGGGTCGGTGGTTGAAAAACTGGGCTTAGGCGTGGGTTCGAACTTGGCTAGAGGGTGCTAGAGGTGAAACTAGGGGGTGGAGATGGTCGAGCTTGGAAAGGGGCGTTTGCGAGTGGTCTCGGTTGGTCGAACGGCGGTGGGGATTGTTAGTGTACGTGCACATGTGCACGCGTGTACAGGCAACGTTTCAGTTTTGGGGAAGGATGAACGGACGTGGGAGAGGGTGCTGCTGAAGCTTTTGGCTTAGGTCTCGAGTTGTGTGCGAGTGGATGATGTTATTGGTGAAGCAACATAGGTCGATCGAAGGATTGAGGTTTGGTATTGGGTTCTCGGTTTTAATTGGAAACTGGAAGCAGAAGGGAGGAAAAAGGAGAAAGGGGAGTGAGCAGCGGGTCTAAAGTCAATGGGCTCGGCCCATGTATTAAAATAAAATAAAAGGAAAGGGGTGGGTTTGGGATTCGGTCCAAAGGGATATGAAGGGGAAAGTATTTATATTTTAAAATGTTTAAATTATATATATCTTTAGTAAATTTTTGAAATGCTATAATTCGTCCATACGAAATCCGATTGACGCGCGACATTTTGCGATGGGTTTGTATCGTCGAGTACTTCATTATCATAAAGCCTGATGTCAGATTTGACCAAGTAATAATTTATGGTATTTTTAAACAGACAGAAATTTAATTACCCAATTTAAACAAATAACGTCATTTAAATGTATATGACTTATCTATTGAAGTTATCTGCTCAGATAAAAATAGTGATGAATTAATTCAAGCTAATTATGATGATTAAACGTCTGTTTAGCATAATAAAACAATGTTCCGCTAATTATATTTAATTGGACTCCTATTTGCAGAATAAATTAGCATTCTGTCGTTATTACTAGATATGTATGTTTTTGGACATTGAATAGCAGAAATAAATCCTGTTTCGCTATCATATTTGTATGGACACCTAATGATTATCATGTTGATTATATTGGGCAATGTGATGTCGAAATTGATTGTTAAAAATGGATTGATTCTATATGTGAATACCTGAATCTATTATTCTGGATTGTTTATGAAATAAATGGTGACGTACCATTGGAGTTACTAAGCTTCTTTCCAAATTTGGAAGTTGACTTTTCAACCAAAGAGGTTTTAAGGATGATTATTATTTTTATTAATATTTTGAAGATAATTAATTATTATTTGGTAATGATTCAAAGTTAATTATTTTATGATTCTTAAAAGTTATTTAAAAGTATTTAATTATTGTTTTTAAAGTTATTAAATTATTTAAATTGTTTAAAAGCATATTTTAATTATTAATTAAAGTTATCTTATAATGATTTGATTTAAAGTTAATTATTATTTAAGAATTAATTAGCATTAGAATAGTATTATTTCAAGAATAATTTGTTCAAACATTAATATTGTTTTAAAAATAATATATTATATAGTAAACCGTTATAAAAGGGTATTTTCCTAAATTAAAACTTAGAAATTATTATAGAAACTTTATAAGCATTATTTTAAGGCAATTATTAAAATAAAAGATTTCGGGAAGTAATGGTATATTTTCATAGCGTAATTCGAGGGGCAGAGGCTGCCTACAGTTTGTTATGTTTTCGCTGGGATAACGACGTAACCATTATGCAAACTGCGATCTATGATTGATTGCATGGAGGAAATCGGGAGGCAGAGATTGCCTAAGTGAAGTTTGGTTTCTCTGGGATAGAGACGTAACGATTGAGCTGCGATCCATGGTCAATACCGAATGGTGCTTTCCATATTTATTATAAAAGGTTCAAGTATTTTTAGGAGATATGATTTGTTAATATACTTATTCCGCTGAGATAAGTATATGACTGTTTTGATAAAGGGATTTAATTTATTGAAATTAAACTAAATGAGGCTTAGTGATTTCAGTGGGAAATGAAATCTTTGTTTGAATGTTTGTTTATTTGATAGTTAAATAACCGACTATCAAATCTTGACCTAAATATGTAATCCTTCTTAATTTTAGTGGTACAGAACTATTCCCTACTTAACACCGAAGGTTTTTAACTCTGGAAATATCTAGGAGAAATGCAAGAATTATATGGTACGGTTACCATCGGGTTACTATACTATACGTATAAACTTGTAGGTCTTCTAGGACAAATGATAAGGAGATCCGTCCACTTAAACGGTTAGGGGGTGATCCCCGATCTTATGTATTGTCTGATTGTTTCCTAAAGAACCAGTATTGAACATTCCAGAAAGACTATGAATGTTTTTGGAGCACCCAGGAAATGGAGAGTGTACTCGTAAGAGATGACTCAGAACCCATGACCTACTCTGAAACCATATATGGTTAAATGGAGGAGATGCGTTATATTTTGGGATGTTGAAATCCATATGTGGTTCCGTGACTCGTTAGAGTGTGGGAATCTGTGTGAGATTCCAAGATGTATTGAGATGTGGAATTCAGGTGTGATTCCGTGACCTGTTAAGGTGTGGGAGTCCATGTGGGATTCCATAATTTATTGTAACGACCTAAAATTTTCGATCCCGAAAATTCCAGATAGTTATGAAAAGAAGAAAAGAGGTAGAAGAAGAAACAGGAAACAAGACATAGAATCTCACATTCGCAGCGGATCAAAATATAATATCATATAATGTCATTTATACAAAGAAACTGTATCAGTTAAATTACACTTTAATACATCTGAGTTACAACACATTCACAAATACTGGACAGTTAAAACTAACTTGTCCCAAATAAACTACAATATATCACAGCGGAAATACTCCATACGTTCCTGCCATCCAGCTCGTCTCCTGAGCTCCAGAACGTCCTTACCTGAAAATCTGTAATACTCGGTCTGACCCGAGCATTACATCAAAGTAACACCCGGGTCAGGCTGGAAACCAGCGTGAGTAAACTCATTTAACAAGGAATACCAAAACATACAACTTGTTTAAAACCCGGGGTAACTCATACATAGATTTACAACTTCACAAGTTGTTAGACTCCACTTATTTCACACATTAATTTCTAAGTACCAAAAACTTAGATTAAATGGTCCACTATACTTAAATCCTTCCATTACAGCCTATTGATTTCACCTATAAATTTATAAACAATCGAAGTGGTTTCGGGTATTTACTAATACCCGACTCCGGCCTCTTCGTAACCAATATCATCTTAACTCAAATTATTCAAGTGAGATACAATTCAATTTTAAATACATGATGTCACCTAATTCATCAACCATAGATAACCTCATCATTACAATTTAAATCAAACATATCTTATCACATAGCATTACAACCCACATATTAGGAATAACAATTAATCAAAGGCTTTCAATATCATCCTATTTATCCTTTAATTACATTTAAGTAATTAACCCTTAATTAATTTCACGAATTAATTATTCTTAACCCAATACAGTAATTAACCTTTAATTACTCTATTAATTAATTACTAACTATAATTATTAATCACCCTTGATTAATAACATCAGCAATCAACTACCCTTAATTGCCAATAGTTAATCATCTCTAATTAATTTAAAGTAAATTAAATTAATTACTTCAATCCATAAATCCTGCTTATATAACCATTGATTACAAATTAATCATCCATATTATTAATTAATTAAATAATTAATTACCCATTTAAATTAACTTAATAATTTATGTGCATCCAAATTCTTAAATTCTAACATAATTTAAGGAAATATTTCTTACTTATTTAAAGTATTTAAAAATACTTTATTTCAAATCTACTTTAAATTTCACCTTAAATTCCATTTTATATTTCATTTAATTTCAAATCTGAAATACAGCTTGAATCTTTTATTTCTGATTTAAACTTAAAACTTTAAAAGCTTACTTACATTTTTAGCTCCATTTAAATTCAAATCATTTAACCATTACTTAGTTTTCAAAACAGAAATATGATTCTGTTTTATTTAAAACCAACTTAAATTTTCAAACATTCAAATTATTTAAAAAAAACCAAGATTTAAACTATTTGAATTCAGATTCAAATTTCAGGTTTAAATCCTAAGTTAAATTCCAGTTTCTATTTAAACTTTATTTTAAAAACAGAAACAGGTTTCTGTTTTGTTAATAAACCTGAAACAAAGAGATATACTCGAGCAACCCTATATTTTACTACGAGACCTATCCTACCTTGCTTCGAGTCATTCACTCGAATTACCCGAGATAACTCGAGTAAACTACAGCAGCGATCCAAATCCTACCCAACATGTCCACCATTGCTCCGTGCACCTGTACACCGCCTCCGGCCACCACTGGCCAACCACGCGACCTCCCCACAGTCATTGATCATCCCTCCAGGCCAACCAAACAACAACTCGGTCGATCAATGATCGAAATCAAAATCGAGACAAAGGCCTCAAACCTGGAACAGATATAACCAAACAATACTCAACCTGTCAACGACCCTCGCCCTAACGCCTCCGACCACCGTTTACTCTGCAACTCCGGCGAAGACTTCGTCAACTCACCCTTTACCAAAACCCAAGACCCCAAGTAACTCGATCCATTACATTTGCCAAAAAGTTCAATTCTTCCTAGTCACAGAAAACTAGGGTTCTAATCTTCAATCACAAATCCAGCATCATCAAATTGCAGTGCAACCAAATGAAAAAAATTTCCCAATATCTCTGATAACCTCTCCTCCTCCAGGAACAATCTCAACACCTCAAACCACTTGTGGCAACTGAGATGCCCAAAAACTTACATCACAGTCAAAAGAAAACTGTTCTCTGAATATAGTATTAAAAATTGTAATTCTTGGTTTAAAATTAATAATTTTGTATGAAGCTTTGCTTCATATTCCTGAAACATTGATTTATAATGTTTAAACTTTCCACTTTTGCAAATCTTAGCTCTGTTATTTATGTTTCCAGGCAAAACAAAAATTTATTCATCTTATATAAATTTTTAAATCTTTCTCTATGACCTACAATCAATTTTAGTTCACATTCAAAATCATAGCAGAGATTACAATAGGAGGAAATGGATTTTAAAAAAAATCAAACAGAAGTTTGAAATTGAGAAACAAAAAGATGACAGAAAATAAGCATGCACACAGAAATATATTCACATATATATATATTCACGGCAAATTTCATAAATTATATTCACTTCAAATTAAAAGCATGCAGTCAACTTTTACCTACTTAAATTTTTAAAAGAGGAGTTACTCACCTGACAAAACTTGAATCAGAGAACAACTTCTGTTTTGGAAAACAAATCTGCTACTAGATCTTCCATTAAATCTTCCTGCCTGATTGTTGTTGAATGATGTTTATTTTCTTTTCTCAGGTTTGCAAAGTTGAGAACGAACAAGCATGAGAGGATGTTTATATAGAAACAACTTTGAACAGGGGGAGGCCATAACTAGAACAACTTTAGTATCAGATTAGATATTTTTGTATGGGGGCTGAAATGATTTTTCTTGCAACTCGAATGACCAAAGTTGTGCTGAGATGATAGTATCTAATGTTAATGTCTCCCATCTTGTTTACAGGTGAAGTTTCTTTGTTTTTTTAGAAATGAAGATAGAAAACAATTGAAGAAGGCCTGACTTTTCAGTTGATGGTGGTAATACTTAGTTCGAATGCAGTAAAGTGTGAACAAGGTAGTGATGTATAAAGGTATATATATACATAGGATAGAGATGTGTAGAAGAAGCCATGCTAAGATGTTTTGTGAATGAATTGGAATAAGAGGATGTATATATGAAAAGAAAGTGTGTACAGGTTGAAGTATTATACGGGTTCAAGAAGAAGAAAAAATTAACAGAGATATTTTTTTCCTTTTTGGAGGCTGAGATGATATAATTCATACTGGCATTTATTATACTTGTCTTGTTTCATATTTTATACTTATCTCATTTGATTTTATGTACAATCTTGATTTTATGTACAATCTTGATTTTTTTATGAGTATATTCATATGTATATTGCTTTGTCTTGTTGCCTCATTTCCTTTCATACTACATGTAATCCCAGTAACTATCTGTATATACTTTTCTAGAATTATTTTATGTTTTATATATATACATTTATGTTAATATCACATATTTGTTTTATACTTATGTTGTACACACACAAGAATCACTTATATATATTTCATATCTATCTAGTATAAATACTTATTTCATTTCTTTGTTTTAAAGTATAACTATCAAACATTTGATTTACTTATTTATTTATTTTATTAAAAAAAATATTGCCAAATTTCCAGGTTGTCACATTCCTCCCCCCTATGAATCTTTTCGTCCTCGAAAAGAAACGGAACCAGAATTTATGAAAATGTTTAAAAACAGACAAATTTTCTTTGAACATTTTTAAAATACTTTAAAATCTATATATAATATTACCAAAATAGTTTTTATAAAAATACTTTTATAACCCGATGTTTCGACAAGTCCATCCTTGTTTTCACAGAAATTCGGTCATACGTTGATCAGGCGTAGGATTGAAAATCAGTAAGTACTCAGCAGACCCATTTCAACATCCAGTGAAAATACTTGGAAAATAATTTTATTGAAAATATCGAAAAACAGTTTTGAAAATAGAGAAAATAGCTTTGGTAAAAATGCTCTGGAAATCATCACCCCCATCCATGGTCGCAGTTACATCCTGGGTTACGTTGCCATCGCAGCAAAAGTCCATGTAACTGTAGGTCTCTGCGCCCCTCAATTACGCCATGGAACCCACAACAGATCGTAGTTACATTCCAGGGTTACGTTGCCGTCGCAACAAAAGTCCATGTAACTGTTGGCTCTCAGTGGCACACACGATTTTCGCTGTCAAAATGAAACTTCTCCACTCTAACATAGGTCGCAGTCTACCGATGTAAAATCAAACGCAGACTGTTGGCTCTCAGCGGCTCACGCGACTTTCGCTATGTTACCATAGTGTTGCAGTCTACCGATATAAAATCAAACGTAGACTGTTGGCTCACAGCGGCTCACGCGACTTTCGCTATGGTCTGCAGTAGATCGCAGTGACATCGAGTTACATTGTCGTCACAGCATAACCCAAATGCCTCTGTGGGCACCAGCCCCTCGACTTTCGCTACACAAATAATCCTCAGGAACTAGTTTTGTCCGGACTCCTCACAGGATCAACTTTAGAACCTCCCCCTTTGAGGCTCAAGGCAGTACCACCCTGTGGCACTCCTGAGAAGTTCATTTCAAGGGAGCACATTTTTCTCCAAAGCCACTTTCAAAACACTTTATACTATACACATATAGTATTTTCAAAATCATACACCTAGTATGAATCACATATAAAGCTCTTTTCTTCAAAGTCGATTCCCAAAATCGATAATTCTCAAATTAGGCTTTTCCAAATTCCAAATTTGATTTTCCTCATAAATCAAAAGCCTTTTCAGAAATCCATAGGTTTCCAAAACCTTTCCTCAAAATTACTTCCACAAAATCCTTTTTATATATACATATATATAAAAGTTTTGAAAAATCTTTGAATCAATTTATACTTGCATAAATTCACTTTTATACTTCAAATACTTTCAAAAATCATTTTCTTCAGGCAATAGATTCAACAAGGGGAGTTTTCCATATATAACAAAGATATATAACTTTGTTTAGCCCAAATCAATATTCAAATTTTGATTACTCTTTTGTAAAGTCATTCACCATATTGCTTACTTCCATAAAGTAAATTTTAATCATAGAAATGTCCAATTTCCACTTTATTTCATCATATATTTCACAAAATATTCTTTCAATTTCAAAAATCATTTACAGTATTTATCCACAAATTTTCAATATCAATTTTTATTCAAACCCGTACGATGTCCACATATCATTCGTACGCAATATCAATTTGATCGCTCACTCGATCACACAATTTCACTTCCGAACTAGTATTGTCCACCCGACTTTCTAGTGCGGACTCAGATTTGGTTCCTTGATCAGAAACCGTCATTCTCCTTGCATAGTCACAACTATGATAGAGAATATCCAAAACCAATCAAAAATCCATATCCAGGTTCGCCGTCGAAAATCGAGCGAAAAATCCCAACTCGGATCGATAATATTATCTCGAAATTATGTGCTCGAATCTGGATCACATCACTATGCGAATAGAATAACATACGTACACCCTACGTATTTATCTCCATTGATTATCAGTTAAATCAATTTCCTTTCTATTCATCCTCACTTTGTTTTTATTTATTTATTTATTCACATTTGCCTTAATCCCCATTTGGACTATCACCTCAATTCTTATCTCAGTTGGGTATTCAATCAATAACAGTTTGAACTCTGACCGGTTTATATTAAGAAAATAGCTTGAAAATTTTAAAAATAGATAAGTAGTTGAAAAATAATCATTGGTTTGTAAAATAGCTGTAAGGTATTCAGGTGTGGAATTCAGGTGTGATTCTGTGACCTGTTAAGGTGTGGGAGTCCATGTGGGATTCCATAATTTATATTGGAGATGGTGCGTAAGCTGGAACGTCGGACGTAGCCTCATTAGCGGAAATGACTAAAACCAGAGATAAGATGCATAGCCCAGGGGCCTAGCTAACCCATGAGGGTGTAGTCGTCTCTCTTTCTAGCAAGTCCTTATCAATTATTTATGCATGCTGGGAGTGATTCACTCGGCCTAGGTGGCCAGTTATGTATTTCCTATGTACCTAGGCTAGACAGGTACTGACCCTCGGAAGGATAACTTTGATCCTTATGCAGGAGGACCGTTCTCGAAGTACTGAGGGTACCTCCATGGAAATCCTACACAATTAGCGAATGAGATTATCGGATTTTGATTTTATGACTAGTATCGTTGTGATGTACACATCACATGCATCACAGCTACTTGTTATTATTACTTTGGCGATTAGACACTATTATAATATCATATGATTTTCTATAAAGAAGTTTTTGGTTATCGTAAGATAAAAACCCGTCCGTGTTTATTTGCAGTCTTACGAGATACCTTTGTTTTGAAAAGGTTATTAAACTTTAAGAATCAAGTCGATTGTGTTTCTCACACTGGTTTAACCAGACTGACCCGGGCGTGGTTTTTCCTAAATGCTCGGGTCAGACCGAGCATATTTTCCAGGTTTATTTGGATATTTGGAGCTTCAGGAGAGGAGCTGAAGGCCCAGAGACGTATTCACGTAGATGATTATATTTCCGTTGCTTACATTGTTGCATATTATTCAGCAATTGTGAGGATAGGTTGTTATAACTGTCCATGCTGAGGTAGGTTAGTGTACTCTGATTGATGTCTATATATATATATATATAAATTACAGTTTTGTTTTAGTGTAAAGGATTGTTATATGTTATAAATTATTCATTCCGCTGTGAGATTTTGTGTTGTTTAGTTCTTTTGTCTTCTTTCTTATCTCTTTTCCCTAACTATCCACCTTTCCGTTCAATTTAGGTTGGACGTGTGTAGTTTATTGTTAGCTTAAACTGTATGGAAAAGTGGGTCGTTATAGGTCATCCAAACAATGCTCACACAACATATAAATAAACAACATAAATCAAAAATGCAAACGAACGACATCTCCATTGCATTTTGACAATCCTACATATTCAAAATCCTACCATATAATCTAATAGCATATCTAATATCATAATAAACAACCCCACATCTAAACAAATATTTTACCAAGCAATCCAATTGATAATCACAGCAATTCAACCAAGCTATGCAGGGGAAAATAAGTATAGATAACTTCTAAAAGAATTCAAATATAGTTTTCAGTATAATACTCACTAAAATGATGCACAAGTTCCCAAATAGGGACCACTGGCAATATACTTGCTTCTGTCACACCCAAGTCCATGTAAGCCCGATCACCTTAGCCTCATCATCCGCGCACGTCCTCTGCCATAGCTTGCATCGTCATTAATGCTATAACCATCATGACTAGGTGCACTTCCCATCACCTTCACCCACGATCGCACGCACCAGGAAGCTCACGACCTCCCCTTGCTCGCGTTGCCTACTGCCACGTCGTACGTCACCTCTAAGTCGGTGGATTCCTCCGTTGCTAGCATCACCAAGCTAAAAATGGTTTTTTAAAATCCAAAGTCATAATTTTAATTTAAGGAGTTTTAGGGCTAAAATTGATAGAATGGATTCGGGTTTGGTTTAAGAGAAGAGGGAAAGGTTTCTAGAACCAAAGATAAAGGAAGAACTGACTTGGTTTGGGCTTTAGTTAATTTTACCCACTTATTCTTTGTTTCTATTCTCTCTTCACTTCTCTTTTAAATAACACGTTTAATTTATTTGCATATTTACTTCAATTTAATTTTAATCGATTTATACTTCATTTTGCAAATTGTAATTCAATTGCACAATTTCATTCATTTCAGCGCTAGCTTTTTTATTTTCCTTTCATTATATTAATCACATGACAATTATTTACACTTAAAAGAATTTTATATTCAATTAATACAATTTATTAATTTCAATGTATTATTTGAAAAAAGTTTATTAATTTAATTCAATCTATCAAATCAAATTAATTTTATTACGTAGAATTTAATTAACTAAAAATTTGTTTTTAAATTACAGATTATTAAATATAAAATTCAACTAATTTTACTTTAATTAAATTCATTTATTTATACGTCGTAGAAAGCAGGGTTCCTATAGGCACAAGAAAGGGGCATGAAAGGAGAACTATTTACAAAAGGGAAATATGTTCTAGTATTACGAAAGGTGCATTCTGAAAAGGGTATTAATAATTTTATTATTGCTAATTATATTGTTAGTCCTTTTGTATTATTTTATAGAAGATGTATTTTGTGAATGTAACTAAATACGAAATTTTGAAAATTCAACTACAACAATGGTACAAATACAATTATAGTGTTAAAACAATTTCGAATTACATATACAATAACGTTACAAGAGCAGTTACAAAATACGTAGTCCTGCAGCAACTAGTTCATTTCATATGTTTTTCGAACTTTTGCCATGGAATCTATTACATTTCTTTATACTGTTCATGATCATTATTCCCAGACATTCGAATATTATTGTACTCTTATAGAAATTCTTCTGAAACTAGATTGAGATCATCATTATGCGCCATAAATTCAGGATCTCCTTCGTTGTACCTTTGTATGAAATTGTGAATACTCATTCTAGCATCTACGACCTTTACTTGAAAACTTTATAGATGTACATAGACATATGTAAGATTGCAAACTTTTTCTTCCAGATTCCAAAGGTTCCTTCGATTGCTATGCATAAACTCGAACGGTAATAATTGAAAATTTTATTCATAGTCTTTGGTTGGTTCTGTTTCTCATTAAAATCTAGAATATGGTATCTAACATTATGGTAGGGAGGTAAGTAGTCATCCACTAGTGGATATCTTGAGTCAACTAAATAATATTGACACGCTGGTGAATAAGGAAAATTCAAATTTCCAGCATTTAAAATCGAACGAAAAACTTCAGCATCGTGCGCAGTTCCTTCCCACCCTGCCCTTACAAATGTAAATATTAAAACAAATGTGCATATTTCCATAATAGTCTGTGTTGCAAATCCTTTACGCCTAACTTATCACCGCATATCTGCAGCATGCAATGTACTACTACACGTGCACCATCAATAACCCCAATTAAAAAATGGGTAATATCGGTTTGATGCCCTAATTTATTGCATGACTCTATTAAATTAAGGGTTTACTAGCTTAATAATATCCCGAGACGTTAACAGAACAAATTTCAAATTTTTTTGAAAATAAACAAAAACCATGCTATTCGATCGTTGAAATCTTTCAACAACCCGCCAAGTAGGAAGAGCCAAAGTAATTGTATATAAAAAGATGGCTGCCATTTTCCTAACACAAACGTTGGATGCTTCCTTCAAACCGTAACCTTCCAACCACTTACACAATGTTAGAAAAAAGTCTTTTCATTTGGAGGTTTCTTGACAATGTTTTGCATGACCATACAGTATATCATTATCCCAGTGAATACCTTTGTGTTTAGAAGTGTGAATTCGGTCGATTGGAGCATTCTATAGCGTTCTAATTCTCGTAATAGCTTGTTATCAACCAAATCTTCCAATGTAGATGTGGCTTCTCCGTTATTACTTCTCCCTAGCATAGTTGCTACATCTACGCTACCTTGTCCATAGTGAACCGACCTAAATTAAGTCTTGTGGAAAAGGAACCTAATATTAAAGGAATTCCCCCTTTTCAGCCACTTCTGCACCATCTGGCTAATAACCTTCATCGAATGGTTTGGCCATTAAAATGAAGTTGAAGAAGACAATGATGATGAGATGAAATAAAGATAGAGTAAAGTGGAGAAGAGAAAAGAGTAATTTATAGAGGATTATGTAAGGCATTTAAGAAATTAATGGTTGGCATCTGACGCATTATACGCCAACCATTAATTCTTGCCCATTCGTCCAAACTGGCCATTCAGTAAGGCTTACATTACATGCGTCTGACTTAACGTGAATGTCAACTAGGCTAAAAAATCTGGGATCATAACTTATATTTAGATCATTCCTACGAGTATTTTGACTAATATTTAATTCACATGCCTATAGATAGATGTGCTCATAAATATTTCTTTTTTAAGAATGACATTTGTGTTTATTCAAGTAGAGCAGTCATAGGGCACTCAGGAATATCATCGAAAAGAAATTGTATATTAATATTTCAATAAATATACTAGTACGATGGTACAATGGCAGAAAGATGATTATTTTGTTCTATAATTTAAAAAAATATATTAATTTTTTCCATTAATTACAAATAAACACATACTAATAATATATTCAATAAAAAAATATTTGCATTAAATAAAAATATTAAAGAAAATATACATACATATGTATGAAACCCTCTTTTGGCGCATCCATTTAACATTTCTATCATATTTTAAGTTACATAATTTCAAATGCTATGTAATTTTATATATGATCACATCATACTATCATCTTCACAAATTTTGACCTTATTTCAATACATCAAGCATAATAAAGTTGATGCTTGAAGTTATCGACCAAAATAAAATTTGAATGGTTAATATTGACTTATACTTTTAGAGAGCTACAAGTTTCTAATTGATCTCGCTTTGTAAAGTTGATATTCATAGTGTAGTTTAAAAATCTATAAAATTTAATATCAAATGAATGGTGTAGCTCAATATGATAGAGGTTCTAAATGGGTGCTTAAAAAGAGGAGTATCATTTAATTTTCCTTCATATGTACACATACCCACACACATAGACATACATATGTATGTACATAATTGTATGTGTAAGTGTAAGGGGACGGATCAAGATCTTTCTTCTATTTATCTTCCTCTCGTTCCCCATCTTTTTTATGCAAAACAAATTCAAATTGAAGTGATTTATTGTGATATGTTCTATTAGTTAACAAGACTATCGATGAAAAATATGGAATTATGTTGAAACATTTAACTCCTTAAAATTACTTTTCAAATTACGACTCATATGTTGTGATTTTGGTTTTGATTCTTGCTTTGAAAAGCATATAGCATATGTAATCCATATATATGGACTCGAATGGACTTGTATGATTTATTAGCTTGTTGTATAGCCTTGAAACAAAGCACGTAAGGTTTAGTAGGGGATTGACTTGATTTGGAAGTGGTTTTATAGCGATAGTTGCTATAAACACATTTAGGAATTGCCTTGTGTTCGACAATTTCTATAGAAATTTGTAGAGAAATCCTTAAGGGTTTCTTTCCATTGTTGTGATGTATTATGTGTGTACTAGCTACTGTAAAAAGATTGGATGAGAAAAGTATTGTTTGCATATTGAATATCGATCAAACTTTTAACTATATAAAACTGGCCTAGGTCACACTCTTTAATCGCCCTCGGCCATAAGAGTTAAAAAACATTGTTTTTGCCTTGTACCAGTTTTTATAGCAATTTAGAAATGCCGTATTTTTTGTTTGAGAATTAAATTGCTTTGAAATAGCTTTAAATTTAAGTAGTTCACTTCAATCTTAATGTCTTTTCTAACATATATTAGAGTATTTTAAAAGTGTTTTGGAATTTTTATGAATTTTTAATAAATAATTATGAATTACTAAAGTAAGAGACTTATTTTTACAATAGGAAAAACATGTGTTTTTGAAGTTTTGAATAAATTATAAAATAAGTATTTTTAAGTAATATTTTAAATAAATGTTTTAAACTATACCATAAGTATTTTAAAGTATATTTGAAGTCTATATTGTTTTTTAAAAAATTAGTTAATTATTTTATTAGTGTTAAAAGCTTACTTCATATAATATCTTTTTAAATTGTTTCATTATTAAATATTTTATTTTATAAATATATTAGTATACCTATACACATACATACATACATACATATCATTCTTAAAAGGTTTTTAAACTATAAACAAATGTTTTACAAAGTGGTTTAAGAGTTCTTAGTGGTTTAAGTGTGTTTGTTTAATTACTTATTAGGAAAAACAATTAACCATGCTTAACACTAAAAGTCGACGAAGTAAACTTATCTATTTTGAGAGTTAAGATTATTGTTCGAGTAGGGTTTTGAAGCAATAATGCTCTAACCTACCGGCTTCACTCTTGATCGAGGAATATTTAATTCTGGAATGTTGAAAGCGTGTTAATCATGTTGTTTACTTACTCTTTAATGGAAAATATTTAGTCGTGTGCTTAGCAGTAAAAGCCGACTAAGTAGACTTGTCTATTTGTGAGAGTTAAGAATGAATTATCCACGCAAGGCTTTGATATGAAACCAGTGATCTAACTTACCTGGCTTCCCTCTTGACCGAGGGGTAGTATAAGTTGAGAAGTTCGAAAATGTGATAAGTAGACAAACCTTGATTTCCATAGGAAATCGTCTTTATAACTAAATAGTTGACTAGTCAAATATCGAACTAACCAAATATTGACTTAGATTTTTAAACGAATGTTCTTAAAGATAATAACAAGTATAAAATTGGTTTTGGGTTTGTTGTGACAATGTATTAATAACATTGGTCTTTAACCCTTTTTTATTATACTTAGTAGAGTAATTAGATCTTTAAAAAGAAAGTTTTAAAGATAATTATAAATGGATTTGTTTTGGCTTTATAGTAATGATGTTCTGATGACATTTGTTTTTAACCATCAAAGTATACTTGTGCAAATGTGAAATCTTGTATAATATTTGTGAATATTCTTATTCCATTTAGGATAAGAATATGAGTACATTTCTAAGTATTGAAAAGAGTAAAAATGAATAGTGAATAGTAGAATACATGTATATATATCTTTCATAAAGGTATTCTAAATATATATACAAGTATTTTCAAAGGAGTTTTTAATTAATAAAAGGGCTAAATCAATAGAAGGGACTGGGAGTTGCTTAAGTAGCTTAATCTTTCTTTGTCTAAGTTAACCGTGCTTTATTTGTTTGCTTGTGTATGGAAAGTAGTTAGTCGTATACATAGCACTAAAAGCCGATGAAGTAGGCTTGTTTATTTGTGAGAGTTAAGAATGATATTCGATTAGGGCATAAAAGCAACAGTGCTCTAACCTACCGGCTTCACTCTTGACCAAGGGATAGTGTGAGTTAAAAAATCAAAAACATGATAAGTGTATGAGACTTAGTTTCCATTTATGATCGTTTATCTTGTACTTGAAAGTCGATTAGTTGACTATCGTAGTTGACCAAATTAACTTGGGAAATATCAAAATGCTTCATGGTTTCATGAAACATCTCTAGCTTTAAGAACTTATATATATGAGATTCCCAAGGACTCCTCTTTATTTGTTGTTCGCTTACTTCTAAAAGAATCGAAATTGATTTAACCAAAAATTCATCGATTTAGTTTTGAGGAGACCGAGATCAGTAAGTGTTTTACGTATCGAATACCACTTTAAAACCGATATACAGATTCTATGTTTTTGAAGCGGTTTGAAGTGGAATGCTATAGAGTTGAACTGTCTATCCTAAGGTTAAATTTAAGGGAGAGGTCAGCGTTAACATTCGTCGGAGGACTTATGCTGGAATCTATATGGAAATTCAAGATCTGTTCAAGATGCTGAAATCCATTTGAGGATTCATTTTTGTTTAAGTGATGAAGACTCATGTGAGAGATGCCGAACATAACTCCGCCATCGAGAAATGTCTAATGACATAGTAGGATGCATAGACTATGGGGGGTCACTATCCTCAGGGGTATTATCAACTCCATATCTAGAGATTCTTTCGATATGTTGGGCGCCGAGAGTTGACGATATCGGGTACCTCGCCTTTAGGCCAAGGCCTATTATGTTTACCTTATGATATATTTTATCTAGAGATATATGACGCTTGGATGGTAGTTTCTAATCCTCGTGCATGGAGTTCGGATTAACCTTGACCGGTGAGATCTCCATGGAAAAAAACATATGCGAACGTACCTTAGTGGTTTTGATTGTACCCTCAATATTGTTGTGGTGTGATCAATGTAAGCATCACAGCTATTTGATCTGATTTATATTCTACACCCTAGACATTATCTATTATATCACCTTGTATATATTTATTAGATGATTGGTTCTTTTGAGGGGATAACCGTTTCTGAATGGTCTCAAAAGTATTGTTATATATTGGTCGCATATTTCTTGAGTTTCTCACACCAGACTTATTTCTTGCTCGTGGTTTTATATTTCCATGGGTGTTCTTTCGAGTAGTCTGAGAAATTTAGGCTTTTGTTGATGTTCTTTAGAGCTTCTGGAGACGATTTGGATGCTTCCATTCACCTACCGAAGTATTCTTATTTCCGCTGCATTACTATTATTGTATATATCATCATTTGTGAGGACGGGCTGTTATAACTATCCAGGATGATGATAGTACTTAGGATTGTAACTTGGAAATGTTGTGTATCTTAGAGTGATAGTTTTATATTGTCTTTTGATATTATATGTTATCGTTTTGCTATGAGATTCTTATATTGTATTCTTTTCTTCCTTGTTCTGTTTCCTTTTCTTTTTATTTTATCCTCACAATTTATCTTTTCGACACTTGAATGCTCGGTATACGAATACAATTGATGTATTTAGTGTTGATATTCGAGGGTCGAAAAGGGATGATCATTACATACATCCTCATATCCTAAGAAACTCTCGGACAAGATGCTATGAATACTTTCTCAATGAGCTTCATAGGTCAGCACCCGTTGCACTTTATCAATGAACTCTAGCATGGCCACCACCCGCCAACAAAGTTTTGAAAGTACCCTCTTTATGTAGGACCTATCAATCTACAACATCGCCATGAAAACAAATGTCTCTATCTATCAACTCACTCTCCCCATGTGCCACCATGTTGCACCTAACATCTCGATAAGAGGATCGAATTCAAGCAATGTTTGAACTTCGCATCAGGCAAGGACTTGGTAAACATATATGTCGTATTTTCCTCTGTACGAAGCTTCTGAAGACGAATTGGATTGTCTTCATACATCGAGACAAGAAAGGACTCTCTAACCTCTATATGTTTTGTCCTCGAGCTGAAAGGTAGAATTTCAACTAAGTGAATTGCACTTTGGCTATCACAATTTACCACGACTTTATCATATACAAAGCCCAAAACACAAATTAGCCGATTCAGATAAAGTGTCTCTTTAGCTGCTTCAACAGCACGTATCAGCTCTACCTATGTAGTAGATAAAGAAACTATGGTCTGCTACCTCGTTCTCCATCTAATATTTACCCTCTAAGAGTGAGCACATAACCTAAGGTTTACTTCCTTCGATCTATATCTCCAACATAGTCAGAATCGCAAAATCCAACCAAGCGGAAATCTCTATCTCTATTGCGAAAAACAAGCTCATGGTTTGGAGTTCCTCTAAGACATTTGAACATATGCTTAACTGCCTCATAATGCATCTTTTCTAGATTTTCCATATATCTACTAAACAATCCAGTAGCCTATGCAATGTCAACCCTAGTGCAAACTATAGCATGCATCAAGCTACTAATTGCACTTGCATAAGGCACCTTCTCCATATAGACTTTGTCATTCTATGAGATTGGCGGTCCTTTACTAAAAAGTTGTATGCAAAGGCATGGGCGTATTGATTGCCTTTTCTCCCTCCATGTTAAACCAAGTAAGAACCTTTCGAATATATTCCTTTTAAATGAGCCTCAAAAGTACAAGCTTTCTATCCTTTGGATTTGCATTCCTAAAATGTTCTTTGCTTCTCCAAGGTCATTTATCTCGAATTCCACTTTTAATTTCAACTTCAATTTATCAATTTCATCTTTATCCTTGGAAGTAATCAATATATATAAGAGCAAATCCACCCCATTACCATTCTTTAAATGATTGAAATAAACACGTGCAACTTTGATATTATGATCAAAACCAACTGAAAGTATAAAAGAATCAAACCTCTTGTACCACTATCTAGGCGACTGTTTAAGTCCATAAATAGACTTATTCAACTTGCAAACTCAATCTTCTTTCCTACTTATAAAAAATCCTTCTGGTTACTTCATGTAAATGGTCTCCTCTGATTCACCATGCAAGAAAGTGGTCTTCACATCAATTTTCTCTAACTTCAAGTCATGAGTAGCAACTAGCAAGTAAAATCTGGATGGAGGTATGTCTCATAATAGAAGCAAGAATATCATCATACTCTATTTCCTTCCCTCGTGAAAACCCTTTTGCTATTGATCTGGCTTTGTATCTCCCATCATCGTTCACCTTGAACACCCACTTGTAACCTATGGCTTACTTCCTGTAACGATCCAGATTTTTCATCGTTTGATTATGAATATTTAAATGGTTTAAATATTGGATTTGGAATTATAATTTGGTTAGTAAGATTTTAAAAAATGAAAATTTCAAGTGATTTCGCCAATTTTTGAAATCGTCGATTTAATGACGCATTAAAATAAGCGATCTAGGGCACAGTCTCGGAATTCGATGAAACCAGTTCCATTGGATCCGTAATGGTGTATTATTATCGGATTTTAATTTTCGTAGCGTTTGAAGTTTCCATTGGGTCGTACAGGATAGAAAAGCGTTGAAATTAATATCAAAAATTTAATTAATGATAGTCGATTCAAAAGCTATCTTCTACATACGATCGAACTAGGCTTCAGAACTTGTTCCATTTCATTCGAAATAGAGATATAACATTAGGAACGCCAGATGGCACGCCTGAATAGGAATGTGGGATTTTTAGTTATGCATAGCGTGATATTTTGAAATTTTTTTATAATATATTACAATTGAAAAAAAGTCATACCTTCTGGGATACGCCATTCACTCAGATTTAAAAATCATGAATTCCTTCGATCTCCTTCCTCTCGAAAAAAACAAATCTGTTCATAAAACAATCGCGTGTTCTTCTCTTTTCTTCCTAAAGTCGAAATCGATTCTGTATACAAAAAAAGAAAATCACGCGAGCGAATCGCGTTGTCAGGGGCGCGATCGCGAGGGGTAGGAGGCAGCGACGTTTGGGCAAGGCATCGGGTTTGTGAAAGGCAATGCCCTGGTCGACACGCATGCGAGGCACAAGAGGCTGCTGCGGGGTCGATGATGTGGGAAGTTGGGTTCGGTTGAGGACGAATTGCGAGCAATCTGGTGGTCTTGGAATTTTTTGTAGTCGCGAGGGGCTTGAATGAGATGTAGGCGGTAGCAAGGGGCGTACAGTGGTGGTGCGAGGCTGACTTCGATCAGACAATAGAAAAAAAAAGAGATGAGAAGCTTTGAACTGAGAACGTGGATAAGCGTACTCTTAAAAGGTGCAGCCAGTGAGCAATGAAGCAGCTTCTACAGTGAGTATCGAAAAAAAAGAGGAAGTCCCCGTGCGTTGTAGCGATTTGGGGAAGAAGAGTATTTCATAATAAGGTAAGTAATTTATTTTAATTAAACTTAAGAAAGGTAATTAACTAGCTAATGAGGGATTAGTGAAATTAATTTATAATTTAGTTCGTGAATCTCATAAATGCTATTGTTAATTTTTACGATGTCAAAGATTAACGTAACGAGCCACGTTGGATTCGCAGCGGCAAATACTACGCAATGGAATAATTTTGGAATTGGAATGATTAACAATTTCAGAAATCAAGGTGAGTAAATCTCACTCAATTTGGTTGACTGGATTAATTTATAGAAATTAAAAATTGATTATTGGATGGTTGGTTGAATTGATATATTATTATCAGTTGAATGTTATATACATAGTAGTATATAAATATTATTAATTGGGTATATTCCCGCCTATTGGAGCGGATGAGACACTATACGCCCCGCATAATAGCGGATGACCCTATATTACCGCGATATCCTGCCTTGAAGCAGGATTGGTACTTTTATGTTGTATTAACATCTGTGGATGCAGGGAAACAGGTTGGAGGGATTGTAACGACCCTATATTTTAATTGAATTTAAATTGATAATTTAAATAAATTTTTGAATAAAACTGTGAAATTTATCGATTAAGTGATTCGAGTTTCCCCGAATTCAAATATATTTGGTATAAACCATTTTAATTTAAAAATATTGTTAATATTGTATATATATGTGAATATATATGTATTTAAGCATATAAGAGTAAATTTGAGATTTTAAATAATATATATGTATATACATTTGATTTGAATTTAAAATTGTAAATGAATGGTTTAATAATAATAAATGATAATAATAAATATTAAAATAGAGTGATAATAATAATTTGAATTTATAAATTAAATATAAGATAATAAAAATAGAAGTAAAATAAATGTTTGAGTTATAAATAAAAGATAAGCTATAAAATACAAAGTAGAACATTTGCTAAAAATTTTAACAACATATTAAATTAGAAATTTATTTATATTTTCAAGTAATAAGGGAAATAAAAAGAACTATGTAAATTCAAGTGTAAACAAATCAAGATTGATGTGAATAATAAAATGAAACAAAACAAAGTAGATTTGTACAATGGTAATTGATGCATATCAAAAGCAAGATACATCAGCCACTATGGCCGAAATCAATATGATCATTAGCTTTTTGCTTGGTCAAAAATGTAGGCAGGCAAGAATAAGACAAGTAAGAATAGTATAAAATCCTTGTATAAAAATATATAAGTATGGTACAAGTGTAGGCTGAGAATACACTTGGGGAAGAAAATATAAATAACTATACAAGACAACAAAGATATCTAAATACCTATCAACTTGCAAAATCAAGACAAGCAATTAATACTATGTCCTTAGCACACAACAAGCTAGGCAAGAAAAATATATATTAATAACAAGATATCAGCCTCCAACACACTAAAGATTCATATCAGCCACCACCGAGATCTTGTTGCATAAAACAACTGAAAATATAGGTACATACAACATCTCAGCCCATAATGCATAGATGTTCGGCCATGCTTGTTGTACAAAATAAAATAAACAAAAGAAAGCAAATCTCTACCTATAGTACAAATAATATATACCCTGTCACTCTCTTTTTATATATCAAACATCTTCAGTTGTTCATTCGAGACTAAGTAAAACCATAAACAACTTCAACCTGAAAACAACAACAACCAGAAAATCAAAACAAAAGCACAAGATCAAATTCAGTGTTTCCAGTTCAACAAATGTTCAAGCCTGTCTCTCTGTTCTTCTTTCCAAGTGAGTAACACTTTTGAATAGATTATGTTTTAATATAGTTGCATGTGGATATCTAAAATGATATGTTTGTATGAACATTTTTATATGCATTGTTCTGTGAAACTTGGTAAGATCTGATGCATGTATGTTGATATATTGGAATGTTCCTCTGTTTAGATTTCAAGTTCATGCTTTACAAAAAAAAATTCATTACTGCCTGATCTATGGGTTGTTAGGACTTAGGACCTAAACAAGATATGTTTGTGTGATCATAAAGTAAATTTTTAAATTTGTATTTAACTTAAACAAAGTAGAACTGCTCTATAAAAACTCCTTAAGAACAGTTGATGATTAGTATGAGTGAAATTTCAATCATCCTAAATTATTAATTCAGGTTTATATCTTGAATTATTATCTGAAATTAGGATTTTTAAAAGTAAAATCACATTTTTTAGTTAAGAATTCTAGGTGCAGTTTCTAGATGAACCAAGTATGCTTTTTAATCGATTTCTGATGATCAAACAAATTTTTGATGTTGAATTCTTGTTTAAAGCTAGTTTGTTGATCAACGTTCTCAGTAAAATTGTTATAAAAAAATTTCTATTGCAAGAGATGATTGAACGAGGCGCAATTAGGGTTTAAACCCAGTTTTTTGGTCGTGGTCGTTTGAGGGGTTGCCGCGTCTTCCCCATAGCATCGTAGGCCACCGGTTCTAGGGGAAAATGTTCATGGGTCGTAGGGGCAACATTGGTTGAATTGGCATGGTTGACAGTGGGCGAGGTCATCGGAAAAAGGGGAGAGATGGTCGGAGAGTTGTTGTTATTTGGAGCTCGAACTGTCGTTTTTCGTTCGCGAGTCTCATCAAGGTTTTGGGGTGCTGGAATGGCATGTGGGGATGGTCGGCAACTTGTATGTGGTGTTGCCGGAGGTAGGATCATCGTTGATGATCTATACACGTGCACGACAATGTAGTGGTGTCAGGATGTCAACTGTAAGTAACTCGAGTTGGTACTCGAGAAAAGGAAGGCGCTACTTCGGGATGGAACTCGAGTGTGTGAGTGGGTAACTTGATCTCGACGATTTGAGTTTGACTTTAACTGAAAAAGAAAAGAAGAAAGCACGAGAAAAAGAGAAGTACTCGGGGAAGTTGTGGGAGGGCTCGAATGTTTACTCGAGACAACAGGGGGATTTATCGGGTTTGTTGTGTGCTAGTTTTGTAGGCCTGGTAGTTTTAAGTTTACAGTTTAAAAGTTTTAAAAACAAAGTAAAACCAAAATGTAAGAGATGGATTCAATTTTACTTTGTCTTCTAGTTTAAAATAAAAACAAGTTTTATAAAAATAAAATATTTTAACAACTTTTAAAGGTTTAAAGTAGATTTTAAATTGTGATTTAAATCTTGCTAAGTTGAATTTTGTATTTATTTGAATCTAGTATTTAAAATGAGAATTTGATCATTTATAAGAAAATGTTGTATCCTTAAATAAATGAAAATTAAGGATTTGAAATTATTAAGTAAATGAATAATTAACTAATTTGATTAATTAATGATTGGATTAATTAATTTAGTAATTAAAAGTTAAATTAGTTAATTAAGGTTTAAGATAATTAATTGGTAATAAATGGATAATTAAGAATCATTAATTAAATAATTAGTGATTAAATATATGATTTTAAAGGTTAATTAAATGATAATTAATAATAAGTAAATTGAGTTTAATTACTTAAGAATAGTAATTAAATAATTATGAATAGTAAATGAGGATCATTTACTTGAAATCTATTTGATAATAAATGCGAAAAGAATTATTCATAGAAATTTAATCTGACTTAATTAATCAGATATAAATTGATCCTACTTATGGATGTTTGATTGTATTGAATGTTTTGAATTGTTGATATTCCCTGATCAGTGATGCTTTGTGATATATTCTGATTTGTGTGTAATCTTTACTGCAGTTTATTTATCTGAAATTTATATATATCTGTGATCTGTGAATAAAAGATAAGCGATATAGTTTATATCGTTTATCAACTATAATTCTGTATTTTGATCTACGATGATTGATTTATGTCGCACTATTGTGTGTGAAACCCCTGGACTACACTTTTACACACACAAATATGGTTTTCACGTGGAAATCGGTTAAGTCACAGATAATTTAAATCTGATGTTTTTGAAATTGAAATTTTAATTTCAATTGATTTTGAAATTGGAAATTTGGGTTTAAAATGAAAAGCTTTTGAAATGGAATTTCAAAGATAAAAGTTATTTTGAATAACTTAATCGAGTTTTGAAAATTTAAATAATTTGATTTAAATTTGAATTCAAGTTTGAAATTGAATCCTATGATTTGAAACTAGGGATTAAAGATGATATAAATGTGTTTGTATGAATTTAAACCATTTTAAAAGTATAATTTTGAGAATTTGAATTTAACCCAAGGATTTCCACTCGTATGAATGAATCAGATTTCCAAAATGAAACTGTTTGTTTTCAAATGATAAAAGCTTTCAGATTAGAAATGAAAGTCCAGTTTAATTAAAGGAATTTCAAGATTGAATAAAAAAAATGGTTTTCCAAGTTATGAATGAATTCTTTTTGAAAGTTATGAATTGAATCTGTTATTTTTAACCGATTTAAAATGATGATTTGTTTAAACCATTTGAAATGGAATTGTTTTGAAAGCTATAAGTTAAATCTTTGATTTAAAGATTTAACGAGTTAAATTGAAATGGAAATTGATTTGGAAAATCTGTGAATGAATCTTTATGAAAACTGAGTGAACTTTGTGAATTAAATCTTTTATTTAAAAGATTTGAAATGGTAATCGATTGAAACCATTTAAAAAGAAGTTGAATTATTAAGTTGTGACTTAATTGAAATCACATATCCATATGTTTTTAAATATTGCGCTCACTATTCGGGTTAGCCGGGAAAAGACATTTGTGTCATATAACCCATTCCGAATAGTGATATGTCGTATATGGATGGCATTTGAAGACCGGTGTTGAAGACCGGATATTTTCGAAAATGAAAGGACAACCTGTCGAATGTCTCTACACTGAGTTGCTCCGGTATAGAGATTTATATCACTCTTTTTGTGATGGGAAGTCCGGACGTGATTGAAAATTATCCGGATTTGCAAGGGCTTCGTGAGAAGTACCTTCGGTTCTGTTCGATCCCGGAACAGACTTGTATGGTTACGTGTCTGACATTACACTTTGAGATATAAAGCAGATTTCTTTCAAATACATTTCTGTTTGGTGGCGGAGAATTTATTCTCTTAGCTTAACACCCTTCTCTGAGACGTACGAGCTCAGAGGTTATGTAGTTGAAATTTATCAGCGATATATCCCAATTTGGTAATGTGGCATGCTGAGTGTTGCTGTGTGATGATCATTGTTTGATCATTTGCGATATGATCATTTATTTGATCTTATATCTTTGTGATCATTTCTTTGATCATTTGTTTGACCCGAAGCATGGCTTTGTGACAAAGCGTAGCTTTGTGGACGAAACTTCGTCGGACCTCACACCCCGAAAATGGTCAAAACAGGAAAGATGCGGCAAGGTTCTAGGGAGTAGCGCCCCTTAGTGTATGTCATTCCTTCTGGATAGAGGTGGTATCATGGTATGGAGCCCAGATACTTAACCTATGTTGATACTGCTTATTATGTGGTTGTTGGAAATCGAGGATCCTCGGGAAGATCGGTTACGATCGGGGGATGGCATACGCGTGTCAGTAGTTACCTATTTTTGCAGAGGTAACCCGGCCTTGTGTTGGCAGAGATCTAACCGTAATGTTAGGTTATTTCTCGGGACGTCATTCCAGAGGCGTTCCTTCGTGGCATAGGAAGTTCCTTAGCCTGACCATTTGTTGGAAATCCAAAGAAACAATACGAGCCTTTACAATTTAAATTGTAGAACCTGTCTCCTCAGGAGGCAGCTATAGCAGGCATAATATAATGGTACCTATGCTGGCTAAGATTTATATTCTACTTTCGAAATGTTTTCCGTTATGCACTAATAATAATATCAAAAATGATTTGATTTTTGCGTAGTAAGCATCTTGACTAACATAAGAAGAAATCTCCTCCAAGTCTGCATTTGCATTGTGTGTGGTGGGAGGTCTTATGGTAGTTACATTTTCAAAAAGCATTGCGAATTGACTTTAAAATTCTCTGCTATTTGTTTTTAAAGATAAACTGTTTTAGTTGCTCACACCAGTCCCATGACTGATCCGGAGTTTATTGTTTATTTCCTAAACTCTGGATGCTCAAAAATTTTCTACACGAGCAGTCTGGAGTTGGGTTTTTCAGATATTCAGATTTAGTAGATTTTCTGGAGCTAGTTCAGTCTTTGGATCGGACTGCACTTGCTTATCTTTGTGCATCGTTATTGGGAGTTCGAGCTATATCTGGATTGGTGCTTTGAAGATGGAGATTATCCGCTGCTGTTGTTATCGTTTTCTTTTCCGCTGCTATTTGATATATCATATCTTTGATGTATATTGATATTCATTGTATCATTCTGTTGTATCAGATATTGTATATCAATGTATTATTCATTTATTCTGCTGTGTTATTTACTTAATGTTGTTATAAGCTTCTGCGACTCGGATTTGAACGGTCGAATCTACGACATTCGAATACGATGTAAAGTGGATGTTGATTTTCGAGCGTGAAAATCCGGATCGTTACAGGGATCCAACTGGATTCCTCAAATTTATATTGGTTGTTTTTCATATATAGTAATATATGATGTGTTAGAATAATCTGTTATAGATTATCATTGTGATGTGAATTATTTGATGCTATAGTAGCACTGGCCTTAGAATTTGGTACTTTAAATACCATAAATATTATTTTTGGAATTTGAAAGGATTTAAAAGGAGATTTTGAATATAAAAATATTTATATCAAAATTTGGATTATTTTTTAAGAAATTGATTTGGATAAAACAATAATTGATTTTGGGTTGTATTTAATTATTCGTAAAAATATTTTAAATAGAGATTTTAAAATAATTTATATAGAGGATTTTTAAATGATATTTCTGGAAAATATGAAAAGGAGTTGAAATCGATATTTTAAATAGATTTATGAGATAAATGGAATTTATTAAGAAATGGATTTATAAAATGAGATTTTATAAATGAGATTAGTTTTATAAACAAGTGGAAACTCAAAAGAGTTTATAAATTTATAAACAATGTTTATAGATAAGGGAAAATGATATCAGTTGATAAATTGGGAATATAAATTCGTAATGTGAATTTATATCGAGATATGGGAATAGGTTTTAGGAAAAATAGTGAATTCTATTTTGAAAAGTGAAAATGGTTAAGGAATCAAAATGAAATCGATGTGTTGTGAATCGAGAGAGATTTATAAATTGAAATTTGGTTACTGAGATTTAAAAATATATTTTTATTAAATAGGTAAGTTCTGTTTTAAAACGGAAAAATTTATTTATTAAACTATGTAATTTAAAGTTACTTAGTATTGAAATACTTTAGAAGTGAATTTTTCAAATATTTAATATTAATTAAAATAAATTCTAAATTTTATAATCAGCTTTGGAAATTGTTTAGTTTTATTTAAAAATGAGTTGGAATTGATTTATTGATGTTTTATTAAAAATGTTTTGATATTTTAAATAATTACTTAAACGTGTTTTAAAAATAAATTATCATTCTTTAAAAATACTTATTATACATATATAGAGTTTTGGAAATGATTTAAAATTATTTATAAACTCTCTCGAGATGTGGAAACGGATATGATTTTCAGAAGTTGTTGATGAATAAACGAGATTATAAGTGAGTATAATCGATTTTGGAAGATGTAAAAGAATTTAATATAAATTCCGAAAAATGTAGGAAATAAGATAAGAAATTCCTAAGTATTGATATTTAAAATGATTTTGGGAAAATGGACTTAAAATATTTTCCTAAGTATGGAAATGAAAGGTTTTTGGAAATATCAGCGACGAAGGATTTATATCGAGATATTTTTCTAAGGGATTATAAATCGAAGTTGGAAATATTTCACTAAGTTTTGAAGTGAGATACGGATTGAAATAACATGTTATGAATAAGTGTTGAATTTTTTTTTCAAATATTGAAATACCGGAAGAGATTTGAATATATATAAATCTTATAAAGATATTTTGAAAATAAATATTTTGGAAAATTTATATAGGGCCTAGTGACTGCTTATGGATGTTATTTGATAGTTAAATAACCGACTATCAAACTTGGTCAAATCCGCTGATCGTTTCGAAGAGACTGGGATCGGGTTTAATTATCCAAAAACCACTTCGATCCGGTTTGAACGTTACGAATGGTGATATCGTGAAGATGGTGAAGACGGCGACTCGGTTTGTCCAGACCCATGACAACTTGTATGGACGAATGCTATCGGAACATCATCATTGGAGGATGATGAACATTCTAAGTGGAATTGTTCTTGAAAGGTAAATGTAGCCTCAGGCCTCATCAAACGGGAATGACTAAAACATGGGAGATGCAGCAAGGCTAAGTGGGTCGCACCTAATTAGGGTATGTTATCACCTTTCTAGATACTCTCGGATATATTATAAGTTATGGATATGGTTGTGCACGAAAGTGAGCGCTCGATTTTAAGGGTGGGAACAGCCGGGGTGATAACATATTCGGTATTATCTAGGTTAGGGGTAGGCCGGGCTTGTGTTGGCAGGAGATCCCAGCGAGGTCCTCGGTACATTTTTCTAGAGGTGTATTGTGATAGGCGGTACCCCGGTAGCCCAGTCATTGTATGGAATATATTCTCCAATAAGCGCTGTACGGTTTTGATTGTATCCAACTATAATGAAATGTGAGTTGCAAGCATTTCAGCTATTTTCTAATTTAGTTTCTATAGACACTATTATAATATCAAATGATTTGATATAGAATGTTTTGGTTATCGTAAGGGAAAAACCCGTCGTGTTTATGTATGACGTGATCTTACGAGATACCTTTGTTTTCAAAGGATTTTGATCTTTAATAATTCAAATTGAGTGTGTTTTCTCACACTGGTTTTCCAGACTAACTCTGGTGTTATTTATTTATAATACTCGGGTCATACCGAGTATTACAGATTCAGGATAGGGTGCTATGGAGCTCAGGAGACGAGCTGGATGACAGAGACGTATTTCCGTACTTGATTTATATTTCCGCTGTATGAGGTCAAGTTATTATAACTAAAACACCCCACACCCCTTAGTATACCCAAAAAGGACACACTAAAAGATGTGGTGCGTTGTAGGTATAGCTAAAAATTTACAGAGACTAAGATTTACAAGACAAATAAATAATAATAGCGGAAACATTTAAGTGGTAACTTCATTACTCCAAAAAATAAGTCATAAAAACCAATTATGTCAAAACCAAGTACACATGTCTCGTGAAAAATATAATCTCAGTCACATCATCAAAGTACGTAAAAATAACCATCCCACTCAGAAGTACCAGTACATCAAAATCCAAATAAAATGAAAACTGAAAAGAAGAAGAATACATGAAGAATCTCCAAGAATATCTCCCCAAGAAAGCTGAAATCTACTGTCCTTACCTCTGCTAGCCTATGGGGAGAAAAGGGGAAAATAGAGGAGTGGGTCAGACTAAAGGTCTGGTGAGTGGAAGTAATTACTAGTATTTTTAAGCAAGATAAAGATAATATACTTAGCAACAGTTCTAGTATAAAAGGAAATAAAGGAAAGATAAAATTGGAATAAAATACTGTTTAATAGTATATTTTGGTTGCTTTGATTCTTTGGATTGTTGCACTTGTCTTAGATAGCTGCTTTGATTAGGCTGAAATCCTAATCCTATTTTAGTTAGGCTGAAGTCCAAATTCTACCCGTTGATCTTCCTTCTATCTCTGTTGTGCCACTATGAGCTAGTCCCATCCTGTGGTCCCATAGCAAAAGGACACTTGTTTAGCACTTTGGAACTCAATAGCGACTTATCTCCCTAATTCGATGCCGCACGCTCGGTCACCGCCGGTTCGCACTATCTGTTGCTTCCTTTTTTGACCTCTTATCTACCTACTTCAGCATAAGCGTGACCAGCCTCACCTAATCTGTTGTGAGACCATCAGTCCTAGTCTGACAGGGTCCTGCCCAGCCTCACCTAAGTATTTGTGAGACCATCAGTGTAACGACCCCGAATTTTATATAAATTTAATTTGATAATTAATTGGATTTTTGAATTAAAATTGTTAAATTAAATGATGAAGTGATGCGAGTTTCCCCGAATTCAAATAAATTTGGTATAAATCATTTAAACTTTAAAAATATTGATAATTGAATTTAAATTGTGAATAAATGATTTAAAAATAAAAATGTATTCATAAGACAAGATAAAAGAAATATACATTCAAGTATATTCTAGTGTGAACAAATATACATAGCTATGTATATACACTTGCAAAAGAAGAACATATTAAGTATAGCATTTCATTCATATTATAAAACAAAGAAATATATATGTTCAAGTATTCAAGGCAGCCTGTAGAGTTAGAAATGCAAGGTAAGAAAAGAAAAACCACTGACCATTGTACAACAAAGCATTATATCACTTGTACAAAATGTATCCATCAGCCACCAAATTGTCTCAGCCGGAATAGCTTAGTCAAAGAACACAAAGAAAAAATATCTCTGATATATTTGTACAAGCCAAAATAATGTGTTACCCTATTGTACAAACAATATAAAATACCCTGTACACATCTCGTCTATATCAGCCTACAAACCTATTTTAATACCCTGTACAAATGTATATCACCTCATTCTCAGTTGAAGAAATACCACCTCATTTTTAAACAAAGTCAAGAAGAAAGCCTGATTATCAATCTTCAGTTCAAAAGTTTACGTTCTTCTTCTCAAATTCCTTTATCATCTAAGCTTAAAACAAAAAGCAGATCCAAAATTCTACCTGAAACAAATAGAGCTTCAGTTCAAGCTAGTTTCAAAAAAAAAACAAAATTTCTGATCAAAACAAAAAAAAATCAAACAACTTCAAGTGGATCAAGCAAATCAATCTGAAAGAATTAAATTCCAGATTTGAATCTGTTCCAGGGTTTCAAAACATGAGCCTCTGTTCTTTCTTTTTCCTGGAAAATCATTGTGAGCAACTTTATCTTTCCTAGACTCCTTTGTTTTCACCAGTGAGTAAAAATGGAAGCAAACCCGAAGTAATGTTATCTCAAACTAAAACAAACTTCAGTTTATAAACATCAATACAAACCAGGATCAAGAAAAACTTCAACTGGCAATTTAAATAGCCTGTTTCAAAGCAGTATCTCTGTTTCAACTATGTTCCAGGTGAGCAAACTTATTTGTTTTTGAAATCTAAGTATTTATTTCATGGATCTTGTGTTTGTAGTTGTATATGGAAAAGAAAATGTTATTGAGTATGTTTCTGAATTACTGGAAGTATTCATACAGTTTGTTCTTAACATATAGTTTCAGAACAAAAGTAAATTGAAGAAAATTTAAATAAACTCACACAATCTTTTTAGCTTAGTTTTTTTTCTTTCAAAACAAGGTTGCTTCAACTTAAATCACAGTTAAAATTTTGTTTCAAGTTTGAACATGAAGCATTTGTCTGTGCAACTTGTAATTTACAGTGAAAAAAGAAAAAAAAACAAATTTCTTTGATGAATTCAACTATTTTAAATCATGGATTTGATCACATAATTTGAATAAGCATATCAAGTCATGATTTTTAAAGGCAATGTGATGATTTTTACTTAAGTAGCTTGAGAGCAGTTTGTATTTGAAATAAAATTACATTTTTACCAACTTCAGATGTTTGATCCAATAATTACAGTTGAAATTTGGGATGAAGCAAGTTTAAGCATCTATGTTTTCATGAAAATTATCAGAAGAATTTTCTATTGAGTAAATTTTTGAAACTAGATCGATTTAGGGTTTTGTTCAAAGTTTTTTTTCCATGTCTGTTACTAGACGCGTAGGGCCCCTATAGGTGATCGAGTGTCACGATATTTTTGGGAGTGGAAGAGAAGCGTGATGTCGTCATGTGGACGAAGTTTCGGCAACTTTGGTGGTGTGAGTGGCGGTGGAGAGGTGGAAGTTCGACTGTGGGGAGTGACAGGTTTCGAGCAAAACATCTAAATTTCGATTCGAAATTCTTTGAGGCGATTCGAGTTAAATTTTCGTGCCTACGTGAGATTTGGGACTTGTCGATGATGTTGGTGATTGCCGGAGGTCGTCCGCGCCGCCGTGCACGTGTACAGCGAGGTGAACCGTGTCAGTGTCGTTGATGACATCTGACTTGAGACGCGCTCGAGTAAATAGGTGATTTTCCTTGGGTTTTATATCGAGTTCGAATGCAAGTTTCCAGATGCTATTTATCACTTTGTTTAAAACTTTAAACTTGCTGAAAAGAAAAAAAAATGAGAAAGGGGGAAGAAGAAGTTGTGTATAGGGAGGGTGACGCGGGAGAATACTGGGGAAAACTCAGCCTTGCTCGAGTAAGTAACGTGCTTGCCTGGGATCATGTTTTTACAAGTTTTAAAGAAGTTAATTAATCTAAAGGTTTAAGTTGATAAAATGATGATAATTTATTTTAAAAAAAAGTTATGGAAAAATTAATTAAGATTTATTAATGATAAGTAATTAAAGGAAATCAATTACTTAAAAGATAATCACTTGATTAAAAGTAATTAAATTTTTGGATGTAAGATTGATTTAATCAAGTATTTAAAGATTAATTAATTTAAAGAATAATTAATTAATGAGGTTAATTATTTGAGGTAATTAATTTGAGGATAATTTAATTAATTTAAGGTTAATTAATTAAATGATTAAAGGATAATTAATCAGAATGGTTTATAATTAATTAATGATTAATTAACCAAGATTTGTAGTTTATTCATAAGTAATGAATCTGGTATAAATTAATTATAATCAGATATTAATTGGTTCTACTTATGGATATTTGGATTCTATTGGATGATTTGATTGTTTGATATCCCTGATATGTGATGCTTTGTGATATACCCTGATTTATGATGTGATCTGTAATTTACTTATCTGCGATATATATATCTGTTATGAAAACCCTTGACTCGTAAACGACACTTGAATTTCGATGCGACAGGGAGTCGGATTCCAGTTGGTTATCCGAAACCCACATCGAATTGTAATGATGAATCTTTGTGACTGATAAATTTATTTTATCTATGAATCTGTGAATGAAGATAAGCGTTATCGATTATACCGCTTATCGATATATCTGTAATGATTGATGTTGCACTATTGTGTTAAACCCCTGGACTACACCATACACACACAAATATGGATTTCACGTGGAAATCGGTTAAATCACAGATGATTTAAATTTAATTTTTTTTTGAAATTGAAATTTTAATTTCAATTGATTTTGAAATTGGAAATTGGGGTTTTATATGAAGAGCTTTTGAAATGGAATTTCAAAGATAAAAGTTATTTTGAATAACTTAATCGAGTTTTGGAAATTTAAATAATTTGATTTGAATTTGAATTCAAGTTTGAAATTGAATTATATGATTTGAAACTAGGGATTAAAGATGTTGTATAAGTTATATATGGGTTAAACCATTTTAAAGGTATTGATTTGGGAAATTGAATTTAATTTAAGGGTTTTAACTCGTGTAAATATAACTGGATTTTTCCGAAACGGAAACTACTTGTTTTCAAATAATAATAGCTTTCATTTTAAGAAAGGATTTCCAAATTGTGTTGAACGGTTTCAAGCTTGAAATAGAATTGAAATGTTTTGAAAACTATGAAATGAGTCTTTGATTTCAAAGACCGGACGAATTAATCCAACTTGAATTGGAATTGTTTTGAAAGACTATGAATGAATCTTTGGAAATGAGTTTTGAAAGCTATAAGTTAAATCTTGACTTAAAGATTTAACGAGTTAATCCTAGTGAAATGGTTGAAATCTATAAATGGATCTTTGTGAATGGGGTGAACTTTGTGAATTAAATCTTTTGTTTAAAAGATTAAAGTGTGGAAATTGTTTAAACCATTGAAGGTTTTTGAAATGAATCTTTTTGTTTAAAAGATTGGAAATGGTAATTTGTTTTACCATTCGAATGAAAAGTTTTTGGGCTTTAAGCTGTGATTTAACTGAGATCCTAGTATCCATATGATTTTTAATTGCGCTCGTTATTCGGTTTAGCCGGGAGAGGACCTTTGTGTCATATAACCCATTCCGAATAGTGATACGTCGTATATGGATGGCATTTGAAGACCGGTGGTGAAGACCGGGTATTTGCGAGAACGATAGGATGATCTATCGATTGTCTCTGCACTGAGTCGCGCCGGTATAGAGATTTCCTAAGTGATGGGAAATCCGATCGGGATTGTGAATACCCGGATTTTCAAGGGCTTCTTTGGAAGTGCCTTCGGTTCTGTTCGAACCCGGAACAGACTTGTATGGATGTGTGTCTGACGTTACACTTTGAGATGTAAAGCTGGTTTCTATCAAATACATTTCTGTTTGTGGCGGAGAATTTATTCTCTTAGCTTAACACCCTTCTCTGAGACGTACGAGCTCAGAGGTTATGTAGTTGATGGTTACTAGTGATACATTCCCAATTTGGTAATGTGGCATACGAAGTGCTGCTGATCATTTGTTGATCGAAGCGTGGCTTTGTGAAAAAGCGTGGCTTTGTGGACGAGACTTCGTCGAGCCTCACAACCCGGTAATGGTCAAAACAGGAATGTTGCGACAAAGGTTTGTAGGGGTAGCGCCCCTAGGGTATGTCATTTCTTTCTGGATAAAGGGTGGTATCATGGTATGGAGCCCAGATACTTAACTCATGTGGACACGGTAATTTATTACTGTATGATGTTGCTTTGTTGGTTTTCGGGATCCCGGGATAAAGGTCGGTAACGACCGGGGGATGACATGACTCGTGTGTTAGTTACCTAGTTACAGCTGTACAGCGTGAGGTAGCGTCAGTGTGTTAGTTACCTAGTTACAGCTGTACAGCGTGAGGTAGCGTCGGCCTTTTGTTTGCAGAGATCCGGTTAGGATCCGGGGCGTCTTTCCAAAGGCGTTTCTATTTCGGTAAGGAAGTTCCTTAGCCTGATCATTTGTTGGAAATCCAAAGAAACAATACGAACCATGTACGGTTTTTAGTTGTATAACCTGCCATGGAATGTGACGGTAACCTGTTATTAAACATGGTAGCTATAGTAGGCATACGATGAAATGTTGTATGCTCGCTAAGATTGATATTATACTTTCGAAATATTTTCACACTATGCACTAGTAATAATATCAAAGGAGTTTTGATTTTACGTAGTAAGCATGTTTGACTATCATAAGGAGAAATCTCCTCCAATTCTGCGATTGCATTGTGTGTGGCAGGAGGCCTTATGGTAGTTTCATTTTCGAAAAGCATTGCGGATTTCAATGTTTAAAAGCCTTTCGTGTTTGTTTAAAGATAAACTGTTTTTGTTGCTCACACCAGTCCCATGACTGATCCGGAGTTTATTGTTCCCTTCCTAAACTCTGGGTGCCCACTATTTTCCACACGGGCAGTCTAGAGTTGGGTTTTCTTAGATATTCAGGTTTGGTAGATTATCTGGAGCTAGTCAGTTCTTGGAGTTCATGGATTGACGTTGCTTATCTTGGAGCATTCTATTAGGGATATTCTATCCACTGCTGATGTTATCTTTTCTTTTCCGCTGTTATTTCTTGTATCATATCTCTGATGTATATTGATATTCATTGTATCACTCTGTTGTATCAGATATTGTATATCAATGTATTATTCTTTTTCTTCCGCTGTGTTGTTTACTTAATTGTGTTATAAGCTCCGGCGACTCGGATTTGAACGGTCGAATCTATGACATTCGAGTATGATGTAAAGTATGGATGTCGATTTTCGAACGCGAAAATTCGGATCGTTACAATCAGTCCTAGTCTGAAAAGGGAATGCTGCCGGTACGGGTCCTAACAAACAAAATCTAGTTGCGCTCCTTGCCCAAATCCCCTGATTTGAGCTTCTATTTATTGACCACTTATCTACCCTAATCAGCATAAGCGTGTCCCAGCCTCACCTATCAGTTCCTGACTGGAGGGAATGCTGCCGGTACGGGTCCTACTTCTATCTTTGCTTATCAACTTAGTGTAAGTCTTTAAAATAAGCCTCTTCTGTTAATTCTGCTCTATTTGCTTATTAACTTATTCTAAGTCTTAAAATAAGCCTCTTCTGTTATCTCTACTATATTTTCTTATTAACTTAACTCTAAGTTTTAAAATAAACCGCTTTCTGTTTTTTCTATTTAATTATAACTTATTTTATAATTGTTCTTTTATTCTGTCCTTTTAGTTATAACTACTAGTTATAAACTTGCTTGCAAATGTCTCAAATTTGCCTATTTCAGTCTATTTTCTTTTTATTAAAGTTCTTATTTTACATCCAATTTCTGTAAATTTAATGTTCTTATATTTTAGTCCATATTAGCGAATTATTCTCTTTTTATTATTTATTCGCGTAAAAAGGAATAAATAGAAACTAACATTTATAGGCTAAATTCTAACGTAAAATGGATGTAAATAAAATGTAAATAACAGTAAATAATTGTAAATAAACGAATAAAATAGCTGAATAAAATAGACTTAAAAGAACTTTAGAAATTAACCGTAAACAACTTATATAAAAACTGTCTCAAAATTGCAGAAAAATTACAACTATTGAGAACTCTATTATTTTAAATTACTTAAAAATCTAAAATAATTACTTAAACACTCACCTGTGGTCCTTAGCTCTTTTCCTTGACCTTTCTGGATCCACTTCTAGGGTGTAAAATATTTTAATTAAAAAATCTTCTCCTTAGAAAAATATTCTATTTAGGGACCAGCCTCAGGCAATGAATCCAGATAGGAGAAAATTTGAATGAGAAAAATAGCTAGGCCTAGGGTCTTATTTATAGTGTCACTTGGGGATCTCAGGCCATTGGATTTGAAGATTAAATCTGATGCAACCACGTCATAGGCTGGTTGGGAACTGTCGGATGGAAGCACGAACGCAGATGATCAAATAAAAATAGAAAAACATGTCATCTTTTTATCTGGACGAAAGCTCGTCCAAATGCATAGGCGGGTCGACCGCCAGGTCGACCTATGTATGGTGGGGGTCGACCTATAGGTCGAGCCAGTTATGGGAATGGTCGACCCTAGGGTCGACCTGACCTTATATATATATATATATATGTATATTCTTTCTATTTTCTGAATTCTTGTTTAATTCATATCTTCTTCGTTTTAGCTCGGCTTTTGACAATCTATATATGGAAATTGACCGGAAAATTACCACAGACGTGATGGTGCAACTCCCGTGGTTCAATTCTGATAATTTCACAAACTTATTTTATTATTTAATTAATTCGTTAATTAATTATTATAGCTTAAATTTTGGATTGTTACATTCTCCCCTCCTTAAGGGATTTCGTCATCGAAATCTCCAAGGATAGAGGAGTGAAATAAATGTTTTCATCCAAGTTCTATAACCAACTACTCAACCATCATCCATTACATCCATTTTCCTTAACTTTTTCTAATGCAATTCATGAGATATATGTGGATCGTGTAGTGTCAATGTTCCTAACTAATGCAAAAGATTAGGCGGTCTACTAATTCAGTCGACCTCCTTTTATGCAATCATGGTCGTGCCATGTATCCAAATGAATGCAAATTTTCTAATGATAACTGATAGTTTTATATGTGTGCTACAATCATTATCCAAATGCAACAATCATATGATAATCATCCATTTATAGCAACCATGGAATAAAATAAAAATAAAATATGCTAATGCGCAAACATCCATATGCATATGCTCTAGTGACCTAATTAGGCCAATCCCTAAGAGATAATAGTGCCTAGTATATATATATATATATATATATATATATATATATGCGTCCATTAGCATCCACTAGCAAACACTTACAACCACTAGCGTCCATCATATATAACACGCTCTAGTAACATGTTTACATTCAGTCCTACCATCCATAGGTTAAGTCCTAAGATCTACCCTCCCAAAGGATAATAAAGGAAAGAACATATTCAAAACTAAAGATGGAAATAGCAAATTCGAAAACTTACTATAAAAGGGATGTGGATAGGAGATACATATTTTCTCCTCAGCCTCCCATGTAGCATCTTCAACATCATCTCCCCACTGCACCTTTACTGACGGGACCTCTTTATTCCTAAGCTTCTTGATGTCACGTCCAATGACCTTGGTAGGAATACGTCGAACCGATGCTTCTCTCTCCACTTCAACTTCCTCCGGTTGACTAGGCTCCACAACCTTTGCTGAGTCATGTAAGCACTTTCAAGTGCGAAACATGAAAAACATCGTGCACTCCTGCGAGCCTCTCCAGTAGCTTTACTCGATACGCCATCTTCCCTACTCTTTCTACAATGGGGAACGGTCCTATGAATCTAGGAGCTAGTTTCCCACTCGATCCAAATCTCACCACCCTCCTAAGCGGGGACACTTTAATGAAAACTAAATCTCCTACCTCAAACTCAATGTCCCTTCTCTGCTTGTCTGCATAAGATTTCTGTCTATCTTGGGCAGTCTTCATCCTCCTCCTAATCAAATCTATCTTCTTTGAAGTCTCCCTAACCATGTCGGGACCAAGTAGCAATCTCTCCGTAGACTCCAACCAACATGAAGGTGACTTGCACGGTCTTCCATAAAGAGCCTCAAAAGGTGCCATCCCAATGCTAGCCTAAAAACTATTGTTATAAGCGAATTCCACTAGAGGAAGATGCTCCTCCCAAGTTCCTCTAAAATCAAGAATGCACATCCTCAACAAATCCTCAAGCACACTATTAACTCTCTCCGTTTGGCCAACTGTCTGAGGATGATAGGCCGTACTCAATCTAAGCTGCGTCCCTAAAGCCTCTTGCAAGCTTCTCCAAAACTCGCTAGTAAAGATATGGTCTCTATCGCTCACTATGCTAGAAGGAACTTCATGAAGTCGGACTATCTCACGAACGTATAAAGATGCCAAATAAGGTGCTATCCTCTTGCTCTTCACTAGAATGAAGTGGACGCTCTTAGTCAAGCGATCTACAATCACCCAAATACTGGTATTCCCCTTCCTAGATCAAGGTAAACCATTTATGAAGTCCATCGAAACACTGTCCCACTTCCATTCAGGTACATCCAACGGTTGAAGTAATCCTCCGGGCTTCTGCTGCTCCGCCTTAACCCTTTGGCACATAAGAAACTTAGCTACAAACTCTGCCACATCCTTCTTCATGTCGCTCCAATAAAACACTCTCTTCATGTCCCTATACATCTTATCACCACCCGGATGAATAGTCATTCGCGAATGGTGTGCTTCTGCTAGAACTGCACTCAGCAAACCACTAGTGCGGGGAACACAAAGTCTTCCATCTCTACTTAGCCACCCTTTACTATCGATGGAATTGCTTTGGAGATGTCTCTCTCCTCTACTAATCCTCCCTATAATATCCATAAACACTGAATCCTCTCGCTGCCTCGAGCCAATTTGATTTATGAGGGTAGACTTAACCTCAAGTGCTGCCAACAATCCAGGGGTAATGTCCGTAGAAGGCTTAAAATCAAAAGTGGAATAAACTCTAGGCTTTTCCACTTTACGAACATTGGGCTAAGTGTTTCTCTCTTCCTACTCAACGCATCCGCCACCATGTTTCCCTTGCCAGGGGTATAAGCTATCTCAAAGTCATATGATGCTAAAAACTCCATCCAACGCTGCTGACTCAAGTTTAAATCCTTCTGTGAGAATAGGTACTTCAATGATTTATGGTCAGTGAAAAGCTCGAACCTCTCTCCTAGCAAGTAATGTCTCCAAGACTTGAGTGCGAAAACAATAACAGCTAGCTCCAAATCATGGGTGGGGTAGTTCTTCTCATGAGTCCTTAACTGTCTACTTCCATAGCATACTACCCTCCCTTCTTGCATCAATACTTCTCCAAGACCCACCTTACATGCATCAGTGTATACAGAAAAAGGCTTAGCCCCATCAGGTAAAACTAACACGGGTGCACTAGTAAGGGCTCTCTTTAGCATCGTGAAGGAATCCTCACAATCCACGTCCCATACGAATGTCGCATTCTTCTTAGTGAGGCAAGTAAGCAGTGCTGAAATCTTAGCAAAATCTCTGATAAACTTCCTATAATAACCAGCCAAACCTAAGAAGCTTCTAACATCGGTAACGTTCTTGGGGGCCTTCCAATCTTGCACTGCTATTACCTTAGCGGGATCAACAACTAAACCCACTCTTGAGACTACATGCCCCAAGAAACGCACCACCTCACGCCAAAAGTAACACTTCAAGAACTTTGCCTTCAACTGATGAACACGAAGTGTATGAAGAACCTCCTCTAGATGAATAACATGCTCCTCCATATTCTTGGAAAACACAAAGATGTCGTCCATGAATACTACTATGAACTTATTTAGTACATCTCGAAAAACACGGCTCATCAAATCTACGAAATAGGCTGGGGCATTGGTCAGCCCAAACAGCATAACCAACCACTCAAAGAATCCAACAGGTGTCTTAAATGTTGTCTTATCAATGCTATTGTCAACGACCCTAAGCAAATGAAATCCAGTAGCTAAATCAGGTTGAGAAAATACTGAAGAGCCAACCAACTGATCGAAAAGAACATCTATCCTATGAAGTGGGTAACAGTTCTTCTTAGTGAGCTTGTTCAACTCTCTATAGTCTACGCAAAGTCGAAGGGAACCATCTGCCTTTGCAGCAAAGACGACTGGCGCTCCCCACTCAGATATGCTCTGTTTGATGAAGCCTTTCTCCAATAGCTCACCAATCTGCTTTCTTAACTCCTTCTCTCCCTAGGAGCCATATGTCTCATGGGCAGTGCCACTGGCTTAGCATTATCATTAAGGTAGATCCTAAAGTTGATCTCTCTCTTAGGGGGTATTCCCCTAACCTCCTCAAAGACGTCTGGGAAATCTCTGATGAATGGAACTGAATCTAACTCTATTGGTAATGAATCGAGGGAATAAAGGAAGCTCAACATGACTAACCTCTGTGGGTCGCAAGAAACCTCGAGAGTCCTACCGCTGCATGTCTCTAGTCTAATGACTCTCCTCTCGCAGTCCAATATCGCTCCATAAGTGGACAACCAATCCACCCCCAAAAGCATCCCATACCCCAAAAATCCCAATACATAGGCGTCACAGTCAAACTCTATGCCTAATATGAAAATTTTCAAACCCCTACAAATCATGGATAGATGTGTCGATCCTCCTATGAGGTTTGAAACAACTATGGGGTCTACTACTAAAGAGATATCTAAGTGTAAACAATCAACCAAGGAACTAGAAATGAAAGAGTGTGATGCTCCAGAATCAAAAAGAGTCCGAATGGGAAAATCCGAAATAGAGATCAAACCTTCCACGGTGACTTTTCAACCTCTATCTGGTCCACTGCAAGAAGGTGCTATGTCCAAGGCCTGTACCTACGCTGTAGGTGCGCCCGCTCCCTGCCCCGTCTTTTGAGGACAAAATCTACTAAGGTGACCGAGCTGTCAACAACTATAACACTTTCCCTTCATTTTATCCTTCTTACAATCTTTTACGTAATGACTAACCAGTCCACAGCTATTGCACTTTTCTCCTTTCTTGATCTGCTTTTGAGGTCCTCCTCCTTTCTTCTTATCCTTGTTGTTCTTCCACCACTTCTACTTAGAATTCTTTGACTTAGGGACCTCCTGTGACTCCCCTTCCTTAGCTGCATCGGACAGGAGGGCCAAATCCAACGGTGACTCATATGTAGCTCCCATCGGTACATGCTTCAATGCCAACCCTTAGAGGGGTGGTTCAATCCCTTAGCAAACTTCATGGCCTTCTTGTGCGGTGTATTGACAAGCTCCATCCCAAACCACGACAACTCATTAAATTGGTTGATATACTCCTTTATTGAAAGACTTCCTTGCTTCAAACTAATGAACCTTTCCAACTGCATACTTTCTTCTGTTTGTGACAAAAACTTCCTCTCAAAACTTTCACGGAATCCATTCCAACAAATGTCTCTCCCTTCCAACTCAACAATCTCCCACCAATAAGAAGCCTCTCCTTTCAGCTACCAAGATGCAAGCTGAACTCTCCACCAATCCTCCAATCCCTATAGCCCAAGTATCCTCTCTGTACTCCTCAACTAAGCTTGTGCCTCCACGAAATCCTCTATACCAGAAAATGTCTTACCTCCTAGATTAGCGAAGTCCTTGCATAGCTTAGAGAAATTGGCTACTGTAGGTGGATTGATGGGATTTCCACCCGCTGGTGCTGCATCGGGCGCTTGCCTTTGCACCTCTAGTGTCGTAGCTTGGAGGTATCTACGAAACCAGCTTGAGACTTGGATACCCTCTGGAAGATTAGGGGCATCTACCATTCTATGCAAAGAAAAGAGAATTTATGATCAAAAGAATCGAAAGAAGATTGAACTGGACTTTGAGGGGATTTTTATAAAAACTCTCTTATACTTGAAAAACCATTTCTATAATAAGAGTTTCTTTCTGAAAAATACTTCTAGTTTGAAGATATGCTACTTTTAAAAATAGGTTATTTTTTTTTGAAAAATACTTAGGCTCCGATTCCAAATGAAACACCCCACACCCCTTAGTATACCCAAAAAAGACACTAAAAGTCTGGTGAGTGGAAGTAATTACTAGTATTTTTAAGCAAGATAAAGATAATAGACTTAGCAATAGTTCTAGTATAAAAGGAAATAAAGGAAAGATAAAACTGGAATAAAATACTATTTAACTGTATGCTTTGGTTGCTTTGATTCTTTGGATTATTGCACTTGTCTTAGATAGCTGCTTTGATTAGGCTGAATTCCTAATCCTATTTTAGTTAGGTTGAAGTCCAAATTATACCCGTTGATCGGCCTTCTATCTCTGTTGTGCTACTATGAGCTAGTCCCATCCTATGGTCCCACAGCAAAAGGACACATGTTTAGCGCTTTGGAACTCAATAGCGACTTATCCCCTTAATTCGATGCCGCACGCTCGGTCACCGCCGGTTTGCACTATCTATTGCTCCCTTTTTTGACCTCTTATCTACCTACTTCAGCATAAGCGTGACCAGCCTCACCTAATCTGTTGTGAGACTATCAGCCCTAGTCTGACAGGGTCCTGTCCAGCCTCACCTAAGTGTTTGTGAGACCATCAGTCCTAGTCTGAAAAGAGAATGCTGCTGGTACGGGTCCTAACAAACAAAATCTAGTAGCGCCCCTTGCCCAAATCCCCTGATTTGAGCTTCTATTTATTGACCACTTATCTACCCTAATCAGCATAAGCGTGTCCCAGCCTCACCTAATCTATTGTGAGACCATCAGTTCCTGACTGAAGGGAATGCTGCCGATATGGGCCCTACTTCTATCTTTGCTTATTAACTTAGTGTAAGTCTTTAAAATAAGCCTCTTCTGTTAATTCTGCTCTATTTGCTTATAAACTTATTCTAAGTCTTAAAATAAGTCTCTTCTGTTATCTCTGCTATATTTGCTTATTAACTTAACTCTAAGTTTTAAAATAAGCCTCTTTTTGTTCTTTCTATTTAATTATAACCTTTGTTATAATTGTTCTTCTATTCTGTCCTTTTAGTTATAACTACTAGTTATAAGCTTGCTTGCAAATGTCTCAAATTTGCCTATTTCAGTCTATTTTCTTTTTATTACAGTTCTTCTTATTTTACATCCAATTTCTGTAAATTTAGTGTTCTTATATTTCAGTCCATATTAGTGAATTATTCTCTTTTTATTATTTTATTCACGTAAAAAGGAACAAAAAGAAAATAACATTTACAGGCTAAATTTTAACGTAAAACAGATGTAAATAACTGTAAATAACAGTAAATAACTGTAAATAAACGAATAAAATAGCTGAATAAAATAGACTGAAAAGAACTTTAAAAATTAACTGTAAACAACTTATATAAAAACTATCTCAAAATTGCAAAAAACTACAACTATTAAGAACTCTATTATTTTATATTACTTAAAAATCTAAAATAATTACTTAAACACTCACATGTGGTCCTTAGCTCTTTTCCTTGGCCTTCCCATATCCACTTATAGGGTGTAAAATATTTTAATTAAAAAGATCTTCTCCTTAAAAAAATGTTATATTTCGGGTCCAACCTCAGGCAATGAACCCAGATAGGAGAAAATCTGAATGAGAAAAATAGCTAGGCCTAAGGTCTTATTTATAGTGTCACTTGGGGATCTCAGGTCGTTGGATTTGAAGATTAAATCTAGTGCAATCACATCATAGGCTCGCTGGGAACCGTCGGATGGAATCACGAACACACATGATCAAATAAAAATAGAAAAACACGTCATCTTTTTATCTGGACGAAAGTTCGTCCAAATGCATAGGCGGGTCGACCGCCAGGTCGACCTATGTATGGTGGGGGTCGACCTATAGGTCGACCCAGTTATGGGGATGGTCGACCCTGGGGTCGACCTGACCTTATATATATGTGTGTGTGTGTGTGTGTGTTCTTTCTATTTTCTGAATTCTTGTTTAATTCATATTTTCTTCATTTTAGCTCGGATTTTGACAATCTATATATGAAAATTGACCAGAAAATTACCACGGACACAAAACGTGCAACTCCCGTGGCTCAATTCTGATAATTTCACTAACTAATTTTATTATTTAATTAAATTTAACCAATATAAAAAAGAGTCAAATGAATGCAATTTATAATTTAAGTTTATTGATTTGAAAGAAAAGAAATTAAAGAAAACTAAATAATAATCTAAGTTCCATTCTTTGTTTATTCCTTAAGAAAATTGTTCCATTCTTTGTTAAAAAGAGATGCACACTATTATCACATGAGGTTGTACGCATACAGCAATTTGTGCCATGGGCCATGTAAAAAATTTGAAACTTTTGTACATCTTATGCAGACCTATTCAAAGTACTTTACTGAGTATTAATGTTATCCCTAATAATTAGCATGATAGCTTATGTTTTTTGTAATTGTTGGCTACGTTCGTGATGATTATAATAATGTGGTACTGGCTAGAACTGACTTGTTGGATTTCACGAATAAGAGTACCATTTGTGTGGTTGGATTCCTTTTTAACAACAAAAGCTAAATAGAACTGAGTGGAGATGATGAATAATGCATAGCACATAGATACAATCAAGCAAGTGAAAAACAAATCTGAAAGATGCAGCAAGAACGGAAAGTATAAGAGCATATACTAGACCTTAAATATATATAAATTACCTACATATTAGCATGAGAAGTTAATCAGATAGCCATCAGATTTTCCCTTCCTGCCATAATAGACTGTAAGAAGCATAATTTCAAATATGCATGTATTAGTTAGTAATAAATATATCTAATTTACTTATAACTTACCGTCGTGATCAAATCTCTCAGCTCTTGAACTGCATTCTGCAATCCAGTAACTTGATATTCCAATGCAGATACCTTCTTTGAGTGGGTCATATGAACTCCCAGTTGAGTTGGTGAAACCCCAAAACCAAGTCCTCGTGTTCTTCCACACCGTTCTTTACCAAACGTCTTCGCCACACCATCTTCACCTAAGGAGACTGTTCCTTGAAAGCTTTAACTACCGTTGTGCTCTTTTATCTTAGTCTACATATTTTAATAAGAAACAATAAATATTGTATTTTCACTATGAATTAGGCAATATTATATTCTTACTATGCGGTCGGAAACAACTGAGTTTGGCGGTTCCCCTTTTTTCTAGCGTGTGCTTTGCACCACAAATCGTCTCTATCAATATCAGATTCACGATCCTTCTTTTACTAAATATCGTCTCTATCAAAAAGACAAATTAGTATAATGTTGAGGATCCATTTACTGCGAATTCCTAAAATCATTTTACTAAATGAAAATTGAATAATAAAAAATATAAAACGGTGTAATTCAAATTTCTAAAATATTTCTTGGTAATTCCTCTGCCAACCTTGCATACCCATTTCTACTCATGGTATGCGGAATTTTATTCTTTAATCCAATCTCTTTGTTTTTCTTGCTCGTCAACTACATAAGATAAATTCATGAATTAATAGTAAATAATAAGTGCTATTTACAAAAATCTTATACAAAAAGGATCGAACAATACCTCAAATTCTTCAAAAAGTTTCTCCTTGTTAAAATCTATCCACTCTTGAGTGGTCTTTATATTATCGGGTTTTAACATTGCTAAGTCTACAGGCAGCATTAGGGCTCTTGGAGGCAGCTCTTATAGCTGAAATCAACCTTGATTTTGCCTCTTTCCACCTCTTAGAGGCAATCACTATTTCGTGTAACAAAATTGCTAAAAGTTAGAAAAGACAAAAACATAGTATTAATAAAAAGAAAGGGAAAATAAAATTATGCTTTATCAAAACACTAAGTATTACATCTTATATGTATGCACTGCAAACATAATAGCTCCCATGTATACTATTGTGTGATTTCACTGTAGAGCATATGTTATTTTTTAGAAATGAGCTTATGCTTTTTAATTCATACCGAAAACTTTCAGATCAAATCTAACATTAGCACACTATGCTCATCGTCAAGGATTTCCATTTTCCACTAAAAATGTATCTTATCATCATTAAGGTAAAGGTTATACGCTGACTACAAAATTAACATGTTACTAAAGAAATAGATGATATGATTATAAAAATAAATATATATATCTCAATCATTCAGTTTAAAAAAATCCAAAGAGAATGGCAAAAGCATAAAGGCTTCTAGAGCTAGATTCAAGTTCTCTTTCAAACATAATTCTGTAGTTTGAATACAAAACAACATTATTTTTCCCATAACATGTGAAAAGGGTTGAACAATGATTGACGGTATAAAAATAGATAGACTAACACTTAATGCAACCAAATGAAGTGACATGTTAAATCTGAAAAGGCGAAACAGAAAAGGAAAAGGCCACTGAATTAGCTTTTAGAAACAGAAACCCACTTAAATTTATCTAAGATGTGTATAGTGAATTATATTCTTTTTTTAGTTTTATACTAATCACTAAACCAGTGATTGCTTTAAGGTTGTGAAATACAGGGTGCATCAATTTACATAAAGTTCTTGGTAGGTGTATAGGTTAAAAATAAAATTCCTATGGTTAATAACTAAGGAAGGCTACTGAGTCATTATTCCAATTGTTAAATTGTTTTGGTTCCTCCACTATTCCAATTGTTAAACTATTTTGTCTTCTTATCTTATCTTAGACTAAAAGGCAATAATTATATTCAACTTTGTTACTTAGTTTGAAAATAGAAATTGGCATGTACACTCTCTCACTCTCAGCATGTACACCGAACTAATTCTTTTACTGTTCTACGTCTTAAAAACACAACCTCCAACTAGAGAACTACTGCCATATAAATGCTATCCAACACTGACTAAGTATTGATACTAAGGCCCTAACAACTTCGAGCGTGCAAAGGGTTCCATCCTAGTGACATGACTTTTTGAATATACTCAGAAGTTTGACTATCGCACACGAAAGTACTAACACAAAATATTGAACATCGTGTTAAAAATACCCAGTACATAATTAATTCACTCACAGATCTATCTAAAGCTAAATGAAAGTCCAAACAAATATGTTTACATACAAATCAGTAACTTGATTTTCATAAAAATGCGATCCAACAAAATGACACTGCAGAAGAATAAAAAGGCTAAATCCACAATTTCCTACGGTTTCCTATCAAGATGTGAAACGGTAAAACCAAATTGTTATGAGCCTGATCATGGAAATCAACAATCATTGCATATTTCTTCTATTGATGTGGCATCAGGCTATATATTAAGCTGTAAATTACAAACCCAAATTGAATTAAAATCCTTAGTGACCCATTTATAATCAAGCACATAGCTAATATTACGTTAAGTGTCATATGGCACTTCCTATCTTTAGTTTAAAATTACTCACTGGAGCGTTTAATTAATCGACAAAATAGCTCAAATTTAACATTCAAAAAAAGTGTAATAAAACTTATGTTTACGGCCTCAGACAACCAAATAGATTTGATCGAAAAACAAAAATCGCTTTTTTTGTTAAAAAAATAGATTCGATCAATCATCGAATATAATTTTACTCTCATCCACAACCAAATAGATCATGTAGGAATTGAAGATAAAAGAAATTGACGATACCTTAATACTGTTAGATCGATGTAGCAGTTGGAGAAGTAGTTGGAGAAGTGATTAGGTTATTTCGATTAGGGTTAGGAGAGGATTTTTTTATTAGCGTTTATGTTTTGTTGGAATTTTTCGATTAGGGTTAGCAGTAGTTAGGCTACGATGTGGAAGGGCGGGTTAAGCGGGTAGGGTTTGATAACAGGGTCCAAAGAAATGAATGTTAATATGTTAATTAATCAGTTTGGAAATTTTACAAGTTAGTAAAACAAATCAAGGGTCATAAGTAAGTACAATACTGACCATGTTGACCAAACTTTTGCTTTGTAGTATAAAATTGGGAAAATGTGCATTATTTAACAATGGGAACAATATTAGCTATTTCACAATCAAAGTATCAACCATAATTTTTAAATAATTACTGAATCATAGTTGATTAGTTAAGACTGATCGATAAGATGTTAATATCGGTTGATCGTTCATGACAGATAAGTCAAATCAGCGAATGCCTTTTACGTTGGTTACATTAATTAAACGGTTATATGTCCACCATTACTTTAAAGTTTTTTCTACTGAGTCCTCGGTATTCAATGAACTAGTTATTTTGTAATGCCCTTGAATTTTAATTAACATTATTCGGGATATTTAATTGGATAAATTAAATAGAATAATGTGAATAATTAGGAAGATGAGATTAATAAATCCAATGGCCGTGTCTTAATGAATGAACTAAAATAAGACTTAACTAAATTTAGAAGGAGGAATTTCCCAAGGGGTAAACTTGGAAATAGGGCTACATTTTTTAGTATAAATCTCTTTCTCCACCTTAATAAACTTTCACCTTCTCATTCATATCTCCTCACCTACTTTCGGTCGGCCATTAAAAGCACCAGGAAGAGCATAAATTGAAGAAAAAGCTAAGGAATTAAAGCTAGGAAATTATCTCATTCTCTAATTAACTAAGGTGAATAATCATGTTTATCATCTCATTTTTCTATGTTTGGATCGGTTATGGGTTATACACGATTCATGTTTGTGATTTTGGTTAGGGTATAACCATTTAAACCTTTGTTTGGATAAGACATAGGTGTTTTTAAATGTTAATGGGCTCATTAACATAGTTTGTTTCGGTTTTGGTTAAATTCTGAATTATATTGATCTTTATAGGCTTTGAGATTTTAATATGTTAAAGTAGATGATTTAAAGGATTTTTGGTGATTTTTGGGGATTTTTCCTTAGTGGTTTATTAAGGTAATTAAACTATTTATGCCCAAGGGCTAAACTGAAAAATGGCTTCTGAATTGGATAAATTCGGAGGGAAATTGCTTTAGAAAATTATTTGGGGAAGAAGAATAGTGTTTTAAGAAAAAGGTTGACTATTTAGTAATTTTTACTATTCGAAAGTATAGGAGGAAGCCTTTTGACCAATCAGATTTAGACAAGCAAGAAGAACCATCACTTTCGTAGACCCAGAACTTGCTTCCGACAACATAGCCCGCTTTCACCCTTTCGACTAAGTCAAAAGGTACCTTTTGTCTAAGTCGGAGGGTAAGCATTTACCTTTCGACTAAGTCGAAAGGTAGGAATGGTGTCGGAAGGAAGAGAGGCGAAGGGATGGAGGTTGCTTCCTTGGCTTTCGAATGGAAATATAGATGCTTTCGAATTAATAGGTTTCAAAGGGGGATCCTTCGAAAGTTTAAACCTTCAAGAGAATTGTTTTAAATGTTTTCCAAAAATATGTTTTAGAACCTTTTGACTAAGTCGAAAGGTAGGAGAGGAAAAGGAAGGGGTTACTTCCGAACCTTCCCATTGTTTTAAAAGTTAAGTTTTTAATGCCTTCGAAAGTAATGCTTTCAAAGGAGTTACTTTAGACTAAGTCGAAAGGAAGGGAAGGAACTCGAAAGGAGATACTTTTGATCCTACTCTTCTATTTTTAAAATTCAAGTTTTTAATGCCTTCGAGGGATAAAGTCGAAGGGGTGCTTTCGACTCAGAACTTCGAAAGGAACGAAGTCGAAGGGGAGCTTCCGACTTCGTTCTGCTTTTTGTTTTATATGCCTTCGAATGGGATATTCGAAGGAAGGGTTAAGCCGCCAACTTATACCTTTCGACTAAGTTGAAAGGTGAGCCTCACCCTTCCGACTAAGTTGAAGGGTAGGGATGTTTTAAAAAGGCGGAAGGCTTCCGATTGGGCTATCTTTGGATGTTTTAATGCTTTTGAAGGGGTTTTAAAGGTGTTTTCTTTTAACCAAGTTTTTAAGATCATTTTTGATTTACTTCCGAATGGGATATTCGGAAGGGCTATTTTAGCCACTTTTCCTAAGTTAAACTTTGCTAATTCGAAGGGGTTATTTCGAAGGGTTATAGCATAAAATACTTATCTTTGTTTGAATATGTAAGGAGGATCCTTACATAAAAATGAATGTTAATAAACCTTGGGGACACCGGGGTGGGTATAATGTTTTTGATACATAGTTTAGGGTTACAAACAGAAATATGCTTTTGAAAATATACATTGGGACTATCAATGTATTTTTATTTAATTTAACCTAACTGGGGCTACCAATGGGAATAGGTTAAACAGGTGGTATACTTGGGGAAAATAAATAATCATAGGGATCATGATTTTTTATATATAATCATGGGGATCATGATATTTTAATTGGCCAAGTATTGGGTTCTTGGTTAACCTAGGAAAACCATGGAACATGCGGGGGATAGCCCACATCAAATTTCTGAAGAAAAGTATGTTTTGCCAGAGGTGGTTAGCCTCGGGATTTGGCACCTAAGGGTTCTTAGTCATCCTAGGAAAACTATGGATTATGCGGTGGATAGCCCACACCAACTTTTATAAAACAATGTACGATGGATAATCTGCATTTATTTTAAATGGATTTGGGACGGATAGTCCTATTAAATTATGACGGATAGTCATTTTAAAGGTTTAAGAGGGAAACTCAAATAAATTGCTTTTAGATGGGATAATCTAATGAATGGATGGAGGGGATATCCAATATATATGATTTATGGCTTTATTTCATATTATGCTAAGACTAATCATTTTGGGTGCAAGGGCATAGTAAATGATTTTCATATTTTGTTTTGGATACCAGTGAGGGGACAACCCGTTCTGCTAAGCGGCATGGTCTCACTAGATATCTATTTATGATAAGAGATGATAGGGAATTTCATACCAGACTTATTGTTCGACTCAAAGTTTGTGTTTCTCCATAAACTCTCGGGTACTCAAAAACTAATTTAAGTGGTCTGAGAGTGGCAGACTTTCAGGTTTTTAGAGGAATAAGCTTCCAGAGACGTGCAGGAGGTAGTGTTAGCTATATAGGAGCTAATTTGTGTATTCCGCTGTGATGTACTAAGAACTGTAAAGTTCATATTTATAAGTTCTATGATCATCATAAGGGGACATCTTCATATGTCGCTCTTATTGTGTTTTGTACATGTATATGTGATTTGAATGTGGTTAACGACTGAGATTATGTAATTAAATCTAAATACTATTCATAAGAAATAAGAAAAATTCTATTTTGTTGAAGTTTAAAGTTTTTCATATTCTTGTGTTTCTGTCTTGCCAATAGTTGCAAGATTCCGATTTCGGTCACTCAAAAATAACACCTATGGATGACTGCAGCATCCGTAGCAGTTAGTTTTGGGCCTCCTGATGTGGAATGTTTCAAGTTGGTATCAGAGCATGGTTTATGTACTTAAAAAGGAATTTAAACCTTAAAATATTTTTAAAGCATAATCTAATGAATCTAAAATATGGTTGGGCTTGGGGTAAGAATTATAGTAACGTATGTGTACTTTGCTATAAATACATAAGTGTATTCCCCACTCTCTTAGATCGTTCTTCTGTATCTTACAAAGATTGGATTTCAGGTAGTAGGGAAGTAAGATATAGAGGCAAGAAACGGAAGAGTGAATCAAGCTGGAAGACGCACCGCAACAAGTGGAAATGTTCGACCCAATACTAGGAGAAACCAGGGTCGACAGGCAAATGCAAACCCAGCTGCAAATGCTAATGTTGGTGCTGAGATCCCACCGGTTGATATGGGGATAATGTATTTGTTCTTCATGGATATGATGCAAGCTGGAGCAGCTACAGGAGTAGCTGTAGGGAATGCTGGAGGAGCTAATCCGGTGGCCCCAGTTGGCAATAATTATTCCAAGCTGAGCAGGGATTACGCTAGTCTTGGAGGGAAGCCTTTTCGAGGAACCGAGGATGCAGTAGGAGTGGAGAACTGGCGGTTGCATTGTGAAAGGATATTTACAAATCTCGGCTTGACGGATATGTAGAAGAAAAGACTTGCTTCAAGGCAATTGCAGGGAGCAGTATTGTTTTGGTGGAACGGAGTTACCGTGGGAGAGCCAGAGGAAGACCCGACTTGGGCTGAATTTCGAAGGAGGTTCGAAGAAAGATTTCTATTAGAGGTTGCCAAGTCAGCATTGCTTAGGAAATTTGCAGATTTAGTCCAGGGCGATAGATCGGTGATTGAGTATGCTACGGAGTTTGATGATCTGTCCCGTTATGGATATGCTACTGTGGATACAGTCATTCGGAGGAATGGCAAGTTTATCAGGGAGTTGAATCCTGAGATCGCCAGAGCAACCATGCCGAACTTCCAGGATCTGTGTCATATTGTTGTTGAGATGGCCATTCGGAATGAAGAGACGCTTTCTACTTTTGGAAAAGGGAAACCAGTTGAGGTTCAAAATTTTCAGGGTAAGAAGCGGAAGTTCTTCAAGAAGAAAGGTACCCAGTCGGGGTAGCAGCTAAGAAGAGCAAGGCTGATATTGTTTGTTACAAGTGTGACAAGAAGGGGCACTATGCTAATGAGTGTCACTCGGAGGATGGAAGAGCAATTGTAGTAAGGCCGAATGTGAAGTGCTATAATTGTGGGCGGATGGGGCATTACAAGGACAAGTGTCCCGAGGCAGCTAAGGCTGGAAAGGGAAAGGTCTTTGCATTGGAACCATCATCCTCTAGACCAACGGCTGTTGAGAAAGGAAAAGCGGTGATGGAAGGTATGATTATGATTCATAGTACTTCGGTTAGGATACTATTTGATACCGAGGCATCGCACTCATTTATATCTCAGTATTTGGTAGATTACTTATGTCTAGAACCTTTATACCTTATTACTCCTTTAAGGGTTGTGAATCCTATAGGAGGGTATGCAACTCTAGAAATGAGATATGACCAGTTAGAACTTGATTTGTTGTCATATGTTTGCATGTAGTTTATATGTTTTTGATTTCGTGGGTTTCAGGATCATATTGGGTATGGATTGGTTAGATAAATATGATGCTAGGATATTTTTCCAAGAAGGGGAAATATCATTGAAGCACCCTAATAGCCGTAACCGAGTTATTTACTCAGTAAGGAGTTCAGACGCAAATGCTTATGTGTTAGTGGGTGCCACGGGAACGGAAGCAGAATTGAAGTAGGTTTATGTTGCAAGAGAGTTTGCGGATGTGTTTGAACCAGTTTCGGGCTTGCCGCCGAAAAGAGTGATCGAGTTTTGGATAGATCTCGTACCGGGAGCTGAACCCGTAAGTAGACCACTTAGCAGGATGTCACCAACCGAGATGAAGGAATTGAAGGTGAAGCTAGTGGAATTGGAAGGAAAGAATTTCATCCGTCCAAGCAGTTCGGCTTGAGGAATGGCCGCGGTATTCATGAAGAAGCCAGATGGGTTGTTAAGGATGTGTATCGACTATCGTATGTTGAATGAGAGGACGATCAAGAATAGGTATCCTTTGCCGAGAATCAACGACTTATTCGATCAGTTGAGTGGAGCCAGAGTGTTTTCCCAACTGGATTTGGCGACAGGTTTCCATCAGCTAAGAGTGGTAGAGGATGGTATTCCTTTGACGGCGTTTAGGACCAGATATGGATCTTACGAATGGTTGGTTATGCCATTCGGGCTTACTAATGCACCGGCTTTCTTCGTAGATTTGATGAACCGGGTTTTTCGAGAGCACTTGGATAGGTTCGTGTTGGTTTTTATTGATGACGTTTTGGTATATTCTAAGAATGAGAAGGATCATGCGGATCATCTTAGAATAGTGTTGGAGACGCTAAGGCAACATCAACTGAAGGTGAAGTTCTCCAAGTGTCATTTCTAGAAGAAGGAAGTGAAGTTCCTTGGTCATGTAGTTTTTGAGGAAGGGTTAGTAGTTGATCCGGATAAGATCGAAGCTGTTAACAATTGGAAAAGACCAGAGATAGTAAGTGACATTAGAAGTTTTCTTGGACTTGCAGGATACTACCGAAGGTTCATAAGGATTTCTCGTGGATAGCGACATCCTTGACAATGCTTACCAGGAAGGACGTGAAGTTTGTTTGGTCTGACAAATGTGAGGAAGCATTCCTTAAGTTGAAACATTTGTTAACCAATGACGCCCATGTTAGTAGTTCCTGATGGGAAGCAGGGGTTGGTAGTTTACCCCGATGCATGTGGTACTGGGTTAGGTGTCATGCTAATGCAGAATAGAAAGGTTATTGCATGTGCTTCTAAACAGCTTAGACCGCATGAAGTGAGATACCCTACTCATGATTTGGAGTTGGCATTGGTAATCTTCACATTGAAGGTGTGGAGACATTATCTTTTGGAAGAAAGGTTTGAGCTATTCACGGATCATAAGTCTCTACGGTATTTATTCTCTCAGAAGGAGCTGAACATGAGACAGCAGAGATGGCTGAAGTTTGTTGCAGCTTATGATTTTAGCATCGAGTATACACCGGGAAAAGGAAATAAGGTGGCAAATGTGCTTAGCAGGAAACATTAGAATGTGGTGTTAGTTATGTTGGCGGAATGGAAACACTTGGAAGCACTGGCTGCTTGCAATATGCAGTTGAGGTCGACTGCTGGATCTAGTCGTGATATCGCCATGATGTCTTGTTTGGAAGTTCGACCGGTTCTGATCGAACAGATTACTTCTAGGTAGAAAGAGGATCTAGTGTTAGCCGAGAGGATTAGAAGGTTAGAAGCTGGAACCGAGATTGATGATTTAAAGGGTTTTATTCTTGACCACAGGGGTTGGTTGAGAAAGAAGGAACGATTATGTGTTCTGGATGTTGGAAACCTTAGGAAGGAAGTTCTTAAGGAATGTCATCGATCGAAGTTTACGATTCATCCTGGGGGAACCAAGATGTATCAGGATATGAAGAGAAGTTTCTTCTGTGAAGGGATGAAGAGGGATGTTGGCTTATGGGTAAAACAGTGTTTAAATTGTCAACAAGTAAAAGCCGAACATCAGAAGCCTAGTGGTTTGCTTCAGCCATTGGATGTTCCAGTTTCGAAATGGGACTCGATATCCACAGATTTTATTGACAGGTTGCCAAGGTCAAACTAGGGTAATGAAAGTATATGGGTCATAGTGGACAGATTGACCAAGAGTGCCCATTTCATTTCGGTAAGGTCAACCAGGACAACACCTATTTTGGCTAAGTTGTTCATAAAGAACATCGTTAGACTGCATGGAATTCCTAGTAGTACTGTCAGTGATAGAGATGCTTTGTTTACTAGCGAGTTCTGGAAGAGCCTACAGAGTGTGTTAGGCATTAAGCTCAAGATGAGTACTGCATATCATTCTCAAACGGATGGGCAGACAAAGAGAGTCAACAAAGTACTAGAAGATCTTTTGAGGGCTTGTGTGCTAGATTTTAGTGGCTCTTGGGAAGATCACTTGCATTTAGTGGAGTTTTCCTATTATAATAGTTATCAGACTACTATAGGAATGACGCCTTTTGAAGCTTTGTATAGAAGGCCATGCAAATCACCAGCATGTTGGTTAGAGACCAGAGATAGATTGGTACTTGGTCCAGATTTGGTGAGAGAGGCAATGTAAAAGATCGAGTTGATACGGGAAAGAATAAAGAAAGCTCGGTCTAGGAAGAAGAGTTACACAGACAAGAGGCGTAAGGATCTAGAGTTCTCAGTTGGAGATAGAGTTTTCATCAAGGTATCGCCGATGAAAGGTGTGGTTCGGGAAGACCGAGAAGCTAGCACCGAGATATGTTGGACCATTTCCTATACCAGAGAGGATTGGGAGACTCGCATACCGAGTAGAATTACCGAGTAGTTTGGTCGGGGTCCATAATGTGTTTCATGTTTCTCATCTTAGGAAGTATGTTCATGATCCAGAAACTACTATCGCACTGACGACACTGGAGGACTTAGTGGTGGAACTGGATATGACTTTTTTGAGGCAACCAGTTCATGCTGTGGCAAAAGATGAGAAAAGGTTAAGGAACAAGATAGTCGGGTTGGTGAAAGATCAGCGGAGCGACAACGTGAAGGACTATACTTGGAAGATAGAAGACAGGATTAAGGCAACTTTTCTTGAGCTATTTTAGACGGTATGTTCTATATAGGGTTTATATAGAATTTGGCTGGTAGGTTGTACTAGCTTTGCTTGCATGGGCTATATGCTTGTTGTTGTGTCCTTACTGAAATTTCGGGGACGAAATTCTTTAAGGGAGGGAGTCTGTAATGCCTTTGAATTTTAATTAACATTATTCAGGATATTTAATTGGATAAATTAAATAGAATAATGTGAATAATTAGGGAGATGAGATTAATAAATCCAATGGTCTTGTCTTAATGAATGAACTAAAATAAGACTTAACTAAATTTAGAAGGAGGAATTTCCTAAGGGATAAACTTGGAAATGGGGCTATATTTCTTAGTATAAATCTCTTCCTCCACCTTAATAAACTTTCACCTTCTCATTCATATCTCCTCACCTACTTTTGGCAGGCTTTTAAAAGCTCCAAGAAGAGCATAAATTGAAGAAAAAACTAAGGAATTAAATCTAGAAAATTATCTCATTCTCCAATTAACTAATCAAGGTGAATAATCATGTTTATCATCTCATTTTTCTATGTTTGGATCGGTTATGGGTTATACACGATTCATGTTTGTGATTTTGGTTAGGATATAACCATTTAAACCTTTGTTTGGATAAAACATAGGTGTTTTTAAATGTTAATGGGCTAATTAACATAGTTTGTTTCGGTTTTGGTTAAATTCCGAATTATATTGATCTTTATAGGCTTTGAGATTTTAATATGTTAAAGTAGATGATTTAAAGGATTTTTGGTGATTTTTGGGGATTTTTCCTTAGTGGTTTACTAAGGTAACTAAACTATTTATGCTCAAGGGTTAAACTAAAAAATGGCTTCCGAATTGGTTAAATTCGGAGGGAAATTGCTTTTGAAAATTATTTGGGGAAGAAGAATAGTGTTTTAAGAAAAAGGTTGACTATTTAGTACCTTTTACGACTCGAAAGTACATGAGGAAGCCTCTTGACCAATCATATTTAGACAAGCAAGAGGAACCATCACTTCCGTAGGCCCAAAACTTGCTTCCGACTACGTAGCCCGCTTTTACCCTTTCGACTAAGTCAAAAGATACCTTTTGTCTAAGTCGGAAGGTAAGCATTTACCTTTCGACTAAGTCGAAAGGTAGGAATGGTGTTGGAAGGAAGATAGGCGAAGGGATGAAGGCTGCTTCCTTGGCTTTCGAATGGAAATATAAATGCTTTCGAATTAATAGGTTTTCGAAGGGGGATCCTTCGAAAGTTTAAACCTTCAAGGGAATTGTTATAAATGTTTTCCAAAAATATGTATTAAAACCTTCAACTAAGTCGAAAGGTAGGAGAGGAAAAGGAAGGGATTACTTCCGAACCTTCCTACTGTTTTAAAAGTTAAGTTTTTAATGCCTTCGAAAGCAATGCATTCAAAGGAGTTACTTTCGACTAAGTCAAAATGATGGGAAGGAATTCGAAAGGGGCTACTTTTGATCCTACTCTTGTATTTTTAAAATCCAAGTTTTTAATGCCTTCAAAAGCAATTCTTTCGAAGGAGATGTTTGCTTTCGAGGGGATGAAGTTGAAGGGGTGCTTTCGACTCAGAACTTCGAAAGGAAAGAAGTCGAAGGGGAGCTTCCGACTTCATTCCGCTTTATGTTTTATATGCCTTCGAAGAAGGAAGGGTTAAGCCGCCAGCTTATACCTTGTGACTAAGTTCAAAAGGTGAGCCCTCACCCTTCCGACTAAGTCGAAGGGTAGGGATGTTTTAAAAAGGCGGAAGGTTTCCGAAGGGGCTATCTTTGGATGTTTTAATGCTTTCGAAGGGGTTTTAAAGGGGTTTTCTTTAAAACAAGTTTTTAAGATCATTTTTGATTTGCTTCTGAATGGGATATTCGGAAGGGCTATTTTAGCTACTTTTCCTAAGTTAAACTTTGCTAATTGGAAGGGGTTACTTCGAAGGGTTATAGCATAAAATACTTATCTTTGTTTGAGTATGTAAAGGGGATCCCTATATAAAAATGAATGTTAATAAACCATGGAGACACCGGGGTGGGTTTAATGTTTTCGATACATAGTTTAAGGTTACAAACAGAAATATGCTTTCGAAAATATACATTGGGGCTATCAATGTGTTTTTATTTAATTTAACCTAATTGGGGCTACCAATGGGAATAGGTTACAAAGGTGGTATACCTGGGGAAAATAAATAATCATGGGGATCATGAATTTTTATATATAATCATGGGGATTATGATATTTTGATTGGCTAAGTGTTGGGTTCTTGGTTAACCTAGGAAAACCATGGAATGTGCGGCGGATAGCCCACATCAAATTTATAAAGAAAAGAATGCTTTGCTAGAGGTGGTTAGCCTCGGGATTTGGCACCCAAGGGTTCTTAGTCATCCTAGAAAAACTATGGAGTGTACGGTGGATAGCCCACACCAACTTTTATAAAACAATGTATGATGGATAATCTACATTTATTTTAAATGGATTTGGGACGGATAGTCCTATTAAATTATGACGGATAGTCATATTAAAGGTTTTAGAGAGGAACTCTAATAAATTGCTTTTAGATTGGATAATCTAATGAATGGGTGGAGGGGATATCCAATATATATGATTTATGGCTTTATTTCATATTATGTGTTAACAAGATTTCTTGTCAACACCCCAAAGTTATTCCAAGTAGTGCGGTACGTTCAGAGGGTGTGATTCCCTTAAGGATTGCTTTTGAATCCTCACTTGTAAGAATCTTGCGAATCAGACCTTCGGCTTCATTGAGCTCGCTTGAAGTCTTCCACAAAGGATTTTCTTTTGATTAGTGTTAACCAAATTTATGGTTAACACTCCAAAGAATTCAAGTAGAAGAAATTGTTGGGAAACAGTGAAAGGTAAAATCTCTAAAGGGATTGAAGAATGTCAGCTAGTAACTCAGAGATATCTCCATTGATGAAATTAGGCTTTTTATAGGGCTTAGTGAGCTTGGATATGATGTTTAAAAGAAAAGGCTTGCCGGTCTTACTAAATCAATGTAGTAGAGACTATAGTTTGATTAAACCTCTATAAGATCTCTTTCGGAAGCTACCTCCTTGCGCAGGGTTGAATTTCCTTGGATTTCTTTGTATAGAAAGTCGACCTAGATCTTTGCCGAAAGGTTAGGGCATCAGGTGTCTAGGGTTCGGAAGGTTGTTAAGGCTGTCGAGATATAACTAATTATGTTTCTCGTCGAAGAGTTTGACCTACAGATTTCATGACTCCGAAAGGTTTTATGTATACCAACTCAGATAAGCTTCTTTTGAGTCCGAAGGGTTTAGGTTGTAGATCTTAGGCCTTTGGAGGGTTGCGAAGATTGCCTAAGAAATAACATTTTCATTTCTGTTGATATAAACCTTTCGGAGGAACAGCACCTGAAAATTACGATCAAGCCAGGAAAGATTGAAGAAAAATGTAAATAAAACACACAAAGCTTAAGACTTCCCTTTGATCCTCGAATAGAATTTTCTTTTTTATTAAATTTCCCCAAATCACTACCCAATTAGGGTTACCGAGCTATGATTTTAGAAATTACAAGTATAGAATGAAGGAAAATCCATCCTTGAAACAGGACCCCTTGGGTCTTATTTATAGGTGCCGGCGGCCATGCTTCCGTCCTTGTGCTTTCTGCTGGACCGAAGGGTTCCTTTCTTATATACAATTGCTAACCTTTCGGTTTCAACGAAAGGTTTTCCTTTCACATGTCATCATGGATCCTTAAACGCTGCTGAAGGGTATTTTCTTTCATTTGTTTTTAGGAACCTTTTGCCCTTGTCGGAAGGTTTGTCATCTATATAGTATGTGAACCCTTCAGAGGTGCTGGAAGGTTCCTGGCTGTGGTGAACCCTTCGACTTGGTCGGAAAGTCGCTTTTTTACTTGGATGTTTTCGAGAGTCGAGCTTTCCTTAAATGTTGTCGGAAGCTTGCTTTACGTTCTCTGCTTACTTATGAATGTTGCTTTCATTATAGACCCTCCGACACCGTTGAAAGGTATTCAGTAGGCGTTCCAACCAGCCCAAAAGGCTTATTATGCTTTCGGAAAGGTTATTATAGGGTCGCATGCCCTTTTCTTGACTTCTTTGCCTTCTTCGGAGGGTAAGAGCTTCTTGGATATTGTGGAACAATACCCTCTGTCTTCTCCGAAAGGTCTTGAGCCGTTTCATATTGTTGACTGCATCCCTTCGACCTCTTTGGAAGGCCTGATCTGGATTCCTTTTCTTCTGTCCTTTGTTTGAGATCTTCTGACTTAAGCGGAAGGTGAATTATTCGAGTAACAATTATCTACCATTCTTTGCTGACTTTTGAGCATTGCTTTCTTCATAAAAACCTTTCGACCTAGTTGAAAGGTATTTTAGATGTGCTCCAACCGATTCGAAAGGCTTGCTATGCCTTAGAAAAGGTCGTCATGGAGTTGCACCTACTTGCTTTGATTTCTTTATCTTCTTCGAAAGGTAAGAACTCCTTGAATGGAACCTTTCGACTACTTCGGAAGGTTTGAAGCTATTAAATCTTGATGGCTGCATCCTCTCGACTCCTTCGAAAGGTTTGGTTTGAGCTTTTTCTCCTTTGTCTTTGTTGAAAGACCTCTCGTTCTAGTCGAAAGGTGGATTCTTGGAGCATCATCCTACTTATGGACTTTGAAAGATAGCCTTGGACTTCGCCGGAAGCTCCTTGTCGGAAGGTATGATTATCTAGAACATCTCGGTGCTTTCTGATCTTTCCTCATGCTCTCGTGACTCTTCTTTCATACCTTCGTTCTTCTGAATATTTTATGGTTAACATTATGTTAGGACTAATCATTTTTGGTGTAGGAGCATAGTAAATGATTTGCATGTTTTGTTTTGGATACTAGTAAGGGGACAACCTATTCCGCTAAGCGGTGCGGTCTCGCTAGATATCTATTTATGATAAGAGATGATAGGGGACTATTCATACCAGACTTATTGTCTAACTCAAAGTTTGTTTTTCTCCACAAACTCTCAGGTACTCAAAAACTAATTTGAGTAGTCTGAGAGTGGGAAATTTTCGCGTTTTTGGACGAATAAGCTTTCGGAGACGTGCAGGAGGTAGTGTTAGCTATATAGGAGCTAATTTGTGTATTTCACTGTGTTGTACTAAGAACTGTAAAGTTCATATTTATAAGTTCTCCGATCATCATAAGGGGACATCTTCATATGTCACTCTTATCGTATTTTGTACATGTATATGTGATCTGAATGTGGTTAACGTCTGGGACTATGTAATTAAATCTGAATACTATTCATATGAAATGAGAATTTTGTTTTGTTGATGTTTAAAAATTTTCATATTCTTGTGTTTTTGTCTTGCTAATAGTTTCAAGATTCTAATTTCGGTCACTCAAAAATAAAACCTATGGATGACTGCAGCATCCGTAGCAGTTAGTTTTGGCCCTCCGGAAGCGGAATGTTACATATTCTTTTATTAGTTAAGAAAAATTGCAACGAACAAGATTTTAGGGTATAAATTATTAACTGCAATTTACTAATTATTCATAATTAACCATAATAAATTATTAAATGTAAAATTTAAGTAGTGATTATTGATTACAGATAACAATTGATGATTATAAATTATTTATTAATAATCATTAGTTATAAATAATAAATAATTAACCCATCCTAGTTTTCAATTATAAATTATTAATTATAAATTACCATTTATAAATTATTTAAGTAAGTATTAAATATTTGTTATTAATTAAAATTATTAATTCTTATAATATTTTAAGCACTACTTAACATATTTGAAAAAGCTATCGTAAACCTATGAGTGAAGTAACACTACTTTTAAAAAAGTTGTTGTAAATTAATATCTAGTTGTAAAAAAGTTGTAGCGATCCTTTGTATAACAAATCATACTTTCGGAATCAAATCAAAATCCATTTTACTAAAACAACCATGTAGCAACCCCCACTTAGAAACCCGAAAAAGAACGCTGATGATGTTGAAGTCATCATCCGAGTTATTTTCAAGTGACGGGAGTGAGTTCAGTACATCCAATTCATGCCTTCCTGACTTAACCAAAATCTTTTCAAAATGGTATCAAATACTTCGTAAATGTTTCTAAGTACCATGATCTTAATTTCATATTCCAATTTCCCAAATACTTACTTTCAAATAATACTACTTATTATTTTCTCCAAAATCTGGAAAAACATTTTCAAAGATACCGGGATTTAAGTCCTCAAATCCTCTATTTAAATCCTTTTCAGCAACAACCATGTTTGTATAAAGTTTCTTTCTTATCTAAATCATTTCACAAATTTATATCTTTGTTAAGATTATAATAAACAACTTTTATTAAAATTAAATTTTAACCCAATATTATCATCGAATGCCTTATAGTCAAATCATAAAACTTAATTCACAAGGTGTTCATATTTAATTTTCCCATAAATTTCTATCTACCCAATCCATACTGTAAAAGGTAAATTTCTTATAAATCAACAAACTATAGTAAATGCTCATAAACTGGTCGAGCATAACTAATCAAATAATAAACGATAATAATTGAATATTATCATTCCCTAATAAACAAGCACATCATAAATAACTATATCAATTTTCCTTCGAAAAATTTTCCTTCTATATCTCAAATATAGTCCTAGGTAAAATTACTTCATTTACCAGTTTGGAAAAAAATATTGTGTTGGTTTGCTCTGTTCAAGTGTTTAGAATTCCCTATCGATACCACAACGTCCCATGTACCGACCAAAATTCATAAACCACTCAATAGACCAATAAACACAATATAAAACATTTTGTTAGCACTAAAAAATATGCTCTCATATGTATAAGACACTCAACTCATGCTAGGCCATTCCATTACCCCATCTCTTAATGAGTTATACCCAACCAAAGCCTAGGTTCTCGCTTAACCTTCAGCTCTGATACCAACTGTAACAACTCGCATTTTCGATCCTCAAATGTCGACACTAATACATTTATGGTATTCACGTGCCGAACACCCAAGTGTCGAAAAGATGAATTATTAGGCTTAAATAAAAAGAAAAGGAAATATAACAAGGAAGAAGGAACATAATATCATAATCCCACAACGAAATGATAATACATAATATCAAAAGATAGTATAAATTCTCATTCTAAGATACAAATTATTTCAGAGTTATCGTAATCAGCCTGGACAGTTATAACAACATGTCCTCACGAATGTTGATGATACAATAGTAATACAGTGGAAATAAATACTATGGTAGGTAATCATCCAGCTCATCTCCATAAGCTCCAAAGCGTCCACAGCTAAAATATGGAAATATACATGGGGCTGACCCAAACATTATAAGAAAATAACACCCAAATCGGTCTGGTAAACTAGTGTGAGAAACTTAAGAAATATGAGTGACATGTAACAGTAACCACTGAGACCGTATGGATTCCCATAACGGTTTTCCCCTTAAGGGAACCAACCATTCATTAAGTTTAACATACAATGATATGATAGATAAGGTCTAGAGTGTAGCACATAAATCATATCAAATAGTTGTTGTGTAAATGCCACAACAGTAATAGGTATACAATCAATACCGTAAGGTGCGTTCGCATAATGGATTTTCCACGAAGATCTCCTCGGTCTGACCGCATCCGAACTCCATCACAAGGATCAAAAACTACCTTTTAAGCATCGTATATCATTAGATATGATATACTAAGGTAAACATAACTGGATCACCCTCGTTGTGTGATCCGAATCATATCAACTCTTGCTGCAACAATCGATAAGCATCTCTAGATATGGAGTTGATATACCCTTGAGGTCAGCTAAACCCTTCTGGTTATGCCTCTTCTCTGTTTTCTATCATTTTTCCAATGTCGATGCTACGTTAGGCATCTTTCAAACGAGTCTTTACCACTCGAACAGAACAGGAATCCCCAAAAGGATTCCTACATCTTGAACAAATCACAAGTCACTACATGGATTTGAGAATCTTTAACATATCTTGAATCTCTATATAGATTCCCACATAAGTCCTCCAACAAATGCTAACGATGTCCTCCCTCTTGGAATACTCCTTAAGATAGACAGTCCCACATGATAGCATTGTTTGAAATATAAATGCTGGCCTCTCCCTCGAACTTATTAGGACAGATAGTTCAACTTTATAATATTCCACTTCACAACTACTTCCAGAACATAGATCGCATATATGGTTTTGAAGTGGTTACGGGTTTAAGTCATCTCATACAAGTACACTCTTCCCACTTACCGGACGCTCCAAACCCAATCGATGAATTATCGGTGAACTTAACTCCGGTTATTTTGAAAATAAACAAACAATACATAAGAGTGGAGAACCGTTTAAGCAGGCGGATTTCCTTATCATTTATCCTAAGAGAACACACAAGTTTATATGTACAGTACAACATCACTAAAGATAATTGTACCATATAATTCTCGTGTTTCTTTTAGATATTCCCAAAGTTATATTTAGTCTATTTTGATAGTCAACTAGTCGAGTATCTGGTATAAGATAGTTGTTTGTAAATGGATACCAAGTATAGTAATTTACATAAACAAATGAACATATAAAACAATATCAAGTCACACAAAGTTTGGTTAAGTTACTTAACTCCCTCTATTTAATTAATCCTTTTATTAATTAAAACTCCTTTATTAGTAAACTTTTTTTATCTAATAAACTTCTACTTTTTATATCTTTTTCCAAAAGATTCTATGCTTATAATTTCATTCAAAATATCTATTTTAAGGATCTAATTACTTTCGTAAATGCATCCAAAAAGGTTCAAGACCAATGTTACTTAAACATTGTCACAACAAATCCAAGACCATTTTGCTTATATTTATCTTTAAATCACATTTTTATAGATCTATTTACATTCCTAAGTATAATAAAAAGGGTTGAAGATGAATGTTGTTAACACATTGTCACAACAAACCCTACTTGTTTCTATCTTTAAAAACATTCGTTTTAAAGATCTAAGTTCATATTTGGTCAAGTTCAGTACTTGACTAGTTAACTATCAAATTCTAAAGCAAAATTGCTTATAGAAATCACGATTTGTACGCGTAACTCGTTATCAACATTCTAACTTAACTGCTCCCCATTCAAGAGTGAAGCAGGTAAGTTAGAGCACTGGTTGCATCAAAGCCTTGCCTAGACACTTCATTCTTGAATCTCACAAATAGATAAGTCTACCTCATTGGCTTTTAGTGTTAAGTGTAATATTAATGATTTCTATAAACAATTAAGAAATTAACATGATTAACACGTTTTCGATATTTTCCGAGTTAACTATTCTCGGTCAAGAGGGAAACCATAGGTTAGAGCTCTATTGCTTCATCCCTATTCGACATCAATCTTAACGCTCACAAATAGATAAGCCTACTTTGTCAGCATTTAGTGTTCAGAATAGTTAATTACTCTCCAAATAAGTAATTAAACAATTTAACCATTTGGCTATTAAGCAATTTTAACCTCTTTCCAAACATTTTGTTCATATTTTTAAAACTCTATTAAAAATTATATATATACATATATGTATAGTAATTTGTTTACCAAAACTTGAGATTAAATAAACCATTTTAGAAGATGCTTATTACATAAGATATAAAATAGTTAACATATTTTCTAAAAACTATAAATACTTCAAAATGCTTTTAAAATACTTTATAATACTTATAATAGGTTTTAAATCATTTTCTAAAAACATTATTTGAAGATAATAAGTTTATAAAATTTCTTAAAACTTGAAAAGAATATGTTTTATATATATTTTAACAAAATATCATTTCTTTAAAAATTCATAAATATCTCAAACTACTTTTGAAATACTCTAATATGAATTAGTAAACACTTAAAAAAAAATGAAACAAAATACTTAAATGTTATATCTTTTCAATACTTTGAAGTCCAAAATCAAGGCTAAACGGGGCAATTTTGAACAAGTGAAGTTTTGGTCACTTTTCGAGATGGTGCTTAACTTTTTACTATTCAAGCTTTTAGTAGCAATAAACATATATATAAGACATTATAAATATGGTGATAAACCCTTTATGATCCCTCTACAAAGTTCCATAACAATCGCCAAAAATAAGGCAATTCACAACTACATCTATAGTAACTATCGATATAAATGCATTTTCAAACTCGAGTCCAATCTAAACCAAAGTCCATCTATAACCTATGTGCTTTGTTTCAAGGTCTAGTCATAAGTCATACAAGTCCATTCAAGTTCATTACAAGTTCATTCAAATCCATAGGTATGGATTACATATATCATTTACTTTTAACGTAAGAATCCAAAACAATGTTTTAACATATGTCAACAATAATTCAAACAACATAAACACAATCAAACACAACATATACATGTTATATTTTTCATTCAAAGTAAGGTGTTAACTCACCTTTAATCCAACAACAACCAAGATCCAAGCACCCAAGCCTAACCCCTTCCTTGCAACCACCTCTTTCCTCCTCCTTACTTTGCTTTGCTTTCTCCCTCTCCTCCTCACACCCAAAGCTCATAGCCTATCCATGGTGGGGAAGTATAGCTCCACTTCTTAAAATTTTATCATGGTGGAAGGTGTTCTAATATTATACTAAGGCTTGTGGCAAAGTTTGAATTGATTTGGAGTTGATTTGCAACTATTTCATTTAGAACATTTAGAGAGGAAGAAGATGAAGAATCCATTAAAGAAGCTTGGTTTTGGTTTGTGAATTTGTGATTAATTCCTAATGGTGTGCCCCTCTTTTATAGGATGAAAATGATGCTCTTTAATATTTAATTCACCCCCCTTCATGCCATGGAAGCCTTACCTCCCATCACTTCTCCATTAAATCGCTTATCCTTTATGATAATTACACTTATACCCTTCTCACGATAATATCTCTTATCCATTAGAGCATTCTAAGACCTTCCAAGCTTCATGAAGAGGTGTGTGTTAAGTTATGAATGTGTTCATTTGATCTTTAGATCGACGCACAAGAGTTTTAACAACTTATATCGATTGAAAAGTTGTTTACCGATAAACCGATTTTCGGTCACATTATCGATTTTTCTTCGAAGAATATATTTTTGTAAACATTTCCAAAACAAGTTTACCATTATTAGTAATGATTTAAAAGGGGGTTAATAATCTTATTAAATCAATTTAATGACAATTAATTCAAGATTCAAATATTTAAATAATTCGAATATTTAAATATGAAGTGTCCAAAATTTCGATTCGTTACACTTTGGCTTTTAATTTATGTAATATTTTTTTTTAAAACAAATAATTTCCATTTGGAAATAATTATATATATATATTGAAATCTTAATTTTGCAATGTTAAAAATTAGTACTTAATTGTATATATAATATAAAATATACATTTATATATTGTTGACGTCCAAAATCGCACAATAACCAAAAACCTGTTGAAATATAGAGATCTAGTAGAAAATAGCAAGAAAATAATTAACACACAAGAATTTTTATAGTGAGTCGGCAATCTCTGGCCTACATCCACTTTATATTTTATTTATTAGAGGTTTGAAAGAGATTGAAATCACAAGTAAAAGGAATTGACTAGTTCTTAAGCCTAGAACTACCAATAATGTCTACCTTGGTGACTATTATTATCATCATTATTGACTTTAAAGATATACAGCATAAGACATGGATATGACGTTGTCTTTTATGATGGAGGATTGCTCTTTGTTCACGTCGACTGCCATCATTACCCTCGAAGACATGTGAACATCGAAACACTTGTGGCGCCAATAATCAACATCGAGAATATGAAGATGGATCGGCATAAAAAGAATAAGATGCCGCATTTCATCAATAAAAGAATGTATTCGGCACCGCATGTAACCAAAGAAGCGAAGGTATCGAGTACAATCAACATCGTAATCCATCAATGAATGTCGATGTAACCAATATCGCATCCACTAATGCTCTAGTGGCATCATTATTCACATATTGTTACCAAAACAAGTTCGTCGCCAATGTAGCTCCTCCATATCAACTACCAAGTAACGCTATGTTCATTACCGCATTTCATCAACTACTAAGTATTGATACCGAGAATCATCAATGTCGATATTATACTAAAGCAAGTTACTCTTTCTTAACATTCACGCCGCTCATCATTAATGCTCAATACCACTTCCAAATGATGCCGCTAAGCAACGACGGCACCATACATTATTTACATCGCCAACTGTCAACATCGCACTTCGTCTTTCATACAGTGCATTTCATCAACCTTTGGGGGACGACACTCATTTATACAAGCGATCTTGATGGTAGACGCCGTCAATATCCGTAAAACTATCAATGCCGCCTTTTGTTGGTATTGTTTCATACTTGCATCAACTCAAACTGGTATCAACACCCACTCATAAAGGATGTCGACCATCATGATAGAAGCCGTATATGCCATAGTCCGTTGTTATCGTGAATCTCCACAAAAGTAATAGAGACAAAGCCCAGCGCTATTCAACATTGATGATTGTTGAAGCTAAGCACATTGACGCCAGGCATGCCGAAGCCCATGTTGCTTGTCTACCCCTATAAATACGGACTTAGGGGCTTTGTGGAAAGGGGAAATCATTCTCATCCCACTTCTTACATTTTTCTCTTTGTAACCTTAAATCAATTTAAGGATTTTGGCCGATTGTAGCACTTGAACTTTGTACACATAAGGAATTGAATATCAAACAATTGCATAGCATATTTGACAAATTGACCCCAGGATTGTGACTTGCATATTGACTTGAATATTGACTTGCATATTGACTCGGTTCATCTTTGATGCTAGACATAATTTTTGCCCAAGTAACGAATGCACATTGGAATCACATGGATCTAATCTCTAGTACATTCTGTCCAAGTGGCTTAGCCTAAGTTTGCCTTGGCCATTTCTTATTTGAATTCACTTCTGCTAACATTTTTGGGGTTAGTGAAGAAATTCGCTAACATTTTGGTGCTAGAAGGAGGGATTGAACTTCCGACTCCATTAAAACCCTAAGTGAAACTACAATAGCTTGCATGTTTAGGGCTTAAGGGACTTGCCCCCACCAAGCATATCCCATCTCCAAGCTAACCTACCTTTGATTTCCAATGCCAATTAATCTCATCAACTAAGTTCTACTTAGTCATGCCAATTAATCGTGTTGAAATCTCCAAACAAGGATCCTCTGAGCCTTAAGTCACTGGGCCAACTTATCGAACTATTAATGATCCCTGGCTTCATGAGGAATAAAGATTGAGGATTATGACATTAAAATTATGAAAGAAAAGAGGAAACAAGTAGTTCCTTACAATCCTGAAGAGTGGAGTGTGAATCCATTTCATATTAGTCCAACACAGATCTTCTCCCTAGGAAGTCGGAACAAAAGAGATAATATCTTCTTGTAAATGAAAAAGGAGATTCAAGTCAAGGTCAATGGGACCATTTTTGAAGGGGAAATAGAAAGAGACTTCAATCGATTCACTAGAAAGTGGGAAAATGTACTTAACCATTCTCAAGAGCTAGGTAAAACTCGAGACTCTTTAAAAAGAAAGCTTATTATGGAAGTTAAGGAGCCTATCAGGCATAAGAAAGCCAAAAGGAATTCTAAAGGATCAACTTTCAAAAGACTACGGCCTCCTAAGAACTGCTCTCTTACCACATCCTAATATATATCTCCTGACTAAAGATGAGTTCAAATATTAGCCTTCGCAAAAGAAGCGACCAAAGAATGAAAGGAATCTCAGAGGATTATATTGTCATTACCATCACTCCAACGGCCATGACACCAATCACTACCGAAGTTTGGAGGGAATAATCAACAATCTCTTAGGACAAGGAAAGCTTGATGAATTTTTACAAAGATATTGAACGAATCAGTAATAGAGAAAGAGTTTCTTAACAAAAAACGAGTGTATCTACATGGTTGAGGAGTAAAACTCCCCTAAAATAATGGAAAGCCTAAAGCACTACCTAAGATGGTAGTAAGGGGCTAATGCCTTTGTCCCCTGCTAAGATGGCCTGCACAAAGCACTTTCTAGAGTGAGGACAGAACAAGCTTTTAGTGCTGTCATCAAAGGCCTCACTAAAGCACCAAATAAGCCTTCAGTATTGTCATCAAAGGCCTCACTAAAGCGCCTCCTAGAGGGAGGACAGAGTAAGCTTTTAGTATCATCATCAAAGGCCTCACTAAAGAACCAAACAGACCTTTAGTGTCGTCATCAAAAGCCTTACTGAAGCGCCTCTTAGAGGGAGGGCGGGTAAGCCTTTGGTCTGTCCAAAGCGCCGAACCAACCGTTAGTGTCATCATCAAAGGCCTCACTAAAGCGCCTTCTAGAGGGAGGTCAGGTAAGTCTTTGGTTCTACTCAAGGTAGCTAACCAAATGCACTGGATAGCAGACCTAAATCATCACCTAAGATGGTGATAAGGGGTCCGAGCCAAGTAGTGCTCTAAATCAATTAATTTTCTAGAGGAAAATCTATCAAAATCTGTGCCAAGTAGTACTCCAAGTCAATCAATCTTCTAAAGGAAGATCTATCAAAATCTAAGCCAAGTAGTGCTCCAAATCAATCAATCTTCTAGAGGAAGATCTATCAAAATTCAAGCCAAGTAATGCTCCAAGTCAATCAATTTTCTAGAGGAAGGTCTATTAAAATCTGAACCAAGTAGCGCTCTGAATCAATCAAATATTCTAGATGAAGATCCATCAAATCTGAGTTATTTATGCTCCCCAACAAACGCAATTTTCAACTACCAGATAAGGATTTTTGGTCTTCTTCTATTATTACTAGATATGGATTTCTGATCTTCTATTATTATTGCCAGATAAGAATTTTTGGTCTTCTATTATTATTGTCAGATAAGGATTTATGGTCTTATATCTATTGCTAAATTAGTTTTCTAACCTTTAGTTAATTAGTGCTGAATGGGTTCTTCAATTATCAATTGATAGATAGAATGCTTCAAATGATTATTCAAAGAGTTTATCGCCTTGACGACAAAGTTTCACCAAACCAATTCTCAATTAATGGGATTCTCCATTACAAGACAAGCTGCTGAATATCATAGGAAAGAAGCTTCTTGTATCAAGTTCTAAAGAGCTCAATAAGCGTGACGACTTGTCTCCTCGACTCTTGAAAATCGACACTAATACATCCACGGTATTCGCATGCCATAAATCCAACTACCGAGGAGGCAGATTTTCAGGGGTAAAGTAAAGTAAAGATAAAAGATAGAAACACATATTCTCACATTACGTTAAAATAGATAGATAGTACATACAACCACTCTCACTAGGGTACATCAAAGTTTTGATATGAACTAACCCAGCCTGGAATAGTTATAACTGCCTGCTCCCACACTTATTGGTAATAACTAACTTAGACACAGCGGAAAACTAAAATAGATAGATATCCACATCGGGTGCTCCAGCTCTATGCTCCAAAAATCTCTTCCAGCATGCTTACCCAAAAATACTCCAAAACGTAATCCTGACTACTTGGCTACCCGGAAAAATAAGGCACCTAGAGTTTAAAGGGAAAACAAAATAAACTCCGGGTCAGTCGTGGGACTGGTGTTAGAACTCAAAATATGATGTTTGAAAACAAAAAGGTATCTCATAAGTCCACGCTGCACATAAACACGAACGGGTTTTTACCTTATGATAACCAAATCTTATTACGTAAAAATAAGGGATATTATTTTTAATGACATTTCCAGGAAAACTTATTAATCTTAGCCGAAATTGTTACATTATTAAATTCCAGCATACTAACCACAAACACGGGTTCTATAAACAAAATGGCAGGCACTTATTGGAGAAAGGGTTTCCAAACAAATGACCAGGTGAAGGGACTACCTTTCGGTAGTACATCTCTAGAGGAATGTACTGAGGCCCAACCGATGGTCCTTTACTAACACAAGGCTGACCTACCTCTTCCTAAATAGTACCGAATATGTCATCACCCTGGTCATTACCGACCTATCCGAGACGTCTCTTAGCATAGACCATATTAATTTAAACTTGAACGTCATAGTGGGTAGAAATATATCTAGAAGGGGATGACCATACCCTAATGGTTGCGAACCACATAACCTTGTTGCATCTACCCTATTCCGACCATTTCCGAGTGTGAGGCCTGAGGTAACGATTACCTTTCACATAGCACATCATCTTATCTCTTTGAATGCTATGCTACCATTCCATAATCACGCAACTGATTTCTACAAACATGTAACGTCCCGCTATTTTGGACCATTCAAATCGACAATAAACCACACATGTATGACTTGAATAATTCAAAATACCGAATTGTTAATTTATATTTGGCAAACTCATCATATACAGTAAATAAATAATCACAGATCACAGACACAGAGTAATATAATGCAGCGGAAACAAAGAAATAGTAGTTCATGAAGCTACTATATAAATACATCAGAGTTAATTAAGATACAATAGGAATACCAAGATACAACAGCAGTAACAGTATGATAATCAGGTATAACTCAGAATACAACTGGAATCAACTGGATAACAAAATGAATAGATGTCTGGTTCTTCAAAGCAAAACTCCAGCTCCAAAGGTGAGTCTCTAATGTTGTATCACTCAGTCTGACCCGAGCGTAAAGCAAAATACAAAACACTCGAGTCAGGACATACATACTTATACAATGTAAAACAACTCAAGTGAACTGTAATAAAGGGTACAAATAACTTAAAGAATGCTTGGGATCGCCCATTCTTTAAGGATCCGTTAAACTATTTACTATGTAGTAATATTTCGCTATTATAATAATGTCTAATCATAAAATAAACATACTTTTAAATAGCGTTAAGGCTTTACATTTTCCACCTTAACACGTAAAATGCCAATAGTCTACACAGTACCTGCATGCCTCGAAAGGCTATGAGAAGATACTCCATAGGTACGACACAAATAGAAACTCGTAGTAAAGCTCGATATGGTAGGTGACACGGCACACAAGGCAATGCTAGGGTAGATATACCAATTACGCACACGGACTGATGGAAACGCATAGCAGCCACTACTGCTCCACCTCGGGCAGCACTCCCAAATCAAGGAGTGCACCCAAACAATCACAAAGTAATAGAATGGTATCGAAGAAGTGCGTCCGATAAGAGGTGCTACCTCATTGGCCCGAGATCGCTCCTGTTTTAGCCACCTTATTCCAACTCACGGGAGTTGGGTCCACGCATATACCTTAGGATCGTCGCCACCATCCTACTTCATTCTGGAAACTCCACCGTACACAGTTGTTAAAGTGGTTTTCGGTATCGACAGGGAGTATGTCCATATCCGATCCTGGTCTCTTTAACAACCAATCGTTATTATAACCCGTGGTTATAATTTTAAAATAATATTTTATACTTCAAAATATAATATCGTTTCAAATCCAAATCTTTATCAAAACAACGATTAAATCAATTCCAAACCATTTCAATATATTTAAAATATCATATCATTTCAAAACTTCATTTCAAATCATTTCAATATATCAAAATATCATATCTTTCCAAAACTTCATTTCAAATCATTTAATATATCAAAATATCATATCTTTTCAAAACTTCATTATCAAATCATCATTTGAGTTCAAATCCAAATATTCAACTTTAAATACCTTTTAAATTCAAAGATATCATCCATTTATTATCATTTCAAGACACCTTTTAAATAGTTTATATTTCAATCAAATAATTCATCTAAACCATTTAAAAGTGTAATTATTATACTTCCAAATCAAATATTCAATTTACAAAGTTTTAAACTATTCTGAGTTCATTTACTAAGTTAAAAACCATAAACATTGAAAATTTCAGCCTTTCACAGCATTCAGAAAAAGCTGTTAAAGTTATTCTTGAAAACATTTTAATTCAGCAAAGACAGCATTTTAAAACTGCTATTAAATCTCATTTTAGTTGAAATTTAGTTTAAAACAGGAAAGACAGCATTTCCAGAAATGCTGTAATAGCTCAGGTTTCAAATTAAAGGTTTTAATTAAATTCAGCAAAGACATCAGACCACTACAGCATTTACAGAACTGCTGTAATATGCCTTTATTAAGTTTTTAGCCTTTTAAATTTACTACAGCAACTACAGCATTTCAGAACTGCTGTAATAGCCTCTTTATAAAGCTTTTAGTTTATTTACAGAAACCATAGCATTTCTGAATGCTATTAAAAGTATTTTCCAGATTTTTGTGTATTTCCAGCAAATAATAAACTTCAATTTAAACCATTTAAACATTATCAAAATCATATTTTTAACATCCAAAAATGTTCATTAACAATACTCTTTTAACTTATGATTTTTATAAAGTAATTTTTACAATAAAATCCAACTTCCAATAAATCACATTAAATTCAAGTGTATAATTTTCCAAATTTTGCATTTGACAATTTATTAACACTTACATTTAAATTACCATTTCACACATTAAACTAAATTTCCAATTTATTTAATTAATTTAAACCTTTAATTAAAACCAAATTTTCACATTTCCAAGTCAAGTTAAAATTTAAAATTTTACATTTAAGCATTCATTCATTTAACCATTTTAGTTCATAGAAAAATCAATAATACTTTATCAAGTCATTCAAATTCAAATTTAAATCAAATTATCATATTTCCCATTTTTCAAATAAAATTAAATTTCCATTTTATTTATAACTTAAATTCATTTTTAAACCAAAATCCAAATTTCCAAACTTAAGTTATATTTCAAAATTTTCAATTTAACCATTTATTTATTTACATTTTAAACTTATAGAAAAATCATAATTTTTTTTTGTTTAAACAATTTAAAATCTATTTAAGTCAAATTTCCATAAAATTTTCACTTTTAAAATACTTAAAAATAATTCAAAACACTTTAAAAATTAACCACATGTCTGTATATAGTTTTCTAACCTAGGTCAAGTGATACAGATATGTATCATTTCAATCCGCAGTTTACAAAGAAAATCCAAGTTCTATCATTTCAAACCCGCAATCCTAAGTCAAAATAAATTAAATAAAAACCATTCAGGCCTATCATTTCAGCCCATAACGAATTTTTCCTATTCTAAAGTCCGTTCGGGTATGTATCATTTCAACCCATAGTGATTCTATACTAACAGGGAACTTGCAGTGTGATAAACAGATATAAATGAATAGTTAACCATATATAGCAGTAACAGATGATATGACATATAAATAAACATGTTTACGTCATATAATATATAACATAAGCAGGTATAACATAAATATAATAATTCTACACTTTCACTTGCTATCAATTCACAGTGGTATAAGTACAAATGTCAGGCGTGATTACTCACCTTTTTTTACGCTGGAGTTAGCGATCAAAACACACAGAATAGATTCCAGAAAGCACGACAAACACGATACAGCATGACTTTTGATTTGAATGAATAGAGAGCCTTGATATTTATCTTGTAAACAATAACCAAAACAAGACAATATACACATAAATATTCAACACAAAACAATGTTGAAACAATGAAGATAAGAAGCAACAAAGGAATAGATTACTTGACCATGCTTTAACCATTCAAAATGCTTGGCCTAGGAGATTCTTGGGCTCAGCCATGATCAGGTCTGGACCTGAAATGCTCGACTATGGTCAGGTTAGTGGAAGACAAAGCAAGGGTAGGTGAAAAGGTAGGAGTTTGTGAAGGCAAAGAGGCATGGAAATGAGTTTGGTTCACCATCTAGGCTCGGCCTATGGGTCAATTGGCTCGGCTCATGCTTGTTTCAGATCTGGACAGAGGTCATGATGATGTGTAGTGGTGGTAGCAAGGTGGTGGTGGCGGCTAGAGGTGGTGGCCAAGGTGATGGATGAAGGTATGTTGCAACTAGTGGTGGCTATGCATTGTTTTAAGAGATTTGTTGCATTTTTGGTGGAGTTTGTTTCACTTAGGGGTTCACGGCCTGCTATGGACAGAGGAGAGGGATGGTTGTAGGCTGTGGATGATGAGGAGGAGAGGATGGTGGGGGTTGGTGGAGGTGAGGCTGAGCAACCATGTGAATGAACTAGGCAAAACAATGAAGAAAGAAGAAGAAAATGAGAGAAAAGAGGAGCCATGACTTACTTTTTTTTCAAGTGAAATTAGCCGTGGATGGAGATGAGGTGGGAAGTTTTTCCACATGAATATCACATAGAAATGCACGGCTAAAGGTGAGGGAAAGTGGAAGGTCACCAGGAAAAGGAAGAGGCAAGCAAATGAAAGGTCAAGCAATCGAAAAGTCACAAGCAAATGAAGAGACTTGTCTCTTTATATTTCCAATATCCTTTTATACAAAATAAACAAAATAAAACTCGGCAAATAAAAATAAACAAAACAAAATAAATTGAGAAAGAAAATAAATAATTTGTTTTTTGGAAAATAGAAAAATAAATAAAGAAAATAGCTTATTATATTGAGACCAGCTTTAAAATTTGCAAACAAAATACACTTAGCTTTGGAAAATTATAACCTTACTTCTAATCCAAATAAAAATCAAGTAAAATAAAATAAATGCTGAACAAAATAAAGTGTAAATGAAAATAAAATAAATCCTTAAGAAAATAAAAAAAAGATAAATAAGAATTACTTTAATTAATTGAAACTAGAAATTAAAATTTGTAAATAAATTGTAGCTGACTTGGAAAATTCCAATTGTTCTTTTAAAAATGTTTTAAAACCAAAATATATACATAACATGTTATTTTACTCATATAAATATAAATTAGAACATTACATGACCAAATAAAATATTATTTATATAATTTAAAATAAACAATTTTGTTAAATACAGCAAATTACACACAATATTTAAAAGGGCATAACTTTCACATTATAAATCAGATTTCAACGAAACAAAAAGCAGTATTTTTAAAATTATATTTACTTTCATAATAAAAGATAAAATTAAAAATTTCAAACTTTTAGAATTTAAATTTTAAAAGTCAAAGTTTGGCCATATTGACCAAAATTCACTATTCTAGAAAATACTTTATTTATTCATGTTTGGGATTATAATTCACATACAAATCATAATTAATATTTAAAATAACAAAATTTCCCATTAAATAAATAAAATAAAGTTTTTAAATCAGGAAATTCAATTTAAAAATAATTACAAAATACAGGGTTGTTACACTCTCCCCCACTCAAAACTTTTCGTCCCCGAAAAGAAATGAGGTACGGGAAAACACAGAAAAAGATAGAATGAAATAGGATTAAGACAAGATGATAAGAAGATTGAAATTATACCTGATAACTTTTGTTATAGGTAATTTTAACAAGGTGGAGATGATCTTCCCAAGATCCTTCAGAATCAAGAACACAAGCACGGAAAAAGGTCATCGAGAATCTGATTCACCCTTTCCGTTTGACCGTCGGTCTATGGATGGTAAGTAGTGCTCAGATTCAGAATAGGTAGAAGTAGGAACCACAGAAGAGATAGAAAAGTTAGATGATGAAGGGAAAAGAGAAAGAAAGAAAGACTAGAACAAACTTATTAAGCTTAACACGAAAACACGATCCATCAAATTAACAAAGAAAGTAGGAGCATTAGTCAAACCGAAAGGCATGACTAACCATTCAAAGAAAACCATTCTCAGTACGGAAAGCAGTCTCGGGGAATACTTTCCTCAGCAACACTGAGTTGGTGAAAATCAGTGGTAAGATCAAGCTGAGAGAAAACAGTAGCTCCACGGCTAACCAATTAGAAATTTGATTTCCTACATAGAAAGTAGGGGAATGGAAACAACCAGAAAGAAAATAGATCGGAAAATAGAATAAGATAATAAATTTGAAACCATGAAAAGTTCAACTTCCATTAATAATTAATTTCATTCATTTGATTTTACTTAAGTTAAATAAATCTTAATTATTTTTAAATCTCATTATCTCATCATCAATTCAACAATTTATAAAGACATGAATTTGAACAATCATTTATTATATTTCATCTTTATTCATTAAATTTCATTCTTCTTTATTCCACTTAATATATCAAATCCTATATATATCAAGTGTATTTCACTTATTATAACTATTTCAATTTATTTATAAATTCTTTTAAATATCATTATATTGTAAATTACTCAATTAACCTTTTTTCTCTATTTACCTCTATTGATATTTTATAAATAAAATTTAAGTGTATAACATTTATTATAACCACTTAAGTTTTATTTATAAATATTCTCTTTATAGTGAATGTTCTCCAATTACATATTTAACTTCTGAATAATTTAGGTAAGTTATATTGGAATGTAATTGAGTATTATACAAATAAATTCTTTCTAATTCAATTATACAAGTTTACATATTTATTCAAACTTTTATAATTGAAATTATCCTTTAAGATAAAATTTAAGAATTAGATTTCCGATTAACTTCAACTATTTTAGAGATAATTAAATATACATAATATATATCAAATCAACTCTTAAATCACATATATTATATATCAAGTCATATTTAGAAAGCCAAATCAATTTAATTCTCCAAAGAAAAGCTGTAGCAAAACTACAGAATGGTCTCTTCGCTTCGAAACTCGAAAATGAATGTCGATGATGCTGCAGTCATCACCGAAATTATTTTCCAGTGACAAAGAAAAGAGCACTGATTTACAAATTAAAAATCCTTTGAAACAATTTCTATTAGAAATACTTTTAATAATATATCCTTTTAAAACTTTAAAACCAAAGTTCGAAATCATCGAAAATTAATTCCCAAATTCTTATTTTAAAAATTTTCATTTAAATTTCCAAATAAATATATAACCATGCTTAGTTATTTAGATATGAAACTAAAGCCAATGATTACAAAATACATACAAAGTTAAATATTACTTCTTAACACCCAATTCCATTAATTACCAAAATTCAGAAAATTAACCTTATACATATTATAATTATACAAAATTTTATCCATCTAGTAAATTTTAAAACCATATTGTGTCAGTTTGCTCTGTTCGAGTGTTTTGGAGATCCTATCGATAGCGTTGATCAGACGAATCGATCGGAAACCCAAATCAACATCAACAACTCAAACAACACAATATATAAAACATCTTTAAATATAAGATTTTCAAATACAAGATTAATGTTTCAAAATAAGGATAGGGATTCAAATTGATGGACTCAAATTAAAGAGAATTTTGATTTGAAGATAAATTGGAGACAACGATAAGACGATTAAATAACAGAATAGGAAGATGGGTAAGCCTATATATATTGCGGGCAACCTTAACCAGGTCAACCGTGACTTAATGAATAAGATCGATGTGGATTTCTGGGGTAAATCTACATTCGATCTCAAGAGAAAGAATTCAGTCATAGCAAGAGATAGTGGCATCGTAAACCAAGGATACAGAAGGCTTCGGTGAATCAATGCTTTTTGTAAAGAAGTTTCACCCCTTTACAAGTCATTCAGAGGTTGGCGAGACCGCCGATTTATTATAGAGATCATTCGAAGTGGAGTTACGAGATACTCCAGAATCAAGAAGACACGAATAGGGGAGGACAAGAATGGACTTTGGAACCGAAGGGAACTTTCCAAAATTCCAAGGAAACCGAATCGAAGAAGAAGAAATTCAAGTTCGAACAAAGGTGATTCTGTAATTAAATCTACTCTATATGCTGAGTTTGCCTAAAACCGGAGCTCTGATACCAACTGTAACGTCCCGCTATTTTGGACCATTCAAATCGACAATAAACCACACATGTCTGACTTGAATAATTCAAAATACCGAATTGTTAATTTATATTTGGCAAACTCATCATATACAGTAAATAAATAATCACAGATCACAGACACAGAGTAATATAATGCAGCGGAAACAAAGAAATAGTAGTTCATGAAGCTACTATATAAATACATCAGAGTTAATTAAGATACAATAGGAATACCAAGATACAACAGTAGTAACAATATGATAATCAGGTATAACTCAGAATACAACTGGAATCAACTGGATAACAAAATGAATAGATGTCTGGTTCTTCAAAGCAAAACTCCAGCTCCAAAGGTGAGTCTCTAATGCTGTATCACTCAGTCTGACCCGAGCGTAAAGTAAAACACAAAACACTCGAGTCGGGACATACATACTTATACAATGTAAACCAACTCAAGTGAACTGTAATAAAGGGTACAAATAACTTAAAGAATGCTTGGGATCGCCCATTCTTTAAGGATCCGTTAAACTATTTACTATGTAGTAATATTTCGCTATTATAATAATGTCTAATCATAAAATAAACATACTTTTAAATAGCGTTAAGGCTTTACATTTTCCACCTTAACACGTAAAATGCCAATAGTCTACACAGTACCTGCATACCTCGAAAGGCTATGAGAAGATACTCCATAGGTACGACACAAATAGAAACTCGTAGTAAAGCTCGATATGGTAGGTGACACGGCACACAAGGCAATGCCAGAGTAGATATACTAATTACGCACACGGACTGATGGAAACGCATAGTAGCCACTACCGCTCCACCTCGGACAACACTCCCAAATCAAGGGGTGCACCCAAACAATCACAAAGTAATAGAATGGTATCGAAGAAGTGCGTCCGATAAGAGGTGCTACCTCATTGGCCCGAGATCGCTCCTGTTTTAGCCACCTTAAGCCAACTCATGGGAGTTGGGTCCACGCATATACCTTAGGATCGTCACCACCATCCTACTTCATTCTGGAAACTCCACCGCATACACAGTTGTGTTAAAGTGGTTTTCGGTATCGACATAGAGTATGTCCATATCCGATCCCGGTCTTTTTAACAACCAATCGTTATTATAACCCGTGGTTATAATTTTGAAATAATATTTTATACTTCAAAATAAAATATCATTTCAAATCCAAATCTTTATCAAAATAACGATTAAATCAATTCCAAACCATTTCAATATATTTAAAATATAATGTCATTTCAAAACTTCATTTCAAATCATTTCAATATATCAAAATATCATATCTTTCCAAAACTTCATTCAAATCATTTAATATATCAAAATATCATATCTTTCCAAAACTTCATTTCAAATCATTTAATATATCAAAATATCATATCTTTTCAAGACTTCATTATCAAATCATCATTTGAGTTCAAATCCAAATATTCAACTTTAAATACATTTTAAATTCAAAGATATCATTCATTTATTATCATTTCAAGTCACCTTTTAAATAGTTTATATTTCAATCAAATAATTCATCTAAACCATTTAAAAGTGTAATTATTATACTTCCAAATCAAGTATCCAATTTCCAAAGTTTTAAACTATTCTGAGTTCATTTACTAAGTTAAAAACCATAAACATTGAAAATTTCAGCCTTTCACAGCATTCAGAAAAAGCTGTTATAAGTTATTCTTGAAAACATTTTAATTCAGCAAAGACAGGATTTTAAAACTGCTGTTAAATCTTAATTTAGTTGAAATTTAGTTTAAAACAGGAAAGACAGCATTTCCAGAAATGCTGTAATAGCTCAGGTTTCAAATTAAAGGTTTTAATTAAATTCAACAAAGACAGCAGACCACTACAGCATTTATAGAACTACTGTAATAGGCCTTTATTAAGTTTTTAGCCTTTTAAATTTACTACAGCAACTACAACATTTCAGAACTGCTGTAATAGCCTCTTTATAAAGCTTTTAGTTTATTTACAAAAACCATAGCATTTCTGAATGCTATTAAAAGTATTTTCCAGATTTTTGTGTATTTCCAGCAAATAATAAACTTCAATTTAAACCATTTAAACATTATAAAAATCATATTTTTAACATTAAAAAATGTTCATTAAAAATACTCTTTTAACTTATGATTTTTATAAAGTAATTTTTACAATAAAATCCAACTTCCAATAAATCACTCATTAAATTCAAGTGTATAATTTTCCAAATTTTGCATTTGACAATTTATTAACACTTACATTTAAATTACCATTTCACACATTAAACTAAATTTCCAATTTATTTAATTAATTTAAACCTTTAATTAAAACCAAATTCACATTTCCAAGTCAAGTTAAAATTTAAAATTTTACATTTAAGCATTCATTCATTTAACCATTTTAGTTCATAGAAAAATCAATAATACTTTATCAAGTCATTCAAATTCAAATTTAAATCAAATTATCATATTTCCCATTTTTCAAATAAAATTAAATTTCAATTTTATTCATAACTTAAATTCATTTTTAAACCAAAATCCAAATTTCCAAACTTAAGTTATATTTCAAAATTTTCAATTTAACCATTTATTTATTTAGATTTTAAACTTATAGAAAAATCATAATTTTTTTTTGTTTAAACAATTTAAAATCTATTTAAATCAAATTTACATAAAATTTTCACTTTTAAAATACTTAAAAATAATTCAAAACACTTTAAAAATTAACCACGGGTCTGTATATAGTTTTCTAACCTAGGTCAAGTGATACGGATATGTATCATTTCAATCCGCAGTTTATAAAGAAAAATCCAGGTTCTATCATTTCAAACCGGCAATCCAAAGTCAAAATAAATTAAATAAAAACTGTTCAGGCCTATCATTTCAGCCCACAACAAATTTTTCCTATTCTAAAGTCCGTTCGGGTATATATCATTTCAACTCATAGTGATTCTATACTAACAGGGAACTTGCAGTGTGATAAACATATATAAATGAATAGTTAACCATATATAGCAGTAACAGATGATATGACAGATAAATAAACAGGTTTAACGTCATATAATATATAACATAAGCAGGTATAACATAAATATAATAATTCTACACTTTCACTTGCTATCAATTCACAGTGGTATAAGTACAAATGTCAGGCGTGATTACTCACCTTTTTTTTACGTTGGAGTTAGCGATCAAAACACACAGAATAGATTCCAGAAAGCACGACAAACACGATACAGCATGACTTTTGATTTGAATGAATAAAGAGCCTTGATATTTATCTTGTAAACAATAACTAAAACAAGACAATATACACATAAATATTCAACACAAAACAATGTTGAAACAATGAAGATAAGAAGCAACAAAGGAATAGATTACTTGACCATGTTTTAACCATTCAAAATGCTTGGCCTAGGAGATTCTTGGGCTCAGCCATGATCAGGTCTAGACCTGAAATGCTCGACTATGGTCAGATTAGTGGAAGACAAAGCAAGGGTAGGTGAAAAGGTAGGAGTTTGTGAAGGCAAAGAGGCATGGAAATGAGTTTGGTTCACCATCTAGGCTCGGCCTATGGGTCAATTGGCTCGGCTCATGCTTGTTTCAGATCTGGACAGAGGTCATGATGATGTGTAGTGGTGGTAGCAAGGTGGTGGTGGCGGCTAGAGGTGGTGGCCAAGGTGATGGATGAAGGTATGTTGCAACTAGTGGTGGCTATGCATTGTTTTAAGAGATTTGTTGCATTTTTGGTGGAGTTTGTTTCACTTAGGGGTTCATGGCCTGCTATGGATAGAGGAGAGGGATGGTTGTAGGCTGTGGATGATGAGGAGGAGAGGATGGTGGGGGTTGGTGGAGGTGAGGCTGAGCAACCATGTGAATGAACTAGGCAAAACAATGAAGAAAGAAGAAGAAAATGAGAGAAAAGAGGAGCCATGACTTAATTTTTTTTCAAGTGAAATTAGCCGTGGATGGAGATGAGGTGGGAATTTTTTCCACATGAATATCACATAGAAATGCACGGCTAAAGGTGAGGGAAAGTGGAAGGTCACCAGGAAAAGGAAGAGGCAAGCAAATGAAAGGTCAAGTAATCGAAAAGTCACAAGCAAATGAAGAGACTTGTCTCTTTATATTTCCAATATCATTTTATACAAAATAAACAAAATAAAACTCGGTAAATAAAAATAAACAAAACAAAATAAAGTGAGAAAGAAAATAAATAATTTGTTTTTTGGAAAATAGAAAAATAAATAAAGAAAATAGCTTATTATATTGAGACCAGCTTTAAAATTTGCAAACAAAATACACTTAGCTTTGGAAAATTATAACCTTACTTCTAATCCAAATAAAAATCAAGTAAAATAAAAATCAAATCTCAATCAAATTCTATTTCCAAACTTTATTTTATTTAGTCCAACTTAGGCTAAATTTCCAAATCCTATTTTATTTAACTTAGTTTTAAGTTAAATTTCATTCCACGGTTTAATTTTAAATTTTTACCTTCTTGCATTCATATTCAACACTTTTAAACATTGTTTTACTTGCAATTTACCAATTTTATAAGTTATCAATTATTTTTCTCATATTTCCAAATAAAACATTTCAAATTGAAATCCCAGAGTTTACACACTTTGTTCTGAGTGTTTCAAGTCATTTTTGAAACCATATATATATACATATATATCTCACTTATATATATCAAATCCAACAAATTTAAGCTTCTTAAAATCAAAAACTTGTTTATCAAAACAAGACTCCAATAGCAAATCATTGCGGTAGCAATCTATCACTCAGAAACTCGAAAATGAACACCGACGATGTCGCGATCGTCATCAGAATTATTTTCCAACGACCGAAGTGAGTTCAGTGCTTTTTCCTCTTTTGAAAACCATTTTAAATATTTTTATTCCAAAAATACCCTCCAAAGAATATCATTATTATTTTCCAAGACTTTGAAAAACATTCCAAAACCAATGGGAATTAAATTCCCAAATACCAAGCCTTCAAACCTTTTAACAAATAATATTTAAATATACTTCTGGAATTTCATTTCATTTCAAATTATAAATCACATTTACAAAATCACATTTACATAATTCCATTTCGTTATATGAAATTATTTCTTAACTGTTGACTATAATATCAACTTTTATTCAATTACCATAACAACAATGATAATAGTTTAATATTATCATTTCCTAACAACCAAGCAAACCATATATAACTATAATAATCTTTGAAAATTATTTATTTATATATAAAAATAATCCGGGTAAATTATTCCATTTACCCAATTCCAAAACAATGCTATGTCAAGTTGCTCTATTCAATTGTTTAGAGATCCCTATCAATAACGTTAATCACTCATATTGACCAGAATCCATAAGCCACTCAATAGATCAATCAATACAATATAAAACAACTTTATATTCACTAACGAATACGCGCTCATATCTATTAATACACTCAAACTCATTCTAGGGTGCTACTGACCCTATCTCTAATGAGTTACCCCATCAAAGCCAAGTTTCTCACTTACCCTTCAGCTCTGATACCAAATGTAATTGGGGGGATTTTTCGACCCTCGAAAATTGATACTAATACGTCCACTGTATTACATGCCGAGCAATCGAATACCGGAAAACTCGATAGTCAGTAGAAAAGAAAAGAAGAGGTAGAAGAAAAGAGAAAACAACAACACAAAATCTCACAATCCCAGCGGAACAATATATAATAAATAATAACATGTCTTTATACAAAAAGAATTATAATTGTTATTTATACATATCATCATCAGAGTACAACAAATCAACGACTCAATACTTGACAGTTATAATAACTGTCCTCACAAATGCTGAATATACAGCCTACAATACACAGCGGAATTTAAATCAAGTACATGTAATACGTCTTCATCATCCGACTCGTCTCCTGAGCTCCATAGCATCCTAACCTGAATCTGTAATACTCGGTCTGACCCGAGCATTATAATAAAATAACACCCGAGTCAGTCTGGAAAACCAGCGTAAGGAAACACACTCAATTTGAACTTATTAAAGTTATCAAATCCTTTGAAAAACAAAGGTATCTCGTAAGACCACGTCACACATAAACATGGCGGGTTTTACCTTACGATAACCAAAACATTTTTTATCAAAATCATCTAATATTATAATAGTGTCTAAGTACAAGTACTTATTCAAATAGCCGAAATTGTTACATTATTAAATTCCAACATTCTAGGCTCTACAACCAAAACCGTAAAGGTACGCATTGGAGAATGGATTCCATACAATGACTAGGCACTAGGGTACCACCTATCACAGTACACATCTACAAAAATGTACCGCGGACCTCGCCGGGATCCCCTACAACACAAGACCGGCCCTACCCCTAACCTGGATAGAACCCAATATGCTATCACCTCGGGTGTTTCCACCCTTACCGAGCTCTCTTTCCATGCACCGTATTTATAATAACCGAGGGTATGTAGAAAGGTGATAACATACCCTAATTGGGTGCGACCCACTTAGCCTTGCTGCATCTCCCCCGATTTTCAATCATTCCGGTTGATGAGGCTTGAGGCTATGATTACCTTTTAAAGGAATTTATACTTGGAATGTTCATTGTCCTCCAATGAAAATGTGTTGAAAACATTCAACCATACAAGTCTATTTTGGGTCTGAACGAAACCGAAGGCACTATTCCTACTACATCCATTTTGGAGTCATCCTCAGGATTAGTAGCGATTAGCCCTTGCACTTCAATGCTCCATCTTCAATTACATGCTCCTATCTTCACTTCGAAAACATATTCGTTGGATCGAAGTGATTTTCGGATAACTTATCTGATCTCGGTCTCTTCAAAAACAACGTCCGATATTTCCGATAAACTCAACCCCGGTTCTTTAGGAAATAAACAAATGAAAATAAGATCGGAGATCATCTCCTAACCGTTAGTGGATGGATTTCCTTATCATCGTCCTAGAAGAACGAAATGAGTTTATACGCACAGTATAGCACCTTCTGACGGTAACTGTACCATGTAATCCCCATGTTTCTCCTAGATATTTCCAAAGTTATGTTTTTGGTCCAGATTTGATAGTCGGTTATTTAACCATCAATAAACAATCATTCAACCAAAGATTCCATTTTCCACTGAAATCACTAAGTCTTATTTAATTTAAATTTCAAATAACTTAAATCTCTTTATTCAAAAGTATATACTTATCGAATTTAGTATATTCACAAACCATTCTTTTCAAAAATATTTGAAAACTTTTTAAAATAGATATGGAAAGCATCACTGCGGTGTCAACCATGGAATCGTAGCTTAATGATTACGTCCCTATCCCAGAGAAATCCAAACTTAACTGTAGGCACTCTCTGCCTCCCAATTTCACCATGAAAGTATACCACTACTTTCCGAAAAATATATTTAATAATTAAATATATTTTTAAAATAATTACATAACTTTTAAACAATAATTAATTCTGATTTATTAATAAAATTCTATCGATTTATAAGACTTGTCTATAAAACTTATAATTCATTTTGACAATTTTAAAATATTTAAATAACTAATTTTCTGAAATATTTTTAAACACTTTTAAATTGCCTAGTTTAATAATTAAAAATCCTCTTTTTAAAACAACTCAACTTCTCGATAAAAGTATATTTTTCAATTCCAATATAACCAATCTAATATTTATAGATCTCTCTCCATTTATCACCAATCGACTTACGTACCTAATTTCATAAATCCCTTTTTCACATTTCCAAAAGTAAAATCTATCATTTCTTTTAAACTAATTTACCCATCTCATTATAAATTCTTACCGTGAATTTATATCCTCAATTTTATCAAATGATAATCATTTCACTTTATTTATAAACATTGTTTATAAATCCCATAGCCTCATTTCCAGTTTACAACAGTTTTCACGTTACTTAAATCCATTATAAATCGATTTCTAAATTAAATTCCATTTATACATCAATTTCTTAAATAGCCCAAACTATATTCCAAAACCAACCAAATCTCGCTTCAACTTCCATATCGTAATTTAGAAATCTTATTCAAGATCCAGTATAACCAATTTTATATTTATTTCCAAATTCCCTTTTATTCTCCAAACTTGTTAAAAATCTCGATTTTTAAAACCCTTTTTATTTAAACAAGTATCACCCAAGAATTATTATTTAAAACCCTTTATATACATTACTCCAAAATCTTTATTTACAATATCCCGAAATAGTTAAGTACCAATTTAAAGTCAAACTATTTATTTTATCCAAATAAATTTCTTTTAATTAATCCAAAATCCTATATAAATACTTCACTTCCAAAATCCCTTTTTAATTTCTTTTCAAAATCAAATATATATTTGTGGTATTTTAAAATACCAAAATCTAGGTCAATGCTACCATAGCATCAATAAATTTAAATCACACTATAATCTATCATAGATTATTCAAACATATCATATATCACTATATATGAAATTAAATTCAACATTTTTGAGGAATTCAGTTGGATCCCTCCAACCTGCTTCCCTGCAACCACAGATATTAATATAACATAAAAATACCAATTTCGCTTCAAGATGGGATATCGCGGTAATATAGGGTCATCCGCTATTATGCAGAGCGTATAGGGTCTCATCCGCTAAAAATATGCGGGAATATCAATCCAACTACTAATATATATACTACTATATATATATAATAACATCCAAATGATAATAATTATCAAATTCAACCAGGCATCCACTAATTAATTTTAACTATTTAAAATTAAACTAGTAATTCAAAAAAATGAGTGAGATTAACTCACATTTATTTTCTGTTGTCATTTTCGTGTTCTGGTTCCGATTTAATTCGAACGCGTTTGAATTCATATGAAATTTCTGCAAGCTCCAAATTCAACCAAACTGATTCCATAGCAAAGATCTCCTTGATATGAACCCAATGCGATCGACCGCATTGGATTTGGATCTAAAACGAGTGAGATATGCATTTTAAACTAATTGGAATTTTCTAAGACAATTTGTATATACACACACATACACACATATAAAACTTGACTATTAATTAAACCCATACAAAAACATTACCCAGCTACTTAAAGCCCGGCCCGCATCCTCCCCTTCTTCTTTTTTTATTCGGCCCAAAGCCCAACGTGCCAACCTGCTCCAACCTTTCTTCCCCCTTCTCCTCTGTTTATTTTCCCATTCGCCTGTAACCATTCGTGCACGTCCATATATCAGTGACACCACGAACCACCACGCTGTTCGACAATCCAAAACCATACCCATGTCGCTCGCCTTCTCCTCTACCTCTCCATACCATTCACTCCGAGTTCAGCACCATCAGGCAAAACACGACAAGCTCAGACCTCCCCAGGCCATACGGCCATGTTGCGACCACCCAAACACAACCGCACTCCACCAAAACGCACGCCTAGCTGCTATTGGATATGAGAAAATCGAATCAAGGCTCCGTTACTCGAATTGAAGGCCAAAACTCCATAAAATGCTAACCCTAGTCTACAATGGCAGTTCGACTTCACTGTCGTTCCTAACAAAATGCAGCTGCACCATATAATACGCTTACCTGGTTAAAGAGGACGATGAAATAGGAGTTTAGAAACTGGTTTCGCGATATTTAATAGAGAAATAATCGAGATATGATTTTTTTTTCAAGCTTCATTTTCTTATTTCTTTCATTGTTCTACTTGCGTGCGTTATTTAAAAAGGAAGGAGACGTGATGTTAGCGTGTTGGTGGCCATCTACAGTGTTTTGAAGTGAGATAAAGAAGCTGATGTGAAAATATAGTCAAGTCAATCAAATATATATATTATTTAAATTTTCAAACCGTCTCGATTACGTAACTTAAAATTTCGAACCCCTATCAAGGCGTGCCGCTAGGCATTTACAATGTATATCCTTATTTCAAACGCAATGGAAAAAGTTTCAAGTCCTAATTTGATCATATGGAGAAGATAGCATTTTGAACCCAATTATTATATTGAATTTTCGATATTAATTTCAACGCGTTTATATTCCGTACAACCAAATGATAACTCCAAATGCTATGAAATTTGAAATCTGGTAATAATACACTATTACGGATCCAATGGAACTGGTTTCGTCGAAATCCGAGACTGTGCCTTGGAAGGCTATTTTTATATGTAAATTTAAATGAGATATTTTTAATATCTAACAAATCACCTTTAAATTCAATTTAGAAAGTTTAATTATCTTCATTCTTATTACTATAAATTTAATAAGCCCTTAAATTATTTTTAACAAGCTTAAAACTCAAGATTCAATTATTTGAGTAAATTCCAATTATTAATTCATCCAATAAATCATTATATTTTAAATTCAAGTTAAAAATTAACTTTTAAATATTTAAAAACAATTAAATATTCCAATTTCAAATAACCAAAATTCTGGATCGTTACACCTCTTAGGAGATATGTCCTCATATCTAGATATATCCTCTCTGGGTTTTGATTATGTCAAGAAGAGACTCTGATTCCCTCCTCTACTATTTCGGTCCTTCGAAGTCATTATCAGCTTTTCACTTCCTCTTATCCTTTTCATATTTTGCTCCGAACAGTCCTCTGCCATCCACAACATTAATATTATCATGATCAGCTTCAACATCCTCTTGACGTAGATATGTCTCAGCTTCATGGTAAAACTCCACGAGATCCATCGGTGGATCCCTTTCTAATGCAACTTTGAGTCGGTCTTGCTTGCAACTCTAGACACTACCGCCATTAGGATTATCGATGGATCCGGCTTATCAATTGCAACGGTTACTGCGTTGAATCTTGTCAGATAGCTTCTTAAGGTCTCTCCAGCCCTTTGCTTTATGTTTGATAGCATCATCATATTCTTCGGTTGAGAAATATGAACCTTGAACTGTCTCAAGAACTTATTCACTAACTCATTCCACATGCTTATGGAGCCATTCTCCAACTGTTGAACCATATCAATGCCAAATCTGTCAAATATAATGAAAAGCACTATCCCATTACCTCCTCAGAAGCGCCCAACACCTCCATATGTCGAATGTATCTCATTAAATGAACTGTTGGATCTGTTTGCCTATTGTACATCTCCAACGTCAAAAGCTTGAAATTGGAATAATTCCTCGCATTCCCGGTGTTAGGGCCAAATGGATTCCTGTTTATACCCTCTACACTTTGATTTTGATGGTCCACTCCTCACTATCCTTTTGACCAACTTGGCTATTCAGTTGTTGCTGTCCAATGAAGATCTTCGATCAATAGGGGTAATTTGCCCCTTGCTCTTGTGTGGGAACTCCGGCACATACTCCTCTACCAGGGCACTTTCATTTTGATCTACACCTCTGGCTTCATTTTGACCTCATTCCTTTGGGAAAAATCTGGTACATAATCCTTCAGTCGCTATGCATTTTACGTTCTAACTTGCATTTCTGGCCCCAGCATAGTTCGTTTTTGGCATCCTAGCCCACCCTAAGCCCGACCAACATTGCCTTCGAAAGAACACCTATCGGTACCGAGAGAATTGAGTTCGGTAACGAGGGTCCTGTTTGTGGAGGCATTGTCCCAAGTTGCTCCACTCCAGTTTCAAATACTCCTACGTTAGTTCCAATTCCTTAGTTCTAAATTCCAACAACTCATGATGTTCCTTGTTGTCCCAACCTTTGGAAAAATCCATCCAACATTTCCTATTTTCAGGCCATCATTCTATTTTGCATTTCTTTCATCATTCTCTCCATCTCCTCTCTGGTCACGTAGATGGAATGATTATAATTTGAGGATACCTCCTGGTTGCCCATGCTCTGGTTAGCTTCCTCCAAGCCTAGATCTGGTGTTAGGCCTTCCATCTTCTCCAAATTTCATATCTAAGCTCTTATCTTAGTGGAAGCATTAAAATGTTGATGCCCAAAATGACACAACACCCAAAAATCCGTTGAAATATAGAGCTGTAGTAGAAAATAGCAAGAAAGTAAAGAACACACAATAATTTTTACAGTGGTTCGGCAATCTCCGGCCTATATCCACTTTTTATTTTATTTATTAAAGGTTTGAGAGAGATTGAAATCACAAGTACAAGGAATTAATAGTTCTTTAGCCTATAATTGCCAATAATGTATGCCTTGGTGACTATTGTGAAGAGAGAGATAGGGGATGAAGAAGGGGAAAGTGCTAAAATTAGGGCTGTCAATGAGTATCCGAAAAATCCGATATCCGTCCGAATCCGTATCCGAAAATATGAAAAATATCCGTTATCCGAAAAGCGGATACGGATATCCGATATCCGAAAAGCTTTTCGGATACGGATATGGTTATAGTGGTATCCGTATCCGAAAAATATCCGTCCGATTAACTGATGCATATTTATATAATTTAAAATAGAAAAATAGGACTATGAGTGTTTAACTTTTGAATATTTTTGGATACACATACATATATTAGTATAAAACAATGTTTTATCACCATATTTTTTATTTCTTTGTTTTTTTATAAACAATAGTACAAAAAATGTTTTATGTTGATCTAAACTTTTTCGTTTATACCTTTAAATTTATCAATTATTGGCGGAGCGGATAAATATCCGATATCCGTCCGTATTCGAAAATTAAGCGGATACGGATATCCGATATCCGAAAATTAAACGGATACGGATATCCGATATCCGAAAATGATTTCGGATACGGATACGGATATGGCACTATCCGTATCCGAAAGCATCCGTTGACAGCCCTAGCTAAAATCTCTCTCTTGGTTGCTATATGGTTGGTATTTATAGAGGAAACTGCTCTACGGATCCAAAAGCCTGCATATTACGAAGTCCAGATGCAAGCCCATAGGTGGAGGAGAGTGCACGCAGGCCCAATTACCAATACATACCTCTCGATACCGAGAGGTTTCTCTCAGTACCGAGAGGTTAGGTTGGGTGAAAACCCAACTTTTCCTTTTGTGATGTCTTCCTATCTCTTGCTTGTGTATTATAAACTCTTTTGAATGAAGTTTGAATTGCTTCCAACGGTTTCCTTAATACCACTGGTCTTATTCTGCTTTCTTCTCATCAATCCTTAGAATTACTTGTCTATTCTCTGAGAGAAGCACTTGAGGATAGTCGCTTGAGGTTGCACTTGAGGTGTATGAAACTTAGGGGGCCTCAAATCGAGGAAAATACCTCTCGGTACTAAGAGGTACGTCTTGGTACTAAGAGCTTTACTTAGCTCCAACTTGAGTGAAGTTTCTTAAGCTCCATCTTCTAGCCCTTCTAAGTGTGTTTTCAAGTTCGTGAGTCGCTTTGTCTCTGTGTTGGTCCTCTACTTCTTGTTGAAATCTGCTTAGTTAAAAACCCGGTAAACTCATATATATTGAGTTAAGTAATATGACATGTTTTAAAATATATGTATATATATTTATATATACGGTTTTTATTAATAAATATACATTTTTTTTGAATAATGTTATGTTATAATATTAAAAAATTATATGTAATTTATATTTATTTATTTATACATTATAGAAAATTTTATTCAAAAATCCTTTTAAAATTAGTATTTAATTCAATTTTTTTATTTTCCCTCTTATTGCCATGAGCTACACACACAGATATGTATATATAATTATGTGTGTGTACTAATATATATGTGTGCGTGCGCTCACACATGTGTGTGTGTGTATTCATCTAATGATGACAACACAGACATATGTAGGTTCGCGACAAAATACATACAATCTAATAGCACGAGGATGATATATTAAATAAATATATGTATATACTAATGTAAATAAAGTTATTACCTTGACTATGGCCCGGTTGTAACATGTTGAATCAGTCGACTCCTTGAATGTGTATCCAAAAGTTTCAAATAGAGCAACCAGACTGAAAGCACTAACCACCAATGTCCTTATTTTTTAATCTTGTGTTTTAATTGCTTGAAACTATGGAGGAGAGGGTGTAATATGGCCAGCCAAAAATGGGAGATAAGAAGGCAAAATCAAGAGTTCAAAAAAAGAGGGGTTAATGGCCTTTAAATAGCGGAGGGTTGGAGGAGTTGAAAGTGAATCCGGATTCACTATTTCCTCTTGCTATTTCAAACCTTTTTGAATCCATTTCAACCTCATTTTTCACCATACATAGCCGACCGTCTTTGCCCATATTTCGGTCACCAAACTACTTCAAACCCGATTAAATAAATATGCATTTAAATCTAATTTAAACGCACATCGACATCGATATTGTATATCGATACATGTGTATACAACTTTTATATATGACTATTTTAATATTAATCAACACAAATCAAATAAAATTTTATAATTAATATTTCATAAATATTAATTAATTTATAACAACTATAGTAAATTAAATCAGGTGGTAGTTCGGGTATTCAACATTTCGGTTGTGTAACTCTTAAGTGTAAATCTGGTCAATGATTAATATCAAACAATTCGAATATTAATGTTCATACATCACCTTAGCTAGTGGTGTGATATTATGACCAAATTTACCACTTGCACAACTTCAGTAAAATCCAATTTTACTTATTTTAAACGGTATCCCGTAGTGAAAATTATTTACACTTACCCTCTTCGTCAAAACTATATCACATCAGGACTTATGAAATTTGGTAATGGTCAAAATTCCAATATTGTCCACATTCAACTTGTAAAGTCCAAACACAAAGTCTTTGGACAATAAGAATTATTATTATCCAAACTACTCTAGCCAAAGACTTTGACTTTGAGTTGACTTCAATTAACCATAATACCAACCTCATATAACCGAGGAAATGGATTTTCGATCCAATAGTGTTTCACTTCTATGTTTCCACTTGATCCAACTATAGTCTTTCGATGGACGTCGTGCCACGATTTAACTATAAACAAAGAAGAGTTTCCATACTAAAGCTAGACAGTGTTCTCAAGTCAAGAGAATCATGTAATATTGTCACATTGATATTTTCTATTTGATCTTAGTTATATTAACTAATAGAAAATTATTGAATGAGTCATTCCATAGTTATCCAATAACTACACAACCCTTTGGTGCCCTCAGTATTCATGAGTAATACATTGTCCAACATTCGAAGAGCTTTATGTACTCTATTTTCAACGAATGTATCGATATCCAATTTCGATAATATTTAAAATGATGTGTTCATTATATTATGATAAATTTTCCATGATTACAACACATTGTAATTACCATCACAAAACACACCATTTATGGATTTTCTATTAATATATTTAAATTAAATAAATAATTAGTAAAACACATTATATTAAGTATATAATAGAAAGAAAAACACCTTTTATTTCAAATGAGATTTTATTATAGATTTAATAATTTATAGTAAATTATATAATTAACCATAGGACATACCCCTAGCTCTATCATTATAAGGATGCAAATTAAATGGTAGTTCTATTAACACCCCGATTTTTTTTCTCACTATGGTGGTTTAAAGAAAAGAACAACACCCCACATACCTCTTTCCCGCCCATTTTATACCCAAATTACCCTTTTCATAAAAAAAATGAACTTGATGAAATATTGCACCGTTTTCACATGAATTTTGTATGAAGTTATATTTGCCAAATGACTAATTTTTCAATGACATCTTTTTAGTAATTTCAGTTTTAATCTACATTGATTTCAATAATATCCAGTTTGAATTGGATATAATTATAGATAGAAATCTTGCAATTGTTGGTGTTAGATCTATAATGTCGATATGTAAAGATCGAAGAAACATACAATATTATTTTTGAACTAAAATAAAAATGTTTTTCATTATGATAGAAATAGATAACCAATGCTAAGATCGTAAATGATAATGTGTATTTTTTTTTCTTCTTATGGACATTTTGGTCATCATCTTTATTCTTTTTCATTGGAGTGGGAAAGGTTAAAAAGTGAGGATCTTAATAGAACCATCCCAAATAAAGTTGCTAATAAATCGATTAATTATAAACAATAATTACTTGCTAATGACTTGTTTTAATTTTTACAATTATATTTTACTATTGTTTCAAGTTACTTAGAGCATTCCCAACCAGCAGTATTCCTAATCATCAATTCACATTCGTTACACCCCCATCCAACCCCAGTGAAAAAACAAAGTGCCATAACAGTGGTAGCTTAGCCGGCTTTTATAAAGTCGGCTAACACCATACACATGGATTGCAATTCCCAACCGTTGGATTGCAACCCGCGTGATGGAATGGAGGACCATTTTTATAAAAGGAGATAACCGGCTTTTATAAAACCAGCTAAGTACATTTAGTTTTATAAAAGCCGGCTAACCCAGTGGTTTTCAGGGTTGCCTTGACGACTTTGCGAGTTGTCAAAAGAACTCTATTTGAAGCAACCGACCCTCCGTTGGAAGTGGGTCATATGTCACAACCATGACCATTGGGAATGCTCTTACCCATGCACCCTTTGACTGTCAGCGATGGAAAAAACAAAATAAGTTTTGACTCACTCTTGCTATATGCGGCTCCCCTGAATCAAATTTTTGGGTTTTGACAACCTCAAAACTCTTGCTCGGAATCGCCTAAATAAACCCTAAAAGAATGGACCCGAAATCCACAGCCAAATCAAAAAGAAGCCATACTCTACATGGAAGAAGAACTCATCAATCTCCAGCCTCAATTGCCCAAAAGAATAAAACAACAAAATCAAGTTCCACTCCATCTCTTCCGTCCAATTGGGAACGATATAGCAATACCGATACTAACGCAGAAACTCAAAATAAGGAAGCAGGTCCTGAAGGTGTCGTGATTAAGAGTAAAGGTGCTGATTTCGCTTACTTGATTGAGCAGGCTAAGTCTCATCCTCAGGATTTTGCTCTCTCCAAATATGATCCTGCAATAGATGAAACGTCTTATGGTAAGTTCTTGTTTCCATGTGTGGATATGTAAAGTGTACATGAATTAAATTGGTAACTTACTTTGTCTCGTTTCGTTAGTCTTTATTTTTATTTTTTTGGAAGAATGATTCCGCATTGGGTAATCTTCCTTGCCGTAAGCAGTTAATTTAATGTTCTCTGTGAAATTTAGCTTTGCTAGCGGACAACCTTGCTGTTGGAGTATGCTTTATTAGGCAGAATGTTTTGTAGTAATTTATCTGCGGAAATGTTATAGCTGGATAGCCTGGATTTGGATAATTATGGATTCATGTTTGGTGATTGTTAGAATGAATAAACAAAAGGGCGCTGCTTGGAAACACTCCGTAGTATGTTAATGGAAAATTCAATAGCAAACAGTAGTATGAGTTCCACACCCTACGGATGTGCCAATGAATTGTCAACTTGCTTAAATCGTGTCTATGCCAACTCATTAGTTGTTTGTCGGGAGAAATGCACGTATCATTAACAATTCGTATGTACTTTCAGACTTCCCTCCAGTTGGTTGCCCCTGGTCATCATGATTGTTTCAGTTCCAGTGAACCTCAAGTGGGAACCATTGGCGTTTTGTGGTTAGACTTTTGCAAGGAAATGAAAAAAATATGTTTTTTTTTACATGTAAGGTTTTGGCCATAACCCCGGCATTCCAACCATCCCGGTTCGTTTCCAATGTGAACCGGCTGAATCCGGCCAAATCCTTGTTCAGGCCAGTAAAAAAAAAACATACCCCTTTTTGGAACAAGCAAAACCAACTCATATTAATCTAATAATAACTAAAAATGACAAAAATCGGAGAAGAAAAGCAAAAAATTGAAATTGTAAAACTTACAATCTATAGTTCATGTACTTCAACAGTATTCCCTCAAGATTTATGGTTTGTTAATATTTGTGAAACGGGAAATCGAGCTACGTCACAACTCACAAGCATAGTTCCTTTTTTTTATAGTTTTTTTTAAACAATAACAGGAAATAAAGGGGATAAAATATTTGGGCATGTTTTCTTACTAATGTATAATCGAGTTTGTTAATATTTTTGGCTGTGTTATAAATTGTTAATATTATGGGTTGGGCTTCTTAATTTGGGCTAAGCTATGTTTAATGTTTAATGTTGTTTACTTAAGTTATGTTTGATTAGGTTACTTTAATGTTTAATGAGTTCAATTAAATTAAATTATGTTTAATGTTTAATAGTGAAACTGAAACCAAAGTTGAGATTTTCAAAATTGTTCGAAATTTCTAAAAGAGCGAACAAGATCGAAACCTTGAACCTTAGTTTTCCCCTTTGATAAAATAACTAAAATAATAATTTCACCCATTTAAAAAACTTAATATACATTACTTTTATTTTTACTATAACAATAAATTTAATATTCGGTTTTTTCTAATTTTGAAACTTTTTCAAATGGTTCGGTTATAAAATTTAATCAATTTTGATATCATAAACCATTATGTGTGTGTGTGTTGTTGAGAGTTGAAATTTATGCAAATAAATAGAAGATTTAATCTTTTTGAAACTAATATATATATTATATTATATGAAAGCTCCGTGCTAATCTCCATGTCCTTTCATTTCCATTTCATTTAAAAATTTCATATGTTGCCATGTGTACGGGTATTTATAGCTACTAACTATTAACTATTATATTATATATATTATGAAAAGCCCTTTCATTTTCATATCTAATTTTCTTTCCAGGCCTCCAAACTTAAACGTGGAATAATATTTCCCTTCTTCTTCTTTTTTCATTCCTGCCATGCTTTCTTCTTACTTTTTAACCTAAACTAAAATCGCTTATTCCCAATTTTCCAATCCAGCCCTAACTCAATACCTCATTCATGGAAACATCGAGTTTTTATATTACCAACCCTACCTCATTTTGGGAAAATTTGGATGAAAAGAAATTCTTTGTTGATTGTGAAGTGTTCAATTCTCCTAACAGCTTTTACCATCCAACGAGCAATCTACAATTGCCGCTGGCAAACATGGTATAAGGTAAAACTACGAACCCTGATTCCCTGTCACTGTCCCCATTCTTTGATTTTATCACCTAATGTTGCTATGGTCATCATAAATCTAAAGAATTTCAAATATGAGTCACTAAACAAAATAAAAATATTTAAGGCCTTTTGATATTGACTGTGATCTCAATAGTTTTTTCAGTCTAATGTGCAATGATGTCAAGGTTCAGTAATAAATACCTGATTAACTAAAGTCCCATTTTGGAAGAAGAATGTTTTAATTTAGGGTAAAGAAAAACACATTTCTTATGAATATATATATAACTAAGCTTGTCATGCATTTAAATTTATGTTTTAGGCATACCTAGAACTTATAAAATTACACGTTTAGAATGAATATACAATGACAAGAACATTTATCTTACAGTTTATATTTGCGATGCAAGATATGCACCTTCTCCCTCTTATATGATTGTTTAAGAATAGTTTCCATTAATGATTATGATAAATAACACATAATTCAATTTCAATTCAGCATTATGGTCAGATTCTTTGTAGCCCCTGCCCTTGAAAAATAAGCACTCTTTGAAATGAGGGCGAGTTCTGACCAATATGTTTGAGTTGAGAGTTGAAGTGAAAACATGTTTTATGATTTTATCTACAGAGAGAATTTGGATATTGTCTTAAACCATCAGACCGATTCATATGCGATAATAATCTATAATGTGTATAATTAAAGCTTTTTAATCAACTACTAATTTCAGATAGGAAAACAATATTCACAACCTAGAAAAACAAAGGTACAAAATGCATGTGCTTCTTATAACTCTGGTGACTGTCTTTGAAATTGTGATCTTGAAAGCGGACCGGCAGAGAGAACTCATAAGAAGGGTTCTCAAAGTTCGACTTTAAACGGTACATCTTTGAAATATATTTTTCTTGCTGTAAACTTTGATGAATGAGCTTCTTTTACCATTTTTCAGCTAAATTTGGATCTATAATTTTGTATTTTATTGCTACAACTTTAGCGGGTTATTGAAAGTCAATGCTTAAACTAATGGATCAATTACTCAATATTTTCACTATGATTAAACGTTCAAAATAATATATTACAAATTGTGGAAGATCCACTTCTTTGTATGTAATAACATCAGATATTTTCACTATGACATCTCGGTCAATATCTCGGGTTGAGATCTTAAGATCTCGGGTAAGATTGGCAACAAACAATTAAAAATCATGTTTGAAATTTTGTCTCGTTCAAGTACAAAAAAATATATTAGGTGAGATCTCAGGCAAGATGAAGGAGATTTAAAACTCTGATTATGTCCAACTTATCTTAAATAAGTCGGACGTAATTCTCACTTTCCGCTTTTCTTTTAGCAGATGCGGTGTACGTGAACACACCCTTACTGTGAAATAATAAAGATATTTTACAACCGAGTCATGATGATTCAAAAGATTGTGAATGTAGGATTGAATAAAATAATTACTTTAACGTATAATAGCATTATTAGATTAAGGACATGCTTGACGTTATGGTAAAGACGAACAATATGATTTCTTAGATCATGTGTTCAGTTTCCAGGTAGGTCTTTTAGAATACTATTTAATATTTATTTTGAAGGAGTGCTAGTTTTAGTTGTGATTTTTTTAAAGTGCTCACATAACATAGAGTTTTAGGCATTGGGTTTCTCCATGTATTTGTTGTTATTATTTCTGAGTTACATTGTACCATCTGCTGTTTTAAATGTTGGCTGCATGCTGCATTTCTTTGTGAAAATGTTGGATAAACTACAGCTGACATGGGGATTAGGTTAATGTTTTCTTTGCTCTTTTTGGGAACTATTGGTGACATGGCAGTTTGACATAACCTTCATGCTGATTGGGATGTCATGCTTATTTACCGGTGTACATTTATACCAGATTTAACATCAATCAATCAAGAGTGAAGTAATTGGCTTGTGCCATGTTTCAACTTTATTTTGGATATCAACTTTTATTTTTGGTAGACTTCATGCAGGGTATAAGCTCTATGCTTTCTGTGAGAGGAGAAGGCCTTCTATCTTTTTGTAGAAACGACAATTTTGTCGTTGACGGTGATCTAACATCTACTAATGAGGTAATCCAAAAAAAAACTTCCAATAAAATCCTCTTGTACACGGTGTTTTCTTTGTGAATATTTATTGTCAATATCTTTTAAGCTATTTAAATGCTTGAATATTGTCAGCATTTTATATGTTAATCTACATCAAATTTTAAATATTTAAATGAACCACCCTCCCATGGCTACAATTTCCCCTTGGAATGGGCCAAGCATAGCAGCAAATATCATCATTTGGCTGCACATACACTTTAAGGCTGTAAAGAAAACCATGTACTTCATAATTGGTTCTTCATAGCAAACATTTGTCTGTCCCTGCACTTTTGGAGAGAAGAATCCAGTAAAATGAAAGATTTCTGATTTGTGTAGGATCAAACTGTTCAACTGTTACAATATCAAATAATCTGGAAATTTTGCTGACCAAAATCTCAAGTTTGTATGTCAGAATATTATGTTTTTCTTCACTGTTTGTTTGTTTATTATTGTATTATATTTTCTATGCTATCCTTATCTTGTGTATATGTTAATGCATCAAGCCAGGTACCCATCCTCTCCATGGATTTAAATGTTCTTGCTGCACAGTTATCAAAATTAAAACTTTCTCAAAGGCTCTTTATCGAAGAAGATCTATTGCCAGAAGAGCTGGTAAGTAACCAGTTTATCGTATGGCATCATTTTCTCATTAACAAAAGAGTAGTACTATTCACCCCCACAATATACACTAAAAATTACCCTTATTTGATAAATACTCAGACCCACTCATTAATACCTCTATTCACTACCCAAACCTAACAAAAAACCTTAAAATTCCTCTGATATTACGTCTTGGGCGGCGAAACTCAAATGGTTCAAATTGCAATGAAGAAATCAGTACTTCTAGCATTGCAAGAGCAGCATTGGAGGGGAAGGAATGAATTGACGGTTGAAGGATGAAGGAAATAAGAACTCGAACCCTTGTTTTCTTTTATAATCATACTGAAAGAATGGACCAAGGTTTAGATTTTTAGGGTTCTTGTATGTTGATCTGATGATGACACTTTGATTGCTGTATCCTATTTTTTAGGATTTAAAGATTTTGACAAAATCACTTGAGAGGAGAAGAGAAGGCAGACTTGGTAATGGTTGGGTAATTTTAAGAGTGTTTAAAACTTAATTTTATGAATATTTAGTTGGGTAATAATTAGTGTATTATGGGGTGAATAGCACCGCTCTTAACAAAATATATGCAACGAGCGTTACGGCATACGCTTCGCGCGTGAGTTGTTTTTCTACATATTGCATATGTTTTAACACATTTAAAAAAGCACAAATATTTAATCATATTTTGCATTGAAATCATGTGTAATTTCTGAAACTTAACGGTCGGACTAAAAGATTGTGCTTCTATTTCAATTATTAATAAAGATTATATTTAACAATTATATTTGTGTATGTGTATGTGTGTATGCCTGTTAGTATATATATTTTGGCACGTGCAATACACGTGCATATAAGCTCTTTAATAAATTATTAAATTTGAAAGTTCTATGTAGTTTGATAAAAATAAAATGAAAAACATAAAGAAAAATGTAATTTTTTTGTTGGAATAGGGTTTGAACTTGTAACATTTGACTACGTCTAAAGTATTTGTAGGAAGATTTTATTGGGAAGATCATATGAAATTACAATTTATATTCTAAAATGTATATAGGGGTATTTTGGGATGTTCACGATCGGACCAAAAGATTGCGCTTCCAAGCTAACTATTAATAAAGATTATACAACACCATTAGGTAAAGTAATTTCACATATAGACCATAAAATTAGGAACAACTTCAACTTATTTAAAAGAGATTTCTACCAAATTCAGTTCTATGTTCATATGCTCGAGCAAGTCATGTTTTAGTAAAAACATCAACATGCGTTGAAGCATTCATGAAAATACACGTACAACCCTAACATAGGTTTTTTTTCTTTTCATGTATACAATTACACAACACCATTAGTTAAAGTAATTTCATATCTAAACCATAAATTAGGAACAACTTCAACTTATTTAAAAGAAATTTCTACCAAATTCAGTTCTAAGTGTGTATGTTCGTGCAAGTCACTCATGTTTTAGTAAAAGCATATAGTTTTTATGAATTTGGCAGAGACTAGGAACAATTGGTTCTCACAAAATAAAACATATACGGATGTGTGTATTCACATCTAACATCAATAACATGCTGCTATACAAATATAATATAAAAAGAATATGATGTAGTCATTGAATCACATAGCAAATGCTCACACCTATTCAACTACTAACTTATTCATCAAAAACAACACTTTTATCATCCATTCACCTATATCGTCACCATTGAAACTAAACCCATTAGCTTTAATGTTTAGCCCTTGAAATAAGTTGAATCTTTGGTAACCTGCTATTGAATCCAACCATCAAATTGTAACACCTTAAATAAACTGGATCCCCTCATTTATTGATAAGATGCTTCTAGACGACTCTCGTCTTCTTCTTGTCTATTTCTCGACCCACTTCATTGTGTTTCCGATGTATGTATCCAATTTCTGCTAATTGAATCAGCTTTTGGTCGCTATCGTTGCAACATGGTTGGAAATGATCAGGCTGAATCGCAGACTATGTCACTCTCTTTAAGACGTTTCGCTGTTTTACTAGATTGGTGCAAGATAGACTAGCAACCACACCGTCTCTAGGATAAAACAACCTTTTTGAGTAATACGGTTTTCGTCTACACCGAAGAAAGCTGTATCTGCACCTTTATTATATGTTTTGAAAAAATTTGTATTGCTCGAGTTTGAAATGTTACAAGAGGTAAGAAGATGAAGAAGATCCACATATGAAAATGTAGTGGTTTTGAGTTTTGTCTCTTTGTCGATTAAATAGACGGATAAAAATTGAAAACACTATTATTGAATGAGGAAATATCGGATCAACTCGGTAAAAAATGGAAAAGTGCAAATATTAACTCGAATCTCATTTTTACTAAGTCAACGGCTGAAAATGTATAAAAATTTACTGCTTAAAAGCTAAGACGTGTTTCTAATTTTTTTTTACTATTTACAATATTTGTATCAAAAACAAAGTATTACACCACACAAGTCCGGCTCAGATTAGTCGGACGGATGGATCGTGCATGTGTTAGTCATGCTTGGTTTCTCTCTTTAAGCCAAATGAAAAAATTGGATGCTCAAAGTGCCCCACTAAGGGGTTAAGAAATTCATATATAAAAATATACATTGATTCTTTTCATATTTCCAAGATGTGGGACCAAAAAGTCTCTCAATGTACATATCAATATTTTTTTCTCCAAAATTCACTTCTTTTATTTAAAACAAATTCCAACAATCCCCCACTTGAATTTACAAAAATATTTGCTCGAGTAATTATTGAACTTATAAGTTGTGCATAAACAAAGACACCTTTCGATTTGAATCTTTGCATAGTGAGTAAGATTTAGATTATATTAGAGTGACACATAGTCTTGAACTCTATCTCTGACATCAAACTACACACAACCTTTCTACGGTGCAGTCAATAGCTTGTGCGTCAAAGGTCATGCACGTCTATCCCAGTATAACAAACATTTTAGGAAATTCATCCAAAATTCAATTAGAAATGCCTACATTTCCACATTCACATATGTGAATCTATCAAAAGCATTACTGTAGCTAGATACTCCACTCCACATAAGGTATAGATTTCATTAAAAGTTGCTATCAATCCATCCTCTTATCGCTTCAGGAATACATGCTTCTATTTAATATGAATAGCATGTTCAACTCATATCACTTCATAATTTGTTATTACCTAACGAACCCAGTTTTTAGGATTTCCAATCATTAGGTTGAGTTACAATTATGAGTGACTTCTCATTCTAAGGCATTAGTTCCGTTCTTTTAGATGTTGAAAGAACTTCTATTGCCAACCCTTTCATCAATGAATCGGTAAAATTCTCATCATTGCACGCATGATCCACTCTAACCGCTCCTAAAAAGGGTACACTCTCTTACAATATCGGTCTTATGATGAATTTGTCGTTCTTACCGTTATAATAACGGACTGCCAATGATACTCACATAGTCAGACTGTCGTGTTCGTAAATAGTTTTACACTAGGATCATACGATGTACCAGCAAGTTTGCAGTCATTGTATTTTTCTAACATCTTAATATAGTAAGATTAATCCAAATAGGTTCTCGTTTTACCTAATAATCTTAATACCAAGTATCTACACACGCTTCTCCAAGATTTTTCACGTTAAAATTAGCACATAATATAGATTTAACAGAATTCACGGCATGGATATTTGCTTCAAATATAGGTAAATCATCCACATCTAGTCTATATATCTAATAGTGCAAATGTATTCTCAAATTTATAGTAAATTCATTTGTCATTTCATTTACGCTAAATCTAGATGATATAACTAAATGATCAAAATTTTCATGTCATTTTTAGATGTATGTTTAAGGCCATATAGAGGTTTATGTAATTTACAAACTTTATGTTTCCGATCAGGGATAACTAAACTTCTAGGTTAGTCCATGTAAATTTCTTCTAATTTGTCATTCAACAAATGCAGTTTTAACATTCATTTGGTAAATTAGTAAATCATAAATTGAAGCAAGAGAAATTAACTTTCGAATATATGTTATTCTAGTAACAAGTAGAGAAGTATTAAAATAATCAACATTTTCTCTTTGCCTAAATCCCCAATTACAAAACGAGCTTTATATTTATCAATGGTACCATCAGGTTTTAATTTCTTTTTAAGTATCTACTTAAAACTTGTAGTTTTACAACCTGGAGGTAATTAACTCAATGTCATGTTTTTTTAGACTCAAGAGATTCTATTTCAACGTTAATAGCTTCTTGCCAAACGTCTGAATCCAAAGAAGACAAAACTTCTTTAAGATTATCAGAATCTTCTTCTATTGTATAAGATAAAATTCTACATCATAATATTTAGGTATTCTAGCTCTTTTACATCTCATAGGTTCAGTTTATATTTCTTTAATATGTTCATTACTCCTATTTATTAGAATACTAGCAGTAGATCCATCCCACTATTTTTCAATTTAAATGGAAATTTATGTTTAAAGAAATCAGCATCATTTGATTTGATAATAACAGGAGCATATCATAAAATCTATATGCTTTACTGTTAATTACATATCCAATAAAAACACATTCATATGCTCTACTTGTTAATTTAATTTTCTTAGGATCGGGAATACGAACATATGCCAAGCAACTCTACGTTCTAAAATAAGATATGTTAGGTATGTAATTTTTTAAAATATCAAAAGGTGAAAATTTGCTCTTATATTTTGGAACTTTTTTGTTGCATAACAAACAGTTAATAAAAGCCCCCCGCTCCCATGTGAAGCAGCATCAGAAATCAATAGATAGCTATAATAGATTCAGTAAATGTTCAATTTATCTTTCAACATCATCATTTATTTCAGGTAAATAAGGTACAATGTTTTCATTAATTATTCTATGTGGTTATAAAATTCAATAAACAAGCTCGTCTCATATTATGTTCCTCTATCAGTACGAAATCTCTTAATTTCTTATCAACTAGTTTTCAATTTCTATGATAAATAACAAACATATCTCGAGTATCATTTTTATTTTCCATGAGATATACATAGATGAAGTCAGAACAGTCATCAATAAATGTAATAAAGTAGTGTTTACCATCTCTAGTTAATATACCATCAAGTTCACATATGTCAAAATGGATTATATTTGAAGGTTTTGATTCTCAAAATACAGATTTATGTGAAGTCTTAGTTATTCTAGTTTGACTATAAAATCCATGTTTTTTAGAATCATTTATTGATACTTCAGGAATTAATCCCAAGTTATTCATGTTATGAATAAGTCGCTTATTAACATGACAAAGTCTAGCATATCAAATATTATAATCACACAAAATATAAGCAAAATTATCAACTTTATTATAACCAACGTTCAACCGAAACCTTCCTACAACATTACCTTTACCAACGAAAACACAATTCTTAGAGATGTACAAATCAAATCCTAAAGTTTGAGTAAAATCAACTTTATTTTATAAGAACCAGACACTAAATTCTTTCTCATATCCGGGGTATGTATTACATCTTTCATTAATAAGATATAGACACTAAATTCTTTCTCATATCTAGGGTATGTATTACATCTTTCATTAATAAGATATTTTCAGGTAAACTGCAACTCCATGTTACCAGTTTCAGCAACGGTAGTGGTGTGAGAATCTTTCAACAACATTTTCATATCATCAACAATACTATGTTTGAACATATCGTGACCATAGCGAACATGACACGAAGCGCTAATGCCAATCCTACCACCCTTCTGACCCACATACTAGAGTAATTTCATAAATAATTTCCACTAGGGCCTCTTCAGTCAGGTTAGGCAGTGATGTAGGATTTGACATGTTTCGACACTTGCATCCTATATGGCCTGGTTTGTTACAATTGAAACATAAGAACAATTGCTGTCCAGAACCATTCTTTATGGATTATTTGTTGTTTGTTTCAATTCCAACGAGGCTAATTGTTGCGGTTTTAATTTTTGGAAATTTTCATAGTGGGTTTTCAAACTGCATTTGTGGATTTCTTAGTATTGCTGTTAGAAACAAGTACCTAATCTTTCCGGTCTTGTTTTCAGGTCTCCTCCTTAATACAGAGGTGAGCGATCATACTTTCTAAGGAAAACTCTTTAGTCCTATGCCTGAGAATATTTTTAAAATAATTCCAACTATGAGATAAATTGTATATTGCTACAGCAACATGAAACTATTTATCTAAAGACATACATATCGGTGTTTTTTTCTTTCAAAATTCACTTCTTATTAAAGCAAATTCCAACAGCTATAGCATAGGAAAATCTTCATTGGAGTACACATTTGCAATGATTTGGTTTTTTTGTTTTTAAACCAAATCTAACACCCCTTTCCCTCCATCCGGTGCATCAAAGTTTGTAGAAAATCCTGAAACCCTAGCCCTAGCCATCATTGACAGAGGAAACCTCTACCACTTACATGTGTGTTTTATACCGTCTTTATTTAATTTGCATTTTGTCACAAATTAGTATTTAAAATTTTATTTACACCATCAAAATAAAACTTTCTTTTAAAGTTCAATATTACATCTCTTGACAATATCGTTTCGCAATTTACATAAACTTTACTTCATGATAATGGATGATTACAACGGTAGAGGTTAACTTTTTGATATAAAAAATGTATAGATGTTTAAATTGGTCAAATGAAGACGAATAAATTGTGATGGCGAAAATGTTTAGAGATGGTTATGTTTCTTTAGTTTTGGATGCTTTCCTTCATCGTTCAAGATGAGATAAAATTTGTCTAAAGGATAAAGTTGAGTTCAATTTCTGTTTCTATAGCACAAAGTTTCAGATTCCTTCCAAGAACACAACTCAAGCCTTATATTTCAAAAAATCCAATCATTCGTGTTTTTCTCAACGCTATCCAGGTCACAGCCACCACCCCACATCTTCAGCCTTTGAATTACCACCTCTTGATGCATCTTTACCTCTCAAGTCGCCACCCCTTGCTGCATCGTCTCGACCCCCAAAAATTCAAATCTTCACCACTCCTCGTTGCCACTTACCATCCCTTGCCAAGTTGCATCACATCTTATTTTCTCTTCTTACCATGTCGCCTCGCCTCGTCAATCATTATTAACATAACCTAGCAGCATGTACAAAATGCTAGTACAACTGTAGATAAAAGTGCTATGTACATAAGGTTTAAAGTGCTATATGAAAATAACATTATATAATTCAGCAAAATTAAAAATGATATGAAATGTTCCATAAACAAATAAAATGCTGCTTAAAAACAACGTAACAATCATGTAACAAAGAATGAAATGTTACAAAAGATGTCATTAAATCGTAATAGATAAATACTTAAGCGTGCAATACAGAATGAAATGCTGGCAAAATGTAGCATTAAAACATAAAATGCAGTATTCAATTTTTAGTTTACATATTGTTATTTATAACTAACATTACGGGTTGACCATTCACCAAATTGTATGGGTCCTCCTTCGGTCATCCCTACCTTCGTCACCACGATCTTTGTCCCACCTCCATCAACGATTTATGTCATTCCTTCACCAACAATCTCTGTCCCACTCCACCGGTCATCCTTCTCACATCTTACTACTCCTGTTGCACCTCTTCACTAAAAAAAATCTAAGCCTAATCCAAGCTCCACCATCGTGGTTGTCACATCCACTAGCTATCATGCACCATTGGCAATGGTTGCGCCACCTCAAGCAATCGTGGATCCGGTAAGTGCAAAATCCTAGTTAGTGTAGCTTTGGACTTGAGTCTTGACACACAAAATTCTCTTATGAATTTAGAGCAAAAATATGACCTTGAAACTAAAGAACAAACTTGACAACCTAGATAAAATTTGATTGTATCTGTTTTTTATTAATAACTATATTGTTTAAATTGATGTAATTGGTAGCATAGGTATGCACGCGCACTCACAGATGTAGAAAGAACTACTACTGCTATAACATTAAAAAAAGTGTACTTACACCCCATATATAATTGAAAGGATTTACCATCTTTTCTTTACGTTATCCCTCATTTACCCTTGTTTGATTCTAGTGATACACAAGTGCAAATATAATCAAACTTTGTAGATATATTTGCATATCACTCAAGATAATTTTCACAAATTTTTTTTCTTGTTTCGATGAATCTTTCATATAGTTAGTATTTGAAATTATCAATTAAGAAATGTTTTTTTGGGTTGATATTGACTTTAAAATGCTGAAGTTGCTTGAAATTTCAAATTGGTATTAAACACCGTCAAAATTTGATATAGAGCAATAAACATGTAAATAAGGTGTACTACAAGAGAGGTTTGTTTCACACACTTGTGCGTATGTGTGTATGTATATGTGAGTGTAAACAGACACCCATATATAAGGAGGGATCTAGATCTTAGATTTCATCTCATCATCATTTATCCTTGAAATCTCATCTATCGAATATAAAAGATCATGGGGGTTGTCAACAAAAAAGTTTGACCAATAAATCTGGTGAAGATAGAGTAGGTTTAGTGGATGAGATTTTAAAGATAACTGGAGATGCAAAAAACTGGAATCTTGATCTTTTTTCTAGATACGCGCGTGTGTGTATGTGTGTATTTACATATTTTTTGAAAAATGGATGATCCTCTTCAAGAGGAGAGCACTCATATAATTTTACTGTGCACTTTAAAAAGGAGCTGCTAACAAGCCTAGCAAGTAGCAAAACCCCATTACATTCAAAAGAAAAAGAAACAGCCTCATAACCTAATAACTAGAGTATATGATAAGTTGCTAAGTGGAAGTAATTTAACCTAAATATACAATAGACAAGAAGTGATGTTAAAAAATAAATGCCAAAAGTCACTACAGAAGTAAGTCCAAAAGTTTATTTCCCTCGTGGAATAACGAAAAGCCCATAGTGAGACTTTGATAGGAAAACAATAGCCACAAACCAACATCAGCAATCAAATCCACATTAAGGCCATTGCATAAGAAAACCAGTCCAGAGTAACTCCTAAAACTGAAAAGCTCAACAAAAAAACCCTGAGACCATCACACACACATGTATATAAATATAATATAAATATTATGTACATATATGTGTGAAAGGATTAAAACGAAATCAGGAAGTAGAATGAATTTAGTTTTCAATTAAGAGTAAAACGTTCGAAGAATTATTATTAGAAGCATCAACTAGGTCGGTGTTTAATGTCATATTGTTTCTCCTATTGTCGTAAACAATTTTTACCTTCAACATATCAATGCAGCCTTTTATTTTGGTGAGATATTTCTTAAGTGAACATTTTTAGTCAATTTATAACTACTATTCGCAACGCAATTATAACAGAAAACGCAAAAAAACGTCAATCAAGTTATCAATAGGAATATTAGCATTTTAAACATTGTTTGATTTCTTTCTAACAATAAATGGCAACATGTGATAGTGAAGATAGTATCAAGTAGAATTTTATTGCCTTTTGCATATTGAAGTCTGAAATTATTCCAGTGGTAGTCAGTTAAAATTAATGTTGTTCCATTTGATGTCAAAATGAAATGTTTACAAGCATGAAATTAGTTAAGGGACAGCTGTAATATATGTAAGTTACATCTTCTAGTCTACATTGCAAAAAACACATCTTTTATCGATAAGTAAATTTTTCTTAGAAATTTAGTTGTGTTTAATTTCATATGTAAGGTCAACCATATGTGCAACTTTGTTTTAGGTGGAGCATTTACTTTTTAAATATATTTAAAAAAAGTTGGTTTGGTTTCTGAGAAATTTAAAAACTTATAAACTGAGTTTAAGGGATATATTTTGTTGTTCTTCCAGCACTAAATCTTTATATCGCTCCAAGTTATAATATTTTAGCTTGTTACAAAGTAAAATAAATTTGCTTAAGAAAACACCTTCAAGGGTACGGTTATAATTAAAGTTCCAAGGAAATTCATCATAAGTTCTAAAAACCTCTGAAATTAAAGCATTTTTAAAATTATTAATGTCAAAAAGCTCTTTATAGTCAACTCTTAGGCTCCGTTTGGGAGTTTTATAGTACCTGTTATGAGAGATTTTGAGAGTACTAGTTTTGATCGTAGCGGTTTTGATTGATTTACATGAGGTGTTGTTATAGCCGAACAATATATGTTTGAGAGTTTATCATACATCGGGTTTAAGATTTTTCCACTAAAGAAGCATATATATATATATATATATATATATATATATATATATTCTCTTGTTTTATGATGAATAATATTCCATTATGATTAGTAGGGGTATAACTAAAAGAAAAAAAAGTTAAACTCTCAAAACACCCAAATTTGATGGATTAAGGATTATCAAAATTACACTATACCGATTTTCATCAGTTTTATAACCAACAATAAATGGTGTGGGAAAAACTTATAAGAAAAGGTTATGACAACACCTGAAATACAGAGCCTTCCAAAACTAGTTAAAACCGATAGAAAAACTCCCAAACATAGTCTAAGGGATATAACAGAAATCCATCTATCATGCCAAAAAGACGTGTTATTACCTGAATGAACTATATTATTAATTTCAAGATTAAAATATTAAAGTTTTTTAAGATGAATTTCCCAAAGTGAGACATATTGTTAGAACTTAAAGTGATGTGGTGAGAAGATTATATGTTCTATGATAAAATCGATTCGAAATCATTTCTTTTCAAATAAGGTTTTTGTTACTATTATTAAATTTCCAAAGTTATTTTTCTAATATAGACAAGTTAATGTTATGTAGATTTAATTCCTAGGCCCCTCTCCTCTTTAGATTTAGAAACCGTTTTTTGTGTTTGTGTGTGTATGGGGAAGGATTCATATCTCGAAAGTTTGGATCTCGTAAGATCTCCCACACGAATTTTCTTATCATAGTTTTGAGAATCCTTTTTGTAGATATGATCTCATTACAATCAAAATTCTCCTCGTAAATTTTTGTGTCATTTTGAAACCTCTAACTCATTAAAAATCATAAATCAGTTTAAGTCATCGATATATTTATTTATATATTTATAACCTTTAATTTAAATCATTGTTTTGAAGTAGCTAAATGTTTTGAATTTTTATGAAGATCTTAATAGCAGATAGGTTTATCTGCAAAATTTTGCTTCACTTCGAAAATTTCGAACATAAAAAGATGGAGAGATCTTAAGGGTTAAATCAATGGAAGACGTGGTTCCTCTTTTGGACCACGGGTGAAGGCTAACTACTACACAAACATACATTGTACATATACACATACAACAGTATACAATTGCATACAATGTGTCAACGACCAGCCTAGGTGTATGTTGTGGTGAGCGACTGTCCACTCAGTGTCATGAAAATTATAACTGGTACTGATTTTCTGTTAACTTTATCTTTATGTGTAACTTTTCCTTCACAGATGAGTTTGGTTTTTGAGAAGCCCATAAACTACTAAAATTAAATATATCATATAATCGTCTACGTTTTTGTGTTTAAATATGTTTGAGCTTATTATTTCAGTGTAACTAAATAATTTGTCACTCTTAATTAGAATGAAATATCTATGTTTATATATTATTAGTAATGTCAATTTGTTTATGTCATTAACTTTAATTCAATTCCATTAATTTTTCATTTTTGTAAAAAAAAATATATTTGGACTTCTATTTAGTCAATTTGATTATATATTATTTGTAAAAAAAACTATTTTTATAAAATAATATTTGCAAAGGAAAAAAAAAACTACTGGTTTTTGTCAGTGTTTACATAAAGCACCTATACATGTATGCACACATGCATACATACAACTTTGAAAGTTGAGCATTTTAAGACTATTTACAACCTTAAAATCTAGCATCATAAGACTTTTCTTTCTTGCAAATGCATTGTTCATGTACTATTGTTTCAGCACTAGCTTATTAAGTAAAGGAAGTAGACAAACAACAATAGGAAAACATTATAACTCTACCTAAGATATTGATCTTGTTAGCTCAATTCATATTTTCTAGCCAACCTGTAAATGTAGGCTAGAAGCTTTTCTGTTTGTTATTGAGTGTTAGATTGTGCAATGATTTAAGCAAGCCATCTTTCAATAACCCTTTACCAAAAATTGGAGTGATGGAAGATAACTTAAATATATTATACCGTGGAAAAGAAAATTGTAAACCTGTGCACTTTGAATGTTTACTTGTGCGCATGACATTTCAAAGATAGAATGTCCATCTCCATATTCAAAATTGTTAATTCTCATGTTCCATAGTTTTAATGTCTGGAAACTCCCTAAAATACTCGTTACAAGAAACAATTAAGCTCTTATCTCTGAAAAGGTTTTTATTATATGCATATCAAAGTACTTTCACATGATTTTCGCCTGTATCAGACTGTCTCCTTCTTGTTTCAGATGTTTCTTTCCTAAAGTAAGATTTAAAAAGTGGAAATAATCAGAACATACATACAGTGCAACATATAAATTGTAAAATGATGTCTTGACTACAAGATGAAAGTGTTTTGATTATCTTGAAGCCATGCTTCTTTTTTAGTTATTCTGACTATTACTGTTGGTTTCTAGACCGTTGAAGAAGAGTACAATATAACATCACAGTTGAAGGAACCAGAAATTTCCAAAGCATCTGAATTGGAATGTGAATTCAATTCCGAACACTTGCATAATGATATCAATATTTCCCCACACAAAGAGCAACCAGGCTCCCAATTTACTAGCCATGAAATATCCGAATCTCAAACGAAGCAAGAAACAACATTTGAAACAGCAGCAGCAGAAACAAATCTTGATATTCTTCTCGATTCTTTTGACGACGTTACCCTGTCTAATACAAAGGATAACCAAACAGCAAAAGAAAATTCTGATTCTTGGATTAATGCCAAGGCGATTTCAATTGACGACTCTATAGATGATTTGCTTGCTGAAACTTCACTGTGCTCATTAGAATCCACACAAACAGTACCATTGTATGAACGAGCTTCAGTTACTATGAAGTTTCATTCTGATTCAACATCAAAAAACGTTAAGAAAGATTCTACTAATGGTCTTCTTGCAAAAGGTCAACAAGCAAACGAGTTAAATGATTTTGATTCTTGGCTTGATTCACTTTGAACCGTGTTGCTCAAAATTATTACTTTCTTGCTTTGTGGTGTATTTTAGATCTATTTATTTTGGGTTTGTAAAACGATATATGTTTTAAGTTAATAGTAAAGAATTGGTAAGTAGATAAGTTATTCATGTCATGCTTCTTGCATATTCTTTAAGACAAGTTTATTGCAGGCATCAATTGAAAACTTTGGGTTGTTGGAGTGTGACATATAATCTTATATTTGTTGTTATGTAGTTTTTGTTTCTTTTGTAAATGGTAAGCAGGCTATGTATTTACTTTTGGGTTCGTGATAGTAACACCTTAACGTAATATGAATTGTACGAAGATTCTAATCATTTGACTAAAACTTGTTAAATTTCCTTTCTAAGCAAAGGAAAACCTTAGCTTTCTGCAAAGCTTTACAAATCATTATTCTACCGTGAGAAGGGTTGAGCGAAAAGGAACCAACTAGTGGATAGTTGGTCCACGTTACAAATATCACTTAATATACAGAACTTTTCCCAGTCAAACTTTAGAATCCCACCTTCAATAGTTTATTTTGAAAATTTCTCTCTCGATTTTGCCTTTATTTTCGTATGCGAAACTGTTAACATAGTTTATTTGTCATGTTTTTTTTTTCTTTCCCAGTTTCATATTATGGTATTTGGTATTCTGTTGAGGTTTATTTCGAATTTTTCCTTTTAGTTCTCTAATGACTAATTCTTCTAGCAGGTGAGCTTTCTTTTAGCATTGTATATTTGTTGTTTGAAAACGTTTTCTAAACGCATTGCTATTCACGTCATGAGTACTTTAGAAATTACCAATTGTAAAAATTACATAATCAAATTTGAAGTTACGTCTTACCAATACCTAGGTTTTCTCTTTTAACAAAAGACAAAACTGTTCTGCCGTTTATTTTTTAAAGCTACTATCGTTCTTTACACTTCATCTTCTCCATTCATTCTTCCAAGGAATCAAGAATATAAATGAAGACATTGTTAGAAAAATGAACGAGGGAGTGGTTAGGGAAGATAGAAATTTTGGATATTGTGTGCATTGTGTGGAAACAATGTCTCACATAGTGGAATATTTGTGTCAAATCCACCATATATATTATAACCTAATATACTAAATCAAAACAAAAGAAGAAGGAGACACGAAGACTTGAGATATGACAATGTAGGCTTGAGCATGTGGACGTTTGGGCCTTCATATTAATATTAAAATGTCAAAGATCGAGCCTTAATTCCTTTAGTTCGTCGTTGGTCTGTCTACACGTACAGCATATTGGGGCCGGTCCCTTCGGTGCATATAAGGGTGCAATATTGTTTCAAGGAAACAGATATTCTCTGGACTCGGACGACTAGGTACTTCTTTGAATTTCATACAAATTCAATTGCAACAGTTTTGTACAGTTCTGTGCCGTACCAGTATTTATTAAAATTTGTCACACTTTATTCTGTTGCTGTTTTTGCAATTTAATTGTGAAAATTATAAACATTTATCTGCTGTGACTATTTCTGAACAATTTAGTAACATTATTGAAGTTACTATCAGATTCGTAGAACTTTTGTGTAGTTGCGAATAACAGGCACCAATGACTGTATAGAACCAAAGGCCAAACTAATGTTGATCATCATGTTTGCCTAGCTAAGCCACATATTTTCGTTGACAAATTAGTCTTTCCCCAATTCTGCGTTGGATTTCAAACTGCAACTAGATTTTAGAGTAATAAATGTCCATAAAAACGATATTCAATTAAAGGATAGTATTGTAATTTAGCATGTAATCAAGATAAGTTTCATTTAATCAAATTGTGAACGGAAAACATCAATGTTATACTGTTATCAATGTTTATTGAATTTTACTTGAGATAAGTTCTTCAGTTGTTCATCTCTATTCTCACCCACCATTACACGGAAAGCAAGAATGTAGTCTGTGTTTGCATTGAAATGTTTAATTAAATAAGTGACAACCTATGCCGTTAAAACGCTTGGCAGATTCAATACGGTCGAGGTGCAAAAAGTCATAGCGGGATACAACGAGGATATAGTGGGATATAGCGGATGACTCTAAAGCTGTGCAGTTAAAGCGCTCGGTGGATTCAATGCGGTAGAGGTGCAAAAAGTCATAGCGGGGATGTAGCGAAGATATAGCGGGATATATCGGATTACTCTAAAATAGCATATAAATCCCATACTTGTTGTTTTTACAAATATATAGATAGTAATTATGTGAAAAATTAACATTCAATTGAATTATAATTAATACAAAAATAATTTTAAATAAAAATATGTGCAAATGTATTGTAAATGAACGTAAAACTGTTATATAACTTAATTTAATTTAGTAGAATATTAGAGTATTATCATTTCTAAACATATATAAAAAATTCAATGAAATTAATTAATTTCATAATTTTTATAGCGTATAAATATCATTTTTCAATCCAATTTTTTTATAGAAGATATAGCGGAAATAGCGGAATATAGCGGAAATAACGGGATATAGCGGAAATAGCGGGGATTAAAGCGGTAAGGCTATATGTTGGGGATATATGGAAAAATCATAGCGGTAGGAATCCGCTATAAGATATATCGGAGTTATAGCGGGGATATAGCGGGGCATTAACTGCACAGCTCTAAAGCATATAAAACTCGTACTTACTGTTTTTACAAATATATAAATGATAATTAACATTCAATTAAATTATAAATAATACATAAATAATTTTAAATAAAAACATGTGTGAATATACTGTAAATAAACGTAAAACTGTTATATAACATAATTGAATTTAGTAGAATATTAAAGTATTTTCATTTCTAAAAATATATTAAAAATTCAATTAAATAAATTAATTTCATAATTTTTATAATGTATAAATGTCATTTTTCAATTCGTTTCTTTTGAAGAAGATATAGCGAAAATAGTGGAATATAGCGGGAATAACGAGATATAACGGAAATATCGGGGCTTAAAGCAGAAAGACTATATTTTGGGCTATATGGAAAAATCGAAGCGGTAGAAATCCGCTACGAGATATAGCAGGGTAATAGCGGGAAATTAACTGCATATGTGACAACTCACAAAAGATGGCTAACTTGTTTGTTTTCAAATAAGTTTTACAATAAACTCTTTTATTCAGGAAAATGATAAGCAAAATATTAGGGCTTATCGTTAATAGTGATCATTTTTTACGTTACATTTTAAAGTTACACCCATATGTGACACAACAAGTAAATATATAATTGTTTTATAAAGCCTTTTTTCAATTATATCAAATAATCAGAAAAGTTCAAACAAAACATGAAATTTGTTTTCAGTTCTATCTTCTCTGTATTGAGTTGATTTTTGTTGTAGTTTTAATCTTATATTGTAGTTTCTAATCAGTAGAAACGAATATACTAAAAACTAGTGATTAAAAAAAATGACAGCCTACCATGACGTTTGAATACAGTTGGAAGTTGAAGTACGATAATTTATAAATTGGTTAATTAGAATGGAGATGGAAAATATAATATATTTTTGATTCAAAAATAAATAAAATGAAATGTGTAATACAGGTGTGATACTATCATAAAGAATTAATTTCGACAAGCTGAACATTTTTTATTTATCTTAAATTAAAATGAAAACTAAAACAAACTTACATAATGCGAAAAATCAACATATTAAATAATACTATGAAAAGTTAGGCAAAATCATATGACATTTCTATAATAACTTATTTCGACGTGTTGAACATATCTTTACTTCTTTACTACTAATAAAGAGAATTCACTGAATAGATTTACTCGGTGTCTTTTTGAAATTTCAAATATACCCTTTTACATCTCATAGAGAAATAGTATTCAAATATGAAAATATAGTCTTTTAATTTCTAAGTACAACTGTTAGTCACCATGGAGAACTACAGTGTGCATTCACAAGATGAAGTATCCGAGTGTACCATATTGTCCGTAATTTATGTGGGAGTTCATCGGTCGAAGTTTTGTCAGATTCCAAGTTAGTATGAAGAAGTTATTACAGTCCAAAAAAAATAGCGGCTTCTGCACTAGGCGGTGTTCAAATATTGGGATGTGATAGCCTGTTATTTTTTAAGTACAACTGTCAGTCCCCATGGAGAACTACAGTGTACGTTCATAAGATGAAGTATCCGAGTGTTTCATACTGTCCGTAATTTAGGTGGGAGTTAATCGGTCGAAGTCTCGCCGGATTCCGAGTTAGTATAAAGAAAATATTGCAGTCTGAACAAAAAAATAGCGGCTTCTGCACTAGGCGGAGTTCAAATATGGGGATGTGGTATCCTGTTATTTTCTAGGTACAACTGTCAGTGCTCATGGAGAACTACAGTGTGCGTTCACAAGATGAAGTATTCGAGTGTTCCATATTGTCTGTAATTTAGGTGGGAGTTAATTGGTCGAAGTCTCACCGGATTCTGAATTAGTATGAAGAAGTTATTGTAGTTTGAACAAAAAAATAGCGGCTTCTGCACTAGGCGGAGTTCAAATATGGGGATGTGGTAGCCTGTTATTTTCTAAGTACAACTGTCAGTTCCCATGGAGAAATACAGCGTGCGTTCAGAAGATGAAGTATCCGAGTGTTCTATATTGTCCGTAATTTAGGTGGGAGTTAATCATTTGAAGTCACGTCGGATTCCGAGTTAGTATGAAGAAAATATAGCAGTCTGAAAAAAAAATAGCGGCTTCTGCACTAGGCGGAGTTCAAATACGGGGATGTGGTAGCCTGTTATTTTCTAAGTACAACTGTCAGTCCCCATGGAGAACTACAGTGTACGTTCACAAGATGAAGTATCCGAGTGTTTCATATTGTCCGTAATTTAGGTGGGAGTTAATCGGTCGAAGTCTCGCCGGATTCTGAGTTAGTATGAAGAAAATATTGCAATCTGAAGAAAAAAAATAGCGGCTTCTACACTAGGCGGAGTTCAAATATGGGGATGTGGTATCCTGTTATTTTCTAAGTACAACTGTTAGTGCCCATGGAGAACTACAGTGTGCGTTCACAAGATGAAGTATCCAAGTGTTCCATATTGTCCGTAATTTAGGTGGGAGTTAATTGGTCGAAGTCTCAGCGGATTCTGAATTAGTATGAAGAAGTTATTGCAGTTTGAACAAAAAAAATAGCGGCTTCTGCATTAGGCGGAGTTCAAATATGGGAATGTGGTAGCCTGTTATTTTTTAAGTACAACTGTCAGTTCCCATGGAGAACTACAACGTGCGTTCACAAGATGAAGTATCCGAGTGTACTATATTGTTCGTAATTTAGGTGGGAGTCATCAGTCGAAGTTTTGTCTGATTCCGAGTTAGTATGAAGAAGTTATTGCAGTCTGAACAAAAAATAGCAGCTTTTTCCTAGGAAAAGTTCAAATATGAGGATGTAGTCTGTTATTTTCTAAGTACAACTATTAGCCACCATGGAGAACTACAGTGAGCGTTGAAGTGGGGATATAGCATGTTATTTTCTAAGTACAACTGTCAGTCACCATGGAGAACTATAGTGTGCGTTCACAAGATGAAGTATCCAACTATGTTGTATTGTCCGTAATTTAGGTGGGAGTTCATCGGTCGAAGTATCGCCTAATTCCGAGTTAGTATGAAGAAGTTATTGCAGTCTGAACAAAAAAAATAGCGGCTTCTACACTAGGCGGAGTTGAAATATGGGGATGTGTTAGCCTGTTATTTTCTAAGTACAACTGTCAGTCCCCATGAAGAACTACAGTGTGCGTTCATAAAATGAAGTATCCGAGTGTTCCATATTGTCCGTAATTTAGGTGGGAGTTAATCTGTCGAAGTCTCGCCGGATTTCGAGTTAGTATGAAGAAAATATAGCAGTCTGAATAAAAAAATAGCGGCTTCTGCACTAGGCGGAGTTCAAATATGAGGATGTTGTGCCATGTTATTTTCTAAGTAAACTGTCAGCCCCTTGGAGAACTACAATGTGCGTTCACAAGATGAAGTATCCGAGTATACCATATTGTCTGTAATTAAGGTAGGAGTTCATCGGTCGAAGTTTTGCCTGATTTCGAGTTAGTATGAAGAAGTTATTGCAGTCAAAACAAAAAAATAGCAGTTTCTGCCTAGGTGGCGTTCAAATGTGGGGATGCTACTATCAAATCTACTTCCACAGGTACAAATAAAAATGCATGCACATTGTGGTTAAATGCAGGCCCATCTGGCCGTGCATATGTACTCGTGTTAATAATGCTGAAAACATTAATTGATAATCCAAACGCATCACAAACTTCAATTATCATGCTTAAATATTTATTAAACAAATTTTTGTAAAATATATTTACGTCGTCAAATTTTCTATTTTCAACTTGTATTGTAAATATGGCAGTACTTAAATACGTCAGCATTTGTTTTTTGGTTTGCGTATAAAGTATAAGACATAAGATAAAATAATTAAGTGCGTTTTGTATGACAGTTACACTGAAGAATAATTAATTTTAAATTTAAGGGGTGATATTGTCAATGTGGTCATTTATGTTCACAAAACAAATTTCTAATCAGAATACAAACAAACGATATATTAATTATTCAGCAATCAACATTCAACAATCATTATTCAACATTTAGCATTTTAAACAAATGATACCATAGTTTACTGTTGATTAGTGATTCGGAATGAGTAAATTACTTTAGTTTTAGCAATTTGAAAGAGAAAGTAGGTAAAAAAATAATATGAATTGAGTGGGTAATTTTAGTAGATTTATAACAAAAAATCTTAAGGAATTTGGGAATCTTTTTTGAAGATTTTATGGTGCTCACTTTTGTGTAGTAATTTTGAAAGTTTTGAAGAAAAAAATGTTATATTTTATATTTCCATATTTACTTGAACATGTCTTTGTATTCGTTTACTTTGCAAATATTTGCAGAATCATGCATTCAAATTGTAACTTTTTTATAAAAACATCTTTATTGTTTCATAAAATATGTTTACATCCACTTGCAAATATTTGCAAAACATGTTTACTCTAAATGATAGTATGTTTATATTCATTCATTTTGTTAATTTTTACAAAATAATGTTGTTTACATTTGTTCATTCGCATATATTTTCAAAAAATATGCCTTTTTTTGCAAATATTTGTATAAACGTCCTTATTTTCTCATCAAATAATTCTACATCATTCATCGTGCAAATATTGTAGAGCATGCTTTTTCTCGAAACATTTTTATACGTAAGTTTTTTATACATGGTATAAATATAAATTGTAGTAATTTTATTTGTAATAGTTGATTGATTTTGATCATTTTTATTTACTAATTTTCCGATGAGAGAATGAAAAGTAGAGAGAATGATGCGTGGATATATAGTGCTTGAAAGTTCAGGTGGATCGGGTGTATACCTTAACTAAAGTGATGTACATCTACTAACTCTAGCTAAATATAATATTACCTAAATAATATAGGGGAAAATATTTTAAAGGAAAAATTATCCTAATAATTTAAGCACAAGGACAAATGCCTATTTTTTTGCTATAAGGACATGCCCAAAGCCCATCGTTCAAGCGCGCTTCCCATCATTCAATTTTTATGGCATCCGCCGAAAGCCTCATTCTCTTTCTTAAATTCATCTTACATGACCGTACCTATTCTCTATCACGAATTCCTCCTCCACCGCTTATCCTAAGCTCCGACTAAGATCCGACAAAACAAAAATCCAGTAGCGAGTTTCTTCGGGAAACAGCAAATCCACGCCAAAATCATCAAATCCGGTCTACACAACGATCCTTTCACCCTCAGCCACATCCTCAACTTCTACTGCACTTCTCCATCTCCCGATCTTCGCTACACTTTCCTCATCTTCTCCCACTCACCTCGCCCTACCAACTTTATGTCCAACTCCCTCATCCGCGCCTTCTCCAAATCCACCAACCCCACTTCACCATTATTCTTTTCCACACCATGCTACATTCTATCCCACCCAACTCACTTACATTTCTGTACTCACAACGATCATGTGCTTTGGCTCGCCTCACATCAAATATGGGCGTGTCCTTCATGGGTTCGTTATAAAACAAGGTTTCAACATTGATATCTACGTCCACAAGGCTATCATACATATGTATGCGGGTGAAGTTTGTCTAACAAAGCTTATAGCTTGTTCCAACAAGTGTTGGTGATAGGTTTGATGTAGTTTCGTGTAGTTCTTTGATGATGGGTTTGGCAAAGGCAACGTTGATGAATGGAAAGGTACATAAATTTATTTTTTTACTTAATAATACTGCTACAATCAAAATAATAACAAAATCAAATACCTAATAGTTGTTTGATTGGAATTCATGCTTGGTTATTTTATAAATTATTTTGACCGTTATCTATAACAAAACCGATACATACAAACACACACACACACACACACACATATATATATATATGTGCAGAAATGATACCTTACCTAGTTTCTGTTTGATATAAGTTGGTTCTCTGTAAATTTAATTATTTAGGTGATCATCATGTATGACAAAAGTGGTATCAAAATAGTGCAAAACTGATATTCGGTAGCTGTATGATTGTAATTCATGCTTGGTTATTTTATAAATTATTTTGACTGTTATTTATAACAAAACTGATACCTATATATATGCAAAACTGATACCTAATTTCTGTTTGATAAAAGTTGATGCTCTGTAATTTTAATTATTTATTCGACTGTCATGTATGATAAAAGTGATACCAAAATAATGCAAAAGTGATACCTAGTAGCTGTTTGTTTGGAGTTAACGCTTACTTACTCTATAAATTATTTTGACTGTTATTTATATCAAAACTGATACCTATATATATGCAAAAACGATACATAGTTTTTGTTTGATATAAGTTGATGCACTATAAATTTAATTATTTAGTTGATCATCATGTATGACAAAAGTGATACCAAAATAGTGCAAAACTGATACCCAGTAGCTGTTAATTTAGAGTTGACGCTTACTTACTTTATAAATTATTTTGACTGTTATTTATATAAAAAATGATACCTATATATTTGCAAAAATGATACCTAGTTTCTGTTTGATATTAAGTTGATGCTCTGTAATTTTAATTTTTCATTTGACTGTCATGTATGACAAAAGTGATATCAAAATAATGCAAAACCGATACCTAGTAGCCGTTTGTTTGGAGTTGATGCCTGGTTATTTTATAAATTATTTCGACTGTATTTTATATCAAAACTGATACTAAAATATATGTAAAAATGATACCTAACATTGATACTAAAATTGTTAATATTTCAAACCATATGATCTGTTTGCACCATTATCTTTTAAATACAATGTTATATATTTGTTACATACGTGATGCTACAAATGATGCAAACAGATACTAACAATATATTTTGCTTTAAACAGGGTTATCTGTGATATGTCATGATATTCATCATATCATTGAACCGATCGAAATAAAACTCGAACACATATTGCGAACAAGAGCAAGAATTATATATGAGATATTGATGGACAATGATCACTGTTGGAATTTAGCAAAGTTCATGTCAACGCTGGAAGAAGAAGAAAATATAAAGAAGTGAATTTGTTGTAAAAACTATTGTGATGTTCGACTCAACTAATATAAATATGAGATGTTGTGTTAGAACAAATTGAGTTTAGCTTTGTTTTAGTGTAGATATAAACACTTGTTTAAATTATGTCAATTTGTTGTAAAAACTACGATTTTATTTTTGATGTTGTAAAAATTAGCTTTGTTTAACTTTTCTTACATGTGATGTTATGTTATGACTGTATTTTATATTAATTTATACCTGAAACTGATACTACAATGTGCATGAAATGATACTATTTTTTGTCACACCTGAAACTGATACTAACTAATATAATGAAAAAATGATACCATGTTATGTTATTCCTGAAATTGATACTAATAGCATGCAAAAACTGATATTATAATTTGTAATACCTGAAACTGATACTAGTAGCATGCAAAAACTAATACCACATTTTTACATACTTGAAACTGATACTAATAGTACCAATAACTGATAAAAAACAACTAATATTGAATAAACTAACCAACATCACCACCTAACCTACAAACAAACCAATAATAGAACTAATACTAGTTATACTACAAAACTAATACTTAAAAGGAAACTACAAATGTTACTATATAACCTACCAACAAATAAATAATAAAACTGATACTACTTATGCTACAAAACTGATACTGTAAATTAAAATATAAATGACACTATATAATCAAGTTCAATTAAAGAGTAAATCAATGACAAATTAAAAATATGCTAAACTAGTATACTTATATAACCAGGTTCAAATACATAAAATTGCTAAAAAAGTCATATAACAAAGTATAAATCTCAACAAATTCATAAAAACATGAAAAACGAATTATATTTTCTTCGAAGTTTGACAATACGCTTATTGTGACCAAATTGCTTGCATACATCACATCTATTTTGCTTATTTTCAAAATGTGCAAATTTTCCTTTCCGTTTTATAGAAGGTCTACCGGCACCATGTTTTTCCTTAAGTGGCTTTATAACATCTTCAACACTTGCATCAACAATAGGCTTATCAAAATTAGAAATAAGATTAATAACATTAGCATAAGAAGAACGATAAGCATCCATGGTGAAATAATACTCAACATTATCTTGAAGTATTTGTTCCATATGAAAATAGCAATAACTACGAAGGGATGAAGAAAAACTTCACGAACACCTAAAATCAAACCTTGATGGTGATCCGACATAAAAACTGAATCATGGTCTTCTTGAAGCATTTGTTTTAAATGATTAAAAAATCATTTCCAATTATCCACATTTTCTAGATAAACAATACTCATAGCTAAAGGAAAAACCTGCAAATAAAAAAAACATTAAAACAAATTTTAACCAAGTGTTAACTTAAAACTGATACCTAAAAATTGCTACCTGAAAACTAATACCTAAAAACTAATACCTAAAACCTGATAACTGAATTCTGGTACTATACAATAAAACATATTTAAATTCTGATACCTAAAATTTGATACTAAGCAATCATCTAATACACATCATTACCACAAATGCAATACTACAAAATATCACTTTTTCACAATAAATAATACTACAAAGTAGCAACCGCAATAACTTTATTCTCAAGCACGTAAGAAATCTCAATGGATAAAGGTGTAAGTTGAGACCAATAATGTCAACTTTCATTCTTCAGATCATAAAAAGAACAATCAAAGGACAACCGATGTTGAAAGTAGTATCATCGAAAACAAACAAAACAAGAAGACTATGTCACCACTGTAAAAAAAACATCAGTAGAAAAATATTTACTTCAGATTGTCATTTTATTATAGTATAATAATTTTCTTTATACAACAAAAATCATAAAAAATAATTTCAAAAATGATACCTATGATATATAAAACTGATCCTCAAATTAGTAATAAAACCGATACTCAAACAGACTTCATTAAATGTGTGATACTAACAAAACATTAATTCAACTCATTGATTGTTTGGTGCATATCATCATATTTACTCTATAATAAGTTCCTTTTTTATGTACTCAAACAAACATAACATTAAAAATAACTTTTATACTGCATTATTGTAAAAAATGATACTAAGAAAAAAAATGATACCTAAAAACCGATCCATGGTTTCTTTAGTTCAAACTCAAATTCTCAAATTCTCAAATTCAACACTCAAATAAAAAAACTCTTAAATTCTCAAACTCAACTCTCAAAAAATAAAACAAAAATATTAATAGAATTTCAGTTCAAATTATCAAACTGAACTTTGTCTCTTCCCAAATAAATACATTTTCAGTTCAAAGTCTAGAAAAGTTAATAAAATTTCCATGGTTTCTTCTTCTGCTCTTCCAGCTGAAACCTAAATTGATGAAGTATCGAATCAAGTGAACGGTGATTCGTTCATTCGTCACCACCTCAGAAAGCCCTCTCCTTACTTTGCGAATTGAAGTGAGATTGTTTGGGTTTCGAAGAGGATATCTCGTGCTCGCGGTTAGAGTATTGTGAAAATAAGAGATCTTTGGAGTTGGAAATTGAACGACGGGGTTAATCTTTTACGGTCACCTAGAAGAAGAAGAAAGAGCGTGACTTAGGGCTCGAACGCAGAATTAAACGTTTTTGTCCTTAAAGCAAAATTATTAGTGGGCTTTCCTTAGGATTAAAAAAGCCTATAAGTTTGCCCTCTAGAATATTTTCCTGAATAATATAAGCAAACGAAAATAAATAAAGTAAATTAGATTGAGCACACCAAGATTTTTATATTTATTCAAACCTCTTGTCCTATGTGCAGTTCCAGAATTACATTTCAAATCTTCACAAATCAACCCTCATTTAACATAGAGAAACAAGTATCTTACAATTGTCTAGGACTCCTACACAAGACTCTCCAATACCAACCGACTGAACAACCGAACAAGGCTTCTACTTTTCCTGAACAACAGAACATGACTTATATTTTGCATGTACCATAGAACAAAGCTTCTACTTGGCCTGAACAATAGAACAAAGCCTCGACCTTTTACAAAGTATACATTACTAATGTGTATCTTCAACATACAAATGTCTCTTTTCAGTACAATATTTTAGTAACTCCCAAAACATGTCTCTGATGTGACTGAACGAGTGCTATAGGAAGAAATCTGAATAATAATTGATTTGAAGTTGAATGCACGGTGATTAAACTTGAGAATATTGATCAAAGAGCAAGAGAACAATATAATTGAGAATCAAAGACCAGAAAAGTTGAAATTTAGTTAATTGATTACAGAATGATTGAGGCTATTTACATATGTTGTAGAGCAACAAAAGATGAGTTGCAACTCTTTGAAATGAAGAAAGACAACTGTTACAAAAAAAAAATGAAGAGATACGACAAAGATCGAGCGTAGAAATAAAATCAGCTCGGAAACTTCAAATGTCAACCTATGGCATGCCATAGGTTGACATGTGTGGATGTTACATAGGTCGACATGTGGCAAGGTCAAATGTTAACATGTGTTTCTCTCAGTTATGTCAATTTTTCTTCCTTCGTTTGAGCTTTTCTGATACTTCAAAAAATCATAAAAAAATTCTCCAAAATAATTTACGATGTGTAGAAGATTGTGACAAAGTTTGGAGTTATTAGGAGATTTTCAATTTGGTTTTAACCAAAACTAAAATAACTCGATAAACACACATACTTGAGTTATATCTCTTTGGTCCACCTCCGAGTGTTTCTTTGAACTCTATTTGTTTTATTATCACTATAAAATATCTTTGAATGCTCGTTCTCCATCCATATCTCTTCATTTGCTTTATTTTGATATTTATGCTTGTGCTTAACAATACCACGTTAAATATAACATTTATTCTTTTCTCTCTGATACCGTACTGCCACAAGCTTACTTTCAACCTATAAAATTTGATACACATCAATAACTTTTCCATATGATTGTTATCATCAAAATACCAAAATTGTGGTTCTAATAGCACCGAGTTAATCTATGATAATTTAGTAATATGGTTTCGGTAATTTAAAAGCGGAGTGCATTTTTAGCAAATCAATTAAATAATAAGAAAGCGGAAGACTTACATGCGCTCTTGTTAATTGTAGAAAATTTCTCATTAATTCACTCCAAATATTTTATTTTCAAACCACTGTAGTGTTATACTAATTGTCTCTCTCATATTTTACATTTGCATATCCACATTTTATAATTTTCAAAAATATTAATAAAATTATCCCTAGTTTTCATGTATTATTTTGTACTAAAATACATACTTTAAATTAATTTTAAATCTAACACTTTTAAATAAATCCAATCAACTAGTATTTATTAATTAGTCTAATAAATCCATAAAAATACAATCCAATGTATATACCACATTTATATTAACAAATACGGGAAAATTAATTTTTTATTCAAGTATATACGTATGTATATGTGTGTGTCTACACATATATACATACATATGTGTGTAGTTTAAAATTTTAAAATTATATACAAAATTATCTTTATTTTTCTCACATTCTTTACATTCAAGTTCATGTAATATTTCTTTTTAAGATTAGTTTTTAATTACAAACTAATGTAGACATAACTTTTTCTCTTAAAGTTGGTGTTTCATTATATAAAAATAAATATACACAATTTTTTTTCTTCTGAAATTGGTAAATCATTGCAAACATATATAACGTTTTTTCTTTTAAAAATGTACGTCAAGCAGAATCTTTGTCATTAAAAACATTTATTTTTGTTAAGAATGATACTAGAATTAATGATAATAGATGAAAATTTGTAATATTGTAATTTAAAAATAATGAATATTGACCATTAATTTGTTTTTGTCAAAATCTCAAATTTTGATTATTTATATTCATAATTTTCATTAATTAATTTATAAAAATATACCATATAGTTTGAATAGAATAATTTATTTTTCATTTTATTGTCTTTTGAGACAAATATTAATTATTTTTTAAAATGTTAAACTATACTCTAAAATTACTGAGCATGTAAATTGTAAGAGTCCTGAAACTCGCTTCAATTTACAATTAATTTTTACAATTTTATTCAAAAACTAAATTAATTATCAATTTAAATTTATATAAAATTCGGGGTCGTTACATAAATAATGGATTTATAATCAAATTAAGTATTAACGTCGGTATTGCATTTTGGAAGGACTATTTAGTCAGCTACTTTTTGGATGATGCTCCACACTATTATATTATGAAAAATCAGGTCTTTGAGATATGAAAATTGCGTGGTTTAGTTACTGTTAGGTGTGATAATTAACTCGATGTACTTTTTAAATTTTCTAACCCTGAGGACAGATCTCGTGTTTTAGAAATGGACCCTATTAATATTGAAGGTAAAATGTTTATCGTTACCTAATGGAATCCATTTGTTGACCTCTCCCCCGAGCAAATTTTATTCATTCCTGTCTTGGTTAATATTTCTAATATTTCATCAGTCTTCCAATCTCTTGATAGAATAAATTGGATTGCTAATCGTATTGGTCAGCTTATTTGTTTTGACATATCCATCGAGCGTAGGTAGCTTCTTCGGTTCACAAAATCTCTAATTGAAATTACCCCCTCTAGGCAGCTAGCTACCAGCATTCTAGTATCCCTGGCTGGGGATAGGATTTCCTACATAGACATATCGTATCAGTGGAAGCCACCTATTTGTGATCACTGCCATTCTTTTGGTTATATTAATACTTCTTGCCCTCTGAGCGTTGCTACGTCTGCTGAGCTTCCCCTTAAGATTCCTCTTCCAAAACCACCTTCCAAATGTTGGCATATCAAAACTCCTGCCCTTCCCTACTCTGACCCGACTGCTATATCTCGCCCCTCATCACCTGAATCTCCCCCTTTGCCCCATGGTGACTCTACCCCGCTCCTTACATCACCTCCTCCTTCCGTCGTGCAGCCCCTACCCCTTTTGACCGTTCGGCCTCTCCTCAGCCCATTCCGGCAACTTGCGCCCTCGATTACAACCCTGCCTCTCCTTGCGATACTCCGACCACTGCTCTCAAAAGGAAATTTATTAGTGTTGTCATTTTCGATCCCCCTTCTATGGAAGGAATTGCTCTCGAGTTGTCTAGAAAATTAGCTAAAGGAACTAATCTTACTTGGAACAATCGAGCAGGGACTTGATCCCACAAGGATAGTGGTCTGTGCTACCACTCCAATTGGAAGATTTTCTCGTTGTGGATTTCTGATGATGAGAAAGATGAGCGGGAGCTCTACTATAGGATAATGGATGGTGATCTTGTCCTATGCAATGATGGCGAATTTGGGACCAACAATGAGGAGGTTCTTGCTGCTTTAGACTAAGACCAGAAATATATCTTCTCATCTCACGATCTTGGTTTTTGCCCAGAGCTACTTGGCTGGTTCTGCCGTTGCGCGGGAATTTAGTTATGTGATCTTCTTGGTATAGTCCCAGAGATATTTTATATTAGGGCTGTTTTTGATATTTTGCTTATCGATGGTAGGGTCTGGTCAGTTTATTTGTGCTTATTTGCTGATTTTGTTATCTGGCCAGGCATGTTGGCACTTAGTATGGTTGCTGAGGCGCATTTGCCTCCCACATGTTCTTTATTATTTGGAGGGTGGGCGGTCCACCTTAAAAACCGATTGGCTATCAGTCAAGCCTTGTTGGTCGAATATTTATACGTATATATATCTAGTATGACTATATGATCTTCGGATCATACAAGCTTTAAATCAAAAAAACAATACGATTTGTAGCGTTACAAGATTTTTTACTTAAATTTTCTTTTAGTCGTTAAATAATTACTTTGTTTATCATTTTGATAAAGCCATATATCTATTTTTGATATCTATTTGATATTTGTCGCAAAAAATTTGAATTCATAAATATATATTTATTCGTCACAATTAAAATTTCATTTTTAGGCATTTTCACAATTCTCTTATATGTAATATTTGAAATTCAAATTTGTATATCGTTTATCTCTTAATCAAAAATACTAAAGGTATCAAGATCCACTTGCTCAATTGGTAAGTGGCAAAACGTTTTAGATTGAGGTTTTAAAAGTTTTGGGTTCGAACCTCTTAAACATCAAAACAAGTAATGTACTTAATAAGTTACTAATCTTATTCTCGGAAAAGTTTGTACAAAAAGCTAAAGATTAAATTCAATATCTTCGCCCATAAATATGTATCTGTAGAATTTTTAAAAATATTAGGTTTTGAATTAGCAAAGAACAATTTCCATTTATTTGATCGACATGTATAAACCCTAAAAATAAAAATCAGTATATAAAAAAGACTCATCCTTATCAACAAAAATGACAATTTATGTTAATTAAGTATAAAAATACATAAATCATATAATAAAAACTACATACTTTGAAAAATAATAAGTTCTCCAACACTACTATTTCAATGGTTAGACGTTCTAGTTTTGATTCATGAGATTACATATTCGAATTCTGCATAGCGCGTGATTCGAACCATTAGGTATTGTTGAGTTGTAGTATGTGATATATTATCTAAGACATATAGTACAACGTCCATATACTAACATTCAGGGTCAGTCCTACGAGTTATCGGTAAATTTATGTTAACTAACCGTTAAAAATTCCATTAATCATTACCAAATAAATCATTATTATATAATTATGTCAACTAACAATTTGAATATACCAATTTTGATTTATTCCTTAATAATTATTATACAAATCAATCCATAAATTAATGTACAATTAACTAACCCAAAATAAGAACGTATGGTCAAAATTGAGTTGGCATCATGGAACGTAGATCAAGATGTTGTTTACAATTACAAATTATAGTACAATAATAACTACAAAAAACTAAAAATTAAAACATACATTATAACATTAAGCAGTATCTTTTCAAGATTTAACTGGTTTCAATGCCCGAGCTGTTGCTGTCTAACATGTACTTCTTGTCATCGTCGAGGTCAATTGGAGTTGGAGACTTTGGAGATGGATGAAGTCAATTAGTTGTCGACTGATTCGGAGGAGATGATTGTAACAACTTTGGTCGAGATTACCTGGAATTAAATTTAAAATATGATTTAATTAATCATAACTAATTTCTTTTAAATAAAACTAGGGAATTTATATTTATAATTATTTTTATTTTCAAATTCAAAAACGGATTTGGATTGAAATACATAAAGAAATTTATAAAAGGATTTCTAGGTAATGATGGATAAACTGAGAATTTATAGAAACAACAAATTATGTAGTTTTGTTCTTAAAAAATAATAATATAAGGGTAATTTTGAGAAAATGCATAAATAAAATAAATGAAAATAATTTTGTAAATCAAAATATGAATTTTTCCAAGGTTTATTCACTTATTTATTATAAAGGAGATTTATGATAAATAATTTCCATTTCAAGTTATTACAAAAAATGTTGTAATTTTAATTAAATGGTAATATTGTGATTAATTATTAAAAATGGGATTTTTTTAATTAATAGTCTATTTTATCAAAACTATTGCGAATAACTTTTATTTTCAAAAGTCGTATTTAATTTATTATAAGATGTTTCAGTATCTATAGAAATGAGAATTTTAGGCATGTTATTTGTTTTGGAAAAATTAAAGGAATCAATGTTTGTTAAATAAAAGATTGTTTATGCTTAGTATAAATTGGTGTTTTAAAGTGATAAAACAAAAAAAATAGTAACAGTTTTATATCTTAGAAAATTTGCAACACTTTGCTAATTGGATCCACATCTCAACCCTCTTAGCCCAAATAAGAAGAATAAGAGATGAGAAACGTACGTGCAAGTTTCTCATCCATATTCTCATCTTGTAAAACTAGAAAACAAAATTCTCCTAAGTCTCAAATCCCTAGCTATTTCAATCCCCAAATTAAAACTGGAAATCAAAGGGCTTTTGACTAATTCAAGTATAAATCTAAAGAAGGTAATCTCCTCTCCCTCTCTTTTATGCTTAAATTCGACTATTAATTTCAATTTTTCTCTAGATTGTAGTCCTATCTTCTCTTATTCTAAGTTTAACCTAGGGTATTGGCTAAAAGATGGCGGCCTTGGAGAATCTGGGCATTTTGCATTTAATTTGGATTAAATTGGTGAGTTAATCTCACGTTTCTAGGCTATAACTGAATGCATGTTGCTGCCTTTTGAATTGGATGAATCTATGTTGAATTGATCTCAACCTTGTTGTGTTATTTCTATCTTATGTTATTCAATTCTCTGTTTGCTAAAAATCCTCATCATAAAATCATGAATTTCATCAAATTGTACATGTTTGCATGCTTGCTTGAATGTTACTTTAGTACCCAGACCTTAACAAGAACAACGACGAAGAAACGAGCGACAATGGACCATTGGAGCGCCACCAGATCTGCCTGGAACTCAATCCAGGCATGACCACCGGTGGACCGGTCCTACCAGACTAGTGGACAGTGGTGACCTGAGCGGAGTCCCAGGTCAAGCGATTCGGCTCTCCGGTCGCCCTTCCGTTCGCCCGTGTAATCGCTTGAACCTATTTACTTGATTTTGATGCTGTTTTCTATGCCGATTTCAATGCTATTTTTGGATTTTAATTTATGAATTCATCTTAGAGTTTAGTATACCATAGAATTGCTCTATGGGTCCATAACCATACAATTTTCATCGCACGTTTTCAACTAGGGTTTTCAAAAGAATGATTTTCAATCCAAACCGTTTTCTCAAATCATTTTAAGTATGAATATATTTTCTATAAAAGATATTTGGAATATATATATATAATATATTTATAATAATAATGGTTTTAGAGTTGATTCAGAACAATGGTTTAAAATTGTACTTATATCTTATATATAAAGCAAATACTTGGTCAACTAAGTCAAAGTGAAGCCTTTTTTGTATTTCCAGAAGTATCCCTCCGTATTCACAGTTTGATAATGTTCGAACTAAGGACACAATTGTCATTTGGTATAAACATTTTCCCAATTCGTCACTTCTAGCATGTCTGCTCAACTTTCGCAATTCTTCTTACTTCTCTTGCCCTCAAGACAACGCTTCCTACCTTTATTTTCAAATCAAATAAAAAGGTCTCTTCTATAATTTATTTATCCCACTACCCCACTACCTTAGTTTCTCTTCCCAAATCAATATCGTGCATACCTAATAACTACTCAAAACCATTCAGCCTCACTAAATTCTTCTATGCCAATGGCGTTGAAAACCATATTTCTGCATCTCACCATCGTCGACCTTCAGATTTTTTTCCTTTGATGACTCCACTTTCTCCTGTACATCACAAGCACCTATAGATCCTATCTTTAGGTTTGTTATTGATTCTTAACAACCAAGATTTTTTTGTTTAATTTGAAATTGGGAGTTTTGTTTTTCGTAGGTAACAGTTGCTAATAGCAAGCATCCAAGCCCCTTTAAAGTTAAGTTGGGAGTCATAACTTACCAGTCTATTTTAGACTTCAATTGGCAAATAGAAGAATTATCAAACCAAGGTTAGATCCAAGCTTAAAGCTGTTTGCACATTCAAGCTTTTTGGTAGTTTTATTTGTTACTTTTTCAGAAACCTTTACTCTTATTAGCTTGATATTCTAATATTATATGGATATTGTTGAACTATAAGTTTGATATGCTTCACTGTCATGTTTAAAATATTGTATACAAATAACATGAACTTTATTGTTTTGTAAAAATTGGAATCAAGTGAACCTATTAAGATTGGAGATCATGTTTGTACAATTTTAGATGCAAATTCATTGCAGCAGAAACTACTATGTTTCATCTTAATTTGGTAGCTTTATTTTCTAACATATATTTTGGTTTCTAGGTGTATGTATATATTTGTTGTTAATTTATTAGTAGTTCATGTGCCATATGTATTGTTTGTTCAATAGTTTTGATAATTGTGTTTGTACAGTGAAATGAAAAAATTTCATGCATATAACAAATTAGATTTGTAATCAATGCAAGGAACAGTGAAGAAAATTAACCACTGAAATGTTGACAAACACTATTGTCCAAGTGGTTAAGTGATTCGACTTTGGTGCGAGTGGTCACAGGTTCGAAACTTGCGTAGCATGATTCAAACATATATTGACATGTGATGTGTGTTGTGTTGTCCCAGTGACATGTTGTATCTAAGTACCATTTCAAAAAAAAACAGTGAAGAAAATTAAAATGGGATGCGCAATATGTGAAGAAATGGAAATGAAACTACTAGAGATGAAATTTTTGAACAACTGAAATGGAAAGGTATATCAATCCAATCTTAGTTCTACTATTAGTCTCGTTTCATTATTTTGTAATTAGTAAGAATCCATACCTCTTCAATGTTCTGTTTGGATTTTGTTTTGATAATATGACAGTTAGCTCAAAAAGGGGAATCAGATAGTATGCATCTTTATATTTAGTTCTCACTAGATTTTTATTCTAAGTATCATTTACATGGTACCTAACTCAAAAACAAGCATGGTCCCCTTCATTTCAGCACATTCGGGTCATATTAATATTTTTTATTAGTAAAAAAATTGAATTTATGTTACTTTCATGACAACATATGCAACTTAACGACAATCGTTTTATTAAATATTTGTACTACCGCATATCATTAGTATGAAGCAGTTTATTTATTGAGATAGTAAGCATGATGCCCTTCCTTTCAGCACATCTTCCTCACATTCTTCTTTTTCTTATGTACGAAATTGGATTTTTATTTTTATTTTTTATGATAGCATATGCAAATTGGTTAGAATTCTGTTACTATTATGTTATAAAGCAGTACAAGCATTATGATAATAATCATAGTAATATTGATCGATTAAATAAACGAATTAACAAATTTGAACAAGAAAGCAGACTTAAAGAAAAAGTGCAATCTGATCGAAAGCATATCAAAAGGTGAAGAACTCAAATTCAAGCTTCAAAACCAATGTTAGAAATTCAAACACATGCCTCAGCAAAAAATCAACGAGTTAGAGCAGAAATGGAAAGAAGAAAGAGTGGAAACACCTTTAGCTTCAATAATAACAGCAATGCTTAGAAGCTCCATCAAGATAGAATTTTGGATGATACTAAAGAGTGGATGATGTTATCATGTGATGCACAGTTTACAAAAATATAGAGGTTGCTAAATTATCAGGTGAATATAATTACAACATGATATTACAATGTTATGTTGAAACACCGATAGCATTAAAATACAAGTCAGCACCTGAATATAATTACAAAATGATATTACATGATATTTTAATATCATTTATGCCCTTCTTTATAGTGGTTAACCCATACTAGCCACTCTCGACTGATGTTTGAAACCAAATTTGCAACTTTATGAATGCAATTTCGGTACACATTCCTTCTTCACTTTCTATTCTCCGTGACAAGGATGCAAAGGAGGCTGGCAATATCCTTCCACTATGCGTGGAATGTATTGGAAAAAAGGCATGTATCTAATTGCATAGGAACAAAAAAAATTAATAGTCAGAGGATACAAAAAGCAAGCAAATGATGATGAAGATAAGAATAACGTGAGGTATAGTTACAGGATTGGTCCGCTTGATGAGTATAAGATGCATGAGAAGGGGATTAAAAAAAATGAAGTTCTACGTCGTATGCCCAAGGAGAGGAAAGCTATGTTTTGGGTTAATTAGGAATAGTTATTGAGTGTTCGAAAGTTTATTGACTAATGATTAACTAAAAAGATGTACAATGCTTTGGTTTTTTCAAGTTTTTTGTACTACTTAACAAATAGTCTTTAATGTTGTTTTCTGTCAGTGAGTTTATATTATTTTGGTATAGTACCTTTTTGTATGCTCAATCAAAAAATGGATTTATAGTGCTTTGTGTATCGCGCGTGTGTGTGAATACCAATTCAAGATGATTTAACAGTCATTTTCGCTTTCACTGTTGAAAATACTACATGGATAATTTATTCACTTTAGAATTGGGCTCTTTATTACTTTACAAAAGAAGGGCTACAGGTCTGAAATATAAAATAAAACTATGTACAAAAAAATATTAATCACCACATGCTTAGCCCAATATAACACAAACCCAACATCGAATGACAAAAGCAATGCCTCTCTAACCATCTAAGTGATTATTTTCCCTTTTCAATCTTTAATGGTGACGAAATGCATATTTGGAAAAATTAACTCCTCTACCTTGCTACATGCGTCTGAAATTAGTATAAAACCATGCTCAGCTGCTAATTCTACCTTTGAACTACCCGCTAGAGTCGTAAATCCACTTCCTTTACCATAAGAGTGTTGCTTCTTCCTTCAAGTCTATTATTTTTTACCATAAATCAATTACAAATTTAAAAACCAATCCTCAAAATTTAATTTTTGATCCACCAATTTGGTAAGGTTGTAAAATTTGGTAAGAGTGATGATGTAAGCTTTCATATTCCACATTAATGGAAGTAATAATTTTTATATTTTGTTGCATTTATCAAGGTATTGATATAGTAGTTAATAATTTCTTTACTCTATTTTATTATTTTCTAAAATTAACTTAGTCTCATTCGCATTCCAACAACCATTTGATATGTGCTTTTATATAGACAAAAGTATAAAACATTATTTATACTTTAAAGTTGTATTGTAAAATCTAAAAATCTTAAAAACGGTGTTTATTAATATCTATTTTCCATATGCACGTGCAACGCACGCGCCAAAGTACTCGCGCGCGCGTGTGTATTAGTAAGGGCTTTCCAACACACACACACACACGTATATGTTATACGTCTAGTATACCAAAACAGAGAATAATCAATTATAAACTCGTCTCACAAGTTTATCAAACAGATTTCTACTACCCTAGAAGTCTGTATTAGTTAATTTAAGCAATAGTTATGTCGTAATTAAATTACAACAACAAATTAACAACTATAGTAATAATAACTATAGTGCTAAATCAACCGTTATACTATTTAATGAAATAGTATACCGCAGAAAGAAAACAATATATATATATATATATACATAAATCTAATACAAACCTAACCGAATGAAGAAGGAAATTCTGTATGAGGCTTGTCGAAACAATTTCCTTAAGACTTTATTTAAAGTCTCCCAAGATACAACAGATGTAATCTGCACGAGATTGTAATGAGTATGTCAACTCTGTAATATATTGTACAGAGCAGTAGAGAAGAAGAAGCAGAAGAAATCAGAACTGGAATTGAATGAGAATGTGATCAGTATTATATTCTATTTATAATTTCGTCCGCACCCCTATGAACAGCCGCGTCTGCCTGAAAGGTTGCACCTGTTGCCTTTCATTGCTGTTGTTCATTAACGGGTCGCACCCGTTCGCTCCTGCTGCTGCCATAAGTCGCACCCGCTCGCATCTAACGGGTCGCACCCGCTTCCGGTTGCGTCTGTTCGCCAAAAAACCCGCGCCCACTTCAGAAGTCACACCCCCTCAGTCAATCCGCGTCCGCTTCTGAACAGATTCGCTCCTGTTCGTATAGCCTGCAACTTGTCAGAAAGCTCGACCCAGTTTTGCAGTAAAAATAGGATCATATTAGACCCGAACCCGGACTAGTTCGGGTTCGGTCGGACGGACGACGGCGGCGACGCGCGCGTATGGTGAAGCATGACTTCCCTCCTCACAAAAAAGCATACATTTAGGAGCCCCAAGGCCCCAACCTCCTAATGAGAAAGCTATTTATATACTTAGCTTTGTTTTTTAGTTTTGACGATGTGGGACAAGTGTATTTCATTTATACTTATGTTAAGAATTCCAACAGTATATATTCCAGTTTATAAAACAATATTTTCGAGAAGGATTTCAAAGTAAGTTATTTTATAAAATTACATAACATCGATCGAATGAGGAATCAGTTTAAACAGAATAATAAAACGAGTGGCATGAAGCGCTCGCGGTAATTTTTTCGATTAATTCCTATACTTGTTTGATTGAGCCATTTATACACACGACTGGAGTTTACTAACCTATAGTATACGTTTAAATAAACCCGTGTGGTATGGGACCCACGGTTGTCATTTGTTCGGTTACTATTCGAGGGTATATGACATTTATCAAGGAGTTTATGACTCGCCCTTGGAGTTTTATAGGACTTGTTCCTATCTTGATATCTATAGGACTTGTTCTTATCTTGATGTTTATAGGATTTGTTCCTATCTTGATGTTTATAGATCTCGTACCTATTTCAGAGATCATAGTGTTGAGACTTGGTTTTGATTCATGACACGAAGCTATCACTGCAACATACAGATTCGACGACTGTTACGACAAAAAGAGAATATATACTACATGGAGACAAGTCATCAAAATCGATGCATCAACTTTTATATTATTTTATTTTGAGTCTTAAGTCAATATTGTTAAGATCTCTCATCGTTTACGTATATATATTAGCTTATATATAATCTTCTTATTTTCAAATGATTTATACATATATAAGCATATAATATATATATATATATTATCAAAGTTTTAAAGTTATAATTATATATATATATTACATATACCTGTATATACTGTGCAAATTGCACAGATAATACCATGTCAGTCGACTGACCTAGTAGGTCAGTCGACTGACCTGCTAGTATCTGTGCAACATGCACATGTGCACAAGTATATATATAATATATAATAAAAATCATTTAAATATTTAGTCGACTGACCCAGAGGCTCAGTTGACTGAATTTCTATAACAACTATATTTTCTGAAAAGACACGATCATTCGTGAAGAGTTACAAATCTCTACGAAGAGATTTGGACGCGATGCTTCAACCAAAACTCTTCGGCAATGGTCGCTGCTATTTAACAACTATAAATACATATCCTAACTTCATTCCAAATTACTTAAGCTGCTTATCTCTCTTATCTAACTCTCTTGAATATTCTTGCAACTATACTCTCAAATATTCAGCATTCTTAACATACTCATTGCTTGAATTAGATTTATATATCATATTCTAAGCAATGCTATTCCTTTCTAATCTTCATAAACTTCAAATATACATATTTATACTCGAGGAGAAGATCATAGGAAGGGTGTACTATAAACAGACTTAACCGTGTTATCAGAACACAAAAAGTCAAACAATCTTTTGTATTTGTTGAAGTCCTGTTTTGCTGCTCAGGCGTGTGAAGTCCTCTTCGGCTGCTGAGGCGAAATCCTGTTCCGCTGCTCAGGTCCCTGTTCGGCTGCTCAGGGGTTGTATAGACCTGTTCCTCCGGGTTAAGTGAGGGTTGTTGTTTTAGTGAAATTCCAAAAGGAGTTTGGGACTGGACGTAGGACGGAGCTCCGAACCAGTATAAAAATCTCTGGTGTTATTTTTATTATACTGCTTTTATATTCCGCAATATTTACTGTATAGCTATCATCACTATACTCTGTATTATCGTATATCCGTATTACACGATCCATAACACACTTTCACATAGGACTTGTTCCTATCTTGATGTTTATAGGTCTCATACCTATCTTGATGTTTATAGACTTATACGTCTATCTTGGAGTTACATGTATGTAGGTGAATTTATTTCACCAATCTTGGAGTATTGGCGTATTTCCCTCTTATTATGTGATTTTTTGGATTTCTGTCATAATTTCTAGATTCGATGCTATTTATGTTATCACCGAATGATTTTGGAGATTTTGCTTTTAGAAGCTATTTTGGGTTTTGATACTTGATGATTTCACACTTGGAGTTTATTGAAGCATTCTTGTTGTTAACCAATTCTAGGATTTGTGTTCATATTTGAGATTTATATCATTACATCTATTGTATATCTTGCTTAACCCATTCATTATAGTCTAGACTGACCCGTTTATTATTTATAATACTCGAGTCGGACCGAGATATTTCAAGTGCTCCAGTTTGATAGTTCTAGAGAGGATTTCACTCCAGTTGTCTAGTTATCATTCATCCTACCTTCACTTTGTATATGTGCACATATTCGTATAGTATTGTATCTTATATCGAGTTTAGACTCATTTATTATAAGCATTTGTACCTATGGGATATTGTACTTGTATATTCTGTGGTTCGTGATGACCACAGTTTATAGTCGACTTTATGTACCTATTCATTATAATCAGTCTGTATCTATTTATATTCTACTATTTATATTCCGCTGTGTGTATTCTGTGATTCTGTGATTTGTATTATTATACATATTATTCTAGATTATTAATTATTTTAGCTACCGTAGTTTTGTTTTAAGTCTGGATTACATATGCCGATTCCACTTGTGATGGAAAAAATACATAACATATTAATCGACGTATCGACGCTCGCTAAAACAAATTTTACGGATGGTCGCTCTTAACCAACTTTATTTTTTGCACTAGCAGACGATATTACTCCGTAGTATTCTTGTTAGTGTGGATCTCGGGGTGGGACGTTACAATGATGTCGTCGAGTCGCCGCCGCCTACACCTCCCCGTCTGTCACTGTTGATCGAAAGCAGTTGTTCGTTCGTGATTTTTTTTCTTCTGATCCGTGATCCACGATTATATATTTTTCGTTTTTGACTGCGTTGGGGAAGATGATGACTTAGGTTTTTCGGGGTCCTAAGCGGAAGCCTTTGCTTTTTGGGAAAGAGGCAGACCTGCTACTATCTAAGCACTTTGAAAAAAAAACCCAATATGTAACTCATTTAATTTATTTTAATAAATTCATCAATAGCATAATAAATTATATTTTCTAAACAAATCTTTAAATGCATGTTTACAGCACAGCAAAGCCGAGGTTAGCACTAGTAGAATTTTGAAAGTCACATGATAAGCATTCCCTAATAAGTAATTGACTCGTGGGCAGAGGAGTATTCTACTTCTCCACCTCCTTATCATCATAACATAACGGCAGATTTGTTAATAGGATCCTCTAGCCGCTGCCCTTAATTATGTAGTGCTTGATATCTCTTCGAAAAGGACTTTAAGATCTTCTTGTCTCTACCATTTCATGCATATACGTTGCATCTTCTATGTAATAATTTGTTCCATATTATTTCAAAGTTATGTTGTCCACGGTTCGTCTAGACAAAAAATACATTTCCGCAAACATGATTTTGATATTCCATGGCGCTAATTCAATATACAAAACATAAACAAAACGTTTAACAATTACTTATATATATCCAAACTCCATTATTGGAAAAAAAGGGAAAAGAAAAAAAAAAATGTAAAACTCTAAAGCCACAAAGCACCGGCCTGTTTCAAAATAGGAACGAGTTGACCGGAAATATGAAGAGCCATCAATCTATCAATACCGCCCACAAGTCTTCCCCCAATAAACACAGCCGGAAACTGCCGCGTGTACTCCTCTCCGCCTTCCGCCGACGAAGAAAGCTCCTCCATCAAACCATCCACGTCATCATCCACGTCATCGCCGACCTCGCAAACGGGCGGGTTCACTCCCAGGCCCAGCAACAACCGCTTCGCCACGTCGGACATGCAGCACCCGTGCTTTCCGACCACCAGCACCGCATTCTCCGTTATCATCCTCCTCATCTCCTCCTCCCTCTCCCCACCGCTGCACGAAGTCGACGCCGACGCCGACGCCGACGCGGAGCTGGACGCCCTTCTCATCGCTGTATTTTGCATTTTTTTTTATTAACAAAGCTCGATGGGTTCGTTTGGGTCGAATGGAGATTTCAATTTATAGGAGGGTGGGAATGGCATGTGCGCGTAGGCGTGACGTCAGCAGCAGTTAGGGGTCGTCTTCCGGTAAAACGTGTGGAGTGGCGTGGGGTGACGTCAGCGTTAGGCTTTGGTTGGTGATATGTGCATGTGGGTGACGTGGGCCTGAGGTCGCGGTGTACGCGTCACTTCCGTGGTTGACTTGGCCATTTTATTAGCTGGTGGTTTTACTATAATCAGCGGGGGTTTTAATTGGTTGTGGATTCGGGCTTCGGCCCCAATTGTTCTTCTTTTACGATTATGTCAATTTAAAGTCTTATTATATTACTGTCATTTTCGCTCGCTGTGTACGTCGTTTTCTTTTGATGATTTCAGTGCTATGTCATTATTAGTTTTTTTTTTGGTGGCCATGTTACTGTTTGGTATGAATAAAAATTAAATTGTTATTTTGTTTACTGACGCTAGGCATGGACCGCTGAGAAAAATCGTTCTATACGATAATGGTACTGTTGCACTTACATTACGTAAGCACGTAAATCACTTGCATTGCATGTGTATAATTCGGTTTCATTATCCACTCCTCATTTAAAAACGTAATTACGCATTTATTAAATAGCTGGTTTTCTTATTTATTAAACACTACGCGATCTATATTAATAATAATGCACAAACTTGATCAACCAAATCAAGGGAAAGCCCCTTTTTCTAGATGACAAAAAATACTCAGCCCTAACCTAGTGCAAAGTTGTCAAGACATCGCCTTGGGGAAACATGTTGGATATGGACAAAAGAATTTTATATCCCTAGTATGCTAAGTTTAATGAAAGTGTGACATTTTAAGTTGACTTTTATGTAGGGCCGTCAAATGTATTTGAAAAATCTAAAATCCGTCCGCATTTGTATTCGAAAAAGGATAAATTTTTTATATCGAAAAAACGGATGATCCAAAAATTATCCGTTCAATTTTTGTCAAGATTACAGTTTAAATTGTGTGTATTTTAGTATAATAAATTTTATTTATTTATTGTTTAGTAAGTTGATAGTTTATATTATATGCACTTAATACTCATTAACTGCTTAAAACTATTTATTATCATCGTATTTGTTTATTTTAACACTTTTATAGTCAATGAGATTGAAATTTTTTATGTTAAACTAAAATTATCTACTTACTTTTCTACTTGAATTTCTTGATTTATCGGTCGTTAACGGATATGATTATTATCTGATACCCGTCTGTATCCTCAGATACGGATATCCGATATTCGAAAATGGTTTTGAATGAGGATGCGGATATGACACTATCCGCATCTGAAAGTATCTGTTAACGGACCTACTTCTATGATAGACAACCTAAGTTTGAGCTTGTCTAACATAAATATTTTTTTATTTTACTTCAAATTTGGCTAGAGCAACCATAGTGGTAGGAAGGACTCTATATATGCTTGCTTGGATTTTTATTTGTTAAACAAAAGAAAAACGATCCAATAGGCAATATTATCAACCATGTCCCCCATAATTCTAATTTGTTTCTAATAAAACTATATGATCTAAGCAAATATCACTTAATGTTCCTATATATGCCAAAATCAATCCTTCAAATTCGGCATAACTCTTTTTTTTCATTCTTCTTTAATATTTTACCTTTAATTCCCCATTTTATATTTATATATTAATTACAAACTTCGAATTATTCGATATATTGATAACTAATTAAAACCCTAATTTACTTAATTAGTCATTTTTTATTTCTATCCAAATTTATTAAATGCATATTTTTTTCATAATCAAAATTATTATTCAAACACTTGAATACATGACTACAATTTCAGTTTAATCGTGATTACTAGAGATGATTTTGTACTACATTAATTTCAAAAACGGTAGATAAATCTGTTTCATATAACATTGATTTTTTTATAACCTATGTAAATTAGGTTTTTGGTCTTTAGTAATGCGAAATAAAGTATATTACCAAATTTTATCAATTTAAATAGGTGCCAAATTGGATGTCATGTTAAAAGGTGTTAAGTGAATATATGGAATTGGAAGTGACTTTTAGCCGGAGAGTGAAAATTATCTAAGTTTGAAGTTTAGACATTCGAATTTGGCAAAATCTCAGAATGATGCATGTAGGGTGAGTTCACAGACATTTGTGATTAGGGATTAGAGGTTGTGGCAATCACATGCACAAATTTGATTAGAGTTTGGTTGTAGCTTGGGTAGAAATTAATTTGTAATGCATATTGTTTATATTTTTTGCAAAAGTTATTAATCAAATTAAATTATTTAATTAAATCATTAATTATTACTATTAATATTTAATTAAAACTAATAATAAATCAAATTTAAATCGAAACAATTTCATATATAAATTCAAACACCCACTACAAATTTTAAAAAAATAACAAACTATGATATTCCACAATAAAGATGCAGCCAATCTGCATAACTGTCTCTGGGTCATCTACTTCCTTCATCGTTAAAACCACATGCAGCTTTTCTACATTTATCTAACGACGCTAGCAATAGCCAACTCTTGTGAATATAATTGGCCTAATCGACAAAAATATGCCATAATCTCCTTGTACTGGTCGGAGGACAAAGTAAGAGCAGGAGCAGGAGCAGTAGTGGAAGGGCAAGCAGCATGACGCTTGGCCTTTCGAATAGGCATGTGATATACAATAGACCGAGGCGGAGGGGAATTGAACTCCTCTGGTGTAAGAGATATGTCATCAAACTGATGCAAATCTATACTATATATCTCATCCATGATCTTCTTGGTGTTCTCGTCACTCCTCGGTTAGATCAGCTGCTCAGCTTCGCTAAAGGAAAGAAATAGAGGAACAATGAACTGAATCTGATCACCAAACAGACACATTCCGCATATCCCCTCGAAAGATAATCGAACAACTCCTAAAGAGAATGCTCTTTGAAGCCCTTTAGAACTATAAAGTCCTGCTCCTTAGCGCGAGCTTAGAAATCAACAATTCCAGTAATGACTTCCCTTTCTACATTCCACCCAAGTCTCCCTACCATCATCATGTTTTGGAAATGATTGCACAGCTAGACGTGGTTGTCCCATTTTCAAGTGAGGACACGGGTTGTAACACCCCATCTCTATACACATACCACAAATAGTATTAATAGATAATATTGTCTAATAATATAGAGAATGAGGCGATATTAAGTTATCACACATGAATATTCCCTTGGACTGACACGGGTATATATTTCAAAATCATATATTACTCATCTATACGCACTCGTTATCGGCACAAAGCAATAAATATGTGTGTTTCCAAGATAGAACAATACACAATATAAAATAAATCACAGAGATCACAAAGTCATCAACACATCGATAACATATAATATAAAATATACACAAGTCAAGTGGGTATACGAAAATAGTCAAATGCCCACTGTCATCAAAAATACACATAGCATGTCCAATATATACATCTCAACAACACATGTACACACATAGCTACAAATATACAAAATAATACTCAACTCTATAATATATATATACATACATATATATACATACATATACATATACATATATATATATATATCCTCCTCTATGCCCAGCAACCAAAAGCTGGTCACCTCATCCTAGAACAGTGACGTCTCAGACTGCCCCAAGTATTATATGAATAACATATGGGTCAGACTATGTCTAGAATGTTGATGTCATTATAAAATAACATCTGGTACGGTATAAAGAAGTGTAACACAGGTGGCACATGCATAGCTCAAGTGTCGACATATCTCAAAATCAGGCATATAAAAGACAACCCATCTCTAAGTAAAGTCGATCAACACATCAAAAGGGCACGTAATCATGTAGGTGTAACAACAATACATATGATTATCAACACGCATAAGAGACCATCAAACATCATATGGCATGCTCACAGCAATGCCAGGATTATCTCTCAAATAATCATAAAGTAGACTTACCCGGGGTCCGTCTTACTTAATGTATATAAAAACACGGAAACATAACAATCACCTAAATCAAGCACATACACGAAATATAAATAAGACATACCCTTGGTAGCCAGGTAATCTCTCGGATAACTAGACAAAAGATATGTACATGGTCCAACTTCATGCTCTCAACACTTGTAGCTATCCTCGATGGTGGTATAATCGATGTATATGGGGTTACACAACTTCATAGACTCACAGTCTCATAATAATCCAAAAGATCGATAATTACATAATAATCATCTAAACTTTCAAGCTCATAGTAATCAACTTGTCTCTTAGCCAATGAAATAATCATACTATCTCTCGGACCCTACTAATCCACTCAACTCTTAGTATCATGGACAGTCATTTGGACTCTTAGTCTTAGATGCTCTCAGCATCATAAATAACAATTTCAGTATCAGTCTTAATGAATGATCTGATCGGCTCTCAGCCGTAAATACAATGATCTCGTATAGGTGAATAAGTATATGTCTATAGTATCTCATTGGTAATAACAAAACGGGAGACTAACAACCCTCAACCTGGTCTAGAAGCCCTCCTCACATGCTCTTAATGCTACTCTTACCATCTTTAGTTACATCGATAGCCATCGTAACCCAATATCTATCAAGTGTAAGACTATGCTATGCAATGATCACGACCCTACAAGTGCCCATAATGGTAGTAAACTTCTGGCATATGTGACACAAGGGAAGTGGCTCTCAGCCTTTGCACTTAGCCATATAAATCAAAAGGGTATGACACAGATTCTGGGATCGACCCCACAATCTACTCGCTAGGATGGATACTAGCCTAATCTGATTTACTCCATATTGTATAATAGGAGTATGCACATAATAGATAGACACACTTATGGCTCTCAGCTTTCTCGCTCTTAGTTCGCATCGCCATAAATATAATACCCCGTATACTTGACCCTGTTCGAGTGACATCTACTTATAGAAAGTAATCGAACAAATATGTCAGCACATGCGTCCTGTACCACCTGGTGTTACTCGCTCGTTTACTCAATGCTTGCAAATTACACTTGCATAATATTCAATACCATGAGTCAACAGAGCAATCAGAATAATATTACCGAATGTTCCATACCAAACGATATTACTAACCTGTTTACTCAAATTCCGCACAATTCAGAATTTCACATAATATTTTTCTATATAACAAGTCTAAAGAATAACCGGAGAAATATTACTAAAAGTCTCGTACCAAATGGTATTGTAACTCCATTTATTCTGTCCTTGTTACACAAAAATATAAATCATTCAAAACACATAGTACTACTATTTAATGATTCAAAAGGGGTTTTAGCATAAAATACACTTTTTCCAAAATCTTCAGTATAATTTCAAATATCAACATTCAATTTAAAGAAGATATAATTAAAAAATTCACATTCTTTCCCATAAGACAAATAAATTCGCATTCAACTTATTATTACTTCAAAATAATATTTTTTTGAACTTTCAATTTATTAAATCCAAATAAGATTAACTTATCATTTCAAAATATAAAATTTAAATTCTCTTTTTATAAAAAAATTCTCCGAATATTTTATAAACATAGATAAATGAAAATACATATTTAAAGATTCGCTTACTTAATCAAATCTTGGAAATGGTCACTTCTTAAATAATTTCTATTCCCCCCATTCTCAAAACTACTCCACTTTTATACTATTTTTCAAAAATGTTCCACTTTCAGATTTTCTATTAATCACAGTATTTTCAATATTAAGTAAGAAAATCATTCCAAATTCACTTGTTTCCAAAATATTTCATTTATTTGAAAGCCTTCGATTTTAATTTATTCATTCTCTTCCGACCAATTACTAATGTCATTTATGGGTATCTGTGGCCATTAATTTATTACTCAACCAACATATAATGTATGTTTATTTTACAAACAACTAGTATCTCATCACATCAACAATCAATCAAAGATACGCAATTCAATTTCACCCAGTTCAATCCATATCAACAAACAACTCATCAACGAACAGTTAACGAATTCATAGAAAATAAAATCTAGATCATAGTAGTTGTTATTCGGCTTTTTGGCCTGGCTATATTCAGACCGGCTGGACAAGTTAGACTAGGCGATCATCGAGGAAGATAGCCCAGAGAGATGATTATTAGGCTCAGAGATCAAGCACATGCAATAATATGAAGCGACGATCAACCAAGACTAAGAGATAGGTTCTCTAGAATATTATAAGTATGGAATAATGCCTGCCCTAGGTGGGGGATTAGTGCATATCCCTTTTCCTAGGAGATCGGTATGTATCCTCAATTTTTGTCCCAAACTTGGTAAGATCGTTATTGAGTGACAAGGAAGGCTCCATGAGGCTGCATTTCAAGTTTCAAGTCATTTGGAATTCATGCTCAAGTTATGGGCAAATTACTTCACCTATTAAAAGGGATCGGTATAAAAGGGGTCGTCCATATTCAGCTTTCACTATATATTGCAACAATGATCGGTCAATAACTCAAAATCTACATATGTTATCAACATGAAACTTGGAGTATAAGCTAATTAAAACATGTGGAACACCCCATAGAGATCGCATGGCATTTGGAGCAAGTTGGAGGGATCGGTACCTATCCCTCTAGTGGGGTCGGCAGAAATCAGAATTCAAGCAACACTTCATGGAAAATGCGATATCTCAAAATCTGTACGTCGAAATTGCACGAAATTTGGGGAGCAAGTGGCTAACATCATGATGCAACCCTCATAGGCATCGCAGCCTATTTGGATGCATTAATAGGGATCGATACCGATCTCTATTGTGGGCCCCGATGGGCCTGCAAATTTTTGGGTAGCCTCGTCTTGGTCTCCTTAACCTTCTGCCAGAATTTTAGTCCGACCTATGCACGTCTTTCCCTATAAATACAGTAGGCATGGTGTCAGAAAAGGGATACTGCTTTCTCTATCGAGGCTCTGCCATTTTTACCCTTCACTTTTGTACTAGTGGATCCTAGTTGATCCAAACATTCTTGTAATGATAATCTAGTGAAAGATCAATAAAAATATGAAGTGGACGTAGGCCAAGATTGCTGAACCACCATAAAAATTCTACGTGTTCATTTATGATATTTTCTCTGTTTCAATTTCATTCTTCATTTAATCTCTACTAGATTCTATTGGATGTTGATGCCTATTTTTGGCATCAACATTTTGGTGCTTTCACTGAGCAATGAATTCTCAGCTTGATTGGATCTCATCATCTACTTGTGGATTCCCATATTCGTGAGATAGATCCAGTTATTTACAGACAAACTTCTTGGTCTACTCAGATTTGAAAGAAATTCAAAGGGAGCTGATAGCCATGGTTAGAAGAATTAAATCAACTTCGCGTGGAGTTAATTGGAATGATGATGCTAGTGTTCTTATTTAGAGTGTTCATCTATTCATGCCCATTTGGAAGGGATCAGATTCACTTATGTATGCAAGATCTTGGGATCAGATGTTGAAGTTTGCACTCAAGTTAGGGGATGACTGATCCCTCTCTCAAGGCCAAATGGCTGACCCCTCTCTCGAAGCTTAGATGGTCAAACCCTCCAATCTCAACTATAACCGACCCCTTAGCCTAAATGACCGAACCCTCACCATGGCAAATATATGTATACCGATTCCACCAAAAAGCATATATACTGATCGCTCCAAAAAGCATATATACTGATCGCTCCAAAAAAGTATATATATCGATCCCTCAATAAGGTGTATATATCGATCCCTTCAACATATATTTATACCGATCCCTTTAGTATATATACCGACCCCTCTATAAGGTATATATACCGATCCCTCTCCAAGGTGTATATACCGATCCCTCTTAAAGGTATGTATATACCGATCCCTCTTCAATGTATGTATACCCATCCCTCAAGCTAATAGCCATGCTCAATACAGATCCCTCCAAACTTGCTCAATACCGAGCCCTCCACACTTGCTCAATACCGATCCCTCTAGACTTTCTCAATACCAATCCCTCCATACTTGCTCAATACCGATCCATACTTGAATTAAACTACTTGCATATGATGCAGGTAACCAAGTACCTAGAGTTGGGCGCTAATCAATCTCCGCGGACCATGATCGGACCTTTAGAGTTTCATCAAGATAAGCGTGATTCAACCGCTCATCAGCTACCATATGCCCCTGACTTAGGGCCAAGGACTCGAAATGGAAAAGCCTGACAAGGTCAGGATCCAGCAAAAAGTGGACACGATTGATCGTCTACTCATCAACTTCTGCGCCTAACTTGGAGACTAAAGAAAGACTTGGAGTATATGCAACCCAACCATCCACTCCCCAGCTCATACTTAAAGTTTCCCAAAATACTTATGCCTCTTCCGAAGCTCAGCATAACCAAGGTCCAACAAAAGTGGACACCATTCGACCATCCACACATTAGCTCCTGCCCTAAACATATGAGGCAGTTCAAAAGCTCAACTTAGAATAGGCATGACTGACTGCCTACTCATCAACCACCACTGTCAACACGTGGACATGACTGCAGCTTGAGGTGGATGTGACTTGATCGTCCACCCGTCAACTCTCTCCATCGACTTTCTAGGAGTACTAAGCAAATTGCACAAGACCTGACTGCCCAACGCATGCATGTATGTGATCTAGCCATCCATCACTTACTCCCTTCCTCGACTTGACTGGAGGAGCTACAATCACAAAGTGGACATTAATCGACCGTCCATTTATCAAATTTTGTCCTTGATGCTGGGGGTAGAATTCCATTCCATGGATGAGCGTGGTTCGACCGTTCATTCGTCAACTCTTACCTCGACTTAGTAGATGGAGTATAAATCAAAAACGGGTGCGATTGACCACCCATTAAACAACTCTAAGTCCTCAGAGTGCAGACTAGAGTATAAACATAAATCAGGTGGATACCGACTGCCCACGAAACAACTCTAAGTCCCTAGAGTGCGGACTGGAGTATAAACATAAATAGGGCAAACACCGACTGCCCACGAAACAACTCTAAGTCCCTAGAGCGCGGACTGGAGTATAAACATAAATTGGGCGGATACCGACTTCCCATAAAACAACTCTAAGTCCCCAGAGTGCGGACTGGAGTATAAACATAAATCGGGCGGATACCGATTGCCCATGAAACAAATCTAAGTCCCAGAGTGCGGACTGGAGTATAAACATAAATCGGACGGATACCGACTGCCCACGAAACAATTCTAAGTCCCCGGAGTGCAGACTGGAGTATAAACATAAATCAGGCTGATACCGACTGCCCACAAAACAACTCTGAGTCCCCGGAGTGCGGACTGGAGTATAAACATAAATAGGGCGGATACCGACTGCCCACGAAACAACTCTAAGTCCCCAGAGTGCGGACTGGAGTATAAACATAAATCGGACGGATACCTACAACCCACGAAACAACTCTAAGTCCCCAGAGTGCGGACTGGAGTATAAACATATATCGGGCGGATACCGACCGCCCACGAAACGGCTCTAAGTCCCCAGAGTGCGGATTAGAGTATAAACATAAATCGGGCGGATACTGACTGCCCACGAAATAACTCTAAGTCCCTAGAGTGCGGACTGGAGTAAAAACATAAATCGGGAGGATACCGACTGCCCATGAACCAACTCTAAGTCCCCAGAGTGCGGACTGGAGTATAAACATAAATAGGGCGAATACCAACTGCCCGCAATACAACTCTAAGTCCCCAGAGTGTGGACTGGAGTATAAACATGAATGAATAGATGAGTGGATTTCGACCATTCTCTATTCTGCAAAATAACTCTGAGTCCCCAGAGTGTGGACTGGAGTATAAACATCAATAAATAGATGAGTGGATTTCGACTGTTCTCTATTCCACAAACTCTAGCCTGAAATCAACAGAAGGAGTATAAACTTGCTAAGGATGGAATTCGACCGTCCGACTTATGGCCTCACCAAATCAATGCTGGGGGAAAATCACTAAAAGCTGAATAAGATAGCTTATTATAGCTCCTGCTTAGTGTTCTTTACAACTTAAGGCAACGACCGCAAGGAGGCCTTAATACAAAATTGATCAAAACGACGACCGATGTTACAGGCGATTAACAATATTGTGCCACTGGGTCGATGGTCAATATCGATCCACACCAAACACAAACAGATGTGACCTGGATGTCCCTTGAAAAACTATGACCATCAGAGTGCGGATAGGAGAATAAGCCACGAAGACTTGATCATTAATTCTCTAGCACCCTCCTTCGATCCGTCAGGAGGAGTATGAAACCGGATGAGCCTGACCCGATTGCACCTGAACCAACTCTACCCCTAGATCTGATTAGAGAATATGAATCAAAGTGGACATGGTTGACCGTCCAATACCCAAATCATGCCCGAAATCCAATGGAGCATCGAAGTATTCCCCCTAGAAGGAAAAACCAGAGTACAATCCAGGATAGGCGAGACTCAGCCTTCCATCAACTAACTTGATCTCATGATTTAACGGGAAAGAGTGTAAAGCTAAAGTGGACATGGCTTGCGTTCCTTCTTATTGATGTATGCCTTAGACTTAGGGGCACAAGCAAGAAACAAGATGAATGTGAACCAACCATTCATCGATCAACTCTATGTCTTTGAAGCATGGGTGGGAGTATAAATATAGATAGGATGAAACTCGACCGTCCATGCAGTACATTTATCAACCCGAGATTGGGAGCAGAAGTGTGATCATCCAAAGACTGGCTGCGATAGCTCGATATTGTAACTTATATATAGTGTTTACAAGGACTGGAGGCTACGACCGAAAGGATGCCTAGAGATAGAATCATCGAATTGATGCCCAAGCTCATGGACAACTGACTATCATTCCAACTTGAATGACAAGCAACAGTTCACCAGTATAGTAAATGGAAAGCACATTACTCGAATACAAAAGCAGATTCAAACTCAAAGCAAGAGCCAACTATGCAGCTACACGCAACTCGAGGCTGACCCCTACTCGACATTTTCTTCAACGTGCTTCTAAGCCTGATCTTTGGCCATTTGTAGATAATCGCTCAAAGCATTTAGAGCCCTTCACTATCAGACTTAATAACTTATGACATGACTTTGGGATTCGAATGGAGTAACCATCATCATTGACCGTCTCAACCAGATTCCATGTTGATTGTTATGCAAAATAGTTACATTTGAACTCAAAGAATCTAAGACTGCACCCGCTGAGCTGATAGTCGAAATTACAATCAGCCATGGTGACCCATCATGGGTACTGAAGATCGGATCACAGCTCAGAGCAACGATGATGAAGGAATTAGCTGGCTCTGTCTAAATGAATCTTGATGTGTTCGCTTGGACCCATTCTAACATGCATGTGATCCCACTGACTATAGCGAGCCAAGCATTGAATATCGACCGAGGCATGTCCTGGTGAGACAAAAGCAACGCGTTATGGGTCCGAAGAGGTCTGTTGCACTTAAAGTCGAAGTGGATAAATTCAAAAACAACAGGTTTACCCGTGACACCCTCTGCTCGAAATGGGTATTCAATCCAGTTCCTGTGAGAAAAGTTGATGGAAAGTGGCAGGCATACATCGACTACTCTTACCTAAACAAGGCATGCTTGAAAGATAGCTTTCCACTTTCGAAGATCGACCAGCTGGTAGACTCAACCGCTGGATATGAACTGCTTTCATTTATGGATGTGTACTCCAAATACAACCAGATCCTGATGCACGTCCTCGACCAGAAGCACACCAGCTTCATTATCGATCTAGAGCTATACTGTTATGTTGTGGTGCCATTTAAACTAATAATGTTGAAGCTACTTACTAGAGACTGGTCAACAGGATATTCGCAGACTGGATCGGGCGATCAATGGAAGTATATGTATATAATACACTTGTGAAGTCACAACGATCAAATGACCACATCGATGACTTAGCGGAGATGTTCATTTTTATCTAAAGAAATGGAATTAAACTCAATCCCTTGATATGCTCTTTCGGCGTTGCATCAGAGAAGTTCCTGGGTTTAATGTTCAACTCTTGCAGAATCGAAGCCAACCCTAAGAAGATTCAGGCAATCAAAGGTATCTAGGTACCGAAGACAATAAAGCAGGTATAGAGTCTAAATGAGAAGGTCATCGCCCTAAGTCGATTCATCTCCAGGGCCATCGACAAGTGTACTCTCTTCTTCAACCTAATCAAGAGATGGAAAAGGAATTTCGAATGGACACAGGATTGTAAAGATGCATTCCAAGCTTTGGTGAACCACTTAAAGAGACCTCCCATCTTGTCAAAGCCGGTGGATCATAAAGATTTATGCATCAATTTAGCCATGTTGGTACATGCCATAAGCACCGTAATGCTATGCGAATAGAAACGGACATAAAGACCAGTATATGATGTAAGCAAGCAATTGATAGGCTCACCCCATTAATGTCTATACCGACTAACCGTTACGATAGGTCCTAGAGCAATCTTAGACGTTTGGAAGTTTGCTCAAATGGAATATCGGGCTAAGCCAATTCGATATCACTTATCTCCCTCGGAAAGTTATCCATGGACAAACATTAGCATACTTCATATCTGAATTCGTTGCATCAGACAACTATTCGAAGAGCAGTGGAGAACCGACCAACCGATGGAAAATGTACATAGATGAAACTTCCAATGATCGGTGTTCTGGCATCGGAGTTGCATTAATGACTCCTGAGGAATGATCGATCTCCTACGCTCTGAAACTCAACTTCCCTACAACAAATAACGAAGCTAAGTATGAAGCCTTGATCGCCATGCTCAAACTTGCTAGAGAACTGGAAGTGGAAACTTTACATATCTTTTGTGATTTCTGGTTAGCAGTATGCCAAATCAGGGAAGATTATCTTACTAGGGGGCAGCGTCTTGCTCATTATCCAAGCTGGGTCCAAAAGCTACTGGCCAACTTCGAGTATTACACCATTACACACATCCTTAGAGAACAAAATGAAAAAGCCGAGTCACTGGCCATGTTGGCCAGTTCTGAGGACGTGCAACAAATAGACTTTGTCCCGGTTGAAGTACTTAACATTCCAAGCATTAATAGATGAAGATCGACTAGATATTGGATACGGAGCCAAAAAAGGATTCATGGATGACTCCTATCAAAAACTATCTACAATGAGGAATTCTTCCTGAATGGAGGAATGAAGAATGACGGATCCTCCTAAAAGCTTCACGCTACGTTATTCAAGAAGGAGTCATGTATTGAGAGGGTTTCTTTGTTCCCCTAATTCGGTGTATCGCCCATGATGAAATCAAACGAGTCTTGAGAGAATTTCATGAAGAAGAATGCAACGATCACACCAGTGGGCAAACCGTGACAAAGAAAATACTCAATTGCGGGTATTACTGGCCAACTATCAATCGAGATGTAGCTAATCATGCTAGACAATGCAATGAGTATTAGATGTTTACAAAAATTCTAAGAGCCCCCGCCAAAAAAAATTACTCAAATGGTCACTCCATAGCCATTTTCCACTTGAGGTATTGACATCATCAGCTTCTTGTCGATTCTAAAGATGGTGCGAAATACGTCAGCATAGCAGTTGATTACTTCACTAAATGGGCAGACGCAGAACTTTTAACCATGATCACGACGAAGAAAATAATCAACTTCATTGCCCAGAACATCATATGTCGTTTTGGCCTTCCACGAACCATTATAACTTATAATCGATCCTAATTTAACAGCGCTAAATTTAAAGACTTCTGCCATCGGCATCATATTGAAAAGAGATTTGCGGCAGTTGCTCGCCCTTAAGGAAATGGACAGGTTAAAGCTGTGAACAAAATCATAAAGTCCATTCTGAAGAAACTTTTGGAAAAGGCTAGGGGTAAATGAGTGGATGAACTCCCAACAACATTATGGACTTACAGAACCACCCACGGGTCCGCAACTGGTCATACTCCATTCACCCTTGCTTACGGCTCCGAGACCGTTATCCCTGTAGAACTTGAAATCCCCTCTCATCGAGTGGCTGATTACAACCCCTATTTCACAAAAAATATAAACAAGGAATTGCAATCGAATTGCAATAAAACTAGAAGAAATTGGAGACGACTCTTGAGCATATAAAACGCATCCAGGAGCTAATTGCAAGAACGTGTACCTGAACGTGCATGTGTATATTCAAAAATTTGATTTCTTGAAATTGATAGAAATTGAATTTTCACCTGGAGTTATTAATGAAAAGACTGGATCAGATAGCCAAAGCTTTACCACAGTAGAACCGGACACAGATAACAACTAATGGAATACAATTCTGAATTTATACTATTAAAAATCGACCAAGCGTCATGACGATCAAAGAGGGAAACAACACTTTGGGAAGATAATTCAACAGAAGGATAACGACTATTTAGGAAACTGAATGGATTTCTTTCCAACGACTCTAACTTGTTTCAATTCAAAGCACGTTATGTACTCAACAAGACGTACTTTAAGGGGCAAGTGTTATCCGGTTTATTGGCCCGGCTATATTCAGACCGACTGGACATGTTAGACTAGGAGATCATCGAGGAAGACAGCCTGGAGAGATGATTATTAGGCTCAGAGATCAAGCACAGGTAATGATATGAAGCGACGGTCGACCAAGTCTAAGAGATAGGCTCTCCATAATATTCTAGGTATGGAATAATGCCTCCCCTAGGCGGAGGATCAGTGCCTATCCCTTTCCTTAGGGGATCGGTACGTATCCTCAATTTTTGTCCCAAACTTGGTAAGATCGTTATTGAGTGACAAGGAAGGCTCCATGAGGCTGCATTTCAAGTTTCAAGTCATTTGGAGCTCGTATGCTCAAGTTATGGGAAATTACTTCACCTATTAAAAGGAATCCGTATAAAAGGGATCGTCCATATTCAGCTTTCACTGCATATTGCAACAATGATCGGTCAATAACTCAAAATCTACGAATGCTATCAACATGAAACTTAGAGTATAAGCTAATTGGAACATGTGGAACGCCCCATAGGGATCGCATAACATTTGGAGCAAGTTGGAGGGATCGGTACCTATCCCTATAGAGGGGTCGGCAGAAATCAGAATTCAAGCAACAATACTTAATGGAAAATGCGATATCTCACAAACCGTACGTCAGAATTGCACAAAATTTTGGGAGCAAGTAACTAACATCATAGGGCATCACTCATAGGGATGGCAGCCCATTTGAATGCATTAATAGGGATCGGTACCGATCCTTATTGTGGGCCCTGATGGGCTTGCAAATTTTTGGGTTGCCTCGTCTTGGTCTCCCGAACCTTCTGCCATAATTTCAGTCTGATTTGTGCATGTCTTCCCCTATAAATATAGCAGCTATGGCGTTAGAAAAGGGATGTTGCTTTCTCTACCGAAGCACTGCCATTTTTATTCTTCACTTTTGCACTAATGGATCCTAACCGATCCAAACATTCTTGTAATGACAATCAAATGGAAGATCAATAAAAATACGAAGTAGATGTAGGCCAAGATTGCCGAACCACTACAAAAATTCTGCGTGTTCGTTTATGATATTTACTCAGTTTCAATTTCATTCTTCATTTAATCTCTACTAGTTATCAAAAATAAGTCACCCAAACAATGCAAGTAAACCCAATTAACCATTCAATGTCGTAGCACAAATTCAAGCAATTTCAATCAAACGACAATGCACGAAGTATTAGACAATAATCGTGAATAAAAGAATTTTACTCAGCTAAATGATATATGTCATACTGTCCTAGTAACTTCAGCCCTTCTTCCTAAAATCCCGAAATGCGTCTGCCCACATTCGCCATCCACGCTAGAACGCCAACAACTCCATCTGCTTGTGCCTACGCATCATCCTCCCAATGCGCGCCTCCAACATCAGCCACCTCCTCCAGCAACACTCTACATCGTGCACCCCCTACTCATGCACGTCATCTTTCTAGGTCGCACACCTCTTTCTCCACCATCGCACGTCTCCTAAAACGCAAGGCCAAGGTCGCCACTCCTTTATTCGGTCGCCTCTTCCAATGTCTGTGCGTCCTCGATTGGGTGTGGCTTCGCTTTTATTTTTATTTTTATTTGCATTTCATTTTTTTATGTTTGATTTGATTTCGAGAATTTTCTGACGGATTCAAGGCTATCAAATGAATAAAAGAATAAGAGCGTGGGCCAGTTAAAGTAAGATAAAAGAGAGGGGGGAAAAGAAGCGGCTTGGGTTAGTTTTTGTTAATTTATTTTGCCCATTTATTTACCCTTTTCTTTCTTCTTTCTTTTCTTTTAAATAAATTCTTCATTTATTTATAAACAAATTTAAATCCAATATAAATTGATTTACACTTCATTCTACAAATTATATTTCGATAACTACGCAATTTCTTCTAATTCAATATTTGTTTATTATTTTTTTAACTATTTCAATCGTATAAAATTATTTACATTTTAACAATAGTTTATATTTAATTAGAACATTTTATTCAGTTTCAATATATTATCTAATAATAATTTATTAACTTAGTTAAATTTATCAAAACAAAATCTTTTATTAAATAAACTTTAATTACAAATTTATTTTCCGAAAATAATGATGATCAAAAATCAAATTCAATTTTTTTTATTTCAGTTAAATTTATGTATAATTATGACATAGAAAGCATGGTTGTTACAAGGGTAGTATATTCCAAACCATAGTGGTCAATCATGTATTTGTGGACAGCGTTCATGAACCGACCCTTCTTGTTGAAACTGGGCTAGCCCGCAGAGGAAGTAATGGATGAATTTTAGATTTTTTTCCCATTTTGGGTCTTTATTTGGCATATGAAGTCTAGTTTATTTAGAACATTTCTAATTTTTTCAATAAAATCATTATTTTATTCATATCTATAATATGGTATTACATTAAGTAATTAATATTATAATGTATATACACATGTATCATATACACGAGTATATGTGTGTGCATGTGTCACATAGCAATCCGTGCAAGGTTTAACAAGCCCGTATATAAGTGTTGGGATTTGCACCGCAATCGATATGTTAGCTCATCAATTATATGAATATATCGTCCAAATGTATGTTTATATAATTTATTTATGTATTCAAAATATTGCAAATATATATATCTATATATCTATATTTTATTTTGAAATTATTTATAAATATATACATGTATATGAAATTTATAATACATATGTATGTATGTATATGTATGTTTATGTATGTATTTGAAATTATTTAATTTTTTTTTATTTTACTGTAAATTCGAAATCAAAATCATTTTTTAAATAAACTTATGTTATATATATATACATACACATACATACATACATACATATATATATATCTTATAAATAATTTAATAATAAATATGTGTGTATATATAATTATAATTAAATGAATTATATATATATATTATATAAAATAAATATATGTCTATTATAATGCTCATGGAAAAAGTTGATTTTTTTAATTTTAAATATTTATATATATTGATTTCTGTATGGAAATCAATAAAAATTAAAAATATAATATTTTCGAATGAAAATTTCAATTTCCAATATTCCTGCAAAATTTAAAAGATATTTTAATATTTTATTTATATATTTTATAATTAAAATAGATTTTAAAATCAATCATTAATTTTCAGCTATGATTTAAATATTTAAATTATAATAAAAAATAATTTTTTATTTGTTGAAAGTGTTATCAGATGTGAATTTAATTTTATAAATTTTTTAACATATTTTATATATTATATATATAATTTATTTATAGAATTAAATGATTTAAATAATATTTAAAAATAAAAAGTATGTATTTATAAAATTATTTTAATTACGCCGAAAGTCCATTAAGTATAAGTTATTTTTATAAAATTTTAAAACTATATTTTGTATACTATATGAATTATTATTTGAATCATGAAGCTAGTATAATTAAATAATGTATATTAATTAATTTTAATAACAGAATCGGTATTTTTTATTTTGAGCCGTCAATATCAAAGGCATATACATAAAAAAATTATATACAAGTATATAAACAGACAACCATTCTGAACGTGATGATATATTGATATAATAGAATCATCGCCTAACTAACAAATAATATATGATATATAAATTATCTAAATATTATAATATAATTGTATATCAGAAAATTACATTCTCTTCAAAACTTATCAGTACACCTTGAAATGATGAAATCAACTCATTTAACTAGTTTCCAATTGAACAAGGTGTTAACTCCTAAACCGATGACCACCGGCTATTGAATAACAACTATTTTATTTGATTTGAGATTTAGAAATGGAAGGGGAGGTGGAGCATAATTTCAGCCACAAATAAATGTGATGGAGGCTCCCAAGAGTGGTGGATGAGTGAGGGTAATGATGTTTATATAGAGGAGAGAATAGAGAGATAAGTTAGGATCCCGATTCTATTTTCTCTCTTACCCATTCTCTTTCTCTTATCCAACCAAACCAGGCCCCTTTATTGCCATCATCTGGCCACAACACCCCATCATGCTCCATCATGGCCGAACACACCAGTCCCCTTATGAGATTCCAACCCATTTAAATCCTAAACAAATTATATTGCATTTAAATCTAATTTAAACACGTATTGATATTCTATATCGATTAATTAATTTATAACTATTATAAACATATTTAAAAATATATGTTCATCAAAGAAAAATAAAATTTTATAACTAATATTTCATATATATTAATTGATTTATCACAATTACAAATTAATTAAATTGCTTGGTCAAAGGAGTATTCAATGTTTCGGTTGTATGACCAGTTAGGGGTAAATTTGGTCAGCGATTAATATTGAACTATTCAAATATTAATGTTCTCACGTCACTTAGCATGTGATGTGACATTTTGAATAAATTTATCACTTACTTGGTTTCAGTAAAATCCAATTTTAATTTGTTAAGTGTTACCTCATAGTGATTATTATTTTACACCAATTCTCTTTGTCAAAACTATATCACTTTGGACTTATAGAATTCAATAATGGTCAAAATTCTAATATCATTCATATTCAACTCTATAGTCCAAATTCAAAGTCCTTGGTTCAATAATAATAATTATTATTAACTGAAATCCTCTGGATAAAGGTTTTGACTTTGAATTTACTTCAGTTGACCGAGATACTAACCTCATATAACTAAGAAGATGAATCCTCTCTTGAATAGTGTTTCACTTCCAATGCTTCCACTCGACCCAACTATACTCATTCGATGAACGTCGTACCACGATTTAACTATAATCAAAGAGGAGCTTTCACATTGAAGAACAACAGTATTCCTAAGTTAAGAGAACTATGCAATTTTATCACATCAATATTTTATATTTGACCTTAGTTATATTAACCAATAAAAAACTATCGAATAAGTCAATCCATGGTTATCCAATAACTATCAATACGTAACCCCTTTGCCCTTCAGCAGCCATGAGTAATACACTGCCCAACATTTGGAGAGTGTTACGTACTCTAGTCTTAATGGATGTATCGATATCCAGTCCCGATACGTCTTGACTAGGAATAAAATGGTATATTTACTTTCATTATGATAAATTACTCACGGTTACAATGCTTTGTAACTACTATCACAAAATATACCATTTATGGATTTTCTATTAAATATAATTTCAATTAAATTAATTAATATAACACATTATATCAAGTATATAATAGAGAGAAAACACCTTCTATTTCTAACAAGATTGGTTATCGAGTTAGATATATGTAACAAATTACATAATTTCCTTTGGAGCATACCCTTAACTCTATTAATCTCCCACTTGCACTTGGGATCAATTATGGAATCTTATTCCAACTTCACTAATCGGTTTCCTCAAAGCTAATCGGGTCAGTCCCTCAGTGAACGGGTATGCTATTATGTTTCAATCATCTACTTTGTCAATCAACTTTCTTCGACGTTGATAAACCACATTTGTCATGTGGAACAATTCGGAGTATGTCTCTCGATTTCTAGTAAACTCCAAGTTTTGTTACAAACTATATCATGACATTGTTATCATATAACCATGTTATGGTATTCTCAACTTGTGGAATCACCCTTAGCTCAATTATAAATTTGTTCATTTATATTTATATACATTGCTTTTATTGCGGTGCTATTCAAGGCTACGTACCTAGCCTTTTTCCATTGAATTAACCACAGTCTTTCATTTGGAACTTTTCTAACTTAAAGGTTCTTAACTTAATTTTTTTAGTGAAATATTATACTTAATATCACTGATGAAAGTTTGAGCCCGAACACTCCTTTATAAGGAGACCGTTGTTTCTGCAAACAATTCTCTAGTATTTCGTAAATACAATAGAATGCCTCAAACAATCAATTAGTGATATCAATTTGGATTTGATATTTGCTTCATGTATCATATACATAAGCAAATTATGATATCGTAGATGACATAATATGTATGATAATTCCTATTGTCGGTACATAAGGAAGTTATCGTCCATGTTCCATATTAACCATTTTAATAAGGTGTCTTAGCATATCATTTGGGACATTTCCAATATCTTTTATACTTACTATAAAAGGCATCATTCACAAATCCAATATCAAGTATTAAAACAACTAAAGTTGATTTTAACAGAAGTACGTCATTAACAATCTGCAGTGTGTTGTTTACTTATGGTATAGAAATATCTATGCACCTTTTAACGTTCTTTGTTATGAATACACGCTTCCTCTACATTTTAATTGATAATCAAACTATTTGATATTTCTATTAAAACACTTGTTTAATTTTGATGCTTTATTGAATGATACTTCCATAGCCATTCTCGGATCGTATCAGAAAACCTATAAACTTAATATCGCTCCCACTAACTTCGAGTTACTTTGGTTGTTATGTGCAAACAGTCTAGTCTAAATATATATTTAGAACTTTCTGCTTTAGCATATATATACCAAGACATAAAGTCATACTAGATGAAAATTTTATGAGTTAAATCCGAACCAACTTGGGCACATCGAATGGTGAATCTTTTACGTTAATTTCAACAATTGAAATTCAAGGTATTATTTTTATCAATGCGCCGCACTATATTCCAACTACATTTGTCGTTCTCTTAAAGACATATTTGCGACCAATGGATCATATCCCTTTGGATACAAATATCAAATATCATATTTTGATAATGTACCTAGAATTTATTTAGGATTTGTGCATCGTACAATATCGTAGAGTCAATATTCTTAACGGTTTAATTAAACAACCGAAGATTATTTATTCTTGAGATTGACAAGAAACTTACAGTTTCTCTTTAATGTACAAGAATACTCATTAGACGTTCTAATATATTTGTGTTCATTTAGGTTCAATCAATTTCATTTCATCCCTCGTAATCAGTTTTATCATTGGATCGTGTTCAAATTCATTTTATACCAATAATTTCTTAAAGAAATTCCTTCACTACGAAATTGGTATTTCTTGAAACAACAGTTGTTTCTCAGTGCAACAGAATATTCATTCATAAGCATTTTAGGAATTGCCTTATGTAAAGATGATTTTGCATTAGTTCACAATATATTTATGTTTACAACATAAATTAGTCATCTAATGACCATCATTCCCAAAATTCTCTTGGGACGATTCACACAATATCCGTTACATATAATTATTACATGCAGTCTTCCAACTTGCACAACCTGCCAACTCCTTAGCCTAGGATATGTAGGGCTTTCTTATAAATGATAGAGTTAGGGGTATGTCCTAGGAGTAATTATGTAATTTATTACATATATCTAACTTGATAACCAATCTTGTTCGAAATAAAATGTGTTTTTCTTTCTATTATATACTTGATATAATGTGTTATATTAATTAATTAAATTAATTAAAATTATATTTAGTACAAAATCCATAGATGATATGTTTTGTGATAGTAGTTACAAAGTGTGTAACCGTGAGTAATTTATTACAATGAAAATAAATGTACCATTATAAATATTCCTAGTCAAAATGTATCGAGACTGGATACGATATATCAATTAAGACTAGAGCATATAACACTCTTCAAATGTTAGGTAATGTATTATCCATAACTGCTGGAAGCACCAAGGGGTCATGTACTGATAGTTATTGAATAGCTATGGAATGAATCACTTGATAGTTTTCTGTTAGTTAATATAATTAAGGTCAAATAGAAAATATCGATGTGATAAAATTACATAGTTCTCTTGATTTGAGAATACCGTCAATCTTCAATATGGAAGCTCCATTTGATTATAGCTAAATCATGGCACGATGTCCATCAAACAACTATAGTTGGATCACGTGGAAGCATTTGAAGTGAAACACTATTCAAGAGAGGATTCGTCTCCTTAGTTATATGAGGTTAGCATCACGGTCAACTGAAGTCAACTCAAAGTCAAAGTCTCTGTCTAGAGCATTTCGGTAATAATAATTGTTATTATTGAACCAAATAATTTATATTTGAACTATAGAGTTGAAAGTGGACGATATTGGAATTTTGACCGTTACTAAATTCCATAAGTTCAAAGTGATATAGTTTTGACGAAGAGAATTGGTGTAAATAAAAGTCACAATCGGGTAATGCTTGATAAAGTAAAATTAGACTTTACCAAAACCAAGTAAGCGATAAATTTGGTCAAAATGTCACACCACCTGCTAAGTGATGTGTGAACGTTAATATTCGAATAGTTCGATATTAATCGCTGACCAAATTTACACCTAAAGAGTGACACAATTGAATCATTTAATACTCCTTGACCACATGATTTAATTAGTTTATCATTGTTATAAATTAATTAATATTTATAAAATATTAGCTATAAAATTTTATTTTGATCTGATGAACAAATATTATTAAATGTATTTATAATAGTTCTGAATATATTAATCGATATACGATATCGATAAGCGTTTAAATCGGATTTAAATGAAAAATATTTTGTTTGGGCTTTAAATGGGTTTGAAGCCCGTATAGGGGTTGGTTGGTTCGGCTATAATGAAGAATATTGGGCTACCGTATGATGGTTAATGGGACTAAGGTTGAATGGATAAAAGGAAAGAAAGAGTAAGAGAGAAATGTGGACCTTGATCCTAACCTCTCTCTACATTTCTTCCTCTATAAAAGCATCTCTACCCACTTTCTATTCTAATGTTTTGACCCTCATATCCCTTTTAGATCTGGACGAATTCTTCATCCCTCCTCCATTGTCCAAGCATAGATTGTTTGCACCAAAATTGGTCACAAACACCCAATAGAGTTCTAGTAGAGATTGAATGAAGAATAAAATTAAAACATAGCAGAAAAGGTAAATCTGACACAAATTTTATAATGGTTCGACAATCTGGGCCTATGTCCACTTTGTATTGAACTTGCACTTGATTATGATTACAAGACTGTTTGGATTAGCTGAGACTCGGTATTACAAGAATAAAGAATAGTAATGGCAGAGCCTCGGCAGTAGAAAAAGATGGATACCCTTTATAGAGAATAGTCGTTGTATTTATAGAGGAAGACGACTGAATATCTTCCTAAAATTTCACAAGTAGAATCTCAAGATGTGGACAAGGCCACCCAAAATATTTTGTGGCCCAACTCCCAATATTGAACGATCAGGGCCGAGCGGTCTAGATAACCACTAGGGGTCATGCGATCCCATATGTATGTCTGTCTAGATGTTGGCTCCGTGTTTCTGAAGTTTGTTTGCATGGTCACCTACATGATTTTTTGGAGATATTGATGAATCTTTGATGAGTTGAACAACTGGATTGATACGATCCAATTCCCTGCATAGGGAAGTAATATGATCTGATCCCCTGCCTAGGGAAGTAATATGATCTGATCCTCTAGGGGAAGGGATATGTACCGATCCCTGCATATGGGAGGCACAAATCCATACTTAGAATATTTCAGAGAGTTTATATCTTGGTCTCGCTCGATCATTGCTTCATATCATTGTTCGTTCTTGATCTTTGGACCCATGATCACCTCTCTGGCCTGTTGCCTTTTCTATAATCGAGTCTAACTTGTCCAATCAGTCTGGATATAGCCAGGTCAAAAGGCCAAATAACACAGATCAAATAAAATTTAAAACTATTTGATAGCCAAAGTACGTCTTGTTTTGAACATGGCGTGCTTTGAATCGAAGTAAGTTAGAGTCACTAGGAAGGATTCCACTCAGTTTTCTAAACAGTCATTACCCGTCTATTGAACCGTCTTTCCAAAGAGTCGTATCTCTCTCTGTTTGTTGCGATGCGTGGTTGATATTTGTCAGTATAAATCCAGAGTGTAATCTTTCAATTTTTGTCTGTGCCCGGTTCCATTGAGAATGCCGATTGAATTAGTAGGCCTTGGTTATCTAAACTGATTTCTATTCTGAAAATTCTAAGTACAAATTTAATTTCCGTTGATTCCAAAAATCAAATGTCAAGTGCGAACACGCGCTCGTTCAAGTATTCACTGTTGTCATCGGCTCCCAAGCATGTTCACGTGCCTATAGTTCGTTGCCAAATTCCATCAAATTGCATTAGCAATTTTTAATTTTTTTAAAAAAGGGTGGGAACCGATCTCATTCAACATACCTGGCATATGCTTATCATTTTGTATTAGAAAATACATAGGCTTCGCATGGGTACACAACCCGCAAATTACGATCCGATCCCTTATCTGCTTTTTTTGCCTGCTCATTCGTTCATTAGTGATCCCCCTTACCTTTTTTTGGACCCAAATGTATTGGACCAATCATGACATACAAGCCATATATTCAGTTCCTTCTTCCCACCTTCTTATTTACACTTTTTTTTGTTTTCACCGATCCATTCCTTCTTCTTTCACATTTTTTCTTGAAACCGATCCGCTCTACCTCAAACTTCTCCTTCCAAGCAGCGATTATTGATTCTAGGTGCTTGAGAAATCTCTCAATTTACTCAAATCCTTATATTTGTGCAATCCAATAGTAGCATAGGGATTCAGAGATGCTAAGAATCGCCTTCTTAGAGAAAGCATCAAAATGTTTGCACCAAAATTGGTCACAAACACCCAATAGAGTTCTAGTATAGATTAAATGAAGAATATAATTAAAACAGAGTAGAAAATCGTTACTTCGTATGGGTAAAGAAAATCCATACTTGGAATATTCCATACTTGAAATATTCTGGAGAGTCAATCTCTTGATCTCGCTCAATCGTTGCTTCATATCGTTGTTTGTGCTTGATATCTGGACTCCATGATCACCACTCTGGGCTGTTTTCCTTGTTTATCATCGAGTCTAACTTGTCCAACCAGTTTGGATATAGTCGAGTTAAAAGGCCAGATTACACAGATCAAATAAAATTAAAATCTATTTGATAGCCGATGGTCTTCAATTTGGCAGATAGCACCTTTAGAATTGGAATTTAATTCAGGAGTTTGTTTCGACGCTTCAAAATGTGGTACTTCAGCATTGGAGAAAGGTAATTATCCGATCTATGATTATATTTTAATATTTAGGTAATTTATATATCATACATTGTTTATTAGTTAGACGACGATTCTATTATACTGGTATATCGTCAAATTCAAGATGGTTGTTTGTTTACAAGCTTATATGTATTTTAAAAAAATTGACATATACATGCCATGATGCCAATCACTTAAGATTAAAAAAAATTGATTTTTTTATCATTTAAATGAATTTAATATACATTATTTAAATATTTTAAACTTTATAATTTAAATAATAAACTTTATACTATACCAAATATGTTTTAAAATTACATATAAATAGTTTTTGACTTAATATAATTTTCGGCATAAAAATTAATTTTCTAATATTTATGTATATTAATTAAATATTATTTGATTCATATCACTTAAATCAATATTTAAATAAATAATTATATCATATAAAGTATAGTTTAAATTTTATAAAATTATTTTTACACCTGTATACTCTCGAATGCAAAAAAATTAATTTATATATATTAATTATTAATATAAATTTTAAAAGTTAAAATTTGATTTTAAATGTGCTTTTAAATTACAAAATTACTATATATACTTAGCACCGTGCGCGCGCGTGTGTATGTATATATGTATATGTATATATCTGAGTGTGTGTGTTTGTGTATCATTTTCTAAAGTTAATATTTTATATGTAATATATATATATAATATGTAGTTCGAAAATATAATTTTGAGATACAAAATAACATTTGAAAATAACTTATAAAATTTTGGATAAATTTATATTTCAAATTTAAATTTTTGGTTAAATATCTAACTTTGAATATGCTAGCTGAATTCGAAATTTAAACTAGATCTGAGATCCATATTTATTTATTTTTAAATATCTTAATGTTAACTTCATTTTATAATGGTAATAATAAAAAATGTATATTTGCCAAAATTATTATAATATATAATATATTTAATGTTATAAACATCTTATAAGTTATTAAATATTATTGAAAAAAATGCGTACATAAAATCATTTCGGCCGAAAATAAAATAATTTTATTTGTTTGAAACCTAAAAAAATATTATTGGATATATATGTATTATATTAAATGTATATGTAATTATATTTAAATATAAAACTAAATATACAATGTTATTAAAATATTTAAACTAATAGTAAAATAATACAAAAAAAATTATTGCCAAAGTTAAAAGACTTATAAATTATATATTTACATTAATTATTCAATTTAATATATATATAAGAGTTAATTAAAAACATTATGGTGAAAAAAAATTGCAATTAAAATTAGTTTATGTATATAAATATAATTATAATTATATATATATATATATTGACCAAATGTATTTGATACATGCATACATACATATATACATACATATAGATACATACATACATACATACATATACATATTTTTTTAAAATTATTATAGAATATTCAATAAACGTAATGATTAATTATTGATAGATACACAATATATGATTTTCGTGGAAACAAAGTACATATACAAGCAGTGATAATTAAGCACAACTATATTATCAACATCATACATATCATATATATTAAATTTTAATCAGAGACGTACCTAATAAGATATGGTCTATAATTTACGCTTTGATCGAAGCAGTCTTTGGTGATCTCTCATATTTGCACCCTTCATTACAAGCGATAAGTGTGAAAACACATGATCTATTTTATCAATATTGATTGAAGTTTAATGAAGTAGAAATGGAGATAGGTTAAGGTGTTTATTTTTGGCCAAGGCTAGGTGAGGAGCAAAGTAAAAGTGAACGAAAAGAGGAGCCTTTGATTTGAATTTATATTGAAGTTAAAGACAAAATATCCATATATTTTTCTCTTACTAATTCAAATGCCTAAGACTCCTTGTCCCTCTTTAGGCCGGCCAAATCCATAATGGACCAAAAACCTTACTAAGCATGTTAGTATTTTTTTTTTATTTGAATCCAATTTGAATTCTTACCGATACCATATATCGATACGTGTATATATAACTTTTATGCAAGCATCCAATTAATTCCTAACAGCACCCCAAATAATTCTATAGGCTATTTCATTTTACTATATACACCACATATAAGAAATAAAATAACAATTAATATTTCATAAATATCAGTTAATTTAATTAATCTATTACTATTATAAATCAATTAAATCAAGCGGTGTTTCGAAGGCTAAATAGAGTCAGTTGTGTGACTCGCATGTGTGAATTTTGCCAACGATTATTATTCGACCACTTCAAATACTTATGTCTACATGTCACCTTGGCTAGTAGCGATTAATTACACAAATTATCTTCATCAATACTATGTCACTTTAGGACTTATGAATTTGGTTTTTGATAAAAATTTCAATATCATCCACATTCAACTTGGTTAGTCTATAAATAAAGTCTTTGGTCCAAGAGTAACAATTATTATTAACCGCACTACTTTGGTTTGGATTTGAATTGACTACAGTTGACCGCGATACTAATCTCGCACAGAGACGAATTATCTATTGAATAGTGTTTCACTTTCAATGCTTCAACTCAACCCCAACTACAGTCGCCCCAACTATAGTCGTTTGATGACAGCATGCCACGATATAACTATAATCAATATGAAGTTTCCACATTGAAGATAATCAGTATTCTCAAGTCAACAGAACTGTGTAATATCGTCAATTGGAGATTTTCTGTTTAACCTAGTTGTTATAACTAATAGGAAACTATCAAATGAGTCATTCCATAGCCATCCAATAACTATCAGTAAGTAACCTCTCGGTGCTCCAATAGCCATGAACAATACATTGTCCAACATTTAAAGAGCGTTACGTACTCTGGTCTGAACGGATATATCGATATCCGTTCTCAAAACTTCTTAACCATGAATATTCAAAATTATATGTTATTTAATTCTATGATAATTTTATCACAATTATAACTCCTTGCAATTATTATTACATAACATATCATTTAAGAGTTTTCTATTAAATTAACTAAATTAATGTTTTAGTTAATATATCAAAATATAATAATTATATCAACAAAAAACAAATGCCTTTTATTTCGAATGGAATTTTACTACAGAGTTAATAATTTACAATAAATTATAGAATTTCTCCTAGGGCATAGCCCTAACTCTATCGCTAACTCCTCCATCTTTTCATGGAAAGTAAATATGTATCAAAGTGAATTTTTGTAAATGTGTCATGTTTAATAGCAAGTTTACCTATGCAAAATTTGAAATCATTCTACCCTTCGAACTTACATTTCAAATTATTGATTAAAATAAATGTTTCTAAAGGTTCATATTATCTTGCAATTACGAAGGCAATAAAAGTTTCAAAATAACCAAAAATTTTCATAGATGATCTTGCTAATGAAAATAGCAAATCTTCATAAATTCACATGATTTCTATTGTTTGTTGCGTATATATTTTACTATATTTTTTGAATGGACAATTATATAACTGTTACATGGGACTTATCTCTATGACAAATTTCAAGCACTTTTTGTTTGTAAAAACAACATTTTATTTTTAGTATAGAGGAAAAGATTTTAAAAACATAGAGCAAATGTCCAAAACTTTTATTAAAGGCCATAACCTTTCTCACGACATTCTATCACGATATCTAAATAGGTTGACCTGGCTAGTGGAGGGTGATTAGGATTTAATGGCGAATAGGATTTGTAGTCGATGACATCAGTAGAGATGTGAATAGAGTAGAGAAGCATGATGCCAAATTTGAAGAGGACGACTCATTGTGGCAACTAAGGTTAGTGAAGGGGCGGCTCTAGTGATGGCGACGATCAAGATATTTGACTTGTGTATAGGAGTGGCAGTTCAGGTAGAGATGATTTATGGAGGAGCAACAACAAATTTGGAAAGAAGAAGATACTTTCTAATAATTATAGTATTTAGTAGCATTTATGTGTTTTTTGTTGAAAAAATATATTTTAATGTATATTTTTGTTCATGATGTATGTAATAGCATTTTATGAGTTATGGTGGTGATTTATTTATTATAATGGAATTTGTATATGAAGTGTCTATAATTTAGTTCACATTGCTATTTTAAAGTAGCAATTCATAAGTTGTAGTAATATTTTGAAGTTAGAGTGTCTTGGTGATGGTGATTGTTTGGTGATGGCTTTGAAGTAATTGACTATGGGGTTTGTAATGATGTGGTAACGATGGTTATAGAACCAAGAATTCACCTTCCACGTAAGTTGTGCACGAAAGGCCTAAAGCCAGTCTCATGGAATTGTGAAACTTGTTATGCTAAGTGGTTAAATTTTGCATCAAGGTTGGATTTGCGACAATTTAGGTGTTTAGGTTTAAGATGGTGGCTAGCAAAAACTAGAGTGGCAGCGGCAATTAGAGTGGTTGCGGCTAAAGGGGTAGAAGTTGAAGAAGGTGCAATAGTGAGGGCGATTATTTTGGGAATATGATTTGAAAAGGAAGGTACTTAGGCAGTGTTTGGTTTGAAAACGAGTTTTGTATTTTGCATTTTCAATATGTATGTCTACTGGCATGGAAGAGACGGAGAAGTGGGAAATTATATTCCAAAAGGCGGAAAATACTAAAATGTCATTTTCGATTTTATATGTCAAAATCATTTTACAAATCGATCATTTTTTACATTCTTCTTGTGTTCCATGCATTTTAAAGTACAAATTAATAGCACAAAACACTAAACTCGTTTTCAAAGCAATCGCCGATTTATTATTTATTTTGTTATTTTGAATAATTTTAAAAGTTGTATCCCTATAAATTAGAAAAGTTCACAAAATTTGTCTTTAAAAAATGCAATATTAAAACTAGTGTAGTTCTAAAGGCACCATGCGATTTACTTTAGGCATCGCAGTCGGTTAAAAACCATCGGTTGCATCTACATAGGTCAGCATGCCACACACATTGCATTATTTGAACCACGTGGCAAAAATGAACCATTGGTATCAGAAGCATTCGACGCCAATGTTTCACCTACCAACCACCATTTCTTCCTTAAAAAACCTCTCCTCTTCCTCCTTCCCACCACCATCCCTCCCGTCAATTCTGAGCACATGAAAGATAGTCCGAGCATTTTCAAGCATAGGTTGAGGTTTTTTTCATTTAATCGGATTTGTTTCAATTTTCTTTACAATATATGTTTTATTTTAATTTTTTGGATTTTTTTTTGATTTTTTTACATTACAGCATATCTACCACTTCCTACGATTCTTCCACCTCCTAAGCTATTACCGACTTGACTGAAAATGCACAGTAGCTTTCATTGATATGTATGTGAAGATGATGGATAGTCGGTCTGGGAATAACGATCTTTGGAATGGCCATGTTGCACTCGCTTTTCACAACTAACAAAGCGTTAACTTGAATTGATAACAAATAAAAAACAGGGACAACCTCAAGGTTCTTTGATCTTCATGGAACAACGGCTACAAATTGAAGGCGGTATTTAGAACGCAAAAGAAGACATTGTGGATTGAGATGAAGATTGGTGAAATGTCACAGTCAAACACCACATAAATTAAGGCTGCAATATCCACCAAAGTGCCGAGAGGTTAACACAATGTATGGTGGTTGTATAGGGATGCCACAATGCAAATTCAACATCCCTTCATCACCTCCAGCCAATTTCAACACTCATGTACACCAACATTCTCGATGGGTTGGAGATAGAACTGGGTATTACTAGCCACTACGAAGTCCTATAATACCCCGAAATTTTAAAATATATTATCACTAAAAGTTAATAATATAAAAATGATAATTAATCGGATTAAATTGCTAAATAGTCCTATTTAAATAAAGGTGGGGGCAAAATAGCCAATTTTTCAACTTTTGAATTCGACAACGAGACCTGCACCATTGCAACCGACTCGTTTTTCTAGTCAAAATAGTACATATGTTTGTTCAATTTGAAGGTTGTATGAAGGAGATACAGATGAATTAATAGTTGAGTGAAAATTTTGGCATTTATGTTTTACATACATTAAATGGAATGTCGAAACATATCCAATCATTACACATATGTCAACATAATTCTTGGGATATGTTGACATATTAGTGGTAGTTGAAGTTTCTGAATTTTTAAATTAAGGTGAGATTAGTTATTTTAAACTCTAAGTGGGAACAGTTAGTTTAGTCAAATTTAACACTATAAAAAGCCCATTTTGGACTGGAAAGTTTTATTTATCTTCGCTCTTTTCATCACCCCTCTATATCTGCCATTTGAAAATTTTAAATTGGCATAACTACCTCAATTTTCAACAGATTTTGGCGATCTACCCATAAATACGATCATGGATATGTTAACGACCGCCCTATACCTACGGTGCAGAATGGTAGTCAAAGGGAAGAAAAATAAATAAGATGAAGAAATAAAAGAGAAAAGAATGAAAAAAAGAAGAAAATAGAAGCATCAACTAACCAAATTACCTGTCGCATATCTCACATCGCATCAAAGTATATATAATAATCAATACATGTATAAAACAATAGAGACAATAATAACAATGTGAAACAATCATTTGAATAAAGTTCCACAAAGTTATACAACACCATAATAGAGTTTATATAATGGGAAAGTAATTTCAACTGGTACACTGTCTCATAATAGCAAATCAACACCATCAAGGCTCCATAGTGTTACACAGCGGAAATATAATACCAAATACCCATATAAGTATAGATAACCGTTACCTCCTATCGGTCCACTTGTAGAACTCTATAACCATCCATTTGCTCTCAATCTACTCATTTAAGAGTACCCGAAATAATAAGAAGCAAAGCGTAAAACCTTGAGTTAGACAACAGTCTGGTCTGAGCGATATCAAATCTCAAAATACTATAAAACTCAATAATATAAGGAACATAGGGTATATAGACCATACCTGACATGTCCCTGCAACCACAGAGCCAGCACATAAACATGAGTAATATGCTACTCTATAACATCGTAAAAAGGGTATATCATACTCAATATCTGTAAGGGTGCCTAGGTATCTCCACCTACAGTGCCTAATCCATACTAAGCAAACTTCAGATATCTAGGTATCTCCATCTACACCTACACCACACTAAGTCAAGTTAGGGTATTTAGGTATCCCTAATACAATACCTACCTAGTGTGACATCCCTAGGGTTACATGTGACCAGTGAGCAATCATAACAAACATAGCATCCATCAAACAATACCAACTGTCACCCAATGTGCCAGATATATGATGACTCATATGACCCTCTGCAACTGTCAAGAACTGATGGAAATCCCGGTTCTCTGTTGTGCTTCCCCGTGCTTTCAGGTCCGAAACCCCGCACGGTTGTCTCTTACGGTACCTCCGTACCGTCTGACACTAGACCCCCTCGGGGCGGTCTAGAGTACACGACCATCGCTACCATCCCTCGGGTATCACCCGCATATAGTACCCCTGCTCTGACCATAACAGAAAGCACTCCGAATCATCAACGATCCCTAAGCACAAACACATCCATCGAGCCCTACTCACTCGATACAGATTCAAACCCTACCGGCTCACTACAATTTCTGGGCACAAGCCCTAACACTCAATCCAGGCCACTATCCACATCCTTATTCGAATTCGAGCTGCCATCCTCAATCTTGCTCTCCGCCTGAGCTCACGATCGAAGAACCCTACTATCGTGCCATCCAAAGCTCGAGGTCCAGCATGATCCATACAGTCCTGGTATTATCATCCCAGAGCTTCCTCCATACATCATCGAGTCACTATCCGCAGTATAAGACACCAGGTCGAAGCACCACATCCTTGCCTCACCATCAAAATCACTAGGTCGAAGCACCACATCACCGCCTCACCATCAATATCACTCGTCGTAGGGTAATAACATCCAATCTCTAAACTGGTCACACGAACAAACCATCATGTCGCGCATCATGATATCTCATCAACGTCCAAGCCACATTCTGCCCAAATCGCCAATCGACAAAAATGATGGACATTGATCACTCTACTATGGTCAATACCATCCACCTTGGTCTTGTACTTAACCAAATGGTTAAGAACAGACCAAACAGAAATGTGGAGCATCCACTCTGAAATGTAGATCTGTCGGCACATATCCCAAACCCTCTTTTACAGCTCATATCGTTCATTAGATTTCCACGTGTGCAGAACTCCAATGTACAAGATGTTAATTAAAATCAAATCACCGCTAATTGGCATTTTCAACCAAAACAGCCAAATAACAAACAACCAAACATACATCTATACATCCAAACAACCATACATACAATATAAACAATCCATCCATATCAATTAATATGAGAAAATAACATCAATAATAAATCTAATCTAATAATTCCTTAACTATAGCATGTCTATGGAAAATATGTGATATTCTTTATAAATCATTTTAAAATAATTATACATTCTTTTATAAAAATATAGCTGTTGTATAACAATAACAAGAATATCACGTTTAAAAACCAAAAATCATTCTCGAATGTCAATATAACACTAAATAATCAACCATAGTGAAGTGAGAGACAATATCACTCACCTTAGACGGATCTATCCAAATCAGTGGCAAAATGTAGATCCCGCCATCACAAGCACAATGTAAGAAACCGCGTCCAAAATGGACCTCGTATGCAAAAGATATGATCGAAATAAGAATCAAGATTATTTAAACAATTAATCAATTAATTAAAATAGTTAACTACGTAATTAGCACTAACCCTTCTTCCTCTTTGTTCCAGACCGTGCACAAAAGAATATCAACATGAATATCATCCTACCTTCCCCCATTGATTTCTCTCTCGATACTCAATGAAATTGACAACCATATTCGCCAAATCGTTTCACTTCGCGATCTCTTCACCTTGGACACCAAGAATTCAAACTCGGCTAACCTATGCAAATTGCAACTTGGCCAAGACTTGATACATGCATAAGGACCTAGTTCGAACGCGTTTTGGTACACCTGATCGGATGCGACCAAACTTCAGGCGAAGCTGCGCGTCGTCGAGGATATTCCAATGGTGCTTTTCATTTCTCTTACCTCACCCCATTCTCCAGCAAATTCTAACCCTAGATCAGGCCATGGTGGGTCAATCTTGGCCAACATCGTCGATCCCTAGATCTAGCATATGAGATCGAAGCTCTTGTTGATATGATTTCAATAGATCTGACTAGTATTTTTTCGTCAAGCGGATTTGGAGAATTTAATTTTTGAAATAAAAAGAAACGGGTTCGACCATTGTTTTTCTTCGATGTGGATGCTACAGTAGAAATGAAAATGAGTTGGAGGGAAGATCTAGTTTGGGTATTTAAATAATGATATTTTAGTATTCCATTTATTTAATTTCTCAAATAAATGGTTGTATGTTTGAGTACGTACGATCACACGACGCGTCCGATCGCCATGAAACTCGTCTGCATACATCTCATTTTTTGGATCCAACGGTACTAATCTCGTTACCATTTGAGACTGCGCCTTGGGATGCAAATTCGTGTATTTCGATATCGTTTCAGCCATTAGTCGTCTGATCTCCAAATATAGCTATCCTTATACTCATTTTAATTCACAACGTCAATTCGAACTCAATGAAAGTGGTCTCGAGTCCTGATTCGGCCATATACGAAAAGTCACATTTTGGGCCTTCATTAATTAACGATTGAATATTTAAATAAACTATTTAAATATCCGATCGTTAAAAATAAGGGTCGCTATATTCTCCCCTTCTTAAAATGATTTCGTCCTCGAAATCATAAAGCAAAGAGAAGGTCTCCTAACCCATCGGCCCTAAAAAATCTTTCATATTCCCAAAAAATACGGCAGAATCTCCTTTGGACGACTAAGTCTGAAAAACTCTACTACAACAAAGATATTTATACAACTCATATCTTTAACTATACTAGATCATCTATAGCAATCATCAAACAAGAATGCTATACCAAATAATAACTATCCCGCATGCCTAACGACCATACAAAATAAACAATCATATCAAATGCTAACAATCAAATAAAACTTGCATACATATGGTCTAACATCCACGCCTATCCTAGCATGCAGAATACTAAACCATCTAGTATAAACATCCAATATGATATCCATAATGAAAGATGGTGATAAAAACAAAATCCCATTATCTAAAGAGCTCCGGACTAACGGTCCTCATGCTCCCCATAGTCTACCTTACCCCATTGCCTTCGTTTTCATTCTACTGAACCCTACTACTCCTTCGACCTCCTCCTAACCTAATTCATATCACATTTACGGGCACGAATAGGCCTATGAGGTCTCTAAGTCTATGGTTTAGTCTCGGTATCATCTAATCCATTTAGTGCCAAATTCGAACGCCTCTTGTAATTTCTTTCAATACCCACTATCGAACAACGGGTCTCGACTACTTACAGTGCTGTTGGCACACAATGGAATCATACCAACAATCCCTCAAGTAGCACAACAAAAATGGATGTCATACTACTGGACTGAAGGAATACAAATCTAGCATCATCTATCAACCAAACGACTGTGACTCAAATGTTATCTCTCTATCCTTAGTTATCGACAATCCTTTGATGCAGTCCCAAAAAATTTGTTCCCACTACTCGAGAATAAACAAACTCTACAGAACCAACAGCCTTAGTTGGGTCCGCAATGCATCATCTCTCCAAACACTACTCACTCTTTTAATTTAGCTACGATCTCCACTAGTCTAGTTTAACACCTCTGACTAGTTCCAATCGGCCAAATCAAAGTAGGTCTGACAGTCAAACTAGCCATCACACTTGGCCATAACTCATCGAGTTCTGGAGTCGTAACCATTGATAAGCTTAGCCAATACCCACTCTAGGAATATTGCTCCCAAACTAGTACGTCTCCCACTCGAATACCAACTACTACATTTCCCTTCAAATGTCTAGGAAATGTCAAAACTATAGGAGGCTAAGAGCTCCAACCATTGCTACAGGCGAAGGTCGAGATCCTCTTAGAGAAAAGATACTACAATGACGTGGAATCACTGAATAGCTCGAACTCCTCTCCTAACAAACAATACCTCCATATCCCCAAAGCGAACTCTATCGCCTCCAACTCCGAACCAAGAGTTAGATATAACCTCTCAACATCACTACCATACCTAGTTAAGTACCATAGGCAAGTGCATACTATATTCTCTTCATTCTCGCTCGGAATGAGTACCATCAATGTACTCGTCAACCTCTTGGTCAAACTCACTAACGCGTGTCTATATCTTAGTCTCAAACAAAAATCTGATCCTCTCCCATACAATAGGTCAACGATACTACTATATTAGGTTTATCCAGATTCTGGACTGCCGTAACTAAAGGATCTACAGTGACATCCTACTCGGAAATAACATGACCTAGGGATCTCACTCCTCTCCTTGAGGAGTGATACCATCAAAATCTCACCACTAATCGTGTCCTAAGCTCCTCTTCCGTCCATGGGTAGACGAAAGTATCATCAACCAACACAAGCACAACCTACTCAAGTGACTATTCTAATCATGGTCCATGAGATCCACAACATATGCCGACACATCGGTTAGCCCGAACGGCATAACCAACCTAAAATCAAGGTAGTGTGTGAAACATTATAATTGACACACTCACCAAAATTACTCTCAGTTGGTACAACCTCACCATAGGGTCCAACTAAGAGAACATCCTCATGCTATAGAGCAGATCGAACAAGTCATCAAAAAATGGGAGTACGAGCATGTTTGTCATCTCATCGAGCTCACAAAACCAACAAACATCTTCAAAGAGCCATTCGTCCTATTGATAAACACAACTGGTGCATTCTACCGAAAATATACCCCCATGGATGAACTATCACCTAAACAGGTCATCCGCTCGCACCTCTAATCCCCAAAGCTCCTTGGACAGCCTATGCCTTAAAGCCATATCTACTGGTCAAACTCCTCTGTCTATATCGATATGGAAATCTATCTCTATATGATGGTTATCTGGTCGCCTCCTCGAGTATGTTCGAATACCCTCCAACTACAGGAACAGATGACATCCTATCATGTGGAATATCGAACGAATATATAAGGCTCCTCTACTGGCAGACAATCACTACCATTCTCTCCTCCACAACCCAGATTGTCATCAACGGCCTCTCTTAGTCCAACCTTATTCTGTATTACCTTCAGCAAGTCCATTCATAAACTATATTACCAACCTAACTAAACCATAAACAATCAATTCTTAACAAACAAACAACCATGACTCAATAGGGCAAGGTCTCGATAAACCGCGTATAGGTCGGCTGAGCCCCTAATTAGGTCTGTAACGATCAAAGATCGGCAATTATCTCGAGTCTCTATCCCAATATCTAACCATCAGATCTAGATATTAAGGAATACGAAACCTCGACGTCAAATAAAACACGTATATAACCACCATATGCAGAAAGCATACCTCAAACGGTGACGCCATTTCCTTCTCCTTCGTCGATAGAGCAATCGACGAAACTGGAACGGCGATCAATACATATGCTTCCCGATCTATCCCTACACAACTGGTATGGGATAACTCTTCAATACTGGTACTTCTCATTCTTGAAGCCCTCGTCAATGTGACGAATCAATTGACCACCAAGATGATCTCTCTACCCAATGATAAACTTCAATCCTTTCCGTGTGGTTTATCAATGGGAGTATATGCTACCTTGATATCATATCTAATCCGACCACATACTCCAACACAGACATAACGATGTACTTCAAATCGACGAACTCTCTGATCATCTCTAACTTTATAAAAGTTGAGACAAATCTTCTTCGAAGCGAGCTATGAACTAGTCCCAAGGAAATCGGTCCTCAGGAATCAGAGCTACAGAAACACTCCACTAGTTCATCGTTTATCCTTGGAGTCGTCCAGAGGCTAACTTCTACCTCATGCATCATTTAACTCCAAGTCATCGAAGATCCTTCCGCAAGCAAGCAACCAAATGTGCCTCCCAATAGCCGACTTTGTTCAAAGTAACGGCCTGCCTCCTAGACACTCATGGTCTATGTATAGCTCGGCAAAATTGACTCTAGCCAATTGCACTTGAGCGCCATAACCATCCAGAACAAACTGGGCATCTAGGAAATGATCCGCACCAACTCTATAAACATATCCTATCAATCAGGGATAGCGGCCTTGATCCTTCCTAATACTCAACTCTAAAGATAGAGTCAATGCTAGTTTTTCTTCCATGCTAGATCACTCATATTCTATAATAAGGATGATCCATCTCTCACAAAGAAAGCTGCATCAATATTGCTCATGTGTGCACCCAACTCATATACTGTATATATATATTATTATATAGTTTTGGAAACTAAAATATATAACAAATACGAACTGTCTCGTATATATACAGTCTCTAGATCTAGTCTAAGCAACAACTCCCACCCTTTCTCAACTGGATTGCGGTATAAACTAACGTTAATCGGGTAACCTTTGCTTCGATACTAAATGTAACAACCACCCTACACCTATGGTGCAGAATGGTAGTCAAAGAAAAGAAAAGGAAATAAGAAGAAGAAATAGAAGAGAAAAGAATGGAAAAAGAAGAAAACGGAAGCATCAACCGACCAAGTTACCTGTTTTATATCTCACATCGCATCAGAGTAAATATAATAATCAATATAGGTATAAAATATAACCAAATCAACCACAGTAAAGTGAGAGATAATATCACCCACCTCAGACAAATCTATCCAAATCTGTGCCGAAATGTGGATCTCGCCATCACGAGTGCAATGCAAGAAACCATGCCCAAAACGGACCTCGTATGCAAAAGATATGATCGAAATAAGGATCAAGATTATTTAAACAATTAATCAACTAATTAAAATAGTTAATTACATAATTAGCACTAACCCTTCTTCCTCGTTGTTCCAGGCCGTGCACAAAAGAATTTCAACGTGCATACCATCCTTCCTTCCCCCATCTATTTCTCTCTTGATACTCAATGAAATCGACAACCGTCTTCGCCAAATCGTTTCTCTTCGCGATCTCTTCACCTTGGACACTAAGAATTCGAACTCGGCTAGCCTTTGCAAATCGTGACTTGGCCAAGACCTGATGCATGCATGAGGACCTTATTCAAACGCATTTTGGTATGCCCGATCGGATGTGGCCAAACTTCAGGCGAAGGTGCGCGTTGTCGAGGAGATTCCAATGGTGCCTTCCATTTCTCCTATCTCATCCCCATTCTCTGGAAAATTCTAACCCTAGATCCGATTATGGTGGGTTAATCTCGGCCAACATCGTCGATCCCTAGATCTAGCATATAAGATCGAAGCTCTCATAGATACGATTTCAAAGACCTTGTATTTTTTCGTCAAGTGGATTTGAAGAATTTAATTTTTGAAATAAAAGAAATGGGTTCGACCATTGTTTTTCTTCGATGTGGATGCTACAGTAAAAATGAAAATGAGTTGGAGGGAAGATCTGGCTTCGGTATTTAAATAATGATATTTTAATATTCCATTTATTTAATTTCTCAAATAAATGGCTGTACGTTTTAAGTCCATACGATCACACGACACATCCGATCGCCATGAAACTTGTCTTCGTACATCTCATATTTCTGGATCCAACGGTACTAATCTCGTCGCCATTTGAGACTGCGTCCAGGGATTCAAATTTCATGTATTTCAAGATCGTTTTTCCCATTAGTTCGTCCGATCTCCAAATATAGTGATCCTCATACACATTTTAATTTGTAACGTCAATTCGAACTCAACGGAAGTGGTCTCGAGTCCTGATTCGGCCACATGCAGAAAATCACATTTTGGGCGTTCATTTAATTAACGATTGAATATTTAAATAAACTATTTAAATATTCGATCGTTAAAAATAAGGGCCGTTACATTCTCCCCCCCCCATAAAATGATTTCATCCTCGAAATCATAAAGCAAAGAGAAGGTCTCCTAACCCAACGGCCCTAACAAATTTTTTTTAGTTTTTGAAAAAATTCGGTAGAACCTCCTTTGTACGACTAAGTCCGAAAAACTATACTACAACAAAGATATGTATACAACTCATATCTTTAACTATACTAGATCATCTATAGCAATCATCAAACAAAAATGCTATACCAAATAATAACTATCCCGCATGCCTAACGACTATACAAAATAAATTATAATCTCAAATGGTAACAATCAAATCAAACATGCATACATAAGATCTAACATCCAAAAATAACATCCATTCCTATACTAGCATGCGAAATACTAAACCATCTAGTGTAAACATCCAATATGATATCCATAATGAAAGCTGACGATAAAAACAAAATCCCACAGTTTTAGGAGCTCCGAACTAACGATCCTCATGCTCCCCACAGTCTACCTTACCTCATTGCATTCGCTTTCATTCCACTGAAACCTACTACTCCTTCAACCTCCTTCGAACCTGATTCGTATCACATATACCGACATGAATAGGCTTATGAGGTCTCTAAGTCTATGGTTCAATCTCGATATCGTCTAATTCATTTAGTGCCAAATCCAAACGCCTCCTGTAAGTTCTCCCAAAACCCACTATCGAACAATGGGTCTCAACTACTTACAATGCTCTTGGCACACAATGGAATCACACCAACCATCTCTCAAGTAGCACAACAAAAACGGATGTCGTGCTACTGGACTTAAGGAATACAAATCTAGCATCACCTCATTTCAAATCCAATGGTACTAATCTCATGGCCATCTGAGATTATGCCCTGGGATTCTAATTTCATGTATTTCGAGATCTCTTCGGCCATCAGATCGTCTGGTCTTCAAATATAATGACCCTTATACTAATTTTAATTTGCAAGGTCAATCCAAACTCAACGGAAGTGGTCTTGAGTCCTAATTCGACCGTATGCAAAAAATCACATTTTGGGCCTTCATTTAATTAACAATTGAATATTTAAATAAACTATTTAATTATCCGACCGTTAAAAATATGGTTCGTTACAAGATGAGTACTACGACCTGGTGAAAGAATTAAAACTAGTAACGAAGGTTTATATATGCTAAAGCAATAGAACAATGAATGGCAGAAGTGGTTTGGAGCATTTCGGGAGATTATGTGAGTGATTCATTCTTTACTTGAGATATAATGCATACATAGCACCATGATAATGATTTCCGATCTATAATCTAAGTAACTAAATATTAATACTAGAATTAAGAGATTAAATCATGAGTTTGGGTAGAAATAGGATAAAAGCAAGAAAGATCAACGTACATAAATATGATTACAATAAAAATGGTTCTTTTTATAGTCATCATATAATCTTTGATAATATTTTAATGATGATTAGGGATCTATATATGAAGGAAATTTAAATATTTATTCCTAAACTAAGAAAACTTCAAGCACTAGAAGGATTTATAAACTGAATTATACTCGAAATAAGATGAGCTATGAATAGATGTGTGTGGTGTGTATATTATTTAAATTTTTTAGAATTTTTCTAATTTTTTCTTTACCACGCATCTATCACTTCCTCCGATTCTTCCACCTCCAAATGTTTTGAAAGATTTTGTACTTGACCAAAGAGGATGGTTGAGAAAGAAGGGACAATTGTCTATTCCGAATGTGGATAATCCAAGAAAGGAAGTTCGTAAATAATGTCATCGATAGAAGTTTAATATTCATCTCGAAGATACTGAGATCTACCAAGATATGAAGATGAGTTTCTTCTAGGATGGAATGAAGAAGGATGTAGGCTTATGGGTAAAACAATGTATGAGTTGCCAATAAGTCAAAGCCGAGCATCAAAAGTCAAGTGGATTACTTCATCGTTAGAAGTACCACTATTGAAATGAGATTTTATATCTATGGATTTTATAGATGGATTGCCAAGCTCGAATAAGGGATATGAAAGTATTTGGGTCATGGTTGATAGACTAACCAAGAGTGCATACTTTATAAATGTAAAATCGACAAGGTTGACACCTAGTTTGGAAAAGCTATTCATGCAAAATGTTGTGAGACTTCATGGAATATCGAGTAGCATTGTATGTGATAGAGATACTTTGTTTACTAGTGAGTTTTGGAAGAGCTGACATAATGTATTGGGTGGTAAGCTGAAGATGAGTACCGCTTACCAACCGTTGGCTGACGGGGAAATGGGAAGGGTTAATAAAGGACTCAAAGATTTATTCAAAGCTTGTTTACTAGACTTCAGAGGGCCATGGGAAGACTATTTGCACCTAGTCGAGTTTTCTTATGCCAATAGTTATCAGACTAGTATAGGAATGATATCTTTCGAAGCGCTATATGAAATGCCGTGTAAATCGCCTGCATGTTGGTTGGAGACAGGTGATAGATTGATACTCGGTCTGGATTTGGTGAAAGAAGCGATTTAAAATATTGAGCTAATCCATTAAAGGATGAAGGAACTCAGTCAAGACAAAAAAGTTGTGCAGAAAGAATATGTAAAGGCTTGGAATTCTCAGTTGGGATTTTTTTTCATGAAAGTATCTCCAGTAAAAGGTGTTATATGACTGGGGAAATCGGGAAAGTTGGCACCCAGATATGTTGGGCCATTTCTTATTATAGAGAGGATCGAGAAACTCGCATATTCCATCGAGTTGCCGAATACATTGGCAGCAGTCTATAATGTTTTTCACGTATCCCATCTGAGGAAGTACAAGCGTGATCTAAAGACTACTATTGAGCCAGCGGTTTTGGAAGATTTTGTAGTAGAGCCTAATATGACTATCACTTGATGACTTATTCGTATTGTGGATAAATATATGAAGGGACTTAGAAATAAGACAGTTAAGTTAGTAAATGTCTAATGGAGTGGCGATAAACGAGACTATACTTAGGAAACAGAGGATAGGATTAGAAAGACTTATCCTGAGTTATTTTAATTGTATGATCCATATAGTCGCATAGACTTTTGACTAGTAGTTATGCTAGTATTATTGATTTTATGTACTTGTGACACATGTTTGCATGATTGATATACTTTCTTTTTTTCCTTATCGAAATTTCAAGAAAGAAAATCATTAAGGATAAGAGTATGTAACACACCTAATTTTGGTTGCACATAATTAGGAAATTTAATTTGGAAACAATTAAATAAATATTGTAAGAAAATGTAAATGTATAAATGGTGTGGATAATTTCCATATTGTTGTAATATTAATTTCAAACTTTAAATGAAGAATTTGTTTTTAGGCAAAGAAATTATAGGTTTTAATTATATTTGGGAGAGATATAAAGAAAGAAAGATAATACGTTAAGTTATTTCCCCTACACACTCTCCCTTTTACATTATATTTTCGACCTCGTTCCCTTGATAAATGAATGGAAAACAAAACACAAATCCAAGAGCTCTCCATTAAAAAAATCAAGAAGAGGAAGAGGTAGATAAAGCTAGGAACAAATCAAGGCAATAATCTCCACATACGACTAATCATAGTTGAATAATATTTCCAACTCTTTGCTTTTGGATGTGTTAATTTCAAGTTCAGGGGTAGATTCCAAATTTTAATTGATGTTTATTATTCATATGAATTAGATAATCATTTATATGACTTATGGTTATCTTTTGAGATTGTATAAAATGTTCCTAAGGGTTTTTTGGTGTAAAAACTATGTATTTGCTCTCCAAATGCTTTAAAATTTTGATATGATGTTCGAAATAATATTTTGAAGATGAGTTTCTGATTTCATAATTTTCAAAAATATTATAGATTTTCTAAGTTGAGAAAATGGAAAATTTTGGGTTTTAATTATTTAAAATAAGAAAATAATTATTTTGCTTCAAAATTTATATGTTAAGAAAGACGTAAAATCTTATTTTTAAGAATATTTGCAGTCTTTTCCCAAGTAATTATAATTTTATATAAATTGTTTTATGAAGTGAGTTTTAACTGTAATAATGTAATTAATGGCATAATTAATAGAAATTTAATATTTGGAAAATAAGAGAAAATTTTCCTTTGTTTTGCTGCAAACTTCTGAAAAGATTTTGATTAACCAATAAGAATATGTCAAAGAAATTGGTATGGTGAAAAGTTATTACTTTCAAAGGAAATAAATTAGTTTTGCAGAAAATCACTAAAATGTCATTATCAACTTGCGAAAACCCTTATTTTTCAACATGTGAGTGCTATCATTTATATTAACTTGCGATAACTATGTTTTGTTAACGTGATAAAGCTGTTTTTTTATCAACCCGCGGTAGCTATTGTTTTTATCAACCCGCAACAGCTATTTGTTTTACCAACTTTCGACTGCTATATGCTTACCAACTTGCGACTTACGGTTGTATATTTTTAACTTGTGATAGCTATTATGTTTTAAAATTGGGATGGCTGTTATTTTGTCAACTTGCGATAGCTATATATGTTTTCAACTTGCGATAACTATTATGTTTTCAACTAGCGATAGCTATTTGTTTTCAACTAGCGCTAGCTATATATTTTGTCAACTTGCATTGGAAATATTTTGGTTGATACATGATAGTTACAGTTGTTTTGACATATGATAGCTACATATAGTGTAGACATGCGATAGCTATGATTTAGTTGACATGCAATGACCTATGGTTTCAACATGCGATAGCATAATATGTTTAAATATACGATAGCACATCTTTTTAAAAAGGAAGATAGCTATTTTAATGACATTTGACAAGGTTCTAACTCTATGATGGGCTAAATTTTCCTTGAACAAAAATATGGTTTTGTTAAGTATTTTTTCAAAGTCTTCAAAGAAAAAAAAGAGATGTTTTAGCCCATTTTTAAAGAGTTTTTGTGAAGGAAAGTATTACTTTGTTACAAGTAAATTTGTGTATAAAATGACTATCATATGAACACGTATTTATGATGGATGATGGTGTGTAATATGTTTAATTTTGTATCTTTATTGGTTATTATTGCATATGCTAAATATTGACATACTCAATTATATGTAATATGTTATCATCCAACACTTATGTACTTGGGGATTTGAGGAACTGATGACCAGTTAGGGTTGTTCCAATAATGGGTATGGTCAGACTTAAACTTCCAAGTAAGTAGAATTACATCCAAGAGATAGGAAAGATCACATTATGTTAAGTTTCCCAAAACTGATTAAAATATATGACTCATGGATATTTTAAAACTAGATTTTTGGGTAAAGACAGGGGTAGGGTCATGCCATATCCTCTAATTGTTAATCCCCCGGTCGGTAGGGCCGTGACTTCAATGTATAGGGTTTTGTCAATATTGAGGATAAAATTTGGAGCTATGCATATAAATGAACTCATAGTAGAGATGCTCACCATTGTTTTTCTTCTATTATACAGAAGTCGAGATTATTTACTCTTGTTGGACAAGAGATTTTAGACTATCTGGTCATATTTTTGTCCCAAGTTAGCCCGATAAATTTTAGTTGGCTAGGTAAAACTAATATAGGTTCATAGTGACCCTGGGAAAACCATTCCTTTGACTATTTTATGTGAATTGGCCAATTATGGGAAAGTGTGACCTTTTGACCCTAGTGAATGGCGGACTATTCATTTTGATTCATTCATGCATGATAATAATGATATTAATATTATGATGATGTTCTAATCGTTTTGGTTGCAGATATGTTGTGACTGACATATAGATTATAAAGGTATTAGTGAGGGGAAACCTATTCCCTGCTTCAGCAGCATAGTCTCACTAGTTACCTAATTCATTTTGAGATGGTATAATATTAGTAACACTAGTTTTTTTGTCTGATTCGAAGATTTTGATTTCCTCCTAAACTCTCGGGTACTCAATTGAAACTAGGTAGGCTAAGAGTAGGGTTTTCAGTTTAGACGAATAAGCTTCTGGAGATATGTAGGAGGTAAGCAACTATTTAGGAGTATTATTTCCATTGTGCAGTTTAACTGCTTTTGTTTATTGTTGAATGTATGTAACGACGGGTGCTATAACTGTCTACATAATCAAGACTCTGATCATCCAAAGGGACATCTTTATATATTGCATTGGGAACAATATTTGTAATCATTATATTTTATCCAAAATGATGTAACTGTAGGGTTATGTGATGTAATTAGAATGAAATGAATTTGCACGTTAATTAAAGAAAATGTTTTTAAAATTTGTAAAATCTTATGCTCTTTATGTTATTTGATACAATAACTGATCTCATTCTATCACTGAAAAATAATGATAAAGATTACTACAGCATCATTAGTATCTATTTTCGAGAATCAAAATGGAGGATGTTACAACGTTCATCTGCAATAGTTGCGTCCGTTTAGGATTTTCGCATTCAAAAAACGCTTATCCCACTTCCAGTTTCCTACCTTATTCAACTGTTCAAAATTTTATACTTCTGGCCTTGTTAATAGGTCAAAAAATGGTCCATTAGAAATCAGTCGAAAAATATATTCTGGATCAGATCTGTACTCGTACCCGAACCCGACCCAGCTGGTCGGTCAGCAAGGGTGTTCACGCACATGTGTGTTGACATGCATGGCCTACCTCTTTAAACCAAGAGAAATATTTGGGTGCTCAAAAAGTCTAATCCTCCCTTAAGAAACCACTATATTAATAAAATTAATTTTGTTTATCTCAAGAGTGGGATTAAAGTTCCTACATCTCTTCTTCCACCTTCTAAAACAAAACACAAACCCAAAACTATTTTAAGAAATTCCAACATTTTCCACCCATTTTCAAACTAATAACTAAAATAAAAGTATGGCTGCATTATTTGGGTGGCTGCCTACATAGCTATGTGGGTTCAAGCCAATGTAGTTCAAAGATCAAGAATTTGCATTATCATGAAAACAAATACCTAAATGAGAGATATATTTTGGAGTTGAACTTTGTGTAAACCCTTTAAATTCCTATTGAGGCCAATGGTAGACTAGTCCTGAAGCAAGTACCCCTGTGATAAAACTAGAACAGTCATACACATTGATTTCCATAAGTGGAGTGTATAGTATGCCCATTATGTTAATGGTCATGTTCTTTTAATCATGACTTCATGAGCCCACTTTTAGAAAGCGGTCTTAGTTTCGTAGAAAACAACCTGATTTTCATATTCATATAGGTAAGTCTTTTAATCCTTCTCATAATTTTTTAAGGATCTTCATCCATCCTGGTTCATGCAAAATCCAACACTAATTTATAGGAAATTGTATCGGTATACCATAATCATTTTCTTAACGTTTTGCTACTCATTGAACCTTCATTGTCCTTTTTAAAACATAGGTTGGGTTTCTATTGAGGATGATCAACCTTCATTCACTGACCTTAGTCCTATCTCTTTTGATTTTATGGAAACCATTGCCTTTGGAAGACTCTTTGTCGGTGGGTAATCCAAGTTTTCTTTGTTTTTATATAATCGATTGTGATTGCTCCTTTTTTAATAATTATCTTATCATCTGATGTCCGAGACTCACATGTCTAGACTTTCAATTATATGTTTTGCTAGAAGTATTATAAATCGTAGCTTGATTATCACAATTAATCATGACTATAGAAGATGAGTTTTTCCATAGTGGAATTTCTATTAGAAAATTCCTAAGCCGTTCAACCTCTATACATGCATCCACTAACGCAATTAATTTCGATAACATTATTGAATCAGAAATACATGTCTGCTTCTTTGAACCCTAAGACACAACAACACCTCTTAATGTAAAGATTCATCCAGTCGTAAACTTTGATTTGGATTCTACATTATTCCAGGTTGCATCACTATATCCTTCTAATGTAGCAACATATCCTTTATAATATAAACCATATTCTATGATTCCTTTAAAATAAGTTAGAACCGTAGAAATAGCTTTCTAATGTTCATAACATGGATTACACATAAATCGACATGACATGCTTAAAGCATGTGCTATTTCTGGTCTAATGCAATGCATAGCATACATAAGGCTCCTAATAATACTGAATATACAAGTAGAGAAATAGTTCGTCTAGTATTCTTCACTACTTTAATATTAGGATCTAAAGAAATTGGAGTTGTTTTGTCATTGTAATGACTGTAGTTCTTGAGGAACTTATATGTAGTGAAATTGGGCTAGTACCAACTCTACATCTTTCCATGTAATTTAGATCCCCAAGATCACATCAACCTCTCCCTGATCTTTCATATTAAAATTAGAGGACGGAAACCTTTTTGTTTCTTTCACACAAAATATATCTGAGCCAAATATTAGGATGTAATCAACATATAAACACATTATAACATAACCATTTTTATCTTATTTGCTGCAAATGCATTTATCAGCATCAACAATGAAGCCATTTGGCAATGCTACTTTATCAAACTTTTCATGCCATTGCATGGGTGCCTATTTCTAATTGTAAAGAGATTTTACCAATTTACAATCTTTCTTTTCTTGGTCTGGATTTTTGAAACCTTCTAGTTGTTCCAATATATTTCTCCGTCTAAATCACCATTTAGAAAAGCAGTTTTCACATCCATCAGATGAATTGCCTGTTTGTGAATCAATGCAAGTGCTATCAAACAATGTGTTAAAGGGTTGTGAGCCACAAGAGCATATGTATCAAAATAATCAACTCCATGTCTTTTCTTATAATCCTTAGCAACTAATCTAGCCTTAAATTTATCAATGGATCCATTTGTATTCAACTTTTTCTTGAATATCCATTTACATCCTATTGGTTTAGCGCCAGGAGGTAAATTTATCAAAATCCAAGTTTAGTTTGCCAAGATTGAATTCATGTCATCACTAATAGCTTCTTTGGAAAAACTAGCATCTTTGGAACTCATTGCACTAGGATAAGTTTTCGGTCATCATCAACATTCATTACATATCTAGTTACTTCCTTCTATTGGATATGTAATAAAGTCAGGACTATTGACCTTTTCTATTCGTGCTCTTTTAATTTTTCTACGTTCAATATTTTATTCAGGTACCGTGATTTTATTATTGTTTCGAGAAGAGATATAATTGTAACGTCCTAGGCTTTTCCTACACGAAAAAACCAGACCATTTGAGTTAAGAAGAAGAGGTAGAAGAAGAAGAAAAATAGAAAACAACAACAGAATCTCTCATACGCAGCGGAATAAACTATAATAGGTAATAACAGATCTTTACACAAAAAGAAATCTATATCTGTTTATATATACATCATCCCAATACATCATCAGAGTACATCACATCAATATCATACAACTGGACAGTAATCATAACTTGTCCTCACAATCTGAATACACAACGGAATATATAACTCAAATACGAAAGTACGTATCGCCATCCAGCTCCACAGCATCATTTCCTGTAATTTATAATACTCGGTCTGACCCGAGCATCATATAAAACAATACCCGAGTCAGTCTGGGATACCAGCGTGAGAAAATCACACTCAAATTTATTATTAAAGTTTCAAAAATCCTTTAAAAATAAAAAACATCTCGTAAGACCACGCCACAAATAAACATGTCGGGTTTTTACCTTACGATAGCTAAAACACTTTTTATCAAATTCCTTTGATATTATAATAGTGTCTATATACAAATACTTATTAAAATAGCTGAAATTGTTACATTATTAAATTCCAGCATACTAGCCACAAAGTGGGTAATACAAACAAATACCGTACAAGGCACGTAGGAAGAATGGATTTCCAACGAATGACTAGGCACTGGGGTACCACCTATCACAGTACGTGGCCTAGATCACCGTACCGAGGAGTACGCCCGCTCCCCTGCAACACAAGGCCGGAACCATCCCTTACTGGATGATCCCGAATAAAATCACCCCACGGTTGGGATCAGCAACCGCACCACTAAGCCGAAATAAAAAGGGACATCTAGACAGGGATGACCTTACCCTCCAGTGGGAGCTACCCACAAAGCCTTGCTGCATAACCCCTGATTTTCAGTCATTCCCGGTTGATGAGGTTCGAGGCTAAACGATACCTTTTAGAGAACATATCCCTTAGAATGCCCATCGTCCGCTGACGATGTTTCGCAAGCATTCGTCCATACAAGTCCGTCCTGGGTTTGAACGGAACCGAAGGCACTATTCCTACTACATCCATTTTGGAAATATCCTCAGGATTAGTAGCGACTAGCCCTTGCACTTCACAGCTCCATCTTCGACTCCGAAATCGTTACACGAAACGTACAAACCGGATCGAAGTGGTATTCGAGTCTCCAGACCTAGAATCCCGGTATACGGAAACTCGATCCCGGTCTCTTCGAAACGATCAGCGCATTTGGCCAATATTGATAGTCGGTTATTTAACTATCAATTAACATCCACAAGCAACCATCACACAATAAATAATTTCCCACATTATTTATTTGCCCAAATATCTTTCCAAGATATATTTCCAAATTTTCAAACTCCTTTTGAAAACAATTTCAAACAGTTCCCGTTTACGGAATACATTTCCAAATATTTATTTTCTCTGAAACACCAAGTACAAAACACTTAGATTTTAAAATAATCTTAAAACACTTTACTATAAATATACTTAATAATATTGAAATTTAAAAAAAACTACTTTAATACCTTAACAAAATATATACTTAAAAATATTTAAAATGAAACCACTTTACAAATATAAACTAAATTTCTCTTTTTAAAATATAATACCAAATCACTTTTATATAATTACTACAATAATAGATCTTTGAAAATACTACTTTAGGCTTTAACATTTAGAAATAATAGATTTTCTAAAATATGTTTTTTAAACCATATTAAAACTTTTAACTTATATTTAAAACTACCTTGAAAACGTACTTAGCTATCCAGAGAAATACACTTCTCATTTCCATCCTTTAAAAATAAACCAACATTTATTTTAAACCAATTCATATCCCTTTATAAATTCCCACCTTGAATTTATATTTTCTAATATCCACTGATATTTTATTTTACTTTATAAACCCAGTTTATAAATTCCAAAATCTCATTTCTCTTCTAAAATTCCAATTTTAAACAACTAAATCAATTCCCAATTGATTTCTCAATTTACTCTACTTACTTTGAAATAAATTTCCTTTGCTACTTCATTTATTCCAAAATACATTAACCTTTAGATTTTATTCCTTATTACGAGTTAAACCCCTTTTTACCAATATCAATTACAGATTTCCAAAACTCCTCATTTATTCTTTAATTAACTTTAATCCTTAATTTCAAAAATAACTTCTTTTATTCTTCAAATAATATCACTTAAGTATAAAATTTATTATCCCTTGTAGATTCAAAATTCCCTTATTTCATATTTGTTAAAATTCCAAATCACCTTATTTTTATTTCAATTCGTTATAAATTTTATCCCAATTCCTCGAATTATTTTACTTAAACTTTTACTCCTTGATTTCTTTCCAAAAATTCAATTCCATAGATTTTATAATTTATTATACTGGACAATCCAAATCAACCACATCATCCAATATAAAATTATCACATAATATCAAATATTCAGAACATAGAATATTAAATAATCTAATAATTTTGAGGAATCCAGTTGGATCCCTCCAACCTGTTTCCCTGCATCCACAGACGTTAGCACAATATAAAATACCAATTCCACTTCAAGGTGGAATATCGCGGTATATGGGTTTTATAAAATATCATCCGCTATTATGCGGCGCATAGGGTCTCATCCGCTATATAAATGCGGGAATATCAATTCCAATATATACATATGCCAATATATATATATTGGTATATACTACTATATATATATATATCATATCAACCAAATCAACCATTCAATCAAATATTTAAATTTAACCATTTAAATTTAAATCTAACTGAGTGAGATTAACTCACCTTTGATCTATTAGCATCTCATTTCCAATTGAGCTTGCTTCCTTCTTGAATTTTAAACCTTGAATAACATTATACGATTTATTAATATTTGAACTTACCAAACAATTCATTACCGCTTAATAGGTTTAAATTTTAACTTATAATTTGATTTTAAATTTAAACCTTAATCATAACAAATTTAAAATTCCTATATTCACCAAAAATCATATATTTTTGTTTTATCTAACTAAACAAGCTTCCAGCTAAAACTATATATTCACTTCTAAACTGCCTGCATAAAAAATATCATAAATTGCATATATGTATTTATATATTCTCAATGTCTATTTATATTATCCTGTAACCTGTATATCTACATGATAAATAAAATTAACTAAATACCTTACTGCACGATACATGAGGCCTGCCCATGCCATCTCGACTTCGACTGCGACATAGTTCGAGTCGCCGTGCCAACGCTAAGCCCAAAACCGAACTCGACCCTGCCCCATCAACCTTGCATCGAACAGCGGCAGTCAAAAATCCATGGCCATACTCGAACTCGACTACCAACTCGACCGACCCTCCCAACGTTCACGCGAACACCCGCCGCGTCCCCACTGACCCAATCGAAGCCCTAAAATCCCATCGACAAGATCTGGATTGATCACTTGCTCACCTTCGATCTCGAGTCACCAAACCCTACCAGAGACCGCCGCCCATCCCAATCGCAATAGAGAAAAATCGACCTCCCTCGATCGAAACGAGCACAAGTCGCGATTTCCCCTTTGCCGCCATTTATTTTTATTTCGAACGAAAAGAATTCGTATGCAGAAGGGAAAAGGGAAATGGGGTTTTCGAATTCGTGAAATTGGAAGAGAGGAAAAGAGTATGGCTTCTGATTTTTGAAAGAATTCTTGAGAGGAAGCTCGACCATTTTGTGTGTTTTATTTTCTTCGAACGAGCTGCTTTGCAAATTAAATCGAAGAGAAAAGGGGGAAAGAAACAGAAAGGCTCGACTATCTGATTTTTGATATTTAGAGGAGACGCGTGTTTATTAGATAGGACACGTGTTATACCAAGAGAAACACGTGTTTGAGAGAAGAGAAGGTTGCTGAGAAAACTTTTGTCAAAACAAATTTGAATATAAATATTATTTAAATCTAAACCGTCTCTAACCACGCAAACTCAAAATCTCGACCTCCTATCGATGCGTGTCGCTAGGCGTTTATAAGGTTAAACCCCTATTCTGAACGAAATGGAAAAGGTTTCGAGTCCTAACTCGGTCGTATGGAGAAGATAGCTTTTTGAATCCAGTTATTAAATTAAATTTTCAATATACATTTAAATGCGTTTATCTACCATACACTCACACACAATAACTCCAAACACAACGAAAATTGAAATCCGATAATAATTCAATCTTACGGATCCAATGAAACTGGTTTCGCTGAATTCCGAGACTGTGCCTCGGACGGCTATTTTTAAATTCAATTTCAACGATATATTTTTAAAACTGAACAAAACTCTTTAAAATTCCATTTTAAAAGTTCTATCATCTTCAGTATTAACAATATAAATTTTCTGAACCTTTGAACTATTTTTAACAGGCTTAAAATCAAGATTCAATATTTTACCCAATCCCGATAATTAAATTCAATAATTAATTATCCAAATAAATACTGTATATTTGAAATTAAAGTTAAAATTTAACCTTCGGATATTTAAAATAAATTAAATATTCACATTTCAAATATACAAAAATTCCGGGTCGTCACATTCCTCCCCCCTTAAAAGAATTTCGTCCCCGAAATTACTAGTTAAGAAGAATGATCCAATACCCATTACTATTTCCCAAGTTCAACAGTTTTAACAATACCCAAACAATCTTTTATTAATGATACACTAATCATCTTTTAACTTCCCAAACTTATTCATAAGTTCAACCCATACCACCTACTTATCCATTCAAATTTAAATTTGAATTCAAATTTTGAATTATCAAAATTTTCCAAAATTTTTCTAACTCCCTAAATTTCCGAAAAATTTCGCCAGCGTCTCCTTTGCGCGGCTAGCTCGGTACTACTACAAAATGGCTCTACGGCCTCCCAATCTCAAAAAGAAAACAAAAAGCCAAGTGGCTGGATCCAAAACCCAATCAAATTTCATATAGAAATTCAAATACATACCTTTTTGTCGGGCCATTAGATTTTATCTTCTAAATCAAAAATCCCAATTTATCCATTGCTTTTATACCCCTGTATATCCTACTAAGCAATAATATTCAATCACAATTCCAAAATCATTTTATACTTTTCTTTACAAATTTTCAATATTTGCTTTACTTATGCCCGTACGATGCACATATATCATCCGTACGCAATATCATATTCGATCGCTCAATCGATCACACAATTCCACTTCCGAACTAGTATCGTCCACCCGACTTCCTAGTGCGGACTCAGATCTGGTTTCTTGATCAGAAACCGTCATTCTCCTTGCATAGCCACAAACTATGATAGAGAATATCCAGAATCAATCAACAATCCATATCCAGGTTCGCCGTTGAAAATCGAGTGAAAAATCCTGATTCGGATCGATAAAACTATCTCGAAATTCTGTGTTCGACATCTGGACCAAATAGCTATGCGAATAAAATAATATACGTACATCTTACGTATAAATTCCAATTGATTACCAATTATATCAATTTTCTTTTATTCACATTCATTTTGATTGTTATCCCCTTATTCACAACCATCTCATTTCACAACTTCAGTTTTAGTCTTCATTCAACTATCCATTTAGTATATTTTTTATTATTTTTCCATTCCAAAATTACTAAGTATATTTCCAATACAAATTTTCTTAAGAATTTCATTCTTCAATTCTTAAGTTCATATAAATTTTCTTATACTTATTTACTACTTCACCACCGAAGTGTATATATTCAAATTGAACTCCCATTTCATATGAATTCCAACTTATTTCAATTTACTACTTCGTTTCCAATTTTTTTTTTTCCTTAAATTCAATTCATCTCCAACTTCCAAAAATGAATTTTATTTAGCTCGAAAACAATCCAAGTTAATTCATTCAATAACTATTTCTCAACTTATTTAAACCACTCCTCTGTTTGAGTTCAGTTTCCATTCAACATTTACTTAAGTCAATAGCTTAAGTTTATTTTCCATTTAACCAACCCTTTTAAGTTCTATTTCCATCTTTCATTTGATTCTTATTTAATCAAATTCCATCCATTTATTTATTTTCACTTATTCGGATTCCATTCGAAATCCAAACCATTACTATTTTAATCCAATTTCATTAATTCCCAATTCCATTTCATTAACTAATTTATTATCTCATTAGTTCCTCCACTGGTTAAGATTAAATACTTTCTTTTTAATTCCTAATATCACTTCACTTAATTATCTTAAGTTCAATTTATTTTATAATTCAAGTTTGGATTTATTAAGATTGCTCATCTTAGTCGTTTCCATTTGATAATTACAATTTCATTTCTATTCATAAGTTTTAACTTACTTACTTAAGATCTAGGACTATTCATTTAAGTCCATTTCCATCTTCATATCAAATTTCAAATTATTACACTTAAGAACTTAAGAATATGAATTTCTTTACACAATTATAAGCATTTTACATTACCTTTATATCCAATTTAATTCGACTTCAACTTATTTACATTTAATTCAATTCCAATTCTCAATTTTATTTAACTTATCTTAAGTTAAATTCAAATATATTTATTCTCCTTCATATACTCGAATTAAATTTTAATTCCAGGATACAAATTTTATACAAGTTTTACAATTCATTCACCTTCAAGTTCTCTAACTCTTTTATCTACCAGCTTATATTACTCATTGAGTTAATTTCATCTCATAATTATAATCCCAGAATTTAACTTTCATTCCTTTCTTATTTCAATCACCTTCATTCTATACTTTATATTGTTGATTCATTTAAATTTCCACATTTATATTTTAAATAGAATTCCCAGAATCCAATTGCCCGGTTTTATTTCAAAACCATTTTGAATCCATAAATAACTCATACACATCTGGTATATCACATCAAATCCCAATTTCCAATACAATCTGCTTTTACCAAAAATTTTCCCTTTGAATTTCAAAACCAACCCAATTCACAATCATTTCCAATTTAAAACAGTTTGGTAGCAATTCCTCTTTTGGAAACTCGAAAATGAACACCGATGATGTCGCGATCATCATCGGAATTATTTTCCAGCGACCACTGAGAGTTTAGTGCTTTTATCACTCTAAACATTTCAAACATTTTTAAATCCCAAATCCCACCAGATTTCAATTCAATTTCAAAAATATTCATGAAATAATATCACTATTATTTCCCCAAAACCTTTAAAAACTATTTTTAAATCCAAAGGAATTTAAATCTTTCCCAAAACTTCAAATTCAAAATCCATCCAATTTTTATATCCAAACATTACTCTGGAATTCTATCACATTTTATTCCAAGTTATAAGACACATTTACAATTTACATTTACAAATTTCATTTGTATATGGAGTTTATTTCCATTTATAAACTACATTCTCAAATTCCACTTATTATATAAATTATTCTTTAACTTTGGTTATAATTAAATTTCTTATTCAATTTCCTCCTACTGATAATAATTTATTATCATTATCTAACAACCAAACATCCAAATATAACTATAATAATTTATAAAAATTATTTCTTTCATATACAAAAATAATTTGGGTAAAATTATTTCATCTACCCAATTTAAAACAATATTGTGTCGAACTGTTCTATTCAAGTGTTTAGAAACCCCTTCGATACAGTTGTCCAGACTGTGCCGACGAAGGTTCATATGCCACTCAATAAATCAACCAACACAATATAAAACCATTTTATATTCACTAACAAATACGCGCTCATATCTATTAGTACACTCAAAATTCCCACCAGAGCCAAGGTTATCGCCAGCCTAAGCTCTGATACCACTGTAACGTCCTAGGCTTTTCCTACACGAAAAAACCGGACCATTTGAGTTAAGAAGAAGAGGTAGAAGAAGAAGAAAAATAGAAAACAACAACAGAATCTCTCATACGCAGCGGAATAAACTATAATAGGTAATAACAGATCTTTACACAAAAAGAAATCTATATCTGTTTATATATACATCATCCCAATACATCATCAGAGTACATCACATCAATATCGTACAACTGGACAGTAATCATAACTTGTCCTCACAATCTGAATACACAACGGAATATATAACTCAAATACGAAAGTACGTATCGCCATCCAGCTCCACAGCATCATTTCCTGTAATTTATAATACTCGGTCTGACCCGAGCATCATATAAAACAATACCCGAGTCAGTCTGGGATACCAGCGTGAGAAAATCACACTCAAATTTATTATTAAAGTTTCAAAAATCCTTTAAAAATAAAAAACATCTCGTAAGACCACGCCACAAATAAACATGTCGGGTTTTTACCTTACGATAGCTAAAACACTTTTTATCAAATTCCTTTGATATTATAATAGTGTCTATATACAAATACTTATTAAAATAGCTGAAATTGTTACATTATTAAATTCCAGCATACTAGCCACAAAGTGGGTAATACAAACAAATACCGTACAAGGCACGTAGGAAGAATGGATTTCCAACGAATGACTAGGCACTGGGGTACCACCTATCACAGTACGTGGCCTAGATCACCGTACCGAGGAGTACGCCCGCTCCCCTGCAACACAAGGCCGGAACCATCCCTTACTGGATGATCCCGAATAAAATCACCCCACGGTTGGGATCAGCAACCGCACCACTAAGCCGAAATAAAAAGGGACATCTAGACAGGGATGACCTTACCCTCCAGTGGGAGCTACCCACAAAGCCTTGCTGCATAACCCCTGATTTTCAGTCATTCCCGGTTGATGAGGTTCGAGGCTAAACGATACCTTTTAGAGAACATATCCCTTAGAATGCCCATCGTCCGCTGACGATGTTTCGCAAGCATTCGTCCATACAAGTCCGTCCTGGGTTTGAACGGAACCGAAGGCACTATTCCTACTACATCCATTTTGGAAATATCCTCAGGATTAGTAGCGACTAGCCCTTGCACTTCACAGCTCCATCTTCGACTCCGAAATCGTTACACGAAACGTACAAACCGGATCGAAGTGGTATTCGAGTCTCCAGACCTAGAATCCCGGTATACGGAAACTCGATCCCGGTCTCTTCGAAACGATCAGCGCATTTGGCCAATATTGATAGTCGGTTATTTAACTATCAATTAACATCCACAAGCAACCATCACACAATAAATAATTTCCCACATTATTTATTTGCCCAAATATCTTTTCAAGATATATTTCCAAATTTTCAAACTCCTTTTGAAAACAATTTCAAACAGTTCCCGTTTACGGAATACATTTCCAAATATTTATTTTCTCTGAAACACCAAGTACAAAACACTTAGATTTTAAAATAATCTTAAAACACTTTACTATAAATATACTTAATAATATTGAAATTTAAAAAAAACTACTTTAATACCTTAACAAAATATATACTTAAAAATATTTAAAATGAAACCACTTTACAAATATAAACTAAATTTCTCTTTTTAAAATATAATACCAAATCACTTTTATATAATTACTACAATAATAGATCTTTGAAAATACTACTTTAGGCTTTAACATTTAGAAATAATAGATTTTCTAAAATATGTTTTTTAAACCATATTAAAACTTTTAACTTATATTTAAAACTACCTTGAAAACGTACTTAGCTATCCAGAGAAATACACTTCTCATTTCCATCCTTTAAAAATAAACCAACATTTATTTTAAACCAATTCATATCCCTTTATAAATTCCCACCTTGAATTTATATTTTCTAATATCCACTGATATTTTATTTTACTTTATAAACCCAGTTTATAAATTCCAAAATCTCATTTCTCTTCTAAAATTCCAATTTTAAACAACTAAATCAATTCCCAATTGATTTCTCAATTTACTCTACTTACTTTGAAATAAATTTCCTTTGCTACTTCATTTATTCCAAAATACATTAACCTTTAGATTTTATTCCTTATTACGAGTTAAACCCCTTTTTACCAATATCAATTACAGATTTCCAAAACTCCTCATTTATTCTTTAATTAACTTTAATCCTTAATTTCAAAAATAACTTCTTTTATTCTTCAAATAATATCACTTAAGTATAAAATTTATTATCCCTTGTAGATTCAAAATTCCCTTATTTCATATTTGTTAAAATTCCAAATCACCTTATTTTTATTTCAATTCGTTATAAATTTTATCCCAATTCCTCGAATTATTTTACTTAAACTTTTACTCCTTGATTTCTTTCCAAAAATTCAATTCCATAGATTTTATAATTTATTATACTGGACAATCCAAATCAACCACATCATCCAATATAAAATTATCACATAATATCAAATATTCAGAACATAGAATATTAAATAATCTAATAATTTTGAGGAATCCAGTTGGATCCCTCCAACCTGTTTCCCTGCATCCACAGACGTTAGCACAATATAAAATACCAATTCCACTTCAAGGTGGAATATCGCGGTATATGGGTTTTATAAAATATCATCCGCTATTATGCGGCGCATAGGGTCTCATCCGCTATATAAATGCGGGAATATCAATTCCAATATATACATATGCCAATATATATATATTGGTATATACTACTATATATATATATATCATATCAACCAAATCAACCATTCAATCAAATATTTAAATTTAACCATTTAAATTTAAATCTAACTGAGTGAGATTAACTCACCTTTGATCTATTAGCATCTCATTTCCAATTGAGCTTGCTTCCTTCTCGAATTTTAAACCTTGAATAACATTATACGATTTATTAATATTTGAACTTACCAAACAATTCATTACCGCTTAATAGGTTTAAATTTTAACTTATAATTTGATTTTAAATTTAAACCTTAATCATAACAAATTTAAAATTCCTATATTCACCAAAAATCATATATTTTTGTTTTATCTAACTAAACAAGCTTCCAGCTAAAACTATATATTCACTTCTAAACTGCCTGCATAAAAAATATCATAAATTGCATATATGTATTTATATATTCTCAATGTCTATTTATATTATCCTGTAACCTATATATCTACATGATAAATAAAATTAACTAAATACCTTACTGCACGATACATGAGGCCTGCCCATGCCATCTCGACTTCGACTGCGACATAGTTCGAGTCGCCGTGCCAACGCTAAGCCCAAAACCGAACTCGACCCTGCCCCATCAACCTTGCATCGAACAGCGGCAGTCAAAAATCCATGGCCATACTCGAACTCGACTACCAACTCGACCGACCCTCCCAACGTTCACGCGAACACCCGCCGCGTCCCCACTGACCCAATCGAAGCCCTAAAATCCCATCGACAAGATCTGGATTGATCACTTGCTCACCTTCGATCTCGAGTCACCAAACCCTACCAGAGACCGCCGCCCATCCCAATCGCAATAGAGAAAAATCGACCTCCCTCGATCGAAACGAGCACAAGTCGCGATTTCCCCTTTGCCGCCATTTATTTTTATTTCGAACGAAAAGAATTCGTATGCAGAAGGGAAAAGGGAAATGGGGTTTTCGAATTCGTGAAATTGGAAGAGAGGAAAAGAGTATGGCTTCTGATTTTTGAAAGAATTCTTGAGAGGAAGCTCGACCATTTTGTGTGTTTTATTTTCTTCGAACGAGCTGCTTTGCAAATTAAATCGAAGAGAAAAGGGGGAAAGAAACAGAAAGGCTCGACTATCTGATTTTTGATATTTAGAGGAGACGCGTGTTTATTAGATAGGACACGTGTTATACCAAGAGAAACACGTGTTTGAGAGAAGAGAAGGTTGCTGAGAAAACTTTTGTCAAAACAAATTTGAATATAAATATTATTTAAATCTAAACCGTCTCTAACCACGCAAACTCAAAATCTCGACCTCCTATCGATGCGTGTCGCTAGGCGTTTATAAGGTTAAACCCCTATTCTGAACGAAATGGAAAAGGTTTCGAGTCCTAACTCGGTCGTATGGAGAAGATAGCTTTTTGAATCCAGTTATTAAATTAAATTTTCAATATACATTTAAATGCGTTTATCTACCATACACTCACACACAATAACTCCAAACACAACGAAAATTGAAATCCGATAATAATTCAATCTTACGGATCCAATGAAACTGGTTTCGCTGAATTCCGAGACTGTGCCTCGGACGGCTATTTTTAAATTCAATTTCAACGATATATTTTTAAAACTGAACAAAACTCTTTAAAATTCCATTTTAAAAGTTCTATCATCTTCAGTATTAACAATATAAATTTTCTGAACCTTTGAACTATTTTTAACAGGCTTAAAATCAAGATTCAATATTTTACCCAATCCCGATAATTAAATTCAATAATTAATTATCCAAATAAATACTGTATATTTGAAATTAAAGTTAAAATTTAACCTTCGGATATTTAAAATAAATTAAATATTCACATTTCAAATATACAAAAATTCCGGGTCGTCACAATAATCTTCATCGTTGTTATAATTAGTTTCTGTATGTTCTGCACCAGATGATATCAATGGATCTTCAAAATTTTTATTTTGAGATATATACTTGTTTTTGGAAAATTTGACATCTACAGATTCTATTACTTCAAAAGTGTAAAGTAGTATGAATCAATAGATTATACTTTAAGGTGAATAACAAATAAAAGCACACTTAAATTCTCTATTTGCTAATTTTGGGATTCTAAGAACTAGTTTTCTAACATAAGCCAAACAACCTCAAACTTTGTATCTTGATAAATAAGGTTTTCCTTTAAACCATAATTCATAAGGGCTTATATCCTTCTTTTCCAAAGGAATTATATTCAAAACGTAACATGAAGATAAAATAGCATCACTCCCTAAAGTATGTTGATGTATTAAACCATGTTATGCACAAAATAATGTGAAATCATTTGAAACATATTCATCACCATGATCAAAATGCAACACTATAATTTTAAGTCCTAACTACATTTCCACTTCATCCTTATTAAATTTAAACTAATCAAAATCTTCAACTTTGGGTTTTATTGGATAAACATATACATATAAGAATAATCATTAATAAATGTGACATAATACTTATTATCACCATAAGTTGTATGACCCTTTAAATGACTAGCATCGCTATATACTAATTCAAGCATATTAGGTTTCCTTTCTATAGATTTAAAAGATTTCCTACGTATATTTGCTTGAGCACAAACTTCACATTTAGAGATAGATTGAATATTGCAGTCAGATATTAATCCTAACTTATTCATATTTTTAAGAAAACCATAATTAAAATGTCCTAATCTAGTATGCCATAAATAAACAGAATCAACAATATAAGCAGATGTATTTTTTATTAAATTCAACCTAATCATGCCATCACAAGAATATCGTAGACCAACGAACCTATCATTCTTGGATAACACTAACTTGTCAGACTCATACACCATCTTGAATCCTCCTTTATTAAGAAGGTATGCAGAGACTAGATTCTTACAAATATCAGGTACATGAAATACATAAACCAAAGTAATAAACTTTCCAGATGTGAAAAGAAGTTTTATAGTACCATTTCTAGTTACTTTGCTATGAATATAATTTGCCCTAGTAGCTTGATTACCTTCTTTGTTAACTTCTTCGTAGTTCTTGTAAAGCCTACGACCTTTGTATATATGAATAGTTGCTCTGGCATCAAGCCACTAATCATTTTCATGGCCCCACCAACAGAGTTTGGTTTTTATACTATAGCTGTAACGACTCATATTTTACATATTAAAGGATCATAAAATATTATGATTTAAATTGTATGAGGTCATACGGCTCTAAAATTTTGAGAAATGACTACTAGGGACATTTTCCACTTTTAGAATTGCATCGAACGGTTTAGACCCAGAAATACTTGTAAAGCCTATAATTTTTGATAGAAGTTGAATTAGGGTTCGAACCCACTTCCATTAGGTTGGGATGATGTTTTCTCTTTTCATAGAGTTGTCGTAATAGGAAAACAGACTTATCGTTTAGAAAATATGGCCATATTAGATTGTGACCACTGTTGGCCAGATTAGCGGGTAATTAAGTAAAGCCCATACTTATGCCCACTAACATATTTCGGACATTGTGCCTAATTAGGGTTGATGGGATAGATCTAAATCATTTTCAACTTCCCAAAAACAATTCAAAACTTTTATTAATCTTAATTTCATAAAAAATGCTCATCTTTTTCATACTAATCCTAACCTAAACCATTATTATAAGGGTAATTAGCAAAGGAGATTGAAGATCTATCATTTTGGTTGCTTGGAAATTCGAATTGCTCACTATCTGCTTCTAATTTAGGGATTAAATTGGTAATTTTTGTATTTTTGAGTGGCTAATGATCTCTCACTATCATATGCATGTCTATGTAATTAAAAATGATGTTTTTGATATGATTTCTACATTTAAATGTTTTAAACTTTAATTAAACATTTATGTATGTTTATGACCGAATTTGAAAAGATAGAAATCGCTATTTTAAATGGTTTTGTAACCCCTTATGAATCATATTGTCATTTTAATATGCAACCAGATCTAGGCATAATCTTGTATGTTAATCATGTTTCAATGAATTGTACTTGTTGAATGCATTTTTATAGATGATAATTGTTATTTCATGTGTTGCTTTGATATGTCTACGGGCGCTTTTAGAGTCGTTAGGACGCGGTTGTCGAATTTGGGTAGATGGAGGTCAATAATGCTCAAAATCGAATGCAAATTGGAGGAGGAGTTTTAGAGGAAGAGGGAAGACTATACTTTAGGTCGCTAGTGGTTTGGAGGAAAATTGGCTTATCAAATTAGATCGGTGGAGTTTGGCAATTCTGGTCGGTAGAAATGGTTGTTTCAGGCCTTCGGTTGTGAAACTTTTGGAAAGACTTCGGGGAAGGCAAGGAAATGGAAGTGGAGACTTAACCCCAATAAGTAAGGATGATCAACAGATTGGCGTCTATCTCTTTTTGGTCGGTACTAGCCTCTTTTTGGGGCTATAGGTAGTGCTGAAGGACTTGGGGAGTATGTCACTATGGAAATGTAATGACCAGCCCTTCGTAATACCCTAAATCAACGTCGAATGACAACGTCTGACTCTCGAATACTATAAAAGATAAACCATCAGGGTAAATAAAAAAAAATCTAAACATCATACCAAGTCAAATCGACCTAGTCTCACAAGGGGAAGATAAAATATAATACACTGAATATACGTGGACAGAATATGATAAAAAATTAAAAGGGGACTGCACTAACGGAAGTAAGTGGTAAATAAATATCAATACAAAGAGCCAGAATATATCAACTCCATTCATATGGAGTTCTGAATACAATATCTCATATCCTAATTCTCGTATACAAAATGGTCTAACTATCATGTACTACATCGAAGGCAAATATATATTACATATATCCAATAAAATGACTTCACGCCTTTAGAATGCTCTAGCTATCTTGCAATCCTATCCCCAATGCACATGACTGTCAAACTCCCCAATTGATTACCCAAGAGTTATCATGACATAAACAGACAAAGATAAAACACGGGTAAGACATAAAGCCTGGTGTGAGAGGAACCATCTCAAAATACTATATACCATAGTTATATACATATAAAACAAGAAATTACTAGACACAACTAGTCTTCTCCATAAACGTGGCTCAGGAGTAACCCGAACAGTCCATAAACAAGTAAAGTAATCCTATCTCAAAAGATAGGAAATCATACCATAAATGCTCTTCCCCTATAATCAACAGGTCAGCACAACTACTAAAGTGTGGCTAACACGTAACGATATACCATAACATAGGTAACCCAATATGCAGGAGGAATGGTAATATAGACATCACAATATCAGTCTAACACACAGTAAGAAATAATAACTGACCAACTAACTAATAACATGCACAATCATAACAATTAAGGACAAATAGAGAATACAGATTGATAGTCATCATCGTTGATGGAAGGAGTCCACTAAGGATATTTAACATAGTCTAGTGATACCCATCAGTGCCCGAAATAAATAGGGTTAGCACTTAATCGTACTATAGACCTCAAGCCGTATCCAGTGTGAGATTGACCTTGCGAAGATCCCACCATGCTCATATCGAAATACGGATACTCATAACTGATACCCTTGTGAATCAACATTAGCTAACAAAGAGAACAATCGAGAGCCACAACTATATTGTGGACTCCCCTAAAAACCAATGCCTTAAAAGAAGTTGGGAAGTAGGTCCTATTGCAGCACCCGATGGTATTACGGAACAATGAAAGACCTACTCTAGATTGACATCGCAATCTCTCTCCGCCACTACTCCGAAACCACGTCTGCAGGTCGTGCTGAATTGCCAATAGCTACCAAAGAGACCTATCGGGAGGCAGAACTATAACATGGACTCCCCTGAAAACCAACACCTCAAAAGAAGTTAGCTTGTAGGTCCTGTCGTAGTATTCGTCCGTACAATGCAACAGTGGGTGACTGTAACATCTTAGAAAAATATAAATAACTCATATTCAAATATAGGAATTAATTAAATATTTTGATTGTGAATTAAAATATTAATTAAATGGATTTAATAGCCTTATTTAACCCCTTTTAATTAATAAATAATAATGGTGAACTCGTTTTGTAAATTTATTTACAATAATAAATAGTTCGAATAAATAACAAGAAAATCAACTGTTAATAAAAGACTTGATTTTTAATGACAAATTTCTAAAAGAATTTAAAATATTTTTCCATAATTTTTAATTTGAAAAATATTTAAATTATTGTTTGACGTGTTTTTCAGCTAATGTTGGTATTTATGAAATTTCACATAATAAGACAACAATGTATTTTATTGTTGTTTTGGGATTGTGTCACATTGTTATGCACAATCGTATTTTTGTTCTTGTCGTTCGTGGTCCAATTTACTTAAACTATTGATGTTGTTTTACTTCTCGTCAAGTAGGGTGATGTTTATTTTTACAATTTACTTAAAATGGAGAATAGTTTAAGTAGGGTGGTGTTTATTTTACTTAAACTTATTATCATTCGTGGTCCAATTTACTTAAACTATTGATGTCGTTCGTGGTCCAATTTTACTCAAACTATTACAATTTTCTGCAACAATAATAGTCGTATTTTGTTCTTGTCGTTCATGGTCCAATTTACTTAAACTTCAGGATAATTAATGTTGTTTTAAATTTATAAAAGGATTAAATTTTCTTTTGGGATAATTAATGTGGTTTTAAATTTATAAAAGAGTTATATCAATTATCTTTCGGAAGGACTAACATCATTATGAATTTATAAAAGTATTTAAATTGATTTATTACCTTTCGGAATAATAAATATGTTGAAAATTGGGGTTGTCTACAAAATAATGCAGAATGAATCCTAAGGCTATTTAAACACTAGAGAGGGTGAAGTATGTATTAACTACTTGCTTATGAATTTAAAACTTTATCTACTCTAATTGCAAACAGAAACAAGTAATCAGAGAATAAGTAGGTAATAAAGTAAAATGCGATAAAGTAAATAACACCCGTCTTTTATACTAGTTCAGATTAACCAATCCTACATTCTGTCCTACGCTGCAACGTGCTGAATTTCACTATAATCACTTGCTTTCCAAGGGTGGCAAGAATACCTTTACAATACTGATTTCACGGGCTACAAGATACACCCTCTTGATTTATCGGGCTACACCTCTTGATTTCATAGGCTACAAGAACACCTTCTTCTCTTTAAAAACAATAACTGGGTATGGCAAATAGTCGTATCTTCAATTCAGATTCTTGTAGATTCGGTACAATGATTCTATAGACCTCTAATAGCAATATATCTTCGAATTCTTTGAGGAATAGGATGAAATCAAAGAGAGAATGATATGAATTCAAGTAGAAACTCTCTGATATTGTGTGGTTTGCAAATCAGTGAAGAATTAGAGTGAAATATTTTTGATTTGCTAGGAGAACGGAAGAGTATGAAATGGAATTTTCTTACAAAAGTATGGAAGAGAAAGAGGAGAATATTGATTGGAAAATTCTTTTTCCAAAGGCTTTGAATAGTGGTTGAAGAGACAAGTCTTTTGGTGAAGAGGTGACAGGAAAATCACTTGATTTGAGTTTTAAAAAACTGATCAACGTGATATATGTCAATATACTAGTTACCCATATGTCGACATACTAGCATTTTTCACAGAGAACTGCAACAGTAATAAGCGTTGCAAATTTTCAGATTTCAAAGTACCTTGTATTTATGGATTTTTTGTAATTCGGTTGAGGTCAATGGTTGATGGTCTTCAAGTATAATTGCCATGGGGTCTTTAACAAGGAATTCTAAAACTCAACCAACTACTCATCACTTCAAACACCTCTTTCCTTTCGGTATTCTTCTTCAATCAGTTTTGTTCTTCCATTGCTTTGATTAACCTTCATATATAATCTATATGTAATTTAGTTTCTTCTACTGAGTTCTTGTTTATCTCTGTAAATGTGACCATAATATATCTGAAAGAACTGCACAACTCGGAGATACGTTAGTGGTAATACTTATATGGTTATTGTCATCAAAATCAATATCTGAGGTATTAACAATCTCCCCCTTTTGATGATGATAACCATATAATTATTTGAGAGATAAAATATAATACTTTTATATTTGACTCCCCCTAACTCTATACGCTCTCTCTATCATTTTGCCTAAAATATTTATACATTTTCTCCCCCTTTGTCATTAACAAAAAGGACGAAAGAGAATTGCTTAAGCACAAATAGATAATATGTATAGAGTTTCTATATAAAGATGAATGTATATAAACATAACTCACGAGTGGAATCAAAATTAATAAAAGGCATGAAGTAAAATATAAATAACAGAAGTTTTCGAGTTACCAACATTGCTGATGCCAATAACATATCCTTTTAAATTATATCCAACTCACTATATTTGTATATGATCCTGCTCAGTATCTACAGATTAAAAGCTTTGAACATCCATTGTCCGGTATCCATGTTTGGTACCTAAAAAAAAATACGCGCACCGGTACCCTTTTTATTTTCGGGTCCGTGAGGTTAAGTTTTGGGAAGCCAAAACCCATGAAGAGTTTGAATGCCCTTTAAAAATATAATCATTGGATAAATGAATATTATTAATAAAATTATAATATATATTTTTCTTTCTCATTATTGTCTAACCTTCTAGGAACCCATAAATTAATGAACTTACATGGGGATTTGAAGTTTTGTTTCCTAGGTTTTGGTTTGAACTTGGTATCCTGAACAAATTTAGTACCTTGAGTACTATTTTTATTTGATTTGGGCATAGGGGTATATCCAAGTCCATGTTTATTGTTAGTGGACTTAGTTGCAGATAATAAATTTTTTAGATTATCCTTTCCTTTAATAAATTAATCAATATCAGTTTTCATTCTGTCGAAATCCTTATAACAGTTAAGGATATCACTGTCCAGAGATGTTATTTTGTCATTCAGATCAGTGATCTCTAACTCCATTGATGGATTTTCTGATCTTAAGGATTCATTTTCAGTTTTTCAAAACTTTCAACTGTTAAATCCTTTTCATCTTACGTCCATTAAGTCTTTCAGTTTCATCTTCTAGACATTGCTTTTCTTCAGTTAACATTTCATTAAACATTCTTAATCTTTCCAACTCTACTAAACAATTCTTGTATTTTTTTCCAAGCATTTTATATCCCTCATACATATTAGTTAAGACATTAGTAATTTCTTTATTAAAATTCCATACCTGGTCATCCTTTGCCATGAAGCACATGTTGGCATTTTCTTTTTCTGAATCACTATCACTTGATGGTCTCTGAGTCATCTCATGTTGCATTGAAAGCCCATTTCCTCTTCTTATTGAAAGTGTTTGAAGAGTGCTTTGATTTCTTCAGATTCGGACAATCTCTTTTCAAATGACCTGGTTTATCACATTCGAAACACTTAACAACATTTCCATTTTTGGAATTACAGTTGTTAGTTTTTCAAAGTTTTTTCATTTTCCAATATTTTAAGAATCTCTTGAAATTCCTGGTCATAAAATCAATTTCCTCATCATCATCATCATCAACTTCTAGCTCATGGTTGTCATTTGTAGCATTGAGTGCTAGTGATTCCTTTTCATTTGCTTGAGTCTCTTTTCTAACTTGCAACTTTACTTTATAGGACATTGGATTATCAATTAAATATTCTATTTTCATAGTACTAATATCATTGGCTTCTTCGATTGCTAGAGTCTTCAAATCCCATTCATTAGAAAGTGAATTCAAGATCTTTCTAACTCACTCCACTTTAGTAATTTTCTTTCCTAATGATATTAATGCATGTACTGTATCCTGAAATCTAGAATACATATCAGAAATAGATTTATTTGGTTTCATTTGAAAAAGTTGAAACTGGTTGGTTAGCATAGATATCTTAGTTTGTTTTACTTTACTAGTGTCCTTATGTGTGACTTAAAATGTTTTCCAAATTTCATATGCAGACTTACGAATGGAAACTCAATTAAATTCATATTTATCAAAGGCAAAAATTAAATATTCATGGCCTTTGAGTTAATAAGTGCTCGTGTCTTTTGGTCTGGTGTCCAAGATGTGTACTCAATATTGGGTTCAGTGTACTCACTCTGTGTAATATTCCAAATATCTAAACCATTAAACTGTAAATAAATTTTCATCTTACAAGCCCAATAAGCATAATTAATACCATCAAATAATATGGGTCTAGTAGTAGATTGTCCCACTACAAAAGTGTTAATAGTTTTATTTTCCATTTATACTTTTCAAAAATAAAGTTATGAATTTTTGAAAACCAGTGCTTTGATACCAAATGTTGAAAATAAGGGTTGTCTATAAAACAACGAGGAATCGATCTTAAGGCTACTTAAACACTAGAGAGGGTGAAGTGTGTATTAACTACTTACTTATGAATTTAAAACTTTATCTACTGTAATTGCAAACATAAATAAGTAATCAAAGAATAAGTACATATTCGTTTTCCCGAAGCTTCAATACAGATGCAAACATAAACAACACCTTCTTCTCTTTACAAACAACAATAGAGTATGGCAAGTAGTCGTCTTCAATACAGATTCTTTAAGATTCGATACAATGATCTTATAGACCTCCAATAGCAATATATCTTTGAATTTTTGAGGAATATGGTGAAATCAAAGAGAGAATGATATGAATTCAATTTGAAACCTTTTGGTATTGGGTGGTTTGAAAATCGATGAAGAATTGGAGTGAAATAGTATTGATCTGGAAGGAGAATGGAAGAGTATGCAATGTAACTTTTTACAAAAGTATGGAAGAGAAAGAGGAGAAAATTGATTGAAAAATTCATTTTCCGAAGGCTTTAAATAATTGTTGAAGAAACATGTCTTTTGGTAAAGAGGTGATGGATAAATCCCTTGATTTGAATTTTAAAAAACCAACCAATGGGACATATGTCGACATACTGATACTCATATGTCGACATATGTGCATTTTTCAAAGAGAACAACAACACCAATAGGTGTTGCAAATTTTTACATTTCAAAGTACCTTATATTTGTGGATTTTTTGCGATTCGGTTGAGGTCAATGGTTGTTGATCTTAAATATAATTGCCATGGGGTCATTAACAAGGAATTCTAAGACTCAACCAACTACTCGTCACTTCAAACACCTCTGTCCTTTCAGCATTCTTCTTCAATCAGTTTTGTTCTTCTGTTGCTCCGATTAACCTTCATATATAATCCATATGTAATTTAGTTTCTTCCACTGAGTTCTTGTTTATCTCTATAATTGTCTACATAATATATCTGAAAGAACTGCACAACTCGGAGATACGTTAGTAGTAATATTTATATGGTTGTTGTCATCAAAATCAATATCTGAGGTACTAACATAATATTGTTTTAATTTTATAAATGATAGTTTATAAATAAGAAAATCTTTAAAAAGGAATGTTTAAAAATAAAGCTTAGTGTAAATTATTTTGGGTTTATAGTAAATGATGTTTTAATGACATTTGTTTCTGACCATTCTTTTTAATATACTTATAAATATAATTTTCTCTTTAAAAAGAATATTTTAAAAAGGGTTTTTAAAGTGTTTTTACAAATATTTACGATGTGACATCAAGCACAAGTGTGAGTCAAATGTTTTAAAAGTTTGATTCGTTTATAGAAAATATTTGATCTTACACTTAACACTAAACGTTTAAGGAACTCTTGCTATTTTTAAAGTTAAGAATGTTGTCATGACAAGGTGGGAAGAATACTGCCCTTACTTTCTAGCTTCATTGTTTTCCTCGGGGTAGTGCTAGTTTGGGATCGATGAGTTCTGATAAGTGTAAGAGATTTAATTTCCGTATATGATCATTTTGTTACTCCCGATAGTTGATTAGTTGATTATCAGTTCCCTTATCTTCTTTGTGTTTCGTCAATCTATGATGATTTGTTGCTAATTTGAGTGTTGATATCCTTTGTCGGAAATGACTAAAACAAAAGAACGAGTGGAGGCCAAGCTATGTGGAGTTGCTCCAATTAGACTGTTATCACATCTACTCTAGATTGGTTTCGATGGTACGCGAATGAAGATGTGATATACTTTGATTCTTTATAAGATTAACGGGGTCCGACTTGGAGGTTTTCGAGAGAGTCACAGAGTATATGGCCCTCTCATGTATATTTTCTAGAGGTATACTTTTGGTGGGGGGATGCACCCTCCTAGTCATTGTTGGAAAAAACTTCTTTTCCTTGTTTGATTCAAAATTTAAAATCGTTTTCTTAACTGCATCGAGAAGTGCCTGGAGCTCTTCTTTATGTTCAATTATTTGTATCCACTCTTTCAGGTTTGATTTTGTTCCGACTTGTTTTCATTTTTCATCTATAGATGTTGTTCTTATGAGGTAAAATCCATTTCCTGTTTAGCGGCGTGGTCTCATAGAATTATTATATGTTCATATATTTCTTGAGTTTCTCACGCTAGTTTTCTAGACTGATCTGGATACTATTATAATATAATGCTCGGGTTAGACTGAGTTTTTTTCCAAGTTGTCATTGGTGGGATATGGAACTCATGGAGTAGAGCTGGATGTTCACCTACTGTAATATTTTTAATTTCCGCTATATTATTATATATGCCCATTAGCAATTGTAAGGTCAAAAAGTTATAACTGTCAATGCTGATGAGGTTTGATTTAACTCTAGTATACCTAATAACTTAGAGTGATAGCTTTTACTATCTTTGTTATATTATATATGATCATTTTGCTGTGAGATATTGTTTCCCTGTTCTTTTTTTTATTTTACCCTAACAATATGTGTAATGACCTAGAATTTTAGTCATTTGAAATTGGAATATTTAATTGATTTTAAATATTGAAAAGTTGATTTTATAAGTTAAATAACTTGAATTTCAAATGTAGCGATTTATTGGATAATTTAATTGTTGAATTTAATAATTGAAACTGTTTAAATAATTGAATCTTGAGTTTTAAGTTGGATAAAAATAATTTCAAAGCTTATTTAAATTCTATTTAATAAGAATAAAGATAATAAATTTTTAATTTGGATATAAAAGTGATTTAACTGATTTTGAGAATAATTCGTTTGAATTAACGAGTGAAAATAACCTTCCAGGACACTGTCTCGGATTTTGACAAAACCAGTTTCATTGGATCTGTAATAGTGAATTATAATACGTTGTCAAATTTCATGGCGATCAGATGTATCGTTTGGTCGTGCGAGATCGAAATGCGTAGAATTTAATATATTGAAATTTTCATATAATAATTGGGTTCAAAAAGCTATCTTCTGCATACGATTGAATTAAGACCCGAGACAAGTTCCATCGCATTCGGAATAGGGTATAACATATACCACGCTAGGCGGCACGTCTCGTTTGGAGTTCGAAATTTCCGGGCGATTTGTAAATCGTTATTTTAAATTGAAAATTATATATACATATATATCCCCATATCCTAGCCCATGCCTGTAACGACCCGCCCTTCTGACCGCCCCTAGTCGCTAATTAAACCAACTTGAAATGTTCAAAATGACGGATTGTTGTTTAGTTTATGTAATTTAAACAGAATCAGCCACAGAAACACATAATAAAAATAATTATTCAAAAACAAATGAATTCTATTTCTTCTTTTACGATATCAGAGTTTATACAATGTATTACATTTTTACAATGGAATATTTCTTTAAATACAAAATTCCTGAACTAAAGTGATTGTTTTACCCCCTCTCTCTAACTTCGCTGCTCGAAAATCTTCAAGCTGTAAAATACTCGGTCTGACCCGAATATTACATTCAAAAGAAAATAATACACAGGTCAGTCTAATTTAAACTCAGTTATTAGTGCTTAGAGGCAATAATAATCAAATAGACGACAGTCACAATAATTCTCGTCTATCCGACCCTTTTAACAAAGAAATCGGATGACGTTAATTATAACACTTAACAGTGTTAAACAACAAATCAGTAGATTCAAATCATCAACTGAAATAAATAAACAGATTATCAATGAGGATAATTTAGAAAACAACAAAATCATCAAATCAAACAAAATCAATTCAAACAATTGAAATATCACTTTAAAACATCAATTTTGATTGGCTGCAGTATACGCACGCGTGCACTGCCTCGCCACTAGTATAAAATAGGAATCCACGCAAGGTCAAATCCAAGCTACCAGATTCAACTCAAATGCAATTGTATCAATGATTAGACACACTTCAAGAAGTGGCGATCGTAGCATCAGACCAACAATACAAAATGGATACAGGTTGGCAACACATGAATTGCGCACGCAACCTGAACATCCCAATGTTCATGAAACCCATACATTGACACTGCATAGCTTATAAAGGAATAGCAACAAGGCACAAAGCCAGAGTGTACTCGAATTCAAGGGCAAACTGCAAACAATGTACTGCAACCACCACCTGAACACCACAAAATGAAGGTGAAAGCACCAAAAATATAACGACACAGCTCGCAACAGTAGTGAGTCAAATACACAGCATGAAGGGACCAGGCTACAAAGACAAACAAAGTGGTCAGTCAACCCATAATACAAGGTAATGCTCAATGCACCAAGGCACAGTATACAAGTGGCCCAGCAAATACGATGAGATCGAACAAGGTCGTGTCTGAAAACAAGCAACAGACTCGAGTACCAAAAACTACAAACTCAAGTGCAGTGAACCCAATTACAAACTCAAACATGAATGAAACTACAATGTAGCTTAAATCGAAAACAATATCACTATTGAAACAAAACTCATATACACATTGTGCTCAAGGCAACCAGCATATATAAGTGTAGTGAAAACCAGTTCCAAAATCAAGTGAAAACAATATAGCAATGAACTTGACCAGTCAAAATGAAACCATAGGAATAATTCCAAGAAAAGCAAAGAACAGAAATACATGAATTACAAGTATGCAAGTGAAGACAACAATGGTGCCAGCGTATAAGACAGCAAGCACATGAATGTGCAACAGTGGAACCACACGGCACAAAGGCTACAAGTATGAACTGAACAAAGCAAGGCTACAGATCTCGAGCTTATGCAAAGTCAAAATACACAGCAAAATGCACCAAGACCAAACAGTGAAAACAAGCCCAAAACAGGCAAACCCAAATAAATGAAATAGTGAAACAGAAATGGTGCAACAATATGCTAATATGATCATACATACATGCAACAGTAAAATGAAGTGGATAGCATGTCTCAACAACAGTAAAATGAATTAGATAGCATGTTTCAAACAATGGATAGCACAATCCTATATGGCATACTTTAAATCTAAACAATATAGACATAGACCACCTGCGCAAGGTATTGCAACTTTGAAACCTGTTTTTATACTAAGACACAAAATTTCGAAACTATATGTATCCCTTTTTTTTACAAAATTTCGAACAAAACTAAGTTTAACTAAACATACTTCTTATACATATAATTTTCATAAAATCTGGCTTACAAAGTTCATCAGTTTTGAACAAAGATAACTGCAGTGCCAATTCAACAATACATGTGTAAACACCTACAAATGTATGTATGAACATATGTGAAGACTCCCAAAATTAGTAAGCAGGAAATTGCAAAATCAAAACAGCGCCGAACTCGAAATATTTCCACAAATTCAATTTCAAACTTAAAAGTCGATGCCGATGTCAAAATACTATTACAAAATCGAAGTCGACATCGAACCAAGTCAATGCCGTGATCAAAGAGATGACCAGGCTTGAGACGAGGTTATCGAAAATCAAACAGCAAGTTTCTAGAATGACCATAGTCATGTAGCAATTTTTATCAAGATCAAACTCACATTATTTTCGCAAAATCAAGCTTTCAAACCCAGTCCAAAAACCCTTTTTTTTGAATTCGAAGTCTGTCAAAGTCACAGGGACCAAATCAAACAAAGTACAGTTTTCAAACGCAGCTATCTAGTGAACAAAATCAAGTGACCGATGTTACAGGAATCGAAATCCTGGTGGTCACAAACGAAATTAACATCGCCAAATAAATTTACTTGTAGCAGTTTCAATCCAAAGCAAAAAGTCAATCACGTATTCAAACCCGAGTGAATAGAAAACATCAGAGAAAACAACAATATCGAACCACAATTTATCAGTCGAAACTCAAGTGACCAAAGTCATGTTAAACAGCAACAAAATTATACGAAGAAAAGAAACAGAAGAATCATGGAGTTCGAATTAGATGTGAGTGACAAATATCACTCACCTTTGTCTGACGCAGTCGCGAGCAAGGGAAAGTGAACATTGATCGGCAGAGCTACTGAAGTCGGAGCCTCTTCGATTTTATAAACCCCTAATTGATTTTTATTTATTATTATTTTTTCCGTTTGCGAGGCGAAATTAAATGAAAGAGGAGGAACGAGATGGAGCCCTAATTTGCAAGCAAGGGAAGACGAGAACAAGGAACGGCAGCCATTTTTCTTCGTTTGATTGTTTAGGGTTTGAAATGAAAAATGAAATGAAAGGGGGATGGGTTCGTATTTTATGAGGAAGGGGGGAGGCGTAATTTTAGGCAGAAAAAAAGGAAAATCGCGTGGTTTTGCAGAGGAAAATCGTGTCTGCCTTGTGTTTAGGCTCAGAGGTATCATGCTTTGTACAGTAATACTTAGATATATTTATTTTCAATTTGTTTTGTAGATATTTTCTTTAGTAAGCTTCATAGATATACATTTGTTTGAAGATCAACCATCAAACATTAATTTACATAAGTACTAATTCTTATATCCAAACTATTTTTCTAAGTTATTAGTTCGAATTTTTAAATACAAATTTAATATTCAATTTCAAACTCCTAGCTCAAATTTTAAATTCAAATATATTCCTCATATTAAACTTGAAAAATTCAAACAACTTCACCAATTTAAATCAAAATTTAATTCAATTATTAATTTAAAATAATTTAAAATTCGGGATCGTTACAATCTTCCCTCCTTAAAACTTTTCGTCCCCGAAAAGGAAAGGTTGTTAAAATTTCACCAATATTTATACCCTTCACAATTTTTTTACCTAGCTCGAAACTTATTAAAAATAAATAAATATAGGATTCATTTCATTTGTTTAATCTCACTAGTTTTGTTCATTATCTCCTTTGTTCATTGATTTCTATAATCAAAACGCAAAAGTCTTTTACCAAATTTTTCGATTTACAAAACTCAGATTTAAACTTAAAATTCTTCATGTTAGAGATTTGCATAATATATTTCTTCCAAAGCTGTGGACTTTCAAGACATTTCAAAGATCTTCTTTCTTAGTTTATTAGGTAGGAATTTTGTAATTTTAATTTCAGACTATTGATTTGCTATTTACCGTTTGAAAATACTTACTAACTCGAAATTTAACAAGTTTATCGTCGTTCTTACAGACATTAGGCATACGCTGGCCAGGCGCAGGACTAAAAATCTCCAAGTACTAAATATACTTGCTTCAACTCCCAGTGAAAATACTTAAAAATCTTTTAAAAATGGATATGGAAAGCACGTTCCCCCATGGATCACAGTTACCCGGCGGTTACGCTACTATCCCAGTAGAATCGCTTGTAATCTGTAGATTTCTCATCTCTTAAATTTCGCCATGGTTGTTGCCATAGATCGCAGTTCACACGGCGGTTACGCTACTATCGCAGTAGAATCGCTTGTAACCGTATGCATCACGCCCCTCAAATTTCGCTTGGCATCTAGATTGCAGTTTACCCGGCGGTTGCGCCACTATCCTAGTGGAATCGCTTGTAACTGTAGGCATCACGCCCCTCAAATTACGCTAATCAATCAATATGACCCCATCGACATGATCCATGCCGAGGGATTCCAATTCAAATAGTCACTCTGACTAATGGAAATTCTACGTAGCTACGAATTTCAAATGGACACTCATCACGAGTTCCAACACCTTCACAAATTTTAAATGGAAGGTACTTTTCCATATCCTCAGTTTAGAAAACATAATGTCATATATATGTAGTACTTCATTTCACATTTCGTACATATCATATCTATGTAAACTTACATAAGATTTCCATAACAATTACTTTCCAAACTGACTGGTTTCAAATTTACCGCATTCATATATATATATAAGTTCCGAAAACCTACATATCCCATATCCATAACAAAATAGAGGATTTCAAAATTTTCCTCTAAGTCGATTTGGAAATTTAAGGTTATCTCAAACCCAATTCATATTTAAAATTACATTTATTATCGACTTCACATTCGATTTGGATCACACGTTACTTTGTCAATTCTCAACACAGAATTGATGTCTACCGATATATAACCTCTGAGCTCGTACGTCTCAGAGAAGGGTGTTAAGCTAAGAGAATAAATTCTCCGCCACCAAATATATATATATTTAATAGAGATCAATTGCTATGTCATCAATTCACAATGTTAGACATACAATCCAAACCGACCATCTGAAATCAAACTCAACTTATATTGTCTTTGGTGTCGAAGTTAAACTCAATTTAACTCAATGATTCAATCTTTTTGAAAAATTTCAAATTGAACTAACTGTTCAAATTTCTCATTTAACTTTTCAACTTCGACTTTGAAAATGAATTTCAAATCATTTATCACTCACGGGATATATTCACAACATTTCATTTCATATTGGAAAAACATTTCCATACTTATTTAAAAATAAGTAATTCACAAATCTTATTTATTTTCAACATTTGAAAATATTCGATATACTTAAATCAAAATTAAGTATATATTTCATTCTTTAAGGAAATCATTCTCTTTCACACATTTATTTGAGTCAAAACGAATGTTACGTAAAACATCGTTACGATAACTCAAATCACTAGTATAGGGATTCGAAATTTAGATAGATGTATAAATCCCAATACTATACAAAACATTTCCTTTCAGAAATCATTTACTATAACAACAGTGTTATATTCCACTATTTCCTTTTATTCGAAAACGTCTATTTCAACAATGAATGTTGAAATCTATGGTTTCGATATTTAATGCCTTTTAAAACATCTTTTAATACAATTAACTTCGTTTTAAAATATCACTTTCCCAAAACATGTCCATTTTATTCAATAATATATTCACAACATTTCTATACCTTTTTTTTTAAAGATTATCCACTGTCCAAAATTGTGGATATACTTCTTTTAACAAGCTATAAGAATTTACTTATCAAAATAAGTCAGTTCCGGATTTATAAACAACGTTTATAAATTCTATTCCTATTTATAAAGACTTCAATTTATAAAAATCACTTTATTAACCATTCCTTTTATAACTCAATTTTTTTTATATCAAAATTTTAATTTATAATTAAATTACTTATAAATCTTTTATTTTACAACATCGATTCATTTTATAACTTCACAATTTTAATTCTTCACTCATGAAATCCATCTATACTTCATTTTTTTAACGCTTATACACACTCGTTTTATAATTCCAATATTTTAATTTATAAAATATCAACTTTTTCAAATCTTCTATATAAACCATTTATAATAATTCAAAAATTCCAATTTAACTATTACATAATTTATCAATTTTCTATTTCCAAAATAATCAACTAGTTCTTTAGTAAGCCATTCATCGACTTAGTTCCATTAGATTCATATATCCACATTAACTATTTTAGACATTAGTCTAAACTTGAAATATAAGCTTTTCATCAAAACTAGTTTGATTCATATAGTTAAGTCAACAAATAAATTTCCTTCCCAAAACGCTATTTCATTAAAATATTTCTTTCCGTACGAAACTATACATAGCTTAATACTTCTAAAATACGTACATAGAAGATTTTGGATTACAAAAGATAGTATTACAAAATATACTGATTTGTTTAAGATTTAGAACTATTGAGGACTATTGTGACAACCCGCCTTCCTATGCCCAGGAAAACGCATCGTTATTAAGAAAGAAAGGGATAGAAGAAGAAAAGAAGAGAAGAAAGATCAACAACACATACAATCTCACAGCGGAACGAATGAAATATATTATATCACATAAGATATTACATAGTATCATATACATCAGAGTACACAACTTATACATCACAGAATAGACAGTTATAAACTTCTGTCTATTATACAACACAACTACATCAATACAATACAATACATCATACACAGCGGAAACTCTATATATCTACACGCTGAAGCCTCCTGCTCCAAATCTCCTCCAGAATTCGTCAAGGCTAACCTGGATCCCCTTGACTACTCATACAAATTTGAGTACCCAAGAGTTTAATAAAACAGAAAATAAACACTTGGGTCAGACATGGGTCTGGTGTGAGTAAACGGTTAAATTGCTTAACTTTGAAAAGCCTTTGAAAACAAAGGTATCACGTAAGACTTCCCACACATAAATATGGGTAAGTTTTTTACCTTACGCTAACCAAAACATTTGATAGGAAATCCGATTGTATTATAATAGGGTCTAGGGTTTTCAAGTAAAATACAGAAATAGCTGGAATGCTTACATCTCACGTTCCAACATAGTTGGGCACAACTAAATCGTACGGCACTTATTGGAATTTGGATTCCATACAATGGCAGGGCTACCGGGGTACCGCCCGTCACAGTACGTGGCCTAGATCACCGTACCGATGATTACTCTCAATCCCCTGCAACACAAAGCCGGAACCATCCCTTACTGGATAATCCCGAACAAGACAACCCCGTAGTTGGCTGCAGTTCCAACTACCCACTAAGCCGAAATAGAAAGGGACCTCTAGACAGGGATATATCTTGCTCTCAGTGGGTGCTACCCACGAAGCCTTGCTGCACCTCCCCTGTTTTAGCCATTCCCGGTTGATGAGGCTTGAGGTTACGATTACCTTTAATCAGAACATATCACTTAGAATGCTCATCGTCCACCTGACGTGTGTTGAAAGCATTCAATCCATACAAGTTCGTTCCGGGTTCGAACGAAACCGAAGGCATTATCTCGTTACACTCGTTTTGGAATCACCCTCAGAGTTAACGACAATAACCCTTGCACTCTGAATCTTCATCTTCACTTGAGATTCACGACCTATCGTTAATTTGTATCGTTGTGGTATTCGGATATCCAAATCTGGAAACCCGATCCCGGTCTCATCGAAATCCAAAACGTATCTTTTAAGGCCAATCTGTTTTAAAGTTAAAACAATTCAACTTATCTATATTCATACAGATAGATAATTCACAAGTCACAATTGATAATCACATTATCTAATAAACAGATGATCCATAACAAAATAGGTAATCCATATCAACATCACAATGGGTAATCTATATTACCATCATAATGCAACCAAGCATTTATACCACACAACATTACTTATCTCATTTCTGAGATTACATCCATTCAAGATAATCAATGTCATCCATTCATACATAAGCAATGATTTACTTAATCACAACATAATTAACTTAAAAATGAATTAAATTAACTAACTCTATCTTTAATTAATTTAAAGTGAATTAAATTAATTACTTCATCTCTTAATTAATTTAAAGTAAATTAAATTAATTACTTCATTATAAATCTTACTTTAATTAATTACAAATAAATTAATTAATCTTTCTCTAATTATCCACTTTAATTAATCACCTTGATTAATTATATTTTAATTACATTTAAGTAATTATCTTTAATTAATTTTACAAATTAATTATCCTTAATCAAATACAGTAATTAACCTTTAATTACTTCATTAATCAATTAATTATAACCAATTACTTTAATCCTTAATTAATTACAATTAATTAGTTATACTATAATCACTTATCATTTGATTAATTAATCTTAATTAATCAACTCTTAATTACATCATTAATTAATTATAAACTATTGATTCCTAATTACAACTTTAATTATTTATTTATTTAAATTAATTACATTAAGTAATTAATCTTAATTAAACCACAATTATTAATCACCTTTGCTTAATCTTAACCAGTAATTAACTTCCCTTAATTACTTCCCTTAATTAATTCTTTTTAATTAATTACCTTAACAAATAATTAATTACCTTATTAATTAACCTTAAATCCTTAAATTAACTTAATTAAATAAATTATCTAATTAATAACACTAGGTGATTAACCCTTAATCATTTCCATTAAATAAAATAATTATCCTCTAATTACTTTATTAAATATTTTACCTTTACTTAATTACATTCAGTAATTATTCCTTAATTACTTCATCAAGTAATTATACAATTAATTTATAAATGATTATCTCTAATTAATCATTAATTAATTACTTGGTTAATTATTTAACTAATTATTTAACTAATTAAATAATTTCTTAACTATTAATACTTAAAGATCTTAATTAAGAAAAACATTATCTTAATTAAATTATTATCTATTCTTAAATCATTTTCAATAAATGAATTATCCTTATTAATTTCACATATTAATTTCCTTTAATAAATCAAATCTTAATTACTTAAGATAAACTCTTTATTTTAATTAAACAATTACAACATTAATTTTAACCTTTAAAATCTTTGAAACCTTTCAAAGTTATTTAAATAATCTTTAATACAAAGATCATTTTGAAAATCCACTTTTCTAATCTTTAAAACTTATTTATTTAATTTATTTAAATTATTTAAAACTTATTAAAACAATTCTAGAAAACAATCTAGTTTAATAGTTAAATCTTGTTTTACCTTTGTTTTAAAACTCAGAAAACATTACAAAACAAAATTTCTTTTGTTTAAAACTTTAAAACATTTCCTTTTTAAAAATCTTAAGCCTGCTCCTACCAAACCCGAGTAAAACTCGTGGAAACTCGAAGTAACACTCGCGACCAACTCACTTCACCCTGCTTCGAGTAAAACTCGACCATCCCCCGAACGAAAACCCGAGCTCCTGTTTTCTTCCCCAAAAACAAAATCTCAGATACATGAAATCGTGCTCGTGCACGTGCACACCACCACCAAACGTCGACAAACTCCGTTCTGGCCTCCGGCAATTTACCTTCAACCATGGCAACACGATCGACCACCCTAACCTCCTCGATTCGAACGAGAATCGAATTCGAGCAATTAAACCCAACAGCTTAAAAATGACAACACCGTAAGATCGACCACTTCTGACGATTCTACCACCTGAAACACCTCGCCGTTCTCACCATCGCTTCTCCACAATCCCTTGCGTTTCCAGAACACCATGCGATCGATTCTGATTGCGCCTCGTCATCGCGAGATCCCTCTGAACACTGACGACACAACCAGGGAATAAAACCCTACTTCATCGATTTCTGACCTCCACGATCAATGATAAATCACTATACTATTTTTCCGATGAACTCCATCATACCATCTACCTTCAAACCCAACCACGCTGACCAAATCGCCGTTGATCGATGGAAATCGATCAAAATAACCCAAACGTTCATCTCGACAATACTCACCCATTTCAAAACTAAAAATCGTGATATTGCCGCTAAAATTCATGGTTTCCTCTCACGAATTCAAACATGTAATTCAATCTAAAAATTTAATTTATTAACTTTGACCCAAAATTAAATTTTACTGTTGTTTATAAAATTTCGAGTCAAATATTTAATATAAATTTCAGAACTTATTTTTAGTAATGATATTACATGATTTCAATCCTTTTTCATTTACAAATCAAAATCTAATAGAGATTAAGTGATGAGATATAGATTTTAAAAAAAGAAAATCAACTCTGTAAACTTACAGAGCATATATATACATATGCTAATTATTCACAGGCAATAAATACTTGTATACATACATGCATTCATTTCAAATCAAGTATTCAGACAAGCAAAATGAGTTTCATACATATATTAAAGTGGAATCCAGAATTAAAACTGTTTTTAAAAATATGTTTACTCACTATTTATAGCAGAGAACAGATTTGTTCCAGACTGATATTTGCTTTTTGAACTTCTATTTGCCTTGTTGAATTTAAATTTGGAATTGATCTTCATTATCTTATTGCATGACTTCAGGTTGCATTTGAAGATTTGAAATTGCTATTTAAATTGCCGTGATCTTTCTTTTGCTTTGTTAAATTTCCAGATTTTGACTTTTCTCAGATTTCTAGGTTTCTATTTCTTTTGATTTTAGATTTGAATTGTATTTTTTTAGTAGAGAAAGAAGGGAAGATAAATTAAGCTGAAGAAAGAAAATTGCAGATCTTTCTTCTATATTTAAAATTTTAAAACTTTAATTACCAAAGAGAAAAAAAATAAAGCCACTTGTCTTCTTAAGTGTTAATTAGCTTACACATATGCTTATAAATTTACAAATGTCACTAAACTACTTTAATATGCTAACAAGTGTAAATTCTTTTCTTTATTGATTTATTTAAGTCATATATATGTATTTATGAAATATTTATATGTATATAAAAATGTATTTATCTTTTTATAATTTAAGCTTTAAGATTTTAAATAAATATATAAATATGAATTTATGAAAACAATTATTTATAATAACTTATGCTTTTATCAAATTAAAGGTAACATATTTTTATATGCTTGAGAGATTTATTTTCACTCTATATATTTTTCACAAAATAATTTTGACTTATGTTTGAATTTTAAAAAGGAAAGAATATTAAAACAAATGAACTTCTTAATTTAAATCTTATTTTAAACTTAAGCTAAAATATATATATTTATGATAAATAAGAAATTATCCTTGAAAAGTATTATGTTAAAATATAGTTTCCAAATTACAAACCATGTATGTATATATGTTTAAAGTTTGAAAACTCTTTATTAAATTCAACCCAATATTTTTCCATTTCAATATATACAAATATATATATATATATTCTAAATGGAGAATATCTCTAACATTAGTTTTTATAATTACTATATTGAATTTTATAACTCCAAATCACAATATATATATACATATATATTATAATTTGAAAACATATCCTTTTATTAAATTAAAGACTCCCTATTTTATAATATATATACCAACATATATATATATATATATATGCATTATAAATATAAAACATTTATATAAGTTTTGAAAAATAAATCTTACCAATTTTAAATTGTTAGAAAAGATATTAATAAATATTGCCAATTTAAAATATTATTAACCTTTTAAAAGAATTAAACTTGTCAATTTATAAAATAAAATCAACAAATCAATTTAATTATTAATAAATATTATTAAATTAATATTGCCAAATTTCCGGGATATCATAACTATCGACTTCCTGTCTGGTAGTATGCATCTGTGCCAAACTTCCCTCTTCGGTTTGCACTATTTCATGTTGTATTAAAGGAGGATTGACACACTCAAAGTCAACATGTCCCCAATTCCTACAGTTCCCGCAAAAATATGTGATGTTCCCATCCTTATCTATCATCCTTACACTTTTCGCTCTAGCTGATCGGGCTATAGCTTGCTTTCCATGCTGCCTTTCGGTGCAATTTCAGGCTATATGTCCAGTCTGGCGACAATGATAACAGACTGTCAATCTGTCGACTGGAAAATCGAGTGCGCGCTTCTTCCTTTTCACTTCAGGGCAATGACTAAGAAAATGCCCTTTCCCTTGACATTTAAAACACACAATCTCAGGACGAGTGAACTGGTCATCCACATTCCTTTTCTTTCTCTTCTCTCAGCACGTAATGGCATAATGTCCTTTTTTATGACATCGATAACAGATAACATTATCATAGGGACCAGGTCCTTGCCTTTCATTGATTTTCCTTTCAATTTCCGCATGTGCCACTTCTGCTTCTCTACGGGCAATTGCTCTTTGTTCACGGCGTGCTGCTTTTTGTGCTTCGGTTTTTGCCATTTTATTTAACAAGATGTTTCCGAAGTCTCCTATTAAAATTTGCAATCCCTATTAGCAGAGGTTGGATTTTTCAATCATTTCCCAAGTTATAGTTCAATGATCCCCTTGGCTATAACTAATTTGACATGTCATTTTATTTCCCAATTATTACTCTGGAAATATTCAAAATATTTGATTTAAACCAATTCATTAATTCACTTAACATATATTTTATTTTATTTTCATAAATCTCAGCAATTCGATAATGGGTTTTCGAATGATCGGGACTCAAATCTAAGGAGACCTTACCGAAGAGAAACTATCGCAAACCTACATTTAGAGAGGGGTATTTCCGAAAAGGATTTGAATTTTCAAAATACTTTTTTATTTTCAAAAACAATTTTATACTTCTTTAGATTTGAAAAACGCTTTCTTTAAAGTGATTCTAGTAAGTATTCATATTAAATGCCATAAACTAAGCTTTGTATAAACCAAAGCTCTGATACCACTTTTGTAACGACCCGCCCTTCTAACCGCCCCTAGTCGGTAATTAAACCAACTTGAAACGTTCAAAATGACGGATTGTTGTTTAGTTTATGTAATTTAAACAGAATCAGCCACAGAAACACAGAATAAAAATAATATTTCAAAAACAAATGAATTCTATTTCTTCTGTTACGATATCAGAGTTTATACAATGTATTACATTTTTACAATGGAATATTTCTTTAAATACAAAATTCCTGAACTAAAGTGATTGTTTTACCCCCTCTCTCTAACTTCGCTGCTCGAAAATCTTCAAGCTGTAAAATACTCGGTCTGACCCGAATATTACATTCAAAAGAAAATAATACACAGGTCAGTCTAATTTAAACTCAGTTATTAGTGCTTAGAGGCAATAATAATCAAATAGACGACAGTCACAATAATTCTCGTCTATCCGACCCTTTTAACAAAGAAATCGGATGACGTTAATTATAACACTTAACAGTGTTAAACAACAAATCAGTAGATTCAAATCATCAACTGAAATAAATAAACAGATTATCAATGAGGATAATTTAGAAAACAACAAAATCATCAAATCAAACAAAATCAATTCAAACAATTGAAATATCACTTTAAAACATCAATTTTGATTGGCTGCAGTACACGCACGCGTGCACTGCCTCGCCACTAGTATAAAATAGGAATCCACGCAAGGTCAAATCCAAGCTACCAGATTCAACTCAAATGCAATTGTATCAATGATTAGACACACTTCAAGAAGTGGCGATCGTAGCATCAGACCAACAATACAAAATGGATACAGGTTGGCAACACATGAATTGCGCACGCAACCTGAACATCCCAATGTTCATGAAACCCATACATTGACACTGCATAGCTTATAAAGGAATAGCAACAAGGCACAAAGCCAGAGTGTACTCGAATTCAAGGGCAAACTGCAAACAATGTACTGCAACCACCACCTGAACACCACAAAATGAAGGTGAAAGCACCAAAAATATAACGACACAGCTCACAACAGTAGTGAGTCAAATACACAGCATGAAGGGACCAGGCCACAAAGACAAACAAAGTGGTCAGTCAACCCATAATACAAGGTAATGCTCAATGCACCAAGGCACAGTATACAAGTGGCCCAGCAAATACGATGAGATCGAACAAGGTCGTGTCTGAAAACAAGCAACAGACTCGAGTACCAAAAACTACAAACTCAAGTGCAGTGAACCCAATTACAAACTCAAACATGAATGAAACTACAATGTAGCTTAAATTGAAAACAATATCACTATTGAAACAAAACTCATATACACATTGTGCTCAAGGCAACCAGCATATATAAGTGTAGTGAAAACCAGTTCCAAAATCAAGTGAAAACAATATAGCAATGAACTTGACCAGTCAAAATGAAACCATAGGAATAATTCCAAGAAAAGCAAAGAACAGAAATACATGAATTACAAGTATGCAAGTGAAGACAACAATGGTGCCAGCGTATAAGACAGCAAGCACATGAATGTGCAACAGTGGAACCACACGGCACAAAGGCTACAAGTATGAACTGAACAAAGCAAGGCTACAGATCTCGAGCTTATGCAAAGTCAAAATACACAGCAAAATGCACCAAGACCAAACAGTGAAAACAAGCCCAAAACAGGCAAACCCAAATAAATGAAATAGTGAAACAGAAATGGTGCAACAATATGCTAATATGATCATACATACATGCAACAGTAAAATGAAGTGGATAGCATGTCTCAACAACAGTAAAATGAATTAGATAGCATGTTTCAAACAATGGACAGCACAATCCTATATGGCATACTTTAAATCTAAACAATATAGACATAGACCACCTGCGCAAGGTATTGCAACTTTGAAACCTGTTTTTATACTAAGACACAAAATTTCGAAACTATATGTATCCCTTTTTTTTACAAAATTTCAAACAAAACTAAGTTTAACTAAACATACTTCTTATACATATAATTTTCATAAAATCTGGCTTACAAAGTTCATCAGTTTTGAACAAAGATAACTGCAGTGCCAATTCAACAATACATGTGTAAACACCTACAAATGTATGTATGAACATATGTGAAGACTCCCAAAATTAGTAAGCAGGAAATTGCAAAATCAAAACAGCGCCGAACTCGAAATATTTCCACAAATTCAATTTCAAACTTAAAAGTCGATGCCGATGTCAAAATACTATTACAAAATCGAAGTCGACATCGAACCAAGTCAATGCCGTGATCAAAGAGATGACCAGGCTTGAGACGAGGTTATCGAAAATCAAACAGCAAGTTTCTAGAATGACCATAGTCATGTAGCAATTTTTATCAAGATCAAACTCACATTATTTTCGCAAAATCAAGCTTTCAAACCCAGTCCAAAAACCCTTTTTTTTGAATTCGAAGTCTGTCAAAGTCACAGGGACCAAATCAAACAAAGTACAGTTTTCAAACGCAGCTATCTAGTGAACAAAATCAAGTGACCGATGTTACAGGAATCGAAATCCTGGTGGTCACAAACGAAATTAACATCGCCAAATAAATTTACTTGTAGCAGTTTCAATCCAAAGAAAAAAGTCAATCACGTATTCAAACCCGAGTGAATAGAAAACATCAGAGAAAACAACAATATCGAACCACAATTTATCAGTCGAAACTCAAGTGACCAAAGTCATGTTAAACAGCAACAAAATTATACGAAGAAAAGAAACAGAAGAATCATTGAGTTCGAATTAGATGTGAGTGACAAATATCACTCACCTTTGTCTGACGCAGTCGCGAGCAAGGGAAAGTGAACGTCGATCGGCAGAGCTACTGAAGTCGGAGCCTCTTCGATTTTATAAACCCCTAATTGATTTTTATTTATTATTTTTTTTTTCGTTTGCGAGGCGAAATTAAATGAAAGAGGAGGAATGAGATGGAGCCCTAATATGCAAGCAAGGGAAGACGAGAACAAGGAACGGCAGCCATTTTTCTTCGTTTGATTGTTTAGGGTTTGAAATGAAAAATGAAATGAAAGGGGGATGGGTTCGTATTTTATGAGGAAGGGGGGAGGCGTAATTTTAGGCGGAAAAAAAGGAAAATCGCGTGGTTTTGCAGAGGTAAATCGTGTCTGCCTTGTGTTTAGGCTTAGAGGTATCATGCTTTGTACAATAATACTTAGATTTTTTTTTCAATTTGTTTTGTAGATATTTTCTTTAGTAAGCTTCATAGATATACATTTGTTTTGAAGATCAACCATCAAACATTAATTTACATAAGTACTAATTCTTATATCCAAACTATTTTTCTAAGTTATTAGTTCGAATTTTTAAATACAAATTTAATATTCAATTTCAAACTCCTAGCTCAAATTTTAAATTCAAATATATTCCTCATATTAAACTTGAAAAATTCAAACAACTTCACCAATTTAAATCAAAATTTAATTCAATTATTAATTTAAAATAATTTAAAATTCGGGATTGTTACAATGCCCTTCACTATGCATGCCATACCCGCACTATTCAGCCATGCCTCAGCCATACCACCCTCTCCCATATAAGCATAGTTCAAATCAGAGAATTGGGTTTTCCTTTTGTTTTAAAATATTCAAACCAAATTAGCCTCTTCTAATGGCTCTAATAAATTTCGACCATCCAAGGCCAAATCAGAGGAAGTCATCAACTAGAGATAGGTAGGCGGCATCGAGTTGAACTTAATCAGCAGTTGGATGGGGGTAGATCGGTGTGTGGTGACTGTGGTTGGAGATGAATGGTGAATATGGGTTTCGATGTTTTGCGGCGTTTCGGTGGGTTTTGGGGTGATGGGGTCTAAAGGGAAAATGTTCGTGGGGGAATGATCTACCTACAGTCGGAGTTTAGGGGCAAATGGAAGATCGTGGTAGTGGGAATCATGGTCGATAGAATCTTAGTTTTTTTATTCTGGGCGACGGTGGCGGTCTGGGAGGCGGAGGTGGTAGCTTTAGGTTAGTCGAGATCAGGGGAGGTGGCAGGCCAAGTTCGGCAGTGCCCGGTGGCGCGTGGAGGCGACAACGACGAAACTAAAATTTGCATGCCTGGGTATGTCGATTGGAGAAGTAGGGTTAAGCGACAAATAAATTTTAAATGTGGTAATTAGTTGTTAATCTTGTAATTAAGGGAAAATAATTATTCTATTTAAAATCGAATGCTTATAACTGAATAACTATCTCATACGAGGTCTGATCGAGACGAAACATTTTGCGTTGCACTCGTAATCACGAAAGCTTCAAAATGGAGCTGGTTTAGAAGAATTTGGAGACAGTTGAAATTTAGGCCAAAATCGGGCGTCGTTCGATTTTAATTCCAATCCGGAATGCCTCGGCGACAACAGAAAATTTTGGTGAGTCAAACTCACCTTTTTGGTTAACTAGTATGATATATAGTTGATAAAAATTGTTGAATGGTTGTTTAGATGAATTACTATATTTATTGATTGGTTTGAATATATTCCTGCCTATTGGAGTGGATGAGACCCTATTACGTTCCCATGTAAGAGCGGATGACCCTTTGTATACGAATCCCGCCACCAAGCGGTTGATTTGTATTTTATGATTATATAACATTTGTGATGCAAGGGGAAACAGGTTGGAGGGATCCAACAGGATTCCTCGATATTATTGAATTATTTCAATAATATTTCTTTTATATGGATTATTGAATAATGAACATGATTGTGGACACAATGGTCATAACATCGTTATATGTTTGAACATAAAACCTAGTAGTGATAGAAAATCAATATCGGCATCGTTTAACTGTTGGGTGGATATTGGCCTCAAATTAGTATTTTAAAAATTCTATAAATTGCCGTTTAAGTTGGAATTGGTTTTTGAGACAAGAAACTATTTTTAAATCCGAAATTGGGTTTTGGAAATATTTTGTTTTAAGGATTATCTATTTAATTATATTAATATTGTTTAAAGTATTTAATTATATTAATATTGTTTTAAAGTTATTTAATTTTTAATAATATTATTTTAGGGTTATTTAATTATATTAATCTTATTTAAAAGTTAGTTTATTATAGGAATATTGTTTTAAAGTGTTTAATTAAATTGATATTGTTTTAAAGCTAATTTATTATAGTAATGTTATTTTAAAGTTATTTTATTAAATTAATTTTGTTTTAAAAGTATTTAATTATATTAATATGGTTTTAAAGTTAATTAATTATATTAATATTATTTTAAGGTTATTTAATTATATTGGTATTGTTTTAAATTTAATTGTTTATAGTAATATGGATTTAAGAGTTATCAAAATGTGAAAAGGTAAATTATTTCAAGAATAATTATGGTTTGAAATTATTAATTATTATATTTTAAGAAGTTTTAAATGTTTCTTGTTAATAATTATTAATATAGATAATGGTGGTTTGAAGTAAAAAGATTTTTAATTATTTATATATGTTTTCGAGACCCATGAATACAATTGAAAGACTTGGATTTTATAATGGAGCTTATAAAATGGTTTGGAGACGTAAGGAAGATTATATACAACGTGAGGAGTTTTATAAATGGTTAGGTATTTATAAACGTACTTAAGAAACGGGTTTATAGGTTTATAAAAGAAGTTTTATAAATGGTTCCAGAAGTTTTATAAGATGGGCTATAAATGTTTTTAGAGAATTTTAAGGAAGTTTTATAAATGATTTTTGAACCGAATAAAAAGAGAATCTTTCTCAACTTTGTGGATATACTTATACCATTGAGATAAATATAAGGATATTTTCTAAGTATTGAAAATATAGGAATTGGTGGATATGCCTTTGTAAAAGTATATTTATATAAGTAATTTACAAAATGTGTTTTATTTATAAAAGATTTATAAAAGGAGGCTAGTGATTGCTTATGTGCTTAACCAATGTTGGTTTTCCCTATGAAATAAATCCCTGATTGAATGTCTGTTATTCGATAGTTAAATAACCAACTATCAAAATTAGACCCAAATGTAACTTTTGAAATATCTAAGAGAAACACGAGAGTTATATGGCACAGTCGTCTCCGATGATGTTGTATTATGCGTATAAATCTCGTTTCGTTCTCTTAGGACAATGATAAGGAAATCCATCCACTAACAGTTAGGAGGTGATCTTCGATCTTATCTTTGACTGTTTATTTCCTAAAGAACCGGGGTTGAGTTTACCAGAAATTATCAAAAGTTGTTTCGAAGAGACCGGGATCGGGTATGTTATCCGAAAACCACTTCGATCCAACAAATGCATTTCGAAGTGAAGACATCTTGAAGATGATGGAATTGGGGACAGGGGCTCTGTTTTGTTCAGTCCCAGAACGGACTTGTATGGATGAATGCTGATATTGCATTGTTGTTTGGAGGGCAGTGTTAGCATTCCAAGTGGGAAGTGCTATATATAAAGGTAAAATGCAGCCTCAAGCCTCATCAACTGGGAATGACTAAACCATGGGAGATGCAGCAAGGCTAAGTGGGTCGCTCCCAAGTATGGTAAGATCATCCCTATCTAGAGTCGCTATTATCTCTCATTTGTATGCTTCGGGGCCCATTAACGTAGGGGTGATCATATTTGATACTACTAGTCAAGTGGTAGGCCAGTTTTGTGTTGGCAGGGGATCCAGGCGAGGTCCTCGGTGTTATTTTTCTAGGGATGCATCGTAACGGGCGGTACCCCAGTAGACCAGTCATTTTATGGAATCCATTTTCCAATACTAGCCTTTACGATTTTAGTTGTATACCTATTATGCTGGAATTTAATTAATGTAACAATTTCGGCTAAGATTAATAAGTATTTGTATCTAGACACTATTATAATATCAGAAAATTTCATATGAAATAGTTTTGGTTATCGTAAGGCAAATGCATGTCCGTGTTTATGTGCGGCGAGGTCTTAGGAGATACTTTTGATTTCAAAGAGTTTTATATAACTTTAAAAATCCAGTTGGGTATGTTTTCTCACGCTGGTTTTCCAGACTGAATCGGGTGTTATTTTATTATAATGCTTGGGTCAGACTGAGCATATTACAGATTAGTTTAGATACTTTGGAGCTTCAGGAGACGAGTTGGAGGCCTAGAGACATATTCACATAGATGGTTATTTTTCTGTTGTATTCGTTATTGTATTTATCAGCAATTGTAAGGACATACCGTTATAACTGTCCAGGCTGAAATAGGTTAGTATACTCTGATTGATGTTTTGAATATACATACATTACAGTTTGACTTTTGTGTAAAAATTTGATGTATATTATAGATTATTCATTCCGTTATGAGATTCTATGTTGTTTAGTTTTCTTCTCCTCTCTTCTTTCCTCTTTCTTTCCCATAACTATATGTCTTTCCGTTAGATTTGGGTTGGACATGTGTGCTTTATTGTCAACTTGAATTGTATGGATTAGCAGATCGTTACAATATGCCTTTTTGGCACTTGGATGCTTGGCATTTGAATACCGTGGATATATTAAGTGCTGACTTTTGAGAATCGAAAAGGAGGTCATTACATTTCATATCAGAGCCGAAGGATAAGCGAGAACCTTGGCTTTGGTGGGATAAATACATTAGAAATAGGGTAAGTGACACCTTAGAATGAGTTGAGAGTATTATATATACGAGAGCGTATTTGTTATTGCTATAAAAACGTATTGAGTTAATTGGTCTATTAAGTTATTTATAAATTCTGGTCAAGATGTGGGATGCCACGGTGTCGATAGGGATTTCTGAACCCTCTAACAAGGCAAACAAACATGATATTGATTTTTGAAAATTTGGTAATTGGAATATTTTACCTAGGATTATATATTTTATATATATAAAGGAATAATTTTCAAATTAATATAGTTGTTTATGTTGTCTTTGTATGTTTGAAAATGATAACATTTATTTATTATCATTGTTGTTTGATTAGTCATGCTCAGTTAATTTAGGAGCATTGACTGTTGTTTGTTGATTGCAAATTATTTATGCTCAGCTTATTTATGAGCATTTATTTCTTTGATTTAAAAACGAACCCCTTGTGAATTAAGTTTCACAGTTTGACTATAAGGTGTTCGGAAATAATGTTAAGTTAAAAGTCATCTTTTAATAAAATTGTTTAATAATCTAAATGAGAAGATGAGACATTTAGAGAATAAATATTCGTGAAAAGTTTATTATAGTAAAAGAAAGTTATTATAACATAAGATGATTTTAAAAGATACATTATATAGGGGTATGGTATATAAAATGATTTATATTATAAAAAAAGTGTTTTATAAGTAAAAAGAGTTTTTGGGAATTTAAATCATGTTGTAGCTTGAAATGATTTCATAAACATTTAGAGAAAAGTAACAGTGGTGTTTCTTAGAAGTATTTGTAAGTCTAAATATTTCGGAAAGAATTTTAAAGAGAGATGCATTTTCTTTGGATAGTTCAAGGAAAACATCTCGATTAGTTTTCTGGTAATCTGAATAATCTTCTAAGTGACGATCGACTGATTGCTTAGGCAAACGTTGTATTGCACTTAGTAAATTATTCTCTTTATCATTATACGATTGAAATGTATTCGAATCCAAATGAACCCAAAGTGAGTGTTAGCGAATATATTGTTAAAGTTGTTTTATATATATATATATATATAAATATATGTAGTTTGAATTCAAAAAGGGTTTGAAAGAAAACAGGTATTTAGTTCTTAAGTTTTCATAAAGGAAATTGATTTAAAATAAAAAGGTATTTTGATAAATAATTTGATAAATGAAAATTTTAAACTCTTGGATAGAAAAGAGATAATTTAACTCGGTTTTTAAATGCGTTAAATTGGATAGAAATGTTTTAGTATGCATTGTTTTATTAAAACCATTATTTTTGTTTAAACATCTAAGTCTCATAAACTATTTGATGTTATTAGGGTGACTTATAACATCCTTAACTTAGGAATGTCTAAGGAAAGTAGACTATGAGATTGAGTTTGGATACCAGTATTCTACTCTTTTTAGCTACTTACCGGACCGGATAGGTGAAGAAGTCGGTATAGTCAACTCGATTTTAAGACCCATATTTTGTTTGGGCCACCATTTGCATTTTGAATAATAAATTAAAATTGACATTTTGTATATACTCTTTGGACTTAGAAGAGTATTATACAAGTAATAAGAGTGGAATAAGTTTTTAGTTCAATGTTTTATAATGTTGCACCTTTATAAAATGTTTAAACTTAAGTGAAAATTTATGGAATAATTCATAAATAATTTTAGTATGGAATGAATACTATAAAAGAAAATGAAAGTAATTTCGAAAAAGATTAGTGCAGTTAAGAAACCTATAAGATTAAGTACGTAAGTTATACATAGATCATTTTATTCACATGGTTTTTGATCTAGGGTTCAAGTACAAAATGAAGGTGACTGTGCTATAGGATCGTGTAATATGGATGAATTTATAAACCTCTTGTGTAGAATAAAAACTAAGTAAGTAAATAAATAATGCAGTAAAGTAAATGACACCAGAGATTTTTATACTGGTTCGAACTTCCGTTCTACGTCCAGTCCCAGACTCCTTCTGGAATTAAACTAGCAACCCTCACTTAACCCGGAGTAATAGGTTTACATCGCCTGAGCAACCGAACAGGACTTCTACCGCCTAAGCAATCGAATAGGACTTCTACCACCTGAGCAACCGAACAAGACTTCTTTACAAATAAACAAAAGTATCTACTGTAATATGCTCTTTAAAATAGCACTGATAAGTCAACGAAGTACAATCTTCCTATAATCTTCTCATTTATGATATATTGTGTAATGTGCTTGAAGAATGTGGAAGATATAGTGATCAACGATCAGAGATTGTATGTATTTCGAGGGCAAATGGTAAATAGAGAATTAGAGTTAAGAAATCTAGAAAACTAAAATCAATTGTTGTAAAAAGTTTGTTGGATTCTAGACTCTATTTATATAGTCTTAAGAGTTTCAATCTTTGGTGAAAAGGAGCGATGAAATGGAATGGATGCAACCCTTAAATTAGAAGATGTTTCTCTTTGTTGAAGAGAAGCATCCCTTCAGAAAAATAGCCGTTATCGGTAATAAGCCGTCTGAAATTTTCAATTCAGACATCTGAATCGATTTAAATTCGATGCAATAAGAAAATTGGCTAATTTAGATCTAATTCAGCCGTCAGAATGTCTTCATTCAACCGGCTGAATCTTCATAAAAATTTATGATTTGATTAAGTAGTCAGCCATCTGAATGGGTACATTCAGCCGGTTGATTTAAGCCTAAAATGAGCATTTGCATAGTTTTGTGCATGTGTCGTTGTATATATCATATCAGAGAGATTTTAACATAATTCTAGTATAATATACAGACTCTAAATAACATATATATGAACCATACTTCATATTGTTGAGTCCGGTCTTCGTAGTTCTTTGTTGTAGATTCATGAATCTTTGTGTCGGTTGAATTTCTTGTCATTAATCAAAACATAAGATCCAACACATAACTTCGGGGTGAATCACATCAGTTCGAAAAGGGATTTCACACTTGATTCTTGACAATGAACACCTGATTTAGATTCTTAATATGATACTGTGGTTTTCTATCATGGTATATGGCTATGTAAGGAGAATAGAGGTTTCTAATCAAGGAACCTAATCAAAGTCCACACTATGGAGGTCGGGTGAGTGATACTAGTTCGGAAGCAAAGTTTATGTATCCGAGCAAGTGGTCCGATCAGATATTGCGATCGATGATTTATGTACATTACATAAAGTTAAGTATATTAATATGCATTGTTGTGTGGCTTAGGAAAGTTTGTCAATGACTTTCAGTTTTATTCTAAGGTAGCTTAGATAATCTTCTAAGCAATAACCAATGGACGATGAGCGTAATGGGATGTTTAGGAAATTATCTATATTCTTAGATGATCGAGAAAGATGTAAACCTAAGAAAAATTCTAAATTTTGTTTGTTGGTTATTAAACATTTTAAACAATGCTAAGTGTTAGTCTATTCCTTTATGGAATTTGATTTGATTGATAATGTGATTTTATATACCACGGTTTATAAAGTTGTTATTTATTAGGACTTAAATCCCATTGCTTTTGAAAAAGTGCTTTCATAAAAAAATTGTGAAAGAAATAATATTATTATTGCTTTGAAAACTTTGGTGAAGTATTATTATTCCAGGATATTTAAAAAGAGTTTTTGTGAAATGGTTTTTAAAATATTTTATTATAACCAAAGTTGGGCTATTGGGCGTTTTCCAATTTGGAAGGCTCGCCAGGTATATTTGTTTATGTTGGGCGGATTCTCACCACCGGACCAGCCACCCTCCAAACTAAAGCTCCACCGGTCCATTTCCAAGCAACACCGAACCAGAGTGTCTACCGAACCAACTTGCCTCCCACCTCATTGCCGAACCAACTCCAACCGCCAAACCAAGCTCTTCACCGGACCAGAACCACCGAACCACTCATCACCACTCTTCACCGGACCAGAACCACCGAACCAACTCCTACCCCAACCATCTCTGAATCAAGTAATGCCGAACCAAAGTAATGCCGAACCAAAGCGATGCCGAACCAACGCTACCAGGCCCGACCACACCAGCCCAGGCCCACCAGCAGCTATATACATCCAAGACCCCTGCCTCCAGCCTCACTCTATAAATAGAGGGGTAGGGGTACAGCAATGAGGGACAAGTTTGAGAGCTCAAGCACGGAGAGAACTTTCAAACAACTTTCTTTTACTTGTATCAAAGCTTTGTACTTGTAATCTAAACAAGAGAAGAGAAATAACATATAAAGTGGACGTAGGCACATTCTGGCTGAACCACTATAAATCTGCATGTCTTTTTACAGTTTAGCCCCTACTTTTCATATATTTGCATAAATCACCCAAATCACTAAGAACAACATAAGATCTACTAAATCATATGACTTTGAGGTGTTTGTCCATTTTTTTTGCAAACATTTTTGGTGCTTTCACTGAGAGCTAGAAGCTCGAAGCTTCAGCTTCATCCACTTAACATTTTTCCTAACAGCATCGTTCGCCGCTTGGAAAACATGCCTCCCAAGCAGAAAAAAGATGTTAACAAAGGAAAAAAACATCGCATCCAGCAGTCTTCCAGACCCAGTTGTCACGGATCGAGTAAATCGTCCTCCTCTAGCAGCAGTACCAAATGAAGGACAGGCTAATCCGACCACTCCTGCCACAGAACAGCCCGCAGCAATTACTAGGGCAGATTTAGACAGGGTTGTGGTTGAAGTAACTAACCACTTCACGTCCCAGCAGGAAGCCTTGGTGGATCATCTCATGTCACGCTTACGGGATACTGAAGAGTCCAACCGCAACACTGAATCATGGGGCGAGTCCCAATCTGGAGGATCTCAGAGACAACAAAGATCTTCCTTCTTCGAAGGAGCTAACGGCAGAAGTAGCCATGGTAGGAGCCGAGATCCAGCACAGCCCGAAGTTAGGCCTGAGGAAACGTTTGGAACCGAACCCAACGGGGGAGGTACCGGGCGAAGGTCAACTGTAGTTGAGTCTGTCATACTGCCTAACCACGGAAACGCCAGTGAACGGGGCCGAGCTAGAGTCCAGCCCGAAGTTGGACCCGAGGAAGTGCTTAGATCAGAACCCAGCAGGGGAAGATCAAGGCAAGGGCCAACTGTAGCTGACCCTAGCATGCTCCCAGAAGATCAAAGGCAGCCACTGGAAAATATGAGGAATGATAGATGATACCATCCCTATAGATCATCTGGACGGAATCAATCCCACAGAACAGAACCAAACTCGTTTCTATCTGCTCCAAATTCTGATGAAAGGATGGCACGCTTATTCAGAGAGTGCGTCCAACGGGAGCAAAGAGATCGAGGGATAGGCGCTAGGGTAACCAGCCCTTTCGCCCGCAATATCGAAATTGCTATCACCCCCCGAGAATGGAAGATGCCAACAATGGAACCTTACAAAGGAACCTCCGACCCCGTTGTACACCTACAGAGATACACACAACATATGCTCATGAGTGGAGCGATAGAGGGAGTACTGTGCAAATGCTTTCCACTCTTCTTAGCAGATCTCGCTACCTCCTGGTTCTGTCATCTACCCCAGGGATCCATCAGCTCGTGGGAAATGTTGAAAGAGAAGTTTATCAGTCAGTTCCGCATTCATGTGGAACAACCTAAGACACTTATTCCTTATCCAGCGTCAAACAGAAACCTGGAGAGAAACTGTAGCAATACCTAACCCGATTCAATGTCGCAGCGGCCGCAGTCCAAGATGCCGATGAGAAGCTTATCCTGATGGCCCTCTGCAGTGGTGTGTATCCGGATACTAAATTTGCTAGAAGGTTGACAAAAGAAAAACCAACTACTTTACCCGATTTCTTCCATGAAGCCGGGAAATATATGAGGCTTGAGGATGCTGCCGTTGAGGGGCAGTCAGGACAGCAAAATAAGGCAACTCCCAGCAACGCCCCTGCTGTGGCAAGGGACGTTCGAAGAAATGATTCCAGAGACAATGCTGGGGGCAAGAAGGGAGAAAAGCGCCTATATCGGCCAGGACCGAGATTCGACACTTACACTCCTTTGAACGAGACCGTCGAAAATATCTTTCTTGCCACCCAAGGCGAGTTAGATACAAACGCCCACCATATAAGAAGGAATCAGATAACGCGTAGAAGTCTGGAAAGTTCTGCCGCTTCCACGAATCTCATGGGCATGATACCAATGAATGCCATCATCTTCGGGACTTGATTGAGGAACACATTAGAAGGAAGAAACTGGAACGCTATGTAAAAGTCAGGACAGGACTCCAGCTCCTGCCAATGAGAACCCAAGGCTACCCTCACCGGAGATCGGTAGAGGAAACCGCAACACTAGCGGCTCTAGTCAAGAGAAGATAGTAGTCCATATCATCTCGGGAGGACCGCACATCGTAGACAGAAGCTGGAAAGAGATGGAAAGATATGGAAAGTCGCTTAGAGACAATAAAGACTGTGTCAATTCGGTTATAGAAGAGCGCCACCCAAAGCGGAAAGAAAGTGATGACATCACATTCGGTAAGCGTGACCTAGAAGGAAGGCAATACCCTCACATGGATCCCATGGTTATCTCTGCCCGGCTCGGTCCCGCCGAAGTTTACCGAATTCTGGTAGACACTGGAAGCTCAGTAAATATCCTGTTCAAACATGCATTCGACAAAATGAAACTATCAATGAAGGATGTATCTCCCTGCGATAAACCACTACACAGTTTCACTGGAGATGCAAAGATGCCCCTCGGGCAACTAGACCTCTTTGTTGAAATTAAAAGCCATCCCCGCTCCGTTGTACGGAGACAGACTTTTGTGCTAATAGAAAACCACTCGGCCTACAACGCCTTCTTAGGAAGGCCAGCCTTGTCTGACTTCCAAATTGTCCTAGCCCCATGGTGCCTAAAGATGAAATTTCCCACGGACAATGGAGTAGGGGAAGTAGAAGGAGACCAGGACGTTGCTCGAGACTGCTATGTGACTGAACTTCGCAACAACCTCAGGAAGGATAAAGGGAAGGGTGTAGAGGTTGCCCTCTGCACGAAAAGTCTAGAAGCATAGCAACTAAAGAAAGCTCCTCCTCTTCGATATACCAGCGACCCTTTCAATGAATTAGACCCTAAGGACAAAGAGGAGGAGGCCACCGCCGAGCCTGCAGAGCCTATGGAGTTTGTATCTGTAGACAAGCACGACTCGAGTAGACTGTTGAAAATTGGGTCCCAACTAAAAGCAGAGGTGAAGGAGCAACTCATCGACTTTCTCCGCCACAACTTGAATGTATTCGCATGGTCACACGCTGACATGACCGGAATCTCCCCCGACGTAGCATGCCACGTACTAAACATTGATCCTACCAGGGCGCCCGTAAAACAAAGAAAGAGAAGTATGGGGGCAGAGCGATCAGTAGCCCTCGATGAAGAAGTAAAGAATCTACTCGCCAATGACTTCATACGAGAAGCCATCTACCCGGAATGGATCGCTAACCCGGTGCTGGTAAAGAAGGCTAATGGGAAGTGGCGAACATGCATTGACTTCTCCAACCTAAACGACGCCTGCCCAAAGGATTGCTTCCCACTTCCCCGGATCGACCAACTTGTAGACAGCACAGCCGGGCACGAGCTCTTATCTTTTATGGACGCATACTCAGGATATAACCAAATTCCTATGCATGCTCCCGATCAAGACCACACTAGTTTCATCACTGATCGGGGTTTATACTGCTATAAGGTAATGCCTTTCGGACTTAAGAATGCAGGAGCCACCTACCACCGCCTCGTCAACAAGATGTTTGCAAGGCTAATAGGGCAAACTATGGAAGTATACGTGGATGACATGCTGGTAAAGTCAAGGAAAGCCGACGATCACGTAAGCCACCTAGGCGAGATGTTTCAAGTACTTCGCCAATATGGAATGAAGTTGAATCCTCTAAAATGCTCCTTCGGAGTATCATCAGGAAAGTTCTTAGGATTCATCGTCCATGCCAGAGGGATTGAAGCAAACCCTGAACAAGTCCGAGCGCTAAGGGATATCAAGATACCTTCCACTCGAAAGGAAATGCAAAGCCTGAATGGAAAAGTGGCCGCCCTAAGCCGATTCATATCCAAAGCAACGGACAAGTGCGTCCCCTTTTTCGAAGCTCTAAAGAAAGACAAAGGAAAGTTCGAATGGACTGACGAATGCTTAACCGCTTTCCTTAACTTAATCGAACACCTCCAGAAACCACCGGTACTCTCGACTCCAAGCGAAGGCGAAGAGTTATTCCTATACCTTGCTGTGTCATCTCATGCCCTAAGCGCTGCCTTGGTAAGGGAAGACAACCGCACGCAGTGGCCAGTTTACTTCGTAAGTAAGAGGTTTACGGGGGCAGAAGTCAGATATCCTAAACTTGAGAAGCTAGCATATAGTTTACTAATCACATCACGGAAACTGCGTCACTACTTCCAGTCCCATTCCATTAAAGTTCTGACCGATCAACCACTGAGGCAGGTACTCCATCGTCCCAACACTTCCGGGCGACTACTTAAATGGTGCATTGAACTAAGTCAGTATGATATCACCTATCACCCTCGCACCGCCATCAAGGGACAAGCCATGGCTGATTTCATTGCAGAATTTACTACCAACGAAGATAAGGAGCAATTGGAAATAGCAGAAGACATCAAGTGGAATCTCTTTGTGGATGGTGCATCAAACGAACAAGGCTCGGGGGCAGGTGTGGTAATAATCACTCCCAGGGGAAATAAGCTGCACTATGCTATAAGGTTGGAGTTCGCTGCCACCAACAACGATGTAGAGTATGAAGCAGTGATAGCTGGATTAGAACCTGCCTTAGAGATCGGAGCCAATTCTTTGTGTCTTTATAGCGATTCTCAACTTATTGTTAATCAAATACTAGGAGAATTCCAAGCTCGAGAAGAACGACTCATAGCGTATTTAAAGAAGACCAAGTTACTTCTCAGCCGATTGGACCACTACTTAGTCAAACACATCCCTCGGGAAGAGAACCAAGAGGCCGACGAATTGGCAAAGCAGGCAAGTGTGAGAGACAGCGCAATCTTCGGAGCAGTGACCATCTCAAAGCAACTGACCCCAAGTTTTAAGCAAGTGAATCTGATAGCTGCAACCGAAGAAGCAAATTGGATGACTCCCATCCGAGACTACTTACGAAGCGGCACACTACCCAACGGGCGTAACGAAGTCAAGAAAATCTTGAGGAAAGCTTCCCGCTACACAGTACAACTCTATCGGCGCGGATTCTCTAACCCGTTATTAAGGTGTGTCGCTGGGAAGGAAGCCAAGGAAATCTTATCCAACATTCATCAAGGAAGCTGCGGAGATCACACCGGAGGGCAAACTTTAGCAAAAAAGATACTCCGATATGGATATTTCTGGCCCACCTTAAGCAAGGACGCCTTAGATTTCGTCAAAAAATGTGACAGATGCCAGAAGTTTGCTAAGATTCTGTGGCTACCAACAACTGAGATTACACAAATGACCAGCCCTTGGCCCTTTGCAGTATGGGGAATTGACTTAATCGGCGAACTGCCAATGGGCCGAGGCGGGGCCAAATATGCTATAGTGGCAGTCGACTACTTCACCAAGTGGGTGGAAGCAGAACCTCTGAATAAAGTATCTTCAGCAAAAGTTATTAACTTCTTGATCAAAAATGTTCTGTGCAGGTACGGAGTCCCACTCGAAATCATATCGGACAATGGACTTCAGTTTGACAGCGAGGAATTCGCCAACTAGTGCCGAGAGCATGGAATTCACAAAAGCTTCTCATCCGTAGCGTATCCCCAGGCAAACGGACAAGTCAAAGCTGTTAACAAAATTCTGAAAACTCTAATAAAAAAGAAACTCGAAAAATCAAAGGGCGCTTGGGTGGATGAACTCCCTACGGCACTGTGGGCCTATCGCACATCTTTCAGAACATCAACAGGGCATACTCCTTTCTCTTTGGCATATGGATCGGAGGCTATGCTCCCAGTTGAAACCATCGTGCCTTCCCACCGTAGGATCCACTATAACCCAGAAGAGAATGAAAAACTCCTTCACATGTCTTTGGATCTAGTTGAGGAGAGAAGAAATGATGCAATCCTTAAAGCAGCAGCCCACAAGCAAAAAGTGGCAGCACAATACAACTCCAAAGTCAAGCATCGTACCTTACAAGAAGGGGATCTTGTCCTCAAGCGAATCTTCCCTCGCCCCGGAGCACTAGACCCAATCCGAGATGGACCATATGTAATTCATATAGATCTCCACAATGGAGCTTATATTTTGTCAACAGTGGACGGAGAGGTGTTCCAGAGGGCATGGAACATCCAACACCTCCGTCGATACTTTTCTTAACTTTTACTGCCCATATGAAGTGAATTAACAAAGAGAATCAATGGACGTAGGCCTTTTCGTGCCGAACCACTTTAAAAAACCTTGTCTCTTTTTTAACTTGTTCCTTTATATCTTGGCTGCTTGTTAACTTTATCCTTTTATGTTGAACAAAATCCTATGCGTATGGCATTTCCACTCAATGCACTCCACAGCGCAACTTCACCTGGACAAGACCTAATAGGTACTATGCGAATCTATGCCCTCGCCAATGAGACACTTTTGCTCCGGCATCCCTCTGCTGCGGGTTAACTCATTGCTCGCGACGGCCCTTAAAGCCAACTGTAATGAGCCGATTATAAGCCACCGAGAAGGCCGACTATAGCCGAGGCAGCTCATTACGGCGTTCGGCTCGCCGGCAACTGTGAACCGACTATAAGCCCCAACATAAGATGTGGCCAGCCAGGGGCAGTTCACAGTTGACGATCGGCACCCACGCTAGCCAGCCACAGTAAATCGAATAATACCCACGATTATGGGCCATAATGGCCCGGGTAGTTACTGTGCGCGATCTCGGCTCCGGTGTGTCTTAAGTACGGCTGTGGTAAAAAAGAATTAACTCCCCGCGGAGGCGTAAGATGGGTGACAAATGTCTCCAAGACCCACAGCTAGGGAAAGTGACTACAAAGCCCGTTTGCCACGAACTTAAGCACATCGAAGGCCTTCCGTGATTGGAAGTTTTACTTTTTCACATATTTTAGTTTTACTTAAGAAACTTTTCTCCTATCCTCTGTAACAATCCCTGAGGTACAGGACACATGATAGGAGACACTCACTAATAGAAGCGGATACTCACAGCAAGATACTGGACCGCATCCCTTACTCGGTCACATAGGATATCCAAAGCTGCCATCTACAAGCAAAATATAAAGGGCGGTATTTCCTTCTTTCATATGTAAACACATGACTATAATTTATTCACACCTCACGCTAACATTGCAAGTCATGAAATTATGTTTTAAACAAGAACTTGACATCAAACACAATTTGATTACAAGAATATGCATAGCTATATTTCTCATACAACATGTCAAAATAGCAAAAAACATTCAAAAGACGACAAAATCAGCTTAAGTTAAAGAATTACACGTCAAAAATAGAGCTATTTATTACAAGTAGCAAGAATTACAACCTAAGAGTTACTTTACTGTTTTAAGACTAACATATACAACCATGTCAAGTCCACAAAAAGAATTTTCCAGGTCTAATCAAGGAGCCGGCTGCGTCGGAGTCTTATCCTTGTCCTGTTGCCCACCTGTCCGGTCAGAAAAAGAATTCATTAGTGATAAGCAACCAAGTTAACGGAAAGACTAGAAAGGAAGACTTACCAGCATCTGCTCCTTGATCAACTTGATCATCATCCCCCGCTTGCACACCTGTCTCCTCAGCTGCAAGCAACCGCATGCCCTTCTTCACCGCCACCTTCTCCTCCTTGGTAAACTGGGCGGTAACAGCATCCATCCTAAAGGCCACGCCACCCTCCTTATCTGCCTCAGCCTGGGCCTCCTCTAGAGCCCTGAGATAGATCCTAGCCATAACCCGAGGGTAATCATCCATCCAGGACAAATTACCCTGCCTCCAAGTACGGAAGTACATATCCTGGAGCATCCCCTCCATCAGCCCCTCGTTCTCTTCAAACTCCCTCGCCCGGGCCTTGGAATCCGACAACCTTGCGACGGTGGCATCACTCTCCAATTGGTATCTCGAGCAGTCAGCCTGAAGGGATTTCCGCATCGCCTCTATCTCCTCCCTCAACTTGGCTTGAGCAAGCTCCGTAGCCTCAAGCTTCCCAGATAACTCCTCTATCTGCTCAAGATCCGCTTTCCGAACCTCGTCCACCGTGGCAATGGCCATATCGATCCGTTCCTTGCAAGTAGCCTCCATTTTCTGCAGTTCGGCCCGGCTGGCCTCTTCCATAGTTTTCTTTAGACGTCCGGAGGCAGCCTCGTGCTGAGAGATCTAGATGGCCTGATCAGCGAGTTGCTTGGCCTGGTCGGAAACCACTAACCACAGTCTTATGTTGGCACTCCCAATTTCCTCCCCGGCCTTGACCAATCGGGCATGATGCCCCATCAACTTCCTGATCTCCTCAGCAACCCGGTCGATATTTGCTTTAGCTTCGTTCCCCATAGCGACAACCCGAGTAGTAAGCAAATCAAGGTCCAGGGATTTGGCCTCATCAAGCACCTTTACCATAGGGTTGCGAGGAAGAAGGTGCTCACCGGTAACCTCGTCGAAGGAAATATCATGAGAACTTGGATCCAGATCAGGATGACCCGCAAATGGATTACGAGCCATGCCAGGACGATCAATCTGAGTAACGGTAGGATTTTTAGACGGGTGCGGAGAGAGTGTGAACTCAGTATCCTCCTCCGTGGTATCATGAAGAGGCTGAATTGGGGGCTGAGGACCGGGTGAAGGCTCGGATAGGGAGCGACTCCTCTTTCTCTTTTGAATATCCTCTCCAATAACCCCGAGAAGAGGACGGTAACCAACTACATCCCCAGAACGGTGGGTCAGAAGCTTCGGCTTGGCGGAAGCTTTGGAGAGCTTGTATTGTTCAAGCCTGTGCCGAAGATCTGAGGTCTTGGCCGTTTTACCTGCTCCTGATATGAAAACCAAGTGTCACCAACATGTATTGAGCCATCATTCAAGAATTAAAAGAGTAAAGTGAAATTCACCTTGAACCGCCGAAGTTGCTTCAGTAGAGGCGCTCCCGGAAGATAAATCAACGCCGGTCCCAACTTTATCGGCTCTCTTAGATTTCTCCATCCCGTCCAGACCTTTGAAGGCTTGGCGGAAAGCATCATCCGTCCACTCTTGCATCTCGCCTACTTGCCCAGAAGACAAAGCCCCGACACCATCGCCACCTCCGGCGCCTTCTCCTCCATCTTCGCCTTGCTCCTCTTCCACCTCTCCCTCCTCTGGGATATCTGGACATGTGCTAGGATAGGGACCGTCAGACTTTTTGAGCTTCTTCCCCCCGGCAACCGGATGTTTTGGAAAGGGCCTCCTTTTACTGCTCTTCGACTCGGCCCCTTCTTTAGCTTGGGCAGCCTTCTCTTCAGCCGTGTCCCTCTGCTTGACCACGGACTGCTGTGGAAGGATCAAGCTGTACTCCAAGAGTGTAGCGTTCCTGATCAGGTAGGCAGCCGACCTATCTCTCCCAGTAATAGCTTCTATCTCTGCTGCCGTTTGAACCAGGCGGTCATTCTCCACGACCGCAAAACCACCTGTCGCTAGCAAAAAATAAAAACACATAAGAAAAAGTATTGCAACCAGAACGGGAATTAAAAATAAAGCTTTGACTTACATCCGGAGGTGAAGCGCCGAATAGAAACGGAGTCATCCCGAACAAAGAACCATTCCTTCTTGAACATGCTGTATTTGGAGTATAAATCCAGGACCGGCTTAAAGGTTACGACCGATTCCAAGCTGATGTAGGGAGACCCCTTCTTGTAACCTCTCAAGTTGTACAAATACCGGATCTCCCGGTTGGAAGGAGGACGCCCATATCTCCTCTGAAAGATGACGAAGAGACTCACCAGAATAACATAAGAGTTGGGCTGAAGCTGGAATGGAGCTACCTTTAGATAGGTGAGAAAGCTGACTACCCAGGCGTTGAGAGGCGGGATGGCACCACACATGCAATGGTATCTGTTGTAGGCAAAATATCCTTCGGGAGGATCATATGGCATCACTCCCGCATCCGGCAATAACATGCGTGCTCGGTCAATCCCGAAGGAGCGAGATATAACATCGAGTTGCTCGCCCTTGAGTAAGCTAGGGAAGCAATCAGGAGGCAAGTTAAGGAGTTCCTGAGGACCGTATCCATCCACTAATGATCTCGGGGCGGGCCCGTGACGGACAGGTCCTGGCTGAGCTGGGGGCACGGTGGAAGGCTCTTCTCTGTCATGAGATCTCTTTTTCTCTGATCGGGTTTCCACTTTATGAGACATTTATCTGCAGACACAAGAAAGTATATCGTTAAGACACGTAAACTATGTAATCTAGAGTTTCACTAGTGATTCAGGTATAATATTCCATCCGGTAGAGGGTCCATTCAACACTTTGAATCCCCGAATTCATTCAGTAAATTCCAACCAAAAGCTCATTCGGCATTCCAAAATGAAAGCTCATTCGGCATTCCAAAATGAAAGCTCATTCGGCATTCCAAAATAAAAGCTCATTCGGCATTCCAATATGAAAGTTCATTCGGTCATTCGGAAGTCCAAAGGCTCCGAGTTCATTCGGTGCTTAAAACGCCCCGAGTTCATTCGGTATTCGAACCCCTTTATCCATTCGGTAGTCTAGCCCTAGAAGTTCGTTCGGCAGAAACAAACTCACCTGGATCGGCAGTTAAGTAGGATTCGGTACTCAGTTGATTCGGTCAAGCTTGATTCTGCACTTAGTGGTTCGGCTATCTCACTCGGTAAGGAATGACAAAGGCTTAACACCTCTACTTATAGGCAAATGAAAGACACCGGACCAACTGGACCGGCACTCAGGGACCGAATGAAGATGACCAAGAAAACAAAGTAAGTCGTATGCCAGCGTACGCCCCACTTTGGGGGGCAAATGTTGGGCGGATTCTCACCACCAGACCAGCCACCGTCCAAACTAAAGCTCCACCGGTCCACTTCCAAGCAACACCGAACCAGAGTGTCTACCGAACCAACTTGCCTCCCACCTCGTTGCCGAACCAACTCCAACCACCGAACCAAGCTCTTCACCGGACCAGAACCACCGAACCACTCATCACCACTCTTCACCGGACCAGAACCACCGAACCAACTCCTACCCCAACCATCTCCGAATCAAGTAATGCCGAACCAAAGTAATGCCGAACCAAAGCGATGCCGAACCAACGCTACCAGGCCCGACCGCACCAGCCCAGGCCCACCAGCAGCTATATACATCCAAGACCCCTGCCTCCAGCCTCACTCTATAAATAGAGGGGTATGGGTACATCAATGAGGGACAAGTTTGAGAGCTCAAGCACGGAGAGAACTTTCAAACAACTTTCTTTTACTTGTATCAAAGCTTTGTACTTGTAATCTAAACAAGAGAAGAGAAATAACATATAAAGTGGACGTAGGCACATTCTGGCTGAACCACTATAAATCTGCATGTCTTTTTACAGTTTAGCCCCTGCTTTTCATATATTTGCATAAATCACCCAAATCACTAAAAACAACATAAGATCTACTAAATCATATGACTTTGAGGTGTTTGTCCATTTTTTGTGCAAACAGTTTACTTTAGTTATTATTTTAGTAGGAACCGAAATTCCACTAAATGCTCCGTGTTATTTTGATTCTAAAGTTATACCATTCTTCCTGTAGCACATCTAATTTTAGTTTAACATTATCCTAGATATTTAACTGAATAGATTAAATAGAATGATATAAATGATTAAGGAGAATGAGATCGGTTATTAACAAGGTCGTGCCTTAATAAATTAAGCAATGAGATTGTTTATAAAAACTTAACTTATAAGAGAATATATGAGAGGTGAAAATATGTAGATCCATCTTTTGATCCTTAAACCCTCTCCCCCACGTTGCAATCTCATTTTTCACTCCATAAACAATCAAAAAAAGAAGAGAGGCCGGCCATTAAATAAGGGAAGCTAATCAAAGAAAAGACTTAAGGATTTAAGAGCTATATCAAATCTCAACTCCAACATTAAATCTAAGGTGAATAATACATGAACTATCTCTATATTTGTTCTTGAATTCGGCTATGGATAATTTCCGAATGTATTTGATAATTTTTGCCAAGTTATAGTTGTTTAATTATTATTTGGATAGAATAATGATTTATGGAATTATTAATGAAATTATTTGAAAGGGTTTTAAGGGTAAATCCTACATTTTTAATCTCCAAATGCTTTGAATTCCTGAGATGTGATGTAAAACGTTAAATTGGAGGTGGGTTTTGAATTTCATAATTTTCCAAGTTAAAACAAATATTTTATGAATTTCCTAAAGAGGAAATCGAGTTAATTCGGATTTTAATTATATAAAATAATTAAATATGGTTTTTAATCTTGAAATTTTTATATAGTAAGGAAAACAATATTTTTGGATTTTTGGGTATTTTTCCCAGGTGATTTTAAATTATTATGAATTTATTATGCTAGATATGCATTAAAATGGATAATTAATTACGGATATTAATTAATGAGCTTGATAAATATTAAGGAACTTTAAAACTGGTATGTGGCATAAAATCTAAAAATAAATTGCAAAGTTTTGTTGTAAACCAACCATATTTTGACAAACAATTGTATTTGGTGAAAAGCAATTACTTTTAGTAGTAATAAAACAGTTTTCACAAGATTTACATTAACGCAATTGACAAGCGGCAACACCATGAGGTTCGGCATCAATGATGAGATGTGGCAACAGCATGGAACAACACAAGGGACGCTTATTTTCTAAGTGTAGGATGAGTTGGGGCCATACATGCGGCAACGACACCACACATCAACAACGTCGCCAAACATCTTGCCGCTCTTAATTATTATCAGCGTGCTTATATTCTTTGGTTTATATAATTGCTGTAACGACTCGGAATTTCTGATCCCGAAAATTTCAGATAGTTATGAAAAAGAAGAAAGAGATAGAAGAAGAAACAGAAAATAAAACACAGAATCTCACATTCGCTGCGGATAAAATATAATATCAAATAATATTCTTTATACAAAGAATACTATATCAGTCAAATACATTTAAATACATCAGAGTTACAACATATATTCACAGATACTGGACATATACAAACAACAGGTCTTAGATAACTACAATATATCACAGTGAAATACACTCCATACGTTCCTGCCATCTAGCTCGTATCCTAGCTCCTGAACGTCCTTACCTGAAAATATGTAATACTCGGTCTGACCCGAGCATTACATCAAAGTAACACCCGGGTCAGGCTGGAAAACCAGCGTGAGTAATCTCATCAAACAAGTAACACCAAATTATATAACTTATATAAACCCGGGGTAACTTGCATTAACTTTACAACTTCACAAGTTGTTATAGACATCATTATTTCACACAACAATTTCTAAGTACCAAATCCTTAGGTTAAATGGTTAAATTCTCTTAAATTATTCTATTACAGCCTATTGATCCTACATACCCATTTATAAGAACGAAATGGTTCCGGGTATTTACTAATACCCGGCTCTGGACTCTTCGAAGTCAGTTAATCTTAACTTATGTTATTTAATGAAACGCCATTCAAAATTTTAATATAAGATGTCATTTCCTTTCATCATTTTTTTTCATTTTATTTTTTTTCAACAAATCATCATCATTAAGTATCTTCATTTTAAATGTTCACCCAAACCTATCATATCACAAAACATTCTATATTATAGAATGTCACATCATATCATCCAATGGATAGAGACAAACAATTCTCCATGAGAAATCATTTTTCCTCCTATTATTTCCAATTAAGTTAATTGCTTAAGGATTAATCACTTAACTTTGCTTAATCATCCCTTAACTCAATTTAACCTTCTACTTTATCAATCATTCTTCAACATCCATCTAAATAAATTATTTTGATTAATTCTATTCAATTACCCAGAGTAATTTCCCTTCAATTTATTTCACTAATTAATTTTCTTCTTATCCATTTATAGTAATTAACCTTTTAATTTTTTCCCATCAATTGCATTAATTAATGAATCCTTCAATGAATAATTATTTCAATAGTCAATTTATTATAATTACATCTACCCTTAATTAATTCCATCATTTAATTATTCTTTAATAAATCGCTACAATAAATCAAACACACTTAATCATAAACGGTAATTATCCCTTAGTAATTACTTTAATAAATTATCTTTTTAATCAATTCTTTGGTTAATTACACTAATTATTCTCATTAAGTATTTATTTAATGATCATTAAAACCAAAACCTTCTCATGATACCCATATTTTACTTCGAGGCATTTACAAATCTTCCCGAGCCAAAACGCAGACCTACTCGAGAAATTCTCGAGTCCATTCCCTGTCACCATAACGAAAACCAGACACTCAACTGTGCACGTGCACACCACCAGCCACCACTTCCGGTCATCCACGACCATCTCCACACCTCGACGATCACCTCTACGTCCATTCCCAGACCTCCGATCATCTTCCCAGTCTCGAAATCGAAATCGAGTACCTTCCATGGAATTGGAACAAAATCCACAACCTGGAACTACGCCGTACTCCAAACTCCGACCACCAGAGGCCACTAAACTCCGGCCAAAGCCTCCTCTACCTCCCCTCTTTGACACCTCAAAAGCTCAATACACTCGATCGATCGGCGACTTCAAACGAGACGCATCATCACAACACATAAAAGCTAGGTTTCCTCATGAGAAATCATCGCCATCGCCTCCACGTTGATCTGTCGACCATCACGACAATTTTCGCCAAACCCCTGGTCATTCCTCTACCTTCTGACCTGAACTCGACATCACCAGTGGACTTGATCATCCACGGCAACTCAAAATGCTCGAACAGTCAAAACAAAACTACTCTTCATTCCCTTGCTTAAAAATTGTAAAATTTGTTTTAAAAATCATAATTTTGTTTGTAGTTTCAATTTATATTCCTGAATCTTTAAAACCAGAATTTTGATTTTTAAACTTATTGAAGTTGAGCTGTGTTCTTTGGTTTCCTGAGTAGATTTCTAGTTGATTCCACTTATATAAATTTTTAACACTTAAATTATAGTTAAACGAACAACTATTGTTTATGTTTTATATTCAAATAATTTATAGATCATGAGAAGAAGGTTTGTTAACAGATCTACTTGGAAAAAAATACATGTAACAGAGAATCTAGGAGTAGATATAAATATGCACAAACACAAGTATATACCTAAGATACATGTCATCACAAAGAAAAGCACGCCATATTACTTAAGTTATAATTTTAAAATAAAGTGTTACTCACCGGCTTTGTAGAGAAGAACAGAGCACATTTCCTTTGCAAACAGTTCTGAATTTTTGAAAACTGGAAAATGTTTTCCTTTAAATCTTCTTGCCAAATCCCTTGCTCACTGTTTTGTATTAATATGCTGGTTGAATCTTTTTTAGGTTTTAATGGAGTTTTTATCTTAGTCTTATTCAGTTCGAACTGAAATTGAAAAGGTGATATGAGAAGAAGTAGTTTACCGGTTATGTATAAAACAGGTTCAGGGTATATATCTTCTTATGGTCAGAGATTTTTCAAAAGAATGGAGGCTGAAAGGATTTGTATACAACTCGAATAGATTTTGTATGCTGCTAATAAATGAGAGCATTGAATGCTATTGTACTTTATGTCTCATTTTACACATATCTTATATTTTCTTTTCTATTTGCCTGGCTTAATCTACAAGCTTCATGCACATATAAATTTTATTTTGCTTTTAAATCTTGTTATTCTTAGGTCTGCATGCTTTCCCATATTCGAATCATTATTTGTTTTCATGCTTACTTAGTTCGTACTTGCCTTTGATTCTTTGTTCAATTGGCTATACAGGTCTATATTTGAAGCTGGGAATCTTCTTATGTATTTTACAACATATGTTACTGATTTGATAATAGAATGTAATGAATGTTGTTTTTAATATATTGTTTGATATATTCACTTTATTGTTTGTTTTATGAAATATGATGGATGTTTATCTTGATATGTTGTTTGATTATTTGGTATACTTGTTTTTATTATTTACAAACTATAAAATTCGCTTATGTAAACTTTTACTCGTATTATCGTATTGTATTCCTATATGAATACTTTTATATTTTTCCTTATAATATCATTTAAAATAAATTACACATTTATAAATTTGAAACGATTCATAAAAGAAATTATACTTTTATTAATATTATAAAAGTTCGTTTATCAAATTTTAAAAAGATTAAACAAAAGAAATTAACCCTTTTTGTATTTTAAATTATTTATTTTATAATATACTCCAAAGTAACATTTGACAAATTGAATTAAAAACTTATATATATATTTAAACTAAAATTAACAAGTTATTCTTCCAAAAAGAAAAGAAAAAAAATGAAATTCTTTTATTAATAATTATAAAATCCAAACCAAAGTTAGAATAAGCTTTTAAAACAACTTAAAACATTTATCTAAAGTATTTAAAACAATATATTTATTGTAATCATCAAATCAATTTATGTGTATATCCTAATATTGTACCAGTTCCAAGTTTATATACCTTTAAATTAATATATTGATTTAGATATTTTTAATCGTTAGAAATTTATTTGTTTGACTAATCAATATCAATATTTCAATGATTTAATTCCATTAATTACTAATTAACAATCGTTAAAAATCTGGGTCATCACAATTGCTGCATTTCATTGCTGTGTGTTTTCACCATAGTTTTAAATGACGTCGCATCCTACTACATTGATCATTCTCGATAACGAATGTACAAGGGCAGTAGGATGCGGTGCCGGTAGTCATCAGTGTCGGTGAGGCTTATCTTTATGTAAATTAATACTGTTTTAAAGCGGCGATATAATCTATTTTCAAGAGGGTCGATAACCCTTTTTTTGGCGGTTAGCCATTTGTTTTATAAAATCCTAAAGTTTTGTTTTGAAAGATGGATAACCTATATCCCATGAAAGTCGACAACCTTACTTTCAGCATAGAGCTTTATACTTAAAAGAGTTAAGTTTTGTCTTCGACCTTGGATATACAATGTCTTAACGCCATTTGTGTTGTATACTACCTTATTAAAGATGAAGAGCCCTAAGCCTCTCTGTTGATATTGTTATTGATGTCGACATTAATTTATACTAACCTATTAAAGGCGGCGAGCTTTACTTTTTATGACTTCGACTCTAAAACGTAATTGGTGATACCATTGTTTATATTGCTATGTGTTAAAAGTATACGAAGTTGACATTGTTTATTGAGGGTGTCAAGGTAGAATAAATTCGACACTAATCATTGGGGATACCAATGTATGTTTTAATAAATTTGACAGATCATTTGGGGATACCAATGTATGTCAATTTGAGATGTTATAATTTAAGGGGAGATAACTTAATTGGGGACACCAATAGACATAGGTTAAATATGTGGGTAACATGAATTAAATTATTAAATGATGGATTCATAGTTATCCTAGGAAAACTATGGGATGTAAGATGGATAGTCCATACCATGCCGGAGATGGATAGTTTCTATGAGGTAAATGAAGGGTTTATAGTTAACCTAGGAAAACTATAGGATGTGTGACGGACAGTTCACATCAATTTTAAATGAATATGATATATGTGATGGATAGTCCACATAATTTAAATAGCTAAACAATATGTGATGGGTAGTCCATATAGTAAGGGATGTGTAATCCGAGTAATAATTACATGTGAGATGGATAGTCCCCAAAATTTTGTTAATGAAACAATGGTTGATGTGTAGTAATTATGGTAGGGGATGGGTAATCCAAAGAATTAACATATGTGAGATGGGTAGTCCACATGAGTATAAGACAGAAAGTCAATGAAAATTTAGATGGGTAGTCTAATAACTTAGAATGGGTAATCCAGTGTATATTGTATATTTGCATATCATTATATTATTATGTTATAACCATTATGGATGCAGGAGCACAATATATGGTTGAGATATATTTTAGTTAAGATACTATTGAATGGAAAACCCATTTCGCATAACAGCATGGTCTCACTAGATATCTATTTGGTTCATGATGGTAGGTTATTATTTATATCAGATTTTTTGTTTGACCCGAAGTATTTGTTTTTCCCCACAAACTCTCGAGTACTCATTTGAGTAGGTCTGGAGTAAGGTTATCATGTTTCCAGATAGACGAATAAGCTTCCTGAGACGTGCAAATGACAATCTAACTATTTAGGAGTATTTATCTAATCCACCATGTTGTTTGGTTTTATCTGTATGGATGTAATGGCAAGTTATATAATTGCCAAGTGTTAGACTCTGATCAACCAAGGGGGAAACTTCATATGTCTCTCTTGGAGTATTTTGTAATACTTATAATTTCTCTAAATGTGGAACTACGAATGGGATCATGTATGAATGTAAAATCATATTTTGAAATGGAACGTAAAAGTTATTTTTGAATTATGATTGAAATGTTTTCATACTCATGGGCTTCTGATTATTGATATGATTAACATAGTCGAATTTTGTCGTCGGAAATTAATAACCGTGGATGACTGCAGCACCCGTAGTGGATAGTTTTAAGCCTTATAATGGGGGATGTTACACTTCGGTAGAAGAAGCCCCACCTTGTCATAATTGATTTCGGTTTTGGTATATTTTTCTTTGAAGGAATTTGAAAAAATATATATTGAATATAAAGACCCAGGAATTTATTTCTAAATTTATCTTTTGAAACGGATTGGATGCTTGGTATTTTATTATAGAGTATTCTCTATACTTTTATTGCATATGGTTGTTATATTGCATTTGGTTGAATGTGGCTTTATATCACGCTGGAGTTGCATCATTATTATTAGTTACATATTGCCTTGTTGCATATGGTTGTTACATTGTTTATGTTGCTAGTGCATTGCTCTTTTGTTAGCATGATTCTCTTTTGGATTATCTAAGTACAAGATAGGTACAGGGAAGCAAGAGATTTCTATTTGATTGCCTGCGCACCTGCATTCGCATCGAGATAGTAAGTTACATGCAAAAATAAAAGTTAAATGCAAAAGAGGTATGTAGTAGATTTAGAAATTGGTGATTGATTAATGATTTTATGCCCCGGACATGGGAGGCCACATTTGGGCTTTTTTTTATTTGGGTCAGTTGTAGCGAGTTGTTGTTTTTCCGGATCTGACCACGCAAAAGAGGTGCTGTTGAAATTTTCCTTAACATATGAAACTTTGAAAGCCTATGGGTAAGGGGACATTTTCTTCCTTTGGAGATTTTGGGGATGAAATTCTTTTAAGAGGGAGAATGTAACATCCCGGAAAAATATAAATAACTTAATATATGGATTATTTAAATATTTTTATTGTGAATTAAAATAATAATTAAATGGATTTAATAGCCTTGTTTAACAAGTAAATAATAATTGTGAACTCAATTTGTAAATTATTTACAATAATAAATAGTTCGAATAAATAACAATAAAATCAATTGTTAATAAAACGACTTGATTTTTAATGATGTATTTTTTAAATGAATTTATTGTACCTTTTTATGGAAAATTTTAATTATCGTTTGACATATTTTTCGACAAATGATGGTATTTATGAAATTTCACAAGATAACTACTATATTTTATTGTTGTTTTGAGATCGTACGCATTATTGTGCGCGATCATATTTTAGTTTCAGTCGTTTGCGGTTCGTATGCAAATGAAATTCTGTTTAGCGAACTGCCGAAAATTATAAAAATAAACATCACCCTACTTAGACTATTCTCCTTTTTCACCTTTCCTTTTTACTTTTCTTCCTCCTTTTACAATAAAAGAAAATTTAGCCTCTTCCTTCAAAATTCAAAATCTAGAGATTTAACCAACGAAAAAATATGAAACCGGATCCATTGAGTTCGTATGGTTGAGACCTTCGAATCCTGTAACAGCCCGCAAACCCGTACCCCTTGAATCGACACTATTCTCCAACATATCGACTCAAAGTGAACGGAAATAAGAACCATTAGGGATAAAGAAGAAGGAGGTAGAAGAAGAAGAAACAAAATAACAACAAAATCTAACCATCGCAGCGGAATAAAATATAATAGATAATAACTGATCTTTACAGAAAAGAAACTATATCTGTTTATACATACATCACCAGAATACAACATCAGAGTACAATACAATCAGAAGCAACATTGGACAGTTATATTAACTTGTCCCACAAACAGAATACACAACATACACAACACAACGAAATATACATCATATACGTGTGATACGTCTCGCCATCCAGCTCGTCTCCTGAGCTCCACAGCATCATAACATGTATCCTATAATACTCGGTCTGACCCGAGCATTATAATAAAATAACACCCGAGTCAGTCTGGAATACCAGCGTGAGAAAATCACACTCAAGTTGATTATTAAAGTTTCAAAACCATTTGAAACAAAAGCATCTCGTAAGACCACGCCACAAATAAACATGTCGGGTTTTTACCTTACGATAGCTAAAACACTTTTATCAAATTCATCTGATATTATAATAGTGTCTATAGAAAGTAAAATAGAGTCTAGCTGAAATGCTTGCATCTCACGTTTCAGCAATAGTTGGGCATAATCAAAACCGTACAGGCGCGTAGGGAGAATGGAATTCCAACTAATGACTAGGCACTGGGGTACCACCTGTCACAATACCTGGTCTAGATCAGCGTACCGAGGACCACGCCTAATCCCCTACAACACAAGAACGGAACTACCCTTACTGGATAATTCCGAGTAAGATCACCCCACGGTTGGGATCAGCAACCGCACCACTAAGCCGAATAAAAAGGGACATCTAGACAGGGATGGCCTCACCCTAATGGGTGCTACCCACATAGCCTTGCTGCATAACCCCTGATTTTCAGTCATTCCCGGTTGATGAGGCTCGAGGCTAAGCATTACCTTTTTAGAACATTTCACTTAGAATGCTCATCGTCCACCTGACGGTGTTCTGGAAGCATTCATCCATATAAGTCTGTCCCGGGTTCGAACGGAACCGAAGGCACTATTCCTACTACATCCATTTTGGAATCACCCTCAAGATTAGTAGCGACTAGCCATTACACTTCACTGCTCCATCTTCGACTCCGAACTCGTTTTTCCACGACAACGTACAAACCGGATCGAAGTGGTTTTCGGAAGATAAATCCCGATCTCGTTCTCTTCGAAACGATCAGCGCATTGGCCAATATTGATAGTCGGTTATTTAACTATCAAATAACATTCATAAACAACCATCGGATCTTTAAATAATTTTCCAAATTATTTATTTCAAAATATCTTCGCAAGATATTTTTCTTCACTTCAACCTTTTTGAAGTCAGTTTCAAATTTCATTCCACCCGCGGAATAAATTCCCAAAATTGTTTATTTCCCACTGAAATCACCAAGTACAATTGCTTTAGAGTTAAAAAAAAATTAAAACAGTATATTATAAAATATAGTTTAAACACTTACATTTAGAAACTACTTTATTCAAAAATATATACTTTAAGAATATTTACAATAAAACTACTTTATACAATATAAATATTAATAATTATCTTTTTAAAACATAATACCAATTAACTTTTAAAAATAATTACTACTATAACTATATTAATAAATATTTACCTTTAAAATTTTAACAACTTAAATAATAATTTCTTAAAACATTCCTTTAAACAACATTAAAACTTTCAACTTATATTTAAAAAATCTACTTGAAAACGTACTTGGCTTTCTAGGGAAATACACTTCTCTTTCACACCTTTTAAAATAAATCGCTATTTATTTTTAACCAAATTTACCCATTCCTTAAATAAATTCCCACCATGAATTTATTCTTCCAAATATCCACTAATATATTACTTTACTTTTATAAACCCAATTTATAAATTTCATAGTCTCATCTTCCTTTTAAGATCCCAATTTCAAACACTTAATCAATTTTCAAATTGATTTCCAAAATTTACTTCATTTTAAAATAAATTTCTTTACTTACAAAATTTTATTCCAAAATCCATAAATTTCATAAATTCCGGATTTAACTCTTTATTATGATTTTAAACTGGAAATACCAATTTCATAAAAATTCCTTTTATTGCATCCTAAACCATTTAAATCCTGAATTTAAAAATAAATCTTTTATTCCTTTAATTAATACCTCTCAAGTTTAAATTTCATTTATTCCCATTTATTCAAAAATCTCCTTTCCCATACTTGGAATTTATTTATTAACAATTTAAAATCCACTTTTATCTTTTTCCCATTCATTCTTTAATTTATCCCAAATTCTCTATAATCATTTTACTTACAAATTTTCTCTATTTATTTTCTTTTAAAATCCAAATCTATACATTTTTGATAGCTCAGAATGTCCAAATATATCCAATCAAACCATTGCATCCAACATTCCAAATATCAATATAATTCATCACAAGATATCAAATAATCATACTGAGTATATTAAACAATCTAAATAAATTTTTGAGAAATCCAGTTGGATCCCTCCAACCCATTTCCCTGCATCCACAGATGTTAGCACAGTACCAATTCCACTTCGAGGTGGAATATCGCGGTATATGGGTTTATATAATATCATCCGCTATTATGCGGCGCATAGGGTCTCATCCGCTATATAATGCGGGAAATCAATCACTCCAATATATATATATATACACTATTATATATATCATATCATTTTGTTGACTACTACTGTATGGCATGTTTGGAGAGAAAGAAATATACGCATTTTCCAAAACAATTGCAAAAATATACAGCAAATTAATGAAATGACAAAAAGAGATGTTCGAATTATCATGAAAAGAGTAGGGAAACTCACAGATCTATCAACTGCTGAACTAAATGCATTGAAGATGTTGGGACTAGAAGCACATAATACTGAGATTCAGATGGTGCGGCCATGGATTCTTCCGTGAAGAGCTCAAGGAAGATGAAGCAGTTTTCTTTTATTACTTAATTGCTGGAATGAACTGTAAAAACATTGAACAAATATTATCTGTATGGGTCGGGCCGACCTTGTTTTGCTTGGGCTGAGAAATAAAGTTTTTACCCATTTTCAAAAAAAAAATATCATATCACATCCAATCAATCAACCAATAATTTAAATTCGAACTATTTAAATTAAATTTTGGAAATCCAGATGTGAGTGAGATTAACTCACCTTTAATTTTATTTGCAATCCGATCCAACCCAGCTTGTTCTCTTCAGGATTTTAGACCTTGTACAAACATATATGGTTTATTAATATTTTGAATTAATCAAACAATTAACTACCATTTATTTATTTAATTTAAACCAATAATTTTATTTTAAACTAATAATTCAATTTAACAAATTAATCACCTTAATAAATTATTTGAAATAAACTAGTAAATCGTATTTTTATTTTTTTTCCATTTCCAAACTGCATATAAAAATAATCTATATAAATTTTAAAAATCTATTTCTACATAACTCTAATTATTTTAAAATTTTCCATTTTCAAAATCTTACCTATATATATATATATATATATATATATATATATATATATATATATTTACAGTTTCAAATTAAAACATGTATGTGAATATATTTATATATATATATAATTACAAAATTATTTTATACTTTACTGGAATCATTTCTTTCTGCTTTCCGTATAAGTATAAGTATATATGTAAAAAGAATCGGCATTCATATACCCCTCTGTATTTATATATTTTTCCTTCTCTGTATAAAACTATATACATCTTATTAATTTAAAACTGAAGAAAATGAATTGTATAAAAACTACAAATACCTCTCTGCCTCGGTCGATATAAGCACAACCTAGCCTACAGCTTCCAGGCAACGGCAACACCACAGCATCACCACCCACTGCCTCCGCCTCCACATCGATAGTCATGACGCTACAATCTCCATCGCGTTGCCGAACCAAAATCACAGCAGCCACCCACCTTTCGGCTTCGAGCACATGCCACCATACGGTCGTGAATCCCAATGTCTCGATCCAACCTATCGTTGCCTGCGATCAACCAAGCCATACCCTTCCTGCAAACGCCTGTCTTCGCCCTTTCAAGCTTCGCTACCCTATTCGAATGCCTCACAGTCGATCGCGAGCCTCCAGGCAGTCGCCATCACCACCATTCCATTGCGAGCTGCTTGCGACCTCGACATCTTCCACTAGCGACGCCATCACGAGCCTTCCTCCTGCCTCCGAGCGTGCGCCCAGCAGCTCCGTGCTTGAGCTCTCCATCGCGAACCGTTCGCGATCCCCCCTCCCGTTCGATTCCCCCATTTTTCCTTTTCGATTTCAGATCGACTTACGAATTTAGTTAAAAAGGGAGAAGAACGAAATTCCAAATTCGTTTCGATTTTGAATTCGTTTTTAATTTGTTGAAGAGAGGAAAAAGGGGTTGCGAGCCCTAGCTTGATTTAGGAACGAGATTTTTCTCTGAGCTCGGTCATGATTTTATATATTTTTTCTCTGAAATGTTGATTTCGTTCACAGCTGATAATATAAAAGGAGGAAGATACCTTGCGTGAAAATTTTGCCTTGCTACAGTGACTTTGGAAAGGAGTGGAAAAGAGTTGATGTGAGATAATTTCAACTGCAGTTGACTAGTATAAATATTCAATTTAAATTCAAATTCAAATCGTTCCGATAAATGCAACTTAAAAACTTGACCTCCTGTCGAGGCGTGCCGCTAGGTGTTTATAATGTTATACCCCTATTCCGAACGCAATGGAAAAGGTTTCGAGTCCTAATTCGATCGTATGGAGAAGATAGCTTTTTGGATCTAGTTATAATATTGAATTTTCGATATAAATTTCAGTGTGTTTAAATATCGTACGCTCACACAACAATTCCAAAACACTACGAAAATTGAAATCTGATAATAATACACTATTACGGATCCAATGGAGCTGGTTTCGTCGAAATCCGAGACTGTACCCCGGAAGGCTATTTTTAAATATTGATTTAAACAATATATTTTCAAAACTGAATAAAACACTTTTAAATTCAATTTCAACACTTCTATTATCTCCAGTATCATCAATATAAATTTTACAAGCCTTTAAAATATTTTTAACCAGCTTGAAACTCAAGATTAAATATTTTACTCAATCTTCAATTATTGAATTGAATGATTATATTATTCAACAAATTGCTGTATTTACATTTTGAATAAATAAATCCAAGTTTTTCCCTGTTCAAAACCAATTTATAATCCAATTTCTATATTTAAAACCATTTAAATATTCCGAATTAAACATTGAAAAATCCAGGTCTTCACATTCCTCCCCCCTTAAAAGAATTTCGTCCCCGAAATTACTGGTTAGAAAGAATGATCCAGAAATCCATTAGTTATTTCCTCAACCCAAATAGTTTTTTAACAACTTGCCAAAACAAATCTTTTTATCAAAGACACACTAACCATCTTTCTAACTTTCCAGCTTATCCATTAGTTTCAAAAAATATTACTTACTTATCAATTCAAATTTAAATTTGAAACCAAATTTTGAATTATCAAAATTTTTCTAACTCCTTAAATTTTCGAAATTTTTTGCCAGCGTCTCCTTTGCGCGGCTAGCTCAGTACAACTACAAAATGCCTCTACGGGCCCCCAAATTTCAAAAGAAAACAAAAGGCCAAGTGGCTAGATCAGAAGATCATCAAATTTCATACGGCAATTTTAAACACATACCTTTTGTCGGGCAATTCAAATTTTATCTTCTGAAATCAAAAATCAATTTTCCCTTTTGCCTTTAATTACCTGTACCGTATTTAGCCATAATAACCAATCACAGAATTCAAACCATTTTATTCAGTTCTTTCACAAAATTTCAATATCTATTTCATTCAAGCCCGTACGATGTACATATATCATTCGTACGCAATATCAAATCCGATCGCTCACTCGATCACATAATTTCACCTCCGAACTAGTATCGTCCACCGGACTTCCTAGTCCGGAATCAGATCTGGTTTCTTGATCAGAAACCGTCATTCTCCTTACATAGCCGTAAACTATAATAGAGAATTTCCAGAATCAATCAAAATTCCATATCCAGGGTTCGCCGTCGAAAATCGAGTGAAAAATCCTAACTCGAATCGATATAACTATCTCGAAATTCTGTGCTCGAATTCTGGATCAAATCGCTATGCGATAAAATAATATACGTACATCATACGTATTAATTTCAATTGATTATTAGCTATATCAATTCTCTTTTATTCACATTCATTTGATTTCTATTCACTTATTCACAATTTCCCTTTTCACAACTTTCAGTTTTAATCTTCATTCAATTATTCACTCAGTATATTCCCAATACTAATTTACTTGAGAACTTCATTCTTCATTTCTTTAGTTCAATATAAGCACTTTGTATACACTTATATTATTACTTTCACTATACCACTTGGTTTTAGTTTACTTCTATTCAAATTGGATTCCAATTCCATATAGATTCAATTTGCTTCAATTTACTAATTCATTTCAGATCTAAATATTTTTTTCCAATTTTCATTCAATTTTCATTTCCAATTCTACTTGAATTCAATTTGTCTTCAAACTTTGAATATTGAATTTTATTCACCTTATCTTAATCCCATATTTAATTAACCATTTCCTTTTATTAGTTTCACTTACTAATTTATTTAAAATCTCAAATAAAAGTTTATTTGCAAACTTTTTCTTCCTTTAGTTTCTTCGAAAAATTTCTTCGATTTCACCTTACTTCACATACACAATTTTAAATTAGATTTCAATATTCAGTTTCAATTCTATTTGCTTACAAATTTTAAATCATTTGTCGTTATTGAAAATTTTAAAAAATTTCTACCTCCCAAAATTTCCGGAATTTTTTTGACAAAGTCCCCTTTGTACGGAGGAGCTTTTGCAATTTGACAAGAGATATAAATATATATACATCGACCCACATGGTCGGAAAACAAAAAAAACAAACAACAGTTCATATTTCCTATCTTTTTGTTGCGTAGGCGTACCTTTATTTAGCATTTTTAAGCAAGCGGCTTATTCAATTAGCATTTTCCAGAACCAAATCCAGCCACACGGCTTCCCTATACCTATACTTACTCGATTAAAACATGTAAGTGCTAGATACAAACAATTCACTAGTATTTTACTTATTTAAAATAGCCAAAACATGCATTAGATAAACAATGCTTACTAAACAGTCTTTCATTAGCAATTTCCAATGTTCCAATATTAATTTTAATTGTTGACAACACATTCATATACTATTTCAATTGTTTCAATCAACCCAAATACTATTTTCATTTAATTTAAATAGTTTACAACTTTATTACTTACATTCAATTCATTTTTAACTCAACAAACCCATTTATATTACCATAATATTTTAAATAAGCTTCCAGAGTTTAAACAATTTCTTAAACATTCCAAAACACTTAAACCAACTCGAGAGTTTTCAACAATCTCTTAAGTATTTCAAAAATCAAAGCGGTTTTTACCAAACCAAAGCTTTAACATTTCAAAGTCACCTTTGAAATCAGTTATATCCAAAATCCATTGCATTACTAAAATCAAACCCAACTTTTGCAAACAACTCCAATTTAAAACATTCAGGTAGCAATTCCTTCTTTGGAAACTCGAAAATGAACATCGACGATGCTGCAGTCATCACCGAAGTTATTTTCCAGTGACCGAAAGAGTTCAATGCTTTTATCTCTTTAAAACGATTCAAATATTTTTAATTTCAAATCTCTCTAGATTTCAAATTCAACTCAAAAATATTTCTCAAATAATATCACTATTATTTTTCCAAAACCTTTGAAAACCATTTTCAAACCCAAAGGAATTTAAACTTTCCAAATTTTCAAATTCCAAATCCTTTCAATTTATATTCAAATATTATCCTGGGATTCTCTTCTCGATTTATTTACAAATATTTCTCTGGAATTCTATTTCAAATTATAAATCACATCTATAGTTTACAATTACATATCTCATTTGTATATGAATTTATTTCTTAGCTGTTAGTTATGATTTCAATTTCTTATTCAATTTCCTCACAATAGTGATAATAATTTAATATTATCACTTCCTACCATCCAAGCAACCATATATATCTATAATAATTTCTGAAAATTATTTCTTTCATATACAGAAATAATTTGGGTAAAATTATTTCATTTACCCTATTTTAAAACAATACTGTGTCGAATTGTTCTATTCAAGTGTTTAGAGATCCCTATCAATAACGTTAATTACTCGTATTGACCAGAATCCATAAACTACTCAATAAACCAACCGACACAATAAAACAAAATTTATATTCACTAACAAATATGTGCTCATATCTATTAATACACCCAACTCATTCCAGAGTCCTATGGACTCTATTTTAATGAGTAATCCCCACCAGAGCCAAGGTTATCGCCAGCCTAAGCTCTGATACCACTATAACAGCCCGCAAACCCGTACCCCTTGAATTGACACTATTCTCCAACATATCGACTCAAAGTGAACGGAAATACGAACCATTAGGGTTAAAGAAGAAGGAGGTAGAAGAAGAAGAAACAAAATAACAACAGAATCTAACCATCGCAGCGGAATAAAATATAATAGATAATAACTGATCTTTACAGAAAAGAAACTATATCTGTTTATACATACATCACCAGAATACAACATCAGAGTACAGTACAATCAGAAGCAATATTGGATAGTTATATTAACTTGTCCCACAAACAGAATACACAACATACACAACACAACGGAATATACATCATATACGTGTGATACGTCTCGCCATCCAGCTCGTCTCTTGAGCTTCGCAGCATCATAACCTGTATCCTATAATACTCGGTCTGACCCCGAGCATTATAATAAAATAACACCCGAGTCAGTCTGGAATACCAGCGTGAGAAAATCACACTCAATTTGATTATTAAAGTATAAAAACCCTTTGAAACAAAAGCATCTCGTAAGACCACGCCACAAATAAACATGTCGGATTTTTACCTTACGATAGCTAAAACACTTTTATCAAATTCATTTGATATTATAATAGTGTCTATAGAAAGTAAAATAGAATCTAGCTGAAATGCTTGCATCTCACGTTTCAGCAATAGTTGGGCACAATCAAAACCGTACAGGCGCGTAGGGAGAATGGATTTCCAACTAATGTCTAGGCACTGGGGTACCACCTGTCACAGTACCTGGTCTAGATCAGCGTACCGAGGACCACGCCCGATCCCCTGCAACACAAGACTGGAACAACCCCTTACTGGATAATTTCAAGTAAGATCACGCCACGGTTGGGATCAGCAAACGCACCACTAAGCCGAATAAAAAAGGACATCTAGACAGGGATGACCTCACCCTAATGGGCACTACCCACATAGCCTTGCTGCATAACCCCTGATTTTCAATCATTCCCGGTTGATGAGGCTCGAGGCTAAGCGTTACCTTTTTAGAACATTTCACTTAGAATGCTCGTCGTCCACCTGACGATGTTCTGGAAGCATTCATCCATACAAGTCCGTCCCGGATTCGAACGGAACCGAAGGCACTATTCCTACTACATCCATTTTGGAATCACCCTCAGGATTAGTAGCGACTAGCCCTTGCACTTCACTGCTCCATCTTCGACTCCGAACTCGTTTTTCCACGAAAACGTACAAACCGGATCGAAGTGGTTTTCGGAAGATAAATTACGATCCCGGTCTCTTCGAAACGATTAGCGCATTGGCCAGTATTGATAGTCGGTTATTTAACTATCAAATAACATTCACAAACAACCATCAGATCTTTAAATAATTTTCCAAATTATTTATTTCAAAATATCTTCGTAAGATATTTTTCTTCACTTCAACCCTTTTGAAGTCAGTTTCAAATTTCATTCCACCCGCGGAATAAATTCCTAAAATTGTTTATTTCCCACTGAAATCACCAAGTACAATTGCTTTAGAGTTAAAAATAATTTAAAACGGTATATTATAAAATATACTTTAAACATTTACATTTAGAAACTACCTTAATACTTTATTCAAAAATATATACTTTAAGAATATTTACAATAAAACTACTTTATACAATATAAATATTAATAATTATCTTTTTTAAAACATAATACCAATTAACCTTTAAAAATAATTACTACTATAACTATTTTAATAACTTAAATAATAATTTCTTAAAACATTCCTTTAAACAACTTTAAAACTTTCAACTTATATTTAAAAAATCTACTTGAAAACGTACTTGGCTTTCCAGGGAAATACACTTCTCTTTCACACCTTTTAAAAATAAATCACTATTTATTTTTATCCAAATTTACCCATTCCTTAAATTAATTCCCACCATGAATTTATTCTTCCAAATATCCACCGATATATTACTTTACTTTATAAACCCAGTTTATAAATTTCATAGTCTCATCTTCCTTTTAAGATCCCAGTTTCAAACACTTAATCAATATTCAAATTGATTTCCAAAATTTACTTCATTTTAAAATAAATTCCTTTACTTACTAAATTCTATTCCAAAATCCATAAATTTCATAAATTCTGGATTTAACTCTTTATTATGATTTTAAACTCGAAATACCAATTTCATAAAAATTCCTTTTATTGCATCCTAAACCATTTAAATCCTGAATTTAAAAATAAATCTTTTATTCCTTTAATTAATACCTCTCCAGTTTAAATTTCATTTATTCCCATTTATTCAAAAATCTCCTTTCCCATACTTGGAATTTATTTATTAACAATTAAAAATCCACTTTTATCTTTTTCCCATTCATTCTTTAATTTATCCCAAATTCTCTATAATCATTTTACTTACGAATTTTCTCTATTTAGTTTCTTTTAAAATCCAAATCTATACATTTTTGATAACTCAGAATGTCCAAATATATCCAATCAAACCATAACATCCAACATTCCAAATATCAATATAATTCATCATAGGATATCAAATAATCATACTGAGTATATTAAACAATCTAAATAAATTTTTGAGGAATCCAGTTGGATCCCTCCAACCTGTTTCCCTGCATCCACATATGTTAGTACAATACCAATTCCACTTCGAGGTGGAATATCGCGGTATATGGGTTTATATAATATCATCCGCTATTATGCGGCGCATAGGGTCTCATCCGCTATATAATGCGGGAAATCAATCACTCCAATATATATATATATACTATTATATATATCATCACACATCCAATCAATCAATCAATAATTTAAATTCGAACTATTTAAATTAAATTTTGGAAATCCAGATGTGAGTGAGATTAACTCTCCTTTAATTTTATTTGCAATCCGATCCAACCCAGCTTGTTCTCTTCAGGATTTTAGACCTTGTACAAACATATATGGTTTATTAATATTTTGAATTAATCAAACAATTAACTACCATTTATTTATTTAATTTAAACCAATAATTTTATTTTAAACTAATAATTCAATTTAAGAAATTAATCACCTCAATAAATTATTTGAAATAAACTAGTAAATCGTATTTTTATTTTTTTTCCATTTCCAAACTGCATATAAAAATAATCTATATAAATTTTAAAAATCTATTTCTACATAACTCTAATCATTTTAAAATTTCCATTTTCAAAATCTTACCTATATATATATTTACTGTTTCAAATTAAAACATGTATGTGAATATATATATATATATAATTACAAAATTATTTTATACTTTACTGCAATTATTTCTTTCTGCTTTCCTTATAAGTATATATGTAAAAAGAATCGGCATTCATATACCCCTCTGTATTTATATATTTTTCCTTCTCTGTATAAAACTATATACATCTTATTAATTTAAAACTGAAGAAAATGAATTGTATAAAAACTACAGATACATCTCTGCCTCGGTCGATATGAGCACAACCTAGCCTACAGCTTCCAGGCAATGACAACACCACAGCATCACCACCCACTTCCTCCGCCTCCACATCGATAGCCATGATGCTACAATCTCCATCGCATTGCCGAACCAAAATCACAGCAGCCACCCACCTTTCGGCTTCGAGCACATGCCACCATACGGTCGTGAATCTCAATGTCTCGATCCAACCTATCATTACTTGCGATCAACCAAGCCAAACCCTACCTGCAAACGCCTGCCTTCGCCCTTTCAAGCTTCGTTACCCCATTCGAATGCCTCACAGTCGATCGCGAGCCTCCAGGCAGTCGCCATCACCACCATTCCATCGCGAGCTGCTTGCGACCTCGACATCTTCCACTAGCGACGCCATCACGAGCCTTCCTCCTGCCTCCAAGCGCGCGCCCAGCAGCTCTGTGCTTGAGCTCTCCATCGCGAAGTGGTCGCGATCCCCCCTCCCGTTCGATTCCCCCATTTTTCCTTTTCGATTTCAGATCGACTTACGAATTTAGTTTAAAGAGGGAGAAGAACGAAATTCCAAATTCATTTCGATTTTGAATTCGTTTTTAATTTGTTGAAGAGAGGAAAAAGGGGTTGCGAGCCCTAGCTTGATTTAGGAACGAGATTTTTCTTTGAGCTCGGCCATGATTTTATATAGTTTTTCTCTGAAATGTTGATTTCGTTCACAGTTGATAATATAAAAGGAGGAAGATACCTTGCGTGAAAATTTTGCCTTGCTATAGTGACTTTGGAAAGGACTGGAAAAGAGTTGATGTGAGATAATTTCAACTGCAGTTGACTAGTATAAATATTCAATTTAAATTCAAATTCAAATCGTTCCGATAAATGCAACTTAAAAACTTGACCTCCTGTCGAGGCGTGCCGCTAGGCGTTTATAATGTTATACCTCTATTCCGAACGCAATGGAAAAGGTTTCGAGTCCTAATTCGATCGTATGGAGAAGATAGTTTTTTGGACCCAGTTATAATATTGAATTTTCGATATAAATTTTAGTGCGTTTGTATATCGTACGCTCACACAAAAATTCCAAAACACTACGAAAATTGAAATCCGATAATAATACACTATTACGGATCCAATGGAATTGGTTTCGTCGAAACCGAGACTGTGACGACCTGGATTTTTCAATGTTTAATTAGGGTAATATATTTTTAAATAAGTGATTAGCTTAATTAATTATTTTGATTAACCACGATGGACTTTTTTTTGTGAGCTAGGGTTAGAGATTGTGCTTGAATTAAGCGACGTTTGGCGAGTCGGGAAGTAGTTTTGTGCTTGTCGTGGGAAAGAGAGTTGGTGGAGCGATTTTGCTGGCATCCGGTCAAGTATTGGAAAACACAACTTGTAAGGTTGTGCGTGGAGGAGCGTTCGGTCGCTTTCTGATGTGGGTGATTGAGCTTGGTACGATGGGGTGGAATGCGGAGAGAAAGCCAAGTGTAGCGTGTATGCGAAGTCTATTGTCTATTTCGTTGAGAGACGAGCGTTGGAGGGAGGAGAGAAGAATCGAATTTTGGGTTTCTTATACACGGTGATGCGTATCATGTACAGGCATTTTTTTATTTGGGAAAGAAGGTTTATTAGGGTAATATATTTTTAAATAAGTGATTAGCTTAATTAATTATTTTGATTAATTCAAATCTTACAAATTCGATAACTATTGCATACGAGGTCGGATTTGGACGCAATCTTTTGTGTTGGACTCGTATCGATGTTACCTACGCCTTGGAGTTGGATTTGTTATGTCGTTCGATTTAAGATCAAACTGGAATGTATATGCATCAGTTGGAATTTTACTGAGTTTACTCACCTCTGAATAAACTATATGATATCTGTGTTGCTATAAATTATTGTTGAATGTTTGGATGATAGTTTATATACCATTGTTTGGTTTTTTGTTAGGATTTGATTTCTTCTTGAAAAGCAGATGACATAAATAACTATTGTTTTGAAAAGGATTATTTTAGAGAGACTATAAGGGGTTCTGTTATATGCATCTTACTTATTATATTGCTTATATTGATGTTTGGTAGAAATATTTATGACATACTATTTGATTTGTGCAAGTGTCATTATAGCAATTATCGCTACCCCGACACTTATGACATATCATCTCCTTAAACCTATGTATGTGTGTTGAACTTGTGCTTGTATTTTTACAAAATAAATGTTTGGTTGCGTTTTTGCACTTTGAAATTTTCTTAAATTACATTTCCAAGCATTTTTGTAGAATTTTGAAATAAATGATAAGTGTTGTTTAAAATTCATAAAAGGAGTTATAAATATGATTAATTATCTTTCGGGTTAATTAATGTTATTTAAATTTACAAATGATTATAAATTTGATTAATTTTCTTCCAGAATAATTAATGTTGTTTAAATTTATAAAAAATTATTATAAATTTGGTTAATTATCTTTCGGAATAATTAACGTTGTTTTAAATATATAAAGAGGATTATAAATTTGATTAATTATTTTTGGAATAATTAATGTTGTTTTAAATTTATAAAATGATTATAAATTTGATTAATTATCTTTCGAGATAATTAATGTTATTTAAATTTATAAAAAGATCATAAATTTGATTATGTTATTTTAAATATATAAAAAGATTATAAATTTGATTTATTTTCCTTCGGGATAATTAATGTTATTTTAAATTTACAAAAAGAATATAAATTGGATTAATTTTCTTTTGGGATAATTAATGTGGTTTTAAATTTATAAAAGATTATATCAATTATCTTTCGGAATGATTAACATTGTTTTGAATTTATAAAAGTATTTAAATTGATTTGTTATCTTCCGACACAATAAATGTTGTGTTAAAGATATAAATGATAGTTTATAAATATGAAAATCTTTAAAAAGTAATGTTTAAAAATAAAGCTTAGTGTAAATTACTTTGGGTTTATAGTAAAAGATGTTTTAATGACATCTATTTTTGACCCTTCTTTTTAATATACTTAGAATTATAATTTGCTCTTTAAAAGGAATATTTTAAAGATTGTTTTTAGTGTTTTTACAAATGTTTGTGATGTGAAAATCAAGCACAAGTGTGAATCAAATGTTTTAAAAGTTTGATTCATTTGTAGAAAATATTTAGTCTTACAATTAGCGCTAAACGTCGAAGGTATTTTTGCTATTCTTAAAGTTAAGAATGTTGTCGTGACAAGGTAAGAAGCAACCCTGCCCTTACTTATCCGACTTCATTGTTTTCCCCGAGGTTCCCTCACACATGATGATTCGATGAACCATTAGTTCCCATGCGTCACACTATTCAAACTCTTGGTCACCACATGACCTATCAATCACCTTATTGAAAACCCGACATAACGCCTACCTTGTCGCCTTCAAAATGTCGCACTCCTCCTTTGATGGTTGGAGCTTCGGTCTCCAATGCCAACTAGTGTGTGCCGCTGTGAGAAACACCACGGTGCCATTCATTTCAACTATAATCCTCGTATCTCCCATGAATGTCAACCCTAGCCGATGACACGAAATTTCGAGCTCGGCCAACGATAACTGCACCAACCATCGTTTATACCAACACGACGCTCTCGTCGCCCGAGTCCAACGGATCCAAAGTTGGCTTCTCTTATCTTTCATAGCTCCGGATTTAATTGTATTAAGGAGGTGGCTTTAAATTTGAGGGGCAAATGATAAAAATGAAAAGGGGAAAAAATAAAAAACAGAGGAGATATTTAAGGGAAGTGTATATATATGTATGATCATAATATATATAATTTATTTGATTCTAAAATAAATCGCTACATGTTTTGAGCTCGTACGATCACATAGCACATTGGATCGTCATGAAACTCGTCAGCACGCATCATCTCATTATTCCAATTCTGATGGCACTAGTTTCGTCACAACCCAAGATGGTGCCTTGAGATGATAATTTCACGCATATTGATTCCAAATATCTATCGAGAAATCTGAAACTCCAAACCAAGATTGCCTACTATCATCTATAAACAATATCCATATTCCGAACTAAATGGAAAAGGTCTCGGGACCTAATTCCATTATATGCAAAATTAACCTTTTGGATCGATCTATGAATCGAACGCAACTACTTACTAAAAATCCATTGGACGAAACATATCGATGCTTATAATCATTCTTTGCTAGTCGGACATTCCAGACTCAACGAAAGTTGTTTCAAGTCATGAAAAATCCGTCTATGAAAAATTGATTTTTCAGCACATCGATTTAATTAACAATTTAAATATTTAAATGTCCCCAATTTAAATATTCAGGTATTCTAAAAATATGGGTCGTTACATTCTTCCTCTCTAAAAAGATTTCATCCTCAAAATCCCAAAGATGAAGCAACATAACCTATCACCTTCACTAAGCAATGACATAAGAAAAATCATCACTTATCAACCGACGACAACAATCACTCAAAGCGATCGCGATAATGGGAACAGACTCGTAATCAACTCGGAGCCATTAACCTTAATCCTAAGTACAATCACCGTCTAATCCAAAATCAATATGGCTAAACCAAATGTCTAAGTTGCATACTTGTTTCAAAAGAAACAGATAATGAAAAACAAAAACGCCAACTCACTAATCGAAATATAATCAACTAAATATCATACATTACCGACTCTCTGAACTATCGACAACGTCTAATATCCTATACATTGATTTTTCTCTCAATTTGGCTTATGTCATGGAAAATTTCGACAGCACCTCCTTTGCATGGCTCGATCCCAAAAACCGTAACTCACCACACAACTACAATATAAGCCCATATCTTCCATATCTAGGGACAACACCACAATAACTATATGTATGATATACCTTATATTTCATGTACGCCACATAGTAGATACACCAATTAAGCATAAACACGTACCATGTTGCGAGCAAACCACTCAACTCATGAAGCCAAAAGCAACAGCAAGCCTTTGCTTCACCGTACCTGCACTTAGTTACTAAACAAATAGAGTTATGCATTTTGAAACAACAATGCAACAACTCATCTACCATAAGCAACATGAATGCAAACATCAATTAACATGCCTACACAAGCACACTTGTAAAATTACAAGCATAATAAAGCAGGCACTACACTATGCTTTCTTACATTTTAATAAAATGAGAAAGAAAAACAAAATTTCCTTAACTAATTGGAGACGTATCAATAAAAAGCTCCATCAAACACAGACAAGCTTAACCCCATCTATCTGAAGCCATATAGCCATATTCTCAAAAATGAATAGGCCCTGAAGGTCTAAGCCGCATCTGGTTCACTTCCACTTTCTCTGGTCGACTCTTCATGACGATGTCACTAGAATTACCTACTTATACAAGCTGAATTCACAAAATAGGCTGGCAATAACAATCAACAATGAGCAATCAACAAGTAACTAAAAATAATCAAAAATAAACAATCAATCAATAAAAAAATAAACAATTAATCAAAATCAAGAAATAGCAAGCAATAAATAAGCAACAAAAATAAATAAACAATCAATCAATAATTATGCAACAACTAGCAATCAACAAACAAAAATTATCAATCCATCAAAAAAATAAACAATCAATTAATAATCAAGCAACAACAAACAATAACAGGCAATAACTACCATACCAACGACCAATCATTCCAAAGGGGTCTATAATAACATGCACCGTAACCAATAATAATCATAGCGTGCATGCTAAGTTGTAAACTCTAATGAATTTGTTCGACATCTAAGAAGATCAAATTATTAAGTGGTGCAATTCCCCTTCATGAATACAATATGAAAGACTATTACACCTCTACTATAAAAAGGAAAACTTAAGATATGTTGAATCATCGAGTCTCGAAACCCTCTAATAAATTTAGCGAATTAAGCGTTATTTTTCCTTCGCTTTTGAACAGAACTCATTCTCCAGATGAACAAACCACTATTAATTAAATCATCGTTAAATGACGATCTGCAAATGCTTGGGTTCGTTCGGGTTCAGACATACCTCAACCGTACAATGTTGATAAGGATAATATACTAAGTGTATACGACGCTCGCCTAGGCAAGTATCATTTCGCCACTTAGAAGATTATCCGAATCGCCACAAAACTAGTTGAGAAGTCCTTTCCCGAGCTATCACAAGCATTCCAAGCTATACTATAATATAATTAATATTACAATTAATAAAGATCATCGAAACTAATATACGATACCCAAACTTATCCTTGTTCGCTCGCACAATTTCTTTGTTAAACTTGGGCCGACCACCTGACTCCTCCCATGCAAACTCTGATCTGGTTCGCTGGTCTAACCACTGAACTTCCTCGCACGACTACGGTCGAGCTTCAAAAATCCCATAGTCGCTTCAAGAATCAGACTCAACTACTCGTCTTTAAGAATCGAGTGAAAAATCCTTGCTTAATTGGTGCATATCACCTAGAAATGATGTGCTCGAATGAGGGATTGGGAACTAGCACATTAATGGACCGATCCTTTGAAAATGCCTATTCTGTGCATGGGATTACTCCCATCGCCTAAGGTTACAAATGCCGACATGACACTTTTAACATGAATGACTCAACATAGAACGTATAAGTCATCTGTTCAATCTTTTCTCAATTCTGGGTAACCATCAGATCCTAATTGGATATAGAATCCTAGTCACACTTCACCAAACAACTCCACTCTACTAAAAAGCTCGTGCATCAAGTTCGAATGGTAGTACTCTCGGTCATTATACCTTAGCTTAATAGCCAAGCTTTACCGTAAGATTAATCATTATAAGCGAATTAACCTATAGTACAAAGGGTCACGTTTGGGATATGGCTAAGCATTAAATCCCAAAATCAAGCATTAAGACCCTAGGCAAGCATTAACCTGTAGTACTCTCGACATGGTGGCCGTTAAATTCAAAGGTTTCAATTTTCAAAAGAAGTGTTTATTCGTTTAAATCTCTTCACGAATGGTTATGACCATTACTGATCTATAAATAGCCTTCACAAACAAATTTTTTACTAACTATTTTCTTATTTTCTTCACTCCTTCTTCTCCACAAATCCATATTATAAAATTTTCATATTTTAAGATCGTGCCGAAATTATGCCGAATTCTCAAGTGAATCAAATTAGAATCTCATTCTTGTTTGATTCTCTGCCCTCTCTCGAAGATCAAAGTGCTATTCAGAGTTATAGGATCAATTTGTAATCAAAAGTTTATCGAGTCTCTCTATAAGGTGTGGTTGTGCTTGGAAATCAATTGGGTGATCTTGTGTCTCGTAAATCAAGAGAGTTTGCCCGGACTCGAAGACAGGAGGGTACCTCAAGGCCTTTAGAAATTGAGGATTGTAATCTCGACATTGGTATAATAAAAATCTGTACGAGGGTTTGCCTTGGTGTAGGACTGGACGTAGGGTAACTCCGAACCAGTATAAAATCCGGTGTGTTCTTTCATTTTACTGCTTTTTATTTACTTTCTGCATCTGTGTTTGATTCTGTGATTGTCCTGTGATTAAGTTCTGCATTTTTTATATCATAATTTTTAAATTAGTCCATATAAGTCTTAGAATCCATTAAACACTATTCACCCCCCTCTAGTGTTAAATTAGCCTTAAGATCCTTAATCCGCACTCCCTTTCAATTGGTACCAGAGCATAGGTTTTCATAGTTTTCATAATCTGAAACTTGAAAAGTTAAAAATGGCATTTTTAGGAAATTTTGTTAATACTAGTTTGAATTTATGCATTTCATCAAAGTATCATAAGTCTGCATATAGTTTTTATGAAAAATCAAGTTATATACCGAATTGGTTTGTTATGCAGGAACAGACATGTTACATGGCTTTTGAAGAATCAACAACCAATGGACAAACTATGCAAATTGAGAAAGATAAATGGATACTTGATAGTGGCTTTTCAAGGCATATGACTAGAAATCTCGAGATACTCAATGACATTATATATCAAGATGGTGGATTGGTCAACTTTGGAGATAACTCAAAAGGATATGTGATTGGCATCCGCAATGTCGATAATTCTAAAACTCCTCTTATTTCTGATGTTTTACTAGTTAGTAATTTAAAACATAATTTTCTTAGTATAAGTCAACTATGTGATAAAGGATTTAAAATTAAATTTGGAAAAGATAAGTGTCACATCGAAGATAATAAGTCAAATATTATCTTTGAAGGAATTAGGAAGAAAAACATTTACATCCTTAGTATGAAAGTTTCAAATGATAACTTATGTCTTTTGGCTAATACAAGTGACCCCTGGATTTGGCATAAAAGATTTGGTCATTTAAATTTCAAACTGTTATCTAGGTTATCAAAACTTGACTTAGTTAGAAGTCTTCCCAAGTTAAACTTTAAAGTAGATAGTATATGTGATGTTTGCCAATTAGGAAAACTTAAGAAAAGTTCATTTAAATTAAAAGATATGATTTCTACTTCTAAACCTCTAGAATTACTTCATTTATATTTATTTGGTCCATCTCAAGTTCAATCAATTAATCATAATAAATATTTTTTTGTAATTGTAGATGATTATTCTAGATATACTTGGATAATTTTTCTTAAACTTAAAAGTGATGCTTTTGAATTATTTAAGAATTTTGCTAAAAGAATTCAAAATCAACTTTCTTTAAAAATAAAAACTATTTGTAATGATCACGGTGGAGAATTTGAAAAGGAAAATTTTGAGAATTTCTGTAATAAAAAAGGAATTACTCATAATTTCTCTTTTCCAAGAACTCCACAACAAAACGGAGTGATAGAACGTAAGAATAGAATGATTCAAGAGTGTGTTAGAACAATGCTTTCTGATAGTAACTTACCTAAAAACTTTTGGGCTGAAGCAGTCGCTACAGCTTGTTATATATTAAATAGGATTTTAATTAGACCATTAACTAATAAAACACCATATGAATTACTTTACAATAAGAAACCCATAGTAGCTTATTTTAAAGTTTTTGGTAGTAAGTGTTTTTGTGATGCCCCACCTCTATACTCACACTAACCAAGGACACTACTGAGTAATGGCATCGACTAGCATGAAGAATAAGGCTGTTGAGGAGCGACCATCTGTGTAATTGCTTTGTGCGAGTACCGGTATGCCAGATAATATAACTTACATTTCATTTCAAGAGGAAATCCGACACATCGAATACAAACTCAAAGCTACCACACAGTGGCTATGTGGACTTCGGAAACAAATATAGAAATAAACATAACACAAATCAGTCACAGATATTCATATCACAAAGGCGAAAATAGATTTGAATATAACACATAGAAGTGTACATCAAAGTAGTGGTCAAACTAGATCCACTACATCACAAAAGAATAGATACAAGTGCTAGACAAAAGAATAAGTATACATCAAGGAGTCTCTATCTCAAATGTATACAACCAAAAACTACTATGCTAAAGTAGTTAGCCAAAAGTTAGGTGAAGGACCTTGATAAGAAGTCAAGCAGGAGCACCTGAAATATCTCGGTCTGACCCGAGTATTATTTAATAAGAAAATAATAAACGGATCAGTCAAGCTATAAATATCAAATAAAATGAGATAGGATAAGTTATATGACAAAAACCTATGATAACAATAATGCCATACTGCGACAAGTATACAATAAATAACAACAAAAATCATACAATATCCCAAATCATCTCAAACATCCAAAAAGAATCGCATTCTTTTAATTATTCACCAAAAACACAAACAATTAATAGAGCTCATCAACGCCTATCATCAAAATTAGTGAAACACAAATTCTAGAAATCATCAACTAGAAATTCAGAAATAAAAAGGGGGAGGCCTATCACAAGTGGGAGCATGAAAACTCACCAACACGTGCATCACAAACGAGTCGCTAACCCATGGTCGCTAACAATAGAGCCGGTGCAATGACGTAGTACAATAACGGTACGCCCGACGAACCTGAAACTCAAATAAGCCGGAACAACGACGTAGTACAACGGTACGCCCGATGAACCGAACTCCATAAAACCCATAGGTCGCTAGCCTATAAAAATGAGACGAAGCTCAACAGAACAGGGTACAGTCCCCCACGCGGACAAAGAGACATCGCATATCGCTAGTCTAAACCACAAAATGATCATCATCGATCATCAAGAAGTGTCGATTACACTAAGCTAGTAAATAAATGTATTTAGCTTCATGTCCCATAACCACTGGCTTAGCTTAAATATTTACGAACAAATTGTAGATTTCCACTCGAAAATTGTCACAAGATTTCAATCAAACAAGTCTAAGAATTAACCGATAAAGTAAACGCAAGCGTTTCATACCACTTGTTTTGCTAAGTCGTTTAATTAGATTTCTCATACGAATGAGGTAAAGGTTTGTATATACTAATAGATTGGAAAACGGTTTTAAAAACGAACTTTGTATTTAAAAGTAGTATCGAAATCATTTTGGTGAAAGAGTTTGAGTATTTACTACTAGTATAGAAACCTTTGCATTTTAAAGTGACAAACCACAGAAATGATTGTAGAAACAATCAATCACCAAAAATTCACATACGACAATGTGAATTAAATCCATAAAAATCGATATCAAATCCATCAAACGAATATTCCTAAAAATCCAAAGAAAGAAGTCATCGAAGTCGATAATAAGTGATAACAACTAACCGGATCGACAAGAATCGATTAAAAATCGGAAACCCACACAAAACTGCCTAAAATAGGCAAAATGCTCATTTTCCAGATTCAGTCAACTGAACTGCAGGGTCCGTCGACTGATTCATGCCTAGAAACTCTCGGGTTTCAGGTTCAGTCGACTGACTCTGCAGTTTAGTCAACTGATACAGGGACAGGAACTTTTATGTTCCCGGTACAGTTGACTGAACTGTATGGTCAGTCGACTGACACAGGGGCAAAAAATTTTCTGCTCCCAGATTCAGTCGACCGGCCTTACAGTTCAGTCGACTGAACTGCCATTTGCAGTATTTTCAGCCTTGCCCAAAAGGGGCTAAAATCCAAACCGGGAGTGATCGAACGAGCATTGGAGACTAGGGATTTATGCCAAGCGACAACCCAGCCTTATAGGTTCTTTGATACCCCCAACAACATGTTCAAACATCAAAGATAGGATTTTAAAAGATTTGACTTCAAAATGCCAAAAATTGGAATATTCATCAAACCAATTCAATTCAAAAGCAAATGGACAAGGAATAGATGTTAGAAATTACTACCAAACAACTATCAAAGATATAGACATAGATGTGAGTTCAAAAACTCACCTTTTAAACCCAAAACAACAAATGAGAAGCTCTAGAACAAGCAAAGATTGACTTCTCTTCAACAACACCTCTCGAATCCTCAATCTAAGCTTCTCTTGGATTTTGGACTTGAATTTGTATTTCCTAAACAAACTAGGGTTCTGGAATTCTAATTTCCAATCTCTTCCTCCATTTTTACTTTAGCTTGAGTGTTAGGAAATAGAATGAGTGAATGGATGAAGAGTAAAGGAGTTGGGGTTATTTGTTAGGTTGGTGGGCTGAAACCCAAACCCAAAGCCCTAAATGAAAATATCAAAATTTTACACAACTCCAAACAAATCAATGTTTATACTCAAAAAGGTCGCAAGCGCCATTTTGGACTCAATGGAAGTGGTCTCGAGTCCTAATTCGACTGTTTGCAAAAAGTGACATTTCGGAGTTAAATCCGACTAACGATGCCATATTTAAATTAAATATTTAAATATACAATCGTAAAATATGCGGGTTGTTACTGTTTTATTCTTAATACAAAAGATAATTTAGATAAATTTGAACCTAAATCCGACAAAGGTATCTTTATTGGATATTCTAATAGAAGTAAAGCATTTAGAGTTTATAATTTAAAACACTATTGAAGAAACAATGCATGTATCTTTTGATGAAAATTTTAAAGATACTGTACAAATAGAAGATGAAAAAGATTTTGTAACTTTAAATAATGAACCTAATGAAGCTAATTGTGAAATCATTCAACCTAATAAAAGAATTAGGCTATTAAAAGATCTTCCTATAAAAAATATACTAGAAAATATTGAATCTATAGTTAAGACAAGAAATCAACTAAATAGTATGAGTAATGTATCTATTATATCAACTATTGAACCTAAAAATCCAAAGGAAGCATCATCTGATGATTAATGGATTCTTGCTATGCAAGAAGAATTGAATCAGTTCACCGGAAATGATGTTTGGGAACTTGTTCCTAGACCAGAGGATAAAAGTATAATTGGAACAAAATGGGTTTATAAAAATAAAATGAATGAACTTGGTGAGGTCGTCAGAAATAAAGCTGGTTTAGTCGCGCAAGGTTATTGCCAAGAAGAAGGAATTGATTATGACGAAACCTTTGCACCCGTAGCAAGACTAGAAGCTATCAGGATCCTACTTGCTTTCGCAAACTACAATAATTTCAAGTTATATCAAATGGATGTTAAAAGTGCTTTTCTAAATGGTTTTGTAAAAGAAGATGTTTATGTTGAACAACCTCCACTTTTTGAAGATAATAAATTTCCAAATCATGTATATAAATTGAAGAAAGCTTTATATGGTCTGAAACAAGCTCCTAGAGCGTGGTATGAAAGACTAAGATCTTATTTATTACAATCTGTTTTGAAATTGGTAAAATAGATACAACTCTTTTATTAAAAGAAACAAAAATGATATTCAATTAGTACAAATATATGTAGATGATATAATATTTGGATCAACTAATAACATAATGAATAAAGAATTTTCAGCTATAATGACTAAAGAATTTGAAATGAGCCATATGGGAGAACTAAGTTTCTTCTTAGGACTTCAAATCAAACGATTAGATAAAGGAATTTTCATTAGTCAAGAAAAATATGCTAAGGATTTAATTAATAAATTTGGATTGACCACTTCTAGTGGGAAACCAACTCCAATGACAACTAATGTAGCTTTAAGTAAAGAAGATAAATCAAAATATGTTGATCAAAAATTATATAGGGGAATGATTGGTTCGCTACTTTATATAACAGCAAGTCGTCCTGACATCATGCATAGTGTCTGTCTCTATGCAAGATACCAATCTCAACCTAAAGAAACTCACTTAAAAGCTGTTAAAAGAATTTTAAGATATGTAAAACATACTTTAGATTATGGTTTATTTTACCCTAAAAATGATGTGTTTGATTTAATTTCATATCGCGATGCTGATTACGCTGGCTGTAAATCAGACCGAAAAAGTACAAGTGGAACTTGTCACTTTCTAGGACATTCTCTAGTTTCCTGTTTTAGTAAGAAGCAAAACACTGTATACTTGTCAACAACTGAAGCAGAATATATATCTGCTGCTTTGGCTCGTTCTCAAGTTATATATATGCAACAAACTTTAAAAGATTTTGGATTAATTATAACTAAATCACCAATTTATTATGATAATACTAGTGCAATAAACCTATCTAAAAATCCAACTCATCATGCTAGAATAAAACATATTGATATTAGACATCATTTTCTTAGAGATAATATAAGTAAAGAAGTCATAACTCTTGAATATATTAATACTGAAAAACAAATTGCTGATATATTAACCAAGCCATTAAATGAACAAAACTTTACTAAATTTAGAAGAGAATTAGGTATATGTTCATTAACTGAAATATAAATTATAAATAATATAAGTATAGTTAATAATTAATATAAATAAAAATTTCTCAAAAATTGAACTGGGCATGTCGACATGACCCATCCCCCTATGTCGACATACATGCCGAGATTTTCAAATTTAAATTTCCCTCTAAAATTAGTTATTTGGTTATATATTTATATATTTCGACTTTTACTCCTTTTCTCTGTTCTATTCTCTGTAATAAACTTCTAAAACAGTAAATTTATGGCTTCCTCTTCTAATAATGAACCTTCTTCACCCACTTCTCCTCATTCTGGCCCTTTACAATGCTCCACACACGTACGAGTCATCAAATTACAAGAGAAGATGAAAGATTTGTTTCAAATGATGATGGAAATTCAAGTGAGTCAACTGCGAATGGCTAGAAAACAAGATAGGCAAGGCAGAACCCTTAGGAATTTACAAAAATTCCTTATGGATAACCATGCCAATCCCATTGTCATCGAAGAATCATCACAAGCCATGGATTCTGAAGAAGAAGAGCCTCTAGAAAAACCACAAGAGGATCAAGAAGAAGAACATCCTCTGCCGAATCCGGATGTTCATATGGACGAAGACGATGGCGTGATTTGCGTTGGAGAGGTCCTTTTTTACGTTAATGGGAACTTGGTCGAACAACGTGGAAACTTTTGTCTCCACTATCCAAATTGTTCGGTCCACAAATCACCAATATTTAAGGGTCCTCTTTAAGCGTTTTTCGTTTTTTCTCTTTCTTGATAGTATATTGGTTTGTTAATTTGTACATAAGTGTTATCTTAATTAATGTTCTTCTAAAAAATCTTTGGTGTATAAAATCTTGAATTCCATTTAACTTAGGATGCTATATTTCACTCATACATAGTTATTATTCTTATGTAATATGTTTGTTTATCTCATTTTCTATTAAGTTCAAGGTTTATAGGTTATTTTTGTTGATGACAAAGGGGGAGAAGTTATATAAAATAGTAGGCTTAGAGTAAGGGGGAGTTGTTGGTGTAAGGGGGAGTTATGGTATGATCGAAGTGGTAAGTATATTTTATAAGGTTGTCATCATCAAAAAAAGGAGATTGTTAGGAACTGGAGATAGTGGTTTTGATGACAACAACCTTTGTAACTTATTTTATTATAACTTATATATTAACACTATTGTCTAGATATATATGAATGTTATTATGCAGGATATATATAAGGCATCAAATGATTATTGAAGACTGTAGGGTATAAAGGTTAAGAATGAAGAAATCAAGTTTGAAGACTCATGAGTATCAAGATCAAGATTTCAAGATAAGTGTCTAGTTTTTGTTAAAACTTCATAATAGCACGGAAATCTTCATTCCAAATTTCATTTGGGATGGAACCCATTTCTGCCTTCTTAATGGCTTACAAACCCATGACAAGTAGCTTACAAACCTACGACAAATGGCTTACAAACCCACGAACATCCTGGTTTTGTACAAGTTCTCGAATCCTGATGTGATGAGATATTCTGCAGGAAGAAGCTTGCAAAACTACTTCAAAATGGTTTTTCAAAATGATTTTCAAAACTGCCTTTCAAAATGTTTTAGCCTTAAAAACTATCTTTTCAAATGATTTTCAAAAAGATTTTTTAGCCTTAAAATATTCTTTGTTTTTGTTTTTAAATAAACTCTTGTTTTAAACTTCGTTTGTTTTTAAAACTATCTTCTGATTTTTAAATATTCTTTTATAATATATATATACTTGAGATTCAAAATCAAATGTATATATACATTCTAAAAATATATTTTTCTACTCTTCTTTATTTTAAAACATAGGAAAATTAGTTTATTTTACTCCATAATCATTTCATCTTATTTTCCTTTCAATACAATTTCAAAACAAATTTTACATTGTTTTTAACTAAGGGATGTCGACATCATGGGATACCCTATGTCGACATGGCGGCCGTTAAATTCAAACGTTTCAATTTTCAAAAGAAGTGTCTATTCGTTTAAATCTCTTCATGAATGGTTATGACCGTTACTGATCTATAAATAGCCTTCACAAACGAATTTTTTAACTAACTATTTTCTTCACTCCTTCTTCTCCATAAATCCATATTCTAAAAATTTCATATTTTTAAGATTGTGCCGAAACTCTGCCGAATTCTCAAGTGAATCAAATTATAATCTCATTCTTGTTTGATTCTCTGCCCTCTCTCGAAGATCAAAGTGCTATTCATAGTTATAGGATCAATTTGTAATCAAAAGTTTATCGAGTCTCTCTATAAGGTGTGGTTGTGCCTGGAAATCAATTAGGTGATCTTGTGTCCCATAAATCAAGAGAGTTTGCCCCGGACTCGAAGACAGGAGGGTACCTCAAGGCCATTAGAAATTGAGGATTGTAATCTCGACATTGGTATAATAAAAATCTATACGAGGTGTTTGCCTTGGTGCAGGACTGGACGTAGGGTAACTCCGAACCAATATAAAATCCGGTGTGTTCTTTCCTTTTACTGCTTTTTATTTACTTTCTGCATCTGTGTTTGATTTTGTGATTTTTCTGTGATTAAGTTATGCATTTGTTTATATCATAATTTTTAAATAAGTCCATATAATTCTTAGAATTCATTAAACACTATTCACCCCCCCTTAGTATTAAATTAGCCTTAAGATCCTTAATCCGCACTCCCTTTCACGTAATACCCTGAATCATCATCTGACTCCTAAATACTAAAAAGACTGACCAACATGGTAAATAAAAAAATCTAAACCTCATACCAAATCTCATCGACCCGGTCTCATAGTGGGAAGGTAAAATATAATATACTGAATATACATGGACATAACATGATAAACATTTAAACAAGGGACTGCACTAAAAGAAGCAATTGCTAAAAAATATTAATACAAAGAGTCATAATACACATTCATATGGAGTTCTGAGTATAATATCGGATATCTCAATTCTCGTATACAAAATAGTCTGAACTATCATGTACTACATCGAAGGCAACTATATATATACCATAGTTATATACATATAAAACAAGTAACCACTAAGCACAGTCGGTCCTCTCCACAAACGTGGCTCAGAGTAACCTGGACTGTCCATGAACAAGTAAAGTAATCCTATCTCAAAAGACAGGAAATCATACCATAACTTGATATTCTCCTGTAATCAACAAGTCGGCACAATTATTAAAGTGTGGCTAACATGTAACAATATGCCATGATACAGGTAACCCAATATACAAAAGGAAGGGTAATATAGATATCATAATGTAAGTCTAATACATAGTAGGCAATAATAACTAGCTAACCAATAACACGCACAATTAAAACAATCAAGAACAAACAGAGAATACAAATTGATAATCATCATTGTTGGTGGGTGGAGTCCACTAAGGATATCTAATGTAGTCCAATGATCTCCATCTTATGCCCGAAATAAATAGCGTCAGCACTTAACCGTACTATAACCCTCGAGCCCTATCTAGTGTGAGATCGGCCTCGTGAAGATTTCACTGTGCTCATATCAAAATTAAAATACTCATAACAGATACCCATGTCGAATCGCCATTAGCTAACAATGAGAACTATCAAGAGCCACAACTACATTGAGTACTCCCCTGAAAGCCAAACCTTAAAAGAAGTTGGTATACAGGTCCAATCGTAGCACCCAATGGTACTATGGAATGGTGAAAGACCTACTCTAGATCGATATAACAATCTCTCTCCCCGCCTTCAGAACCACATCTGCAAGTCGTGCTGAATTTCTAATAGCTACCAAGAGACCTATCGAGAGACACAACTATACTGTGGACTCCTATGAAAACCAACACCTCAAAAGAAGTTACCCTGTAGGTCTTGTCACAGTACCCGTCCATACAACGCAACAGTGGATGACCTACTCTAGACTAGCATACTAGTCTCTCTCTGCCTCTGCTTTGGAACCGCATATGCAGGTCATGTGCCTCAATGGTATAATGGATTCGTTTTACAAAAACCGATATCTTCCTATTTTTTATACATAGACAATCCAGAGTCAAGCTGTCCCTTGCTACTGATATTCACTAGAGCTCTGAAGCTCCATCAAGATATAACATTCCCAAAGTTTTGCCCGCATGAAACCAGAAACTCTTCGAGCCCAAATAATCCAAAGCTAACAAATCATACATCTGCCTGAGTTTGGAACTGACTCCTTATCTTCACAAACTCCTCCCAATCATACATGTTAACGTGACGGTGAAACCGACCACCGTCCCGATCTCATATTCGATTTGCTCTTCATCGCTATACTTTCACATCCGATTAATGATAAGATATATAATATATCTCCATCATTAATAAAACAACAAAAAGATTTTATTTAATCTATAACTACGTTATAAATTAATATCAACTCCGTCTAACTTTTCTCAATACAGAAAAATATCATATTTATATATATGGGATCTTAAGCAATCATTCTGAATGTTTGTAACAAATCATATAATAATATTTCTATCACTAACACAATTACTATATTAGAGATTTATTAATTTATAACTACGTTAGAAATTAATATCAGTTTTCACATATATCTACTCAAACAAATCCAATCGAATGGGGAAATAATTTCTTATATATATATATATATATATATTATTCTACCTCTTCTAGGTGATATTGTTTCAATAAAATTCCAATATCTTTTCTATTATTTTATAAAATCATTCTATTATCTTATAAACATTAGTTTATAAATCATTTTAAGCTTTCTAGCTTATTTTTTAAAAGTCATACTCTTAACTTTCGATTAGTTAATAAGACATACAATAATATTTCCATTACTTATATAACAACAAATTGGAGTTTAATTAATTTATAACCATGTTATAAATTAATATCATTGCTACCTAGCTCTATTCGATACGAATAGAACACATTATAAATATATGGAATTTAATCCAACTATCACAAATGTCTACTCAAACCAGTCCCACCAAATGATGAAACATATATATATATATATATATATATATATGTGTGTGTGTGTGTGTGTAATTACAGGGATTTATACCGAAACATAAATTCGGAGTTATAATTCCGCTTACCTGAACTATAAATTCACAAGTGTCCGTATCTATTCCAAGTCCATATGATATCGTAGAAAATCCCACTACAAACGTAATGAAGAAACCACATCTCGATTGGAAATCGTATGCAAGAGATAGGAATTAAAAGTGAAACGAGATTAATTAATATATAATTAATTAAAAATCTAATGCTTTTAAACCCTTCTTCCCCAATACTAATCCCCTATGCACACAGGTCGTGCACGCACCCCAATACTAATTCGATGAACTGTTGGTTCCCACACATCACACTACTCAAGCTCTTCACAACCGTCACCACCATGAATGACTCGACCGCTCATTGAAAACCCAACCTAACGCCCTATTTGCCACCTTCAAAATGTCGTACTTCTTCATTGATGGTCGGAGATCTGGTCTCTGATGTGAATTACTGCGTGCCGCTACGAGAAACACCACGATGCCATTCATTTGACCTACAACCTCTCGTATCTCCTATGAATGTCAACCCTAGCCGACAACACAAAATGTCGAGCTTGGCCAACGACAACCGCACCTACCATCATTTATACTGACACACGCTCTCCTTACTCGAGTCCAAAGGATCCAACATTGGCTTCTCTCATCGTTCATAGCTCCAGATTTAATTAAAATATGGAGGTGGCTTTAAGCTTAAGGTGCGGCAGATAAAAATGAAAAGGGGAAAAAGAAAAAACCGAAGAAATATTTTTTAGGGGAACTGTATATTATTATAATAATAATAATAATATATATAACTTATTCGATTCCTAAATAAATAGCTACACGTTCTGAGCTTATATAATCACACAGCATATCGGATTGTCATGAAACTCATCAACGCACATCACCTTATTATTTTGATGACACTAGTTTCGTCATAATCCGAGATGGTGCTCCAAGATGATAATTTCACGTGTATTGAGTCCAAATGTCTACTGAGAAATATGAAACTCCCAACAAAATGTGCCAACTATTATTTATAACCAAATACCCATAATCCATACACAATGGAAAAGGTTTCGGGACCTAATTCCATTGTATGCAAAAGATAGCCTTTTGGATCGATCTACGAATTGAACGCAACTACTAACTGAAAATCCATCGGACGAAACATATCGAGGCTTATACTCATTCTATATCGCTCGAATATTCCAGAAGCAACGGAATCAGACTCGAGTCCCGAAAAGTCCGTCTGTTAAAAATGGATTTTTCAGCATATTTATTTGATCAACAATTTAAATATTTAAATATCCCTAATTTAAATATTCAGGTATTTTGAAAATATAGGTCGTTACAGGAAAGGAGAACAAAGCAATCAAGGAGGGAAGAGGTCAAGGTGTGAAAGACTTAGCTAAATTTTTGGCTAAGTAATTCATATTGGTATCGACCTGATCAGATCGGTATTGATTTGAATTGAAGAGCCCAATTCTTGACTAAACTTCAAGGGGATGCTCAAGGGTTCTTACAAGTCATGCTAAAGGTGTTCGTTCTTTGTTTGACGTTCGGTTGTGATGTGGTAGCACGTTGAAGGATGATGGATATCGAACTGCGATGTTGGTAACTTGACGGTGATTGGGTAATGTTTTGATGATGATGGCCCGATGTTGAATGGAATCGTGAGGATGATTATCCACAAGGGTGGGTTCTAGAACGACGATCCGTGGATAGAATGTTGAAAGGTTCTATCATGGAAAGAAAGGAAGTTGGAATGGTTTCTTAAGGATGAATGGAAACTAGATGGAGCAAGGAAAGGGGTTGAATATCCATGCTATGGGATCGTTGATACTCAGAGTGCTTTTTGATGCGCTCGTAAGCAAGGGTATTGTGAGGACGCTCATTGGTTACCTGGAATGGCTACCTCAGAATAGTGGAATGGATCTGTGTACCCTGGATCAGTGGAATGGATCTAGTTTCAAATTTGGGTTGGTGGGTGAGTACACTGAAAACCGGAATTTCTCCATTAATCCTTGATAGAGGAATGGTAATACGAGTTATCATACATCCAGGGCACATTGAGTGACAATTAGAATTGTTAGATGTATGCTTTGTTTGCCATGGTTCTTTAGCTATTGATAGTATATCTAGGAATGTCACATGATGTAGGTACTATGATGGGGATACCTAGATACCCGACATTGTACTTAGGATGGAGTACACATTTATGATGATTGTAAAGTAGCATACTGTTGTTATGTGGTAACTCTTTGGATGTAGAGACGGGTCAGGTATGACTCTTATACCATTGTTCTTTACTATATCGACTTGTATGGTATTTTGAGATTCCTTATCACTCACATTAAAGTGTTGTCTGACTCGAGGTTTTATGCTTTGCTTCTTTATATCTCAGGCACTCTTAAATGAGTAGACTAAATAACAGGTCTAGGTGATATGCGGTGGCTGAGCAGAGGATGGAAAGGATGGAGCTTTGTCATATTATATATAGATTTACTATTGCTTATGTCGTTGTAATACACTATGGAGCCTAGACAGTGTGCCTTTATTATATTTAGAGACAATTATCCTTTGAGTTTATTTTAAACTGTATAAGCTCTATTTCGGCTTTGTATAACTGTATGGACCTGTGCACTCTGAAATTTTTGGTTCATTTACTTATTACTGTCTTTCCTGTTTTAGATTGGTGGTGTTTATTATTATATTTTATTCGATGTGCTATGAAATATACGATAGTTTCTATGATTGTTCCTCTTCTTTTCACCCTTGACAATCGTCCTACATCGGTCGAACAACGCAGCAGCACTCCCCTCAGGTATATTGGGTGTCGGAGGTGTAGGGTGGTCTTCACATTTGGGTATCAAAGCTCTAGGTTATGCAATTAACCTGAGTTAATACTGTGGTCCAATAGAGATAAGGAAGGAGTTATTGTTAGTCACTGTGCACAGGATCAATGATTGCCAACAGTTGAAAAAAAAAAGTAAATGCAGCGGAAGTAAAATAGTAGATCTCACAGTCGATTTTATACTGGTCCGGACTGCTCATCCTACGTCTGATCCCTAAGCATCTCTTAGGAATTCACTATCAACACCCTCACTTCACCCAAAGGAACAGGTTTACAGACTCTAACTGAACAACCGAACGTGACTTTAATCTTTTCTTTTATAAAGAAATAATTTAACTATATATTATGTCCTCAATACACTGAGTAGTCGCACTGCAGTACAAACTTCAATAACTCTTAAAACGATGCAGAGTGCGTGTGCAGAGGTTAGGAAGTGAATTAAGACCAGACTCAAATATTATGGAGTGAAAAAGCGCTGGTCTAAGTTTGCTTTTGGAATTAATATGCAGTTTAGAGCATTTAGAACCAATATGAGAATGATTTTAGAGAATAGAATTGTTTGTGATTTTGGGATAGTGGAACGCTTATATAGGAGCGATAAGATGCCTTTGAAAAATAGCAACTCTTCAGCAATTTAGTTTGGAAGGGAAGCATCCATTGGAAATTTGCAACACTTGAAAGAGATGCTTGAATGGACACTTGATCTTGTCATTTATAACAGACTTATAACATTGTAGCATGCTTTGAATAGAAGCAATATGTAGCACATTGGTTGGTGTGCACGCTTCTCTCCCATGAGACCAGGATTCGATTCCCATTTGCATCATTTTTCCATAATTTATTTTCTTTGTTCTCTGGATAATAAAAAATGATACTTGCTTCTTTTCAAAAATGATTATGTGAACTGGTAAGGGCTCATGTGTTCCTATTGGAAGGTCTGGGTTTGAGTCTCGCTTCTTGTATATTTCTTTCAGTTCTTTGCTTTCCCACGTTGTTAACTGATGTTGGTAGTAGGTTTCAAACCAAAGGCCTGTGTGGTTCAATGGTTGGTACATGCAACTCTTCCCATGCAACCTGAGTTCGAATCTCGTCTCTGTCCAATTTTATTCCTCCTTACATTTTACTTCTGTGCAGCTATATAAACTTTTATTTGCCTTCTTAATTAAAAGTAGTAGTGTTGTATTGGTTAGAGCATGTGAATTCTTCCATGCAACCTTGGTTCAAGTCTTGTTGCTCTCTTTTTTTCAACAATATAATTTCTCTTTTTTATGCAAAAATAAAATATGCTGACCAATAATTAACAAAGGCAGTTGTAGTGCTGCTGGTTAGGGCGCTGCATTTTTCCCTTGTTGCTTGGGCATGATTCCTGTTTTGAAATATTTTTCACTGTTTGTTCCCAACTTTTTCCTTGCTTTTTCACATTATCACCCATCATATAACTACTTTACTTGCAATTACTCAATAAACATATTAGTTTTATTATCATATGATTGTTATCATCAAAACACCATGGATATGGTTCTTTCATTCTCCCCTTTTTGATGATGACAACCACACAAATAATATATAAAATATTATGACTCCCCCTAAAGACATGCTATATTTTAGTTACATATATTTTCAATATAATCATATATTCACAGGCTTCTCTCCCCTTTTGTCATCAATAAAAAAAGGTAAAAACATAAGTAGATATGAATTAAATAGCTCCCTCTAAATTATATACTCCTCCTATCAACATGCCCAATTTTCTCCTCTTTTGTCATCAACAAAAAGGTTGGAAATCTATAATTATTAGCCAATTTTCAAACAAATAGTTTTAAAAATTGTACATGATATTGGCTAATGTTAGGTACAAAAAATGATTCGAAACAATATGAAGCATAGTTATACCTTTTTTAAAATATTTATTGCCTTCAAAAAATAATTTTATTTTCCTTGAAATAATTTTTCACACTATATTCTACCATCCTTGAAATCAACGTATTATATAAAAAGAGTATCTAATTTATTTATTTCAAAAATATTCCTTTTTGATACTTTAGTAAAAATACCTACCCCGAACTATTTAAAAAAAATGAGTTAGACATACCGAATTTACCGCAGTTCCATTACCTATAAGTGCTCATTCTTCATCATATGTACGAAACATTTGTTATTCGAAATCCATATCATCCTTTTATCTTTCTTGGCCGCCTACAAAAAAGTCTATATTTTTGTACCCACTTCCTACGTTAGGGTCCAGGGTTAGGTTAAAGGTAACCATATCTAAGAGGATTTAGAGGAACCTTTAAAAATATAATTTTCATTATTAACTACTGTATCAAAATAATCATCAATGTATTTTTCTCTATTTTTTCAAATAACAGGAACACAAATACTTAGATAACTTTTATTCATATTTCCCATCAATGATTTTGTACTTCTAGAGATATTATAAACATTATTGGTCATAGCAGTACTTGATTTTCTATAAAAATTGGATTTTAGACTTTATTGGAAATCTAGTACTAGCACTAACATTTTTATTATACATGAAAGCGTATCTAGTGCTATTTCTACGATCGTTTTATTATATCCTAAACCACTTTTATCATGTAAAGGTCTAGAACTAGATAAAATCATGTTTAAATCATTTTGACCTTTATTAAATTTCACGAATTCATTTTTACGTTTTCCAAATTTAATTTTAAAGTCACAATTGTTATTTTCAAATGAAATATTACTATTTTTCAAAATATCAATCTTCTTATTTAATTCAGAATTCTCGTTTTTTAACGTACGGTTCTCATTTTTGAGAAGAAAATTTTGAGACTCTGAATTATATAAAGAGGATTGTAATAAACCATTTTTTCTTTTCAGATCAAAATTTTCTTTTGAAATTTTTCTTTCCCTTTTTCAAATAAGGTGTTTTGTTCATCTAGAAATTCTTTAAGAGTTATAAAATTACTGTTTAAAACACCAAGTTGATTTTCTAAATTTAATTTCTCATTTTTCAATTTCACATTTCCAAGTTTGACAGATTTCATCTTTTCTAAAATAATAATTTTAAGCTTTGAGATCTTATCGCTTATACTAACTAATTCATTATTATCATTTACCGAAATTTGTAAATCAGAAAGTACCTTTTTGTAGTCCTTATTGGTGGCTTTGACAGGGATTTTGCTTGTTGTATTTCGATTGGATCTTTTTTTGGCCATTATTCTATGATGTTATGACGATCGATAGAATTCTAAGCTCTGATACCACTTGCTAGTCACTGTGCACAAGATCGAAGATGGCCAACAATTGTAAAAAATGTAAATGCAGCAGAAATAAAATAGTAGGTCTCACAGTCGATTTTATACTGGTTCGGACCATCCATCCTACGTCCAGTCCCTAAGCACCTCTTAGGAATTTCACTATCAACACCCTTACTTCACTCGGAGGAACAGGTTTACAGACTTTGCCTGAAAACCCGAACATGACTTTAATCTTTTATTTTATAAAGAAATAATTTGACTATTGTGACTTCAATACACTGAGCAGTCACACTGTAGTACAAACTTCAATATCCCTTAAAACGATGTAGAGTGAGTGTGCAGAGGTTAGGAAGTGAATTAAGACCAGACTCAAATATTGTGGATTGCTAAGTTTGCTTTTGGAATTAATATGGAGTTTAGAGCATTTAGAAGCAATATGAGAATGATTTTAGAGAATAGAATTGTGTGTACTTTTGGGATGGAAGGAGGCTTATATAGGAGTGATAAGATGCTTTTGAATAATAGCAACTCTTCAGCAATTTAGTTCGGAAAGGATACATCCATTAGAACTTTGAAACACTTGAAAGAGATGCTTGAATGGACACTTGACCTTTTCATTTATAACGGACTTATAACTTTGTAGCATACTTTGAATAGAAGCAGTATGTAGCATGCTGGTTGGTGCGCACGCTTCTATCCCATGAGACCAAGTTTCAATTCCCATTTGCATCATTTTTCTACAATTTATTTTCCTTGTTCTCTGCATAATAAAAAAATGATACTTGCTTCTTTTCAAAAATGATTGTGGTGAACTGGTAAGGGCTCATGTGTTCCTATTGGAAGGTCTGGGTTTGAGTCCCACTTCTTGTATTTTTCTTCCAGTTCTTTGCTTTTCCACGTTGTTAACTGATGTTGGTAGTAGGTTTCAAACCAAAGGCCTGTGCGGTTTAATGGTTGGTACGTGCAATTCTTCCCATGCAACCTGAGTTTGAATCCTGCCTTTGTCCAATTTTATTCCTCCCTACATAATACTTCTGCGCAGCTATATAAACTTCCAATTGCCTTCTTAATCAAAAGTAGTAGTGGTGTATTGGTTAGAGCCTGTGCATTCTTCCATGCAACCTTTGTTCAAGTCTTGTTGCTCTCTTTTTTTCAGCAATATAATTTTTTCTTTTTATGCAAAAATTTAATATGCTGGCCAATAATTAATAAAGGCAGTTGTAGTGCTGTTAGTTAGGGCGCTGCATTTCTTCCTTTGTTGCTTGGGATTGATTCCTGTTTTAAAATATTTTTCATTATTTATTCCCAACTTTTTCCTTGCTTTTTCACATTATCACCTATTGTATAACTACTTAACCTGCAATTACTCAATAAATATATTAGTAGCATTGTCATATGGTTGTTATCATCAAAACACCATGGATATAGTTCTTTCAGTTATCACCCTAGACTGGATCAAGAGAATACACACACATGAGAGAGAATATAAGTTGTATAATTAAAGAGCAACCACTAGAGATTCTTCAACTACAAGAAGCGTCACTTCCTGTAAAGAATTTAGGTGTTCCTTTCTTCCCTGATTACTTATACTATGCAGTGTGCACATCATTATTTCAGAAAGTTATGAGAAAAATTAACAGCTAGGATAGCAATATGCTCTCTATGGTAGGCAAGGCAGAACTTATTTATACCGTCATTACACTCATGGTTCTCTACTGGTTAGTAGTATACATATGCCTACTACTACTATTATTAAACTAGATGATATGCATGTTATTTTTTCAGGGCAGGAAGACAACATAAAATATCACGGCGTAAACTTTGCAAGCCTAAGCCTGAGGGAGGCATTACATTAAAAGTTTTATAGAGTTAAGAGCAGTAGCAAGTCTGAAGCTTATTTGGTAATTTATTATAAAGGTAACCATGTGGTCCACATGGATGCAGAAAAAATATTGTAAGATAAGGATGTTCTGGCAGTTACAACTGAACAATAATATGTAAAGTACCATGAAAAGCATGTTGAAATATAGATCAGGTAGTCTTAATTGCATTAAAAGGATAATTGTTGATGGTCGTTCTACTTTTTTATGGACTGAACCTTTGCTTAATCATAAGTCATTGGTGGATATCTTAGGCTGGGACAGGTTCTTCCTATCAACAAGTAAAACAACAGCAGTTTCTAGTATTGTCCTAAATAATCAATGGAATACTACTAAATTCTCTTAAACCAGAGAAGCATCTCATATTATATAACGTGTGCAAATTGATTCTCATGGTACTTCAGATTACTGGCAGTGGTGTGGTGAGACTCAGTTTTCATTCAACAAGACATGACAATACGGTAGATAACATTATGATGACCTATTCTGGTGTCTTGTTATATGGATCCTATTAACAACAGGAAAATGTTATGTTGTGCTTATAGGGTCCTACTAGGTAGAATTAATACAACAGATCGATTAAAGGAATGGGAAGTAGACTGTAATGACATCTGTGTCCTATGCAATGAGAATACAGAAAGTATACACCATTTGTTCTTCAACTGTAGCTACTTGAGATACATATGGGTACTACTGAGGCTAAAATTGAATATTATAAATAACAATACCACACTTGATGTCGAAGTTGAGGTTCGGATGATCAAACAGTGGTTCCAGAATAAAGATTAGATTAGCCAACTTTCCTCCTACTGCCTCGTAACCTCAATCTACCATATTTGGGAGGAGAGAAATAAGTGTACATTTGAGAATCGACAGATGGATAAGAATGCAAAAGCCAAAGTCATACAAACTGATATATCTTACCTGATGATAAAATCAAGGAAGAAGACAACCCAAACATCTCATAATGAACAGATCCTGCAAAAATAGGGCATTAATTTAAACGACGTTGGATGAAGGGTGAAATCCCTTTTTTGTTTTCATTGCATTAACATTATGAGCTAGATCCCTAATATTTGGGTTGAAAGGATGCTGGCGCATGTGTTTTTTTTATTTATGTTACTATAGTGATATTATCCCCCATATGTTTTGTTGTGTTGTATATACGACTAGGAATGACAATGGGGCGGGTTGGGGCGGGTTTTTAGTGCCCCATACCCGCCCCGGATTTTTTAGACCTCGCCCCAGACCCGCCCCGTAGACCTGGTGCGGGTCTGGAATTTTGCCCCGTACCCGGGACCCGTGCGGGTCAAGGTAGACCCGACCCGCCCCAAGACCCGTCTCTATGTATTGATTGAAAATTATGTAGCAACGTACATATATTTATTTGTTTATACTCGTTATCACCAAATAATATATGAAATACAAATAACAATGTGTCTATGGGAAGTTAATAAAAATGATGTCTACAATAACAATTCAGAAAATATATACATATGTTATTGTATAATTATCAATGACACAACTTAATACTCTAATTTTTTCTATAAATATTGATTGGAACATTTTAATATCCATGCTAGAATCACTTATAACTAAAAAGATTAATAAATCATTATAGTAATAAAGTGGTTTCATGAGATGTTAGTAGTGTGGGTCGGGTTGGGGCGGGTCGGCCAAGCCCCAACCCGACCCTAGACCCAGAGTACTCAAGAACGGGTCACGGGTCTACCCGCCCCAATGACCCAATGGGGTGGGTCTTGACGGGCCAAAACAGGGGCGGGTCGACCGGGTTTGGACCCTAGACCCGCCCCATTGCCATCCCTATATACGACCCATTTGTTTATGGGATGAATTGGACTGCGTTATGGTGTATGCTTAACGCTTGTATCTTTTTATTTGAATAAAGGAATCAATTTTCAAGAAAAAACTATAATATATATATAGTATATAAGTTGCATGCACACACGAATACTATTGATGTAATTTTCTTCATGAGAGACTGATCATTCTTGTTATAGATCAGGAATAATCCGACATACAAGAAACGTCGCAAGAAACTTCATCTCTGGAGTCGAGGAAGGTGCGGGCTCAGGGGCTGCTAATCCTGACTTGCAAGTTATGTTCAATGCAATGATGGCGAGCATGCTGGAAAATGCCCAAGCGACTGCCCCTAATGTTGATGTTGGTGATGGTGCTTAAGTGTAGGTGCCTAGAGTCAATTTTGTGAAGCTGAATAAGGATTTTTCTAATGTTTGTAGTAAACCATTCTAGGGAATGGAATCGGCTATGCATGTGTAAGATTGGTTAGACACCTGCGAGAGGATTTTTGATGATTTAGAGCTAGATGATGCCATTAGGAGGAGGTTGGCTTCCCGGCAGCTTCAGGAAAGAGCCATAAACTGGTGGAACACTCTTAAGGTTTCCACACCCGAGAACCACTTTACTTGGCACCAGTTGAAAACTAGAATTGAGGAGAAGTTTATAATGGATGTCCAAAATTCAGTGCCTTTTAGGAAATTTGTTGACTTGAAGCAGGAGGACATGTCTATCTCTGAGTATGTGAATGAGTTTGATGCTTTATTGAAGCATGGGATGTTTTTCATTAACACTCCATTGAAGAAGAATGAAAAGCTTATTAAGGGATTGGATGACTACTTAGGGGAGAAGCTCATGGGGCACATTTGATAAGCCATTTGAGAAGGTAGTTGAGAAGATCCTTTGACTTGAGATTTTATATCCTAAACCCAAGTATGCCGTTGTTGCAAAGGAAGAGCCGAAACCGCAACAAGGCGGTTGAGGAAAGAAGAAGTCGAATGGTAAGAGAAAGAAGCTTCGGGGTAAGAAGGCAAAGTGGGATCCCGTCTGCTAGGGTTGTGGAGATAAGGGCCACTTGATTAGGGATTACAAGTCTGAAGGAAAGTATAAGTGCTATAATTGTGGCAAGTTCGGACATATGCAGAAGTGTTTCCCAGAACCAGTGCGGTAGAAGCAGGTGGTGAAGGCATATGCTTTGGATGTTGTCCCAACTTTGTTGTGTGCTCCCTCGGTGAAGGAGAAGGGGAAAGGTACCACTATTTTAGATGTGCTTTCTATTTATGGTGTTTCCATATGTGTTTTGTTCGATACCGGGGCTTCACATTCATTTTTATCTAGTGACCTGGTTGATAGGTTAGGATTGAGACCTAACATACCTGACCGACCATTGGCAGTGACGAACCTTACTGAAGGCCCTACTAGTCTTTGTATGGTTTGTCGTGGTTTCGTCTTATCGAGTCATGGATGCTCTTTTGTTTATGATCGTTTTGTTTTGAGTTTCGTTGGGTTCAGGATTATCTTAGGGATGGACTAGCTGAAGAAGTATGTAGTAGTGATGAACTGTGAGAAGCTTTTGATGATGATTGGGCTGAGAAAGGGAGGATGGTAGTGATTGGCTGCCTACCAGAGGATGAGGTTATGGTTAGCTTTCTATTTGCTTGAGGTCCTACGAGATGAGTTGTCAACTATGCCTATCGTTAGAGAGTATCCGGTCTTACTCGAGGAGGTGGTTAGATTACCACCACACTGAAAGATAGAATTTCACATAAAAGTAGTGGTGGATGCTAGACTGATAGTTATGCCTTTAAGGTGTATGGAACCCAAATAGCAGTAGGAGTTAGAGGTGCAAGTTAATGACCTGTTGAGGCGGGGGTTCATTCGCATGAGTATATATGACTAAGGCACACCCATAGTATTAGCCCCTATTGCGGATCGCTCTCTGAGGTTGTGTATAGATTACCGTGAGCTGAATAAGGTGACAATGAAGAAAAAATATCCACTCCTACATATTGATGACTTGTTCGATAAGCTCCATGGTGTAAAGGTGTTCTCTAAGATGGATCTCGTGGCTAGGTTTCATCAATTAAGAGTAGCGAAGGAGAGTGTGTTGATCATTGTGTTTCGTATGCTGTTTGGTTTCTGTGAGTAGTTGGTTATGCCGTTCGGGATGACTAATGCTCCGGCATACTTTGTTGATCATTAACCGTGTCTTTAGCGATTAGCTAAATAAGATTGTGCTTGTGTTTGTGGATGATATTATGGTATATTCTAGGATGGAGGAGGAACACAAGACGCACTTGAGGATTGTTCTTGAAGCGTTGAAGAAGCACGAGTTGGGAGTGAAGTTTTTGAAGCGTCATTTCTGGAGGAGGGAAGTAAGATTCTTGGGTCATGTCATTTTTGAGCAGGGTATTACGATTGATCCTACAAAGGTGGCAGTGGTTCAAGATTGGAACCAACTCAAGAATGCTACTGACATGAGAAGCTTCCTAGGATTGACAGGATATTATAGACATTTCATCAAGGACTTCTCGAAGGTAGCAATGTCGTTGACCAATTTGAAAGAGAAAAATTGGGCCTTTGTTGGGACGCTAGGTGCGAGCATGTGTTCGTGAGACTGAAGAAGAGGTTGAGGAGTACACCATTGTTGACCATTCCAAGCAGGAATGATGAGATGATGGTATATACCGATGCTTATGGTACCGGGTTGGGTGCGATACTAATGCAAGGAGGTAAGGTTATCGCCTACGCTAGTTGCCAACTGAAATTACATAAGAGGAATTTCCCAACCCATGATTTGGAGTTAGTGGCGATAGTTTCTGCTATGAAGGTTTAGAGGCATTATCGATTAGGAGAAAGGTTTGAGTCTTTCACAGACCACAAATCCCTTAAATACCTTTTTCCCCAGAGGGATCCCAACATTCGTTAACAACGATGGTTAGAGTTCCTAACTTCTTATGAATTTAGCATTTCTCATACGCCTGGTAAGGGAAATGCAGCCATATGCTAGCTTATGGGTGATGTTCCTAGAGTGGAAGTGATTGGAGTATATCGTCGGTTATGACTTCAGACCTCATTGTGTGTTTTAGCCATAGATGTTTGCGAGCTTGATGATCAGACCTAGTTTGATTGAATGGATCGGTACTAGTCAGAGGCGAAATGCTAGACTAGTGGCGATCATAGCAAAGATAAAGGAAGGAGTAGAGTCTGAGGAGATGAAGCAGTATAACATCGACCGAGATGGTTGGCTCCATAAGGATAGGAGATTGTTTGATCTCAATGTAGGTGGATTATGGGATGAGGTGCTACAAGAGTGCCATCATTCTAGATTGATAATACATCCCAACGGTAATAAGATGTACCATGATATAAAGTAGAAGTATTATTAGGAGGGGAAGAAGAAGGATGTCAGAATATTCATCTCAAAGTGTATGAACTGCTAGTTGGTAAAAGCGGAGCAGAAGAATCCAAGTGGGTTGATGCAACCATTTGAAGCTCCCAAGTGGAAATGGGAATAAGTATCGATGACTTTATCAATGGATTGCTGAGGACCAGAGGAGCCTATGATAACATTTGGGTCATAATCGGTAGATGGACAAAGGGTGCTCAGTTCATACCCATTAAATCTAGTAGAATGACATGCAAATTGGCAAAATTGTATGTAAAATGGATGGTATGATTCCATGGTGTGCTGAAGAGAATTGTGAGTTACCGAGACCCTTTATTCACTAGTGAGTTTTGGAAGAGCTTACAAGAAATGTTGGGATGGAGCTGCATCTCAGTACAACTTGTTGAAACCTTGGTTACAATGTCTACTATGTATTTTGACAACGACAACTATATACATTAATTACTAACATATTTTTTGCAGGAATATCTACAAGACTGGAATCATATAATCTTCATGCTGCATTTATGATGTTTTGAGTCATTGTTTAGAATTAAAATATTGTGAAAATCTCTCCTTTGGATATATATAAATACACACCTTTGCACAAAACTAAAACTCAATTTCAGGCCCAATTCAGACGTCTGAAATGACCTATTCAGACGTCTAAATCTAAAGGTAAATTTAAATTTATAACAATATTCAGACGTCTGATTTCATAATTTCAGACGTCTGAATCTAGGCAAAAATAGCCTATTTTTTCTCTGGTTTGCACGCTTCAAATTTCAGAAGTCTGAAATTTATTTTCAGACGGCTGAACTTCTTCAACTGCTATTTTCTTGAAAAGTCACTTCTCTTCACCGAAGAGAAACTCTTTCAAAATCAATGGTTGCACCTGTTCTTTTCAATATAACTTTTCGTCTATAGTTGCAACTCTTTATACACTATAAATAGATTATAGAATTCAACAAACAATTCACCGAATCTAATTTTAATATTCTTGAATTCTTATCTATTCTCTATTTTAAAACTGCACTCAAACTGCTTACATTCTCTGACCATTGATCACTCAATCTTCCACTATTCTCAAAGCACATCACACTATATATATATCATAAAAGGAGAAGATTATAGGAAGATTGTACTATCAAGAGACAAATTCGTGTTATTGAGAACACGCTGTGTCAAATACCTTCTGTATAAGTTGAAGTCCTGTTCTGCTGTTCAGGCAAGTGAAGTCCTCTTCGGTTGCTGAGGAAAAATCCTGTTCTGCTGCTCGGGTCCCTTGTTCGGCTGTTCAAGGGTTGTTGTAAACCTATTCCTCCGGGTCAAGTGAGGATTGTTGTTAGTGAAATTCCAGAAGGAGTCTGGGACTGGACGTAGAACGGGAAGTTCAAACCAGTATAAAAATTCCTGGTGTGCTTATTTTATTTTATTCATATTACTATATTATCTTAGTTTATTTCCGCATTAGTATAATTCCATATAGCACGATCCCTACCGTATTTTCATTTGGTATCAGAGCAAGGTTTCTTATAACCGTTACAAAGTTCTCTGATACTTTGCTAAGATGGAAAACAACACCAGCACTGATAACACTAGTTTTTCTGAAGGTCAATCTACTGCACGACCTCCACTATTCAACGGTATGAATTACAATTATTAGGCAACTCGAATGCGTATTTATATGCAAGCGAGTGGTTTTGACTCATGGAATATCACTCAAACCGAATATAACATTCCTACAACCGAATACTCTACATGGTCAAACACACAAAAACTAGATGCTACTGCAAATGCCAAAGCTATGAATATGTTATTTTGTGCTTTAGATAGAAATGAGTTTAACCGTGTTAGCATGTGCACAAATGCTTATGAAATATGGAGAACACTTAAAGTTACTCACGAAGGAACTAACAAAGTTAAACAAAGCAAAATATCCATGCTCAAAAGTCAATTTCAAAATTTTAGAATGAAGCAGAATGAATCGATAAACGATATGTACTCTAGATTTCAAGATATATATCACTCATTACTAGGACTTGGAGAAAAGTATTCTGATTTTGATATTGTTTCAAAAATTCTTAACTCTCTAACGGATGAATGGGAAAGAAAAGTCTTAGCTATTGAAGAAGTTAATGATCTTTCTACCATGAAACCAGAAGAATTGATAGAAAATCTTATGTCCTATGAAGTAAATTTGTAGGCTAAAAAGGTACAAGCACAAGATAAAAAGAATATGGCATTTCATACAGAGAAAGAAGAATCAGACTCGGATGAAGAAGACTTAGCATTCATTGCTAAAAACTTTAAAAAGTTTTTGAAGTACAGAAAAGGAAATCGAAACAACGGGAAACGCAACTTCAACAACAATTCAAATAAACCATCTTCATCTATACTAGAATGCTTCAACTATCACAAGATAGGACACATGCAAAAGGATTGTCCAGAACAAAAGAAGACATATCACAATAAGAATCGAAAGGACAAATCTAAAAGAAAAGCATTTTCAGTAACATGGGATGACTCGGATTCTTCTTCTTCTTCTTCAGAAAGCAACAGTGATAGTGAGAAAGAACAAGCAAATGTTTGTTTTATGGCTACAGAGAGTGAGGTAAATGATCTTACTTTTGATGATATGATTGAAATAAATTCAGAACTTCTTGATAACTTAAAAAGTATCAAAAGGAAATATAAAGAGGCTCTAGAAAATCAGAGAAAAGCAGAATTCGAGAGAGATATGCTAAACGATGAAAAGAAAATATTAGAAGAAGAACTTGGAAAACTTCAAGATACCTTCTCTAATGATAACTCTCAATTTACTCTATTGAGTCAAGAAATTGAAACTCAAAAAGAAAAGAATGATTCTCTTGTCTCTGAAAATCATGAGCTAAAATCTAAGATCAAAATGATAGGATTAGATAATGCTTGTCTCAAAAGCAAGTTAGATAATATTACTAGAAATATTTCTAACTTTAATAAAGGTAGAGAAAATCTATCCAATATTATTGAAAATTCTCAATCCACTTCTAATAAAAAGGGACTAGGATACACTAAGAAATCAAAATCTCCACCTAAAAAGGAAATAAGAAATATTTCTAATGATTTTCTAAAAAGTAAAAATAATTCTAAAACCATAAAAATATGGGTTCCTAAAACAAACAATAGTTTGATTAGGAATAAATATATAAATACCTTTTTGGAAACAGTTCATAAAAATCAGAATTATATTTTTAAAGGGGATACTGAACCTACTTGGGTTTGGTTTCCTAAGATCTAACTCTTAGGACCCTATTACAAAGTGGGTACCAATTTTTTGTTTTTTTATAGGACCCACTTAAAAATAGAGGAAAATGGATACTCGACAGTGGTTTCTCAAGACATATGACTGGAGACAAAAATATGCTATCTAACATCACTTACTCAGACGGAGGTTCTGTCACCTTTGGAGACAATTCCAAAGGATATATCATTGGAAAAGGCAACGTCAGCAATGTCGGTACATCTAAGTTACCTCTTATTTCTAATGTTTTATTAGTCAAAAATTTAAAACACAATCTTTTAAGTATCAGCCAGTTATGTGACAAAGGTTTCAAAATCTCTTTTTCTGAAAATAAGCGTAGCGTATTTGATAAAGATCAAAATCTTATATTTGAAGGAAATAGAGACAGAAATATCTATGTTCTGAATATGAAAATCAATCACAATTCAGATATGTGCTTAATAGCTAATGAAAATGATCCTTGGTTATGGCACAAAAGATTCTGTCATATCAACTTCAAAACTATTAACAAACTTTCTAAAAATGGTTTAGTCAGAGGATTACCAAAAATGAACTTTAAAGTCAATCATATTTGTGATGCATGTCAATTAGGAAAATTAACTAAATCATCTTTTAAATCTAAGAAAGTTATTTCTACTTTACAACCACTTGAATTACTACACATGGATTTATTTGGGCCAACCCAAGTTCAATCCTTAAATCATAATAAATATGTGTTTGTAATAGTAGATGATTTCTCTAGATATACTTGGACCATTTTTATGAAAAACAAAAGTGATACATTTGAGCATTTTAAAGTTTTTGTCAAACGTATTCAAAATTTAAAAGGTTTGAAAATAAAAAATATAAGAAGTGGTCATGGAGGAGAATTTGAAAACAAAGTTTTTGACCATTTTTGTAAAAAGAAAGGAATTTTTCATAATTTTTCGTTTCCTAGAACTCTCCAACAAAATGGAGTTGTAGAACATAAAAACAAAACCTTGCAAGAATGTGCACGAACCTTGTTAAACGGAAGCACTCTTTCAAAACATTTTTGGGCAGAAGCTGTTGCAACTGCTTGTTATGTTTTGAATCGTGTTTCTATTCGACCTCTTACGAAAAACACTTCTTATGAACTATTTACTGGGAGAAAGCCAAAGATTTCTTATTTCAAAGTTTTTGGTTCAAAATGTTTTATATTAAATACAAAAGGTCAGCTTGGAAAATTCGATGCGAAATCCGACGAAGGAATCTTTCTAGGATATTCAGATCGTAGCAAAGCTTATCGCGTATTTAATAAAAGATCTAAAACTGTTAAAGAAACTTTACATGTTTCTTTTAATGAAAATTTTCAACAAAAACCAAGTAAAAAGGATGATGAAGATTTTCTGAATGACATCACAAATATAGAAACTACAAATCTTGAAAACAATGAAAACATTGTTGATAAAACTAATATTGAATTAAGATCTCCACCAAAAATATTACGGGATCATCCTGTTCAAAATATTATTGGAGAAATTAATTCAAACATTCGAACTAGAAGTCAACTAAACCAAATGGGCCATGTAGCATTCCTCTCAAATGTTGAACCTAAGAATCCCAAAGAAGCTTCCACAGATGAGTATTGGATAAGAACAAAATGGGTATATAAAAACAAAGTAGATGAACAAGGTAACATTACTAGAAATAAAGCAAGACTAGTTGCACAAGGATACAATCAAGAAGAAGGAATTGACTATGAAGAAACGTTTGCTCCAGTCGCAAGACTAGAAGCAATACGAATCTTAATGGCCTATGCATGTTTTCACAATTTCAAACTTTATCAAATGGACGTTAAAAGTGCCTTTTTGAATGGTTATATAAAAGAAAAAGTGTATGTTGAACAACCTCCCTTATTTATTCACGAGCAATTTCCTAATCATGTTTATAAACTTAAGAAAGCTCTTTACGGTTTAAAACAAGCACCGCGTGCTTGGTATGATAGATTAAAGACTTATCTAATTTCTTCGGGATTTAAAATTGGAAAAGTTGATCAAACACTTTTTATTAAACATTCGAAAAAGGATATTTTAATAGTTCAAATTTATGTTGATGACATCATTTTTGGTTCTACTAATGACAAGTTGTGTCAGGATTTTTCAGAAATAATGACCAAAGAATTTGAAATGTCTCACATGGGAGAATTAACATATTTTCTTGGGTTACAAATTAAACAACTTCCAAATGGCATTTTCATTAATCAAGAAAAATATTGTAATAATTTAATCAAACATTTCGGAATGGAAAATACTTCTGCAAAATCAACTCCAATAAGTACAACAACACATCTTGAAAAAGATGACAGTGGCAAAAGTGTTGATCAGAAGCAATACCGAAGTATGATTGGATCATTACTATATTTAACTGCAAGTCGTCCTGACATAATGATGAGTGTCTGTTTGTGTGCTAGATTCCAAGCCAATCCAAAAGAATCACATTTAAGAGCAGTGAAACGTATATTAGGTTATCTCACAAACACAAAGGATTTTGGTCTATTCTATCCTAAAGAATGTCCATTCGAATTAGTTTCATATAGTGATGCTGACTTCGGTGGTTCTCGAACAGACCGAAAAAGTATAAGTGGTACGTGCCATTTTATTGGAAAATCACTTGTATCTTGGTTTAGTAAGAAACAAAATTGTGTTTCTCTTTCTACATGTGAAGAATACATTTATGTTGCTTTGGCTTGTACTCAAGTAATCTATATGCAACAAACACTTAAAGATTTCAGTATAAATTTATCAAATTCAACTATATATTGTGACAAGTCTAAAAATCCTATCAATCATTCACGAATAAAACATATTGACATTCGTCATCATTTTCTTCGTGACAATGTTGAAAAAAGGACAATCAATTTAGATTTTGTTTCTTTTGAAAATCAGTTGGCTGATATTTTTACAAAACCACTTTTAGAAAATGTTTTTATAAAACTGAGATGAGAACTTGGTATTGTTTCTCTTCAAAATTTATGATTTTTATAACTTATTCTCTGCTAAATTTTTTCTGTTAAAAATTCTATTTGAAAATGTTTGGCTAATATCCTTTTGCTATTTTTTACCTTTAGTTTCTTTTCTTTTTAACAAATGGATAATACTAACTAAAGATTTTCAGCCATTCCTTTAAATTCTATAAATAAGCTTTCTATCATCTTTTAATACATACAATCCTAGTCTTCTTATTCATCAAAGGAATTTTTGTTTTCTGTTTTCTAAAAGAAAATTCTCTCTACAATGGAATTCAACTTGATCATGCTACTTCTTTCCATGGCCTCTAACTCTGACAATTCTCCATCATCTTATTCTACATTGTCTCTTGAAATTTTGGCAACTCCAACACCTCATGAAAAAAATAGACCTTGTCCTTCTCGTGAACGTTCTAGTTATACTCCTGAAAAGAAAAAATCTCGACGGTTTCTTTTCTTTGGCTCTCCATCAACCAAAGAGAATATATCAGAGATTCATCATTACCAAAGAGAACAGTTGGATTTGCAACGAGAGATGTATTACGAACAGAAAGTTAATGCTAAACGACTTAGTTTTATTGAACAAGTAGCTTTGAAATTCTGTGGTACATCTCCAAAGAAAGATGTAGTTCAACCCTCAACATCTCATCAAATAACTTCATCTGGATGGAATCCATGGGAGCCGAGTCCACAAAGTCCTTCGGTTCCACTAAACTCTTGGGAACGTCGACCATAATTGTCTCCTTTGCGACCATACACGGAGATAACCAAGATCGAACCGGAAGAGTGCAAAACTCCAAGCGATTCGGATAAATAATTTCTTGTATCTTCATATTTGTTAAAATAATTGTATTTATATTCTTGTAAAAATTCAAATTTCAGACGTCTGAACTCATTGTTTCAGACGTCTGCATATTGTAGAAGAATATTTTTTCCTTCAGTTTCAGACGTCTGAAACAACGAATTCAGACGTCGTAAAATAGGCAAAATTATACTAATTTCTTTATGTTTCAATTTTCTTATATTCAGACGTCTAAATTTTTTTTCAGACGTCTGAAATCTGGAGACTTTTCAAATTTCGAATTTCTATTGCATAAATTTCAAGACACCTACCCCTTTATTCAACCCGTCCTTTGCATTATTCTCATTCTTCATCTTCTCATTTCAGTTTTCTTTCTCCATTTTTTTTAAATCCTTCTTCTCATACAATCAAATGGCACCAAAATCAAAAAGATCGAGACCATCATCTTCTTCATCTACACCAAACATTGATCAGTGGCTGTGGAACGACCAAGCTAGGCAACGATTTGCTCAAATGAGTAGATCTAATTTTTTTTCCTGGAGCTTTCATCAAATTCGAGGAATTCAGCGCTTATCATATTCATCAATTTGTAAGAGCTAATGGTTAGAATCTCTACTTTCTTTTGATGCCAACAATATCAAGATTAATCATCTTTTAGTAAAATTATTTTATGCAAATATGAATCTAGACCATCATACTCCTCACAATCGCAATGATTGTATTTGGACTTTGGTATGTGGAGTTAAAATATATCTACCAATTTCAAGGCTTGGTGAAATACTACGATGTCCATCAACCGGGAACGATTTAGATGAGATTGATGTGTCTTTAGATTTGAATAATAGAGATGAAGTTTCACATCAATTCTTGAATGATGATATTACTCGACTCACTTCTATTCAACTTTGTCCTCAAGCTCGCATTCTACATAGGGCATTAATTCGTTCTGTTATTCCACGGACGGGAAGTTATGAGATTGTTAATAAAAGAAATTTCCAAGCCCTATATGTTATGTACTCCGGTCAACCTATAAATTGGGCTCAAATAATTTTGGAAGAATTAATGGATGTCAATCATCAGAGACGATATAAGACTTTCCACTATGGTGCTTACATTATGAAAATCCTTCAAAATTTCAACATTCCGTTTCCTGAGTCTGAATATTCTTCAATTAAAGAACTTGGGTCTAAAACCTTAGGTCTTATGGGATTGCCAAAACACCCGGAAAGTTTGGCATATATCTCTTTTCAAGAATGGGTTGCCAACCGTGATCAAAACCAGTCACAACCTCGTCGTCACGATTCTCATACTCAACCAACTATTCTTCCATCGGAAGAAGAAGACAATAATGATATTGTGATTCTTTCTCCCGACTCAAGCTCAAGGAATGCCTTAGTAACACTTTCCCAAAATCAAGCAAAGCTTCAAAACCGAATGATAAAAATTGAACGGAAATCTGAAAAACGTTTTAATTCCATTCGAGGCTTTCTTAACAAAATTTGGGAACATATTGGTTGTTCAACCTCATCGACTACCGAAGTTTTCAACCCCACTCCATTTCAATGGTCATCAAGTTCGGAGAATAGAATTAGTAGTGATGATGATGATGAAGTTGGAAGTGACTCAAGTCCTAGATTCTGATTTTTTTTATTTCTGGACTATTATGATGTTTGTTATTTGTCTTGAACTCCTTATTATCTTGTAATCTTTTAATTAATGTCTACTTTGTTTTATCTTATAAAATTATTAATTACCTTTTTTGCAATGACAAAGGGAGAGAAAAAGGTGTTGATGTCTTTTTGACATGGGGAGTTTAGTATATAGTTGTCATCGTCAAAAAAGGGGAGACTGTTGAAACCTTGGTTAAAATGTCTACTATGTATTTTGACAACGACAACTATATACATTAATTACTAACATATTTTTTTGCAGGAATATCTACAAGACTGGAATCATATAATCTTCATGCTGCATTTATGATGTTTTGAGTCATTGTTTAGAATTAAAATATTGTGAAAATCTCTCCTTTGGATATATATAAATACACACCTTTGCACAAAACTAAAACTCAATTTCAGGCCCAATTCAGACGTCTGAAATGACCTATTCAGACGTCTGAATCTGAAGGTAAATTTAAATTTTTAACAATATTCAGACGTCTGATTTCGTAATTTCAGACGTCTGAATCTAGGCAAAAATAGCCTATTTTTTCTCTAGTTTGCACGCTTCAAATTTCAGAAGTCTGAAATTTATTTTCAGACGGCTGAACTTCTTCAACTGCTATTTTCTTGAAAAGTCACTTCTCTTCACCGAAGAGAAACTCTTTCAAAATCAATGGTTGCACCTGTTCTTTTCAATATAACTTTTTGTCTATAGTTGCAACTCTTTATACACTATAAATAGATTACACAATTCAACGAATCTAATTTTAATATTCTTGAACTCTTATCTATTCTCTATTTTAAAACTGCACTCAAACTGCTAACATTCTCTGATCATTGATCACTCTATCTTCCACTATTCTCAAAGCACATCACACTATATATATATATCATAAAAGGAGAAGATTATAGGAAGATTGTACTATCAAGAGACAAATTCGTGTTATTGAGAACACACTGTATCAAATACCTTCTGTATAAGTTGAAGTCTGGTTCTGTTGTTCAGGCAAGTGAAGTCCTCTTCGGTTGCTGAGGCAAAATCCTGTTCTGCTGCTCAGGCCCCTTGTTCGGCTGTTCAAGGGTTGTTGTAAACCTATTCCTCCGGGTTAAGTGAGGATTGTTGTTAGTGAAATTCCAGAAGGAGTCTGGGACTGGACGTAGAACGGGAAGTTCGAACCAGTATAAAAATTCCTGGTGTGCTTGTTTTATTTTATTCATATTACTACATTATCTTAGTTTATTTCCGCATTAGTATAATTCCATATAGCACGATCCCTACCGTATTTTCACAACTTATCAACCTCAAACCGATAGGCAGACCGAGAGAGTAAATCATATATTGGAGGATCTCTTACGGGCTTGCATATTCTATTTCGGAGTCTCGTGGGATGATAATTTGCATTTGGTGGAGTTCGTATACAGCAATATCTATCAGTCTAGTTTTAGTATGGCACCATTCGAAGCACTACATGGCCGACCGTGTAACGCTCTTTCATGTTAGTGGATAGCGGGCGAGAAACTGATACTTGGGTTATATATGATTGGGGAGATTTCAGAGAAGATTTTTAAGTCGGTCGACAAAGGATGATTGCCGCCCAAGATAGGCAGAAGAGCTAATCTGATAAGAGATGTAGGGATTTGGAGTTCTTTATCAACGATGTGGCATTTGTGACGATTTCCCCATTGAAGAATGTTGTTCGATTCGGTAGTAAGGGGAACTTAGCATATAAAGTCGACTTACCTCAGAAGATGGAGGGCGTGCACAACTTAGTCTACGTCTCTCATTTGTGGAAGTTTGTGTAGGACTCAGGTGTGATTATTACACCGAATCAACTTGATGATATCGATATTAGCCAGAAGCTTCGAGACCTTATAGGTCGATTCGTATCATCAAACGTGACATCAAATGGCTTAAGAGGAAAATGATTGTGTCAATTTAGGTTCAATGGGGTGAAACTAAAGAAGATTGCATGTGAGAAATCGAGGAGAGCATAAGGGATGCGTATCCCGAGCTCTTTACATGGTAATGCCTACTGATTATCTTATTTACTTTCACTTTCGAAGTCATATAAGATAGTTTAGTATCTCGCATGCTAAGATAGATTTATCTATACTATTGATTGCATGGCTGCCTCTTTGATATGTTTGATTGTTGCATATGATCGTTATGCATGCAGGATAGCGATGGTTGATTATTCTTTGATTTACTTGGGGATTTCGAAGGCGAAATTTCTAAAAGGGAAGAATGCAACGACCTGTATTTTACGTATTGGAGTATCGTAAAATATTATTATTTAAATTATATGAGGTCATATGACTCTAAATTTCAGGAAACGACCACAAGGGATATTTTCCATCTTTAGAATTTTATCGGATAGTTTGGACCTGCAAATACTTGCAAAGCCTATAACTTTTGATAGCGATTGAACTAGGGTCTGAAATAGGTTCAGATGATGATTTCTCTTTCCGTAGAGTGGTCATAATAGAAAAGAGGACTTACCATTTTGGAGATATGGCTATTTTAAGTTCTTCCTACTGCTGGCCAGATTAGTGGGTGGTTAAGTAAATCTCATACTTAAGCTCACCAACATATTTTGAAAATTATGCCTAGTTAGGGCTAATGGGATAAATCTAAGTCATTTTCTACTTCCCAAAAACAGTTCTAAACCTCCATTAACCTTAATATTATCAAAAAGTTCATCTTTGTCATGCCAATCCTAGCCTAGACCATCATTATACGGGTAATTATCAAAGGGGATTAAAGACATATTATTTTGGTTTCATGGGAATTTGAATTGCTTGCTGTCCACTACATATTTTAGGGATTAAATGGGTAATTTTGGTATTTGGTGAGTGATACGATCTCTCACTATCCCATGCATGTCCACACAGTTAAAAAATGATGTTTCTGATATGAGTTCTATATTAAAATGTTTTTTAAACTTTAGTTAAACCTTCATATATTTTTATGGTTGAGTTTAAAAGATATAAATGGATTTTAAATGGTTTTGTAACCTCTTATGAATCATGTTGTCATTTTAGTATGAAACTAGATTTTGGCATAATCTTGTATGTTAATCATTTTTGGATGAATTATATACGTTGAATGTATGCTTATGGATGATAGTTGCTATTTCATGTATTGCTTTGATATGTTTGCTAGTGCTTTTAGAGTAGTTAGGATGCAACTGTCGATTTGGGCAAAAGGAGGTCAAACGTGCTCAAAATAGAGCACAACTTGGAGGAGAGGTTTCTTGAGGAGAAGGGAAGTCTACACTTTAGGTCGTAGGTGCTTTGGAGGAAAATAGACTTGTCATATCAGATCGGGAGGAATTTTGTAGTTCAGGTTGATAGAAGTGGATGTTTTAGGACTTAGGCTGTGAAACTTTGAAAAAGACTTCGGGGAAGGCAAGGAAATGGAAGTAGGGACTTGACTCTAAAATTTGTGGAAGATCAGTAGATTGGTATTGATCTAATTTTGATTAGTACCAGCCTCTTTTTGGGGTTACAGGGAGTGCAAAGGACTTGTGGAGTATGGCACTAAGGAAAAGAGCTTAAAGCAAGAAAGGAGGGAAGAGGTCAGGGTGTGAAATACTTAGCAAAATTTTTGGCTAAGCAATACATATTGGTATCGACCTGATCAGATTGGTACCAATATTAATTAAAAAGGCTAAACTAGCCAAACTTCCAAGAGGTGCTCAGGGGTTCCTATAGGTTATGCTAAAGGTGTTTGTTCGTTCTTTTGGCGTTCGATTATAGTGTGGTAGCATGATGAAGGATGATGGCAATGGGACATCGAGGATGGTAATTCGACGATGACTGAGTTATGTTTTGATGACGACGGCTCGATGTTGAATGGAGTCATGAGGATGATTATCCACAAGGGCGAATTCTAGGAAAGGTGACCTATGGATATAATGTTGAAAGGTTCTATCATGGAAAGAAAGGAATGTGGAATGGTTTCTTAAGGATGAATGGAAACTAGATGGAGCATAAAAAGGGCTTGGATATGTGTGCTAAGGAACGTTGCTAGTTGGAGAGTTTTCTAATGCACTCGTAAGCAGGGGTATTATGAGGGCACTCATTAGGTACTTAGAATGGCTACCTCGGATTAGTGAAATGAATCTGTATACAATGGATTGGTGGAATGGATCTAGTGTCAGCTTTGGGATGTTGGGTGAGTACACGGAGAACTGGGATTTCTTCATTAATTCTTGGTAGAGGAATAGTTATACGAGTTATCATATCTCCAGGGCATATTGAATGACAACAACGATTGTTTGATGGATGCTTTGTTTGCCATGGTTGCTTTAGTTATTAATAGTCACTCTAGGAATGTCACATGTTGTAGGAATGATGATGGGGATGCCTAGACATCGACATTGTACTTAAGATGTAGTACACCATTTTGAATATAATAGAGTAGCATATTATAGCTGTTATGTGCTAACTCTTTGGATGCATGGATAGGTCTGGTATGACTCTTATACTTTTATGCCTTACTATATCGACTTGTATAGTATTTTAAGATTTCTTATCACTCACACTATACTGTTGTCTGACTCGAGGTTTTATGTTTTGCTTCATATTATCTCAATTACTCTTAATGAGTATACTAAATAGCATGTCTAGGTGGTACGCGGTGGCTGTGTAGAGGACGGGCATGATGGAGCCTTCTCGTATTATATATGGACTTACTATTGCTTATTCCACTGTATGACACTGTGGAGCCTAGACATGTTCGTTTATTATATTTAGACACAATTATCCTTTAAGTTTATTTTCGATTGTTTAAACTATTTCTGCTTCGTATAACCGTATGAACTTATGCATTCTAATATTTGTAGTTCATTTAATTATTTTCGTCTCACTTGTTTTATATCATGGTGTTTATTATTATAGTTTATTTGTTGCATTATGAGATATATGACATGTTATGTGATTGTTTCTCTTCTTTTCACCTTTGGCAATCATCCTACATCATCTGGGCACCACGGCAGCGCACTCTTTAGGTATATTGGATGTCGGAGGGGTAGGTTAATCGTCACAATAGCCGCAAGTGAGTCGTCGACCATATTCATTTTTAGTTGTTTATTTAGTAGACAGTAGTCACAAGCATAGTGGTCGGAATTGTTACAAAAATAACAAAAGCCATTCTTTTTTTCTTCTTTAAATGACCTTTCTTCTTAAAACATATCTCTTTCTTCATCTTTCACATATTTGTTATTTCAACATTATCCGCCTTAGAATAAAACTCGGTTTATTGACTATCATTTACGAGTCCTCTTGTATGCTAAGGTGATGCTGTAAACTCACTAAATCATAGTCCTTCTCTGTATGCTTCAATTTTTTCTTGTAGTAGTTTTAAGAATAAGGAAGTGTAGATATTATGACTCCGACTATGAATGATTCATGATGATCAATCTTGGCATCTTTGAGTTGGTTTATTATATAAAATATTTTGTTAACTTGTCCAATAATGGACTTAATTTTAATCATTTCGAACTTCATAAAATTGCATACTAGGAATTTCTTGTTGCTTACCTTCGATGTATGATATTAATTTTCTACTGTAGTCTGGAGTGCTTGTGTTGTTTCCAGACTTCAGTGTGCGTTGCAGACAGAAGTTGAAAGTGCATTTAGGATGTGTCCTCTGCAGTCTACACAGAAATTATCCTCTTTGCACTTTGCATGTTTCATCTTGAGTGCCTCATTATCTATAGGAATTTCATTGGGTATTACCTTGAAGCCATCTTCTATAATTTAGAATAGTTTGATTGTGATTAGGAAGAACTTAGTCGCCTATTGCCATCGAGTAAAGTTATCTCCATCAAACCTCTCTAAACGTGTCATATGTTGATTCATAACTTGTAGGGCATTGATATTGCTCGAACCTTCCATAGTTGAAACAATTGTATAAAAATTGACGTGTATCTTCGATAGTTAGAGCATTATAATGAAGCAGTTATTATACTTTTGATTTCTAGGATCTATATTGTAGATCTTTTCAGAAAAAATCAACCCACCAAGTACAAACGGGTTATCGAGTTATTGACTTTAGGATTCAATGAACCTTATAAAGTTGTAAGCAAATTCAAGTTTTGTATGCCCTTGATTCGGCCAAGAACACTCTATATTTTCAGAGTTTGTTGATGAAAAAAGTGGAGATCGGAATGATGAAGAAGAAGAATACTTATTTTTCTAAATGATTATCGTATGCCTTTATATAGGCAGTGAAGAGGTGCTTTCAACGGTTGTATCTGTTTGTCTGCAGTGGCCACTTCCGTTCATCTGCAATGGTCACATCCCGTCCAGAATTTCTACATTTAAATAAAGCATCTCCTACTTCTAGTTTCCCACTTATTTTGAATTTGAACCAAGCGACGTCTCAATGGATATGGTTTTCAAGGTGATGAAGAAATGGATCGAGAAACTTAGGAGGTACCAAAATGATGTATAAATGGAGTACAAGAAGTTTGGCAAAGATTTACACAAGGAAAATCATGTCGATACCGGCTTGATTGTTCATGTCGGTACAGGACTCACTTTGAACTGTAGCTGGAGTTGCCTTGTACTTTGAAGAAAAAGACAGAGAACTGAATAGGAAAAATCATATTAGTATCGAGATGATTTGGAGAAGCAATTTTGTCAATAAAGATTAGAAGCTAGAAGGCTTAAAAAAATTAGTGTAAAGAAGAATCGAGTATACAAGTTGAGAAAACTTGTTTGGGCTTACACGAGCATGTCAGTACGGAGTTAAGATGGATGTCGAGTTTTACTTGTTGTTCGTGCCTGAAAGCTTGGTCTGACTTCTTACCTATTTTTCCATGAGCTAGAGATTTTGTTGGAAGGATTTCACTGATTAAACAACTAAGCAACAAATGATTCAACAACGAGAAAAGGACTTTTAAATCTTTTGCTTGATTTTAAGTAACTAAGCTCTGCCATTTTCATTTTATGTCATTTCTCCTCTGATTTATTGTGTAATTGACTAAAGTTGTGATATCTAATCGAAATAAGCTGACAGTGGACGTATGTAATCGAATTGAGGCCGAACCATTTTAAAAATCTTATATTTCTGCTTTCTATTTCCATTTTTCGTTTGATTTGGGGTATTGTGTCAATTTTTGGCGCAACACCGCCTTACCCAACTGTTTGAATTTTTGAACTTAGGGACTTGTTAATGAGCCAAAAAATGGTCAGTTAGAAATTTGTCCAAAAGTCTAGATCATACCCATAACCAACACAACCGATCGGTCGAATGGACGACATCGATGCGCGTGCGTGTATTGACATGCGTGGTCTTCCTCTTCAACCCAAGAGAAAACATTTGGATGCCCAAAGGGACCAACCCTCTCTTGAGAAACCACTGTATAAAAATGTTATTTTTATTTATCTCAAGATGAGGGACTAAAATCCCTACATCTCTTCTTCCTTCTTCCAAAACAATACACCAAACCCAAAGCTATTTTAAAAATTTCCAATATAAGGTATTCCATGTGCAGTTGAATAAGTTTATAGTAGTCTTTGTGGATGATATTATTATATATTCTAAAAGTGAGGAAGAGCGTGAGCTACATTTGATAGAAGTATTGGATGTTTTGAGGAGGAATCAATTAAAGGCAAACTTCTCAAAATGTCACTTCTGGAGGAAGGAGGTCCGTTTTCTTGGGCATGTAGTATCCATATATGGTTAGGCTGTGGACCAAGGGAAAATAGTAGTTATTAAGTATGAGAAGATGCTAAGGAATGCTTTAAAGGTTCGTAGTATTTTGGACTGGTGGGATTCTATAAGAAATTTAGTAAATGAAGGAACCGGGCCAGTCGAAAGTGAGTAAATTAGGTAGATTTCAAAACAAAAAAAAATAGATCTATTGGAACTATGAAGTCAAAAGTGGGTCTTAGATTCAATTTAAAACCTTTTAAATAAAAAAATTATTTTATTTAGTTAATAAAAGGTTTGAATTTAATTTAAATTTAAATGTATATTATAACGAGTGTATCAAATACACCCACGAGTGTAAAGTGTAAGTGTACCATGTAAGTAGTGTACATGGCTAATGTGACCGTATATAGGTGTTAAGATGAACACCGCACTGGACTCATTTCTCCCTTTATATATGCCTTTGTTGTCCATGGGTTCTGTCTTAATATATATGCACGCGCGCACACAAACACATGTATGTATAGTTAAGGAAAGGTTTATATTTAAATTTATGATTTTACATAGAAAAATATTTTATAAAAATTGATTTAAAATAATGTATGCATTCTTATATCAATATATAAATAATTGCAAACTATGTTTTAATATTTAAAACAACATATGTATGGAAAGATTGCAATCTAATATTTTCATATATACATTTAAAGTTAACAAATTTAAATCCAACTTTCAACTTAGGATGGAACAAATGGTTTAATATTTTACATAAAAGTCCAATTATAGTTAATTTGAAATTACATTTACGCTAGTGTAAATAACAACCAATTCAAACAACAACCACGTAATACATGTATTTATTTTAAAGGTGTTAAGTAATCGAAGTAGTTTTCAATCAAAAATTATTTTCATTCAAAAATTATTTAAAATTAATCAATATTCCTTTCAATCAAAATATATGTTTAAATAACCATATAATATACATAAATACATATATAAATATAATTAAAAAGCATTCAATTAAAAAATAATTCTAAAACAACAACAAAATAGACCGGACAACATAGGCACATATAAATTCATTAAAAAGATTCAAAACCAAGCTATACAAATTAAATGAACAAATAATCATATGAGATGAAAGATCTAAGCTGTATTAACATAATGATCATATAGTCAATTGAGGAATAGTACAAAAGAGGATCCAGATTAAGTTAACATAATGAACAAATAATTAATTGAGATGTGGCAAAAGTGGATCTAAATTATATTACTAGATGAATATATAAACATATGATATGTAGCATGTAAATGATTCAAATCATATGAACATGATTAATATATGAATAAATAAAATTGAAAGTCACCTTAGGATGTAGCCAAAAGTTGCACCTTAAATGATGAACAAATCTCATAGATTTAACTGAATCACCCACTGGATTTTGCAAGGATCTTAGGGTGTAGCCAAAAAGTTGAACCTTGAATATTATTGATTTTATTTGAGTTTGGTTTGGGGATTTTTTTTTGTCTTCCGGGGCATGGAAATTTCGCCCTGAGGGAGAGGAAGAGAGAGGAAATATAATTGTCAGGAAGAATTGAGGAATGAATGAAAATAATTTGTTTTAAAGGAAACATTGAAAATTTTCAATTCCCTACTTTAAAACCTTCCTTATTTAATTCCTCATTAAATCCTTCCCCCTTCTTCATATTTTTACAGCAAATATAATGAAGAGAAAAGGGAAAAAAGCATTTCACAAATGTATTTTAAGCAAGTTATAAAGAAGAGCTGAGGATGGAGATTTATTTCCTTTTTTAGTTGCTCCTTTGGATTTTCAAATCACATTTGAAACCTCTACTATCCTTCCTCATTGGTCGGCCATAAAAGAGGCAATGCAGGCCTAAAAAATTACCCAAAACCACTTAATAATTAATTTATTTAAATCCAGTTTGAATATGATATTACTATTGTATATTGATACGCGCGTATATAGGTTTTGTATATGCACTTTATTAAATACCAACGGTATTCAAACTAATAAAAAAATTGATAATTAGTATTTCATAAATATTAATCAATTTAATTAATTTACAATAATTATAGATTAATACAATCATGTGGATTATTGGAGTATTTATCATTACGGTTGTGCGACTCAAATATGTAAATCCAGTCGCGATTAATATCAAACAATTCGAATATTAATGTTCATGCATCACATTATTTAGTGGTGTGACATTTTGGCTAAATTTATTACTTACACATCTTTTTAATAAATCTAATTCTACATATTATAAGCGATACCTGGTACTAACGTTTGCTAACACCAATTCTCTTCCTCAACACTATATCACATTAGGACTTATGGAACTTGGTTTTGGTCAAAATTCCAATATCATCCACATTCAACTTGATTAGTTTAAACACAAAATCCTTTGCTCAATAATAACAATTATCATTAACCATACTTCTCTAGCTAGAGACTTTGAATTTGAGTTGAATACAATTATAACAACCTGAGTTTTTACACCGTTGAAATAAACAATATTAATTAAAATAAAATGTCTGAGTTCAATTTTGCATAGCTTTTAATTTTTTGAAAATAATATTTTTAAGTTAAATGTTAATTGATAAGTGAACTTTTATTTCAATAATTAAATTAATTAATGAATTCATTTTCACAAAATATATTGAACTCAAATAAAATATTTACAACGAATATAGTATAATTTTATATAATAAATAATTTGTATATTGTTGAAATGGTGAAAAGAAATTTTACTTGATATTAATAAAATAAATAAATCAAAGAAGATAAATAATTATTGAATTTCAATATTTTGTGTAATATACCAAAACATATTTTTGTAAATAGTGATTTCAATTAAATTGAATATATATTCTTAAAAGTTTGATGTAGTATTTATTTATATAAATAAAATGTGATTAAATGTAAACAAAAAAGTTGAAATAAGAACTTCATTTGCATAAGGGTTTAATTGTAAATAATAGCACATCCCTTAACCATCTCAACCCTTTTAGACCCTTCTTTTAGCCTATAACCGGCCAAACCTGGTTCCTATCCTTACTCTCAAGTGTCTTAATCCATAGCTGCCAAAAAAATCAAAAATCATTGTGACATAGAAAAAGAAAGAAAGAAATCGATGTAAATAAAAAGAGGACAGGACGTAGCGCGTGATGATACCGTGCACGCAGGTGGGGAGGCATGACACTGATGGCAGTGCACGTCTAAGGCGTCAGGGGTTAGGTTGCATGAGGAGGTAAGGGGTTATGGGCGATGGCTAAAGGTGGAGGGTGGCATGGTTAGTTACGTGATTTCAGGTGAAGACGACGGTAGCTGATTGAGGTAGGCGTCGATCTAGAGCAGCAAAGCATAGTGCTGAGGTGGTGTTAGCTAGGATTTGGCAATATTGATTTGGGAATTTTTAGTGAAGAGAATCTGTCAATAAGGTGAGTTACCTTTGTAACTCACATCTATGTTTGAATCTATTTTCCATGATTTTTCTTCGATTATTGAATTATGCTAGAAATGGATTGCATTGATTAGAATTGGTTGACGTATCCTTTTTAAATTGTTGTTGTGATGATATATTTTTGATTGTTGAGTACACACGTTATATGTCATCGTATAATAAATAGATGGTTGTAAATAATCGAAAACCACACTTGATATTAATTGGAAGGTTGTAAATGAATTAAAATATAAAGTCTTGACTGAAATAAAGATATTAAAAATAAATGGTGAATTTTTGGAATGAGTTTTATTTAAGAAAATATCATTAGTTATAGAAAATATAAAAGTGAAATATTTTTTAGAATTGTGTGCATAGAAATTATTTGGAAAGATGATTTTTGGGATTTGTTTAAATTAGCGTACTTTTGAATATTTATTTATTTATGATTATAAAATATTTGATGAAAGAGTATTTAAATTTTATATTTTAAAATGATGAGTTTATTTTTATGGGATTTTAATAAGTGGATAGTTTTATAAAATTATATTTTTGGAATTATAATAAGATGTATGTTATCTAATTATTGTATGGAAACGATCAGTAAAATTTATTATATATTTTATTAAGAATAATTTTGGAAGTAATATATCTAGTATTTTATTATTTTAAAATAAAAAGGAAATTATTTTAAAAGCCGAGGAAATATATTTGAAGGAGCTTAAATTAAATTATTATGAAAAATGCAATTTTTGGGATTTGTTTATATAAATAAAATTTATAAATCTATATATTTTAATATTAAATGTTTGAAATATTTAATATAAAAATAATAATAAAATAGAATTTTAGTCTGGTGAATTACTTTTCAAAAGTAGTTTAGATGTGAATTGGAATCCAAATGAGGGTTTGAAATATATTAGTGTTGGAATTTTATTTCATGGCTTTGAGGATTATTTCAAATTGAAAACCCTTGTTAGAAAAATAGTAATATTTTAATTTGTTGTATACAAAAATTATGAATTATAAAACTTCTTTATTATTATTATTTTCAAATTATTAAAGAAGAATTCAAAGTTTATGAATTATTTTCAAAAGGAGTTCAAGGGATTTGAAATTGAACGAAAGTTTAATATGTAGATTTCCTTGTAATAAAATAAGAGATTTGTAAATATTTATTTTCGGAACCATAAATGAATTTTGGGGAAAGATTGAAAATTTAATAATTTAATCTTCTTTAAATTTAATATTGATATTTGAAATTGTATTGAAGATTTTGGAACAGTGTATTTTATAACAAAACCCCTTCCGAATAAATAAATAGTTATATTATGTGCTTTGTTTGATTTATTTTCTCTATGATAAGGATATTGAATAAATAGATTTGTAATACCGATTGGTATGGGAATTTCTAAAATATTTCTCTGGATATCCTTTGAACTTGTTGCATGGAATATTATTGGATGGAGCGAGTGTAGTGTACAAATATTGAGTAAATAATCGGGTACTCCTGGTGGTATAAGACATCAGAGTTGATTTTTGTTTGTTTACTCCTTATGAGTAGATGACACTTAAACGGGTATAAGCAATACTGTGGTATTGCATATGTTGTGTATATGAGGTGATGCTTGCTGGGGTGAGAATCGTTGTGTGCCTTTATATGTATATATGGATGTATATCATTTTTGTGTACTCCTATTATTTTGTTGAGGGGTAAACCAGATTAGGTTAGTATCCATTCTGAGGGCCTGATTACGGGGTCACGTACCGAATTCGTACCATACCTTGTTTTATATAGCAGTGTGCTACTACAATGTGCTATTTCCTTGTGTCACATAGGCTAACAGTATGTTACCATTAGGGGGGCATTTGCAAGGTTGTGACTATTACATAGCGTAGACTTGCACTAGATGGATATTGGGTCATAATTGCCATCGAGGGAACTAAAGGCTGTAGGAGTAGTGCCAGACGAGCACGTGTGTAGTCTCCTAAAGAGCAAGTAGCTGTCAATCTCTAGTATGGTTATGGTGTGTGATAGATTGACATACGACATTTGTACACCTCTTTGAGTTTGATATGATGAGAAGTTGATGACTATACTTGAGACTGTGTGTCCAATGTATGGTCAATCCCCGTACATAAGATTATCATTGAGGATAATCAAGGCTACACCGAGGTGTTATCCTATTCTTTGTTGATATGTGATTTTGTTGTAAGTGTGGTTGTATGGACGCTTTTTTGATTCACATATATGAGTATGACAGAACTGGGTATGTCTACTTTACGGTTACATGAGAGGTAATCTTGGCATTGCAGTGTGCATACTATAGGATATTTGATATTCTCTTATGTATAGATAATGGTTGGATGTGTGGATGTTTCACCCATTATGTTACTATATTACTTGGATTGTAGATTGACTTTTCTTTAATGTGGGTAATGATATGTGTATGGTTAGCGATACGTTGTTATATATGATATGTTCATATGTCACTTTGAGCCGTAGTGAGTATACCATGCCTATTGTTATTATATATTAACATCTACCTTCTAGACATAGTTTGACCCATGTGTTATTTATATAATACTTGGGTCAGTCCGAGACATTTCGGGTTCAGGGACAATGCGACCAACTTGTGGTTTTGGGCATACTAGAGGTCAATTATTTAATATAGTTGAGTATAATAATTTATATTTGTTGCCTCGTCTATGCATATGTTGTTGAGACGTATATATTGGATATCTTATGCATTTTAGAGATAATGGGCAGTGACCATTTTGCAGACCTATTTGTACTTGTATATTTTATATATTATATTTTACCGCTACGTTTATTGACTTCGTGTTCTCTGTTATTTGTTTTTTATTATATATTGGTCTATCCTATAAACACACATGTTTATTGCTTTTGGCCGATACAAGTATGTATAGTGAGTTATATGATATTTTGAAATACATACCGGTGTTAGCCCAAGGGAATATTCACGCGTGACAACACAATATCTCCTAATTCTCTCTATTATCAGATAGTATTACATAGTAATGCTCTTTGGTAGTATGGGTATAGAGGTAAGCTATTACATTTGATATCAGAGCAGGTTTAGAAAAATATAGAGTATAAGATGTTAGTACTGGCACAGTCAGAAGCGGGTTAAATGGGTGAATTAAAAACATCCATTTTAGATTTTTATTAGGCCTATAAAGTCTAAATGAATTTTAGATCCAAATCTAAAATATTTTAAATAAAGTCTTCATTTTATTTAATATGTTCAAAAGTTATTTTTATATTAAGTTTTAGTTTACAAGTATATCAAATATACATGTTTGTGTAAAATGCACATGCTATAGGTAAGAGGTATACAGTGTTAATGTCACTGTATGTAGATGTTGGTATTTACACCACAACAGACCAATTTCCCCTTTACATATGCATTTTTGCCCAAGATTTTGAATTGTAAAATATGCATGGTAAAAGGTGCACAATAGTCTGCATATATGTGTGTGTGTGTGTTTCATTTGGAAAACTTATATAATTTGAAATCTAAAATTAACACTAATGAATTTTCTTTTAATTAGGGAAATGTTTGAATTCAATAATCAAATTGATTACATGTAATACATCTTATTAATTTGAATTAGGGCAACACAAATATATTTCCATACATATAAAATAACATGGGAAGTTTTTGTAACATCCCCCTACTTGGAGGCCCAAAACTAACGGCTACGGATGTTGCAGTCATCCATAGTTATTAATCCTTGATGACCAATTACGACGACATTAGATACATCGATACACAGAAACACATGAATATAGAAGAAACTTTTAAACGACAAACAATTCCACATTCCATTTAAAATATTCCAAGTTGACTACATAATCCCAATTCGCAGACCACGTTCAGATAATATATAATTCTTAAAAAATATGCCAAGAGCAGCATATGAAGATGCCCCCTTGATAGATCAGAGTACATAGATAGGCAAAACAATTTGCCTTTACAAACAAAACACACAGTGGAAAAAAAGAGAACTCTAATAACAAGCATGCCTCCTGCACGTCCTCGAAAGCTTTATTCACCTAAAAGAACGCCTGGAAACCTTAACTCTCAACCTACTCAAACTCAATTGAGTACCCGAGAGTTTAAGAGGAAAAAAAAACTTCGAGTCGGACATAAAGCCTGGTATGAATAATAATTTACCATCTCAAATCATTTAGATATCTACTGAGACCACGCCGCTTAGCGGAACGGGTTTTCTCCGCATTAGTATCCTAAAACATTTATAAAACCTCATACTGTGCTCCTGCATCCACAATGGTTAAAACATAGAATTTCAACAAATTATGATGATTTGCAAAACAAATAAATCAATTGGATTACCCATACCCATTCATTCTGACTATCTGTCTCAATTATAGTTTTTAGGGTTACTATTAACCTGTTAAATGTTAAGGACTCTCTGTCCAATTACATAGTTTTCATGGGATCACTAATAACCTATTGATAACTCCAATATCTTATTTCTTATCCTAGTTTTCATGGGCTAACTAGGAACCTATTGACTAAATGTCAATATCTTAATCCGGATATAGTTTTCATGGGCTAACTACAAACCTATTGGCCCCGTCAGTATCAAATCATAGTTTTCATAGGCTAACTATGAACCTATTGGCCCCTACCAATATCATTAATTAAGAATTTAAGATCTGTTAAGTTATATTCACTACTGGGTCAACCTAACTGGTTATTCTGCCCTTTCCGCAAAATACAGTTATGGGTTAATAACAACGTGAATAACATTTCCAAAATCTTTATTTATGCCATGGTGTTTCCTTTAAAAAATGAGAATGGGTTATTTGTTTTAGAACCTTAAAACATCACCTTCGAAACCCCTGGATGACCTCCTTCGAAAGCATAGAAAATGTCTTTTCAAAACTCTAAGTATTTACCTTTCGAAACCAATGATACCTTTCGATGGTATCAAGAAAGCATTCTTCAAAACATAGCTTCGAAACAAATAAAGCACCCCTTCGAAAGCATTGGGTTTTGTCCTTTAAAACATCATTTGGATCAAAATGGTTATATACGAAAGTATCTCTTTCGAAACCTACAAAATTAGTTTGGGGGAAAATTGATGGTGCCGGAACCATCTTAGTTGAAAACAAAGACCTTAAAAATCAAAACTTCGAAGGACAGAGTCGAAACCCCCTTTCGACTCCATCACATTCGAAACCCTTAACCCCTTCGAAAGCATTCAGGAAAAAGGCTTAGGTTAAAACAGAAGTAACCCCTTCGACAACATAGATGACTTCAATGCAGTCGAAAGGGAATTAGCAGCTTGGTTTCGACTTGGTCGAGACCAGTCCTCTTGAAAGCTCTTATTTTAAAAAAACCCTTCGAAAGCTAGCTCCTTTCTATAGTACCGCAACCTTCTTCGAAAGCTATTCATAAAACCTTTTCGAAAGCATATGCTTCGATTATGTCGAAAGCTTTTAGTAAAACAAGGCAAGAATTTAACTTTTGAAAACAAAGCAAGGTTTCATGTCCATCAATAGCCAACCTTTCGACACCAAGGCTTCTGCTCTCCTTCCAATCCACTGCATACCATCTAAGTGATATCTTGTGTATTGATTTCGACTATGGTGGTTTCGACTGTGTTGGTTTCGACTGGGACGAGGCGGAATCAAAGGAGTCGAAAGGTGCTTACTAATAGATGCGGAACACCTTTTCCTGATTTAAAGGTTGAAACATAGAAACTTTTAGTAATTACTTTCTAATGACTTGCCTATTTGTAAACCATTGATTGGTTGCCATAAAAACTTTTCGAATACTTTGCCTTTAAAACTGCCGCATTTATAACAAATTTAAACCATAAAAACATAAGTTTTAAGCCCTTCCATATACTAAAACAAATGATTTCAAAAAAGTCCTTCTTTTAAAATAATTTAGTTTCCCTAGTAAATCAATTAGGAAAAATCCTCGAAAATCACAGAAATTCAATTTCATCATTTAATCAAACATATTAAAATTTTAGACCCAATTTCTTCCTGAAATTCTTGAATTATATTTTAAACCCAATTATTTCATATTTTTCATCAAAAATTCATAATAAAATTTCCATAGCTTGGTAAATTATAAAAATTAAAACCCATCACCAAAATCAAGTTTTACTTAACGTAAAAAATTTCCATGGTAATGTGAAAACATAGATTCTCGATTTTACATCAAAACCATGCAAATTCATAAGCGTATGAATTAAAATAAATCATCATAATATAACTCAAGCATATCATCATCCATTTTATCACTAAAATGAATTTAAACCATAAATTCAAAACCATATAATCATGAAATAAAAGTAGAGATGGTAGGAGATTATTATTCACCTTAGATTTGATAAGGATACTGAGATTTGTTGTAGCTTAATCCTTCCTAGCTTTGATCTTATCTTTTGACTGAAATTTCCTCTTTTTTCCTTCCTTGTTAATGGCCGGCTATATTAGGATTCTTGCGTTTATTTTTGATTTTGTGAAAAATGAACGTGGGTGGATAAAGATGTGGAGTGTATAGTCGTGTAATATAAATGGCTATTTACAAATATGCCCATGTGTGATTTAATTAACCAATAAACCAATTTAAAGCCCATTTATCTAGTTAATAAGCATGGCCCTATATATATATAATTTATTCAAATCACAATCTCCTTATCATCATTATTCTATTTAATTTATCTAATTAAATCTTCTGAATAATAATATAAAAAATTAGGGGTGTTATAGTTTTAGATCTTAAGTTACCTTGTTTATGTAAATATATAATTTGTAATATATGTGTATAGATTTGTTTAAACTCAAAGGTAAAAAATTTGAAAAAACATTTAATCTAGAAGAGAAATAATAGATATAGAATTTTACACAATACTTTAAATTTAGAAAGGAAATAAAAATGTTGGATTTTATAAAAAAAAGTCTACACATGAATACAAAAAAATTACTTCTTTTTTAAAATAATACTCAAAACAACTGTATTCAAAACATCAATCAATGTAATAAAACAAATTGTTTTTTAATACAAATATAAATGATTGATATACATACACACACACATATATGTAGTATAATATTATGAATATGGTTTCCAATTGAAAATATATTTTTTCCCAAAACAACAAAAGAAAAACAATAAGGATTTGGATAACTTGGGCATATGTAATTTGTGACAAATATTCACATCAAAAAAACATAGAGAACAACTACAAAATAAACAAAGGAGAATAAGGGTCTAAATCATATCAATAATAACGAACATATTTTGGAAAGAGATGAAGGGCAAAAGTAGATCTGAATTAAATCAACGTTTTTGATATACTTTCAACGGAGATGAACATAAAAGGGTTTAATTACTTGTTGCTAGATGAACCATTAAAACACCAAATAAGTCGCATGGAATCCAAAAATATGAATAATCATAAATAAACAAAATCAGATAGTTACCTTGGTATGTTTCCAAAAAATCATACCTTGAATGATGAATCAAAAGCTCTTAGATTCTTATATCAACCTCCAGATGTAGCAAAGACTAGAGATAAACCACCATTTTAAGTTGATTTAATTTGAATTTTTTTGATAATTTTAAAGCCATGAAGGCCATCAAAGGGAGGTGGAGAGTATAAGAAAGAAAATAAAATTTTGTTAGGAAAGAATGATTGTTCATGAAAAATGAATTAGTGGATATGTTTAAATTGAAAGAATGAAACATTTCTCATTCTTTTAATTAAAACTTTCCAAAGAAATTAACTTAGCCCTCTCTCTCTTTCCACTCCTCTCTCTTCACATGGTAAGGCCAAAATTACTTGCCATCAACTGGTATAGGAATTCCCAAAATCCCTTCATGCAATTATCATTTATTTAAACATGTTTTAAAAATATGCTGATACTGATGCACACAAATATCACTTTAATACATCCATTCTGTTAATTACAAATAACCCCCAAACATTAAAAAAAATTAAATAATAATTAATAATTCTCAAATATCAAATTATTTAATTAATTTATAGCAATTTATAATTAACTAAATCATATAGTTTTTTGGAGAATTCATCATTTCGATTGTGCCACTCAAAGATGTAAATTTAGTCTGCGATTAATATCAAATAATTCAAATATTAACGTTCCTATGTCACCTTAGCTAGTGGTGTGCTATTTTGGTTAAATTTATCGCTCATACATCTTTTTCTTATAAAATCCAATTTTACTTATTATAAGGAGTACTTGGTAGTAACGTTGATTTACACCAATTCTTCTCGTCAATACTATATCACATTAGGACTTATGGAATTTGGTTTTTGCCAAAATTATAATGCCATCCATATTCAACTTAGTTAGTTTAGAAACAAAATCCTTGATTCAATAATGACATTTATTATTAACCGCACTATTCTAGTTAGAAATTTTGACTTTGAGTTGACTATAGTTGACTGTGTTACTAACCTCATATAACCGAGGAGACAAATTCTCCATTGAATAGTGTTTTACTTTCAACGCCTCAACTCAGACAAAACTATAGTCATTCAATGGAAGTTATGCCATGATTTAACTATAATCAAAATGGAGTATCCATATTGAAGTTCTATGGTATTCTCAAGTCAAGGAAATTATGTAACATCGTCACTTCAAGATTCTCTGATTGAGCTTTAGTTGTATTAACTAACAGAAAACCTCGACTAAGTCATTCCATAATTATCAAATAACTATAAGTATATAACTCCTTGGTGCCTCCGGCAACCATGAGTAATACACTGCCCAACATTTGGAGAGCTTACGCACTCTAGTCTCAACGGATGTGTTGATATCCCATCTTAAAATATATTTACTATGAATTTTAAAATAATATGGTATTTTTAATGTGATAAATTTCTTATGATTACTACAAATTGTAATTACTATTAAGTAACATATCACTTAAGGATTTTTCTATTTAATATAATTTAAATTAATTACTTAATTAATTATATCACAATATAACAAATATATAATAGAAAGAAAACACCTTTCATTTTTGAACAAGTTTGGTTATCGAGTTTGATATATGCAAAAAAACTCTATCATAAGAGACACATGTCTTGGCCTTAGATAAGACTTTGAGTCCCTATCCCCGTGCATGTGTGGTAGATTATTGTATATATTTAAGTAATAGTAGGAGAATATGATGATTACCAGGGTAATAATATAGGGATATATTAATATTTTTCTTACTATACAATATATTTTTTTAACTCTTTCTGAGTGTAATTCTCTGTATGGGATGTTGAGAATTGATGGAGGTCGTGAAGGTAGTAGTAGTTTGTCCGACCAGTTGTGTCAGCATGACGATGAATATTAGACCTCTGTGTGGCTTTGAAGTAAGAATGAAGTTGTTTGGTTAAGGAAGCTTTAAAAGGCCCTAATTCGAATCTCTCACTTTGGGTATATCATATAAATAAATTATGATGAAGATGTTGAGAACAAGAATCTAGTAGTGGTCAGATGGCGTAGTGGAAATGTATGGATTGCATTCCACTGAACGCGTGTATTTAGTTTGGTTGATGTGAGTTATGTTGTTCTAATAGTTCAATAAATAAATTAATATATTATTTTGGGCTCGGTCTAAAACGTAGGATTGAGTAGGAGTATTTGCTTGAAGGTGTGAATCCACAAAAGTCTTGCTGAAGCCAAAAAGGTTAAAAGTTAGCGATGTCTCCATTGCCGCAAGGGATAGAAAATTGTTTGTTATATAAAAGAAAACAATATTTATAAACAAGTAATTAAAATATAAAGAGATAAATCAAATTGAATGCTTGTTGGTAGATGGGTACGGTTGGTTTATGGATGTTTCATTGCTTGATTGTATGTTGCTAGTGATAGATTATTTGGCTATTAATATAATCACCATTAGCATATGATTTTGATATAGTAAGAAAACTAATTATATATTAGAATACTTGAAAAGGTTTTAGAAACTAAATTCGTGTTAATTTGTTCGTTGAGTCCTTTAAGTATTCTGGTCGTTGAGTTTGGCCCATGTATCGATAGAGGTCCCTAAACACTAGAACTTGGCATTTGGGCATAATGTTTTGAAAATAATATTATGTTTTGAAAAACTATATACCATACTTGGAAAGGAAGAAATGCATTGCAAAATATTATAAACGATATTTGGAAAAAATATATAAATGTTTTGAGATGAGTTAAACAATACTTTGAAAATGTTACGAAGGTATTTTAATATGAAAAGAGTAACATATTTTAGAAGTGGAAAAACAAATTAATGGTGATAAATATATGGGGATAAATGATTTAAGATTACTTGATGTGATTTGGAAAAATGATAAAAGTACATATTTATAATGTAAATAATATACATTACAGTATTAAATGCAAATATACGAGTCCTAATCAAAATTAATTTTAAAATAAGTATGTTATTCAGATATTTTGAATAAGGAATTGCTCTTTATGAAAACATATGTTTGGAAGTATGAGTGTATTTGAAATAGAATAAGGAGAAAATATGTTTGGTGGATCCTAAATAAAAATGAACTTATAACAAATGATTGAGTAGTGTGGGTTTAGAAAAATTAAAAATTATATAATAACGAATAAGATCATTTATAAGAATCTCCAAGTGTAAATATTTTAAATAATATATATATATATATATATATATTACACACACATGAAAGTAAATAATTCAAATTGAATATTGTGTGGTAAATAGATTTTGAAGAAATTTTTTATGTAATGAATTTTGTAGAGGATTTTGGGAAATATAATTTTGAATATATGTATATATATTCAAAGGAATGTGACATTATTCCATTTTGAGAAAAATATATATAGTAGAGATATTTTGGAACAGAAAATAAATTTTCGAAAGAAAATAAATTAATACTTATTTTATAGAATTAATGAAAGTTTCTCTTTAATATATTAATATGATTTATGAATTAAAAATGATCAATTTTGAATTAAAATTATGTATAGTGTGGTGGTTTTGAAAATTTATTTAAATAAAGTTAAGTATGTGAAAAAATTTCAAATTTTGAGTATGAGAATATGAATTAAACCACTTTTAGTTTTATAAGCATAATTTATTACTAAAAGATCGGACTTCCGAAATTTTTAATTTTTGAAAAGCAGATTGAAAAGAAAACTAATTTTATTTAGTATGTTTGATAAATTTTGTAGTTCAAAGGAAGAAAATTCAATTTCATTTGAATTAAAAAAAGGGATTGAGCTGTGAAGTTCTAGAAGGGTTGTAACAAAATAGCCATAATTTTTGATTTTTCATCGAAATTAAGTAAATTTTCTTTCATTAAATTTATGTTTATTAGGACAGACTTTGACGTTTATCACTTTTTGAAAATATGATGTTTAATAATGCTAAAATCTATTTGAAGATGGATAAAAGCTCAACCTTGCACTTAAAAATTTGTAAGCTGAAGCACAGTAGTATTTTAACCATAACTTTAAACCCTCTAATCGATTTTTGGCGATTCAGCACTCGTTGAAAGCTATAATAATAGGTAACAAATTTTGTATTGAGTATTATGCAAAATTTTGAGGTTTTCCAGGTGAAATAGCATTTTAAAACAGTGGGCCTGCAGTATAAAACTCATTTCAAAATTAAAGTTATTTAGAAAAACCACCATGACTTTTAATGTATTTCGAATTTTCTTGATCCGAAAGATTTTTAGAAAAGCAAATTGATCGTGTTATAACTTTACTTTCGAAAGTATTAGCTAGATATGTGTTTTTGACACTTATAACTTTGATGCAAAGTCTCCAAAAGGAAAATGCTACTTTATTCTTTTGTTATATGAACATCATATCACTTTGTGTTATAAAATATGATCTTATATGTTTCTACGAGCTAAGCATAGGCACATGAAGACGCTTTTGGTTGGATTTTGGAGAAGGCTCACTTTTGCTCTCATAAAATGAAATAAACTCGCTTAAAAGGCAAAGCTAAGTTATGTTTTTATGCGTATGGTGATAGATAAATATTATATTGTGTTGTTTCCCCATGTTCGGGATGCCTCTTCGTAGATGTGTATTATGTGATATTGTGTATTGTAAAATTTTCAGAACGCTCTTCGTAAAAAGGGGACTCTACCGGAAATTTCCGAAAATTTTAGTACTTAGAAAAATTTCACTAGTTTAACTGTATGTAAAAGTGTGAAGCTAAATTTATAGCAAATCATGAGATGATGAAGCGAAAGTTTAGTCCTTGTTTGGGGAAACCACATATAGAATCGAGTTAATTCTAAAAGTGGATATAAGAAGAACCTTATGTTGGTAGTAGATGAGCGAAGTGTGTTAAAAGTTTGAGTATGAATTGAGAACAACGTTCTTCCTTGTATAAAATTCCGAAGACACAATTTTCATAAGGGAGAAGATCTATAGCAACCCCACTTTTTACACTGTTGTAATATACAATATTAATTAAAATAAAGAGTTCGACTTCAATTTTGCATAACTTTTATTTTTCTGAAAATATATTTTTGAGTTAAATGTTAATTGATAAATGAATTTTTATTTTAATAATTTGAATTAATTAATAAACTCCTTTTAGAAAATTTGTTGAACACGAATAAATATTTACAGTGAATATGAAATAATTTTATATGGTAAATAATTTTTATATGGTTGAAATAGATGAAAAGAAATTTCATTTGATATCAATAAAATGAATAAATCAATGAAGATAAATAATTAGTGAATTTAAATATTTTGTGTAATATATAAAAGTATATTTTGTAAATAGAGATTTCAATTAAATTGAATATATATTCATAAATTTGATAGAGTATTTATATATGTGAATAAAATGGGATTAAATGTAAACAAAAGAGTTGAAATATGAATTTTATTTGCATAAGGGTTTACTTTTAAATTATAATTGTCTAGCACATCCCTTAACCATCTCAACCCTTCTGCACCCTTCTTTTAGCTAATAACCAACCAAACCTTGTTCCCATCCTTACTCTCTAGTGCTTTAATCCATAGCGGCCCAAAAAATTTAAAATGATTTGCGACATAGAAATAAAAAATAAATCGATGCAAAAAAGAGGGCAGGACGTAGCATGTGATAGTGCTGTGTGCATAGGTGGGGAGGCGACACCGATCACTTCCAAGACATCAGGGTCTAAGAGGCATAGGAAGGTGAGGGGTTGTGCATAGTGACTAAAATCGGAGGCATGGCTTGGCCAGGTACGTGATTTCAGGTGACGACGATGGATGATTGAGGCTGGTGTCGATTTGGAGCAGCAAAGCGTAGTGCTGAGGTGGTGCTTGCTTGGGCTTAGGCAATATTGATTAGGGAACTTTAAGGGAAGAGAAGGCATCAATATGGTGAGTTACATTTGTAACTCACATCTATGTTTAGATCAATTTTCCATGATTTTTCTTTGATTGTTGGATATTAAAATACGGTAGAAATCGATTGCATTGATTGAAATTGATTGATATATCCTTGTTAAATTGTTGTTGTGATTAGATACTTGTAGATTATTGAGTACACACACATTATATGTTGCCATATAATAAATACATGGTTGTAAATAACCGAAAACGACACTACATATTGATTTGAAGGATTTAAATGAATAAAAATATGAAATTTTGATTGAAATAAAAATATTTAGAATAAATGGCGAACTTTTGGAATGAATTTATATTTAATATTGTTAGTGATAGAAAATACAAAAGTGAAATATATTTTAGAATTGCGTGAATAGAAATTATTTAGAAAGTGATGGATTCTAGCATTTTTTAAATTAGTGGACTTTTGAATATATATATATATATATGATTACAAAATATTTGAAGGATTTTTCAAGAGAGTAATTAAATTTATATTTTGAAGCGATGAGTTTATTTTTATAGGATTTTAACAAATGAGAAGTTTTATAAAATAATATTTTTGGAATTATAATAAGACGTATGTATTAAATTATTGCAAGGAAACTATTAGTAAAATTTATTATATATTTTATTAAGAATAATTTTGAAGTAGTATATTTAGTATTTGATTATTATTATTTTTTGCAAGGCAGCGAGGTTGACTGGTCCCCTACCAGTTTATTAAAATGCCAAGAGATACAAAGAGAACAATAAGAAAGAAAAATAAACAAACCAAAAAAACATGCTTTAGAGGCAAAACAAGAAAAAAAACCAGAAGAATCACACAGAGAACAATGCATCTCAATGCACAAAGAAGAAACAAACACAACAACAAACAAGACAAAGATTAGCAGCACTTAGCACTGACATCAGGATCAAAATGAAAAACAGACTGCAACATCCCTGAAGAAATCTCATAAAGTAAAACATGCTTGATTTGTGTCACAAAGCACCTAATACTCTTGAATATGATTTGATATCTCCCCTTCCAAATGACTCTAATGAAAACTTTCAAAACAAGCAGCAAAGTATAGGTTTCCATACTTCTCCATCTTGTAGTAGATTAATGACCATTCTCTCTCACTACTCTAGAGATGTGAATACTATCAATCTTCTGCATAATAAATTCCCAGAGTTTAATAACAAATGGGCAGTTGAAGAAAATGTGCATGTTGTCTTTAGGTTCATTGCAGCAGAACGAATAGAGAGGATCAAGATTGGCACCTCTTAGGTACAACTTGACTTTAGTGTGGACAACATTCTTTATAACCTTCCATAAAAGCAAATTCTCTTTAGCACTGCCATGATTTAACCAAACTCTTTTGTACCAACTAAAATCAGTTAAAGCATCATGCCTGGCAATGGATTTATATATGTCTTTGATAATGTACGTGGTACTTTTGCTCGTCTATTTGACTCTATCAATATCAGCAAATGGTTTATGCACTCTATGAAATGAAGACCAAACATGCCTAGTATCCTGGTTACTTGTGCAAGGAAGGTCAATATGACCACCATGAATATATTCAAATGCCTTAGTCCTAATGTTAATTCCATTTTGTTGTATTTTCTGAAAAGAGAGGTGTTGGCTAAGGATAAGCCTAAGCCTAATCCATGGGTCATGCCAAAAACTCACTTCTCCACCATTAGCAAACTTATACATTATTTCATTGAGCATGGTCTCTTTAAGTTTAACAAACTTCTCCAAGTCCAATTGGCATTTTGAGTAGTGGGCATTTTCCAGAAGTGGTTGCCATTTAGAACATGTTTAGTAGACCAATTAACCCAAATATTGTTATTTCTACTTAACAAATCACCAAGATGCTTAGCAAAGGCTGCTTTATTCCACAACACCATATTTTTGATGCCCAGTCCCCTCTTAGCCAGAGGCAGTTCAAGTTTAGCATAGGAACAAAGAATTAACTCTTTGGTGTGTATGGAACCATTCTAGAAAAATCTTAACATTTCACTCCTTATCGTTTTAACTAATTTATCAAGGAGAATAAAGGTTCTTGACCAGTACACCGTCATAGAGAAATTACAGATTTGATAGGGGTGAGCCTTCCTGCTTGGCTAAGGAGTCTATTTGTCTTGCTATCTAATCTAGATAAGATTCTTTCATATAACAGCAAGCGCTAAAGTTTGGTTATCCTAGCAGTAGCCCGAGGAATGCCCAAATATGAAATAGAATCATACCTTGGTTGCAAAGAAGTGGCTTGTAGAATGTCAATATAATGAGATTGAGTAACTCCAGCAACTAGAATATCAAACTTGGATAGATTAACCTGTAATCCGGTTATTGAATGAAATAACCGCAGACCATCCAGGATTGCATGAATAGAGGACAATTCAGGTTTGATAAAAACAACTAAGTCATTAGCAAACATCAAGGAAGTGATTTGAGGGTCCCTGCATTTAGGATAAAGAATGAACTACCCAGCAAGAACTAATTTATTGAAAATTTGATTCAGGACTTCCATAACAATTATGAACAAATAAGCAGACATGGGATCACTCTGTCTAATTCCTTGTTTGCAGAGAAATACTTCACATTCTTGTTGTTGACCATTATTGAAAATTTAGCTGTTGAGATACATGAGTATATCCAGGCCACAATATGCTTAAGGAAGTTCTTGAGGCCCATGATTCTAATAATTGAGTCCCATTGAAGTGTGTCAAAGGCTTTCTTGATGTTAAGCTTCATCATACCTCTAGGGGAGATTTGAGAACTAGAGTACCCCTTTAGCAGTTTATGAGACAATAGTACATTTGTCCAGAATGCTTCTTGAAGACAAGAAGGCAGCATGATTGGGGGTATGATACTTGGAAGCACAGTTTTGAGTCTGTTAGCAATTATCTTGGATATACATTTGTATATATATAGTATAACGGCAAAAAATGGGCCTAAAAATGAATTTTTTAAAAGACCTAGGAAATATATAAAAAAGAATTCAAATTAAATTATTATGGAAAGTGTAATTTTTTGGATTTGTATATACATATAAATTTTATAAATCGATATATTTTAATGTTAAATGATTAGAAGATTTTATATAAAAAATAATAAAATGGAGTTTTAGTCCGATGAATTACTTTTCAATAATAGTTCAGAAATGATTCGGAATTTAAACGAGGATTTAAAATATATTGGTGTTAGAATTTTATTTCATGCCTTCGAGGATTATTTCAAATTGAAAATCATTATTGGAAAAATAGTATTATTTTAGTTTGTTGTTTAAAGGAAATTATGAATTATAAAACTTATTTAGTATTATTATTTTCAAATTATCAAAGAAGAATTTCAAAATTTATGAATTATTTTTAAAATAAGTTTAAGGGATTTGAAATTGGATGAAAGTTTAATATATAGATTTCCTTGTAATTAAATGAGAGGTTTGCAAATATTTATTTTCAGAATTATAAAGGATTTTGGGGAAAGAACGAGAGCTTTATAATTTAATCTTATCTAAATTTAATATTGATATTTGAAATTGTATTGGAGATTTTGGAAAAGTGCATTTTATAACAAAACCCCTTCTGAATCAATAAATAGTTGTATTTTGAGCCGTATTGATTTATTTCTCTGCTATAAGGATATTGAATAAATGAACTTGTAATACTGATTGTATGGGAGTTTCGGTAATTTTTCATCGGTTATTCTTCGGACTTGTTGTATAAAATATTATTGGATAGAGCGAGTGTAGTGTACAAAAACATTAGGTAAATGAGCGAGTAACGTCGGATAATACAGGACATTGAGTTGATATTTATTTGGTTACTCCTTGTGAGTAGATGACACTTGAACGGGGATAAGCAATCATGTGGTATTTAATATGTTGTGTATATGAGGTTATGCTCCTTGGGTGAGCACGACTGTATACCCATATATACCAGTATGAATGTATGTTCGATGGACATGTGCATCGAAAAATCTGTTTAAAATTGGAAATAATGTTAAATTGAATCGTTCTCTGTCTTGCGTTTGGTCTTTTGCTTCAATGATGAAGCATTTTAGTATAGATATATTATTTATTTTTGTTTGACGGCTTAGTCAAGTACACGTGTACATAGAAATGGTTTAAAAGTAAAGTAAAAGAAAGTTTAGATAAACTTTACATTTACCATAAATCACAATGTACTGATATATTACAGGTTTATCAAAGGAGTAAAAAACAAAGGCATGAAATATACAGTGTATGTGAACTATTCTATAAGTTTTGATTCATTATTCTACAAGTTTAATTGTTGAAGTTCTACCAATTTGATCATTGGGTTGCTTTGTTTTAAGAGTGGTTGCATAGTTTTGAACTTATAGCTATAGTGGATAATGATATTTTCTAACGTTGGTGATCATACGAACTTCACACAAATTTATCCAATGTCTTATAAAATAGTTAAGTGTGTCAAAATCAGTTCATTTGTCATATATAATCATGTCATAAATCAATTGGCTTGCGTGTATCATATACATTAAAATAATGAAAGTTTGGTTATTCTGTCAACCATACATATTGTGACGACCGCCCATGACCCCTGCACCGAATCTAGAGATAGAGCGCTGTAAAGTGTGCCAGGCGACCATGGACGATTGTCAAGGTAAGATTTGAAACAAAAGAATCTATCGTATTACTCACAGCGCATGGACAAAATACAATAGAACATATGTATAGTGAAGCTTTACAGAACAAAATGACATCATATAAAACTCCATAATAGTTGAATACAAGCATCCACATAGTCAATACATCAAGCCTCACTACATATCTCTCAGAGAATACAAAACAGCGGAATATCCAGTACATAATAAGAAGATAATATGCAACCCTCTAGCTCGTCTTCGATATCAGCATCGTGAGAAGAGAACAGCACCTGTCACCTGCTACCTAGTCTGCCCGTCCCAAAATGGACGAACAGCCCAAGGCAATAAGAATTTAAAAACATAAAGCCTTGAGTCAGACAACAGTCTTAGTGAGCAGTAAATTAACTAACAACATACCAAAAGAGCATAAAGGAAAAGGAATAGGAATACAACCCTCCCACTCCAACCTCATTCTACAGTGATAGCCCCCAGACACACACTAAGCAGAAGCAAACATAGCAGAGCATACAATTTAAAGTAAAACTACTATCACTCGAGTCAAGGGCGATGTTTTCCAAGTACCAAGGCCTAAATCAGATAAGCACCCAGAAAATACCGCTCTTGAGTCCGAATGACGATACAACCAAACATCCATGACTCTGGCTATCACTGTTATCATTGCTTCGATATCACCGTTAATTGAATGACCGGCACATTCTTTCAGCCGTCCGTCAAGGGCTAATGAAAACCCCGGTTCTAGACATAACTCCCGCACGTCGTCGCAGCCCGTGCCTAGGACTATCGAATCTGCCCAGAGTACTCGACCATCAACAGTTGGTCGTTGGGACTATCGAATCTGCCCAAACGTACTCTTGCTTAGAGCATGCTAGAACCTTCAACAACGATGCTATCCAAGCCTCCTAGTCATCCTCCTCGACGACTATTCTCGTATCCATTCATTATCCTCAACTCGAATCATATCACCGAGTTATCAACATGCTTGGAATGATCCCGTCTGGATTAGACCAAGTCTTCATCACATGATTGCCTCGCTTCATTACATCCTCGCAAAGCCTCATCTCATCATCACATCATCAAATCCATGCATAAGAGCTTCATCATCCCGCTACATATGCCACGAGCAGCTTCCCAATTCAAGAGCCTTTCCCTTAGCTTTTGAATCGTCTTCGGTCTAAATCTAATCATCAATCAGCTAGTTCATAACAATCAATCAAATCAAACATCAATCCAAACAATCAAGCATTCAAATATGATCTAAGTAGACAATTATAACAAAAATGGCATTTTCGTAATTAAAGAGTTGAAAGTCCAATGAGCATGAAAAACATGGATTATATCTCTACAAACTTGATGAATGAACTTGCATAGGTTAACATATGATAAAATGGATGTAACATCATCATGAACAATGGATCTATATGGATCTACACATAGGATGAAGAAAATGCATGGAAATCACTATTTTAACACCAAATCGGGCCAACAATCCGATATACTCCTTTGGATCCGTGTGAGAGATAATCACCACTCACCAAATCACCTAAACAAACCCAAATCAACACACTTCAGATCTGGACAGCGAAGGATGAAGCTTGATCTATCACGGATCCGCTTCAAACGAAGAAACCTCTTTTGAAAAGATGAAGATCTTTAATCTAAGCTCTTGAATCTTCAATCTTGATCTTCGATTTGGATGGATGGAAGCACTAGATTAGAGTGGAGAAAAGAAGTGAAGAAGTGTAGAAGTCGAGCTCTCAAAATGGCAGCACTTCGTTGCTTCAAAATCCGGATCCCAAAAATGAAGAGAAGCTCTCCTATTTATAGCAGAAAACAGTCCTAAGTCGTAACTCGGCTATCTCCTTAAGTCGCTGCCGACTTAACACTATGCCGACCTACGACCTAAAAACCCCCACGACTTAACAGAGCCTCCGACCTAACCCTTAGCCAACAACTCCGACCTAACAGACAAGCCTACGACTTAACATGCGCGCGACCTAACTTATTCGAGCTACACGACCTAATACACGCGCGCTCCCTCCTAAGTCGCCTGGACGACCTAACAACTTAGCACCATTCGACTTAACACTTATACGACTTATAAAACCTTGCGACCTAACAACTTAGCCTCTCTTAAGGTCGCCAACTTGTTAACTCCTTAGATCGCTAACCCACCCAGTCGACTTAACTACTAAGTCGCTAACTTGCTATCCCAGCTCCTCTAAGTCGTTGCCGACCTAACCATAACTACATCCTATAGGTCGCTCGAAACCTTAACTCGAACTGCCGACCTAACACTTAACACCCAAACACTTAGGTCGCTCACAACATTCTCTTAGGTCGTTGCCGACCTAACTCTACCCCAGAATACTTAGGTCGCTTGAACCTCTTAAGTCGGTCACGACTTATCTCCTAGGTCGGTCACTACCTTAAGTCGGTCAACCACACCCCCTTAACTCGGTGAGTTCCTTGAGTCGGCAACTCGACCCAGACTTGTTGCTTAACTCGTCCAAACTCCTAAGTCGGCTACGACTTAGGACTTAAGCAAAATTCTGCCAAAACCAGAAATGACTTAACAACCATGCAACCAAAGGTCAATCATTTTAGAATGTTTTGATCCGTAAAAATACGGGTCGTTACATTCTCTCCCCCTTAGGAATTTCGCCCCTGAAATTCCAAACAAACAAGGCAATCAAAGCTATTCTGTACGCCTATCATTCATAACAATCAATAAACCATGCATCCAATTCTAGCTTAGCGTACAGAATTCTAAGGCTTAGAACAAGTTACAATTTCGTTAGATGACACGACACCTTAGGGCCATACCTTGAAGAGTTCAGGATGAGCTGCTTTCATCCTCTCTTCCACCTCCCACGTACAGTCGTTATAATCGTCACTCCATTGTATCTTGAGAAACTTAACTATCTTCCTCCTAAGCTGTTTCGTGTCAGTTTCAACAACACGAAGCGGCTTACGAGGTCTTCTATCAACTGGATCAACTTCGAAATCTTCACAGCTATCAGCAGAAACTACCATACTCGAGTCGTACACATACTTTCGTAGATATGATACATGAAAAACATTGTGCACACTCGACATCTTCTCTGGTAACTCCAATCTGTAAGCGAGCTTTCCAATTCGCTCGATAATCGGGAATGGTCCAACAAATCTCGGAGTCAATTTTCCTTTCTTCCCGAATCGAATAACATTCTTTAGTGGAGAAATCTTCACAAAAACCATATCACCAACGTCGAATTCCAAATCCTTTCGACGCTTATCAGCATAACTCTTCTGACGGTCTTGGGCTGCCTTCATTCGTTGTCGAATGATCTTTATGCAATCTGAAGTCTGACGAATCATCTCTGGCCCAAGCATCAGCTTTTCTCCAGTTTCCAACCAACATGTCGGAGAGTTACACGGTCTTCCATACAATGCCTCATATGGTGCCATACCAATGCTTGACTGGTAACTGTTGTTGTACGCAAACTCCACCAAATGAAGGTGATCTTCCCATGATCCTCCGAAATCCAAAACACAAGCTCTGAGGAGATCTTCCAAAACTCGGTTGACTCTCTCAGTCTGACCATCTGTTTGGGGATGATAAGCTGTACTCAAACACAACTCGGTTCCCAAGACTTCCTGGAAGCTCTTCCAAAATCCACTAGTGAACAATGGGTCTCGATCGCTCACTATACTCTTCGGAATACCATGGAATCGAACTATCCACTTAACATACAACTCAGCCAACTTTGATGCAGTCCTAGTCGATCGAACAGGAATGAATCGTGCACTCTTAGTCAGACGATCCACAATGACCCAGATCCCTTCATTTCCCGTTCTGGTTCTAGGTAATCCATCGATAAAATCCATCGACACTTGTTCCCACTTCCATGTAGGAACTTCTAATGGCTGAAGCAATCCGCTTGGCTTCTTCTGTTCGGCTTTTACCAACTGGCAATTCATACATTTGGAAATGAAATCTCCAACATCCTTCTTCATGCCTTCCCAGTAGTAGGTTCTCTTCATATCCCGATACATCTTGTTTCCACCTGGATGAATTGTCAGCTTCGAGTGATGACTTTCCTTCAGAACTTCACTCCTCAATTCATCTATATCGGGAACAACTAGTCGTCCTTGTTTTCGAAGCCAACCTTCTCTATCGACCTCGAATCCTTTATCCTTTTCTGGATCCAATCCAGATTCTAAATCACGGATAATATTGACAAGCTTATCATCTCGCTTTTGGCCCTCGCCAATCCTTTCCACAAGAGAAGGTCTTATCGATAAGTTTGCCAACATCTCAGGTTCCAATTCGCATCTAGGCCTGAAGTCAAATCCAGCTAAATACTCGAGATTCTTCCATTCAGAAAACATGGCTCCCAATCCTGCATGTCTTCGACTTAACGCATCAGCCACTGCGTTACCTTTTCCCGGAGTATAAGCTATACCAAAATCATATGATGCCAAAAACTCTAGCCAACGTTGCTGCCGAAGATTCAAATCCTTTTGGGAGAAAAGATACTTCAACGACTTGTGATCCGTAAACAACTCGAATCGAACTCCCAACAGATAATGTCTCCACATCTTCAGAGCAAATACAATCGCCGCTAACTCCAAATCATGAGTCGGGTAATTCCTTTCATGCGGCTTCAGTTGTCGACTTGCATACGCAACAACTTTATCCTTCTGCATCAGCACTGCTCCAAGTCCAGTACCACATGCGTCGGTGTAAACCACCATCTCATCATTCCCACTAGGAATAGTCAAAACAGGAGCACTCGTCAATCTCTCTTTCAGGATTCCGAAAGCTTGCTCACACTTAGCATCCCAACTGAACACTTGGTTCTTCTTCGTCACTCCTGTTAATGGTGCAGCTATCTTGGAGAAGTCTTTGATAAACCGTCGATAATATCCTGCTAATCCAAGAAAACTTCTCACATCAGATGCATTCTTAGGTCTAACCCAATCCTGGATTGCTGCCACCTTAGCGGGATCAACCGCTATTCCACTTCCAGAAATCACATGGCCTAAGAACCTCACTTCACTCTTCCAGAAGTGACACTTCGAAAACTTAGCCTTCAGCTGATGTTTCCGCAAGATTTCCAAAACCATACGCAAGTGCGTCTTGTGCTCTTCTTCCGTTCTGGAATAAATCAGAATATCATCCACGAACACAAGTACGAACTTGTTCAACTGATCTCTGAACACTCTATTCATAAGATCCACAAAATATGCTGGCGCGTTAGTCAATCCGAACGGCATTACCAGCCACTTAAAGAAACCAGATGGTGTCCGAAAAGCAGTCTTCGGCATACTATCCTTAGCTACTCTCAACTGGTGAAATCCCGTTGCCAAATCCATCTGAGAAAACACCTTAGCTTCGTGAAGCTGATCAAACAAGTCATCTATTCTCGGCAATGGATACTTGTTTTTCTTAGTCACCTTATTCAGCTCACGATAATCCACACACAATCTCAACGACCCATCTGCCTTGGTTGCAAACACAACTGGTGCACCCCACTCGGACACACTACGCCGAATGAACCCTTTCTGCAAAAGGTCATCAACTTGCACCCTCAACTCCTGCTGTTCCCTAGGCGCCATCCGCCTAAGAGGCATCACAACAGGTCTGGCTCCTTCAACTAGATCTATTCGAAACTCGATCTCTCTATGCGGCGGCAACCCTTTGACTTCGTCAAAGACATCCTCGAATCTATTAGCGATCGGCACTGATGACAGTCCATCCCGTGGAACAACTAGCGAATACATGAAGCTCATGAAGACGCCTTCTTCATGCTTACATCGTATCACAACCTTTCGCCCATCCACATTCTCGACTGTCACTTCCAACCTCTCGCAATCAACCTTAGCCGCATACTTCCTAAGCCAGTCCATACCCAAAATGATTCCGAACCCCGCAAAGTTCAGAACAAAGCAATCACAAACAAAAGAGCAACCATGACTCGATACAACTAGACCACGGCATAACATACACAAACAAGACGAACCCCCAACTGGATTAGTCACAACCAATGGCCTATCAACAATATCCGGCTTCAAACCTAACCGGCCCACTAGTTCATTACAAACAAATGAATGCGACGCTCCAGTATCAAACAGAACTCTAACTGGAACACCACATAGAAAAAGAGTACCTTGAACCACCACACTCTTTCCCTTCTCTTCAGCAGTAGGAGCTTTCGAAGACGACGGAACAGCTCCTAAAGCATAGGCTTGCACAATCTGCCTGTCCTTCCTTGGTTCTGGACAATTCTTCCTGAAATGCCCCGGCTTGTCACAGTTGTGACACTTCATCGGTGCCTTCGGATTCTTACAATCCTTAGAGAAATGGCCCTTCTGCTGACAATTGTAGCAAGTCACCTCGCCTTTCGGCTTCTTCTGGCCATCCTTACCCTTCTGTTGCTGCTGCTTCCTCTTCTGGTTTCCATCCTGCTGTGGTTTAGATTCTCCCTTGGTAACAGCAACAACAGGTCCTTCCTTAGGAAACAGACTCTCATGCCTAAGAGCTTTCTCCACAAGCTTCTCAAATGAATCGTCCAAATGATCCACCAACTGTCTCCCAAGATAACTATCCAAGCCGGTCACAAACTTCTCATTCTTCTGATAAGCAGATTCAATATATGACCGAGCATACTTGGACAAAGCTTCAAACTCAGAAACATACTCAAGAACAGATCTTCCACCTTGCTTGAGCTCCACAAACCTCTTGAACAGAACAGACTTCTGGGCTGTAGAAATGAACTTAGCTTCAAATCTGACTTGGAATTGCTCCCAAGTAATCTCTTCCTCCGGAGTAGTGATGGTAATAGAGTTCCACCAATCAGAGGCTCTCCCTTGAAGCTGCCTTGATGCCAACTTCCTCTTAGTTGCATCATCAATTCCCAAATCACCAAAGATCCTTCTACAAGCATCTATCCACCTCTGGACCTCAATAGTTGATTCTGTTCCCAAGAAAACCTTCCCTCCAAGAGCAGTATAATCCTTGCACAACTTAGCAAAATCCACTGGTTTCGGAGTTTGGACTTGAACTCCAACATCAACTGCCGCCCCCGGAACTGGTATCCTCCTCATGATCGAAGTCATCATAGCTTCGAACATGGCTGCATAATCAGCAGTCTCTTCAGTAGCACGGCCTTCCCTAGCAGCTGGTCTCCCTCTTCGACTCATTCTCAATATCTATAAAAAGGAATGATCAGAACATCTAGAGAAACAACTGCATAAAGGACTCAAACTCTACCAAGCTACTATATTATATATAGTAATCATCCATCAAAATACAATTACGTCTCTCATACGTAGTTACTTCAGCGAGCGTTGGGTAAAATCGATTAACCAATGCTCTGATACCAAATGTGACGACCGCCCATGACCCCTGCACCGAATCTAGAGATAGAGCGCTGTAAAGTGTGCCAGGCGACCATGGACGATTGTCAAGGTAAGATTTGAAACAAAAGAATCTATCGTATTACTCACAGCGCATGGACAAAATACAATAGAACATATGTATAGTGAAGCTTTACAGAACAAAATGACATCATATAAAACTCCATAATAGTTGAATACAAGCATCCACATAGTCAATACATCAAGCCTCACTACATATCTCTCAGAGAATACAAAACAGCGGAATATCCAGTACATAATAAGAAGATAATATGCAACCCTCTAGCTCGTCTTCGATATCAGCATCGTGAGAAGAGAACAGCACCTGTCACCTGCTACCTAGTCTGCCCGTCCCAAAATGGACGAACAGCCCAAGGCAAAATGAATTTAAAAACATAAAGCCTTGAGTCAGACAACAGTCTTAGTGAGCAGTAAATTAACTAACAACATACCAAAAGAGCATAAAGGAAAAGGAATAGGAATACAACCCTCCCACTCCAACCTCATTCTACAGTGATAGCCCCCAGACACACACTAAGCAGAAGCAAACATAGCAGAGCATACAATTTAAAGTAAAACTACTATCACTCGAGTCAAGGGCGATGTTTTCCAAGTACCAAGGCCTAAATCAGATAAGCACCCAGAAAATACCGCTCTTGAGTCCGAATGACGATACAACCAAACATCCATGACTCTGGCTATCACTGTTATCATTGCTTCGATATCACCATTAATTGAATGACCGGCACATTCTTTCAGCCGTCCGTCAAGGGCTAATGAAAACCCCGGTTCTAGACATAACTCCCGCACGTCGTCGCAGCCCGTGCCTAGGACTATCGAATCTGCCCAGAGTACTCGACCATCAACAGTTGGTCGTTGGGACTATCGAATCTGCCCAAACGTACTCTTGCTTAGAGCATGCTAGAACCTTCAACAACGATGCTATCCAAGCCTCCTAGTCATCCTCCTCGACGACTATTCTCGTATCCATTCATTATCCTCAACTCGAATCATATCACCGAGTTATCAACATGCTTGGAATGATCCCGTCTGGATTAGACCAAGTCTTCATCACATGATTGCCTCGCTTCATTACATCCTCGCAAAGCCTCATCTCATCATCACATCATCAAATCCATGCATAAGAGCTTCATCATCCCGCTACATATGCCACGAGCAGCTTCCCAATTCAAGAGCCTTTCCCTTAGCTTTTGAATCGTCTTCGGTCTAAATCTAATCATCAATCAGCTAGTTCATAACAATCAATCAAATCAAACATCAATCCAAACAATCAAGCATTCAAATATGATCTAAGTAGACAATTATAACAAAAATGGCATTTTCGTAATTAAAGAGTTGAAAGTCCAATGAGCATGAAAAACATGGATTATATCTCTACAAACTTGATGAATGAACTTGCATAGGTTAACATATGATAAAATGGATGTAACATCATCATGAACAATGGATCTATATGGATCTACACATAGGATGAAGAAAATGCATGGAAATCACTATTTTAACACCAAATCGGGCCAACAATCCGATATACTCCTTTGGATCCGTGTGAGAGATAATCACCACTCACCAAATCACCTAAACAAACCCAAATCAACACACTTCAGATCTGGACAGCGAAGGATGAAGCTTGATCTATCACGGATCCGCTTCAAACGAAGAAACCTCTTTTGAAAAGATGAAGATCTTCAATCTAAGCTCTTGAATCTTCAATCTTGATCTTCGATTTGGATGGATGGAAGCACTAGATTAGAGTGGAGAAAAGAAGTGAAGAAGTGTAGAAGTCGAGCTCTCAAAATGGCAGCACTTCGTTGCTTCAAAATCCGGATCCCAAAAATGAAGAGAAGCTCTCCTATTTATAGCAGAAAACAGTCCTAAGTCGTAACTCGGCTATCTCCTTAAGTCGCTGCCGACTTAACACTATGCCGACCTACGACCTAAAAACCCCCACGACTTAACAGAGCCTCCGACCTAACCCTTAGCCAACAACTCCGACCTAACAGACAAGCCTACGACTTAACATGCGCGCGACCTAACTTATTCGAGCTACACGACCTAATACACGCGCGCTCCCTCCTAAGTCGCCTGGACGACCTAACAACTTAGCACCATTCGACTTAACACTTATACGACTTATAAAACCTTGCGACCTAACAACTTAGCCTCTCTTAAGGTCGCCAACTTGTTAACTCCTTAGATCGCTAACCCACCCAGTCGACTTAACTACTAAGTCGCTAACTTGCTATCCCAGCTCCTCTAAGTCGTTGCCGACCTAACCATAACTACATCCTATAGGTCGCTCGAAACCTTAACTCGAACTGCCGACCTAACACTTAACACCCAAACACTTAGGTCGCTCACAACATTCTCTTAGGTCGTTGCCGACCTAACTCTACCCCAGAATACTTAGGTCGCTTGAACCTCTTACGTCGGTCACGACTTATCTCCTAGGTCGGTCACTACCTTAAGTCGGTCAACCACACCCCCTTAACTCGGTGAGTTCCTTGAGTCGGCAACTCGACCCAGACTTGTTGCTTAACTCGTCCAAACTCCTAAGTCGGCTACGACTTAGGACTTAAGCAAAATTCTGCCAAAACCAGAAATGACTTAACAACCATGCAACCAAAGGTCAATCATTTTAGAATGTTTTGATCCGTAAAAATACGGGTCGTTACACATATGAACATTTACTGGAAAGATGGTATTAAACTCAAAATAATATGCATCCAATCATTCTTTATATTAAAACAATTGTACAATACTTGTCAGTATTTCAATAAATAGTTTGAGTGCAAAATCTAAAGCATACAATTATAAATGTATGGTGCAAGTCTTCGTAAAAAACAAGTAATCGCAACATGTACAAAAGTAATGATAAAAATATTAAGACATGGTGGCATAAAAGAAGACTAGAAATTCATAAAATTTAAATGGTACCAATTCAATTCATTTGGTTCAACCAAAGCATGCTAAAACTCAAATGTTCTCCTCAATTAATCATTCTCCATTTCTTCTTTGTCAAAGAGTTTGTTGGATGTTAAAGCCAATCCTTCATTTATGATTTACGTAGAGAATTTTGATCCTGCACTTAAAAGAAAAAAGAACGCCACTTCTCCTTTCAGGTAATAAAAAATTTCCAGGTAGTAGAATGTGGCTTAGACATAGAGAACATGGGTGGGTAAATGACAATACTATCCTCGGTATGCTTCATCAATTAGTTATTTCCAAGGACGTTTTGAACTTTTTCAACTGGGTTAAAGTGAAGCCTTTTTCACATTGCCTAAAATGTCCTTGGAAATAACTAATTGATAAAGCATATATATATGTGTGTGTGTGTGTATGTATGTATGCTTTATCAATTAGTTATTTCCAAGGACATTTTAGGCAATTATATACAGATACATACACATATATATATATATGTGTGTGTGTGTGTGTGTGTATGTATATATATGTGTGTGTACACGTGTTGATGCCAAAAATCGATCAATAGACATGTAGAAATATTTAGATCTAGCAAAGAATAACAGAAAAATAGGTAAAACAACAAGGTTTTTAAAGTGGTTTGGCAATCTCTGACCTACGTCCATTGTAATTTATGATTATTTGATTGAGATTACTAGTGCACGTATATTGACAAGTTCTTATAGCCTAACAGCCAATAGTACCTTCCTTGGTGACTTTAGTGGAGGAGAGACAGAAGATGAACAAGATGAAGTGCCAAAATGTTCTTTTCCAGTAGCTATAGGGTCTGTATTTATAGGGAAATCGTCTAGCAGAACCGAGGGCCTATGAGATATTAAGTCCAGATCCAAGCTAAGTATCAGAAGTGAGCATTGTGGCCTAAACAACAATATAAATTACTTGGTATCGATCGGTTTTTATGGGGGGAAATCTCCCCTCCTGCTTCCATTTGGCCTTCTATCTCTAGTCTAGTGTACTTCGAGCACTTTTCCTTGAAAATTGTGTTGTTTCTAAAGGGTTCTGGTATTTCTTATTCTTGTCTGCTTTCTTCGCTTTCTTCCAAAAGAATCCTTAGAGTTGTTCTTCAATTCCTTGCAAAAAGCACCTCATGATGATCACTCGAGCCATAGCTTCATGCACAAGAGTTTGTGAGGTCCCATATGTAACAAAAAGCGGTTGATACCGAGTGGCGGAGTTTGGTACCAAGTAGTCCTTTTTTCTCCAATCCCTCTGAAATTTATTAATCGCGTTCTTATTGCCTTTCCAAGCATGCTCCTAAGTCCGTGAATCGTTTCACCTTCATCCTAACGTTCTAATTCCAATGAATTCTGCTTGGTCAAAAAGCCAGATAACAATACATGTGTGTGTGTGTATACATGTGTATATATAAATATATATGGATGTCTATCATTTTTATGTACTCCTATTATTTTGGTGAGAGATAAACCAGATTAGGCTAGTATCCGTCCTAACGGCCTAATTGTGGGGTCATGCCCCGGATCCATGACACATCCTGTGCTATATAGTTATGTGCTACTACTGTGTGCTATTGCCCCGTGTCACATAAGCCGGCGGTCTGCTACCATTTGCGGCACTTGCACTTGATGGATATTTGGTCACAATGGCCTTCGAGGTAAATAAAGACTATATGAGCAGTTCCAAATGGGCATGTGTGTAGGCTCTTGGAGCAAGCGAGTGGCCGTCGGTCTTTCTTATGGTTATGACATGCGATAGATAGACATACAACATTTGTACACCTCTTTGAGTTTGAGCACGATGAATAACGAATCTATTACACTAATTTCAACAATGAAATTTACGATGTTATCCTTATCAATGCTGCTCATTATATTCCAACTGCGCTATTCTTGCTCTTGAAGACACATTTGCGGTCGACGGGTCATATCCCTTCGGGTGCAACTATCAAAATCATATTTTGATGCTATACCTGGAATTCATTTTGAATTTGCGCATCATACCTATCATTGAGTCCATCCTCTTAATGGTCTAATTGACCATTGAGGATTATCTATTCTTGACATTGATAAGAAACTCAAAATTTCTCTTCAATGTGCAAGAATATTTGTTAAACATTCTAATACGTTATGTTCTTTTAGGTTTTGGTTAATTTCATTTATCCCACGTAACCAGATTCATATTTGTATCGTATCCAAATCCATTTTACTACCAATAATTTCTAAAAGAAATTTCTTCGCTACGAAGTTGGTAGTTCTTGAAACAACAGTTGTTTCTCAGTTTATCTGAATAGGTATTCATAAAAACTTTATTAGTTTCCTTGTATACAAAACTGATTTGATTTTCGTTTACAATACTTATGTTAAAAACATAAATTGGTCATCCAATGAAAGTCGTTCCCAAACACCTTTTGGGGAAATTCATACAAGATCCTTCACGAACAATTATTACGTATAGTTTTTTGACTCGCATAGCCTACCAACTACTTGGCCTAGGATATGTTGGGGTTTCTTATAAACCCTTATCTTGTATGATATAGTGAAGTATTATTTAAATGAAATTAATTTTAACGTTGTGTACTACTCTTAAGTGCATGACCTTATAAAAAAAAGTTAACTTTAATCACAATTAATCTATCATTTAACAAAGTTTGATTACTCCTTATTAATGCATCATTATGCAACATAAGGAGGAGTGACTTTTGAGATTGAATCTTTATTAATTTATAGGTACGTTTGGAACTCTTGCTAATATACTCACCTGTTCGATTAGATCGAAACATTTTAATTTTCATCGCACATTATTTTAGTTGCTTTCTTTTTATATTCTATGAGCTTATCATAGACATGTTACATGTGTATCAAATACACATGTTATGTCTATGATAACTCATCGGTGAATACAATGAAGTATGTTAAAACATTTTGGTTTTGTTAGACTTACGACTACATACATCTATATGTATCAATTTGAAGAGTTCATCGACTCTTATAATGCTCTCATTCAATGGGTGCTTTGCCCTTTATTGTTTGAGATATAATTCACTATTGTTATATAATTCAGAATCATATAATCAAAAAATTATTTCTCCAAACTTTGGCCCAGTCCATAATTCCAAAACAATTGTAAATAATTTAGATACTTCTGTATTTTCCAGAACATCACAAATACCCCTATTATAGTTTTATTTTATAATGAATATTCATAGTATTCATATTGAAATAAAATTATGTATATTTTTCAATCAACGTTGAAAAATAGTTACTGTTTCATAAATAATGTTTGGCATGTTTCACGAAAACAATTTTCATAATTTGATGCGTCTAATAAGTGATATATCACATGCTCCCACTATTTTCTCTGTTGCTGTAACAGTGTGTAACTCAACAAACGGAGAACCTATCTATCCTGGGTCCTATTGGTGGCATATGAAATATGACGCTCCATTTTATCACCTAATATAGGCTATTTATTTCATTTACTATAATTAGTTTATAGTCGAGAATTTTCACATCAAATATCTCAAATACAAAGAAATAAATCTCATAGAAAACAATTTTCTATTTGAAAATAAATTTTGGAATAGAAATCATATTTCATATTCTAATGGTAAGTACCAACTATTATTTTACAATTCTCATTTCCGATGTTTATTTATGAAGCAAAAATGACCATTCACACTCTTCACCCAACCATGTCTTTGGTTACATCCACTTTTGTAACGACCCGTAAATTTTCAATAATTAAAGTTGTCAATTTAATAAGATTTTGGTAAATAAGTTTGGAAGAAATAAAAACTTTGTAATTTAATAATGAAATGAATGCCAAAATGAAATGTAACAATGTATTTTAAAATGAATTATTAACAATTGAAATGAAATTACAATTTATTGAAGTAATGTAAATTGTTATACTTGGCTATAAATTTATGTAAGAAAACAAAGGCAAACATTTAATTTTTATAAATGATTTAGTTTGAAATAAATGACCATTGAATAAAGCTTAGGTATATAAGAATGGTAACATATGTTTGTGAACAATGAATTCAAAAGTGTGACTAAAAGATAGTAACGGTTGTAAGTTACTATTTAATTGGTCTATTAATTTAATTGTAAATGTTACATTTGGGTATAAAACTGAATAAGTAAATAGATGTAAGTGTTGTATGGATAAATGAATTAGTATAAAATTTATGGTAATTGAATGAATTAAACATTATGTAAGAAATTATGATAATTAGTGGACATAATAAACTTGAGGGTAATATATAGATAATGATAACATTTATGCAAGTTATATTTTATTTAGGCTGCTAAATTTAAATAAGGAATTCAATTACATTTAAATGTAAGTAAATGTTCATTAATATGAGATAAGACAGTAATGGTAAAAGTTGTGAATGTAATTAAATAGATGGAAATGCATATTTTATTCATAAGATAATATAAAAGAATGAAACCTATCCGAATGAATTAATTGCGGATTCAATCATAATAAATGTATACATTTAACAAATTCAATATAATTAAGAACAACTGTTAATACAAAGGAAAGATGGATATTTGAATATATATTAATGTAATGAAAGATAAATGAATATTAACGAGGTTTGTAGAGTAGTATAGACTTAATAGATGGATTAGAATTGAATCAAATTAGTTTATTTGAAATTTATTTATAACTTATGGGAATTCAATTCATTACAAATAGATTTATGGTAAGAGAATGAAATTAATTACTCTGCCAATTGAAATTTGGATGAATTGGGAAGTTATTAATGTATTAGTATCTAAACCAATGTTAATATAGATTTATTGGAAATTTAAACTTATACTTTTAAATTAGATAAAAATACTGTGTTTACACGCAATGACTTTCTATATTTTATTTTCTATTTCCCTATGTTTGTTTCTCTAATTTTTATTTTCTATTTTATTTGTATAAACTTTGAATATATTCATTTGATTTTTGATTGATTTTACTTTTAATAATAGCTTAGGAATTTCAAGAGATATAGGTTACCTGTTTTGTGTATTTGTTGCCTTTTCATTGCGTGCAAACAAAGAAAAAAATACAAGATTCTTCCTCCTTAAATTGTGCCTTTTTAATTTCTTGCCTTTTATTTACCTACCCTCTTTATTTCAAACCCTAGCCATTTACCTATTCTAGCCGTGTATTCCCTTATCAAATCAAGCACATAATATTCTCATTATCTCATTTCCATTTTGCATTTAAGAATAAATTATATGTATATGTTTCTCTCTCTTTAATTCTTGCCTTTTTGTTTTCCTATCATTTGCTCATCTATAGCCGTTCATTCTTTTGTAAACCCTAGCCGGCATCTAGTTTTGCAATTCACGTGAATAACTTCTCATCTCAAAGTCATTTGCGAAATTTTTTTTTTTAAAGAAAGCTATGGCTTCCTTCCCTTCCTCCTTTCCATTTCTCTTTTGTTTCTCCTTTGTTTCATTGTTATTGCTTGGCCTCCACCATAATTCCGACCTCATCCCTTTATCACCTCCTCCACCATCACCGTCCACGGCCAACACCACCTCCAATCATAGCCGTGAACATTGGATCCAAAACCCATTACCAAAAGTTGATTGAAACCCCTTTGTTCCTTGCCTCTACTTGCTTTGTCTTCCCTTCTCCCTACCATGGTTGTACCTTATGACTCCACAACCTAGCCTATGATGCCTCAAACATGATGTGGCCGAGCATGCTATGATGTGGTCTAGCCCATTGAGTCATGGCCAAGCCCATTGCTTGATGTAATGCAAGGTTATGTCTTTTGTTTACATCTTTTCGTTGTTTTAATCTATACTCTTTTGTATTGAATCTATACTTATATTTGTTTGGTATTGTGTTGATTTCAAGTTTGGATCTGACTCTTCATTCATTCAAAAATATCGTTGTGCTTTTCGGGGTTGAGTTTCGTATCTTGAATTGCTATCTTCAGCTTTAAAAAGGTGAGTTATTCACTCTAGACATACGTACTTTTATAATTGTGAATTGATGACAAGTTAATTGTATAAAATAATGTGTTATGTTCATACATGCCTGTGATATATTTATATGATGTTAAATACTGTTTATATGCCTGTAATATCATCTGTTATAATATTATTTGTATACTGTTATTTATTTACTGCTTATCATCACAGCAAGTTCCCTATCACTATGGGTTGAAATGATACATACCCGAACGGACTTTAGAATATGGAAAAATCGTTATGGGCTGAAATGATAAACCTGAGCGATTTTTTATTTATTTTATTTAACTTGGGATTGCGGGTTTGAAATGATAGAACCCGGATTTTTCTTTGTAAATTACGGATTGAAATGATATATTATCCGTATCAATTGACCTAGGTTAGAAAATATTATACAGATCCGTGGTTATTTTATATATCCTTCTGGAAATTTTAAGTATTCTAAATTGTAAATTATGATATTTTGATTTAAATTGAATTAAAAATGATTTTTATAAAGTGTTAGTGATTTTTCTACAAGTTAAAAATGTGAAATAAATAAATGGAAAAATTGGAATTTGAATATAACTTAATTTGGAAATTTGTGATTTGGTTTTAAAAATGAAAGTTTAAGTTAATCAAATAAAAATGGAGATTAAGTTTTATTTATGAAATGAAAATTTAAGTGTTAAGTTAATTGAAAAAAATGCAAAGAATGGGAAAATGGCACACTTGAATTTAATAAGTGAAATTATTGAAAAATGTGATTTTATTGTAAAAAATTTCTTTATAAAATCATAAGTTATAGGGTATTTAAATGAATATTTTTGAAGTGGAAAAATATGATTTTTATCAGTTAAATGGTTAAAATTGAAGTTTAATTGTTTTTGAAATTTTATTATAAATCTGGAAACTGAATTAATAGCACTTCAGAAATGCTATCATTTCTGAAACTAACTTAAAATCTGAAGTAAAGGATACTGCAGCACTTTGTAAGTGCAGTGGTTGATGCAAATGAACTAAAGGCTACTGCGCACTTGGTAAGTGCCGTGGTTGCAGAAAGATAGTTAAAACCTGAAGCTAATAAAAGGGCTACGGTAGTACTTGATAAGTGCTGCAGTTGGCTGAAATGAAGGTTTTCAAATGTAATTGAACTACTGCAGCAGTTTTGTAAATGCTGTCTTTGCTGAATTGAACTTATTTTTCAAATTGAACCCTGAACTACTGCTGCAGTTAATAAATGTTGTCTTTGCTGAATTTAACTTGTTTTCAAATGAAACGGAACTACTACAGCAGTTTATGAATGTTGTCTTTGCTGAAATGAATTGTTTCAAATATAACTTACCGCACATTTTTCTAAGTGCTGCAAAAGCTGAAATTTCAATGTTTTAAAGTATTTAAGTAAATAAATAAACTCAGAAAAGGCTAAATTTTTGGGAATTGGATATTTGATTTGTAAGTATAACGACTTTACTTTTAAATAGTTTGGAAATGAATTTATTTGAAATAGTATTTAATTAAGAATTGTCTTTAAATATATTAGCTTGAAGCCTATTGGAATTTAAGATTTAAGAATGTGACTTTATAAAGTGGTTTGGTTTAAAATGATTTAAAGGAATATTTCAAGTTTAATAAATTTAAGAAAATATTCAGTGATTTGGAAAGTTGGGTTTTCTTTAAATGATATATTGATTTCGTTTTGGAATTTAAATGATATATTATTGCTTTGGGTTTTGAAATGGAAATGATATATTGGTTTGGCTTTGAAATGAAATAATATAGTATTTAGTTTTGAAATGGATATGATATTTTGGGTTTTAAAGTAAATGATTTTGAAATAAATATCCATGGGTTATAATAACGATTGGTTGTTAAAGAGACCGGGATCGAATATGGTTATACTCTCTATCGATACCGAAAACCACTTTAACAACTGTGTACGCGGTGGAGATTCCAGAATGGAGTAGGATGGTGGCGACGATCCTATTAAGGTATATACGTGGACCCGACTCCCGTGAGTTGGCATAAGGTGGCTAAAACAGGAGCGATCGACGGGCCAATGAGGTAGCACCTCTGATCGGATGCATTTCTTCGATACCATTCTATTACTTTGTGATTGATTTGGTGGCCACCCTTTGATTTTGATTGGGAGTGTGTTCCGAGGTGGGCGGTAGTGGCTACTATGCGTTACCACCAGCCCGGATGCGTAATTGGTATATCTACCCTGGCATTGCCTAGTTGTGCCGTGTCACCTACCATATCGAGCTTTACTACGAGTTTGGTTTTCTCCCGTAGCTTGTGGAGTATTGAGGGTAGCCCCCGATATGGGAGTATGCTAATACTGGATAGACTACTGGGACTATTACGTGTTAAGGTGGAAAATGTAAAGCCTTAATGCTATTTAAAAGTATGTTTATTTTACTATTAGACATTATTATAATAGCGAATATTACTACATAGTAAATAGTTTAACGGATCCTTAGAGGATGGGCGATCCCAAGCATCCTTTAAGTTACTTGTACTTTTATATTATAGTTCACTTGAGTTGGTTTACATTATATAAGTATGTATGTCCTGGCTCGAGTGTTTTGTGTTTTGCTTTACGCTCGGGTCAGACTGAGTGATACAGCATTCGAGACTTACCTTTGGAGTTAGAGCTTTTCTTGGAGATCCAGCTATCTATTTCGCTTTTAGTTATCCAGTTGATTCCAGTGATGTATTCAGATTTGTACTTGATTTTCATATTAAGACTTCCGTCGTATCTTGTTACTTCTGTTGTATCTTATTAACTCTGATGTATATATATAGTAGCTTCATGAAGTACTATTTCTTTGCTTCCGCTGCATTATTATATTACTCTGTGTCTGTGATCTGCGATTTATTTACTGTATATTCTGAGTGTTGCCAAATTTATATTTACAATTCGGTATTTTGAGCAATTCAAGTCCGACATGTGCGGATGCGAATAGTTGAAAATATCGGGTCGTTATAGTTGGTATCAGAGCTTTGGCTCTAGGCAAAGTTAGCATATATGGTAAATTATTTACAGAATCACTTTCATTCGAGTTTGAATCTCTTCCTTTTGACTCGATTTCTTTTGAATTTTGGAACGTTCCATGCGGTTCCAAAATCCATTCGTGTCCCTCACTATTCATCTTCTTTTGATTCTGGAGTATCCCATAACTCCACTTCGAATGATCTTTATAAAACTGGCGGTCTCGCCAACCTCAAATTGACTAGTAAAGGGGTGAAAATCCTTTACAATTAGCATTTATTCACCGAAGATTTATATATATCCTCGGTTTAGATGCTAGTATCTCTTATTATTCCGAATTCTATCCTTGAGATCGAATGTAGATTTACCCTAGAAAATCCACATCGATCTTATTCTTTAAGTCACGGTTGACCCGGTTAAGGTTGACTGCGATTTATCTAAACTGATCCATCTTCTTATTCTGTTAATTAATCATCTTTTCTTTTGGTTTGAACTTATCTTCAAATCAGAATTCTCTTTGATTTAAGTCCATCAAATTTGAACATCTATCCTTATTTTGAAAGAAAAAGAAGTTATTCCTATAGTTGAAAAATCTAATATTTAAAAATGTTTAAAATGAAGGGTGTTGTTTGAGTTGTTGATGTTGATTTGGGTTTTCAATCGATTCGTCTGATCAACGCTATCGATAGGATCTCCAAAACACTTAAACATAGCAAACTAACACCATATTGTTTTCAAACTTGGTAAAGAGAAATTTTGTATAATCATATTATGTATATGTATAATTTTCTGAGATTTTATAGTTAATTGAATTGGATGTTAAGAAATAGTATTTAACTTTGTATATATCTTGTAATCATTGGCTTTTGTTTCATATATAAATGATTGAACTATAAATTATGGTTATAAATTAATTGGGAAATTTAAATGAATTTAAAAACAAGAATTGAGAATTTAATTTCTGAAGATTTCAAACTTTGGGTTTTAAAGTTTTAAAAAGGATATATTTTTTAAAGTATTTTCGAGTAGAAATTGTTTCCAAAGAATTTTAAATGTTTAAATCAGTGCTCTTTTCTCTGTCGTTGGAAAATAATTTCGATGATGACTGCAGCATCATCGACGTTCATTTTCGAGTTTCGAAGTGAAGAGACCATCCTGTAGACTTGCTACAATTTTGTTTTGAAAATTTTAATTGATTTTAATTTCTAAAATATGACTTGATTTATAATATATATACTGGTATATAATTTCAAATTTTGATTTGATATATATATATATATTGTATATGTATTTACTTATCTTTAAATTGTTTGAAGTTAATCAGAAATTTAATTCTTAAATTTTATCTTAAAAGATGATTTCAATTATAAAATGAAGCCAAAATTTGAATAAATATTTAAGCTTAATATTCAGTTGCACCCCAATATAACTTACCTAAATCATTCAGAAGTTAACTATGTAATTGGATAATGTACAATATAAAAGGAATTTTATTAAATAAAATTTGAGTGGTTATAATAAATGTTATATGCTTAAATTTTAGTTATAAAGAGATTTATAGAAGTAAACAGAATAAAAAGTTAATTGAATAACTTATAATATAAAATGGTGTTAACGGAATTATAAACAAATTTGAGTAGTTATAATAAGTGTAAATATACTTAATATATATGATTAGATATATTAAGTTGAATAAATTTAATAATAATCTAGAATAAAGAAGAATTAAATTTATTGCATAAATTATGGGTATAATAAATGATTTTCAAATTCATGACTTTGGAAAAATTTTAGTTTAAGATAATTGTATGATGAGATAATGAGATTAAAAATAGTTAAGATTTATTTAACTTAAGAAAGAAAATCAAATGGATGACATTAATTATTAATGTAAGATGAAATTTTCATGGTTTTAGATCTATTGTCTTCTTTGCTTTCCAATCTCTTTTCTTTCAGGTTGTTTCTATTCTCCTACCTTCTTTCTTTTCGGGGACGAAAAGTTTTGAGTGGGGGAGAGTGTAACGACCCGTAAATTTTCAATAATTAAAGTTGTCAATTTAATAAGATTTTGGTAAATAAAGTTGTAAGAAATAAAAACTTTGTAATTTAATAATGAAATGAATGCCAAAATGAAATGTAACAATGTATTTAAAAACTAATTATTAACAATTGAAATGAAATTACAATTTATTGAAGTAATGTAAATTGTTATACTTGGCTATAAATTTATGTAAGAAAACAAAGGCAAACATTTAATTTTTGTAAATGATTTAGTTTGAAATAAATGACCATTGAATAAAGATTAGGTATATAAGAATGGTAACATATGTTTGTGAACAATGAATTCAAAAGTGTGATTAAAAGATAGTAACGGTTGTAAGTTACTATTTAATTGGTCTATTAATTTAATTGTAAATGTTACATTTGGGTATAAAACTGAATAAGTAAATAGATGTAAGTGTTGTATGGATAAATGAATTGGTATAAAATTTATGGTAATTGAATGAATTAAACATTATGTAAGCAATTATGATAATTAGTGGACATAATAAACTTGAGGGTAATATATAGATAATGATAACATTTATGCAAGTTACATTTTATTTAGGCTGCTAAATTTAAAGAAGGAATTCAATTACATTTAAATGTAAGTAAATGTTCATTAATATGAGATAAGACAGTAATGGTAAAAGTTGTGAATGTAATGAAATAGATGGAAATGCATATTTTATTCATAAGGTAGTATAAAAGAATGAAACCTATCTGAATGAATTAATTGAGGATTCAATCATAATAAATGTATACATTTAACAAATTCAATATAATTGAGAACAACTGTTAATACAAAGGAAAGATGGATATTTGAATATATATTAATGTAATGAAAGATAAATGAATATTAACGAGGTTTGTAGAGTAGTATAGACTTAATAGATGGATTAGAATTGAATCAAATCAGTTTATTTGAAATTTATTTATAACTTATGGGAATTCAATTCATAACAAATAGATTTATAGTAAGAGAATGAAAGTAATTACTCTGCTAATTGAAATTTGGATGAATTGGGAAATTATTAATGCATTAGTATCTTGAAATTTGGATGAATTGGGAAATTATTAATGTATTAGTATCTAAACCAATGTTAATATTGATTTATTGGGAATTTAAACTTATACTTTTAAATTAGATTAAAATACAGTGTTTACACGCAATGGCTTTCTATATTTTATTTTCTATTTCCCTATGTTTGTTTCTCTAATTTTTATTTTCTATTTTATTTGTATAAACTTTGAATATATTCATTTGATTTTTGATTAATTTTACTTTTAATAATAGCTTAGGAATTTCAAGAGATATAGGTTACCTGTTTTGTGTATTTGTTGCCTTTTCATTGCGTGCAAACAAAGAAAAAAATATACAAGATTCTTCCTCCTTAAATTGTGCCTTTTTAATTTCTTGCCTTTTATTTACCTACCCTCTTTATTTCAAACCCTAGCCATTTACCTATTCTAGCCGTGTATTCCCTTATCAAATCAAGCACATAATATTCTCATTATCTCATTTCCATTTTGCATTTAAGAATAAATTATATGTATATGTTTCTCTCTCTTTAATTCTTGCCTTTTTGTTTTCCTATCATTTACTCATCTATAGCCGTTCATTCTTTTGTAAACCCTAGCCGCCATCTAGTTTTGCAATTCGCGTGAGTAACTTCTCATCTCAAAGTCATTTGCGAAAATTTTTTTTTACAGAAAGCTATGGCTTCCTTCTCTTCCTCCTTTCCATTTCTCTTTTGTTTCTCCTTTGTTTCATTGCTATTGCTTGGCCTCCACCATAATTCCGACCTCATCCCTTCATCACCTCCTCCACCATCACCTTCCATGGCCAACACCACCTCCAATCGTAGTCGTGAACATTGGATCTAAAACCCATCACCAAAAGTTGATTGAAACCCCTTTGTTCCTTGCCTCTACTTGCTTTGTCTTCCCTTCTCCCTACCATGGTCGTGCCTTATGACTCCATAACCTAGCCTATGATGCCTCAAACATGATGTGGCCGAGCATGCTATGATGTGGTCTAGCCCATTGAGTCATGGCCAAGCCCATTGCTTGATGTAATGCAAGGTTATGTCTTTTGTTTACATCTTTTCATTGTTTTAATCTATACTCTTTTGTATTGAATCTATGCTTATATTTGTTTGGTATTGTTTTGATTTCAAGTTTGAATCCGACTCTTCATTCATTCAAAAATATCATCGTGCCTTGTCGTGCTTTTTGGGGTTGAGTTGCGTACCTTGAATTGCTATCTTCAGCTTTAAAAAGGTGAGTTATTCACTCTAGACATACGTACTTTTATAATTGTGAATTGATGATAAGTCACTTGTATAAAATAATGTGTTATGTTCATACATGCCTGTGATATATTTATATGATGTTAAATATTGTTTATATGCCTGTTATATCATCTGTTATAATATTATTTGTATATTGTTACTTATTTCCTACTTATCATCACTGCAAGTTCCCTATCACTATGGGTTGAAATGATACATACCCGAACGGACTTTAGAATAGGGAAAAATCGTTATGGGATGAAATGATAGGCCTGAGCGATTTTTTATTTATTTAACTTGGGATTGCGGTTTTGAAATGATAGAACCCGGATTTTTCTTTGTAAATTACGGATTGAAATTATATATTATCTGTACCACTTGACCTAGGTTAGAAAATATTATAAAACCCGTGGTTATTTTATATATCCTTATGGAAATTTTAAGTATTTTAAATTGTAAATTATGATATTTTGATTTAAATTGAATTAAAAATGATTTTTATAAAGTATTAGTGATTTTTCTACAAGTTAAAAATGTGAAATAAATAAATGGAAAAATTGGAATTTGAATATAACTAAATTTGGAAATTTATGATTTGGTTTTAAAAATGAAAGTTTAAGTTAATCAAATAAAAATGGAGATTAAGTTTTATTTATGAAATGGTAATTTAAATTTAAGTGTTAAGTTAATTGAAAAAAATGCAAAGAATGGGAAAATGGTACACTTGAATTTAATAAGTGAAATTATTGAAAAATGCGATTTTTATTGTAAAAATTTTCTTTATAAAATCATAAGTTAAAGGGTATTTAAATGAACATTTTTGAAGTGGAAAAATATGATTTTTATAAGTTAAAATGGTTAAAATTGAAGTTTAATTATTTCTGAAATTTTATTATAAATCTGGAAATTGAATTTAGCACTTCAGAAATGCTATCATTTCTGAAACTAACTTAAAATCTGAAGTAAAGGATACTGCAGCACTTTGTAAGTGTTGGTTGATGCAAATGAACTAAAGGCTTTATTAACTAAAGGCTACTGCAGCACTTGGTAAGTGCTGTGGTTGTAGAAAGAAAGTTAATAAAAGGGCTACGGTAGCACTTGATAAGTGCTGTAGTTGGCTGAAATGAAGATTTTCAAATGTAATCGAACTACTGTAGCAGTTTTGTAAATGCTGTCTTTGCTGGATTGAACTTATTTTTCAAATTGAACCCTGAACTATTGCATCAATTAATAAATGATGTCTTTGCTGAATTTAACTTGTTTTCAAATGAAACTGAACTACCACAGCAGTTTATGAATGTCATCTTTGCTGAAATGAATTGTTTCAAATATAACTTACCGCATCATTTTTCTAAGTGGTGCGAAAGCTGAAATTTCAATATTTTAAAGTATTTAAGTGAATAAATGAACTCAGAAAAGGCTAAATTTTTGGGAATTGAATATTTGATTTGTAAGTATAATGACTTTACTTTTAAATAGTTTGGAAATGAATTTATTTGAAATAGTTTGATTAAGAATTGTCTTTAAATATATTAGCTTGAAGCCTATTGGAATTTAAGATTTAAGAATGTGACTTTATAAAGTGGTTTGGTTTAAAATGATTTAAAGGAATATTTCAAGTTTAATAAATTTAAGGAAATATTCAGTGATTTGGAAAGCTGGGTTTTATTTAAATGATATATTGATTTGGTTTTGGAATTTAAATGATATATTATTGCTTTGGGTTTTGAAATGGAAATGATATATTGGTTTGGCTTTGAAATGAAATAATATAGTATTTAGTTTTGAAATGGATATGATATTTTGGGATTTAAAGTAAATGATTTTGAAATAAATATCCATGGGTTATAATAACGATTGGTTGTTAAAGAGACCGGGATCGGATATGGACATACTCTCTGTCGATACCGAAAACCACTTTAACAACTGTGTACGCGGTGGAGATTCCAGAAAGAAGTAGGATGGTGGCGACGATCCTATTAAGGTATATACATGGACCCGACTCCCGTGAGTTGGCATAAGGTGGCTTAAACAGGAGCGATCGACGGGCCAATGAGGTAGCACCTTTGATCGGACGCATTTCTTCGATACCATTCTATTACTTTGTGATTGATTTGGTGGCCACCCTTCGATTTTGATTAGGAGTGTGTTCCGAGGTGGGCGGTAGTGGCTGTTATGCGTTACCACCAGCCCGGATGCATAATTGGTATATCTACCCTGGCATTGCCTAGTTGTGCCGTGTCACCTACCATATCGAGCATTACTACGAGTTTGGTTTTCTCCCATAGCCTGTGTAGTATTGAGGGTAGCCCCCGATATGGGAGTATGCTAATACTGGATAGACTATTGGGACTATTACGTGTTAAGGTGGAAAATGTAAAGCCTTAATGCTATTTAAAAGTATGTTTATTTTACTATTAGACATTATTATAATAGCGAATATTACTACATAGTAAATAGTTTAACGGATCCTTAGAGGATGGGCGATCCCAAGCATCCTTTAAGTTACTTGTACTTTTATATTATAGTTCACTTGAGTTGGTTTACATTATATAAGTATGTATGTCCTGGCTCGAGTGTTTTGTGTTTTGCTTTACGCTCGGGTCAGACTGAGTGATACAGCATTCGAGACTTACCTTTGGAGTTAGAGCTTTTCTTGGAGATCCAGCTATCTATTTCGCTTTTAGTTATCCAGTTGATTCCAGTGATGTATTCAGATTTGTACTTGATTTTCATATTAAGACTTCCGTCGTATCTTGTTACTTCTGTTGTATCTTATTAACTCTGATGTATATATATAGTAGCTTCATGAAGTACTATTTCTTTGCTTCCGCTGCATTATTATATTACTCTGTGTCTGTGATCTGCGATTTATTTACTGTATATTCTGAGTGTTGCCAAATTTATATTTACAATTCGGTATTTTGAGCAATTCAAGTCCGACATGTGCGGATGCGAATAGTTGAAAATATCGGGTCGTTATAACTTTTATACATTCGATTTCCTTTCTAAACGGTCGAACCATTCAAAGAAAATCCTTTTTAAAATATCATGACAAACTCTTTACGAATGTGCAATTGGTCTTCCTTAAATTTTATGGATGTTAAAAAAATTGCACTTTACGTAAACTGATCAAATTGACAATTCAGTGATCAAATTCTTAGATATGTCTTGAAGTCTTTGGTCCAATGTTACAGTTAACACAACAATATCATTATTGTAATCAATCATATTGAATACAAGATCTCTTACCACAGTTTACTTGCTTATTTGATTGAACTAATTTCATCAAGGTTTCGTACATTACGAAGTATAACCATTCACCATATAAATTATATATGTATCAAATATCCATATTTTTATATTGCTTTTAGAGTTCGAAACTCATTGAAGATGACACATAGTCTCAAGCATGTAAACTCGTAAGTCAACAAGTTACGCATGTATATGGTTGTATAATTAGGTGCTTGCATGGGTCAACATGCAACAATTTATTGGAAAGTATATTTTATATTTCTATTTATCTATATTAATTCAGTTCATTTGTATATTTTAATTGATAAACATTTTTTATCAGTTATATTAATTGCATGAATTTATTAACGTAGATTATTAAAACTTTATAAAGCAGATGTTCTTACAATATGAGAAAGGTTAAATGTTACCATTTCATTTTTCTAAGAAGGCTCTCACTAGTCTTTTATGTTTCTCCAAACCTTAAGGTGAAACATAAAAGTCTTTACACTTCAGTAGTGAGTGTTAGGACTCGTCCTTCTTGGGATTCTAACCTTGAATTTGCTCGGCAAATCATAGCCCCACAAGCGATGGATAACTCCTTATTGGTTGTATGATATACAACTCCTAACCTATGATTCCTTGTCCTAATCTCATTTCGACCTTGAGTTTACTCAACAAATCGAAAGTACTTATTTGCTCGTACCTACCATTTAGTGACGACTTAAGTATAATACATGTACCTTTAGTTTGCTCAATAAATACATATAATTATCTTATCTCGTCTAGTCTATATATTAATAATACTGCACATAACATCTCTATCTTGGGTTTGCTCAACAACTAGAGAATATGCAAGTAATTTATTAATATATAAATGGTAGAGGACAACACTTGTATTAAAGATTCCTAATCTTCAATAAATTTAATTGATTAATATCGACTTATGGAATAATGTATTTTTTATAAAATACCCTTATGATTCAAATGTCGGACACATCAGAAATCATAGTATACGTACTATACGTATGTATTCATTCCTTAAGTCTAATTGGGTTTCTTGCTAATCCACCTTTGGTTTATACATTTATATTGTATAAATTTTATTATTATATAACTCTTATACTTTATTTAATTTGTATAATCTTTTATATGTAATGTTATGTTAATTAAATCTTATGTAATTAATTGACACTTTAATTAATTATTAGGCCATTCAATTATAACATATTATATTAAATATATATGATATAATCTTTATAGTAATACGCATATATCTTATACGTATATACTTTATTTAATTAATTAACCTATAATTTATTTATTTAACCTTTAATTTATTTATTTAATTAATTAACCTTTAATTGATTTATTTAATTTAATAATTTTAATTAAATTATATTATTTTCAAAATTTTATTTTATATACATACATGCATACTTATGTTATCTTAAACATTTTAAAAAACATAAAATATATCAATATTTATAATACATCCGAATATTTATTTATTTATTTATATTATTAACAAATTTTAAATTTCAAAATTAATATTTAAATATTTTCAAACATTTGAAAACTTACATTGTATTATAACTTTTATAGTAAACATGTTTTTATTTTAAAATTAACTTTTAAATCTAAAATATTTTATTAAATTTTCAAAACAATTTTGAAAATTAGCCTAAGGCCCGATTCAAATTGGGTCTTTTGTATTATGGGCAACCTTTAGCTCATTTCGCCTTTCAAGCTGGGTCAGTAACCAGGTAGGACATGATACTTGATTACCCAATTCCAATCCTAGACATTACCTTTTAGACACTGTACTAAGTGGGCAAGCTTAATTAGTTAGCCATTAGATGACTAATTTAGATCGTATAGGCTATTGGACGTTGATACAATTGTTGGAACCTGGCTAGCCCATTGTGGAGTTAAAGGGTAAATTTCATAAATTTACCTCTTTGGATCTATTTGGGTCTATAAAGTCTAAAGAGAATTAAGATCCAATATAACAGATGTTTTAAATAAAATACTTTATTTTACTTAATTATTTTGAAAGAGTATGAATTTTGGTATAAATTTAAATGAACGAGTGTACAAATACACCCATGTGTGTAGCAGTTACTTATTAAAATTAATTTGAGATGAAAAAATTAAATTCTTTCATACTTGTGTAATTAATTAAGGGAATAAATAACATAAATTGGAGAGAGAACCTTTCATCTCTCTCTGATTAGATTGAGGATTTGTTAAATGTCAATGACGATCAATTTAAACATAGCATGAAATATGAGAATATCCAATTATATTCCAATGTAGATTATATAAGTGCAACATAGAAGAAGTGTGCACAGAAAATGTTTCCTTTATATATGCCTTTATTGTCCGTAATATCATTTAAAATACACACACACACAGATATATGAATAATAGAGCTTATATATATACATATACATACATACAAATGTGTTAAAATTTGCAGTATTTTATAAGTTTGAAATTAAAAACAACAGTTTTGAATCCAGTTTCAAAGTTAGGAAGGGTTTAAGATTAAAACTATGATTTTACATAAAAGTTCATTTTTTGGATCTTAAGTTAAATTAATACACACACATACAAACCATTGTAAATAATGTTTTAAACTTAAAACAACAACTACATGATAAAACTTATATTTTAGTATATAATTAAAATAAAGCAACAAATTGAAGTCTAACTTTAATTTAAAAGGAAATCCAAGGGTTTGTGATATTTTACACAAAAGTCTAATTATGTTTATAAAGGTTATTTTGAACAAAAGCATGCAATAACCAAAATATTGCATTCAAAATAACAAACACAAAACATGCATATAGACATTAATAAACTACATATGTTTTCTATTTGAACCAGTAATAGAACTACATTATTAATTAAAATTTAAAACTTAGATTTCAATCAAAAGTTTATTTTTAATTTAGACAGCAAATTTAAAATAAAAAAAGATAGGACAAATCAGACACACATGTATATATATGATGCAAATGTTTCATATCTAAACTATATAAACAATATGAACAATTAATTAAATGGGAAACCATATGATATAGATCTAATGAAGACAAGATGAATAGGTAAGCAATCAAAGTATATCTTAAAATGAATCCAAATCAAACTAACATAGTGAACATATATAATTAATTAAGATGCATCAAAAGGGGATCTAATCAATGTAACCAAATAAACAAATATTCAGATGAGATGAATATGTGATGAATCAAAATCATATGAACAAAGTGAATGATGAATAAATGAAATTCGGATTATTACCTTGAGATTTTGCCGAGAGAATGCACCTTGAATGAAGAAATCTCCTTAGAACTCTAATATCCACACCCAATCCTTACCAGAGATGGATGAACCACTTATGTTTTATTGCATTTGATTTTTTTCTGGTTGGAGTTTAAAGATTTTGGAAACCTTTTTTTTTCTTTCTGCCATGGAAGGATAGGAAGAGAGAAGAGAGAAAAATGAACGAGAAAGGATGAGTTCTCTGTAGGAAACAAATTAGTGGATATGTTTTAATTGAAAGAATGAAATCTTCTTATTCTTTAACTAAAACTTCCCTATTTAATTCACTTGCTTATCTCTCTCTCCACTCCTCCCTTTTCACATGGTATGGCTGAAATTATATGCCAACAAACGAAGTAAAATTTCCATAAATCACTTCATGCGATTATCTTTTATTTAAACGCGTTTAAAAATACATCCATATCATATATCAATGCGCATAAATATAACATTTATAAATGCATTCAAATAATTACAAACAAATCTCAAACATCAACTAAATTAAATAATAATTTATATTTATTAAATATTAGTTAATTTGATTAATTTACAAAGTTTTATAAATTAATCAAATCATGTAGTTTTTTGGAGAATTCATCATTATGGTTGTGCGACTTAAAGGTGTAAATTTATTCAGTAGTTAATATCGAACAATTAAAATATTAACATTCACATCACACGTCACCTTAGCTAATGGTGTGATATTTTAGTTGAATTTACCGCTTACACATCTTTTGGTAAAATCTAATTTTACATAATATAAGCAGTACCTGATAATGAAGATTATTTACATCAATTCTCTTTGTCAATAATATTGTATTTCGGATTTATGGAATTTGGTAATGGTTAAAATTCCAATATCATCCATACTCGCCAAAAGTCTAAATATAAAGTTCTTGGTTCAATAATAACAACTATTATTAACCGAACTACTCTGGCCAGATATTTTGACTTTGAGTTGACATTAGTTGCTATGATGCAAACCCTATATAACCGAGATGACGAATCCTCTCTTGAATAATGTTTCACTTCCAATACTTCCACATGACCCAACTATAGACATTTGATGAACATCGTGCCACAATTTAACTATAACCAAAGTGGAGATTTCATATTGAGGATCAACAGTATTCTCAAGCCAAGAGAACAATGTAAATTAGCCACTTTGATGTTTTCTATTTGACCTTAGTTATATTAACCAATAGAATTCTATCGAGTGAGTCATTCCATAGTTATCCAATAACTATCAGTATGTAACCCCTTGGTGCCCCTAATAGCCATGAGTAATACATTTCCCAACATTTGGAGAGCGTTACGTACTCTAGTCTCTACAGATGCATCAATCTCCGGTCTCGATACACCTTGACTAGGAATATTTAAAATGATGTGCTTATCATATTATGATATAATACTCGTGGTTACAACTATTTGTAGCTACTATCACAAACACATCATTTATAACAAGTATATAACAAAAAGAAACACCTTTTATTTTGAACAAGATTGGTTATCTAGTTAGATTTATGTAACAAATTACACAACTTCCCCTAGGGCATACCCCTTACTCTTTCACTATTGTCGTTGCATGTATAATAGATCCTTCAACAACCTAGAGCTTCATCTCTCCATTTCCCATGTGTTTTCAATTCCTAAGCCCCTATAACAAATTACATATATGAGTTCTAGATTCAATATCTAAAACAAAGACATTTAATGAACGACAAAACAATTTCGAATCATAAATGTACTTGATGGATCTATAGAATCGTTCTGCTTTCTTTGTTTAACAATCTTTGGATATTCAAGATGGTTCCTTTTTCAATGACCTTTCTCGTGGCAGTTGTAACGACCTAGATTTTCGAATGTTTAATAATTAAATATCAGAATTATTTAAGTAATTGAATTTTGGATTTAATGTGAATAAAAATAATTTCGAAAGCTTATTTAATTTCTTTTTAAATAACAAGTAATAACGATAAATCGTTAATTTATAATTAAGTGATTAAACTTATTTTAATAATAATTCTATTTAATTAACGTATGAATTTTATCATCCTGGGGCACTGCCTTGGATTTTGACAAAATTAGCGCCATTGGATCTGGAATAATGAGACGATGTATGCCGATGAGTTTCTTGGCGATCCAACGTGTTGTATGATCGTACGAGCTTGGAATGTAGGACAGTAAATTTGAAAGAATTAAATAATATATATATTTGTTTATAAATATCCACACTTAAGACATTTTCCTCATCACTTTTCCCTCTCTTCCTTTTTTTCACTTTTCCTGTAACATAAACAAATCTTCTGCCGCCTTCTTCCCCGAATTGTTTAGAGAGCATTGGGCGACGAAATCGAACGATTGTGGATCCCTTAGGATCATATGGGCAAGTGCTTCATATTAGCGTGCTTTGATTTGTGGGCGATCAAGTTTGGTCTTGCTTGACGTATACAGCCACGAGCTAGGGTTGAGGTGGAGAGGTGATAAAGGAGGAGGTACACCTTAGCGTTAGGGGCGTTGGATTTCTAGAGTGTACGTGGACTCGTGGATGAAGTTAGAGGTGGTGTGGCGCTAGATTAGATGAGCGACATTTCCTTTGTCTTATATAGGAGCTCGACCGCAATTCGATAGGGGACATCGGAGGAGTAAGCGAGTGTGTCATTAAGTTTGTGGCATCATGAGAAGTCGAACGACATCAATTTGAGGTGCTCTGGTGGACGAGAGCAAAATGTGACACCTGGGCATGGTTATTTGGGCGAAATATAGCGATTGATAAGGAGACGCCGGAGGGGTCGAAGTTGACGTCGTTGGGACGAGCGTTCGATGAGAATTTGGTTGGCGTGATCGGCGTGTGGTTTCGTCGAGCGGTGAAGGATGGTGGATGTCCGACCGTGGGTTGTGCACGCATGCATAGTAAAAGGAGAAGGGGAAGATGATTAATGGTGGAAAGGGATTAAGCCAATGATTTGATTATTTAAGTTAATTAATTAAGTTGTTTAATTTGATAATTTATAAAAATCATATCATGTTCATACGAGGTCCAATCGAGACGCAGTCTTGGACATTGCGCTCGTATCAGGATTTTCTACACTTCGGATTGATTTGGGCTTGGGTGAGTTTACCTACCAGTTGATTGAATATTGTTGTATATATAATTGTTGTTGTATTAAAATATAAATAGTATAATGAACAGTGCAAGTTTTTATTTTTGGACCCCGTCTTGTTTTGTAAAATAAGTGACAACATTATTACGTAGTATAATCTTCCGTTTAATTATGTAAAACATGTATCGTGGCCCAAACTTACTGTTGACATGTTTGATAGTGCGTTATAAATGTTAGAAGCGATATTCTCGTATTAAACGTGCTTTGAAATCCCTAATATTTAACATATGTTAAATTGGATAAATTGTGGTATATTATGGAAATATATATGTATATGTATTTGGCTACACATGTTTTGGTCTGCTTGACATAGAGTAATTGGTTTGGACATTTGTGGAAATTGGAAATGGAAGTTGTAAATGTTAGAAGGGAAAATGTCACGATAGATGCACTTTGAAATTGCTGTGTTTCGACGATTTTAAATTTAACTTTGGAAGACAACCTAGGGCTTCTTTGTATTTTAATAAGTACTATAAGCATACTTATTATCGGAGAATATCGAGGTATAAATATATTACCGATAATCAATTATGGATTTCAAAGTAATGGTTTTAAATTATAAAACAAGTTTTTATAAATAAACTATAAAATAAGTATCTTTAAGTGGTGTTTTCAATAAATGTTTTAAAATATACTATAAGTATTTTGAAAATATATTTTAGTATATATAGTTTAGAAAACTTGTTAAAGATTTTATCTAAGAAATAAAAGGTTTATATATTAAAATATCTTACAAGTGGTTTATAGTATTTTATTAAATATCTTAGTTTTATAAATAAATTAGTGTGTCTATATATATATATATATATATCCTTTTAGAGGAAGTTTAGCATTTGTGAAAGAATATAAAGGATTTTTTAGATTGCAATACTTATGTTATAATGGATGGCTTTGTAAAATTGATAAAAAAATGTATATTACCTTGTTTAATAAGTGAAGATGTACTTAAAGCTTTAAATGAATGTTTCAATTTTAATGACAAGTACAAAAGTGATTTTGGGTTTATAGTAACGGTGTTTGGACAACATTTATTTTAATCCATTTACCTATACTTTTGAAAAGTGATTAGATCTTTAATAATGGAGTTTTAAAGATAACGACGAGTAAGTAAAGCAATTTTGGGTTTTTTGTAAATAATGTTTTTGTAACATTTGTTTTTAAACCATTGAAATATATTTTAAAGTGGTAAAATACTGTAAAATGATTTTGGGAAAATACTCTGATCTTTAATAATGGAATTTTAAAGAGAATAATAAGTAAGAATTGGTTTTGGGTTTGTTGCGATGATGTTTTATAACATTCGTCTTTAACCCATTTTGATTATACTTGCGAATGTAAATAGATCTTTGAAATGAATGTTTTAAAGATAATCATAAGTGAAATGGTTTTGGGTTTATAGTAACAATGTTTGAGTAACATTTGTCTTAAGCCCTTTGAAATTGATTTGTGAATATACTTATATGGTTGAGATAAGTATACGAATAATTTTGAGAGTATTGAAACGTATATAAATGAATAGTGATGTTTTAATTAAATAGTGAGGTTTAATTAATAGATGAAGTTTCATTTATAAAGAGTTTATTGAGTAAAAATGAGTTTTACTAATAAAAGAGGTTTTTAATTAATAAAGGAAGATTAGTTAAAAAGGGGATTAGAAGTCGTTTATATGACTTGATTGTGCTTGTGTGTTTCGATCGTGCTTTGTATGTTACTTGCTTATAGATAGTATACGGACTTAGTTTCCGTATGTGATCATGCTTATTGTTATTGAAATTGACCAAAATATAACTTTGGAAATATCTAGAAGAAACACGAGAATTATATAGTACAGTTATCTTCGATGATGCTATACTATGCATATAAACACATTTTGCTCTTCTAGGACAAATGATAAGTATATCCATCCACTTAAACGGTTAGGAGGTGGTCTCCGCTATTATGTACTGTTTGTTTATTTCCCACAAAACTGGAGTTCAGTTTACTGGAAATGCGTTGATTAGTTCTAGAGCACCCGGTAAGTGGGAGAGTGTGCTTATATAAGATGAGTTGAAACCGTAACCACTTCAAAATGATATATATGTTCTATGCTTTGGAATAGGTTCGTGATTGGTTCGAGATGCTGGAATCTATATGGAGATTCGAGATCAGTTTAAGATGTTCGAACATAGTAGTTGTTCATGATTTATTCGGGATGTTGGAATCCATGTGTTTTTCCGAGACCCATTGAGGTATGGGAAGCTATGTTTGGTTCCGAGATCTGTTCGAGTTGGAGCTCGTGTGGAAGATCTGTTCGAGTAATGACTCATGTGTTGGGATGCTGAACGTGACTTCACCATCGGTAACGATAGATACTAGAGATAGTAGACATAGCCTATGGCATTTAGCTAACTTAGAGGGTGCAACCACTCCATTCTAGTGTTACTTATGGATATGTATGCGGGAGTGATGTGACTCGGTGCCACATGTTCAGGCGTGAACCAGCTATGTTTTTCCTATTGTATATTTTATCTAGAGATATATGATGCTCGGAAGGATATCTCTGATCCTTGTGTAGGAGGACCGTTCTCGAGATACCGAGGGCACCTCCGTGGAATCCTACACAATTAGCAAACGTGGCTTAGCGGTTATGATTGTATGCCTATTATTGTTGTGATGCACACTCACATACATCGTAGCTATGTGGTTATTTATATTTCACATCTTAGACATTATTATATTGTCACTGGATTTTATAATAGAAATAGTTTGGCTATCGTAAGGTAAAAACCCGTCCGTATTTATTGACGACATGGTCTTACAAGATACCCTTATTTTGAAGGGTTTTACAAATATAGCAATCCTTATGATTTGAGTTTCCCACGCTGGTTTACCAGACGGATCTGGGTGTTATTCTCTTATAATGCTCGGGTCAGCTCGAGTATATTTCCATATTTAGTTATGCTTCATTGGAGCTCTTAGCAAGGAGCTGCATGATATCTTATCGTATTTATTTTCCGCTGCATTACTTTATTGTATCTATCAACATTTACCAGGACAGGTTGTTATAACTGTCTAGGCTGATTATAGGTTATTTTACTATGATTGATATATGTATATCAAATTTTTTATTGGTAAAGACCTTCTGAGATATTATATATTATCGTTCCGCATGTAGGATTCTGATATTGTGTTCTTCTTCCTTATTCTATTTCCTTTTATTTTATCCTAAAATTTTGTCTTTTCGACACTTGAATGCTTGGCACGTGAATACCATGGATGTATTAGTGTCGACATTTGGGGGTCGAAAAGTTGGATCATTATAGCAGTGGCGACATTTACCCACGTCATTAGTCTTCTTACTTTTCTTATTCTTCTTGCCTTCTCGTTTTCTCTTCTTCGAACCTTTTGAAGATGATGCACCACCCTATACAGCAAGTACAACCCTTTGATTCTTGGATGTAGACTCGACAAACCTCAACATATTGAGGAGCTCCACGAGATTCACATTCAATCGGTTCATATTATAATTCGGTATGAACAGTTCATACTGAGCGTAAGAGAACAAATGATCAAATCAACTTGCAACTTATTGCTTATTGCTACATGCACTGGTGAAAGCCTATCAATATAGCCCTTCATCATTAGTACGTAATCGTCCACTTTCCGTCCTTTAGTCATTTTGGTATTGAACAACTTCTTTATAAGGTCATACCTTGCAGAACATGATTATTCACCAAATAGGCCTTGAGACTATCAAATAAATCATGGTTAGATATGTTTTCATGCTGCCTCTGCAATGGCTTGTCTAATGTAGACATCACGAAAACCTGGCAATCTCTAGGCTTGAAACCCATTTCTCATAAGCAAGTCTAAGTTCAACTTCCACATCATCAGCTTGTTGTTCTTTAGGATCGCAGGTAATAGACGACCAAAGACACTTATAAGTCAACGCTATCTTAATTGCTCTTAGCCAATCGATATAATTAGGTCCAGTAAGCTTGTCGCTTTCAGAAAACAATTTTAGAGTTGATATTTTCTACCAGTTTTAATTAGTAGATTATTAGACAATATCATAGTGGTGTTCTTATAATATTAGTAAGATTAAACTTTATGTTTCATTTTACTAATAAGATTCCACTAGTCTTTTATGCTTCACCAAACCCTAAGTCGAAAAATAGAATTCTTTCGACTTCATTTGTAGGTGTCGGAACTTGTTTATCTTGGATTTCTATCCTTGAGTTTGCTCAACATGCCATAGCTCCACAGGCGATGGATAACTCCTTATCGGTTGTATCATATACAACTTCTAACTCATGGTCCCTTATCCTAATTTCACTTTGACCTTGAGTTTGCTCAACAAATCGGAACAAAATTATTCACTTGAACCTACTATATCGCAATGGCCAAGGTATAATATATGTAACTTGAGTTTGCTCAACAAATACATATAGTTATCTTACCTCGTATATTCAATATATTAATAATACTACACATAACATCCCTAGCTTAAGTTTGCTCAATAACTAAGGAGTATGCAAATAATTTATTAATATATATGGTAGAGGACAACATTATATTGAAGATTCACAATCTTTAATATATATTTTATATAGTGATATCGACTTGTGAACTAATGTATTTCTAATGAAATACCATCATGATTCAAGTGTCGAACACTTCAAGAATCAATGTATACGACATTTACGTATGTATTTATTTTTTAAGTCCATTTAAGGGTTCTATAATGTTCCACCTTTAGTTTATACATTTATATTATATAAGTTTCATTATTATATAACTTTTATATTTTAATTAGCTTTTATAGTAATCTTATGTATAACATTATTTAATTAAATCATATTCAACTAATTTAATTAATTAATTATTATTCGATTTTAATAATTATATTGAATATTTATAAATTATAACCTTTATAGTAATACAGACACAGAGATATATATGTGCATTTTAGTTTATTAATTAACTTTCAATTTATTTATTTAATTAAAGTATTTTAATTAAATTTTATTAATCTTGAAAATTATTTTATATATACATACATGTATACATATATTGTCTTAAACACTTCAAGAAAACATAATATATAATAATATATATTATACATGCATATTATTTGATTAACTTATTTAATTAATTTAATTCTTTTATTAATCTTATTAATAAATTTAATTTTGAAATTAATTTATATTTATTTTAAAACACTTTGAATAATTTCATTATGTTATAACTTTTATAATATATATATATACACACACACACATATATATATATATATGTGTGTGTGTGTGTGTCTTATTTTAAATTTAACTTTTAGATATAAAATCTATATTTTGAATTTTCAAAACAATTTGAAAATTAGACCAAGTTCCAATTCAAATTAGGCCTTTTCTATCAAAAGCAACCTTTGGACTCACATATATGTATGGGTCAGGCCAGTAGCCAGATAAGGCAGAGTTCTTGATTACCCAACCCAAACATTTGGCACTACATTTTTAGACCCCTTACTATCTGGGCAATGAGCTTAATTAGTTAGCCATAACATGACTAATTTATACCGTATAACTATTGGACTCTTATACCATTGTTGGAACCAGGGCAGTCTACAGCAAAGTAATTGGGTAAATTTTGATTTTTTTCCATTATTAGACCTTTATGGACCAATGTAGTCTAATTCATTTAGAATTTTTCTAAATTATCTATTAAATAAAATCAATATTTTTTTTGGCAAGGCTATACGGTTTTATAATGGACCATCCACTTTTATTACCAAAAAATCAATAGTTAATACAAGAGCAAGGCAGCATACCTCAACTACTAAAGAAAGGGAAATACAAAACAAGAGATAGGCAGAAATGGCTAAGCTGCTATAAGTGACTAAAAGTTAGTCCTCCTCGGAAGAGGAGGAACCACTTCCATCATCCAAAGAGACTGGTCCAATCACATACATAAACCCTGGGAATAGTGACACAATATTCGGATCATAATCAAAGTATTTCTTGCAATAGATAAATTTCCTATCCCAACTATTATCTTCAAGAATAACCTTATTTCTAGCACCAAGTTCACCATCAACTGAAAGAAAATATTTTATTTGAATTTATAAATAAATTTTATTTTATATAATTTGTATTATATTATATATATGTGTATTATATTTACGCATTCACATGCAACAGGATAATGTGTACTTGGTTTGACATGTCCATGTATAGATGTTGGAATTTACACCGCAACGGACATGTTAGCCCCACATGTATACAAATATGTTATCTAAATATGTATATATGTTTGCATAATAATAATATATAAGTAAATAAATATATATATTAAATGTTAATTATAAAAAATTTGTGTATTAAGCTTTATAAAATTTATATTTATACATTGTGCGTGTATATATATAATAATTAAATCACTAAATTAATTAGATATTAGTTTATAAAATAATTTTTAACATACACACACACACACATATATTTATAATATAACATGAAAGCCGTGAATAATTTATTAAAATAATATTTTTTTTAAATTAGTTTATACAATACATATAAATACTTAATTAGATTATACACACACACACACACATATTAATATAAATAATAAAATTAAAATTTTATAAAAATATATATATCTGCAAATTTTGCTCTCGGCTAAGTATACATTTTATTTTTTATTTTTTTTCAATTTTGTAAATATAGTCGTTAAATCATTTTAAATTTTAAATCCTTGTACACTTGAAAAATAATAATATTATTTTCGAAAGTATAATGTGTAATAAATGTTAAATAAATTTTTTAGAAAAAATATATATTACTTGGCATATTATATGCATGTGTGTATATAAACATTTTAAATTACATTACCAATTTTAGGTTAAATAAATAATTAAATATATTTATTCAAAATACAAAAACCTATTTTTTGTCGAATGTATATTTCAAATAAATAAATTTTATAAAAATTTAAAAGCATGTAAGATATGATTTATAATATTTAGAAATAATTACTAGTTTGCTAAAATAAATTATAATAATATTTTATTATAAAATAAATTTTTTTCTAGCCATGAGCGCTAAGTATGGTAAAAATTCACAAAATGATTTAATTTAATTTAATTTATTTATATAAATACAAAGATATACACAACCAACTAATTTGCGACAACATTTCGATGTACAAGATTCGTAATATAACCTAACATTCTATCACATAAATAATATAGTATATAAATATGATATAACAAAGACAAAAAAAAAGATTTACCTTTCACTAAAGCCCTTGCGTATACGTTAAAATGTTGAATTGTTCCCTTTGAATCCATTCACAAATCAGAGGTTGCTAACTCCCGAACTACCTTACCACCGATGATCGAATGAAAGTATTTGATATAATTTTGTACTTGGATTTTTGGGGCTTAGATTAGGTGAGTGCTGGCCGAAAATATCAGTAAGGATGGAGAGAAAAATCGTAAAAGGAAATGACGCAAAATGTGGCTTATAAAAAGGAAGTCAAGAGAGTGAAAAGTGGATCACATCCTAATATCTCTCTCTTACCATTTCCACCCTTTTAACCATTCAAAATCCTCTCTAGTTGCCATCATATGGTCGGCCTAAACATGTCTCCTATGGCTGAAATTAACATGTCCATATGGGCCTCAATTCTAGTCCAAGTTCAAACAATATTCAACGCAATTTTAAATCTTATTTAAATATATACTGATATTGTATATCAATCGATATTTTATAGCTAATATAAACACACTGTTTAATATTGTTCAACATACATCAAATAAAGATTTATAATTAATACTTCATAAATATTAATTAATTTAGTTGATTTTAATAATTTATAGACTAAATAAATCGGGTGGTAAAAGGATTACTCAACATTTCGGTAGTGTGACTCCTAGATGTAAATTTGATTAGCATTAATATTAAACAATTCAAATATCAACATTCACACGTCAATTAGCAGGTGGTGTGGCATTATGGTCAAATTTATCGGTTATTTGGTTTCGGTAAAAATCCAATTTGATTTTATTTAGCGTAACCCATTAGTGACAATTATTTATACCAATTTTCTTCGTCAAAACTATATCACTTTGGACTTATGGAATTTGGTAATGGTCAAAATTCCAGTATTGTTCATATTTAACTCTATAGTCCAAATGCAAAGTCCTTGGTTCAATAACAACAATTATTATTAACCGAACTACTCTAGCAAGAGAGTTTGACTTTGAGTTGACTTTAGTTGACCATGATACTAACTCCATATAACCGAGGAGACAAATCCCCTCTTGAATGGTGCTTCACTTCCAATACTTCCATTCGACCCAACTATAGTCATTTGATGGACGTCATTCTGTGTTTTGACTATGATCAAAGCGGAGCTTTCATATTAAAGATTGACAGTATTCTCAATTCAAGAGAACTATGTACATTAGTCACATTGATATTTTCTGCTTAACCTTAGTTATATTAACCAACAGAAAACTATCAAGTAGGCCATTCCATAGTTAACCAATACTATCAATATGTAATCCCTTGGTGCCCTCAAAGTCATGAGTAATACAATGCCCAACATTTGAAAAGTATTACATACTCTAGTCTCAACAAATGCATCGGTATCCAGTCTCAATGCATCTTGACTAGAAATATTTATAAGGATGTGTTTATTATATTGTGATACAATACTCATGACTGCAACCATTTGTAATTACTTTCACAAATACACTATTTTGAATTTTCTGATAAATATATTTTAATTAAACATTTAATTATTTATAACACATTATAACAAATATATCATAGAAAGAAAACACCTTTATTATGAACAAGAATTGATTACAAAGTTAATAATTTACAATAAATTATAGAATTTCCTCTAGGGCATACTCTTAACTCTTTCAAGTTGATCCCTGATACTAACCCCATATAATCGAGGAGGCGAATTCTCACTTGAATAGTGTTTCACTTTCAATGCTTTCACTCGACCCAACTATAGTCGTTCGAATGACATCGTGCCATGATTCAACTGTAACTAAAACATAGTTTTCACATTGAAGCTCGATAGTATTCTTAAGTCAAGGGAATTGTGTAAAACTATCATATTGATGTTCTCTATTTGAATTTAGTTTTATTAACTAACATAACACTATAGAGTGAGTCATTCCATAGTTATCTAATAACTATCAGTACGTAACCCCTTGGTACCATAAGCTACCATATTTAATATACTGCCTAACATTTGGAGAGCGTTACGTACTTTAACCTCAATTCAGTATCGATACATCTTGACTAAGAATATTTAAAACAACATGTTATTATATCATGATAAATTTCTCATGAGTACAACACCTTGTAATTACTATCACAAAACACACCATTTACGGATTTTATGTTAAATATACTTAAATTGAATACTCAATTATTAATAACACATTATAACAAGTATATAATAGAAATAAAACACCATTTATTTTGAACAAGATTGGCTATCGAGTTAGATATATGTACTAAATTACATAGTTGCCCCTAAAGCATACCCCTAACTCTATCAGATGTTTCCACTATTATTTTACTATATTACTTGGAATGCAGGTTGACTTTTCTTTGATATAGGTGATGATATATGTATGGTTAGCGATATGTTGTTATACATTAGATGTTCACATGCCACTTTAAGTTAATACTATGCCTATTATTATTGAATATTGACATCGACCTTCTAAATATAGTCCAATCCATGTGTTATTTATATAATATTCATGTCGGTCCGAGACACTTCAAGTTCAGGGATTATGTGACCAACTTGTGGTTTTTCGGCATAGTGGAAGCCAGTTATTTAATATAGTTGAGTATCATTATGTATATTTGTAGCCTCATGTATGCATGTGTTGTTGAGATGTATATATTGGGTATGCTAAGCATTTGAGAGATAGTGGGTATTGACCATTTTTGAAAACCCATTTGTACTTGTATATTTTGTCTATTATATTTTGTCACTGCATCTGTTGACTTCATGTTCTCTGCTATTTATTTTATATCATGTATTGTTCTATCCTAGACACACATGTGTTTATTGTTTTTTGTCGACATTGAGTATGTATATATGAGTTATATGAGATTTTGAAACGCACACCGGTGTTAGCATAAGGGAATATTCATGTGTGACAGTCCAATATCTCCTCATTCTCTTATCATCAAACAGTATTACCTAGTAATACAATTCGGCAGTATGAGTACAGAAGTAGGCTGTAACTTTAAAAAACTAAGGAGACGAATTCTCTATTTAATAATGTTTCACACCCTATGCTTCAACTCAAACTCAACTTAGTCATTCGATGAACGCCATGCCATAATTTAACTATAATCAAAGTGGAGTGTTCACATAGAAGTTAAACGGTATTATTAATCGAAAGAATCGTGTAATATCATCACTTCTAGATTCTTTGCTTGACCTTAGTTATATTAACCATACTAAACTCTTGAGTGAGTTATTCCATAGTTATCCAATAATTATTAGTGCGTAACTCCTTAGCATTTTCAATAGTCATGAGTAATACACCGTCCCACGTTTGGAGAGCGTTACACACTCTAGTCTCAACGAATATATAGATATCCCATCTTGAAACATCTTGACTAGAAATATTTAAAATAATGTGTTTTTTTTAATGTGCTAAATTTCTCATGATTGTAACCCCATTCACATAACATATCATTTGATGATTTTCTATTTAATATACTTTAAATTAATTACTTAATTAATTAAATCATAATATAACCGGTACATAATAGAAAGAGAACACCTTTTATTTTGAACAAAATTGGTTATCGAGTTAGATATATATAAAAAATTACATAAATGCCCATAGGGCACACCACTAACTCTATCATTAAAGAATTTGCAAAGATTTTAGCACCTCTAACTCATCTGACAAAGAAGAACTTAATTATACTTGTAATTCGGAGTGTGAAGCGACATTTGTTAGATTAATGGAATTATTGACGAGTGTTTCCGTTTTGACTATTCATGATAGTACCAAAAATTTCATTGTGTATACCGATGCATGCGATATTGGTCTTGGTACTGTCTTTATGCAAGATGGGAAGGTGGTGGCAATGCGAGTCGGCATAAGACTCATAAAAGGAATTACCCGACAAACGACCTTGAACTAGCTGCTATTGTGTTCGCATTGATGTCTCAGAGGCACTATTTGTATGAGAAAGATTAGATCTATTTATAGAGCACAAGTACCTAAGTACTTTTTCTCCCAAAAAGACTTGAATTTAAGATAACATCAATGAATGGAGTTCTTATCGTTCTATAACTTTGGGATTGGTTATACTCCATGGAAGGGAAATGTAATTGTTAATGCTTTTTGAGTAGTAAACAGGCCAAGTTGAATGCTATGTCATGTGAATAGAAGCAGTTGGAATTTATTTTAGATTTTGATTTCTAACCCCATGGATACACACCTAGCTTGTTGGCAACAATGGAGGTTAGACCTGCATTGATGGAACGTATTAGGCTTAATCAACGATAAGACAAATCGTTAGTTAGCATCATGAAGCAATTAGAATGGGGTCCAGCCATTTGGATCGTTACTTAAAAGATAAAAAGGGTTATTTGAGGCGAGATGGGAGATTGTGTGTGCCTCGGATTAATGAATTGATATAGTAAGTCATGGAGTCATGGGTGAGTGTTATCATTCTAGAATAACTATTCATCCAGGATGGGATAAGATGTACCGAGACACTAAGATAATATTCAAGGATAAAGAGACATGTATTAGAGTATGTAGCAATATGTTCCATAGTGGAAATGAAAGTGTATATCTCTGAATTTTGTCGATGGATTACCTAGGAGTATAAGAGTGAATGAAAACATCTGGGTTATAGTGGATCGATTCAATAAGAGCGCACACTCTATTCTAATGAAGAGTACGATGATAGTAGCGACACTGACGATATTGTATATTAAGTAAGTAGTTCGACTTCATAGAGTTTCAATGAATATAGCAAGTGACTGAGACCTAGTTTTCTCAAGTTAATTATAGAGGAGCCTACATGATGCTTTAGGGATTGAGCTAAATCCGAGTATGGCATATCACTCGCAAATTGATGGAAAGGCCGAGAGCATGAACAGGGTATTGGAGGACCTGTTTAGGGCGTGTATGTTGGATTTTGGAGGAGCTTGAGAAGATCATCTACCTCTAGTGGAGTTCACATATAGCAACAACTACTTGACTAGTATAGGTATGACACCATTCAAAGCAATGTACGGAAGGCCATGCAAGTCACCTTTGTGTTGGTGGGAGTTTGTGGATTAGATCATACTTGGACCAGAGATGGTTAGGGATGCTACTGAGAAGGTGGAACTTATTAGGTAGTAGATGAAAGTTGCATAGGATCGACAAAAGTCATATCTTGATAAGAGCCAGATTGATTTGGAGTTGTAGTTGGAGATTTGGTTTTTGTTAAGGTGTTACCTTTGATGAGAGTAGTGAGATTTGGAAGCTCGGGAAATCTAATACCCTGGTTTGTTGGTTCTTTTCTAATATTGGAGATGATAGGAAGTTTGGCATATAAAGTAGAGCTTCCAAGGAAGATGACAGGAATCCATAACGTGTTTCATGTTTTACATTTGCAAAAACGTGCGTAACATCCTACCGCTGTAGTTGAGCCAAGTCAATTGGAAGATGTGGATTTAGAGCTTGACCTGAGTTCATTCCACGGTCTGGCACGCATAGATAAACATGATGTGAAATGACTAAGGAATAAGATAGTGAAATTGTATGGTTACAACGGGGGAATAATCCGGTTGAGAGCATGTGGGAGCTTGAAAAGAAGATGAAGGCCTCTCATCCTAGACTTTTTTGGTATGTTCTTCAATTTAGTTGCTTTGTTAGGACTGGTTGCTAGATAGATCATTATTCGGATTTGGAATACTATATATATTTGATTGTTGTGACATGCTTGTTGCATTCATGTAGAACTATATACTGATATTAGGATGTTGTGCATTCATGCCTAAAATGTCATAGTATCGCATGTCATATAGGATGCATTAACCGCGTTTCTACATTATAAATATATAACTGCAAGTTACATGGCATCATTTATATCTCATATTATACATGTTATTATGTCTGACTCATTTAAGGTTATTGGAAATATTGAACGCTATGGTTGTTTGCTTCGTTGTTATTTCGACAATAGCAACGTGAGCATTACATTACATTTTTCGTTCCTTAGGAGTTTCAGGGATGAAATTCTTTTAAGGGGGAGGGGAGAACATAATACCCCAAAAATTTAAGATATATTATAATTAAAATTTAATAATATAATAGTGATAATTAATTATATTAAATTGGTAAATATCATATTTAAATTAAGGAGGGGCAAAATAACCATTTTTTCAACCGTTGAATTTGACAATGATTGCGGCCGACTCATTTTTCTGATTAAAAAGTTATATAATTTTGTTCAATTTGGAAATTGTACGAAGGGGATACAGACGAATTCATGGCTGAGTGAAAAATCTGGCATATATGTTGACATATATGAAATGATATATCGATATACATCCAGTCATTACACATATGTCGACATATATCTTGAGATATGTCGATATATCGACGGTAGTTTCAGTTTTTGAATTTTTAAATTAAGGTGGGAATGGTTATTTTAAATCTTAAGCGGGAACAGTTATTTTAATCAGATTTAACACTATATAAAGCCAAATTTAGATTAGAAAAATTATTTATCTTCTCTCTTTTCATCACTCTTTTTTCTCTTCCATCTAATAACTTTAAAATGACATAACTCTCTCAGTTTTCAACGGATTTTGGCAATCTACCGATCAAAACAATCGTGGAGATGAGTACTACTGTCTAGTGAAAGAATTAAGGCAAATAAAGTGGTTTCTGTATGCTAAAGGAACTAAACTATCAAAGACATAAGTGGCTTGGAGCATTTTGAGATATTATGTGATTGCTTCATTTTTTACTTGAGATATAATGCATAGACAATACCATGATAATGATTTGTAGTCTATAATATAAGTTACTAAATATTAATACTGGGATTAAGAGAGTAAATCATGGATTTAGGTTGAAATAGGATAAAAAGTAAGTAAAATCAACATATATAAATATATTTACAATATAAACGATTCTTCTTACAGTTATCATATAATCTTTGGTAACATTTTAATGATGATTAGGAATCTATGTACGAAGGTAAATTGAAAGATTTATCCCTGAATTAAATAAACTTCAAACACTAGAAAGATCTATGCGCTAAGAACGAAGGTATATGTTAGTATTTATTATTGTATAAGAATTGATTGATAAATTTTCTTTGCAATAGAACTTTTCGATGTTGATACGAACGATATGAACCAATAGCGCAAATAGGCGACCCGGGATGCGATGCTTCCTTGTAGTGCATCGGCTGTCCATGAGGAGGATTGGATGTAAGCGACCATGTAAGGCCTCAGTCTAGTCTAGAGCGTGAGTCCAATTTTGTTTGGAAAAGGATGTTAAGCGTTTCTGTAGAGCCTCTGGCTAGTCCAGGACATAAGTCGATTAGGTAGACGATGGTAATACAATCATGTAGGACCTTGGACTAGTCCATGATGTATTTACCCACGAGTTAGATATCCAACAGTAGTATGATCTTGTAGGGCCTTAGCTAGCCTAGGACGCATCCACTTACACGTTAGACACCGGTCATATTATAGTAGTATCTTTGTAATATATATGAAGTAGGCATGACTCACATACTCAGACTTATGTTTGACCCACTTCTATTTTCCCTTATTGTTTATATCACTAGGTTGATGGAGTTTGGAGTCGTATTAATGACGATGACCTAGATGTATATATTGTAAATAAATGACTTGATTTGACTCATATTGTGTGGATCTGGATTTAGGTTTGGATTTGTACCGTACAGAATGTATATATAATGATTTGAATATAGTATTATAATTTGTCGTCTTTCGCTGTGAGATTCAGAAAGTTACTAGTTAAATATTTTTGTTGGTTCTTGTTATCTTCTTCCAATGACTTGTCTTGGACGTCGGTTTAGGTGTTAAATCAAAGAGTTGAAAAATGGTTGTTACAGTACCATAGGGACGGCCCACTGATGGTAATCCAGGTCTAGATGATCCTGAACGACATCTACTGCTTCAATACATGACACCAAATTCCATTAGACCGTTGATCAGTGTATGACATTGATGGAACCCGGTGACATGTATATGAGTTGAGAAATTTCATGTATTTTCGCGTACCAGAAGACGGATTACACGCTTTTCCGTAATATGACCAATGCCACCATTACTGAATTTCCTAGTGGATAATTTGAGCGCCAATCATAATCGCCTTTAGTTCTTTTTATGTATTTTTGTAATTGCACCGTGTTAGGATTTTTAATTGTGAAGTAGCAGTTTTTTTTAATTCAATTTTTGTTGTATTAAATTATAATTAATCATCAATTATTGAGAATTATTCTATAATATTTAAAACCAATAAAAATAACAAATATTTTCCTTCGATAACATCCTTTTCTTAACAAAAATATATTTCTATTTCATTAACTTTTCCATGTTAGAGTACTCTCTTTCGGAGTATCTCCTACGCTAAACAATTCTCTTATGATTACATGATGCACTTTAGCACCGCGCTAAAACTATAATGGTTACATGAAAACTCAACTGATCAGTTTGAACATTAGACAAGCCTTTGCAAGCTCCACCCACCAATACGACTATACGAGTACCGCTACTGTATGCATTTTGTGAATTGTATGAACACGGATGCTAAAAAAAAAAAAACCAAATATCCTCCAAATTCCAAAATAGAACAAAATAAGAAAATGCTCTCAAAATACATCGTCGTCTTCACCACTCCAAGTCTCACCTTCTTCTCACATTCCCCATCCTACACATCGTTTCCCTCAAAATTACAATCCTACTCCCGAACCCTAACTAACAAGACTCACATAAATCTCGATACAAATCATTTAAGCTCTAACTTCAAAGTTTCATCGTCGAAATCGCCGTCTGCTGAACTGTCGGGAATGGATGAAGAATGGTTGAAGAAGCTTCCAGATAAGAAGAAGCCTTTGTATGCTCATAGCTTGCCATGTATTGAAGCTTGGTTGAAGAGCTTGGCCTTCTCTCAGTCTAAAGAGGATAGAGCCGTTTGGTTTGTTGAGAAGAAAGAATGGCATGCCCAGCTTTCTTTGGATGTCACTGATCTTCATATTAGGTTTGTCCATAGATTTGCTTGCTATAACACTGCATTTAAAACGCTTAGCGGTTTCATAACGGTGAATGCGCAAAAAATTATAGCGGGGATTAAAACAGGGATATAGCGGAAAGCAGCGGAGGTTCAAAAAACTTTATGATATATAAAACCAAATATTCAAAGTTAATATATTATCATTCTCGCATCATTTTGTTTAGAAAAAAGAAATATTATTTAATCTTATACAACAAAATTAAAGAATATCAAGATTTATGGAGACTGAATTTGTTTACCCTAACTTTATTGATTTTGTTTAAAGAAGAACTAGTCAAATCAACTTTTTGTAAATTAATGTTGTTAAAGCGGATGCTAAAAGCCTTGATTTAGCGAGTGTAGTTGAAAATATCCGGTGTAACGGAAAATAGCAGGGTTTAAAGCAGATCCTCTGTTTAATAACGCTAAATTTAAATAGCGTACCGGTCAAAGAGCGCTATGCGCTATAGAGGGGCTATAGCTGCACAACTATAACAAGAATATTATATAAACAGTAAGGGTGTGTTTTTGTTAAGTGAAAGGGTATTCATAAAGGGGTAAGTTCACGAAAGGAGAACGCGTTTTTGTGTTACGAAAAAGGCGTTTGAAATGTATATTTTTATGGAAGTTGTGATGAATTAATTATTGTTAATTATGATTACTTTTTAATTAATTAGTATTAACATAAGTAAGATAAACAGTAATAAAGAAAGGACAGTTTATAATAATAGATACATTAGAACAGATACAATAATGCAAAATTGAAATTATATTTTTACTCCATACAAAACAAAAAGTAAATATAAATGCGATTCAGACAGTAATTCAGCAAAGTCCTTCAGCAATTAGTTCATCCTTTATATTATCTCGAACCAATGCCATATAATTTCAGACAGTACTTTGAACCGGTTCATTCTCTCTCTGACCGGTAGCTTAAATATAGTATTCTTTAAGATATTATCCAGAATGAGATCGGGATCATCATTAAATGTAATAAAGTCGGAGTCTCCACTATTGTGCTTTCGTATGAAGTTGCGAATAACCATCGTAGCAATAACTACTTTTACTTGAATTGGAAATTTAAAAATAGGCATATCATTTAAGAATGCAAATTTTCTCTTCCATATTCTAAATGTTCTTTTAATTACTATGCATAAACTTAAATGATAGAAATTGAAAATATCATTTTTTTGAATTTGGTTGATTTTGAGTTTCACGAAAATCGTGAATATGATATCTTACATTTCGATAAGGGGGTATATAACCTTCTATTAATGGATATCTCGAGTCAACTAAATAATATTGTCTTTATGGAGAATATGGAAAATTTGAGTTTCTATCTTTTATTACCGCATTAAAAATTATATTGTCACGTGCAATTCCTTCCCAAACAACCATCGCATATGTAAATGTCATATCAAACGAGCAGACAACCATAACATTTTGTGTCGCATATCCTTTTCGACCAAGGTTGAGCACTGCATTGCACTTATGCGTGTTCCGTTCCGTCTATTGCTTCGATACAATTTTTAAAAACGGATAGTATCGGTTTGAATACCTAATTTGTTCCGGGACAGTATTGAAATGTGAGTTGTTTGGTTTAATTATATCTTTAGACATTAATAGCACAACTTTTAGAACAACATGAAAATAAACACAAATAATGCTACCTGATATTTGAAACCTTTTTGCAACCGAGTACATTGGAAGAGTCAGGGATTTGATATACATAAAGATTCCTACAATTTGTTTGATGCAGATTCCATTTGTAGCCGTTAGACCATAAGATTCCAAGTGGTCACACAACGCAATGAAACAAAGTCTTTTTATACGAAAGTTTCATTGACAACGTTCTTGGTGTCCTGACAAAATATCAGAAATCCATTGCATTCCAGTATAACTTGAAGTGTGCATTAGAGTATTTTCACACTTCAGTCCATCGAGAAATTCCTATATGGCCAGCAACGTAATCGAATCTGTAATGTGAGAATCAATATCGGATATTATGTTTACAAAAATGGTATAAGTGGTGTGAAAGAGAAGGAGATGAAGAAGAGGTGGCGTGAAGGAGAAGGAGAAAGGGGAGGTAGTTACGGGGGGTGATTAACTGTACATGTCAGACGCTTCAGATGCGAACGGATTTCCCATGCCAAATAAACTGGGTTGGGGAGGACTTGGCCCAGTTCAGGTGTTTGATGCATTAGACGCATCTGATGGTTGAACTGGACTGAAGATTATTGCGAATCAAGGTTCGAGATCTCGGCCGGCACGTCGGAATTTTGCCCACTCAGGTCTGGTTTTGACGTAGACCGGGCCGGAATCTGCTAAAATTTCTGTTTCGGCTATTCACAGTTGAAAAAAAATAAAAGATAAAACTATTTACAATTGCCTGCTGTACAAACGCGACATCTAGGACAGCAAGCATGGAGCATTACTAAGAGAAAGTCAAGTGCAAGCATGAGCGAGAGAAATTAGGTCAATTTTGTGGTTTATTTGAAGAGTTGGGTTCAGTAGAAGAGACGATGGTTGAAGTGTAGAGAAAGAGAATAACATGAAGCAAGAGAAATCGAGCTCAAAAGAAAATCAAATGAGAGGATATTTTGATGAAGAATGAAACTGGGGTTTGAAAGTTAAAAGGTATTGTTATTGACACTCCAGTTTTGGATATGAAGGATTATTATCTTTCAATTTTTTGTACCATGAGTGGTACTAATCAAACCAGCCTGCTCATAAACTTACAATAAAATCGATCTAATTGTCCTTTCTTTTATTTATTCTCAAGTTTTCTTTAATCATCATTAACATTGAATCCAAAATCATTAATTAAATAATGACGTACTCAAACCCATCTCCAAATGTAATTGCAAATGAAAAAGAGACAAAGTTGATTCTTATTCAAGAAAACATTCAACACAGTAATTTTAAAGTCTAATTTTTACCGTTGTTAAAAAAATGCGCAATAAATTGGGTTAAGAAATCACATTTCCATCATCTTCTTAGTAAAGTTTGGATCTGATTGTGAAGATCAAGGTGAATTTTTTGTTTTCATTATTGTCTTCTTTTTCAAAAAAGAAGAAGAATGAGAGAGTAAATAAATGTGCTTAAGGTTTTGATGTTTTAACTAAGGGCAAAAGAGGCAAAAATATATGTTTAATTCATAGAACGTGTATCCCTCACAACAATTTTAATTTGTATGGAGTGCAAATAAAAGTTGACCTCCTCATATCCAAAACTGGAGTGTAAATAATAATACCCAAGTTAAAAAACAAAATTATGTAAAAGGGCCGTTCTGAAATATTTGGGTCGTTGGGCTATTATTAAAATTAAGACACAACAAAAGAGGCTTATAGGGCTAGTTTTATCAAGTAATAGGGCTTTGTTAAATTATCAAAAATATAATGTTTGCATAAAAAATGGACAAACACCTCAAAGTTGTATGATTTAGTAAATCTTACGTTGTTCTTAGCGATTTTGGAGGTTTATGCAAATATATAAAAAGCAGGGACTAAACTGTAAAAAGACACGCAAGTTTTATAGTGGTTCAGCCAGAATGTGCCTACGTCCACTTTATATGTTATTTCACTTCTCTAGTTTTGATTACAAGTACAAAGCTTTGATACGAGTAAAAGAAAGTTGTTTGAAGAGTTCTTCCGTGCTTGAGCTCTCCAAACTTGTCCCCATTGTTGTACCCCTGCCCCTCTATTTATAGAGTGAGGTTGGGAGCAGGGGTCTTGGATGTATATGGTTGCTGATGGGCCTGGGCTAATCTAACCTGGCCCGGTGGAGTTGGTTCGGTTTGCCTTGGTTCGGCGGAAGAGAATGAGTGGACCGGTGACGGCTTGGTCCGGTGGTAGGAGCATGGTGGTCCGGTGGAAGCTTGGACCGGTGGTAGGAGCTTGGTGGTCCGGTGGAAGCTTGGTCCGGTGGTAGGAGCTTGGTGGTCCGGTGGCAGCTTGGTCCGGTGGTAGGAGCTTGGTGGTCCGGTGACAGCTTGGTTCGGTGGTAGGAGAATGGTGGTCCGGTGGAAGCTTGGTCCGGTGGTAGGCCAGATGTAGGTTGGTTCGGTGGGCGACCGGATGATAGTCGGTTCGGTGGGAGACCGGATGAGAGTTGGTCCTTGCCTCTTGGTTCGGTGGTAGAAATGCACACAACACTTGCCCCCCAAAGTAGGGTATGCGCGTGCGCATGGCGTGCTTTGCTTTAAGTTTGGAGGAGCTTTCTTTCGGTTTTCATTACCGAGCCAACCGGTCCGGTAGTCCACTTTCGTCTATAAGTAGAGGCTACGTGCCACCGTTATTCCCTACCAAGTGTAACAGCCGGACCAGATCATTCCCAGCCGAATCAGCTTCTTTGCCGAATCACGTTGCTAGCCGAATCAAGGTGAGGTTCTATTTGCCGAATGAACTTATGAGTTGAGCGCCGAATGAACTCACGAGTTGAGTGCCGAATGAACTCACGAGTTGAGTGCCGAATGAACTCACGAGTTGAGTGCCGAATGAACTCATGAGTTGAGCGCCGAATGAACTTTGAACATGTGTTTCATACTTCGAATTTTTAAGCGAAATTCCAGATTACACTGCTTGTATATTCTAACGATATACTTTTCCCATGTTTGCAGATAAATGTCTCGAAAAGTTGAAACTCGATCAGATAAGAGGAGATCCGGGGGTGAAGGAGAGTCCTCGGCCGTGCCCCCAGCTCAATCAGGATCGGAGCGTCATGGGCCCGCCCCGAGGTCATTAGTGGATGGGTATGGTCCCCAGGAGTTGCTGGATTCCCCGCCTGACTGCTTTCCTAGCTCTCTCAAAGAGGAGCAACTCGATGTTATATCCCGTTCCTTTGGGATCGATAGAGCCCTCATGCTGCTGCCGGGCCCAGGAGTCATGCCATACAGTCCTCCCGAAGGATACTTTGCTTATAGTAGGTACCATTGCATGTGTGGTGCTATCCCGCCTCTCAATGCTTGGGTAGTCAGCTTCCTCACGTACCTGAAGGTGGCCCCATTCCAGTTGCAGCCCAACTCTTATGCCATACTGGTGAGCCTTTTCGTTATCTTTCGGAGAAAGTATGGTCGCGCACCCTCCAACCGGGAGATCCGGTACTTGTATAATTTAAGAGGCTATAAGAAGGGGTCCCCATATATTAGCTTGGAGTCCGCTGTGACCTTCAAGCCGGTCCTGGACCTGTACTCTAAATTCAGCATGTTCAAGAAAGAGTGGTTCTTTGTTAGGGACGACTCCGTTTCCATCCGGCGCTTTACCTCAGGATGTAAGTTGATGCTTTTACTTATAATTCTTATTCCGATTGCGATGCTTCTTCTCATACTTTCTCATTTTTGCTAGCGACAGGTGGCTTTCCGGTTGTGGAGACTGACCGCCTGGTTCAGACGGCGGCGGAGATAGAAGCCATTCTTGGGAAATACAGATCATCTGCCTACTTGATTAGAAATGCGATTCTTCTGAAATATAACTTGATCCTTCCGCAGCAGTCTGTAGTTAAGTTGAGGGAAACGGCGGAAGAGAGGGCGGCTGTTCAGGCTAAGGGAGGCGTTGCGGCAGAGGGTGGAAAGAGAAAACCATTCACGAAACCTCCAGCCGTCGGAGGTAAGAAACTTAAGAGGTCGGACGGTCCTTCTCCCAGCAATTGTCCACTTACTCAGGGGGAGATAGATGCGGAGGAAGAAAGAGGTGAGGCGGAGGGCGGAAGTGACGTTGAGCGTCTTGGTGATGATGGTGGCGATGGACAGGGTGGTGATGGTTCCAGGGCTCTATCTTCTGGGCAAGTAGGCGAAATGCAAGAGTGGACGGATGATGCTCTCCGCCAAGCTTTTGAGGGGTTGGATGATGATCCGGCTTTGGTAGAGAAGACCGGGAAGGCGGACAAAGCCGGGACTGGTGCAAGTGAGTCTTCTCCGACTATTCCGGCCAAGGTGGCTCTGACGACTCAAGGTGAACTCTTGACCCCTGCATGCTTCACTAATGATAGAGACTTAGGAATATTTTATGACCCGCTCCCGTCCTGGAATGAAATCCAGGACTTATTGCAGTATCCCACTCCTCCCCAGGGTTTGTACAACCACAGCTGTGTTTCTTTTCCTTTTCTAACTTGTAATTTACTGCGTTTCTTGAATCATATAGTTATGTAAGATTGTGACACTTGTTCTTTATATCAGGAGCAGGCAAGATGCCCAAAGCTTCAGACCTTCGACACAGGCTCGAGCAATATAAACTTTCCAAAATTTCTGCTAAGCCGAAGCCCTCAACCCAACGCTCCGGGGATGTAGTCGGATACCGTCCTCTTCTTGGGGTCATCGAAGAGGGTATTCAGCAGAGGAAGAGGAGTCATCCTTTATCCGAAACTTCGCTCGGTCCTCAGCCTCCGGCTCAGCCTATTCATGATATTACCGAGGAGGGTAGCGAGTTTGTACCTTCTCCACACCCGTCCGGAAACCCTTCTGTTATTCATATCGACCGTCCCGACTTGGCCCGTAATCCATTCGCGGGTCATCCTGATCTGGATCCAGGTTCTCATGATATTACTTTTGACGAAGTCACTGGTGAACACCTTCTCCCCCGTAACCCCATGGTACGAGTACTTGATGAAGCCAAGTCCTTAGATCTCGATCTACTCACCACTCGTATAGTCACTATGGGAGACGAGGCCAAAGCTAACATTGATCGGGTGGCAGAGGAGACCAAAAAGCTGATGGGGCATCATGCTCGGCTGGTTAAGGCCGGAGAGGAGATTGGGAGCGCCAATATCCGACTTCGATTGGTGGTTTCGGATCAGGCCAAGCAGCTTGCGGATCAGGCCATCCAGATTTCTCAGCATGAGGCTGCTACTGGGCGATTAAGGAAAACCATGGAAGAGGCCAGTCGGGCCGAATTGCGGAAAATGGAAGCTGCTTGCAAAGAGCGGATTGACATGGCTATTGCCACGGTGGACGAGGTTCGGAGAGCGGATCTCGAGCAGGTGGAGGAATTGTCCGAGAAACTTGAGGCTGCAGAGCTTGCCCAAGCTAAGTTGAGGGAAGAGATGGAGGTGATGCGGAGGTCCCTTCAGGCCGATTGCTCGAGATACAGACTGGAGAGAGATGCTGCCGTCGAAAGGTTGTCGGCCTCCGATGCCCGAATGAGGGAGTTTGAGGAGAACGAGGGAATGATGGATGACATGCTCCAGGACATGTATTTCCGGACCTGGAAGCAGGGCAATCTCTCTTGGATGGATGATTATCCCAGGGTCATGGCCAAGACCTATCTTCGGGCTTTGGAGGAGGCTAAGGCTGATGCAGATAAAGAGGGTGGAACGGTCTTCAGTATGGATGTGGTCACTGCCCAATTTACCAAGGAGGAGAAAGTGGCGGTAAAGGAGGGTATGCGGCTGCTTGCTGCTGAAGAGGCAGGTGTGCAGGTAGAGGATGACGACCAGGACGGTCAAGAAGCAGGTGCTGGTAAGTTTCCCTTTCTAGTCTTTCCGTTAACTTGGTTACTTATCACTAATGAATCCTTTTCATGACCGGACAGGTGGGCAAAAGAGCAAGGACAAGACTTCGATGTAACCGGCTCCTTGATTGGACCTAGAAAATTCTTTTTGTAGGCTTGGTAGTGTTGTATCTGTTAGTCTTAAGATAGTAGAGTAACTTCTAAGTTGTAATTCTTACTACTTGTAATAATCAACATTATTCTTGACGTGTAATTTTTTAACTTAAGCTGATTTTGTCATTTCTTGAATATTTGTTGCTATTTCGACATATCGTATGAGAAATGTAGCTATGTATATTCTTGCAATTAAATTGTGTTTGATGTCAGATTCTGGTTTTAAATCATAGTCTCATGACTTGCAATGTTAGCGTGTGGTGTGAAAAAATTAAATTACAGTCATGCATCTGCACATAAAGGAAGAAAATACCGCCTTTCATGTTCTGTTTGTAAATGGCAGTTTCGAATACCTTGTATGACCGAGCATGGAAAGCAGTTGAATGCCCTGCCATCTGATTGTGAATCTCTGCATCCATTGGCGGGTATTTCTTACCCTGCATCCTGTACTTTATGGTTTGTTATAGAGGATAGGAAGAAAGTTTTTTAAGTAAAATTGAAATACGTGAAATAGTAAAACTTCCAGTCACGGAAGGCCTTCGATGTGCTTAAGTTCGTGGCAAACGGGTTTTGTAGTCACTTTCCCTAGCTGTGGGTCTTGGAGACATTTGTCACCCATCTTACGCCTCCGCGGGGAGTTAATTCTTTTTTACCACAGCCGCACTTAAGACACACCGGAGCCGAGATCGCGCACAGTAACTACCCGGGCCATTATGGCCCGTACTCATGGGTATTATTCGACTTACTGTGGCCGGCTAGCGTGGATGCCGATCGTCAACTGTGAACTGCCCCTGGCTGGCCACACCTTATGTTGGGGCTTATAATCGGTTCACAGTCGCCGGCGAGCCTAACGCCGTAATGAGCTGCCTCGGCTATAGTCGGCCTTCTCGGTGGCTTATAATCGGCTCATTACAGTTGGCTTTAAGGGCCGTCGCGAGCAATGAGTTAACCCGCAGCAGAGGGGTGCTGGAGCAAAAGTGTCTCATTGGCGAGGGCATAGATTCGCATAGTACCTGTTGGGTCTTGTCCACGTGAAGTTGCATTGTGGAGTGCTTTGAATAGAAATGCTATGTGCTCAGGATTTTGTTCAACAGAAAAGGATAAAGTTAACAAGCAGCCAAGATACAAAGGAACAAGTTAAAAAAGAGACAAAGCTTTTTTAAAGTGGTTCGGCACGAAAAAATGCCTACGTCCACTGATTCTCTTTGTTAATTCACTTCATATGGGCAATACAAGTTAAGAAAAGTATCGACGGAGGTGTTGGATGTTCCATGCCCTCTGGAACACCTCTCCGTCCACTGTTGACAAAATATAGGCTCCGTTGTGGAGATCTTTATGAATTACATATGGTCCATCCCAGATTGGGTCTAGTGCTCCGGGGCGAGGGAAGATTCGCTTGAGGACAAGATCCCCTTCTCGTAAGGTACGATGCTTGACTTTGGAGTTGTATTGTGCTGCCACCTTTTGCTTGTGGGCTGCTGTTTTTAGGACTGCATCATTCCTTCTCTCCTCGACTAGATCCAAAGACATGCTGAGGAGCTCTTCGTTCTCTTCTGGGTTATAGTGGATCCTACGGTGGGAAGGCACAATGGTTTCAACTGGGAGCATAGCCTCCGATCCGTATGCCAAAGAGAAAGGAGTGTGCCCTGTTGATGTTCTGAAAGATGTGCGGTAGGCCCATAGTGCCGTAGGGAGTTCATCCACCCAAGCGCCCTTTGACTTTTCGAGCTTCTTTTTGATCAGAGTTTTCAGAATTTTGTTGACTGCTTCGACTTGTCCGTTTGCTTGGGGATATGCTACGGATGAGAAGCTTTTGTGAATTCCGTGTTCTTGGCACCAGTTGGCGAATTCCTCGCTGTCAAACTGAAGTCCATTGTCTGATATGATTTTTAGTGGGACTCCGTACCTGCACAGAACATTTTTGATTAAGAAGTTGATAACTTTCGCTGAAGATACTTTATTTAGAGGTTCTGCTTCCACCCATTTGGTGAAATAGTCGACTGCTACCAGTGTTTTAAATCTCGGATTTTGGCCAATATCTCGGGAAAATATCTCGGCTATCTCGGGCGATATTTAAAACACTTATAACTAAATAGGCTGCCAAATCTCGGATTTTGGCTGATATCTCGGATTTTTCATCTCGGCCATCTCGGGGAGATTTAAAAGCCTGACTGCTACTATAGCATATTTGGCGCCGCCTCGCCCCATTGGCAGTTCACCAATTAAGTCAATTCCCCATACTGCAAAGGGCCAAGGGCTGGTCATCTGAGTAATCTCGGTTGTTGGTAGCCGAGGGATCTTAGCAAATTTTTGGCATCTGTCACACTTCTTGACGAAATCTAAGGCGTCCTTGCTTAAGGTGGGCCAGAAATATCCGTATCGGAGTATCTTTTTTGCTAACGTTTGCCCTCCGGTGTGATCTCCGCAGCTTCCTTGATGAATGTTGGATAAGATTTCCTTGGCTTCCCTTCCGGCGACACACCTTAACAATGGGTTAGAGAAACCGCGCCGATAGAGGATGTCTCCTTGTATTGTGTAGCGGGACGCTTTCCTCAAGATTTTCTTGACTTCGTTATGCCCGTCGGGTAGTGTGCCATTTTGTACGTAGTCTCTGATGGGAGTCATCCAAGTTGCTTCTTCGGTTGCAGCTATCAGATTCATTTGCTCAAAACTTGGGATCGTTTGCTTTGAGACAGTTACTGCCCCGAAGATGGCGACGTCTCTCATACTTGCTTGCTTTGCCAATTCGTCGGCCTCTTGGTTCTCTTCCCGAGGGATGTGTTTGACTAAGTGGTGGTCCAATCGGCTGAGAAGTAACTTGGTCTTCTTTAGATATGCTATGAGTCGTTCTTCTCGAGCTTGGAATTCCCCTAGTATTTGATTAACAATAAGCTGAGAATCGCTGTGAAGACACAAAGAATTGGCTCCGATCTCGATAGCAATTTCCAATCCGGCTATTACTGCTTCGTATTCTGCATCGTTGTTGGTGGCAGCGAACTCCAACCTTATAGCATAGTGCAGTTTATTTCCCCTGGGAGTGATTATTACCACACCTGCCCCCGAGCCTTGTTCGTTGGATGCACCGTCCACAAAGAGATTCCACTTGATATCTTCTGTTATTTCCAGTTGCTCCTTATCCTCGTTGGTAGTGAATTCTGCAATGAAATCAGCCATGGCTTGTCCCTTGATGGCGGTGCGAGGGTGATAGGTGATATCATACTGACTCAGCTCAATACACCATTTAAGTAGTCGCCCGGAAGTGTCGGGACGATGGAGTACCTGCCTCAGTGGTTGATCGGTCAGAACTTTGATGGAATGGGATTGGAAGTAGTGACGTAGCTTTCGTGAAGTGATTAGTAAACAGTATGCTAACTTTTCAAGCTTAGGATATCTGACTTCTGCCCCAGTAAACCTTTTACTGACGAAGTAAACTGGTCGCTGCGTGCGGTTGTCTTCCCTTACCAAGGCAGCGCTTAGAGCGTGAGATGACACAGCAAGGTATAAGTATAATTCTTCGTCTTCGCTTGGGGTCGAGAGTACCGGTGGTTTCTGGAGGTGTTCGATTAGGTTAAGGAAAGCGGTTAAGCATTCGTCCGTCCATTCGAACTTTCCTTTATCTTTCTTTAGAGCTTCGAAAAAGGGGACGCACTTGTCCGTTGCTTTGGAGATGAATCGGCTTAGGGCAGCCACTTTTCCATTTAGGCTTTGCATTTCCTTTCGGGTGGAAGGTATCTTGATGTCCCTTAATGCTCGGACTTGTTCAGGGTTTGCTTCTATCCCTCGGGCATGGACGATGAATCCTAAGAATTTTCCTGATGACACTCCGAAGGAGCACTTTAGTGGATTCAACTTCATTCCATACTGTCGAAGTACCTGGAACATTTCGCCTAGGTGACTTACGTGATCTTTGGCTTTCCGTGATTTTACCAGCATGTCGTCCACATATACTTCCATTGTTCGTCCTATTAGCCCTGCGAACATCTTGTTGACGAGGCGCTGGTAGGTGGCTCCTGCATTTTTAAGTCCGAAGGGCATCACTTTGTAGCAGTATAAACCCCGGTCGGTGATGAAACTAGTGTGGTCTTGGTCGGGAGCATGCATAGGAATTTGGTTATATCCTGAGTATGCATCCATAAAAGACAGGAGTTCGTGCCCGGCTGTGCTGTCTACAAGTTGATCGATTCTGGGAAGCGGGAAGCAATCCTTTGGGCAGGCGTCGTTTAGGTTGGAGAAGTCAATGCAGGTCCGCCACTTCCCATTAGCCTTCTTTACTAGTACCGGGTTGGCGATCCATTCTGGGTAAATAGTTTCTCGTATGAAGTCATTGGCGAGTAGATTCTTTACTTCTTCATCGAGGGCTGCTGATCGCTCTGCCCTCATACTTCTCTTTTTTTGTTTTACAGGCGCCTTGGTAGGATCAATTTTTAATACGTGGCATGCTATGTTGGGGGAGATTCCGGTCATGTCAGCGTGTGACCAAGCGAACACATCCAAGTTGTGGCGGAGAAAATCAATGAGTTGTTCCTTCAATTCAGTTTTCAGCTGCGACCCAATTTTCAGTAGCCTACTTGAGTCGTGCTTGTCTACAGATATAAACTCCATAGCCTCTGCAGGCTCGGCGGTGGCCCCCTCCTCTTTGTCCCTAGGGTCTAATTCATTGAAAGGGTCGCTGGTGTATCGCAGAGGAGGGGCTTTCTTTAGTTGCTATGCTTCAAGGCTTTTTGTGCAGAGGGCAATCTCTACACCTTTCCCTTTATCTCTCCTGTGGTTGTTGCGAAGTTCGGTTACATAGCAGTCTCGTGCAATATCTTGGTCTCCTTCCACTTCTCCTACCCCATTGTCTGTTGGAAATTTCATTTTCAGGCACCACGGGGCTAGGACAATCTGGAAGTCAGATAGGGCTGGTCTTCCTAGGAAGGCGTTGTAGGCCGAATGGTTTTCTATCAGCACAAACGTCTGTTTCCTTACAACGGAGCGGGGATGGCTTCCAATTTCAACGAAGAAGTCCAGTTGCCCGATGGGCATTTTCGCATCTCCAGTGAAACCGTGTAGCGGTTTATCGCAGGGAGATACATCCTTTAATGTTAGCCTCATTTTGTCGAATGCGTGTTTGAACAGGATATTTACAGAGCTTCCAGTGTCTACCAGGATTCGGTAAACTTCGGCGGGACCGAGTCGGGCAGAGATAACCATGGGATCCATGTGAGGGTACTGTCTTCCTTCTAGGTCGCGTTTACTGAATGTGATGTCATCACTTTCTTTCCGCTTTGGGTGGCGCTCTTCTATAACCGTATTGACACAGTCTCTATTGTCTCTAAGCGACTTCCCATACCTTTCCATCTCTTTCCAACTTCTGTCTGCGATGTGCGGACCTCCTGAGATGGTATGGACCACTATCTTCTCTTGACTAGAGCTGCTAGCGTTGCGGTCGCCTCTGCCGGTCCCTGGTGAGGGTAGCCTTGGGTTTTCATTGGCAGGAGCTGGAGTCCTGTCTTGACTTTTTACACAGCGTTCCAGTTTCTTTCTTCTGATGTGTTCCTCAATCAAATCTCGGAGATGATGGCATTCGTTGGTATCATGTCCGTGGGATTCGTGGAAGCGGCAGAATTTTCCAGATTTCTGTGCGCTATCTGATTCCTTCTTGTATGGTGGGCGTTTGTATCTAACTTCGCCTTGGGTGGCAAGGAAGATATTTTCGACGGTCTCGTTCAAAGGGGTGTAAGAGTCGAATCTTGGTCCTGGCCGATATAGGCGTTTTTCTACTTTCTTGCCCCCAGCATTGTCTCTGGAATCATTTCTTCGAGCGTCCCTCGCCACAGCAGGGGCGTTGCCATGGGTCGTCTTACTTTGCTGTCCTGACTGCCCCTCAATGGCAGCATCCTCAAGCCTCATGTATTTCCCGGCTTCATGGAAGAAATCGGGTAAAGAAGCTGGTTTTTCTTTTGTCAATCTTCTAGCAAATTTAGTGTCCGGATGCACCCCACTGCAGAGGGCCATCAGGATAAGCTTCTCATCGGCGTCTTGAACTACGGCTGCTGCGGCGTTGAATCTGGTTAGGTATTGCTGCAGCTTTTCTCCAGGTTTCTGCTTGACGCTGGATAAGGAATAAGCGTCCTTAGGTTGCTCCACATGAATGCGGAACTGACTAATAAATTTTTCTTTCAACATTTCCCATGAGCTGATGGATCCTTGGGGTAGATGACAGAACCAGGAGGTAGCAAGATCTGCTAAGAAGAGCGGAAAGCATTTGCACAGTACTCCCTCTGTTGCTCCACTCATGAGCATATGCTGCGTGTACCTCTGTAAGTGTACAACGGGATCGGAGGTTCCTTTGTAGGGTTCCATTGTTGGCATCTTCCATTCTCGGGGGGTGATAGCAATTTCGATATTGCGGGCGAAAGGGCTGGTTACCCTAGCGCCTATCCCTCGATCTCTTTGCTTCCGTTGGACACACTCTCTGAATAAGCGCGCCATCCTTTCATCAGAATTTGGAGCAGACAGAAATGAGTTTGGTTCTGTTCTGTGGGGTTGATTCCGTCCAGACAACCTGTAGGGATGGTATCGTCTATCATTCTTCATATTTTCCAGTGGCTGCCTTTGATCTTCTGGGAGCATGCTTGGGTCAGCTACAGTTGGCCCTTGCCTTGATCTTCCCCTGTTGGGTTCTGATCTAAGCACTTCCTTGGGTCCAACTTCGGGCTGAACTCTAGCTCGGCCCCGTTCACTGGTGTTTCTGTGGTTAGGCAGCATGACAGGCTCAGCTGCAGTTGACCTTCGCCCGGTACCTTCCCCGTTGGGTTCGGTACCAAACGTTTCCTCAGGCCTAACTTCGGGCTGGGCTCGGTCTCGGCTCCTACCACGGCTACTTCTGCCGTTAGCTCCTTCGAAGAAGGAAGACCTTTGCTGTCTCTGAGATCCTCCGGACTGGGACTCGCCCCATGATTCAGTGTTGCGGTTGGATTCTTCAGCGTCCCTCAAGCGTGACATGAGATGGTCCACCAAGGCTTCCTGCTGGGACGTGAAGCGGTTAGTTACTTCAACAACAACTCTGTCCAAATCTGCCCTTGTAATTGCTGCAGGCTGTTCTGTGGCAGGAGTGGTTGGGTTAGCCTGTCCTTCATTTGTTACCGTTGCTGGAGGAGGACGATTTACTTGATTCGCGGCAGCTGGATCAGGAAGACTGCTGGATGCGATGTTTTTTTCTTTGTTAACATCTTTTCTCTGTTTGGGAGGCATGTTTTCCAAGTGGCGAACGATGGTTGTCAGGAAAACTTGTTAAGCGGATGAAGCTGAAGCTTCGAGCCTTATTCTCAGTGAAAGCACCAAAAATGTTTGCACAAAAAATGGACAAACACCTCAAAGTTGTATGATTTAGTAAATCTTACGTTGTTCTTAGCGATTTTGGAGGTTTATGCAAATATATAAAAAGCAGGGACTAAACTGTAAAAAGACACGCAAGTTTTATAGTGGTTCAGCCAGAATGTGCCTACGTCCACTTTATATGTTATTTCACTTCTCTAGTTTTGATTACAAGTACAAAGCTTTGATACGAGTAAAAGAAAGTTGTTTGAAGAGTTCCTTCCGTGCTTGAGCTTTCCAAACTTGTCCCCATTGTTGTACCCCTGCCCCTCTATTTATAGAGTGAGGTTGGGAGCAGGGGTCTTGGATGTATGTGGTTGCTGATGGGCCTGGGCTAATCTAACCTGGCCCGGTAGAGTTGGTTCGGTTTGCCTTGGTTCGACGGAAGAGAATGAGTGGACCGGTGACGGCTTGGTCCGATGGTAGGAGCATGGTGGTCCGGTGGAAGCTTGGACCGGTGGTAGGAGCTTGGTGGTCCGGTGGAAGCTTGGTCCGGTGGTAGGAGCTTGGTGGTCCGGTGGCAGCTTGGTCCGGTGGTAGGAGCTTGGTGGTCCGATGACAGCTTGGTCCGGTGGTAGGAGAATGGTGGTCCGGTGGAAGCTTGGTCCGGTGGTAGGCCAGATGTAGGTTGGTTCGGTGGACGACCGGATGATAGTCGGTTCGGTGGGAGACCGGATGAGAGTTGGTCCTTGCCTCTTGGTTCGGTGGTAGAAATGCACACAACATATAACTTGTTGCATCTTCCATTACAATTATATTTGTTAAATCATAACCACAACCATACAATTATTGTATTTTATTTATCAACATGTTTACGTAAAGAAATGTTGTTTTAATTGGGAACGAGGAACTTGTTCTGGTTATTTAGTTAACTTTTATCCTGATGTTGAATGGACACAACTTGATGTGATATGAAGCATACTTAAATACATTTATAATGTTATTATTGAAGATGAACTTTTAGTCTATTTGTATATGATTACAAATGAAAATATGAGACTGTTCTATTATTGAATTAAACAATCTCGTCTTGACTTACTGGGAATAAAAGAAGAAAATTGTTAAAGGGAGAGTCAATTTGGATAAGACAGAGAAAAAAAGCTTATTAAATGGAGAATCAAACCATTTATTCTCCTCTTATAAAAACTAAACAAAATTATTAAATTGTCATTTTTGTAATCTTTGTTCTTTTTCTTTCTTATCCACCTACATTTATTGTCCAAACTATGTCTTCATCTCCAGATCCTGCAACATAATTCTCTAAATCGTTAAATTTTATTCTATTTTTTTTGTTGCTAAAAGTTAAGATCATGGCCTTCATTTTCTCAATATTCATCTCAATTTTCACCAACATAAGATGAATAAGGAATACATTTTATAGTTTGAAGAGTGGAATAATGAAGAAAATAGGGGTTAAGAATGAAGTTGTGATAAAGGAAAAGAGAGCAACGACGTTTGATTTTGAGAACGACGATGAGTTTAGATCCGGGTTTTTTGTTTTGTTTGGGGGGGGGGGTAATATTGCAATGTAGAAGGAAGAGAAGGGGAAAACGACGAGTAATTTTGGAAGAAGAGTTGATGTTTTTATGGACAAACTGTTATAAACAAATAAATTTTCTCTCAATTTTTTTTGAACTTTTAAAAATATATCTCCCCAAGCTTTATTCATCCTTTCCAAATGGTTTTCCTATCGGTAATTTCCTTAAAAGAAACACTAATTATTCATGTTTATTCTCGAAGAGCGAATCAAAGCAAATAAAAAAGGTTGCACAATAAGGTTTATTCAGTCGTTGATTCACTATGCTCTAAGTTTTGATCAAACAAAGACCAAAACCAATAACTCTAACATCCTACCTGTTATCCGGATTTTTAACCCAACATGATCCAGCAGAATACGGAACAATCCCATCACATTAGAATTACGTAGAACTTAACCAGAAAGGCTAAGGCAAAGAGTTGACGAGAGCCAAGTCATATTACTAAAGCAACGATCAAGTTCAACTGAACCAAGAAGCTAGCGTTAGTTCAGTCCAATCAGCAATCAAAGCACAATTTGCTAGCAAATCGTCATCAAGACGGAGTAACGTGCAACGATACCACGCAAACAACTACGATGAAAGACTATGGAAACATCTTCAATTTCAAACTCCAGAAAAATCCTAAGTGCTTGGATCATCAGCAACCCATACCTCTCCACAAACCTTCAAACAAACTAGCCAAAGAATACTACAAGAAGAAACATTCGAGAAGAGACCAAGACATTGGCTCACAAAACGAGCCAAGTCTGTGGGTAGCCAGCGACCCATATGCCATGGGTCGCCAACGACCCATGGTTCTTCCTCTTTTTGCGTACCAAACTCTCCCTGGGTCGTTTCCTACCTACCTGCGAGCCGATGAAGATGTAGCCTGGCCCAGAAGCTCTCCGACCCATATAAATACCATCCTACCTGCAACATAAAGGGGATCGGCTCCGGACTGGTTGCTGAAGCTCTGCTGGAATTATTCACTCTGTACCTCCCTCGCAACAATCTCCAAAGGAATTCACTGTAATTCTCCAGTGGATTTCAACTTTGAGGATTCAATCTAACTAAAGATAATCAAAGCATTGTAATCAAACATCTCTTGTAATATCAATCAGTCTATAAGAAAAATTATAAAGTGGACGTAGGCTTCATTAACAGTTGAACCATTATAAAAATTCACCGTCGTCTTTCTTTTACTGTTCTTTTTTTATATCCGTGATATGTGATATCGCTCTGTCAGAACAGGGCTGCTGCTTTCAAACTCTAATCAGGGTATTGATCTATTTTTTGGGTTAACATTTTGGTGCTTTCACTGAGAAACTTGAACGAGATCTGAAAAAGTGAAGTTTGAATCTGAGATTCAAAGAAAATGAAGAGGCCTAACACCAGATCTAAAACTGGAGCAAGTCAACCGGAACTTGGGGGCAGACAGGAAGTGTCCTCAAATTCTCATCAACCCAGCTATGTGATTAGAGAGGAGATGGAAAGGATGATGAAAGAGATGCATGATGGGCTCTTAGCTAGACAACATGAGATGATGGACGGATTCTTCCAGAGGATGAAGCAACAAGGGATGACTAGATCTGCAGGGACTAGGAATCAAACTCTAGGGAACAATGCAGGAATTGCCCGATTTGGATTGTAGCAAGGTGGAGCCTTGCCCCCACGCCCAAAGCAACCGACACATGGGGCAGCGCTGGAATCAACATGGGAATCAATGCCAATGCCGGAGCGACTGTTGAAACACCAGGGACTGGTGGCACGGGAGCTGATCTGAATACTAGGATGCGACCGACAGAAGGATATGTACCAGAACTTCCTCGAAGGAACAGAGGAATGAATGAAGCTAGAGTTGCAAATCAGAACATAGGTATGCTGCCGGAAGAATCCATCCTGGGATACCTCCAACGGGGCGGAGGCAAAGTATTGCTTTAGGACAGAGACCTTCATTGGACGGTGATAACATAATTGCTGAATTGGTACGGAGATTCATCAGAGGAGGCCTCCCAGATCAGGGTCTGGAAGATGTGAACAGAAATCCATTTACTGCTAATATCCAAAACACGAAAAATCCTCCATATTTCAAGCTTCCGACACTGGAAACGTACGACGGGAAGACAGACCGACGATTCATATGATGTGATACATCCAACATATGAAGGTGTTGTGTGCTTCTGAGGAAGTAATGAGGCAATGCTTCCCCTTATACTTAACAGATTTGGCTGCAATGTGGTTCAGACAATTGGAAAATGAGTCCATAAACACGTAGACCGACTTAGCGAGCAGATTCTTGAGACAGTTCAGGGTTTATGTCTCACAACCAAGGAATGTACTTACACTCTCAAACGTAAAACAAAAGCCCGGAAAGTCCTTGAGAAGTTATTTAATAAGATTCAATGCGGCGGCAGCTGCGGTGGACAATTGGACCCATCATTTATCTTAATGGCAGCGGTATTTGGAGTCGCGAATAAGACTGATTTCAAAGCTGCGTTAAAAAGGGACCCACCGACGGATCTTGCAGAATTCTATTACAAAGCTGAGAGGTACCTGCGTCAGGAAGACGCCGAAGTCGAGGATGTGGATGCTGAAATAAATGCCGTCGAAGGCGGGGGACCGTCTAGAGCTGGAAGTGGAAAGGACAATGGGAAGAGGAAAGCCGATGACAACATCAAAGACCCAAAATGACAGAGAAAAGAGCCAAGATTCTCCTCATACAACGACCTGAATGAAACCCCGGATATACCTGGATACGAGGGGGCAGAACCTCTACAGAAGGCCACCTAGGAGGGAGCCCACTGACCGAGAGAAAAGATCTGAAAAGTTTTGCATCTTCCATGAGTTGAATGGGCATGAGACGAACGAGTGTCGACACCTTCGTGATCTGATAGAAGAACTGGTCCGGAAAAACAGCTGCCACAATATGTGAGGAACAGAACTGCGGTGGAATTGCAGGGACAACCGTCATCCGTGGCAAATGGATCAAGAAACGCCCAGGGACAAGCGCCAAGACAAATTATCCCATGATCGGGGTAAACAGGAGTCAGATTCGATTCCAATCCTTTGTTTTATCATTTCTTTTTCCGTACTTTTCTTTTGGTATGTAGACGATAATAATCGAAGGCCGTTTATACGTGTACGGGATCCCGAACGGTTCCTAGGCACGCTCTGAGTCGGATGCCTGAGATGAACATTTAGGACTCCTGCTTGTTTAATTTCTGTTTATTTGTTTTGATTTGAATATTTGAATTTTGATAATTGATGTTGATCGCCTTAGAGTCCCACCACAGGACTGAAGTGTAAGGTGCAAGTCCCCTTGCCAGAGAGTGAGTGGATGGACTTGTACGATATTGATCGCCTTAGAGTCCCATCACAGGGCCGGAGTGCAAGAAGTAACTCCCTTCACCGGAGAGTGAGCGGATGGGCTTACTTAATCCCCCCTGACTTAACAAACAAACGATCCAGAAAGATCGTCCCCTTAACTTAAAACATTGAACGATCCAGAGAGATCGCACATTAAACTAATTAAACGATCTGAAGAGATCATGCGTTAAACTAAACATTAAACGATCCGGAGAGATCACGCATTAAACTTAAGCGGTCCAGAAAGATCGGACCTTAAAACAGATTTGGTTTTGCAAAAAAAGATCTGAATGCCTTATAAATAGAATAAAACGGATAAATCCTGGATGAACACATGATGACTTTGATATATGATGTGATACGATGTGATTTTGATATATGTTGTGACATGATGTGATTCTGATATATGATTTGATTTGGATATATGATGTAAAAACTCTGAATGAAAAACAAAAATTAATAGTGATGTAAATCCCGAATGAACGTGGGACGATTAGAGATGTGTAATGTAATTAGAGACATGTGATGTAATAACTCCGAATGAAATTGGAATGATTGTGATGTATAGATTACACTTAGGCAGAGTCTAGAGCCTTAGGTTGTAACAGATTTGGAACGACTTGTGACTGCAAGAGAATTCGAAGGAACTGGACGATTCACCGAGACTAAAGCTCAACAACCGGACTCATTGCCATGACTTGTTCTAGAGCAAAGCACATCTTTAATTCATAAGGCGTACTTTGGGGGGCAAATGTTATTCGGGTTTTTAACCCAACATGATCCAGCAGAATACGGAACAATCCCATCACATCAGAATGGCGTAGAACTTAACCAGAAAGGCTAAGGCAAGGAGTTGACGAGAGCCAAGTCATATTACTAAAGCATACCAAGTCCAACTGAACCAAGAAGCTAGCGTTAGTTCAGTCTAGTCAGCAATCAAAGCACAATCGGCCAGCAAATCGTCATCAAGACGGTGTAACGTGCAACGATACCACGCAAACAACTACGATAAAAGACCATGGAAACATCTCCAATTCCAAACTCCATAAAAATCCTAAATGCTTGGATCATCAGCAACCCATACCTCTCCACAAACCTTCAAACAAACTAGTCAAAGAATACTACGAGAAGAAACATTCGAGAAGAGACCAAGACATTGGCTCGCAAAACGAGTCAAGTTTGTGGGTCGCCAGTGACCCATAGGCCATGGGTCGCCAACGACCCATGGTTCTTCTTCTTTTTGCGTACCAAACTCTTCCTGGGTCGTTTCCTACCTACCTGCGAACTGATGAAGACGTAGCCTGGTCCAGAAGCTCTCCGACCCATATAAATACCATCCTATCTGCAACATAAATGAGATTGGCTCCGGACTAGTTGCTGAAGCTTTGCTAGAATTATTCTTCACTCTCTACCTCCCTTGCAACAATCTCTAAAGGAATTCACTGTGATTCTACAGTGGATTCCAACTCTGGGGATTCAATCTAGCTAAAGATAATCAAAGCTTTGTAATCAATTATCTCTTACAACAACAATCAGTCTATAAGAAAAATTATAAAGTGAATGCAGGCTTCATTAACAGCCGAACCACTATAAAAATTCTTTGTCTTCTTTCTTTTACTGTTCTTTTCTTATATCTGTGGTCTGTGATATTGCTCTGTCAGAACATGGCTGGTGCTTTCAAACTCTAATCAGGGTGTTGATCCATTTTTTGAGTTAACACTACCTAGAAGTGAATGTTGAAAATATAAGTTTACACCAACAATGGTTTGAGGTTTCGACCGACATACAGAGATTTCGGTCGTTTCATATAGGTTTTAGTGAGGATCAAAATTAAGATAAACGGATATTTCCAGTTTAAAAAAAACCTTCGAACTTCAAAATTTAAAGGGAAAAACTTGAAAAAAAAATTAATTTGAGTTTCAAATACATAAATATTTAAAATTTGAAATTTTAACTTAGAAAACATACAAATTCATAAAATGTATAAATGATGTAACTAAAAAAAGTTGAAAACGTAGTGTTATAAATATTTATAATTAATCAATATTGTTCTTTTATATCTCATTTTTCAATTCAATATGGATAGTATATTTTGTTTCAATAAATTAAACATATATGTGTAATTATATGAAAAATAAATTATGACATTCGAAATCGAAACCGGAATCGAAATTCCCGAAATTTACGAATTATATCAAAATTCCTAAAATTACAAAAGTCCGAAACCAATACCGGTACCGATACTGAGATCTCAAACCTTGGTTTACACCCTCCTAATTTATGTTTTATTCTCAAATCTTCCTGCACTTTATACCCAAATCTTTCTACACTTTATCCCTTTATCATATGACAAACAGTCTCCTGTTGTTTCTAAGGCGTGATTTGAAAATTACGTTTTCTATTCTTTTTCATAGACCACTTGCATCTCTTTTCTTCCATCTTTTTTATTTCCTGTTTTTTAGATTGTTTTATTTGCTTGAAAAGTATGAAAAATATTGTCATGTTAATCCTTGTGAACTTTTTTTTCTTCAATTTTGTTAAATCATGATTGTATTGAAAGAGGTGGACTGTTGATTTTCATGATTTTTTAAGATACTTCGCTTGAAAATGTAAGATATATATAACATGCACAAAGAGTGTTCAGTAAAATGCATGAAACCGAATTGTTAAGCAAAAAGTATACCTTTATGTTTTTTATTCATTACACTTCTTATAAATTGTTTTTTGATTTTTAGTTAATTTTATGTATACGAAACTGGAAAAAAAATGCGTATGAAATGCTAATCTCATACATATTTTGGTAACTTGCATTCTATGCCACAAGCTATTAAAATTTAGAAGCCTTGCATTAACTACAGTTTAAGTTATTCAAAAGTTTTGAATTTATTTAATTTTAGAGTATGAATAATATAAAATGTTAAATGATCAAAATCATGTCATTTGGTTGCTTCCTTGTACATTACTTTAACAATGCAAGTTACCTAAAATTTTAAACTTTTTACTTATATTAAAATTTCTTGCATTACATAATTGTATGAATGATGTATTATAGTAAACGATATAAATTATTAAATGTCTGGAGTCATGTCATTTTCCACAATTTTGGTGGATTCATTGTATATTACATTTTTACAATGCAAACTACCTGAGAGTTTTAAATTTATTTATTTTACTGAAATGCTTTTTATAATGTAATTAAGTGAGTCAATAAATGATATAAATTATTAAATGTTAGTCATATCTTTTGCACAATATTTGTTGTTTTCATTGTATTTTACATTTCTACAATGCAAGTCAGTTTTTTTATATTTTAAATAACATGTTTCAAGCAAATAAATGATATAAACAATGAAATATTCAAATTTATGTATGTTAATGCAATTTAAGTACTTATTGTACCTTGCATTATTTACAATTCAAGTCCCAAAGATTTAAATTTACTTGTTTTTGCTAAAATGAGTAGTGTTGTATTATAAAGCGATATGATTGATATAAAATATTAGACGTTCTAAATAATATCCATTTGTGCTTTTTTGTGTGTGTGGTTTTTGTACGTTCATTTTTAATAGTGCAAGAAACTGATATAATTTTTGTCTTTGCACTTGATTTGTTTGAATAATGTGGAATTGAATTCACAATCATGTTATTAATTTTTAGTGATGATGAAATTATATCGTCATTTTATTAATCGATATATTTTAAAGATTATGAGATAAAAAAAGTCATTTCCCCTAATATGTAGACGGAAAGCAACAGTGATTTTTCCACAAATACCATTAGGGATGAAACAGAAAGCCCCAACGTAACATGCATTCAGTTTACACATGGTACATGCGGACCTCCATCAGACCTCTTGGCTTTGGGAACACATCAAGGTTCAACAGTTTGGTCATTGTTATTTGCTATTAATTCTTGAGTGTGAGAATGAATTAACTTAACAGCGCGATCTATGGCAAGTTCACAAAGAAAATAAAATCTGACATCTGTATGTTTGCTTCTGTCATCGAATATATGATTCTTCGAGAGCTCAACAGTGTAGCTATTGTTACAATATGTGGAATATGCAATTATAAAATTGCCTTGAACAATGAAAGTTTCTAAAATTCTACTTACCCATATCACTTGACATGCACATGAAGCGGGATGTCTGACTCTTAGATGTGACCAGGACGTGACTTCCTGAGCTGTGCATAGATACATATAACCTGACGCACTTTTCTCTGGTCTAAATCACCCATGTAATAGACAAATGTATAAGCTATTTTTTTTTCTTTCTTTCTTGATGAAAAATGATTCCACAAGTTTCTTTCAAATACCTCAACACTCTTTTTGCAGCTTGTAAATGAAGCTTTTGGTCGTTCCAAGTATCTATATAGAAGACTTACCACAAACGCTATATTTGAGTTGCAGTTAGTACATTAGACTACCAATGATTTGCTTGTGGCAACTATTATCAACTTACACCTTTTTGATCTCTCATAAGTTTAAATTAGGGAACAATCAGGTTAAGCACATGATATGTATGATTGGATGTAAACTTTTGCAATTAAGAAAGTTTTGTACTGACTAACCTTACAATTTCATTGAATTTTGTCTTGAACACACCCATTTCATTCCAATTTTCTTGGCTTGATTTAGGAAGTCTATCATCTCCCATGTGTTTTTCCGTTCAATTACATCTATCTCTGCATCCATAGCAAGTCTCCACTTAAGACTCTTCACGGCTTCTTCAAAATACAGTGGATTGCTAACAGCAACAAACTCGATCTTATATGACTCTTATGATAATTCATTACCACTGACATAGGTGTAAAGTTCATGTGCTATGTGTTATAGCTCCGATACCAAATGAAAAGACTACATGGATCAATTATGGCCAAAGTTGTCTATTTATATGAATATTCTAGCTAAGTAAACATAAAACAATATAATAAATTAATGAATAAAATAAGTAAAGTAAGCAATGCAAACTCAATAAGTAGACGCAGTGATTTATACTGGTTAGGACTCCTATCCTGCATTCAGTCTCAAAACTCCTTTCTAGAATTCCAGTATCTTCTCTCACATGACCTAGAGGAAAATGTATCTTCAGATTCTACTTGAGACTCCGCATGTGACTTCCAACTATTTCAAATAACTTGTAGACATCAGTGTATCTTGACAATACTGACTTGTCTCTTGCAGTACGTCCTATAACCCACACAGAATATCGTCGAATTGAATGAACAAGTGGTATAAGATGTTATTTGATTGTTAGCGAGTGTAGAGTTGAATGATTGTTCAATATAAATATTTAGACTTTAGAGCGGTATAATATAGATCAAAAAAGCAGAGAATGAAATGATGATTTGATCTGGAGAAGACAAATGCTTTTTTTTAAATGGTACTTTATATACAACATGTCTCTGGGACAACATATCACATGTCAATAAACGTTCGAATCACGCTACACAAGTTTCGAATTTGTGATCTCGCACCAAAGCCGGATCACTTAACCACTTGGACAATGGTGCTTGTCGACAAGTGCTTTTATAGATGATGTGGGGATGTGTATGAGAGGTTGCTACCGTCAGCCATTATAGGGAAGCGACTGAACGATGAACATGAAGAAGTTTGAAGCAGAGAGTCGCGACCAAAAGGAATAAAATTTGAAATTCTTCTCTGCCCTAGGCAACAAATAGGTTGACCTCTCTTTACCCAAGTCGACATGTGTGGCCATATAGGCCGACCTGTGTAAAAAAGACAGATCGACATGTTGTTATTTTGGCCATTTTAATGTATATTTTATATTATTTTCAAAATGATTTTATTCGACCATTTTCGACACTCAAAAAAGCTGAAAAAGTTCTGAAAAATATTTTGTGATGTCTGTAATGTCTTGTCAAAATTTGGAGTGTTTCGAATATTGTTTGTGGGGTTTTAACAAATCTAAACTAAAAGAATTCGATAAATAAGATTTTTGAATTTTGTACTCATTTGTCCATCTTTGAATATTTCTTTGGCTCCAGTATATTCCAGACTTCTAGTAGATTTGTTAACTCCAATGAATGTCTCTTATAGCTCCTCACTATCTGATTAGTCTCCGTCTACTTTATCTTAACGTATTGAGCATATTGCCTTAAGTATAACAATCTGGCTTCTTCTATCCAAGTTATTTTTCTCCAACTTTTACTTTTAACATGTATAGCTTGATATATATTAGTAGCTTTGTTGTATAGCTGTTATCATCAAAATAACGAAACCGTGGTTCTATTAATAGGCTCACACCTAATTGGGTCTTATGCACTCTTCCCTCTTGGATTACAGGAGATTAAACTGCCACCAAGACTGATGAACTGCAATCAAGTTCAATCATGTTTGAACAACTTGCATCATTTATACCATCATATTGATCAAGTGCATCAATAGAGCTTCCTTATCGTTCACTATTCATCCCTTTTCTTCTACACATTTCAAGTGAGTAATAATGACATTTTTATGACATTTATCACATTCTTAACAATTATTTTCATCTAACAACACAATTTTGCTCGATATGATCTTTTATGTGGGTTCATGTATTCGATAAGCCTTTGATTCTTCACTAAACTCTAAACAATTTTTATTTTTACCGTCAAGCTTGGTTCTTTACAATTTGGGGGTGCGTTCGCAAACATTGATTGGCCAGTTTGGGCTTTCGACGTGTTCGACACGTCGAATGCGTCAGGAGCCCAAACTGACCAACCATGTATGTTGGATAGTTTGGACGAAGTGGTTGGAATTGGATCGTTGGGAATTGAAGCGTCCGCTGCATCGGATGCGTCAAGCTCCAACGGTCCAATTTCGAATAGTCATTTATTAAACTATATACATGCCAATCCCCTTCTTCCTCCACCATAGTCTATGCACCCAAATCCAAACTTCTATTGCTCAAATTGTCTATTTTCAAACTCATATTAAGGTATTTTCTATTGTAGTTATGTTTATTTCATATTTCTATAAAAGATATATTTTTTACGTTTTTTTTTGAATTTCATAATGTCAACTGCTTCCATTGGATCTTCTGTTAGAAATATTGTCGATCGGAATCCTGAGAGGACTTTGATTTTCCTTGATGTCCGTGTTTCGTTACTAGACACTCATTCTAGTCGAGTTAGCATCCGATACAAAGATGTTGCCATTGAGTTCAACAATTGTCTAGGCACAAATTTCACTGGCATGCATATGAAGAACAAATGAGATAATATGAAGCGGACTTGTGCGGCGTGCATATGAAGAATAAATGAGATAACATGAAGTGGACTTGGGCGGTGTGCGTGTGAAGAACAAATTCAAGGGCAGACGTGCCTACAGCATTTCTCCTTAACTTCCAGCTCACTTTGACACCCAACTTTACTTAGACATTCTCGATGTGATAGTGGATGACCTGTTTTAAAGTCCTACAACCGCTTCTCCTCAGTCGACCTTCGATGCTATTTCATCTTCTCGGGTAAGGCCGGTGAGATCACCGCCTCTGAGAGACGACGATCCGAGTTCCAATGTGTTCAAACAAATAGTTGAACATTGTATTCGAGTTCGGGCATTGGTCGACAGTTTTGAACGGTGGGAGCTTCTTGCTATATTTGGGCTTCAGTCTGCTAATTTTAAGTCGATTCGTTCTTTGTTTGACAATGATGTTGAACTTAAAAATTTATTAAACTGGACGGTCGTGAAATTTTAAAAAATTAACCGATGTATTGTTGACTTTAAATGTACATTTTTAATGAAATACACTGTTAATTTTTTTTGAATATACTCAGGAGAACCCGACGGATTGGTAAATATACTGTTAATTATTTCTGTAGTGTACATGTATTTTATTTTTATTTTTTGCATTATATATGTAATTTAGGATTTAATATCAGTTATTAAATTTACTCAAAAATAATTAACACAATTTAAAACAAATAAATAAACAAATTCATACAAACAATCATTCACCGTTTGTTGCTCCATTTACAGAACAAAAATGCATTCCTCTTTCGTTGAACTTTCTCCGTTAGTGCCCCTTTCGGAATAACCCGTTCGCCAGCTCCGTTCGCTTCGCAAAGAACACACCGTTGGTACATGAATATGTTATACGCAACCAGAGGCTCTCTGGTGATCAACTTAGAGTTTAATGTCACTCCAAGCTTTCTCTAGGGTCTTGTTCTTCACTGCAAATGTTGGGCTTCTATTTGTTACATGCAATGTTTCAAATCTATGATTCCAGATGAAATCTCAGATTGACATCTTGATTCATATATTGGGTTGGAATCTTGATATCTTAAGTGAAATGAGTGTTAAACAAGATAAAAATTACGTTTAAATTTCATTTCGCTTAAGTGCAAAAAGGAGATATCAAGGGAGATCTCGGGTAACAAACTAATTTTTTATTTCGAAAGTTGTTGATGATGTATATTCGTCCGTAAGTTGATGTATATTATTTCCATTTTGAAAGTCGGAAAGTTCTCGTGATGTAAATCCACCTCTACTATTAGGAAAAGTTTTTTGGTACACAAGTGACGTATTTCTCAACCTGATTTGTATAAATCTTGAAACTTGTAAAGCTTTACACTTCTCAGTAAGAAAATAAACCAAGTTTTTCGTCTAAGATCATCAATAAACATAGTAATGTATCTTTTCTGCTATGAGAGAGATGTGTAATCGACCTGCATATATTATCATGCATGAGTTGGAGGAGTTGGCTATAATCATCAATGTCATGTAGTTATGTACCTTTTTTGATACGAGAGATAGGAGAGATTTGTCTGCAAATACCGGCATGCATGAGTTGGAGTTGAGTAGTTCTCCATGTAGTCTTTTTAGCCAAAGAATTTTTTGTTGCTTAAAAGCCAAACTATATTCGTATATATTTGGTGGAGCATCAAAGCTTGATAGCCTTTTCACCGTTCCTTTTAGATGAAGTTTCAACCCTTTAAACTGAGATGACCGTATCTGTTGTGCATAATAACATTATTTTTTGATGTCGAGTTGAAACACATTTGTAGCATTGATTGTTTTTGAAAAAACAACTTGAACATCCTATTAGTACCATACATTGCCTTTTACATAATCAGTTCTCTTTTGCAATGATATATCTTGCATGTATCCTGATTATTACATCAATGGTAAGACCCTTTTTGGCCAGTTACCCCATGCTTAATAAGCTGCTCTTTAAATTAGGGAACATACTAGTAATGATATGCGCAAACCTGTTCACCAACATTCTTATATTCCCATTTTCTATTATCTCCCACCAGAATCATCTTCTAGTTTCACTGTATCTCTAAAGTTGTTTTCCAAGTTAAAAAAACAACCTTTTCTTTCCACACATACGATTACTACATCTTGAATCCAAAAATCATAACCCCTCTTTGCTTGTTGTTGTCTCATATACATTAATACGTATGCCACTAATAGCAGATCTTCTCCTCTTTTCATATGGTTTGTCTTTTCTTCTGTCTTTGTTGATACTTACATGAAACGAGTCCTAACTTGTGATAATTTTAACACTAAATTAGACGTGTAAACGGTCGATACAGATTCAAATAGTGCTATATTTGTATCCGAAATCATTTTCAGTTATTAGATATCGGATATTTATTGGATATTCTTCCATTAGTTCACAACCAATAAATCTAAACAAATAAATATAAAATTTTGATCTAATATAAATTTATTTTAGTATTAAAAATATAAAAAATAATAAATATACTAAGAAAAATAATTTTAAGCAACAAATATTGATTTTTATATACATATTAATTTTTTTTATCTAGATAAAATAGTAAAGATAATCATTTTATATACTAAACTACACAAAAAAATAACTATAATCTTGATAAAAACCGGACATATAATCATCAGGTATAGATATGGCCATCTTTGCATGCGTATCCGTTTTTCGGATATTAAATAATTTTTCATATTTCAGACAGGGATATGGACGGATTTCATATTTTTCGGATACTCATTGACAGCCCTATACTTAATGGTGGATTTCTCAAAAGTACGTCTTCCACCTCTATCTCTTCTTCATCTTCCTTGAACATTGTCATACCCTCTTCCCTTTAATGATTCTCTTGATATATCCTTAGGGCTTACTTTTTTGCCATATTGGCATTTATACCCTGCTCATGAGCTAACACTAACATGCTGCTTTCATCGATGAACAGTTCACCAATGCCTTTTGGTTCTTCTGTTGAGCATACTAGTCATAGACCATAAAATCTTCACATGAATAGCTACATCAGTTGTTTAAAGATACGCACCATGTTTTCTTCATTTTTCTCATTGTTTTCTGCATGCACACACAAACACACTGATTGGCGAAAAGAATAAATTTTAAGGCTTCATAAAAAATGAATTGAATGTAATAGTTATTTGTGTAAGGGCTTTGCCTTTAATACATTATATAATACATGTCACTTAATAGTGTTGACGTTAAAAATGGCGCAACACCCAAAAACCAGTTGAAACGTAGAGATCTAGCAGAAAATAGCAAGAAAGTAAAGAACACATAAGAATTTTTATAGTGGTTTGACAATCTCTGGCCTACGTCCACTTTATATTTTTATTATTATGAGTTTGAGAGAGATTTAGAGTCGCAAATATAAGGAATTGACATATTCTTAAGTCTCGAACTGCCAACAATGTCTGTCTTGGTGACTATTGTCAAGAGAGATAGGGAAAGAAGAAGGAGAAGTGCTAAAAGTCCATCTTTGGTTGCTCTAAGCCTTCTATTTATAGGGGAATTTGCTCCGCAGATCCAAGGACCCACGAAGTTCAAGGTTCAAATGCTAGTCCAAGTGCCCAGGAGTGAATGTCGGCCCAAACTCCAATAAGAACCTCTTGATACCGAGAGGTTTCTCTCGGTACCGAGTGGTTTCTCTCGGTACCGAGTGGTTTTGATGGGTGAAAACCCATCCTTCTTTCTTGTTTTGCCCTTCTATCTCTTGCTTTGTTGCATTTTGAACTCTTTTCCATTCAAGATGTTCCTGACGATTTCTTTAATACTGCTTGTCTTATTCTGCTTTCTTCTCATCAATCCTTAAAGTTGCCCATTTATTCTCTAGTAAAAATACTTCATGACAATTGCTAGAGGTCGTACTTGAAGTGTAAGGAGTTTGGGGGTTCAAGGTGGAATAAATTCCTCTCGGTACCGAGAGGTCCAAATTGCTTCATTCTACTTGTAACTTCTTTAGTTCCATCTTCTGATCCTTCCAAGCATTTTTTCAAGTTCTTGGGTCGTCTTGTCTTCATCTTGACGTTTTAATTCCAGTTGAGAATCCGTTTGGTCAAAATGTCGGTTAACAATAGTCATGTTATGTATGTTGTAATATACAACACATGTTTGAGTCATTTCACATCTTAGCCATCGTTTCGTTTCTTTGGTGTTATAGTTTTCTATTATCTCATAGTTTGTCGAGTCTCGGTTTATCTGTGCTGTCAAATGGCATGTGGGATGGTGCTTTGGTGATACTTTACAATTTTAGCGCTATGCCTTTTGACTTTAGCACTTCATTCTAGAGCTGTCATGGTAATGGTTACCGTTACCATTTCAAAAATACCGTTACCGTACCATTTTTATTGGTAAGCGAAAATTGCTTACCGTTACCGTTACCGATATGCTGGTATACCGAAAACTGGTATACCGATAATCTGGTAACCGTTACACTGGTAATGGTAAATACCGTTTGTTTAGAAAATGTTAGTAACTTAACACATATTCACACCATAACGGTGCTTCATTATACAATTTATAGTGTTACTTAATAAAATACATAAATGAGAAAGAAGTAAAGTGTATTTAACATTATTTCACCTGGTTAATAAACTAAATTTAATCATTTGCTTAGTTCTAAATGCCTATAATAAAGCATGTTACATAAATATACATGTATTATAAATTGACTGGTAAAATTACCGTTACCGCTGGTATTGAAGAAATGTTACCGATGATTTACCGTAGAAAATGGTAAATTTACCGTTACCATACCGATTAAACTGGTATACCGATTTTACTCGAAAATGGTAACCGATTGGTTAGTAATGGTATGGTAATGGTAAATTTACCGTTATTATAACAGTCCTACTTCATTCTATTCCTATTTGAGATGGTGTCAAAGGTTTATTTATATTTATTTTTTCTTTCCTTCTTTTTCCTTTTTATGCTAATAAAAAGGTGCTTTTAGTATGTGTTTTCTTATTTTCACTTTGACCATATTGAATACTATTCTGCTCACTATATTTGTTGAAACTCTTCAAATTTTAGTAGTATTTCAAAACTTAGTTCTTTGTTTCTATATATCATTTGAAATTATATAGAAAATCAATCAAGAGACGTTCCTTTTCATAATTCAGAAGAAAGGTAGGGTAAAGAATTAATCTTCAATTTCTCAATATTTTCAAAATTAAATTTATTCTTTCAATTTTTTCCATCCATTTTCTATTTGTATTTTAAGTATTACCTATGAAAATTTGAATTGTTCTCTGTTATCGTACTTCTTATTTTGAAGCATCCACGATTATTTGTCATGTAAATGTAAATATTTTGTACACTCTGTTAGTATAGTCATGTTTACTTTTTACATTTGCTTATTGCAATTCATATTTATATCACACATTGAAATAACAAATAGACGGTGATCTAATCATGAACAAACCAATTGAATTTTATTACGTATGGTTATTGTTTTTGTAGTAATTTAATGTAAAATTTATTTTTACAAATTATGGGGCAATCTTCTATTGTAGTCCAAACTTCGCTTGGACTGACTAGACCCCACGTGGACTATATGGTCATTCTTAATGCTTGTGCTTCGCTTTGTTTTGAACAACAAAGATTTTTGTTCAACTTTATGACTACATTGACTAGATACACAGAAATAAATTTATCTACTATAAACCAAATGAAAGAACTCCAAATTAGGATTTTTTTTTCTTTTCAATTTAGCATAGTTTTGTTAACTTATTACCCTTTTTGCCCCATTTGAAAACTTATTACACTTATAGCTCACTTTTGACTAACTCAGTGCCACGCTGGCCAAAAGTGTAATGACGGCATTTCAAATACCGAATGCTGCCTGTACACTATTTTTTTTTTTACTTTTACATTGGCTCTTTTTGAAAAGGAGATCGACGGTAAAAAAAGAAAAAAAAAAACACCGACGACGTTTGAAATGTTATCAGTATACTTGGGCTTCTTTTTAATATTTACATTGGCTCCTTTTGAAAAGGAGGCAATGCAATTTTTTTATAAAAAGAAAGCAGAGACGAAATTTGAAATGTCGTAAGTTCTGAGCTGGCAAAAATAGACTATAAATGTAATAAGTTTTCAAATGGGGCTAAATTGAAAAAATTCCTCCAAATTATCAGCACTCTCTTTTTGACCCACTATTCTTCCACTGTGCTACTACCACTATTCTTCCATTTTTTGGGTGAAGATACTTTTCCTTCTTTTCTATTTTATTTAAAAAAACGCGAGAAAAGTGCAAGGAAAAGAATGGAGAATGAAAGGGTCCTTTTGATTTCATTTTGAATTTTATGTTTTGCGTTCTCAACATTCATAAGAAAATATGAGCATAACGAAAAATAAATTTAAAATTTTAAACAATTACGATGATAATGAAGGGACCGCGAAAGGGATGTGGGGACGGCGGAGGGAATGAATTGTTTTTCATTCTTGTAATTTCTCAAAACACGAAAAATTATGTTAGTTTCATCGTTCAAATTTGTTGTTTTTCAAACAAACGACGCATGTGCGCACGTTTTTGGACGAAAACACATAACTAAAAATGGCAGCCGAAATTTTTGGAAAAAAAAATCACAACGAATCCACTTCACAATATTACAACAACATTGTTTTGCCTGTTGTCAAATGCATCTGCCCAAATAAAATAATCAAATGCAGGTACTTAAAGAGCGGACCAGGGGAACTAGAAAAAGACGTGGAGCGGAGATTTAGTTATGCACTGAGCAGAGAAGATACTGAAAATGCCATTCTAGGAGGACCATAAAATTCTTTTACATGTAAAAGTGATTAAGTTGAGTTATTTATTTTTCAACTGACTGTTTAAGTTTTTTCGTTTTGTGAAAAAACTTATGTCACAGAAGCCTCTTTTGTAAGCATGTATTTTTGCAGTATTCATAAAAGTAAACATGTACATATATAATACAAATGATGCATACATATATTCATTCTCAATTAACAAGCAGCTTCGATTATGTGTGTGAATTGCATTTTGGAATATTTCTGTCGTGCTCTTTTCACCTCAAAAGGGTTATGTGCATGAATGCTTAAATGATACTGTGGTAATGGCTATAAATCTTGAGTTTATGCACCATATACACAATTAACTCTACGTTTGAATCATTTATTACGATAACAGCCTCCACTTATTTTTGTATTCAGAAGGTCAATGGGGTTGAAATTATACAACTTTCATTTTACACGGGTAAGAGAGCTTATACAGGTGCCGACTCTTTTTGTTGATGCATTATAGTATTAATACTAGCACTTAATAAAGTGGCGAAATCGTCCATAATACATGCGTAACAGAACTATTCCTCAAGAAGCTTCTAACCAAAACTGGAATGAATTAACCAAAAGTTGCAACATACCATAATGTTAGAAGCAATCAAACTCAAGAACCAAAATAAGAACGCAAAGAACCGCACTTCATTGAAAGCAAAACAGCTGCTATTTAAAATAGCCTTGCATGAGGAAAAAACAAACAAACTACATCCCAAATTATAACTAGAAACGTGGGTACTGACTTAATCAAATCAAATCAAAGAGCAGTTCCCACCAGCTGCTTGTATAATTAGCTACTCACTTCGACACCATTTTCATCTTTAGCATCTTCAAACCCTGGAATGATTGGATTCTGGACAAAATTACTATGTTCCATACCGAACCCTCCTTATAATTCCATTACATATTTCTTTTGACTAATGAATGTCCCTTCATCAAACTGCTCCACTTCACATACCAAAGAAATGCTTCATCTTAGCCAAATCTGACATATCAGGCTCTTTCATCATGGAATTCTTAAACTCACACATCATAATTTCAGTATAAATTAAGTCATCGACATACAAGCTAATGATCATGCGTCTTTAGGGCATTTTTTTCAGTCATTAAGCTTCCCGCCATATTCATCACGGTTCTGTTATTACTTTCTGCCACACCATTTTGTTGGATGTGTAAGCGGTGGCCAACTGCCTTTTAATCCCATTCCTTTTGCAATCATCATTGGATTTGCTTGATGCAAACTCACCTCCACGATCAGTTCTTAAGCATTTAAACAAACAAACTACATCCCACGTTGTAACTAAAAATGTGGGAACTGAATTAATCAAATCAAACAGCAACAGTTCCTAAGGACTGGGACATTTCTTTTAACACAATAACAAACTAAGTCCTATCACATAATACAGCTGTAACAAAAACAGACAATAGTACATGCAATATATACATACATTATCAAAGATTCCACATTTACATAGAACATGCCATCTACTTCTGATGACCATAACATTTTTAACAGTAGGACCATAGAACAAGACCAGCTAATTAACAGTTACAGTGATACGTCATACATGATAACAACATCTTAGACATCAATTTCATATCGAATGTGCTTCAAAAGAACTGGTATAACAATGTCCGGTGAGCTCAACTGAGGCAAATGCCCATTTGAAGGCATAACCTCAACAATTGATTCCCCTCCAAGATTCTTGTGCCAGTACTCAGCTACAACAACAGGGACGGCTAGATCTTTGGTGCTTTGAAGAATGTGACAAGGCACAGTGACTAAATGTAGAATGCTTCTTAAATCACTTGAAAATATCGTTTGTAGAACACTCAAGGCGATATCGGGACGGATGTTGAAAAGAGTTCGACTGAACTCTTGAACCGCTACGGAGTCCATGTCACCACCTACGCATAACGGAGCGAACCCAGATGCCCATGCTTTGTAGTTGGATCGCATTGCCTCGAACAGTTGTTCTATTTCGTTTTGCTCGAATCCTCCAAAATAATTTTCGTCGTTTAAATATCTAAACAGCACAGTTAGAATTTAGAACGAAGAAAATATGGCTAATTTAGAACAAAACGCTACTTGAACACCATAATATGTCAAAGTTCCTAGTTTCATACAATCATAAACGAACCTTAATGTGCCAAGTGTGTGCATTTTCCTCCGTTTAAAAACCAGGTGAATTTTCAGTTAGTTCCAGGAAATACGAACAATTCAATTGTTCCTTAACAAATTGCTGACAAAACAAATAAGAGTACAGACATGAGATACAGGGCATACAGCTGGGTAGATGAATTAGCTTGATATAATTTTTTTAAGGATTGTACAGAATATAACTTCTTGACGTTGTGAATAGGAGAATACTGGAATAGTTTGAAACGTTTTTTGATTTGGATCAAACTACACAACCAAAAACAGAGACCTTGATTTCTAAAGGAGATGCTTTTATTTTATAATTTAACCCAGAACCATAGAACCATCGTAATTCAAGTAAACTTCCAGACAATGCCTACGTTCAACCAACAATTATTACTGCGGCAGGAATGAAATGTAACAACCAGAACTATTATGCCAAATTATTTTATTTTAAAAAAAAAATTAAAAAGAAAGCTTATGTTCGTTTTTCATTCATTCATTCATCGGGCTGATCTTTAGTTTGCACTATTCACATTGGACTTTGCCTGTTACTATATCAAAACGACATCATAATTGATAAGCTAACTAAAACACCATAAAATCATACATAAATAATATCAAAAGGGTTATACAAACCAACTCAACCAATAATCTTTTATAGGACGATCAAGTCTGAGATCAAAGCAAGCCTACCTGCTACTTGGTTAACTAAATATTATAAATTTTGCATTACAGTATTGTTCATTATATTTTAGTCCAATATATAACTCTTCACTGAGGATGAAATTAAAAAAAAAACAAAGAAAGAAAAACCATTAACTCAAAATTTCATTTTAAAAAAAAAATATACCAAACAAGCAAACAAAAATCCTTAACTCAAAATTTATAATACAGAACTTACAATTGTCAAATGGGCGCCTGTTTAGATAGTAAACACCTGTGTTCATAACCAAAACCTTAACGGCCATATTTACAGTTACCACTGATATAAGTAACCAGTCATGGATACTGGAAAATGTTATATAGGTATGTAATCCTTGCGAAACAACATGACATGATAACCATATAGGAAAGCATTAACAGCAGATTATGAATTTATTTCTCTAACTATGTATGACAAATCAGAAGAAAAGAAAATGCATTTAGAATACACTAATTAGTTCAAGTTATGCCAATTATTTAATCATATTTACTAAGGAACACGAGACCTTCAAGGAAATTTATAGTTGGACGAAAGTAGTTACCATGGATATTGTGCAGGTAAAATGAGTCTAAAACCCAAAGCTCCTGCTGCTATGTGATGGCCTCAGTAAATCTCTACTGAAACTAGTTTTATATTTTTTCCCGTTTTGGGATAACTTCTTTATAGCTAAAACTAGTTTTCATCAGCAGCTTTTATGTAATTTAAACCAATATCAGAAAATGGTTCCATTTCACTGGATAAGTAGAAAATTCAATGAAATCTAGTTGAAAAAGGTGAAATGAATCTTAAGCAAGTTATTATACATAAAAACATATTAACTTATATGCTATTTTCAAGTCAGAAAATTAAGTTGTCAGAAGCTTATAGTTAAGTGACCCATAAACAGCATAAAGATCTCAAATCACGATGAAAACTAATACCATTCACAGCGCTTCCCTAGTAGAAAAATCCATCATATACGCAAAAATCAAATCATTTTAAACTCTACCAAACAGTGCATCATCTTCAACAAAATTATAAAGATGGAATTCAATCACCAAAATCAAAAAAGGCAAAAACTAAGAAAAAAAAAGTCTCACCTAGGTGACCCGCCAAGCATAACAATCTTCCTAAAAAAGTCAGGCCTGGAGATAGAAGCAAGAGCACCAACAGCAGCAGAAACGGAATGACCGACATAAATACAACTTTCAACCCTAAACTCCTCTAAAATAGAAAGCAAATCCAGAGCATACCCTTCAAGAGTGGAATACCTATCGAAATCGAAGTAATCAGGATTCGTAGTGCCAGCCCCCATAGTATCGTACAGTATTAATTTGTACTCTTCTACGAGATGTGGGATTAAATGTTTCCAGACGGATTGGTCCGTGCCGAACCCGTGAGCCAGGACTATGATTTGATCGCCATGGCCAATTACTCTGATGTTGTGAGCGTCTTCGAGGACACCCATTTTTTACAGTTTAGGTTTATGTTGCTTTTCTTATTACGGGAGGAGAGAGAAACGAAGAGGAGACTTTTGGAGACGGAGAAGCGTGATTAGTGTGAATACTTTATAGTATTGAACACGACCAGAAAGAGAGAGAGAGAGTGTGCGTGAGAAAATGATTGCTGTGTCTCCATGTGTACCACAAATTTGGAGATTCTTGTAATGAGAGGAGAGGAGGACAATTGATGAGTCATAACATGACCGTCTGCAAATTAACAATTGTACTTGTTCAGATTTTAATCTATAACGAAGTTAAGCAACCTGAGCAACAAGAGCAATTTGCAAAACGGGACAGCTACTGTTTTGTTGGCAAGTCGTTGTAAAGGGAGTTTCTCTGATTTAAGTTATTTGCGAGGGTTGTTATCTAATACTTATTCATCATTGCTGGCTGCTGCATGATTTGGTTGTTTGTTGAGTTCTTTTATAACCGTATTTAAAATTGTTTGTATGTTTTCTATTAGGACAAATTTTAAAAAGACACCGATTTTTAAAAGTATTGGTATAAATGAGCTATGTTGGAAACTATTTACAATTGTAGGTTAGATTTTGCCAGTTTAGTGATGAGCTGACCATTTAAAAAAATAATATAATACGGGACGCATTTGAAAAATGTGCCTCTTATATTTTGCACTGGCGCATCTGCCAAATGTGCCAGTGTAAATTTTTCAATCTAACACAAATTGAAAGCAAAAGCTACTCATTTGCTTCACAACATATTCGAGCTAGAAAATCCAATTTCGTACCTTTCTTCCATTCACCTCAAAAATTCATCAAAATCTCCTCAAAATCTCAAAATATATAAGGATTAGTAGTCGGATTACTTCTATCAGCTATTTGGTATCAATTTGAAGGTAAAATTCTAAGTTAAACTCAAATCCTAGCTCAATTTTTAAGTATTTTCGTATTCTACTTTTCACATATCTACCCTCTCATTTTTATGCTTTATTATGTCATTAGTATTTGTTTAGCAATTGATTGTTCTAAAATTAATTATGTTTTCCCTTTTAGAAGTATGTCGGATTTCATCCCAATTATTTGCTACTTTGATGGAAAATTGACTATGAAAGAAAACAATATACCGGTATATGTTGGTGGTAAACAAAAAGGTTCAAAGGTTAAATTTTTTTGCTCCTATCATGAACTAAAAGAAACGGTGTATAGGGTTACAAAAATTGATTCATAAGAGTATGATGTAAAACTAGTAAGCAAGTGGGTAACGGATTCTGGATCTTCTGCTATCGACGTAAATGATGATGAAGATGACGATGCTATGTTTTCCGTTAATATGAAAGTGATTGAATTATTTGTAATAAAAGAGGAGTTGAGACATTTTGAAGAGGCAATTACTATTAATTTGAACCAACATTCTACTCAAATTCTTGGTACTATTCCGAGTTATCCTTATCAGAGCAATCCAAGTCCAGTATTTCTTACTTGTGCGAATACAAAGTAAGTAATTTGTTAAAGTATTTACATTTGAGTAGTTGAAATTTATAGTGTTTTGATCTCATACTCTTTTTTTCACAGTTCTATGGTGCATCCGGGTGGTTCAAGCTCTAAATTGGCAAATGATCAATTTTTACACTCCGTTCCTTCAAATGCTAGAGAGGTTAACAATGAGGGAGGCCGTAGTTCACCGCATATAGATAGCATGCAAATTGCTTCAATGGATAATGATATGTCATGGATGAATAATATGTAAGTTAATAATGAAGCTCTAGAGTTTGAAATTGATCATGAGAAAGAAAATGAAAATAATGAAGCATCTTTGGTGAAAGAAGATGATGATGATAACGATGAACATATGGAATTTGAGATGCCTTTGACAGATGATTTATGTAGTGCGAAAATTATGGCGGCGTCATTGATTGAAAATGTTACTCCTATTAGAGACGTATTTACCTCAGAATGTGTTGATTCTGGTTTTCAAGTGGGAATGCAATTTCAAACAAAGGAAATACTTATTCAGCAGTTAAGTGAGTGGTCCATCAAGAATTCTGTTTCTTTTAAACCCATAATATCCCGCAAAACAGAATACACCGCAATTTGTAGTGTTGATAAAAATTGCCATTGGAGAATACATGCAATTATCCCTAAAAAACCATTAATGGGGTGGTGGGAAATTAGAAAATATGATGGAAATCATACTTGTGTTAATCCGATTATTAATTCAAATCATAAACAAGCTACAAGCAGATTTATTGCTAATAAAATACTTCCTTTTCTCAAATCGGATTTGAATACCACTCCTTCTACGATTCAAGTTCTAATGTTTGAAACTTTTTTTATATCAAAATCAGCTACTTCAAGGCATATAGAGTATTGCGTAAAGCACTTGAGAGAGTTTTTGGAGATTGGGAAACATCATATGCTGAGTTACCACAATATTTAACTACTATTAAAAAACATAATACGGGAACAGTTTTCAAAGTTGATGTCGAAAGAATCACCAATGATAAAGTTCTTTTTAAGAGTGCATTTTGGGCATTCGGTGCATCTATTGAGGGTTTTGCACATTGTTGACCGTTGATTTGCATTGATGGCACTCATCTATACGGTAAATATCAAGGTACGTTGCTAGTCACGGCTGGAGTAGATGCAAATGATGGTATATTTCCATTAGCATATGCAATCGTAGACTCTGAATCAAAAGATAGTTGGGATTGGTTTCTTAGATGCATGTACTACTACATACATAGTGTTCGCAATAGGTGTTTAACTTTTATATCCGATCGAATGAAAGGTATTCCGAGAGCATTAGATAATTGGCCACAAGAACACCATCACCGCTTTTGTGCTAGACATCTCAAAGCTAACTTCCAAGTTGCTGGATTTACTCAAAAAATTTGATAGAGTTTTATTCATGTGCTAGTGCTACAGATGATTTGCAGTACAAAGAGTTAAGGGGACACTTGAAAACTATTGCTCCAGATGCACATGCTTGGATTGAAAAGAGTTTACGTGGTGCAGAGGAAAATTGGGCTCTATGCAAGGATAATGGTGGAAGATTTATGATGATGACAACAAATGTGTCCGAAAGTTTTAATGGAGTTCTAAGAGGTGCTCATGCTTTGCCAGTTAAGTCGTTAGTAGCAAGAACGTTTTATCGTTTAAACGACTATTTCATGAAACGTCGTTCCGATGCCGAGGGATTTGAAACGCAAAGAGTTCAAAAGTTGAAACTCTTTTAGCCAAAAGAGCAAAACAAGCAAGATATTGTGGAATTGTTAGATTCAATCAAACCGAATGGCAAGTGAATGATCAATTTGGAAGAGCGTTTACAGTGACACTACAAGATAATATATGTAGTTGCACTTGCAACATACCTTTATTGCAAAAGTTGCCATGTTTGCATGTGATGGCCGCTTGTGCTCGAACCATTGGAGGAGCGAATAGATCATATTATGATTTTTGTTCAATGTGGTTTTCAGTCGAAAATTATAAAGCAAGTTACGCTCCAAGTTTTCATCCTATTCTAGATAGTAGATATTGGGATGCATATCATGGTCCGACCATATTGCCACCGCCTACAAAAAGAAAGACGGGACGTCCACGGTCGACAAGAATCAAAGGCATGATGGATAAAATGGGAGGAAGTAAACAAAATACTTGTAGCAAATGTGGTCAAAAAGGGTATAAAAGTTCAACTTGTCCGTCAAAATAATTTGCATATGATTTATGTTAGCTTCTTGTATCGAAGTGAATGATTTGAACGTATTTTGTATTTGATATTTCGTTTGGATGTTTTCTTGAATTTGTATGTTGTCTGTTAGCTTCTTGTGCCAAGATATCTCGTTTCGATGATTTGAACGTATTTGCATGTTGTATGTAGTAGAAAAGTAGCAGCACCAAATTGTCTCAGGTAGTAGAAAAATAGCAGCAGCAGGTCTCTGTTAGGTGACATAATTGCCAAGGCGCATTTGGCATGTGTACCAATGTAATTTTGTACAGGCGCACTTCTGAAATGCGCCCCGTGCTGTGTATATACAAAGGCAGACAACTTTACTTCCTCACTTCACTCTATTCCATCCTTTCACTCAAAATCCCTAAAACCCCAAATTTTCTAAATTCTCAACCACAACATCAATTGCAATTATTTCTTCATCAAATCTGCTAAAAATGGAAGGATCGTCATCATCTTCTCAAGTTAGAGATATAATCTTCAAATTAGAAGTATACACCTTTGTTTGTATATTGGAATTTTGTTTGTTCAAAATATGCTATTTGTCACAAGAATTTTGTTCAAATATAGGAATTTAGCTTGTACATAGACTTGATGAATCGGATTAAAGTCTCAAAAATTGTTCAAATTTAGTTTGTTCATTGACCACATTTAGTTTGTTCAAGTATGATCTTCATTGGAATTTAGTTTTTTCAAATTTAGTTTGTTACAAGTAATTTGTTCAAATATAGGAATTTAGCTTGTACATTTTTTCCTTATAGCAATTTAATTGTCAAAATTTGTATTCAATTGCATGATATTCACACTTGAACATTTTTTCCTTATAGAGTTGGTACCCGGTCCCGTGAATGCAAGTGTTTTGTATCTTCAAAATGAACGTCGAAGCAATAATAGGAACTTGATGCAGGTATTTTTTTAAAACATCCGTGCTTACATTAGAATGTTTTTATTTGGTTACTAATTCGACTTTTTTTTCCTTTTGTTCGTTTCTGAATGTGTAGAGTGATGAGCCACTTGAGTGTCATGATTATTTAAGCAAATTAAAATTCATCAAGTCTAATACTCCAAGAGTTCAACTTGCATTACAAAGAGCGGGATTCAGGGAAATATCTAGATTGGGCTTTTTCAAAATAGATCATGCGCTAGTTACTTCATTGCTAGATAGATGGAGACCCAAGACTTCAATCCATTTTCCTACTGGTGAAATTACCATCACATTAGCAGATGTTAGTTGTCTTCTAGGTGTTACAGTAGAAGAAAATCCTGTTACTATTAGACAGCTAAGTAATTATGAAGATATTTGTCAACAGTGTTTAGGTGTGGTTCCACCTCGAAGTGAGATAAGAGGTGCAACAGTTAAGTTGACATGGCTTCACGACATGTTTGCAGATGAGCCATCACCGGATGCTTCAAATGTAGAAATTGAATATCATGCGAGAGCTGTTATTCTACATTTGATATCTTATCGTCTATTTCCCGATCATTCTAAAGGACGACTAAACCTTTTTTGGTTATTGTTTTTGCGAAATTTGGATGAGTGTGCACGATATTCTTGAGGCGGTGCTATATTGGCAACATTATATAATGAGTTAACAAATGTTGCACTCATGAAATCCAAATCGATAGCTGGTTGTCTCTCGCTTTTACAGGTATAATATGCATAGATATATTTGTTATAAACTCATATATAATATTTAATTCTAATGTATTCAAATTTTTGATTGATTTTACAGCTTTGGGCATGGACACATCTTCCCATTGGTCGTCCAAATGTGACTTCATCCATGCAGATCGACAGAACATTGCCTTATAGTGCAAGGTAGTTAATTTCCAACTACATTTACATGTGTGTATTTTTGTACTAATAAAACTCTAATTGTATAACTATTTATATAGGTTGTTTGGTTCAAGGAGTTGGGTTGAGTCTTCAAAGCAGGTGGCCACTTACTATCGCAACCAGCTCGACATGTTAACAGATGAAGCTGTTATATGGAATCCGTACACACAGGATGTGCTAGTCGATCTTCGATAGATATGTCTAAGTGGGATGCATAGTTGGCTTTGTAAGACACCTATCATATGCATGCGATGTAGAAATGTATAATCCTGATCGAGTGATGCGACAGTTTGGTCTTCATCAACACATACTTGATCCATGCGAACCAAAGCTGGATTTGGAGTTTGCTATCGTCCAGTGGAACGATAGACATAACCGTATCGTACACCAACAGTTTCCTACCATTCCTATTTCGAGATACATGACTTGGTACTGGTCGATTACTCGAAGATTCATTGTTGCAGATCGGACTTCTCACGAACGAGCATACACCGCTCGTGCACCGCTTGAGCGAGATGTGGTAAATCTTCACATTATCATGGTATTTTTAGTTCGTTCACTTGAATTATGTTTCTAATTTTGAATAAATAACTACAACTTGTAGGTCGATGTACTAGAGACGGTAGGAAGAAGGTTGGACGATATCGGACATAGTAGAGTACCCGAACGAGAAGTCCAACCACGGTGTCTTGATTTGAAGAAACTTATTGACACACTCCTTTTTAGAAATCGATTAACACGACCAAGCTCTTCCGAACAAGCTATGCGGACTAGAGAGCGAAGAACTAAAAGAAGGTAAGATACACACCAATCGCAACCCGCTGGACCTTCTCAACCCCCACCTACTCAAGACGATCCAAATCAACCATGAGTATTCCTATTTTTAGTTTACTATTAGTTTGCTTTTGTAATCAAACTATAACTCCTACTTTAATTCGAATGTAATCGAATTTTAATTATGTTATGCTTGAATTTATTTAATGGTAGTTTTATTTGTTGGCTTTTATGCAGATAAACGTTTGCTATTATTTAAGATTGTGCATTTGGATTTGGATTTTGTGTATTTGGATTTGGATTGTTTGGTGAAGGTTGTTGTCCAGGTTTAGACCTGGGATTTACACTGGCCCATTTGGTAGATGCGCCAGTGTAAATTATAAGGGGCGCATTTCCCAAATGCGCCCCGTATTTTTTTTTATTATAAAAATGGCCAGCTCATTGCTGAGCTGGCCAAATCTAGCCTACAATTGCAAATAATTTCCAAAGTAGCCTATTTATGCTAATACTTAAGAAAACCAGTCTCTTTTGAAAATTTTCCTTTCTATTATTGGTTCAGTTTTGCAAACCATAATAAGTAAGCATTTAAATCTATAATTTTTGTTGAAAGAGATTTAGAAAGATTGTAATATGTTTTGCTGTTATAACACAACCAATCCAGAATCCGTAAATTCTAAATAAAATAATAAAGAATTTTAAATCTTACAGTTCTGAATGAAGATATCTCTAAACGGAAGCGTTAATATTAAACATCAATGGTTTTCCTCAAATCTGATGATGGAGACCCTTTTCCATTTTATTTTTCTTCTTTCCTTTTGTAAGCTAATTGGACTTTCATTTCAGAAATGATTCTTTACATACAAAGTGGGCAGAATAACGTTTTAATTTTATAATATCATCAGTCCAAATAGAGAAGATATCTATATATATTCCGAAGCAACATTTGGGACCAGTATAATTATTAATAGCAATCTGAATTTTTTGATTAAAAATTCAAATATCTTTTCATTAATTCTTTAAATGAAATTGGTGCATGATAATAACACAGACCAAATAATAAATAAAACTAACATTCTCCCACTTCGTCGTAATGTTATAACATAATAAAGTACACATTCAAATTAACCAATATAGTTTTCATTAATCCTAAACCTGTTCAGTTAGAAACACCAAACCAAACTAATACAATCAGAATAACAAATGTCGTTATTTGATCCCCATTAATTATAATATTGGTACTATTTCCAACAATAGTTAGAAATCTTCATTCGGTCCTAATAAATAATTTGCATAGGTTAAATAAAATTATGCGCATCATATTAAGAAATTTATAAATCAAAGCCAATGCATAATTAAAGACTTAGTAAATAGCATTATGTGTGTATGTGCGTGTGTGCATGCGTGTGTGTATATAGAGTTTGCAACACTAAAATTATAATGCATCAACTAAACCCATTTTGGCAACATGCTCTATGTAAAGAATGGGTAGAACAATTTCGTCAAAGAATCAGCTAACATAGCTCTTGTGTTAATATGCTGTATAGTAATAGTACCATCTTTGACACCGTCTCTAATAACAAGATATTTGATGTCAATCCACTTATATGCTCCACTTGATTTGTTATTCTTAGAGAAGAAAATAGCAGCTTTATTGTCATAAGATAAGGTGAGTGACCTTGCAAAACTGTCAATTACTTGATGTCCTGGTATAAAATTCTTTAACCAAACTACTTGACCAGTAGCATGGTAGCATGTCATAAATTCTACTTGCATAGTAGAAGATGCCCTCATAAACTGCTTAGCACTATTCCATGAAATTGGTCCCCCTACAAGCATAAATATGTAAGCTTATGTGGATTTCTTACGATCGACACATTCAGAAAAATCTGAATTAGAATAACTAATAATTTCAAGGTTATATGACCTATTGTAAGTAATATAATCTTTTATCCCCTTGCAAATAGCATAAAACTTTCTTGGTAGCTTTCCAGTGTTCCATTCCAAGATTAGTTTGATATCGGTCAAGCATACCAACCACAAATACAATATCAGGAAATGTGCAAACTTGAGCATACATAAGACTCCATACTGCCAATCATAAGCAATTTGCTTCATCTAAGCACATTCTATTTCATTTTTAGGACATTGAAACTTGCTGAATTTATCACCCTTGACAATAGGAGCAACACTAGGAGAGCAATTGTACATGTTATATCTTTTAAGCACTTTCTCAATATATGCTTTTTGAGATTATCCTAAGATCCCACGAGACCGATCCCCGTAAATGTAACATCCCCTATTTTGAGACCCGAAACTAACTGCTATAGATGCTGTAGTCTATAGTATTAATTTCCGATGACAAAATGCGGTAATATTAATGATATCCATAACATCAGAACCACAAGAATATAAAATATTTCAAAAACAATTTCAAAACAACTTTTCTCATTATATTTCAAATTAGCATTTCATATTCAGTACATGATCACATAACATTACCAATGTTCAAATAAATATATTTATTACAAGATACGCCAAGAGTGGCATATGAAGATGGCCCCTCAGATGATCAGAGTTACTAAATAGATAGCTATGACATCTTCCTTTACATACAACATTCAATCACAATAGAATAGATAAATATATAATCTCCTACATTGTAAATCCTTGCTTCCTGCACGTCTTTGGAAGCTTTGTTTGTAAAAACCTACTAAATCTGAAAATTTCAACTCTCAACCTACTCAAATTATATTTTGAGCACCCAAGAGTTTAAAGGAAAAACATAAACTTTGAGTTAGACAAAAAGCCTTGTGTTAATAATAATATGACAACTTGATTTATTGATATTAAGTGAGACCACCCTGCCCAATGGAACAGGTTTTCCCCTCACCGATACCCTTTAAAAATATATCTTTTGCAAATCAAATCCTTCAACCAAACTGGTTATAAGTAACAATATAACAATAACATGTATGCATACAAAATAGGTAATCAGTGGACTATCTGTCCCAACATCATAGTTTTATCAAGCCGACTATAAACCTTTGGTTGACTCAATCCTACTAAACATAATAAATGTTCTAACTTACTATTAGAGGAAAATTGGACGGTCTGTTCATAACTTACTACTTTTAGGATCAACTGATCCTAATGGTTTGCAGGCTCACCAATGACCCATCTCTACTCTGTATATTCCTTTTTGTGTGTAACCTTCTTTTAGTCTTACCCATGTCACTGACCTACACACTAGAATTTTGGATTTATATTAGCTAGGGGCAACTAGCCAAAGTATAGGGTATAACCCTACACCAGGCCCATTTGGTTTTCTGAACTCTGAGTCATTCTTTTAGTAAAATTCTGGCTTAACTACCCTATCCATGTTTCCTTGAAAACAAAATCTTTGTAAATGATTGAACTCTTGAAATCATACTTAAAACAAGAAAAACATTGGTCCTTTACTTTTCTCAAAATTCTTATGCCATGATATATGCTTTACAAAACATAGTTGATGAAACTCGAAATCATCAGGGTCTTCGGCCCTCTTAAAACTTAGGCTATAAGGCCAAAACTATGTAATACCTTTACAATTATAAAACTCGGCCACATCATCGCGATTAAAGATCTTTGCCCACTCAAAAGCATGTCGAAGTCTTTTATTTGAAAACATATGGGGATGATGTCGAAGTCATAACTTCATAAGTCATGGTGTTAAACTATAAAAATTGAACTTCGACGACTCTCAAAAACATTGGCATCAATGCCTCATCGAGGGTATAAAATTTAGATCATGGGTTAAGCTCGATGACTATAAAAAAGCATGGGTTAGGCTCGAAGACTAGTAAAAAGCAACATTGACTAGGTTCAATAACAATATGAAAAAGCGGCATAGTGTAAACTCGATGACCAATTAAAAAGCGGCAAGGATTAGGCTCGATGACAAGTTAAATGCGACATGGGTTAGGCTCGATGACCATCTGGGTCGGCGAGGCAAAAACATTAAGAAGTATATGCGACATCATGCTTCTTAGTAAAAATGCGACATGCATGCGCCTCGACATGCCCATATCGAAGAACCCTATCCGCCTTTTCAACCTCGACGAGGTTCCAACTAATCCGCTTCATGCCAAACTTGTTGACATCATGCGACATTGCTTTGTTCCGCATTGATGACACTGGGTTGCTGTGAGATAGGCTTGACATAGCCAATATTGACAAGGCAAAGTTGTAAATATATTTACTAAGGAAAACTGTCGCATGCCTTAATTTTAAATATTTTTACAATTTAACCCTTATTATAAACATTTTACTTAAACAAAAAAGCCATTTAGACTTAAATAATTTATGTATCATTCCTAAACACTTAGAAAAAATCCCCAAAAATCAAAATAAATCGAGTTAATCATACTCTTTGACATATAAAAATTTCAAGGCCAAAAACTTATTTTAATTATCCTTAATAATTAAAACCCAAAATTCACCAATTTTTTCATTTAGAAAAATCATGTAAAATCCATACTTGCTTGGAAAATTATGGAATTAAAAAACCACTTCTAAAATGATATTTCTAACATCACATCAAAATCTCAAGTCATTTAGGTATCATATAATAGATTTTCCAACTCAAACATATCACTAAATTTAACACTTAAATTCTAGAAAATCACCAACAAGCATATAATCCCTCAAACTACTAAAACATGGCATAATACTTGCAAAAGAAATGGGTTTACACTTAAAACCGAAACAAATCAAAAATGTGAGATGTATATTCATTATTCACCTTGATTTGGATGAGAAAGATGAGATTTGGTGTAGACTTAATTTCTTTTAGCTTTGATTCTTTAATCTTCTAATTTCCTTTTTGTTTTTCCTTTGCTATGTCCGGCCTCTCTCTATGTTTAGTTTGTATGTGTGTAAAATGAATGAAGGAAATAAAGATAGAAGGGTTTAAGGGGTGGGAATAAAGGCTATTCCCATTTTCCTCCTTCTTATCTGAACCTTTTTTTTCTAATTGGTTTATTAATTAAGGCACAACCTAAACTTAGTTATCAAATCTTAATTTTCTTATCTCTTTACATTATTTTATTTAATTTATCTAATTAAATGTTCTAAATTATGTTAGTCAAAATTAGGGTCATTACGGACTCTCCTCCTTAAAGGATTTCATCCTTGAAATTACGATAAGGTACATACATCAATCAAACATAAAGGTAAAACATACCATCAAACAAGCCAGGATAAGTGTCTCTAATCCCGCTCTCTTTTTCCCAAGTGCAGTCTTTCTCGTCGTCACTCCACTGGACCTTTACTAATCTAAGCGTCTTGTTCCTTAGCTTCTTATCATCCCTGGCCACTATACGAACTGGCTGTCTAACTATAGTCTTGTCTGATTCCAATACTAAGTCTTCTAACTCTATCAGAATAATAGTAGTCTTTGGATCTCGAACACACCTCCTTAGATGAGAAATATAGAAAACATTGTGGACTCCTGCCAAACTTTTCGGTAACTCTATCCTACAAGCGAGTTTTTTGATCCTTTCTATGATAGGAAATGGCCCAACAAATCTAGGTGCCAATTTCCCTGACTTCCCAGACCTTATTACACCTTTCATTGGTGATACCTTGATGAAAACATGATCTCTGACTGAGAACTCTAAGTCTTTTCATCTCTTATTTGTAATACTTTTTTTCCTTGACTAGCTTCCTTCATTCTAGCTCGAATCAACTCAATCTTTTCCGTGGCTTCCCTTACTAAATATGGACTAAGAACCAATCTATCTTCCGTCTCTGATCAACATACGAGATATTTGCATGGCCTTCCATACAAAGCTTCAAATGGTGCCATCCTTATACTTGTCTGATAACTATTGTTATACCAAAGCCTGACTAGGTGTAGATGGTTTCTCATGATCTTCCAAAATCAAGCACACAAGCTCTTAACAAATCCTTCAAGACTTTGTTCTGTTTGCCCATCGGTCTATGGATTGTAAGCAGTACTCATCTTGAGCTTGGTACCTAAGACTTCCTATAGACTTTTCAAGAACTCACTAGTGAACAAGGAATCTTCGTCACTTACTATACTACTAGGAATCTCATGCAGTTTAACTGTATTCTTCATGAATAACTTAGCTAAAACTTGTGCCGTTCTAGTCGACTTAACGAGTATAAAGTGTGCACTCTCAGTCAATCTATCCACTATAACCCATATACTTTCATTTCCTCTATTCGACCTTGAAAACCCATGTATGAAATTCATAGATATAGAATCCCACTTCCAAACTGGAATATCTGAAGGCTAAAGTAACCCACTCCATTTCTGATGTTCGGCTTTCACTTGTTGACAGTTCAAACACTACTTTGCCCATAAGCCTACATCCTTCTTCATACCTTCCCAGAAGAAACTTCTTTTCATATCCTGATACATCTTAGTTCCTTCCAGATGAATGGGAACTTTGATCGATGACACTCCTTAAGAACTTCCTTTCTTATGTTTTCAATATTCGGAACACATAATCTTCCTTTCTTCCTCAACCAACCATTTTGGTCAAGACTGAAATCTTTTAAATCATCAATCTCAGTTCCACTCTTTAACCTTCTGATCCGTTCGGCTAGTAATGTATCATCTCCTTACTTAGAAGTAATCCTTTCGATCATCACTGGTCAAACTTCCAAACATGACAACATAGCGGTTTCTTGACTTGAGCTTGCCGTGGATCTTAACCGCACACCGCATGTAGTTAAAGCTTCCAAATCTTTCCACTCGGCTATCATTGCCAATACTGTATTTTGATGTTTTCTACTGATTGCATCTGCTACCTTATTTCCTTTCCTCGGTGTGTATTCAATTCCAAAATCATAGGCAGTTATAAACTCTAACCATCTCCGCTGTCTCATATTCAATTCCTTCTGAGTGAATAAGTACTTTAATGACTTGTGACCCATGAACAACTCGAATCTCTCTTTCAAAAGGTAATGTCTCCACACCTTCAATGCAAAAATTACTGCTGCTAACTCTAAGTCATGCGTCGGATATCTAACTTCTTGTGGTTTGAGCTAGCGAGAAGCATAGGCAATCACTTTTCCTCTCTGCCTTAACATAGCTCCTAATCCAGTTCCACATGCATCCGTATACACTACTAGGTCTTGATTCCCATCTGTAACCACTAATATTGGCGCATTGGTCAATAAGTGTTTCAGATTTTGGAATGCCTCCTCACACTTATCGGTCCAAACATACTTCACGTCTTTCCTTGTTAACTTAGTCACCGGTGCTGCTATCAGTGAGAAATACTTAATGAATCTCCGGTAATAGCCAGCTAGTCCAAGAAATCTCCTTATCTCGATCACTGTCTTGGGTCTCTTTTAATTATTAATTTCCTCAATCTTAGCTGGATCTACCGACAACCCTTTTTCTGAGACTAAATGACCAAGGAACTTCACCTCCTTTTTCCAAAAATGACACTTGAAAACTTTGCTTTTAACTAATCCTGCCTCAGTGTCTCAAGCACCATCCTAAGATAAACTTCATGGTCTCTTTCATCCTTCGAATATATCAAAATATCGTCTATGAACACCAACACGAACCTATCTAAATGCTCTCGAAAGATCCGATTCATTAAGTCTACGAAGAAGACTGGCGCATTCGTTAATCGAAATGGCATTACCAACCACTTATATGATCCATACCTGGTTCTAAATGGCGTCAAAGGAATACTATCATTTGCTACTCTTATTTGATGGAACCTTGTTATCAAATCCAATTGGGAAAACACTTTGGCTCCACTCAATTGATCAAACAAATCGTCAATCCCCGGCAGTGGATATCGATTCTTTATCGTCGTCTCATTTAATTTACGATAATCGATACACAACCTTAACGATCCATCTGGTTTCTTAACAAACACCGCAGCTGCTCCCCAAGGCGAACTGCTTCATCTAATAGAACTTTTCCCTTCAAAATCCATCAGTCACACCTTTAACTCTTTCATCTCGGTAGGTGTCATCCTACTTTGTTGTCTACTAACATGTGCAGCTCCTGGTACAAGGTCTATCCAAAATTCAATAGCTCGTTTCAACAGTAGTCCTATTATCGGTTCAAAGACGACTACGAATTCTCTTACAACCAAAACTCGGTTCAACTCGTCTTCCTCCTCCTTTACACCCAACAAAGCACAAACATCAAACTCGGGTTTTCTACCGAGTATATGATTCGATAACCACTACTAGGGTGTCATAGTGATATTTTCCTATCGTGACAAAATATCCTAGTTCCGTAGTTAACCAATCCATACCCAAAATAATTTTGAAGCCTACGAAATTAGACACATGCAAACTGCAAGCAAATATGACCTAAAAATTCAAACTCTAACTGATCACATCTCATCCCAAGAGTTGGATACCCTCCTATTGGATTCGCAACGCTTAAGGATGTAACTAGGTATGAGGGTACAATGTTAAACTTATCTATCAAACAATGAGATATGAAAGAATATGATGCACCATTATCAAATAGAACTCTAACAGGTATACCATGAATCAAAAGCGTACCTCCCATCACGACCTTTCCCTTCTCCTCGGCTGTTGCTCTCGAGGTAGCCGGTTCTAATGCAACCACCTTGCCCTTCTCAGCTTTAGCTGGTTCCTTCCACTGGTTCTTATAATGACTGATCTAATCATAGTTGAAGCACTTGATATTTTTCCATCTAATCATCTTTTCCCCATCTCCATAACGACATTCATTTGCGAAATGCCCTTTCTTATCACATTTATAGCAGATAATCTCAGATTTTCCTTTCTTGGTAGCTTCACTCTTCTGAGCTCTCTTCTTGCGAAAGAGCTTCATCTTCTGATTCTACCCACCTTGAGCCTCCACTGTTTTTTTACTACCAAAGAAAGCAAGCATCTCTTCATTCCTTAAAGCCATCTTAACAACTACATCACATGGATCCCTGAGATGTGGCAAAGTTGCCCTAGCAATCTCAGGTCTTAGTCCACTAATGAACTTCTTATTCCTCTTAATTACTATGTCGAGTGTGTTGATTCATGAGTTTTGATTCATGACACAAGCTTCAGAGATCATACGACGAGAATGCTATATGAAAGCGACAAAAAGAGAATAAATGCATACCGTGCACTACAAAGAAGATAATCTTACAATTCAGAGATTAGTATGGATATTTTATTTTATTTGAGTCTTAGAACAATGTTAAAATCATTCCTCAAATAATCACACACGCACACAAAACATTTTATATCAAAAAATATGTTCACTATGCATATAACACCAGGTCGGCCGACCGACCAGGATCCTCGGTCGACCGACCCTGTATCATATGCACAGTGACTTTCTGTTTTGTATACGTTTTTCAACTCAGCTGACCGGCCAGTTTTTCCGGTCGACCGACCAGAGAAAAACGGCTAGTTTTCTGAAGAGACGCGATCTTTTCATGAAGAGTAATGTCCTCTATTTCAAGAGGTATGGACACTACTATTGACTAAAACTTTTCATGAAAGATTACAACTCTTCTACAACTATATAAACATATTCAATTCACTTCTACAATCACCGATTCTTGTTTATATTTCTGAAATCTAATCTCTTCTCATTTCTGCAAATAAAAGCATTCACTCTTATTCAATATCACTAGAATCCTTGAATTTATTCATATACTTCGATTCTACGTGATTATCTTCCTTCTAAATCTTCACACACATACATATTCTTGAGGATTTGATTATAGGAAAGTTGTACTATCAAATGACAATCAGTGTTATTTAGAACACATTCGTCAACAAACATTTTGTATTAAGTTGAAGTCCTCTTCGGTTGTTGAGGCGGAAAAATTCCTGTTCGGCTGCTCAGGTGTCGTATACCTATTCCTCCGGGTTAAGTGAGGGGTTTAGTTTAAATCCAGAGGGTATTCTGGGACTGGACGTAGAACGGGAAGTTCGAACCAGTATAAAAATTCCTGGTGTGCTTACTTTAATTTTTACTTTACTGTTATTACCAGTTTCCGCATTAATTTACCATATTACACGATCCTTAGTACTACACGTACACTTTCATTTGGTATCGGAGCAAGGTTATCTTATAACCATCACAAAGTTATTTGATATTTACTTATTTTTAGTAATATGGCAACCACACAAATTAACGATGTTAACACTCACACTAATTCTAGTTTCACAGAAGGTCAATCGACTTCACGACCTCCACTTTTCAATGGTATAAATTATAATTATTGGTCAACTAGAATGAGAATCTATATGCAATCAAGTGGGTTTGATATCTGGAATATTATACAAAGGGAATACACAATTCCTACTGGAGAATACTCGACTTGGAGTAACACACAAAAACTAGATGCTACATCAAATGCTAAGGCTATGAATATTTTATTTTGTGCATTAGATAGAAATGAATTCAATAGAGTTAGTATGTGTACTTCCGGCTATGAAATTTGGAGAACTCTTAAAGTTTCACATGAAGGAACGAACAAAGTTAAATTGAGCAAAATTTCTATGCTAAAATATCAATTTGAAAACTTTAAAATGAGGCCAAATGAATCTATAAATGACATGTACTCTAGATTTCAGGATATTTATCATGCTCTATTGTCTCTAGAACAAAAGTTTACTGATTTTGATGTTGTTACAAAAATCTTGAATTCTTTAACGGACGAATGGGAACGAAAAGTCCTAGCTATTGAAGAAGCAACTGATTTGTCAACATTAAAACCAGAAGAATTGATAGGTAATCTAATGTCCTACGAAGTAAATTTGCAGGCAAAACGAAATGGAGCACAAGAAAAGAAAAATGTAGCATTCCAAGCAGAAAAAGATGATTCCGACTCAGATAATGAAGATATGGCAATGATCGCTAAAAATTTCAAAAAGTTTTTGAAATTCAACAGAAACAAATTCAAGGGAAACAAAAATAATTCCAACAACAATTCTAATAGCAGCAAACCATCATCTTCAACAATGGAATGTTATGAATGTCACAAGAAAGGACACATGAAGAAAGATTGTCCAGATCGTAAAAAGAACAATTTCAAGAAGGACAAAAACAAACGAAAAGCTTTTTCAGTCACTTGGGACGACACTGACTCATCATCCTCATCAGAGAGTGAAAGTGATAATGAACAAGCAAATGTATGCTTCATGGCTTCGTCAGACGATGTAAGTGATTTTACTTTTGAAGATTTAATTGAAATAAATTCTGAATTAGTAAATTTAACAAAACAACTTAAAAAGAAAAATAAGGAGTTGCAAAGAAAGTTAGATAGAACAGTTTTAGAAGTAGATATGTTAAAAGATGAGAAGGTAATATTGGAAGAAGAACTTGAAATCTCTCAACAATCGAATTCTAACTTATCTTCTCAAATTACGTCAATATCTGAGGAACTAGAAATTCAGAAAAATAAAAATGATGTTTTACTTTTTGAAAATAATGATTTAATATCTAAAATTAAGGATTTAGAGTTAGAAAAATCTAGTCTTAAAATAAAATTTGATGATATTTCTAAAAATGTTTCTAATTTCAATAAAGGAAGAGAAAATCTTTCTAGTATACTAGAAAACTCTCAAACTTCCAACAATAAATCTGGACTAGGATTTAAGAAACAAAATAATTATGCTAAAAGTAAAATTAATAATAAAATTAAGAAAGATATTAGGAAAACAGTTTATTCAAATACTAAAACTATTAAGATATGGATTCCAAAAACCAATAATACATTGATAAGGAATAAACATATCAAAAGTTTTATGGAAACTGTTCATAATAACAAGAATTATGTTTATAAAGGGAATTCTGAACCCATATGGGTTTGGCTTCCTAAGATCTAACTCTTAGGACCCTAAAAAGATTGGGTACCAACTTTTTATAATTTTTGCAGGTACCACATAAAAAGAGAGGAAAATGGATTTTAGATAGCGGTTGCTCAAAACACATGACTGGAAACAAAGAAATGTTATCAAACATTATATACTCAAATGGAGGAGCAGTCACCTTTGGAGATAACTCAAAAGGGTATATCATCGGCAAAGGCAATGTCAATAGCAATGGTACATCTAATTTACCTCTCATTACTGATGTTTTATTAGTTAAAAATTTAAAACATAATTTATTAAGTATTAGTCAACTATGCGACAAAGGTTTTAATATAACTTTTTCAGAAAATAAATGTAACATTTTTGATAAAAATCACAACATTATTTTCGAAGGAAATAGAGATAAAAATATTTATATCCTAAATATGAATGTTAATAATGATTCAAATTTGTGTCTAGTAGCTAAAGAGAATGATTCTTGCCTTTGGCACAAAAGATTTTGTCACATAAATTTTAATACCATCAACAAACTTGCTAAAAATAAATTAGTTAAAGGGTTACCCGATATAAAATTCAAAACTAACATATTTTGTGATGCATGTAAATTAGGAAAATTAACAAAATCTTCTTTTAAATCAAAGAAAGTAATATCTACAGAACAACCACTTGAACTTTTACACATGGATCTTTTTGGTCCAACTCAAGTGCAATCTATTAATCATAATAGATATGTTTTTGTTATTGTAGATGATTTCTCTAGATATACTTGGATTTTCTTTTTGAAAAATAAAAGTGATACTTTTGATAATTTTAAAGTTTTTGTTAAAAGAATTCAAAATATTAAAACTTTGAAAATTAAAAATATAAGAAGTGATCATGGAGGCGAATTTGAAAATGAAGTTTTTGAATAATTTTGTAACAAAAAGGGTATTAACCATAATTTCTCTTTTCCTAGAACACCACAACAAAATGGAGTTGTAGAAAGGAAAAATAGAACGTTACAAGAATGTGCAAGAACTTTACTAAATGGAACAACTTTATCGAAACAATTTTGGGCAGAAGCTGTAGCTACTGCTTGTTACGTACTGAATCGTGTTTCTATTCGACCATTAACTAAAAATACACCATATGAACTTCTAAATGGAAGAAAACCAAATATTTCATATCTAAAAGTTTTTGGTTCCAAATGTTTTATTTTAAATACTAAAGATCAACTAGGCAAATTCGATCCAAAATCCGATGAAGGTATATTTGTTGGATATTCGGAACGAAGCAAGGCCTATCGAATTTATAATAAACGAACTCAAATTATTGAAGAAAGTTTACATGTTTCTTTCAACGAAAATTTTAAAAATATAAATCCGAGTGTTACTATTGATTCTGATGATGAATCTACTCAGAATGAGAATATTAGTACAAATGAAAATCTTGATATTCATGAAACCAATACAAATGTAACTTCCAATTTAATAAAATCTCCACCTAGAATTTTAAAAGATCATCCTGTGCAAAATATAATTGGAGAAGTTAATACGAATGTTAAAACCAGACATCAATTAAATCAAGCTGGTCATGTTGCTTTTCTTTCTAACATAGAACCTAAGAATATAAAAGAAGCTTCAACTGATGACTACTGGATACTTGCCATGCAAGAAGAATTAAATCAATTCAAACGAAACGAAGTTTGGGAACTCGTTCCTAGACCTAGTGATCAATCAGTCATCGGTACTAAATGGGTTTTCAAAAATAAAGCAGATGAACTAGGAAATATAACAAGGAATAAAGCTAGATTAGTTGCACAAGGATATAATCAAGAAGAAGGTATTGATTACGAAGAGACGTTTGCTCCAGTCGCCCGACTTGAAGCAATACGAATATTATTAGCTTATGCATGTTTTCATAATTTTAAACTATATCAAATGGATGTTAAAAGTGCATTTTTAAATGGATTCATAAAAGAAAATGTTTTTGTTGAACAACCACCTTTGTTTAATCATGAAAAATTTCCGGATCATGTATATAAACTTAAAAAGGCGTTATACGGTTTAAAACAAGCACCACGTGCTTGGTATGATCGTCTTAAAAGTTATTTATTAGAATCTGGTTTTGAAATCGGTAAAGTAGATCAAACACTTTTTATTAAGAAAACTAATAAAGATATTTTAATAATTCAAATATATGTTGACGATATTATTTTCGGCTCGACAAATGAAAAATTATGTCAAGAATTTTCAACCATAATGACAAATGAATTTGAAATGTCTCATATGGGAGAATTGTCATATTTTCTTGGATTACAAATTAAACAAATTGAAAATGGAATTTTTATTAATCAAGAAAAATATTGTTATAATTTAATCAAACGTTTTGGTCTTGAAAATACTGCTTCCAAACCAACTCCTATGAGTACAACGGTTCATCTCGATAGAGATGAAGATGGCAAAAGTGTTGATCAAAAGTTATATCGTAGTATGATAGGTTCTTTACTTTATTTAACAGCGAGTCGCCCCGATATTATGATGAGTGTCTGTTTATGTGCTCGATTTCAAGCAAATCCCAAAGAATCACATATGAGAGCAGTTAAACGCATTATTCGTTATCTAACTAAAACCAAAGATTTCGGACTATTTTATCCGAAAGAATGTCCTTTTGAATTAGTTTCCTACAGTGATGCTGATTTTGGAGGAAGTCGGACGGATCGAAAAAGTACGAGCGGAACGTGTCACTTCATTGGACGTTGTTTAGTCTCTTGGTTTAGTAAGAAACAAAATTGTGTTTCTTTATCAACATGTGAAGCAGAATATATATCTGCTGCTTTGGCATGTGCACAAGTCGTATATATGCAACAGACATTACAAGATTTTAATTGTCATCTTGAAAAATCAATAATTTATTGTGATAATACCAGTGCAATAAACCTTTCAAAAAATCCGGTCAATCATTCCCGAACAAAACACATAGATATTCGTCATCATTTTCTTCGTGATTGTTTGGAAAAAGTATTAATAAATCTAGAATTTATCAATACTGAAAATCAAATAGCTGACATTTTTACTAAACCACTAAATGAAATTTCTTTTATAAAACTAAGACGAGATTTAGGTATAATGTCGTTTAAAGACTTATGAATAAAATAAAATTATTATAATAATAAAATATATATATATATATATATATATATATATATATATATAAAATGATGAAAAATATAAAATTATTTTTTCTGACCAGAGCGGTACTCGAACTCATGACTTCTGACTTTTATGTAAGATGTTGTAGTATAGCCACTTGGGCTATGGGTGTTTCTTGTTCCAGCTCTGTTTCTAATTTACATCATTGAAACTTGATTTCAGAATATACTATTTTTTAACTCTAAAGCATTGTATGTCATTCATTTGTAAACAGTTTTTGTTTAAAGATTTATGTGATTAAAACTAAAATTTGATTTTAGACCACTATTTTTTTAGAAAATATGGTTATATATATACATACATATGCTTATTGAATAGAGCATCAAATACAAAACAAAAACTTAAAACAAAAATGTCTTCTAATAATGATGTCTACAATTCTGAAAATTCTCATCTCTCTTATACTTCCCCGGACGACGACTATTCTGATCGTATCCCCGAAGGTGGTCCTTATCCTACATTTCCAATGCCAAATCGTGTTTTAGAATTTCCCTCTCCAGATAATGATCCCCGACACAGGTGGAAACCATGGGAAGACTCCCATACAGGTTATACACCTGATAAAAAGAAAGGGAAAAAGGAAATGGTAGTAACTCCATCAACCAAACAAAAGATTGATGAAATTCATCACTACCAACAACAACAGATGAATATGCAAAGGGAACTTTATTACGAACAGAAAGTCACGGCAAGACGTTTAAGCTTCCTTGAAAAGATTGCCATGAAAATTTGTTCATCTAAGAAGGATGATGTTGCTGAACCTTCTTATAGAACTCCATCTCCCTCTAACCATGTTCAATCTCCAATAGCTCCAATATGGTCACTGGTAGAAAACGTTCCATCTCCAAATTCATGGGAACGTCGATGCTAATTCATCATGGCTATATTTTAGTATATATATGTTATTTTTCATATAAGTTGTATAAATAAATATGATGTAATAATATGATTATATTTCTATAATTCTTATTTTTAAAAAAAAAAAAAACAAACAACAACATGACATGCTTTCGGTCGACCGAAATGCCTGAACCGGTCAACTGAAGCTGTCCCGAGAAGTTTTTAAAAACAGATTTCTTCCAAGTCGGTCGAACGAAATACCTGACTCGGTCAGCCGAACGTATTTCCCGAATAACAGTTGAATATTTTTTAAACTCGGTCAACCGAATTCCCTGCACCAGTCGACCGAAGCTTTTCCCGAAAGTTTCAGCACTGTTCTGAACCTAAACTCGGTCGACCGACCCAGGTCCTTCAGTCGACCGAACGTGTTATTCTGCTAAAATTGTCTTCATATTTTAACCCAACCGACGATGATGAGGAGTAATTGTAGTATTTTTTTAAATTTATTTTAACTTTCAAGAATCTCTTGTAGTTTATTTTTCTTAATTAATTGTTATGTTATGTTCTAAGCAAACATCTTTAAATTATTTCTAATTAAGCTTAAAGAATGTACCATGTAAATTTAAATGTTTTTTGCATTACTTCAGTCTGTTATAAGTATTCCTTTTTGTCGATGACAAAGGGGGAGAAATGTATGCAAATTAACGAATTTTTGCAGAAAAGTCGCCATACATTCAGGGGGAGAACTATAATATATATGTCAATATTACTTCGTCACATAAGTATTGTCATCAATCAAAAAGGGGGAGAATGTTGATTCATGAGTTTTGATTCATGACACAAGCTTCAGAGATCATACGACGAGAATGCTATATGAAAGCGACAAAAAGAGAATAAATGCATACCGTGCACTACAAAGAAGATAATCTTACAATTCAGAGATTAGTATGGATATTTTATTTTATTTGAGTCTTAGAACAATGTTAAAATCATTCCTCAAATAATCACACACGCACACAAAACATTTTATATCAAAAAATATGTTCACTGTGCATATAACACCAGGTCGGCCGACCGACCAGGATCCTCGGTCGACCGACCCTGTATCATATGCACAGTGACTTTCTGTTTTGTATACGTTTTTCAACTCAGCTGACCGGCCAGTTTTTCCGGTCGACCGACCAGAGAAAAACGGCTAGTTTTCTGAAGAGACGCGATCTTTTCATGAAGAGTAATGTCCTCTATTTCAAGAGGTATGGACACTACTATTGACTAAAACTATTCATGAAAGATTACAACTCTTCTACAACTATATAAACATATTCAATTCACTTCTACAATCACCGATTCTTGTTTATATTTCTGAAATCTAATCTCTTCTCATTTCTGCAAATAAAAGCATTCACTCTTATTCAATATCACTAGAATCCTTGAATTTATTCATATACTTCGATTCTACGTGATTATCTTCCTTCTAAATCTTCACACACATACATATTCTTGAGGATTTGATTATAGGAAAGTTGTACTATCAAAAGACAATCAGTGTTATTTAGAACACATTCGTCAACAAACATTTTGTATTAAGTTGAAGTCCTCTTCGGTTGTTGAGGCGGAAAAATTCCTGTTCGGCTGCTCAGGTGTCGTATACCTATTCCTCCGGGTTAAGTGAGGGGTTTAGTTTAAATCCAGAGGGTATTCTGGGACTGGACGTAGAACGGGAAGTTCGAACCAGTATAAAAATTCCTGGTGTGCTTACTTTAATTTTTACTTTACTGTTATTACCAGTTTCCGCATTAATTTACCATATTACACGATCCTTAGTACTACACGTACACTTTCATTTGGTATCGGAGCAAGGTTATCTTATAACCATCACAAAGTTATTTGATATTTACTTATTTTTAGTAATATGGCAACCACACAAATTAACGATGTTAACACTCACACTAATTCTAGTTTCACAGAAGGTCAATCGACTTCACGACCTCCACTTTTCAATGGTATAAATTATAATTATTGGTCAACTAGAATGAGAATCTATATGCAATCAAGTGGGTTTGATATCTGGAATATTATACAAAGGGAATACACAATTCCTACTGTAGAATACTCGACTTGGAGTAACACACAAAAACTAGATGCTACATCAAATGCTAAGGCTATGAATATTTTATTTTGTGCATTAGATAGAAATGAATTCAATAGAGTTAGTATGTGTACTTCCGGCTATGAAATTTGGAGAACTCTTAAAGTTTCACATGAAGGAACGAACAAAGTTAAATTGAGCAAAATTTCTATGCTAAAACATCAATTTGAAAACTTTAAAATGAGGCCAAATGAATCTATAAATGACATGTACTCTAGATTTCAGGATATTTATCATGCTCTATTGTCTCTAGAACAAAAGTTTACTGATTTTGATGTTGTTACAAAAATCTTGAATTCTTTAACGGACGAATGGGAACGAAAAGTCCTAGCTATTGAAGAAGCAACTGATTTGTCAACATTAAAACCAGAAGAATTGATAGGTAATCTAATGTCCTACGAAGTAAATTTGCAGGCAAAACGAAATGGAGCACAAGAAAAGAAAAATGTAGCATTCCAAGCAGAAAAAGATGATTCCGACTCAGATAATGAAGATATGGCAATGATCGCTAAAAATTTCAAAAAGTTTTTGAAATTCAACAGAAACAAATTCAAGGGAAACAAAAATAATTCCAACAACAATTCTAATAGCAGCAAACCATCATCTTCAACAATGGAATGTTATGAATGTCACAAGAAAGGACACATGAAGAAAGATTGTCCAGATCGTAAAAAGAACAATTTCAAGAAGGACAAAAACAAACGAAAAGCTTTTTCAGTCACTTGGGACGACACTGACTCATCATCCTCATCAGAGAGTGAAAGTGATAATGAACAAGCAAATGTATGCTTCATGGCTTCGTCAGACGATGTAAGTGATTTTACTTTTGAAGATTTAATTGAAATAAATTCTGAATTAGTAAATTTAACAAAACAACTTAAAAAGAAAAATAAGGAGTTGCAAAGAAAGTTAGATAGAACAGTTTTAGAAGTAGATATGTTAAAAGATGAGAAGGTAATATTGGAAGAAGAACTTGAAATCTCTCAACAATCGAATTCTAACTTATCTTCTCAAATTACGTCAATATCTGAGGAACTAGAAATTCAGAAAAATAAAAATGATGTTTTACTTTTTGAAAATAATGATTTAATATCTAAAATTAAGGATTTAGAGTTAGAAAAATCTAGTCTTAAAATAAAATTTGATGATATTTCTAAAAATGTTTCTAATTTCAATAAAGGAAGAGAAAATCTTTCTAGTATACTAGAAAACTCTCAAACTTCCAACAATAAATCTGGACTAGGATTTAAGAAACAAAATAATTATGCTAAAAGTAAAATGGTTTTCCTCCAAACCTTGCATAGTATCTGTTCAGCTCAACATAGTTGTTGACAGCCGGAGCTTCCTGATTCACTCCTCCAGCATTTCCACCTATAAGCCAGCAGCAGCTTCTGCTTGTATCATGTTGACAAAAAACAGATACATAGCTCCCTTATCCACCTTTGATGTTCCAGCACCTACATTTGCAGCAGTTTGCCAATTCGAGTTTCTCCTAATATTGGGCCTAGCATTTCCATTAGTTATGGTGCTTCCTCCACCGAGAGTCACTCTTCCGTTTCCTGCCTCCATAACTGACTTTCCTTTTAAATCTACATTCCAACCTTAGTAAGACATAGAGAACAGTCTAAAAGAGATCTGAGAATAGAGATAAAGTGTATACTTATATATAGCAAATACAAATACGTTACTATAGCATTATCCTATACCCCAATCTTATTCTCTGATTTATTTGGATTATGTTTTAAAAAATCATTTTAGGTTCAAGATTATTTTAAGTTTTATATAAACCTGCGCTCTAATACCAAGTTGTAACATCCTCCATTTTAAGGCCCGACACAAATCGCTATAGATGCTGCGGTCACTTATAATATTAATTTCCGGTGATAAAATGCGGTAATGTTAATGGTATCCATAATATCAGAAGCACAATAATATGAAATATTTCAAACATAATTTCAAAACAACTTTTCTCATTACATTTCAAATCAGCATTTCATATTCAGTACATAATCCCATAACATTGCCTAGGTTCAAAAAAATATAATTATTACAAAATACGCCAAGAGCGATATATGAAGATGCCCCCTTGGATGATCAAAGTTACTAAATAGGTAGCTCATCTGCCTTACATGCAACATTCAATCACAGTAGAATAGATAAATAGATAATCTCCTACATAGCTAATTCTTACCTCCTGCACGTCTTCAGAAGCTTTGTTCGTCAGATGCTACTAAATATGAAACCTTTAACTCTCAACCCACTCAAATTATATTTTGAGAACACGAGAGTTTAAGGGAAAGTTATAAACTTCAAGTCAGACAAAAAGCCAGGTGTGAATAATAATATGACATCTCGATTTATTGATATTAGGTGAGACCACGCCGCCTAGCGGAACAGGTTTTCCCCTTTCTTATATCCTTTAAAAGCACATCTTTTGCAAATCAAATCTTGCAACCAAACTGGTTATAAATAACAATATAACAATAACATATATAAATACAAAATAGGTAATCAGTGGATTATCTGTCCCAACATCATAGTTTTATCAGGCTGACTCGGGCCTACCATATATAATAAATGTTCTAAATTACTGTTAGTGGAAAACTGGACGATCTTTCTTTAACTTACTACTTCTAGGGTCAATCGATCCTAATAGTTTTGCTGGCTCACTAATAACCTATCTCTACTCTGTGTATTCCTTTTTGTATGTAACCTTATTTTAGTCTTACCCATGATACTACCCTACACATTGAAATTTTGGACTTACATTAGCTAGGGGCTACTAGCTAAAGTATAGAGCGCGGCCCTACACCAGTCTCATTGGTTTTCTAATCTCTGAGTCATTCTTTTAGTAAAATTCTGAGTTAACTATCCTATCCATGTTTCCTTGAAAAAAAATATCTTTGTAAATGATTTAACCTTTGAAATCATATTTAAAACAAGGAAAACATTGGTCCTTTACTTTACTCAAAATACTTATGCTATGGTATTGCTTTACAAAACATTGTTGATGAAACTCGAAATCATTAGGGTCTTGACCCTCTCAATACTTAGGCTATAAGGCCAAAACTATATAATACCTTTACAATTATAAAACCCAACTACGCCATCACCATTAAAGATCTTTGCCAACTCAAAAACATGTCAAAGTCTTTTATTTGAAAATATTTGGGGATGATGTTGAAATCAACTTCATAACTCATAGTGTTAAACTAGAAAAATTAAACTTCGACAACTCTCAAAAACATTGGCGTCAATGCCTCAACAAGGGTATGGAATTTGGATTATGGATTAAGCTAGGTGACTATAAAAAAGCATGGGTTAGGCTCAAAGACTAGTTAAAAGGGCATAGAGTAAACTCGATGACCAGTTAAAAAGCGGCAAAGGTTAGGCTCGATGACAAGTTAAATGCGGCATGGGTTAGGGTCGATGACCATCTGGGTCGGCGAGGCAAAAACATTAAGAAGTGTATGTGGCATCATGCTTCTTAGTAAAATTGCGGCATGTATGCGCCTCAACATACCCATATCGAAGACCCATATCCGCCTTTTCAACCTCAACGAGGTTCCAAACCAATCCGCTTCATGCCAAACCTGTTGACATCATACAACATTGCTTTGTTCCACGTCGATGACACTGGGATGCGGTAAGATGGGCTGGACATAGCCAATATCGACATGGAAAAGTTGTAAATATTTGGAAAACGACAAAACTACTATAAAATAGTGTTTTCTTTTCACCAAACTTCTATAGTTTATCAAAACCTTATTGGCTATCAAAACTTTATCAAATTCTTTACTGAGACTACCGCATGCCATAATCTGAAATGCTAAATATTTTTACAATTTAACCCTTATTAGAAACATTTTACTTAAACAAATAAGCCCTTTAGACTTAAAAATTTTATTTATCATTCCTAAACACCTAGAAAAAAATCCCTAAAAATCAAAATAAATTGAGTTAATCATACTCTTCGACATATAAAAATTTCAATACCAAAAACTTATTTTAATAATTTTTTATAATTAAAACCTAAAATTCACCAATTTCTTCACTTAGAAAAATCATATAAAATCCATACTTATTTGGAAAATTATAAAATTAAAAACCCACTTCTATAATGATATTTCTAACATCACATCAAAATCTCAAGTCATTTAGGTATCATATGATAGATTTTCCAACTCAAACATATCACTAAATTTAATACTTAAATTCTAGAAAATCACCAACAAGCATATAATCCCTCAAACTACTAAAACATGGCATAATACTTGCAAAAGAAATGGGTTTACACTTAAAACCGAAACAAATCAAAAATGTGAGATGTATATTCATTATTCACCTTGATTTGGATGAGAAAGATGAGATTTGGTGTAGACTTAATTTCTTTTATCTTTGATTCCTTAATCTTTTAGTTTCCTTCTTATTTTTCCTTTGCTATGGCCGGCCCCTCTCTATGTTTAGTTTATATGTGTGTAAAATGAATGAAGGAAATAAAGATAGAAGGGTTTAAGGGGGTAGGAATAAAGGCTATTCCCATTTTGCCCTTATCATTTTCCTCTTTCTTATCCTAACCTTTTTCTTCTAATTAGTTTATTAACTACGGCATGGCGTAACTTAGTTTACCAAATCTTAATTTTCTTATCCCTTTATATTATTTTATTTAATTTATCTAATTAAGTGTTCTAAATAATGTTAGTCAAAATTAGGGATATTACAGTAAATTTCAATTCCTATAACATAAGAGGCTTCACTAAGTCCTATATTTCAAATTTAGTTGATAGAAAATGTTTTATCTTCTATAACATGTCTAAATCACTACTTGCTAATAAAATATCATCCACGTACAAAATGAGAAAGATAAATCTACTCCCATCAATCTTGAGGTATATGCATTGATCTATTGTATTTTCTTTAAATCTAAATTCGGCTAATCCTTATCAAAATTGAGATACCACTGTCGTGAAGCTTGTTATAACCCATAAATTGAACATTTAACCTACATGCCATATGCTCGTTTCCTTTTACATCAAACCATCCATGTTGTTTCATAAAAACTTCTTCATACAAATTACTGTTCAGAAATACAATTTTCACATCATTTGATGTAGTTCTAAATCATAATGACCTACGAGGGCTAAAAAAATTCTTAACGAATGTTTCTTTGAGACAAGAGAAAATGTATTATCAAATGTACACCTTTTTGTTGTATAAACCCTTTAATGGCTAGTCTGGCCTTAAATCTTTCAATGTTACCTTTGGAGTCAGTTTTAATTTTATAGACCCATTTACAGCCACAGGTTAACCCTAACAGGTAACTCAACAAGATCCCCAACTTCATTAATTTCCATAGATTTCATCTTGTCACTCATGGCTTCTAACCATTTAGACGATTTATCACTCATAATAGCTTGCTTGAATGAGTTTGGATCATCCCCTTACCTATATCACATCCTTCCTCGGTGAGGTATATGATATTAATCATCAAGCATGATAGATCTTCTCTCTCTTTGTGATCTTTGTAAGAGTTCTTGTGGCAGCATATGAGCTTCATCAACATTAGAAACATCATGAACATGAGTTTCTCCATCAGCCTCTTGAATAAGAGATATAGAATTTGTAACCTCTCAAATTATCAAAATTGGAACATAAGTCCGATTTTCTTCAAGATTTATTGTTCTATTTACATTACTCCCACTATATATGCTGCCATTTACATAAAATATAACATGTCTAGTCTTATTATTTTAATGGTATGTGATGGGCAATAAAATTTGGAACGTTTGGATCTCTATAGATAACTGATAAAATAATAACTAATGGTTCTATCTGGTCGCACTATTTTAATTTTAAGCTTATGTTGGTTCTCAACTTCAGCCTTAAAAATTTGAATTTATCTTATGCTTAAGATTTTTTATGTAACAACCCTAGTTTTGGTGATTACCTGTAAATATTAAATTATAATAGTTATAATTTAATATTGAGAAATAAAAATAAATTAGAGATTTAAATTATTTATTTAAAATAAACAATGGATTTTCGAAATAAAATGTGAAAATAAAGTTTTATAAACTTTATCTTGGTTGTTTGTGTTAAAAATAAATGAAATATGATTCTATTTTAGTGATAATGAAATAATTCTTGTAATTATTGCCAAATGCTTCTTTTATTGATTTTTAAAGGAAGTATTTGTTTTTATATGCGTTCATTATAAATAAAAAGATGAAATTTTGTTTAGAAATAAGTTTTGAATATAAAAATGTTGAAAATATGGTTTGTTGTATTTTATTATACAAGAAAATAATTTTTGTGTAATTTTTGGAGTTAAAAATAGTGTTTTATATAAATATATGAGTAAACTGGGTATTAATTTAAAAATAAGGGTTTTTGATAATAAAAATATTTTATAACAAAATTATCTTTTTATTGGTTGTAAAATGTTTTATTAAACATTGAAATGTGTTTGTGTAATTTATTGTGAAGAAAACTTGTGAAAACATGTTGTTTTATTAATTAATATAAGTATACATATGGGATTTAGTGATAAAATTTATTTACTTAGGCTAATTTTCTTGTTTGGGTCCAAGCCCATTAATTAACACAAAGCGGATCAAAGAAACGAGAAGTTTCTCTCCTCATTTTCAACCTGTACGTTCAATTTTGTTTTACAGTAAAAACCAGAAACAAAAGAGAAACTTTACTCTTTCTCAATCTAAAGCTCAAATCTCCTTTTCTCTTCAATTAAATTGCTGAAAATTGTCAAATTAAAGATATTTCTATAGGTAATCACACTAAAAACCTAAATTTATTTCAATATTTCTGAGATTGAGAATTTGTTTGTCTGTAACCTTGTTCTTTTGGTTTGCATGCTTTTGTTCTTCATATTTACAGGCCTCTGAAGCAAATTCAAGCACCAAGCCTCACCTTTCAGCAGTTAATTCAAGTTTCGCTTCAATAATTAAAAGTTGAGTTAATAAACTCACAATTTCTAGTTGAAGCAAAGCTTCAAATGCCAAAATCTGTGGAAAAATAGCTAATGTATATTGTTTTTCCTATAGTGTTTTGTTTCTGTGAAAAACTATTCTGGTCTCTACTTTGCATGTCAATAACTTTCAATTTCGATAACGAAATGCTATCAGAATATCTTCTGTAGATAGTCCATATGCTGTAGTACATGCTTGCAAAATTTCATAGCTTTATTCATTCATTTGTTGTCTGAAAACTGTGCTGGAAAATCACTTCGAAGCTTGGAAATAGCCTGTAGAAAAAATCGCATAGCAATGGCCGATAGCCAAACTCCCTGGGTCGACCTATGAGCTTTTTAGGTCGACATCCAGGTCGATCTGTAGGTCGACCTGGGAAGATATTCTTTTCTGTGTGCATTTTAGTTTTGCCTTGTTTCCAGCTTGATTTTTCGACTTCTGCATCTTGCAATTGAGATGTTTTTGAACTGCTTTGAGGGCCATGATGCCTATCAATAGGCTAGCCAAGATTTTGGTGAATTTGGGATTCAAAATGAATCGTTTTTGAGATGAATTCGTGTGTCGGTTTTTGTGTATTTTTCGATGTTTTTCCTTGATTTCGAGCACGGGTTTTTCTAACTAATTTTGAAATGATTTTTAAAATAAAATGGCTTTTGGAATAAATATTATATGATATTTATAAATTATTTTAAAGCTATTAAAATTATATATTCTCTATAATAAGGTAATTTCAAAGATTGTTTTCCAAAAACGATTTCGAAAATTGTTTTAAAAGCTTGTTTTCTCAACAACTTATTTTCTATATATAAAATACACGTTTTTGCACTTTTCGAGCAAATAAGAAGGAGAATTAAACGATTGGGTAAAACACGTGGTATGAGACACGTGCGTTTATCTTTTCGGTTAATTCCCGACTTGTCCGTTTGATCGTTTTGATCTTCGGGCCGCATTTGCCGATGAGATGAGGCAAATATTTTTACTGCTTTCTGGTGTGGCATTGGCTAGCGGTTAGTAAACCGATTAGTGAGAACGTGTGGTGTGGGACATACTGTTAACACTTTTCGGGTTCCTATCTGAGAGTTTGTGACACATTTGTCTAAGAGACGTATTTGCCAGTACTGGACCTTCGGGTCATTTGTCCTTCGGGATGTTTGTCTAAGAGACGTATTTATCCATTGAGACGTATTTGCCTTTCGGGATGTTTGTCTAAGAGACGTATATATTTGTCCTTCGGGATGTTGTCCTTCGGAACGTTTGTCTAAGAGACGTGGCACCTTATTTTAAGAGAATAGTACTTGGCGGGCTTCGGCCATAAGCACGTGCTATATCTTTGAGATGATTTCTTTGTGATTTTCCAAGTGTATCGCCTTTTTACATATTTGGCCATTTGAGCCGTCCGAGACATTATATATGGCGATTACTTCTTGGAATTTGAACTCCTTATCGAGTTCTATATTTCAGATTTGGGTTTGCCAACACTTGGCGTTTATTTGAGATTTATAATCTCCTTTTGGAGATATATATGTGTTGCCATTATTTGGCGTATTTTGAGTTTTGGGGTTTCTCTATTTTGACAACATATTTGTGATTTCCATTTTGGCGAGATTTGAGTTTTGGGGTTTCTCCTATTTAGGAGTTGTGGTTTATAGAAACCATTATATTTGCATTTGGGATTTCACCGATGATATGAGGCGTTTATTATACTTAGTGTTTATTTGGTGAGTTTACCTATTTCGAGGACATACACTTAGTGTAATTACTTCATTTGTAGTAGTGACATGCTCTTGTTATTGTTTCTTCTCATTCGAGAAGATACCTCACGTTTACCTTATACTTCACCTATCTATTGTTAAACTGATGTTTTAGCTAGACAGACCCGTGTATATTATACTCGAGTCAGACCAAGTTGTTTCAGGTTAGATACCTGCTTTGGACTTTGCTTTGATTGCTTCCACCTTGGATGTCTACTTATCACTTTTGTAGTTTTATAGTCATTCTGTATGACTCTGATATGTATTTATTGTATCGACACGTTGTATATATTGTGGTCCTTGTACCACTTCTGTTGTATCATTTGTATTGTATGGGATGTATCTGTGTATATATATGTTTGGCTACTGTTCTGTGATATGCTATATATATTGTTGTTGTATTTTGTTCTGATAGATCTGTTAGCCACTGTAGTTTTGTATTAAGCATTTATTGAATATGTCGATCCACTTGAGAAAGGGAAAAAATTAGAGCATTAAACCGACGTATTTAATAGATGTTTAAGACAAAGCTATAGATGGTCGCTCCTAACCAGCCCTATTCTCCGCATTAGCAGATGGTATTACCCAGTAATACTCTTTGTTAGTGTGGGTGCTGGGGTGGAGCGTCACATTTTATTAATCAGAGGTACATAACCATAGCGAGAATAATCGTCAATTAAAGTAATAAACGATTATGCCCGTTAATACCCGAAGTGGGAAAAGGACCACATATATCAGTTAGAATAATTTCTAATAGTCCCCCACTTCGAGTGGCTCCTTTCCTATTTCCCTTGACAAATTTTTCTTTAACACATTCTACGCGGTTGTCGAGATTAGAAAAATCTAATGATGGAAGAATTTCATTTTTAATGAGACGTTGCATTCTATCTCTTGAAATATGACCTAACCTGCGATACCATAATTTGGATGAATTTCCAACATGAAGATTTCTCTTGACTCCACGTTTATGATTAACACTAGTAATATTCATAGATAACAGATATTCATAAAAAGAGAATTCAAACATAATTCATATAGATTTCCATATAATAATCCAGAACCAACAAACTTAGAGTTTTGATATAGTTTCAACTCATTATTTCCAAACTGAAACGTAACACCATATGCATAATGTCTAGAAATGGAAATTAAATTCCTAATCACATTAGGAATATAAACTACGTCATGTAAATCAAGAATAAAGCCACACTTCAAAACCAAATGAAGAGTTCTAACAGCTTCGACTTCAGCCTCTAATCCATTAGCAATTTTAAGTTTCCTTTCTCCCCTTAGAAGCATCCTCACAGAATGGGATCTCTGCAATGAGTTCGTAATGTGCACAGTGACACCAATGTCAACCCATCACATTTTTAAGGGAACATCAACCAAAAAGGTTTTACAAATCATGAAATATAAATCATTGCCCTTTTTGGCGAGCCAATCTTTAAACTTCACGCGGTCCTTCCTTATGTGTCCACACTTCTTACGGTGATGACATTTAGGAGCATGCACGGGTTTTGTACCAGATATACTAGTCTTGGTAATACCAATAGCCATATTCACCTTATTTTTACCTTTATCATTGTCCATGTTTTTTGGTTTTGAACTTTGAACAGCAATGTGTGCATAGTTAGATTTCTCAGCCTTAATCCTTTCTTCTTCTTCAACACACATAGCAATTAATTCGCTCATTTTTCACTTTTTCTATGTATTATAATTGACCTTGAAAGGACCAAATTATGGAGGAAGAGAAATCATAATGAAATAAAATAAAAAGCCTACAGAAATTGTCATATCCATGCTGTTTAATTTTATAGCCATATCATTCATCATCATGATATGTTCACATAGACTTCACATACACCGCTTGTCCCGTTATACTTAGTAGTGGGCATTTTCATTATGAGAGTACTTGCATTGGCCTTAGAAGTGCTTTTAAAATGCTCTTCCACAAAAGTCAAATACTGTTTAGTAGTGAAAACATTATTTGCATCATCCATTTATGGAATACCTCCTCTTATAGCAGCTATAATAGTACCTTTTATAATCATGAGAGACATATGGTTTGACCGCTCCCATTTTGCAAAATTAGTTTTTTCATCATCAGTACTTGTCGCTATAATAGTAGGTTTGTCCATTCGTAGTGCCTAGTCAATATCCAGAACACCTAGACAAATCTCAATTTTCTCTTTCCAAGGGGAAAAATTAGTTCTGTTTAGGTACTATTCCAGAGATTTGAGCATGAACATTATTCAATGCTGCATTAGATTTAGAAAAAAATAAATCCTTACTATTATCAACTATAAATCCATAAATAGCATAACAACGTTAAATCAATTATATATAGAGGGACTAACAGTCATTATACTGAACTAAATAATAAAACACCAAATTACATTTCTGTCCTATCACAAGAGTTGTTGGATAAAATTCAATTCGTACTATTGTTGGGCAGAAACAAATTTGATTGTTAAAATAAGTAAATTCACTTAATAAATCATAATGGCAATTTAAGTTGGTAAAATTACCATCCATAATCTATTAAATGTAAAAACGTAATTTCATAAAAATTAATTTGTATCACCGTTGGGTACAAAGCAAACTGAATCATTAAAAAAAATCACTTAATAAGTCATAATGGCAATTAAAGTTGGTAAAATTACCGTTCATAATTTATTAAATGTAAAAACTTAATTTCATGGAAATCAATTTGTATCACCATTGGGCAGAAACAAACTGAACCATTAAAACAAATAAATTCACTTAATAAATCATAATGGCAAATAAAGTTGGTAAAATAACCATTCATAATTTATTAAATGTAAAACAAAACTGTTACTTTAAATCACAAAATTCATATTAATAAAGTGGTAGTTACAAATCAATGTTGATAGAAATTGACAATAACCAATTATTAAAAAAATAATGTTGTATGGTCTAAATTACTTCTTAAAAATATACAATAAACCATAGAGAATAATAACAGATTTAAAATGCAACAAATAGACATATCAAAATTCTTGGTCATAATCCGGTTTGGACCAAAATTTCACACAAATTTAGTTGTATTAATCCAACATATGAAAAGAAGAGTGCACATGTGATTCATGACACGATGCCTCTTGGTTAAAGGTCTTCAACATTACATCTCCATGGAAAATACATCAATTAACATCTATGCGCATATATAATAGAGAATAAAAATTCTCCTTTTAAACCTTTCGTCCAAAATTATAAGAAAATATTTATACGTAAATTAGTTGAATTTGTATAGATTTTATACGAACCATTGAAAATTAATTTCGTAAAAAAGTTGCATCTTATATGTATTTATGATAGATTTGATACCAAATGAAAGAGATTTAAAAAGATTGTAATATGTTTTACGGTTATAACACAATCAATTTAGAATCCGTAAATCTAAAATAAAATAGCAAAGGAATTTAAATCTTACAGTTCTAAAGTGAAGACATCTTTAGGCAGAAGCGTTAATACTAATCTTCAATGATTTTTCTCCAATCAGATGATGGAGACCTTTTGTATTTTTTCCTACTTTCTTTTTGTAAACTTATTGGACTTAAAAACACGTTTCATAAATAATCCCTTAAATACAAAATGGGAAGAACGTTTTAATTTTGAAATATCATCAATCCAAATAGAGAAGGGGTGTGTATATATTCTGAGGCAACCTTTGGGACCGGTATAATTATTAATAACAATCTGAATTTTTCCATCAAAAATTCAGATGCCTTTTAACCAATTCTTTAAATAAAATTGATGCACAATAATAACATAAGCCACATAATAAATAAAACTAACATTTATGACTTGGCTTCAAGTTGTTTGACACAAATTTATGAGTGTACACAAGCATCTGGGCTGCCCGTAGGGTAAGACGAGCAAATCATTTGCTTAGGCCGTTCCTAGGAAAGTAATACACGGTTCAAAATATGCAAAAGGTTAACAATAATTTAATGGAGCAAATAATTGTTTAGTAGTCATAATTTTGCATTTTAATAGAGTTTAAAATCTAGTTAGATTCATCTAGTTTGTCACTATCTATATTTCTTCTAGTATAATTTTTTTCCAACTAATACAACATAATTGCACTTCATCTGGAACAATCCAACGATATGACTGATACTGATAAGCATTATATCCATCAAAAGTTGATCTAATCCGATCACACATCATTCAAATTAGTTGGATTTGACTCGTTTAGTTAACTACTTGATGAGTTAAATCGTTTAACCCCATTTATGAAATGGGGTATAAGGGTTTGAGCCAATTAACCATTCAAACCCACTTAACCTAACTATTATTATTTATTTTTTTTTGGAAATTTCTATTATAAAATAAATAAGAGTAGTAGCCATTAGAGAGATACCATCTTTTATTCATCATATCAACAATAAAATACAAGTGAGCTCGATTTATAAACTTTTTATGGAATGAAGAATACAGTAATATCCTTTAACATTTAACATATTCACCCTTATTTTACAACACTCTCTCTTGAACATGTATGTGTATCGATGATAAGAATAACCATCTCATTAAAAACATATGTTATGATAAACTAAGTGGAAAAAAACATAAATAAGGAAAAGACTACAATTTTATTTCATCTTTAGGTAATATAATGTTGTTATGAGGGTTACTTTTAAATCAAGATAACACCTCGTTAAAAACCTTACTAACAAAAACCTAGTAGGAAAAATATTAATGAAGGAAAAAAAGTACATTATAGCATACTTTTGAATGCTCCCCCTGATTTATAACGTAATATTCAATTAGTCTGTTAATGCAGTTGACACATGCCTATTTTATACACCATCTTCTAAAACATTGATTTTGGAAGTGCGTTTGTTAATTGATCTGATGGATTTTCCTAGGAATGGATTTGTTTTGCCTCTATCATATTACTCTTTTGTAATTCCTATATGAAGAAAAATTTAGGAGAAACATGCTTCGTCCTATCACTCTTGATGTAATCTATTTGGATCTAAGCTATGTAACCTGCATTATCTTCATAAACAATGGTTGACCCTTCAGTAGCTGAAGGGGGTTGACATGTCTTTCGAATATGCTTAATTAATGATCTTAACCAAACACATTCTCGACTTGCTTCATGTAGTGCTAGTATTTCAGAAAGATTGGATGATGTTGCTACCAACGTTTGCTTCTTATATTGCTATGAAATAACTGCATTACTATAACTAAACACATACTCAGTTTGTGATTTTGCTTCATGTGGGTTAGAAAGGTAACTTGCATCCGCATAGCCAACTAATTCAAATTATTTCCTATGTAAGAATAAAACAAACTTAATTTTTTCGTCCCATGAAGATATATCATGATGTGTTTTATACCATTCTAGTGTCTTTTTGTTGGTGCAAAACTATACTTTGCTAGAAGATTTCCTGAGAATACAATATCTAGTCTCGTGCGTTGTGCTAAACATAATAATGCACTAATGGCACTGAGATATGATACTTCTGGACCAAGTAAATTTTCAGCATCTTCTTTTAGGCGGTAAGGGTTTTTTTAATATTAAAGATCTAACAATCATAGGCATACTAAGTGGACAGGTTTTATCTATTTGAAAACGCTTCAGGATTTTCTAAATGTAGTTTGACCGATGGATCGGTATGTCATTATGCTCGATCTGTAGGCCATGACAATATTTAGTTTTTTTTCAAAATCTTTCTTTAAATAATTTATTGTTTCATCAATCTCTTCTGGAGTCCTAATCAAATTTATATCATCAATATAAACTGCTAAAATAGCAAATCCCTTCTATCGATTTCTTTATAAAATCGTATGAACAAATGAGAATGTATTTATATCTAGATTTTACCAAATACTCATTAAGACAGTTATACCACATTCTTCCAGATTATTCCAAACCATATAGTGATCGCTCAGTTTTAACAAGTACATCGACCTTAATTTTGCTTCAGGCCACTTATATTCATCTGGGATTTTCATGTAAATATCGATATCTAATTTACCGTAAAGATAAGCTGTCACAACTCAGTCAATCTTATAACAAGTATTTCAAAACATACAAGGCTTACCAGATATTGAAACATTATGACATTCATAATGGGAGAGTACGTTTCTTTAAAGTTAAGACCTGATCTCTAGAGGAAACTTTGTGTGATAAATCGTGCCTTGTATCTCATGATTTTATTATCATTATTTCGTTTTCTAACGAATACCAATTTATAGCCTACTAGTTTAACATGATTTGGTGTTTTCTCTATTTGTCCAAACACATCATGTTTTTGAGTGAATCTAGTTAAACCTGATAGCATCTTTCTATTTTGGTCAATCATGTCTTTTTCGACATTTGTTTATGTTAGTTGGTTCAGTATCATTATTCTTATTATAGTCATGACTTTCAGTTATTTTTGTAGCTACGGCGAATAAGAATACATCATCAATTATTATTTTACTTCGGTCCCACATTTCTCCTTAGTTCATATAAAATATTGATATCTCATTATTATTAGGTACCATTTTACTTTTGGAAGCTTATATTATTTCTTCTGGGATAGTACTTCCTTTAGCATTCTAGGAGAATTAGAATTCTCATTTAAGTGATCTTTTAGATCATTATAACATCTTCAAGAGGTTTATCAATTGTTGGATTTTCATTAAATTTTCTTTTTCTAGGCGCCAAGTCTTTTGAGCTAATGGGTCTTCCACCTTTTTGTCTTGTTGTAGCCTCATTTGCTGCTATATTCAATTTTGGTCCTTTTGGACTTTAATTCTAGCTGGTGCATTTACTGCTAGAATGCAAGATTTAGTTATTTTCACAGCATCATTAAATGCATCTGGCATTTGACTTGCAATATTCTGAAGATGCAAAATTCTCTGTATCCTATATTGTCACTGTTTGATAAGCGGATCCAAATGAGACATAGATAGATTACTCCATGATATTTCATGCCATTATACTAGAACAGTATTTTCTCCCCCTAACAATGAGAAAATTATCTCATTGAATTTTCAATATGAAAACCTTACAGTGAACACATCACCAGGAAGAGGTTCAAGATAATGAATTATCGAAGGTGAATCAAATCCAACATAAATTTCAACCTACGTCGAGGACCCATTTTAGTACGAAGTTGTGACGCCCCACCTCTATACCCACGCAAGACAAGGACACTACGGGGTAATGCCATCGACTAGCACGGAGAATAAGGCTGTTGAGGAGCGACCATCCATGTAATTACTTTGTGCGAGTACCGATATGCCAGATAAAAATATAACTTTTCATCTCAAGAGGAAATCCGACATACCGATACAAACTCAAAGCTACTACACGGTGGCTATGTATATATACTTCGGAAACAAATATAGAAATAAACATAACACAAATCATTCATAGACAATTTATATAACAAAGGCGGAAATAGATATGAATATAACACATGAAAATGTACATCAGAGTAGTGGTCAAACAAGACCACAATATCAAAAAGAATAGATACAAGTGCTAGTCAACAGAATATGTATACATCAATGAGTCAATATATCGAATGTATACAACCAAAAACTACAATGCTAAAGTAGTTAGCCAAAAGTCAGATTATAGTCCCAGATAAGAAGTCATGAGGAAGCACCTGTAAAATCTCAGTCTGACCCGAGTATTATTTAAGAAAAAAATAATAAACAGATCAGTCTAGTTATAAATATCAGATAAAGTGATATAGCATAAGAGATATGACAAAAACGTATGATAACCACAAAGCCATACTGTGATAAGTATCTAATCGAAAAATCAATCCAGAGATTAATCAATATCATAAGAATTTTCTCAAAGATTAAAAAGAATGTCATATTCTTAATTTAATTCACCAAGCCACAAATAACGACATACATTTCAATGCCAATTTGTAAAAGTTGGTGAAGCACAAATTCACTAATGCACAAAAATTGATAAAGCTTATCAATGCAAATCACGAAAATTGGTGAAACACAAATTCTAGAAATCGATCAATAGAAATCCAGAAATCACAAGAAAAGGATGGCCAATCCCAAGCGGGACCATGAAAACTCACCAACACGTGTATCACAAACAATTCGTAACATGGACGCAGTACAAACGGTACGTCCAATGAATCGAAAAGCCGAGACATCGATGTAGTACAAACGGTACATCCAATGAATCGAAACACAAAACAATTCGGAACATCGACGCAGTACAAACAGTACATCCAATGAATCGAAAAGTCGAGACATCGATGTAGTACAAACGGTACATCCAATGAATCGAAACACATTAAAAGCACATGGGTCGCTAGCCCACAAAGAAATGAGACGAAGCTCAATAAAATGAGGTACAATCCTCCATGTGGATAAAGAGACATCGCACCTTGCTAGTCTAAACCATAAAATGATCATCATCCATCATCAAGAAGTGTCGATTACACTAAGCTAGTAAATATAAGAGTTTAGCTTCATGTCCTATAACCACTAGCTTAACTCAAATATTTACGAACAGATTGTAAATTTCCACTCAAAAATTGTCACAAGGGAGTTTCAATCGAACAAGTTCATAAATTAACCGACGAAGTAAACACAAGCGTTTCATACCACTTGTTTTGCTAAGCCGTTTAATTAGATTTTCTCATACGAATGAGGTAAAGGCTTGTATATACTAATAGATTAGAAAACGGTTTTTTATAAACGAACTTTGTATTAAAACTAGAGTTGAAATCATCTTTGTAAAGAGTTTGAATATTTACTATCAGTATAGAAACCTTTGTATTTTTAAAGTGACAAGTCATAGAAATGATTGTAGAAACAATCAATCATCAAAAATTCACATACGAAGACGTGAATCAAATCCATAGAAAACGATGCCGAATCCATCAAAATGGATATACCCAAAAATCCCGAAATAGAAGTCATCAAAATCGATAACAAATGATAACAGCAAAACAGAGAATCAAGAATCGATTAAAAATTGGAAACTCAAACACAAAAGGAAAAATAGGCAGAGACAGCAGATTCAGTCGACTGGACTAGGGTGGTCAGTCGAATGAATCATGCCTGTAAACTTTCCGTTTCCAGTCTCGGTCACTGACCCAGAGTGGTCGGTCGACCGATACTGGAAATTCCAGTATTCCAATGCCTGGAAACTTTCTGTTTCCAGGCTCGGTCGACTGGCCCAGAGTGGTCGGTCGACCGATACTGGAAATTCCAGTATTCTCAGCCTAGCCCCCAAGGGGCAAAATCCCAAACAATTGGCGAACGGACGAGCGATGGGCACTAGGGGTTTACGCCAATCGGCAACCCAGCCCTATAGGCTCTTCGATGCTTCACCGAAAACACGCTCAAACATCCATAAAAGGATTTTCACACAATTTTGACTTCAAAAACAAAAAATTGAAATATTCACAAAACCAATCCAAATCAAGAGCAAATGCACATGAAGAAGTGTTAGGAATTCATACCTAACAACCAAAGATAGTATAGACATAGATGAGAAATAAAAATCTCACCTTTTCACAAAATCAATGAAGAAGAAGCTATAGAGCAATGGCAAGAACAATCACTCTTCAATTCCAACTCAACAAGCTTGAATCTAAGCTTAAAAGAGAAACATTTCCTAAGTTAGGTTTAGGAATTTCTGAAATTGATAAGAGAATGAGTTGGAGAAGAAGAAGAGGAGGCTTACCAAAGCTTCTTCTTTGAATTTGGAGCTAGAACTTGGATTTGCAAAGATGATTAGGGCTTGGAGTTTTAATTTCCCATTCCACTCTCCATTTTTGATGAAGCTTAAGTGTTAGAAAATGAAGGTGAAGTAATGAAGAGTTGGAGTGGAGTTGGGTTGATAAAACCAAAATTGGGCAAATGGGCTGAACCCAAACCCAAAGCCCTAAGTGAAAAATGTCAAAATTCCACTCAGCTCCAAACATATCGAAGTTTATACTCAAAAAGGTCGCAAACAGCATTTTGAACTCAATGGAAGTGGTCTTGGGTCCTAATTCGACTGTTTGCAAAAAGTAGCTTTTTGGACAAAAATCCGACTAACGATGAAATATTTAAATAAAACATTTAAATATACAATCGATAAATATGCGGGTTGTTACAGAAGTGAGGGACTAATGGGCACATCCACGGCACAACCAAATTTTCGTAAATGGGAAATTTTTGGTTGAGATCTATTTAAAAGCTATGATGGTGAAAATTAATGGTAAGGTGTTGGTCTAATTTTAACCAATTTTGATGCATGCAAAATTGAATGTCCCGAAGCTGAAAGAGGAAACTTTGATTGCATAAGCAATGGTCTTGCAGTAAGTCGCGAATGCTTAATTAATAATTCTGCCAGACCATTTTGATTGTGAACATGAGCTATTGGATGTTTAATTTCAATTCCCAATGATAAGCAATAGCCTAAAATACTTGAGAAGTAAATTCTTTTGCATTATCCAGTCAAATTAATTTAATCTGATAATCAGGAAAGTGTGCTCTCCATTTGACTATTTGAGCAAGTAATTTGGCAAATGTCATATTTCTTGTAGAAAGCAAATATACATGTGATCAACGAGTTGATTCATCAATTAATACAATAAAATATTTAAATGGTCTACACTCAAGGTGGATTGGACCACATATATCACCTTGAATTCTTTATAGAAAGGTTGGAGATTCAGAAGTGATTTTACTATGTGAAGGTCGAGTAATTATTTTATTCTTGCGAATGGGGCACATATGTAATCACTTGGTGAATTCTATATGTTTGATAAATCATGCACATTTGATTTTTTAGCGATTTTACACATCATAGTTGGCTCGGGATGACCTAAGCGATCATGCAAAAGAATCAATGTCTTTGTCTTGTGAGCTTTTGGCTTATATTTACAGAGTGTGATTCAACTATGCTAATTTTTGTAAAATATAATCCCGTTGAAATTGTACCAAAATTTTATAAACTAAGATTTTGGCTTTCAATCCTAGAAATAACATAAACATATTCTTTGTTTTCATTTATAGTTTCGATATGGTAACCGTTCATTCTTATATCCTTAAAACTTAGCAGATTTCTTTTAGTATTCTTTGTGTATAATGCATTTTGAATGAAGATATGTGTACCATTTGTTAATATTATATGGACTCTTCGAGACCCTTTTATTATATTTGCAGATTCAGCTATGGTGGAACTTTAGCTAAAATATTTTTAGATAATTCAAAGAAAATTTTCTGGTTTTTCAAAATCGTATAAGTAGTGCACTATCTAGTTGGAATGTATTATCACTCAAATATTGATAGTCCATACCTTAAGGCTGTATTAAAAACAATATAGTTAGTCAATTATTAAAATAAGTCATGAACATAAATAAATGCTAATACTTTCTAAAAGGATTTCAAAACAAACTACTAATAAAACTAATATTCATCGGTACACATTATTTCAACTAGTTCAATGAAATCTAAAAAAACATCAAATTCAAACTAAATTAATAATACAAGATAAAGAAATAAAATAAAAATAAAACGGAAACCACACAACAAGCTTTAAGCTACTTCTATTTGATCGGATTGGTCGTGTCATTAATTATTGCATTCAAATTTTCATCATTTATGAAATTTCCATCATCATCTTCGAAGAAATCATCTAACTTCAAGTTAACGTTATCAAAAAAAATCCTTCAGTGTTATTTGTCTTAATATTCTTCGAACGTTGGTATTCTTCAATTGTTTTCTTTGATAATCTACATGTACGTGACCGGTGACCAGAGCGTTCACGTCTATAACAAACTTTCTTATAATGCTTTTTATTTCTAGAGTTGAATCATTATTCTTTTCAGGCTCATTTTTCTTTTATTTCCTTTTAAAGTAGGTAGTTTTGTTACCTCTTAAACCACCATAGTGGCCTCTACTAGAGTTATATCCACGTCCACGTCTATGACCACATCCTCTACGTCGATGTCTTCCGAAGTGGGAAAAAGGAGCATTAACTTTTGGTAATGTAGCTGAATCATTTGGTTTTGAGGAGCTATTTTTAATAAGTAATTTATTATTTTGCTTAGCAATTAATAGACATTCTATAAGTTCAGAATAGTTTATAAAATGGCGCTCTTGATATTGCTGCTGTAGGAGTATGTTCGAGGCATGAAATGTTGAAAATGTCTATTCAAGCATTTATGCATCATCTATCTTTTCTCCCAACAATTATTATAGAAGTAATTCTAAACATAGCGGAATTGTCTTCCCTTATAGATTTGAAGTCTTAAAACCACTGGTTCAACCACCCTTGCCTACTATTTGGAAGGATGACCATCTTCTGGTAGTCAAAATGCTCATTCAGGGAATTCCATAAGTGGAGAGGATCTTTTTCAGTTAAATATTCTGCTTTAAGATCATCGTGGATATGACGTCTTAAAAATATCAAAGTCTTTGTTTTGTCCTGCTGGGACATATAATATCATTCTTAATGGTATTTCTAAGTTGAGATTGTAAGTGGATCTTAGCATCCAATATCCATAACAAATAGTTATCTCCAGATATGTCCAAACTTTGAATTCAAGCTTAGCTATGTTTGTAATGTTATGATTTTGGTTTATAGTTAAGAAGAGGAAAAAAATGTTGTAAAGTATACTTCTAAAACAAGAAAAAGTTTGTTGCAAAGAAGAATAAAATTTGACAGTCTAGATGAGATGCACAACTGCTATTATTTATTCATCTATCAAACTGCTATTAATGAATTTATCTAGAGAGGCTTAGATTACGTATGATTTGAGGGCTACAATTTAAAAGTAGAAGTAAATTTATGTGTTTCTGTTGCGTAAATTATTAAACAAATAAACAAAAGAAACTAATAAGAAATTGGAGATCATGAAGTGTCCACGAGCCATGTATTCATAAATTTATCTCTGTATAAAATTAAATCGTACCTTGTCTATGCAAAAGAAACAAAGTGGATAGGAATAAAGTAGATAAAAAATTATGACAAGAGCTGTGTAATGTATACCGTACCCAAAAATAAATAAAAACCATACAGACATGTACTAAAACAACTTCATCACTCTTCCATTGAAATAGTCTCGAAAAAAGAAATAAACAAAAGAACAAAATTAAACAAAAGAAAAGTCGAAGATTCTTACTTATGCAAGGTAGCTATAATTATCTATAGAATGGAACTTAGGTATCTGTAGCTCTATGTGTTGTAACTGACGAGAAAACAAAGGTTATTATTGCTTTCGAACTTTACTGCAATTTTTAATTTGATCCATATGCAATAATATTTATATAGTAAAATATCTAGCTGTTATTTAGGAGAGAAAGAATAAAACTTGGAATATAGATTCAAACTCTCCAAAAAATGGAATATCTAATCCTCATACACGTAAGCAAAAAAGCAGTAACATGTAACCTACAAATACAAATAAAATAATAAAACATCATGTTGATAATGTGTTAAAAAATAAACAAGAGTAGGAGCCTTTGGAGAGAGAACATCTTTAATTCATCATATAAATAATATAATACATGTGAGATCAATTTATGACTCTATATGGAATGAAGATTACAATAATGTCATTTAACATTTAGCATATCCACCCTATTACTGTAACAACCCGCACTTTAATGAGCCTAAATTTCTACAAGAATCGAAATCCAAATCATCAAAGCACAGATCGTTGGATTATCTGCAAATAAGCATGAGCATTATCCAAGATTGATAAAAATCTAAACTCACAGTAGAAACAATAATATGATATAAATACCGACTGTGACTACTACCTTGGAACTAATGGTATTCCTTGGATATCAGATTGCCACAACAATATCGAGCATGAGAAAAAAGAAGACTTTTCCAATAACTAATCACGTCTAGCTCCGGTGACCCGTTCCTCTAAATCTATCATGTGGGTTGTAATGAGGAGGAGGACAGAACAACGTTCTGATGGCTGGAAGATCAATATATTGTCCTTGACATAAATTCATACCGATTGGTTTCCATTCAATTGTTATGTCTACTATTCTAAGGTTAACCAAATTAACCTAATATTGCACACACGATATTCCTACCTAGCACAATTCATCTACCTACCCTTCCCAATGTACAAAATGCTGATGTAAGTCTACCAACCACTTAATACTTTCAAATATGAAGCAGGCTCTTAGCATCATCATCGTTGGTCTATTGGTCCTTGCTACATGACCATTATTTCTGGCTTTATAATACATAATAACCATACTACTAACCCATCTGTCGTCATTAAAGTCTTATCCACGTGAGAGACAGTACCAAGCTACTTAATACCTTATTAATAAGGACTAGGCAGACACCTGGCCATTTAATACCTATATTCTAGGTAGGCATGTGTCGTTTAATACCTAACCCCAAGGTAGACTCCTCAATAGTACTATCTATCTGATATTTCTTGAAATCTCAATGGAACACTTATTACTTCTTTATAGGAGAGTAGTGAGCCTTATATCAGTCACTTAATACCCCAAACCGAAGCGAACCCTTCCCGAGATTTATGGGTAGATAAGTATTTAAGGTAAATCTTATTGCCTTACATAAAAGGGGAATTAGTAAACTAAGTCCAATGTCCACCTAAGCTAATATAAGTAAAGGCTTAGGATAGTTAATTCGACTTAGTGGGTTAGTGATGCGAAGTCAGTAGATTCACTCGACGGAAGACTGCCCTCCACTTTGAGACTACCAATAGTCGGATGCACTTACTTCTGATGTGAGATATCACTTACTTTTGATGCACTTACTTTCTTAATTGAAAAATATTAAATGGTCCAAATCTAGAATTAGGAAGTAACGAGGGATATCTCTAAAAAAATTTACTTCAGTGTTGAGGTATTAAGTGGCTATCTTAGGGCCTACCTCCCCACCGAAAGAAGTAACTTAATGAGATTCCATATTTATAATTAAGAGTGATGATGGAAATCTCGGAAAGAGTTCGCTTCGGGCTTGAGGTACTAAGTGATAGATCTAGGGTTCGTCTCTCTCCTGTAAAAAGAAGTACTAAGTAGCTTAATGGGATTTCCAAACAATGGCAGCTAGATAGTACCAGTGAGGAGTCTGCCTTGGGATAGGTATTATTGGCAAAACCCTACCTATGAATAGGTATTAAATGGTCAGAGGCCTGCCTAGTCTTTATTAATGAGGTATTAAGTGGCTTGGATATAGTCTCTCACATCGCTAAGACTTTAATAACAATAGATGCGCTAGTGGTATGGCTATTATAAATTATAATGCTATATATAGTGGTCAAAGGTCTTTGTAGTTAGGACTAATAGACCAATAATGACGACACTAGAAGTCCACCTTGGGAATAGGTCTTAAATTACGGAGTCTACTTCGATTGAGGTCTTAAATAGCAAAGTCTACCTATTTTTCTTTTAAAATTATTATGTGGTGATAGTAGAACCCGCTTCATATTTAGAAGTATTAAGTGGAAAATGGCTATGGTGGTATTGGTGGTTGATAATGCTTCGTCGGTATTTTGTACCTTGAGAATGTGTAGGTAAGTAATCGTGTGTGCATAACATGGTTAGATAAGAACTGCTAATCTTGATAGATATAACAACTAAATGGAAACCAATCGGTATAAATTTATGTTATGGGCAGTTTATAGATTTCCAATCACCAGAATGTTGTTCTGATCCACTTCTCATTACAACCCACATGCTAGATTTAAAGGAACAAGTCATTGGAGCTGGATCTGTTTAGTTGTTGGAAAAGTCTTCTTTTTTCTCATGCTCGATGCCGATGTGACAATCTGCCATCCAAGGAATACCATTAATTCCAAGGTAGTAGTCATAATCAGTATTCTTATCATATTATTGTTTCCGCTGTGAGTTTAAATTTCTACTAATCTCTTACAGTGCTCATGCTTATTTGCAGGTACCAAATCCAACGATCTGTACTTTGGTGGACTTGGGTTTCGATTTTTGTAGAAATTTAGGCCCATTAAGGTTTGGGTTGTTACAAAATATGTATAAAAAGGGTATATAAATATATTAGAATTACAGATCTTAGAAAATGTTTGGGGTTGAAGGAAAATATAAATATATGAATACATACATACACACATGCGCGCACACACATATATATAACCTCGTTATCGTGTAGTATTGATTTGCTTCTCTTCTTCCCTTATTTGATTTCTATTCTTTCCCAATTTGCATATATACAAACATAAAGATTATATTTTATAATTTAGAAAATAATGGAGAAGGAAAAGTTGGCTGAGCTGTGCTACTGCTTTCAAAAAAAATATGAGAAGAGAAGAAAGGTTTAAGCCTGAATTTATAGCCACTCGAATCAGCCCGTTAGATTAAAATATATTAAATCTGGGCCGTTTGGCCAAGGCAAACCCTAGCTGTCATTGCTAGGACTGGTCGACCGCTCCCTCTATAGGGGTCGACCGCTCCTTGTCAACCTGCCCAACAAAAGGGGTCGACCGGTGGGTCCCGGTATTTATCTATTAACATTAATTTTTCTAATCTAATTATTTCCATTCCGAATTCATTTTTCATCCGCAACTTCTTCGTTTGAACTTCGTTCGCAAAACTCCAAATATGAAAGTTACTAAGAATTTTGCCACGAACGCAATTGTGCAAGTTTCGTGGTCAAATTCCACCATTGCACAAATTCCATTTTCGGAGACTAATTAACTAATTAAACAACTAACGTAAAATTTACAGAGTGTTACAATTACACACACAACAACAAAAATTTCAACATTTTTTTATTTTTTTGAAATTTTTTGAAGGTTTTTACTAAAATTCAATACTATAAATGATATTATCAATTGCTATTTGGAGACAAATTGATGAAACAATTTGTGATACAATAGATATCAGCCGTCAGATCACATTTTGTGTTGTGGAAACTTGGATCTGTCCCTTATCTTCAAGTTTCATAAGTGGAAAACCTTTATAAAAAATGTATTTTAAATTGCAATCATATTTTTATTTTTTTTTCAAAAATTAAATATGAACTTAATTACATATTATTTTAACCAAACTATTTATTTATTTATATGAAAAAGTGCAAATATTTGCAGGTTCAAAAGGTGCAAATATTTTCACTTTTTGGCTGGAACTAAAACATGGATGTTTTTTAAAACCTAATTTTGAGGAGGAATGACCGTGTATTTTGAAACTTAAAAATAGGGGTGAGCAATCTTTGATAAAATCAAACAAACCAACTAAACCAATTTATTTCGGTCGGTTTGGTTTGGTTTTGAAACTAGATTGGTTTATAATCAGTCCGTAAATAAATTTAGTTTGGTTATCGGTTTAACCAAATTAACTAAACTTTTATTATATTTTTAGAATTATTTATGTTATAATAATTTTTTTAGATTAATTTAGTGATCTAAATAAAATTTATTTATCATACATGTGTCGAATTTACTATTAGAAAGCATAAGAATGCTAAATAAGAATATTTTAGTCATATATTTACTTAATTTTTCAAATTACAATGAATATTCTAAACATAAAATGTGAATCATTTTTAGTTCGGTTAAATCGAATAACCAACCGAACTAACCAAATTTAATTTGGTTGGTTTGGTTTTCATTTTTATTGGTTTTAATTTTGTTTAATAATTTTCATCATCAGATAAACCAAACCAACCAAACGCTCACCACTACTTAAAAAGGGTGTCTTACAAAAGTTCCCGTATTGGTTTTGTATATGATGGAGATTTATGGTTTAAAATCTATTATGTTACCAATTGTGTTTAAATTTTTATCTCCATAGCCGCTCTTCGACTAGTTTCTTCCAGTGAGTTGAATTCTATGAAACAATACATACATACATACATACACACACACACACACACACACACATATATATATATATATATATGATTACCCAACATGTTTGGCTTGGTTGTGTTGGAATTGGGCTAGTCCATAGCGGGGTAATTTGGTAAATTTCAAAACTTTTTACCTATTTGGATCTTTATCAGGTGTAACGATCCGAATTTTTAGCCATCTGATATTGGGATAATTAACTAATTTTAATTATTGGATATTGATTTTTATAAGTCGAATAAATAAATTTTCTGATAATTGGAATATCTGAATCTATAAATTTAAACTATATAAAATTTAAAATGTGAATTCCAGAATAAGGAATATATATATATATACACTACACCATAACAGCCATTTCGCAACACTTATTTTTTTCAATTGCCAACATTTATTTGCGTTGTAAATTAATCACGGCAATAAGCGTTGCTAAGCAAGAAAAGTGTGACCGAATATACAGATTTATAATTTTTTAATTGCCAACGCTTATTAGAGTTGGAAATTTTGGTTAAATTGGAATTAGCTAATATTGGTTGGGGCAAAAAAGTAATTGAGTATCGTTTTCATGGGTAGCCCTAATTCCAAACCACTCTACGCTCTACGCTTTTTTACTTCTACTGCTACGAATAAAAATCCGCGATTCCATTTTGTTCGCCTTTCTCTCTGGCATCGGATTTCAGGCGATTCGCTCTGGCAAACTAGCTTCAGGGGATCGTCTCCAACACTTGTAACTTCAGGCAATTCGGGTATCAGACTTCAGGTATCAGACTTAGCCCTGGTGACTTGATTTTAGGCTGTTCTCTTTTCATTTGCTATTATTGGGTTTATTGAAGCATGTAGTGCTCATTTGTGTATTATAATTAAGTTGAGGAAAAGAATAAGTTCACGAGGTAGATTATACTGCTGCTACATGGTGCGAATAAAGTTGTAATAGGATCACGAGCCAACTAAATCGGTTTAACATGATCAATTTTGCTAAAGTGTGCTGGATCTTTGGATCCGAGGTTGCAAGATTAAAATCGCCTTAAAAGGAAAATCGCCTACGGATAAAAAGAAACAACATGTGCTTAAGCAGAAAGTTGCAAGATTAAAATCACCTTAAAAGGAAAATTAACAAGGCACCTTTTTGTATGTAGAAAAAGAGAACATTGACCAATTTGTAAATGTGGTTAATGACATAATTATTAATTTTAACGATACAGATATAAATATTGGTTAGGTTGATTATATTAATATGAATATGACACCATCTTTTAAAAAATGTAAATGATATAATAAATTTTCAAAGCTTGGTGATGACACTCAACGAGACTGGTTGATTTATAATGTAAAAGTGTGTGCGTACATAGACAAAATAAGTGTAACCTCAGATTTCTCAAAGATGCCGAGTGAGGGCAAATCCTTTTTGACTCTGATAATCTGAAATTTGCTACTCATAACAACAAAGGTTAAAAGAGTTTAATTTTCACCGACAGTGGTTGTGACTAAATAAGTGAGGCAGTTGCATCTTGATATATAATTTGCAGGTAGTACTGCTTTTAGTCAAAAAGTTAAAGTTATTGTACAAATGCGGTATAAAAGGGATTATGCAAATTAAAATGGGCATTATTAAGTGGAGCTTTGTACCAGGCATTCATTTAATTTGAGATTGCACATCACAACTGTGCTGCCTGGTTTGTCTTGCATTCAACATACAGGCGTCTCTATGGGTTGAGATGGACTTCTTAGTTCTTAACGTACTGGGCTGTTTTATTTTGTTCTGTACTTTTATTTCATATCGGATCTTTCATATAAGGTTTGTTAGCCCTACATCTTACAAGTTTGTATTGTTAAGTAGAGTTGCTACGTTGTTTCCTTGTGTTTGTTTGGTGGGGTTAACAGTATTTTAACTTTTAATCGTAATTTATTTGTTAATAACAGAAGAACCAATCGTTATGGTTGTTGTTGTTGGGTTTAAACAAAAAAAAAGGTGTGTATTTTGCATGGCATGTATTCCACTTCTCTACAGAAACAACTCGAATACTTGGCTAGTGTGAATCTCAAGTTTTCAGTTCAACTTCCACTGCAATCATGTTTTAAAGATTCATGTTCCCTTTGCAGATCTTGAAAAACAAAAGTAAAAACAAAGAAAAAGCCAAACATAATCATGATGTAAACATAACAGCATAGTTGAGGATTGCGGATACTAGAAGCCAAAATAATGGCAAGCGACTACCGAATTTTATATAACACTACTTTGAACTTTGAAGTAAAAACAGAACATTTTTACACATCTTCTTTATAACGCAAATGCAAATTTAAGTACAACTGAGACTGTTGAACCCCCCTCCAAAGGTAAAAAGTACTTTATAACAGTTAGCATTGAGGGTGCAAAGGGGGATGATGCAGATAAATAGAGTACACGTTGTGGTGCTTTGATTCGTTGTCATATACCTATTGGCTACAAAGAATGGAGGGCGGTAGATGGCTTCTATAAGGATAAACTATGGGAAGGACTTTTGGTACTAGTCTTATTTATATTTTTATTATCATCAATTTCACCATCAAGTTTAAATTATGATATATTTAACCATTTCATGATTTCTTTATTTTTTTCCTTTTTTTGTGATAGGAAGAATTTGACATGGATGTAGATCCTACCATAGCTCGACCATTATTAGAGAAACATTTTCCACCGTTTTATAGATCATTGAAGTCAACATTACGAAACAAACTTCTTAAAGTTGATAAAACTATGATACTTAAACGTGTTGCTATTGATAGATGCCCAAAGGATATAGATAAAGTGTGGTGGGAAAAATTCCTTGATATTGAGTATACGAATGTAAAGATGGAGCAGTGTAAGGCAAATGCAAAAAATAGAGCAAAAAACTCGATCACTCATACTCTAGGAAGGAAACCTTACCATAGAGTGCATGATGAAATGGTATTAAAATTATCTTTTGTAAATAGTTTATAAAATGTTATATTAATTATGGGTTGTCAACTTTGATCTTTCTTGTAGGTAGTAGCAAATCCAGAAGCAGATATTTCACGAACAACGGTTTGGAAGGCTGGACATAAAAGAAAATCAGGAGAAATACTACCATGTGCCGCGGAAAAATATGTAAGTGTCAGTTTAAAACAAATTTCAACTTATTCCATTGTGTGTTTAGTTTAAATTTGAACTAAACAAATGAAAATTAGGAACATTTCTGCTTATGTATCTTTCCCCTCCTAGTGTAGTAGTAATTTTCCGTGTTTTAAGAAATATTGTTCGTTTCTTTTTGCATAAGATTCTAGCTGCTTTAGCTAAGCAAAACAACCTCTAATCTATCTTCATTTGGCTAAGAATCTTTGAATTCAGGTGAGTAAAACTCACCTCTCATACTGATATTAAGTGCCGATTGAATTTAGTGACTGCCTAGAAACCATATAGTAGGCTAGACTGTATAACATTTTGCGCAACTGTCCTTCCTCCGTTAGATTTTACTGCACAACCGAGCAATAAAATATGGGTCCAATAAGAGGGTAGATTTTACGACTTTTTAACACTCTATTTCTGAGGTAATTATGAAATTTAGGCGAGTCTTGTATCCTAAAAACGTTCTTGTGTGGCTACTGTGATTGTCAATCTGAAATTTAACACTGATAGATAGAAGCATACCACGCTGTCCAGCCATTTTGAATTTAATATGATAAATGCGAGTATCTATTTGATAATCGAGCACAGTGAGCTAGTAATTTGTGTTGTTTATATGAATAATAACTCTTGTTTTATGAAAGTATAGTAATTTTGTGTAAGTGTATATATATAACTATATATATGGTGCCATAACAGTCCAGCTTTTTTGCACATAAGAAATGAGTAATAACGATTGCAAACGATAACGCCTACAACTGCATTTTCTCCATCCAGACAGCGGAAAATGAATTCGTTTTAAACCATGTCCATTGCTACTACAGAAAAGTATGTCAATCATGAGGGTTAATCAATTCATATATGCACGAAAATAACACTGTTATAAACGCAGCAAATTAGAACCACGACAAAAATATAAATATCAAAGAGAACTGCTTAGAAGAACTACTGATGAACCTTTCCAAACATCACACTTGCATTACATAGACATTACTGAACTCATGAAATATAGTAGTACTGCGATGTTAAATGAAATGTCCACAATACTAATGCATCATAAAACCCTTTCCAAGCATTTTTTTTATTTAGTTTGAAATTAGACAAATTAGACAGTACATTGATTTTTGACATGTAGCTTCAGTTGATGAAAATTGCATTTTTGAAATTTCTAAGATGCTCAAAATTGGTATCAATGTCAATTGTTGAAGCAAATCCTTGGTTCGAAAGGAAGAAAATATTGTTTTGCAGTTATATCACACAGTAAAAAAAACACATAAAAAAAACTGCATTGTTCCAAATTTATACATGCAAAAAAACATGGTGGAAGCATGGTTTTGTTGTTACAATTGATACGCTAAGAAGTATTCTTATCACTTACAAATCTGTATTCTACTTGTTTATATCATCTTATGTATCTCTATTTTCTTGCTATGTTTGAGTATTCTTTGTACGCATCAAACTTTAATTGGAATCTTAGAAGCAACCTAGCAGGTGATGGAATTCACCTCAGAAATTTCCTTTATCGGTCGACTAGTGGTGAACTTAAGTCAACCGTTAACTTAACTTTCCTGCTGCAATTGATTGCATGCTCGTATGAGTGACTGGGTGCGTTGACGTATGCCTACGTGAGTTTCTAGATGTGTACAAGTGTATTTTAGTGTGTGTAAGAGGTTGGGTTGCCATTGAGAGAGTTTTGCAATGTATGTGCGGGATTTATAGTGACTGGGTTTATATATTTGCATGTTTTTGCTGTGTGTGTATAATTGTGTGTGTGTGTGTAGGCAGTAGGTCTAGGCATTTAAACATCAAGTCTAGGTTAAAGTGATAAGTATACGACGGCTCTGAGTGTGTGTATATAATTGTTTCGTATGGATAACATGGATGTAGATCTTTTAAGTAAATGACATGTTACTTTATGCCAATTAGTATAAACCAAATTGCAAAACATCTTAGGTGTTGAAAACAACCATGTTATACTGTACTAGCTTAGTTGATGTAATCTCACAATGTTTTTTTAATGTAGGTTGCATTAATGTGTGGAATTTTATATAGGCATGCAGGCATCTGGTCATAATTGAGTGCAGAAAGTTCAAGAGATTTAATATCTTCTAATAATTTTATATAGGCATGCAGGCATCTATTCATAACAGAATTTTATATAGGTGTTAAATAAGCTTTCTTTGTATTCATTGATTACTGTTGCTGAGGGATCTTCTAATAATTTGAAGTACAGAGCATTATTATTTTCTCTCATTACTTCAAGTTGTGCTCTAAATGAAGATCGCCCTTTAAATGCAGGCACTTCTAGAGGAAGCGGAAAAAAAGAGGAAGTTGGATGATAGTTCTAAGGGTGGAGTCGAAGATCTTGAAGATGACCCAATTGCGGAAGTTTTTGGTTCCGACACGAAGAAAAATTATTGTCGAGCAATTACTTCTACTTCTTCTATAAAACAAGTGAAGATGGCTCGAGCTGTAAAAACTGTAACTGAAAAGAAGCAAGCCGTGGATTTGTCTATTTGGAAATTGGAGATAGAAAGGCAAGTAGCTAATCAAGTTAATAATGCCATCAATTCAATTACTTCAACTTTTATGAAATTTATGCCTAGTTTGCAAGAAAAATATATTGCAAGTCCTACGACTCCACAAACGGAAGGTGCTTCTAATTTAGGAGATTCTCATACAAACAATAATGTAGTTGTTACTCCAACCGTGTCAAATAATGATATTCGTTCATCTACAATGGAAAAGAAATATGTAATGCTATTGTCACAAGATTTAGAGAAGGAAGTAGCTAAAGGTTATGTTGGAACACAAACTATTTGTCATTTTAGGAAGGTGATACCGAATGTAGAGAAAGTAATTTGGGTGGATGATGTTCTTGAACCGGATGCACCAATTTATGATGGTCTTAAAAATGGAATGTACAAGTTATGTGATTTTTCAGATGGAGGTTTCGTTATATGGCCGGAGTTTCGTATTCGGTATTTGTAGAATTTCACTATGAAATTTACGTTGTCTTTTGTATTCCAATTTGACATTGTTATGAAGTAGTTGATTATGTATTGAATTAACCAACTTAATTATGTATTGTACTTGTTATGAAGTAGTTGATTATGTATTGAATTAACCAACTTAATTATGTATTGTACTTGTTATGAAGTAGTTGACATTGTTATGAAGTAGCTGACTATGAAATTTATGTTGTTATTTGATCATGAATATTGTAAATTTTGGGTTCCTATTGAATGTAGTATAATAATGCTGTTAAAGCGTTATAAGCGTTGGCAATTAAAATATACCAACGCTTATAAACGTCGGCATAGAAAATTAAACAATGTTGGATGGTTAATTTTGCCAACGTTTATAAGTGTTGCTAAATAATATAGACCAACGTTTATAAGCGTTGGGGAATACAACTTTCCAATGCTTATAAGCGTTGGGAAACTAAACTCACCAACGCTTATAAGCGTTGGGAAACTAAACTCACCAACGCTTATAAGCGTTGGCAATAAATTGCGACGCCCGTACAGCGACGCTAATAAGCGTTGCTGAAACTGTTTGCGACAGTTATACTCGTTGGGAATCACCTGTTTTGGTGTAGTGATATATATATGTATGTATGTATGTATGTATGTAAACTTCACCATTTCAAACTCGTGATAAAATATCTGTATATCTATATACAAATATATACAAGCTCCATTTTGATGACTAAAATATATATAAGTTTATATATATGTGTATATGTTATAAAAATATTGCATAAGTAAATATATATAGATACATGAATATATAAACTTCATAATGGCAAATTTTAAATTTTTGACCATATATATATGGGTATATGTTTATAGAAATAATGCATATGGAGATATATAAATATCTATATATATATGTAAACATGTGTGTGTGTGTATGTAGATATGACAATATGTAAGTATATGTATATGCATATATGTTATACAAAATAGTGTATATGTCAATGTCTATATATGTGTGTATGTTATAAATATAGTATATATGCAATAATATATACAAAGAAGTACAAACTTTATCATAACAAATAAAAAAAATATGTAGATATATATATATATATATATATATATATATATATATATATATAAATGAACATGAAAATAGGTAAGCATGAAACATATGGTCAAAAGAGTTTACAGGAAAATCTATAATATATGAATGTGTGTGTGTGTATGTATATACATAAGGACATAATGATGCAAAAAAAACATTAATTCAAGCATACAAAACTTATTATCAAGCACACAAAAGATAGAAATCAAGTCAAGCCCATAATACCTCAAATCAAGCATAAAGATCAAATTAACACAGTGAAAAAAACTTTTAGCCAGTTTAGTGTTGCACTCTGCTCTTCCATTCCTCTATACATAGATAGCCTAACTAGTCCATTATTCACGTATAGCATTCAATAAACAAAAAGAAACAAATAAAAGATCCGCCATTAAAAACATAGTCAGATAATTGTTCAAAGCTTTGGCCAAGGCACAACAGGGTTCATCATCTTTTAAAAATGTGAGTAAAACAACTTTGTTTTTGCTTCCTGTTTCACATACCTACTTACATAACTATTGTTTGGATAAAGTATTGAGCTATGTTAAATGAATGTGTATCTGGCATGTGTATATGAGAATGTATATGTGCTTGGACATAAGAAAAATCCCACCTGTACATCGAAAGAAATAATATTCTTCCTCAGGAAAGTCTCTATTCATGTTATTGGTGAAAACAGTTAAAGCCTCCAACCAAAAAAAAATCAATATCTCATCATACAAACAGTTTTAAACCTTAATTCCAAAATGAAAAGTGTTTATCCTTGAGTATAGATTATTTTAAAGTTTATTTCACCGAGTTCTATCAATTAGGAAAGGAGAAAACTATATATATCAGTGAGCAGGTCGACTATGACCAAAAATCGAATGTCATAATTTAACAAATGGATTATAGTGGTGTGATGATGGTGGATAAACACGATTTTTAAGGGAGGTTTTGTAATTTTTAAGGGTGTGTGGAGATGGCAAGGTGGAGATGACCAGATTTGGGGGTTTTGGCAATTTGCGGCGATGTAGTTGTTTGCGTGACATGGCATTGGTCGTGGAGGATGCTCGGTCGACGGCGCACCTAGGAAAAATAACACGGCAATTTTTAGTTGAGGGAATATGTGGGACAAGGTCGATCTAGGGTTTAAGGTGCTTTGTTTTTAGGTCTCGGTTCGTGGGGAGCCGCGAAGAAGAGAGGGAGAGTTAAGGTTGTGCGTAGGAGAGAAAAATTATTGGAGGTTGTGGCTGAGCTAGGAACGAAATATGGAAATGGATAGTGGTCGTGGGTGGTGTGACGAGGCATTTGGAGGGGTATGGCTTTGTTCCAGTTTCGGTGAGAAGGTTCGATTTCGAACCTAATGTTCGATCGTGGTTCCAGGAGATCAGGCGAGTTGCTGTGGACGTGGGGGACGTGCGAAGTTGGTCGGCGGCAAGGCTAGATGATCGGAGGCCTGGTGCATGTGCACGATTTCGTGCACAGTTCGTGTACGCGTAAGGAAGCGGGAGGAAGAAAAAGAAAAGAAAATGGGAAGGGATTTGGGCTGGAAAGTTGGATGGGCCGAAGAAAAGGAAAGGAGAAAAAAGGAAAAAAAGGTAGGAAGAGAGAAAAAAAAGAGAAAATAAATAAAGAGGAGTTGGGCTTGGTTGCGTGGGCCGAATTAAGTGTGGTATGGGCTGGGTTACTTAAAATTAAACTGAATATTTTATTTAAAGGTTTATAAGTTTTTAAACTTTGTTCCCTTGCTTCAAATAAATGAAAAGAAGAAAGAAGGACCGATAGGAGAAGACAAAGTGTTTTGGGTTTTGGTAAAGTTGTAGATGGGATAGTTTGAATGGGTTTGGGCTGATAGTTTCAAAGAAATAAATCCAAATCAAATTATTTAATAACCTTAAATTACAATCCTATTTCTTCTCCATTTTAAGTCCAATCGTCTTGCAGATTTTTGCATCGAGATCTTATCGCCAAATAATTTTATCTGAACTAATAACTTCCAGTTTTCTGCAATATGAAAATTTAATGATTTAAAACGGTTTAAGTGAATAGACAAGTGATACTTTATTTGATTAATTATATGTTAATTGATAAATTAATTATTTAATGAACTGATAATTTTTTGAAGTTATTAAGAATAACATATTTATTGGATTTCCTTGGTTAACTAATAAATATGGATTTAAAATTATATAACTCGGCTCAGTTATTTGAGACCAGTTCGGTTTCGATGTACAAATAGATTTAATACTGATCATTTATCGCTGATTGAGTTAATAGTCTATGCTTTGATTAAATTTGAAGCTTCTAGAATTTATATATATTAGTAGTATACTGAACGTTGAGTATATTTAAAAGGAAATTGAATTGGATGAAATTTAATGGTTTTAGAAATAGCCTAACTACCAAAAGGTTTATATGGAAATGAGTTCTAGGTAATGGATTACAAATTTGAGATTGGAAATATCTCTAAGTGTTGGAAATATCCTGTTATGGATATAAGAATTTGAAATTGTTTCAATATTGAATATTGAAGAGATTTGCATACATATACATACATACATATACATACACATATATATCTTTATAAAGGTATTTTGAAATAAATGTTTGGAAGGAATTATAGAAAGGGCCTAGTGATTGCTTATGAGTAAATTTGATAGTTAAATAACCGACTATCAAATCTGGCCAAATTCGTTGATCGTTCAATGAAACCGGAATCAGATATCGGCATTATCCAAAGACCACTTAAATCCAATAACCACTATGAACCTTAACGGTTTGATTGTAGAGCCCAGTATACTAGTATTTAATTAGTATAACAATTTCGGCTATTTTAATAAGTATTATACTTAGACACTATCATAATATCACTGGATTTTTTTATAAAATATTTTGATTAGCGTATGGAAAAATACCGTCGTGTTTATGGGTGACGTGGTTTTACGATTGATCCTTTGTTTTCAAAAGTTTTTTGAAAATTAATAACAATTCAACTTAAGTATGTTTACTCATGTTGGTTTTCCAAACTGACTTGGGTGTTCCTTTATTGTAATGGTCGGGTCAGACCGAGTATTACAGAATTCAGGTTTGGATGCTTGGAGCTAAGGAGACGAGCTGGATAGCAGAGACGTATTACGCGTACTTGATTATGTTCCACTGTATATTATAGGCTGCATGGTCAGCACTTATGAGGGCAAGTTATTATAACTGTCCGGATTTCTATATTAATGGTTGTACTCTGATAATTTGTATAAAGCTACATTTTTCTTTGTATAAAAATCTGTTATTATATATTATATTTTGTTCCGCTGTGATTGTAAGATTCTGTGTTGTTGTTATTTTTGTTTCTTCTTCTATCTCTTTTCTTCTTAACCCCTAATGATCTGGTATTTCCGGCACTCGATTGCTCGGCATTTTATACAGTGAACGTATTAATGTCGATTTTCAAGGATCGAAAATCGCTGGTCGTTACATCAGGCCTATGTAGTCTAAATTTATTTTGAACTTTTCTAAATTTTCTTTTAAAATAAGATCAATATTTTATTTAATTCACAAAAATGTTATATTTTATGTAATTTGTATTATATTATATATATGTGTATCATATACACATGTCTGTGTATGTGCCTGTGCAATAGGATAATATGTACATGGTTTGACATATTCGTTTATAAGTGCTGCAATTTCCAAAGCAACGGGCATGTTAACCTCTTATGTATACAAATGTATTGTCTAAATGTGTATATATACGTGCATCAAATTATTATGTAAATCAAATTATGTAAAATATAATTATATAAATATGTATATATATTAAATAATAATTGTAAATAATTTATTGAAGCAATTATAATATACACACACATACATGTATGTATGTATAAAATTAATTAAATGATATAATTACTATAAATATTATTTTAAAATAATGTTGAGTGTGTGTGTGTATATTAGTATGTATACCGAATAGAAATTTTATATATTAATTTATATATATATATAAACATATATACTTAGTTGCAATTATACATATACATATACATACATATATATATATGTATGTATGTATGTATGTATATATGAATGTTTGAATATAAAATAATGATAAAAATTATATATTAACATATACTTTTTTTAAAGCTCACGACCTAGGTATTTTTTAAAATTTCTTTTTAGTTTTTATGTATTTTATTATTAAAACATTTATTAATTATAAAACCGAGCAGAAAATTAGTAATAAAATAAATAAAAATTTATTTTTGAAAATAATTAACTATAATATATTGTATAAAATGTTATATTTTTTTATTATTTATAATATATATATACATATATATATATACACATACATTTTATTTGCATAATCAATTTCAAATTAAATAATTGTATTTAATAATATATATTTAACGTGCATATTCGAAAAAAATTAATTTTTTTATTGCCAATAGCCTATTTAATATAAATATATTTTTTAAGATTTAAAGCATATATTAGATCATGTTTAACATTTTTATATTAGATTTAGTGTTTAAAAATCATATAATGTTATTGTTAGTTTCGAAAATAAATATTTTTAAGGCCGAAAGCATAGTGCAAGCAAACACATATAATTTTTTTAAATACAAATATGTATATATATATATGCACTTATATACACAACCATCAACATGTACTATCAATCGATATACCGATTCGTTATAATTCTAACTGAGAAAAATAGAGGACAATGATAATATAAACATTAGTATATTACCAGCAACGTGCCTTTCACTAAAGCCCAAAGTTTGCATGTTGAAACAAAGAAATAGGCTCCTTGAATCTTATTCCAATTCTGAAGTTGCTAGCTCTCAAATTGTCTTTACCACCGGCAATTGTATTTGATTTAATTTGTATTTAAATGCTTGAAAATTTGAGAAGAAAGAGGGGTTGATTCGACCAGCAAATAGAAGGGATGGAGGCTCCAAAAAAAGTTTTTGAAAAGTGTGGGTTAGAGATAATTAAATTAGGAGATCCTAAGCAGTAAATAAGGATCTTCATCCTTATTTTCTCACATCAATTCCCCTCTCTTTTAATTCGAATTCCAACCCACCTTAGTCATTAAAATGGTCAGTCGATCCTTGCTTATCCTAGCCGAAATCAACATGCCTCTCAGGGGCCTCAGATCCACTTCAAGCCCAAACAATAATTATTGCATTTAAATCTAATTTAAACGTGTATTGATATCATATATCGATTAGTGTTTATTTAACTACTATATTCACACTATTATTGTTCGATACACATAAAATAAAATTTTATAATTAAAATTTCATAAATATTAGTTAATTTAATTAATTTATAATATAATTAAATGGGTGGTAATAGGAGTATACAATGTTTCAGTTGTGTGACTCTTAGGTGAAAATGTGGTCAGCGATTAATAGCGAACAATTCGAGTATTAACGTTCACACTTCACTTAGCATGTGGTGTGACATTATGACCAAATTTATCGCTTACTTGGTATCGATAAAATCTAATTTTAATTTAAGCGTTACTTTGTAGTGGCAATTATTTACGCCAATTCGCCTCATCAAAAATATATCACTCTAAACTTACAGAATTTGGTAATGGAAAAAATTCCAGTATCATCCATATTCCACTCTATATTCCAAACATAAAGTCCCTGGTTAAATAATAACAATTATTATTATCCAAACTACTCTAGTCAGAGACTTTGAATTTGATTTGACTTCAATTGACATGGATACTAACCTCACATAACCGAGGAGATGAATCCTCTCTTGAATACTGTTTCACTTTCAATACTTCCACTTGACCCAACTATAGTCGTTCGATAGACGTTCATGCCACGACTTAACTTTAATCAAAGCCGAGCTTCCACATTGAAGATCAATAGTATTTTCAATTTAAGAGAACTATATAATATTGTCATGTCGATATTTTCTATTTAACCTTAGTTGTATTAACCAATAGAAAACTATCGAGTGAGTCATTCCATGGTTATCTAATAAATATCAGTACAAAACCCCTTGACCCCAAAAAATAATGAGCAATACACTTTCCAACATTTGGAGGGCGTTACGTACTCTAATCTCAATGGATGTATCGATAACCAGTCTCGATACATCTTAGCTATGAATATTTAAAACGATTTTTTTAACTTCATCGTGATATGTTACTCATGGTTATAACACATTGTAACTAATATCACAAAATATACCAATTATGGATTTTTTATATGAAATATTGTTTTAATTAAATTGATTAATTAATATAGCATATTATATCCAGTATACAATAGAAAGAAAAAAATTATTTCGAACAAGATTGGTTACTGAGTTAGATATATGTAATAATTACATAATTACCCCTGGGGCATACCCCTAAGTCCATCAATCTTCCACTTGCACTTGGGGCCAATTATGGAAACTCCATCCCATCCCTTCGATCAGTTTGATGAAAACTAGTCGAGATATACCCTTCGTGAATGGATCTACTATGTTGTTTAATTATCTACTCTGTTAATCAACTCTCTCCGATGCTAATAACCTACCTTTATCATTTAGAACTAGTTGGAGTATGTTTCTCAACTTTCAGTGAGCTCTTATCATTACATTTGTATTATATAACGATAATATAGTATTCTTAACACATGGAATCACCTCTAGCTCAATTATAAATTTGTGCATTTATATTTACACATTGCTTTTATCGTTGCCCTATTCAAGACGATGTACTTTTTTCGTTATATCAACCATAACCTTTTATTTGGGACATTTCCTACATAAAGCTTCTTAAATAAAATTTTAACATGAATTTAATATTGACATGTTATACTTGATAGCACTTATGAAGTTCGATTCTGAACACTCCTTCATAAGTAGTTCGTAGTTCCTATAAACAATTCTTTAGTATTCTGTAAATATTCAAGAATGCTCTAAACTACCATTTAGTGATCCTAATTTGGATTTGATATTTTTCTTTATGGATCAAATACATAAGCAAATTACAACATTGTAGACAATATAACATGTATGATAATTCCTATTGCTCAAGCATAAAGAATCCATCTTACATGTTCCTTATTAAACATTTTAGTAAGGTGTTTTTGCATATCATTTGAGACATTACCAATATCCTTTATACTATTCATAAAAGATATAATTTACAAATCCAATATCGTGTTAAAAAAATAAAATATTATTGATTTTGGCGTAAGTACATCGATAATAATGAGCAATATGTTGTTTACTTATAGTTTAGAAATATCTATGTATCTTTTAGTGTTATTTCTTATGGACACATGCATCCTTTTCATTTTGACTGAGATCAACTTATTTGATATTTCAATCAAATTACTCATACAATTCTGATTCTTATAGAATTATACTTTCGTATGATTCTTCGATTATATCCAAAATCCACAAATTCAATATCGCTCCTATTGACTTCGAGACACTTTGGTTGTTATGTGCACACATTCTATTCAAAATCATTATTTAGGATTTTTCTTTTCAATACATCTGTACCAAAATACTAAGTCATACCAATCAATAATTTTAGGGGGTAGATCCAAATTAACTTGAGCATGTTAAATAACGAATCTCTGACGCTACTTTCAACAACTGAAATTTGCAATGTAATTCTTGTCGATATTGTTCACTGTATTCCAACTGCATTAGTCTTGCTCTTAAAGACTCATTCACGACCTATGGATCATATCCCTTTGGGTACAACTATCTAAATCATATTTTGATATTGTACTTGGAATCCATTTCGAATTTATGTATCATACCATATCGTAGAATCAATACTCTCAATGGTTTAATTGATTGTTGAGGATTATCTGTTCTTGACACCGATAAAAAAAACTCATAGTTTCTCCTCAATATGTAAGAATATTTATTAGACATTCTAATGCGTCGTGTTCATTAAGGTTTAGTTAATTTCATTTCTTCCTATGTAATCTGTTTCATTTTTGGATCATATCCAAATCCGTTTTACAACAAATAATTTCTAAAAGAAATTCCTTTGCTAAGAAGTTGTTATTTCTAAAAACAATAGTTGTTTCTTAGTGCAATGGAATATGTATTCATAAACACTTTGCGAATTTCCTTATATATAAAATTAGTTTACTTTTATTTTACGATAGTTATGTTCAAAACATAAATTGGTCATCCAATGATAGTTGTTCCCAAACTCCTTTTGGGGCTTTCATACAAGATCAATCATGAATGATTAGTATGTGCACTCTTTCGACTTGTACAACCTATCAACTCCTTGACCTAGAATATGTTAGGGTTTCTTATAAACCTTTATCTCATATGATTTTATAGACTATTCTTTAGATGAGTTAATTTTAAACTTGTGTACTGCTCTTAAATACACAAACTTATATAAAGAAGTTAACTTAACTTCACACGCTATTAATCATACTTTGTTTAACAAAGTTCAATTACTCCTTATCGATACATCATTATATATCACAAAGAGGAGTGACTATTAAGAATGAATCTTTATTCATTCTTAGACACTTTCATAACTCTTTCCAATATAATCACATATTCGATCAAATCGAATCATTTTATTTTGTATTGCATGTTAGTTTATTTAATTCCAATTTATATTCTATGAACCCATCATTAACATACCATATGTGTATTATATACACATGTTCATGTTTGTGATAATCCATCGATGAATATAAAAAATTGTGTGGAGCCGTTTTGGAATTAATAGACTTTTGATTGCATATATCTATATGTATCAATCTATAGAGTTCATCAACTCTTATGTCGCTCTCACTCAATGGGTGCTTTTCCATTTATTATTTGAGATATAATTCACTAGTACCATATGATTCCTAATCATATAACAAAGAATTATTTCTCCAAACTGTGAATTAGTCTATAATTCCAAAATAATTGCAAATAAATTTAGGTACCTTTGTATTTTCCAATGCATCATAAACACCATTATTATAGTTTATTTTAATATGAATGTTCATACATATATCGAAACAAAACTTTATTTATTTTTCAATCAACACTTAAAACAGTTATTATTTCATAAATAATGTTTGATATGGTTTACGAAAACAATTTTTCATGACTTGATGCGACTAATAAGTGTTATATGACATGCTTCCACTTTTCTACCATTAGTATAATATCATGTGAAATACAGAGCTTTATTCAGCCACTTAATATAAGTTATCTATTCCATCAACTGTAAATTGGCAATTGAGAATTACAGATTAAGTATCTTAAATTCAAAGAAATAAATATCATAGAAAACAATTTTCTATGTGAACATACTTTGGAATAGAAATCATATTTCTCATTCCAATGTTAAGTATATATTACTATTTTATAATAATTCTTATATCTGAATTTCTTTATAAAGCAAAAATAACCATTCACTCTCTTCATCATAACTGTGCCTTAGGTTACATCCACTCCTATAAATTCGATTCCCTTTCTAGACAATCGAACTAGTCAAAGGAAATTCTTACTATAATATCATAAAGAACTTTTTACAAAAGTGCATTTGGTCATCCTTAATATTTAAAAATATCAAATATTTTGCACTTTACGTTAACTGGTCAAAATTGCATTTCAATGATCGAATTCTTACACCCATCATGTAGCTTTTGGTCTAGTGTTACATTTAAGACAACATGATCATTATTGTAATCAATCATATTGAATACATGATCTCACACCACATTTCACTTGCTGATTTCGAATGAACTAATTTCATTAAGGCTTCATTCATTATGAATTGTGACCGTTCGCCATATAATATTTATATATGGATCAAATATCTAAATTCTTGCATTTCTTTTATAATTTGAAACCCATAAAAGATAATGCACAATCTCTGGCAAATAGACACGTAAGTGACCAAGTTATGAAAGTATGTAGTAGTTGTATAATTAGGACTTGCATGGTTCAACATGCAAAAAAAATTGATAAGTATATTTTATATTTCTATTTGTCAATATTAACTTAGTTCACTTATATATTTTAATTGGTAAACATTTTATCAATTGTATTAATTGCAAAAATTTATAGATGTATATTAGTTCTTTGTACACAGCAAATATTAAAAAGATTAAATATTACCATTTCATTTTTCTAATAAGGCTCTCACTGGTCTTTTGTATTTCTCCAAACTCTAGGACGAAACATAAAAGTCTTTCGACTTCACTAGTGGGTGTTAGGATTCGTTTGTCTTGAGATTCCGACCTTAAGTTTGCTCAACAAGTCATAGCCCCGCAACAATATATAACTCTTTATAAGTTGTATCATATAGAGTCCTAACTCACGGTTCCTTGTCATAATCTCATTTCGACCTTGAGTTTGCTCAACGAATCAAAAGAAATTATTCACTCATACCAACCATTTCGCGATGGCCTAAGTATAGTATATTTACTTTGAGTTTTCTTAATGAATACATATAGTGATCTTATCTCATCTAGTCAATATATTAATAATACTACACATAATATCACTAGCTTGAGTTTGCTTAACAACTAGAGAGTATGCAAGTAATTTATTAATATATAAATGGTAGAGGACAACACCTATGTTAAAGATTCATAATCCTTAATATATTTAATTGAGTGATATCGACTTATGAAATAATGTATTTCTTATGAAATCCCTCGTGGTTTAAGTGTCGGACATACTAGAAATCGCGATATACGTACTTTTACGTATGTATTTATTTCTTAAGTCTGTTTAGGATTTCTTAATGTGTCACCTTTAGTTTATACATTTATATTATATAAGTTTTATTATTATATAACTTTTATACTTTATTTGACTTATATTATATTTTATGTATAACATTCTATTAATTAATTTTTATTTAATTAATTTAATTAACACTTTAATTAGTTATTATATTATTCAATTATAACATATTACATTAAATATATATACTATAACTTTATAGTGATACACATATATCTTACATATATGTATTTTAACTTTTAATTAATTTATCTAATCAAACAATTTTATTTTTTTTATTACTTTTGAAAATTCTTTTATACACATATGTATACTCATATTGTCTTAAACAATTCAAACAACATGATATATGTCATTATATATATTATACATGTGTATATATTTAGTTAATTAACTTATTTAATTAATTCGTTTATTTTATTAATCTTATTAATAAATAATTTTTTGAAATGATTTTCATAACATTTTCAAACATTTTGAAAAATTATAATATAACTTATGTGTTTTATTTTAAATTTAAGTTTTAATTTTAAGCTTTTATTTTGATTTTCAAAACAATTTGGAAAGCTATATTATAACATTTATAATAACTTTATTATTTTAAATTTAACTTTTAAATTAAAAAATTTTATTTTAATTTTAAAACAATTTTGAAATTAGCTCAATGCCCATTCACAATTTCCATTAGGGGCAACCGTTGGGCTCACATAACTATTTGGGCCGGTTGGTAGGTAGGTAGAACATGATACTTGATTACCCAATAATCCAGCTTAGACACTACCTTTCTATGCACCCTACTAACTTGGTTGTAAGCTTAATTAGTTAGCCCTAATATGACTAATTTGGACCACATAGGCTATTGGACTATGATACTATTGTTAGAACTAAGCCAACCCGTAGTATGATATTTGGGTAAATTTCAAAACTTTTTACTTATTTGGATATTTATTGGGCATATGCAGTCTAAATTTGTTTGGAACTTTTCTAAATTTTCTTTTTAAATAAAATCAATATTTTATTTAATTGATAAATAATGTTTTATTTTATATAAATTGTATTTTATTATATGTGTATATCGTATACACATATGTGTATATGTGCACGTGCAACAGGATAATGTGTATATGGTTTGACATGCCCATTTGCTGAGATTTACACCGCCACAGACATGTTAGATCCTCGTGTATACAAATGTATTATCTAAATGTGTGTGTGTGTGTGTTTATGTGCATCAAATTACTATGTAAATCAAATTATGTAAAATATATTTATACACACACATATACTTCAAAATAGTAATTGTAAATAATTTATTTAAAGCTTTATTATATATATGTATAAAATTAATTAAATGATAAAATATTATAAACATTATCTTAAAATAATTTTGAGAATATATATATATATATATATTATAATATGATAACCGAATATAATTTTTTTAATTAATTTATATATGCGATATATAAACATATATAATTAGTTGTATGATTATAATTCTAAAAACGCTGACAAAATTTAGAACGCAATACACTAAGACAAATTATGAAGTAAAAGGTAGGGGTGCACACAACCCATACTCAGCCCGACCCGACCCACTAGCTCGACCCGACCCACCAACCCGACCCAACCCACATAAACCCAGCCCAACCCATCCTAGTTCGGGTCGGATATGAGTTACAATTTGTAACCCATACTATATATGGGTCGAATGTGATAGTTTGTTCAACCCAACTATATTTTAACCCAACCCTATATGAAAAACTAATTTAATATCAGCCTATGTAAAATTAGGGCAGTCAAAATATAGAATAAAGTTTATGTATTCTAGAATAAATATACCAAAGAAAGCATATTCGATGTCAGTCCAAAGCACATAGGATCAAATAATGAATTTTAAAGAGCACTTTAATGTATTTTTGAAATGGAACTCTTACTCTAATATGTGGTGAATTAATTTCATGTGATGTGTTTTATAACGAATTTCTAATAAATTATGTGTCATAGTAAATCAATTATATTTAGTGCATTATGCTAGCTAAAATATGATATTTTAAGCTTAATATTTTAATATTAAATTTTAATTTTTTTCTTTATATTCTCACTTTTGTATTAGATTCATGTAACCAACCCAGCCCTACTAAACCCGACCCAACCCATATCCAATCTCATATAGGATCGGATACGGGATGAACTACCTTTAACCCATACCTATACGGCTTGGGTGACGTATTTGGTCTAACCCGACCCAACCCATACTTTGTGCAGCCCTAGTAAAAGGTTGTTTTAGCATACTGCTACGGTTCTGCTATAGTACGAACTTTGCTGCAGTGTTTTTAGGATCTTACATATTAAACTGAAAATACCAAAGAAAATATGTGGACGTTTTACAAGTCAAGTATTAATCTGTAATAATTTCTAGTTTATATGTCAGTGTAAAGAAAGTCCAAAAAACGCCTTATCATGGCTTTGAAATGGATAAAAGTACATGACTTAGAAGATAGCCAGAAATTACCGTCCTCTAATATTGTTCGTAACCCATGAATATATTTTTAGTTCACTATGTATTCCTTAAACATACGAACATATGAAAACATACATACAGAACAGAAGTAATTCAACACACAATTAATTTAGCCTGCCATTCAGGCTATATTCAATATATTATAACAAATTTAAAACTTACAGACAAAAACTTACAAAAGATAGCACAACTGGAAGTAGTAGGTTCTTCCTTATTCTACACACTTTAAATATTACACACTTATATTATAATGGTAGAAGGTTTTGAAGTAGAGAAGAGAATGGATGAAAAACAAAGTCTGCCCTCTTCAACTGAATCCCATCTTTATTTATAGGCTAAGCTGTACACGAGAATGGAATTCAAATCAATTTATTTCAGATTCCAAAATTTTGAAATCCATGGCTTAATTGTCCACTTTATTAAAGTGGGAGATAACATCTTGTCCTTTTTATCAGGTAGTGTGTTAGGTATATATGGACCATCTGTCCTTTTTCAAAAGAACTTTATCTTCTATAGGTGGCAGTCTTATCAAATTTGCCAGATCACCAAACAATTATTAATCCAGAATCATTTTACCTTTGTCATTTCCCATATTATGGGCCTCCTTTTCAGCTTGCTGAATATCTCCGCAAACTCTTCATCATTTAGGTATGAAAATTGATCTTCCTCGGCTTTGATCTTTAGCATTTGATGAAGCCATTGATGTGTCTGAATTTGCATCTTCCTTACCAATATTTTTTATTAAATCTTTCTTTATTTATGTAATATAGGCATAAATAATATCTTCTTTAGTGATTGTTCCTTTTTGCATCTTCAATTTTTTGATAATATGTTGGAACGGGCTTGAAGCTTCTTTATGCTGAATTACAAATTCCCGTTCTTGATAGAATTTTATCTTTTTGCCTATCTCTGATATCATTTCTTGGTCAAACTTCTGACCCGTACTGTCGTCAATTTTGGTTAATTTGTCCCAAAATTTTATAAAGAAAATCTGTGTAAACAAGGAATTTCCTTGTTTGTATATCATATTTCCGGTTTCCATTTCCAAATCCAAGGAATGGAAAATTCAATAAAGAAATATTATGGGCCGACTCCTGATATCATTAAATATCGTTCAAGATTACTTAATCTTGGTGAGACATCAACCCATTTTGAATATAATTCTTTTAATTATTCTGGAAGAATATTAAGCGGTGGTCCATATTTTGTCCACCAGTCCATAAACCAATTTGGTATCGGTCGTTTATAAACTTCCGCAAATTTTTATAAACCATGAATGTTTTCGTTTATTCTTTTCATAGAGAAGTACTTTATATAGTGCTTCTACATAGTCCCAATAGTTATACCTAATAGAAATCTTCTTATCAGGTGAAAACATTTCTTTTTCTTTAAGGGTAGACAACCCCCATTCTTTAGGCATTATTAACCTTTTAATAATTATTTTACTGAAACTATAAACATTCGGGTCGCCTGCATTAAAATGGGTTATTTCACAGGTCTCAGAGGTTTTTATTATTGCCTCATAATATACCCTTTGCTTATATGCCATAACAGTAAATGATGAAGTATCAAGATACCTTTGCAGTAGGTTCCAAGGATCACTCCCCTTTTCATATCATCAAATTCTAAAAGTAGTATGATTTATCTATGTGGACTTTCCGCATAAGTGGTTATATTTTCTTCAGTTTCTTCATTGCCAATTATGCTAGCATATGGTGACGAACCAGATTGACTATTAGCCCCTTGTTTTTTCTTAAATTCTAAAAATTCGTTGAATAAAGGATTATTAGGATTATTATTCCCTAAAGTGGCTGTCAAACTTTCAGCAAATAGCTTTTTATTTCCCTGTTGGGTCAGGAGGATATTTCCTCTACCCTTTCCTCTATAGGAGGAGTTACCCCTTCCTCTACGGATCACTGTCCTACAAAAATTCACGAGTTAAAAAATCAGGAAGACTATTTTCTTCACCTTTTTTTATAAAGGATTTCAAAATCAAAAGGTGCTAAATGAGCTTACCATCTAGCAAACATCTATTTTGATACATCATGTTTAAAATCTTTATTAAACATATATTTAGCTAATTTACAACCAGTTTTTATAATAAACTTTTGATTATATAAATCAGTTTGAAAATTAAAATACATTTAACTATAGCAAGAATTTCCTTAGCTATGGTTGCATAGTTCTTTGGACTATTAGTCCATTTACCTAAGTGAAACCCGGCAAGATATTCTTGTTTTTTTTGGACATATTTGTTTTAAAATTCCACTAAATCCTATATCTAATGCATCTGTCTCAATTATCTTTTCCCAATTTGGATTTGAAAAATAAGGCAAATTTTTTACCCTTTCTTTTACTATTTTAACAGCTTGAGTATGATGTTTTGTCCATGGACCTCGATTTTTTTTTAATCTATCATATAAGATAGCAACATCTGTAGCTAAATTAATATAATAAGAGGAAATATAATTTAAGCTACCCAAAAACCTTTGTAACCGAGTTTTATCAGTTATTATATCAGGAAATTTTGATGCAAATTCTATACTTCTATTTATAGGAATTATTTTTCCTTTTTCAATATCAAGGCCTAAAAATCTCACATTTATATGAAATAAACATTTTTGCTCTTGATATTACTAAGCCATTTTGAATAATGTTTTTTCTAAAAATATCTAGGTTTTTAAAATGTGTTTCAATATCTTTAGAAAATACTAGAATATCATCAATATAAACTATAATAAATTCACTATATGGAATAAAAATGTTATTCATTATTTTCTGAAATTCCAAGGGTGCATTTTTTAAAACAAAAGACATTACTGTCCATTCATAATGTCCAATTGGGACATTAAAAGTAGTTTTGTATTGGTCAGATTTTGAAATTTGGATCTGCCAATAGCAGATTTTAAATCAAACCTAGAAAATATGATGGAATCATATAGCATATCCATGCCTAATCCATTTCAGGACCTTATTAAGAGGTTTGTAATTTATTACTAATCTAGGTACCCCTCTTTCTTGTTCACTATGTTTATTTACATAAAATGAAGTACATGACCAAGGTGATTGAGATGGTTTTATTAAACCTTTTTGTAATAATGATTCAATTTCTTTTTTGCACAATTTTAAATATTCAGAATTCATTAAACATGGTCTTGCTTTAGTAGGGATTTTCTTTTCATCAGAATTTTCTTCATATGGAAGATTAACAATATGCTTCTTTCTATCCCAAAAGGCATTTGGATGATCATTACAAATTTCCATAGAAAATTTGTTATGAATCATTTTAATTTTTTTCTTGTAATTTTGGATTTTGGAGTTTTTCCTCTATATTAAGAGAAACGACTTCTTGTTTTAGAAAATTTAAATGATAGGTCTTTTGGGTCAAATGATCTTTTATTTCATGTAGAAACTTTGTAAAAGGTTTAGTTATAAATTCAAAAGTAATAGGCTTGTTTTCATATATACCTGCTATTCCATTTTTATCAATATTTGTTAAAGGATAGATCTTATCTATAATGGTGTTCCAAGTATGACTTGATTAGTGATATTTTTTACTAATAAAAAGCTTGTAAGAAAATAATTTATATATATATATATATATAAGCATGTGATAATTTAAACTTAATATCAAGTTTTTTTCCACCTGCATGACTCAATGAATTAGTAGTTTTATGAAAATACCTAGTTGGAATTATTCCTTCTTGAATTACATTCATATCTGCATCACTGTCTACAAGCGCAGTTTATTCCATTTTAAATTGATTATTAACTAAAAGAGTTATTTTGATAAACCATTTTTGAGATATAATAATATCTAATTTTGAAAGAAATTCTTCTTGTTCTGGAATTTTTATTTGAGAACAATTAATTTGATTATTTTCAATGTTGGATAATTTGTTTTGCCTGTTCTAGAAAAGAGAGCCTATAATCAAGACATCTATTTTCGTTTTTTGTGATTTGAATTTCCTTTTTAAGGTTTCGGATTTCATTATTAAGATCTTCGATAGTAGAAGGATATTCAATCCTTTGTCTTTCTTTTAAAAGTTTATGAACTTCATCCATAGAATATGGGTTTTTAGAACTACCAATATTTTGAAATGTCTCAGTTAATGTTTCATTATTTTTCCTTGTTTCTGGAATATCTTCCATTTGATCTATCATTTTTTGATCTTAATTCCGGGTCTTTAACTAATTTTAAAAATTCTATAATATTATTATTAGTTAATACATTTATATTTAAATCTTGAAATTGTGAGAGGATTTTATAAAATTCGACCTTTTCATCTTCACTACTTATTATTGGGTTTAGACAGAATTCTCCCTGCCTATAAGGTTCACAACATTATTTTGATGATTATTCATCAAGAACTTTAAGTTTTCTAAAAGTAACTGAATAATCTGAATCATTTTCAAATTCAATTTCTGAATCATTTTCAGAATTAGAGTTTATAATAAAAGTTTTGATAATGTTTCTTTTAATTCATTATCAGCTTGTAAATTATTAATTTTCTTTTTTAATTTACATCAATTAGCATAATATCCAACTTTTTAACATTTATAATAGTGGATGATTTTATTTTTCTTTTTATTTAATCTTTCCACTTTACTTTAGCTTTTTGCTCTAACTTTTTTTGAGAATAAAATTTCTTCTTTTCACGAAAAGATTCCTTAAATTTATTACCTTTTCTATGAGATTTTCTAATGTTTGGAACTTCCATTCCAAATTGACTACAAAACTATCCTAATTGATTTCTTTCAGTCAAATTTTGGCATTTTCTTTGTTGATTTAATTTTATATTACATAATGATAATGATAAACTATCTTGAATACATGTTCCAATAAGTTTACCATAAGTATACTTTCATAAGGAATATTTATTTTGTCCTTTCTTAGAGACTTCCTTACCCAATCTGCAAATAAGGAGGGGAGTCCATCAATAAATTTTGATTTCCGGTGAGAGCTATTACTCTCTGGTAGTTCCAATACTCTATCTAAAAATGTATCTTTGTACTATTTGAAATATGTTAATGTTTTACATCTCAAATTCTAGAAAAGTGTACGAACACTTTCGTTATTATCCGAAACTCTTCCAGTAAAATGTTTAGAATGGTAACAATTAAAATATGTACAACATTTTGGACCATCTGTCCATCTTCTTATTTACTGTGTTTTAAATTTCATTTTCATGAGATGTAGGAAGATAATTATCCCACCAACCTTTAAGTTGGCCAGTAAAACCAACGACTATCATTCTTGCAATGGTACATCATTATTACCATTATTTTTGCAAACTGTACTATACATTAGCATACGATGAGCTACATTAAATATTTGTTTCTCACTAAATGTGTCAATATTCCATTCATATATATACTGTTCCCATTGTAGCTATTATTGCTAATAAAATCTGGTTCTTCAGGTAAAGTATCCATAGGAGAAGGTCTCCTATAGTAAAATAATTTTTAAGAAGGCTTATATGCATATTTTTCAAGCTTATTTATTTCATCTTGAATTGTTTGGTTAATACTATTTTGTTGAGAAGATTATTCTTCCGGAGTATTTAATCTGAAATTATCCGTTCTTTCTTTTAGGAATTTTTCCAAGTCAGATTTTGACCTAAATTTTAAAAACTTTTCTAATTTTGATTCTGTTTTTAACTTAAAACCTCTAATTTCAGAGGGAGGTTAAAGGCTTGAAGTTGCAATTACTTCACTTACTTCTTCAGTTGTAATTGAAACAACAGGTTTTATAATATTAATAACATAAAATATTTTTTTTATTTTGTTATGTAATGAAATAATTTGTTCACCAATAATAGCAAAATAAAGATATGCATAGTTTTGTTGTTCAAAAATTTGGTTTATTTATCTTACAGTGATTTGTAATGTATCATTTTCTAATATTTTAGAAAATGCATTAAAACTTCAGTACTTACAAACTTTTTCTATTTGAAAAGATTGTTGAGGAGGCTATACCGACTTTAGCAGATTTCCGTTCGAAAGCTCATAATCTCTTTCTATTACGGAAATATATTGTTCAATATAATTTGCTGTAAATAAAGGAATAAAGGGAAACATTATATTTTTTCATATGTAAATTTATAGAATTCATCTTGAAAATATGAATGTTCTTCTTTTGAAATTTTTTCAAAAAACCATTTCCTAAATGGTTCCCATTTTGAAAGATTAAACTCAAATTTAATTCTCTGTCTGGCCTGAGAGCCAGGGCTAAAATCTATTTTGGTCATACAGTCCATTAAATAGAAAAATTCATTTCTGATTCGGTTATATCCACTTCTTGATTGTTGTAAATGCTTTTACGATATTATTTCTGTTTACGTATAATTTTTCAACAAGGTTATCTTTTAAAGATCCATCATCAGACGATTTTCTTTCAGTTTCTTTAATTTGAGATGTGGACATTCTTGAAGGAGATTCAACAGTATAATCAAAAGGTGAAATATGAGAGTGAAAAGATTTTGTTTTTGATAAATATGTTTTACTAGAACTAGGTTTAGAGAAATTATTATCCATTTGTATATGAATAGTTCCTTCAGGGGTTTGTATAATATTAGTAATACTATTATTTGTTACTGGTTGTGAAGGAATGACTCTTTCTATTTTCCAATTTTCTAGAAAAGGAATTTCCTCCCATTTTATTGACCTTCTTGTAGTTATATTAGACTGATTAAAATTTGTTTCTATTAAAACAGTTTCATTTAAAGGTTTATCAGTCAATTTAAATTCGGGGTTTAGAGTATATAATGGCTTATAGTAAATTCTATAACAAATGCATATTACTTCAGATCCTAGAATATAATCATATCCATGGGTCTTAACATTTAATGTAATAGCTTCTAAAATATTAACATCAGATATAGAGAGTTATAAATTAGGATAAACATTAAAATAAACTGGACCATGTGCCAAACTTGACTGTATTAGTCCCTTTAATGATTTTTTTCCAATCTAAATTTCTACCATCTCTTAAAGTAGCTATAAAACTTTCTGGCAAACCTTCAAGGGTTAAAGGTTTAAATGCAATTTGTATTAAACCCATGTGAATAAATTTGTGTGTTTGCCTATAAGGCTATGAATCTTTTTCACTTAATAGTTTAATAATCTTTTCTTCATTATCAAGTGAAATTGACTCTTCTGTAGTTTTAACTACTTGTTTTAAATCGAGTTTTCAAAAGTACCTAATTGGTATATCACCTTAGGTTCAATTTTAGGAATTGTCCATTTATTTAGTAAATCTAAATTTTGAGGAATTTCATATTCTTGTTTAATACTATTTTTAACAGTATCTTCTTTCCTAATCATATTCATTTTTATTGAGTATGTGTTAAATTACTCTGAAGCTATATGTATGTATATATATGTGTGTGTGTATTTATGTATGATTATAAATAATAATAATAAAATTACATATTAACATATATTTGTTGTAAAACTCATGGCCCAGGTATTTTTTTTGTTTTCTTTCGATTTTTATTTATGTTATTATTAAGACGTTTATTAATTATAAAACTGTGTAAAAAATTAATAATAAAATAAATAAAATTTATTTCCAAAAACAAATGAACTAAAATATATTGTATAAAATTTTATACAAAATTTTTATTATTTACACACACACACACATACATACATTTTATTTCCATAGCCAATTTCAAATTAAATAATTGTATGTGTATGTATATATATATATATATTTAATGTATATATTCAAGAATAAAATTAAAAGTTTTAATTACCGAAAGCCTATTTAATATAAATATATTTTTAAAATATTTAAACGTACATGATACTATATTAACTTTTTAAAATTAGATTTGGCATTTAAAGATCATTTAATATTTCTTTTAATTTTGATTTTTTTAGGCTGAGAGCATAATGCAAGCAAGCACATATAATTCTTTTTAATACACACACACGCATGTATATACACAACCATTAACATATGACTATCCATTGATATACCGATTCTTTATAATTCTAACCGAGCAATATAAGGAACAATGATAATATACACATTAATATATAATAGTAGACCAACTAAGTATCATTCATCAAAGCTCAAAGTTCGCACATCGACACGAAGAAATAGACTCCTTAAATCTGATTCAAATTCCGAAGTTACTAGCTCCTGATGCCTTCACCACTGATAATTGTATTTGATTAAATTTGTATTTAAATGCTTGAAAATTTAAGGATATGGGGTGTTGCATTTGGCCAACAAATGGAAGGGATGGAGGCCCTAAAAATGTTTTCGAAAAGTGTGGGTTAGAGATAATTAAATAAGGAGATCATAAGGAATAAAATAAGGATATAAATCCTTATTTTCTCACACCAATTCTCCTCTGTTTTAATTCAAATTCCAAGTCACCTTAGCCATCAGAATGGTCGGTCTACCCTTGCGTATCACAATTGAAATCAATATGTCCCTCATGGGCCACATATTCACTTCAATCACGAATAATATCTATTGCATTTAAATCTAATTTAAATGTGTATCGGTATCGTATATCGATTAATGTTTATATAACTATTATATTTACATTATAATTTTTAATACACATAAAATAAAAAATTTATAATTAATATTTCATATATATTAATTCATTTATAGAATTATTGTTTAATTAAATTGGTTACAGGAGTATACAATGTTTCGGTTATGTGAGTCTTAGGTGTAAATTTGATCAACGACTAAAATCGAACAATTCGAGTATTAAAGTTCACACTTTACTTAGCAGGTGATGTGACATTATGACCAAATTTATCTCTTAATCGGTATCGGTAAAATCTATTTTTACTTTATTAAGCATAACCTTGTAGTAACAATTATTTACATCAATTCTTTTCGTCAAAACTATATCACTTTGGACTTAAAGAATTTGGTAATAATCGAAATTCCAATGTCGTTCATATTCAACTCTACTGTCTAAGCACAAAGTCCTTGGCTTAGTAATAACAATTATTATTAACCAAACTGCTCTGGCCAAAGACTTTGACTTTTTATTGACTTCAATTGACCGTGATACTAACCTCATATAACCGAGGAGATGAATCCTTTCTTGAATAGTGTTTCACTTTCAATGCTTCCACTCGACCTAACTATAGTCATGCAATAGATGTTATGCCACAATTTAACTTTAATCAAAGCGGAGCTTCCACATCAAAGGTCAACAATATTCTCAAGTTAAAAGAACCATGTAATATTGTCACATTAATATTTTCTATTTGACCTTAGTTATAGTAACCAATATAAAACTATCGAATGAGTCATTCCATAGTTATCCAATGACCATTGGTGCCCCCAGTAGTCATGAGCAATACGCTGCCCAACATTTGGAGAACAATACGTACTTTAGTCTCAACGGATGTATCGATATCCAGTCTCGATACATCTTGACTAGGAATATATAAAATGATATGTTTAATTTCATTGTAATAAATTACTCATGGTTACAACACATTGTAATTACTATATTAGAACATACCATTTATGTATTTTCTATTAAATATACTATTAATTAAATTAATTAATTAATATAACATATTATATCAAGTATATAATAGAAACATAACACTTTTTATTTCAAATAAGATTGGGTATCAAGTTAGATGTATGTAATAATTACATAATTGCATCTAGTGCATACCCCTTACTCTATCAAGTTGGTTGGTAGCTCAGATTATGAAATTAATGGTCATGAGTTCAATCCTCAAGATCGACACTTGTTGGCAACAGTGAACCATGCTCAAAAAAATGTATGATTCTTGCTATAACAATCCAACCCAAGGTCTATTGTAAAACACATGCTTTTTACAAAATATATTTTTTGGAAATATTTTATATATCTAAACGAGAGATAAAATGTTTTAAATAAAAATTCTTCAAGCTTTTGATATTACAAAGAATAACATTCTTTTATCTAGTCTAGGTCATAATGAAAAGGTTTTTCCACAATAATATAAATGACATTGTTAGAACTTATGTGTATTTCCAAACTTTATAGGCTATAGAAAAAAATGATCATAGTTATAATAAGTGTTGATAGAGGAACAAGAGCAATAATGGTAAATAAATATTAGTTCCTAATTGGACTATTATTGACTTTCATGAATTAAATATACATGGATACCTATGTTTGGGTCACTGCATATTTCACATCATTTCTATATCTAACATTTGACAGTCATATTCTATCAATCAATTTTTATTTAGCTTTATGTATATGTTGGGTAGATTGATATAAAGACAAAATATGTTAAATATTGATTATACATGCTCCAAGTGAAAACTAAACATAAAATATAAATTTTAAATTTAAAGTGCTAATAGGGCACGCCTGAAAAATGGATATTGTACGAGCGTAGATTTATCTTACCTAAGAGTATGTGGATGTTGAAAACTATTTATCATCACACGCTTCTCCCTCATCTAAGGGTCGTCACGACAATGTAGGATACAAGTACCTTGATCCCACTTATAACGAGTTAGGGATACAACTATTCTCGCATAAATACTTGTAATTACTCATAAATTTACACCATGTAATTAGGTTAATTAATTTGTTACTTAAAATGTAGATTTAAATCAATAATTAAAAAAAATGAATTTTGAACCATAATGAAATCAGACATGATTCCTTTCTCATTGCATAGAGTACGCCAGTAGTGAATATTTTGTATTTATGATAGTATTTAGAGTAATGGTTAGGAATTTATGAAAGAAATAAATAATTTAACTTAGTTAATTACATTTCTACCCAAGCCCTAAAAGGGTAAACTACCTATCTAACTTAACCGAAACCCTAGTCAATCTCCACTTCATTCTAAAAATAGTTTAAACGCTTTACTTCATCTACTTTAACTCCATTAAACACGTAGTTGCTCATACTAGTTAAAATACACCTCATAATATCACACAAAAACACCATAAATAAAATTAGAGAAAGAGATTCAAGCCTATAACAATAAATCATGTTTTGGAGCATCTACACATTAGGTCCGATTTGGTTGAATGATGTAGAAGGTGATTTCAACACGTTTAGATTGAAATATAGAGCACAGATGAGTGGGAACAATAATCATATTTATTTTTTGACAAAACACGTTGTCTGAAGTTTTGACGTTTATATGTTTATGTATTATTGCATTTTTATGAGCTGATGTTAAGCAACGTTAGATTTATTCCTTATGATGATTACTATATTGACTTACATCCTAAAAGAGAAAATGCATGGGTTAGGAAAGTGTAATTCCTATGAAAAATGATTATACTTGTATGTCATTGTGAATTGATGTTGTGCGAATATGTATTTTCGACGAAGTAATTCACAATATCACTAATGTGCATTGTGTGATGTGTTTCCAGTCTTCATAAGTTGCAATAACCCTAAAATTTTATAATTAATTAAATAAACTAATTAAAGGAAAAATGTGGGTTAAACAAGAATGGTAAAAGGAAATGAATTAACAAAAGCGGGTATGAGGGCCTATGCCCTAATTGTTGTGGGACAATATACATTACTCATTTTTATTCATTCATTTTATTCTACTCAAAATAAAATAAAAGGCTAAAGAAACTCTTTACTGGTAGGAGCATAAAAAGGCAAATAAGAAAAAATACAAAAAACACAAGCTAGAAGAAACTAAAGAAAACTAAAGCTATTTAACCCTTCTAAACCAATTTTCTCACATGTATGGGTTTGGTATCGATCTAAATGATTTATGTATGATGGGGTTTATGTGGGTTTACATGTAAAGATCTAAAGATTTAATTAATGTTTTGGGAAAGGATGAGTGGACATGGGATGTTTACATGTGTTTTCCCTACTTTAGCTATTTTGAAACTTATTGGAAGTTTTATATAATGTTTAAATCATGATTTCTGAAGTGGGTTTTTAGTTTGAGGAATTTCCCAAGCTTATATAATTCTATACGAATTTTCAAAGTTGTTCAACTTGAAAATAACAAGCAAAATATTCTTAAAAAGACACAACATATGTAAACTATGGAAGAACAGAGGTTCGGGAATTTTTGAGAATTTTATCTGTACTTTCTATGAGAAAATAAAAGGGTTAAACAACTGAGCACCAGCGCTGGGGTAAAAGGGTACTACAAGGGACACAGAGGAATAAAATTCATGGAAAAATATATAAACATGGGTTAGGGAAAAGGTAGAAAATATCCAAATTATTTGCTAAAAAGAACACTACAAATAACGAAAAGTAAAAAAATATCCAATGGGATAATGACACATGTAAAGGTGTTGTCAGGGTTGTCAGAGTTTTCGGGTAATAACATTGGGGCGGCGATTCTAAATTTATAAGCAAGAGTACTACGCTAAATATGAAGAAATCATACTGTGTTAATATTTAGAGAAAGATACTTAAGTAAAGTGAAGAGCGTATTGCGCGGGTCAAGGGGACTGCGCTAAATGGGAGAAATGTATAACATTTATAAAAGATAAGTTAATGGAACTTGGGGAGAGGCCAGATCAGATAGGGGAAGGGATCATACGTCAAATGAAAAGATAGAGATGGAAGAGCTATTGACGCCAGTTGCTCGAATACACACCTAGAAAAGGTGAGGAGAGACATTTAACTTCTAGGAACTACGGTGGGGAAGGCTAAGTAGTTCCAAATTAAACAAATGTTTGGAGGCTGCATGTGTGTTTCTTTGCGGTCTATTGTGGTAGGTGGTTCCAAACAGTTTGAAAATTAAGTAAATAAATTATTGCGGTGGGGTGATGCTAAGCAGTAAGAAAATTTGGTGAATAAATATATGAGGACCGCGGGTGGCCGTTTCTTTGTAGTCCAAGGCTTGACTAATTAAATAGTTAAATATTGTGAGGGTAGGGTCCAAGCAGTTCGAATAGATAAATAAATTTGAAGGACACTGCGATGGGGTGATTGCAAGCGGTAATAATGAATAAATTTAGAAGAAAACTACGGTGGAGTAACTCCAAGCAGTAATAGGCAAGAGAAAACCCTAAAGGGAGGTAAAGTGAGTAGCGTGCAGCAGTGCAATATCGAACAATTTAAAGAATGCTTTAAAGAACAAATGAGACCTACGAAGGGTTATTTGTAGGAATAAATGGTTAAGTAATACTAGTACTAGATTAAAGAAGAACCCATAAGGAAAACTAGGTGGAGACCGAGGGAGCGCAGTATTCTATATTTGATGTAAAAGCTATCTAAACAAGGAAGAGGTTTGGGTCTGCATCGGATGCGTAGAATTAAAAGAAATATGCTTAAGGAAGCATTTAATTGAAGACACAAATAAAAAATAATCGCATCAGTGGTTTAAAGTGTTTTACTCATGATGTCTGAATAGTACAAGGATTTGAGTAGGCTGAGTTTATGTGCTTATTATTGTTTCCCCCATAAACTCATGGGTACTTATTTGAGTAGGCTGAGTTTATGTGCTTAGGCAGGTTTAGAATAATGGTCGTAGTACAAGGACAGAAGACAGAGCAGGAGGCTCTTTAGCTAATAAAGATTTTGTTTCCGCTATATGATGGAGTGCGGGCCGCATCTTCATATGTGGACCCGACTCTTTATAAAATTATTTTCTATTATATTTGAGCCCTGCACAGGCACATATTCGGGAAATTTTGACAAAGTAATTGTAATGAAAATTAAAAAGAATCATTTATGTAATAAACAATGTTAGTTTGCTCTGTTTTACTTATCTGTGTATTCATATTATACTAAACTCACTTTCATCACCGAAGGATAACTTTGGTGATGACTGTAGCATCATCGACGTTCATCTTCGGATTTCAATTAGAGGCTGTTACAGTTGCTATTAGAGCATAAGTTTCAAGAAATTTCAGTAAAACGGAGCTAATAAAGGATAAGGCAATAACTAAAATAAAAATAAACACTCCGAGGAGGGTATGCGCTAATATACATATACATATATAGACACACACACATATAACGTACTGGTATATTGCTATATAGATATATAAAGGGAGATATATCTATTCTTCTACTATGATTTCACTTTTTATACTTTTGTCCTGATGAAGTCTTGCTTAATAGAAAAGCAAGATAGATTTGAGAAGCAGACGAATCATCATAGGAGGGGCAAGTGTAGGAAGAGAGACTAAAGAAATACAGACTGATGGAGGAAGGGAGGAAAGAATTCCAAGAGCAATAGAAGAGGAAGCTGCACCGCCAGCTAATGATGTGGGTATGGATGTGAATGTCATATTTAGACAGTTCATGGTCCAGATGATGTGGGCAGCTGCACCGGAGGCATTACAGCCGAGAGCTGTGGTGACGAGGGAAGATTTCTCAAGGATGAGTAAAGATTACAGAAATCTAGAAGAAAAGGTGTTTACAGAGAAGGAGCCTGCTATAGATGTGCTGAATTGGTTAAGAAGCTGTGAGCGTATATTTGATGACTTATGACTGAATGATGTGCATAAGAGAAGACTAGCATCAAGGCAGCTATATAATGCACTGGTTTGGTGGGAGACCATAATTACAAAAATCCCAAAAGAGGGAATCTCTTGGAAGCAGTTCAAGAAGATGTTTGAGACTTAGTTCATATCAGAGTCTCAGCAGAGTGTGTCGTTGAGGGAATTCCTTGACCCGAGGAAGGGTGATTTTATAATGGAGGGGTACATCTAGAAGTTTAATGCATTGGTTAAGTATGGCAGAGAGGTCATTAACACTCCTGTAAAGAAAAATGAGAAGTTTATTAGAGGCTTGAGGCAAGGAAGTGATGATAAGGTGATGGTTCATCATCTAGCATCTCCTTATGAATTTGTAGTGGACATGGCCAGAAGATACGATAGCATGTATCAAGAGAAGAGAAGGATGGAAACGAGGTCCAAAGCAGAACAAAAGAAGAAGTTCATCCCATACATTGAAGGCAAGAAAGAAGCGTCGAAGGGTATAGGTGCTAATACTGAAGTTAACATTGCAAAAGTAGTCTGCTACAATTGCGGACAGAAGGGACATCATGCTTCGAAGTGTCCCCGTCTAAGAATGTTGCAAGGATGAAGTGCTTCAAGTGTGATAAGATGGGACATGACTATTTGGAACTTAAAGCTACGATAGCATGTATCAAGAGAAGAGAAGGATGGAAACGAGGTCCAAAGCAGAACAAAAGAAGAAGTTCATCCCATACATTGAAGGCAAGAAAGAAGCGTCGAAGGGTATAGTTGCTAATACTGAAGTTGACATTGCAAAAGTAGTCTGCTACAATTGCGGACAGAAGGGACATCATGCTTCGAAGTGTCCCCGTCTAAGAATGTTGCAAGGATGAAGTGCTTCAAGTGTGATAAGATGGGACATGACTATTTGAAGCTTAAAGCGCAGGTGTATAGTTTGAAAGGACCGCATGCAGAAGAAAAAGGCAAGGTGAAAGTCCTAAAAGATATGACTTTGATTTTTGGTATTTCAGGTAGAGTACTATTTGATATTGGAACTACACATATTCTATAGCTAAAGACTTGTTTGATAGATTTGGGTTAAAGATTATCTATTTAGTCACTTCCATACGTGTAACGGATCCGATAGGAGGGTATGCCACGAGATGCACCAACCTAGATATTGAGTTAGGTGGGCGTAAGTTTTATATGATAGACTTGTTAATTTCGTTTTAAGCACTGGCAGTATCAGTTTCCATCATATAAAAGCATGAAGTTACTTAACTATGCGGAGAGGAAAAGAATGAAACGTAATTGAAGTATTTCATAGTAGATAAAATCATTGTGCTACAATTATACATCTTAATCCACAACACCATCATGCCAGACCTCGTTAATCAGTTTCCATCGCATAAAAAAAAAGAGATGAACACGAAAACAATAATAAGCGGTAAACATATATTTGTTTACATCAAAAATTTTATTTTTATTTTAAGTGCAAAAAAAGGGAAGGGAAACCGATTGAAAGATGACCATGCAACAGTTATATAATTTGCAAAGCTGAAGCTCTCCGTCACAAACAGTGGAACATTATTCTTGTTTGTACATAAAACATGAGTGCACAGAACAGGAATTTTTCAACTAGCTAGATTGCTTCGGGAGTAAGACAATATTATTCGCGATATTATAATATAAAACATTATCCTAAAGAGACCCTTTTTGTCTGGGTTGAAGAATGAAACCAATTGGGTCGATAGGTTATCTAAAATCGTATAAGAACTCGCATGAGGGCTGCACTAATAACAAAATTCAAAACGTAACAACATTCAAAAAAAAAAAAAAAAAGAGTCAACCTATAAATTCGACATGATCATGATCATTATTCAGGAGCTGTTATTTATACTGCATTCTTTTGTGAGAAAAAATAATGAAACGATTTAAAAGCATATTGTTTTCTTTAGAAAGATTTTCTGAAGGACTTTGCTGACATATGGAATTCGGGGATGTAAATAATTTTTGTGGTTCAAATAATTCCCGGACATGTTAATAAACAACTAATGCCTATTATAAAATTTCAGCAAAAATATGTTGTAACAACTTTTCAGTTAAAATTTAAGTCTATGATATCATTAACTCAATTAAAAATGAATAAAGACAAATTTGTACAGGATTAGTTTACACAAATGTAATTATATTTAGGAAATTTTCCTCATTTAGGCTACTTTTTGCATAAAATAACAAGATTAGACCACTTTATAAAGTATTTACACTTGTAGGCTACTTTTGACCATGCTGGATGCTAGCTGGGTTTTTCGGTGTTGGCGATTTTTGAAAAATCGTTCAAAGATGAAATTTCAAAATCGCCTCCATCAAATATTGGTTAAGTTAGTTGTCGATTTTTGAAAACATCGCCAATTGACTACTTTTCAAAAATCGTCAATTGGTGATTTTTCAAAATTCACCAACTAACTTAACCAATATTTGACGAAGCCAATTTTTGAAATTTCGCATTTGCACGATCTTTCAAGAATCGCCAACACCGAAAAATCCAATCAGCACCCAATGTGGTCTATAAGTGTAACTATGTTTACAACTAGTCTATTCTTATTATTTTGTGCAAAATTAGGCCTAAGACAGTAAAATTTCCTTATATTTACAAGTCAAACACAAGCAAAGAAATGAAGCAATCAGGACCGTATCTTAACAGTGACTTGCAATTTAAGATTAATCTAATACATAAATGTGGAAAATGCAATTCCAAATTGCCAATAAATTATTTTCAAGTCCCACTGGCACAAATTATGATATATGATTCGATAGTAAGGTCAAGATGTAGGCCTAAACATAACCAAGGCATGGAGAGAAATTATCAAAATTAGGTTACTGTTTACCACTTAATTCAGGTCAAGCTATGAAATCATAACAAACGGATCGTGTGATGATCAAATTTGATACCGATAATATAAAAAATTCAAACTGCATCGTATAATTTCATGCATCTTTGTTCAACTGTAACAAGTCATTCCTTTAAAAAATATCATTGCTACATCACTTGTCCATGCAGTCCTTATTGAAACGCTTCAATGAGTGCTGAAGATAGTAGTTAGTCGTTGGGCATTGCATTGAAATCCCACATACTAGCTGTGGTTTATTAATGTTCTTGGCAATTTAGTGAGTTCAGTCCGTAGGTACAGTCTAATTTATGTCTGGTTGTGAGCATGTACCAAAGTAGTTAAAATACTTGATCCTCCTACATTAACAGTAGAAATTATTATTTGCAAATGAATTTTGAGTGCACACTTCTAGATTGACATTAGTTTCATTTTGTGAGTATGTGGCTATAAATCTATATGAGATTGAGTGGTTTTTACTATGTATTTAAGCATTTACTGTGTATTTATGCATCTACTTGTATTTGCATATCAAGTTTTTGTTTAAACGGTGCACCTGCTTAGTTGTAACAACCCTGAGATTGCAATTACCGAATAATAAATTCCATGCCCAGCCCGCGCGGGCTGGGTGGAATATCATGCGCCAGCCCTTTAGGGGGCTGGTCCGCTCTTGACTAGCTCAACTGGGCTAGCCTGCATCAGCCTGGGTGCAACCCAGGCCTGTTCTGGTGCACCCAGATCACTATTTCAGCCTGTTTCAGGCTGAAGCAATTTCCAGCCAAATATTTTGTTGATTTTTAGTGATTTAGGGGTGTTTTTTTTTCAGTTTTTGGCAACAAATTTTCACTAAAATTTTAACTAGCAATAATCACTTATCAATAGTAATTACCTCAAAGAAGCAATGAATCAAATAGTTAGTATGCACAATATCAAGCAAGCCAATTCCTCAATCCCAAAGCATAAGATCATGAAACTTCAAGGACCCAAAATAAAAAACAAAACAAATATTACACAAGATGGAAGAGATAAAATAAGAATTAAGAAAGAATAGAGAATAGGAGAGATTGCATTACCTTTCAAAGATTAAACTAGTTTAACTATGAAGAGAAGGAGATTGATCTTCTAAAGGGAGACCATTAATTATGTTTAGATCTAGTTTTAGGAATTTATGAAGAGGAGGGTTAGAGTTTATGGGAGGGATTTGAGATATTATATAGGAGTGGGTTGGTTAATGGGTCATGGTAAGAGGTTTTAAAACTCATTAGGACTTAGTTTATTTTCCTAAGGTTATCATGTGAATAAAATCCTAAGTGGCATCCTAATTTTAATTAAAACCATATAATTGTCTCATTAGCCAATTAAACCCATTATCACATTTAAAAATTCCCCTTTTTAAATATTAAATTTCAAAAATATTAATTTCTCCATTTTAAACCCAAAATACTTTAATTTGCAAACCAATTGCAAAATTTAAATTCCCAAAATTTTGTTTAACTCCCTTTTCAACTTAAAATCATAATTTTAATTCATTATTCGGTAATTGCAATCTCAGGGTTGTTACATTAGCTTCGATGGTCATTGTTTTGCTTGGGCTTGGCAATGCGGTGCACATTATGTTGTACCCGACGGGTCGGTAAACTTCTGAGAAAGATATAGAAAAGTCGTCTGCAACGCGTGTTTTATACTTACTTTGCATCAGATTTGTCCTTGCCTGATCGATCATTTTTTCCTATTTTTTCACTAATTCTACATATGATAATCTATGCCATTTGCATTCTAAACATGTCCTCACCTATAGGTTCAAATGCTTTTATCTTAATCATAATGTGCTCAAGCTAATTTATGATTTAAAGGAACTGCGATTTCTAATTTTCTTGAATCTAAGCAACATTTATCTCAGTGCTTTGTATCTCATAAAATAACACCCACCATCAGCATATTATAATTGTTTTTCAAGTGGCATATGCAAAGAACATGCATGTAGACAACCAGGATCATAAATCAACGATGGAATGCTCAAAATAAAGACTAAAGTGACAAATTTGATCAAATTATAACATAATGTCCTAGGTATAATAAAGTTCATTTGTGTGACAGTGGGATAATAATGTTGGAAATGGTCGAATTAAATGTATATTTTAAAGTGAAAACAAGGGATACATCATTAAAATCAAACTTAATACACAAAACATCATCCTCATAACAAAGATACAAATTACATCCATATTTTCAAATACTACAATTTTCTTTGCTACAATACCTCTCTTCTTCATTGTAGCAATGTTGCTTAATATATGAATGTTATTCTCACATTCATGATTAAAATTTGCACCCCATTAATTATCAATCTTTAAAACGCAATAATTTCTTGTAAAAACGACGGATTAACAAACCGTTTTCACCATTAAATCACAAATTTTATTATCTTTCTAACTAGTGGCATTATGCATATGTAAAAAAAAATTAAATTGATGTTTTTCAAATTTCTGCAACTATATGGTATGACTGCAGACATTTCTGCAACTATATACAATAATGCAATTATACCATATAATTGTAGACATGTCTGCAATTATATGCAATAGTTGCAACTGTATGCAATTATTGCAGACTTGCCTGCAATTATACCATATAATTACAGAAATGTCCGCAGTTATTGCATACAGTTGCACTATATGCAACCATATAATTGTAGAAATATCTACAATTATATGCAATAGTTGCAGATTTGAAGAAAAATCGAAAATGTTTAAAATTTGCAGAATTGTATGCAAATATATGGAATAATTGCACATTTACTCCAAATATAATTTTTTGGTATTAACAATGGATCTCATTTTAAAGATCATAATTTTTTTGATTTTTTGCTGAAAATAGTACGCTGATACGATGTTTCTACAAAAAGTTATACGCGTTTGAAATGTTAAAAATGTAAGAGTATTTGGATCTTTGTGCGCGGTGAATTTAGAAACAGGGATCAGAAACTTATTAAAAAAACGGAGGGATGTTTTGTGTACTTTCAAACTTTACCAGAGATATATGCCAAACGCACTCTGCTTTAAAATTCTTAACATTAATTTTATGCTAAATGATTATGACAACTCTATGCTAGAATTGAATTAAATTTATAATTTTGGAATTGTTACTATTTTATGGTAATATGATTATAACACCATTAAACACGGTCAAAACTTTATATAGCATATACTCCACAATGAAAGTGGCCTATAAATGTTGTATAATGCATGAAAAAATCATAGGAGTAGGATCAAAGGGACCACTGTCAATGTAAAGTCAAATAACAAAATAAACAAAAAATTACAAAAATTAGAAACCCTTTTATCTTTTGATTTGATTTTACTATTTATTGCTTTGGTAGTTTTAGCTTGATTAAATTATATGTTTCATTGAACCTTTTTTGTTTTCGTTTGTACCAAACCTAAGACATTATTGAAGTCTGTAAAATTTGAAATTTTTATATATTTTATTTGAATTAAATTAAGAATATGACTTTAGAATTATATTATTTGGAACCTGAAAATATGTTATTTTAAATAGTGTTAAAATAAGAAACAAATTACAACATTCAAACACAAATTAAATGCACCTATTGCTTTGGATCCTTCTTGAGGACAATAGCTTTTGAAGTTCAAAATACATGTTCATTGTCCAAACAACAACCATCGTACCAAAAATTTAGTTTTAGAATGGTGAATAAACATTGTGAAAACACATTAATAACTTTTTTATTGTCGTTATTATATCCACAACTAACTACATACAATAAGTGTTTTTCACAATGTTTATCCAAAGTGGCGTAGATATTGTGGATGGTATATTTGCAACACTTTTTTACCATGCTATATATTTCATATATCAGTTAGAGAAAACTTGCATGATGGTTAGCAAATATTTTAAAATATAGTTTCAACGACTTATTATAAAATACTGATATAATATTTTCAACGTCAACATTAAGAAATCGTAAATTTCATTGATAACATTTTTTTTATACGTCGTAAACATAATTCTAAAACAAGGGAGAAAAGTTGTAAAAATATAGGATATTTATTGTTTAAAATGAGACGTTAAATTTTGGATTTTATATAATAATTTTAAAAAATTATTAACAGCTATGAATAATTTCTTTCAAGCATTGTTATTTCAACAACATTTAGTAAACTAGTGGATAAAATTTTATCAACTTTTCTAATTGTTGTAAAAAATAATATTTACAACACTCCACAATGGTGTATGCATTTTATATAATAGGTCACAAACATTGTAAATATTATCTTCAACAATAATTTATTTACGTATACAACTCTAATATTCATAACGGTGTTTGTTGATATTGTTTATATAATTATGATTATACTATATTACTATTATTAAAACAAGTATACTCGGACGTGCGCATAAAAAAATAATCAAAGTTGGAAATGAGTGTTAACACTTAATTGGATTGTTGCTGCCATATCCTTGCAGGGGCGGCCCAAAGAATCAGTTGCCCAAGCCCAATGTGAATTTTTGTGCCCCTTACTATATAACATGTCAATTTTTTTAAATTTTCTTTTTTATATATAAGCATAAAATCACATATAAAACTATAACATAACAAAGTACCAACTTTTTATACAAAAGTTGCCACATTAAGTGGGCTGCAATACTTATAGTCTCAAATAGTTTACAAAACAGTATATTTAATTTTTAACTAAATGTATCAAGTTTACAAACTAGTGTATCTAGTTAAGTGTACAGGCAAATCATATTGGGTTCTGCCTAAATGTTTGCGGGTAGACATACACACACTACAGGAAAAATAGTACATCGATGTAAGTATCAGTTCCTAAATAATTATTAGTTTTTTAGCTTCGGCTTTCAAATTTCAATTCCTAAACGATTATTTACAGAAAACTAGTTGTTTATAACTAAATACTAATAAGTTATTAGCTTCAGGCGTTTTCAATGTTAATGAAATCTAAAGCATTAAAATGGCGACTCAATTTTAGAAAATTAGACAACTCAAAAAAGGAAATTCGCATACTTAATTAGCAGTGGCAGTATAAAGAGACTGTACCAGGACTTCAAATCAGCAGTAGAAAATATCGCGTAGGAGGCAAGGATGAGCCGACGATGGCTGATGGAATAGCCGAGTATACAGCGATGATTATTTAGAAGGCGTTGATTTTTGAAACCCTAGTTTTTTTGGGTTCAAGCATCGCCAACATGGAGATTGCTATTGAGCTGTAACTTAAAGGAAAACTGATTTATCCTGTTGCCCGACGCAGTGGGCTGCCCCATCCCAGCGGCTTGGTGGGCTTGCCCCTGGGCCGGCCCTGTATCCTTGGTACCTTGCTTCAATGGTGAAGCATTTCAGTAAATATATATAAACTATTTGTATCAAGTTGCTAATTCCTGTACGCAACATTTGATTCATAGATGCTTATATAAGGTTTATCAGTAAATCAAATTATGGATTAACACACACATGAATATGGATTAACAATTTGGTTTGCTTGCTATCTTCAATTACAGCGGTAGTATAGAAGATTGTCAAACAGTTACAATTCTACACAAATTGATTCACAGAATATGCATACTAATTAACTCCCATCTACCCTATAGAGAAAATAATAGTTTAAACTGTTGAATATATGAATGGTAGATTCAATTTCAAGTAGCACGGTAATAAGAAATAGATTATATTGCTGTATATTTCATCTTAAATATAGGTAATACTCCAATACTTCAGCAGTACTCGAAAGTTTTTCAATGTTTACAAAGAATGATAGAACCAAAGAATTGATCCATGTATATTTCGAAAAGCACATTGGTGAAAAGAATGAGTTGATGTACTGTTGTTTTGCAACAACTATATATGATAGATAGAAAACCTTTTATCCTCATGCATCACAAAGCATCAGTTCTTCCAGGGATGCATAGAGAGAACAATGACAGCAACAATTAAGAGCAACATTTATACATTGAACACGATCAACTACACTTCTAACCTATACAACAAAATTTGCAGGTTAAAAAGAAAAAGAAAAAAGAGTTTACACTAATCTCTGCATGATAGATGATAAAAATATATCAAGTTATTTGTTACCTGATTTTCGATCTTACCAAGCATGTCACCTTGAGCATCAATCAGCACCGTCATATCAAGAAAACATCATGATAACATAAAATAGATAAAGGACGAAACGAAATCATCCATTATCAAATATAACAACTTTACCAATTAATATAGCAACATAATACTAAATAAACGTGCAAATTCAATGATCATGCCATACAAACGTATGGTAACAAATCACATCATGACTTTAATAAAACTAAAGAACAAAAAATGTCGCATGTACAATAATTTAAGGGTAAGAATTTGTTGCCTAAATAGATAAATAGCACAGTCATCATCATTCATTGTTACAATGAATATTCAGAACTTCTTAGTCATTTCATCAAACAGTTAGTCCGTAGAAATCAAATATTATTATTTCGTAACTTGAGGCATGTACAATGAATCTGGTAAGTGATGATCAACAGAAAACATACAAAAATAGAAAATGCACAAAAAAAACTTACAATACTCAAAGCTTTTCAAAGCTCAAATGTCCGTATGAACTAATCCATGTCCATGGCTACTTTGCCAAAGCGGTTGCTGGATCCTTATCTCACATACGAATTCTTTTTTTCCCGTGGAATGCAAAAAGTTAAAGTTACTAAATGAAATAAGGAAACAAAGAATTAACGCCATTAATTTGAGAAATTTTCAGTTTTTCAACGTACTGGAAAGAAGAAAAACGACTTGAGTATTGATTGATGCAACCTCCGATTGAATATAAGAAGGACATCATCATGACTGTGGATAAACGTTCGTTTAGCAAGGGGTGGTGGCTCGTGGGCATGGAGTGCTTGTGAATGGCGATATTGGTGGCTTGAGATTGGCGGTGCAAAGAGAGAGTAGAAAAGGGCATTGTCTTCAAGTGGGATACGTTGCGTGAGTGATAGATATCTATAGCAGCATCGGTGATGACATCCACACCATGAAAGCTCTGCAATTCTCTTTGCAAGCTTTTTAGAATCACAAAGTGAGTCGATCTCTGCAAGCTTCGTTTTCATATGAGCAATTCTTGGTTGAATGTCATCGGTGGTTGCAACGTCTACGATTAAGGTGGTTGAGCTTTGAGAGATAGTGACTTAATACAGCTCAACTCATCCTAACATTGTCCCATGCCATAAAGCGTTGAATACCTGAAGTTAAAGATTCGGTCTTTATGCCTTCAACTTGCCCTATTTTCAGATCCATTCATTATTTAGAGAAGCTTATTCCTGAGATGTAGCAGTACATAATGGATGTTTGAAAAGAAGATGGATTTCGTGCTCAGAAGAGTGGGAGAAGCGGTTGACTGTAGTGGTGATCAGAACGTGTGCAAGAGAAATAACACATATGCCTCCTTCCTTTCTTTTTTTCTGTTTAATTCTTTTGTAAGTATATGTAAGGGTCGATTGGAAAGTTCAAAAAAACTTCACCATATTGAAGTATTTGTATTATTAGTAGAGATGATATGCAAATGTTTCAAATAGCATGTATTACAAATATCCTCTTATTAAAATGACAATAACATTATAGTTCATAGATGTTAATTGTCATTACATTTGCACGAAAAATATAAACACACATCTTTATCTTTACAAGTAACAAAAATAATGTTTCTACATGCTTCACAAGCATACCCCTTCAACCATTTAAGATGTGACAAAAATACCCTCAACTAAAACCTAATCGATGCCTCCAACAAAGGATCTTATCCCCTATAGCTACTCCATCCTCTATATCCGTTGAAGTTTTATTATTTCCAGCAATTGCCTATAAATCATAGATCATCCCTTTAGTTTATCAATGATTATACAAATCAAGTTGTATAAGATGACATAGTAAGAAAATGTATATGAAAAATCAAGCTACTTAAGACCATTTATTTTTAATCCTCTTCATAAAGAATTGATATCTAATTAGCTTATCTGTTGCTAATTAATTATCCATGAATATATGTCCGGAAATGATTTGCTCCGTTATGTTTTACTAACCAACATGTTTATATTGCAAGTGCAAAAGGTACTGTTCCTAATGGGTGTATCATAAAGGCTAATATTAGCAAAACAATTAGATAAAGTTTGTAACGACCCGTAAATTTTAGATAATTTTATTTGTTTATTTATATATAATTGAAATTTTTTGAAACTTTAAACAATAAAATTTTGAAATTTAAATTTGATATTTGAAATGCGTCTGTTTTAACATAGCATCTGGTAAATTTTCATTAGATAATTTGGAAGGTGTAATTTTATTCCAATTTATATCAGTTAAAATTGATGGTAATAAAATTTCAACATGAGAAAATTTATTTAGAACACTTTGAATAAGACTGCGTAATCCGTTTCACAAAATTCGGACGTTTCTAGCTCCGTTTGGATTTTTCCGTACGGGATAGCAACGTATATCAGTGTCCGTATCGACTTTTGGACGGATAATCATATCGCTGATATCTGTGTACCGTTTTGATCGTCTCGTCGTGCTGATCTCCACAGTATATTCATCATGTATTTTGGAAGCCGGTACGCGGCGAAATTTGTAAACGGTCAACCGTATCGGTAACCGTTCGAGTCTATTTGTTTCCCGTTACCATTTTGTTTTCCTGTGACCATTCTTCTTCCACCCGGTAAAACCAATAGTCACGAGCTTTTAATAATCTTCTTGAATTCAATCCTGTCCTTTGCTTTTCTCTGTTTCAATTTATGATACGTGGTTTCCCTTTCGTTTAAGCTCATTTTCTTTTCTCGTGCTTTGGAAAAAAAATTATTATGTGTCAGTTGTATTTGATTGGAAGCGTGGAAGACTGCACACGCTTCATCTTCCTATCTGTAGCCAGGTCATGCCCAGTATATAAAAATATATAATAAAATATTATAAGATGTATATAATATAAGGTGAATTGCCCATCTTTATCTTTCTTCCCAACCTATCTCTATAACCTTACTGCTTCTTTCATTTAAATTCCACTTTCCTATCAATCCTGCTTGCCACTTTTGCTTTTGCCTGTGATTTCTACTCACGTCACCATCTTATTGGTTCCTCCACACACCAATATCCGCAGGCCCTTCCACCAAGCTTTCCTCCGTTATAGCCGAGCTTCCATAGCCGCTTCCTCCCTAGACCAGATCTGGCCGCGACCCACTTGACAACTTCCGCCGATGGCCTTCCCAACACCAAACGCATGACCCGATCCACCATCAACAGTTCAACCCGCCACGAACCACCCACTACCACGCAAGCATCAACCCAGCCCATGCCTACCGTGTGCCACCATCACGAGCAGCCCGCTCCTTGACCATCCACACTCCCAGGTCACCGGCCTTCCTCCTCTCACCACTTGCTCGCCACCTCCACCTTATATGCCATCGTCACCTTCTTCTCCTTTATGTGGAGGTTAGTTTATATTAGTATACAAGTGTATTGACAGTTTGATATTATCTGTTTGATTTTTTTATATACAAATTATATAAGTTATATAAAATTTTATAATCTGTTATACTAAATGTTTTATAATCTATTAGTATATGTATGCATATATATATATATATATTAGTTTATATAAATCTGTTTGCTTATATATATATATGAATTTATATAGATTATTTATAAGTTGTTGTATATTTATATCTATATTAGTGATATAAAGTTATGCCTGCATTATATGTATTCTACATATATAATTTGCATATGTCTTAGTCTAAAGATGTATGTTAGTCTGCATATGTATGAGGTTGGTCTTATATGTAAGTATATAAATAACAGTTTAGTTTCTATAGGTTTGAAAATATAATGTGTACTGCATACACTTTGATCTTTAATATAGATATATGTAGTATCTAGCATATATTGTATAATTTGTATAAAGTTTAGTCAGTGTTGTTCAAAAAAAAATACTATATAAATATAGTTATGATTTATTTATATGGAGTGGCTGTTTATAAGGTATAGGCTATGATTGTCTACGGGTAGTGGTAATACATGTCTATACATATATGATTTTATATAAGTTTTATATAACCTATTCGTTTACGTATATAAGTTTTGATAAGTTTTATATGACCTGTATCTTGAGACTATAAGATATATATATTAACAAGTTAAGTTTAAATTTATTTATTTTAAGTCTGGATTTTTAGATATAACATGTGTAGGTTGTTGAGTTGTGCATGTATGATAATAAGATATGTTATATTGATTTTGTTATAAACATTTATCTTAAATTATAATAGGTCTGCATACATATATTGTAAATACATACATACATACATATATATATATATATATACATTTTTATTTGTTAGTATATATATATATGTTCATATATTAGCTCATATATACAAGTTACTGGAGTTTGGTTTCCCAATATATATCTATATATAGATTTTATTTTATAGGTGTTAAAGTTAAAAATATCAATTTTTTTTAAATAATAATGTATATATATATTCTATTTCTATCAAACTGATTGATTGTTCTCATCGATTTCAGCCTTGTTTTGATCGTCGAATTCGTGCCCATCTTGTTCCGTTTTGGAATTCGTGTTTGGATCCACAATTCACTTCCATTTCCGTTCATCTCTCTAGCCTCGAAAGGTGAGCAATCACTCACGATTAACGTTCTTATATTTATTAAACTTGATTTCAATTGAAACGACAATTGAAATATGCTGCTGTTAGTTATTCACATTGCTATATATATGCCATTATCTGTATCTTTTCACCTATGACATCTGACACCATTATCTGTTATTTATACTGATGATATATGTCTGTTACTGTTGTTATAATATTATCATATCTGTTATCACTCTGCAAGTTCCATGTTAGTATAGAATTCACTATGGGTTGAAATGATACATACCCGAACGATCTTGTAGAATAGGAGAAAATCGTTATGGATTGAAATGATAAACCCAAGCGATTTTCATTTGATTGAATTTGGGATTGCGGGTTGAAAAGATATATACCCATATATATTTAAATTGCGGATTGAAATGATAAATATCTGTATCACTTGACCATAGGGCAGAAAATTATATATAGACACCGTTGGTCTACATATAAATATTTTGAAAATGATTTCTATGGTTTTGAAAAGAAATATATGGTTTTGATAAATATTGATTTTTAAGATTTATTAAAGTTGATTTAATAAAGTTTATATATAATATGTTTAAGTATTTATTTAAAATTTATATTTTCGAATATAGAGTTTGTAATGATTCAGGTTGTAAAGATAAATTTGAAATTGATTTGAAATTATATTTATTTAAGAATTATACTTAAATAAGTTTGATTTGAAATTTATTGAATTTGAAATTTTAAAGAAGTGTTTTACAACTTGAAATTTGATTAAAGGTGACTTAAATGGATATTTCAAACTTATATGAATTTAAATGGGATATTTTGTAAATTGAAGTTGTATTCAAATGATATTAAAATAATTAAGTAAATATTTCAAAACTAAATAATAGAAAAGTGAATTGATATATATATATATATATATATATATAAAATTATCGAATTTAGTTTTGAAATGTGGAATATTTGAAGCTTTGAAATATTTTGAAATTGAAATGGTTTATTGTGGTTCAAATCGGTATTTGAAATCGATATAACTTGAAAATGTTTAATTGAAATGGGAATTGAAATTGATGATTTAGATTTGATTAAATTTGAATTTGGAATTCGAATTGATTTGAATCGATTTGTGAAAGTCGAGGAAACTATTTTATTTTATAAAGTAATTTTAAGTTATATTTAAAACTATGGATATTTTACTTTATAAATTATTTTAATATAAACTATTTTAATATAAATCATTTTTAATATAAATTATTTTATTATAAACTATTTTAACTTATAATCATTTATATAAACTATTTTTATTTATAAACTATCTTAACTTATAACTATTTATATAAACTATTTTATTATATTACTAATTTTAATATCTAAACTGTTTAAGAGGAAAGTGTTATGATTTCCAAAATGCTAAAATTTCAAAAGTGTTATGATTTCCAAAATGTTATAATTTCAAAAGTGCTATGAGTTCCAAAATGCTATAATTTCAAAGTGTTATGATTTCCAAAATGCTATGATTTCAAAGCTGTGATTTCCAAAGTGTTTTGATTTTAAAAGACTATGATTTCGAAAACGTTATAACTTTGGAAAGTGATATGATTTTTGGAAATGGATATATTTGAAATGGAAATGATATCGTATTGATTTGGGTTTTGAAATGAAAATGATATTTTGGTTTTGAAGATAAACTATTTTGAAATGACTGCGGTGTTATAATAACGTTTGGTTGTTAAAGACACCGGGATCGGATATGGGCATACTCTCTGTCGATACCGAAAACCACTTTAACAACTGCGTACGCGGTGGAGATTCCAGAATAATGTAGGATGGTGGCGACGATCCTATTTGAGGTATATACATGAACCTAACTCCCGTGAGTTAGCATAAGGTGGCTAAAACATGAGCGATCTCGGGCCAATGAGGTAGCACCTCTGATCGGACACATTTCTTCGATACCATTCTATTACTCGTGATTTATTTGGTGGCCATCCTTCGATTTTTGATTTGGGAGTGTGTTCCGAGGTGGGCGGTAGTGGCTGCTATGCGTTTCCACCAGCCTGTGTGCGTAATTGGTATATCTACCCTGACATTGACTCGTTGTGCCGTGTCACCTACCATAGCGAGATTTACTACGAGTTTGATTTGTGTCGTACCTATGGAGTATCTTCTCGTAGCCTCCCGATCTGGAGGTACGCAGGTACTGTATAGACTATTGGCACTATAAAATGTGTTAAGGGGATATGGGTAACGTCTTAACGCTATTTTTAAACAGTTTACTTTACTTTAGACATTATTATAATAGCGTATATTATTACATAGTAGATAGTTTAACGGATCCTTAGAGGATGCTTATCCCAAACATCCTTTGAGTTACTTGTATTTCTGTTGATATTTCATTTGAGTTGGATTTATTGATATAAGAATGTTAATCCTGACTCGAGTGTTTTGTGTTTTGCTTTACGCTCGGGTCAGACTCAGTGATACAGCATTTGAGACTCGCCTTTGGAGTTGGAGCTTAGCTTGGAGATCCGGCTATCTATCCAGCTTTCTGTTATTCAGTTGATTCCAGTGATGTATTCAGATTTTGTATTTGACTTTTGTATTGAGACATCTATGTATTTGAGACTTCTACTGTATCTTGCTTAACTCTATTATATATATATGGTAGCTTCATGAACTACTATTTTTTTGTTTCCGCTGCATTATTGTTATATTAGTCTGTGTCTGTGATTCTGTGATTATTTATTTACTGTATATGCTGAGTTTTGCCAAATTTAAATTAACAATCTGATATTTTGAGCAATTCAAATCCGACATGTATGGATGCGAATGGTTGAAAATTTCAGGTCGTTACAAAGTTTTTGTGAACTTGGATTTGAATATTGATGCACATATCAAGTTTATACATTGACAATATTCTAAATCTAATAATTGATACGCAGCAAACAGCAAGACATTAATGCAAACAAATGCAAAAATTCCAAAGAATTCAAAACGGTCCCTATCAAACTACAAATAAAGCTGGACAACCATGGAGTGCTTAATGGGTGCAACAGTTGGAGTAATCAAAACAGTGACATCTCCTAACAATAGAAACAAGAGGCAACTAGCCGAATGACAAACACAGTCATAGAGTAGACAAATGACAGGACGGTCTAAACTCTAAACAATTTTCAACAAGTATATGCAATCGAACGACATGTGCATCAAGTGAAAAGAGCATCTTTAAACAATTTGTTACTTGGTTGGTGCAACATTTACAGTACAGGCTCAAAAGCAAGTGCAAGAGTCTAGGAGCATAAGGAGCACACCACCACCAAGTGGAGATGGAAACAAAACTGAAATGAATCCTATTTAGGTAATAGATAAAAAAACATGTAAGAAAAATAAATAAATCTTATTTAGGTATTAGATAAAAATACATGAAAGAAAATGAAATAAATCCCGTTTAGGTAGTAAATAAAGCATTATGAAGGAGCAATCGAACCATTCTAAAATTACATGATTCTTAAAAAAAGGAATTTTACAAATAAGTAAGGTAATAGATAATCAAAATGAACAAAACGAAATGGTACAAAATCACCTGATTATATGTACAATGCTCAGTGATGGCTATGATATTGCAACCTCAAGCTTTTAATACGTGCATAATCCATCTGCATGCAAGAAAAGTGATGGTTATTGATATGCTTCTGGTGTGTAATTATTTTTTCATTTCATTCCACTTTAATATTTCTTTATTTCTAATCCTTAGGATTGCTAAATTTACCAAGTAGATGTCGAAATTAAGGTTCGAGAACTCGGTTTCGACCATTTGAAATTTTATTGGTTTCGATCAATTTCAAATATTTCGAAAGTTTTAGTTTTGTTTCGGTTCTGATATCAGATTTTTGTATTTTTAATGAAAAAGTAATGATAAACATTGCAAATTCATATTAAAATATAGTATACAAAAAGATGTAGCCCACGTAACAATAATTAAGTGTAGAAGGAAAATCTTAATTGCGTGATTACTTTAATTGGAAATGCACTGGAAAAGAAGTATCCCACGTAATAATTTCAATTTTAATTAATCTCCAGCCCATTTAATAATTATTCAGCCCACATATTACTTAACCCTAGTTTTACTTTACTCATTCCTACGAAACAAAGAAAGAAGTAAAAAAACGACATTAGATTTAAACACAGGAAAAAAAGCGAAAAGGAAAAAAAATCAACATGCGGTGTTCGAATTTGATCGATGCTAGCTTGAATTTTGTCGAAGCTCCTCTGCTCGATTTTGGTCGAAGCTCCTAAGAGATGCTCGAATTTGCTCAACTTCTCCTCAGCAATGCTCGAATTTCTCAACTAGCACTCGAATTTGGAAGCGATTTGCTAAAGGTGGATGTGGTAAGTTCTATTTTTTGCTGTCGCTTGTCTCCTTTTCCTCTTAATGCAGGGATTGCAAATCTTTTTTTAATACGGGACGAGATTTTGATTTAATTCCATCCCTCCTTCTACCATAACCAATCCAAGATGGTCAGAATCTCGTGGTTTGGCCTGAACCTCAGACCATGGTTGAAATTTATGCATAGTAAACCATAATCTCTCTTGTTTCCACAATTAAAATGTAGTCTAAATTTATTAAAAAGTTATTAAACATGTATACAAGTGAATCACATATACCGCACAACAAATTTACTTGTCTGCAGAATATTAGTAAAAAGTTTTAAAATTAAATGGCATTCTGTAATAAATAGTAAGATAGTATTATCAATCAAGTTTTACTTGTAAACATCGTGTAAGAGAGCACATTTTTTAACACACTTTTTTATGATATTTCATATTAAATATTAATTGACCAATTGGTCTCACTAACATCATTTTTAGCATGCAATGGTACTTATAAATATAATATTTAGTTTATATTTTAGAGGGCCAATAGGAATATAAGGAAACAAATCGAGTCAGAAGCATATTAATAACTATATTAATGGAGAAAATACAATCTAAAAAAAGTGATGGTCAAAACTAAGGTTTGAGGTTTCGACCGAAACACCGAGATTCCGGTCATTCCGTTTAGGTTTTAGTAGGGGCCAAAACGAAACCGAACCGAAATCTCGGTTCAACAAAAAAACCTATTGAACTTCAATTATACAGAAAAAACTCAAAAATGGAATTAATTTGAATCTTCAAATATAGAAATATTCAAAATCTGAAATTTTAACTTAGAAAACATACAAATTCACAAATTACATAAATGATGTAACTAAAAAAGTTGAAAATGAAGTAATGAATGAACATTTTTTAGTGTTTTAAATATTTATAATTAACCGGTATTGTTTGTGTATATCGTAATTTTCAATTAAGTTTAAATTATACGTTTTGTTTCAATAAATTAAACAAATATATGTATAATTATATGAAAAATAAATAACAAGATCCGAAACCGAAACTGGAATCGAAATTTTTGAAATTTACGAATTAGGTCGAAATTTCTAAAATTACAAAAGACCGAAACCGAGATCTCGAACCTTGGTCAAAACAATCTAAACGAGTCTGCACAAATAAAAGAGGAAGCCCACCAAATTCCTTCTCATTTTCAGCATTATGATATGTTTTAATTAGTCAAAATATATCAAGAAAAGACATCAAATAATAAAATAGCTAGACCGACCACTACTAGAAAAATGCTAAATACCGACAGAGGGGGGCGACGGCTTCCGACGGCCGATTGGTGAATAGGTTGTTTTAGTCCATCTCCTTTGCACGATTATCTTATGCAGTTTCAAACATCTAGAAATCAAGGTTCCAAGTTTCAAACATTAGTAATAGGAATATAAAGGGAAAAGTCGCTATCTCTGATAGACCACAAGAATATTGGTCAAGATAACTCCTCTCATCATATTAACTAAATGGCTAAAAGTAATGCGTGAACAGATTATTCCACATGGGTAAGTTAATAGGTTAACATATTCGACACCAAATTAATGACTTGATAATGTTGATCCCTAATAAGCAGTAAATGGAAATTCATTTGGTATTTCAAATAATTGCATAAAAAACATATATATTACTAAAAACATTTAGAACAAAGAAAATTGTTTGCAGCAGCATCCAAATTGCATTACAAATGAAAACCTTAATGGAAGTCCCTTACAAACTGAGCACAAATTGCGTGACATATCTGAGAAAATGCAATGGTGATATACCTTGGATGCTGGAAAAAACTTGTAGCATGAATGCATTGCTACAATAAAACTATTTTTTTTCTATGTTGCTTAATGTGATGCAAACGAATTTGGACAAATTAAGTTTAAGTTTAGAAAATATCTTCTTCAAGTAATTGATACTTAGACTTTGGTCAACTTAGCTATTCCACAAAGTAACATGATGCATAACAACTGGTATATTTCATGTGCAAATGCTATTGTGAACCATGCAATAATATGGTAAAGGCTATACCTACAATAATCAAATTGTATAGAAATCAATAATGTTTTTTTCCTCCAAAAAACTTTATACCTGTATTCGAATATAACTGAATTATCAACCATGAAAAAAAACATGACGATGAAGGATTTAGAGTTGATCTGCAAAAGCTGATCAAATCACAAGTTTATGTATTTTGCTTCACATTACGAAAGGGATTCAAGTTGTATCCTTTGACAATAGCATAAAGTATTCAAAGTTCGAGAATTTTCCGTTCTAGAAAGATTTAGAGTTGATTTGCTTAATCTGCACAAGCCCTACAACTTTAAAAACAAATTCAAATGATCGAAGCTCCCTATTACATCAATTTTCTATACCTTGTTAGCAATATTACTCTAATTCTAGGCTTTAGAGAAAGTCACAACACAACTGATTTGTGGTCATCGGTTAGGGCCGAGAAGAGAAGACATGATTGTTTGGCACGGGGAATTTCACTGCAAGGGCCTATTACCATCAACTAATTATTGTCTAGGACACGTGTTCAAAAAAATTAGTTTTCAGGACACGGTCGAAAATAAACCCACAACTTCTCGCTAATCCATATCTGCCGCCAAACCTCCGAATGAAAAACAAAACTAGGGCTTAGAAACAAAATCGCCTCAGTTGGATTATCGATTGGCTGAAGAAATCGTACCGCCTAACTTTTCTCAGCTGAACAAGTAAGTAGTTGTTTATTTCTGCTGTTTGCTATATATCGATTGATTCACTTTTCTTCAGCTGAACAAGCAAATTGTTAATCGCCTTACCTTTCTTTAGCTGAGAAAACTAAGACGCGATTTCTATTCACTAGTTGCAAGACGCGATTTCTATTCACTAGTTGCTGAACAAGTAAATACTTGTTTATCTTTGTTGTTTGTTGTTCATCGATTGTTTTTTTTTTTGCTATATATCGATTGTTTTTGTTAGCTGAAGTAAGTAGTCATTCATTGATTGATTTTCTTTGCTATTTATGGGTTGTTTTTGCTTGTGTTTGAACAAGTAAGAAATAAGTTCTATTGATTGTGTTTATATATAACAGTTTTTGTAATGCATGTAAGGTGTTTGTTTTTTTTGTAATGGTTTAACGTGATCTAAAACTGTCCATATTTAACAGCTTAAAAAGATAAATCTGTTTATCTTTTAATCTAAATGATTTAATACAAGAATGTAATGGATTTAACATGTTTGTTTATCTTTGAGTTGCTTTAACGTAATTTTAACTTCAGTACTTCAAAAATCGTATGTATTGTGTAAACACAGTTATGTTGTAATGTTCCTATGTTCAACAGCTACGAAAGATAAACATATTTATCTTTTACTATAATTGGTTCAAATCAACTTAAGCCTTAGTTATCTTAAATAGTGACTAGTATATGTTATACATGTTTGCCATTTTTTCATGATTTAAAAGTTATTACAAAAGATATACAACAAATTTACACCCTACTTAAAAAAGATAAAAGCATTTATGTTTTTATACAAAACAATTTAATTAGATAATGAACTATATATGATTTCATAGTCAGTAATGCATATATGTATAACTCTTCATTCTTACTAACATATTATTACACATGATAATATTCATTACACATGATAATATTCATGCAGGATACAAATGCAGACAAGATCAAGAAAAACAAAAGTTTTTATTGAAGAAGCTACATGCATCTTCATTAACAACCGAAAACAGTGTATCAACAGAAGACCAATATCTTGTCCATTTTGTGATGAACACAGTCATCACAAATCTTCATCACTAACACCGTTGGTAAATTTTTTTTCCTTAATTATGTCTACAATAATATTTAATTACATGTCGAATTGTTACATACCATATGAACATGTTACTGTATTTAACTGCTGAAGAAAGATAAGCACATTTAGCTTCATCTGTGTAGGACTTAATTAGATGTTTAGCTTTACTTATATTTTAAAAACAGTGATACATGTTAAACAAGCTATACATGTTTAGCATTAGTTATATTAATTTACATGTTTAGCATTAGTTATATTTGAAACAAGCTATACATGTTAAACTAGTTTCAAGTTTTATTCATTATTTAAATTTGTTTCATACCATATGAACATGTTACTGTATTCAACTACTGAAAAAAGATAAACAAATTTAGCTTTATCTGTATGGGATTTAATTAGATGTTTAGCTCTACTTACATTTGAAAAACAATGATAAATATTAAACAATTTTGCTGTTTTATTCATTATTTACAATTATTACATACCATATGAACTTGATTTAAAGCTTGCATAAAAATGATAAAAGCATTTATGTTTTTGTAAAAACAACTTAATTACATAATAAATTATAACGAAATGCTTTTAGTTTTTTATGAATATAAAAAGATATGCCAATGTATATTACTACATAGTTACTTATTTGTTATCAAAAGCAGGGAAGAATGCTTTACTCCTGCCAAGCGGACGCTTTGGATGTAAGAATCTGAATGAGGAACAAGTGTTTATCAAATCACTTATTTGCAGAATAGATGCTGATTTTGATAAGCTATTAGAGTGCAAAATGGATCTGGACTGTTGCAAAATTCTTCATTTTGAATCTGAGGTCAATGATAATATCACCTACACCGAGGGAGATAAGTCATTACATATTTATGGTAGAAATATACCTAAGTCCTATTGTTCAGGAAAATCTCCCTTTCCAGCTTTGGATGATAAAATTTCATCTTTTGCCTCTCATGGAAATATTTCGGGTAAAATCAGAAGGTGGTACTGGTTTTCTGCACATGGCTACATAATTTATAGCATGTCCAGAAGTCGATATTGTGAACGAATTGGAAGAGAACATAAAAGTAATCATGTTATGTACATTGTTGATTTCCAAAGGGGTGGCTACTATCAGAAATGCTACGACCCCGATTATAGAGGCTATCGATCTCCAGTGCGCCCAGTACCATGGGATGTATTGTCAAACTGTTATGATATTGTGAACCAAGAAGGCAAGACTGTCTAGAACCAATGCATCTGTCAAATGAAATATTAACTACATAATCACTTCAGTCTATGTTGCTTTTGTGTATTGTTAACTAGCAAGTACTTACACAACTGATTTTAAATTTGATAATGAAATTCTGGTAATTGATAATGAATTTGTAATGGCTAATGTTTCTAATGCTCTGTTAAAAAGATAAAAGCATTTATGTTTTATTGATAGTATGTTGCATCACTTTTATTGACAATTCTGTGTATGCTCTGTTAAAAAGGCTATACATAAGAACATCACTTTTATTGATAGTATGTTTCAGGTAGCAATATACTAGTCATACTTATCTCCAGTTGTTCTGTTTGATTTGTATTCCTACTGCTGTGCGTGAAACTCGTGGATTAACAAATGATTTGGTTCGAATATCCGTTGGCATTGAGGATATAGAAGATCTCATTGCAGATTTGGATTATGCTATTAAAACTGGTCCTATTTGATACCATTTTGATTTTGTTGTAGTGACCAGCGTCAGGGCTAGAGTGGATGAATAGAAAAGACTATATCTTAAGAATAGACATAATAACTACAGTAACATATAATAACAAAAAAAAGACTATACATAAGAATTAAAAAGATATATCAATTTATCCTTTTTAACATAACAAACAACATTGTATTCCAAATAACAGTTAAACATAAACAATTGCATACAACCAAAAGTAATCAAAATCAAATCATAACCAATTCAACATATGCAATTATCCAAATATTCAACTCAAAGTATTCATAGAACAACCAAGTATTCATAGAACAACCAATCAAATACATTGGACTAAAACAATCAACTCAAAGTATTCATAGAACAACCAATCAAATACATTGGACTAAAACAATCAACTCAATTATTCAAAGAACACCCCCGTCTATTATGTCCTAGTTTTTTACACTTTCCACATCTGTTTTTCTATATGATGTTTAAATCATTTGTATACCTTCTGTAAGAACTTCAAATAATGAGAAAAATGATAAATATGTTTAACATGTAGTAGTAACTATGATATATAAGTACAGCTTAATATGTTATTTAATTCTTTATCTTAAAAGATAAATGCATTTATCTTTTTTAACTCCTGTATACAGTAACATTTTGTACATCAAATTAAAGAACATTAAATCTTTTACAGTGTTTGTTTTGGATCAAATTTACAATAAGAAGGAGCATGGCTGTACATTGAACAATTGTACCTACTTTGTAACTAGTGCAACTAGATTGAAGATGTTAGAGATAAAAACATATATGCATTTATCATTTGAAATATAACAAATTCTGGTGAATCCAATATAAGCAGCAGGTATCATGACATTTGGTGGCTAAACTGAAAAAATAAAACATCTAAATTATGTATCTATCAAGAAAAAAAACAATCAACATTAATCATCGTTAATTTTCAGTAGAACTAAATTGTGAGTCTGAATTCATTTCTGCAATAATTTCACATGCTAATCCCCAACGCAGAAGAAACTATAATGAATTGAACTGGATATTACTACATTTGAAACAACCAAATGCACTATATTTGAAACAGTACTATGTAACAGTAGACTAATCACTTGAACAAAATGCAGTATGTACACAACAAAATTCACTAGAACAATAACTTAAAGAAACAGTACCATGTTACATAAATTTATAACAAGGAACTAATGCAAACAGTACAAAGTAAATACAACAGAAAAAAAGGATCAAAATCAGTACCTTGATTCCCATTTTTTGCAGTGGCAGCCATCAAAATACCACTTCGCCCTTTCAAAAAGGTAGCATCTAAAAACACCATAGGACGATAATAGCTAAATCCAAATATACATGCCTCATAACATACAAAAACTCTCTCAAATTGATTAGTGTCAGAATCCACATCCATACTTGAATAACTATTCGGGTTATTTCTTTCCAATGCCTTCAAATACCAAACTAATTCATTGTAAGATTTCTTTTCATCACCGTAAATATCATTCATAGCCAATTTCTTACCCTTATAAGCAAAATAATAGCTCAGCTCCACATCATAATCTCTTCTAAAACTTTTAATGATATCCTTGGTTTTTCTTTTTGGCTCATCACGAATTTGATTGACGATTAAACTTTTCACAAGATCACTATTAATAGTTGGACTACCAAGCGAACGAAATCCACCACCACAAGTATGAATCAGCTGAATGTTTTTAACAAACAGTTGGTCCAATTGTATCAGTTTGCAAGAAGCATGAATCCTAAAAGGACAACTAGCTATAATACATCGAAATGTCAATCGTTCTTTACAATTCTTAATATATTGTACTTTAAACCCATTCTTCAAACAATAAGCACTAACCGTTCTACGGAATCCAATAGCAGAATCAAACTGTTGACCAACCCCAGTGAAAAATTCCATATTTGAATTCTTCTTCAATAACTCATGTAAATCCTTTTGTTGAGTAAAACTAGAATCTAAATCATCATCATAACCTAACATATTATTACTTGACTCACCACCAACTACTGAACCAGACTTGCTACTTTCACCAACAAAATTATTTGTTGAATCATTCTTCAACCGTAGAAAAAATACCAAAAATTCTTCCTTTTTAAACCAAGACAAACATAATACATCTTGAAGATCACTACCCGTTTCAACAAAGGTAGTCTTTGATTCTCGAATATAAAAAATATCAAAGCATAATGGACTAAAATTATTCCACTCCTCGTAAATCCTATTCCTAACAGAAGAAATAGAAGCATCCAATCCAAAACGAGCACTAAAACAATTGTTATTGAAATCAAACACAACTATAACAAATGAATCACACCTGCAAAAAAATTTAAACAAAAAAATAACTATGTGAAACTGATCTTAATTAGAAACTAATAGCATAAAATACTACATAAAAAATCATTTTCTATCCCACTTTTCGAAAAAAAGATAAAACAATTTATCTTTTACAGATCACAAATCACCAAGAACTAAAGAACAAACAACGTCAACTAATATTATTTCAGATCCAATTTCATACCCAAAGTGAGTACAAATAGAATTGACTGACAAAAATAACTGCTTTGATTGCTCAAACCAAATCTGAAGTGATAGTCTAAATACTAAAATCATAATCTAAAGTGAATGATGCAACCAGGCTAAATACACAGTGCTTGTGTTATCAGAATAAAAGAATACCATTCAGAGGCTATTATTCCAACTACATCAAACAAAATCCTCCAATAGATCAAAACCGCCTCCCTTGATAAGAAATATACAATAACATCATGAACATCATAAAACATCGAATTGACAATGAAAAACACCAAATAAAATCGAGACTCACCAAAGAACAAGCAATCCAATAGAGAAAATCGATTAGCCTATCCAAATGAAGAAAATCGCCTCACGATTTCCCACAATTAAAGTCGAATTTGATTTCAGAAGAAACTAACACCTAATTTTTTCCAAAAAAATCAACGAGCGCTTTGATTGCACAAGAAACGACGACCTAATTTTGCTTAATTTCCACGAGCACTAGATTTCAGAAGATATGAACGTCGTTTGAGAAGATGAAGACCCACACCGCCTAGATATTTGTCCTGAAAAATAATAATTTCAAACCCGTGTCCTAGAAAAAAATTGGGCCGTATAATTAGGCCCTTCACACCAATTTTCACAGGCTAAAATGTTAGTCCCTGAGAAGTTGGTTTTGATGACAACAACCTTAGAATAAGATTATAAAATATAAATACTAACATTATTTTTTAGATATATATGTATATGCATGATATATATACATGTACCAAAGAATGAAGACTATACAGTATAGAGATTCAAGAACTGATGAACTCAAGATCGAAGATATCAAGATTCAAGACTCATGAGTATCAAGATTATCAAGAGTTCAAGATAAGTAATTTAGTTAGGAATTTTGTTAAAACTCCTAGAAAAACACTGACATCTTAAAATCCATTTTATTCGTGGAATGGAATTCACTTCGAGCCCGTTAAAGGGATGGAACCCTAAGTAGGATGGAACCTACGAAGAATCTAGTGGAACATTGTTTTGTATCCACTAACTTTTATTCAAATGTTTTACAAAATTATATCTTGTTTTCAAAATGATTTCAAAATCTTCTTTTTTAAATCAAAAACATCTATCCTGGTTTTAAAATACTTTTAGCCTCAAAATAATCTTTATTTTCAATATCAAATTATCCTTGGTTTTAAACTATCTTTTAATTATAATATATTTAACTTTTAATATTTATACTTAGATTTAAATATAAAATTATAGTAAAATTTTATATATACCAAAATATTATTCTCTATACTTATTTATGTATATTAACTATAGTTAAGTATATTTATAAAGTTTAAAATAGTTTTAATACAAGATAGAAGTTATTTTCAAAGAAAAAACAAATTACCAAAAATAACTTAGGCTCGTCGACAACCCCAAGGACCCCTTGTCGACTAGGTGATGGTTTATTTCAAAAGTTTGAATTTCAAAGGAAGTGTCTATTCGTCATATCCTTTCACGAATGGACATGGCTGTTGTTTTACTATAAATAGGGGCTATTTTAAACGAATTATATTCATATTTTCTCTGATTTCACTCCTCTTCTTCTTCCACATTTCTTTATATACATTTTTACCATTACTCTGCCGAAATCAACATTGAATCTAACTAGATCATCTCTGGTTTGATTCTCTATCACTATCTCAACAAGATCCCGATGCTATTCAGAGTTATAGACTTCTTTGTATTCAATCGAGCGAGAAAAGGTGTGATTGTAGCTTGGAAAATCAATCGGGTGAACTTGTTGCCCGTACAATCAAGTATCTCTACCCAGAGGATTGTGAATCTGGAGCGGTGTACCTCGTGGCCTTGAAATCGAGGGTGTAATTGTAAGAATTGATTTTGAAAGGAAATACGTACTTGAGTTGCGGGACTGGATGTAGGGTAACTCCGAACCAGTATAAAATCCGGTGTGTTCTTTCCTTTATTGCTTTTACTTTATATTTGCATCTGTGTTTGATTCTGTGATCATATCTGTGTCTGAATATTGCATACATTTGTGTTCAAATTAATATAAACTCAAAAAGAATTAGTGATTCCTTAAAACACTATTCACCCCCTTCTAGTGTTAATTCTAGCCTTAAGATCCGTAATCCGCATTTCTCACATAAAAGAGTAGACATTTCTTAGTATGGTTATTTTTTTTTTAAAATACAAATAATCCAAAACCTACAGCTAGGTAAAAAATCCTCATAAATTTGATCAAAACTAAAGATGTGAATCAAATAAAAATATCACAATTTGTCAATTAAACTCACATAAGAATGTTAATATGGAAGCATCAAAGTCCGAAGAATGAAAATTGCAACAGGACAGCAATACTCGATATGGGAAGATGCAGCTGCAGTTTAGGAGACGGTAGCGTGTCTTGATGGTCTGATGCGATGGGAAGTTTGTTGGAAACTGGAGAAGCTAAGGGAGGAGTAAATGATCGATTTAGGATTTGAGTAAGGTTCAAAATCTAAGGAAGGTCGTTAGTTCAAAGTTTTGATGAAAATTAGGAGGAAATTGTTACAAACAATCCTCTGATATTTTCCATCCCAGGAAACATAGAGGCAAAAACATAGGATGACAGCTACGAAACCGAGTAGAGAAAAGGGAGCATTATTTTGCCTTCAGACCATTTTATTCGTTATAGTAGACAAACCTTCCTAACGGTCGGTCTGATTAAAAGTTATGCAGACAAAAGTCATTCGGAATGTGTAAGCGTGAGAAATGAACAGATATGCCCAAATTATATCAGAATCTAGTTGTTAATAAATTATTTACAAATTTACAAATTATATCGGAATGTGTTGCAAATTTTATTCTAAAAACTAATTATTTTTACTAACACCTTTTGGATATCCTAACACTTGTTTACTGTTGGTACTTTGTAACATTTATAAAGTGTTAAAAATTGACCGATATAAAATGTTGTAAAATCACTGATTTGGTGTAGTGTGAAGAAGTCCGATGGGTCTTTGCGACTATGTATAGACCATCGAAAACTGAATGAGAGGACAGTGAAGAATGAATATCCTTTGCCAAGAATAGGTAACCTTTTTGATCGGTTGAGTAGAGCTAAGGTGTTTTCATAGTTAGACTTGGCAACAGGCTTCCATTAAATGAGAGTTGGGGAGGAAAGTATTCCTTCAACTGCATTCAGAACTAGGTATGGTTCTTATTAGTGGTTGGTTATGCCATTTTGGTTAACCAATGCGCGTGCATTCTTTGTAGACTTGATGAATAGGGTCTTCTAAGATAAGCTAGACAGATATGTGTCGATGTTCATAGATGACATTTTAGTGTACTTTAAGGATGAAGAGGAGCACGCAGTTCACCCAAGGCTTGTGTTGGAGACGTTGAGACAGCAAAAGTTGAAGGCGAAATTTTCTAAGTGTCATTTCTGTAGAAGGGAAGTGAAGTTACCAGGCCATGTAATTTCGAAAGAAGGATTAGCTGTAGATCCAAAAAAGGTAGAGGTAGTAATTGGGTGGAAGAGACCTGAGACAGTGACTGAGGTGCGAAGTTTTCTAGGATTGGCTGGTTATTACAGAAGATTCATTAAGGATTTCTCCCGTATAGTTGCGCCGCTGACTAGACTGACTAGAAATATGGAGCAATTTGTTTGAGCGCAGGAGTATGAGAAGGCATTCCAGAAACTACAGCATAGATTGACAAACGCGCCTGTGTTAGTAATACATGAAGGGAACGATGGTATGACTATGTATATGGAGGCGTCAGGATTGGGGTTAGGCACAGTATTGATGTAGAAGGGCAAAGTAATTGCTTATGCATCTAGGTAGTTACGACCCTATAAAGCTATGTATCCAACGCATGATTTGGAATTAGCCGCAACAGTCTTCACACTGAAGATTTAGAGACATTATCTCTTGGGGGAGAGATTTGTGTTGTATACTGACCATAATTCCTTGAGATATTTGTTCTCTCAGAAGGAGCCGAACATGAGGCAGCATAGATGGTTAGAGCTCCTAGCATTGTATGATTTTGGAATAGAGTATACCTCAGGAAAAGGCAACAAAGTGGTTGATGCCTTAAGCCAAAGGCATCATAGTTGTGTTTAGGCAATGTTAGAAGAGTAGACTGCGTTAGAAACATTGTTTGTGTGTAATGTGCTGTATCGGTCTAGTTTAGGATCAAGTAGCACAAACAGGATATTAGCATGCTTAGAAGTTAGACCTATGTTGGTAAAAAGGATAGCTGAACTGTAGAAGAATGATAAGTTTTTCACAGACACGGTAAGGAGTTTGGATTAGGAGTCGAGGCAGTAGAATTGAATTGGTTCTGTGTAAATAAGGAAGGAGTACCACGTAAGAATGGCAGGTTGTATGTTTCGAGCACTGGAGAACTGCGGAAGGAAGTATTGGATGAATTTCATCGTTCAAAGTTTACCATACGTCCTAGAGGTACAAAGATGTACCAAGGTATGAAAAGGAGTTTCATTTGGGATGGAATGAAGAAAGATGTAGAAGAGTATGTGAGAAGATGTCTTACATGCCAGCAAGTGAAGGCAGAACACCAGAAGCCAAGTGGACTCCTGCAGCCTTTAGAAATTCCGGTGTGGAAATGAGATTCAATATCTATGGACTTCATAGATGGATTACCAAGGACAAGGATAGGGAATGAAGCCATATGGATTATAGTTGATAGACTAACCAAGTATTCCCATTTCATTCTAGTGAAGGCTAAGAGAACTGCGTCGAAGTTAGCAGAAATATAGGTAAAGAAGATAGTGAGACTGCATGGGGTGCCAAGCACTATCATTAGTGACTAGGATTCGCTGTTCACTAGTGCATTTTGAAGAAGTCTGCAGAAGGTATTTGGTACAGAACTGCGCATATGTACTGCATACCATCCATAGACAAATGGATAGATTGAGAGGGTCAATAAGGCCCTATAAGAAATATTGAGAGGATGTATTTTAGACTTCGGTGGATCTTGGAAAGATTATCTACATCTGGTAGAGTTCTCATATAGTAACAACTATCAGAGCGGTATTGGAATGGCTCCGTTTGAGGCTTTGTATGGAAGGCCGTGTAAGTCATCTGTATGTTGGTTGGAAGCAGGAGATAGGGTTGTGTTAGGACCAGATGTGGTGAAGGATGCTACAGAGAAGGTAGAGCTAATCCGAGAAAGGATGAAAGCGGTGCAGTCTAGGAAAAAGATTTATGTTGACATAAGGGGAAATGAACTAGAGTTTGCAGTAGGCAATCAGATGTTTGTGAAGGTGTCTCCGATGAGAAGCATGATGCGTTTCGGGAATGCTAAGGAGTTAGCACCGAGATACGTAGGACCGTTTCCGATCATAGAAAGGATTGGGAAGGTATCGTATAAGGTGGATCTGCTTTGTGTTTTTATAAAGATCATAATGTATTTCATGTATCATGTTTGCGGAAATGCATTAGGGACACAGAAGCAGTAGTTGATCAGAGGGCAGCAGAAGACTTGGTTATCAAACCAGATATGACTTATGTGTGCAGACCGGTTCAGATAGTAGATTGGGACGAGAAGCAGCTTCATAACAAGGTAGTGAAGCTAGTATGCGTTCAGTGGAGTGTAGATCGGGAGGACTGCATATGAGAAATGGAGGATAAGGTTAGGAGGACCTATCCAGAGTTTTTTGTCACAGATTAGTGTATATGCTATATATCGAGTTGTGCTGATGTAGACCATAAATACATACATACATACATACATACATACATACATACATACATACATACATACATACATATATATATATGATATTATGGTTGTTTGCTGTATTAGTAGGAAGTACTAGTACATTTTATGTATTTATGGATTGGGAATTCATGGGATGCTTAGGGTAAGCACAAAGGAGAGGACTAGTCTTTATTTGACCTTAACTGAATTCAGGGCGAAATTCCTTTAAGAAGAGGTGACTGTAATAACCCTAAAATTTTATGATTAATTAAATAAGCTAATTAAAGGAAAAATGCGGGTTAAACAAGAAGGATTAAAGAAAATGAATTAATAGAAAGGGGTATGAGGGCCCAGGCCCAAATTATTGTGGGATAATATACATTACTCATTTTTATTCATTCATTTTATTCTACTCAAACTAAAATAAAAAGCTAAAGAAACCCTTTAATGGTGGGAGCATAAGAAGGAAAATAAAGAGAAGATACAAAAATGCAAGCCGAAAGAGACTAAAGAACACTAAAGCTATACATCTAAAAGATCAAGTAGAGTAATATTTAACCCTTCTAAACCGATTTTCTTATATGTTTGTGTTCGATTTAGATCTAAATGATTTATGTATGATGGGGCTCGTACGAGTTTACATGTAAAGATCTAAAGGTTTAATGAATGTTTTGGGGAAGGATGAGTGAACATGGGATGTTTACATGTGTTTTCCCTACTTTAGTGATTTCTAAACTTAATGTAAATTTTATATAATATTTAAATCATGATTTTTGAAGTGGGTTTTCAATTTGAGGAATTTCCTAAGCTTATAAAATTCTGTACGAATTCTTAAAGTTGTTGAACTTGAAAATAACAAGTGAAATATTCTTTAAAAGGTAAAATATATGTAAACTATGGAAGAACAAAGGTTTAGGAATTTTAGAAAATTTTATTTGAATTTTCTATGAGAAAATAAAAGGGTTAAATAGCTAAGTACTGCATTGGGGTAAAGGGGTACTACAGGGGACGTAGGGGAATAAAATCCATGGAAAATATATATTAATATGGGTTAGAAAAAAGGGGGACAAGATCCAAATTATTTACTAAAAAACACTACAAATCAAAGAAAGTGAAATTAGATCCAATGGGATAACGAGACATGTAAAGGCATTTTCAGGGATGTCAGAGTTATCGAGTAACAACATTGGGCGACGACTCTAAATTTATAAGCAAGAGTACTGCACTAAATATGAAGAAATTATACTGTGATAATATTTAGAGAAGGACACTTAATAAGTAAAGTGTAGAGGGTACCGCATGGGTCAGGGGGACTGCGCTAAAGGGGAGAAATGTATAATCTTTACTACTAATAAAGAGAATTCATTGAATAAATTTACTCGGTGTCATTTTGAAATTCCAAATATACCCTTATTTCCCACGTTGCTTGATCCGCACTCATTCGCTTCCTTCCCACCACATCTGTTCCTATTATTCCCCTTCTCCCATCTTACGACCTACTTCTCTTCTTCCCAAACTCATCTCCAAAAATCTTGCTTCCATTCATCTCCAAATTCGGTCTCACTACTGACGTAGCTTCCACGTTAACTTCCCTACATCGATCTTTAGCACAAAACTCGAACCCAAACTCAACCTCACCAGACGTGCCATCTAGGGTTTACTTTTCATCGATCTGGCAACACAAGTGGCAAGCATTTTCTCTTTCCTTCTGTTTTCTCCACAAGGTATACTTCTGTACACGGTTCGACTACTGCCAGTTTTCATACGGTCTCGCTGTTTTCTGTTCTCTCTTATTTGATTTATCCGATCTGATTTAGGTTCTATTTTTCCTCATTATTTTAGGTTCTATTTTACCTGATTTATGGATCTACAGAATGTTTCCCTTTTTTAGTATCACCGTAGAAATTCATTGATGGATATGTACCGCTCCTGATAACTGATTTTCTAACTAAAACACACACACACATAAGTGATGAACAATAGTATGGTTATCATTTATGTTGTTTTACATTTTCCATCTAATTACAAATATTTTACATAAGAGGAATATGTTTTCGATAGGAAATGTGCTATTTGTATGTGTAATAATGAATAAATCAATGGGAAGTGTCCTCATGAATATTACACAAAGCGATGTGATGCCACTAATTCAATTGATATCTCTTAGTACACGATTATTTTGTTAATTTGTTAATTTGCAACCATGCCATTAAATTTTGGTCAAGTAGTTGATGCTTCCGTCATAATTTAATTTGTAAAGCTACACGGTTGAATTCTAATTCATTTGTTGGCCTCGATCAATGTATTGAGGTATGCACTTGGTTTCAGTTTTCTTTCTCATTATACTGCTTTTGTGGTACATTCAGCTCAGTTGTTGAATATTGCTTTTTTTATTTCGGATTTTAACTTCCATGTTCTGATGTTTGTGTTAGCTTTACAGCTGCAGTTGGCGCACTATAAGTAATGTAATGTTTTTCCATTTCTCAGATAAATCTTCATGCATATATGGCTTTTAAGAGTGTGTACATATGTATTGGTTGAATATCACGCTAGCTATAAAGTTGGAAAAATATGTTGCATAAAGTACAATGTATAAAATGATACATACAAGTTTAAATTTGTTCAAGATAGTTTAAAGAATAAGTTTAACATTCTTTTTAGATTATTCTTGGAATACTGACGTTATTCCATTTGTTTATATTACTTTTAAGATCATTGTGATATATAATGAAAACATGAATTTGAGATTCATTATTCTTCTTCATAGTATATGATAATGCTACACAACCATGTTTCTGAATTTACGCATGCACATTGTGATTAGATGCATGTCCACCTAGATGTGTGTAATTTCTTCATAGTATAATAAAGTCGTAGTGAGCTTCCTGGATACCATTGCTCTCTTTATAACGTTGATTGATTTTCATCTTTTGTGGTCTTTTATAGGACAAAGAGGTGCATATTCTCTGTATTGTTCATCAACGACATTGCTAAGGAGTTTCTCAATATATGCTTATAAATATTGTAGGTAAGATTATGTTTTGAATGCAATTTATGTGCAACCCAATTTTTAATAATCATATATTATCCAAATTTGAACAAATATATATTTCATTGTTAGTGTTTTTTTTTTGAAAATTGGTAAGCTTTTATTAAAGGCATATACAGCCCAAAGTTTTGATAAGCCCAATATGCCATATCGTATGGGTTCAGTTACAAAGAAGTTCAAGATTGAATCAAATACAACTAAAATTTACCAAATATACTCCGACAGTTTTCTTTCCTTATTATCCGAAGTCATGGCGGCCATCGATTTGTATCTGGGTTTCCTCCCGATGAACTCGGCAGATCCTTTGCTACAATTTGAGCTTCGCTTAGTTCCTGTGAGGTAAGATCCTTGTTCTTGCTTCTCTTCTTCACAATTTGGATATCAGATCTGATTATTTTGCTAATCTCCACACTTGTTCGTTGTTTGTTCTGGAACAATCGGCGATTCCGTTCCTTCCATATGTTCCAAACGGTCGCAGTGATGTAAATACTGGCCAGGCTGGATTTGCTGTCTATTCCGTCCCTCCGTCGCAGCAGGTGAAGTGTCTCTTCCTCCAGCGTGCTCTCTTGCTCCAGCAAATGTTCCTGTGTTTTAATTTGTGACCATATCTCTTTTGAAACTTTACATTTGAAAAACAAGTGATTGTGCGTTTCTTCCTGCTGTTCACATAATACGCATTTGTTTTCTGTTATAACCCCCCATTTCAATAATCTGTCTTTGGTAGGCAAACGATTTTGTATCGCCTTGTATGTCGTGAGAGCCATTTTAGGGTTATTAACTTTGTTCCAGACAATTTTGCTCCAATCCACTTTTGTATCATGTTTTCTTATCTTATCCCACGCTGATTTGGTAGTGAAATCTTCACCCGTCGGCTTCCAAATCCACACGTCACTCTCTCGTCCGTTATAGATTGGCATGTACTGTATTTTACTTTTGACTTCTCGGTTTATTGGTAAAGATGAGCAATCCCAGATATCATTAGTGATTATATCTGAAACATTTTTGTTTGGGCATCCGTAAGCTGAATAGGTATTAAGACCTAATATATCTATTAAGGATTCGCCTGTTATCCAAGGATCTTTCCACGGACTTGTCTCTCTTCCTTTGGCTATTTCTTTCTCACAGCACTGAGCTAGAGTTTTTCTTATTCGCATGATTGCTTTCCAGTTAGCAGAAGCATTGTTGTCTATCTCCATGCACCAAAAATTGTCCTTTATGTATCTGCTTCGCATCCATTTTCCCCATAATCCTTTGCCCTTAATTATTCTCCAAGCTTGCTTTAGTGTGAAAACAGCTCTCATGTCTTTAATTCGTCTAAGCCCCACTCCACCTTCCTCTTTGGGTCTACATAGGTCTTCAAATTTAATCTTATGCAGTCCCCCTTTCCAAATGAAATCTGCACAGACTTTCTCAATTTTTAATATCGAGGCATCTGGTATCTGGAAAGTTTGCAGCCAGAAGTTAATTTTTGCATGAATGACTGTATGAACTAGCTCAATTCTGCCTGCCAAAGATAAAAGTTTTGAGCTCCATCCCTGTAATTTCCCCCTTATTGAAGAGATCAAAATTGCACATTCCCTATCTGTTATTTTATTAGTTGATAGCGGAACACCAAGATATTTAACAGGGAGTTCGCCTTCTTTCACTGTTAAAATGTTGAGGATCTCATTTCTGTTGTTGCATGTTCTGTTAAAGTAACATTTGGTTTTTTGTTCGTTCAGTTTGAGTCCTGTATATCTCTCTAAATTGCTAAAAATTCCTTTGATTGCTGTAGCCGATCTGTCAGAGGATTTTATACAAATGAGGAGGTCATCTGCGTATAATAGGTGGGTCACTATAGGATGAATATTATATATTGGTTGGATTATCTTATTGTGGGTTGCCAGCTCCATTTGTAATGAAAAAAATTCCATGGCAATTGCAAACAGATAAGGGGATAGAGGATCACCCTGTCTTATCCCTCTATTGGATACTAGAAATCCTTTTGGTATCCCATTGATCAGTATTGAAAAGGTAGGAGAGGTTATGCATTCTTCTATTATATTCACAAACTTAGAAGGAAATTCCATAGCTTTTAGCATATGAATGATGAATTGTCTGTTCATTTTATCATATGCTTTGTGGAGGTCTACTTTAAGACAGAATTTATCTGCACCTGGATTGTTGAAGTTTCTTATCAATTCATGAGCCATCAATGAGTTTTCAGAAATGCTTCTACCTTTGATGAATGCACTTTGACTTTCTGAGATAAGGTCAGGTATAATGAGTTTCATTCTGTTGCATAATATTTTGCTTAGAATCTTGTATATCACATTACAGCAAGCAATAGGACGATAATCTTCTATCATTGTTGGGTTATCCTTTTTAGGAATCAAGCATATGAACGTATGATTAATTTCTTTGACAAATTTGCCACTTTGTAGCATATCTTGCATTGCTGATAATATATCTTCTTTCAGGGCATCCCAATGGCATACGTAGAATTTGGACCCCAAGCCGTCTGGTCCGGGACTGGAATCTATATGGATGGATTTCAAAGCATTCCAGACTTCTTCCATGGTTATATTCCTGGCCAGAATTCTTTTCCCTCTAGCATTTACCACCCTTCTGCATTGAACTACTGGTAACGTTTGATTAACTTATCCATTAAACATTTCAGTGTAGAATTTTATAGCTTGTGTTTCAAATATTGAATTATTCACACAATTATTTCCATCCTTATCAATTAAATGCTGAGTGTTATTAAGGTTGTGTCTAATAGCCATTTTTGTATAGAAGAACTTTGTACATTCATCTCCCTCAGTTATCCACTTTTCCTTGGCTTTCTGTTTTAGATCAATGGCTTTTATGCGAAGAGCTTCTTTTAAATCACTTTGAGATTGATAATATTGTTTCCATATTTCATCTGTAGCATCTCCATTATCAATAATTTTTAGCAAATCCTCACATTTTATCTGGAGTTTATCGATCTGATCTTCTCTTTTAGGCCTATTTTTATTCCATGATTTTAGTTGATTTTTCGCTGTTTTAAGAATATGCACAAGTTTGTAACATTGTTAGTGTTATATATATATATATATGTATGTATGTATGTATGTATGTATGTATATTATTTTTTGTTGACATGTGAAATTGCATTTGGTTAAATTTAGATATAAATGTAATGTTTATTTGAAATTAACCATTAAGTATTATTTTAACAAATACAACAAGAACAAATTAAAGTCTTTAGTCCCAAAAGACTTTAATTTATTTTAGAAAACACAATATGAATATACCCCTTGGATGCAAAGTTATGCGTAGAAGAAAAAGAAGTGAAGTGCTGTCGAAATTAAAGCTTTTAGTCCCAAAAGGTTTTAATTTGTTTTAGACAGAAGGGAGGAGTTGTATGCATTTTAACAAGGTATTTGAACATTAGCAAATAAGGCAACCAAATATCTTTCATTCACCAAAAACAGTTATACTTATTTTTAACGTGTTCTTTTACACTCAATTATATAATACATGGGTTGGGATTAAAAATTCTGGATACTGCTTACACTTGATTATTACTGCATTGTTAAAACCTTACTTTTCTTATTATTGCATTGTTAAAAACTTATTCTTCTTATTATTGCATTATTATATTATAAGTTCTCTTGCATTTTTCTTTTTTTTGTCTTACTTTCAATTTGTTTGTTCTGCAGTTTATATTATCAGAAAAAAAATTTCGTCTTCATCGCTCAACTTTGATTGTTACTCAAGAGGTATGCCTTGAAATTTAAATTTGGTAAAAATTGAATAGCGAAAGCAACTTAGTTTGTTGACATCTCATATTCTTTTAGCTTATCCAAACATTACACACGATGATGTTTGTGGAAGATATGTATTTTTATATTTTGTTCATAATAACATGCCCCACCTACTAACTGTATAATATAAGATAAATATTTTTTTGTTATATAATTATTTTGTTGACTACAATTCCTTCCCATTCTGTGAAAAATTCTTTTACATATTTTCTACTATATCTACTATATCCACATGTTGTAAAGCATGTTCCAACTGTTACTATGAAACATATTATTACTTATATTAGGTATTTTAGTTTTACTAATAAATATATGCAACTTAGCTCTTAAGGCTTAAATGGTGATGTTCACTTATAATACAAATTGAGTACTTTTTCTAGCATTATAGGTCAAACAAATTCCACTTTAAACTTTGTGAATTTCATCATCAACTCATGGAAGCCAATCAATTTTCCAAGTTAAAACCACGTAGAAGTCCTAGAATCAACGAGAGAACTCAACATCAAACAATGGAAGCTAACCAAGTCCCCAACTTACAAAGGGTGGAAGTTATCAATAGAGTTCAACATCACCAAATTGAATCCAACTGCATACCACCCTTATTGCCCCGTAGAAGTCCGAGAATTATTGAAAGAAACCAACGTCAAGAAATGCAATGTACTCAAGCACCCCCAATACTGCGTAGAAGCCCTAGAATCATTGAGAGGGCTCATCAAGAAGCATTATTGGATGCTCAAATCAAGGCCGGAAGAAAAAGACAACATCGTTCTGAATTAAGTTCTGAACAAAGAGAAAAACAATTAGAGCACCGTCGTATTTGCTATAAAGAAGGAAAAAAGTTAATGACTGAAGAAGACAGAGGCAAAACATGAACAATACCGTACTATCTATCGTAGTAGAAAATCTAGAAGAGTCGAAAAGAAAATCGATGATGATGCATCGCAAACAAGTAGTACCGATAGTTCTTTTTCGATACCTTGCTCTCACAATATACAAGGTATTACTTCAAAGAACTATTCCTTATAATTCAGTACGTTATATTGTGAGAACAATAAAAGTTATATATTTACTAAAGTTTATTTTGCCTATGTACGTATGCATATAATGATACACAAACAAGTAGTACAAGTAGCTTCATTATCATCATATAATAATACATTTATTAATATAATCAAAGTATAATTTATGAACCCAAATCATATTAAATTTATCACCCACATAGTTTATCGAGTCACTTCATGTTAAAAAAAATTTACAAAATTTATTTATCAAATTTTTTAAGCAGATCAAGATCTTAGTGGACCAATGAATAATGAAGAACAAGAAGATATTAGTACATTTCCTTTTGAACATAAAGATGACTGCAATAGAAACATAAGAACAAACAGAATTAGTCAACCATGTCAAAGTTCTACCGCAAGACATAATTGTGCAAGAAGCTTTACATATCATTCCGGTTTTCAAAAGTTATATTTACCACAATCAAGGATATGTACATATTGCCAAGCAAAACTCTTCTATCGAGAATCAAATAGTTTTTGCTGCTTAAATGGAAAAATAATTTTACAGTCAATTTCATCACCGGATGAGATATTTGAATTGTACACTGACCAATCAGATGAAGGGAAACACTTCAGAAAAAACATACGAGCTTATAACCATATGTTTGCATTTACATCAATGTGAGTACATGTTGATGAGAACTTAGCTAATGGAAGAGATGGAGTATATACATTCCGTGCTCAAGGCAGTATATATCATAAAATAGGTAGTTTGGTACCTACATCCAGTGATCGTCCAAGATTTCTACAACTTTACATATATGATACAGAGCACGAATCGAAAATCGATTGTTTGAAAATAATACTCTGATACGAGAAATTGTGGAGAAGTTGCAAAAAGTTCTTAATACATATAATAGATTTGTAGCTGTATTTCGACAACTTGGACAAAAGTCAAATATCCAACATTGCAAATTAGTTATAAAAGAACCATCTTCAAACCCAAAACAATACGCTCTTCCAACTGCTTCACAAGTTGCTGGAATTTGGGTAGAGGGAGCCGAAAACGAGGAAATACATGAAAGAGATATTGTAGTTGAGACAAAATCTGGACAACTCATAACTGTTCCCGAAATAGCTGGTTATCATGACCCATTACAATATCCAATTTTACTACCATATGGAAGTTATGGATGGGATATAAATAGTCGTGATGAAAATGGTTACAAATTTTCATGTCGCGAGTATTACGCTAATATTCTACAGGTATATACAACTATATTTTATATAAACATTTTACTTCTTGGTAAATTTATACTGTTAATTTTTTTATAGATTCGAGAAAATGATAAATCACTTTTCCTTCGAGGTGGTCGATTGTTTCAACAATACGTTGTTGATAATTATGCCAAGATAGATACCAACTAGCTAAGATGGTATAGGAGTAATCAAAACACCATTAGAGCTGAAATGTATCAAGGATTACAAGATGCTCTGAATGCAGGAGAAAATGATGCAAGTGTGTATTTTTTCAACACACAATTTTACCTTTTATGATTAGTACATATATATTCATATAAACACAATTGAACTTCATATTACTAAGTTGTCGATAAATTCTCTTATGTAGGAAATATTGGTACACGAACAATACTACCTTCTTCATATACTGGATGTCCACATGATATGTATCAACGATATTATGATGCAATGGCTTTAGTACATAAATTTGGTAAGCCTGATTTATTCATTACGATGACATGCAATCCATCTTGGGATGAAATCATTAGTGAATTATTACCCGGTCAAGATCCACAAGACATACCAGATTTAACAATAAGGGTTTTTCATGCAAAATACGAGGAATTGAAAAAAAATATTTTCACGGAAGGAGCACTTGGAAAAGTAGCTGCTCATGTCCATGTAATTGAATTTCAAAAAAGAGGTTTACCACATGTTCATATGCTAATAATTTTCGAAGAAGAAGACAAATTGACTAATCTAGATGAATATGATGAAATTGTTAGAGCAGAAATACCAGATATTAATAAAGAACCAGAATTATATACAATGGTAATGAAGTGGATGATTCATGGACTATGCGACAATCAAAATCGTAATTCTCCTTGCATGAAAAATGGTAGTTGCAAAAGCCAGTATCCAAAACAATTTGCAGCTACAACTGTACAAGGCACAGATTCATATCCAATTTATAAAAGGCGTGACACATGCATATCCATTCCTATCGATAGAAGCGGAAATTTGATGGTAGATAATAGATGGGTTGTACCCTACAATCCTTGGTTACTACGTAAATATAATTGTCATATCAACATAGAGATATGTAGTAGTATAAAAAGTGTTAAATATCTTTACAAAGGTCCTGATCGTGTTCAAATGCAAATTCGACCTGGACCACACTATGATGAGATACAACATTTTATTGATGCAAGGTGGATTTCTGGTCCAGAAGCATTATGGAGGATCTTTAGATTTTCTCTTAGTAAGATATATCCATCAGTTGAGCGCCTCCAAATACATCTTCCAAGTAAACAAAGTGTTATGTTTTACAACCATCAAACGATCAATGAAGTTTTAGCCGATGAAAGCAATCAACATACAATGCTTACCGAGTTCTTCTATACAAATTCAATCGATGAACAAGCAAGACAGCTTCTATATTGTGAATTTCCTGAACGCTACCGTTGGCTTAAAGGTATCAAAAAATGGAAAAGAAGAGAATCAAATATTAGAGTGATTGGTAGAATATATACAGTCCAACCTACAGAAGGAGAACATTTTTTCTTGAGAATACTTTTAAATCATATTAAAGGACCTACTTCCTTTGATGATTTGCTTACAGTTGACGGAGTTAGGAATCAAACATTTAAAGAAGTTGCTGAAAAACGACGATTTTTAGAAAATGATGATAGTATAAGAGCATGTTTAGCCGAAGCTTCTATCACAAAGATGCCAATTTCTTTGAGAGAATTATTTGTAACTATTTTGGTTTTTTGCAATCCATCAGGTGTGCAAAGCTTATGGGATGAATTTTTCAATCATATGGTGGAAGATTATCAAATTCAAGTAATACTAATCAAATTATTCTAACGAATCGTCTTTTGAAAGATTTAAATATGTTACTTCTCGAACATAACAAAAACACAACTGATTATGATCTTCCAAATATCTCAAGAACATCTGATTGTGATGCATATGATGATAGTTCCGAGCTAATTGAAGAAGAACTAGCAATTCCTATTTCCGAAGATGATATACTAGCCGTTAAATAGTTGAATAATGACCAATTGAGAGCCTACAATACAATTATGAATGCTATTGTGAAAAAAGGGGAATGTTTGTTCTTTATAGATGGTCCCGAAGGGACGGGAAAAACATATTTATACCGTTCTATTTTGGCCACTATTAGAAAAGATAGTGGTATTGCAATTGCAACATCTACATCTGGTATCGCTGCAACTATACTACCTGGTGGAAGAACTGCACATTCAAGGTTTAAACTTCCATTACAACCAAAAGCAACATCAACATGCTCAATAAGCAAGCAATCAAAATTAGCAAAACTTCTAAAGCAATCAACTATTCTTATGTGGGATGAAGCTACAATGGTACATCGTTATGATTTTGAGGCATTTGATAGAACTATGCGAGATATAATGGATATAGATGAACCATTTGGTGGTAAAATCCTTATTATGGGAGGAAATTTTCAACAAGTATTGCCAGTTGTGCCTAAAGCTACAAGAAATGAAGCAATTAATGCATGCATTAATAAATCATTTTTATGGGAAAATTTTCAAGTTTTACATTTAAAGAAAAACATGCGAACGACAAATGATATCGCATATTCAAAATTTCTACTTAGAATTGGAGATGGTACCGAACCTTCAACCAATGAAGAAATGATTCGAGTACCAACGAATATGGTCATAAAGTCAAAAAATGACATTAATCCACTGTCAAAGTTGATAGATACAATTTTTCCAGACTTATCAAAAAATGCTTTCGACAAAGAGTACATAGTTAATAGAGCATTAATTACACCATTAAATGAATATGTCGACAAGCTCAATGAACATGTACTCAATTTATTTCCTGGAAATGAATTCATTTACTATTCATATGATGCGGTAGAAGATGATGCTTGCAATTTATACCAACAAGAATTTTTAAACTCAATCGCTCCTGGTGGACTGCCTCCACATTGTTTGAAATTGAAGCTTGGAGCACCAATAATGTTGTTAAGAAATTAGAATCCGAAAATTGGATTATGAAACGGAACAAGGCTTATATGTAAACAACTCAATAAGAATTGCATTGATGCTCATAATTGGACATTATGTTGGTGCTAGAGTTTTCATTTCAAGAATCCCACTAAAGCCACTTGAAAATTTGAATTTACCATTTGTGTTAATATGGAAACAATTTCCAATTCGTTTGTGTTTTGCCTTCACTATAAATAAGGCACAAGGGAAAACGATAAAAAATACTAGAATTTTTCTACCTGAGCATGTGTTTGGTCATGGAAAACTATATGTGGCGTTTTCACGAGGAGTTTCAAGTGCTAATACCAAGGTGCTGGTAGAAAAAGGAGATATTGTTGGACAAATCAGAACTTTCACTAAAAATGTTGTTTACAAAGATGTTTTACTAACTTGCTAGGAATAAAGGTACTTAATTTCATCTTTATCTTCATATATCATCAACTTTTTAAGATACATCCTTGCATTATTTACCTCTTCTTCTATGCTATCTGCATGTGAATCTATAGTATATGCAATGGAGACGTTTCATTTGAACATTTCCTCGGCTTCTAAGATTTTTTTTGTTTCTATTTTTCTTCTCGATATTAGCTCCTCATACCAAACAAGATTTGTTTAACGATGAGTTCTGCGGACATTTAATGGTACAAGTTTCCTTAAGGTTCATGACTAACTCTTAAGAACTCTTTTTCAAAGAATATTTCCAAATAAGAGTTGTGAACATTCTTTTAAAATTGTAACAACTTTTATAAAGATATATTGTGATTATACAAGCACATATTTGCATGATGCTATACTTTCAGTCACTTAAGTAACATTCTTTTATGGTTATACAGAGTAATGAATGCAAAGACCTATGTAAACACATTTAGTCACTTAAGTGTTTTGGTTTTCAAAGACATTATGCTTAAACATATCCCCTATGATACACACAAAAATAGAAGAAGATAAAAGGGAAGACATTTCACAACATTAATGACAATTAATCGTGTAACGGTTGTGTGTCTACTAATATTATAGTTAGTTGCATTTGGAAATATGAGTAGTTTTTTCGATTGGTCGGTTTCAAGTCCTAATTTGTTGGTTTGATCATTACAAATCCAATTTTTAGTTTAAGTACTTTTGAAACCTCCATTTGACTGTACATGTTACATATCTGAGTCGTGTAAACAAGGATAGGTAACAAAAGAAGATTTGTACTTTAGAAACTACTATATTTAATTGCTTTAGAAGTTATATATATATATATATTATAATGTTTCCAAACATAGATCTCATTAAACTGTTTAGACAAAAATAGAAGTTATATATTCAATTGTTTCTGACATCATAATAAACTACTCATAAAATTTTAAGCTGATAAATTTCATTTTAGCAGGTCAAAATAGTGGAACAAATGCAGGCATTACTGGAAGCATTGAAGCATTTGCAGCGTAACATGAATGGCTGTGATGTACATAATTTTTGCATGATAAATTACCACCATATTCGATGGACATATGTCAACAGTGTTTTGGAAAGTGGTGTTTTTCTAACTAAAAACGCATTTATCATATAAGAATCTATGCATTCAGAAACTGTAGCTAATTTCTCTGTTATTGTCATTGAGCTTAGTAATACATTATATTTAGATCTTTAGAACTGTACAAATAATTCATATGTGGCATATTAAAAAACTATTGTTAACTTTTCAAGCTTTTCCTCAAAGCATATTTTTATTATAATTATTATTCTTAGTAGCATATTAATGAATTGTTATTGCCATTTCATTTCCTTATTTTAGATACTGTAGGAAATAATTAATTGCGGTATGAATATAAAAAATATAATTAATTGAGGACTGTAAAATAAAATAGGAGTACTCGATTGAAATATAGATATAATCTGAATGATGGTTCATTGCATTACGTTCATGCTTCTATTTATCGTTATAATGATCCGTTCGGCTGTTGATAGCTTTGCAATGAAGATACACTTCAATGACATTAATAGCCATTACGAGTTCTCATGTCCATTATCGCTTTGTATTAAAGATGCATTGTTGCTATCAGTTAGGGATTGCATCGGCTGTAACTTCAATTTATTTGCTTGGTAATTAATCGCTTCGTTTCACAAGTTAAACATTTTCTAAAACTAGAAAGCTAGGCACATGGGTTGTGCATTAAAAAGTGAATTCCTATATAAATTAAGCATCTCAGATCTAAGTATAGCTTCTGGGTGTAGTTATATAGTTAAATATCATTACGGTTGTCATTGCTTATAATAAAAAGTCATATTAGTTTCAATTGTTTTTCCTAATCAGATTTTTGCGCTTATGCAGTGCATTATACTATACTAATAACATGGTTAATTTTAGTTTCCTACGAATTTGCTGGAGGTGGCTTACCAATAAGATATTCAGTTTGGCCTTACTGGCTTTCTTCATAGCAGACATTACATAAGTTAAAGTGAGTTATATTTTGTTTTTATAAGATTTGGATAAGTTTATGGTAGATAGTTAACTCTATGGATGCTAGCTTTGACTTTGCACTTCTTGCCATTTCAAGGAGCTAACCCATGTTGAAGATACTAAATAGTATATAAAAAATAGCGGCTTCTGCCTAGACGGAATTCAAATATATGGATGTTACTATCAAATATACATTCACACGTACAACTAAAAATGCATACACGTTGTGATTAAATGCAGGCCCACCTGGGCGTGCATATATACTCTTACTTATAAAAGCAAGTCAATGGGTCTCAGGGAGAGGCCAGTGTTAGTTCCTAAGATGATGGTTTTGATGACAACAACCTTAGGACTTGTTATAAAATATAAATACTGATATTCTTGTCTAGATATATATGTATATGCAGGATATATATGCAGGTACTGAAGAATGAAGACTGTACAGTATAAAGATTCAAGACTTAGTATAGAGATTCAAGACCGACGAATTCAAGACTGAAGACTCATGAGTATCAAGAGTTCAAGATATCAAGATACGTAATAGTGTCTAGATTTATATTAAAACTTCATAATAGCACTAAAAATCTTTATTCGGATTTTAATTATGGAATGGAATCCACCTTCTCGCTTTAATAGTGGGATGGAACCCACGACCTCTTTAGTGGGATGGAACTCACGGCCTTCTCTAGTGGAATGGAATCCACGAAATTTTCAAAATGATTTATTTTAAATATTTTTCCAAAAACATTTTAAAAGTTATCTCTCTCAGTTTAAATATTTTAGCCTTAAACTATTTTTATTATCTTTTATATTTTGATTTCAGAATCATCTCTTGTTTTTAAACTATCTCCTGGTTTTAATATTATAAGCTTTAATCTCAAAAATATATTCTATACTTAGTTTTTAATATTACTTTTATATTATAGATTATATATTTTTTAAGATTACTTTTTAAATCTCTTTTATAAGTTTAAACTATATTCAAAATGATTTATAAACTTCAGAAATTGTATTGACAAGTTTTAGAAAGAAAATCTCTTTTGAAAACAAAAATCAATTTTCAAAATATACTAGGGCATGTCAACATACCCCATCCCCCCATGTTGACATGGTAGCCGTATAAATTCAAATTTCAAATTTTCAAACGAAGTGTCTATTCGTCATAACCTTTCACGAATGGACATGACTGTTGTTCTTCTATAAATACTAGTTGTTTTCAACGAATTTAAGTTCGTTTTTCTTCATTTCTTCACTCCTTCTTCTTCACTCAAATATTCTCTTATATTTTAACAAAACTCTACCGAAATCCTAAGCGAATCAAACTAGTAAGCGAATCAAACTCGATCATCTCTAGTTTGATTCTCTACCACTCTCTCTCAAAGATCTCAGTGCTATTCAGAGTTATAGGATCATTTGTAATCAAAGATCGAAGTGTATCGAGTCTCTCTCTATCAAAGTGTGATTGGAAACGGTGTGATTGTGGCCTGTAAATCAATTGGGTATGATTGTAGCCCGTAAATCAATTAGTTGATCTTGTAGCCTGGTTAAATCAAGAGAGTTTGCCCTGGACTCGAAGACAGGAGGGTGTATCTCGTGGCCTTGAAATCAAGGTTGTAATATCGACATTATATTTAAAAAGAAATCTGAACAAGAAATTATGTGGGGCTGGATGTAGGGTAACTCCAAACCAGTATAAAATTTCGGTGTGTTCTTTCCTTTACTACTTTTATTTACTATTTGCATCTGTGTCTGATTCTGTGATTGTTTCTGTGTTTGTGAATTGCATTTGTTTGGATTTAATTTGAAAAGATTTCAAAAGGATACATAAATTTAATTAAACACTATTCATTCCCCCTCTAGTGTTAAACCAGCCTTAAGATTCGTAATCCGCATTTCCAACAGCCAGGTCAAAACAGGGAAGGGATCTTGCGTTAAAATGAAAAGATAATGCTGGAAGGGCTATTGACGTCGGGTGAGGACGCTCGCTCGAATGCACACTCAGGAAAGGTGACGAGAGGCATTCAACTTTTAGGAACTGCGGTGGGGAAGGTTAAGTAGTTCCAAATTAAACAAATGTTTCGAGGTTGCATGTGGGTTTCTTTGCGGTTTACTGTGGTGGGGTGGTTCCAAGCAGTTTGAGAAGTAAGTAAATAAATTATTGTGGTGGGGTGATGCCAAGCAGTAAGGAAATTTGGTAAATAAATATAGAAGGACCGCGGATGGCCGTTTCTTTCTCGTCCAAGGCTTAACTAATTAAATAGTTAGATACTGCAGGGGTAGGGTCCATGCTGTTTGAATAGATGAACAAATTTAGAAGGATAATACTATGGGGATGATTCCAGGTAGTAATAACGAATAAATTTTGAAGAAAACTACGGTGGGGGTAATTCCAAGTAATAATAGGCAAGAAACAAACCCTAAAGGGAGGTAAATTGAGTACCTCTCTAGGGCACAGTATTGAACAATTTAAAGAATGCATTAAAGAATAAATGAGACCTGCGAAGGGTTATTGGAGGAGAAAATGGTTAAGTAATACTAGATTAAAGAAGAACCCATAAGGGAAACCAGGTGGGGTCTGTGCAGGGAGTGCAGTATTCTATATTTAGTTGTAAAAACTATCTAAACCATGAAGAAGGTTGGGTCTACGCAGGGTGCGCGGAAGTAAAGGAAATCAGCTTAAGATAGCATTTAACTAAAGACATAAATAAGAAATAATTACATTAGTAGTTTAAAGTGTTTTACTCATGATGTCTGAATAGTGAAGGGGAAACCTAACCTATGAAATGTAGATTGGTCTTACTGTATGTTTGTTTTGGGGACAATATTATTAGCACTAGACTATATGTCTGACCTGTGTTTTTATTATTGTTTTTCCTATAACCTCACGGGTGCTCATTTGAGTAGGCTGAGTTTATGGGCTTAGGCAGGTTTGGAATAATGGTCATAGTACGAGGACTGAAGATGGAGCAGGAGGGTCTTTAGCTAATAAAGATTTTGTTTCCATTGTATGATGGAGTGCGGGTTGCATCTTCATATATGGACCCAACTCTTTATGAAGTTATTTTCTATTATATTTGACCCTTGCGTAGGCACGTATTTGGGAAATTTTGACCGAAGTAATTGTAGTGGAAATAAAAATGAATCTGCTATGTAATAAAAAATGTTAGTTTGCTCTGTTTACTTATCTATGTATTCATATTATACTAAACTCAATTTCGCCCCCTGAAGATAATTTTAATGATGACTTCATCATCATCGACATTCATCTCGGGTTTCAAGTGGGGGATGTTTCATAAGTCTCTTATGTTCTTAGGTTAATTAGCATCATTGGAATGATTTCTCTATAAGGTGATAATTTGTGATAGAGTTGGGATACGCCCAAGGGATAATTATGTAATTTGTTACATATATCTAACTTGATAACCGATCTTTTTCAAAATTAAAGGTATTTTATTTCTATTATATACTTGATATAATGTGTTATATTAATTAAGTAATTTAATTAAAAGTATATTCAATTCCATAAATTATATGTTTTGTGATAGTAGTAACAAAATATTGTAACCGTAATAACCCGATTTTAAGAATAATTAATAATAAATATTTAATTAATTGAAAATGCCAGTTTTAATAATTATGAAATAAATTAATTTGAAAATTAATCAATAATGAATTTAAATTGAGAATATTGGGTATTTAAATTTAAATAAATTAAAATAAGGTAATAAATTCAAGAAAATTTTAAAAAGTTAGATAAATAAATAAGTGTAGTTAATATAATATTATTTGGAATTATAGTTTGATTTAGAGTATGATAAGAAATATTTTAATAAAATAGTAAGAATTGTATATAAAAAGAATAGTGATTTAATAATTTATATAATTAATTTGGAATATAAAAATATGAATGAATTATTTTGGAAATAACGATAAATTAAAATTTTGTAAAATATCAAGTTTATTTTGATAAGTGAATAAATTTGTTAATATAGTTTTGAAATTAATTTGTAAAGGCTTTAAACAAAATGATTAAATTAAATCATAGAAAATAAATTTTGTAAAACAATAACGATTTTATATTTGGGCTTGAGTGTATAAGTTATTTTGAAATTTAAAACTAAAGGTAAGTGAAAGAAAAAATGGAAATGGAAATGAAGTGATGCCCAAAAGCACAACAATCCTAAACCCTATAAAATGTTTTCTTTACTTCTTCATACTTCAGAATTTTCTATCTCTCGACTCTTCATCCGATCCAATAAATATAACATCGACGATTCCATTTTCAGACTTTAGAAAAGTTGATTTCACCCTAAACCCTACACTCTAATAGATCAAATTAAATTCAAATATAAATATAAAAATTCCCAAATTCAAGCATGGTTTCTCAACGCCGCTATATGCTCGCACTGGGAAGCGATCAGAGTCATGTTGAGGCATTGATTTTATGGGTGTGTTCGATCATAGGAAGGAAGAAGAAGGCGGAAACACAATCGTCAGGTGAGTGTACATTCTATGTTTTATCCTATGATTTATATATATGTATGGATCTAAATGATGTTTGAATATATAAGGTCATGTGTTTTGAAATGGGGACATTAATTAAGACGAAGAGGATCAAAATTGGCTAGGCAATGCACAGCCAGGAGCAAAGTTCGATCCAGGCGAGTCCTACTGATGGACTGGTCATGACTGACTGGCGCACCGATGGGGAAGGTGCTGTGTGTATATGTGGTTATGTGTGTGTGAGCATATTCATGTGTGTACGTGTGAGTGTAGCTATGTTTGTGCATATCTTGCGGTAGTGTTTTGTGTGTATATGTTGTGTATGTATGCAAGCTCTTGGTATGTGTGTTCTTGAGTATATATGAATGTGTGTGTTCACACCGGTGGTATTTTGTGTGGGAGCGTGAACAACTTTGTGTATGCATGTGTCCAATGTTGTGTGTATATGTGAGTACAATTCTCTGTGTGTATATCTATGCATATCTGTGTGTATTTGCTGTAAGTGCCGCTGTGTTGTGTATGGTGCAGGCTTGGGTGATTGTTCGTGTGTGTAGGCTATGCTATATGAATGTGTTATGTGTGAGAGTGTGCGTGGATGTGTTTGTGAATGTAATTTTGAGAGTGCGTTATATATTTTTAAACTAATACACACACACATTAATATATAAATGTTTATATATTATATATGATCATAAATGTAGTTTGAAGTTTACTAAATTAATAAAGTGAATTTAATTGTTTTATTTCAATAGAAAATTACGAAATAGTTCTTAATTGATATATTATAGTTTTTAAATTATATTTTTATGAAATTTTAATATATAATTCTAGTTTTGAAAATGTGTTTAATTGATATTGAATTTACAAAACTGAGTTGGATATTTTATAAAATTATTCGAAAGTAGTATTTAATTATTATGTGTAATATTTAATTTTATAAACTATTTTTGGATTTCAAAAGAGTGAAATAAGCTTTCCAAAGTTATTTTGAACATTAAATTAGTATTTATTTATAAAAGGTTATGAAATTAGTAATTTATTGAAAAGAGAATGTATATTTATTATCCATTTCTAAGTATTTATTTTATTATAAAAGAATATATGTATTGAATGATACCTTATTAATATTGCTTTGTTTAATGTTATATATATATATATATTTGAATAATCTATTTATATTTCTTTTCTGTTCATTCTTTCCTTATATATATTGAATTGAATTATATGAACGATTCACCATTGACATTGATTTATTTAGTAATTTGATATGATACGGTGATGACACCCTTTTATATGGATTTGTGACACTACATATTGATTTTCTTATTTAATTCTATGTGATAAGAAATCTAAATAAAAGGAGTTATAATACCATTTGGGATGGGGCATTCGGTAATATTTCTTCGGTTATTCTTTAGACTCGTTATATAGAATATCGAAGGAGTGACTGTTGTATGTGAGCACCAAATAAATAGACAAGTAACACATGGTGGTATGGGACGCCGTTGTGATATTTATTCGGTTATTCTTTGCTCGTGGATGACACTCATACGAGAGTATGTTGTGTGATACTCGCCGCGTTGTGTATACTGAGATTCATGTGTTGGCCTGTATGTAGAGACATATGTCGGCCATTGTATATAGTCTACCTTTATCCAGCTTCCATTTTGTTTTGAAAGTGAACCAGATTGGCCAATATCCACCCTGGCGGCCTGATCTTAGGTCGCGGCCTAGATCCACGACATTGTTGTTGTATATTAGATTTGATGCGCATCACATGTTTTGGTAGGGAAGGTGCCCTATAGCCCCTTGTGTCGCTTAGGCTGGCAGTTTGTTACTTATAGGGGTAGTGCAGGGTCATGCCCGATGTTACGTGTAGACGAACCATTGGTGGATATGAGTCACGATTTCTGTCGAGGTAACTAAGGCTATTGGACTATATCTGGCTACATAATATGCGGCTAGTATACCCTGGGTTCTGAGAGCGAGCATGCGGCCATTAGTCTCACATCTGGTTTCAATTTACGTGTGGTAGATAGGCATATATGAGATGAGGTATACTTGATATTGTCCAGAGTATGGTTAACCTCGTATCCTTCTTTGACATATGTTGTTATCTATCCATTGGATGACGGTTCATTTTATTACTTTGATTATGGCAGACCCGATAATTTCCATTATATACACACACACACGCACATACACACACACACACATAAACACACTCACACACACACAGATATATATATATATATATATTCATCTCAATTCATTGCTGTGCGCTAGCCCGATTCCTTGATGATTTCATTTTCCATGATGATGTTTTTGTTGTATGGATGATTCAGCCATTAGATATAGATTTCCTTGATTACTATTGATTTGATTTATATGGGTGAGGACACCTTCCTGTATGGTTTTCTTCTAAATATGGTTTTGAGATATTTTGAGGCTGTTATACCATCATCGTTATACTTTTCATATTATCATTGTATGTTATAATAACACATATCACCATAGACATAGTCTGACCTGTGTGTTATATGTAACACTTGGATCAGTCCGAGACATTTCTGGTTCAGGAACTATGAGACCAGCTCATGTGTTTTCTAGGCATAGTGGGGACTAGTTATTCTATAGTGTAGTATATTATTTTATTTATATATAGTCTCATTGTATGTATGACATTGTAATGTATATTAGACCTTGTATGTTTATGTATTATATATTATCACTGAGATTGGCTCTGTGATCTCTGATTTTTCTGTATATTGTGTGTTGTTCTATCCTGGAGGCACACGTGTTTATTGCTTTGCATCGATACTTGTACGTATAGTTGAGTTAATTATTTGATGTTTAAATACATACTAGTATTCGCCCAAGGGAATATTAATGTGTGCACCCCATATAGCCTCATTTTTCATATTATCCAACAATATTGCTCTGTAGTACTTATGGATAGTATGGATATCGAGATGGAGTGTTACAGTAACCATTAGTAATTTATCATAATGAAAATAAATATATCATTTTAAATATTCCTAGCCAAGATGCATTGAGACTGGATATCGATGCATCCGTTGAGACTAGATTACGTAATACTCTCCAAACGTTGGGTAGTTTATTACTTATGACTGTTAGAGACACCAAGAGTTACATGCTAATAGTTATTGGATAAATATGCCATGACTCCTTAATAGTTTTCTGTTGATTAATACAACTAAAGTCAAATAGAATATATCGATGTGACAAATTTGCACCATTCTCTTGACTTGAGAATACTGTTGATCCTCAATGTAGAAACTCCGCTTTGATTATAGATAAATTGGCACAGCGTCCATCGAACGACTATAGTTGGGTCGAGTGAAAGCATTTTGATTTGATGAACAAATATTATTAAATATATTTATAATAGTTATAAATTTATTAATCGATATACGATATCGATATGCGATAAATTGGATTTAATTGCAAAACTTTTTGTTCGGGCTTTAAATGGGTTTGAAGCCCATACGGGGGGCTAAATAGTTCGGGTAAAATGTAGCATAAGGGCAGCCAAATGATGGGCTAGATGGGCTAGGGTTGAGTGGATAAGAGAAAAGAAAGAGTAAGAGAGAAACATGGATATTGATCCAAACTTCTCTCTTCTTTCCTCCTCTATATAAGCATCTCGACCCACTCACTTCCATGACTTTCAAAGCCTCCACCTTAACCTACCTTTGGCCGATATCTAGTGCTACCATCTCTCCATTTTCCAAAGTCAAATTAAGGTGAAACAGATCCTATTCGATAGCTGGTGGTCATCGGTTCCGAGAGTAGCAATCTACTAGATTCGAAATCAGTTCGAGGAGCAAATCTCATCGTTTCAAGGTGTACTAACAGGAATATGATATAAGGTATATTCCTAACTAATTTATGAATATTAATATTTACGTATAATATTTATGTCATATATATTATACTGTTACTTAGGTGACGATTCCAATATATAAATATATTATCACAATTAGATTGGTCATATGTTTGTATATGTTTTTATATTTATATAAAAAAAATTAGTCATGTATACACCTATATGCATCTCGGCTCAAATTTAAAAAAACCATTTTTTTATTTTAAATAATTTAATATACAATATATATATATATATATGTTTATAATTTAATACTACAGCATACTTCATGCAAAACATGGTATATAATTTTATATATAAAGTTTAACAAGTATAAAAATTTCTAAAAAATATATTATATATACAGGAAAATATTCTCAAAGACATTTTAAAGGCTTTTTTTAGAATTTAGGACAGTCCACTAATATTTTTTCTTCAAGGAAAAAACGGTTCAAAGTTTTCTTCTTCACGACCTCATAAAAAGCAAAACATGCTTCAAAAAAGGTTCTTCTTCAACAAATAATTGCTGCCTTGAGATTTGAAATGCCACCTCAACAAAAGAGTATGCCTCTACCTGAAGATGACGTCGCCGCCGATTGAGGAACTGTCGCTGTTGAGTTTCAAGATCTAGAGATGGTGGTGTTGTTTGCTGAAGACGTATAGGATTTTTGCTGATTTTCTTGCGTCAACAAAAAAAACTACATGCGGCTTTTCCATTCAATCTGGAGATGTTTCTAAAAGAGGTGTCACAAAGAAGCTCAGCACTAGATCAGGAACTACGACGTAGACAAACCACGGCTATGGAGATGGTGCGCTGCAAGATCTGGAGATGCCGCGACGTTGAAGCCTGAAATGTTAAGTGATGCCACAGTCAGATCTGGAACTTGATGCTGATGTCAAATCTAAATGTGGTGCTAGAGTTGTTACTTTTGGTTGCATTTATGATTTGGATATGGCTAGTAATGGTGATTATGTTGTTCCACCTGCTTACATAGGTGTTGTAGTTTGTCTATATGGATTAGTTTCTTATGTGCTCTGAAATTGTTGTGAAGTCGATGCCTTGATGGGAGATGATTGTGTTTGGAGATGTTGACCAAAGGTGGTTGAGTTTGAAATGGTGATGGAGTTTGGGATCATTTTTGAAATACTTTGATATCGGTTTTGTTTCAAATGAAGGTGAAAATAATTTTTAAAATTAAAAATCATCAACTCTAATCAAACAGATAGTGGGTATCATTTTTGCAATATAATGGTATCAGTTTTGTTACAAATGACAGTGAAAATAATTTCTAAAATTACAAAGCATCAACTCCAATCGAACAGTGTTAACCCAAAAAATGGATCAATGCCCTAGAGTGTAATGTGAAAGCACCAGCCCTATTGGAACAGAGCAAATATAGTAGTAAAGTAGCAGAAAAGTAAATAAACACAGATATATTTATAGTGGTTCGGTTGTTAACTAAGCCTACATCCACTTTATAGCTTTGATTATTGATTGTATATGATTACAAGGCATTTGAGATTGCATAAGTCACAAGTTCTGGTGTTAGACCAATTCTAAGTCCTAGAACTGCCTATAGGAACTGCCTTGGTGACTATTGAGTAGAGAGAGAGAGTTGAAGAATAGATGAAGATCTTGCATAGTGTTAGCATAATCCAGATCTGCTATTGGTTGCTCTATGGTTTGTATTTATAGAGGTAGCAGTCGCATTGGGCCAAATGGTGAGTTGTAGCAGAGTCTAGAAGTTGGCCCAGAGGAGTGTGCAAAATCGCTGACCCATATGAGTTAACACTAGAAGTCGGTACCGACCTCTTCTTGTTGGTGCCGACTTCTATGGTTCATCCCAGATGGGTTGAATCCACTTGCATTCTTCATGCTACTTGGTTTTGAGATGTTCTATGCAATTAGTCTAGCAAATTGGTTGTTGTTGATGATGATTCCTTCATCACTTGGTTTATTCTGCCGATCTGATTACTAGCTCTTCAATCTTGATATTCAATTGATCAGAATCCTTTGATATTGCTTAAGCACGCATGAAATAGGTAGAGTAGAGCCCCTGCAAAGTTTGAGGATAAGATGATGAAGCATGTGAAGTCATCATCGACATGGTGAAGTCGGTACCGACTTCTCACCTTTGCTCCATTTATGTTGAAATTCCTCTGAGTCGTTTCTTTAGCCTATACAAGTGTACATAGAAGATTTCAAGTCATTTTGTCTTTGTCTAGACGTTCTAACTCAATGATTTCTGCTTGGTTAAAAACCCAGTTACCTTTTGCCCCCCAGAGTATGCTTTTGTTGAAAACAAAGTGTGATCTGGAACAAGACAAGTCCTGGACTGCTATACTATGAATTCTAGTTGATCGCTTCGATGTCGTCTCAAGACGTTGCTTTTTACTTGGTTGACTGTCCATTAACTATTTGTTCTGGTTTTAATTAGAATTCCAATTATCTACACTGGCGATGCTATCTATACCCCAGAGATTATGTGATGCTTTAATTTGGTATAGAAACTCCTTGTGATGATTCTAGGATGGTGGCTATTTCGAAGGGAGATGGTCGAATTTTGGATTGCACTTAATTGGTGGTGAAGCTAAGTTTTTCCTCGACGAATGTACACAATTCTGGAGCCAAGTCTTGCTCTCCGTCTTCAACTGTCTTTTTTTGAGAACTTAGCTAAGTTCCTATCGCTGTTTGAGTTCTAGTGCGATGATTTATTCCAAGATCAGATATGGTGGATGATTCCATCATATCTTCTTTTCCGTTTCTGTACTTCCAGTGAACTTGACCGTGTTGAATGCCAAGTTTTATTGTTTAGAATGAATTTTCGGTCATCTCGTCTTTAGTCCGGCGAAGGAACTTCCACTCCTCCAGAAGCTAGATCCTTTACAGTGTAAGCTTCTCCTTTTATTCCTGTCATGTCAAGATGATTAATTATGGCTGAATCACAAGGTACCGTTGCTCTTATAGATCTATTGCTAAATCCACCTCCTCCTGTAAATGAGTACACAGACTTAATAGCCTTGGACAAAGTGGGAGGGACAAGCAATGATTCCCCATCACTTGTTGGCCTTTCGGTCTTCTTTTTAGTTGTGCTAATGTGGGAATAGCCTCCGCTCTCCCATAATTATGTGTAGACAAACAAAATCCCAGCAACTTCTTTGGTTATGTTCCTTTATTCGGCCTTGCGTACAGTTGCCAAAGTGCTCTGCTTGGTGACATAGGGACGTCATTTAAACAACTCTGTATCCATTCTTGCACATGCTTGGTTGTGTTCCTTTCGGCCAACTACTAATCGTGGATAACCCCATTTTCACGCTGATCCTAACTATCTTAGAAAGCAGCTAGGATGTTCATTTTGTTGAGTCACAGATTCTATGAAGTTTTGATTTCTGACAAAGAAATAAAGGCGATCGACAAAAAGAAGACATCATGGCTATAAAGAGGCACAAAAGAGCTACATATGGTACTCTAGATTATAGGTTGATTATTTAATGTTGTAATAGTGATAAACTTGTTAAAATCTATCCTCAAATAATCATGCACCTCAATATAATCAATATATATACGTTTGAATGGCATTGCACATTCATTGTGCAATTTGACAAGGACCGGTCGACCGGTATTAAACCAGGCGGTCGACCGTTTCTGTGTAAAATGCACAATGAACATGCACACATGCACATAACGTCTATATATTTGAAATCCTGTCTACCGGCCATTTTTGACCTGTCGACCGTTTTTAAACAGAGAGCAACCTTTCCTAAAAGACACTTCTTTCTCCAATGGTTGCTTCTCTTACCTTTCATCAATGATCATATCTATTAATGGCTACTCTTCACAAAGAGTTACAACCATTTATTCTCTATATAAACACGTCTAAATCATTGATTCAGTAGAGATTCTTGCTCTAATTTCTGATCTTACTTTCTAAATACTCTTGCATTCTAAAAGCTCTCTCTACTTCAATTGCTTATTGAATCATTGGAATTATTTCATATCTTTTGATTCAAATAAGTAATATACTTCCTTCAATCTTCACAAACATCATTCACATATTTTGAGGATAAGATTATAGAAAGGGTGTACTACAAGTGACAAATCAGTGTTATCAAGAGCACAAGTTGTCAACAGCAATTGTATTTGTTTTTTGTTGAAGTCCTCGGTGTTGTAAGAGGCACGAAATCCCGTTCGGCTGTTCGGGTATTGTAAACCTGTTCCTCCGGGTGAAGCGAGGTAGTTGGTAGTGAAAATCCAGATAGAAGTCTGAGACTGGACGTAGGACGGGAGGTCCGAACTAGTATAAAAATCCCTGGTGTGATTTTTATAGTTTACTGCATTTACTTTTCTATATCTGTGAATTGCTATAGTTAGTTTATTGAATATTTATTTGTATAGAAATTGTAAATAACATTCCGCATATATTGTTAGTCCATATTACACGATCCATAATTAGGGTGCACAAGCATACACACTTTCATTTGGTATCGGAGCACGGTCATCATATAACCGTAACACCGTTATTTGATATATTCTTGTAATATGGCAAATAACGCAAGCACTAGCACTAACACTTACACGGAAGGTCAATCAACACAAAGACCTCCATTCTTTAATGGTCTCAACTATAACTATTGGGCAACACGTATGTCATTTTTTATGCAATCAAATAGCTATGATGCTTGGAATGCTACCCAAAAAGAAATAGTAAATCCACAACTGAATATTCAGAATGGACCACGGCTGAGAAAACGGCAGCAGCCGTAAATGCAAAGGCAATAAATATGTTGTTTTGTGCATTAGACCAAAATGAATATAACCGTGTTAGTATCTGCACTACTTCATATCAAATTTGGCAAACGCTGAAAACCACTCATGAAGGTACTAACAAGGTTAAACAAGCCAAAATAGCCATGCTGAAAAGTCAGTTTCAAAATTTCAAAATGAAACCGAATGAGACAATCAATGATATGTATTCAAGGTTTCAAACTATTCATCATGCACTTATCGGATTAGGGCAAAAATATTCAGATTTTGATGTTGTTTCAACAGTCCTACATTCTCTGACTAGTGAATGGGAAGGAAAAGTATTAGCAATTGAAGAAGCTAATGACCTTTCCATCATGAAGCCAGATGAATTGATAGGAAATTTAATGTCCTATGAAGCAAATTTGCAGGCTAGAAAAGAACAAAAAGAAGAAAAGAAAAATGTAGCATTTCATGCTGAGAAAGATGAAATGAATCAGATTCTGAAGATGAAGATCTAGCATTCATTGCAAAAGGATTCAAAAAATTCCTAAAATATCGAAAAGCCAGTCGTTACAACAAAAGGAAACCTGGATCAAACAAACCATCTTCATCAACTATAGAATGTTTCAACTGTCACAAAAAGGGGCACATGCAGAAGGATTGTCCAGAACAAAAGAAGAAGTCAGAAAATGATAAATTCAAACATAAGAAGGACAAGTCAAAGAAACGAGCCTTCTCAGTAACATGGGATGATTCAGACTCATCTTCATCTGAAAGTGAAAGTGATCAGGAGAATGAACAAGCTAATGTTTGTTTTATGGTAACAGAAGATGAGGTACAAATTCCTACATTTGATGAATTACTTGATATTAATTCTGAATTGATAGTGAAATATAAAGACATAAAACGTCAATTAAAAGTAGCCAAAGCAGATTTGAGTAGAGCAGAGTTTGAACGAGATATGTTAAAAGACGAGAAGAAAATATTAGAAGAAGAACTTGAAAAACTTCAAGAATCATCATCTAATGTTGACTCTCAATTATCTCTTTTGAGTCAAGAAATAGAAGCTCAAAAAGAGAAAAATAATGCTCTCACTACTGAAAATCATGAGCTTAAGGCAAAAGTCAAAATTCTAGACCTAGAAAAAGCTAGTTTACAAACAAAGTTTGATGACATTACTCAAAATGTTTCTAACTTTAACAAAGGTCGAGAAAATTTGACAAAAATCATTGAAAGTTCACAATCTATTTCAAATAAACAAGGTTTGGGATATAAGAAACAAGAAACCAAGAAACATCTTGGTAATGAAAGGAAGAGGAAAATACAAAAGACTGAAGCTAAGAAAAATCTTAGTTTATTATATTCCAAACCAAAACCAGTTGTGAAATTTCAAAAGAAAAATGTCAAGACTATCAAAATATGGGTTCCTAAAACAAATAACAATTTGATTAGGAACAAATATATTCAGAATTTCATGAATACTGTGCATTTTAATACTAATTATGTATATAAAAGGGATACCGGACCCATATGGGTTTGGATTCCTAAGATCTAACTCTTAGGATCCCATAAAAAGTGGGTACCATGGTCTTAATTATATTTTTTGCAGGTCCCACTTAAGAAAAAGGAAAGTGGATATTCTGGTTGATACATTCCTATGATTATCTATTACTCCTTTTTATCGATGACAAAGGGGGAGAAAGTGCTAACAATTATTTGCAGGAATATCTATATATATAAAGAAGTACAGACAAAATCTCAGGGGGAGATCACATATTCAGGGGGAGATTTAGAACTTCAGATATATGTTGTCATCAATCAAAAAGGGGGAGAATGTTGAGTCACAGATTCTATGAAGTTTTGATTTCTGACAAAGAAATAAAGGCGATCGACAAAAAGAAGACATCATGGCTATAAAGAGGCACAAAAGAGCTACATATGGTACTCTAGATTATAGGTTGATTATTTAATGTTGTAATAGTGATAAACTTGTTAAAATCTATCCTCAAATAATCATGCACCTCAATATAATCAATATATATACGTTTGAATGGCATTGCACATTCATTGTGCAATTTGACAGGGACCGGTCGACCGGTATTAAACCAGGCGGTCGACCGTTTCTGTGTAAAATGCACAATGAACATGCACACATGCACATAACGTCTATATATTTGAAATCCTGTCTACCGGCCATTTTTGACCTGTCGACCGTTTTTAAACAGAGAGCAACCTTTCCTAAAAGACACTTCTTTCTCCAATGGTTGCATCTCTTACCTTTCATCAATGATCATATCTATTAGTGGCTACTCTTCACAAAGAGTTACAACCATTTATTCTCTATATAAACACGTCTAAATCATTGATTCAGTAGAGATTCTTGCTCTAATTTCTGATCTTACTTTCTAAATACTCTTGCATTCTAAAAGCTCTCTCTACTTCAATTGCTTATTGAATCATTGGAATTATTTCATATCTTTTGATTCAAATAAGTAATATACTTCCTTCAATCTTCACAAACATCATTCACATATTTTGAGGATAAGATTATAGAAAGGGTGTACTACAAGTGACAAATCAGTGTTATCAAGAGCACAAGTTGTCAACAGCAATTTTATTTGTTTTTTGTTGAAGTCCTCGGTGTTGTAAGAGGCACGAAATCCCATTCGGCTGTTCGGGTATTGTAAACCTGTTCCTCCGGGTGAAGCGAGGTAGTTGGTAGTGAAAATCCAGATAGAAGTCTGGGACTGGACGTAGGACGGGAGGTCCGAACCAGTATAAAAATCCCTGGTGTGATTTTTATAGTTTACTGCATTTACTTTTCTATATCTGTGAATTGCTATAGTTAGTTTATTGAATATTTATTTGTATAGAAATTGTAAATAACATTCCGCATATATTGTTAGTCCATATTACACGATCCATAATTAGTGTGCACAAGCATACACACTTTCACATTTCCTTGTTGTATGATCTTTACTAAGAACCGAATTTGTTTATGGAAGGTATAAAATGTCCGACTTTACCAGTAGTAGCTGGATGTTATTAGGAAAATCATTCAACTGCCCCCTGTCTAATTAAGCTTCCCCAATCCCTATTTTGGATTTGGAAAAGGTCTAACGGTACTTTTTTTCAATTTTCCATGGCTATCCTCCCCTATCCTCTACCAAGCATGTCCTACTTGGTTGCCAGCACTGTCATTGAAGGTCGGTTAGACATTGTTTCAATCTCTGGAAACTAGCACATGGATTATTCGGTTCCGATTATCTTTCCTTAAAGCTGCCCATTTTTGGGGAAGAATAAAAATTTGAAGGTTGGTGATTACACCTTTTTGACGTTGCCAATCTTCAGGCGACGGCAGTTTCCTATAGGCTATGGCTAAAATTCTAGTCGTGTGTCAGTTTTTATATCCGAAAAGTAGAACATCATGACTCAATTTCGATCCTTTTGGCACTGAGAGATTCTTCTCGGTGTCGAGAATTTTTTGTTCACTGCTTCCGCTTATCTATTTGCTTCTTTCGTCGTGATCGTGGCGAATGGTTCTACTTTGCCACCAGTAGTCGATTTCAAGGATAGCGTATTTCATTACGTATCGCTATTTAAGACTGTGATGTTGCATGGTTTAGCCAATTCTGTGGCTATACCCGTTTAGGCTTAGTCGAGTTCATTTCGACCAAGTGTAGGTAATATGCCCCAGTCCATAGGGTTGATCTCTCTGAATACTAAGTCCATACATATTCGGGAGACTAAATTTCCTTGACTGCGAATGAATTCTTCCAAGTTGACATCATTGGCCAATGTCATTCTAGATTTATGTAATGGAAGGATGCTTCACCGTCATCTTTTTTCATAGTAAATTCTTCCAAGCCCGGTGTTGAGATTCTGACCATGCGTCGATTTGTTTCTATCTCCGGAAAATTCCACATGAACAACTCAACTCTGTGGATTTTTCCTTGATGTTGTGAATCTCCGGGCAATGATGAATTCTTAAACGCTAAGACCTTTATTTTCCTTGGTGGCAATTTATTACTAGAATGCTCTGTTTTGCGAAACTCTGTGCATGCCTTGCTTGACTGCTAATGTCATTACGGAAGTTAGGTTCATGTGTCAGTTCGTATCTCCGAGAACTGATGATTTAGCTGCCTGATTCCAAGCAACATTTTCTCGAGACTTCCCATCTTAGGGGTGCGTCAAAATTCTTTCTAAGTTGAATACTGGAATTTCGGTTGTGCAACAGCTTCTATCTCTAGAAACTAGCACATGAGTGGCTCGATCTTGGGGATTTCCCTTTGGCGCTGCCCTATCTCTAGGCAGCGGCTGATTCCTGCAATGAAGAGCCAAACCATTCGATTGGTCATTGAATGCTTATTTCTTCCCATTGTCACCAATCTTCAGGCAACAGTAGTTTTCTGGAGACAAGGGTAGAAAACTAGTTGAACACTAACTTCTATCTCTAGAAGCTAGCTCATCGATGGTTTACTACTGGAAATGTCTCTCATCGACACATCAATTTGAAGTTTTACCGACGTTGCCGGGGCAACATCGGTACCTATAGAATTGGTTAGTTTCTCGGCATTGCCGGGCAACACCGGTACTTAGGAAATAGAATGTTTTCCATTACTTAGCTTTGTTTATAACCATCAAGTGCTCTCCTTGGCGATATAGGGCCGTTGCTTAACCAATTCCATGGTTATTCTTGTTTATTCCGGGCCATATGCATTTTGCTGGGCTAATAGCGTTATTGCAGATATCCGCCTTATCCGTTGGTTTCAATCTTCGGGAATTGACGGTCTGGTTACTTGATTTTGAGCATTCTCTCCTTGCTATTATCTGTCTTCGGACAACAACTGGTTTCCCACAAGCAGGAGTCGAGGTACCTGATCGATCTCTACATGGCTGACTATTCCAAGCGTGGCTAAAGTCCAGGTAGCGATGAATCTACGACGGTTGTGGTTATCCTTCCCGACGTTGCTAATCTCCGAGCGGTGTAAGATTCCTGCAAGACAAGTTATTTCCTCCAGACGTTGGCGGCCTTCGGGCTACATTGGATTCTTATAAGTTGGGCGGTCTAGATTTCCTGATGTTGCCATGGCAACATTAGTGCTTAGGAGACTGGACTAATTTTCCTTCCAATTCCACAGTTATTCAGCGTACTATATTGCTCAGCTGTGTCGTGATTGCCAAAATTATCCATTCGGCGTAATAGACCTGTGGTGTGGTTTGATTTATTTTAATCAGGTGTGTGTGAGCACCCCCCATTCTAGAGGGCTATTTACTCCGAGCCCCTAATCTTAACACTTGGTATGAGACCGACTACTCTATGCGACTTTCTAGTTGCCTCGGTCTGTGTTGTATGATAGCTCCTATCTTCGGGAACTTATGATTGGAATGCTTGATTTCGAACATCATGTAATTTGATTGAGGTTGATTCTCTCCAAGCTCGGTATTCAGGTTCTATCCGCGTATTAGTTTCTGTCTCTAGAGACCTGCGGATAGCTCAACTCCTTAGATTTTCCTTCCACATTGCCGATATTTGGGCAATGATGAGTATTGATAGGTGGTTATTGATTCTTGTTGATCCTGCAACTGATAAATTTTCCAATGTTGCCAGAGCAATGTTGGTACTTAAGAGATTTTGATAGACTGTTGATGTTAACGGCGCAACATCGATGATTTGGAACATACTTGAACGCAATTCCGATTCAAGTAGCAAAGGAATGGAGTGTACTTGAACACAATTCTGGCAAGTACCAAATGAATGGAGCATACTTGAATGCAATTCTGGTTAAATCAATAAAGGAATGGAGTGTACATAAACGCAATTTCGGTTCAAGCAACGAAGGAATGGAGCATACTTGGACGCAATTCCAGTTCAAGGAGTGAGTGAATAAAGCGTGATTGAACGCAATTTCGGTTCAAGCAGCGAGTGAATGGAATATAATTGAACGCAATTTTGGTTCAAGCACTGAAGGAATGGAGCATACTTGAATGTAATTTCGGTTCAACCAGCGAATGAATAGAGCCTACTTGAACGCAATTCCGGTTCAAGCAGTGAATTAATGGAGCGTACTTAAATGCAATTTTGGTTCAAGCAATAAAGGAATAGGTACTTATAATGGACGCGGTTCCATCGATCCAAGAAGTAAAGAAATAGAGCGTGCTTGAATGTAGTTCCATTAGTTCAGGTGGCGAAAGAATGGATGCTTACTTGGACGCAGTTCCATTGGTCCAAGAAGCAAAGGAATGGAGCGCACTTGAATGTAGTTCCATCAGTTCAAATGGCAAAAGAATGGATGCTTACTTGGATGCGGTTCCATTGGTCCAAGAAGCAAATGAATGGAGCACACTTGAACGTAGTTCCATCGGTTCTAGTGGTGAAAGAATGGATGCTTACTTGGATGCGATTCCATTTGTTTAAGAAGAAAAGGAATGGAGTGCACTTGAACGCAGTTCCATCAGTTCAAGTGGCAAAAGAATGGATGCTTACTTGGACGTTGTTCCATTGGTCCAAGAAGTGAAGGAATGGAGCGCATTTTAATGTTGTTCCGTCTGTTCAAGTGGTGAAAGAATGGACACTTACTTAGACGCGGTTCCATTAGTCTAAGAAGTGAAGAATGAAGCGCACTTGAATGTAGTACCATCGGTTCAAGTGGCGAAAGAATGGATGCTTGCTTGGATGCGGTTTCATTGGTCTAAGAAGCAGCGCGGCTTATGGATGCAAGCGAGAGCTTTGACCTTCCTAACACTGCCAAGGCAATGTTAGTTCTCAAAAGGCATGGATCGATTTTCCCTATCGATCCGGCAATTTGAGCCGATTCTATTGGTTCAAGAAGCGAGGCGCAGCTTATGGATGCGCACGAGAGTTTGCTTGCAAGAGCGTTGTTCCATCAGCTCAAGAAGTGCTTCAGTGATTCTTTAGGTCTCTATGATATCCTAGATAGAGACATCATGCCCTTTGGTCGTGCAGTATGGACTTACATTATTCTAGAAATATCCTTGCTAGTTCGTCAAAGGTTGAGGTGGATCTTGGTGGGAATCTCGTAAACCACATAGAAGCAACACCTTCCATGAAGATAGGGAAACATCTACAACGAACAACATTCATTGCCCTAGCTCACCATATGCCAACTGTACTTGTGTAAGTGTTGTTTGTGATCAATCGTCCCATGGTAAGATGACATAGTGGGCACAGTAAACTTCTCGGGATACTCTTCCCTTAGAATGTTCTTAGTAAATGGAGTTCAGCTCGGTGTAGAACCCCAATCGTCATTTTTCCTGCCTTTACTTTCTTCCATCGAGCATTTGACCATGTCCGCAATGAATGCTTCACTAGTCCAGTAGTCCATGGGTCGATTGTCAGGGGCTACCCCAAGTGTTTGGCTCTGCAAATGGCCTTGGTTTGCTTGTGTTCCGTTGGCGCACGGTTGGCATTATCGCAGCAGTTTGCCTGCCTATGTCAGCATTCAATTCCAACCCTTTGTCATCAAGTTGCATGTCATCTTCGGTACCAGAGAGAAGCATTGCAATATTACCATATGGAGGCTTTACTCCAAGGTTAGGGTTTACAATAGGTTATGCACCAGCAAGTGGAGTACTTCCATTACCTTCAATAACAATTCCAGCCGCTCCACAAAATAACTCATTTTTCTTTTGCTTGCCAACCTTCCGATGCAGTCCTGAGATGGAGGAATTTTCCTGTTCCATAGCAGTGGCAGTCTTCGGCCTATTCTTGGAGCAGTTGGTGGTTGCAGTTCGAGCAGAGCGTCTATCTTGTTCAAAAGAGCTTTTTGGCTATCGACCATCTTCTGGTTGAGCTCATTGACCATCTAGTTAAGTTCTCCTTTGGTCACCGCCTCTTGTTGATTAGAGGATGGTGGAACTGCAATACCAACATTGTTTACATTGGTTTGTTGGGGGTTTGCTTCATTATCGCCAATTGTTGCTTCTGTTGATCTTCCAAAACCAGTTTTCTTTCTACCCACCATTGGTCTTCAACGACAAGTCTTTCGATTCTTTTGAAAGTAGGATTTGTGGATCTAACTTCGGGACCTATCCGATCCAAAGTGGAGATCTAGATCTAAGCCTGGGTTCAATGGTTCTCAGTGAAAGCACCAAAATGTTAACCCAAAAAACGGATCAAATATAATTGAAAAGTAGTGAAAAAGTAAATAAACACAGAGAATTTTGTAGTGGTTCAGCTGCTAACTAAGCCTACATCCACTTTATAGTTTTGATTGTTGACTATATGTGATTACAAGGCGTTTGAGATTGAACAAGCCACAAGTTCAGGTGTTAGATCAATTCTAATTCCTAGAATTGCCTATAGGAACTCCCTTGGTGATTATTGAGTAGAGAGAGAGAGAGAGAGAGTTGAAGAATAGATGGAGATCCCGTGTAGTGTTAGTAGAATCTAGATCCACTCTTGGTTGCTCTATGGTTTGTATTTATAGAGGTAGTAGTCGCATTGAGACAAATGGTGAGTTGTAGCAGCGTTTAGAAGTCGGCCCAGAAGAGTGTGAAAAATCACGGACCCATCCGAGTTAACACCAGAAGTCTGTACTGACCTCTTCATGTCGGTGCCAACTTCTGTGGTTCAACCCAGATGGGTTGAATCCACTTGCATTCTTCATGCTACTAGATTTTGAGATGTTCTATGTAGTTAGCCTAGCAAATTGGTTGTTATTAATGATGGTTCCTTTATCACTTGGTTTATTTTGCCGTTCTGATTGCTAGCTCTTCAATCTGGATATTCAATTGATCAAAATCTTTTGATATTGCTTGAGCACACATGAAATAGGTAGAGTAGAGCCTTTGTAAAGTTTGAGGGTGAGAAAATGAAGCATGTAAAGTCATCAACGACATAGTGAAGTCGCTACCAACTTCTCACCTTTGCTCCATTCATGTTGAAATTCCTCTGAGTTGTTTTTTAGCCTATATAAGTGTGCCTAGAAGATTTCAATTCATCTTTGTCTCGACATTCTAACTCCAAATGATTTCTGCTTGGTTAAAAACTCAGTTGTTTTCTATGAGATTTATTTCTTTGAGTTCGAGATATTTGATCAAAAAACTCTCTACCGTAAACTTGGTTCAGTATATGAAATAAATAATCTATATTAAAAGAACAATGATACCTCGAATTCAGTACACTATTATAGTAAAAGTGAAAATAATAGGAGAGTGCCATGTAAGACTTATTGATTGCATCAAGTTACTAAAATTGATTTTGTAAAACGTACCACATATTATTTATGAAATAATGATTGTTTTCGATATCGACTAAAAAATAGATATAGTTATATTTTAATGTGAATATTATGAATATTTTTTATGAGATAAAACTATAATATGGTATTTGTTTTCATAATAAAAGTGATGCACTTGAAAATACTGATTTAAAATTATTTTGGAATTATAGACTAAGCTAGGGGTGGGCATTTGACTGACTTAACCGATTTAACCGACTTACCGATAGCAACCGAACTGACTTAACCGACAATTTTGGTTAACCGACATCATTGGTTAACCGACCGACCATAACCGAATATTTTCGGTTCGGTTAACGGTTAACAAAATCTGATCTGTCGGTTAACCGTTAACCGACCAAAAAATTTAGCTTTTTTTATACAGTCCAAAACCACCGTTAGCCTATTTGTAAACAGCCCATACTCGAACCGATCGTTATTAGCTAGTGTGCCCTAATATTCTCCTTTCTAGATCCAATTCTCATTTCTCATAATCAAAAAAGAAAAATGAGAAAAGGCGAAACCTAGATCTACACGACATTCATCTCGTCTGCTAATCACTAATGTTCGCAACGTTTTGCGCTAGTGATGACCACCATTTGAGATGGTTCAGAAATTAATGGCTTCAAAAAGGAATGGAGGGAATGTGAGTATACTTTTCTATTGATTAAATTCTAAATTAGTGCAATTAGTAATTACCGTGTTCGTTTCTATTGATCAACTGTACTTATTTGAATTAAGTTATGCTACTCTAGTTTAGTTACTCACCAAATTCAGTTCGATATGTATATGTAATTAAGTTGTGAATCGGTGTAAATAGTGACTTAATAGATGAATCTGCTTTGATTTACTGAATCTGTTAGATTTACAAATTTATGCTTAAAATTTGTTCGCTAAGAGAATGGTATATATCACCATTTTCTTCCAATAATGCAGCGTTGATGATTCTTTTGGATAGACTTTTGTTAACAATGAACTGTTTTTATTAATTATCTTTCAATTTGCTATAAAGGTATATAACTATTTCCAAATTAAGTTCAAACAAATTGTTTTAACGTAGCATATTTTGAAATTAATAATCTATTTTATCAACTTTTGGCATAGTCTGTTCAATAAAGATTTTTCATATAGTATTATTATTTTATATATAAGCAACTCACCTTGTGTTATATTATACATGCCTTTTTTCTTCTCCCTGTTCAATGGAACTACTATCCATCTATCAATTATACAACACAATTACTTTGTACATGAGTTCTTTTTCCATTTATCTAATAATATTTCCATTTAGTTGATACATTTATTTGATACTATGCAGTCAATTGCATTTTTTACATGCCTTAGAATTTAGTTAATAGTCAATGACTAAATTATGTCTTAAACAATCATGAAGGTTCTTTAACCAAAAATATCATAAAGCTTGGCATATATGTTTTTTTCCTTAGAAAAACAGCAAAAGGATCCTCAAACAGTTTAACAGTGACACTGTGATTGAAGTTGAAGGAGGTGCATACAAGAACTTTAAGTAAAATGTTATTGCTCTTTAAAACTGTTCTTTAGTCCGTAGTTAGTACTTAGTTGTGATGATATGGTCACGGTGATCGTATATTTTTAGCTTGGAAATGCATTTCTATTTTAAATTATGTTGTCAACAGCTATAATTTAACACTTTAAACATAATGTACAGTTTTATGTTTAACAAATAGAAGTAGACAAATGCCAAAATGTTACAGTTACCATAAACTGATGGTTTCTTATTTTAATTTCTAAGTTTAAGTTGAAATTAGTTAAATAGGTATGGCTATTTGTCCAAAGTGGATTTGATCCAAACACACACAACAACCAACACGTAGAAAATTGAATAAAGTTTCCAGTTTACAGTTTACACATTCAAGCCTTTACTGGGTTTTATATAATCTTATCACTTTTATGATTATCGTCCGTGTTTTATCATCAATGATTCAGTTTCATTATTAGTTTGGAGCTTGGAGTTTTCTTATTGAGTTGCTGAGCTGTTAGCTGTCACGGTGAGCTTCATCATCAGTTTCTTGTCGAGTTGCCAAGGTGCTGAGTTTCAACTTTGTAGTAACTTACTAACTTTGTGATAACTTTGTAGCAACTTTGGTCTTTGGTAATGTATGTAATCCATGTAATTATTGAGGTGTTGTCTTTGCCTCTTTGGACTCTGGTCTTTGTTAATATGGTTGCTGAGTTTTCGTTGTCTGATTAATATTTTTTGTTTTGTTATGTAATATATGATGAACTCTAAGTTTTTGCTCTGGTCTGTTATGTGGAGTTGATGATTAATATTTAGTATACTATTATGCTGAGTTGTAATATAACAATGCTACTGCGTTACTAGTTGTACTTGTTTGTATCAGTTTCCATTAATTTTTAACTGTTAATTGCGGTTAATTATTCGGTTAATCACAGTTAACTGATTGTTCGTTAACCGGTGAAGCTTAATCGGTTAACCGATTGGTATAGGCGGTTAACTGCGGTTAAAAATGAGCGGTTCGGTCAGTATAAAGCATCCCTTTTCATTTTTGGTTCGGTTAACCGAACCGTATAATTTAGTCGGTTAAATCGGTTAATTAACCGTTCGGTTCAGTTAACCGACCATGCCCACCCCTAGACTAAGCCATGGTTTTGAGAAATAATTTTTATTATTGTGAAAACCCTCCTTTTCGATCCTCAAAAGTCGACAATAATACATCCACGGTATTCATGTGCTGAACATCCAAGTGTTGGAAAGATAGACCGTCGGGGTGAAAGAAAAGAAAAGGATAGGACATAATCTCACAACGTGACGAGTAACCTTTAATATATCAATGAATCTTTACAAAAAGAAAACTTTTATTTACATAAATCAATCAGAGTATAATTATCCTATCATCAGCCTGGACAATTATAACACCCTGTGCTTAGACCTGCTAATAAATATAGACTAGAATAAATAGAGGAAGATGCATATACGGGAATTCATCTTGGAGGATCCAACTCGTCTCCTGAAGCTCCAAAATATCCTGCTAGATCTGGAAAATATGCTCGGGATGACATAAGCATTATAAGAAAAATAACACCTGGATTAGTCTGGTCAAACCTGCATGAGAAACACAATCAAATGGATTTTTACAGTTATAATTTTTTTTCAAAAATAAAGGTATCTCGTAAGACCATGCCACATATAAACATGGATGGGTTTTTACCTTACGATAACCAAACCACTTTATTATAAAATCTAGTGATATTATAATAATATCTGGAGGGAAAAATAAATATATAAAATAGCTGAAATGCTTGCATCTCACATTTCAACATAATTGGGCACAACTAAGTCCGTAAAGGCAAGTATTGGAGATTGGATTTCCATCAATGACAATGCTACTGGGGTACCGCCTGCCACAACACACCTCTAGAATAATATACCGAGGGACTCACATAGACTCCCTACGAATTAGAGCAGGCCTGCCCGTCGAACATGAGAAGCCGGATTACATCATTCCCCGGGACCAAGGGTTAAAACAATGTGCACTAACTATGGCCCCACTTCCGTGCGCATACCAAATCCATAAATATCGATTCTAGGTCGAGGAATGATTGCTCCTGATGCTAGCAAACCGCAGAGCTCTTAGGCATATCTCATGTTTTAGTCATCACCGGGTTGTGAGACTTGTGATGTCACAATTACCTTTTTCCTGTCTTGGAAATTCCCACTTGGAATGTTAACGCTGCCTTCCAAGCAACAATGCAATGCCAGCATTCATCCATACTAGTTGTTCAGATATAAACAAACCGAAGGCACTACTTCTACTACATCCATTTTGGAATCACCCTCAGGATTAGTAGCAAGTAGCCCTTGCACTTCAAAGAGCTCCGTCTTCAATTCCATCATCTTCACTATGTCTTTAATACGACGCTTGAGTTGGTTCAAAGTGGTTTTCGGATAATTCAAACTTATCCAATCCTGGTCTCTTTGAACCAACATTCGATAGTTTCTGGTAGACTCAACTGCGGTTGTTTGCAAAATAATCAAACAATATATAAGGATGAAGGTCACTACCTAACCGTTTAAGTAGACAGATTTCCTTATCATTTGTCCTAGGAGAACAAAACGAGATTTATATGCACAGTACATCATTATCGAAGATGACTGTGTCATATAGCTACGTATTTCTCCTAGATATTTGTAGAGCTATATTTTTGGCCAAGATTTGATAGTCAGTTATTTAACTATCAAATAACAAGCAATCAATCATATATTTAATTCCATATGGAATTCACTAAGCCTCTATAAATAAATCTTTCAATCATTAAAATCTTTTTCAATTATTCGATTCAAAATCCCTTCACAAAAGATATATTCACAAATCCCTTATACTCTTTTCAATGCTTGGAAAAACAACCATATATTTATCTCAGCGGTATAAGTATATTTCAAACCATTATATTTACTTAGAAAATATCCATATACCTATATCAATGGTATAAGTATATAAATAAAACTTGAGGGAGATTTCCATATTTCTAAAATCATATTTAGATAAACCAAAACAAATATTATTTAAAATATTTCTTTGTATAAACCAAACTGTTATCCTTCGGTGTTAAGTATGGAAAGGATGTTTCCATACCACCATAATTAAGAAGGATTAATTATCAAAATAAAATCTCATTTCTTTTATAAAATTCTCTTTTTATAAGCTTATTTCATACTTCAAATCCTTTTAACATCTCCAAATTAATTTATAAAACTTCTTTTTTAAATCTCTTAAAATGATTTATAAACTCCGTTTCTATTTATAAAACTCTTTTATAGATCTTCCTTTATAAATCCTTTATAAAATAACATTTGTAAATCTTCTTAAATAAATCCTTTTTACTAAACTAAAATCCTTTTTATAAAACAATTTATCATTTAAAAACACCTTTATTCAATTAATTAATTACTTTCAAACATTATAAATAAATAATTAATTTGCTTTAAACAACACTAATAAGATAAGTAATTAACTTTTAAAACATCATAAATTAAATAATTAATTAACTTTAAACAAACTAAACCAATTAACTAACAACATTAATAATATAATTAAATAATTTAAAATATCATTAATAATATAATTAAATAACTTTAAACACCTTTATTGAAATAATTAAATAACTTACTCTAAAACATCATTTATAAACACTTAATCTCAAATTGTTATAAAATTGAAGTCATTTAAATCCATAACTTTACAAATTCGAAAAGAGACTTAGCGCCTACAATGGTACTAAATCAAGTTACAATTTGACTTTTCAAGTCACATAACTAGTATTTACATAGGCAACATGTATGTAAATCAAATCCCTAATTAACCACCCTAGTTAATGAGTCATTTATCTCATATAAAACAACTCGCATAGAATTAAATATCTAAATTAAATTAATAGCAGAACAGAGATTTATTCTGCTAAATAGATATCATCAATAATTTATCCTATTTAATTATAGCAGAATGAGGATTTATTGTGCTAAACAAATGTCAAAGGATTAATATAACTTATTCTTATTTTTTTTGGCTACTTAAAAGCGTAGACAAAGAAAATCACTTGTATTTAAACCATTCTTCGTAAAAAGCTGCTTTTTAAACAAACCGATCCTTGGAAATAAAATAATTAAAAATTAAACCTTTATTTAATTAATTTAAAATAAGTTTAAGCCTTTATTAAATATTATTAGATCTTAATTTAATTTTAACTTAATAAGTAATTAAGTAATAATTAAACCTTGATTGATTAATAGTCAATTAATTAATTAAAACCTAATTAATTACAGTTATTTAATAATTAAACCTTACTTAAATAATATTTAATTAAATAATTAACCTTAACTTAATTAATAATTAAGTATTAATTACCTTCACTTAATTTATGATTAAGTACTAATTATCTTTACTTAATTAATAAATTAATCATTAAATCCCTTACTTAATTAATAAGTATTATTTACTTTTTAGTACTTATAATATGTTTGAAAACTTTTTCGAAAAATACTTAAAAAGAAACACATTTAGTTTTCAAAAAGTGTTCATTTTACGAACTGCATCCATAGCGACTATCGCTATGGATACCATAACTTCAAAACTTGTTTTACTTGTCTATTACTCTTCAAAACTTTTGTTCTTACTTACTTAAACATGTATAAGGGTTCTGGAAACTAAAAATAAAGTTTTAAACTTATAACTTTTCTAGGAAACACTTGAGTAAAAATAAGTTTAAAACAAGGATCTCGATGTCCCTAGCAACTTTAAGTGCTATTTTCATTTAGCATACAACAACATAGCATAAGTCCATACAATTATCACATGACATAACATTATATACAAAGTATAAATCACTACTTTCTGTTAGTCCATGAGTTGATGGTTTTGATGACAACAACCTTAGAATAAGATTATAAAATATAAATACTAACATTATAGTTTAGATATATATGTATAAGCAGGATTTAACCATGCAGGTACCAAGAATGAAGACTATACAGTATAGAGATTCAAGATATCAAGATTGAAGACTCATGAGTATCAAGAATATCAAGATTATCAAGAGTTCAAGATTTCAAGATAAGTATTGAGTCTAGAATTATGTTAAAACTTCACAATAGCACTGAAATCTTCATTCCGTATTTTCATTTGGGATGGAACCCATTTCTACCTTTTTAGTGGCTTACAAACCCACGACAAGTAGCTTACAAACCTACGACAAGTGGGTTACAAACCCACGAACATCTTGGTTTTGTACAAGTTCTCGAGTCCTGATGTGATGAGATATTCTGCTGGAAGAAGCTTGCAAAACTACTTCAAAATGATTTTCAAAACCGCTTTTCAAAATGTTTTAGCCTTAAAAATTATCTTTTCAAATGATTTTCAAAAAGATGTTTTAGCCTTAAAATATTCTTTGATTTTGTTTTTAATAAACTCTTGTTTTAAACTTCGTTTGTTTTAAACTATCTTTTAATTATAATATATTTATACTTAGATTTAAATATAAAATTATAGTATATATATATTATTCTCTATATTTATCTATTTATTTTATCTATAGTCAAGTATATTTATAAAGTTTAAATAGTATTTAATATAAGATAAAGGTTATTTTCAAAGAAAATCAAATCTTCAAAAAATGCTTTGGGATGTCGACATGCCCTAGTACCCCATGTCGACATAGTGACAGTTAGATTCAAAAATTTAAATTTCAAAAGAAGTGTCTATTCGCCATAACCTTTCACGAATGGACATGGCTCTGTAAATAGGGGTTAGTTTCAACGAATTTGAATATAGATTTTCTGGTTTTTCACTTCTCTTCTTCTTCCACATTTCTTTATACATATTCTTACCATTACTCTGCCGAAATCAACATTGAATCTAACTAGATAATCTCTGATTTGATTCTCTGTCACTATCTCATCAAGATCCTCAGTGTTATTCAGAGTTATAGGCTTTCTTTGTAATCAATAGAGTAAAAGGTGTGATTGTAGCCTTGGAAATCAATCAAGCGAGAAAAGGTGTGATTGTAGCCTTGAGAAATCAATTGGGTGAACTTGTTGCCCGGAAATCAAGTATCTCTACCCAGAGGATTGTGATTCTGGAGGGTGTACCTCGTGGCCTTGAAATCGAGGGTTGTAATTGTTGAATTGCTTTTGAAAGGAAATCCGTACTTAGTTGTGCGGGACTGGATGTAGGGTAACTCCAAACCAGTATAAAATCCGGTGTGTTCTTTCCTTTACTACATTTACTTTACTTCTGCATCTGTGTTTGATTCTGTGATTATATCTGTGTTTGAATATTGCATACATTTGTGTTCAAATTAACATAATCTCAAAAAAGATTTAGTAATTTCTTATAAACACTATTCACCCCCCTCTAGTGTTCATTCTAGCCTTAAGATCCATATTCCGCATTCCTCACATTTGGTATCAGAGCAAGGTTTTCAAAAGTTTCATAATCTGATTTTTTTAAAAGTTTTTTTTAATGGCTATATTTAAGAAATTTGTTAATGCATGTTTAGAAATATTCAGATCATCATTGTCTCTTGAGTCTGCATATAATCAATATTCAAATACAAGTTGTCTACTAAGATTGTTTGATGTGCAGGAATCATGCTTTATGGGAGTTGAGGAATCAATCCAGAACAAACAAACTGTGCAGATCAAAAAGAACAAATGGATACTCGATAGTGGATGTTCTAGACACATGACTGGGAATCCAGATATGCTGAATAATATAATATACAAAGACGGAGGACTGGTTAACTTTGGAGACAATTCAAAAGGTTATGTGATCGGCATCGGCAAAGTCGATAACTCTGAAACTCCTATTATTACTAATGTTTTGCTAGTTAAGAATCTGAAACACAATCTGCTAAGTATAAGTCAACTATGCGATAAAGGATATAAAATTAAATTTGAAAAAGATAAGTGTCACATTGAAGATAATAATTCAACCATAATATTTGAGGGAATTAGGAAAAAGAATATTTATATTCTTAGGATGAAAATTTCAAATGATAACTTGTGTCTTTTGGCAAATGCAAGTGACCCTTGGATTTGGCATAAGAGATTTGGGCATTTGAATTTCAAACTTTTATCTAGACTGTCAAAACATGATCTAGTAAGAGGCCTCCCTAAAATGAATTTTAAAGTAGATAGTCTATGTGATGCATGTCAACTAGGAAAACTTAGAAAAAGCTCCTTTAAATTAAAAGATATGATTTCTACTTCAAAACCTCTTGAATTACTTCATATTGATCTATTTGGTCCATCTCAAATTCTACCAATAAATAATAGTAAATATGTTTTTGTAATTGTAGATGATTATTCTAAATTTACATGGACAATATTTTTAAAACATAAAAGTGACACTTTTGAATATTTTAAGAATTTTTCAAAAAGGGTTCAAAATCAACTTTCTCAAAAAATTATAACCATCCGTAGTGATCACGGTGGTGAATTTGAAAATGAAAAGTTTGAAGAATTCTGCAATAAAAAGGGAATAATTCACAATTTTTCATTTCCAAGAACTCCACAACAAAACGGAGTAGTAGAACGTAAAAATAGGACGATTCAAGAGTGTGCGAGAACTATGCTTTCTGACAGTAATTTACCAAAGTACTTTTGGGCAGAAGCAGTTGCTACTGCCTGTTATATTTTAAATAGAATTTTAATTATACCTTTAACTGATAAGACATCTTATGAACTTATTTACTCAAAGAAACCTAAGGTATCTTACTTTAGAATTTTTGGAAGTAAATGTTTTATTTTAAATACAAAAGATAACTTAGATAAATTTGATCCTAAATCCGACAAAGGTATCTTTATCGGATACTCTAATAGAAGTAAAGCATACAGAGTATTTAATTTAAGAACTAATACCAACGAAGAAACAATGCATGTTTCATTTGATGAAAATTTCAAAAATTTTGAAGAAATAAATGATGAAGAGGATTTAATCACTCAAAACCAAGAGTCAACTGAAACTAATAATGAATTAAATCATCCTAATAAAAGGATTAAACTTTTAAAAGATCACCTTATAGAAAATATACTTGGAGATATGCAATCTGTTGTTAAAACTAGAAACCAACTAAGTCAAATGAGTAATGTAGCTTTTATATCAACTATTGAACCCAAAAATCCAGAAGAAGCATCAACTGATGATTCATGGATTTTGGCTATGTAAGAAGAATTAAATCAATTCACTAGAAATGAATGGGTTTATAAAAATAAAATGAATGAACAAGGAGAGGTTGTTAGAAATAAAGCACGGTTAGTCGCTCAAGGTTATTGTCAAGAAGAAGGAATAGATTTTGATGAAACCTTTGCCCCCGTAGCAAGATTAGAAGCCATTAGGATTCTACTTGCTTTCGCAAATCATAATAATTTCAAATTATTTCAAATGGATGTTAAAAGTGCATTTTTAAATGGTTTTGTAAAAGAAGAAGTATTTGTTGAACAACCACCACTTTTTGAAAATGATAAATTTCCAAATCATGTTTTCAAACTTAAGAAAGCTCTATATGGTCTAAAGCAAGCTCCTAGAGCCTGGTATGATAGATTAAGATCTTACTTGTTACAATCAAATTTTGAAATAGGTAAAATAGATAATACTCTTTTTATTAAAAGAAATAAAAATGATATTCAACTAGTACAAGTCTACGTAGATGATATCATTTTTGGATCAACTAATTTTGAAATGAATAAAGAATTTTCTGAAATAATGACAAAAGAGTTTGAGGTGAGTCATATGGGTGAATTAAATTTCTTTTTAGGATTACAAATAAAACAATTAGATAATGGTATCTTTATTAGTCAAGAAAAATATGCTAAAGACCTAGTTAGTAAATTTGGTTTGAATACTGCGAGTGGAAAACCCACTCCCATGGCAACCAATGAGTACCTTAGTAAAGAAGATCTCTCGAAAGATGTAGATCAAAAATTATATAGAGGAATGATTGGATCACTACTCTATATCACTGCGAGTAGACCTGATATCATGCATAGTGTCTGTCTCTGTGCAAGGTATCAATCCCAACCTAAAGAAACTCACTTAAAAGTTGTAAAACATATTATAAGATATGTTAAACACACCTTTGATTATGGCTTATTTTATCCTAAAAATGATTCGTTTGACTTAATATCTTACTGTGATGCTGATTATGCTGGTTGTAAATCAGACCGAAAAAGTACAAGTGGAACTTGTCACTTTTTAGGGCATTCTTTGATTTCCTGGTTTAGTAAAAAGCAAAACACAGTTTCTCTATCAACAACTGAAGTAGAGTATATTTATGCTGCTTTGGCTTGTTCTTAAGTAATATATATGCAACAAACTTTAAAAGATTTTGGTTTAAATATCTCAAAATCACCAATTTATTGTGATAATACTAGTGTAATAAATTTATCCAAAAATACTACTCAACATGCTCGAACTAAACATATTAATATCAGACACCATTTTCTCAGAGATAATATAAGTAGAGAAGTAATTACTCTCGACTATATCAATTCTGAAAATCAAATTGCTGATATCTTAACAAAACCCTTAAATGAATCTACATTTACTAAATTAAGAAGAGAATTAGGTATTTATTCATTAACTGAAATATAAAATATAAATAACAAAGTATAATTATAAATTAAATCAAAATAAATCAAATAGTAAAAATATTGAGAACCATGTCGAAATCCCCCCTATACCCATGTCGACATATAACGTTTTTTTTTTAAATTTTTTGTCCCACCAAAATTCAAATAATTGGTTATATATTCTTCTTATTTTCGAAATTTTCTTCATTCTCTTTGTTCTCTTTCTGTTCTATCTTATGAAATCAATTTATCAATGGTCTCCTCTTCCAAATCAAACATAAAATCAACCTTTTCGTTCCCTTCTCCTACCTCTGGTCCGTTCCAACGTACTACGCTCGCCCGAGTGACAAAAATGGAGGATTCTCTGAAGGATGCAATTCAGTTAATGACTGAAATTCAAATAGTGCAACTCCGAATGGCAAAAGAACAGGAAAGGCAAGGGTAAATCCTTAGAAATTTGCAAAAATTTCTAATGGACAATCATGCTAATCCAATCTTGATTGACGAGGACTCTTCAGGAGATCATGAACAAGAGGAAAGTGAAGAAGAAGAAGAACCAATGGAAGAAGAGCATGCAGAAGACAACGACAAACTCATTTGCGTTGGCGAAGTATGTTTTGACAAGGACGGAAACTTGGTTGAACAACGTGGAAATTTTTGTTTCCATTATCCAAATTGTTCGATCCATAGGTCTCCAATTGTCAAAGATACTCAGTAGTTTCTTCTTTTTCATTTTTCATCGTTATGTGTATATTTGTCATGTTGTACGAAGTTGTATATATAAACATATATATATATATTGTGTGTTCTTATATATGATTCCTATATATGTTATATATAAGTATTATATAGGTACTTGGTTAGGAATGTTAGTGGTTTAGGACTAAGTTTTAGGTTTACAAGTAAGTATTGATTATGTATGATAACACTATCATCATATAGGATATTAGACTAAGAGTTATATAGTTTAGAGTTAGTTTGTTTTTGTTGATGACAAAGGGGGAGAAATATAAAATAGAAGAGTTAGGCGTAGATTAAGGGGGGGTTATCAGTTTTAGGGGGAGTTATTAGGATAAAAGTAATATTTTATAAACAATGGTTGTCATCATCAAAAAGGGGGAGATTGTTAGTCCATGAGTTGATGGTTTTGATGACAACAACCTTAGAATAAGATTATAAAATATAAATACTAACATTATAGTTTAGATATATATGTATATGCAGGATTTAACCATGCAGGTACCAAGAATGAAGACTATACAGTATAGAGATTCAAGATATCAAGATTGAAGACTCATGAGTATCAAGAATATCAAGATTATGAAGAGTTCAAGATTTCAAGATAAGTATTGAGTCTAGAATTAAGTTAAAACTTCACAATAGCACTGAAATCTTCATTTCGTATTTTCATTTGGGATGGAACCCATTTCTACCTTTTTAGTGGCTTACAAACCCACGACAAGTAGCTTACAAAACTACGACAAGTGGCTTACAAAGCCACGAACATCCTAGTTTTGTACAAGTTCTCGAGTCCTGATGTGATGAGATATTCTGCATGAAGAAGCTTGCAAAACTACTTCAAAATGATTTTCAAAACTGCTTTTCAAAATGTTTTAGCCTTAAAAATTATATTTTCAAATGATTTTCAAAAGGATGTTTTAGCCTTAAAATATTCTTTGTTTTTGTTTTTAATAAACTCTTGTTTTAAACTTCGTTTGTTTTAAACTATCTTTTAATTATAATATATTTATACTTAGATTTAAATATAAAATTATAGTAAAATTATATATATATTATTCTCTATATTTGTCTATGTATTTATCTATAGTCAAGTATATTTATAAAGTTTAAATAGTTTTTAATATACGATAAAGGTTATTTTCAAAGAAAATCAAATCTTCAAAAAATGCTTTGGGATGTCGACATGCCCTAGTACCCCATGTCGACATAGTGACAGTTAGATTCAAAAATTTGAATTTCAAAAGAAGTGTCTATTCGCCATAACCTTTCACGAATGGACATGGCTGTTGTTCTTCTATAAATAGGGGTTAGTTTCAACGAATTTGAATATAGATTTTCTGGTTTTTCACTTCTCTTCTTCTTCCACATTTCTTTATACATATTCTTACCATTACTCTGCCGAAATCAACATTGAATCTAACTAGATAATCTATGGTTTGATTCTCTGTCACTATCTCATCAAGATCCTTAGCGTTATTCAGAGTTATAGGCTTTCTTTGTAATCAATAGAGTAAAAGGTGTGATTGTAGCCTTGGAAATCAATCAAGTGAGAAAAGGTGTGATTATAGCCTTGAGAAATCAATTGGGTGAACTTGTTGCTCGGAAATCAAGTATCTCTACCCAGAGGATTGTGATTCTGGAGGGTGTACCTCGTGGCCTTGAAATCGAGGGTTGTAATTGTTGAATTGCTTTTGAAAGGAAATCCGTACTTAGTTGTGCGGGACTGGATGTAGGGTAACTCCAAACCAGTATAAAATCCGGTGTGTTCTTTCCTTTACTGCATTTACTTTATTTCTGCATCTGTGTTTGATTCTGTGATTATATCTGTGTCTGAATATTGCATACATTTGTGTTCAAATTAACATAATCTCAAAAAAGATTTAGTAATTTCTTATAAACACTATTCACCCCCCCTCTAGTGTTCATTCTAGCCTTAAGGTCCATATTCCGCATTCCTCACACTTTCTACATCACTTAACATCCAAACTATATTTCCAAGTTCGCAACCAAATAATATATAAAATCTCATGTATATGAAGCACCAAACACAATTTATTTTCAACCAAGATCAACACAACTATTATCAGTAACATATAGTTTTAAACTTGCTTAAAAATGTGAGCTTTACTCACCAAAAGCTCACGAAACAAACCAAACTTCCACTATGATTTGAATACGACCTAGATCTTAGATTTTCCTTTGTAAAAATTGGATTTTGGACTTTGGGAGAGCTTAGGTTCGGCCTTGAGGTGGGTGGGCTCGGCCTAGGGGTGTAGAGGGTGGTTAAGGCTTGTTTTTAAACGAGGAAGTGGTGTAGGGTAGAAATGAGGGTTTTAAAAAGGTTTTAAAATGTTTTAATGTCGAAAAACTAAAACTTTTTGGTTTAGAAATCATAAGAAGCCATTAAAAGGTTTTTAAGAAGCTTAGAAAGATGATATTTTTTTTTGAAATGAGAATTGAAATGATAAAATGAGAGAGAAAAATATGGAAATTGGTTTTATATAAAATGAAATAAACAAATTAATAAAAAGCCCTTTAAAAACATACCCTCCATTCAAAATGTGCCACATCATCACCATCTCCCTAGCCTTATTGCACATGCATGGAATCAAGAATCCCCCTTTTTTCCAACATGTAAATCCCTTCCTTGAACCATGATGTGTTGAAATGTGACATTACCTTCTTATTTTATTTTTATTTAAAAATTTGGATAAAAGTCACATCTCTCTTTATATTTACTTAAGTGAATATATTTTTACCATATTACATTCTTTACCGTGCATATTTCATTTGTATGTGTATAAATGTACAAAAGTGTTCACAACATTTCCGATAACTTTTAGATGATTAAAAAACGAAAATTAGAAAAACGATTTCCAGTCACATTTTCTATTTTTCTTTGAACTAAATTTTTTGTAAACACGTTTTGAAAACCATTTTACCATCATTAGTTATTAATTAAAAGAGGGAATTTTAATTATTAAAACCATTAATTTGAATATTTAAAATTAATTAAATATTCCCAAATAAAAATGATAAAATTCCGGGTCGTTACAATTATATGGTTATGGATCATATGGTATTGGTTAATTATATCTTAGACAATTAAGGGCGAAGCACCCATTCAGTGGAAGCATCATAAGAGTTGATGAGCTCTTCATATTGATACATATAGATGTATGCAATCGTAAGTCTGTTAATACCAAAATGGTTCCACGTACTTCATCATATTCATCAATGAGTTATAACAGACATGAACATGTGTATTTGATACACAGGTCAATGATATGCTTATAGAATATAAAACATAAGTAAATAAAATAATATGCGACAGAAATGATTCGATTTGAATGAATGGGTTAGTATTTGGAAACAGATCCGTATGTACATAATATGAATAAAGATTTAGTCTCAAAGGTCACCCCTACCTATAATACATAATGATGTATTGATAAGGAATAATCGAACTTTGTTGGACAAAGCACGATTAATGATGAGTGTAGTTGTTAAGTTAAACTCTTTCTATAAGATGTGCATTTAATAGTAATACACAAGGTTAAAATTAATATCATCTAAAGAATAGTTTACAAAACCATACGAGATAAGGGTTTACAAAAAAATCTTCATATCCTAGGCCAAGGAGTTGAAAGTTATACAACAGTAATTAGATAACTAACTTTCCAAGAGAAATTTACGTAAGGGATCTTGTATGAATCAAAAGACCATACGAGTCCAAAGACTACACATGATAATTATATATAAGAGATCTTGTATGAATCTTTCCAAGAGAATTTTGGATACAATAGTAATAAGATAACTAACTTTTGTTGTGAACACAAATATATTGTGAACTAATGCAAAATCAATTTTACATAATGAAATTCATAAAATATTTATGAATGCTTGTTCTGTTGCACTAAGAAACAAATGTTGTTTCAAGAAATACCAACTTCACAGCGAAGGAACTTTAAGAAATTATTGATATAAAATGAATTTGAATATGATCCAAGGATAAAACTGATTACTAAGGATGAAATGAAATTAACCAAACCTAAATGAACACAATACATTAGAACATCTAATGAATATTCTTGTACATTGAAGAGAAACTATGAGTTTCATATCAGTGTCAAGAATAAATAATCCTCGGTTGTTTAATTAAACCATTAAGAGTATTGACTCCATGCCATGGTATAATGCGCATATCTGAAATATATTCGAGGACAAATGCAGTTGGAATATAGTGAGCCACATTGATAAGAATATTATCATGAATTTTAACTGTTGAAATTATCATAACAGATTCACCATTCGATGTACTCAAGTTGGTTCGGATTTTACTAACAAAATTATCGCCTAGTATGACTTCATGTTTTGGTATATATGTGTTGAAACAAAAGTTCTCAATATAGATTTAGACTAGTTTGCTTGCTTTACACATGACAACCAAAGTATCTCGAAGTCAATGGGAGCTTTATTGAGTTTATGGGTTTTCGGATAGGATCTGAGAACAAATAAGAAAGTATCATTCTAAAAAGCATCAAAATTAAAAAAGTGTTTTGATAGAAATACCAAATAATTTGATCGGTCAAAATGCAAAGGAAGCGTATGTTCATAAGAAAGAACATTAAAAGATACATAAATATTTCTAAATCATAATTAAACAACAAACTACTGATTATTAACGATGTACTTATGTTAAAATCAGTTTTAGTTGTTTTAATACTGGGCGTTTTGTAAATGATGTCTTTTATAGTAAGTATAAAAGATATTGGGAATGTCCCAAACTGATATGCAAGGACACTTTATTAGAATGCTTATACAGAACATGTAAGATGAATTCTTATGCATTGGCAATATGAATTATCATACATGTTATATTGTCTACGATATCGTGATTTGTTTATATATGTGATACATAGAGCAAATATCAAGTCCAAATTGATATCACTAAATGGTAGTTTGGAATTTTTCGTGTATTTACAAAATACTAGAGATTTGTCTACTTACAAATCCTAGCTGAGCCAAGCTCAAATTTGCAATAAATTGTAAAAATTTAGCTTTTGTTTGTAAATTTTTGTAATGGTCTCTGTTTGAAATCTGTTTCATATTGCTTCTTTGAAAGCTTATATCTTTTGATTCCGGCAACGAAATGCTGCCGGATTTCTTGCATTTTGTAGCTTGCATGTTGAGCTTCATTTCTGCAAATTTTGGTTGAAAAATATTGTCATTTGGATGTTCAAATCAGTGGTAGAAAATTATCTCGAAAGTAGATTTTTGCCTGTAGAAATTGTGTTTTGAGTTGCTGCAAACATGGCCTGAGTGCATGTTTGAGATAGCATAACTCTTTCATTTCTTATTGAAATTACTATACCTACTTAGTTATGCCACGTGAAATAACTTTATACCCTTGAATCATTCCTTCCCACTTGAGATAGAAAAAAAAATATATGGCATTTTTCGACGTATTCAATAGATATTTAAGACAAGGCTATAGATGGTCGCTCCTATCCAGCCCTATTCTCTGCATTAGCAGACAGTATTACTTAGTAATACTCTTTGTTAATGTAGGTCTCGGGGTGGGGTGTCACAGCTGTTTTTAGGGGAAAACCAAAATCTGCCATCTTGGCAAACCCAATTTCCTTATAAAGGAGTGTTCAGACTCAAACTCCATAAGTGATATTGAGTATAATGTGTTAATAATAAATTCAAGTTAAGAATCTTTAAGTTTGAAATGTTCATAATGAAAGATTTTGGCTGATTCGGTGACAAAGCGCTAAGTACATCGCCTTGAATAGCACCACAGTAAAAGCAATATATATAAATATAAATGCTCAAATTTATAACTGAGCTAATGGTGATTCCAAATGTTGAGAATCCCATAATATTGTTTTATGATAACAATGTCACGATATAGTTCATGATAGAACTTTGAGCTCACTAGATATCGAGAGACATACTCCGAATTATTCCATATGATAAATGTAGTTTATCAGCGTCAGAGAGAGTTGATTGATAGAGTTGATAATTAAAACATAATAGCATACTCGTTCACTGAGGGAATGACCTAATTGTTTTTGAGGAAACTGATTGGATAATTTGGTATAAGATTCTATAATTGACCCTAAGTGCTAGTGGAGATTGATAGAGTTAGGGGTATGCCCTAAGGTTAATTATTTAATTTGTTATATATATCTAACCCAATAACCAACCTTGCTTGGAATAAAAAGTATTTTCTTTCTATTGCGTACTTGATATAATGTGTTGTATCAATTAATTAATTTAATTAAAAGTATATTCCAAAGAAAATCTATAAATGATATGTTTTATGATAGTAGTAACCGTGAGTAATTTATCACAATGAAAACAAATATACCATTTTAAATATTCCTAGTCAAGATGTATCGAGACTAGATATCGATGCATCCGTCGAGACTAGAGAACGTAACGCCCTCTAAATATTGGGCAGTTTAATACTCTTGACGGCTGGGGGCACCAAGGGATTATAAACTGAGAGTTAGTGGATAACTATGGAATGGCTCATTCGATAGTTTTCTGTTGGTTAATAATACTAAGGTCAAACAGAAAATATCGATATGACAAAATTACACGGTTCCCTTGACTTGAGAATACTGTTGATTTTCAATGTGGAAGCTCCCTTTGATTATAGTTTAATCACGACATCCATCGAACGACTATAGTTGGGTCGAGTGGAAGCATTGGAAGTGAAACACTATTCAAGAGAGGATCTGTCTCCTTGGATACATGAGGTTAGTATCATAGTCAAATGAAGTCAACTCATGTCAAAGTCTCCGGTCAGAGCATTTCGGTTAATAACAATTGTTACTATTGAACTAAGGATTTTTTATTCGGACTATAAAGTTGAATATGGATGATATTGGAATTTTGACTATTACCAAATTCCATAAGTCCAAAGTGATATAGTTTTTATGAAGAGAATTGATATAAATAATATTCACAACTGAGTAACGCTTAACAAAGTAAAATTAGATTTTATTGAAATCAAGTAAGCGGTATATTTGGTCAAAATGTCACACCACCCGCTAAGTGATGTGTGAACATTAATATTTGTATCGTTCGATATTAATCGCTGACCAAATTTACACCTAACGGGCCACACAATTGAAACGATGATACTCCTTTGACCAAACGATTTAATTAATTTATAGTTGTTATAAATTAATTAAATTTATTTATATTTATGAAATATTAGCTATAAAATTTTATTTCAATTTGGTGAACAAATATTATTGAATATACTTATAATAGTTATAAATATATTAATCAATATATGATACTATTTGTAACATCCCCCTACTTGGAGGCCCAAAACTAATGGCTACGGATGCTGTAGTCATCCATAGTTATTAATCCTCGTTGACCAAATACGGCGACATTAGATACATTGATATGCAGAAACACAAGAATATGGAAAAAATAATTAATCAACAAACAGATTCCACATTCCATTTCAAAATATTCCAAATTGATTATATAATCCCAATTTGTAGACCACGTTTAGATAATATATAATTATTACAAAATACGCCAAAAGCGATATATGAAGATGCCCCCTTGGTAGATTAGGGTACATAGATAGGCAAGAAAACAGTTTTCCTTTACCAACAAAACACACAGTGGACATAAAAAAACTCTACTAACAAGTTTGTCTCCTGCACGTCCTCGGAAGCTTAATTCGTCTAAAAGAACACCTGGAAACCTTAACTCTCAACCTACTCAAAATCAATTGAGTACCCGAGAGTTTAAGGGGAAAACAGAAACTTCAAATCAGACATAAAGCCTGGTATGAATAATAATTTGCCATCTCAAACTATTAAGATATCTAGTGAGACCACGCCGCTTAGCGGAACGGGTTTTCCCCTCACTAATATCCTAGAACATTTATAAAACCATATACTGTGCTCCTACATCCACAATATTTAAAACATGGTATTTCCAAACATTATGATGATATGCAAAACAAATAAATCAATTCTGGATTACCCATCCCTATTCATTCTGATTATCTGTCTCAATTATAGTTTCTAGGGTTACTATTAACCTGTTAAATATTTATGGACTATCTGTCCAATTACTTAGTTTTCATGGGATCACTAAGGACCTATTGGTAACTCCAATATCTTATTTCTTATCCTAGTTTTCATAAGCTAACTAGGAACCTATTGGCTGACTGCCAATATCTTAATCCGGATATAGTTTTCATAGGCTAACTACAAACCTACTGGCCCCTACCAGTATCAAATCATAGTTTTCATGGACTGACAATGAACCTATTGGCCCCTGCCAATATCATACAGTTTTCATGGGCTTACTGTAAACCTATTGGCCTCTGCCAATATCTTTAATTAAAATTTTAACATCTGTTAAGTTATATTCACTACTGGGTCAACCTAACTGGTTATTCTGACCTTTCCCAAAAATACAGTTATTGGTTAATAACAATGTGAATAACATTTCAAAATCTTTATTTATGCCATGATTATTACTTTAAATTGAAATTGGGTTTATGTTTTGAAACCATAAAAACATCTCTTTCAAAACCTCCGGATAGCCTCCTTCAAAAGCAAATACATCTTTTCAAAACATTGTATACATACTTTTCAAATCCTTTAGTAAACACTCTCTTTCGAAACCTATTATACCTTTCGATGGTATCAAATCATTTTTTTTAAATATACAGCTTCGAAACAAATGAAAGTACCCCTTTCGAAAGCTTTGGGTTTACCCTTTAAAAATACCATTTGGGTCAAAATGGTTATATACGAAAGTATCTCTTTCGAAACCAACAAAAATTTGTTTGGGGAAAAATTGATGGTGTCGGAACCATCTTAGTCGAAAGAAAAACCTTTAAAACTAAAACTTTGAAGGACAGAGTTGAAACCCCTTTCGACTCCATCACCTTCGAAACCCTCAACCCTTTCGAAAGCAAATAGGAAGAAGGCTTAGTTTAAGGTAAAAACAAGGGTGACCTTTCGAAAGCATTACTGGTCAATATAGTCGAAAGATAGAGTAATGGCTAGGTTTCGACTAGGTCGGAACCTACCCTTTCGAAAGCAATTATTTAAAGGAAAAAGGTACTCCTTCGAAAGCAAATACTTTAACACAACATGACAACCTTCTTCGAAAGCTAATTATAAAACCTTTTCGAAAGCATATGTTTTGACTACGTCGAAAGCTTTAGGTAAAACTAGGCAAGAATGTTAACTTATGAAAACAAAGCAGGGTTTCGACTCCATTAAAATGCAACGTTTTAGCCCTTCCATATACTAAAGCCAATTATTTCAGAAAAGTCCTTTTAAAATAATTTATTTTCCCTAGTAAACTATTAGGAAAAATCCCCAAAAATCATAGAAATTCAATTTCATCATGTAATCAAGCATATTAAAATTTTAGACCCAATTTCTTCCTGAAGTTCTCAAAATAAATCTTAAACCCAATTATATCATATTTTTCATTAAAAATTCATAATAAAATTTTCATAGCTTGGAAAATACTGAAAATTAAAACGCATCTCCAAAATCATGCTTTACATAATATAAAATTTTTCCATGGCAATCTGAAATTATAGATTCTTGGTTTCATGTCAAAACCGTACAAATTCATGTGCTTATGAATTAAAACAAATCATCATAATATAACTCAAGCATATCATCATCCATTTTATCACAAAAACGAATTTAAATCATAAATCCGAAACCATATAATCATAGGATAAAAATAGAGATGGTATGAGATTATTATTCACCTTAAACTTGATAAGGAATTCGAGATTTGTTGTTGATTAAACCTCCCTAGCTTTTGATCCTTAGCTTTAGATTAAAATTCCTCTTCTCCGTTGTTAATGGTCGGCTCTATTAGGGTTCTTGCATTTATTTTTGATTTTGAGAATAATGAACGTGAATGGACAATGACGTGGAGTGTATAGCCGTGTAATGGTTATTTACTAATTATGCCCATGTGTAGTTTAATTTACCAATAAACCAATTTAAAGCCCATTTATCTTACTAATAAGCACGACCTTATTTATATGATTTATTCAAATTTCAATCTCCTTATCATCATTATTCTATTTGATTTATCTAATTAAATTTCTTGACTAATGTCATAAAAATTTAGGGATGTTACACTAATACGCATTAAATTGGATTTAACAGCAAAATATTTTGCTCGGGCTTTAAATGGATTTGAGGCCCATATGGGGGGCTGAATAGTTAGCTATAATGGAGCATAAATGATGGGCTAGAAGGACTAGAGTTGGATGGATAAGTGGAAGGAAAGAGTAAGAGAGAAACATGGATCTTGATCCTAACTTCTCTCTTCTTTCTTCCTCTATATAAGCATCTCAACCCACTCCTTTTGGTGATTTTTGAAGCCTCCATCTTAACCTACCACTGACCGAAATCTAGTGCTCCCATCCCTCCATTTTCCTAAGTCAAATCAAGGTGAAAAAGATCTTATTCGATTGTTGGTGGTCATCGGTTCACTGACTTGCAATCTATTGGATTGGAAATCAGTTCAAGAAGCAAATCTCGTTATTCAAAAATAATAGGCATTGGATATAAGGTATATTCCAAACTATTTTATGAATATTAATATTTAAATATAATGTTTGTGTTATATATGTTATACTATTAGTTATGTGACGATTCCAAAATATAAATATATTGTTACAATTAGTTTGGTTGTATATTTGTGACGCCCCACCTCAATACCCACACTAGCCAAGGACACTACGATGCAGTGCTGTCAACTAGCACGGAGAATAAGGCTGTTGAGGAGCGACCATCCATGTAATTGATTATCACACGGTGGCTATAAAATAATCTTCAGAAACAAACATAGAAATAAACATAACACAAAGCAGTTACAGACATCCATATCACAAAGGCGGAAGAAGATATGAATATATAACTAACACATGAAAGCGTACATCAGAGTAATGGTCAAAAAGTTCCACAATAATACAAAAGAATAGCAACACGTGCTATACCAAAAGAATACAACTATGAATCCATATCTCAAGTGTATACAACAAAAACTGCTAAACTAAAATAGTCAGCCAAAAGTCAGAGTAGCAAATCCCGGAAGGAAGTCAAGCAGAAGCACCTGTAACATCTCGGTCTGACCCGAGTATTATTTAAGAAAATAATAAACGGATCAGTCTAACTATAAATATCAGATGACATGATATAAAATAAGAGATATGGCATAAACGTAAAATATCCATACTGACATACTACTATAAGTATGAAAATGATGGTCAACAGGAGATCAACCGATGAGAAATGATCAATATCACGAGAATCTTCTCAAAGATCCAAAGAGGGCATCATACCCTAAACTTGTACTCATAACAAGTCAATGACATAAAAATCCAGAAATCAAAACAAGAAATCCAGAAATTATAAAAAGAGAAAGAGGCCTATCACATGATGGTCCGAAGACCATGGGGCGCTACCCCATATGTGTGAGTCAGAATCACACTGATTGAGGCCTAGGCTAACCAAAAAGCAAAAAGGTATGTGTGAGTGGAATCACACAAGTGGTGTCTAGCCTAACCTCGCAAACAAAAAAGTATGTGTGAGTCGGAATCACACCACTGCGGTCTAGACTAACCTTGCGGACAAAGAGATATGTGTGAGTCGGAATCACACCACTGCGGTCTAGTCTAACCTTGCAAACAAAGAGACATCGCACAATTGCTAGTCTAAATCATAAAATGATCGTCATGATCAACGAGAAGTGTCAATTACACCAAGCTAGTAAATATATGAGTTTAGCTTCATGTCCCATAACCACTTGCTTAACTTAAATATTTACGAACAAGCTGTAAATCTTCACTAGGAAATTGTCACAAAAAGGTTCAATCGAACAAGTCCAAGAGCTAACCGACAAAGTGAACGCAAGCGTTTCATACCAATCGTTTTACTAAGTCGTTTAAGTCGATTTCTCATTCGAGTGAAGTAAAGGCTTGTATATACTAGTAGATTGGAAATCGGTTTGAGAAAAACGAACTTTTGATATTTAAAATAGTGTTGAAATTGCTTTGATGAAAGAGTTTTGATATTTAGTACTAGTATTGAAACCTTCATATATCTTTAAAGTGACAAGTCATAAAACGGTTGTAGAAACAATCTAGCACAAAAATTCACATTCGAAGACGTGAACAAAATCCAAGGAAATCAGCTCAAAATGCATCAAAGTGGAAATTCTGATGAATGCTTTTCAGATAAGATTGCCTACGCAGAGTAATACGGGGTTCGACCTACGACTTAAGGGAGGCAAGCGACTTACGACTTAAGGGAGGCGAGCGACTTACGACTTAAGGGAGGCAAGCGACTTACGACTTAAGGGAGGCAAGCGACTTACGACTTAAGTCTTAACTCGTGGACGACTTAGCACAACTCGCGAATGACTTAGCACTTTAACTCGTGAACGACTTAGCACTTTAACTCGCGAACGACTTTAACACATTAACTCGCGCACGACTTAGCACTTTAACTCGTGAACGACTCAAGCCTTTAACTCGTGAACGACTCAAGCCTTTAACTCGTGAACGACTCAACACAGGCGAACAGAAATACAAAGGCGGTGACTTTTCAACGCGCGCGACTTAAGCCCTTAACTCGCGAACGACTTAGCACACCCAGAATGACTTAAGGCCTGGAACGACTTATGCTCCGTGTGACTTTTCAACGCGAACGACTTACGACTTAGGCTTAACTCGTGGACGTCTTAGCGATGGCCAGAAACGACTTAAGGCCAGAAACTCACCAAAACGCCAAAATTTGTAGTTTTTTGCCAATCCAATCCAAACCAAATGCAAACAAACATGCTAAAGTGATGAGGGATCATCCCCAACAGTCCAATGACAATTATAGGCAAGATGTGAGATCAAAAATCTCACCTTTTCACGGAATTTGATGAAGATGGAGATTTGAGAGCAAAGCAAGAACACCAACAAGCTTGAATCAATGTTCTTCACGTGAATTTGATGTTGAATCTCGGATTTGCAATAGAATTTGTGTTTGGAGTTTTAATTTCCACTTCCTACCACCATTTTTGACAAAGCTTAAAGTGTTTTGATAGAGTGAGGAAGAGGGTTGGGCTGAACTAAAGGGGTGCAGTCCAAACCAAAGTCAAAGGCGGGAAAAAGTGTCGAAAATTTCACTATCTCCAAACATATCGAAGTTTACACTCAAAAAGATCGCAAACGTCATTTTGAACTCAATGGGGGTGGTCTCGAGTCCTAATTTGACCGTATTCAAAAAGTAGCTTTTCGGACTAACACCCGACTAACGATAAAATATTTAAATATAAAATCGATAGATATGCGGGTTGTTACAATATTTGTATATGTTATTATATATATAATTTAGTTATTTATACACCTATATGCAGCTCGGCTCAAATAAAAACATCAAAAACATATTTTATAAACAATTTAATATACAATATATATATAGTTTATAATTTAATGCTACATCATATTTTATACAAAACATGGTATATAATTTTATATATAAAGTTTAATAGGTATAAAATTTTCAGAAAAAATATTATATATATATATATATGTTATTTAAATGATATTTGGATTAATTAATCGTATAAATTAATTCTATTAATATATATATATATTATAAAATTAAATTAATACATAACTTACAATCAACAAAAATTAAAAACATTTTTTATAATTTTGAAATGTTTAAATATAGGTCCAAAATTAGAAAATAGATTTTTAAAATTGTTTAAAATTATAAAATTATATAATAAATATTCAAAATACAAAAATATCATTCAGAATTTTACTAGAAATTTAAAATTCAAATAAGTTTGGAAAATATATCTTTTATTAATATTTTAAAATACCATATGGATACTTTCAATATAACATATTTTGAAATTTAAAATAAGTTTATATTTGTGCCGTGCGCATGAGTAGGTAAATACATAATTATTATAAATATATTTGTGTATTTTATAAGTATTAATCTATATTTATTATTATCTTATATAAGTATTTAATATATGTATATGTGTGTGTGTGTATGCGTGTATGTGTGGGTGTTTAAAAACATATTTTTATTTATACAAATATTTTTTTCGGATTTGTAAAAACATAATTTTGATTTAATATAATTTATAAATAATTTAAATATATTCATATAGTTATAAATATATACAATGTTAATATTTCGAACTTATGTTTATATATATTCAATTTTTTGTTTTTTTTTGAGATCATGGGGAACCTTAAGATCATGGTATTCATTGATACTCACTTAAGTAAACCCCACGCCGTGTGTCTACCCCGCTTTTACTTATTCGTCGCACACGGATGCGTAACGTTGAAACTCCCACTGATGGTTTGGCGCTGGGATTCGAACCTGCCCGGACACAGTCCTTTTGGTCCCCATCTCCCATCTCCCAAACCAACCGAGCTACGAACGGCGGGTATATTCAAAATTATTTAAATAAAAAATATAGTTTATATATATGTATGCATATATGTATTTGTAACATTATATATATATAAGTATATAAACATACATTTGGGTAATATAATTGAATATTGGATGAGCTAACATGCCAGTTGTAGTGTAAATCACAGCATCTATATACTGATATGTTATACCTTGCATGAATTGATATGTTACACATGCACATACATATAAATGTGTATTTGATACACATTTATATAAAATATAACATTAAATTAAATAATATAAAATTATTTTATAAATTTAACTAAAATAAAGGTTCTATTTAAAAGAAATTTAGAAATGTTCTTAATAAATTAGACATCATAGACCCAATAAAGATACAAAATGGTAGAAAAATTGAAATTCATCCATTACTTTCATTGCGGGCTAGCCCAGTTCCAACAGTTTGAAGGTTTCTGAAGGAGTACTTGAGTTGATCAAAAGAGTTATGACTAGTAATTTGTGTCTTCTTAAAGATTTAACTGTTATGGGTGAATCTTGTGTTGGTGTCGATAGTTCATGTGATTTGTATGCAACTAGGCAATAATATCTTGGATTGGGTCATGTTTTAAACAAAAGCTAGGAGGAAGTTCAGAGAATAAATATGATTAGTAGTGAGAGGTTTAACAAACTTGACTTTTGAAAGGTGTCATGAGTAAGAAATAAATGTAAAAGCCATCATTTCAGGATCGAAAATAAACACTAATGACGTTGTAGTCATCGCTAGTATCATTTTCAGTCAACAAAATGAGATATGTTATCTTACATTTAACACTACTGATCAAAGATAAATAAAACTTTTTAGAATTGAAATTTTAAATTAAACCAATCTAGAAAGTATCCATCGCTAGATAAATTATGATAGTTAAACACATAGATTCTTTACAAGACTGACATACGAAGATGCCTTTTAAATAATCAAAACCACACGTTTGACAACTGTAAACCCTGTCATTAGTACATACAAAAGCAACTATGCTACAAAGTAAAAATACTAAATAATAATAGATAATAACTTAGCTCCTACACGTCTCCAGTATGCTTTATTCTTCCAAAACAAAACTTAACAATCTCTTACTCTTATCCTACTTAATTGACTGATTAAGAGTCTAAGGGGAAAATTAAAAACTTTGGGCCAGATAAAAAGCTTAGTGTGGATAATATAAGCTAACTAAAACAAAATAACAATACATTGCGAGATCACGCCATTTAGCGGATCAGGTTTTCCCTTCACTAGTATTTTACTATTGTGACGACCGACCTTTTGGACGGTTTAAATCGACAATAAACCACACATGTCTAACTCAAACCATTCAAAAGGGAGGATTTTCAATGGGATTTAATAAGAAAATAAAAGAAAACAAGGGAAAACAAAACACAGAATCTCGCAGCGGAATGACAAAATATAAAATCAAATAAACAGTTCGTGAAGCTGTTTTACAATATACATTTGATTTCATAATTTTTACAACATAATCAGAGTACAAACAACAACATACCAATAATGTAGTGGAATAATACTAATAATATAATATACCAAACTCCGTCTTCGTCCTCCAGGAATAAGGTCTTCAAACACTGAAATGCTCAGGCTGACCCGAGCGTAATGAAAAGGCAAAACACTCGGGTCAGAACAAAAAGTTCTTATGTAAGTTAAATAAATATCAATTAAATATGAGTGTAATAGCTTCAGACATGTTTACGGGATATTACATCTCCTATCCAGTGTATAACGTGCGTGCAATAACTTAAGAGATGTTACTAGATTTTCCATCTTTTAAGGATCCGTTAAACTATCTATATGCAGTAAAATACGCTATGTATGTAGCGTCTATCAGTAATGTAAAGTATTAAAATAGCGTTAAGGCTTTACATTGATCCTTCTTAACACATTTTTAAGTAGGTAGTCTATGCAGGCCCGTAACACAACCAGTAACATCGGTAGCCAGTGAGTCCTCTATAGGTACTATACTGAAATAAAATCGTAGCGGTCGCGAATAAGGATAAAAAGTATGACAAGGCATGTGAGGCAATGCCCAAGGTAGGATACTACCAGCTCGGGTCGCAGGGCTGGTGGTAACGCATCGTAGCTACGACCGCCCACCACGTCCAACACCCCTAAAATCAAATCAAATCAATGTGCACCGATCAAGCCAACATCAATATAGTAATACAAAGAGGTGTGTCCGGTAGGAGTAGCTAGCCCACTTGGCCCTGATAAGCCGTCATGTTTTAGTCATTTCAAATTGGCATAAGTGCCGAAGTCATCCATCATTGTTCTCTTTCTTCAAATCCAGCAAACGCCTCCAATTCAACCACTTCATTTTGGATCATCCACCATGTACACAGTTGTTAAAGTGGTTCCAATATTGACAGAGTGTATGCCAATAAGAGGCCCCGGTCTCTTTAACAACCAAAAGTCATTTTTCACACCGGTTTTTCTTTTACATTTCAAAACCGATTCATATTTGATATCAAAATATCATATTCAATTCAAAACATCCTTCTGTTCAAAATCATCATATTTACCCAAATATGTCATTTTCACTAGAAAGTATCACTTCAAATTCCAACTTAGGTTATAACCTAATTTAACCACACTCGCATTTAAATATAAACATTCCAAGTTTACACAATTTGAAATTTGGGAAAATAGTTTGAATTCATATAAATAGTTTTAAAATAGTTTAAATAGTTTAGAGATTTAAAATGGTTTTGATATAAAATGGTTTGAGTATTGAAAATGGTTTATATAGTAAAATAGTTTGGAAAATTTAAATAATTTGGGTATTAAAAAGAATAGATTTTAAAAAGTTTATATTAAATAATTTATTTTGAAAATAATATCAAACCAAATTGTTCCTTTCCGTTTCAACAAAGCTGGACCCATGTCCAATTTCAAATCAACAAACTCAATTTCCAATCTTTCAATTCAATTGACTCAATTTCGATTTAGTATCAAATCAACTTAATTTCAATTTCAATTCGAATTAACTTCAAATTTCAAAACGTTCATTTTAACTTCATATTCGATTCAACAATCCAATTCAATGATTTAAATTTCAATTCAATTCTTATTTTAAACCGTTTCAATTTATATCAAATTTCAAGTCCAATTTCAATTTACTGATTTAAAACACTTAAATAAAATTAAACCTTATTATTCGATTTTAAGATCCAAATCTTTAAAATAATTCAATTTCCAAAATTAAAGTCATATATCAATCACAACTTCACATTTCCAATTCAAATATTTGAAACAATTTCCTTTTTAACCAATTTCAGTTTCAACATTTCAAAGCTTGAATTAGAAATATAATTCGATTCATATAAATCCACAAAAAAATTATTTCTTTTAAATAATATTATTTAATCAAAATCCAAATTCAAGATTTTAAAACATTTAGTTTAACCAATCCAGTGTCCGTATATAATTTTCTATCATATGGCCAAGTGAATAGTTATTTCAATTTTTTATTTCACGGATGGACATATATCATTTCAATCCAAATCAAAGTGTCATAGGTATATATCATTTCAACATTTTTCTTAATTCATTCGAAATAATTCAAATAACAGTTTATACGCTGTCACTTAATATACAGAGTGATAACACAGATATATAAAATAAATAAACATCCAATCGTCCAAAATGTCAACAAATAAACATCCATCATAATCAACATCCAAATCAACCAATAATTCACAACAATTTATTGGTTATCAATATCAGGTATTTGACTACCAAGTCAATTTCAATATTAATTTAAATGGCAATTTAATTCAATAAAATTCAATTTTAATTGAAATGTCAACTTAAGCTATCAAACAACAACCAATAACATTCTTATAACTTCATAAATTTAATTCAACAAACATAAGAAGATTTAGTATTGCGTGAGTAGGTTAAATCACCCACCTTTGATTTAATACCGATTAAAAATCCAAATAAAGCCCAAAATTTGAACAGTCTCCAAATTCAACCAAACTAGTTCCATATTGTTCGGAATTTCGATACGATCCCAATGGAAGAAACCGTGTCCAAATCCGAGTTCGTATGCAAAAGTTATACACGTTAAAAGTTTTGTAATTTAAATTTAATTTAAAAATAAACGAGGGCAAATTAGTAAAATCCTCACCAAAGCAAACCCTACAGATCGCGATCACGCACAAACCCTAATCACCAAACCGCCGCTCTACTCGACCATACGCCGACGCTCCAGCCACCTTCGACCCAATCAGAGCCCATTGCCATGACGCCCAAGCCACGCCGCCACATCGACCCAGCCGCCGTCATCCACGATCGCCCACGTGGCTCCGCCACCGCTGCCCCTTCTACATCGATTTCTGGTGATTTCGCGCGCCTCTGACACGATCGAAGATGATGGATCGCCTCTGCTCATCCTCCTGTACCCAGTGGTCACCTTCGATCATCCCATCGATGAAGATCCACCGTTGAAAACAAAACCCTAATATGGACGGTCGAGACTGTTTCGGCAATTTCTGGACAAACCGAAACTCGATTGCAAAAACGAACTATAGACATAGATTATGTTTGTCGTGGGCTTCGCAACGATATATTATATGATAGGGTTTGAGCAGTTTGAATTTTGGAGTTTGATTTGTAATTGTAATTAGGGTTTGAGATGTCTGCCATTGAAGAGGAACAGATAATGGAACATAAATTGTACGTACTGACAATAGAATAAAAGACTGCTAGGGTTTATAACAGCCTATATATAGACAGAGATGGATGAGAATGGATGGAACAGATCGAATTGGGTCGAAGCGATAACAAAGACCAGAAATGTATGATTCGTTCCCGAAACGAAAATAGGTCATCCCATATATAAAAATATAGGTTTCAATATTTTTAAGCTTAATGGAACTAGTTTCAAACCCCAATTCCATTGTATATAGAAGTTAGCCTCTAAAATCAATTTATATTCATTCAAATTCCTTTAATTGATTTCTACACGTTTCGAGCTCGCACGATCAAACGATAAGTCTGATCGCTACGAAACTTGAAATCCTATAATAATTCACTATTACGGATCCGATGAAATTATTTTCATCGAAATCCGAGACAGTGCCCAAAAAGACTAATTTTACACGTTAATTAAATAAGTTATTATTTTAAAATCAATTTAATCACTTTTAAATTCAAATTTAAAAGTTAACCATTTTATCATTCTGGATTAAATAGGAATTAATAGTATTTTTAAATTAAATTTTCCATGTTGATTCCAATATTTAAATATTACATTAATTTCAGCATTCAATTACAACTGAAATAAATCCATTCATTATAATTTAAATTCTAAACCAATTCTTTTATTTTTTTTTAAATTCTTATTATTAAATCAACCAATACCTTATGAATTTATTTAACATAAGTTTCCATCTTATTATTCTCATCACTCTATATTTAATGTCTTTTCGTCTATTAACAGCAATAAATTCAATTACATTAAATTTCATTGATTTCCAAATTAAACATCCAAAATGGATTAATTAATGAGATGAGGAATAAATCAATTGTTATAACTTAGTAATTCAAACACATTAATAAAATTATTGTTTACAGAAAAGATTAATAAATTTACGTACAAAATAATTGATTTCATATTCTATATTAAAACCGATTTCAATTGAATGACATATAATTTCTCTTTTAAATACAACATTGATTTTAATCCTTATTTATCTTTATTTTTGCAATTGATTGATATTACATTAAAACGGTCGTCAATTACATTCAATCAACATTACTAAATTTTAATCTAATATTTTTTTCCATTTATAAATCATAAATTTTAATTTCTCACAATATTAAATTCCAAAAATCTTATTAAATTTAATATTTTATTTATTATCAAAAATACGGGTCGTTACAATCTCCCCCACTCAAAACTTTTCGTCCCCGAAAAGGAACAAGAAAGAATCAAGAGGTTTGATATATTTTATTCAAAATAATCAATTTAAAACAATTAACCTTACATATTTAAGTTTAACAAAAAAAATTAACTCCTAAATTTACGAAAAAATTCGGCAGTGTCTCCTTGGCGTGGTTAGGTCCGAAAAAATAATAGTATCAATAGTTATAATATATATATATATATATATCATATTTCAATAATAAAATATCCCAACCATGGGAAAAATAATAAAATACCGTTACAAAACCGTAATCCGAAAATGTACCTATTTGTCCGGCAAACAAACTTTATTTATGAAACCAAAGGTAATAACTATTGCTTCAATAAACCTGTAGTTTACTTACATAATCCAAAAGAGTTAATATTATATAGATGAGCAATATATTAGTTGTTTCAATTAATAGTACAAGCAATATACAATATATAATAATCATATGCAAAAGGCAGTACAACCATCGTATGCAACCAAAGAATCCATCACACATCCATAGCAATCAAAACTAATGGTTTATCCAGGTTCAGAAACTCTTCATCGTACAAAGGTGATAAATAACTACCAAGTGTACCTTACGCTCAACAGCCTTAGATAATTTCTTAATAGATTATTCATACAACCTTAAACAATTTGAAGTATCATTCCCCAAACATCCCATAAGCCAAACAACATAGAATTTTAAATATTATTTAACTTCGTCTGATATACATAAATCATTTGTTCACAATATCAATTATAATCGCTTGTTTGAATATACACATTTCACTTTCGAACTAGTATTGTTAACCCAACTACTCTAGTGCGGACCCTGATCCGATTTCTTGATTAGAAATTTCCGTTTTTCTTGCATAACCATAACCTATGATAGAAAACTTCAAATTCATATCAAAATTCGTATCAATTGTTCGCCGTCAAGAATCGAGCGAAAAATCCTAATTTGGACTAGTGTGAATTACCACAAGTAATGTATTCAAATCTGGATCAAAACAGTTATGCGAATAAAATGATCTACGCACAACTTTCGTATCTTATTCTATTGGTTTCTTAAATACATCATTTACTTTTCATTTATTTTAATTTCCATTCATTCATACAAGATCATCTTTATGAATTTACATTCATTACTTACATAACTTATTTCCCATTCAATATTTGAAATCATAAATGAATCCATTATTGACATGTCATTGTAGTTTAATTCACATTTATTATTTACTTACATACTTGATTTTCATTTAATATTACTATTCACTAATGAATCAATTCATACTTAAGTTTCTTTACTTTTAAATTCACATTTATTTCTTCATATATAGAATCATTTAATAGTAAAAATTATTTGTGGATCATTTCAGATAGTTTCTTAAGTTTATAATCATTTACTGAAATAGTATTCACTTTTTACAATTCAATTTAATTTATTAAGCATTTCAAAACATTAACTTATGTTTATAACATTTCTTGTAACTCTTATTCTTCATTTATAAACATATGTTCATTTTGAACCATTTTTGTTATTTAAGCTTTTACTTGTATAATATTCTATTACATATTCATATTCAACATTACAATTTTTTAAGCATTTCTGGTAAGTTTTATTTATGCTTTTAGAATGTAATTGAATGTTATACAAATTTATTTTATTCATTTTAGTTAACAAAAATGTTCAATAGTTTACGTCTTCTTAATTTTCATTATTTTTTTATTTACAAGTTACAAACTTCAATTTCTTATATTTTCATTAAACAATTACCTTTTAATCTAGATTTCAATTTGAATGTTTCCAATTATTAAAATTTCACTTTATTTCTACAACTGAAAATCATTAATTAACAGGAACTTAAGAATTCAAATACCGGGTTCATTTCAAATCATTTTGAAATAATGTACACACACACAGATATATATATATATATATTATCAAATCATACTTAATGGATAGTAAATCTACTAAGTGGTCTTCCCACGTTGAAACTCATAAATGAAAATCGATGATGTCGCGATCATCACCGAAATTATTTTCCAACGACAGAAGAGGGGAGTACAAAACTTATTTCCTTTTTAAAATTCCTTTAAAAACATTTCTTCCAATCTTATCGATAATATTTCTATCCGAAAATACTTTCAAATAATACTAAAATTATTTTTCAAAATCTTTGAAACCCAAATTCAAACACCGGAATTTAAGTTATCAAATTTTCAATTCATACTCATTTTATTTATGAATCATAATTTTATAACCATATTTATAAAATTACAATTTCTTATAACATACAATAGTCAATAGTTTTTAAGAACTTTGACTAACCAAACAATAAATAACAATAATTGAATATTATCATTTCCTAATAACCAACACAACAAAATAAAAAAAATCAATTTATGAAAAATGTTTCCTTTACATACAAAATATAATACTAGGTAAAATTATTTCATTTACCAATTTCAAAACAATATTGTGTCCGTCTACCCCGTTCAAGTGTTTAGAAACCCTATCGATGCCATAGCGTTCTATGTACCGATTGAAATTCATAAACACTTAACAGAATAAATTAACACAATACAATTTTTTTTATAGCACTATCAAATACGCTCTCTCATTTATATATACACTCAGACTTATTCTAGGGTAATTAACCCTATCTCTAATGAGTTAACCCCCAAATCAAGCTAAGGTATCTCTAAACCAGACTCTGATACCAATTGTGACGATCCACCTTTTTGGACGGTTTAGATCGACAATAAACCACACATGTCTAACTCAATCACTCAAAAGGGAGGATTTCCAATGGGATTTAATAAGAAAATAAGAGAAAAGAAGGGAAAACAAAATATATAATCTCATAGCGGAATGACAAAATATAATAATCAAATAAACAGTTCATGAAGCTGTTTTACAATATACATTTGATTTCACAATTTTTACAACATAATCAGAGTACAAACAACAACATACCAATAATGATGCAGCGGAATAATACTAATAATAGAATATACCAAACTCTGTCTTCGTCCTCCAGGAATAAGGTCTTCTAACACTGAAATGCTCAGGCTGACCTGAACGGAATGAAAAGACAAAACACTCGGTCAGAACTAAAAGTTCTTATGTAAGTTAAATCAACAACAATAAAATATGAGTGTAATAGCTTCAGAGATGTTTACGAGATTTTACATCTCCTATCCAGTGTATAACGTGTGTGCAATAACTTAAGAGATGTTATGGGATTTTCCATCTCCTAAGGATTCATTAAACTATCTATATGTAGTAAAATACGCTATGTATGTAGTGTCTATCAGTAATGTAAAGTATTAAAATAGCGTTAAGGCTTACATTGATCCTCCCTTAACACATTTTTAAGCAGGTAGTCTATGCAGGTCCTATAACACAACAAGTAACGTGGGTAGCCAATGAGTCCTCTATAGGTACCATACTAAAAAAAATTGTAGTGGTCGCGAATAAGGATAAGAAGTATGACAAGGCACGTGAGTCAATGCCCAAGGTAGGATACCACCGAGTCGTAGGGCTGGTGGTAACACATCGTAGCTTCGACCGCCCACCGCGTCCAACACCCACAAAATCAAATCAAGATGCACCGATCAAGTGAACATCAATATAGTAATACAAAGAGGTGTGTCTGCAAGGGGTAGTTAGCCCACTTGGCCCTGACAAGCCATCCTGTTTTAGCCATTTCAAATTGGCACAAGTGCCGGGGTCATCCGTCATCGTTCTCTTTCTTCAAATCCAGCAACCACCTTCAATTCAACCACTTCATTCTGGATCATCCACCACGTATACAGTTGTCAAAGTGGTTCCAATATTGACAGAGAGTATGCCAATAAGAGGCCCCGATATCTTTAATAAACAAACATCATTTTTCACATCGGTTGGTTCTTTAACATTTTAAAACCGATTCATATTTGATATCAAAATTATATTAAATTCAAAACATCCTTCTTTTCAAAATCATCATATTTACCCAAATATGTCATTTTCACTTGAAAGTATCACTTCAAATTCCAACTTAGGTTATAACCACATTTAACCACACTTGCTTTTAAATCAACGATTTAGATATATACATTCCAACTTTGCACAGTTTGAAATTGTGGAAAATAGTTTGAATAGTTATAAAAAGTTTGAATAGTTTAGAGATTTAAAATAGTTTTGATATAAAATGGTTTGAGTATTGAAAATGGTTTATATAGTAAAATAGTTCGGGAAATCTAAATAATTCAGGTATTAAAAAGAATAGATTTTAAATAGTTTATATTAAATAATTTATTTTGAAAATAATATCAAATCAAACTGTTTCTTTCCGTTTCAACAAATCTGGACCCATGTCCAATTTCAAATCAACAAACTCAATTTCCAATCTTTCAATTCAACTGACTCAATTTCGATTTAGTTTCAAATCAACTTAATTTCAATTTCAATTCGAATTAACTTCAAATTTCGAAACGTTCATTTTAACTTCAAATTCGATTCAACAATCCAATTCAATGATTTAAATTTCAATTCAATTCTTATTTTAAACAATTTCAATTTATATCAAATTTCAAGTCCAATTTCAATTTACTGATTTAAAACACGTAAATAAAATTAAACCTCATTGTTCAATTTTAAGATCCAAATCTTTAAAATAATTCAATTTTCAAAAATTAAAGTCATATATCAATTACAACTTCACATTTCCAATTCAAATATTTAAAACAATTTCCTTTTTAACCAATTTTAGTTCCAACATTTCAAAGCTTGAATTAGAAATATAATTCATTCATATAAATCCACAATTTATTTCTTTTAAACAATATTATTTAATCAAAATCCAAATTCAAGATTTTAAAACATTTAATTTAACCAATCTGGTGTCCGTATATATTTTTCTATCCTATGGCCAAGTGAATAGTTATTTCAATTTTTAATTTTAGGGATGGACATATATCATTTCAATCCAAATCAAAGTGTCATAGGTGTATATCATTTCAACCTATTTCTTAATCCATTCGAAATAATTCAAATAATAGTTTATATGTGTCCGGTAGGAGTAGCTAGCCCACTTGGCCCTGATAAGCCGTCATGTTTTAGTCATTTCAAATTGGCATAAGTGCCGAAGTCATCCATCATTGTTCTCTTTCTTCAAATCCAGCAAACGCCTCCAATTCAACCACTTCATTTTGGATCATCCACCATGTACACAGTTGTTAAAGTGGTTCCAATATTGACAGAGTGTATGCCAATAAGAGGCCCGGTCTCTTTAACAACCAAAAGTCATTTTTCACACCGGTTTTTCTTTTACATTTCAAAACCGATTCATATTTGATATCAAAATATCATATTCAATTCAAAACATCCTTCTGTTCAAAATCATCATATTTACCCAAATATGTCATCTTCACTAGAAAGTATCACTTCAAATTCCAACTTAGGTTATAACCTAATTTAACCACACTCGCATTTAAATATAAACATTCCAAGTTTACACAATTTGAAATTTGGGAAAATAGTTTGAATTCATATAAATAGTTTTAAAATAGTTTAAATAGTTTAGAGATTTAAAATGGTTTTGATATAAAATGGTTTGAGTATTGAAAATGGTTTATATAGTAAAATAGTTTGGAAAATTTAAATAATTTGGGTATTAAAAAGAATAGATTTTAAAAAGTTTATATTAAATAATTTATTTTGAAAATAATATCAAACCAAATTATTCCTTTCCGTTTCAACAAAGCTGGACCCATGTCCAATTTCAAATCAACAAACTCAATTTCCAATCTTTCAATTCAATTGACTCAATTTCGATTTAGTATCAAATCAACTTAATTTCAATTTCAATTCGAATTAACTTCAAATTTCAAAACGTTCATTTTAACTTCATATTCGATTCAACAATCCAATTCAATGATTTAAATTTCAATTCAATTCTTATTTTAAACCGTTTCAATTTATATCAAATTTCAAGTCCAATTTCAATTTACTGATTTAAAACACTTAAATAAAATTAAACCTTATTATTCGATTTTAAGATCCAAATCTTTAAAATAATTCAATTTCCAAAATTAAAGTCATATATCAATCACAACTTCACATTTCCAATTCAAATATTTGAAACAATTTCCTTTTTAACCAATTTCAGTTTCAACATTTCAAAGCTTGAATTAGAAATATAATTCAATTCATATAAATCCACAATTTATTTCTTTTAAACAATATTATTTAATCAAAATCCAAATTCAAGATTTTAAAACATTTAGTTTAACCAATCCAGTGTCCGTATATAATTTTCTATCATATGGCCAAGTGAATAGTTATTTCAATTTTTTATTTCACGGATGGACATATATCATTTCAATCCAAATCAAAGTGTCATAGGTATATATCATTTCAACATTTTTCTTAATTCATTCGAAATAATTCAAATAACAGTTTATACGCTGTCACTTAATATACAGAGTGATAACACAGATATATAAAATAAATAAACATCCAATCGTCCAAAATGTCAACAAATAAACATCCATCATAATCAACATCCAAATCAACCAATAATTCACAACAATTTATTGGTTATCAATATCAGGTATTTGACTAGCAATTCAATTTCAATATTAATTTAAATGGCAATTTAATTCAATAAAATTCTATTTTAATTGAAATGTAAACTTAAGCTATCAAACAGCAACCAATAACATTCTTATCAATTCGTAAATTTAATTCAACAAACATAAGAAGATTTGTGTTGCGTTAGTGGGTTAAATCACTCACCTTTGATTTACAGCCGATTAAAAATCCAAATAAAGCCCAAAATTTGAACTGTCTCCTAATTCAACCAAACCAGTTCCATATTGTCTAGAATTTTGATACGATCCCAACGGAAGAAACCGCGTCCAAATCCGAGTTTGTATGCTAAAGTTATACACGTTAGAAGTTTTGAAATTTAAATTTAATTTAAAAATAAACGAGGGCAAATTAGTAAAATCCTCACCAAAGCAAATCCTACAGATCGCGATCACGCACGAACCCTAATCACCCAGCCTCCGCTCTACTCGACCATATGCCGACGCTTCAGCCACCTTCGACCCAATCAGAGCCCGCTGCCATGACGCCCAAGCCATACCACCCCATCGACCCAGCCGCTGTCGCCCGCGATCGCCTACATGGCTCCACCGACGCCGCCCCTTCTACATCGACTTTCTGGCAATTTCGTGCACCTCTGACGCGATCGGAGATGATGGATCACCTCTGCTAGAAGAAAAGACATTGGAAGAAGAATTGTCTAGAGTACTCGAAGACGTTGAAGGGAAAAGAACCGAATTATACTCCTCAAGATATTTTACATATAGAAAATAGTTTATCTATGTGTACTGGTATAGATATTAGATCTTGAACTCATATCTATTATTCTTTATAGTGACTTAGGAGTAAAAGGTCCATCGCTAAAGGAAGCACGAAATTCAAAGTTGCTAACGGAGATAGCGTAGTTGAGGAAGCAATGGAAGAATATCATTTTAGGTTAGCGAGTGGTTATGATTTAATTTTAAGAAACAATTATTATGTACCTAATGTTATTTTTGGAATAATATATGTCTCACATTGACTGAAGACTACAGCTTTATACAGTATTATGAATGTCTGTGTTTAGAATAAAACGGTAATAACCTATACTTTTCACTTAGTTATAAATTGTAATTTGATTGTAAATTAAAGATTAAGCCACCTAATGACTTAAAAGGAGAATTTTTAAAGATGGATGAATTAGGACTCAAGATTTATTCTACTAAGTTGGTAATTTCATTTATATATGAAAAAAAAATTAATTTGTTAAAATCGGATAAGATTACTAAAATAGGAAGAAAAGAGATAGGGGAAAATGGTCATTTGGTTAGAATTGCATTACTTATGTCTAAAATGAGAACTTTCCTCTTCATCTCTTCATTCCCTTATTCCTCTTTATTTATTTCTACGTAAGAAAATTAGTTTTTCTTTACTTTAAATCCTTATAACTTTTTCAAATATCAATGAAAAGTTCCAAATTAAATATCCAAATTCAAATTAGAAGATTTTCTACAAAAGCATACCTTCAAGTTTGGATTTTGGAGAAGACAGAGGCCAAATTTTAAAAATCAAAGGAGAACTCTTAGTTTGGTTTTATTAAGCTTGGACTTCTTGAAGATTTGATGAGCGAGATCTGCTATCTAAGCTATATAATCGTTTGATATGTTAAAATATTTGTTTAATGCTAATGTTCATTATGGCTCAAGTAATAAACTTGACTGGGGATTTTAGAGATGAGAATTTTGTTCAATGAACGTTTTAAAGTATAAACTCTATAAATCAATGTGTTAGGAATTGGTAGAAATCGAATGATTATGATATGAATGTGTAGTTTAATTATTGATTGAATTGTTGTTAGTAATGATATAATTGTATAAAATGGTAGTGAAAGTTGTCATTGAATTATGGAATATGAAATTGGAATGGTTGGTTGAGTAGTTAAACTTATGAGGTTTGTAAAGTGTTTGAGTTTTGGAACGATTCTTCAAATTACCATCTAGTGCTATGCATCTCATGGCGAATCATCGAAGATTTGCACTTACAGTACGAGGTGAAGGTGTGAAGTCATGTGGCTCAATGTCGAGGTGAAGAATGTAAAGGTAATGGTTAAGCAAAGTTCATATGGTATGATAACCCTCAAGGAACCCCTTTTGTTTCCCAATGGATGAAATACGTAGGTTTCAAAATTGTTTTCTCTATTTGGATTTTTATAGGCCTATGAAGTTTTTTACTAACATTAGATCCAATCTAACTATTAAATAAAATTATATTTTATTTAAAAAATTTCATCTTTTCATTTAATCATATTAATTAATTTGGTTGTATGGTTATTTTAATATTTCATGTACATGTTCATAACTTCACATGATAACATAAAGATATAAAGTATGTGTATAATTATACATGTATATGGATATTAGGATTTATATCCATCGTATATACATAATTATTATACTTATATATGCATGTGACAAATTCTCATCCATATCGGGAATATAATGCCTAAGTATATACATATGTTAATTTATACTATAATATATGCATGTGGTTTTATACACATATTAATGATGATATATATAGGGTTTAGTCATATATATAATATGTATTGTCACTTATACGCACACACACACATATATATATATATATATATATATATATGTATGTATGTATGTATGTATGTATGTATGTACACACACACATATATATCTATGTGTGTATTTGTGCGTTTGAAACAGAGTAGCTAAAAGAAGATATATACAAAAATGACGAGGGCTTGGTGTTAAAGAGAAAAGGACATAAGTACAAATCTAGATCTAATCAAATGAGTGCAAAAGGAAAGAGGAAATGGTAATACATTTAAATAATTTCACCTTTCAGTTCATCAGTTTCCAATTAAAGCCAGATCTAATATTGAAAGGGGAGATAATTACAGAATTGTCCATAATCAAATTTTAGCATTAAAATTTGAAATCCGAAGTAACATATAAATAAATATAAACAATATCATATTTAAAACAATGTCATGATTAAGATTGCAATAATAATTAATTAATCAAAACATTCCATATTTGTGTGTGTGTTTTAATTCAAAACTAATTAAAATTAAAATTTCAAATACATTTGATTTGACAATGATAACATGAAATTATTTTGTTTGAAATTAGAATTGACTTAACCAAATGATATGATTCAAGATGTTTCGCTGTTTCAACAACACAAAGATACTTATGTAAAATTCAAATATTTGAATATAAAATTAGTTATTTTAAACAAATCAAATTTATGGTATATACATACGTATACGCATATTTTATTGTGACTAAAACAAACTTACATCAATAATTTATTTCACTTAATATGTATAAAGAACTTGTTTCATGTTCTATAAATTACATACATAAATAATTCATAATAAAATCTAACAAGTGGAAACAGAATATGTACATATACATGGATTTGGGTCATGGTTGAACATCATGAATGAATAATATAAAATATAATTTGAACCTGAAATTATCTAGATCTTTTTAACGTTTTGATTTGCATATCTCTCCAAAAACGCATGATTGACCACTCTATCTTATTAGAATCGAATGAACCAGCTTGTTTAATTTAATTTAAGGTGAAAAAATTGTCCTTAGGGAAGATAAAGGGGGAACCATGGATGGGATAAAGAAGAAAAGAAAATCAAGGGAAGAAAATGAATGAGAGGATTTGTTTTAACGAGAGAATAAAAACCCTATGCTCTCTTTAAAACTCTCTTTTTATTCTCACGTAACTCTAGATCTAATTTCTAGATGATCCCCCATCCACTATGACAAGCCTTGCGTGGTCCATTTATTTTCTTAGAAGAAAATGAATGAGAGGATTTTTCTGTATGCAGTTTAGACAAGTATATGAATATTTTCAAGGTAGGGATAAGTGTAGAGAAGGGTTTTGTGAAATATATATCTTTGTGAAAATATTTTAATGCAAGTGTTTATAAAGTAATTTTAAATTAATGAAAGATTATTTAAGAGGTCGAGAGTCGCTTTGTGCTTAACCAGTTTTACTTCCCTTTGGGATATATAAATCTATGTTTGGATCGTGTGTTTATTTGATAGTTAAATAACCGACCGTCAAATCTTGACCAGTTATTAACTCTGGAGATACCTGGAGGAAAAACGGGAATTATATGGTATAGTTATCTTAGATGATATTACTGTACGTATAAACTCATGTGTTCTTCTAGGACAAAGGAAAAGGAGATCCGTCCACTTAACGGTTAGGGGTGATCCCCACTCTTATCTTGTCCATGTATTTCCGAAAGAACCAAAGTTAAGTTTACCGAAAATTTTCGAATGTTGGTTCGAAGAGTCCAGGATCGGATAAATATAAACAATTCAAAAACCACTTCGATCCAAGTCGAGCATTTTGAACAGAAGACATCTTGAAGAAGTATGGAATCGATGATGGGATTATTGAAGTGCAAGGGCTACTTACTACTAATCCTGGGGGTGATTTCAAAATGGATGTAGTAGATGTAGTGCCTTCGGTTTGCTCAGATCCAGAACAACATGTATAGATGAATGTTGGCACTGCATTACTGCCTGGAGGGCAGTGTTAACATTCCAAGTGAGTTTGATATATAAAAAGGTAAAACATAGCCTCTAGCCTCATCAACCGGGAATGAGTAAAACAGGGGATATGCTGCAGGGCTAAGTGGGTCGCTCCCATTAGGGTGTATCATCACCTTTCTAGATAGGTATTCATTTTTATGGAATTAGTTAGAGCTCTCAGTAAAGGTTGCAAAGCAACCAGAGTGACGATATATTCAGTATTATCTAGGGAAGGGGTGGGCCGGTTTTGTGAGCAGGGGTGCAAGACGTTCTTGTTGACCTCAGTATATTTTTAGAGGTGTACTATGATGGGTGGTGCCCTAGTAGCTCAGCCATTGACGAAATTCGTTCTCCAATACGTGCCTTTACGGTTTTAGTTGTAAACCTAATATGTCAAAATTTAATTAATGCAACAATTTTGGCTATGATTAATATGTATTTGTATTCTAGACATTATTATAATATCATTGGATTTCCTCTAAAATGGTTTGTTTATCATAAGGTAAAAACACATCCGTGTTTATTTGCAGCATGGTCTTATGAGATACCTTTTATTTTGAAAAGTTTTCATAACTTTAAAAAAATCCAATTGAGGTGTGTTTCTCACGCTGATTTTCCAGACTAATCCGAACATTGTTTTCTTATAATGCTTGGGTCAGACCAAGCATATTTACAGATCTTGTTTGGATGCTTTGTAGCTTTTAGGAGACAAGCTGGAGGCCCGAAATGTATTCTCGTATATTTTATTTTTCTGCTGCATTCGTTGGTGTATTTATTAGCATTGTGAGGACAAGTAGTTATAACTATCCAGGATGATGGTTTATTTAGTGTACTCTGGTTGATGTCTGTATGTGTATTACAGTTTTCTTTTTCTAAAGATTTGTTTCATATTGTATATTACTCATCACGATGTGAAATTCAATTCTTTCTTTTTTCTAACAATCCGTCTTTCCAACACTCGGATGCTCGGCACGGGAATACCGTGGATGTATTAGTATCGACTTCTAATGGTCAAAAAGGCAGGTCATATTATGTTCTCAAATCATATTAGCTATTATCTACAATTTCATGTGTACATAGTTGTTTATTTTTCATTAATTGCAATTTTTCAAATGTTCAATTGATGTTCCATGTACATAATTCCATATGTTATCGAACCATTTGCGTGTGTGTGGCTGTATATAATATAATATGTTTCACAAAAATAGTCATGTAATTAGTTGCATGTACAGAATCATACAATTGTTATCTCATCTTGTATACGTTGTTATATATATATATTTCTATTCTTGTAACAGATATGACTTCTTATGGTCATCACAGCGGCATCCGTAGTGGTCATGGAAGCGGTCATGGTTTGGTGGTAGCGTCACCCATGCCCATTAAGCACGAAACTTCTTCATCATAGGATACCCAACCACGATTATCTATGCATCGATAATAATAGGCAAAAATCGTACAAAATTTTAATATTACATTATATCTCCGTATTGCTGTAAAATATTAACTTAATATATTCATTAACAGGTTTGAGGTCTCGGATACCTATGCCACCTCCTTACGTATCATGAGTTTATTGAAGTCTGGTATTACGTACTTCTGGCCTACTTTTAGTATTGTTGATGGTGATATGAAGAATGCATGGTTTAATGAATTTGTGATAGAATAATATTGTTTCTTATATATGTTAATCATTTAAATGTTCTAAACTTGTTCAATGAAAAATTAAATGTTGCATGCATAGGAGCAATTCACCTAGGCACTAAAACTCCAATAGCTATCACGCATCAATTATAGGCCTATGTGCATTACGACTAAGGGCAGAGTATAAGGCGTACTGTGAGCAGGTGGATGTGAAGGAACGTAAAAGGGAAACTCTAAAAATTGCCAAAAATCCAAGATTGCATATGGGTGGGCCTAGAGGAGCGAAACAACATAGCAATAATTCGGTAATTTATATACTTAAGAATAATAAACAATCTATTATAACAGATTCATTTTGATTTATTTATCTTTAGTTTTTTCAATTGCTTGAGTTAAATGGGGGGGTACACATATACGGAGATATGAACTCGTATGCACAAGGTCGTTATACGTGACGACTCTATAACTGAGTGGATTAACACATGATCCTTCGATTTGCTGTGAATCATTGACAAAAATTTTATAATTAATTTAAACTATTTGTCTGAATATATGTAATGAATATTAAACTAAATATTTTAAAATATACAACAAAATAAGTAAGAAACCTGCCTCTAAAACTACAAAACAATGTCAAGAGCTGTCTACTGAGGACGTGTACTGCCAAAGAGGTTGTATCGATCAGAGAGATGATTGTGAGTCGTTTGAAATGAACACACATGTTGGATTTTGGCAATGTCCCTAAGTTTTAATCAAAAATTAATTAATTTAATTATATATGTCATGTCAGTTAATTACTCTGTAAACTAATAATTATATACAACTTTAATTGTACATATACAACCATACAGAGATAACGCATATAGTATCCATGTCACCGTCGAGGGTAAGAGAAGAAGATGTGAGAGAAAGAACCATAGGCAAGATGTCGAGATTGAAGGAATGAGGATAGTGGTGATCAAAATCAAGGAACATTTGAAGTCGATGATAGACTTCATCGCTAAGATGCGGGATAATGCAACAATTGAGGGATAACAACGCTTCATCACATGATGTACCCTTATATCTATGCAATTAGTGGGTAAAAACTATCCAAGGGCATGGGGAATGGGATCTATACGAGCGCTCCATCGTACACATTCCCTTGGTGTAACGACCAGCACTTCCAAACCACTTATCGAACACCTAGAAGCGACGTTCAAACTAGCATCACGCCAATAAGTACAAATCGTTAGGTTTGATGGTTTATATGGTATAAAGGTAAATATAAGTTTTAAACATTATACACTTTCAGATATCACGACTAAAGGATCAAAATTTAAGTAACTGAAATAACCAGAAAGGATACTAGTTTAATTACCTTCGTCACCAATCTAATTTCCCTTGGTACACCCCCCTACTATCTTAACAACCTGGGAGTAGGTATAAAGATGAAAAAAATAGTGTGGGTTAGACATAATCTAGTGAGTAAGATGTATCACTAGCAGCATAGTGCTAATAGGTAGATAAATTATCAAATATAATCTACACAACATAAGGGTTTATTTATGGGTGTGCACTATATTTAAAAAATTAAGCAACTGACAAAATCTTGGGTAACAATCTATAATATGCCTAAAGTTTGATGGTAGGCCGCTAGGATTTCCGGCCAAAGGTCGAACATCAAGAAACTGGGTAAACTAAGTAGTAAGTCTAGTATACAGTCTCAATGGTAAACTGCCTATACGATATAATACATCGATTATATGTTACCAACGGTAAACTGCCTAATTATAAATTGTGTAATAATTTCGAGGGTAAACCGCTTAACTATACATTATGTAAACAATCTCAATGATAAACTGCCTAACTATACATTAATTAAACAATATCAATGGTAAACCACCTAACTTTAGATTGAGTAAGAAATCTCAATGGTAGATTGCCTAAGACACACACCAAGTATACAATCTCGACGGCAAACTACCCATTGAAGCATCAAATATACAATCTTGATGGTAAATGTGTCAAATGCTCCATATTGTTCAATTGATAACATACCAGGGTCGGTAGACAATTTGGCTTCTCCCATAGGTACATTGTCCCAAACCATGTAAAACTTACCAACACCAATATCCCTATTCTCCTTAATGGTCCACTAGTTAACTTATACAACCATGACACCACACTAACTATATGAGCAACTAATTGTGATACAATTGCACGCCCATGTTAAGTATCACATTATAGAGCATCATGATCTATGTGAACTCCAGAACGTCAACTAAGTGAGAAACAAGTCCCTGAAACATACCTACTTGACTTGCAGCAGATCTAGTTTTTACCTAGCTTGATGTAGGTTTCCAGCCAACTGGAAAATGTCATCTCTCGACCAGTGCCAATCGACTAGATGCCTATAGTAGGCGACATCCTGCTTTTTTTAGTTGATAGGAATATTGTTTCTAATCAAATCTAAATCCTCTCCTTTTCTTTGCCATTTTTTTCCCTTTTACCAATCGGTTTAAAATTTTCCCAATCAACTCCTTGCCTACATGCGTTCTAGTGCCCCAAACTTCATCGTTTCAGCCGTTTTTGTTTAATATTTCATCTTACTTATTTTCATACTCCGAATACGATGTTGGATTCATTTTATTTCCATTTTACTAGTTGTTCATACGTACTAGCATCATATAATCTATTCCAAATATTACAAAATCATTCAATTCGATTATAGTTCATTTCCAATGAATTTAAAATTCAATCATTAAACTACATTATGATTGATATATTCACAAAGCTAAACTATATTCAACTCTAATGGTTATGGGATTATCTTATTAATCCTCTATACAAGGCCTAGGATAAATCATACATATGTCAAATCAATCCAAATTAACCTCCCTTCAATTCATATCATTTTTATTGTCAAATTGATAGTTTAGGGTTTTTAAATTTATCCAATTCACGTAAATCATCAACTAGAATAACTAAATCAGATTTTAATCCATACATCAAAATTTAAACATATGCATAAATAAATTTAATGCATATATAATAATAACCATTTCGTAGATAATCTCACTCAACTCAATTTGCAGTTTTGATAAATTTTCTTGTAGAACTTCCAAATTCCTTTCTATGATTTGATTTGATTTAGCATCTCTCTCCTTCTATTTGATTTGCTAAGGTTTGGATTTGAATCTATCTTCCTTTCTAATTGATTTGCTACTTCATTTAGAGAGCTATGGTTTAGAGTTGAAGAAGAAGGAGAAAAGGAATGGAGTTTTGAGTTTAAGTTGAGTGAGGGCTATAGGATGAAAAGAAATGAAAAATGAGGTGAATTAGGGTTACAAACTTCTCTTAAATAAGCACAAATAAAAAATTCCCCTTTACCCACTTGGGCCTCGACCCATTATGCCTTGAAACATGCGCTACGGTAAACGATCTGTATCCTCATTATTCGATGTCCGATTCTAATGTCTTATATATGAGTTTGAACTAGAAAAACCTACTTGACACAATTGAAAAGTCAAAATTTTCAAATTTCTTCATTTGTAAAAGTCAACTTTTCGATTTTATGTAAAATTACTAATATGTCTTTTTAATTAATTATTTATTTTTATTAAAAATATCCAAGGTGTTACATTTGATCTAACGTGGAGAAGTGTTCACAACGATAAATATAACTCTATATGTGTTTTATCATAAAGCAGTGGCACATTGATAGAGTTAGGGGTATGTCCAAGGGGAAAATATTTAATTTATTACATATATCTAACTCGATAACCAATTTTTTGTGAGGAATTCGGATTACGGATCTTAAGGCTAGGAATAACACTAGAGGGGGGTGAATAGTGTTTTTAAGAAATTACTAAATCTTTTTGAGTTTATGTTAAATTTAACACAAATGTATGCAATATTCAGACACAGATATAATCACAGATGCATAAATAAAGTAAATGCAGTAAAGGAAAGAACACACCGGATTTTATACTGGTTCGGGGTTACCCTACATCCAGTCCCGCACAACTAAGTACGGATTTCCTTTCAAAAGCAATTCAACAATTACAACCCTCGATTTCAAGGCTACGAGGTACACCCTCCAGAATCACAATCCTCTGGGTAGAGATACTTGATTTTCGAGGCAACAAGTTCACCCAATTGATTTCCAAGGCTACAATCACACCTTTTCTCGCTTGATTGATTTCCAAGGCTACAATCACACCTTTTCTCGCTAGATAGATTACAAAGAAGCCTATAACTCTGAATAGCACTTGGATCTTGTTGAGATAGTGATAGAAAATCAAACCAGAGATTATCTAATTAGATTCAATGTTGATTTCGGCAGAGTAAGGATAGGATTTTGATTAAGAAAATGTGGAAGAAGAAGAGAAGTGAAAAACCAGAAAAACTGATGTGAAATTCGTTGAAACTAACCCCTATTTATAGAAGAACAACAGTCATGTCCATTCGTGAAAGGTTATGGCGAATAGACACTTCTTTTGAAATTCAAATTTTTGAATCTAACTGACACTATGTCGACATGGGGTACTAGGGCATGTCGACATCCCAAAGGAAATTTTGATGTTTTGTTTTTCCTTGAAAATAACCTTTATCTTATATTAAAACTATTTTAAACTTTATAAATATACTTGACTATAGATAAAATACATAGATGAATATAAAGAATAATATATATAACATTTTACTATAATTTTATATTTAAATCAAAGTATAAATATATTATAATTAAAAGATAGTTTAAAACAACCGTAGTTTAAAAACAATAATATTTAAGGCTAAAACAACTTTTTGAAAATCATTTGAAAAGATAATTTTTAAGGCTAAAACATTTTGAAAAACAATTTTGAAAATCATTCTGAAGTAGTTTTGAAAATCATTTTGAAGTAGTTTTGCAAGCTTCTTCCTGCAGAATATCCCATCATGACAGGACTCGAGAACTTGTACAAAACAAGGATGTTCGTGGGTTTGTAAGCCACTTGTCGTAGTTTTGTAAGCTACTTGTCGTGGGTTTGTAAGCCACTAAAAAGGTAGAGATGGATTCCATCCCAAAAGAAAAACGGAGTGAAGATTTCAGTGCTATTATGAAGTTTTAACATAATTCTAGACTCAATACTTATCTTGAAATCTTGAACTTTTGATTATCTTGATACTCATGAGTCTTCAATCTTGATATCTTGAATCTCTATACTGTACAGTCTTCATTCTTGGTACCTACATGGTTAAATCCTGCATATACATATATATCTAAAGTATAATGTTAGTATATATATTTTATAATCTTATTCTAAGGTTGTTGTCATCAAAACCATCAACTCATGGACTAACATCTTTTTCAAAATAAAAGGTGTTTTGCTTGTCTTATAAACTTGATCTAATGTATTATATTAATTGATTTAATTAAAAGTATATTAAATAGAAAATCCGTAAATGGTATGCTTTGTGACAGTAGTTTAAATGTGTTGTAATCATAAGCGATTTATCATGATAAAATAAACATATCGTTTTAAATATTTCCATTCAAGATGTATCAAGACTGGATATCGATGCATCCGTTAAGACTAGAGTACGTAATGCTCTCTAAATGTTGGGCAGTGTATTACCGACGATTGTTGGGGGGAACCAAGGGGTTCTGTACTAATAATTACTGGATAACTGTGGTGTGATTCAAACGATGGTTTTCTGTTGGTTAATATAACTAAGGTCAAACAGTAAATATCGGTGTGATAGATTACCTAGTTCTCTTGACTTGAGAATACTCTTAGTCTTCAATGTGGAAGCTCTGCTTTGATTATAGTTTAATCATGGCATGGTGTCCATCGAACAACTATAGTTCGATCGAGTGGAAGCGTTGAAAGTGAAACACTATTCAAGAGAGGATTCGCCTCCCATATCAGGTTAGTCTCACGGTCAACTAATGTCAACTCAAAGTCAAAAATTTCTGGCTAGAGCATTTCGATTAATAATCGCTGTTATCATTGAACAAAGGAACTTTTGTTTGGACTATAGAGTTGAATATGGATGATATTGGAATTTTGACCATTGCCGAATTCCATAAGTCCTATTGTGATATGGTTTTGACGAAGAGAATTGATGTAAATAATTATCACTGTCGGATAACACTTAAATAAAGTAAAATTTGATTTTACAATAGCTAAGTAAGTGAGAAATGTGACCATAATGTCACACCACCTACTAACTAACGTGTGAACGTTAGCATTCGAATTGTTCGATATTAATCGCTGATCGAATTTACACCTAGTAGTCACACAACCAAAAAGTTGAATACTCTTATTACCATCTAATTTAATTAACTATAATTATAATAAATTAATTAAACAATTTAATATTTATGAAACATGAATTATAATTTTTTTATTTAATTTGTGTTGATCAATATTAAATAGTGTGTATATAATAGTTATAAACACACATATCGATATACGATATCTGTGTGCATTTGAATTAGATTTAAGTGCAATTTTTATTTATCAGGCTTGAAGTGATTTTGAGGCCCAGAAAGGGGCATGCAATGGCTGACCATATCGAGGATCCATAGGTGGAATTTTGATTCAAAAAGAGGTGATTTGGTAAGACCAAAAGATGGATCTAGATCACCTTTTTACTCCTTAGGACTAGTTGTTTAATTATCTCTTTACCCACATTATATCTTGATCTTTTTTCTCCTCCAAGACCAACAAGGTTGGCCCCCTCTCTACCTCTCCTCCTCCAAATTTTCAAGCTTAAAAAACTAATTAAATATAATTCGAAGATTGGTGGTTGACGCTTTCAGATTGGTTACTCTTTCTAAATTCAAGATACTGATTCAAGGTGTTCTTCGATTCAATATTTCAAGGTGTTATATTTAGGCTTTAGAAAAAGTAAATTCTTTATCTAAACATATATTTATATACATACAATTGTTCACATGTCATTATATGCTTAGATAGAGTACCAATATCATGAATCCACATATGTATGTGCTATCTACATTTGATGATAATACACACACACACACACATACATATATATACAGACACACACGCGCGTACACATATATATTTAAAAAAAATTGTACTTGTATATAATAACATATAATCCACGGCTAGTAATTAAAAAAATTATAGTTAAATAATACTAAAAAAAATTGATTTTTTTTACACAAAGTTGATTTTAAAACACATACACAATTATATAAAATATATGTATATTTATTTTTATTAACATATGTACATTATAGTTTTCAAAAAAAATAAAAAATATATATATATTTATATTCATATTTTAAATCTGTAGCGGCCCGTAGTTCCGTACCCTTTGAGTTGATAATAATTCACTCATGTTCAACCCAAATTGTACGAAAGAGCGAATAACTAGGGTAAAGAAGAAGAAAGTGGTAGGAGAAAAATAAACAACTAGATAGAATCTCACAATCGCAGCGGAACAAAATATAATATATAATAACAGATTTTTAAATACAAGAACGACATTGTTACTATACATACCATTATCAGAGTACAATGTACAACAATGAATCTGGACAGTCTAATAACTTGTCCTCACATACATAGCTTACCCAGCGGAAATATAAACCAAATATGGAAATACGTCTTGTCATCCAGCTCGTCTCCTGAGCTCCATAGCATCCTATCATGAATCTGTAATACTCGGTCTGACCCGAGCATTATAATAAAATAACACCCGAGTCAGTCTTAAAAACTAGCGTGAGAAAACACACTCAATTTGAATTATTAAAGTTATCAAATTTCTTTGAAAAACAAAGGTATCTTGTAAGACCGCATCACACATAAACACGATGGGTTTTTCCATTACGATAACCAAAACATTTTATATAAAATTGCAGTGATAATATAATAGTGTCTAAATACAATTACTTATTCAAATAACTGAAATTGTTACATTAATTAAATTCCAGCATACTAGGCTCAACAAACAAAACCGTAAGCTCGTATTGGAGAATGGATTCCAACGAATGACTAAGCCACTGGGGTACCTCCCATCACAGTACAACAATAGAACAATGTACCGTGGATCTCGCCGGGATCCCCTGCTACACAAGACCGGCCTACCCCTAACCTAGATAGATCGATATCACCTTGGGTGATCCCACCCTTACTATCGAGCGCTTCTTCTTTCATGTATATCCATAACTAAGATAAATAGGGTTCCGAGGACATCTAGAATAGTGATGACATACCCTACTTGGGTGTGACCCACTTAGCCTTGCTGCATCTCCCTTGTTTTAGTCATTCCCGGTTGATGAGGTTCGAGGCTAAGTGTTACCTTTCAAGAACAATTTTACTTAGAATGCTCATCATCCTCCAATGATGATCTTCTGATAGCATTCATCCATACAAGTTGTCCTGGGTCTGGACAAACCGAATCACCGTCTTCGTCGTCTTTACGGTATTCATTCGTAACGTTCAAACTGGATCGAAGTGGTTTTCGGATAATTAAATCTGATCCCAGTCTCTTCGAAACGATTAACGAAATTGGCCAATATTGATAGTCAGTTATTTAACTATCAATAAAACATCCATAAGCAAACACTAGGCCTTATTTTATAAATCTCCAAAATATTTATTCCAAAACATCTTCACCAAGATATATATATTCAATCTCTTCCAATATTTCTATATTTGAAAACAAATTCAACACTTGTATCCATAACAGGATATTTCACTATTTCAATACTTAGAAATATTTTCAACTTCCATTTTTATAACACTTAGAAAATATTTCAATTCCAAATCTTTTCCACTAAAAATGTTTCCAAACCCTCCTTACAATACTTAGGAAAATATTTATACGTATAATTTTCAAACCATTTTAATATTTAACTTGGAAATATTTCATACTTATCTCATAAGTCTCCAGAATATTTTTAACAAATTCTTATTACGATTTCCAAACCGATTATACTTATTTATAATCCCAACCAACAAATTTTCAACTTCTTTAAATGGATTCATATTCTTCCCGAAGTTATCGCATCTAAGTATTTAAAATTTTCTTAAGTCTCTAGAATTCCATCTATAAGATTTCTCTTATGAAATCTCTTCCTTAAAATAAAACCTGTCTACATATCCCGAGAGAATTTTATAAATAATTTTTCAATCATTTCAAAACTATATATATATATATATATTTATAACGAGCATTTTTGAAGAATAGTAACTTATTTTTATTTTTTATTTTAAATATGTTCTAAGTTATTACTTAAAATATTAAACATTTTTGATAAACCATCGATAACTCATTTAAAATAAAGCAAATCAATTTACAAAGCTGATTATAAAAATTAAATTTTTTATTTCAATAAATATTAAATATTTGAAAATTCATTTTCGGAAGTATTCCAGTACTAACTAGTTTAGAATTTCATAGTTTAAGTAATAAATTTTTACCATTGAAAAACGAACTTAACTTCTTAAGAAAAATATATATATTTTAAAATCTCAATAGTCAATTTAATTTATAACTTCCTCTCGATTCCACAACATATCGGTTCATTGTCGGTTTTCCTAACCATTCCCATTTCAAAAATAGAATCTACTATTTTTCTCAACCCTGTTTCCATATTCTAATATAAATTCACCCTATGAATTTATATCTCCAATTATCATCTGATATTGAATTCCTTAATTTATAAACATCGTTTATTAATTTTATAACCCCTTTGGTTTTTACCGATTTATAAACAATTCTTATTTATAAAATTCCATTATATCCATTTATTTCTTATAAATTCCTTTTTTACTTCCAATCTATTTTAAATATTGGCTTTAACTCCTTTTTATATTTCTAGAATATCATTTATAAATTTTCTTATATAATTCATTTTTAAAAATCTCCATTTACTAATTCACCATATTTAAGTATAACCAAACTCAATTTTTTTTTTCTAATTCAATTTCTTTAAAATAACTCCAATTCCAATATATATATTTTTATATAAAATTCCCTTTAATTCCATAAATTTTAAAAATATATTTATAGTATTTAAATTATCAAAATTTAGGCCAGTGCTACAATAGCATCCAATAATTCCAATTACTACAATAATCTATACTAGATTATTTTACACAAATCATATATCACTGTATATGAAAAATAAACAATATATTTGAGGAATCCAGTTGGATCCCTCCAACCTATTTTCCTTGCATCCACAGATGTTAAAACAACATAAAATAATACCAATCCCACTTCGAGGGAGATATCGCGGTAAATAGGGTCATCCGCTATTATGCAGGGCGCATAGGGTCTCATCCGCTATAATGTACGGGAATATCACTCCAAATACTAATATATATTATATATATATAGTCATCCAACAGATAAATTATAAATTTATCAATCAGTCCAGCATCCAATAATTTAAATTTAAACATTTAAATTTAATCGTGGCAATCCAAAAGAGTGAGAATTTCTCACCTTGGTTTTCACTTAGTACTCCGTTCCAACTCGACTTGTTTTTTTTCACGATTTCTTTTGGACCTCGTATGTAATTTTTATTAAATTTGATTAGTCATCAAATTTTCAATTTCAGTTTAAATATCTATTGTAAAATTTTAGATTAGCTAAAGATAATACCTCCACCATCGTTCACACATCTTCCTACATGCCTTTCCTCCTCACAGACGAACAACCACCCACCGCCATGCCTTATCGCCCGAAGCGCCGCCCTAACAACCCTTCCATCTCTTCGTGCCTGCAGCTCATCGGGAGCACCATCATGTTGCCTTGCCATCACCAACGACCATCCCCTCCAAACTGCAAGCACCTCGCGACCAAACCCCATCGAACTTCACTTCCTTCATTCGCTGCTCGAGCCTTCCCAATGAGCCTCCTACCCCACCATTTCCATTCGCCTTGCCGTGCCTCGCGCATGCAGTTCCGCCATCGAGTTCATCCCACCCCTGATGTTGCGCCCCTTCACGCTATAGCCACTTTTGATCGCGCCTTCGATTCGACCCTGTCGTCTCGAGTTGTCTTCCATTTGCTCTCGCCGATTCGAGACTATCGCGAGCCTTTAATTCGTCTTCATTTCTTTTCTTTCCTTTGTTGTTCAAAGAACGATTTGATTTCGTTCAAAACTGGACAGAAGGGAAAAATGAGACCGCGTTTTCTTCTTTTTACGCTGCCATTTTTTTTCTCGTTCGTATATATTTTTTTCTTTTCAATTGAGCGATTTGATTTTATGAAAGAAAGGAGGGAATAAAGATGGTTCAATTTGATTGCGAATTGAGGGAACAGGGTCATGATTTAAGATTAAGGGGAAGCGTGATGTATAAGGCAGTGTCTTGTTTTTGATTTGATCGTATATATATAATTTTATTTAATTATAAACTATCTCGTTTTAACAACTTAAAATTTTGATCTCCTATCGAGGCATGCCGCTAGGCGTTTATAATGTTATACCCCTATTCCATACGCAATGGAAAAGTTTCGAGTTCTAATTCGATTATATGGAGAAGATAGCCTTTTGGACCCAATTTTTATATTGAATTTCGATATGAATTTCAACGTGTTTGTATCCTGTACGACCAAGTGATAACTCCAAACACCATGAAATTTGAAATCCGATAATAATACAATATTACGGATCCAATGAAACTAGTTTCGTCGAATTCCAAGACTGTGTCCCGGATGGCTATTTTTTAAAGGTAAATTTGAACAAACTATTTTTAAAATTGAACAGATCACTTTTAAATTCAATTTTAAAACTTTTATTATCTTCATTATTATTAATATAAAATTTACAAGCCTTTAAATTATTTTTATGGAGCATAAAACTCAAGATACAATAATTTAACCAATATTCAATTATAAAATTCAATAATTAAATTATCCAATAAATCACTATATTTAAATTCTGAATTTATTTTATAAACAAAAAATTAAATTTCCATATTCAAAATCAATATATAATTCAAATGCAATAATTAAAACCATTTAAATATTCTAAATCAACGTCAAAAAAATCCAGGTCGTTACATTCCTCCCCCCATACAATAATTTCGTCTCCGAAATTGCTAAGGCGGGAAAATGCTCCATACCCATTAACTTATTAAAACCCACTTAGTGAAAACTCGATATTTCACTTTTCTAATCTTTTACTTTTAACCCAAACAGTTTGTCTTCCAACCTGAACCAAAATCCTTTATTTTGATTATAAATTCGAAATCGATTTTCGTTAACAAAAACTTTTCCAAAAATTTCCACAATTTTTCTAACACCCTAAATTTCCGAAATTTTTTGGCAGAGTCTCCTTTGTACGGAGGACCTTTTGCAATATGACAAGAGAGATAAATATATATACATCGACCCACATGGTCGGAAAACAAAATATATATCAATATATTTATATTTCGTAGTATTTAATCCGAAAACGTACCTTGTTTTAGCATTTTTAAGCAAGTGACTTATTTTAATTTGCAATTCGCACAACCAAAGTCAAGCAAAACAGCTCCAGGTACCTGTACTTACTCAATTTGAACCCGTAAGTACCAAAACATGAAACTTAATCACATTTCATTCATTTAAATGGTTAAAACACATAGATTTCATAACAATGCATGTTAACATATATTCATAAGCAATTATGAGGTTCGGATACTAATTTAATTGCTTTCAATCAATCCATATACTATTTCATTCAATCTGAAATGATTTACAACCCAATTTGCTTACATTCAATTCACATTTGTACTAAACAAATTAATATTCATTCCAAATTGATTAAGAATCAATTTATTCACATTCTACTTATTCATAGAATTTTATTTACTTTGTTAGCTTCAAACAACAAATTTTCTATGCAAATTCGGCGCTATTTATTTAATAAAATAACAATTTAAGCCTATAGCTATTTTAAATTGATTCCAAATCAATTTATATTTCATTTTTATCCCATTTCAAATTGATCTTTAATCAATTTACTTACATTTCCTTTATAACCACCTTCATTACTTTCAAATCCATTTTAATTAGCTCGGAAACATTTCACGCTAATATATTAAACGACCATTTTACAAATTTATTTATGTCAAGCTTTTATTCAAAATATTTACTTAAGTTAATTTATTTACTTCAAATTATTTCAACACCATAACTTAAGTTTATTTTTCTAGTAAACAATTTCCAATTCAAATTACTGATTTGATTTTTATTCAATCCAATTTCATTCCGTTTACTAATTAGTTTAATTAGTTCATTCATTTTATTCACTTAAATTTTAATTCCAAGCTCGAGTTTTGTTTAAACAACTCCCACAGCCATATTCAATTTATTTTCACTTGAATTTTATTTATAACCCAAGCCATTGCTTTTTCAGTCCAAATCCATTTTATTTGATCACCTTTTCAAATATATTTAATTCGCTTCCATCTAAGTCAAATTTTATTTACAACCCAAATTCTATTTCCAATATCCATTTTTAATTCACAATCCAATTTTAACTTAGCCAAGTTAAATTCCATCTCACATTCATTTAACTAATTAATTATCTAATTAGTTCACTTCAAATTTATGACTCAATACCTGATTTTTATCTCAAAAATCACTTCTTCTAATTTTCTTGAGTTCAAATTCCTTTTTATAATTCAAGTCAAAATATCAAACAATTTTTATTTTGGTTTTCTATTTCACCTTTCAATTTTATAAGTCACACAGCTTATTTTTCACATTTCTATCAATTCTATACTCGAATATATTCACATTTTATTTTTACTCGAGATAATACATCTAGTTATAGCCAAGTATATTTTTATTCAATTATTTTCAATTTTAATAGCTATTGAAGTGTATTTATTCCATTCAAAATCATCTATAACTCAATTCAATTTTATTTCAATTTAATCCAAATTTAACTCAAATTCTATAACTTATAGTTATATAGTCACTTTATAATTGACATTTTCATATTTAATTCAATTCCATATAATTTAAATTCAATTCACCTTTTTATTTAAAATTCAATTCCTTTTCAACCAACATTTAAAACTATATTCGAGTTATTCATACTTAAACTAATTTCACACCAAACAAATTTTATTTTTAGTTCATTCAATTTAATCAAGTAAGAATTCAATTTCAATTTCAAATCACAATCGATTTAGTTTTCGAGAATTTAATTCGTTCAACTTAACTTAAGTTGAATTCCATTCAATTTTATATCTCAATCTAATTTTATTCAACCAAATTAATATCCACCCTATATTCAATTCACTTGGCTCGAGTCAAATTCAAATTCCTATAAGTTTTCCTTTACCAATTCAATTTATTTATCTTTCACAAGTTAAATTCAATTCATACAATCCATTTTAATTAATTCACTAATTCCTTCTATTATCGCCATCCCTTCATTTATTTATTCCATTTAACTTTGCTTAGGTTAAATTCCATTCATTTAACTTTCTAAAGTTAAAGTTTATTTCCGACATTCAAATCCCACACTTTTCTCTCTTCTTTAAAATCATTGTCAATTTTATAAGTTCATAACTTATTTCCTAATGTTTTCGAAAACATTCAAATAAGGATTCTAGAATTCAAACACCTGGTATTAATTTCAAATCATTTGAAATCAAATATATACATATATATACACTTTTTGGTTTAACAAACCACTTCCTTTAAATTTTAAAATCAACCTGATTTTATCCAAAATAATACCCTTCGGAGTTTTTTTAAAACAAAACCTCTTTCCCCAACAAATCTGAATCAGATCAACTTCGGCAAAAATCCGTCACTTAGAAACTCAAAAATGAATATTGATGATGCTGCAGTCATCACCAGGATTATTTTCCAGCGACTGAAGTGAGTTCAGGTTATATCACTTCCAAATCCATTTAAAACAAAAAAATTTCTTCAAAAAATATCTCCAAAATAATATTTCTATTATTTACCTTCAAACACTTCAGAAAATACTTTCAAAATTTCCGGGTTTTAAATTTTCCAAGATCTTGTTTAAACCCATTTGTTGTTTTTAACTCATTTGTATAATTCACTTATACAATCCAATTTGGTTTTTAATAAACCATTTCCAATTTTATAATCTATTTTCGATTAGTAACAACCAATACACCACTATAATAATTTCCAGAAGATTATTTCTTTTATATCAAAAATATAATTTGGGTAAATTATTTCATTTACCCGCTTCAAAACAATACTGTGTCAGTTTATCGCGTTCAAGTGTTTAGAAACTCCTATCGATTTAGTGGCGTCCCACTGTTCGACAAGAATTTATACACCACTTAAACAATAAGTTAACACAATATAAAACCGTTTTATATTCACTAACAAATACGTTCTCATATCTGTTAATACACTCAAACTCATCCTAGGGTACTACTGACCCTATCTCTAATAAGTAATCCCCACCAGAGCCAAGGTTTTCGCTTAACCTTTAGCTCTGATACCAAATGTAGCGGCCTGCAGTTCCATACCATTTGAGTTGATAGTAATTCACTCCTGTTCAACCCAAATTGTACGAAAGAGCGAATGACTAGGATAAAGAAGAAGAAAGAGGTAGGAGAAAAATAAACAACCAGATAGAATCTCACAATCGTAGCGGGACAAAATATAATATATGATAACAGATTTTTAAATACAAGAACTGTACTGTTACTATACATACCATTATCGGAGTACAATGTACAACAATGAATCTGGACAATCTAATAACTTGTCCTCACATACATAGCTTACACAGCGAAAATATAAACCAAATACAGAAATATGTCTTGTCATCCAGCTCGTCTCCTGAGCTCCATAGCATCCTATCCTGAATCTGTAATACTCGGCCTCACCCAAGCATTATAATAAAATAACATCCGAGTCAGTCTGGAAAACCAGCGTGAGAAAACACACTCAATTTGAATTATTAGAATTATCAAAATCCTTTGAAAAACAAAGGTATCTCGTAAGACCGCGTCACACATAAACACGATGGGTTTTTCCCTTACGATAATCAAAACAATTTATATAAAAATGCAGTGATATTATAATAGTGTCTAAATACAATTACTTATTCAAATAGCTGAAATTGTTACATTAATTAAATTCCAGCATACTAGGCTCTATAAACAAAACAGTAAGCTCGTATTGGTGAATGGATTCCAACGAATGACTTGGCCACTGGGGTACCGCCCATCACAGTACACCTCTAGAACAATGTACCGAGGACCTCGCCGGGATCCCCTGCTACACAAGACCGGCCTACCCCTAACCTGGATAGATCGAATATGTTATCACCCCGGGTGTTCCCACCCTTACTATCGAGCGCTTCTTCTTTCTTGTATACCCATAACTAATATAAATAGGGTTCCGAGGACATCTAAAAAAGTGATAACATACCCTACTTGGGTGAAACCCACTTAGCCTTGCTACATCTCCCCTGTTTTAGTCATTCGCGGTTGATGAGGTTCGAGGCTAAGTGTAACGACCCAGAATTTTAAAGAAATTAAATTGAAAATATTTAATTAATTTTAAATATTTGAATGATGATTTAATTTGAATCCCCGATTTAACTTTGAATTTGATGATTAAATTATAAAATTTAATCTATTGATAGTTGAATAAAATTTGAATCTTCAGTTTCGAGCTGATTAAAAATAATCTGAGGGCTTAGAAAATTCATATTGGTAATACTGAAGATAATTGAAGCTTCGGAATCGAATTTGAAAGTGAATTGTTCGGTTTGAAATTTTATCGTTCGAATCGAATTTAAAAATAGTCGATTTTCAAACAGTCTCGGAATTCGACGAAACCAGTTCCATTGGGTCCGTAATATTGAATTATTGTCGGATTTCCAATTTCGTAATTTTCGGAGTTAATACGTGATCATACGATATGCAAACGTATTGAAATAAAAATGAAATTCAATTTAAAATTTAAATTTAAAATTTGGAAACTGGACAACGCCAGCACGTTCCTCTCCCTTAACTCACGCCTAGTATCACGCAGTGAATCACGTAAAGAAATCGTGGAGGCCATACTCCATTCGATTTTAAATCTCATTCCCCCTTTACTTCTTCAGCTTAACGAACGAAAATCAATGGCCGAACCATTAATCCTCTATCCCAGTTATTCTCCACTTCTAAAAAATCACGATTCCCTTTTTCTCATCCCGTATTACATTCGCGAAAATAAAGGAGGCACGTGCGATCGATTCCAGGCGTACGCGATGGGTTCGCGATCAATCGTGGGCGAAGCTCGAATGGCGTTCGCTCGTGCACGCGAGGGGATGGCAGTCTCGAGCCGGTAGCGTAGTGATGGCCGTGAATCTATGGCTCGCGACGTTAGAGTTTCGTACGAAGGGGATGGGCGGCGACGAGTTCGAGTCGCACTCGAATCGAATTCAAGGAAATGGCGACTGCGACGCGAGGCTTACAGCGATGGAGGAGCGGCGATGTCGTGATGGCCGTAGTCGATCATGAGGTCGAGCGCGAGAGGCAGATTTCAGGGATCGTGATGGGAAGCTGCTCAATTTCGTGGTGGGGTTTCGCGATTCAAACGGCGAGAGGGAGGGATGTGAAAACTCGAATTTGTCGAGGCTGAGGGTTTTGCAGTGATGGTCAGAGAGGTACGATTTTATTTTAGTACATGTTTATTCATAGAGAAAAAAAAATATAGATGAATATACATACATATTTGTATGTAGTACAGTGAACATAAAGTCATTTCTTTTATTTCGTTTAACAAAATTTATTTGTTGTTTAGTGACATAAAGATATTTTTTTAAGAAGAATTTATTTGAATAAATAATTAGTTAAGTAAATTTATCAAAGGAAAAGTTACAAATATAGATATATTTCAAGTAGGAACCATTTTAAGGAAATTGGATATATACAGTTAGTTTATAAAACGTTGATTGGCATATGTATATATAATATACAATAAAGGAAAGTTATTTTGAAATTAAGATGCTTAGTTAAATAATAAGTTAAAGGAAATTTAGTTTAAAGTTAATTTTTAGTTAAACAGAAGTTATAAAAAAAAAGAAAAAAAAAGAGAATTGGTTTAAAAATTTAACCATTGGCAAATTAAATTTATTTAATGGGAATTTAAATTATCCGATTTTTTTCGGATATTAACGAATTGTAAAATTGTTTTATACAAGGTCTGGAACCTTGAAGAAATGACTGGAATGGAAATTGGATTACAAAATAAAAGCTAAGGTGAGATTATTTTCTCACTCAAAAATTGATTGCAGTTCTTGATTGTTTGATATGATTGCTATGTTGATTGTGATATTAGATATAGTAGGATATATCTATATATATATAGCAATATATACATATTGGCATATGTATATATTGGATTGATGATTTCCCGCCTCGTATAGCGGATGAGACCCTATTGCGCCGTTAGTAAGCGGATTTTTTTTTTATAAAACCCATATACCGCGATATTCCACCTCGAAGTGGAATTGGTATTGTGCTAACGTCTTTGGATGCAGGGAAACAGGTTGGAGGGATCCAACTGGATTCCTCAACTGTATTTATTTATTTACAGATATTGATATATATTCTGTTCTCATATGATGATATATGATGTTTGATGTGTGATGGACTAATTGGTGCGTTGCATCATTGGATTCAAACTTGTGAAGTTTTAAAAATAACGATTTTTACTTTAAAAGGGATTTTTGAAGTGATTTTTGGAAAGTATACGATTTATTAAATTTTTGAATTTATTTATCTTAAATAAATAAATGTTATAAATTTAAAGTTATGGAAATTTTAATGTTTGTGAAATATAACCAAAGTGTGATTTTTGAAATGAAAGTCGATTTAAATTGTAGAATGGGTTAAATTGAGTTTTTTTAAGTATTATAAAAGATGTACAAAATCTATATTTATCAATTGAAATTATTGAAATTTTAAAACGAGTTTTCATAAGTGTTAAATTGTAAAGATATGAAACTTATAGAATTATAAACTGGGAAGATAGAAAATTTATAGAATTATAAATTGTGAAGACATGAGATTTATAGAATTATAAATTATGAAAATATGAAGTTTATAGATTTATAAAGTATGAAGTTATAAAACGAATGAAATTGTATAATAAAAGATTTATAAGAGATTCACTTATAAATTGGATTTTTTGCCTTTAAGTGGAATATTGATCGAATTGTTAATAAAGAAGATCTATAAGTCAAAGTTGTTATAAAAGAGAAGTAGAATTTATGAATTTGTTTGTAAATTCGAAATAGATTGAATTGGATAAATTAAATATAGAAGATTATCAAAGAAGATATATTCGCGATTTTGGATAGCGAATTATCCTTAAATTGAATGTGTAGAAAAGACTGAAATTTGGTTAGTGAAATATATTCACGATTTTGGGACAGTGAATATATTGTTAAGTAAAATGGACTTATTTTCGAAGAAGGGATATTAAAAAATAAGGTTAAACGTTTTAAAGATGTTTTAAAATTTATTATGAATCGAAATCATAGATTTCAACATTTATTGTTGAAATAGACGTTTTCGAGAAATAGGGAAATGGTGGACTATAACACTGTTGTTATAGTAAATGATTTCCGAAGGGAAATGTTTTTATCTAGTATTGGGATTTACATATCTATTTTAATTTCGAATCCCTATACTAGTGATTTTTGAGTCGTCGTAACGATGTTTTACGTAACATTCGTTTTGACTCAAATTGATGTTGTTATAGAAAATAGATTTCCTTAAAGAATGAAATATATACTTAATTTGATTTAAGTATATCGAATATTTTCCAAGTGTTGAAAATAAATGATTTGTGAAATACTTATTATTAAATAAGTAGGGAAATGCATTTCCAAAATGAAATGAAACGTTTTGAGATTTTATCTTCTTAAAGATAAAATGAAATTGAATATTTGAAATCGATTTGAGAATCGTATATCAGTAGATATTTTTGAAATATAAATTCACTATGGAATTTATAAAAAGAAATGGGAATTCGTTTTAAAAATAAACGTTGATTTATTTTTGAAGTGTGGAAATTTTATATCTAATAGAAGATATTTTGGAAGATAAAATAATTTGGGAAAATTATTTGGAATCTGATGATGTTGCGCATCTTCATTGATAGTTAAATAACCGACTATCAATAATTACCTTTAGATAGGTATTTGTTGTGAATTGGATGAATTTGAATGCCACACTTATTTTTGAATAATCGCTCACTATTCGGGTTAGCCGGGAAAGGACCATGGGGTCGTATAACCCATTCCGAATATGTGATACGTCGTTATGAATTGCATTTGAAGACTGGTGTTGAAGACCAGATATTTTTGAAAATGGAAGGATTACCGTCGAGTTACTCTACATCGACTGATCTTCGATTTAGAGGTTTTATCACCCTTAGTGACGGGAAGTCCCGACGTGATTGAAAATTTATCCGGATATGCAAGGGCTTCGTGAGAAGTGCCTTCGGTTCTGTTCGATCCCGGAACAGACTTGTATGGATTGTGTGTCTGACGTTACAATTTGAGATATAAAGCTGATTTCTTTCAAATACATTTCTGTTGGTGGAGGAGAATTTATTCTCTTAGCTTAACACCCTTCTCTGAGACGTACGAGCTCAGAGGTTATGTAGTTGAAATTTATCAGCGATATATCCCAATTTGGTAACGTGGCATACTGAGTGTTGCTGTGAAATGATCAGTGTTTGATCATTTGCGATATGATCATTTGTTTGATCTTATATCTTTGTGATCATAGGTTGATCATTTTTGTTTGACCCGAAGCAGGGCTTTGTAGAAAGCGTAGCTTTGTGGACGAGACTTCGTCGAGCCTCACACCCCGGAAATGGTCGAAACAGGAAGAATGCAGCAAGGTTCTAGGGAGTAGCGCCCCTTAGTGTATGTCATTCCTTCTGGATAAAGGTGGTATCATGGTATGGAGCCCAGATACTTAACCTCTGTGGTTGCTGCAAAATTTATTTCTTTGTGGTTGTTGCGAATCGGGGATCCTCGGGAAGATCGGTGACGATCGGGGGATGGCATACGCGTGTCAGTAGTTACCTATTTTTGCAGAGGTAACCCGGCCTTGTGTTGGCAGAGATCCGGTTAGGTTCTCGGGTCGTCTATTCCAGGGACGTACCCATCGTGGATAGGAAGTTCCTTAGCCTGACCATTTGTTGGAAATCCAAAGAAACGATACGAGCCTTGTACGGTTTTAGTTGTAGAACCTGCCATTTAATATGGTAGCTATAGTAAGCATACTATAATGGTACCTATGCTGGCTAAGATTTATATTCTACTTTTGAAATGTTTTCCACTATGCACTAATAATAATATCAAAAAGAATTTGATTTTTGCGTAGTAAGCATCTTTGACTATCATAAGAAGAAATCTCCTCCAAGTCTGCGTTTGCATTGTGTGTGTGGCGGGAGGTCTTATGGTAGTTTCATTTTCCAAAAGCATTGCGAATTGACTTTAAAAATTTTCTGTTGTTTATTTTAAAGAAAAATAACTGTTTTACGATCTCACACCAGTCACCATGACTGACTCGGAGTTTATTGTTCCCTTCTAAACTCTGGGTGCCCACCAATTTCCACACGGGCAGTCTAGAGTTAGGTTATCAGGATATTCAGGATATTCTGGAGCTTTGGAAGCAAGCTGGATGGCGAAACGTATCACCTATATTTTTGTATTATTCCGCTGTGTATTCTGTATGAGGACAAATTATATAACTGTCCATTGTTGTATATTGACTCTGATGATTGATGTATGTATAAAATGATATAGCTCTTTGTTTTAAAAGACTAATGATTATCTATTATATATTGTTCCGCTGCAATATGTGAGATTCTGATATTGTTTTCTGTTCTGTGTGTTCTGTTGTTCTTCTTTCTTCTTTCTTCTCCTTCTTTTTCTTCTATCTTTTCTTCTACCTCTTCTTTTAAACATTAAAGTTCGCGTTTCCGCCATCCGATCGTTCGACAGTTGCTACAGTGGACGTAGCAGTGTCGGGTTTTCGGAAGACGGATTTGCGGGTCTTTACAGGTGGTATCGGAGCATATGGTTAAGCGACAACCCTGCTCTGTTGGGTGTTACTCATTAGAGATAGAGTCAGTAGTACTCTAGAATGAGTTTGAGTGTAATAATAGATACGAGCGCGTATTTGTTAGTGAATATAAAAAATTGTTTTATATTGTGATGATTGATTTGTTGAGTGGTATATGGATTCTGGTCAATACGAGTAATTAACGATCATTGATAGGGATCTCTAAACACTCGAATAGAACAATTCGGCACAGTATTGTTTTAAATAGGGTAAATGAAATAATTTTACCCAAAGCTATTTTTGTATAGAAAAGAAATGTTTTTTCTATGAATTACTATAGTATATGGTTGCATGGATGTTAGGAGGTAATAATAGTAAATTATTATCATTGAAATTGAATAAGAAATTGAAATCGTAACTCCAAAGTTAAGAAATAAATTCACATACAAATGAAATTTAAAGAATGTAAATTATAAATGTGAATTGTAATTTAAAACGGAATTCCAGAGAAGTATTTGGAAATGTTTTGAAAAGAATTTGAAATTTTTGGAGATTCGAAAAGTTTAAATCCTTTTTGATTGGAAAATGAATTTCAAAGGTTTTGAAAAATGTTCTAAAGAGATGAAAGCTCTAAACTCTTTTCGGTCGCTGGAATATAACTTCGATGATGACCGCGGCATCGTTGGTGTTCATTTTCGGGTTTCCAAAAGAGAAATTGCTGCCAAATTGTTTTAAAAGGAAGTTGTTTGAAAAATTTGGGTTTTGTTTTGAAATTCAAAGAATGATTTGAATTGTTTTCAAAATGGCTTTGAAATGTTGGTAAACTCTGGAATACTATTGAATTGATAACTTATACCATTCGAATTTTGATAGAATAAATCTAACTTAAAAGATGATGTTAAATAAATGTAAGTACAAGCGAATCAATTTAATGGAAGTGAAATTAAATGTTGAAACTCATTTCGAATTTGTAAGCAAATGAATTGAATTGAATAATTGTAAATGAAAGATGAATTAAAATTCGTATGGAAATTGGAAATCCAGTTTAAAGATAAGTAGAATTAAAATAAATTGAATTGATATCAATTTGAATTAGTAATTGAAACTAATTTAAATAGTGCAGTTGAATGAAAGATAGTTGATAAAAAATTCAATTTCAGTTTATCGATTGAAGTTGAATAAAAATTCAATATTCAGAATAGAAGGTAAAATTGAATTCAAATGAAATTGAAATGTAAAGATTGAACAAAATTGAATAGGTGTAACTTCAATAGTGAAGTAATGATGATATAAGCAGTTATATTGAAAATTTTGTAACAGAATTTGCAAAATGATTTGAATGTGTAACTAGATATTTTGGCTAGTAGGACATACAGGTGTTATAAAAGGAATTGGAAAATTTATTTCAAAGATAATTTGAATTGCTCGACAAAAAGGTAAGTATTTGAATTTCAATATGAGTTTTTGATGATTTCTTGACTAGCCGCTTGGCTTTTTCTTTTTCTTTTTGAAATCTGAGAGTCCGTAGGGACGTTTTCTAGTCGTGCCGTATTAGCCGCGCAAAGGAGACGCTGGCAAAATTTTTCAAAAATTTCGAGTGTTAGAAAATTTTTGAGAAATTTTGACAGTTAAAATTTGAATTTAAACTCAAATTTGAATTTTGAAGTAAACAACGATATTTGAAAACTATAGAAGGTTTAGAAATTTAGTTGAATAATAACGAATCTTTAGTAGAAAGATTTGTTTTGATAATTTGATAAAACTATTGAATTGTGAAAAATAGTAGACGAGTTAAGGACATTTTTTCCTAACTTGTAATTTCGAGGACGAAATTCTTTTAAGGAGGGAAGTCTGTAATGACCCAGAATTTTGAAGAAATTAAATTGAAAATATTTAATTAATTTTAAATATTTGAATGATGATTTAATTTGAATCCCCGATTTAACTTTGAATTTGATGATTAAATTATAAAATTTAATCTATTGATAGTTGAATAAAATTTGAATCTTCAGTTTCGAGCTGATTAAAAATAATCTGAGGGCTTAGAAAATTTATATTGGTAATACTGAAGATAATTGAAGCTTCGGAATCGAATTTGAAAGTGAATTGTTCGGTTTGAAATTTTATCGTTCGAATCGAATTTAAAAATAGTCAATTTTCAAACAGTCTCGGAATTCGACGAAACCAGTTCCATTGGGTCCGTAATATTGAATTATTGTCGGATTTCCAATTTCGTAATTTTTGGAGTTAATACGTGATCATACGATATGCAAACGTATTGAAATAAAAATGAAATTCAATTTAAAATTTAAATTTAAAATTTGGAAACTGGACAACGCCAGCACGTTCCTCTCCCTTAACTCACACCTAGTATCACGCAGTGAATCACGTAAAGAAATCGTGGAGGCCATACTCCATTCGATTTTAAATCTCATTCCCCCTTTACTTCTTCAGCTTAACGAACGAAAATCAATGGCCGAACCATTAATCCTCTATCCTAGTTATTCTCCACTTCTAAAAAATCACGATTCCCTTTTTCTCATCCCGTATTACATTCGCGAAAATAAAGGAGGCACGTGCGATCGATTCCAGGTGTACGCGATGGGTTCGCGATCAATCGTGGGCGAAGCTCGAATGGCGTGCGCTCGTGCACGCGAGGGGATGGCAGTCTCGAGCCGGTAGCGTAGTGATGGCCGTGAATCTATGGCTCGCGACGTTAGAGTTTCGTACGAAGGGGATGGGCGGCGACGAGTTCGAGTCGCACTCGAATCGAATTCAAGGAAATGGCGACTGCGACGCGAGGCTTACAGCGATGGAGGAGCGGCGATGTCGTGATGGCCGTAGTCGATCATGAGGTCGAGCGCGAGAGGCAGATTTCAGGGATCGTGATGGGAAGCTGCTCAATTTCGTGGTGGGGTTTCGCGATTCAAACGGCGAGAGGGAGGGATGTGAAAACTCGAATTTGTCGAGGCTGAGGGTTTTGCAGTGATGGTCAGAGAGGTACGATTTTATTTTAGTACATGTTTATTCATAGAGAAAAAAAAATATAGATGAATATACATACATATTTGTATGTAGTACAGTGAACATAAAGTCATTTCTTTTATTTCGTTTAACAAAATTTATTTGTTGTTTAGTGACATAAAGATATTTTTTTTAAGAAGAATTTATTTGAATAAATAATTAGTTAAGTAAATTTATCAAAGGAAAAGTTACAAATATAGATATATTTCAAGTAGGAACCATTTTAAGGAAATTGGATATATACAGTTAGTTTATAAAACGTTGATTGGCATATGTATATATAATATACAATAAAGGAAAGTTATTTTGAAATTAAGATGCTTAGTTAAATAATAAGTTAAAGGAAATTTAGTTTAAAGTTAATTTTTAGTTAAACAGAAGTTATAAAAAAAAGAAAAAAAAAAAGAAAAGAGAATTGGTTTAAAAATTTAACCATTGGCAAATTAAATTTATTTAATGGGAATTTAAATTATCCGATTTTTTTCGGATATTAACGAATTGTAAAATTGTTTTATACAAGGTCTGGAACCTTGAAGAAATGACTGGAATGGAAATTGGATTACAAAATAAAAGCTAAGGTGAGATTATTTTCTCACTCAAAAATTGATTGCAGTTCTTGATTGTTTGATATGATTGCTATGTTGATTGTGATATTAGATATAGTAGGATATATCTATATATATAGCAATATATACATATTGGCATATGTATATATTGGATTGATGATTTCCCTCCTCGTATAGCGGATGAGACCCTATTGCGCCGTTAGTAAGCGGATTATTTTTTTTATAAAACCCATATACCGCGATATTCCACCTCGAAGTGGAATTGGTATTGTGCTAACGTCTTTGGATGCAGGGAAACAGGTTGGAGGGATCCAACTGGATTCCTCAACTGTATTTATTTATTTACAGATATTGATATATATTCTGTTCTCATATGATGATATATGATGTTTGATGTGTGATGGACTAATTGGTGCGTTGCATCATTGGATTCAAACTTGTGAAGTTTTAAAAATAACGATTTTTACTTTAAAAGGGATTTTTGAAGTGATTTTTGGAAAGTATACGATTTATTAAATTTTTGAATTTATTTATCTTAAATAAATAAATGTTATAAATTTAAAGTTATGGAAATTTTAATGTTTGTGAAATATAACCAAAGTGTGATTTTTGAAATGAAAGTCGATTTAAATTGTAGAATGGGTTAAATTGAGTTTTTTTAAGTATTATAAAAGATGTACAAAATCTATATTTATCATTTGAAATTATTGAAATTTTAAAACGAGTTTTCATAAGTGTTAAATTGTAAAGATATGAAACTTATAGAATTATAAACTGGGAAGATAGAAAATTTATAGAATTATAAATTGTGAAGACATGAGATTTATAGAATTATAAATTGTGAAAATATGAAGTTTATAGATTTATAAAGTATGAAGTTATAAAACGAATGAAATTGTATAATAAAAGATTTATAAGAGATTCACTTATAAATTGGATTTTTTGCCTTTAAGTGGAATATTGATCGAATTGTTAATAAAGAAGATCTATAAGTCAAAGTTGTTATTAAAGAGAAGTAGAATTTATGAATTTGTTTGTAAATTCGAAATAGATTGAATTGGATAAATTAAATATAGAAGATTATCAAAGAAGATATATTCGCGATTTTGGATAGCGAATTATCCTTAAATTGAATGTGTAGAAAAGACTGAAATTTGGTTAGTGAAATATATTCACGATTTTGGGACAGTGAATATATTGTTAAGTAAAATGGACTTATTTTCGAAGAAGGGATATTAAAAAATAAGGTTAAACGTTTTAAAGATGTTTTAAAATTTATTATGAATCGAAATCATAGATTTCAACATTTATTGTTGAAATAGACGTTTTCGAGAAATAGGGAAATGGTGGACTATAACACTGTTGTTATAGTAAATGATTTCCGAAGGGAAATGTTTTTATCTAGTATTGGGATTTACATATCTATTTTAATTTCGAATCCCTATACTAGTGATTTTTGAGTCGTCGTAACGATGTTTTACGTAACATTCGTTTTGACTCAAATTGATGTTGTTATAGAAAATAGATTTCCTTAAAGAATGAAATATATACTTAATTTGATTTAAGTATATCGAATATTTTCCAAGTGTTGAAAATAAATGATTTGTGAAATACTTATTATTAAATAAGTAGGGAAATGCATTTCCAAAATGAAATGAAACGTTTTGAGATTTTATCTTCTTAAAGATAAAATGAAATTGAATATCTGAAATCGATTTGAGAATCGTATATCAGTAGATATTTTTGAAATATAAATTCACTATGGAATTTATAAAAAGAAATGGGAATTCGTTTTAAAAATAAACGTTGATTTATTTTTGAAGTGTGGAAATTTTATATCTAATAGAAGATATTTTGGAAGATAAAATAATTTGGGAAAATTATTTGGAATCTGATGATGTTGCGCATCTTCATTGATAGTTAAATAACCGACTATCAATAATTACCTTTAGATAGGTATTTGTTGTGAATTGGATGAATTTGAATGCCACACTTATTTTTGAATAATCGCTCACTATTCGGGTTAGCCGGGAAAGGACCATGGGGTCGTATAACCCATTCCAAATATGTGATACGTCGTTATGAATTGCATTTGAAGACCGGTGTTGAAGACCGGATATTTTTGAAAATGGAAGGATTACCGTCGAGTTACTCTACATCGACTGATCTTCGATTTAGAGGTTTTATCACCCTTAGTGACGGGAAGTCCCGACGTGATTGAAAATTTATCCGGATATGCAAGGGCTTCGTGAGAAGTGCCTTCGGTTCTGTTCGATCCCGGAACAGACTTGTATGGATTGTGTGTCTGACGTTACAATTTGAGATATAAAGCTGATTTCTTTCAAATACATTTCTGTTGGTGGCGGAGAATTTATTCTCTTAGCTTAACACCCTTCTCTGAGACGTACGAGCTCAGAGGTTATGTAGTTGAAATTTATCAACGATATATCCCAATTTGGTAACGTGGCATACTGAGTGTTGCTGTGAAATGATCAGTGTTTGATCATTTGCGATATGATCATTTGTTTGATCTTATATCTTTGTGATCATAGGTTGATCATTTTTGTTTGACCCGAAGCAGGGCTTTGTAGAAAGCGTAGCTTTGTGGACGAGACTTCGTCGAGCCTCACACCCCGGAAATGGTCGAAACAGGAAGAATGCAGCAAGGTTCTAGGGAGTAGCGCCCCTTAGTGTATGTCATTCCTTCTGGATAAAGGTGGTATCATGGTATGGAGCCCAGATACTTAACCTCTGTGGTTGCTGCAAAATTTATTTCTTTGTGGTTGTTGCGAATCGGGGATCCTCGGGAAGATCGGTGACGATCGGGGGATGGCATACGCGTGTCAGTAGTTACCTATTTTTGCAGAGGTAACCCGGCCTTGTGTTGGCAGAGATCCGGTTAGGTTCTCGGGTCGTCTATTCCAGGGACGTACCCATCGTGGATAGGAAGTTCCTTAGCCTGACCCTTTGTTGGAAATCCAAAGAAACAATACGAGCCTTGTACGGTTTTAGTTGTAGAACCTGCCATTTAATATGGTAGCTATAGTAAGCATACTATAATGGTACCTATGCTGGCTAAGATTTATATTCTACTTTCGAAATGTTTTCCACTATGCACTAATAATAATATAAAAAAGAATTTGATTTTTGCGTAGTAAGCATCTTTGACTATCATAAGAAGAAATCTCCTCCAAGTCTGCGTTTGCATTGTGTGTGTGGCGGGAGGTCTTATGTTAGTTTCATTTTCCAAAAGCATTGCGAATTGACTTTAAAATTTTTCTGTTGTTTATTTTAAAGAAAAATAACTGTTTTACGATCTCACACCAGTCACCATGACTGACTCGGAGTTTATTGTTCCCTTCTAAACTCTGGGTGCCCACCAATTTCCACACGGGCAGTCTAGAGTTAGGTTATCAGGATATTCAGGATATTCTGGAGCTTTGGAAGCAAGCTGGATGGCGAAACGTATCACCTATATTTTTGTATTATTCCGCTGTGTATTCTGTATGAGGACAAATTATATAACTGTCCATTGTTGTATATTGACTCTGATGATTGATGTATGTATAAAATGATATAGCTCTTTGTTTTAAAAGACTAATGATTATCTATTATATATTGTTCCGCTGCGATATGTGAGATTCTGATATTGTTTTCTGTTCTGTGTGTTCTGTTGTTCTTCTTTCTTCTTTCTTCTCCTTCTTTTTCTTCTATCTTTTCTTCTACCTCTTCTTTTAAACATTAAAGTTCGCGTTTCCGCCATCCGATCGTTCGACAGTTGCTACAGTGGACGTAGCAGTGTCGGGTTTTCGAAAGACGGATTTGCGGGTCTTTACACTAAGCGTTACCTTTCAAGAACAATTTTACTTAGAATGCTCATCGTCCTCCAATGATGATCTTCTGATAGCATTCATCCATACAAGTTGTCCTGGGTCTGGACAAACCGAATCACCATATTCGTCATCTTCACGGTATTCATTCGTAACGTTCAAACCGGATCGAAGTGGTTTTCGGATAATTAAATTTGATCCCAGTCTTTTCGAAACGATTAACGAAATTGGCCAATATTGATAATCGGTTATTTAACTATCAATAAAACATCCATAAGCAAACACTAGGCCTTATTTTATAAATCTCCAAAATATTTATTCCAAAACATCTTCACCAAGATATATATATATATATATATATATATATATTGAATCTCTTTCAATATTTCTATATTTGAAAACAAATTCAACACTCGTATCCATAACAGGATATTTCACCATTTTAATACTTAGAAATATTTACAACTTCCATTTTTATAACACTTAGAAAATATTTCGATTCCAAATATTTTCTACTAAAAATGTTTCCAAACACTACTTTTAATACTTAGGAAACTATTTTTACGTATAATTTCCAAACCATTTTAATATTTAACTTGGAAATATTTCATACTTATCTCATAAGTCTCCAGAATTTTTTTAATAAATTATTCTTACGATTTCAAAACCGATTATACTTATTTATAATACCAACCAACTAATTTTTAACTTCTTTAAATGAATTCACATTCTTCCCGAAGTTATTGCATCTAAGCATTTAAAATTTTCTTAAGTCTCTAGAATTCCATCTATAAGATTTCTTTTATGAAATCTCTTCCTTAAAATAAAACCTGGCTACACATCCCGAGAGAATTTTATAAATAAATTTTCAATCATTTCAAAACTATATATATATATATTTATAATCAGCATTTTTAAAGAATAGTAACTTATTTTTATTTTTTATTTTAAATATGTTTTAAATTATTACTTAAAATATTAAACATTTTTGATTAACCATCGATAACTCATTTAAAATAAAGCAAATCAATTTACAAAGCTGATTATAAAAATTAAAATTTTTATTTCAATAAACATTAAATATTTGAAAATTCATTTTCTGAAGTATTCCACTACTAAATAGTTTAGAATTTCATAGTTTAAATAATAAAGTTTTCCCTTTGAAAAACGAACTTAACTTCTTAAGAAATATATATATTTTAAAATCTCAATAGCCAATTTAATTTATAACTTCCTCTCGATTCCACAACATATCGATTCATTGTCGGTTTTCCTAACCATTCCCATTTCAAAAATAGAATCTACTATTTTTCTCAACCCTGTTTCCATATTCTAATATAAATTCACCCTATGAATTTATATCTCCAATTATCATTTGATATTGAATTCCTTAATTTATAAACATCGTTTATCAATTTTATAACCCCTTTGGTTTTTACCTGTTTATAAACAAATCTTATTTATAAAATTCCATTGTGTCCATTTATTTCTTATAAATTCCTTTTATACTTCCAATCTATTTTAAATATTAGCTTTAACTCCTTTTTATATTTCTAGAGTATCATTTATAAATTTTCTTATATAATTCATTTTTAAAAATCTCCATTTACTAATTCACCATAGTTAAGTATAACCAAACTCAAATATTTTTTTCTCTAATTCAATTTCTTTAAAATAACTCCAATTCCAATATATATATTTTTATATCAAATTCCCTTTAATTTCATAAATTTTAAAAATATATTTATAGTATCTAAATTATCAAAATTCAGGCCAGTGCTACAATAGCATCCAATAATTCCAATTACTACAATAATCTATACTAGATTATTCTACACAAATCTTATATCACTATATATGAAAAATAAACAATATATTTGAGGAATCCAGTTGGATCCCTCCAACCTGTTTTCCCTGCATATACAGATGTTAAAACAACATAAAATAATACCAATCCTACTTCGAGGGGGATATCGCGGTATATAGGGTCATCCACTATTATGCGGGGAGCATAGGGTCTCATATTCCAGGAATATCACTCCAAATACTAATATATATACTATATATATAGTCATCCAACAGATAAATTATAAATTTATCAATCAATCCGGCATTCAATAATTTAAATTTAAACATTTAAATTTAATCATGGCAATCCAAAAGAGTGAGAAATTCTCACCTTGATTTTCACTTCGCACTCCGTTCCAACTCGACTTGTTTTCTTTCATGATTTTTTTTGGACCTCGTATGTAATTTTATTAAATTTGATTAGTTATCAAATTTTCAATTTCATTTTAAATATCTACTATAAAAATTTAGATTAGCTAAAGATAATACCTCCACCATCGTTCACACATCTTCCTCACATGCCTTTCCTCCTCACACACGAACAACCACCCATCGCCATGCCTTATTGCCCGAAGCGCCACCCTAACAACCCTTCCATCTCCTCGCGCCTGCAGCTCATCGCGACCACCATCATGTTACCTTGCCATCACCAGCGACCATCCCCTCCAAACTACAAGCACCTCACGACCAAACCCCACCGAACTTCACTTCCTTCATCCCACAACTGCCGCTCGAGCCTTTCCAGTGAGCCTCCTGCCCCACCATTTCCACACGCCTTGCCGTGCATCGCGCACGCAGTTCCACCATTGAGTTCATCCCACCCTTGATGTCGCGCCCCTTCACGCTATCGCCACTTTTGATTGCGCCTTCGATTCGACCATGTCGTCTCGAGCTGTCTTCCATTTTCTCTCGCCGATTCGAGACTATCGCGAGCCTTTAATCCGTCTTCGTTTCTTTTCTTTCTTTTTTTTGTTCGAAGAGCGATTTGATTCATTCAAAACTGGACAAGGGAAAAAGGAGACCGCGTTTTCTTCTTTTTACGCTGCCATTTTTTCCTCGTTCGTATATATTTTTTTCTTTTCAGTTGAGCGATTTGATTTTATGAAAGAAAGGAGGGAATGGAGATGGTTTGATTTGAGTTCGAACTGAGGGAAGGGAGACATGATTTAAGATTGAGGGGAAGCGTGCTGTATAAGGCACTGTCTTGTTTTTGATTTGATCGTATATATATAATTTTATTTAATTATAAATGTGACGCCCCACCTCTATACCCACGCTAACCAAGAACACTACGATGTAGTGCTGTCAATTAGCACGGAGAATAAGGCTGTTGAGGAGCGGCCATCCGTGTAACTTCTTTGTGCGAGCACCGATATGTCAGATAGAATAGAATGCATATCTTTTAAAGAGGAAATCCAACATACCGATACAAACACAAAGCTATCACACGATGGCTATATATATAATCTTCGGAAACAAATATAGAAATAAACATAACACAAATCAGTCACAGACAATTCATATCACAAAGGCGGAATAAGATATGAATATTACACCTAAAAGTGTATATCAAAGTAGTGGTCAAAAAGATCCACAATAACACAAAAGAATAGATACAAGTGCAGGACAATAGAATACATATACATCAAGGAGTCTGATCTCAAATGCATACAACAAAAACTACTAAACTAGAGTAGTTATCCAAAAGTCAGAAGATGGCTCCAGATAAGAAGTCATGAGGAAGCGCCTGTAAAATCTCAGTCTGACCCGAGTATTATTTATAAGAAAATAATAAACGGATCAGTCTAGCTATAAATATCAGATGATATGGTATAAAGTAAAAGGTATGACATGAACATGTAATAACCATAACGGCATACTACTATAAGTATGTAAATGATAATCAACAAAAGATTAATCAATATCACAAGAATCTTCTCAAAGATAAAATAGGGTATCATACCCTAAACTTGTATTCAGAACAAGTCAATAACACATAAATTCACCAATGCACAAAAACTGATATCATATCAATGAAATTCATGAAAATTGGTGAAGTACAAAATTCCAGAAAACATCACCAGAAATCCAGAAAACACATAAAAGGGGGGGGAGGCCTATGAGCCGAATGCTCCACGAATGGTCCGAAGACCTATGAGCCGAATGCTCCACGAATGGTCCGAAGACTGATGAGCCGAATGCTCCACGAATGGTCCGAAGACCGATGAGCCGAATGCTCCACGAATGGTCCGAAGACCGATGAGCCGAATGCTCCACGAATGGTCCGAAGACCGATGAGCCGAATGCTCCACGAATGGTCCGAAGACCGATGAGCCGAATGCTCCACGAATGGTCCGAAGACCGTAGGGTGCTACCCTACATATGTGATGGCGAAACATCACATAAACGGGGTATAGTCTCCCTCGCAGACAAAGAGACATCGCTCAATCGCTAGTCTAAATCACAAAAATGATCGTCATGATCATCAGGAAGTGTCAATTACACTAAGCTAGTAAATATAAGAGTTTAGCTTCATGTCCCATAACCACTTGCTTAACTCAAATATTTACGAACAAACTGTAGATCTCCACTAGAAAATTGTCACAAGAGTTTTAAATATGTGTGAATCAAAATCACACCAATGAGGTATAGACTAACCTTGAAGATAAAGAGATATGTGTGAATCGAAATCACACAAATGGTGTCTAGTCTAACCTCGCAAACAAAGAGACATCGCACATTGCTAGTCTAAACCATAAAATGATCATCATCGATCATAAAGAAGTGTCGATTACACTAAGCTAGTAAATATAAGAGTTTAGCTTCATGTCCCATAACCACTTGCTTAACTCAAATATTTACGAACAAATTGTAGATCTGCACTAGAAAATTGTCACAAGAGATTCAATCGAACAAGTCCATAAATTAACCGACGAAGTAAACGCAAGCGTTTCATACCACTTGTTTTGCTAAGCCGTTTAATTATATTTTCTCATACGAATGAGGTAAAGGTTTGTATATACTAGTAGATTGGAAAACAGTTTTATAAACGAGTTTGATATTGAAAATAGAGTTGAAATCGTTTTGATGAAAGAGTTTTGATATTTACTACTAGTATTGAAACCTTTATATTTTTAAAGTGACAAATCATAGAAGTGATTGTAGAAACAATCAATCATAAAAATTCACGTTCGAAGACGTGAGTAAAGTTCAAAGAAATCAATTCTCAAAACCATCAAAGTAAGAAGTTCGGTTAAATGGCTTTCGGATAAGATTGCTTACGCAGAGTTGTACGGGGTTCGACCTAAGTTTAAAAAGGCGGGCGACTTAACAAAGTGGCCGATAATAAATGATAACAACAAAAAGGGAATCAACACGAATTGATTAGAGTTGGAAATTCAAGCACAATAGGGAAATAGGCAAAAGACTGCAGATTCAGACGTCTGGAATAATTGGTTCAGACGTCTGAATCTGGAAAATTAAATATTTTCCAGAACACAGATTCAGACGTCTGAACGAAATATTTCAGACGTCTGAAATAGGAAATTTAAGCCTATTTTCTTTCTGTTTGAAATCGAGCCAATTCAGACGTCTGGAGCCAAAGATTCAGCCGTCTGAATCTGGGAATAAAAATCTTCCCAATATAATATTCAGACGTCTGAACCTAACGTTTCAGACATCTGAAACTGGGGTTTAGGGCATTCCCTGAACCTAGACCAAAAATGGCCAAATGAATACCGGAAGCGATCGATCGAGCGACAACGACTAAGGATTTACGCCAAGCGACAACCCAGCCTTAACGGCTCTTCGACACGCCTCAAATACCAATGTCCTAATATCCATAAAAGGATTTTCATAGATTTTGATTTCAAAACACCAAAAATTGGAATATACACCAAATCAATCCAAACCAAAATCAATTGCACAAGAATAAGTGTTAGGAATTCATACCTAACAATCGAAGATAATTAAAGACTTAGATGTGAGATAAAAATCTCACCTTTAATCCCAAAAGCACAAATGAGAAGCACAAGAACAAGCTAATATCAATCCCTCTTTAATAACAACTCAAGAAGCTTCAATCTATGCTCAAAAGAAAAATATTTCCTAAGTTAGGTTTAGGTAATTTCTGAGATTGAAGAGAGAATGAGTTGGAGAAGAAGAAGGAGATGCTTACCTAGACTTCTTCGGAAATTTGGAGCTAAACTTGGATTTGCAAAATGAAATTAGGGCTTAGGAATTTCCATTTCCAATCTTTTCCCCCATTGTTTCTCTTTAGAGCTGAAATATAAGGAATGAAAATGAATGAGGGGAGAGGGGTTCAGTTTGGGGTATTAGTGGGCTAGTGGGTTGAACCCAAACTCAAACTTCAAGTGGAAAAGGTCGAAATTTTAGCTAGCTCCAAACATATCGAAGTTTATACTCAAAAAGATCGCAAATGACATTTTGAACTCAATGGGAGTGGTCTCGAGTCCTAATTTGACTGTTTGCAAAAAGTAGCTTTTTGGACCAAAATCCGACGAACGACGAAATATTTAAATAAAATATTTAAATATAAAATCGACAAATATGCGGGTTGTTACAATAAACTATCTCGTTTTAACAACTTAAATTTTGATCTCCTATCAAGGCGTGCCGCTAGGCATTTATAACATTACCCCTATTCCGAATGCAAGTGAAAAGGTTTCGAGTCCTAATTCGATCGTATGGAGAAGATAACATTCTGGACCTAATTTTTATATTGAATTTCGATATGAATTTCGTGTTTGTATCCCGTACGACCAAACGATAACTCCAAACACTACGAAATTTGAAATCCGATAATAATACAATATTACAAATCTAATGAAACTAGTTTCGTCGAATTCCGAGACTGTGTCCCGGATGGCTATTTTTTAAAGGTAAATTTGAACAAACTATTTTTAAAATTGAACATATCACTTTTAAATTCAATTTTAAAACTTTTATTATCTTCATTATTATTAATATAAATTTTACAAGCCTTTAAATTATTTTTATCGAGCTTAAAACTCAAGATACAATAATTTAACCAATATTCAATTATAAAATTCAATAATTAAATTATCCAATAAATCGCTATATTTAAATTCTGAATTTATTTTATAAACAAAAAACCAAATTTCCATATTCAAAATCAATCTATAATTCAAATTAATTATTTAAAACCATTTAATTATCCCAAATCAACGTCGAAAAAAATCCGGGTAGTTACAAAATCCATGTATATATATTATATATAATTCATTTTAGTTATTTTATTTAATTTTATATATTATAAATATAAATATATTGTAAAATATATAAATGTAAGTATTTAATAAATTATTGATATGTATTAAAAAAATTCAAAAAATAATAATTTTTATCAATGTTTTCGTACGGAAATCTTAATAAAAAACTATCTTTCTAAACCAAAACTATTTTAAAAATAATTTATTTATTTTTAGGTCGTGTATATATGTTAATATATATATACACACACACACATTTTGTTAATTATTATTCATACTAAAGCTTATATATATGTATTTTCAAAATACTAACATATATAATATGTGTATAAATTAAAAATAATAATTTTTATTTTGAAATATAAATAATATATATATATTTACATTAATATATTAATTTGAATTTGAAATAAGTAGATATTTTATTATATAGATCTAAACCTAAAATTCAAATTTTATTTTATAATCAAGTCACTTGTAACAATATTTACATTTACTTTATATTATAATTTTGATTATACATATACACACACATACATATACATACATACATACGTACACATACATACATACATACATATATATGTATATGTATATGTATACATACATACATATATATATTATAACGACCCGCCTTTTCGACCTTCAAAAGTCGACACAAATACATCTATGGTATTCACGTGTCGATCATCCAAGTGCCGAAAAGATGGATTGTTAGGGGAAAAAGAAAAAAAAGACAGAATGGAATCTCACATCATGACGAGTAATATATAATATACAACAGATATTTACAAAAAATAAAACTGTAATATACATATGTAACAACCCGCATATTTTACGATTGTATATTTAAATGTTTTATTTAAATATAGCATCGTTAATCGGATTAAAGTCTGAAATGTTACTTTTTGTAAACAATCGAATTGGGACTCGAGAACACTTCCATTGAGTCCAAAATGGCGTTTACAACTTTTTTGAGTATAAACATCGATATGTTTGGAGTTGAGTAGAATTTTTGCTATTTTCTATTTTGGACTTTGGGTTTGGATTTCAGCCCACTAACCCAACTTAATACCCTAACTCCTCAACTCTTCATTCATTTCATTCCTCATTTCCTAACACTCAAGCTCAAGAGAAAAATGGGGGAAAGAATGGGAAATAGAAATTCCTAAACCCTGGTTTGTTTAGGAAATTCAAATTCAAGTCCAAAATCAAGGAGAAGCTTAGGTAAGCATCCTCTTCATCTTCTCCATCTCTATCTCTCTTCAATTTACAGAAATTCCTATAATCTAACTTAGGAATAACTTCACTTTTGATAATAGATTGAAGATTCTAGAGGTGTATTGAAGTGGAATTGGTCTTGCCTTGTTCTAAAACATCTCATTCATGTCTTTGAGTTTTAAAGGTGAGTTTTTGAACTCACATCTACATCTATAACTCTCATTGTTGGTAGGTATGAATTCCTAACATTTATTCATGTTCATTTGCTTTTGAGATGAATTGATTTGGTGAATTTTCCAATTTTTGGTTTTGAAGTCCAATTTTATGAAAATCCTACCATGGATGTTTGGACATGATATTTGGGGTGTATCGAAGAGTTTATAAGGCTGGGTTGTCACTTGGTATAAAACTCTAGTCGTCATTGCTCATCCGATCGCTCCCAATTCGTTTTGGCCATCTTGGCCTAGGCAAACTATTGCCCAGGCCAGGTGACCAAACGTTTGGATATCAAGTCCAGACGTCTGGTTATGGACCTGGGGAAAAAATATACACGGCAGAAAAAAATAAAATGGCAGACACTAATTTCAGACGTCTGAAATATAGGTTCAGACGTCTGGATTGGGTCTCAAACGTCTGCCTTGAAATTTCAGACGTCTGGGAGGTTTTCAGAAAATTTCCAGAAAACAAATGCAGACGTCTGGATTCTAAACCAAATGTCTGGAACTGTGCATTTTGCCTATTTGCCTAATTTTTTGAGTGGATTTCCAATTTTAATCGATTTTTGTCGATCCGGTTAGTTGTTATCACTTATTATTGACTTTGATGACTTCTTTCTTTGGATTTTTGGGAATATCCATTTGATGGATTTGATATTGATTTCTATGGTTTTGATTCACGTCGTCAAATGTGAATTTTTGGTTGATCGATTGTTTCTACAATCGTTTTCTATGATTTGTCACTTTTAAAAATACAAAAGTTTCTATACAAGTAGTAAATACTAAAACTCTTTCATTAAAACGATTTCGACACTATTTTAAATACAAAGCTCGCTTTTAAATCCGTTTTCTAATCTATTAGTATATACAAACCTTTACCTCATTCGTATGAGATTTCTAATTAAACGGCTTAGCAAAACGTGGTATGAAACGCTTGCGTTTACTTCGTCGGTTAATTCTTGGACTTGTTCGATTGAACTCTTGTGACAATTTTCGAGTGGAAATCTACAATCTGTTCGTAAATATTTAAGTTAAGCTAGTGGTTATGGGATATGAAGCTAAACTCATTTATTTACTAGCTTAGTGTAATTTACACTTGTCGATCATTGATGATCATTTTGTGATTTAGACTAGCGATGTGCGATGTCTCTTTGTTTGTGTGGAGGACTAAAAACCCCGTTTGTGGAGCTTCGGTTCAAATTGGTGGGGTAGCGACCCATGGTCTTTGGGCCGTTTGTGGAGCTTCGGCTCAAACTTGTTGGTTAGCGACCATGGAATAGCGTTCCGTTTATGACACACGTGTTGGTGAGTTTTCATGCTTCCGTTTGGGATAGGCCCCCCCTTTGTGTTTTCTGGATTTCTGGTTGACGATTTCTAGAATTTGTGTTTCACTGATTTTTGAGATTGGCATTGATATGTTTTGTCAATATTTGTGTTTTGGTGAATAATTTAAAGAATATGACATTCTTTTTAGAGTTTGAGAATATTTGAGATATTGTATGATTTTTGTTGTTACCTTATGTATACTTATCACAGTATGGCATTATTGTTATCATACGTTTTTGTAATATCTTTTATCCTATCTCATTTTATATGATATTTATGGCTAGACTGATCCGTTTATTATTTTCTTCTTAAATAATACTCGGGTCAGACCGAGGTATTTCAGGTGCTTCTACTTGACTTCTTATTTGGGACCATCATCTGATTTTTGGCTAACTAATTTAGATTAGTAGTTTTTGCTTTTATACATTTGAGTTGAAGACTCCTTGATGTATACTTATTCTTTTGTCTAGCACTTGTACCTATTCTTTTGTGATGTTGTGGATCTTGTATGACCACTACTTTGATGTACACTTCTATGTGTTATATTCATATCTGTTTTCGCCTTTGTGATATGAATATCTATGACTGATTTGTGTTATGTTTATTTCTATATTTGTTTCTGAAGTCCACATAGCCACTGTGTGGTAGATTTGAGTTTGTATTTGATATGTCGGATTTCCTCTTGAAATGAAATGTAAGTTATATTATCTGACATATCGGTACTCACACAATGCAATTACACAGATGGTCGCTCCTCAATAGGCTTATTCTTCGTGCTAGTCGACGGCATTACCCCGTAGTGTCCTTGGTTAGTGTGAGTATAGAGGTGGGGTGTCACAACATACATAAATCAGAGTACAATTGTCCTATTATTAGCCCCTAGATAGTTATAATAACATGTCCTTATGATTGCTAATAAATTCAACTAACAAACACAGTAGAAAATAAAATATACATGAATACGTCTTAGAGGCATCTAACTCATCCCCTAAAGCTCCAAAGCATCCAAACTGAATCTGAAAATATGCTCGATCTGACTTGAGCATTATAAGAAAAGAACGTCCGAATCAGTTTGATAAACCAACATGAGAAACATGCCTCAAATGGATTTTTATGTTATAAAACCTTTCAAATTAAAGGTATCTCGTAAGACCACGCCGCACATAAACATGGTCGGATTTTTACCTTATGATAACCAAAACAGTTCATAGGAAATCTTTTGATATCATAATAATGTCTAAGGTTTAAAATAAATATGGAATTATAGCCAAAAAAATTACATTAATTAAATCCCAGGACAATAGGTATACAACTAAGTCCATAAAGGCATATGTTGGAGAGTGAATTCCATTAATGATAAGGCATCGAGGTACCACCTGTCACAGTACACCTCTAGAAAAATGTGCCGAGGTCAACAAGAATATCTTGCACCCTTGCAACACAGAAACGGTCTACCCCTTCCTGGATAGTACCGAATATATCATCACCGCGGTTTCTTTGCAACCTTTTACTGAGAGCTCTCATGCACAACCAAATTCATAAATATGTACATATATCTAGAAGGGTGATGACATACCCTAATGGGTGCGGTCCATATAGTCCTGCTGCATCTCCCCTGATTTTAGTCATTCCTGGTTGATGAGGATAGAGGCTACATTTATCTTTTTAGCAATTCTCATTTAGAATGCTAACACTGCCCTCCAGGCAATAATGCAATGCATGCTAGCATTCATCCATACAAGTTTCTCAGGATATGAACAAACTGAAGGCACAACTTCAACTACATTCATTTTGGAATAACCCTCAGGATTAGTAGCAAGCAGCCCTTGCACTTCAAAGAACTCCGTCTTCAGTCATCTTCATGATATCTCTAATGATGCTTATGCCGGTTCCAAGTGGTTTTCAGATAATATATATGATCCCAGTCTCTCTGAACTTGTGACGACCCGAATTTTCGAACAAGTCAAAATGCCAAAAAATCTGTTTGTTCTAAAACCAACTAATGAAAACTACCGTTTTAGCATATTATCATTTGATAAATATATCACATTGTCCTAAATGAATAGGATACATGCATCACTAACTTTTCAGAGTTTAATTATTTATTTTACTATGTGTACTTTAATACATGAAAAAAGCAAAGAATAAATAAGAAAATATTATATTATTATTGGGGTTGCATCACTACCACTTGTGACTGTCTACATACCCCTACCTAATTGGGTACCTAATTAGAGACAGGATCAAGCCAACGTAGTTCTCCTACTGCAAAGAGGACTCAAGAAGCCTACGATACAACAAACAAATATGCAATTCCCAAACTGCCCACTTAGGCTTAATCTTCACATTTAGATTTTTGAAATCTAATTAACTTTATTATTTTCAAAATATAATCCTCTTTGAAAATAATCTCTTCGAACTCGATTCTCATTTTTCTTATTTCAAAACCTTTTAAATAATTATACATCTTTTGTATCAAATTATACTTTACTTGGGGATTTTAGATCAAATCACTTTTAAAAACAATATCAAATACTCTATATAAACGTATATTAAAATACATGCAAGCAGATTGGGAGGTTTCTAGCCATAATAAGGCAACTGGGTCCCGACCTTTCAAAAAAATGGACATGTATATCCCTCTATTCATTGAGCAGAATATGCTGAGGCTACATTACTTCTACACCTCGCTTGCCCACCTTTTTAGTTATGGATTAGCTGAATCATCGTTAACATAACAAATCATTTTATATCCCAAAGTGACAAATCATTTTGCACTAATATTCATAAATACTTTAAAATCATAGTGTTATTATGTCCCAAAATCTTTTGAAATCATTTTCAAACATCGGGTTTTAGTCCTAGAAATTCTCTTCCTTTATAGAACACTTTTATAAACCATTCTTTATATAAATCACTTTTATTATCACTTTAAAAATATTTATTCCTAAAATATTTCCATTGTTTTTTCGAAAGAAACCATTTTATTTAAAAGATAAAATATCTTTTATTTCAAAATTATAATAAATATCTTTTATTATAATTCTTGCTTAACCAATATTTTTATCGAACACCTTATAGTCAAACTATGAAATTCTAATCACAAAGTGTTCATATTAAATCATGCTCAATTTATTATCTTCCCAGCCCATGTATATAAAAGGGCTATTGCTCACAAACAGGCTTAGCTTAATCCAAACAATCGATCAATTAATTAAACATAACAATAAATGATAATCAACACTTCATTCTATCAAACATTTATAACACCTTTTATTTTATCTTGGGTTAAAACGGTTTAAGTAAATCAATTTAACTTTTCCCTCCATCGGGCTAGGCCAAATAGCTAGGGGAGCAGGCAACTGGTTCCCAAACACCAACCTAGAGACTACCATTCTGTCACCCATAAGGCAATCAAGTTATTTGATTGACTCAAATACTATTGATATTTATTTGGAGCATCCGGGCTATCCTTTCGACATGTTACATCCCTCACCCAAGTCTCTTTGGATCTTACAAACGAAACATGTGTACTATTCGTTTTTGCATACCCCATTAATTATTTAACTCTTAATTAACTTTTAAAATACTTAATTAACTATACAAGAATATTTAACATCATGATAAAACATAAATAAACAAGCATAAAAACATATCATAGCATCATGGAATATTAAATAAAAGAGTAAAACTTTTCTTATCTTAAAGCTATCTCTTTCAATTACTATAGCACTTCTTCTTCCAATTTAAAGCCAAGGGGAGCTCAGCCTATGGATGAGAGGGTGGAGGTGATGGAAGCCATTAAAGTAGAGGTGAAGAAGAAGAAGAAGGAATGAGATGTGTTAAATTGTGAAGCCTTAGGGTCTTATTTATAGCCTTATGAAAATATGGCAAATTACTAAACAACCTTTAGATATTATCAAAATATTTCTTACACCACATCGCCTCAACATTAAATCCTTGCCAACATACTCAAGTGCATGCATTAATTAGATGTAATGCGATAAGATATATTACAAAATATCTTAAGCGTGGAATAACATGCATTAATGGTGGATTTGATGTTTGTTTTTTGGTGAAAAATATCGTAGATATTTTCTATAGCTTTGATTTGACTAATTGTGTATACATATATGGTATGTATATGTATGCGTTGGCGCATATATGCGCATGTTACATATCTACACAAGACATATAAACAACGTTGTGTTCACTTTGAACAACTTCTGTTCGTTAAACCATTGAAAATCTAAAAGCTGATCCTCGATCACATCTTCACTTATAAATTAAATTACATACAAATGTAAACAAAATTTGAAAATTACATTTATATTATTATTTAACAATTAAAAGGTCCTCATTTGTTTTTTAAAACAATTATTAAATTATTTAAACTCAATTTAAATGCAAAAATTAATTATTTAAAAATGATGACATCATTAATGATGTCATAAATACATTTTATTTTAAAAAATAAAATAAATAATTTTATTACATATTCTTCCTTATATGGAGAAATAAGTGTATGTAAAAAAAATCGTGGGTGACTTTTGATGGTTAAAAAGTTGTTTATCGATAAAACGATTTTCGATCATATCTCGATATTTTTCCAAATAATATATTTTGGTAAACATTTATCACATAAAACATGGTTTTTTATGTTTAATAAACTTATATTTGAATATTTAAAATTGATTAAATATTCCAAATTCAAAGTGATGAAATTATGGGTCGTTACAGAACCGGCAACGATAATTTTAAAACTGGCCAAGGTTTTGATAGTCGGTTATTTAACTATCAAATAACAAACAATTCAACCAGATATTTAACCAAGCACAGTTAAGCACAAAGAAACCACTAAGCCTCTTTAATTAATCATCTCGTTAATTAAAACCACTTTGTAAATACTTGTATCAAAATACTTTTACAAAGATATATTCACAAATCTTTTACTCTTTTCAATACTTGAAAAATATTGATATACTTATCTCACCTATATAAGTATATTCACAAATCTTAAGAAAGATTTGTTTTTTTCAAAACCATGCCTAATTAGGTTAAAACAATATCATTTAAAAACATTAATAATAATAAACCCAAAACACTTTTTTTTCAGGTGTAAGTAAACAATAGTATGGAAATTAGACCAAATATACTTAACACCACTTCTCGATTTCAAATAGTACTATCCCTCGATTAACAATGAGATCAAACAAGTTAGAAAAACAAAAAACTACCCTAGCCTCGATACTTATTCTTAATTCTCAAGATAGAGACGAGTTTTCATAACTCGAAATTTGGTGTTAAGTATGAAAAGAACATTTTCCATACTACCGTAAGTTAAAATGATCGTTTATATAAATCGAGTCTCATTCCTTTATAAACTTCTTATAAAAACACGTTTTAAAAAGAAAATCCTTTCGATAATTACAAAACTCATTTTTGTAAATCTCCTTTCTATTTATAAAACTCTTTTATATAAATGAACTCTTTTATATAAAACTCTTTTATGCAAGTAAACTCTTTTTTACATAAAACTCCAAATAAACTTATAAACTCCAAATTCATTTATAAAACCCGTTTTTCTATTTATAAAGCTCCTTTATAAAAATCCTTTAAAAAATCTATACATACATACATATATACATACATATACATACATACATACATATATATATATATATATATATATATCCAAAACTCATATTTATAAAATCTTATATCCTTAACACAAATCTTCATTTTCAAAATAAGACCGAATATTTTCATGAAACGATCATTTCCTATATCACCATAAATTCGCTAATGGAATTAATTATTCCAATTTATCAAAATGATATTAATCTCCTTTTTATAGAATATCATTTATAAAATAATTCTTTTATTTATAAGACACTATTTATAAAACTATCTTTTACTTATGAAATAATACTTTTATAAATCTACCCTCTTATACAGTATTTCACACAAACATTTCACAATATTCATATCTTCCTTTAAATGCAAAATCCCTTTAAAGCAAAAGATAACCCTTTTTATTCCCTTTTGAAAATAAAAATTTATATTATTATAATAATTTTCTATAAAGATCAATACTTCTAAAATAATTATTAAAACATTTACTTATATATATATATAAAAGAATAAATAAAGAAGTTGAAATAAAATTTAGACGTTCAAAAACTTATTTAATTAAAATATCATAGAAATTCCATTACGTCAGACTTAAATATCACTTTCCAAAAAGAAACCATTTCCAAATCAAAGCGCACTTAATAGTATTTTTTTCAAAATAATATATTGAGGTAATAGTTACTATAACATTTAATTAATGCTATTATACTACCATTTCTCTAAAAAGGTTCAAATTTTAACATATGTTAGTATCACATCCAATATGGTTAAAATATCAAATTTGGACAATTAACAGTCTATGTAACAAGTACATAATTGAAATAAAATCAACAGGAATATAACGTGAAATTAAAAATCATAATATCGAGAAATCCAGATTTCTGCACTAAATTCCTATTTTAATTTTAAATGACAATTGATTTTCAAAAGCATATATTTAACTAGAATAACCAATAATTCATCCAAACAAAAATAGTTTATTTATCTACTATATATCATGCTGATTACCCAAAAAGGTGAGTTTAACTCGCTGAAATTCCAACGAATGCTTAGGCGTTTCAGTTTGAACTAAAATCGAACGACATCTGATTTTAGCTAAAAATTCAATGAAACCAATTCCATCGCGTAGCTGTCACCATTACAAGCGCAATGCAAAAGAGTGCGCCTTGATTGGACTTCATATGAGAGAGATATACATTTGATAAGATTTTGGTTTTTTTTAAATATAATTAATTATTAAATTACACCTTAATTAACATAATTAAACTTAAACCTTCCTTCTCCAACACTTCCCGCCTAAACCAGAACCTTGCTACTCCATTGTTGAAGCTTCCCACCCCAAGATCTCCACCTTCGCTTTATGAAACGACGATCCATCGACTTCGTTGCACTTCTCTTAATGGAAGCTTCCCATCCCCCACCACCAGAGCACACTCTACGGGCCATAGGAAATCACAACCTAGGCATAGTTTTCGATCGCCAAAAACTGTCGCACTCTCCAATAAACGATCGGACTTCACAAAATTAAGGGGAAAGCTACTCTATGACATGGGAAACCCAAATGTACCCTTCGATTCACCTAATACTGCCTAGATTTCCATCTATACGAAACCCTAGCATTCAACAATACTATCGATCCACTTAAATCGAAACATAACCACATGAAATGGATATAGAATCATAGATCTATGCAACCTAGATCCAAAGATCCTCTCTTTTTATTTTTTGTCATGTTTTTGGCTTGTTTTTTATTTTAAAAGGTGGGGGAAATTTTTTTCTTTGCTTCCAAGAATTATTTGATAGAATAGTGTAAGAAAAATATTTATGTAAAATAAGCTAAGTCTCAGGTTTTGTTTACTTCTGAAATTTCCGGCATCTCGCCACACAGAATTTCGTTCACGTACAACCCAACGACAAAACGGAAATACGATCGCGCATAAAAATGCGACTCGATCTCAAAATAATAATAATATATACTGGTTGTTTGATTTTGAAAAAATCACAAATATACCGTCGTTTTGCCAAAAAATCTTCAAATGATAAATTTAAATTATTTCCAAATTAAATTTTATGGAAAAATCAAATAAATTAAATCAAAAATATGTCGATAAAAATCGAGTCATTATAAATAAAATTTATTTCCTTATTATTTATTCGAACTATTTATAATAAATTTACAAAATGAATTCACCGATATTATTTATTAATTAAAAGGAGTTAAATAAGACCATTAAATCCATTTAATTAATATTCAATTCACAATCCAAATATTTAAATCACTATTCAAATACTAAATTCATAATTCAATTATTTTAAACAATACCTATATTTGAATTCAAGTTTTTAAAAACCAATAGTTGAAATGTCTCTAAACCCTTAAGCTTTCCCATTAGTTGAAATGGGTTATTAAATTCCAAGTCTCTTAAAGTTACAGAAAATTTTGGCAGCGTCTTCTTTGCGCGGCTCAATCGAAAAAACTAAAAATTGCTACAACGGGCCCAAACCAATAAAAAAACAAAAGCCCAAAATAACAATATAAACGTGTACCTATTTGTTAAGCAATCACACTCTACTTATTAAACCAAAAACAGTAAACTAGCCTTTGCTTCCATATGCCTGCACTTAAAAGGATATCCGACCATATAACATGCATTACTAATATCAAAAGCATATAATCATATTAAAGCCAGCATGATGTATAGATGTCATCCGTATGCAATATCAAATTCGATCGCTTGCTCGATCGCCCAATTTTACTTCCGAACTAGTATTGCTCACTTGACTACTCTAGTGCAGACTCTGATCAGGTTCCTTGATTAGAAACCTCTGTTCTCCTTACATAGCCATATAGTATGATAGAAAACTTTAGATGAAATCAAAAATCTATATCAAGTGTTCGCCATCAAGAATCGAGTGAAAAATCCTTGTTCGGATCGGTGTAGATCTCCTCGAAATCGTGTACTTGAATCTGGATCAGGAACAATTATGCGAATAAAATGATCTACGTACAACTTACATATTTATCCCATTGGTTTCTAAACTATACCAATTTATTTTCCATTTTAAATCACATTCACTTTCCCAAAGATCACTTCTTATTTAATACTAGAATTCATTTATGAACCCTTTCATAAAACCATCACTTAAGTTCACAAATATCTTATAACACGACTTAAGTAAATCAATCACTTCAAAACTTAAGTTCATATTTGTATAACACACTTCTATATCCTTAGAGTATATACATAATATTTCTATTTTCCTTACTTGACCAGAATTTCAACCAATTTAAAACTTGTTTGACTTACTATTTTCCCAAATTTATAAGTCACATAAACTTATTTTCTTATATTCTCACAAGATATTTAGCTTTAATTTCTCAATTAACTCAAAAGTTTTCAACTGTCCAAAATTGTCAAAAATTCTGTGACGACCGCCCATAGCCCCTGCAGTGAACCTAGAGAAAGTGCGCTGTAAAGTGTGCCAGGCAGCCATGGACGATTGTCAAGGTAAATTAAAACAACAGAATCTATCGTATTACTCACAACGCATGGACAAAATACAATAGAACATATATATAGTGAAGCTTCACAGAATAGAATCTCTTCAATAAAACTTCATAATAGTTGAATACAATCAAGCCTCACTACATAACACTCAAAGAATATGCAAACAGCGGAACATCCAGTACATATAGTAAGAAGATATTATGCAACCCTTCAGCTCGTCTTCGATATCAACACCGTGGAAAGCAAGAACAGCACCTGTCACCTGCTACCTAGTCTGCCCGTCCCAAAATGGACGAACAGCCCAAGGCAATAAGAATTAAAAACATAAAGCCTTGAGTCAGACAACAGTCTTAGTGAGCGGTAAGTTAACTAACAACATACCAAAAGAGTACAAAGGAAAAGGAATAGGAATACAACCCTCCCACTCCAACCTCATTCTACAGTGATAGCCCCCAGACACACCCTAAGCAGAAGCAAACATAGCAGAACATACAATTTAAAGTAAAGTAATTTTCACTCGAGTCAAGGGCGATGTTTTCCAAGTACAAACCCCCAAGGCCTAAACCAAGATCAGATAAGCACCCAGAAAATACCGCTCTTGAGACCGAATGACGATACAACCAAACATCCATGACTCTGGCTATCACTGTTGTCATTGCTTTGACTTCACCGTTAATTGAATGACCGGCACATTCTTTCAGCCGTCCGTCAAGGGCTAATGGAAACCCCGGTTCTAGACATAACTCCTGCACGTCATCGTGATCCGTGCCTAGGACTATCGAATCTGCCCAGAGTACTTGACTACCAATCCATAGCCTTCAGGGACTATCGAATCTGCCCAACGTACTCTTGCTTTGAGCATGCTAGAACCTTCAACAACGATGAGATCTCAGCCTTCTAGTCGTCCTCCTCGACGACTATTTCCATACTAGCTCAAGCGCCTCTCGAGCATCCATTATCCTCAACTCGAACCATATCACCGAGTTATCAATCTGCTTGGAATGATCCCGTCTGGATTAGACCAAGACTATCTCATATCTTGCTTCGCTTCATTACATCCTCGCAAAGCCTCATCTCAACATCATCATCAAATCTATGCATAAGAGCTTCACCATCCGCTACATATGCCACAAGCAGCTTTCCCAATTCAAGAGCCTTTCTCTTAGCTTTTGAATCGTCTTCGGTCTAAATCAAATCATCAATCATCTAATTCATAGTAATCAATCAAATCAAACATTAATCCAAACAATCAAGCATTTAAATATGATCTAAGTAGACAATTATCACAATAATGGCAATTTCGTAATTAAAGAGTCGAAAGTCTAATAAGCTTGAAAACATGAACAATATCTCTATAATCTTGATGAATGAACTTGCATAGGTTAACATGTAGTAAGATGGATGTCAAATCATCATGAACAACGAATCTACATGGATCTATACTTAGGATGAAGAAAATGCATGGAAATCACTATTTTAACACCAAATCAAGCCAACGATCCGATATACTCCTTTGGATCCGTGTGAGAGACAATCACCACTCACCAAATCACCTAAACAACCCCAAATCAACACACTTCAGATCTGGACAGCGAAGGATCTAGCTTGATCTATCACAAATCGGCTTCAAACGATGAAATCTCTCTTCGAAGAATGTAGATCTTCAATCTAAGCTCTTCGATTTCCGATTTGATCTTCAATATGGATGGAAGGAATCACTAGATTAGAGTGGAGAAAAGAAGTGAAGAAGTGTAAAAGTCGAGCTCTCAAAATGGCAGCACTTCGTCGCTTCGAAATCCGGATCCCAAAAAGTGAGAAAAACCCTTCTATTTATAGGCAGATTTTAGGTCGTCCGCCCCTTAAGTTGTTGCCAACTTAACAAAGACCCTCCGACCTACGACTCACGACCTAACACTCTGCGCGACATAAAATCCTCCGACACAACGACTTAGCATAAGCACGCGACTTAGCTACTACATGACCTAACTGAGATGCCGACCTAACAACACAAGCGATCACGCGACCTAACATAAGTCGTCTACGACTTAACACAGTAGCCGACCTGCGACTTAGAAGAAATACCACGACCTAACAGACCATCCGATCTAAAAACCCACGACCTACGACTTACCACACAAGCGCTTACCGACCTAACACAGATCGCGACCTAACAATGCCATGACCTAACTGCTATGCCGACCTACGACTTAGCAACTCAATCACCTTCTACGACTTAACAGCTTTGCGGCTTAATAGGGGATACGACTTACGACTTAACTTATGTGCGCGACTTAACACTTGCCGAGTTAACTTCGACCTACGACCTATCGCCTCACGACATAATAACTTACGACCTAAAATCCTTAAGTCGCTCAAACGACCTAACTTCCTAACTAGCTCAATCCCTTAGGTCGTTAACTCCTTAAGTAGTCTATGTCTTAAGTCGGTCAATTCCTTAGGTCGTTTAACTCGCCCAGCCGACCTAACACTTAACTTTTTCTTGGGTCACCCCAATTCCTAAGTCGCTTACTAATCTTAGGTTGCCAAATTCTATAGGTCGTCCCACTACTAACCCAGCTTCCTTAGGTCGTCGCCGACCTACCCCTTAGGTCGTCCACTACCTTAGGTCGCTCCAACACCCTATGACCTAAGCTACCACGACTTAACTTTTAAACGACTTATCACCTAACTCGCCGAATTCCTTAACTCGGTCACGACTTTAGGACTTAAACTCAGGACGACTTATCACAAATGCGACCAAATGTCAACTGTTTTACGATGTTTTGATCCGTAAAAATACGGGTCGTTACATTCTCTCCCCCTTATGAATTTCGCCCTCGAAATTCCAAACAAACAAGGCAAGCAAAGACTATTCTGCACGCCTACCATCCATAGCAATCAACAAACCATGCATCCAATTCTAGCTTAGCATGCAGAATTCTAAAACTAGAACAAGTTACAATATCGTGAGATGACACGACACCTTAGGGCCATACCTTGAAGAGTTCAGGATGAGCTGCCTTCATCCTCTCTTCCACCTCCCACGTACAGTCGTTATCATCATCACTCCATTGTATCTTGAGCAACTTAACTACCTTCCTCCTAAGCTGTTTCGTGTCGGTTTCCACAACACGAAGCGGCTTACGAGGTCTCTTATCGACTGGATCAACTTCAAAATCTTCACAGCAATCAGCAGAAACCACTGTATTCGAGTCGTGCACATACTTCCGTAGATAGGATATATGAAAAACATTGTGCACACTCGGCATCTTCTCTGGTAACTCCAATCTGTAGGCGAGCTTTCCAATTCGCTCGATGATCGGGAATGGTCCAACAAATCTCGGAGTCAATTTTCCTTTCTTCCCGAATCGAATAACATTCTTCAGTGGAGAAATCTTTACAAAAACCATATCACCTACGTCGAATTCCAAATCCTTACGATGCTTATCAGCATAGCTTTTCTGACGGTCTTGAGCTGCCTTCATTCGTTGCCGAATGATCTCTATGCAATCCGAAGTCTGTCGAATCATCTCTGGCCCAAGTATCAACTTTTCTCCAGTTTCTAACCAACATGTCGGTGAGTTACACGGTCTTCCATACAATGCCTCATACGGTGCCATACCAATGCTTGACTGGTAACTGTTGTTGTATGCAAATTCCACCAAATGAAGGTGATCTTCCCATGATCCTCCGAAATCCAAAACACAAGCTCTGAGGAGATCTTCCAAAACTCGGTTGACTCTCTCAGTCTAACCATCAGTTTGAGGGTGATAAGCTGTACTCAAACACAACCCGGTTCCCAAAACTTCCTGGAAGCTCTTCCAAAATCCGCTAGTGAACAATGGGTCTCGATCGCTCACTATACTCTTCGGAATACCATGGAATTGAACTATCCACTTAACATACAACTCAGCCAACTTTGATGCAGTCCTAGTCGATCGAACAGGAATGAATCTTGCACTCTTAGTCAGACGATCTACGATGACCCAAATCCCTTCATTTCCCGTTCTTGTTCTATGTAGTCCATCAATAAAATCCATCGATATCTGCTCCCACTTCCATGTAGGAACTTCTAATGGCTGAAGCAATCCACTTGGCTTCTTCTGTTCAGCTTTTACCAACTGGCAGTTCATACACTTGGAAATAAAATTTCCAACATCCTTCTTCATACCTTCCCAGTAATAGGTTCTCTTCATATCCCGATACATCTTATTTCCACCTGGATGAATTGTCAACTTCGAGTGATGACTTTCCTTCAGCACTTCATTCCTCAAGTCATCTATATCGGGAACAACTAGTCGTCCTTGCTTCCGAAGCCAACCCTCTCGATCAACCTCGAATCCTTTATCCTTTTCTGGATCCAATCCAGATTCCAAATCACGGATAATCTTGACAAGCTTATCGTCTCGCTTTTGGCTCTCGCCAATCCTTTCCACAAGAGTAGGTCTTATCGATAAGTTTGCCAACATCTCAGGTTCCAATTCACATTTGGGTCTAAAGTCAAATCCAGCTAAATACTCGAGATTCTTCCATTCTGAAAACATAGCTCCCAATCCTGCATGTCTTCGACTTAATGCATCTGTCACTGCGTTACCTTTTCCCGGAATATAAGCTATACCAAAATCATATGATGCCAAAAACTCTAGCCATCGCTGCTGCCGAAGATTCAAATCCTTTTGAGAGAAAAGATACTTCAACGACTTATGGTCTGTAAACAACTCGAATCGAACTCCCAATAGATAATGTCTCCACATCTTCAGAGCAAAAACAATCGCCGCTAACTCCAAATAATGAGTCAGGTAATTCTTTTCCTGCGGCTTCAGTTGTCGACTAGCATACGCAACAACTTTATCCTTCTGCATTAGCACTGCTCCAAGTCCAGTACCACATACGTCGGTGTAAACCACCATCTCATCATTCCCACTTGGAATAGTCAAAACAGGAGCACTCGTCAATCGCTCTTTCAGGATTCCGAAAGCTTGCTCACACTTAGCATCCCATCTGAACACTTGGTTCTTCTTCCTCAATCCTGTTAACGGTGCAGCTATCTTGGAGAAGTCCTTGATAAACCGACGATAATATCCTGCTAATCCAAGAAAACTTCTCACATCTGATGCATTCTTAGGTCGAACCCAATCCTGGATTGCTGCTACCTTAGCGGGATCAACCGCTATTCCACTACCAGAGATAACATGGCCTAAGAACCTCACTTCACTCTTCTAGAAGTGACACTTCGAAAACTTAGCCTTCAGCTGATGTTTCCGTAAGATCTCCAAAACAATACGCAAGTGCGTCTTATGCTCTTCCTCAGTTCTGGAGTAAATCAGAATATCATCCACGAACACAAGCACGAACTTGTTCAACTGATCTCTGAACACTCTATTCATAAGATCCACAAAATATGCTGGCACGTTAGTCAATCCAAACGGCATTACCAGCCACTCAAAGAAACCGGATGGTGTTCGAAAAGCGGTCTTCGGCACACTATCCTTAGCCACTCTCAACTGGTGAAATCCCGTTGCCAAATCCATCTGAGAAAACACCTTAGCTTCGTGAAGCTGATCAAACAAGTCATCTATTCTCGGCAATGGATACTTGTTTTTCTTAGTCACCTTATTCAGCTCACGATAATCGACGCACAACCTCAGCAATCCATCTGCTTTGGTTACAAACACAACTGGTGCACCCCATTCGGACACACTACGCCGAATGAATCCTTTCTGCAAAAGATCATCAACTTGCACCCTCAACTCTTGTTGTTCCCTAGGCGCCATCCGCCTAAGAGGCATCACAACAGGTCTGACTCCTTCAACTAGATCTATACGAAACTCGATCTCTCTATGCGGCGGTAACCCTTTGACCTCGTCAAAGACATCCTCGAATCCATTCGCGATTGGCACCAATGACAGTCCATCCCGTGGAACAACTAGCGAATACATGAAGCTCATGAAGACGCCTTCTTCATGCTTACATCGTATCACAATCTTTCGCCCCTCCACATTCTCAACTGTCACCTCCAACCTTTCGCAATCAACCTTTGCCGCATACTTCCTAAGCCAGTCCATACCCAAAATAATTCCGAACCCCGCAAAGTTCAGAACAAAACAATCACAAACAAAAGAGCAACCATGACTCGATACAATCAGACCACGGCATAACATACACAAACAAGATGAACCCCCAACTGGATTAGTCACAACCAATGGCCTATCAACGATATCCGGTTCCAAACCTAACCGACCTACGAGTTCACTACAAACAAACGAATGCGACGCTCCAGTATCTAACAGAACTCTAACTGGAACATCACATAGGAAAAGAGTACCTTGAACCACCACACTCTTTCCCTTCTCTTCAGCGGTAGGAGCTTTTGAAGACGACGGAACAGCTCCCAAAGCATAAGCTTACACAATCTGCTTGTCCCTCCTCGGTTCTGGACAATTCTTCCTGATATGCCCCGGCTTGTCACAGTTGTGACACTTCATCGGTACCTTCGGATTCTTACAATCCTTAGAGAAATGGCCCTTCTGCTGACAGTTGTAGCAGGTCACTTCGCCCTTCAGCTTCTTTTGACCATCATTACCCTTCTGCTGTTGCTGCTTCCTCTTCCTGTTTCCACCCTGCTGTGGTTTAGACTCTCCCCTGGTCACAGCAACAACAGATCCTTCCTTAGGAAACAGACTCTCATGCCTGAGAGCTTTCTCCACAAGCTTCTCAAATGAATCGTCCAAATGATCCACCAACTGTCTCCCAAGATAACTGTCCAAGCCTGTCACAAACATCTCATTCTTCTGATATGCAGATTCAATATACGACCGGGCATACTTGGACAAAGCTTCAAACTCAGAAACATACTCAAGAACTGGTCTCCCACCTTGCTTGAGCTCCACAAACTTCTTGAACAGAACAGACTTCTGAGCTGTAGAAATGAACTTAGCTTCAAATCTGACTTGGAATTGCTCCCAAGTAATCTCTTCCTCCGGAGTATTGATGGTGATAGAGTTCCACCAATCAGAAGCTCTCCCTTGAAGCTGTCTTGATGCCAACTTCCTCTTAGTCGCATCCTCAATTCCCAAATCACCAAAAATCCTTCTACAAGCATTTATCCACCTTTGGACATCAATGGTTGATTCTGTCCCCAAGAAAACCTTCCCTCCAAGAGCGGTATAGTCTTTACACAGCTTAGCAAAATCCACCGGCCTTGGAGCCTGAACTTGAACTCCAACATCAACTGATGGCCCTGGAGCTGGTATCCTTCTCATGATCGAAGTCATCATAGCTTCGAACATGGCTGCATAATCAGCAGTCCCTTCAGCAGCTCGGCCTTCCCTAGCAGCTGGTCTCCCTCTTCGACTCATTCTCGATATCTATAAAAAGGAATGATTAATACACCTAGAGAAAACAACTGCATAAGGAATTCAAATCCTTCTAAGCTACTATATTATATATAGTAATCATCCATCAAAATACAATTACGCCTCTCATACGTAGTTACATCAGCGAGCGTTGGGTAAAATCGATTAACCAAAGCTCTGATACCAAATGTGACGACCGCCCATAGCCCCTGCACTGAACCTAGAGAAAGTGCGTTGTAAATTGTGCCAGGCAGCCATGGACGATTGTCAAGGTAAATTAAAACAACAGAATCTATCGTATTACTCACAGCGCATGGACAAAATACAATAGAACATATATATAGTGAAGCTTCACAGAATAGAATCTCTTCAATAAAACTTCATAATAGTTGAATACAATCAAGCCTCACTGCATAACACTTAAAGAATATGCAAACAGCGGAACATCCAGTACATATAGTAAGAAGATAATATGCAACCCTTCAGCTCGTCTTCGATATCAACACCGTGGAAAGCAAGAACAGCACCTGTCACCTGCTACCTAGTCTGCCCGTCCCAAAATGGACGAACAGCCCAAGGCAATAAGAATTAAAACATAAAGCCTTGAGTCAGACAACAGTCTTAGTGAGCGGTAAGTTAACTAACAACATACCAAAAGAGTACAAAGGAAAAGGAATAGGAATACAACCCTCCCACTCCAACCTCATTCTACAGTGATAGCCCCCAGACACACCCTAAGCAGAAGCAAACATAGCAGAACATACAATTTAAAGTAAAGTAATTTTCACTCAAGTCAAGGGCGATGTTTTCCAAGTACAAACCCCCAAGGCCTAAACCAAGATCAGATAAGCACCTAGAAAATACCGCTCTTGAGACCGAATGACGATACAACCAAACATCCATGACTCTGGCTATCACTGTTATCGTTGCTTCGACTTCACCGTTAATTGAAAGACCGGCACATTCTTTCAGCCATCCGTCAAGGGCTAATGGAAACCCCGCTTCTAGACATAACTCCCGCACGTCATCGTGACCCGTGCCTAGGACTATCGAATCTGCCCAGAGTACTTGACTACCAATCCGTAGCCTTCAAGGACTATCGAATCTGCCCAACGTACTCTTGCTTTGAGCATGCTAGAACCTTAAACAACGATGAGATCTCAGCCTTCTAGTCATCCTCCTCAACGACCATTTCCATACTAGCTCAAGCGCCTCTCGAGCATCCATTATCCTCAACTCGAACCATATCACCGAGTTATCAATCTGCTTGGAATGATCCCGTCTGGATTAGACCAAGACTATCTCATATCTTGCTTCGCTTCATTACATCCTCGCAAAGCCTCATCTCAACATCATCATCAAATCTATGCATAAGAGCTTCACCATCCGCTACATATGCCACAAGCAGCTTTCCCAATTCAAGAGCCTTTCTCTTAGCTTTTGAATCATCTTCGGTCTAAATCAAATCATCAATCATCTAATTCATAGTAATCAATCAAATCAAACATTAATCCAAACAATCAAGCATTTAAATATGATCTAAGTAGACAATTATCACAATAATGGCAATTTCGTAATTAAAGAGTCGAAAGTCTAATAAGCATGAAAACATGAACAATATCTCTATAATCTTGATGAATGAACTTGCATAGGTTAACATGTAGTAAGATGGATGTCAAATCATCATGAACAACGAATCTACATGGACCTATACTTAGGATGAAGAAAATGCATGGAAATCACTATTTTAACACCAAATCAAGCCAACGATCCGATATACTCCTTTGGATCCGTGTGAGAGATAATCACCACTCACCAAATCATCTAAACAACCCAAAATCAACACACTTCAGATCTGGACAGCGAAGGATCTAGCTTGATCTATCACAAATCCGCTTCAAACGATGAAATCTCTCTTCGAAGAATGTAGATCTTCAATCTAAGCTCTTCGATTTCCGATTTGATCTTCAATATGGATGGAAAGAATCACTAGATTAGAGTGCAGAAAAGAAGTGAAGAAGTGTAGAAGTCGAGCTCTCAAAATGGTAGCACTTCGTCGCTTCGAAATCCAGATCCCAAAAAGTGAGAAAAACCCTTCTATTTATAGGCAGATTTTAGGTCGTCCGCCCCTTAAGTCGTTGCCGACTTAACAAAGACCCTCCGACCTACGACTCACGACCTAACACTCTGCGCGACATAAAATCCTCCGACCCAACGACTTAGCATAAACACGCGACTTAGCTACTACACGACCTAACTGAGATGCCGACCTAACAACACAAGCGATCACGTGACCTAACGTAAGTCGTCTACGACTTAACACAGTAGCCGACCTGCGACTTAGTAGAAATACCACGACCTAACAGACCATCCGATCTAAAAACCCACGACCTACGACTTACCACACAAGCGCTTACCGACCTAACACAGATCGCGACCTAACAATGCCACGACCTAACTGCTATGCCGACCTACGACTTAGCAACTCAATCAACTTCTACGACTTAACAGCTTTGCGGCTTAATAGGGGATACGACTTACGACTTAACTTATGTGCGCGACTTAACACTTGCCGAGTTAACTTCGACCTACGACCTATCGCCTCACGACATAACAACTTACGACCTAAAATCCTTAAGTCGCTCAAACAACCTAACTTCCTAACTAGCTCAATCCCTTAGGTCGTTAACTCCTTAAGTCGTCTATGTCTTAAGTCGGTCAATTCCTTAGGTCGTTTAACTTGCCCAGCCGACCTAACACTTAACTTTTTCTTGGGTCACCCCAATTCCTAAGTCGCTTACTAATCTTAGGTTGCCAAATTCTATAGGTCGTCCCACTGCTAACCCAGCTTCCTTAGGTCGTCGCCGACCTACCCCTTAGGTCGTCCACTACCTTAGGTCGCTCCAACACCCTATGACCTAAGCTACCACGACTTAACTTTTAAATGACTTATCACCTAACTCGCTGAATTCCTTAACTCGGTCACGACTTTAGGACTTAAACTCAGGACGACTTATCACAAATGCGACCAAATGTCAACTGTTTTACGATGTTTTGATCCGTAAAAATAAGGGTCGTTACAAATTCCATTTCATTTTAATAAATGGGAATTACCACAAAACATCTCAAAACAAGATGCACAAACCACATTATCTAAATGGATAAGTTACACGAGTCTATAATATCAATTAACTGAAAATTCAAGAACTAAACATCTGGTTTTATTTCAAATCATTTTGAAATAACAATAGTATACATATCTCCTTTTGTATATCAAATCATACTTTTGGAACTTAAATAAAATCTGTTTTACCAAACAACTCCGAAGCAAATTACTATGGTAGTAATCCATCACTTCGAAACTCTAAAATGAACACTAATGAGGCTGCAGTCATCACCAGAATTATTCCCAAATGACCAAAATGAGTTCAGTGCTTTCTATCTCCTATAAAATACCTTTAAAAATATTTCTATCTATATATACTTTCAAATAAAACTATTATTATTTTCCCCAGAACTCTGAAAAACAATTTCAAAAAACACTAGGATTTAAGTTCTCAAATTCTCAGTTCTAAAATCCTTAATATTTCTAAATTCTATTTATACACCATACTTATATAAGTTCACTTCTTATATAAGATCATTTCACAAATTTTTATCATAGTTAAGATTATAATAAACAAATTTATTAGAATCAAATTTTAATCCAATACTATCACTGATCGCCATATATTCAAATCGTGAAACTAAATTCATAAGGTGTTTGAACTTAATTCAAACAATAAATGCTCATAAATTATCTGAGCACAAAAATCAATCAACAAACAATAGTCGATGCTCCTAAACTGGATGAGCATGACTAATCAAGCAATAAATGATAATAACTGAATATTATCATTTCTTAAATAAAACATTATAGATTACTACATTAATTTTTTTAAACTATTCTTTTATATGTAGAATATAATTTAGGTAAAATTATTTCACTTACCCAATTTCAAAATATTACTGTGTCAATTTGCCTTGTTCAAGTGTTTAGAAACTCCTATTGATACAGTTGTTCCTTCTGTACCAATCAGAATTCATAAACCAACACAATATAAAACATTTTTATAGCACTAACAAATACGCACTTATATATATACGCTCAAACTCATTCTAGGGTGCTACTAACCCTATCTCTAATGAGTCTACCCCACTGAAGCCTAGGTGTTCGCTCAACCTAAGCTCCGATACCACGTGCAATGACCAACCTTTTTGACCCTTAAAAGTCGACACTAATACATCTACGGTGTTCATGTGTCGAGCAGCCAAGTGCCAAAAAGACAGATTGTTGGGGGAAAAGTAAGAATCTTACATCGGGACGAGTAATATATAATATATAGCATATCTTTATAAAAAGGAAAACTATAATATACATATATCAGTCAGAGTATAATTATTCCATTATCGTTCCTTAGACAGTTATAACAATCAATCCTCACAATTGCAAATAAATTCAATTAACAAATGAATCGATAAATAAAATATATTTGAAAACATCTTGGAGGCATCTAGCTCGTCTTCTGAAGCTCCAAGCATCCAAACCGAATATGTAAATATGCCTGGTCTGATCCGAGCATTATAAGAAAATAACGCCTGGATCATTCTGGTAAACCAACGTCAGAAACACACCTCAAATGGACTTTTATGTTACAAACCTTTCAAATTAAAAGTATCTCGTAAGACTATGCTACACATAAACACATAAAAGAGCTCTCATGCACTACCAAACCCATAAATATGTATGTGTGTGTGTGTGTGTATATCTAAAACGCCGATGACATACCCTAATGGGTGTGACCCACATAGCCATGCTGTATCTTCCCTGATTTTAGTCATTTTCGGTTGTTGAGGCTAGAGACAACGTTTTACCTTTTTAGTAATTCTCACTTGGAATGCAAACAACGCACTCCAAGCAATAATGCTGTGGAAGCATTCATCCATACAAGTTATTCAGGATATGAACAAACCAAAGGCACTACTTCTACTACATCCATTTTGGGTTCACCCTCAGGATTAGTGTAACATCCCGTAATCTGGCATTAGTTAGTTAATTAATTAGGCTCCAAAAATGGAATTTTTGCAAACGACAGAATTTGACCATGAAACTTGCACCATTGCGTTTACGGTGAAATTCTGAGCAGCTTTGGAGTTTTGCAATTGGAGTCCCAATGAAGAAGTAACGAGCGAATTCTGAACGGAATTAATTCGTTAAAGAAATTAAATTTTTTAATTAATTGAATGGGGTCCATAAATCGATCCTCTTAGTGTGGTGGTCGACTTAGGGCAGTTAACCTCTAAGAGCGGGGTGGTCGACCGCTCTTAAGGCAGTAGCTAGGGTTTTCCCTGGCCCAATGGCCTGGATCTATTATATTTTGATCTAACAGTTCTAGTAGATTCTAGCGCCTATAAATACAGGGCTTGTTATCCTGCCTTTTAGCAAGGTCGTGACACCAAGGACCGACTAGAGACTGAAGCCAATCCACCACGGAGATTGATTATCTATAGGTCCACGACGGATACAGGCAAACTTGGTCCAAGTTCGGATCAAGCTACAATTAGCATAGTATGACAAGCAAAGCTATGAAAGGCAACATCCCAAATTTCAGGTCAATTAGAGTTCGTATGCTCAAGTTATGGATCGATCAAGATCCATGTGAAACATGTGCATTTCGTATCCATCAATCCATATCCATCATTTCATATCCATCCAGATTGATACGAAGTAAGAACAACTCCATCCATTGGCATCCATCATTCGTATCCATCAGATTCCAATAGCTTTCGGGGCTTCCCGAATCGATCATAGTCAACTCGTTCAACAACTATACATTTTGTATCGATCCCTTATCCAACCGATACGAAGAATATGGCCGGCGATCAATACGAAACAGAGGCAGAGCATCGATACGAAAGACATGGCATCAGATGGATACGAAAGGCACAGTCAAACCAAAGGAAACGGTCTCAATGCACAAAAGGTGGACCTCTAGCGCCACATCATCGATACAAATAATATCGATACGAATGTATCGATACGAAGTCTTCAGCCCTCCTAGAAAACTCAATCTTAGATCGATCATATCTCTCAAATTACAAGCCCAAATACCATGAAATTTTCACAGAAGCTTGCATATCAACTCAAGAGCCTCCATGATCGATCGCAGCTCAAATGGAGCCATTCTTGATTGATACGAAATCCACATGGATGGATCAGGATCGATCCCAAACGACTCCAGATCAATCTTGTGGGCCCACCTACGCATGAGAAAGGGTATTCCGAGATTTGAGGCAGATATTTTCAGCCCTACGCCTATAAATAGCACCTCCACGCAAAAAAGGACTTTTATGCTACTACTCTACTGAAACTCCATTGTAACTTGAGTGTTAGCCATTGTACTATTGTAATTCAGTTTATAATCAGCAATAAACAACAAATCCTTCAAAGTGGACGTAGGCTACAACGCCAAACCACTATAAATTCCTGTCTTCTTTTACTACTGTTCATTTTTCTTGGTGTGTTGTTAGATTAGCCTCATTTTTTGTTTTATTTCTTCATTATAATCTCTTCAATTACATTCGAAGGGTGTTGTGCCCATTTTTGGTACAAACACTTTGGTGCTTTTACTGAGAAAAACTCTGCCTTTTCTCCTGCTCTGTGGATCCCCTGCCATTGTCAGATTGCTAAAATCTAAGGAGGAGATCCAAATCTATTTTCTAGTGGTTCTTTCTATCCTATTCAGATTGTTCCAAACTACATCCACTCCAATGCTGCTGATCCGAAAGGAAGGGACATGCAAAATCCCACACAGCTGACCACAATAGGCCAAACATTAGCTGGAGTTCTAGATCCACTTGGTCCAACAACTAAAGAGGAATTCCAGACCCTTATGCAGGAGCTCACTCAAAGTCATCAAGAGCTCACTCAACAGATCCGTGCCAACACGGAACTCATGAACCAGATGAATGAAGAAAGGCGATGGAGGTCTAGAAGGGAGCATCCTCTTATTCTTTGACTGAAAGCTCGGCGTCATCTGACTTCAATCGCAGATCTACATGCCGTCGATTAGATGGAAATTACACGGAAGTCTCCGGGCACCCGTATGCTGCGAATTCCGAACAGGTCGGAATAGGTCTTTCGACAGGGCATCGAGCTGCACCCTCCTCCCGAGGAGGAACACTCCCTTACAAAACTACCCATGACCATGCAGCAGCTGCTGCTATAGCTTTGGATGCTGAGATCCAAAACCAACCAGATCCAGCCCCTCGTCACCACATTCATTCTTAGGATCCTCACTACCTTGAAGCCCAAGAGCCAAGGAGGCGTGGAACGGGCCATAGACAGCGATCAGACCATCCTCGTGACATGGAACCCGACCATGCCTTGGTCCTGAATATCCAAATGCCCGATATTCCAACTATGATACGCCAAATGATAAGAGAAAGTCACGGCCTCACAAATGATGATTGGGGGATTTCTAGAAGTCACACCCCATTCACCAACGATATCTTATATGCGGAACCGCCCGGCCGATTCCGGATGCTGACCTTGCCTGTATATGAAGGAAATTCGGAACCCAACCAACATATTCTGAAATATGAATGGATCATGAATGCCGCTCGAGCTGACGATGCAGTTAAGTGTAGAAGCTTCCCTATCTCCTTATGAGTCATTGTGACTATTTGGTTCACCCATCTACCACCAAGATCTATTTCATGTTTCGACCAGTTGGCTACTAAGTTTGTCGAGCAGTTCCGTATGAATGCTACAAGGCCGAAGGACATTAATACCTTATCTAATGTTACTCAAGCCCCAGGAGTGACTCTAAGGCAATATCTGGAAAGATTCCATGCTGCTTGTGCCGAAGTCAATAATCCCAACTACAACTCTATTTTGATGGCATTGACCATAGGGATCGATCCCGATTCTGAATTTGGTGATTGGTTAGTTGGAAAACCCCCCCTCTTTGTTGGACCATTTCTATGCAAAGGTAGCCCATTATTTGAGGAGGGAAGATGCTAGACGGTCAAGGAACCAGGACATCGTGGGGCCTAGTAGTGAAGGAATCCAGAGTAATGTTGCAGTGAAGCAGACCGATGAGAACTCTGAAAAAGTACAGTTGAACATTCAGAATAAGCAAAGTCAGTAGAAGGGTGATGGAGGTCAAGGAAAGAAGAGGAACCCTCATCGTGGGATACCCAAAGCTCCTATGTTCGATCAATATACTCCTTTGAACACATCGCTAGAGAATGTTTATCTTCAAACCTGCAATATAGGGTAGTACAAGAAGCCAGCTTCGAAACCATTGTCAGAGAAGCAGATTCAGACTGGAAAGTTTTGTAGATTCCACGACTATTACAGCCATAACACCAATGAATGCCGTCATCTGCAAGACATTATTGAAAAGTTGATTAGAGAAAGGAAGTTGGAGCAGTTTGTTTGGGCTCTGCAGGATGGCAGAGCGGGCCCATCTAATCCCAATCAAGGCCAAGGCCATGCTAGGACTGAAGAACCCGCACGTACTAGCGGGAGGTTGGTTATTGATACTGTGAGTAGTGGTCCTCATCTAGCTAATCGGAGCTGGAAGGAAATGGAGTCATATGCTAGTTCGATTAGGCATGTGGACTTCGAATGTTGTAGTGGTACTGATGAAGGGGCCCCGCCAAAGCAACAAAGGACGATGACAGACGACATCATTTTCAGAAATCATGATGCCGACAGAGTCGAGGCCCCCACTATTGATCCATTGATTATTCCTGCCCAGATAGGTCCTGGTTGGATGAAGAGGATCTTAGTCGATAGTGGAAGTTCTGTGAACATACTTTTTAAACGTGCTTACGACCAAATGTTGATGGAAGCGAAGGATCTGAAACCGTGTCAGTCACGTATACATGGTTTCAATGGTAGTGCAACCATACCAACTGGAATGGTGGAGTTACCCATTGAGTTGGGTATTGGTGATCGCCGGAGAGTCCGGATGTTGTAGTTTTTTGTGTGAGATATTCATTCTCCTTATAATGCTTTCCTAGTGCGATCGGCCCTTGCGGAGTTCAGGGCAGCGATTGCCCCTTGGTGTTTGACTCTGAAATTCACCACTGATAGTGGGGTCAGGGTAGTACATGGTGATCAGGCGATTGGACGCACCCGTTATGTTGCGGAACTATGAGATGCATAGCAAAAGGAGAAAGGTAAGGGCATGGAGGAATCTCTCTATGTCTGCTTTATGGAGAATTGACGACTAACGCCTGAGCCGAGGCTCGGATGCCACGACCAGTTTCCTAAAGATCTTGATCCCAGAGATAACGATGATGAAGGGGTAGTCAGAGAATACCAGGCTTCCCTGGCAGAGTTGACAATTGATGTCCCGGTCAACGATGACGATGATCCTAGAGTGATAAAGATCGAATCTCAGCTCATCCCTCAGATGGGAGAGTAACTGGTTGATTTTCTCTGGGAAAACCTCGATGTATTTTCCTAGACTCATTCAGACATGTGTGGGTTCTCGCCGAATATCGCGAGCCATGCATTAAATATCGATCCACGGCACGTCCCGGTGAAACAAAAAAGGTGCGATATGGATCCAGAGAGATCTGCCACCCTGAAGGAAGAAGTGAATAAACTCAAGGCTAATGGGTTTATTTATGATGCTTTATACTCGGAATGGGTATCGAATCCAGTGCTTATCAGAAAGTCAAATGGAAAGTGGCAGACATGTGTAGACTACTCAGATCCGAACAAAGCTTGCCCCAAAGACAGTTTCCCACTTCCCAGGATCGATCAACTGGTAGATTCAACGGCCGAACATGAGCTCTTATCTTCCATGGATGCATACTCCGGCTATAATCAAATCCCAATGCACCATCCTGACCAGGAACACACTAGCTTTATCATTGATCTGGGACTTTATTCTTACAAGGTGATGTCGTTTGGGCTCAAAAATGCGGGAGCAACCTATCAAAGGCTCGTAAACTGGATGTTTGCAAACCAGATCGGGAAGACTATGGAGGTGTACGTAGATGACATGCTCGTCAAATCGCGGTTATCCAGCGACCACATTGGTGATTTGGAAGTGATGTTCAGCATACTCCGACAGTACAAAATGAAGCTAAATCCGTTGAAGTGTCATTTCAGAGTCGCAATTGGAAAGTTCCTTGGGTTTATTGTCAATGCCAGATGAATTGAAGCCAATCCTGAAAAAATCTGGGCGATTCGAAATCTCGAAACTCCCAGAACCATAAAGCAAGTGCAAAGTCTTAATAGGAAGGTGGCAGGTTTGAGTTGATTCATTTCCCGATCCACGGACAAGTGCATTCCCTTCTTTGATCTGATTAGAAAAGGAAAACGGAATTTCGAGTAGACAGAGGAGTGCGAGAGCGCATTCCGGGCACTAGTACAACATCTGGTAGCACCTCCCATCTTGTCGAAGCCGGTTGATCACGAGAAGTTGTATGTCTATCTAGCGGTGTCGGCAAACACAATCAATGCTGCGCTCGTTCGAGAAGAGGATCAGATCTAATGACTGGACTATTATGTCAGCAAAAGATTGACGGGGGCAGAAAGAAACTACCCAAAGGTAGAGAAGCTGGCTTATTGTCTTGTTGTAGCCTCGAGAAAGCTCCGCCCATATTTCCAAGCTCATTTGATCATTGTTCACACTGACCAGCCGTTACGACAGATCCTGATCCGACCTGAGACGTCCGGTAGGTTGCTCAAGTGGAACATCAAGCTGAGTCAATTTGATATCACTTATGCCCTAAGGCGAGCTATTCAAGGGCAAGTTTTGGCGGATTTCATAGCTGAGTTCACCATAAAGGAGGACTTGCCCAAAACCAGTGAACCTCCCAACCATATATGGAAGCTATACACCGATGGCGCATCAAATACCGGTGCTCGGGCATTGGAGTGGTGCTTGAAACCCCAGAAGGTGATCTGTATGCTATGCTTTGAATTTGAAATTCAACTTTCGTGCGACTAACAACGAAGCTGAGTACAAAGCCTTACTCACTGGACTAAGGCTTGCTATGTATTTGGGAGTCATCACTGTGGAAATTTACCGCGATTCACAACTGGTGGTATGTCGGGTTCAAGGAGAGTATCAAGCCAGAGATCAAAGGTTGGCCTCCTACCTTATGCGGGTCCAAGAAGTGTTGAACCAGTTTCACTATTACACTATCCGCTGTATACCCCGAGAGCAAAATCAGAAGGCCGATTCTTTAGCAAAACTGGCCAGCACTGGGAAGCACAACAGATGGGACTCGTCCCCGTGGAGACACTTACTGCTCCAAGTATTGATCAGGTGGAGACAAATTGGGTTCATGAGGCAATACCCGAGAGGGAGCCATGGATGACTCTAATAAAAATCTATCTTGAACACGGAACGTTACATGAGCGCAGGAGTGAGAAGAGACAGATTCTCCGAAAGGCCTCACGGTTTGTTATCCAACATGGAATCTTGTACGGAAGGGGATTTTCTGTTCCTCTGCTCTGGTGTATCGCCCATAATGAAATCAAGCAAGTATTGCAGGAAGTGCACAAAGGAGAATGCGGCGATCACACTGGGGGGCAAGCCCTTGTGAAGAAGATACTCAGATACGGGTATTACTGGCCAACTGTAAATCGGGACGCATCGGATTATGCTAAGAGATGTGATAGGTGCTAGAAGCATGCCAGAATTATGAGAGCCCCACCAACTGAGATTACCCAAATGGTCAGTCCATGGCCGTTTGCCACATAGGGTATCAATATAATAGGGTCCTGGCCTCTAGCTAAGGGTGGTGCGAAGTACGCCATCGTTGCGGTTGACTACTTTACTAAATGAGCAGAAGCTGAGCCCCTTGCCACTATCACAACGATAAAAGTAATCAATTTTGTTATGTGGAACATCATCTGTTGCTTCGGCCTCCCACAGACAATTGTAACAGACAACAGGGCCCAATTCGATAGTGCCAAGTTTAAGAATTTCCGTCAATGCTACCGCATCCAGAAAAAGTTCTTAGCAGTAGCTCACCCCCAAGAGAATGGACAAGTCAAAGCTGTCAAAAAAATCATCAAGTCCATTTTGAAGAAACGACTGGAGAAGGCTGGAGGTAAGTGGGTCGATGAGCTCCCCATGGCCCTATGGGCATATCGAACTACCCACAAGTCTACGACCGGCCATACTCCATTTTCACTTTCCTACGGCTCTGAAGCCGTTATTCCAGTTGAACTAGAGGTACTTTCTCACCATGTGACTTATTACGATCCAAAGACTAATTTCATCCTACTTGCAAAATCTCTGGATTTTTTAGATGAGAAGCGTGAAAAGATTGATTTGAGGGCAGCCGCACATCGCAACCGAGTCGCCTGATTATACAATGCTAAGGTCTGACCTAGTACCTTTTAAGTAGGTGATCTCGTACTCAAGCGGGTCTATCCAGTCCCTTCGCACATGAAACCGACATGGGAAGGACCGTATGTCATCGAACGGAGGCTTGGAGACGGCACATTCAAGCTATCAACCGTTGATGGTCTCACACTACTGAGAGCATGGAATAATGAAAGTCTTCGTCATTATTACATATGATTGGCTTTCATTCATTTAGTCTGCTTTCCTTTTTAAGTTTGTTTATGCAATTCGAGAATTTGTATTTGTAATAAGGCAACTGATTTTGCCATGATTTCTTATTTCAGCAATAAAGCACAGACTCACAAAGCAAAGTTAATGATCCCTAAATGCAACATGCTACCGCCATGATATACGAAGAGCTGAGTTCCGTCTTACGGTGGGACTCGTTCAAATAGAGAGTGACCGTGACCCGACCGATCACTCGCTAGATGAAACCCCAGGATCGGGGGGCAAGCAACGATCAATCAAAAGAGAATTGAAACACGACAATTCTCCAACCAACTCGAGATCCCATAGTGCGAGCTAAAGTGCAAACTCTAAAACAAAGGCGTGAATCGACCGTCTAGCTCGAGGAGGATGGATCCATCCATCCATGACCTCGCTTATTTCCAAATGCTCGAGGAGGGTGGATCCATCCATCCACGACCTTGTTTATTTCCAAAGCTCGAGGAGGGTGGATCCATCCATCCACGACCTCGCTTATTTCCAAAGCTCAAGGAGGATGGATCCGTCCATCCACGACCTCGCTTATTTCTAGAGCTCAAGGAGGATGGATCCGTCCATCCATGACCTCGCTTATTTCAAAAGTTCGAGGAGGGTGGACCCGTCCACCCACGACCTCGCCTTCTTTTTTTCAAGCTCGAAGAAGATGGATCCATCCATCTACAACTTTGCTTACCGGATCAAGGAGGATGTGATCCGACCATCCACAACCTTGACCAACTCCTTATTCCCAGAGTGCGAGTAAGATCCTAATACTTAAATAGATGTGATCAACCGTCTGTCAACTGACTCTAGATTCCTAAAGTGTGAACTAGAGTGTAAACATTAAACGGGCATAACCGACCGCCCGTAAAATAACTTATGTCCCCAGAGAGTGGATGTAATTCTAAAACAATGAGCATGTGTGATCGACCGCCGGCGTACAAGTCTAATCCCTAGAGTGTGGATGTGAATACTAGCAAATGCGCGAGTGTGATCCAACCACTCAAACTCATGTCAGTTTAACTTTGTTCCGACTAAGCTAAATCAAAGTCAGTAAAGGCAGAGGACAACTACCAACTGACTACTTCAATTCTCCCTCGAACTGGGGTCATAACTCAAGTTCCAACCGCTGACTAAGATAGCGCAACGTTGGGACTCGACTCAACGTTTGATTATGAGCCGAGACCATGACTTTAGGACTTAAAGACCAGACTTAAGTTCAACTCAAAGACTAAAGCTTCATGAGTACATTGAATGGAAATGTGAGTGCTAAAGTACTTAGACGAATAAACACAGAGTTATGCTAGAAACAAAGGAATTTTTTTATTCACAGTATTCTTTGAGAAATTAAGTACAAAATATGTTCAAAGAATTCCTATAAGAAGGGGCCAAACCCGCATCTATACATGGCCTACAAAAAGCATAAGAGAAGCTTATTCTAGCCATCTACAAAAGAGGAGGCAAAAATGCAAATCTACACCTTCGGTTTCTTCTTGACTTTCTTCTGCTTAGATCCGCCCAAGCTACCGCCCGGACCTCTCTTTGAACCCTTGCCTCCTCGGCTCGCTCCAACTGGCTTGTCTTCGGCCGGGAGAATCGACACAGTCTCTTCTTGAGAACTCACAGGGATTGAAGTGTCCTCTGTATGTGGAACCGGTGGAATGGTGGCACTCTGGATGCTAGAAGAATGAGGCGCGCTGGTCTCAATAATGGTGCCACCCGGAGAAACCACAAGAATAGGGACTGAACCGGGACTCGCCATGCCTCCGCTGGCTCCACGAGCCTGCTTAGCCTACTCAATATCAGCTTTGATTTCTACCATTATATGTTCCTTCTAGTCCATGCGCTTACCCATCGAAATGCTGCCGGTCGGACCCGAGGAGCCCGTGATAATTACATCTTCATATACATTGAAAGGCAGTTCAATACTCGGATCGCTTTGATGGCTGAGGAGCGCTTCCATTAGTTGATCATCAAGCACATAGCTGCCATCATGTGTCTCCCCAACCGAAGAAGTAATTGTCAAAGTTGTGACCTCCATAGTTAATGCCTCCTGCTCGTGGTGGATTTCTTAAGCTATAGGAGGGTTGGTCGGTGAAGAATCTAAGACTGAATGAAGATAAGATAATATATTAGTAATATCTTCCGATAGTGTTCCTACATTTTGAGGAATAGGAGAAGTGTCCAGAATACCTTCCTCGAGTTGGCTCCCATGTTGAGCTGACGTACCTTCCGACCGCGCTTGATAATCAGAGAGAGGATCATATCCAGGGAAGACTGGGGATCGACAGAGGATGTAGGCTCAGTTTGAGTTGCTGGAAGCACTTCGGGACCAACTTCGCGGTGCTCACTCCCTGATCCTTCTCCGGCTTCCGGATACTTAGTGGCCAGGTTTTCTTTTTGAAGCGTGATGGTTGTCTCATGAAGGACTTTAGGCTAATCTTCGATCAGCGCCTGAGTTTCTAATTCAAACTCGTTGACGGTTACAACGTTGCGGATCGCATATTCGTCCTTAAGCAAGCGGTTTTAGGCCTTATATAATTGGAAAGGATAGTCCTCGCTGAGCCAGTTCAGGTTGCGGTTTATTAGGACATTATCGTTGTAGGTGACTAGAAGATCTTCAAATTCGCTTTCCATCCTGGCCTCTACAGCTTCTATTTCCCTTTCCACCCTGGCGTCGGCTTCTTCGGCCTTTTTGTTCCCAGAATCGAATCCCTCTCTTCCCTAAGTCTCACCGCCTCCTCGCATTCCTCCCGGGCCACTTTGTTAGCTTTGTCTTTCTCTTTAAGGGCCTCAGTCAGCATCGCCTTTAATTCGGCGACTTCTTTCAATGCGGCATCCCTTTCTCACATAATAACAGTATTGTGATGCCCCATTTCCTCCACCAAGTCCATGTGCATTTTCCTCATCTCCTCTATATACTTCATGGCTTCCTCGGCTCTTTGGTTGGTCTCAATCTCGGCTTTTCTCGAAGACTCAATTTCATTGGTAAGCACTTCTATTATTTTGCCCTTATGAGAGAGATCGCCTTCTAGTTTTTCGATAGCCATGGCCCGCTCAAAAGACACAGTCGAAACCCGTTCTGCCGTCTTAACCCATTCACGATATTGGTTGTACATGTCATGCATATAGTCCTACATTAATTTCTCTATGTCACTTGGGATTCTTTTCAAGTTGGGAGGAAAGTGGAAGCCATCGAAACATATGTTCGGAATATCTTTCTTCCGTTTGGCGATGCAAATGGCTCGCTCCCCCATTGGCCCTGTGGTAGTTTGTTCTACGACGGCAAGAGTTTCTGTTTCGATTCTGCGGCACTGATCGCCGATTTTCGGAGCGTGAGGCGGTGCTATTTAATGTGAGGATTTAGAAGAAGGCCAACCGAATCCAGAGGGTTTAAAGGGTCCTTTTGGTGGCAGAGATCGCGACCTAGAATGATGCCTGCTTTAATATGATTTTTCTTTCTCTCTGTCGTAGCGTTCGCGTTCTTGGTAGCCACAGCCGTAATCTTTTTCACTCTCGCGGCGATGTGACTCGGAACGTGATCCAAATGAATGTCGCAAAGAGAGAAGTTTGCTGAGCATGGAGCCTTGTTTCATCATCGTATCTGTAAAACAAAAGGAGGAGTACAATTAGTTATCACCAGAAATTAAGAAGCATGTGATCAGATGTCGTGTGGTGCCGTGAAGTGTGTGTATGCATGTGAAAACCTCCCAACCGACCGGTTGTAGTAGCCCTGCTTATTGGAGTTGTCTCCCCTATATCTATTGAAGGTAGGTCTACACCAGTTATTAATGGGGAGTGAACTCCCTCTAGCCCAGGATTAGGGTATGACAATATATCATCCGGGATAGGAATGTCCGATAACCCTTTCAACGAGCTTTTCGTCTATGAAGAAGGGGTCTCCTGACCCATGGAAGTTGCAACAAGCTGAAGTGCTTCAATAGTCTTCTGCCTCTTAGCTTTGTGGACGAGAATTTTGCCCTTTCTTTTTGATTCTGACGGCCGAGGGCCTTGCGGCGGCACAACCGTGGGCTCATGTCTAGCTGCCATACCCTCGTCATCGCCAAGTTCGATGATTGTTACTCCATGCGCACTCTGAGCTCCCTCGACTTGGGGCATGACAGAAGCCCATCTTCCACTTTGTCTTACCGGGGCCACTCTGGGAACCCCCGTCAGCCCTATGCTCTGACCTCTTTCTATAAGCCCAACGACAATCAAGTTGTCATCAATAAGGACTTCGTCTATTTCCCTTAGTTCGGTAGGCACCGCTTGAAATGTCCTCACTATTTCTTTAAAATGTGCTCCTTCAGGCCATGGGATAGCAGCTGTTAAAGAGACACAACAATGTGTTCAACATCGATTCATATTACCCAGTTTACTGATGAATAAGATAAAGTACTTACGTCTAACCAACCTTCGTTTGGTGAACCCCGGTGGGCATCTCACGTAGAACCACTCTATCTTGAAGTAGCTCAACTTACTCCATGCACTTGCCACCACTTGGCAGTTTCTGACTGCTTTCAGGAAAGTGAACGATGGATTATCTCCCTGACTCTTGACATTGAATAAGTATCTGATTTCATCGATGGTCGTGGGTCGAAGGAGATGCTCCATAAATATGATATATAGGCTGTTGAGAAGTGCATATCCATTGGGGTGGAGCTGAGAAGGCCCAATCCTCAGAAATAATAGCACATCCCGAATGAACTAATTGAACGGGGGCAATGTTCAGCCACGCACATGAATCTATTACATGCAGTAAGCCCTTCCGGGGGATTATGTGCTCTATCTTCTGGCCCCAGTAATTGAACTTCTTCCAAAGATAGCCGATGCCTAAGAAAAATTCTACCCAGAATTTCTTCTAAGATCTTGGACTGAACGGAGTCCTTCAGATTCATAACCAATACTGCATCCGGCAGTTCATCCGGAGTAGGGTATACTGTATCTACCGTGATGTCTGGCACTTTGATTCTAGGAAACAGAGGAGTTTGAACTTCTTGTCGCTCTGAGCTCCCAGGATCCATAGCTATTGAAATCAGTAAAAACCATTATTAGATGGCAAGAAACCCATGTTCCCCCGGTGCAAATTGAATGATCGTGTTATGTGTAAAGTGTCATATAATACTCTGAATTTCTACAAGTTTGAAAGTTGGTAAAACGACAAGACTTTGAGATTCGACCGGAGTGACCGTCATCGCTGACTGTCTAAACCATGCCATCCTGATGTCAAAGAATGATCCATGTTAAGATTGGTTATGTTTATCAAGTTACTATTCCATCGACGAGCTTTGAAGGATAGTCATATATGCAGTTTTTCGATGAAGTCCAAATATGCAAGGCTAAAGCTCCTCGGAGTTAAGTGTTCGAGTATGCCAAAGGCAATGGATTTTGTATCCATCATGGTTCAATTTGGATCATTCTTCTAAAGCCAGTGTTCATATTGATCCATGACTTAGACCGATAGCCTTCTCGTATCGATACAGCCTTCGTATCGATCACTCCAGGTAACGAGGCTCTTCGTATCGATCCAAAGACCTTGGTTTCGGATTGATCACACCGCTTCTCTCAAACTACATCTACATCGATACGAAACATGCTCCATACTTCTCAGATCGATCATGAGCACTGCCTGCAACCATCTCCAAAACATTTTGATCGATCCCATCTCCCATTGAGACGAATTTGGAAAAAATTTGAAGTCAGTGATTACAACGACTCCTTATAGTACTCTCCTTCTTCCCTAAACCTCCAAGTCACCATTAACCACATTCTCGAACTCTCCCCAGTCAAGCTCAGGCGCCAACGACACCGGAGTTGGCCATAATGGAATGGCCTGAAACTCGAGTCTCATCACTCTAATAATGGTTTTAATCAATTGGTTATCTAGCTCGAAGAATCTGAATTTACGGTTAATAATTTGGTAGTTTGGAGATGATCTTAACAGCTTTCTTTTCTTTTCTGATCGATACGAAATGGCAGAAGCAAGTAAAGAAAATATTCTAAGTCCAAAACTATTTATACTCCTTCGTATCCAAGGCAAAAACGATTTGTATCCTAGTCATGTAACTGATTGAAGCAGTCAACATCCATCGATACGAAGAGCGCCGCACCATTATGCCTAGACCGTCTCCCATCGATATAAAGCAAGCATTTCGTATCCAGCGATGTGAAGCCAGCATTTCGTATCCATCAATCTAAGACCCAATACGTCATATCGATCGATACGAAGCACGCCGTATGTCGGTCTATCTCGTATCGATAACTATCAATACGAAGCCTACCTTCATACATCCTATATCGATCTAGGAGAGGATCGATACGAAGAAATGGATCAAAATGACCATCAACCGTTGTTGCAACTCGGATTTCACATCGATCCAGGAGAGGATCGATATGAAACTCGATCCAAATAAATAAATAAAAGAGAAAAAGAAGAACTTGACAACGACCCGTGAACATGAAAGCATGAATGGGAGTCAGATTAAAGCATGTGCATGTATGCCATATTAACAGTCGGTTTTCAAAGTTAACAAGAATTGAATGCTTGCCGGGTGACAACCAGAGCAACGAACAAAAAATTGCTAGCACTCAACCTTCAGTTACAACAAAAACTGCATGATCATTGGCAGTCTACAACTCAACATTTATACTACTGGAAATCAATCGGAGGACATATCTCTTGATAAAAAGACAACAGTTGTTCAGCATATTGGAAAGAAACTTTTTCAGAATAAAGATTGCAGCTTTTCAAAGCACGTCATGTTCACACGGGACGTACTTTGGGGGGCAAATGTTATCCCGCCTTGTGGCAAATCCGTGACACCAAGGACTCGACTAGAGACTGAAGTCAATCCACCTCGAAGATCGGTTATCTACAGGTCCACAATGGATATAGGCAAACTTGGTCTGAGTCCGAATCGAGCTACAATTAGCATGGTATGACAAGCAAAGCTATCAAAGGCACCATTCCAAATTTTAGGTCAATCGAAGTTTGTATGCTCAAGTTATGGATCTATCAAGATCCAGGTGAAACATGTCCATTTCGTATCCATCAATCCATATCCATCCAGATCGATACGAAGTGGGCACAACTCCATCCATTGGCATCCATCATTTGTATCCATCAGATTTCAATAGCTTTCGGCGCTTTCTGGATCAAACGTAGTTAACTCATTCAACAACTATACATTTCGTATCGACCCCTTATCCGATCGATACGAATAATGGGGTCAGGGATCGATATGAAACAGAGGAAGAGTATCGATAAGAAAGACATGGCATCAGATGGATATGAAAGGCACAGTCAAACCAAAGAAAACGGTCTCAATGCACAAAAGGTGGATCTCTAGCGCCACGCCATCGATACAAAGAATATCGATACGAAGAATATCGATACGAACGTATCGATACGAAGCCTTCAGCCCTACTAGAAAACTCAATCTTGTATCGATCATATCTCTCAAATTACAAGTCCAAATACCTTGAAATTTTCATAGAAGCTTGCATATTAACTCAAGAGCCTCCATGATCGATCGTAGCTCAAATGGAGCCATTCTTGATCGATAAAAAATCCACATGGATCGATCAAGATCGATCCCAAACGACTCCAGATCGATCTTGTGGGTCCACCTACGCATGAGAAAATGTATTCCGAGATTTGAGGCAGATATTTTCAGCCATACGCCTATAAATAGCACCTCCACGCCAACTAAAAAAGGACTTTTATGTTGTTGCTCTGCTGAAACTCCATGTAACTTGAGTTTTAGCCATTGTACTATTGTAGTTCAGTTTATAATCAGCGATAAACAGGAAATCCTTCAAAGTGGACATAGGCTACAATGCCGAACCACTATAAATTCTTGTCTTCTACTACCACTGTTCATTTTTCTTGGTGTGATTGTTAAATTAGCCTCATTTTTTGTTTTATTTCTTCATTCTAATCTCTTAAATTACATCTGAAGAGTGTTATGCCCATTTTTTGGTACAAACAGGGCTGACCCTTCCTTCTCTTCTCATATTTTTCTACATAGAGCAATGGAGCTCTACCATTTCTTCTTCTCCACTTTCTTTCTAAATTATAAAAATAAGATATATATATATATATATATATCTATATTCATGCAAATTGGAGAAGAATAGAAATATAATAAAGAGGAGAAGAGAAGAGAATCAACTATACGCGTATTTGAGGTAATTTATATATTTGTATATTTGTATCTATTTTCTCTCCCAATTCCAAATCTCTTCTCAGATCTGTAATTCTAATATATGTATGTACCCTTTTTTATACATATTCCTGGGATTAAAAAGGATTTGGAGATGAATTAAAGATTCTACTTCAGATTTGGAGATTTGGATCACTTTTAAAAGGTGAGTGAGAAATTTTATATATTGTTTATGATTTTAAATATATTCCTTTGGCATACGTTTGATTTTTATGCCTAAATCAATTTTATTTGTGAATTGTAGGCTTAAATTAGTGTAGAAAACTATTGCCTATACATTCTTATTTTAGATCTAATTTGAAATATGTTTACACCTAGATCTGGAAATCGGTCCCAAAGATTTTAGAATTTGAATGTTGTATATTTTTATTCCAGAACTATACTTGGGTGTAAAATAGGATTATTGGATTATTGCCCAATTTGTGCTATGTAGTAGATTTTCCATCGTTTAATTTGTGGGAAATACATCCGATTGATTTTTATAAATTTGTTTACTTTTCCACTTTTCATTCAAAAGGGCGACGTTTGATTTAACAAGAAATAAGAAATTATCTTTTCCTTGTAATTTCAAACGGAGTCAATCTTTCCCTTTTGTGTTAAACTAATTTATGGAAATCATAGCGGAAAATCTTCCTAAGGAATTTAATTCTAGAAATTTAAATATGGAAAGCATATTATAGTTACATATTTATGACTATAATATATTTGGTTAGAATATGTAGTTTTATTAGGCAGTTTATATGTATTTATTGCGTTAATAAAGAAAAACTGTTTATTCATGCGTTATTTATGCGTAACGTTCGTTAGTTATTATTATATTTAGGTAAGCGAATAGTTAAAATAGGAAAGGTAGTAATTCGTATTAATGGAAAAATAAATTAGGAATTCCTATTAATTAATTAATAGAAAATGAAAGACTGTAACCGAAATTAATGGGCAATTAATGAGAAATAATGGACTGTATTAAATTAAGGGTTACAATTAATAGAGACAAATGGATTAATGGGACTGATAAAAACGACATAGATATAGAAAGCTTACTAATTTGAAATTAGTCATCATACATAAATGTCTTAGGAAATGTCCATTAGAATTTTATGGGCAAATTGACATTTATGAGCATTAAAAAGGGATTTATGAGTAGATAAGTATGTAAGGTAAATCTTATTGTCTTAAATAAAAAGGGAATCGGTAAGCTAAGTCCAATGTCTACCTAAGATAATATAAGTAAAAACTTAGGTTGGTTAATTGGACTTAGTAGGTTACTGATGCGAGCTTAATAGAGTCACTCAACGGAAGGCTGCCCTTCACTTTGAGGCTACCAACGGCCGGGTGCACTTACTACTAATGTGGGATATCACTAATCCTAGGACCCATTATGACGTGAGAGATTAGACTTTCTTTCTTAATTGAAAAGTATTAAATGGTCAAAATTTGGAATTAGGAGCGACGAGGGATATTTCTAAAAAGGTTTACTTCGGTGTTGAGGTATTAAGTGGCTATCTTAGGGCACCCCTCCCTACCAAAATAAGTAACCTAATGAGATACCATATTTATAATTAAGACCGATGATGGATATCTCCAGAAGGGTTCGCTTCAGGTTTGAGTATCTAAGTGACTGATCAAGATTCACCTCTCTCCTATAAAAGAAATACTAAGTGGCCTAATGAGATTTCCAAGCAATGCCAGCTAGATAGTACCAGTGAGGAGTCCGCCTTGGTGTTAGGTATTAAATGGAAAAGGCCTAACTATAAATGGGTGTTAAATGGTCAGAGGCCTGTTTAGTCCTTATTAATGAGGTATTAAGTGGTTTGGGTACAGTCTCTTACACTACTAAGAGTTTAGTAACGATAGATGCTCTAGTGGTATGGTTATTATAAATTATAAGGCCATATATATAGTGGTCAAAGGTCTTTATAGTTAGGACCAATAGACCAATAATAATGATGCTTGAAGTCCACCTTAGGAATAGGTCTTAATTGATGGAGTTTACCTTGATTGAGGTCTTAAATGGCAAAGTCTGCCTATTTCTCTTCTAAAAGTATTATGTGGTGATATTAGAAGCCCGCTTCATATTTAGAAGTATTAAGTGGCAAATGGGTATGGAAGTTTTGGGTGGTTGATAAGGATTCGTCGGTATTTTGTACCTTGGGAATGGGTAGGTAAGTAACCGTGTGTGCAATGCAAGGTTAGACTAGAATTACTAATCTTAATAGACATAACAATTAAATGGAAACCAATCGGTATAAATTTATGTTATGGACAGTTTATAGATTTTTCAGTCATTAGAGCGTTGTTCTAACCCCCTCCTCATTACAACCCACAATATAGATTTAGAGGAATAAGTCACTGGAGCTGGATGTTTTTAGTTGTTGGAGAAGTCTTCTTTTTGCTCATGCTCAATGCTGATGTGACAATCTGCTATCTAAGGAATACCATTAATTATATGGTAGTAGTAATAATCCATATTCTTATCCTATTATTGTTTCCGTTGGGAATTTAGATTTCCATCAATCTTTGATCATGCTCATGCATATTTGTAGGTAGCAAATCCAACGATTCGTGCCTTGATGGACTTGGATTTTGATTTTTGTCGAAATTTAGATCCATTAAGGTACGAGTTGTCATATTTGGTATCAGAGTCTAGGTTAGAAGATTAGAGGAACTAGGATAAATTGAGAGAACGCATTTGTAATTTCCTATCTAGTATTATTATATTTTTACGTTAGATTCTAAGAATTCCGACTATAGAAATAGTTATAGTTCCACTCCGAAGGAATGGGCAAAGAAACTATGGGTTGGAAATATCTTAGAGTTAAGATTTTCATACGGACTCTGAAGTACCCCCCGAAGTGCTGGCGATTCGTAAAGCGCTGTTGATAAATAGCATCAGTACGACATATGGCTGAATCCCACAAACTGAAGGTGTTCAACTTGATGGTTGAGATCTAGCTACCTTGTGATTTTGGATTTTGATGACAAGTTCCAGTCGGAGACACACATTTATTCCAAATGGGTGGGAAATTGGAGTCTGCATGTCACAAACATCGGAGAACCAGTTTTGGCAAGAGATTGTCTATCGATTACCTCTTTGATGGCAAACCGGATTTTTACCTTGAGAATTGATGTCAATTCCCTAGTTTTAAACCCTCGAGAGAGTTTTTATAAAGTATATTTTGGAAATGCCTTAGATTTTGGAAAAGGGTTTTCAAAGGATTTCTTTTCCAAGGATTTATTTCAGAAATTTTATTTTAGGAAAGTTTTGAAATTTTAATTTTAAAGAAACACGTATACTACTATGTTGGTCGTGTTAAGAAATTTTTAGTTTATAAAAGATTAATTTTTGAATCCTTGAATATGTATATATCAGTAAAGCCTTGATTTTAATTTTTGACAAGGAAATAGTTTTCCAATTTGGGAAATTATTATTAAAAAGAGGTTTTTGGAAACACTGAAATATATATATATATATATATATATATATATATAAGTTTGGTTTTTAAGGGAAGTTTTGGTATGAAATAGTTTCTACTAATTAGAAACAAGTATAAAGGAGAATATATTTTGCACAGTAATTTTTTTGTTCATAAAATCGAGGTTTTCAAAATCTTCTCTCTTTAAGGTACAAACAAAATAGGAATGGCATTCAATTTTATTGGGGTATGTAATTTGAAGTGTTCTTGTACCAACAACTATAGGAAGAAATATTTCCGTGTGAAGTAGGTAGGAAATAGCAGTTGGAATATTTTTAGGTTTTTTGAATTGTTGTTGGTCGCAGCAGTTTTGTTAGGACTATCGTGAATTGCTGGAGCATGGTTCAGGACTAGGCGGTAGGCTTTGACACTACCGTGATGAGGACAAGAATCGATTATTATTATTTAATCCGACCGTAATTGGGTCTAGGTTTAATTAATGCTCAAAGCCCGTCTAGTGGTAAACCTAGAGTGGTCTACCAATTAACGAGTTTTGGCACAATTTGAACCTGGAACGGAACTATAAAAGTCACATTTGAATTCTCCTAGTTGCCTTCTTTTATTCCTCCTTCCTCAACAAGCCGAACCCAATTTCCATCCTCCCCTCCTCCAAGTATCAGCTTCTCTCTTCCATTCCTCCTTTAGGCAATGTCATTTTCCCCTAAGAGCAGTAGCTTTGCCTCCCCCTCGTGTTGGTTTTGCACGTTAGATCTCATCCCACAACCATTCCAGATCTAAACCCTATTTCTCCCTCCGACCACTTCTTAGCGCAAGACACCTTTATGCACTACCGGTTTTTTCTTGCATCGTTATGGTTTTTACCCTCAAAAGGCCACTTGGCTGGAATGAAATGAGCAGAAGGTTTCGCCGCTTTTGGGATGAAAGAGCTATTCATCGCGGTAAGGTTTGCACTGATACTCTGCTTTGTGACCTTTGAGCTGGAATGTTACCAGTGATACATCTACCTTTTCGATATCCTGTTGGCGCAGAATTTTGATAGGGGCAACAGTTTGATTTCTTCGGAGGTGAAGGATGCCTTTATTGAGCCGACTAATGATGATCTCACCGAGATTTTGGAGGCCTCTGCGAAGGACGCAGACTTGAATGGTTTTGAAGTGATCGACTCAAAGATTTTGCAGTAGAGATTTTCCTAAGATGTTGGTATTTGGAAGACGGATAATCCACGTCTGACTGCCCATCAGGTTGTGCACAACATCAGCATAACGTCATCCCTATGATGGGAAGTTACGATCGGATTTATCCCATGGTGCGAAAGACCACCTATGCTAGTATTTGCGACATCGCCGTCAATTGGACACGCACCCTTATGATGTAATTTGTTGATCAAGGATTAGCACTCCACAGAGTCACTTTCCATATTTTTACCTATTCACTCTCATCTTTAGGTAATTTAGGTGAACTTCTGTAGATAGGCAGTTAGTAGAATGTTCTTTCTGCCTTCATTAGATCCTTCCTTAAGAAGATGGAAATTCTGAATCCGTCAGCAACACCAACAGTGCCAACGGCACGAGATTGGGTGTACATCCACCATGCTACAACCATTCAAGGGTCACAACAATGGATCGAGCTCTAGCCGCGGAGCAAGGCATCCATAGTCTGTAGGCATTATTTTAAGATTTATGGTATTGTTGTCTTTTCCCTTCCAGCATTTGTTATTTTCTTTTAGGTTGTTTGGGTTGTAACTGTTAGTTGTCTCTTGTAAAAAGCACATACAATATTATGGGTTACTATTTATTTACTGTGCTATTATTTCCGGACATGCAAACCACTCTTATATATGCATAGTGAAGAAGCAGTATAAATATGGAAATCTCATAAAAGTCACTTAACTAACAATAAATGCAATAAAAGATTGGAAGTTTGGAATATTTGAAATTTTTTAGTGAAGGACAAGATGAAGTTGTTTTGGTATCATGGGTGATTGCTCATGTTCCTCAAAAGCTAAAATTTTTGGGTAATTGGGCATGATGACATTTTTAAATGAAATTTCAAGTTTTATGGGTAAAGGTTAGTTGTAGAATTTTATAATTTGGTTTTTTCGTTTAGCACATAAACGACTTCCAACTATGCTGAAATTGTGGCTTAATTTATCAAAATTTTTGAAAAGGAAATATTTTGAAAAGCTTCTCTTTTGAAAAAAAAGATTTTAGGTTTTAGTTATTTTTGGCTCTTAAATTGGTTTTAGAATTTTTGTTCAAAAATTTGATTTCAAGGGAAAATGTGCGTCTAAATATTTTGGGATTTTATTTTTAAAATGACGTAAAAATTTGAAAAGTAAGAAAGAATTTTGTGAAATATTTGATTTTGAAGGCTACATGTTAAGTGTAGGGAAGGCAAATAGGGTTAGAATTTGCAGATTTAGTTGTGCATTAGGTTCGACGATGTGATAAATCCAAGCAGTAACAAGGGGAAAGCTGTTTTAGCCTTGGATTTCAATTTCCATACCTTGTCGACGACGCATGCGAGTCTACTTTTAGACTCAATTCTGTTTAAAAGTCTGAAAATAAGCCTCCTTATGCGTTTTGTGCATAGAAAATTTAGAGTAAATCTGGGGCAGCGAGGAAATTTCCACTGCACTATGGGAATATGAAGATTATGGAGCAGTAAGAATGTCAAATTCTCCACCTAAATTTCTTTTGTCGCCATAGGAGTAAAGTTTAGGACACGACTTTTTGATGCGGGAAATTTTTGGATTTTAGGAATTGGATGTAAAATTGGTTGCTTCGTACTTCTATTAGTAAGAGTATCGGGGTTTTGGTTGAAAATATTTTTCAAAAGCTACATGCATATAGAACTGCTGGTATACATATAGGTTGGTTGCATCATATTTTTCAAAAATATTTTCAAAGAAATGCATTCATATATAAGGACTCGATTTAGAATTATTCGGCATATATTTTCTATGTGGTGATACAGTAATACACTATGCACTTATGCACGTTTGGTTGCAAAATTGATTGTACACTCATTTGTTCTATAGTTTAGGATAATTATGAGTCAAATTCATGACTTAGTCATTGATGAAATTTCGGAGATGAAATTTATTTTAAGGAGGGAAGAATGTAACACCTTGTAATTTGGCGTTAGTTATTTAATTAGTTGGTTAATTAATTAGGCTCCAAAAGTGGAATTTATGCAAACGATGGAATTTGATCACAAAACTTGCACTATTGCATTTGTGGCGAAATTCTGAGCAACTTTCATATTTTTATTTTTACGATTGGAGTCCAAATGAAGAAGTTACGAACGAAAAACGAATTCGGAATGGAAATAATTCGTTTAAGAAATTAACGTTTTTAATTAATTGAATGAGGTCTATAGGTCGACCCGCTTAGTGTAGCGGTCGACCGCTCTTAAGGCAGTGGCTAGGGTTTTTCCTGACCCAATGTCCCGGATCTATTATATTTTGATCTAACTGTTTTGGTTGATTCTAACGCCTATAAATGTAGGGCTAACCCTTCTTTATCTTCTCATATTTTTCTGAATAGAGCAATGTAGCTCTGTCATTTCTTCTTCTCCACTTTCATCCTAAATTATAAAAGTAAGATATTTATATCTATATTAATACAAGTTGGAGAATAATTGAAATCTAATAAAAAGGAGAAGAGAAGAGAATCAACTATATGCGTATCTGAGGTAATTTATATATTTGTGTCTATTTTCTCTCCAATCTCAAATATCTTCTCAGATCTGTAATTCTAGCATATGTATATACCCTTTTTATACATATTTTTTTGTATTACAAAAGATTTGAAGATGAACCAAAGATTCTACTTCAGATTTGGAGATTTGGACCGCCTTTAAATGGTGAGTTGGAAATTTTATATATTGTTTATGATTTTAAATCTATTCCGTTGTAATACTTTTGATTTTTATGTCTAAATCAATTTCATTTGTGAACTATAGGCTTAAATTAGTGTTGAAAACTATTGCCTACATATCCTTGTTTTAAATCTAATTTGAATATGTTTACATTTAGATCTGGAAATCAGTCCCAATGATTTTAGAATTTGAATGTTGTATATTTTTATTCCAGATCCGTACTTGGGTGTAAAATAGGATTTTTGGATTCCTGTCCAATTTCTGTCATGTTATAGATTTTCCATAGTTTATTTTATGGGAAGGACATCCGTTTGATTTTTATAAATTTGTTTACTTTTCACTTTTCATTAAAAGGGCGACGTTTGATTTAACAAGGAATAAGAAATTATCTACTCCTTGTAATTTCAAATGAAGCCAATCTTTCCTTTTTGTGTTAAACCAATTTATGGATATCATAGCGGAAAATCTTCCTAATGAATTTAATTCCTGCAAATTAAATATGGAAAGCATATTCTAGTTACATATTTATGACTAGAATATATTTGGTTACAAATAAGTAGTTTTATTAGGAAGTTTATACGTATTTATTACGTTAATAAAGAAGAACAACGTTTATTCGTACGTTATTTATGCATAACATTCATTAGTTATTATTATAGTTAGGGAAGTGGATAGTTAGAATTGGAAAAGGTAGTAATTCATATTAATGGAAAATAAATTAGGAATTCCTATTAAATAATTAGTAGGAAATGAAAGATTATAACCTAAATTAATGGGCAATTAATAAGAAATAATGGATAGTAATAAATTAAGGATTACAATTAATAATAGAGATAAATGGATTAATGAGGCTGATAAAAATGGAATAGATATAAAAAGATTACTAATTTGAAATTAGTAATCGTAGATAAATGTCTTAGAAAATGTCCTTTAGGATTTTATGAACAAATTGACATTCATGAGCATTAAAAGGGGATTTATGGTGAATAATTATTTAAGGTAATTCTTTTTGCCTTAAATCAAAAGGGAATTAGTAAGCTAAGTCTGATGTCTATCTAAGATAATATAAGTAAAGACTTAGGATGGTTAATTGGACTTAGTAGGTTACTGATGCGAGGTCGATAAGTATATAAGGTAAATCTTATTGCCTTAAATCAAAAGGGAATTAGTAAGCTAAGTCCGATGTCTATCTAAGATAATATAAGTAAAGACTTAGGATCATTATTTTTGGTTCCAATCAATGTGCAATCATTCGTGGGTTTTCCTATAGGACTTTTGGCCTTGCTTCCAAAATAGGGTGTCATTCTGAGCTATATTTTTTAATATATCACCCATTCTTTGTAGAACACCGATCGTTATGTTGATCGTCCAATAACGATTGGTGTCTTTTTATGTTTTTCTTGAGTTCTATTGTGCGATCGATAATGTAGGCTCTTCGTGATGTAAATTACTTGCTCTCCAAATTTTGTGCAATTCAGACGTATCATTTTTGAGGTATCATTTAACCTTCATTGATTATGGATCGTTTTGGTGATTCGTACGATCGTTCCAATAACGATCGGCTTTTGTTTCCAAGATTTAGGAGTTTTGTCATGCGATTTTTTAGTGGGTTCCAATACCGTTTCATTTTATAAAGGAAAGTGATTCCTTGGTGTAAATTCGACGTGTATTAAATCGTGAATCATTTCTACATTAAACAAACATATCATCAACATCCAAAACATGATGATCAAACATAGAAAACATTTATATCAAACATATCATATCATCATATAATTCATTAATAGTAGAGTTTCTCACTAGATATACTTTCGATCTAACTTTAAATCGACTATAGCTCCGCTATTCCGGAACTGGAGCTTATGAATCTTACTCGAGGACTCTTAGTGGTTCGGCCTTGGGCTTGCCAGGCTTGTGGGATGCTTAGATGGGTATGGCCTAGGTAGGAGAAGAAGGAGAAGATCACTAACTCGATCTCGATCTCGAAGTGGTATATCTCTCTATATTTTACGACTTATTTTGATAGAACTTCGACGCTATTTTTGAATTTTCTACAGAGGCCATGGAAGCCATTAATGAAGAGGAAGAAGAAGATGAAAAAGCTTAAGAAATTAGAGAAGGAAGTGTGAATGAAAGTGAAGAGATATGCTTTGTATTTATAGGAAAGAGTTTGAATCAAAATATCATGATATTTTCACCAAACATCAGATCATCTTTCCACCTCACCACCACCACTCCCACCCTCCATGTACAGAGCCTTGCATTCCCATCCCCAACATCATTTTCATCCCTTCCCTTAGCTCTTAAGGCATGCACTTGGGTGAGAATGTGGACTAAGGTAGAGATATGTCATCGTTAGCTTAGATTTCCTCCTTTATAAATATCATGATATTTATTTTGTTTACCATTAGTAATTAGTAAATGTAAATCTTAATTCTAAGGTATATATGTGTATATGTATGTCACATATAACCAATAATGTTGCAAACTTCTCTACGTCAAATCGTCACGAATTTCGATTTTGATTTTCTATCATATTTTCACTTCTTAGTTAAATTATATATATTGGTAAAAAAAAGTTTGAAAATAATATTTCTATTATTATTTAATAATCCAAAGGGCCTTATTTGATTTTAAAATAATTATTAAATCATTTAAACCCAATTTAAATTCAAAAATCGATTATTTGAAAATGATGATATCATTGATGATGTCATAAAAACATTTTTTCACAAAAATAAAATAAATAATTTTATTACATGTTCTTACTTATATGGATAAATAAGTGTATGTATCTAGACTCATGCACGATTTCTGATGGTTAAAAAGCAGTTTATCGACAAAACGATTTTCGGTCACTTTATCGATATTTTTCCAAAGAGTATATTTTTGTAATTACTTATTCACAATATAATTTGTATTATAAAACCTTATATTTGAATATTTTCACATTAAATATTATTTTCCAAAGTGATAAATTCACGGGTCGTTATAGAAGAAATGGCTTAAACAGGGTATGACGTAAGGCTATATGGTTCGCAACCATTAGGGTACGATCATCACCTTTCTATATTGCTCTCTATATGTCGAGTATGTAGTTGGTAAAAACTAGGGTGATTTCATATTCGGTACTATCAAGATCATAGTGTTGACCAAAAAGGGGTAGGCTGGTGTTGCCAAACGCAGATGATCATATTATTGATCCTCGGTACATTCCTCTAGAAATGTATCATACGCCAGTCTCTTATCTGCCATTGTAATCCATTCTCCAATAAGTACCTTCGGACTTGATTGTAGAAACCAGTATGCTGGAATTTAGTAAATGTAACAATATCGGCTATGATTATTAAATATTTATATCTAGGGATTATTATAATATCACTAAATTTTATGTAGCAATGTTTTGGTTATCGTAGGGTAAAAACTCGTTCCGTGTTTATGTGCGGCTTGGTCTTATGAGATACCCTTTGTTTTCAAAATATCCATATTTTGAGTTTTCTCACACCATTCCCATGACTGATCCGGAGTTTATTTTCTTTTCCCCTTAAACTACGGATGCCCTATTTTTTCGAGCAGCCAAGAAGTTAGGTAGCTTGGAGCATTTTAGGAGGACATGGAGCATGAAGCTGGAGCGTCATTTATAGATAGTTATCTATTTCTATTTTCGCTATATTATGTATAAATATCTACCACCATCTATAGGAATAGACAGTTATAACTGTCCCTAGCTGGATTAGTACTTGTTATGACTCTGAGATCTCATTTTGTTAGTGATTTTATGTACTATCTATATGTATAATTGCAAGTTGTTAAGTGCGACGTGAGAATATATTTTGTTCTTTCTTCTATCTTTATTTTCTTTTACCCTTGATTACCCGCCTTTTCGACCCTCGAAGATCGATATTAATCCCGCTGTATTGCGTGTCGAGCATCCAATTGTCAGAAAAACTGATTGTTAAGGGTAAAAGAAAATAAACACAGAACAAAATCTAACACGAAAGGAATAATTTATAATATCAATAATCTTTGCAGTGGAAAATTTGAAATACATATATCAGAGTCGAACCTAAGCTCGGCCTAGACAGTTATAAACACCTATCCTTACAAATGCTGTAAAACCAAAATAATGAAACAATGCAGCGGGAATATAATCTATGTCCATACGTTGATGAAGATCTTCAACTCTCCTTTAGAAACTCCAAGCATCTTCAACTAAACCTAAAACTACTCGGATCTGACCCGAGTATTAAAAATGCCCGAATCAGGCTGGGTAAACTAGCATGAGAAACTTGAACCCTAATCATATAATGGAGTCATAGATCAGATCGATGCTAAATATAACTTTTTTGAAAAGAAAGGGTATCTCATATGACGACGACGCACATAAATACAGATAGGTTTTTACCTTACGATGACCAAAATACTTTATACTTAAATAGTTCAGTATTATTATTAATGACATTGGTTTGAAAATACTTTTCAAATAAATATATATACAAAGTAGGTATCAATACCTAGACGATGTCAAACAGTGTATATGATACCAAAGGGGTAGCTGAAATGTTTGCAAATCATTACAACTATTTGGGAATACAACCAAAACCATAAAGCTCGTATTGGAATTGGATTTCCAACATGATAGGAACCAGTGGCTATTTCCTCCGATGCGAAATCCATGCATAACAGTCCTAGTCCCCTGTGCTATTCACTTATCTCAAGAAAGCCTCCATACTACATTGTTACACTACTATGGAACAATGTATCCCGGTGGCTTTAATCTGTCTCAGTCGAGCCTCATATACATATCAATTTAAACCATTGAGGGTCCAGATACTAGACTCCTCTATCCACAATAAAACCAATAGCCCGAAATATGTCTCGCAAACCACATAAATACCTATATCATCTCCAGGATGTGAAGCTCATGAGGCTACGCTCTATTTTCCACAAAGCCACGCTTTACTTTCTACAAAGGCATGCTTTCCTAATCACAAAGCAAATTCCACTTAGAATGCCACATTGCCATTTCTAAAAACACATTATTGATTTCTACAAAAGTACAACCCTCGAGTTCATAAGCCTAAGGGAAGGATGTTAAGTATAAGAGGGGTTACCTTCTACACCACAAAATAGACGTACGTTTGTAAAAACCAGTGTACATAGTCTTAGAAATGCAATGTCAGACATTCATCCATATAATTTGTCCGGGTGAAGGACAAACCGAAGGCACCCCTTTTCCTCAGTCGTGTTTGGGAATTACCCCTAGGATTAGTAGCAAGTAGTCCTTGCAAATAGAAGATTTTATGAACGAAGGCACTACTTCCACCATATATATAATATGGGAATTAACCCAGAGGTTAGTGGCAAGCAGCCCTACATTATGAAGATCTCCATCTTTAAGAATCGGTGTCTTCAACATGTCTTCACTATCGAACACATGTTGGTTCGAAGTGGTTTTTAGATAAAAATCGTCCAAATTCGATCCTAGTCTCTTTGAACCAATCAATGATAAAAAGATGTCAAGTATATAGGCGATTATCAAACAACGTCAAATCAATTTATCTTTTTATCAAATTAGATATCTTTTGAAGATATATTCTTTTAAATTATTCCTTTATCTTTTCAAGAGTATATGGAATCATTAAGTCTCTTTTATTAAATCCTTTGATAAATTAAAACCCTTTTTCATCTTTAGAAATACCAAATCATTCTTCTTTAATTACTTTGGAAAAATATTTCCATATTCTATTATTAGTGTAGTTCAAATCTTAATGAAGATTTCACATTTTCAAACCATATCTTTAATGGGCCAAAAACAATGTTATTTAAGACATCATTTACCGTAATCCCAAACCAGTTTGTATTGAGTAAAAAGGGATCCATAAAAATTAGACTAATTATACTCAATACTAATTTATGTATTTAACCCGTACTATTCGTCGAATAACGGTGTAATCACCTTTTATACACAAGGGTAGTACGAGTTCCCGCCTCGGAATTTAACACAGAGTTTAACTAGAATGTTTTCTATGCTTTCAAAATCTTTATTATTTTAAAATCTTGATTATCCTTTGAAAAACTCCAAATCTCTTTTTCTCTTATCTTAGGAAGATGTGGTTTGAGTAAATCAAATTAGCTATCCCCTTCGTCGAACCAGTCCGGATAGCTTGGGAGAGCAGGAAACTGGTTTTCAAAACTCAAGCCTAGAGACTATCTCTCTATCACCCATAAGACGGTCAAGTTATTTGATCGACTCTAACCATAATATTTTTCAAACTTCTTAATTGCCTTTAGAATACCTGATTAATTATTCAAAAAACATCCATAAAATTTTTGGGTAGAAAAACTCAAGTTTTATAAACAATTTCCTTTTAACCATTAATTTTAAACTCCTTCAAAATAATTGTATAACTTCCAAATCACCTTCAAAATACTTAATTATTCATTTGAAAAGATTATTAAAAATATTGGGGAAGAATAATTAAGCTAAAACCCTAATTTTCAAAAGTTACCAAAACCGTCGCAAAAACCGCCATGGATAGTGCTTTTAAAGCTTCTTTGCTCAAACTACTTTTTCCATTTCATATAAGTCTATTTCTATAACTTAAATCCATTTTAATATATTTTAACATATTTATGGAATTTATTTAATAGTTTAAAGAATAAAAATATCCATTTTAGAAGAATTTACCACTTTGGTTTCCAAACTGCCAAAACGCAATGTTTTTGAAAACTTGATTTGGACATATCTCAAACTCTACTAAATGAAAACTTGATTTTTCCTTTTCATTTGAAAACTATAACCCCAAGGGTCCGAAAAATTGTTATTTGAAAGAATTCCGACTTATTATCCACCCTACACATTCGTTTAACATTTCGGGTCGCAAACTGCCGAAACGCGATGGCTTATTTTTACCACTTTAGTCAACTTTTATGAAACTTGTTCAAAACACTTTTAAACTATTTTGAAATCATAATAAATCATTATAAACTATTTTAAACTCTTATTGGATAATATTTTTCATATTAAAACTCATATTCACTTTTATTCCATATTACAATATTATATTATTATAATATTCAATTTACTATCTTTTTAATCGAAAATCCATTTATAAAATGTTCATATGGTACCTTATATGAAATTTCAACTTTTCAAATTCTCATTTTTCAAATCAAACATTGTAATTTATTTTTCCAAAATAAATCAAAACTCCTTGTTTTAAATAAATTTCAAAGTGATATCTTTTTTATTTTAAACCTTTCAAATAATCTTTCTTTCTTTCTTGATTCAAAACCATAAAAAGGCTTAATGCTTCCATCACACATTAAAATGTGGTAAATTATGTTTATGAATTATCTATGGCTAATTAATTAGCAATCACTATCTTGATGAATCTTATTTTCACATCATTAGTAATAGTAATTCACAACCAAGTTATCAACCAATTTAATCAACCAATATTCATCCATTTAACATCCATATTTATCATCAAAACAAATTAATGGTCATGTTAACATACTTGAAATGATTATTGTGATTATTAGACAACTATAAACATCTAGTACTCACTATCATATCTACTCCGCCAAACTTTTTCCAAAGTTTCCTAAATTGATTCCGACGGCTCTCCGGTAGCATTTCTCTCCGCTTTCTTAACTCCAGAGCTTCCCGGATCTTCCTCCTTTTTTCTTTCATGCTCGGCCATGACCTTGGGAGGTGGTTTGCTCGGCCAGGCATCGTGGTAGGGTTGGCCATGGGTTTATGATGGGTAGAGGAGGAGAATGAACTTGCTTTTGAAGTGTATGGATATTCTATGTGGTGGTGCATGTATGTTCATGTTATATATGTGCACGAGACATATAAACAATGTTGCATTCACTTTGAACAACTTCTATTCGTTAAACCGTTGAAAATCTAAAAGCTGATTTTCAATCACATCTTCAATTATTAGTTAAATTACATATAAATGTAAAAAAAAATTGAAAACTACATTTCTATTATTGTTTAATAAATAAAAGGGCCTCAATTGTTTTTAAAACAATTTTTAAATTATTTAAACTCAACTTAATGCAAAAATCAATTATTTAAAAATTATGACATCATTGATGATGTCATAAATACTTTTTATAGTCAAAAATAAAATAAATAATTTTATTACATATCCTTGCTTATATGAAGAAATAAGTGTATGTAAAAGAAATCATGCACGACTTTTGATGGTTAAAAAGCTGTTTATCGATAAAACGATTTTCGGTCATATATCAATATTTTTCAAAAGAATATATTTTTGTAAACATTATTCCAAAACAAGATCACCATTATTATTTATCACATAAAACATGATTATTTATATTTGATAAAAATATATTTAAATATTTAAAATATATTAAATATTCCAAATTCAAAGTGATGAAATTACGTGTCGTTACAGAACCAACAACAATAATTTTAAATCTAGCCAAGATTTTGATATTCGGTTATTTAACTACCAAATAACAAACAATTCAACCAGATATTTAACCAAGCATGGTTAAGCACAAATCAACCACTAATCCTCTTTAATTAATCATCTCGTTAATTAAAACCACTTTGTAAACACTTGTATCAAAATACTTTTACAAAGATATATTCACAAATCTCTTTACTCTTTTCAATACTTGAAAAATATTGATATACTTATCTCAACTGTATAAGTATATTCACAAAGCTTAAAAAAATTTCTTTTTTTCAAAACCATGCCCAATTGGGTTAAAACAATATCATTTAAAGACATTGATAATAATAAACCCAAAACACTTTTCTTTCAGGTGTAAGTAAACAATGGTGTGAAAATTAGACCAAATATACTTAACACCACTTCTCGATTTCAAATAGTACCATCCCCCGATTAACAATGAGATCAAACAAGTTAGAAAAACGAGAAACTACCCTGGCCTCGATACTTATTCTTAATTCTCTAGATCGAGACGGGTTTTCATACCTCAAAATTTGGTGTTAGGAATGAAAGGAACATTTTCCATACCACCGTAAGTTAAAATGATCGTTTATATAAAACGAGTCTCATTCCTTTATAAACTTCTTATAAAAACACCTTTTTATAAAAAATCCTTTCCATATTTAGAAAACCATTTCTGTAAATCTCCTTTCTATTTATAAAACTTTTTTTATATAAATGAACTCTTTTATAGAAAACTCTTTTATAAAAATAAACTCTTTTTACATAAAACTCCAAGTATACTTATAAACTCCAAATTCATTTATAAAACTCGTTTTTCTATTTATAAAGCCCCTTTATAAAAATCCTTTAAAAAATCTGTCTATATATATATATATATATCCAAAACTCATATTTATAAAATCTTATATCCTTAACACAAATCTTCATTTTCAAAATATAACCCAATATTTTCATGAAACGATCATTTCCTATATCACCATAAATTCGCAAATGGAATTAATTATTCCAATTTATCAAAGTGATATTAATCTCCTTTTTATAGAATATCATTTATAAATAATTCTTTTATTTATATGGCACTATTTATATATCTTTTACTTATAAAATAATATCTTTATTAATCTACCCACTTATACAACATTTTATATAAATGTTTCACAACATTGATTCCAAAATATTTCAATCCTTTTTTTAAATGCAAAATCCCTTTAAAATAAAAGATAATCTTTTTTATTCCCTTTTGAAATTAAACATCTATTATTATAATAATTTTCTATATAGACCAATACTTCCAAAAGAATTATTAAAACATTTATTTATATATATATTAAAAAGAATAAATAAAGAAGTTGAAATAAAATAGAGAAGTTCAAAAACTCATTTTAATTAAAATATCACAGAAATTCTAAAAAGTCGGATTTATATACTATTTTCCAAAATGAAATCATTTCCAAATCAATCAGTGCTTAGTAGTATTTTATTTCAAAATACTATATCGAAGCCAATAGTTACTATAGCACTTAACCAATGCTATATTACTACCTTTTCTCTAAAAAGGTTCAATTTTTAACATATGCCGGTGTCACATTCAATACGGCCAAACTATCAAATTTTGACAACTAACAATCTATGTACAAGGTATATAATTGAAATAAAATCTACAATAATATAACTGAAAATTAAAAATCATAATATCAAGAAATCTGGATTTCTCTACTAAATTCTCGTTTTTAAATTACATGGTAATTTCTTTTCAAAAGCGGATATTTAACCAAGCCAACCAAAAATTCATCCAAACACAAACAATAAATTTTATATAATATATATCATGTTGATTACCCAAAAAAATGAGTTTAACTCGCCGAAATTCCAATGGACGCTTAGGCATTCCAGTTTGAACTAAAATAGAACGACGTCCAATTTTAATTCAAAGTCCCATGTGCTCTAAATTCAAAGAAACCAGTTCCATCGCGTAGTTATCGCCATCACGAGGCAACGCAAAATACCATGTCTCGATTGGACCTCGTATGAAAGTGATATACATTTTATAAGATTTCGATTTCGATTTTAAAAATAATATAATTAATTATTAAATTACACGTTAATTACCATAATTAAACTTAAACCCTCCTTCTCCAAGTTTCCTGCCTAAACTAGAACCCTGCTCCTCCATTGTCGAAGCTTCCCATCCCAAGATCTCTACCTCTGCTCCATGAAATAACGATTCGTCGACTCCATTGGACTTCTCTTCGTGGAAGCTTCCCATCCTCCATCACTAGAGCACACTCGACGGGCCTTAGGAAATCGCGACCTGGGCATAATTTTCGATCCCCAAAAACTGTCCCACTCTCCAATAAACGATCGGACTTTACAAAATTAAGGAAAAAGCTGTTGTACGATATGGGAAACCCCAATCTACCCTTCGATTCACCTAATACCACCTCGATTTCCATCTATATGATACCTTAGCATTCGAAAATACTATCGACCCCCTTAAACTGAAACTGCACCCCGTGAAATGGATATAGAATCATAGATCTATACAGTCCAAAGATCCTTTTTTATTGTTATTTATTTGTAATTTATTTGATTCGTTTTTTTATTTTAAAAGGTGGTGGAATTTCTTTTCTTTGCTTCTAGGAATTATTTGATAGAACAGTGTAAGAAAAATAAATGTGTAAAATAAGCTAAGTCTCTGGTTTGTTTTATTTTTGAAATTTCCGACATCTCGCTTCATAAAATTTTGTTCGCGTATGATCCGCGAACAACAAAACAAAAAAACGATCGTGCACAAAAATACGACTCGATTTCAAAATAATAATAATATACATTGGTTGTCTGATTTTGGAAAAATCACAAAAATATCGTCGTTTAGCCAAAAAATCGTCGAACGATAAATTTAAACAATTTCCAAATTAAAATATTATGGAAAAATCAAATGAATTAAATTAAAAATACGTCAACAAATATCGAGTCGTTATAAATAAAAATAGATTTCCTTATTATTTATCTGAACTATTTATTATTGTAAATAAATTCACCATTATTATTTATTAATTAAAAGGAGTTAAATAAGATCATTAAATCCATTTAACTAATATTCAATTCAAAATCCAGATATTTAAATCACTATTCAAATATTAAATTCACGGTTCAAATATTTTAACCAATCCCTATATTTGATTTCAAGTTTTTAAACTTTATAAACCAATTATTTCAATATTTAAAATTAATTAAATATTCGAAACAAATGACAAAATTCTGGGTTGTTACATATATGCACATAGATATTAGACATCACATATGTATATAGAGCGGCTAGTATGTCCATTATAGTGTAAATCCTAACGTCTATACATAGGTATGTTAAACCATGCACACGACTTATGTAGCACATGCACAGACATATGTGTATATGATACACATATTATACCATACAATATATAAACATAATAATTGAAACCTTATTTATAAATTAAATAAAATATTAATTTTATTTAAAATAAATTTAGAATTCTTAGGCCTAACAAGATACAAATGGATAAAAATTTAACCATTTACCCCACAACGTGTTGGCCCAGTTCCAAAAATTGTATCGAAGCCAATTAGCATATGTGGTCCAAATTAGTCATATTAAGATTAACTCATTAAGCTCACAACTTAGATAGTAGGATGTTTAGAGCGGTAAAGTTGAAGGATTAGGTTTGGATAATCAAGTACTCTGCCATATCTAGCTACCACCATGCCCTGAATAGATATGAACCCAAAGCTTGCTCTTAATAGAAAATTGCCAATTTGAATTGGGCCTTCAACTAATTTTCAAATTTTGTTTTAAAAGTTAAAAACAAAATTTTAAATTTAAAAGTTCATTTTAAATAAGATATATATATTATAAAAGTTATAATATAATGAAATATTTAAAACGTTTGAAATTAAACATAAGTTAATTTCGAGATAAATTTTATTAATGAGATTAATAAAATTAATTAATTAATTAAATAAGTTAATTAAGTATAATACATTATAATATATATAATGATATATGTTATGTTTTCTTGAATTGTTTAAGATAATATGAGTATACAAGTGTGTATAAAAGAATTTTTGAAATTAATAAAATTTAATTAAAATTGCTTAATTATATAAAATAATTAAAAGTTAATTAATAAATTAAAACACATATATAAGATATATGTGTAATATGTGTATTACTATAATGGTATATATAATTAATATTATATGTTATATGTGAATAATATAATAATTAATTAAAGTGTTAATTAATTAATTAATTAATTAATTAAGATTTAATTAATATAATGTTATACATAAAATATTATATAAGTTAAATAAAATATAAAAGTTATATAATAATAAAACTTATATAATATAAATATATAGACTAATGGTTGAACAGTAAAGAAATCCTAAATAGACTTAAGGATTAAATACATACATAAAAGTACGTATACCTTGATTTCTAATGTGTCCAACACTTGAATTACGAGGGTATTTCATAAAAAATACATTATTTCATAAGTTGATATCACTCAATTAATTATACTAAAGACTGTGACTATTTAATATAAGTGTTGTCTTCTACCATTTATATATTAATAAATTACTTGCATACTTTTCAGTTGTTGAGCAAACTCAAGCTAGATATGTTATATGTAATATTATTAACGTATTGACTAGACAAGCTAAGATAATTATATGTTTTTGTTGAGAAAACTCAAGGTACATATACTATACATAGGTTGCCGCAAAATGGTAGGTACGAATGAATAAAAAGAACCAAACATTATTTATGAAATAATAATTATTTTTCATTATTGATTGAAAAATAGGCATAGTTTTATTTCAATATGAATATTATAAATGTTTGTTTTATTCCAAGTATTGAGAATACTACATTATTATATGATAACAATGTAATAATAAGAACCCACTTAAAGTCGAGAAACATACTTCGACTATGTAACGACCACGACTTTCTCTCCATAGAAAGTCGCATCGCTAATAAGAAAGAAAGGGATAGAAAAGAGAAAAGAAGAGAAGAAAGAAAGAAACAACAACAACGATCTCACAGCGGAACGAATAAATTATATTAATAACATAAACTATTACATAGTATACAACAATTTACAGAGTTACACAGCATATACATCACTTACTAGACAGTTATAAACATCTGTCTGGACATTACAACTCAAATACCAGACAAGACACTATCACAGATATCAACACAGCGGAATACTATATCTACGAACGCCGAAGCCTCCTGCTCCATTGCTCCTCCAGAATATTCGTCAAAGCTAAACCTGAATCCCTTGGCTACTCGTAAAAATTTTGAGTACCCAAGAGTTTATAAAACAGAAATAAACACTTGGGTCAGACATGGGTCTGGTGTGAGTAAACGGGTTAAAATTGTTTAACTTCAAAACCTTTTGAAAACAAAGGTATCACGTAAGACTTCCCACACATAAACATGGAAAAGTTTTTACCTTACGCTAACCAAAACATTTGATAGGAAATCTGATTGTATTATAATAGGGTCTAGGGTTTTCAAGTAAAATACAGAAATAGCTGAAATGCTTACATCTCACATTCCAACATAGTTGGGCACAACTAATACGTACGGCACTTATTGGAGTTTGGATTCCATACAATGGCAGGGCTACTGGGGTACCGCCCGTCACAGTACGTGGCCTAGATCACCGTACCGAGGAGTACGCCCGCTCCCCTGCAACACAAAGCCGGAACCATCCCTTACTGGATAATCCCGAACAAGACAATCCCGTGGTTGGCGCGACCAACCACACACTAAGCCGAATAAAAGAAAAGGGACCTCTAGACAGGGATCTATCTTGCTCTCAGTGGGTGCTACCCACGAAGCCTTGCTGCACCTCCCCTGTTTTAGCCATTCCCGGTTGATGAGGCTTGAGGTTACGATTACCTTTAATCAGAACATATCACTTAGAATGCTCATCGTCCACCTGACGATGTGCTGAAAGCATTCAATCCATACAAGTTCGTTCCGGGTTCGAACGAAACCGAAGGCATTATTTCGTTACACTCGTTTTGGAATCACCCTCAGAGTTAACGACAATAACCCTTGCACTCTGAATCTTCATCTTCACTTGAGATTCACGACCTATCGTAAATTTGGATCGATGTGGTATTCGGGTCTCCAGACCTGGAATTCCGGTATACGGAAACCCGATCCCGGTCTCATCGAAATCCAAAACGTATCTTTTAAGGCCAAGTTGTTTAAAGGTTTAAACAATTTAACTTATCTATATTCATACAGATAGATAATTCACAATTCACAACTGATAATCACATTATCAATTAAACAGATGATTCATAACCAAATAGGTAATCTATATCAACATCACAATAGTTAATCTATATTATCATCATAATGCAACCAAGTATTCATATCACACAATATCTTATCTCATTTCTGAGATTACATCCATTCAAGACAATCAATGTCATTCATTCTTATATAAGAAATGATTTACTTAATCATAAGATAATTAATTTAAAATGAATTAAATTAACTATCTATATCTTTAATTAATTTAAAGTGAATTAAATTAATTACTTCATTTCTAATTAATTTAAAATAAATTAAATTAATTACTTCATCATAAATCTTACTTATATAATCATTAATTAATTACCAATAAATTAATTAATCTTTCTCTAATTATCCACTTTAATTAATCACCTTGATTAATTATACTTTAATTACCTTTAAGTAATTATCTTTAATTAATTTCACAAATTAATTATTCTTAATCAAATACAGTAATTAACCTTTAATTACTTCATTAATTAATTAATTATAATCAATTACTTTAAGCCTTAATTAATTATAATTAATCACTTATCATTTGATTTATTAATCTTAATTAATCAATTCTTAATTAAATCATTAATTATAAACTAATGATCTTTAATTACACCTTTAATTATTTTATTAATTACATTAAGTAATTATTCTTAATTAATCATAATTATTAATCACCTTTGATTAATATAATCCAGTAATTAACTTCCCTTAATTACTTCCCTTAGTTAATTACCTTTTAATTAATTACCTTAACAAATAATTAATTACCTTATTAATTAACCTTAATCCTTTAATTAAATAAATTATTTAATTAATAACACTAGGTAATTAACCTTAATCACTTCTTATTTAATTACCTCATAATTAATTAACTTTAAAACAATTATATTAATTAATTCCTTAATCAAATGAATATCCATTAATTACTTCAACTAATTACTCTTATGAGTAATTTCCATTTAATTACTTCCATAAGTGATTATATTCAATAATTAACTAATAATTTCTTTATTAAGTAATCATACTTAATTAAATCATAATTAAGTGATTATTTAAAATTAAATAAATAATTAACTAATTATTTAAAATAATTTAAACAATTAATTAATTTACAATTTATATTTAAAAATCCTTAATAAATTAAGAAACATTATTCTTAACTAAACTTTAACTTATTAACAAATTATATTAAATAAGTATCCTCAAGTTAATAACAAAGATAAATTAACCTTATTTATCTTCATAATTAAATTATTTGAATTAAATCAAATTTTAAATAATCTTAACAACAAATTATTCTATTGGGTTCCCAAAATTAATAGCCATAACCTTATTTGAAAATAAAACATTTAGAAATCAATTTTAAAATTTAAGACACCTTAAACATTTAATTTAAACTTAAATATTTTCAATATAAATTTGAAAACTTAGTCTTTAAATTATTACTTAGAATTTTAACCTAAACTTTGATTTAATATCTTAAAAACATTCTTTTAAATTGAACTTCAATTTAATTAGATAATTGTTTTCAAAAACAATCATCTTAAAACACACTTAAATTTGAAATATAAATTAAATTTCCACTTCCAAATGTTTGATTTATTTTCATATTTAAAACAACAAGTTTAACTTTATATTGCGTTTCCTTTATAAACTTGTTCTATAACTTAACTCGACTTTTATTTTAATTTAAACAACTTGTAAAATCTGCATTTACATTTCAGCTATACCACCTAAATACTGAGCTTTCCCCAACTACCTGGCTTCGAGTTTGTCACCGAGAAACCCGAGCAACACCTCATTCTACACGAGCCAGCCCCCGAGTTTCCCAGCCTCTCATTTCTTCTTCGAGTCGATCACGAGGGAACGCGAAGGTCCTTCGAGTCGAAACTCGTCTTCCCCAATTCAAATATCCAGTGCACAAAAATCGTGCACGTGCACGTCTCCCACTAACTCCGGCCAACCTAGGTCGTCGCGACCATCGAACACCATCACACGATCGCGAGTGAGACAAAATCTTAACCCAGATCGAAGAAATGACTCGCGAATCGAAATTTCGCTCCTCGGTCGAAAAACTGAACCCAACTTCGACCGCAACTTCCCCCAACGCCGTCGACTCCCTCATCGATGAACTCGGCCAACATCACCAGAGCATCACCACGTCACGAACCACCCTACCACCCCTTCGCGATCGCCTCCGCATCATCACCCACGTCGCAAATTCCTCAACAGTTCAACCCATTTAAAAGCAGCCTAAAACCCTACTTCGCCAAAATCCCACCGCCTCGACCAACGATAAATACTACCAGTATTTTTCCTGAGACCCCCATCCCTCAGACCATCTCCAGCCCAAATATCAAGCACCCCAACGTCGCCGATCATCAGATATTGACTGAAATAACTTTTCTGTTCAACTCGAAAAATCTCAATCATCCCAATCTTAAAAATCATGTTTAAACCACCTAAATTCACGATTCTCTGCCACGAATACGACTATGCAAACTAAATCTAAAATTAAATAAATTAAATTTTGACATATATGTGTCTTTCACTGTTATATTTATTTTTAAAAATTATCTATCGAATTTACAACCCTGGAACTATTTTTATAAGCTTTATTATACTTCAACAAACATCTTTCATTTACACATCAAAGTCAAATATAGATTCTATTGTGAGATTTTTAATTTATAATATCAAACCATAACCTGTAACAAGAACAGAGAAGAAGATATATAACATTACACCAGTATAACAATTTATTCACATGCATTCATTCCAATCATTCATGTAAACAATGCATACCATATCACTACACATTCATCTCACATACAAACCTAGAAATAGATTTTACTGTTTTTAAAATAGTGTTTACTCACTTGTTAAACAGAGCACGGGATATTCATAAATATACATGCATTCCAATCCAGATATTTATGCCAACAACAAGACTTGCATCATAGTTTAAATTTCAGATTTTAAATCAGTTTTTAAATAAAGTTTACTCACTTGTTTATCAGGGAACAGAGAACAGAAGACAGATTTGTTTCCAGGCTTTCCAGTTTTGAACTCCTTTTGTTTTTGCTTGCTGAATGATAAACTTGCAATTTGATTTCCTTATTCTGGACTTCAATTTGTTTGAAGATTTTAAACTGATGTTGAGTTTTGATCTCCTGATTCTTTGATTTCCAGTTTGCATTTGAATTTCCAGTTTCCATATTTACTTCTTCTTTTACTTTTAGATTTCCAGCTTATATTATTTTACTTTCTTTCATTGATTCGAATTGTTTTAGTTGAAGAGTGAAGAAAAATTAGAGCTGAAGAACGAAAATTGCAGATCTTTTTCTATATTTAAAATTTTAAAACTTTAATTACCAAAGAAAATAGCCATGTGTCTTCTTTAAGTGTTAATTTGCTTACACATAGGCTTATATCTTTACAAATGTCACTAAACCACTCTAAAATGCTAACAAGTGTAAATTCTTGTTTTAATTAATTTACTTAAGTCATATATGTGTATTTAAGAAATATTTATATGTATAAAATGATATATTTGTCTTTTTATAATTAAGCTTTTACATTCCTATAAAAATATACAAATGTGAAAACTATTATTTAAGTAACTTATACCTTAATCAAATATTTATAACATATTTATATATGCTTGAGAAACTTATTTTACTATATATATATTTTTTTAAACTAAATTTGTCTTAGGTTTGTATTTTAAAAATGAAAGAATATTAAAACAATTGAACTTCTTAATTTAATCTTATTCAAAACTTAAGCTAAAATATATCTTTAATGAATAAGAAATTATTCTTGTTATTTAAATCTCAATTATCATTTCCAAAAGTATTGTCAAATTAAAAATTGTATAAATATTAAAGTTTGAAAACATCTTAATTAAATTCAAATCCAATACTCTTTCCATTCCAATATATACAAATATATATATTCTAAATGGAAAATACTTTTAACATTAGTTTTGATAATTATCATATTGAGATTTAATACATAACTTCAAATAACAATATATATATATACATATATATTATAATTTGAAAACATAGTTTTATTAAATTAAAAGATTCCCTATTCAATATATATATATACCAATATATATATACATTATAAATATAAACACTTATATTAGTTTTAGTAAGATAAATCTTCCTAATTAAAATTTTAGAATAGATATTCCCAAATTAAAATGTTATTAGTTTTCAAAAGAAATAAATTTGCCAATTTAAAATATTATTAACCTTTTAAAATGAATAAACTTGTCAATTTATAAAATAAATCAACAAATCAATTTAATTATTAATAAAGATTATTAAATTGATATTGCCAAATTTCCGGGATATCACATTCCTCCCCCCTTAAAATAATTTCGTCCCCGAAATTTAAAAGCAAAGATAATTTAATAACCCAGCAAAATTTTATTTTAAACAGCAACCATAGATATCAATCATATTCAAACAACCATAGCAAACAAATTAAATCAAACAAATTTAACTATCCAGTCAAAATCTGGATAGAATTTACTCGAGTTTCCTCAAGTATATATATATACCGGGAGACTCGTTCTACAGGATCTAAACTAACTATCTACAATAATCTAGAAGTCCTTCCTTTCTAGATTACAAATCTGAACAAGATATCAGACTAACTCAAAACCATCCCAAGTATCCTTCTGAACTGCTGATTCCATCACTCGATGAATCATACACATATTCCTCAGAGATATGTGAAATAAAATGAATTCCAGTTATCCGAACTGGCAACTCAATCCTGGAGATCAAAATCTAATCTCCAAAGAACACAGAAAAATCTCATAATACTTCCGGAGCTTACTCTCCAGTCTTACCAAATCTTATATCTCCTTTGATCGGAGAAAAACTTAAACAATATCCAATTTCAACATCAATTTCCAAATTCCATCAATTCTTAACTGCATAACTCCTTTGACGATCCTGAGTCACTTCATTCTTCCTGATCAGCTTAACCCTTGCTGATGCTTCTTGAAACAGATTAGACCAATATCAAACCAATTTCCGGATCCTACTCAACAAAATGGTTTCCCAAAAATCACCGAAATCCAGAACACAATTCTACTCCACAAACATTAGAGAACTATGAACTACTTCTCCTATCTGGAATAGCCAAAACAGTTGCACTTGACAACCTTATCTCCAAATCCTGAAAATTTCTTCACACTTAGAGATACACTTGAATTTCCTATAGAAATTCTCTATTCCAAGAAAATTACAACTCTCGGTTGATTCCATTCTAGAATAGCTGCTATCTTGCTTTCGCTGCACAATTCTGACCTTGAACAGATGAGAATGCCATCGGAGAAACTCGAGCACAAACTTGATCATCCATAGTTCTCCATATCTATAAAATCTTAGTGAACCATTCTACTTGGTCAAAAACACCTTAACAGAATCCTCACCAGAAAATTAGGTGTGGTCAATCCCTCTCCAAAGAATCCTGAGCTGCTTCACCAAATTCTTCTCTCGGAGACATCCTTCTATTAAGCTGGACCACCAGTAACTCCACGAATCAAGTCGATACGGAATCTCAATCTCCAATAATCCCAAGAGAATACTCAAATAATCGCAAGTCTCTTTTGCGATCAACCCAACCTAACTTCCACAGATAACTGTTCTCTCTTCACTAATCAGAACAGCTTAAACTTTTCCGAACAAGGTTAACCCTTCAAGAAAAACTTCACCATCTACTCGGACTGCTGATAGAAGAACCACAAAGATTCCGGAACCATCGAAGAAACGAACCACACTGCTGCTTCCAAACTCTATCTCGACAGCACACCGAACACTCCGAGCTGCACTGCTAACACGGATGCTCTTATCCAAAGCTCTTCGAGAAACTCGGACTCCAAACTAAACAGAATCACCATGCTGAACTCCCCAACACCGAAGCATACACACTTCCTCAAACTCATTCCAAAGAAAACATCTTCGGAAACATCCATCGTCACTGTATCTCATCATACAGCTACTATTACCTGAGGTATCAAGGTACCATCACTCACTTCTGCCTCATCGACAGATCCAACTCTACTCATCCAAACTTCAAAGATAAACTCCGAACCATTACAGTTTCCTTCGGAGATCGATGAAATCCTTCACCACAGCAAAGCTTACTCGAGACGGTATTGGGTTTACAGTCTCGATATATACTTCCAACCTCAAACATTCAAACTCCAACTATTGGTAATTGTGTTACACACACTACCACCTTATCTACCTTTATAACTTATATTGGAAAACCCGAACAGGTAACCCAATAAATAGGTAGAAATACATAAATATATATATTTAAAATGATATTTTTTTTATATAGAAATTATTTCTGGGTAAAATTATTTCATCTACCTCTTTAAAACAATATTGTGTCCGTTGGCCTGGTACAAGTGTTTAGAGATCCCTATCAATAACGTTAGCTACTCGTATTGACCAGAATCCATATACCACTCAACCGATCAATTAACACAATATAAAACCATTTTATATAACTAACAAATACGCGCTCTCGAATATATATATACTCAGACTCAAATAGGTTGTTACAGATCCTATCTCTAATGAACAATCCTTCCGAACCTAGGTATTCACTCAACCTATGCTCTGATACCACTGTAACGACCACGACTTTCTCTCCATAGAAAGTCGCATCGCTAATAAGAAAGAAAGGGATAGAAAAGAGAAAAGAAGAGAAGAAAGAAAGAAACAACAACAACGATCTCACAGCGGAACGAATAAATTATATTAATAACATAAACTATTACATAGTATACAACAATTTACAGAGTTACACAGCATATACATCACTTACTAGACAGTTATAAACATCTGTCTGGACATTACAACTCAAATACCAGACAAGACACTATCACAGATATCAACACAGCGGAATACTATATCTACGAACGCCGAAGCCTCCTGCTCCATTGCTCCTCCAGAATATTCGTCAAAGCTAAACCTGAATCCCTTGGCTACTCGTAAAAATTTTGAGTACCCAAGAGTTTATAAAACAGAAATAAACACTTGGGTCAGACATGGGTCTGGTGTGAGTAAACGGGTTAAAATTGTTTAACTTCAAAACCTTTTGAAAACAAAGGTATCACGTAAGACTTCCCACACATAAACATGGAAAAGTTTTTACCTTACGCTAACCAAAACATTTGATAGGAAATCTGATTGTATTATAATAGGGTCTAGGGTTTTCAAGTAAAATACAGAAATAGCTGAAATGCTTACATCTCACATTCCAACATAGTTGGGCACAACTAATACGTACGGCACTTATTGGAGTTTGGATTCCATACAATGGCAGGGCTACTGGGGTACCGCCCGTCACAGTACGTGGCCTAGATCACCGTACCGAGGAGTACGCCCGCTCCCCTGCAACACAAAGCCGGAACCATCCCTTACTGGATAATCCCGAACAAGACAATCCCGTGGTTGGCGCGACCAACCACACACTAAGCCGAATAAAAGAAAAGGGACCTCTAGACAGGGATCTATCTTGCTCTCAGTGGGTGCTACCCACGAAGCCTTGCTGCACCTCCCCTGTTTTAGCCATTCCCGGTTGATGAGGCTTGAGGTTACGATTACCTTTAATCAGAACATATCACTTAGAATGCTCATCGTCCACCTGACGATGTGCTGAAAGCATTCAATCCATACAAGTTCGTTCCGGGTTCGAACGAAACCGAAGGCATTATTTCGTTACACTCGTTTTGGAATCACCCTCAGAGTTAACGACAATAACCCTTGCACTCTGAATCTTCATCTTCACTTGAGATTCACGACCTATCGTAAATTTGGATCGATGTGGTATTCGGGTCTCCAGACCTGGAATTCCGGTATACGGAAACCCGATCCCGGTCTCATCGAAATCCAAAACGTATCTTTTAAGGCCAAGTTGTTTAAAGGTTTAAACAATTTAACTTATCTATATTCATACAGATAGATAATTCACAATTCACAACTGATAATCACATTATCAATTAAACAGATGATTCATAACCAAATAGGTAATCTATATCAACATCACAATAGTTAATCTATATTATCATCATAATGCAACCAAGTATTCATATCACACAATATCTTATCTCATTTCTGAGATTACATCCATTCAAGACAATCAATGTCATTCATTCTTATATAAGCAATGATTTACTTAATCATAAGATAATTAATTTAAAATGAATTAAATTAACTATCTATATCTTTAATTAATTTAAAGTGAATTAAATTAATTACTTCATTTCTAATTAATTTAAAATAAATTAAATTAATTACTTCATCATAAATCTTACTTATATAATCATTAATTAATTACCAATAAATTAATTAATCTTTCTCTAATTATCCACTTTAATTAATCACCTTGATTAATTATACTTTAATTACCTTTAAGTAATTATCTTTAATTAATTTCACAAATTAATTATTCTTAATCAAATACAGTAATTAACCTTTAATTACTTCATTAATTAATTAATTATAATCAATTACTTTAAGCCTTAATTAATTATAATTAATCACTTATCATTTGATTTATTAATCTTAATTAATCAATTCTTAATTAAATCATTAATTATAAACTAATGATCTTTAATTACACCTTTAATTATTTTATTAATTACATTAAGTAATTATTCTTAATTAATCATAATTATTAATCACCTTTGATTAATATAATCCAGTAATTAACTTCCCTTAATTACTTCCCTTAGTTAATTACCTTTTAATTAATTACCTTAACAAATAATTAATTACCTTATTAATTAACCTTAATCCTTTAATTAAATAAATTATTTAATTAATAACACTAGGTAATTAACCTTAATCACTTCTTATTTAATTACCTCATAATTAATTAACTTTAAAACAATTATATTAATTAATTCCTTAATCAAATGAATATCCATTAATTACTTCAACTAATTACTCTTATGAGTAATTTCCATTTAATTACTTCCATAAGTGATTATATTCAATAATTAACTAATAATTTCTTTATTAAGTAATCATACTTAATTAAATCATAATTAAGTGATTATTTAAAATTAAATAAATAATTAACTAATTATTTAAAATAATTTAAACAATTAATTAATTTACAATTTATATTTAAAAATCCTTAATAAATTAAGAAACATTATTCTTAACTAAACTTTAACTTATTAACAAATTATATTAAATAAGTATCCTCAAGTTAATAACAAAGATAAATTAACCTTATTTATCTTCATAATTAAATTATTTGAATTAAATCAAATTTTAAATAATCTTAACAACAAATTATTCTATTGGGTTCCCAAAATTAATAGCCATAACCTTATTTGAAAATAAAACATTTAGAAATCAATTTTAAAATTTAAGACACCTTAAACATTTAATTTAAACTTAAATATTTTCAATATAAATTTGAAAACTTAGTCTTTAAATTATTACTTAGAATTTTAACCTAAACTTTGATTTAATATCTTAAAAACATTCTTTTAAATTGAACTTCAATTTAATTAGATAATTGTTTTCAAAAACAATCATCTTAAAACACACTTAAATTTGAAATATAAATTAAATTTCCACTTCCAAATGTTTGATTTATTTTCATATTTAAAACAACAAGTTTAACTTTATATTGCGTTTCCTTTATAAACTTGTTCTATAACTTAACTCGACTTTTATTTTAATTTAAACAACTTGTAAAATCTGCATTTACATTTCAGCTATACCACCTAAATACTGAGCTTTCCCCAACTACCTGGCTTCGAGTTTGTCACCGAGAAACCCGAGCAACACCTCATTCTACACGAGCCAGCCCCCGAGTTTCCCAGCCTCTCATTTCTTCTTCGAGTCGATCACGAGGGAACGCGAAGGTCCTTCGAGTCGAAACTCGTCTTCCCCAATTCAAATATCCAGTGCACAAAAATCGTGCACGTGCACGTCTCCCACTAACTCCGGCCAACCTAGGTCGTCGCGACCATCGAACACCATCACACGATCGCGAGTGAGACAAAATCTTAACCCAGATCGAAGAAATGACTCGCGAATCGAAATTTCGCTCCTCGGTCGAAAAACTGAACCCAACTTCGACCGCAACTTCCCCCAACGCCGTCGACTCCCTCATCGATGAACTCGGCCAACATCACCAGAGCATCACCACGTCACGAACCACCCTACCACCCCTTCGCGATCGCCTCCGCATCATCACCCACGTCGCAAATTCCTCAACAGTTCAACCCATTTAAAAGCAGCCTAAAACCCTACTTCGCCAAAATCCCACCGCCTCGACCAACGATAAATACTACCAGTATTTTTCCTGAGACCCCCATCCCTCAGACCATCTCCAGCCCAAATATCAAGCACCCCAACGTCGCCGATCATCAGATATTGACTGAAATAACTTTTCTGTTCAACTCGAAAAATCTCAATCATCCCAATCTTAAAAATCATGTTTAAACCACCTAAATTCACGATTCTCTGCCACGAATACGACTATGCAAACTAAATCTAAAATTAAATAAATTAAATTTTGACATATATGTGTCTTTCACTGTTATATTTATTTTTAAAAATTATCTATCGAATTTACAACCCTGGAACTATTTTTATAAGCTTTATTATACTTCAACAAACATCTTTCATTTACACATCAAAGTCAAATATAGATTCTATTGTGAGATTTTTAATTTATAATATCAAACCATAACCTGTAACAAGAACAGAGAAGAAGATATATAACATTACACCAGTATAACAATTTATTCACATGCATTCATTCCAATCATTCATGTAAACAATGCATACCATATCACTACACATTCATCTCACATACAAACCTAGAAATAGATTTTACTGTTTTTAAAATAGTGTTTACTCACTTGTTAAACAGAGCACGGGATATTCATAAATATACATGCATTCCAATCCAGATATTTATGCCAACAACAAGACTTGCATCATAGTTTAAATTTCAGATTTTAAATCAGTTTTTAAATAAAGTTTACTCACTTGTTTATCAGGGAACAGAGAACAGAAGACAGATTTGTTTCCAGGCTTTCCAGTTTTGAACTCCTTTTGTTTTTGCTTGCTGAATGATAAACTTGCAATTTGATTTCCTTATTCTGGACTTCAATTTGTTTGAAGATTTTAAACTGATGTTGAGTTTTGATCTCCTGATTCTTTGATTTCCAGTTTGCATTTGAATTTCCAGTTTCCAGATTTACTTCTTCTTTTACTTTTAGATTTCCAGCTTATATTATTTTACTTTCTTTCATTGATTCGAATTGTTTTAGTTGAAGAGTGAAGAAAAATTAGAGCTGAAGAAAGAAAATTGCAGATCTTTTTCTATATTTAAAATTTTAAAACTTTAATTACCAAAGAAAATAGCCATGTGTCTTCTTTAAGTGTTAATTTGCTTACACATAGGCTTATATCTTTACAAATGTCACTAAACCACTCTAAAATGCTAACAAGTGTAAATTCTTGTTTTAATTAATTTACTTAAGTCATATATGTGTATTTAAGAAATATTTATATGTATAAAATGATATATTTGTCTTTTTATAATTAAGCTTTTACATTCCTATAAAAATATACAAATGTGAAAACTATTATTTAAGTAACTTATACCTTAATCAAATATTTATAACATATTTATATATGCTTGAGAAACTTATTTTACTATATATATATTTTTTTAAACTAAATTTGTCTTAGGTTTGTATTTTAAAAATGAAAGAATATTAAAACAATTGAACTTCTTAATTTAATCTTATTCAAAACTTAAGCTAAAATATATCTTTAATGAATAAGAAATTATTCTTGTTATTTAAATCTCAATTATCATTTCCAAAAGTATTGTCAAATTAAAAATTGTATAAATATTAAAGTTTGAAAACATCTTAATTAAATTCAAATCCAATACTCTTTCCATTCCAATATATACAAATATATATATTCTAAATGGAAAATACTTTTAACATTAGTTTTGATAATTATCATATTGAGATTTAATACATAACTTCAAATAACAATATATATATATACATATATATTATAATTTGAAAACATAGTTTTATTAAATTAAAAGATTCCCTATTCAATATATATATATACCAATATATATATACATTATAAATATAAACACTTATATTAGTTTTAGTAAGATAAATCTTCCTAATTAAAATTTTAGAATAGATATTCCCAAATTAAAATGTTATTAGTTTTCAAAAGAAATAAATTTGCCAATTTAAAATATTATTAACCTTTTAAAATGAATAAACTTGTCAATTTATAAAATAAATCAACAAATCAATTTAATTATTAATAAAGATTATTAAATTGATATTGCCAAATTTCCGGGATATCACAGACTAGTTCCACATGATAAATGTAATTTAGCAACATTGGAGAGATTTGATTGAAAGAGCAGAAAATTAAACCAACATAGAAGATCCATTCACGAAGGGTCTAACTCGATCAGTTCTCATCAAACCGATTGAAGTGATAGGATAGAGATCCCATAATTGGCCCCAAGTGCAAGTAGGAGATTGATAGAGTTAGTGGTATGCCCTGGGGAAAATAATGTAATTTATCTAACTCAATAACCAAACTTGTTTGAAATGAAAGGTGTTTACTTTCGATTATATACTTGATATGATGTGTTATATTAATTAATTGATTTACTTAAACGCATATTTAATAGAAAATCCATAAGTAATATGTTTTGTGATAGTAGTTACAATGTGTTGTATTATGATTGATTTATCACGATAAAATAAACATATCGTTTTAAATATTCAAAGTTAAGATGCATCGAGACCGGATATCGATACATCTTTTAAGACTAGAGTATGCAACGCTCTCTAAATATTGGGCAGTTTATTACTCATGGCTGCTGGGGTCACTAAGGGATAACACACTGATAGTTATTTGATAACTATAGAATAACTCACTCGATAGTTTTCTGTTGGTTAATATAACTAAGGTCAAATAGAAAATATCTGTAGCGACCCGTAATTTCAAACACTTCGTCTTTGAATATCGTAACTTTTTGAATTAGTTAAGTGTTATAAATGTTATTTTATAACCTTATTAAACATTTTTTAATTAATGAATAATGATAAGAAACTTGTTTTTGAATTTGTTTACAAAAATAAATACTTTAAAGAAATATCGGTGATGTGGCCGAAAATAGTTTATCGATAAACAACTTTTCATTTGATATAAGTTGTTTAAACTTTTTGTACATACACTAAAACACTTAGGATATTATTAATTTGTAATTAAAATAATTAGCACAAAAATCATTTTAGCTTCTTATAGATGCTTCTAGAAGTTAAGGGGATAAGTATGAGTGGAAGGAGATATTTTCTAAGGGAAGTGCGGTGGAAAGGAAAGCACATGGAGGCATGAGGGGGTGAGCCTTCTTGGCCAGAAATGGGAAGTAAATGGAAGGTTAAAGAGCACCACTTAAAGTGTATATAAGACTGTGCATAACTCACTTGATCTCTTTTCCAAATTCACAAAGTTAAAATTAGTTCATCTTTTCTATTTTCTTCACAAATTTCCTAAGACTAACAAATTCAGAACACTTCCAAATTTCTTCAAACTTGGCCAAGGTCCTTAGGAAAACATCGCAACAACTCTTAGCAACTCAAATCTTAAAGATTTGGACCAAAATCCCCAAACCCAAGTAAGGTCGTGAGCAATTTATAGGGTTTTTGGGCAAAGGAAAGTGCAATATAGGGTTGAAGGTAGGAAGTTGGTGTTTGCAAGGTTGAGGTAAGAAATGGAAGCTTGGACTTGCTTATTTGATTTGTTAAGGGTGAGCTAACTCACCACTGAATGAATATGAAGTGTATATATGCATGTGTTTGATGGTTTATATGTTGCTTGAATTGATATTCCTGTATGTTGTAATATTGGATTTGGTTCTTGCTTTTAAAAGAAAATGGCAAAAGTAATCCATATGTATGGACTTGAATGGACTTGTATGACTTTTTATGACTTTTTTCTTAGCTTTAAAACAAGTCGCATAGGTTGTAGTTGAACTTTGGTTTGAATTGGACTTAGAATTGAAAGTGCTTTTATAGCGATATTCGCTATAGATGCACTTAAGAATTGTCTTGTGTTTGGTAATTTCTAAAAAACTTTGTAAAGAGATCCTGTAACGAACCGAATTTTCAACCCTCGAAAATTAACACTAATACATCCACTTTATCACATCCGAACATTCAAGTGCCGAAAATTCCAATTTGTTAGGGTGAAAGAAGAAGGTAGAAGAAAACTAAACAACATAGAATCTCACAACGCAGCGAATAATATATATAATACAATAATGATCTTTACAAAAGGGACACATCTTCATTCATATATACAACATCAAAGTACACTAGACTTATGCTAAATTTGGACAGTTATGGAAACCTGTCCTTATTTTGACAAACATATAGACTCTATAATACAGCGGAATAAAGATATACATGAATACGTCTTGACCATGTAGCTCCTCTCCAACTCCAAAGTATCCAGCCAAACCTGGAAAAACATCGGTCTGACCCGAGCATTACATGGAATAATGCCCGGGTTAGTCTGGTAAACCAGCATGAGTAAAACTCGATAAAAAGTAACAACCAAACTGATTTCTACATTTGAAACTTTTCAAACAAAGGGTATTTCGTAAGACCACACCTCACATAAAAATGGATGGGTTTTTATCTTACAATAACCAAAACATTTTATATCAAAATTCAGTGATATTATCATAGTGTCTAGATTTAAAGTAAATAGATAAAATCGCTAAAATGCTTGCATCTCACATTCCAACATACTAGGCTCTACAACCGAAAACGTAAGGCACATATTGGAGAATGGATTCCAACTAATGACTGGGCTATTGGGGTACCGCCCGCCACAGTACACCTCTAGAAAAATGCTTGCATCTCACCCCGGTTGCTTTGCAACCTTTAACCGAGCGCTCCTATGTAACGACCCGTATTTTTACGGATCGAAACATCGTAAAACAGTTGACATTTGGTCGCATTTGTGATAAGTCGTCCTGAGTTTAAGTCCTAAGTCGTGACCGAGTTAAGGAATTCGGCGAGTTAGGTGATAAGTCGTTTAAAAGTTAAGTCGTGGTAGCTTAGGTCGTAGGGTGTTGGAGCGACCTAAGGTAGTGGACGACCTAAGGGGTAGGTCGGCGACGACCTAAGGAAGCTGGGTTAGCAGTGGGACGACCTATAGAATTTGGCAACCTAAGATTAGTAAGCGACTTAGGAATTTGGGGTAACCCAAGAAAAAGTTAAGTGTTAGGTCGGCTGGGCGAGTTAACGACCTAAGGAATTGACCGACTTAAGACATAGACGACTTAAGGAGTTAACGACCTAAGGGATTGAGCTAGTTAGGAAGTTAGGTCGTTTGAGCGACTTAAGGATTTTAGGTCGTAAGTTGTTATGTCGTGAGGCGATAGGTCGTAGGTCGAAGTTAACTCGGCAAGTGTTAAGTCGAGCATGAGTTTAGGTCGTCTATATTAAGTCGTAAACGACTTAGGTGTTAGCTGTTAAGTCGTAGATCGTATCCCAGTTGACTCGTTAAGGCGGTATTGTTGCTGAGTCGAGTGTGCTGAGTCGTTAGGTCGTATAGGCACACATGAGCTTAGGTCGTAGGTTGCTGGGTACGTTAAGTCGTAGACGACTTAGGAGTTGAGTCATAACCCGGTTAAGTCTTATCTTGATAGGTCGTAACCCTGATAGATCGGCAAAGTTGCTAAGTTGTTTAGGTCGCATGGGGGTTAAGTCGTAACCTAGTTATCTGTTAAGTCGGAGACCCTGTTAAGTCGTAGATCGTGGGTTTGAAGATCGGATGGTCTGTTAGGTCGTGTAGTAGCTATGTCGCGTGCTTATGCTAAGTCGTTGGGTCAGTGGATGTTATGTCGCGCAGAGGGTTAGGTCGTGAGTTCTGTAGGTCGTAGGTCGGAGGGTATTTGTTAAGTCGGCGACGACTTAAGGGGCGGACGACCTAAAAATCTGCCTATAAATACTCATCTATTTCTTCATTTTTGGGATCCGGATTTCGAAGCGACGAAGTGCTGCCATTTTGAGAGCTCGACTTCTACACTTCTTCACTTCTTTTCTCCACTCTAATCTAGTGATTCCTTCCATCCATATTGAAGATCAAATCGAAGATCGAAGAGCTTAGATTGAAGATCTACATTCTTCGAAGAGAGATTTCATCGTTTGAAGCGGATTTATGATAGATCAAGCTAGATCCTTCGCTGTCCAGATCTGAAGTGTGTTGATTTGGGGTTGTTTAGGTGATTTGGTGAGTGGTGATTATCTCTCACACGGATCCAAAGGAGTATATCGGATTGTTGGCTTGATTTGGTGTTAAAATAGTGATTTCCATGTATTTTCCTAATCACATGTGTAGATCCGTATAGATTCATTGTTCATGATGATTTGACATCCATCTTACTACATGTTAACCTATGCAAGTTCATTCATCAAGATTATAGAGATATTGTTCATGTTTTCATGCTTATTAGACTTTCAACTCTTTAATTACGAAATTGCCATTATTGTGATAATTGTCTACTTAGATCATATTTAAATGCTTGATTGTTTGGATTAATGTTTGATTTGATTGATTGCAATGAATTAGATGATGATGATTTGATTTAGACCGAAGATGATTCAAAAGCTAAGGGAAAGGCTCTTGAATTGGAAAAGCTGCTTGTGGCATATGTAGCGGATGGTGAAGCTCTTATGCATGGATTCGATGATGATGATGTTGAGATGAAGCTTTGCGAGGATGTGATGAAGCGAGGCATGATGTGAGATAGTCTTGGTCTAATCCAGACGGGATCATTCCAAGCATGTTGATAACTCGGTGATATGGTTCGAGTTGAGGATAATGGATGCTCGAGAGGCGCTTGAGCTAGTATGGAAATAGTCGTCGAGGAGGATGACTAGAAGGCTGAGATCCCATCGTTGTTGAAGGTTCTAGCATGCTCAAAGCAAGAGTACGTTGGGCAGATTCGATAGTCCCTGAAGGCTAATGATTGATAGTCAAGTACTCTGGGTAGATTCGATAGTCCTAGGCACGGGTCACGATGACGTGCGGGAGTTATGTCTAGAACCGGGGTTTCCATTAGCCCTTGACGGACGGCTGAAAGAATGTGCCGGTCATTCAATTAACGGTGATATCGAAGCAATGATAACAGTGATAGCCAGAGTCATGGATGTTTGGTTGTATCGTCATTCGGTCTCAAGAGTAGTGTTTTCGGGGTGCTTATCTGATCTTGGTTTAGGCCTTGGGGGTTTGTGCTTGGAAAACATCGCCCTTGACTCGAGTGATAATTTCTTTACTTTACATTGTATGCTCTGCTATGTTTGCTTCTGCTTAGTGTGTGTCTGGGGGCTATCACTGTAGAAAGAGGTTGGAGTGGGAGGGTTGTATTCCTATTCCTTTTCCTTTATGCTCTTTTGGTATGTTGTTAGTTAATTTACTGCTCACTAAGGCTGTTGTCTGACTCAAGGCTTTATGTTTTAACTCTTATTGCCTTGGGCTGTTCGTCCATTTTGGGATGGGCAGACTAGGTAGCAGGTGACAGGTGCTGCTCTTGCTTTCCACGATGCTGATGACGAAGACGAGCTGGAGTATTGCATATTACTTCTTACTATATGTACTGGACGTTCCGCTGCTTTGTATTCTCTGAGTGATATGTAGTGAGGCTTGTTGTATTGACTATTCAGATGTTTGTATTCAACTATTATGAAGTTTTATTGATGAGATTCTATTCTGTGAAGCTTCACTATATATATGTTCTATTGTATTTTGTCCATGCGCTGTGAGTAATACGATAGATTCTGTTGTTTTAATTTACCTTGACAATCGTCCATGGCTGCTTGGCACACTTTACAGCGCACTTTCTCTAGGTTCAGTGCAGGGGTTATGGGCGGTCGTCACATCCTACGTACACGAATTCATTGATGATTGTGTATATATCTATAAGGTTGGTGATATACCCTAGTGGATGCGACTCACATAGCCCTACTGTATATCCCCTGTTTTAGTCATTCCTGGTATATGAGGCTTGAGGCTACGTTTTACCTTTCTGAATAGCAATCCATCTTGGAATGCTAACACTGCCCTCCAGGCGTTAATGCAATGCCAGCATTCATCCATACAAGTTCATTCTGGGTCTGAACGAAACCGAAGGCACCAACTCTACTACATCCATTTTGGAATCACCCTTAGGATTAGTAGCAGTAGCCCTTGCACTTCAAAGAGCACCATCTTCAATCATCTTCAAGTTGTCTTCCACTCGAACGTACATGTTGTTGCGGAGTGGTTTCGGATACATAAATCTGATCCCGGTCTCTCCGTACCAACAACCGATAATTTTCGATTGACTCATTCCCAGTTCTTTGGAAGTAAGTATTCGAGTCCTTGTCAGAAACTCGAATTTTACATTCTTACTTCCTAAGTAAAATTAGGCCAAATTTGATAGTCAGTTATTTAACTATCAAATAACAATAAAAAAAATCTAGAGATTTAATTACCCAAAGCAATAACTAAGCCTCAAAATCATTTTCATTTATAAATCTCCTTTCCCAAACGTTTATCAACATTCATATACTTATCTCCTTTACATAAGTATATTCACAAAACATTTATAAGATTTTCCATTTCCAAATCTCTTAAACGGATTTAACTACATTATTTAAATTGGAGAAAAGGATAACCCTAAGCAGTATTCCTTCGGTATTAAGTGTGGAACAGATTTCCATACCACCATTTTTTAAAAGGTCAACCTCGAAAAACCCAAACCTCGAATTCCTGTTGTAATTATTTTCAATAAATTCTTTTATAAATTTCTTTATCCATGAAATCCTTTTCGCTTTAACGCAAACCCATTTATAAAACACTTATCGACTTCTGTACTCATTTATGCTCTTTATAATTATTTAAACCTGGTTATATAACTTCTTTATAAACTTTCAAACCTTGCATAAACTTTCCTTTATAGACATCCAAACCCATTTATAAAATCCATTTTATAAACATTCAAAACCATTTCTAAAACTCCTTTTATGAATACCCCAAAATTATTCTTAAACTTCTTTATATAATATTCAAAACAATTGTTAAATCATTCTTCAAATACCTTGTTCAAAATAGAATAATCTTGAAGACTATTTTAAAATAAAATGAAATATTAACTTTCCAAAACCAAACGGAGGCTTAATGACAACAATGGATCATTAAATTTAGGTTTACTTATCCAAGTTATATCATGGGTATTGCCTAACATCGGATATGTAAGGGATTCACACATAACATACAATCAATCATAAGTAGATGTCCAAGTTACAAATATCGATACATTCATTATCGAGTGTAAATTTTTTACATATAGAAGTATATTCCATATGCTTAAGTTACCATGACTCACTTATTGAAATTAACTTCCTTGTGCTTATCACGTTATCGATATTCAAAATTTATGCTAAACACAAGTCAACTTACTCCCATAAAACATGTCAACGTTTTATAATCACTACTTTAATTCATTTGACTACTTAATGGTCTAGACGAGAGATCCTTTGATTTAAAATCAATTAATCTTAAAAAGAAAATTGATTTAAAATATAACCGATTGGGTTTAAAACAACCTTTGAAAAGATTATATTATATTCAATTGGCTTAAACCCTAATTATATCTTAATTAATCATAATTAAATCAAGATTAAATCATAATTAAACTTTAATTAACTTAGTAAACTTAGTTAAGTCCTAATTAACTTCTTAATGCATCTTAGTTAAGGTTTAAACAATTCGTTATTAGTTAAACCCTAATTAATTAAAAATTGATTTAATAATGACTTAATTAAATAATAATTTATTAACCTACTTAACTTAATTAAATAATAATTAACAATTAAGTTACCTCTTAACTTCATTAATCACTAATTAAAACTTTATTAGTCAATAATGGACCATTAACCTTCCTTAAGTGTTACTTAACCTCTAATCACTTACTTAATTACTAAATAAGAGCTAATTACCTTTAATTATTTTATTAAATAAATAAATTATTAAATAATCTAAAATTAATCCCTTTTTATGTTACTAATGAAGTTTGGAAAACTTTTGCAAAACAATTCCAAAAGGAATCACTTAAAGATGGAAATCGTGAATTTTTGTCGAACTGCATCCATAACGACTATCGCTAAGAGCGCAGTTTGCTCTACTTATTTTAAGTGAAATACTTCACTTAAATTCTTGATCCTACACGTTTTGAAATAATATGTAGAAATTTTTTGAAACCTTAAACCAAGGTAAAACTTGAAACCATTTCCAAACTTTGAAACTAGAAATCATGGTTTTGATTTCAAATCGGATCTCACGTCCGTCGTAACACACAAAGTTGTTAACTTTGTTTCAACTAAACATACTTGATTCTTAAATCACAACCATACATCCATACTACCATACTCTTGACATCACAATGAAACACACATATATAAACATATGATTTATGCTTACTAACTCGACAACATTACATTCAAATCTCAAATTCAATACCAAACATAACATCCATCAAATCACCATCGACCAACATAATAACCATTCAATTTTCTCATTATATTATCACCACAATAACACAACATAATAAAGTCAAAAAAATTTCCAAAAAAAAGTAGTTTTACTCACCCAAAAATCTTTGAAACCTGAAATGCCTTAGATGGACCAAAAATCACCCCAAAAATATGTCATCTTCCACTTGATTTTTGGACATATTACTCTCGGATTTTGTAAAAGTGACCAGAATAAAAGTTTAGGAAATTCTTTTCTCTACAATTTAAAAAAATAACCACTCAAATTAGATTCTTTTTGAGGTAAATATGGTCAAAATAAGGAGAGCTATTTTCGGACCTGAATTTCTAAGTTTGAAAGTACACTGCAAAGAAATGAGATTTTGACAAACCTAAGCTTGAAATTAGAATAAAGAAAGTTGTAACTACTGAAATTTTATATGGTTTTAAAAAAATAAAATCTTGATTTGGTATAAAATAGAGGAAGTTATGACCCGAATAAATGGAGGAAAATGGAGAAGAAAGAGTTTAAAAACAAGTTTGCATCTTTAAAACAATTTAAATCTTTTGATTTTAAAAAAACTTAAAACTAACATAAGAAGCCATAAAATTATGAAGAAAGCCTTATAGAAATGGAAATAAAGAAGTAAATGAAAATATGGTGAAGGGGATGTGTATTTATAAATGAAAGAAAGTAGGAAAATTACGATTTTAACCTTAGTTTAAAATATCCTAACATGTCATTATTTTGAAAAGTTACATCACCACCTTCCTCCCCCTCATATGTCACATCCCTCTCTCTAGTCATATCCACTAGATTATAATGGAAAATAATGATAAGGCTATGATATGACAAGAGATAATGATATATACTTTGTAAATATAAGTGTATATGTATATATATATATGTTATTATTTATAAAACCATGACTTGTCACATCACTTCCTAAAGATAATTAACATAGGATAATATATTATTAAGTGTATTATTATATGGTTAATTATCTACTATATATGTGTATATGTAGTGCATAAAGGCGAACAACATTCCCAACAACTTTCCGGTGTCGAAAAGTCGAAATTCCGAAAAATGTTCTTCGGTCATATTTTCTATTTTTCTACAAACTATCTATTTTGGTAAACAAATTCTAGAAACGATTTTACCATCATTATTAAATAATTATAATAGGTTTATTTGTAATAAAAACCCATTTATTTATTATTTAAACTTAACTTGAATTCTCGAAGAAATATATAAAACCAATGATATCAATTGTCGATGTCATAAATACATTTTATTTTCAAAAATAAAATAAATTATTTTATTTCATAATCTTGTTTGAAAACATATATTAGTGTAAGTATGCAGAGCCTTGCATAATTTTTATTGTTTAAAAGCAATTTTATTGATAAAACGATTTCCGGCCGTTTTATCGGTATTTTACGTAGGACGATATTTACAAATTATCAATATTTTACATCGGTAATTTGTCCGCAAATATTTTTTCCAAATAAAATAACTATTATTATTTACCACTTATTTCTTACTTTTAAACCCATATCTAATATTTAAAAAAATAAATATAATTTATCCAAGTGAAAAATTTGCGGGTTGTTACAGATCCTTAGGGGTTTCTCACCATATTTGCGATGTATATTGTATATGTTAGTTGTTGTAAAAAGATTGGATGTTAATATGTTAAGTAAATATCGAAAAGTGGCCAAACTTTCACTTGTGCAAAACTTCCCCGTTTTAGCCTTTGTTTTGAACATTAAATGTTTGGAAATGACATTAAAAATAAGTATTTTGTTTCATTCTTTTTACAAGTCTTTTCTAACTCGTATTGAACTATTTTAAAAGTGGTTTGGAATTTTTATGTATTTTTAATAATTAGTTATGAATTTTTAAAGTAGAAGGTTTATTTTTGAATATAAGGAAAATATGGGTTTTCCAAGTTTTTAAATAAATTATAAACTTGTTATTTTTAAGTTATATTTTGCATGAATGTTTTAAAGCCTATTATAAGTATTTTAAAAGTATTTTTAAGTACATATAGTTTTTAGAAAATTAGTTAATTATTTTATTAAAGTATTAATATCTTATATAATATAACATCTTTTAAATTATTTTATTAAATATCTAGTTTTATAAATAAATTAGTATACATACATGCATACATAGATCTATATATATATATATCACTTTATAAAGGATTTTTGATTATAAACAAATGACTTAAAAAGGGGTTAGTAATTGCTTAGTGGCTAAATCGTGTTTTGTTTACTTACTTGTTTGACAAGTAATTAACTATGTTTAACACTAAAAGCTGATGAAGTAGGTCTATTTATTTGTGAGAATTAAGATTGATGTTCGAGTAGAGTTTAGAAGCAATTATGCTCTAACCTAACGGCTTCACTCTTGACTGGGAAATAGTTAAGTTGAGATGGTTGAAAACGTGTCAATCGTGTTAATTACTTACTTATTTATGGAAAGTCATTAATATTATACTTAACACTAAAAGCTAACGAAGTAGGCTTATCTATTTGTGAGAGTTAACAATGTTGTTCAAATAGGGTTTGGAAGAAACTAACCTACCATCTTCACTATTTACTGAGGAATAATAAAGATGAAAAGGTCTGAAATGTGTTAAGTATACGAAACTTGAATTCCATTAGTAAACATTTTAAGAACTAGATGGTCGATTAGTCAGCTATCGAACTTGATCAAATATAACTTAAGAAGTATCTAAAAGCTTCACGGTTTCATTCGATTTGAGATCCCCTTGGGAGGAGAATTGGTATAAAATGCTTCTAGCTATAAAAACTTATATATACGAGATCCCCCAGGGAGGACTCCTCTTTATGTAGTTTGCTTACTTCTAAACGACCCAAAATTGAGTTAATCAGAAATTCATTGATTTAGTTTTGAATAGTTCGGGATCGATAAGTGTTTTACTTACCTAATACCACTTCAGAACTAGTATATGAGTCTATGTTTTGGAAGCGGTTATGGAATGATAAAGAGTTGAATTATCTATCTTAAGGTTAAGTCTAAGGGAGAGGTCAGCGTTAACATTTAAGACTTATGCTATAGAGTTTAACTATCTATCCAAACATTAAGTCCAAGGGAGAGGTCAACATTAGCATTTATCAAATGACTTATGCAGGAATCCATGGAAAGATTTGTCTTATGTTCAAGTGATGAAGACATGCGTGAGAGATGTCGAACGTACCCTCGACATTGGAAAATGACTAAAGTCCAAGTAGGATGCATAGTCTGGGATTTATCTAACTCATCGATAGGGTATATCAACTCCATATCTAGAGTATTCTTATCGATGTTGCTAGCGGGAGTTGTTAATACCTGGTTCCACATGGTTCAAACTATGTTCGAGCATAGGCCAGCTATGTTTGCTTTATGGTAAATTTTATCTAGAGATATACGACACTCGAAAGGTGACTTCTGATCCTTGTCATGGAGATGCGCTTCTGTTTACAAAAGTCGTCTCCGTGGAAAATTCATATACGAATGTATCTTAGCAGTTTTAGATGTACTACTAATATTGTTGTGAGGTGGAAGCAACACCACTATTTTCTGATTTATATTCTACATCTTAGACATTATCTATTATATCACTATATTAACTTAATGAATGATTGGTTTCTTTTGAGGGGAAATCGTTATGGTGATTCATACAGTCTCATTAGTTATTATGACATGTATGCATGTATCTTGAGTTTTCTTATACCAGACTTATATCTAACATGTGGTTTTTTCCTAAATTCCTCGTACTCATTCGAGTAGGATGAGTAAAGCCGATTTTACTTTGGATGCTTCGAAGTTCAGGAGACGAGCTGGAGGCTTCCGTTGTCTATCTATTTTTATTTCTTTTGCATTATACTATGTATGTATGTTTTGGATTTATGAGGACAAATAGTTATAACTGTATAGGCCGATGATAGTACTTAAGTTTAGTAACTTTGAAGTTATCATGTAATCAGAGTAACCCTTTGTACTAGGGATATTATTGATTATCATTCCGCTGTGAGATTCTAATATTCTGTTCTTTCTTTCTTGTTCTTTTGCCTTTTTCTTTTTATTTTACCCTAACTATCTTTCTTTTCGATACTTCGGTGCTCGACACACTAATACCGTGGATGTATTTAGTGTCGACATTCGAGAGTTGAAAAGTCGGGTCATTACAATATCGATGTGGCTAATCGCACGGTTCTCTCGACTTGAGAAACTATTAATCTTCAAGGTGGAAGCTCTACTTTTATTATAGTTAAATCATGACATGATGTCCATCCAACGTGGAAGCTCTATTTTTAACGATAATTAATTTAAAAGGAATTAATTAAATAATAACGCTAAAAAAGAAATTTTACAAACGTTGGAATTTTGCTATAAAACTTGCTGTTAATACCTTAATTGTTGATTTTGATGGTAACAACATTAATAACAATAATATATTCATATAAAATGTGGATACTAATGTTTTACCAAGATATATATATAGTACAAGATATTATATAGGATTAATCTTAAGACTGTACAGTATAGAGATTCAAAAAATGGACATGAAGACTCATGAGTATAAAGATCAAGATATGAAGATCTTAAGACTATAGTATAGTATATAAAGTCACAAAATATTGTTAAGGCCTTCGTAGCAATCTTTGATCCCTAATTCTCAAATTCTTATCCTTTATTTTTAAAACAAAATATATTTAAAAATAATTTATAAATTTTTTTAAAGTTTAAAAGGTTTATAAACTATGTTTAAATTATTTTACAAAGTATTAAAATATTTTACAAAGCATAAGATTTTCAAAACATTTTAAAATAAACAAGTTTACAAAGTACACTACTGTCGACATATAGGCAGATGATATGTCGACATACATACCGCTAATTTGAAATTAAAATTTTGAAATGAAGTGTCGATTCATCGTAACTCTTCACTAATGGACATGTTTGTTTATCTCTATATATAGGGGGTTTCGAACGAATTTTTTAACAACTACTTTCTTATTATCTTCCCTCCTCTTACTTTGCCAAAATTTCAAGTGAAAATTTATTGAAAAATTCTCAAATTCAAAGAAGAATCAATTCAATCTTCATAGTATTGATTCTCTACTTTTTACCCCCCGATTTCAATCATCTCTCCGTCAATCAAGGATCAAAGTGCTATCCAAGAGGCTATAGGATTAATTGTAACAAAAATTAAGAAATTGTCTTTGGAAAAACTATCAAACTCTAGTTGTATTTGATGGGTGTGATTCAAGCCCATTCAAATCAATTGGGTGTGCTAGGTGTCCCAAAATTCCAAGTGGATGTGTTTATATCTCATCCAAATCAAGTGAGTGTACCCAAAGCTCTAAAAATCTGGAGGGAGTGTCTTGTAGCCTTGAAATTGATATTGTATTAGGTTTTCCTTTTGCCCGTTTAAAGATTGGAATTTGAAAATAAATCTATACGAGCAATTGTACAGGACTGGATGTAGGGTAACTCCAAACCAGTATAAAAATTCCTAATGTGATCTCTCTAATTCTCTACTTTTAACTTTACTGCATTTATACTTATCTGTGTTTGCATATGTGATTGTTCATTCTGTGGTCTTTTCCACAGAAAAAGGGAATCTTTTGTTACAATAGAACCAGAAGTGATGTGGATCATTCAAGAATCGAAGTCGATTTGCTTTATAAAAAGAAGATATCAATGAACTTCTATGAAATGGTTTCACGGGATTCAGCCAATTGTCTCGATCATGGGATATCATTGAGAAATAGGAATCCGTGTTATCAAAGAATTTTCCGCAATTGATTAATAATAATCTTGAAAGAATTTTGAAAAGATTTCTAAAAATTAGAAAACACTATTCACCCCCCTTTAGTGTTTAATTAGTCTTAAGATCCATAATTCCATAACCCATACTTGCACTATTGGGTTCGTGGCAATTTTTTGATCAATTTTCATATATAAAGTTTTCTGATCGGAGTTCAAATTAAAAAGTTATTAACATTTAAAATTTTCAAATCGAATATAATTATACATATAATTAAGTTAATAAAAATAATTAACTAACATTAATTACTGTCAGTTAGTTAACTGGTAGTTAATGTTACTTAAGACCTAAGTAATTTAACAGTGGAAAGAAATTGTATCGATTGGGTTAATAAGGAAGCAAATGAAACAAATCAAACGTTGCTAGTTAATTACCATAATTAACTATGACCAGTCAACCCCTAATTTGGGCCGATCAACCTCTAACAGTCGACCGATAGGAGGAGGCGGTTGACCAATTATGATGTCAGTTATGAGATTTTGACTGGCCGAATGGTCCGGATTTAAAATAATTTAATCCAATGGCTGGCACTGATTAGAAGCCTGTAAATATGGACCTAACCCCTCACTTTTTTCTCATATTTTCTAGGGTAATATCGAAGCTCTGTCATTTTCTCTTCTCCACAAAATTATTAATTCCAAAAAATAGTTATAGTTTACATACGTATATACAAGTGGAGAATAGTAGAAGATGATTGAGAAGGAGAATAGGGTTGAATTAGATCGTCAAAACCAATGTAAATTATAAATTCGGATCTAAAACCAACCTAACTTAAATCCAAATCTCTTCTCTGATTTAGATTTCTGATAGATATGCATGCTTGTGGTATATGTATTCAAATAGGGAGAAAAGAGATCTAGAGATTTGAATAGCTAAAAAGGTGAGTGGAAAATTATATATTTTTATATAATATTGGATTTATATCATCGTAAATATATTTCTGTGTACCTAAAGTGGAGTTATAGGCTAAAATTGTATACATGTAATGAATTTATAAACCCTTCCTACGTATTTTGTGATTGATAGCTTGAATTATATATTGCATATATATGAATCTGGAAAGTACTGGATGGTAGTAGCCTTGAATTTGATAAATTAGGTGTAGTTCCAGATTTGTAGGTTTAAATCACTTATGCAAATAAAATGTAAATTGGAGTTATCAAAATTAAATTACAAGGATTTACCTAGTATCTTAATTCATTATAATGTAGGTGATTGCAATGTCAATTCCTATAGGTTATCAATTTTCATAAATAAAAGTGTATCGTTTGAAGTAACAAGGAATACACCTAAAATAAAGTGATGTATAAAATAGGGATATTTACCATATTTTGTACCGTCTATTGCAATAACTATGAAAAAGATAATTCCTTGTGATTTCAAACACAATACATATCATCCTTTTGGATAAAATATAGAAATTTACAGTGTTAAACTTTCTTTTAAGAGAGATGTAATCTAATATATTATAATGCAAAAATCCCTAAGGATGAATTAAAGAATTGTAAATGTGATAATAATAATGGTCTAAGAGAAGAATTAATATATATATGCAATATAAGCAAGACAGAAATCAAATAATAACGATGAAAAGGTAGGCAAGTAATAATTTAAAATAAAAGGGTATTGAAGGTCCACTAAAAAAGGGAGAGAAATAAAGGTTAAAAAGGAAACAGAGATAAAAATTAAATAGTGAGAATAGGGAAGTAAACGGGAAAAGATATTTAGATCTTTTAAAAAGAAAGAGGTAAATAACACTAAATTGAATAAGAGCTAAACGGATGAGCAAGTAAAGAAATATTATGAACAGTAAAACATTGGAGGCGTAATAATTAAACAAGTATGAATACATATATATACGTAGCCTTAAGTATGCGTTTATGACGGGTGTGAATTATTAAAGTTAGTAGATAACTTAGATGGATAAAAAATGACATGGTCATTGGAATGGGTAGGAATGCAAGGTCAACAGTGTTACACAACAGAAGTATGCCCATCGCAAGGAGCTACCAACAGTTGTGTATACATTATACTAATGTGGGACATATCCAACTGTAGGACTTGTGGAAATACATACACTTGTGTATTGATGACGGAATACCCCAGTAAGGTATGCTTCAACATTTTAGGAGGGGTATTGCCTTGATTGCACTAGGCAATCTAAATGGGACGGTGAGTGAGGATCAGCGCTATGTCAGTGTATTGGTACCATATTAGGAAGTAGGATCTATATATAGGTCGAGAACGTCATCAATCCAGAGCGATCAGCGAGAAAGACGAGGGTTACACCTAAATGGACTACACCTCATTCTAGTGTATATCACATTTAGGTCATGCAATGCCACAGTTGTTTTCTAGTTTGTTTGTTATGGGCAAGGCCATATAACCCTTAAGAGAGGTCTTTTAAAACAAATGGGGTAGTCCGAGGAGCTGAGTCCTCTATAGTCTGTGGAGCCGAGTTCACAATAGGAAGCATACAAGTACTAAATCCCTAAGGTGAGAGAGAATACAATTAAACCATTGTAACGCCGTTATTAGGCACTGCGAGAGTTACTTGGTATGCACAACGACGAGGACGTGATACTACGTTGATGATGGATCCTAATGGGGTGCCGGGTTAGGGACACTAGCGGGGATAGTATTTGGGTCCAAAGAGGGGTTGTGGTACTTATGTGTGTGTGTGTATACGTATGTAGTTATGTCTACCCTGGGTATATAAGGCATATCGTATGCGTATGTGGTTCAAGACGACTAAGTAACATAAAAATACATAACATGTGATGGAAGTCAATCGGCATAAACTAGTGTTACGTGTAAAATATATGATTTTCAGTCACCAAAACGTTGTTCTAACCCCCTTCTCATTACAACCCACATGATAGCTCTAGAGGGGCAAGTACTAATTCAAGGGGGGAACATTGGAAGAATAGGTTTTCGTATGTCTGCTCGATACTGACAAGGACACTAGACATTAGAAGTGCCAATCTTGGTTAGTAGTTATATGATTTATTATATGTCACTATTCCATTGTGAGTTATATCGATAGTGCTTTGATGCACATTTATTTATTTATTTGCAAGATACCAAATCAACGATCCATACTTTGGTCGACTTGGGTTTTCAATTTAGCAAAAATTCAGGCCCACTGGGGCGCGGGTTGTCACATTTGGTATCAGAGCTTAGGTTAGTCGATCTTGAAAAATTAAGGGACATTGAGTGAACGTATTTGTATTTTTTCTATAAATATAAATATACTATATACCAAATCCTATAAATTCCAACTATAGAGTAATTGTAACCATACACTGAAAGATGGATAAGTCGATCGTGAGTCGGAACAATGGATGAAGTTGAAGATGTATACCTACCCCAATTACCCGATGAAAATGGGTCATCTGAAAAGGTGTTAACTTAAGAAGAGCATGTGTGCAGCATATGGATGGTCCCTGAAGCTGGGCATTCGATGACTCCATAATTGGGCCCTCGATAACCCAGTGGTTGTAGATCCTTGCAAGATTGCCGATTGATGATGAAAAGTAGGTCCAGATAAATGGAAAAGCAAGAGTCTATATGTTGTAGATATATGGATGAAATAAGTTCCTGAAGGAAGGCGTGTAGCAGTCACTCCAAGATGATAGCTAAATTTTAATATTTAGCAAAAGGGGATAAGTCAAAAATTAAGTAAAAACGAAGGAAAATCAAAAGGAGGGGACGAATAAAAATCCACTCTAAGTCCTACCCAATAGGAAATTTTTTAATAAAAGTGGAAATGATTTTAATATAAAAAGTTGAGGAAAATATATAAATAATATATTTGAAATGATTTTCAAAGGAACTATTTGAAGGTTGGAGTAGAGACCTCAGCTTCACCTTGAACGATAGAAGTTCAAAGAGTTGACATGGGAATCCACTTCATAATGGAAGGCCTAGGCAATGGAATCTTATCAAGTATAGAAATAGATGACCCAACCACAATAGGCACGGAAGGGCAACCATGTTTGCAGATACTAGCCTTGTGTCCAAAAGATTTATAGGTCGTGCAAATATCAGGTTTCCAACTATAAGAAATGTAACGACCTGCCTTTTCGAACCCCAGAAGTCAACACTAGTACATCCATGGTATTCACGTGCCGAACAACTAAGTGCCGAAAAGACAAATTGTTAGGAGAAAGAAAGGAGATGGAAGATAAGAAGAAACTAAACAATCACAGAATCTCACAACGCAACAGAATAACATATATTAGTCAAAACAATACTTTACAAAGTCATTTCAAAAATGATACATCAGAGTCATGATAATAAAAATTCTACCCTAGGACAGTTATAACAGCATGTCCCTACCTAACTGATACAAGATGCATATATAATATAGTGGAAACAAGATAATAACTAGCTATCGATGAAGCCTTCTGCTCCAAGCTCCTCCAAAATGCATCCGTGAGAAAAACCTAAACTACTTGGCTGCCCATAAAAATTTGAGCATCCAAGAGTTTTAGGAAAAGAAAATAAAACTCCAGGTCAAATATGGGTTTGTATGAGTAAACTCAAGCAACTGAATTATTATGTTTAAAACCCTTTTAAAATCAAAGGTATCTCGTAAGATCACGTCGCACATAAACATGGATGGGTTTTACCTTACAATAACCAAACCATTTCATATAAAATTCTCTGATATTATAATAGTGTCTAAGATACAAATACTTATTAATCATAGCTGAAATTGTTACATTAATTGAATTCCAGCATGATAGGTACAACTAAGACCGTAAAGGCTCGTATTGGAGAATTGATTCCATACAATGACTGGACTACTAGAATACCGCACGTCACGGTACATCTCTAGATAAAATAAGACCGAGGACCACGCCAGGATCCCCTTCCAACATGGAACCGGCCTACCACTTGACTAGTAGTACCAAATATGATCACCCCTCTTTTAATGGGCGCCGAAGCATACAAATGAGAGATAATATCGATTCTAGATAGGGACGATCATACCCTAGTTGGAAGCAACCCACTTAGCCATGCTGCATCTCCACTGTTTTAGTCATTCCAAGTTGATGAGGCTTGAGGCTACGTTTTACCTTTTATATAGCACTTTCCACTTGTAATGCTAACACTGCCCTCCAAGTAGCAATGCAATGCCAGCATTCATCCATACTAGTTGTTCATGAAATGAACAAACCAAAGGCACTACTTCTACCACATCTATTTTGGGACAATCCTTAGGAATAATAGAAAGTAGCCCTTGCACATCAATGGCTCCGCCTTCGGTTCCATACTGTTCAAGATATCTTCAGTTCGAAATGCTTGAGTTGGATCGAAGTGGTTTTCGGATAACATATCCGATCTCGGGCTCTTCGAAAACAACTTTCGATAATTTCCAGTAAATTCAACCCCGGTTCTTTAAGAAACAAACAGACAAAAGATAAGAGCAAAGTTCACCTCCTAACCATTAGTGGATGGATTTCCTTATCATTTATCCTAGAAGAACGAAACAAATTTTATACGTACAGTATAGCACCATTGACGGTAACTGTACCATATAATTTCCGTGTTTCTCCTAGATATTTTCAAAGTTACATTTCGGTCCAGATTTTGATAGTCGGTTATTTAACTATCAAATAAAAAAACATTCAAACATGGATTTAATTCCACATGGGATCCATTAAGCCTTTATTAATTAATCTTTCATTAATTAAAATCACTTTATAATGTTTGATCAAAAGATCATTTATAACACACTATTCCCAAAACCCCTTACATCCCTTTTATACTTTGAAAACATTTATATATTTATCTCAATGATATAAGTATATTACCAAACTTTATAAGAGATTTACTCTTTTCATATTCCATATTAAATGGCCAAACAAATTCCGTTTAAAAATATTTCTCCTATAAAACTAGCCCACTTATTCTTCACAAAAAGTTTCCTTTCTTAAATGTTCGCTTTATAATTAAAAATACCTTTACAATCTATAAAATCATTTATAAATCATTTTTCCATCTTTAAATGTTTTTAATAAACCTTCTTAAAAAAAATCCTTTACAAACATCATTTCCAAAATATCTTTTGAAAATCTGTAACGACCCGTAATTTTCGACGATTTAAAATTTGTTAATATAATGAGATTTTGGTAATATAATATTGAAAGAAATAAAATTGGTTAAGAATGAAATAATAATTAGAATTAAAGGTGTTAATGTTAATATAAGTTGACTATTAACAATTTGAATGAAACCCCAATAAATGAAATAATGCAAATGTTATACTTGGCTATAAATGGAATATATGAAAACAAATGCAAGTTAATTATTAATAACCTGAATGGGATTCCAACCAAGTGAATTTATGTAAATGTTATAACTTGATTATAAGCTTAACATGAGAAAACCAATGTAAATGTTTAATTGTGTAATGAAATGGTATAATAAATGGTAATTGAATAAAACCAGTATTGTGTAAAGAATTATAATAATTGTTGTATTAATGGGTGCATTAATTTATAATAGGATATAAAAAGTAATTTATAATTTAAAATGTTGACTTATTGATAAAATAGTGTGTAATGAATGGAAATGGAATAAAATTAGTGTGATGAAGGAAATGGTAACATTTGCTGTAAGTAATAAACTTATAAATGCAATTAAAAGTAAATAGTGACAATTATTATAAGTTACCTATTTATTTAGTTAGTTGAATTAAAATTGGAAATCAAATTTTGCAATTTAATGAGATTAAAAAAACTACGTTAATTGAAATTAGATGAATTGGAAATTTTTAATGCACTAAGATATAAACCATGATAATTATACCATAAGATAAATTGATTAAATAATAAATGGAAAGCAAATTAAATTGAAATATTGGAAATTTAATTTATAATCTCTAATTATATTGAAATTGAAATTTAAAACTTTGAAATTGGTGAAATATGCAACATAAAAATTTTACGGAAATTTGTTACAAAGAGTTATAAATTACTAAGTAAGCCAAAATGATAGGAGTTGTAAATAATTATAAATTTTGAATTAAAAAGTGATTTAATTAAATTTAATATTAATTTATTTAATTAATGTGAAATTAGCCATTTTTACCATTGACTCGGATTTCGACGAAACCAGTTTCAACGGATCCATAACAGTGAATTATTATAAGATTTCAAGTTTCGTAACGATCGGACTTGTCGTTTGATCGTACGGGCTCGAAACGCCTAGAAATCCATTTAAATAAAAATCAATTGAAATCAATTTGAAATAATATGTGTAACAACCCGCATATCTGTCGATTTTATATTTAAATATTTTATCGTTAGTCGGTTTTTAGTCCGAAAAGCTACTTTTTGCATACGGACGAATTAGGACTCGAGACCACTTCCATTGAGTTCGAAACATCGTTTGCCATCTTTTAAGTATAAACTTCGATATGTTTGGAGATAGTGGAATTTTCGTCACTTTTTGCTTTGGGCTTTTGGAATTGGGCTGAACCACTTCTAACTCAGCCCCAACCCATCTCCTCTTCCTCACTTCTTCAAACCAACAAAGTTTAATCAAAAATGGTGGAGGGAATGGGAAATTAAAATTCCAAGCTCAAGTTCATTAGCAAATTCAACATCTAACTCCAAATTCTAGTGAAGAACATAGATTCAAGCTTGTTGTGATTCTTGCTTTGCTCTCAAGCTTCACCATCATCAAATTCGTGAAAAAGGTGAGATTTTTATCTCACATCTTGCCTATAACTTTCATTGGACTGTTGGGATTGATTCCCTATCGCATTTGCATGTACATTTGCTTTTGGTTTGGATTGAATTGGTGAGAAACCCAATTTTTCAGCGTTTTTGGCAAAGTCTGAGCCTTAGGTCGCACTGTCTCGAAGCCACTGCCTGCAGATTTTCGTTCTGGACTTAGGTCGCTCGCTGGCAGTTAAGTCGCTAGGTCGCTTGCTAGCTAGGTCGCTAGGTCGTAGGTCGCTGGCAGTTAGGTCGTAGGTCGTTGGACCATAGGTCGCTCTGGCGTGGATCTGGGCCCTAGGTCGCTCTGGCATAGATCTGGACTTAGGTTGCTCGCTCCTTTCTTCGCTAGGTCGCGGCAACACTAGGTCGTTAGGTCGCTTCCGACCTTATCTCACTTGGCAGCACTAGGTCGAAGCAACTCTAGGTCGTTAGGTCGTTTCCGACCTTACATCACTCGGAGGTACTAGGTCGCGGCTACGTTAGGTCGTAGGTCGCTAGCTCGTAGGTCGCTAGCTCGTGTGTCGCTCGGCCTTGTCATTTTTAGGTCGCGAGCCTTGCTAGGTCGCTCAACCGTCTACCTTTATAAGTCGTAGGCCGTCTCCGACCTTAAACCACTCGGCCGCATTAGGTCGCGTACCTTTTAGGTCGCGTGTTTCACTAGGTCGTTAGGCCTTTACCTCGTTGGGTCGTAGGTCGCTCGACCTTATTACCTTGTTAGGTCGCGAGTCCCTTAAGTCGCTCGTCTCTCTTAGGTCGCTCGCTTCTGCTAACTCACGAACACCTCTAGGTCGCAACACCTTTTGGACGGGGCGCTGCCCCCTGGACCCCTGCGACCTGACCGGGTAGGTCGAACCCCGTAGTGGGGGTGTTGCCCCCGCACCCCCACCTAGGGGGTTGCCACCCCCCTGGACCCCCCTCCGTAGGGATCTTATCTTAAAAACATTCAACAGAACTTCCACTTTGATGTATTTTGAGCTGATTTCCTTGGATTTTATTCACGTCTTTGTATACGAATTTCTGTGATTGATTGTTCTACAATCATTTTTGTGTTTTGTCACTTTAAAAATATAAAGGTTTCAATACTAGTAGTAAATATCAAAACTCTTTTATCAAAACATTTTCAACTCTATTTTTAATACCAAACTCGTTTATCAAACCGTTTTCCAATCTACTAGTATATACAAGCCTTTACTTCACTCGGATGAGAAATTGAATTAAACAACTTAGTAAAACTAGTGGTATGAAACGCTCGCATTCACTTCGTCGGTTAGCTCTTGGACTTGTTCGATTGAACCCTTTTGTGACAATTATCTAGTGAAGACCTACAACTCGTTCGTAAATATTTAAGTTAAGCAAATGGTTATGGGACATGAAGCTAAACTCATATATTTACTAGCTTGGTGTGATCGACACTTCCTTATGATCATGACGATCATTTTTGTGATTTAGACTAGCGATTGAGCGATGTCTCTTTGTCTGCGAGGGAGACTAGACCCCGCTTTTGTGATGTTTCACCATCACATATATGAGGTAGCACCCCATGGTCTTCGGGCCATTCATGTGTCAAAGGCCTTCGGGTCATTCGTGTGTTCGAAAAATTAAATGGATAGCTTCCATGAGATAGTTTCTCGTCCGTGTGCTCGGACTTCCCCCTTTTTGTGATTTCTGGATTTCGTGTGTTGATTTCTGGGATTTGTTCTGGATTTCGTGTGTTGATTTCTGGATTTAGTGCTTCACCAATTTTCGTGGTTTTCATTGATATGCTTTATCAATTTTTGTGTATTGGTGAATTCGTGTGTCATTACCTTTTTATGGGTTTGGATCTCAGAGAAGATTCTTGTGATATAGATTAATCTCTTGTTGATTATCATTTACATACTTATAGTAGTATGCCATTATGGTTATTATATGTTTATGCCATATCCCTCATTCTATATCATGTCATCTGATATTTATAGTTAGATTGATCCGTTTATTATTTTCTTATAAATAATACTCGGGTCAGACCGAGATGTTACAGGTGCTTCTGCTTGACTTCTCCTTTGGATTACTCTGACTTTTGGCTAACTACTTAGATTAGTAGTTTTTGTTGTACACATTTGAGATATCGACTCATTGATGTATTCTTTTGTATAGCACATGTTGTTATTCTTTTTGTATTATCGTGGATCTTTCTGACCACTACTCTGATGTACACTTTCATGTGATATATATATATATATTCATATCTTCTTCCACCTTTGTGATATGGATGTCTATGACTGGTTTATGTTATGTTTATTTCTATGTTTGTTTCCGAAGATTATATATATAGCCATTGTGTGATAGCTTTGAGTTTGTATCGGTATGTCAGATTTCCTCCTTAAATGATATGCATTCTATTCTATCTGACATATCGGTGCTCGCACAAAGAAGTTACATGGATGGTCGCTCCTCCACAGCCTTATTCTCCGTGCTAATTGACAGCACTACATCGTAGTGTTCTTGGTTAGCATGGGTATAGAGGTGGGGCGTCACAAGATGATTTTGGCATAACTTCTTCATATGATGGAATTAGGACTTGAAACTTGTTCCATTGAGTTTAAAATATTTGAAAACATCTATTTTGATATATGGGATGACCATTTCCGTTCTTGAGACGAAACGGGCTTTTCGGGTTGTTCATCGTTTATCGTTCAATCAAACCTTGTCCATTCCTTCTATTTTCAGCTCTGCCTATAAATAGATCGTTATAAACCCTAGCCACTCCTCAATTTAATTTGTCTGTATGTACATTTCAGTCTTCTCCTCCTTCTCAATGTTAGACAAACCAAACAAATTTCTCGATTCAATTTCAAAATCAAATTCAATTCAAAAATCAAACTCCTCAAAAAAAATTGAAAAAAAATATGTAAATCGAAGATCTCATCGATTTGAATCTGCGTCTAGTATCTGTTTTTTCAAACGATGCTCGAATCAACCTTTATTCTCGGTCAAAGCTTTGAACGGCGAAACCCTAGGCCAAATTGGGTATTTTTGATTTGGGAATCAATTGGCGAAATCAAGATGTGGGTTTTGGAGAGTTCGTCGTATGGTGTCGATTGATGGTGGAATCGTGGGCTGAATCGACTTATGGTAGTCGGAATTGGCGAACTAGAGTTTTGAAACCCTAGTTAACGGTGGTGGCCGAAGGCGTTGCTGGGTGATCGAAGCTAGGCCTGTAGGCGCGGCTCAACGCAGGCAGGACGATGGTGAAGGGGCTTGACGTACGGTGGTCGGAGGGCGGCATTAGCGGCGGTCAAAGTCTTGGTTGATGGGTTCGGTCGCGCGAGAATGAGGGGTTAACGTGGCAGCAATCAGTTCGCTTCTTTTATTATTATTTAATTTATTTTATTCTTAAATTCCAATATGTTCTAACAATCATAACTTTCAGATACGAGCTCGGATTCACACGTGATTTTCTCCGTTGGGATCGTATCGGAATTCCGGACCTTTTGACGCTAGTTTAGTTGAATTCTGAGATCGTTTGAATTTGGGCCCTAAATTGAATTTAAATTCGATTTAAACTCAAAGGTGAGTGTTTTAACCCACTCACAACTTCTAAAATTTCTTATGTTTGTTAAATTTAATTTATGATGTGATTAGAAATTTATTTATGGCTGTTTGGTATATTTTCATCGTCATCTCAATTAATTTGAATTTATTTGAATTAAATCGTTATTCAATTTATTTAGTTCATCTAAGACTGTTGAGTAAATGGTGCACTCAATAGTTTATTTGTCATTCTAGGCGATTAAAAATTTCTGAACCCGAACAAACCATTTGTTTGTTTGCTATGGATGGATAGTTGATTTTATTGATTTCATATGATGATTATATGCTGTGGTTGCCAGTGATTGTTGTTTATATTGATTTGTTTGTTAGTGGTTGAAACAACTTTAAATATTTCATTTTATATAATTATTAACCTCTTTGGATTATATAAGTGAAATACAGGTTATGGAAGCAATTGCTACTGCTTTTGGTTTCATAAAATAAGCGTTAATTGCCCGACAAATAGGTACGCTCTCGGATTTCGGTTTTATAGCGATATTATATTATTATTCCACTGTTGGGATATATTATTTTGAAATTTTTTGATATATATTATTGTTATTGATATTATTATTTTCTCCTGAGCCTCTCCGTACAAAGGAGACTCTGCCGAAATTTTTCGTGAATTTTGGACTTAGAAAATTTTGAGAAATGATTTCCAAACTTTATTAATTTGAGTATAAAAGGATTTAATTGTTATAAATTGATACATTTTATTTAAATTAATTAATTTTGTAAATTTATTTGTTTATAAATTTAATATTTTGAATAAGATATATTGATTTCTAAATTCTTTCTTTTCCCTTCTTTTCATTTTCAAGGACGAAAAGTTTTGAGTGGGGGAGAGTGTAACGATCCGTAATTTTCGACGATTTAAAATTTGTTAATATAATGAGATTTTGGTAATATAATATTGATAGAAATAAAATTGGTGGCTTAAGAATGAAATAATAATTAGAATTAAAGGTATTAATGTTAATATAAGTTGACTATTAACAATTTGAATGAAACCCCAATAAATGAAATAATGCAAATGTTAAACATGGCTATAAATGGAATATATGAAAACATGTAAGTTAATTATTAATAACCTAAATGGGATTCCAACCAACTGAATTTATGTAAATGTTATAACTTGGTTATAAGCTTAACATGAGAAAACCAATGTAAATGTTTAATTGTGTAATGAAATGGTATAATAAATGGTAATTGAATATACCCAGTATTGTGTAAAGAATTATAATAATTGTTGTATTAATGGGTGCATTAATTTATAATGGGATATAAAAAGTAATTTATAATTTAAAATGTTGACTTATTGATAAAATAGTGTGTAATGGATGGAAATGGAATAAAATTATTGTGATGAAGGAAATGGTAACATTTGCTGTAAGTAATAAACTTATAAATGCAATTAAAAGTAAATAGTGACAATTATTATAAGTTACCTATTTATTTAGTTAGTTGAATTGAAATTGGAAATCAAATTTTGCAATTTAATGAGATTAAAAAAAACTACGTTAATTGAAATTAGATGAATTGGAAATTTTTAATGCACTAAGATATAAACCATGATAATTATACCATAAGATGAAATTTATTGAATGATAAATGGAAAGCAAATTAAATTGAATTATTGGAAATTTAATTTATAGTCTCTAATTATATTGAAATTGAAATTTAAAACTTTGAAATTGGTGAAATATGCAACATAAAAATTTTATGAACATCTGTTACAAAGAGTTATAAATTACTAAGTAAGACAAAATGATAGGAGTTGAAAATAATAATAAATTTTGAATTAAAAAGTGATTTAATTAATTTAATATTAATTTATTTAATTAATGTGAAATTAGCCATTTTGGCCACTGACTCGGATTTCGACGAAACCAGTTTCATCGGATTTGTAACAGTGAATTATTATAAGATTTCAAGTTTCATAACGATCGGACTTGTCGTTTGATCGTACGGGCTCGAAACGCCTAGAAATCAATTTATATAAAAATCAATTGAAATCAATTTGAAATAAGTTGATTTTAGCATAACTTCTTCATACAATGGAATTAGGACTTGAAACCTATTCCATTGAGTTTAAAATATTTGAAAACATCTATTTTGATATATGGGATGACCCATTTCCGTTCCGGAGACGAAACGGGCTTTTCGGGTCGTTCATCGTTTATCGTTCAATCAAACCTTGTACATTCCTTATATTTTCAGCTCTGCCTATAAATAGATCGTTACAAACCCTAGCCACTCCTCATTTTCATTTGTCTGTACTACATTTAAGTCTTTTCCTCCTTCTCAATGGCAGACAAACCAAACAAATTTCTCGATTCAATTTCAAAATCAAATTTAATTCAAAAATCAAACTCCTCAAAAAAAAATAGAAAAAATATATTTAAATCGAAGATCTCATCGATTTGAATCTGCATCTAGTATCTGTTTTTGTAAACGATGCTCGAATCAACCTTTATTCTCGGTCAAAGCTTTGAACGGCGAAAGCCTAGGCCAAATTGGGTATTTTTGATTTGGGAATCAATTGGCGAAATCAAGATGTGGGTTTTTGAGAGTTCTTCCTATGAAGTCGATTGACGGTGGAATCGTGGGCTGAATCGACCAATGGCAGTCGAAATTGGCGAACTAGGGTTTCGAAACCCTAGTTAACGGTGGCGGCCGGAGGCGTTGCTGGGTGATCGGAGCTAGGCCTGCAGGCGCGGCTCAACGCGGGCAGGACGATGGTGAAGGGGCTTGACGTAGGTGGTCAGAGGGCGGCGTTAGCGGCGGTCAAAGTCCGGGTTAATGAGTTCGGTCGCGTGAGAAGGAGGGGTTAACGTGGCAGTAATCGGTTCGCTTCTTTTATTATTATTTAATTTATTTTAATCTTAAATTCCAATATGTTCTAACAATCATAACTTTCACATACGAGCTCGGATTCACGCGCGATTTTCTCCGTTGGGATCGTATCGGAATTCCGAACCTTTTGGCGCTAGTTTGGTTGAATTCTGAGATCGTTTGAATTTGGGCCCTAAATTGAATTTAAATTCGATTTAAACTCAAAGGTGAGTGTTTTAACCCACTCACTACTTCTAAAATTTCTTATGTTTGTTAAATTTAATTTATGATGTGATTAGAAATTTATTTATGGCTGTTTGGTATATTTAAATCGTCATCTCAATTAATTTGAATTTATTTGAATTAAATCGTTGTTCAATTTATTATTGAATTTAAATTTCCAGTTAAATACCTGTAATTGATTTATCAGTTCTATATTGATATTTATTGATTGATTTGGATGATGTTTGTAATGGATGTTGATTGTTGATATTTGATGAATGGATGTTGTATTTTATATCGTTATAAACTTCAAGTTCACTATGGGTTGAAATGATACATACCCGAAAGATCAATAGATTAAGGAAAAATCGTTATGGGTTGAAATGATAGACTCGAGCGATTTTATGGATTTTATTATTAATTCAGGATTGCGGTTTGAAATGATATATATAACCGTAACATTTTAAATTGCGGATTTGTAACAACCCGCATTTTTGACCGTTCAAGTCGACAAAACATACACACATGCCGACTCAAACAATCCGAAATACGGATAGTTATTGGGGTAAATAAGAAAAGAAAGAAAAGAGAGAACAGAAACAAACTCAGAATCTCGCAGCGGAAGGAACAAGATATAATAATAAAATAACAGTTCATGAAGCTGTTAAATAAATAAATTTGACTATTATTATACATCATAAATCAGTGTTACATACATATCAGAGATAATACAACAATGCAGCGGAAAAATAATACAGTAGTAGAATACAAATGATGTAATACCAAACTCCGTCTTCGTCCTCCAGAATAGATCTTCAACCTTATCTGAAATGCTCAGGCTGACCCGAGCGTAATGAAAAGGCAAAACACTCGAGTCAGGACTAAAATATCTTATGTAAGTCAAATCGAATAAGAAAATATGAGTGTGACGGCGTCAGAGATGTTTACGGGTTTTGACATCTCCTATCCAGTGTCAACGTGAGTGCAATAACTTAAGAGATGTTACGGGATTTTCCATCTCTCAAGGATCCGTTAAACTATCTACTATGTAGTACAATACGCTATTATAATATGTCTACATTAAAGTAAAAGTATTAAAATAGCGTTAAGCCATGGCCCATTCCACCCTTAACACATTTTTATTCCCAAAAGCATATACAAGACCGTAGTTTCCCCAAAACCGGAAGTCACCAGAGGGCAATCCATATACTAAAGGTACAAATCAAAATCGTAGTGGTCGCGTATAAATGGAATACAAGTATGACAAGGCACATGAGGCAATACCCAAGGTAGTGATACTACCGTTCGCCTGATCCGGACTGGTGAGAACGCAACGCCGCAGCGCCCGCAACACCGTGAAACAACACTCCCAAAATCAAGGGTGCACCAATCGACAACATATAATGAGTAGTTCGAAGAAGTGTGTCCACTTGAGGTAGCAAATCCTCCATTGGCCCGGCACAGCTCCTGTTTTAGTCATTTCCAATTTGACACAAGTGTCAAGGCTATCCATCATCGTTCACTTTCTTCAGTCATCAACGAACATCATTCCAACCACTTCATTCTGGATCATCACTCCGCGTATAGTTATTAAAGTGGTTTTCGGTTTAGATAGAGAGTATATCCATAACCAAATTCCGGTCTCTTTAATAACTTCCGTAATTATTTCACCGATTGGTCGTTTATTTATTTCAAAACCAAATCAATTTCAATTCAATTAGAATTTATAAATCAACATTTCATTTGTCTTTCTAAATCAATTTCCACAATTTACGTTTCAAAACTTCCAAATCAAAATTTCAGAATCTTATAATTCAGTTTCAATTTCAATTTAAACAATTCAAATATTGATTCAAGTTCGTATATAAGTTTCATTCCGAAATCATTTAAATTAATTTAATTCAACATTCAAATCAATTTAAATTCATTTATCGATTTCATTTAATATCCGTTAAGGTACTTTATCATTCAAAACAATTTCTATTAAATTTCAAATCCATTACACTACCTTTTTAAGTTCAACTTCATTAAATCAAAACTTACAATTTTGAATTAAATTAAATTCGTCAAATCAATTCTTCCAATTACAAGTATTACATTAATTCCAAAAATATCACATTTTCATTTCTTGTTAAAAAAATTCAATTTCACTTATTTACTTTCTTAAATAATTTTCCAAAACTTAATTAATAAAGAAACTCAATTTCAATTATTTACGAAGTAAAAATTCACTTATTCAAAAGTTCAAAATTTTCTTATTAAAGAATTTCAATTCAATTTAATCATTAAATAACTTAACCTTATTTAATTATTAAATAATTCAATAGTTTCAATTTAGTCCAATTCACAAATTTCTTTGAATTTCAATTAAATTCCAAATTAATTAAATCTCAATTTTAAATAAATTTTCAATTCCAAACTCAAACTTGAAATATCATTTCATAAAAAATTTCTTAGAAATATTCAGAGTTCGATTAAAAGTCCAATCTTTTAAAACAAATCAACTTTCGAAAATTTACGCTGTATTTCAAAAATTTTCTTAAAAATCTAAACTTCGAATAATTAAACAATTTCATTTACCAAGTTTAAATTCCAACATCTTGAGCTTCAATTCAAAATAATTCAATTTCCATAAATTCGATTTTATTCTTAAAATCAATTCATTTAAATAATTTCAAAACAACTTTTAAAATCATTTAATTTAACCAACCCGGTGTCCGTATAAAATTTTCTAACCTATGGCCAAGTGGATAATTATTTCAAATTTAATTTCAAGGATGGACATATATCATTTCAATCCAAATAGATGTCATAGGTATATCATTTCAACCTATTTCTTAATTTATTCGAAATGATTCGGTTTACAGTTTATATGCAATAAACAATATACATGATGATAGCATGATATATCAAAATAAATAAACAACCAATATCGACCAATAGCATCCATCACAACCAATCAACCATAAAGCCAATAACATTCACAACAACTTCATAATTATCAATATCAGGAAATTTGATCGCAATTAAAATTTAACTTTAAATTTGACTGTCAATTTAATTTTCAACGGTGAATTCAAATGACAATCTATATGACAATTAAATTTTTATCAAACAACGACAAATAAATCTATATCACTACATAATTTCAAATTTAACTACCATAAAGATATTCAGTACGTTGTGAGCGTTATAAAACACTCACCTTTTGAATTTAAATTGAATTTACATTCAATTTAAACCCAAAAATTTGACAGTCTCCAAATCCATCCAAACCAGCGTCGAAGTGTCCGGAATTTCGATACGATCCTAACAAAAGAAACCTCGCCCAAATCCGAGTCCGTATGCAAAAGTTATGAAAATTTGAAGATTGGAAAATTCTGGTGCTGAGTCCACTTCGAGTTCCCGCCTCAAATACCCGATGCCTGCTTGGAGTTTTTTGCGAAATCGACCCGATGACCCGAGTAGTTTTCTTCCCGACTCGAAGTAGCTCCAGGGTTTTTCCCCCTGAAACTCCAAGCGCGACCCGAAGCGCGTAAATCTCGAATTTTTTTTTTTTTAGATTTTGGAATTTGGGAATTAGGTTTTGTCTGCCATTGGAATGAGAAGCTAAGAAGAAGATGAATTGTACGTACAGACAAATGAAGATTAGGGAGGCTAGGGTTTATAACTGTGTTTATATAGGTATGTTAGAGATAGAGTAGATAGACTGGATAGATGAACGTGCGGAACAAACTATGGCCCGAAAAGCCCGTTCTGACTCCGGAACGGAATTGGGTAAACCCATATATCAAAATAGGTGTTTTAAAATATTTTAAACGCAATGGAAAAGGTTTCAAGTCCAAATTCCATCGTATGAAGAAGTTATGCTAAAATCAAAATTTCAAATTGATTTTAATTGATTATAATTGCATTTATTTCAAGGCGTTTCGAGTTCGTACGATCAAACGACAAGTCCGATTGCTACGAAAATTGAAACCATACAATAATTCACTATTACGGATCCGATGAAACTAGTTTCGTCGAAATCCGAGACAGTTGTAAAAATGACAATTTTTACTGTTTAATTTCAATATAAAATTTCCAATTTTAAACTATTAACCTTTAAATCAAATTTCAATTGTTCACAAATTTTATTTTTAATTTCACAGTAATTAACAATCTTTTACAATGCAGTTTTCCATTATAAATCCAGTATAAAAGATTACATTAGATTCAGCGTTCAATTATATTGTAATTCAAATTCAAGTTATTTTAATTCCAATTGAATTCTTTTATTTCGATTTACACTTTCATTATTGCATCAACCATTTACTTATACATTATTATCAATAGTTTATAATTCATTTACTTTCATTTTCTTCAGCTATCATCTTATTTAAATTCAGAGTAATATTAAATTACATTCATTTACGTTGATTTCCATATTATAACTTCAATATTAAATGTACATTTTATTTATTTCGTTGTTTACAATCAAATTTAATTCAATTCAATTTCTTGTTACATTCAAATTTAAATATTTACTTACGTTCAATTACCAGTTAATATCTTTATCAAATTACAGTTTCAGTTATTATTTGATTTCAATCAGCTGTAATATTAAGTTACATTTATTTATATTAGTTTCAATAACATAAACTTCCACTATTAAATCTACCGTTTTATTTATTCTTTGTTTACAATCATAACCAATTTGGTTTACAATCAAACTCAATTCATTACTTACATTCAATACAGGTTAACATCCATATTTAATTTACAAATAAGTTATTTCAGAATTCAGTTTTGCATTTTAACTTGTAATTCACATTTAACAACACAAAATTTTATTTCCTTCGAATTTTTATCCAAAAATTTTATTTTAATTCGTATTTTTAAAGTGTTAAAAATACAGGTCGTTACAGGATTGAAATGATAAATATCCGTATCACTTGACCCTAGGGTAGAAAATTATACACGGACACCTGATTGGTTAAATTTAATGATTTTGAACTTTATAATTTTTGAATTAAGTAAATGATATCTTGAAATAAAATTTGATGTATATAAATTGAAGTATTATTGGAAAATCAAGTTTTGTGTTGAAATGTGAATTGGTTTAAAAGGAATTACTTTAAGAAATTAAATTGGAAGTTTAAAAGTTAAACTTTTAAGTATAAATGAAATTCTATCGAAATTAAGTTATTGAAGTTGTTTGAAAATAACTTTGAAATATTTTGAAATTGGAATAATCCGAATTGATATTTGAACATGGATTGAAACAATATGAAATTCAATAGTTTAATGAAATGTTAAATTTAAAGGTTTGGAATTTGGTTTGTTGACTTGGAAATTGGAAATGGTCCAAATGCGTTGAAATGAAATGAATAGTTTAATTTGATATAAATTCCAAATTCATGTTTTAATATAAAAAGTTTTAAAAATATATTATTTCAAAATTTCTAATTATTAAGATTTCAAAGTTTTAAACTATTATAACCTGTATTAATTATATTAAATCATTTTAACCTATTTTAAACCATTAATTTATTTAAACTAATTAACCTGTTTTAACTTATTTTAAATCTAATTAACTATTTTAAAGCTATTTAATCTATTTTAATTATATTTAATCTATTTTAAATCTATATTAACTATTTAAAACTATTTTCTTCTAAATTCTAAACTAAGTAAAATGGATGAGTTTATATTCAAATTCTCAATTTTTTTTAGTGAATATGGTTAATGATGTTATAACCTAAGTTAGGAATTAAATAACATATTTGGTTTAATATGATATTTTGAAATGAGAATTTAGCCTATTTTGGAAATACGACTTTTGAAAGGAAATATAATTTCGAACTATGATTTCAAATGTGATATGATTTCAAAGGTGAATATGATTTCGAAAGTAAGTAATGGTTTCGAAAATGATATGATTTGAATTGAATATGATATTTTGATATCAATTATGAAATGATTTTGGAAATGTAAAAGAACCATCCGATGTGTAATAAGCGATTGGTTGTTAAAGAGACCGGTATTAGATATTGTCATACTCTCTGCCAATACTGAAAACCACTTTGACAACTGTGTATGCGGTTGAGGTTCCAGAATGAAGTAGGATGGTTGGCGACGATCCTATATGAGGTATGTACGAGGTACTGACTCCCATGAGTTAGCTTAAGGTGGCTAAAACAGGAGCAGTTGACGGGCCAAGTGAGGTCATTCCTCCGATCGGGCACATTCCTTCGATACTATATTCTGACTTTGCGATTGATTTGGTGGCCACCCTCGATTTTTGATTTGGGAGTGTGTTCTGAGGTGGGCGGTAGTAGCTGCTATGCGTTACCACCAGTCCGAAAGTGTAATTGGTATATCTACCCTGGCATTGCCTAGTTGTGCCGTGTCACCTACCCTATCGAGACCACTATGAGTTTGTTTTGTATCATACCTATGGAGTGCCCTTTGACGACGTCCAGTACGGACGGGATTACGGTACTGTATAGACTATGGGAATATATAAAAATGTGTTAAGGGGGAAATGGGTAACGCCTTAACGCTATTTTAATAGTTTATCTTATTGTAGACTTATTATAATAGCGTATTGTACTACATAGTAGATATTTTAACGGATCCTTATATCTTAAGTTACTGCACTCACGTTAGACACTGGATAGGAGGTGTCAAACCCCGTAAACATCTCTGACGTCGTTCCACTCATAGTTATTTATCGTTGACTTAACTCACATAAGATCTTTTAGTTCTGAATCGAGTGTTTTGTCTTTTCAATTCGCTCAGGTCAGCCTGAGAATATCAGGATTTGAAGACCTTATTTCTGGAGGACAAAGACGAAGATTTGTACTACTATTATTTACTATATTTATCCCATTGCATTCATACTGTTTCGCTACATTATTTGTTTATCTCTGATATGTGTAACTCTGATTTTGTATTGTATAAGTATAATCAAATGTTTTGTATACAGCTTTATGAACTGTTATTTGATTATTATATTTTGTCATTCCGCTGCGAGATTCTGTTTTGTTTTTCTCTTTCTCTGTTTTTCCCCTATAACAATCCGCCCTTCTATATGGTTTGAGTCGGCATGTGTGCCTGCGTAAAACGTACAAAAAGGAGGGATGTTACAGTTGGTATCAGAGCTTTGGTTTAGCGATAACCTTAGCTTTGTGGGGTCCGACTCTTTAAATATAGGGTAGTAATACCCTAGAATGAGTCGCTGAGTGTATATATATGAGAGAGCGTATTTGTTAGTGTTATAAAAGTTTTTTTATATTGTGTTAATTTGTTCCGTTTTGTATTTATAAATTCTGGTTGGTGCATAGGACGCTATGACATCGATAGGGATTTCTAAATACTTAATAGGACATACCGACACAATATTTGTTTTGAAATATAGGTAAATGAAATAATTTTGCCTATTATATATTTTTGTATAGAAAATAACAATTTTATAAATGATATATTTGGGTGTAATATGTTGTTATTAGGAATTAAAACTCTTATAAATATTTATTGGAAAATAGGATTTACATGTACAGTAAATATAAAGTGGAAATTTAGAACTTAAGTTCCGGGGGTTTTTGAAAATTTCTTTCGAATGACTTTGGAATATAATATGAATATTATTTGGAAGTATTTTCTGATATAAATATTTCAACGTGATTTGGAAGAAATGTTTTAAAAGTATTTCTGGAAGGAAGTATGTTTGTACTCCCCTCTCTATCGCTGGAAAATAATTCGGTGATGAGTGCATGCACCATCGACATTCATTTTCAAGTTTCAAAGTGGGAAGGCCATTGTAGTAGTTTTACTGCAAATTTATTTTGATATACAAATATAAATTTCAAATTTAAATATGATTGAATATAAGTTGTATATACCTATGTATTGTTTTAAATGATTTAAAATGGAACCCGACATTTAGTTCTTATATTTCTATAAATTAGAAGTTTTAATTATTGAGAATGAAATGGAATTTAACTATTCAATAATTGGAATTTCTAAATGAAAATAAGAAATTAAATGCTAAAGTTATGAATGAAGCATATGAGAAATTTGAAACTGATAACCTATAAATAAATAAAATATAAAAATAAGAAATGATAACTATTGAACCTTAAGTTAATTAGAATAAGTATGTCAAACTTGTGTAACTTTCAATTGCATTCTTAAAGACATATATATAACTTACCAATTATAAAAGTGGAAATGTTAAAATAATATGTAATGGAAAATTTTACAAGTAAACTTATGTAAGGGAAGGGTTCAATGAACTACTTTTATAAATAAGAATTTGATGTTATAGTTGTTATAAACCTAAGTTATAATTGAAATGTACTATATAAAATGTGATGGGAAGTAAGTATTGTAAACAGATGATTAAAAACTTAAGTTATTGAATTGATATTCTAAGTAATTGAATTGAACATGAATACTATAAACAAATGAATGTAAACAAATGAAATTAAGTAATAAATGAATGAATGAATGTAATGCAATAAAAAGAAATTGACATGATATGAATAAATGAAAATGAATTTTTGTAAGTAATAAAGGAAAATAAATGAAATAAACAGTGAATGAATGAATGGGAATAAAATTTTGTAAGAGATAAATGTAAGTTAAAGAAATAATCCTTGTATGAATGAAAAGAATAATAAAAACTGTAAATTTTGTGAAAGAAATTTAATAAGAATAACTCAAGTACATTGTAAATTATTGTTTGTTTTGGTTTATGGGTTGTTTGGGATAGGATACTTCTAATTGTTTAAGATGTATGAATAATCTATTGAGTTCATCTAAGACTGTTGAGTAAATGGTGCACTCAATAGTTTATTTGTCATTCTAGGCGATTAAAAATTTCTGAACCCGAACAAACCATTTGTTTGTTTGCTATGGATGGATAGGTTATTTTATTGATTTCATATGATGATTATATGCTGTGGTTGCCAGTGATTGTTGTTTATATTGATTTGTTTGTTAGTGGTTGAAACAACTTTAAATATTTCATTTTATATAATTATTAACCTCTTTGGATTATATAAGTGAAATACAGGTTATGGAAGCAATTGCTACTGCTTTTGGTTTCATAAAATAAGCGTTAATTGCCCGACAAATAGGTACGCTCTCGGATTACGGTTTTATAGCGATATTATATTATTATTCCACTGTTGGGATATATTATTTTGAAATTTTTTGATATGTATTATTATTATTGATATTATTATTTTCTCTTGAGCCTCTCCGTACAAAGGAGACTCTGCCGAAATTTTTCGTGAATTTTGGACTTAGAAAATTTTGAAAAATGATTTCCAAACTTTATTAATTTGAGTATAAAAGGATTTAATTGTTATAAATTGATACATTTTATCTAAATTAATTAATTTTGTAAATTTATTTGTTTATAAATTTAATATTTTGAATAAGATATATTGATTTCTAAATTCTTTCTTTTCCCTTCTTTTCATTTTCAAGGACGAAAAGTTTTGAGTGGGGGAGTGTAACGATCCGTAATTTTCGACGATTTAAAATTTGTTAATATAATGAGATTTTGGTAATATAATATTGAAAGAAATAAAATTGGTGGCTTAAGAATGAAATAATAATTAGAATTAAAGGTATTAATGTTAATATAAGTTGACTATTAACAATTTGAATGAAACCCCAATAAATGAAATAATGCAAATGTTAAACATGGCTATAAATGGAATATATGAAAACATGTAAGTTAATTATTAATAACCTGAATGGAATTCCAACCAACTGAATTTATGTAAATGTTATAACTTGGTTATAAGCTTAACATGAGAAAACCAATGTAAATGTTTAATTGTGTAATGAAATGGTATAATAAATGGTAATTGAATAAAACCAGTATTGTGTAATGAATTATAATAATTGTTGTATTAATGGGTGCATTAATTTATAATGGGATATAAAAAGTAATTTATAATTTCAACTGTTGACTTATTGATAAAATAGTGTGTAATGAATGGAAATGGAATAAAATTAGTGTGATGAATGAAATGGTAACATTTGCTGTAAGTAATAAACTTATAAATGCAATTAAAAGTTAATAGTGACAATTATTATAAGTTACCTATTTATTTAGTTAGTTGAATTGAAATTGGAAATCAAATTTTGCAATTTAATGAGATTAAATAAACTACGTTAATTGAAATTAGATGAATTGGAAATTTTTAATGCACTAAGATATGAACCATAATAATTATACCATAAGATGAAATTGATTGAATAATAAATGGAAAGCAAATTAAATTGAATTATTGGAAATTTAATTTATAATCTCTAATTATATTGAAATTGAAATTTAAAACTTTGAAATTGGTGAAATATGCAACATAAAAATTTTATGAACATCTGTTACAAAGAGTTATAAATTACTAAGTAAGCCAAAATGATAGGAGTTGTAAATAATTATAAATTTTGAATTAAAAAGTGATTTAATTAATTTAATATTAATTTATTTAATTAATGTGAAATTAGCCATTTTGGCCACTGACTCGGATTTCGACGAAACCAGTTTCATCGGATTTGTAACAGTGAATTATTATAAGATTTCAAGTTTCATAATGATCGGACTTGTCGTTTGATCGTACGGGCTCGAAACGCCTAGAAATCAATTTATATAAAAATCAATTGAAATCAATTTGAAATAAGCTGATTTTGGCATAACTTCTTCATACAATGAAATTAGGACTTGAAACCTATTCCATTGAGTTTAAAATATTTGAAAACATCTATTTTGATATATGGGATGACCCATTTCAGTTCCGGAGACGAAACGGGCTTTTCGGGTCGTTCATCGTTTATCGTTCAATCAAACCTTGTACATTCCTTATATTTTCAGCTCTGCCTATAAATAAATCGTTATAAACCCTAGCCACTCCTCATTTTCATTTATCTATACGTACATTTCAGTCTTCTCCTCCTTCTCAATGGCAGACAAACCAAACAAATTTTTCGATTCAATTTCAAAATCAATTTTAATTCAAAAATCAAACTCCTCAAAAAAAAAATAGAAAAAAAAATGTAAATCGAAGATCTCATCGATTTGAATCTGCATCTAGTATCTGTTTTTGTAAACGATGCTCGAATCAACCTTTATTCTCGATCAAAGCTTTGAACGGCGAAACCCTAGGCCAAATTGGGTATTTTTGATTTGGGAATCAATTGGCGAAATCAAGATGTGGGTTTTTGAGAGTTCTTCCTATGAAGTCGATTGACGGTGGAATCGTGGGCTGAATCGACCAATGGCAGTCGAAATTGGCGAACTAGGGTTTCGAAACCCTAGTTAACGGTGGCGGCCGGAGGCGTTGCTGGGTGATCGGAGCTAGGCCTGCAGGCGCGGCTCAACGCGGGCAGGACGATGGTGAAGGGGCTTTGTAACAACCCGGTTTTTTTTCGCGTCAGTTTATAAGTGACGATTAAATCATTTTAATTGCTAATGCAGATTTGAATCAAGTTTAAACTCATTTGAAAATCAGTTGTAAATTCTTTTACAAGAACGAGTTAAAGGATTGTGGACTTAGAAATTATTAAGCCGTTCCCTTTTCATATTTTTCAGCCCATATCTTTTGAGATAAGGGTTTATACCGATCCCCCTTTTTGTTCTTACTCATTTTTCTCACTCAAACCCTAAACGAGAAATGGCGGAATGAAAAAAAAGAAAAGAAGCGATAATGGCGGCCACGAAATTTCTTGTTCGTTCGTTCGAAATGCTAGGGCTTCACAAATTAGGGCTGCGGCAATTTAGGTCTGCTCGTCCTCGTCGTCCCCTTTTTGAAGCTAGGGCGCGTTCAAGAATCGAAGGCGCCATCCTCAATTAATCAATCGAATGACGTCGCCCGGTAGATCATTCGTGCTCCGATGGCAAAGGTGAGTGATTATATTCACTCACATCTAATTTAAACCCTTGCTTGTTTGATTGGTTGATTGTCTTTGTCTCGGCAGTTTGATTTTTTTGTTTGCAATTCCCTGACTTTGTATTATCTTGGGCCAGCACCATTGCCTGTAGATTTATTTTGGGTCTTCGTCTCTGCTTTAAAGCATTCGTCGGCAAGTTGAATCTAATTCGAAATGATTCGTACTTGGGTGATTTCTTAGTGTTGCTGTTATCTTTGGTGGCCTTGCACTTGTATTGAGTCCTGATGACAGTGTCATGACCTCTGCATTTGGTTAATAGTTTTGGCCTTTGGTGTTTATCTTCCTGAATAAGTGATTCCAGTTTCTATGGTGCATGATCCTGAATATTTTGAAATTGCTATTGACTTTAATCGTAACACCAGTACACTGTTGTGAACTTTGCCTTGATCTTGAGCATTGCAGAGTTCTTTCTTTTTACTAGTGCAGTCTTTATTCGGTTGAGTTTTTGTACTTCACTGTACTGCATCTGGATCATCATCGTGCTAGCATAGTATGGTTGGTGGTGCAGGTACTAGGCCTTTATGCATTTAGCTGTGTTCATCTGAGTTGGACATTGTTTTAGATGTCTTGACCTTTTTCCTACACTAGTACTTGTTTATGAAAATCCATAACTTTGGTCATTAACTATTGGCATCAGTTTTGACTTTAACCCTTTCATTTACTTGAATCAGATGTATTTGCTTGCATCCATACTGTCACTGTATCAGTTATGATATAGTTTGCATTTGAGTTGAATTTGGTCCAGTTCCATTGTAAGTTGAGTTGTTTTTGTTAAATTTTTGTCCACTGTTTCTTTGGTGATAGGTATGTATGTGTATGCATATATATATATATATGCATACATGTATAATAGTATCTGCTTGACTTTGGTGAAACTGGATTTTGAATTTGTTTGACTTTGGCAATTTGCTTGCAGCTTTGATTTTGACTCTCGGCCATTACTGCAGTTTCGACTAATTCTTGTAGATATGTGCCCCCTTTGTACCCTGTTCATATGTGAGTTTAAGTGGCATTTTGATGTTCAGTTGTTATCTGACTTCATGTAGATACGTACCCCTTTGTACATATTGTAGAGGGTTGCATGCCTGGCCCCTGATTTTGGGTATGACTACCCTTGTGGTTTCAGATCTGTAGCTCATTTCATATTTGTTGATCTCTTTTGGTAGTATTTTGTGGGTACTGTTTCGGCCTGAATTTGATCATTTAAGTGTCCATACATGCACTGATTCAATGTTCTCTGTACAGTACCTGACTTTCGAATCTGATCGTCTCGACTTTGTTATGTGATATTCTTTTCTTTTAGACTTCACTGTAAATTCAATTCATATCTCTTGCCATCTTCTCTGTTGACTTCGGCATTACTGAGATTGGGTTTTCCCGTTGTCATTCAGACTCGTATATATGTATACATATATTGGCACATATGTATATATATATCCATATGGCCTTTGCCTTGTCTGATAGCATTGCTTTGGTCTGGACATCACAAGTATTACTGCGTACTTGTAGTTCAAAATTTGTAGTGTCGTTTTGATGTTGACCTAGTATTTGTTGGTCTGTTATATGCAGTCTTCATCTGGTCTTCACGTACATACATTTTAACTGCCTTATTGGTTGAGTTATTACTCCGGCCTTGCTCTGTCACCTGTTTGCACATTGTTGTATTAGACCTGATGCACTTGAGCCCTTGCCTACCTTATATATACTCAGTTTCAGCTTGTAGATCCGTTGTTCGTATGTTGCATACATTGTTGTTGAGTCGCTTTGTTCCATCACTTGCTATCTATGGTTTTTGCTGTTATAGCACGTCGAGCTTCATGGTTGGTTATTCACCTATTGTTTGCTATTACTTACTTGGTGTGTCATGCTCTTTTGTTGCATTAGCACTGAGTCCCTGATTGGTTCGAGACTTGATTTTATGTTTTGGCCATCTCAATTGAAATTGCATATGTGTTGAACCCGACTTTTTCTGGGTTTGACCTTATGCGTGTTTTGTGAATTTCCGTTGATCTTTTATGCATTTCGTATGATAGTGGCGAGGCAGTACACGCGTGCGTGTACTGCAGCCCTATCTGATTTGACAGTTTTAAATTGATGTTTGATTTGTCGAATTGTTTTGTTGGTGAATTTCAATGTTTTGGAGTTGTATTCTGATTGGATTGTTGATTTATTGTTTAACACTATTTAGTGTTATATATGCCGTTATCCAATTCTCGTATCGAGAGTTGGATATACGAGATTTCTGTGACTGTCGTCTATTTGACTATCTGATTATTATTGCTACTATGCACTAATAACTGAGTTTGAATTAGACTGACCCGGGTATTATTTTCTTTTGAATGTAATACTCGGGTCAGACCCGAGTTATTTCAGGTGGTAGATTTCCTTCTTTGAGTTGCTGTTCGGGATTTGAAGACTTTTCGCATCTTCTGAAGTTGTCATTGTCCTTTTGTAGTAGTCGTGTCATTGTATAGAACGACATGTATTCATGTATATTAGTCGATAATGTACGTGTATATATAACTTCTAGAGTCGACAGTTGTAGTTGTATCGTATGTATTGTGTCAACTATGTATTAACTGACATCAGTTATATATATATATGAGACTTTTGTTTTTATCTGTGTTCCGCATTTATATTATCTGTGTTATCGTTATATCTAATGTCCTAAACTATTATGAACCATCGTAGTTTGTTTTATACTGATAATTGGGTGTGTCGATGGGAGTAAATAAATAAGATGAAAAATAAAAAGTATATACCACTCCTATCGAGATAACCAATATTAGTGTAAGACTAATTACGGATGGTCGCTCCTATCCAGCCTTATTCTTCGTAACAATAGACAGTATTTCTTTTAATACTCTTTGTTATTATGAGCATAGAGGTGGGGCGTTACAGTTGGTATCAGAGCTTGGGGTTTATGGACATAATATAAAACATAACTTGAATGGAACATATGTTACAACTATTAGTCGACGTTTTATCTGTGATTTGAGTCAAAACTAAAGTTTTGAAATTTTGATGAAATTTTTAAATATCGTTATTTAAAAATAAAAGTGGAACTGTGTTTTGTTGTTTGGATGAAATTGTGTTCTGATGATTTGATTGATTTGTGTTCTATTTATCAGAGTGCGCAGCGGAAACAGTGAAACTGTCTTCGCTGAGTACAACTGATAATCTTTTTGATTCAAGATTCAAAATACGAAATTGATATGAATTCCAATTGTTGTTTACATAGCTGTAATTATTTGTTTCTTTGAGAATTTCGAATCCAAATTGAGGATTCGAAGAAAGTGCAGATATGTGATTTTTGTTGAAATTTCCGCTGGCTTTCTTTTGTACTAATCATCTATTGATTAGATTTTGCTGTTTTGAATTGTCTTCATTGAAGATACCTTCGAATGATTTCTTTGTTCATTTTGTAGTACGTGCAAAAATTTGAATTGCACGTTATTGCATTTATTTTATGTTGAACTGATGCTTGGTTATGAAACGTATTTTGTTGCCGTTATTTTTATAACGGGATTTTTACGCCAATGCTATTTTGAAGCACGGTGTTTTGTGGCATTTCTGATAAATGAAAATTCACTGATATTACATTTTGATGTAGATTGTTTTGATGTGATTTTGACGTTTTAAAACTACTGTCGCTTTGGCTTCAGTAACCGCCAAATTTTAAAAGTGGGTTTTCAAGCGGTTATTCCGCGATACTGATTTGTGACCGTTTTTACGGTATTTTGAGAAGTATAATTTCCTTATCGAAATTGTTACTGAATTGCTGTTTTAATCACGTGGTTAGAAAATTGTTTTAAAAATGAAAATTGTTTTATAAAATTTTAGCAGTTTGCGTTTTCAAAAGAATGAGAAAGCGACTTAAACGATTCAGCAAAATCGAGGACTATGACCCCTTTCTTTTACTGTTTCGCTTAACTCCGGACTTGTTCAGTTGAGAATGTGAATTGTTATTTTTACAAAATAAATAAAAATTGTTTTCAGAAATCTTACAGTTTGCGATTTCAAAAGAATGAGAAAGCGATTTAAACGTTTCAGCAAAATCGAGGACTATGACACTTTTCTTTTACTGATTCGCTTAATTCCGGACTTGTCCGTTTGAGAATGTAAAGTGTATTTTTACAAAATACACAATTTTGCACTTTCAAGGAAACGATGAAGAGATTTAAACGATTTAGCAAAAGTGCGGAGTATGGAACCACACTTTTACTATTTCGGTTAATTCCGGACTCGTTAATTGAATATCTGCTGTTTTGATGATTTTGATGAATTTTACACTTTCAAGGAAACGATGAAGAGAATCAAACGATTTAGTAAAACACGTGGTATGGGACATGTGCGTTTGCTATTTCGGTTAATTCCGGACTCGTTAATTGAAATATTTGATGTTTTCGTGTGCTTTCGAGCCACTATGTTGGACCTTCGGGTCATATGTTGGACCTTCGGGTCAAATACCAGTACTAGACCTTCGGGTCACTCTGCGGACCTCCGGGTCAATCTGATGGGCGCCAAAAATTATGTTGAGTACTTGGTAGGCTTCGGCCATATGTTGTTGCACGTGCGGCGAATTAAAAACTCGCCATCTGATGGGATCGATCCAAGCTTTTATGTTGATTTTCTAGTCTTCTTAATTGATTTCTAGATATTTGTTGCTTCCAATTATCTGCAGGTAATTGGATATTTGTTGATATGAGTTCTGATTATCGTTTTTGATAATCAGATATTTGTTGTTTCTAATTATCGCTTGTGATAATTGGATATTTGTTGATATGAGTTCTGATTATCGTTTTTGATAATCGGATATTTGTTGTTTCTAATTATTGCTTGTGATAATTAGATAATTGTTGATATGAGTTCTGATTATCGTTTTTGATAATCGAATATTTGTTGTTTTTAATTATCGCTTTAGATAAATAAATATTTGCTGATTTCGAATTTAATTATCGCTTTAGATAATTAAATATTTGTTGCTTTGAGATTTAATTATCGCTTTAGATAATTAAATATTTGCTGATTTCGAATTTAATTATCGCTTTAGATAATTAAATATTTGTTGATTTGAGATTTAATTATCGCTTTAGATAATTAAATATTTGTTGATTTGAGATTTAATTATCTCTTTAGATAATTAAATATTTGTTGATTTGAGATTTAATTATCGCTTTAGATAATTAAATATTTGTTGATTTGAGATTTAATTATCGCTTTAGATAATTAAATATTTGTTGAATTTGAAATTGATTATCGATTGTGATAATCAAATATTTATTGGATTTGGAAATTTGATTATCGATTGTGATAATCGAATATTGGTTGAATTTGAAATTTGATTATCGATTGTGATAATCGAATATTTATTGATTTGAAATTTGATTACCATTTGTGGTAATTAAATATTTGTTGATTTGTTTTCTGACTATCGTTTGAGATAATCAGATATTTGATTTGTCTTCTGATTATCGTTTGAGATAAGTAAATATTTGCGATTTTTGAGATTTGAGCTTCGTCTTTTTCTCTGGCAATTCAGGTGAGTAATTTGATTTACTCACATTCAATTCGTGCTTTGTATGGGATTTCTGCTCTGTTTTCCTTCTCTTTTAGTTGCTGGAACTCGATTACTCTTGCTTTTGTTAGTCGTCTGATTTGGATCCCTGATTCCCGCGATGTTGATTCTTTTGATTTGAAGCAGTCGAACCTTTCGATTCTTATCTAATACTTCCTCGCTGACACTCGCTTTGCTTATACATTCGTCATTGCCATGCTCTTTTGGTTGTTATCTTTTATCCATTTATTCCCTATGATTGCGTGGACGCAATTTCTTTAAGGAGGGGAGTCTGTAACAACCCGGTTTTTTTTCGCGTCAGTTTATAAGTGACGATTAAATCATTTTAATTGCTAATGCAGATTTGAATCAAGTTTAAACTCATTTGAAAATCAGTTGTAAATTCTTTTACAAGAACGAGTTAAAGGATTGTGGACTTAGAAATTATTAAGTCGTTCCCTTTTCATATTTTTCAGCCCATATCTTTTGAGATAAGGGTTTATACCGATCCCCCTTTTTGTTCTTACTCATTTTTCTCACTCAAACCCTAAACGAGAAATGGCGGAATGAAAAAAAAAGAAAAGAAGCGATAATGGCGGCCACGAAATTTCTTGTTCGTTCGTTCGAAATGCTAGGGCTTCACAAATTAGGGCTGCGGCAATTTAGGTCTGCTCGTCCTCGTCGTCCCCTTTTTGAAGCTAGGGCGCGTTCAAGAATCGAAGGCGCCATCCTCAATTAATCAATCGAATGACGTCGCCCGGTAGATCATTCGTGCTCCGATGGCAAAGGTGAGTGATTATATTCACTCACATCTAATTTAAACCCTTGCTTGTTTGATTGGTTGATTGTCTTTGTCTCGGCAGTTTGATTTTTTTGTTTGCAATTCCCTGACTTTGTATTATCTTGGGCCAGCACCATTGCCTGTAGATTTATTTTGGGTCTTCGTCTCTGCTTTAAAGCATTCGTCGGCAAGTTGAATCTAATTCGAAATGATTCGTACTTGGGTGATTTCTTAGTGTTGCTGTTATCTTTGGTGGCCTTGCACTTGTATTGAGTCCTGATGACAGTGTCATGACCTCTGCATTTGGTTAATAGTTTTGGCCTTTGGTGTTTATCTTCCTGAATAAGTGATTCCAGTTTCTATGGTGCATGATCCTGAATATTTTGAAATTGCTATTGACTTTAATCGTAACACCAGTACACTGTTGTGAACTTTGCCTTGATCTTGAGCATTGCAGAGTTCTTTCTTTTTACTAGTGCAGTCTTTATTCGGTTGAGTTTTTGTACTTCACTGTACTGCATCTGGATCATCATCGTGCTAGCATAGTATGGTTGGTGGTGCAGGTACTAGGCCTTTATGCATTTAGCTGTGTTCATCTGAGTTGGACATTGTTTTAGATGTCTTGACCTTTTTCCTACACTAGTACTTGTTTATGAAAATCCATAACTTTGGTCATTAACTATTGGCATCAGTTTTGACTTTAACCCTTTCATTTACTTGAATCAGATGTATTTGCTTGCATCCATACTGTCACTGTATCAGTTATGATATAGTTTGCATTTGAGTTGAATTTGGTCCAGTTCCATTGTAAGTTGAGTTGTTTTTGTTAAATTTTTGTCCACTGTTTCTTTGGTGATAGGTATGTATGTGTATGCATATATATATATATATATGCATACATGTATAATAGTATCTGCTTGACTTTGGTGAAACTGGATTTTGAATTTGTTTGACTTTGGCAATTTGCTTGCAGCTTTGATTTTGACTCTCGGCCATTACTGCAGTTTCGACTAATTCTTGTAGATATGTGCCCCCTTTGTACCCTGTTCATATGTGAGTTTAAGTGGCATTTTGATGTTCAGTTGTTATCTGACTTCATGTAGATACGTACCCCTTTGTACATATTGTAGAGGGTTGCATGCCTGGCCCCTGATTTTGGGTATGACTACCCTTGTGGTTTCAGATCTGTAGCTCATTTCATATTTGTTGATCTCTTTTGGTAGTATTTTGTGGGTACTGTTTCGGCCTGAATTTGATCATTTAAGTGTCCATACATGCACTGATTCAATGTTCTCTGTACAGTACCTGACTTTCGAATCTGATCATCTCGACTTTGTTATGTGATATTCTTTTCTTTTAGACTTCACTGTAAATTCAATTCATATCTCTTGCCATCTTCTCTGTTGACTTCGGCATTACTGAGATTGGGTTTTCCCGTTGTCATTCAGACTCGTATATATGTATACATATATTGGCACATATGTATATATATATCCATATGGCCTTTGCCTTGTCTGATAGCATTGCTTTGGTCTGGACATCACAAGTATTACTGCGTACTTGTAGTTCAAAATTTGTAGTGTCTTTTTGATGTTGACCTAGTATTTGTTGGTCTGTTATATGCAGTCTTCATCTGGTCTTCACGTACATACATTTTAACTGCCTTATTGGTTGAGTTATTACTCCGGCCTTGCTCTGTCACCTGTTTGCACATTGTTGTATTAGACCTGATGCACTTGAGCCCTTGCCTACCTTATATATACTCAGTTTCAGCTTGTAGATCCGTTGTTCGTATGTTGCATACATTGTTGTTGAGTCGCTTTGTTCCATCACTTGCTATCTATGGTTTTTGCTGTTATAGCACGTCGAGCTTCATGGTTGGTTATTCACCTATTGTTTGCTATTACTTACTTGGTGTGTCATGCTCTTTTGTTGCATTAGCACTGAGTCCCTGATTGGTTCGAGACTTGATTTTATGTTTTGGCCATCTCAATTGAAATTGCATATGTGTTGAACCCGACTTTTTCTGGGTTTGACCTTATGCGCGTTTTGTGAATTTTCGTTGATCTTTTATGCATTTCGTATGATAGTGGCGAGGCAGTACACGCGTGCGTGTACTGCAGCCCTATCTGATTTGACAGTTTTAAATTGATGTTTGATTTGTCGAATTGTTTTGTTGGTGAATTTCAATGTTTTGGAGTTGTATTCTGATTGGATTGTTGATTTATTGTTTAACACTATTTAGTGTTATATATGCCGTTATCCAATTCTCGTATCGAGAGTTGGATATACGAGATTTCTGTGACTGTCGTCTATTTGACTATCTGATTATTATTGCTACTATGCACTAATAACTGAGTTTGAATTAGACTGACCCGGGTATTATTTTCTTTTGAATGTAATACTCGGGTCAGACCCGAGTTATTTCAGGTGGTAGATTTCCTTCTTTGAGTTGTTGTTCGGGATTTGAAGACTTTTCGCATCTTCTGAAGTTGTCATTGTCCTTTTGTAGTAGTCGTGTCATTGTATAGAACGACATGTATTCATGTATATTAGTGGATAATGTACGTGTATATATAACTTCTAGAGTCGACAGTTGTAGTTGTATCGTATGTATTGTGTCAACTATGTATTAACTGACATCAGTTATATATATATGAGACTTTTGTTTTTATCTGTGTTCCGCATTTATATTATCTGTGTTATCGTTATATCTAATGTCCTAAACTATTATGAACCATCGTAGTTTGTTTTATACTGATAATTGGGTGTGTCGATGGGAGTAAATAAATAAGATGAAAAATAAAAAGTATATACCACTCCTATCGAGATAACCAATATTAGTGTAAGACTAATTACGGATGGTCGCTCCTATCCAGCCTTATTCTTCGTAACAATAGACAGTATTTCTTTTAATACTCTTTGTTATTATGAGCATAGAGGTGGGGCGTTACAGGCTTGACGTAGGTGGTCAGAGGGCGGCGTTAGCGGCGGTCAAAGTCCTGGTTAATGGGTTCGGTCGCGTGAGAAGGAGGGGTTAACGTGGCAGTAATCGGTTCGCTTCTTTTATTATTATTTAATTTATTTTAATCTTAAATTCCAATATGTTCTAACAATCATAACTTTCACATACCAGCTCGGATTCACGCGCGATTTTCTCCGTTGGGATCATATCGGAATTCCAGACCTTTTGGCGCTAGTTTGGTTGAATTCTGAGATCGTTTGAATTTGGGCCCTAAATTGAATTTAAATTCGATTTAAACTCGAAGGTGAGTGTTTTAACCCACTCACTACTTCTAAAATTTCTTATGTTTGTTAAATTTAATTTATGATGTGATTAGAAATTTATTTATGGCTATTTGGTATATTTAAATCGTCATCTCAATTAATTTGAATTTATTTGAATTAAATCGTTGTTCAATTTATTATTGAATTTAAATTTCCAGTTAAATACCTGTAATTGATTTATCAGTTCTATATTGATATTTATTGATTGATTTGGATGATGTTTGTAATGGATGTTGATTGTTGATATTTGATGAATGGATGTTGTATTTTATATCGTTATAAACTTCAAGTTCACTATGGGTTGAAATGATACATAGCCGAAAGATCAATAGATTAAGGAAAAATCGTTATGGGTTGAAATGATAGACTCGAGCGATTTTATGGATTTTATTATTAATTCAGGATTGCGGTTTGAAATGATATATATAACCGTAACATTTTAAATTGCGGATTGAAATGATAAATATCCGTATCATTTGACCCTAGGGTAGAAAATTATATACGGACACCGGATTGGTTAAATTTAATGATTTTAAACTTCTTAATTTTTGAATTAAGTAAATGATATCTAGAAATAAAATTTGATGTATATAAATTGAAGTATTATTGGAAAATCAAGTTTTGTGTTGAAATGTGAATTGGTTTAAAAGGAATTACTTTAAGAAATTAAATTGGAAGTTTAAAAGTTAAACTTTTAAGTATAAATGAAATTCTATCGAAATTAAGTTATTGAAGTTGTTTGAAAATAACTTTGAAATATTTTGAAATTGGAATAATCCGAATTGATATTTGAACATTGATTGAAACGATATGAAATTCAATAGTTTAATGAAATGTTAAATTTAGAGGTTTGGAATTTGGTTTGTTGACTTGGAAATTCGAAATGGTCCAAATGCATTGAAATGAAATGAATAGTTTAATTTGATATAAATTCCAAATTCATGTTTTAATATAAACCGTTTTAAAAATATATTATTTCAAAATTTCTAATTATTAAGATTTCAAAGTTTTAAACTATTTTAACCTGTATTAATTATATTAAATCATTTTAACCTATTTTAAACCATTAATTTATTTAAACTAATTAACCTGTTTTAACTTATTTTAAATCTAATTAATCTATTTTAAAGTTATTTAATCTATTTTAATTATATTTAATCTATTTTAAATCTATATTAACTATTTATAACTATAGAAAACTATTTTCTTCTAATTTCCAAACTAAGTAAAATGGATGGGTTTATATTCAAATTCTCAATTTTTTTTAGTGAATATGGTTAATGATGTTATAACCTAAGTTGGGAATTAAATAACATGTTTGGTTTAATATGATATTTTGAAATGAGAGTTTAGCCTATTTTGGAAATACGACTTTTGAAAGGAAATATAATTTCGAACTATGATTTCAAATGTGATATGATTTCAAAGGTGAATATGATTTCGAAAGTAAGTAATGGTTTCAAAAATGATATGATTTGAATTGAATATGATATTTTGATATCAATTATGAAATGATTTTCGAAATGTAAAAGAACCATCCGATGTGTAATAAGCGATTGGTTGTTAAAGAGACCGGTATTAGATATTGTCATACTCTCTGTCAATACCGAAAACCACTTTGACAACTGTGTATGCGGTTGAGGTTCTAGAATGAAGTAGGATGGTTGGTGACGATCCTATGTGATGTATGTACGAGGAACTGACTCCCATGAGTTAGCTTAAGGTGGCTAAAACAGGAGAAATTGACGGGCCAAGTGAGGTCATTCCTCCGATCGGGCACATTCCTTCGATACTATATTCTGACTTTGCGATTGATTTGGTGGCCACCCTCAATTTTTGATTTGGGAGTGTGTTCTGAGGTGGGCGGTAGTAGCTGCTATGCGTTACCACCAGTCCGGAAGTGTAATCGGTATATCTACCCTGGCATTGCCTAGTTGTGCCCTGTCACCTACCCTATCGAGACCACAATGAGTTTGTTTTGTATCATACCTATGGAGTGCCCTTTGACGACGTCCAGTACGGACGGAATTACGGTACTGTATAGACTATGGGAATATATAAAAATGTGTTAAGGGGGAAATGGGTAACGCCTTAACGCTATTTTAATAGTTTATCTTATTGTAGACTTATTATAATAGCGTATTGTACTACATAGTAGATATTTTAACGGATCCTTATATCTTAAGTTACTGCACTCACGTTAGACACTGGATAGGAGGTGTCAAACCCCATAAACATCTCTGACGTCGTTCCACTCATAGTTATTTATCGTTGACTTAACTCACATAAGATCTTTTAGTTCTGACTCGAGTGTTTTGTCTTTTCAATTCGCTCAGGTCAGCCTGAGCATTTCAGGATTTGAAGACCTTATTTCTGGAGGACAAAGACGAAGATTTGTACTACTATTATTTACTATATTTATCCCAATGCATTCATACTGTTCCGCTACATTATTTGTTTATCTCTGATATGTGTAACTCTGATTTTGTATTGTATAAGTATAATCAAATGTTTTGTATACAGCTTTATGAACTGTTATTTGATTATTATATTTTGTCATTCCGCTGCGAGTTTCTGTTTTGTTTTTCTCTTTCTCTGTTTTTTCCCCCATAACAATCCGCCCTTCTATATGGTTTGAGTCGGCATGTGTGCCTGCTTAAAACGTACAAAAAGGAGGGATGTTACAGTTGGTATCAGAGCTTTGGTTTAGCGATAACCTTAGCTTTGTGCGGTCCGACTCTTTAAAAATAGGGTAGTAATACCCTAGAATGAGTCGCTGAGTGTATATATATGAGAGAGCGTATTTGTTAGTGTTATAAAAGTTTTTTTATATTGTGTTAATTTGTTCCGTTTTGTATTTATAAATTCTGGTTGGTGCATAGGACGCTATGACATCGATAGGGATTTCTAAATACTTAATAGGACATACCGACACAATATTTGTTTTGAAATATAGGTAAATGAAATAATTTTGCCTATTATATATTTTTGTATAGAAAATAACAATTTTATAAATGATATATTTGGGTGTAATATGTTGTTATTAGGAATTAAAACTCTTATAAATATTTATTGGAAAATAGGATTTACAAGTACAGTAAATATAAAGTGGAAATTTAGAACTTAAGTTCCGGGGGTTTTTGAAAATTTCTTTCGAATGACTTTGGAATATAATATTAATATTATTTGGAAGTATTTTCTGATATAAATATTTCAACGTGATTTGGAAGAAATGTTTTAAAAGTATTTCTGGAAGGAAGTATGTTTGTACTCCCCTCTCTGTCGCTGGAAAATAATTCGGTGATGAGTGCACGCACCATCAACATTCATTTTCAAGTTTCAAAGTGGGAAGGCCATTGTTGTAGTTTTACTGCAAATTTATTCTGATAAACAAATATAAATTTCAAATTTAAATATGATTGAATATAAGTTGTATATACCTATGTATTGTTTTAAATGATTTAAAATGGAACCCGACATTTAGTTCTTATATTTCTATAAATTAGAAGTTTTAATTATTGAGAATGAAATGGAATTTAACTATTCAATAATTGGAATTTCTAAATGAAAATAAGAAATTGAATGCTAAAGTTATGAATGAAGCATATGAGAAATTTGAAACTGATAACCTGTAAATAAATAGAATATAAAAAATAAGAAATGATAAATATTGAACCTTAAGTTAATTAGAATAAGTAAGTCAAACTTGTGTAACTTTCAATTGCATTCTTAAAGACATATATATAACTTACCAATTATAAAAGTGGAAATGTTAAAAGAATATGTAATGGAAAATTTTACATGTAAAACTTATGTAAGGGAAGGGTTCAATGAACTACTTTTATAAATAAGAATTTGATGTTATAGTTGTTATAAACCTAAGTTATAATTGAAATGTACTATATAAAATGTGATGGGAAGTAAGTATTGTAAACAGATGATTAAAAACTTAAGTTATTGAATTGATATTCTAAGTAATTGAATTGAACATGAATACTATAAACAAATGAATGTAAACAAATGAAATTAAGTAATAAATGAATGAATGAATGTAATGCAATAAAAAGAAATTGACATGATATGAATAAATGAAAATGAATTTTTGTAAGTAATAAAGTAAAATAAATGAAATAAACACTGAATGAATGAATGGGAATAAAATTTTGTAAGAGATAAATGTAAGTTAAAGAAATAATCCTTGTATGAATGAAAAGAATAATAAAAACTGTAAATTTTGTGAAAGAAATTTAATAAGAATAACTCAAGTACATTGTAGATTATTGTTTGTTTTGGTTTATGGGTTGTTTGGGATAGGATACTTCTAATTGTTTAAGATGTATGAATAATCTATTGAGTTCATCTAAGACTGTTGAGTAAATGGTGCACTCAATAGTTTATTTGTCATTCTAGGTGATTAAAAATTTCTGAACCCGAACAAACATTTTGTTTGTTTGCTATGGATGGATAGTTGATTTTATTGATTTCATATGATGATTGCATGCTATGGTTGCCAGTGATTGTTGTTTATATTGATTTGTTTGTTAGTGGTTGAAACAACTTTAAATATTTCATTTTATATAATTATTAACCTCTTTGGATTATATAAGTGAAATACAGGTTATGGAAGCAATTGCTACTGCTTTTGGTTTCATAAAATAAGCGTTAATTGCCCGACAAATAGGTACGCTCTCGGATTACGGTTTTATAGCGATATTATATTATTATTCCACTGTTGGGATATATTATTTTGAAATTTTTTGATATGTATTATTATTATTGATATTATTATTTTCTCCTGAGCCTCTCCGTACACAGGAGACTCTGCCGAAATTTTTCGTGAATTTTGGACTTAAAAAATTTTGAGAAATGATTTCCAAACTTTATTAATTTGAGTATAAAAGGATTTAATTGTTATAAATTGATACATTTTATTTAAATTAATTAATTTTGTAAATTTATTTGTTTATAAATTTAATATTTTGAATAAGATATATTGATTTCTAAATTCTTTCTTTTCCCTTCTTTTCATTTTCAAAGACGAAAAGTTTTGAGTGGGGGAGAGTGTAACGATCCGTAATTTTCGACGATTTAAAATTTGTTAATATAATGAGATTTTGGTAATATAATATTGAAAGAAATAAAATTGGTGGCTTAAGAATGAAATAATAATTAGAATTAAAGGTATTAATGTTAATATAAGTTGACTATTAACAATTTGAATGAAACCCCAATAAATGAAATAATGCAAATGTTATACTTGGCTATAAATGGAATATATGAAAACAAATGTAAGTTAATGTAAATGGATTCCAACCAACTGAATTTATGTAAATGTTATAACTTGGTTATAAGCTTAACATGAGAAAACCAATGTAAATGTTTAATTGTGTAATGAAATGGTATAATAAATGGTAATTGAATAAAACCAGTATTGTATAAAGAATTATAATAATCGTTGTATTAATGGGTGCATTAATTTATAATAGGATATAAAAAGTAATTTATAATTTAAAATGTTGACTTATTGATAAAATAGTGTGTAATGGATGGAAATGGAATAAAATTATTGTGATGAAGGAAATGGTAACATTTGCTGTAAGTAATAAACTTATAAATGCAATTAAAAGTAAATAGTGACAATTATTATAAGTTACCTATTTATTTAGTTAGTTGAATTGAAATTGGAAATCAAATTGTTCAATTTAATGAGATTAAAAAAAACTACGTTAATTGTAATTAGATGAATTGGAAATTTTTAATGCACTAAGATATAAACCATGATAATTATACCATAAGATGAAATTGATTGAATAATAAATGGAAAGCAAATTAAATTGAATTATTGGAAATTTAATTTATAGTTTCTAATTATATTGAAATTGAAATTTAAAACTTTGAAATTGGTGGAATATGCAACATAAAATTTTTATGAACATCTGTTACAAAGAGTTATAAATTACTAAGTAAGACAAAATGATAGGAGTTGTAAATAATTATAAATTTTGAATTAAAAAGTGATTTAATTAATTTAATATTAATTTATTTAATTAATGTGAAATTAGCCATTTTGGCCACTGACTCGGATTTCGACGAAACTAGTTTCATCGGATTTGTAACAGTGAATTATTATAAGATTACGAGTTTCATAACGATCAGACTTGTCGTTTGATCGTACGGGCTCGAAACGCCTAGAAATCAATTTATATAAAAATCAATTGAAATCAATTTGAAATAAGCTGATTTTGGCATAACTTCTTCATACAATGGAATTAGGACTTGAAACCTATTCCATTGAGTTTAAAATATTTGAAAACATCTATTTTGATATATGGGATGACCCATTTCCGTTCCGGAGACGAAACGGGCTTTTCGGGTCGTTCATCGTTTATCGTTCAATCAAACCTTGTACATTCCTTCTATATTCAGCTCTGCCTATAAATAGATCATTACAAACCCTAGCCACTCCTCATTTTCATTTGTCTATACGTACATTTCAGTCTTCTCCTCCTTCTCAATGGCAGACAAACCAAACAAATTTCTCGATTCAATTTCAAAATCAAATTTAATTCAATAATCAAACTCCTCAAAAAAAAATAGAAAAAAATATGTAAATCGAAGAGCTCATCGATTTGAATCTGCATCTAGTATCTGTTTTTGTAAACGATGCTAGAATCAACCTTTATTCTCGGTCAAAGCTTTGAACGGCGAAACCCTAGGCCAAATTGAGTATTTTTGATTTGGGAATCAATTGGCGAAATCAAGATGTGGGTTTTTGAGAGTTCTTCCTATGAAGTCGATTGACGGTGGAATCGTGGGCTGAATCGACCAATGGCAGTCGAAATTGGCGAACTAGGGTTTCGAAACCCTAGTTAACGGTGGCGGTCGGAGGCGTTGCTGGGTGATCGGTGCTAGGCCTACAGGCGCGGCTCAACGCGGGCAGGACGATGGTGAAGGGGCTTGACGTAGGTGGTCAGAGGGCGGCGTTAGTGGCGGTCAAAGTCCTGGTTAATGGGTTCGGTCGTGAGAAGGAGGGGTTAACGTGGCAGTAATCGGTTCGCTTCTTTTATTATTATTTAATTTATTTTAATCTTAAATTCCAATATGTTCTAACAATCATAACTTTCACATACGAGCTCGGATTCACGCGCGATTTTCTCCGTTGGGATCGTATCGGAATTCCGCACCTTTTGGCGCTAGTTTTGTTGAATTTTGAGATTGTTTGAATTTGGGCCCTAAATTGAATTTAAATTCGATTTAAACTCAAAGGTGAGTGTTTTAACCCACTCACAACTTCTAAAATTTCTTATGTTTGTTAAATTTAATTTATGACGTAATTAGAAATTTATTTATGGTTGTTTGGTATATTTTAATCGTCATCCCAATTAATTTGAATTTATTTGAATTAAATCGTTATTCAATTTATTATTGAATTTAAATTTCCAGTTAAATACCTGTAATTGATTTATCAGTTCTATAATGATATTTATTGATTGATTTGGATGATGTTTGTAATAGATGTTGATTGTTGATATTTGATGAATGGATGTTGTATTTTATATCGTTATAAACTTCAAGTTCACTATGGGTTGAAATACATACCCGAAAGATCAATAGATTAAGGAAAAATCATTATGGGTTGAAATGATAGACTCGAGCGATTTTATAGATTTTATTATTAATTCGGGATTGCGGTTTGAAATGATATATATAACCGTAACATTTTAAATTGCGGATTGAAATGATAAATATCCGTATCACTTGACCCTAGGGTAGAAAATTATATACGGACACCGGATTGGTTAAATTTAATGATTTTGAACTTCTTAATTTTTGAATTAAGTAAATGATATCTTGAAATAAAATTTGATGTATATAAATTGAAGTATTATTGGAAAATCAAGTTTTGTGTTGAAATGTGAATTGGTTCAAAAGGAATTGCTTTAAGAAATTAAATTGGAAGTTTAAAAGTTAAACTTTTAAGTATAAATGAAATTCTATCGAAATTAAGTTATTGAAGTTGTTTGAAAATAACTTTGAAATAGTTTGAAATTGGAGTAATCCGAATTGATATTTGAACATGGATTGAAACGATATGAAATTCAATAGTTTATTGAAATTAAATTTTAAGGTTTCGAATTTGGTTTGTTGACTTGGAAATTGGAAATGGTCCAAATGCGTTGAAATGAAATGAATAGTTTAATTTGATATAAATTCCAAATTCATGTTTTAATATAAACCGTTTTAAAAATATATTATTTCAAAATTTCTAATTATTAATATTTCAAAGTATTAAACTATTTTAACCTGTATTAATTATATTAAATCATTTTAACATATTTTTAACCATTTATTTATTTAAAATAATTAACCTGTTTTAACTTATTTTAAATCTAATTAATCTATTTTAAAGCTATTTAATCTATTTTAATTATATTTAATCTATTTTAAATCTATATTAACTATTTATAACTATTTAAAACTATTTTCTTCTAAATTCCAAACTAAGTAAAATGAATGGGTTTATATTCAAATTCTCGATTTTTTTAGTGAATATGGTTAATGATGTTATAACCTAAGTTGGGAATTAAATAACATATTTGGTTTAATATGATATTTTGAAATGAGAGTTTAGCCTATTTTGGAAATACGACTTTTGAAAGGAAATATAATTTCGAACTATGATTTCAAATGTGATATGATTTCAAAGGTGAATATGATTTCGAAAGTAAGTAATGATTTCGAAAATGATATGATTTGAATTGAATATGATATCAATTATGAAATGATTTTGGAAATGTAAAAGAACCATTCGGTGTGTAATAAGTGATTGGTTGTTAAAGAGACCGGGATCAGATATTGTCATACTCTCTGCCAATACCGAAAACCACTTTGACAACTGTGTACGCGATGGAGGTTCCAAAATGAAGTAGGATGGTTGGCGACGATCCTATATGAGGTATGTATGAGGACCTGATTCTCATGAGTTAGCTTAAGGTGGCTAAAACAGGAGCAATTGACAGGCCAAGTGCGGTCATTCCTCCGATCGGGCACATTCCTTCGATACTATATTCTGACTTTGCGATTGATTTGGTGGCCACCCTCGATTTTTGATTTGGGAGTGTGTTTTGAGGTGGGCGGTAGTAGCTGCTATGCGTTACCACCAGTCCGGAAGTGTAATTGGTATATCTACCCTGGCATTGCCTAGTTGTGCCGTGTCACCTACCCTATTGAGACCACTACGAGTTTGTTTTGTATCATACCTATGGAGTGCCCTTTGACGACGTCCAGTACGGACGGGATTACGGTGCTGTATAGACTATAGGAATATATAAAAATGTGTTAAGGGGGAAATGGGTAACGCCTTAATAATATTTTAATAGTTTATCTCATTGTAGATATATTATGATAGCGTATTGTACTACATAGTAGATAGTTTAACGGATCCTTAGGAGATGTGAATCCCGAACATCTCTTAAGTTACTGCACTCATGTTAGACACTGGATAGGAGATGTCGAACCCCGTAAACATCTCTGACGCCGTTCCAGTCATGGTTATTTACCGTTGACTTAACTCACATAAGATCTTTTAGTTCTGACTCGAGTGTTTTGTCTTTTCAATTCGCGCGGGTCAGCCTGAGCATTTCAGGATTTGAAGACCTTATTTCTGAAGGACGAAGACGAAGATTTGTACTACTATTATTTACTATATTTATTCCACTGCATTCATATTGTTCCGCTGCATTATTTGTTTATCTCTGATATGTGCAACTCTGATTTTGTATTGTATAAGTATAATCAAATGTTTTGTATACAGCTTCATGAACTGTTATTTGATATTATATTTTGTCATTCCGCTGCGAGATTCTATTTTGTTTTTCTCTTTCTCTGTTTTTTTCTTATGTACCCCATAACAATCCGCCCTTCTGTATGGTTTGAGTCTGCATGTGTGTCTGCTTAAATCGTACAAAAAGGCGTGATGTTACAAAATCGCTTTAAATAAACCCTTTTCTTTAGTAATGGCCCCTTTATAAACAAGTTATTATTTATAAATACCTTTATTAAATAATTGTACAACTTGAAAATCATTTATAAACCTTAAACCCCAAATTTTATTAAAGGATTGAAGTTAATTCAAAATCATGCTTTATAAATTCAAAAGAGGCTTAGAAATCCCAATGGTACCCGTTAAAGTTACCATTTAATTTCAATTTCACTTTCAAGTCATTCAACAGTTTATTTACATAAGTCAACATATATGTAAATATACTTCGTATCCAAATCATGAAATAACATGTCAATATAAACTAACTAACGTAAACATGTCCAAATAACAACAATAGCAGGATGGTGATTTGTCCTACCAAATAGGTGTCCAAACAATTCAATCAACTTATAGCGGAACGGAGATTTATTCTACCTAACACATGTCCAAACAATCAAACAATCAATTTATAGTGGAATAGGGATTTATTCCGCTATCAAATCTCCACATAATCAAACAATTAATTTATAGCAGAACGGGATTTTATTATGCTAATAGTTGTCCACACAAACATAAACAATTACATTATAACTCATTCGTAGTCATTTGTCTACTTAATAGTACCAATATTTGAATTCCTTGAGTTCAAAACCATCTTTGAAAAAGAAGTACCTTTAAAACAATTTGATTCTTGGAAAACAAAAAGTTTAAAACTTAAAACTCCTTTTTAAACTAATTATTTATAAGTTAAACCCTTATTTAAATCATAATCAATCTTAATTAATTCTTCTTAATTTAATTATAAACCAAGGAATAATTAAACCTTTAATAAATAATTAAACGATAATCAATGAATAATTAAACCCTAATTAGTCCCTTATTAATTATTAAATAATAATTTAAACCTTCATAAATAATTAAATAACCATTAATCTCAATTAATAAATTAAATACTCTTTAATTAAAACTTAAATAATAAATTAAACCTTTATTACTAATAATTAAATCATAATTAAGTATATTTAAATCCTTAACTTAAATTTAACATGATTAGTAATTAATTAATAATTAAACCCTTTTAAATTAATAATTAAATAAAATAAATTATATAATTAACTCATAATTAGTTAAAATCTAATTAAATTAATTAATAATTAAGTAAAATTAATCTTAACTTTAAAAAATAATTAATTATTAACTAATCCTTATTTAATTAAACTTAATAATCCTTGTTTAATATTTAATTAATTATTAACTACTAAATTTAATTAATTAATAATTAATAATTAAAAACTTAATTAACTTTCTAAAACACATTTTTTTCTAAGTTTGTAAAACATTTACAAAATTTTAAAGCAGAAAAACTCAAACTCTTCAAAATTCGAATTTTCATCGAAACTGCATCCATATCGACTATCGCTATGGATGCCGTTTTCTTAGAATTTTTCTCTTGCTTTCTTCTTTAAACCCATCCACTTGGAAAGTTACTAACTTTTTGAAAACCCAAGTAATTATTTGAAAACCAAAAACAAGTTATTAACTTTTAAATTGATTTTGAAATCTAAACCAAAGCTCATTTTTTCATATAAGAATTCTTCTTCGATAAACCAAACCAAAGTGCTAACTTACTTTGCAAACCTACACAAAACCATGTCTATAACATCCATAACCAAATCACAATCATAACCGCAAGTAAGAATTAAACTTTATCATCATTCACAAAATTAGATTCCAAATCCAAGTCTAATCCAACTACATACAAGAATTCACATACATAAGCAACATCACAACATGATTTAAACCCAGCATTCAACATCATTAGCAAGCACATGTAATACTACAAATTTATGCAACATACCAAAGTTTATACTTTTATTTTTAAAATAAAAAGTTTACTCACCAAAATCTTTGAAAACTTGAAATGCTTTAGAACTTGTAATGCTTGGAAAAACATACAAAAATCACTCGAAAAATGGTCATCTTCCCCTCGATGTTTAGTCATGTTACTCTTGGAATTTCGACAAGTGGTAAAAAGAAAAGTTTTATAGAATTATTTTCTCTACAATTTTAGAAAAAGTATCACTTAATTTAAATTATTTTAAAGGAGATATTGTCAAAAGAAGGAGTGCTATTTTTGGGCTTGAAAATATGGGTCCGAAAATGAGTGAGAAAGAAATGCAATTTTGACCCAAAAATATTCAAAATCTAAAAAAGTGGTGTAAATAAAAGTTGTAGTCACTGGAATTCTATATGGTTTGAACAAAAGAAATCTTGATTTGGAGTAGTATGGAGGAAGTTATGGCTGAATGATTTGGGAGGAAAATTGTAACGACCCGTAGTTTTTGACAATTAAAAATATTAAATTGAATGAGAAATTTTGAAATAAAAATGGTTAGACATGACTTCCTTAAATTATGACCTTAAATAACTTATTACAATAAGAAAATGATGATAACATATGTAAATGTGTATTTTAATGACACTGGTATGAATGAAATAAATGACGGTCTGAATGTAAATTTCCAAATGATTGGAATAATAACTGTTAATAAATAATAGTAATTATTTTTTTATTAAAGAACAAATCATATGTTTATTTATTTGAAATGTTTGGTAGCTGAAAGATTGATTACAGGAATAAAAATCAATTATTTAGTAAGAAATTAATAACTTTGGTTTGTATACAATAATTCCATAAATAGGTTGAATGACTATAAATAAGGATTACAATTGTTTATGTATTTACTTATTTGATTTCATCAATTAGAGTCTATTTTGAAGTGGAAGATTGAAATTGATTGGAAATATATTTATTGAAATCTTTCAATTGAAAAAGGAAAGAGAAATGAAGTGCAATTAATGAATTTAATGTAATAATGTTTTCATTTGGAATATACATTATTTTGGAAATCTAAGAATGAATTTAATATTGTATAAGCTGATTATTTTAGAATTAAGAATGTTTCCATTTATGAATTAAGAATGTTTCCATTTTAGAATTAAGAATGTTTCCATTTATGAATAAGTATTTTAATGAAAATAAAAGAATCTTTGATGAAAATAAAGTGAACGTTTCCATTCTAAATATAAGTATAATCTTGTAAAATGATAAAATTGAATTTTTAAAATAACATTTTACGGTTGTTAAATAACAGGCGTAGGTGGTACGAGAGTGATTTTAATGCTAAACTTGAAATTGAAAATAAATTAAATATTTGAGTTCATGATTACGAGTTGAGAAAAATGTTGTTTTTAAATTTGAATTTTGAATCACGGTTCATCTTTTATTCTGTGTAGCGGCAGTCCCCGTTACATAAATTGGTGTATTCAAATTTTGTTATTGTGCGTTAATTAAATCTATAATGGATGTCAATTTTGGCATGTTTGGGGTTAACCAAATTAATTGAGTGAACAAATGTTTTTTGAAATTTGAATTTCAAAAGTTTATTTACAGTGTAGAGTTGGTCTATTCATTCCCTTTCTAATTGATAATTGTTACACTCTTTTCATTGTTTCCTCATTTGTTCCATTACACCTTTCCATTACATTGTCTGAAGCTTTTTTTTCATTTCGCAAATGTGAACTACTTTTCATATTTTTAATTCTTTTCTTCACCTCTTTTTAATTCCTACCACTTTTAAAAATTGTTCATATTTACTTTATTTCAATACCTAGTTTGTTCATAGTTACTTTATTACCTTTTCGTTCATTTCCAACTTCATTTCATAAAGCCTCATTTTATTAATTTCTAATTAATAGCAGCCTCTATTTTCAAATTTCAATGGCCCTAAACCTAACACTAACCTTATAAATAAGATATGATGCAAATGAAAACCTAGCCTCCATTCTAATCTTTTTTTTCTTTTTCTTTTTCTTCTTCGAATCTTCTTCTCTCTCATTTTTTTTCTTCTTCAAATCTTCTTCTTCTTCAAATCTTCTCCTTTTTCAAACTTTCTTCTTCCTTTTCAAATCTTGATCTTCTCTTTCATTTTCAATTCTTTTTGTTTTAATCCTTTTCGTTTTCAATTCTTCTTCCTTTTTTCAAACCTTCTAATATATATATATATATATATACATAGAGAGGAGCTATTGATTAGAAGTCTAATATTTTTAGATTCGTAGAAAGGTAAGTGATTAAACCCACTCACGCAATACTAGAATTTCCGATGCAAGTTAAATTAAAATCATGAAGTGATAAAAATTTATTGATTGTTGTTTGGTAATTTAAATTGAATTTTAATTTGATATTGAATTGACATTTAAATTAATATTGAAATTGAATAGCTAGTTAAACACCTGACATGTGATAACCAGTAACTATTGTGATATATTGGTTGATTTGGATGTGGATTGCAATTAGATGCTTATCTATTGATATGTTGGATGTATGGTTGTTTATTTATTTTGATATATCCCTAATTATCACCCTATATATTATTGACATCATATAAATTGTCATTTGGATTATTTGAAATGAACTAAGAAATAGGTTGAAATGATATATATCCATCCATGTAATTAAAATTGAAATAACTGATCACTTGGCCATAGGATAGAAAATTATATACGGACACTGGATTTGGTTAAATTCAATGGTTTTTAAATCTTGAATTTGAATTTGTTTAAACGATATTGATTTATAAAAAAATGGATTTATATGAATTTAATTATTTTCAAATTCGAACTTTGAAATGGAAACTGTTTAAATGGAATTGTGTTAAAGAATTTAATGTGAAGTTATTAACTTTAAATCTTAAAGTTGAATTTGCAACATAATATAAATTTATCTGAAATGAATTATTTTAAGGGTTTAAAAATTGAATTTTAACTTTGAATTTATTTTTAATTAAAGTGGTTTAAATTGGTGTTTCGAATTTTGGGATATGAAGTCAATTGAATTGAAAGGTGAAAATTGTGACGGCCCGGAAAGATTTTCGACCCCGAAAATCGACACTAATACGTTCACTGTATAGAGTGCCGAGCAATCGAGTGCCGGAAACTCCAGACTGTTAGGGTTAAGAAGAAAACGAGGTAAAAGAAGAAACAAAACAACAGTACAGAATCTCACAATCGCAGCGGAAAAAATATAATATACAAATAACAGCATTTTTATACAATGAAAAGCTGTAACTGTCAATATTGTCAATATATACACAAGATATTAGAGTACAACAAAACTGGACAGTTGTAACAACTTGTCCTCAACCGCTGTCTATACAGCCCATAATATACATCGGAATATAATCAGTACGTCTCTGCCATCCAGCTCGTCTCCTGAGCTCCAAACGTCCTAACCTGAAAATTTGTAATACTCGGTCTGATCCGAGCAATACAATAAAGTAACACCCGGGTCAAGCTGGAAACCAGCGTGAGAAAATCTCTTTAATTTGAAATGCTAAAGTTGTAAAAACACCTTTGAAAATCAAGGCAACCCGTCCAACATTTCGAGTTCTTATCTTTTATAGCCAACACTTTGTTGCTAAGTTCATTATTTAAAATAATACCTAAGTGTAGTTGCTTATTCAAAATAGTCAGATTTACTTAATTTTATTTAATTCTAGTCTATTTGATTCTACGAATCAAACCCGTAAAGATTGAAGTACTTATTAAATTGAAGTGGTTCCGGATATTACTGATATCCGATCCCGGTCTCTTCGAATCCAAACGCCATCTTTAAGCCTAATTGTTTTTAACAAACAATTCAAATTTCAGAGTGCTAATCTTTCTATAAAAATCCCATCACAAAGTCTATTCAAATAAAACGTCTTACATTTTATAACAAATTACTCTTCCCTTATAAATCCCCACCGTGAATTTATAATCCCAAATTATCCACTGATAAATATTTCACTTTATTTATAAACCCCGTTTATAGATCCCAAAATCTCCTTCTCTTTTTAATCATTATTTTCAAAAAAATCCAATCTTTATATGTTTGATATCTCAATATACCCAAAATATATTCAGTCAAACCAAACATTAAATATTTTCAATTACCAATATAATCTATCACATATTACTAATTAAATCATATCACAGAATATGAGATAATTCAACGTTTTGAGGAATCCAGTTGGATCCCTCCAACCTGTTTCCTTACATCCACGGATGTTAGCACAATATAAAAATACCAATCCCACTTCGAGGGGGATATCGCGGTATATAGGGTCATCCACTATTATGCGGGGCACATAGGGTCTCATCCGCTATATAATGCGGGAATATCAATCACTCCAATATATATATATATATATATATATATAGTCTCATCCGCTATATAATACGGGAATATCAATCACTCAAATATATATATATACACACACTACTATATATAATATCACATCCAAACTGATAATAAATTATCAATGCAATCAATCAACTATAATTTAAATTTTAACTATTCAAATTAACTAGCAATCCAATTTGAGTGAGATTAACTCACCTTTGCCCTTTAATTTGCAATCTGATCCAAACTAGCTATTTCCTTCATGATTTTTAGACCTTGTACAAACATTATACATTTTATCAATATTTGAACTAAATCGAAAAATAAATTTCCTTTTAGATTAACTTAATAATTACTTTTAAACTAATTTTCCTAATATAAATAATTTCTAGTAACTAAAATAATTAAATAAGTTTATTAAACAAATTAATCACTGTAATACATTATTTAAAATAACCAGTAGATTTAAAAATATTTATATGTATTTTAATTTATTTTCCATTTTCAAACTGCATATAAAAATAATCTATATAGGCTTAAAAATCTAACTTTTATATAAACTCTTATTTTCCAAATCTTATGAATATATATATTTTCTGTTTTATACTTCATATATATTTTCAATCCGTATATATATATTTATTAAATTTAAATTTAAAAAAATAAACAGCGTATATACTTTACTGTAAATTTCCCCTTTCTTTTTCTGTTTTATAATACATAAATATCACCCATCCTATTTAAAATTAAATAATAAGATTTAAAATGTATGTGTATTTATATATATTAGTGTTTAAAATTCTTCTCTGTACATTTAAAATCTTGTCTATCCATATATTTTTCTTTGCTTCCTGTAGTATGTTTATATACATAAAATTTAATGAATAAACTGAAATTACCTTCATCATCTCGTTCGCGCGACCAATCTCGACATCGCACTTCCCCAGAGTTGCCGCTCGACAATCTGCACGACTCGCCTCCCAGTCGCGAAACGAAACTCGCAACCCCCAAGCCCAGATCCCCAGACCTGATGCCCCACCCTTCGACGTCGGCCGCTCCACCACTGCATCACGAACCGCTATTCTTCTCCTCCTTGCCGCGTCGATGTCGCCACCCTCCTCGCGTGCTTCGACCTGGCTTCGCGATGAAGTTGCCTCCCTTCTTTGCTTCCAATCTTGAATCGAAATAAATTTTCGATTCCACCTAAATACACACTGAACGAATCGATTTCGAGAAATCGATCGAAGGAAAAAGGAAAGAATGGGATTTTTGATGGTTTTATTCTTTCTTTATTGTCAAACGAGTTTTTTTTCTCTGAAGTATCGGCCATTAAATTTGATTTGAACGAATATTAGGGGAGACGAGGTCGGGTTTATAGATAGGCTTGAACAGGAGAAGGAACTGAACTGGAGAGGGATTTCCATTTGGGTTGTTTTGAAATGCTCGGTCATTTATTCATTCATATTTATTTTTATTTTTTCTCTGTTAGAATGAACTGAAGAAGCAGGAGGAGGTAACGTGTTTTAAAGAGGGAGAAGATGCCTTGCGTGTAGATGGTAATCTACAGTAATTTGAAGAGAAGGAAAAAGGGCTGATGGAGAAAGAAAGTAGGCTGACGTTGAAATATGTTGACCAGTCAACAAATAAAATATATTATATTTAAATTTTAAATTTAATTCGTCTCGAAAACGATGCCAAAATTCTCGACCTCCTATCAAGGCGTGCCGTTGGGCGTTCATAATGTTATACCCCTATTCCAAACGCAATGAAAAAGGTTTCGAGTCCTAATTCGATCATATGGAGAAGGTAGCTTTTTGACCCAGTTATTATATTGAATTTTCGATATAGATTTCAGCGCGTTTATCTACTGTACGATCACCCGACAACTCCAAATGCTACGAAAATTGAAATCCGATAACAATACACTATTACGGATCCAACAGAACTTGTTTCGTTGAATTCCGAGACTTAATTTTAAATGTCAATTTGAACGATATATTCTTAAAAATGAACAAATCCCTTTTAAATTCAATTTTAAAGCTGTTATTATCTTCAGTATTATCAATATAAATTTTATAAGCTTCCAAATTATTTTTAACAAGCCCGAAACTCCCGATTTCATATTTTACCCAACTTTCAATTATTTAATTCAATAATTTAATTAACCAATAAGTAGTGATATTTGAAATTCAAGTTAAAACTAATTTTTTTCAAATATTTAAAATCAATTAAATATTCAAGTTTCAAATATCAAAAATTCTGGGTCGTCGCAAAAATTGAAATTGCTTTGATTTGAAATTTGGACCTGAGTTCAAAATGTTGAGAAAGGAAAGAAATGAAACTATTTCAATATATAAACTATTTTAATATTCAAATTATTTTGATATATAAACTGTTTTCAATATTCAAACTATTTTCAATCTTCAAAACTATTCTAATTATCCAAACTATTTTCAATATTCAAAACCATTTTAATTATTCAAAACCATTTTCAATATTTAAACTGTTTTAAAATTAAGAACTATTTAGATTTAAATCATTAATTTAAATACGAATGTTTTGATATGAAAGTACAACCTATTTTTGAACTCGAAATTATTTTGAAGTGAATCTGATATTTTGATATGAAGTATGATTCGTTCTTGGAATTTAAAAGAACCAACCGGTATGAAAAATGACGTTTGGTTATTAAAGAGACCAAAGCCGAATGAATGGCATACTCCTTTTATTCTACCGAACCACTTTAATAACCATGTATGCGGTTGATGTTATCCAGAATGTAGAGATTGAATTGGCGGCGTTTACTGGAATAAAGAAAGAGAACAATGATGGATGACCTCGACACTTGTATCAATTTGAAATGACTAAAATAGGGGCCTATGTTTGGCCAAGGGGTTAGTTACCTTTAGGGCCATCACCCCTTCATTTACTATATTGATTTTGACTTGATTGGTGCACCTTGATTTGATTTTGAGAGTGATGGACTCGGTCGGCAGTCGTTGCAGCGATGTGTTACGACCAGCCGGAAATGGTAAACTGGTAGAATCCTACCTTGGGCATTACTTCACGTGCATTGTCATACGATTATCCTTATACGAGCCCATTACATTGTTTTGGTATGGTACTTATAGGGGACTCACTGGCTACTGACGTTACTGGTTGTGTTACTGGACATGCATAGACTACCTAATTAAAAATGTATTAAGGGTGATCAATGTAAAGCCTTAACGCTATTTTAATACTTTACTATATAAAGATAGTTTAACGGAGGAGATGGAAAATCCCATAACATCTCTTAAGTTATTTGCACCCATATTTTCACGATGTTGAATTAACTTACATAAGAATTATTAGTTCTGACTCGAGTGTTTTGTCTTTTCATTATGCTCGGGTCAGCTTGAGTATTTCAGTGTTCGAAGACATTATTCCTTGAAGATGAAGATAGAGTTTGGTAGACTGTATTTACTGTTATTATTCCGCTACATTATTTGGTATGTTTGTTGATTGTACTTTGATTATGTTGTAAAATTGAAATCAAATGTATATTATAAAACAGCTTTATGAACTGTTTATGTTATTATTATATTTTATCATTCCATTGTGAGATTCTGGTTATTGTTTTTCTCCTTCTTATTTTATTCATTTACCTCATTGATTATCTGTCTTTTGGACTATTTAAGTTGGACATGTGTGGTTTATTATTGACTTAAATTGTCCAAAATGGTGGGTCGTCATAAAAATAGAGAAGTTTTTAAAATGAAAATGAGGAGATTAAACAAGTTTGAAATCATTTTAAAAGTTTAAACTTTGATTTTCAAAAACATAAAATTATGAATTTAAGCCATTAAAAGGTTTCATGAAGCTTTTAGGAAGATGAGAGAATAGGAAATGAAAATAAAATGAGAAAGAAAAGGTGAAAAATTAGTTTTATATGAAATAAAAATAGCAAATTACCATTTTACCCTCATGTACTCTACTCTCAACATATGCATGCCACGTCACACCCTCTCTTCCACCTCATCCATTTCAGCCCACACATAGCTACCCTCCCATCAAATCAAAGCCAACATATTTTTAGTGCTATGTACTTATGTTTCTAAAGGTATCTTTATATATTAAAATATGTTTAACATTTTTATAAAATAATAAATCTTATATTATATCATTTCTATATCCAAGTATACATACATAAACTCATATGTATTTTTATGTCTAAATATTTGTAAATGTATATATATACATATGTGTATACACAAGTGCTACGACATTTTTGATAATTTTTAGCTGATCAAAAATCGAAAAATCGGAAAACGAATTCCGGTCACATTTACAATATTTCTTCGAACTAAATATTTTTGTTAGTAAATTTGAAAAATTATTTTACCATCATTAATTATTATTTAAAAGAGTTGTATTTTAATTATAAAACCAGTTATTTGAATATTTAAAATTAATTAAATATTCGCAAACCAAAGTAGTGAAATTCTGGGTCATTACATGAAACATCAATCACAGCAACCTGACCCACAACTGGCCTAAATTTAAATATAGTTGGTAATGGTTTGTTCGAAGTTACTTCAACAAGCGCCTTTACAGTATTTGTATCAAAATATCTCAGCTTACTAACCTGGCTAGTCAACCAATCCAACCCAATCATTGATTGAAGAACTGACAGGTTATGTGTAAAGTGTGCCCAAATAGGAATCGATAAAGCCTGGGATTTCATGATGTCAACTAAAGGGGAGCACGGAGTAATAGTGAATGGTTTGCTTTGAATTAAAATAGGTCCAACCTCTAGAAAAATTTGAAGAAGAACATAGAATCTCATAATGGACCTTAAGACCACCTGGTAGATGCCAAAGACGTCTACAATGTTCCCGAACGACGTCATATGGACGGTTAGAATCCAATAAAAAAAATCCACTAAGTAGTTAGACCAAATTCAATACCCGCGAGCATCGCCTCTTCTGGCGGTATCATCACTCCATCTTCCACGGTTTCAAAACTACGTGGGAAATATGCACATGCATTTCTCGGAGGTTTAGAGAATAATGAAAACCATGACATATTATTCTGATTTTCCTTATAAGATATAGCATTAAGAGCCACCAATAGAAAAGAAGTAGGGGGTGCGAGAAAAGGAACCAAGGAATCAGAGGCAATATGATGAACAAGTGCACTACAGCCTGATAATTTAGCATTTTCATTGGACGGGGGGTTAGAAACATGATCCAAATCCTCAATTACCCCACCAACAACTTTTAAATGGTTGTCAACACCATCCGACAGGTCGTTATTAGCATCGGTTGAAATATTAAATGGGGCATTATATAGATATTTTAATACGTGTATATATATGTATGAATTGAAAAAAAATGATTCCGAAATGTATATAAACATTATATAGATATTTATTCAAACTTTAATATATTAAATTTGAATTTTGTAATTACTAGATTTTATTAAGTCTATCTAGATCTAAATTTAAATTCAATCTTACAATTGTTTATATTATTGTTTACTATTAGTTTGTATTATAATAAAGTATATATATTTATACATAAGAAATACATTATAATCAGTTTACATTATATATATACACATATACCTTGTGTTACAATATATATATATATATATATTAACATACACACACAGATATATATATAGACATATATGCTAGACAACACACATGTATATAGATGGGTTAACATGTCCATTGTGTGTAAATTCTAGCACTTATACATAGGCATGTTAAACCATATATACTATTTATGTTGCATGTGCACATACACGCTTATGTGTATATGATACACCTAATATATTATATAATATAAATATAATAATAATAAAACTTTATTTGTAAAATTAAATAAAATATTGATTTTATTTGAAATAAATTTAGATAGGATCTAAATAAAGTTGGACTTCATAGGCCCAATAAAGGTAAAAAAATTGAAATTTACCTAATTACTCCTCTACATGCTGGTCCAATTCCAACAATAGCATCGGAGCCAAATAGCCTATGTGGTCTAAATTAACAGTATTATGACTAACTTACTAAAGCCTACCCATATAATAATGTTTCTAGAAAAATAGTGTCTAAGGTTTGGTTTGGATAATCAAGTATTCTGCCCTACCTAGCTATTGGTTAGACCAAAAAAGATGAGGTAAGTCCAAAGGTTATCCCTAATATAAAGGCCCAAATTGATTTGGGTTTTGGGCTATCTTCAAAGTTGTTTTGAAATTAAAATAGAAGTTCTAAATTTAAAAGTTAAATTTAAAATAAAAAGAATATTATAAATGTTATAACATAGATTAACAAATTGTTTTGAAAATTAAAATAAAAGTTTTAAATTTAAAGTTAAATTTAAAATAAAATACATATTATAAAATTTATAATATAATTTTTCAAAATGTTTAAAACTGTTATAAAAAAACTAATTTCAAAAATATTATTTTTTAATAAGATTAAAATAATTAATTAGTTCGATAAGAAAATTACTTTAATAAACATTCACGTATAATATATAACGATATATGTTATGTTTTCTTAAATTGTTTAGGACAATATGACCATACATGTTGTATAAAAGAATTTTCAAAATTAACCAAATTTAATTAAAAAAATTAATTAAAAAATTAATCAAAAGTTAGTTAATAAATTAAAACACATATATGTAAGATATATATGCATTACTATAAAAGTAATAGCGTATATATTCAGTATAATATGTTATAACTGAATAATATAATAATTAATTAAAGTGTTAATTAATTAAATTGATTAAATGAGATTTAATTAATATAATGTTATACATAAAAAATTATTAAGTTAAGTAAAGTATAAAAGTTATATAATAATAAAACTCATATAATATGAATGTATAAACTAAAGGTGGAACATTAAAGAAACCCTAAATAGACTTAAAAAATAAATAAATATGTAAAAGAACATATACCATGATTTCTAATATGTCTGACACTTGAATCACAAGGGTATTTCATTAGAAATACATATATTATTCCATAAGTCGATATCATTCAATTAAATATATTGAAGATTATGAATCCTTAATATATGTGTTGTCCTCTACCATTTATATATTAATGAATTACTTACATACTCTTTAGTTGTTGAGCAAACTCAATCTAGAGATGTTATATGTAGCATTATTAATATATTGACTAGACAAGGTAAGATAACTATATGTCTTTGTTGAGCAAACTTATGGTACATATACTATACTTAGGCTGTCGTGAAATGGAAGGTACGAATGAATAATTTCGTTTGATTTGTTGAGCAAACTCAAGATCAAAATGAGAGTAAGACAAAGAACCATAGGTTAGGAGTTGTATATGATACAATCGATAAGGGGTTATCCATTATTTTTGGGGCTAAGACTTGTAGAGCAAACTCAAGGTCAAAATCACAAGACAGACAAATCTTAACACTCATTAGTGAAGTCGAAAGACTTCTATGTTTCATCTTAGGGTTTGGAGAAATATAAAAGACTAGTAAGAGCCTTATTAGAATGATGAAATGCTAACATGTAACCTTTGTGATATTATAAAAACGTCTACTATATAAAGTTATAATAATCTACATTGATAAATTTGTGTAATTAATATAATTGATAAAATGTTTATCAATTAAAATATACAAATGAATTGAATTAATATTGAGAGATAGAAATATAAAATATACTTACCAAATTTTTTACATGTTGACCCATGCAAGCGCCTAATTATATGACCACTACATACGTTCGTAGCTTGGTCACTCACAAGTTTACTTGCCTGAGACTGTGTATTATCTTCAATAAGTTTTGAACTATAAAAGCAATACAATAATATGGATATTTGATGCATATTTATATGATGAACGATCACAATTCGTAATGTACGAAATGTCAATGAAATTAGTTCTTTGAAATAAGCAAGTAATTTATTGTGTGAGATTCTGTATTCAATATGATTTATTACAATAATAATCTTGTTGTGTTAAATGTAACAGTGGACCAAACACTACAAGATAAATCTAAGAATTCGATCATTGAAATGTCGGTTTGATCAGTTTACGTAAAGTGCAATTTTTTTGATGTCCTTAAAAGTTAAGGATGACCAAATGCACCTTTTTAAAGAGTTCGTTATGATATTGTAGTAATGATTTCTTTTGAATGGTTCGACCGTTTAGAAAGGAAAATAAATGTATAAAAGTGGATGTAATCTACGGTACAGTTGGGATGAAGAGAGAGAACGGTCATTCTACATTAGTTAAGAAATTCAGATATAAGAACTGTAAAATAATAATAGAGACTTAATATTGGAATGAGGAATTTGATTTCTATTCCAAAAGTATTTTCACATAGAAAATTATTTTCTGTTATATTTATTTCTTTGAATTTAAGATACTTGATTTGAAATTTCTCGACTGTAAACCAATTACAGTAAATAAAATAAATAGCTTATATTAAGTAGTTGAATGGAGCTTCATATTTCCTATGCTATTGTAGTAATGGTGGAAATAGTCGAAGCTTGCCATAAAAAACTTATTGGTCGCATAAAGTTATGAAAATTGTTTCATGAAATATACCAAACATTATAATGAAATAATCACTATTTTTCAGTGTTGACTAAAAATAGACATAATTTTATTTCAATATGAATATTCGTTATAAAATAAAACTATAATTGTGGTATTTGTGATGCATTGGAAAATACTAAAGTATCAAAATTTATTGGCAATTGTTTTGGAATTATGGACTAAGCCAAATTTTGGAGAAATAATTCTTTGAGTATATCTTTATGAATCATATGGTACTAAAAAATTATATCTCAAATAATGAAGGGCAAAACACCTATTCAGTGGAAGTGACATAAGAGTTGATGAACTTTTCGAATTGATACATGTAGATTTATACAATTGTAAGTCTACTAATACCAAAACGGTTCCATGTATTTTGTTGTATTCACTGGTGAGTTATCACAGACAAAAACATGTGTGTTTGACACGCAGGCAGTATGCCTATGATAAGCTCATAGAAAATAAAATGAAAGAAAATAAAACAACGTGTAATAGTAAGTAAAAATTATTCGATTTGATCAAATATATAAGCACACTGGAAAGTGTTCTGGACGTACCTAGAATGAATAAAGATTCAATCTTAAAAGTCGATCTTTCCTATGATATATAATGATGTGTCGATAAGGATTAATCAAATTTTGTTGAACAAAGTACAATTGATAATGATGAAGTTGGGCTAACCACTACACCATATAAGAAAATTTGCAGTGCAGCCATGTAGTAAATTCACAACGGCTCAAGGCTATTGCAAATTTGCAATGGTCCAAGGTCATTGTAAAAGATTCAGCAACAGCTAACGGTTGTTATAATTTTATAACGGTCCAAAGCTGTTCCCAACATTCTATGTTTTAGATAAAAAAAATTGGATCCTTAAAACATAACCTCGTGCCCCAAATAGTACGCTTCCCTCTTTCTCCTTCGACCTAATTCCACTCCTCTTTTGAATTTCCAAATCCAATTCCTAATTCCACCCCTCTCTGGCCTTCAACCACAAAGCCACAAAGTAAAGGGGTATTCACTTTGGCATCGACTCTTTTTTGAACAACCTCAGCATTCAAATAGTGCGGCACTACTGATTCAATTAGACTAGTTGAAGAAGCCAATTTCGATACGATCTAAAATAGTTCGTCTATGGATTGCATGATGAAAAGATCGATAGAAGGATGCAGAAGACCCCTAATCTGAGAACGGATGTGGAGTAATTTCATAGCAGGTGAAAAGCATATATCGATCATAAGTGCTTAGTGCTTCTTATTCTATCTAACATAGTACTTTACAGCAAAAACGTTTAGTTTGTGGCCAAAGGAGACACAAAAAAAACATCAGAGCAGTTCATTATAGCTTTTTACATGGCGTAGTAAGTAGTTTCGTTGAAAACATCATTGGATGCTGGTTGTCGAAGAATCTATGATTTGAACGTAGTCTCAGATGAAGTAGAAGCAAGAAATGAGATGGTTTTAGATTTATATAAACTAGAAGCGATGGTGTTATTAAATGAAAATTGTTGAAGGCAATCGGTTTATGTATCACGATGGGAAGCCAACTGAATTTGACAACCTCTGCATATGAAGGCCTTGAACTATGAAGTGGGGGGAATTAACAAAGGGAACATTAATAGTTGGTTTATAGTTGAGAGAAAGAAAATTTAGGAAGATCATCTAGTGTTAAGATAGTGTCAAACATTGGTGCTTTGTGATCGTGCGAGCTCAAAACGTATAACGATTAAAAAGAGAAATTAAAATAATAATATACTTTTATTATATAATCAACCCTACACCCCTCCCTTACTCTATCACTTCTCCCCTTTCCCTCTTTTTTTTTAACGGTAAAGATAATAAGAGCCGCCACCTTCCTAAATTCTTCCCGGAGCTGTGGCTAGCAAATTCCAACGACGTTGTGTTCGTCGAACTCATGGTAACAAGGTGTTCAAATCCACATGCATTTCGGCACGTGCGGGGGTGGTTAGTGAAGGTCGATGTAGTGATGGATGAGCTAGGGTTAGAGATAGGTGGTGATTAAGGCGGAATTAGGCGAAATGAAGGGTATCATTGGACTTTGGGGATGAAGACATATGGCTGGTGGCGACTTGGTGGGGTCTGGTTCACCATGGTGAAATGCGACATTGCACTGCAGTGCACAGAGATGCTAGGTCGTGTTTTAGTGAAGTTGACCGAGCTTTAACTTTTTGGGTGGGATGTAGAGCTCTCGCGAAGTGGGGATCGATGGAGGTGGTGGCATCCGATTTCGTGAAACGTAGAAGGAGAGAAGAAGGAGAGAAGGTGCAGTGATATGGGTTTGTCTATAGGTATGGGTGTGTATCATTGTGTCAGGTAGATTGATTTGGGGAAGATGGTTTATTAGGTAATTAGTTTAGTTGATTACTTAATTAATAAATATATTAATCCAATTTCTTATAAAATTCTTAACTCTTGCATACAAGGTCCAATCAAGACGTGGACTTTTGCATTGCGCTCGTATGAGTGTTATCTACACACTGGAGCTAATTTCGTCAGGTCTAGAGCAAGTAGGATTTTCCGTTAAAATCGAACGTTCGATTTTAGATCGAGCAGGAATGCATAAGCGATGGCTGAAATTTGGTAAGTTAACCCACCTTTGGATGAACACTATATGATATATGTGTTGATATAAATCATTGTTTGTGGGCTTGAATAATTCCTTTGGTTGAATTTCCGCTTTGGAAAGCAGATGGTGAATAAAATGAAATATAAGAAATTTAGGAAATTTTGTAGAGGAATCCTAAGGGATTCCTCGCCACTGTTGATTTTAATTTTATTATATACTTATTGTATAAATTGTCGAATACCAAAAGCTTGGTAACTTGGCCTTATTGGATGTGACTTTGGTATGTCGCAAAAGTTGAACTCTTTTAGTGTAGATCAATGAAAGCACTTGTTAAGTGCTACGGTAACTCTAGGCCTTATTATAGTGTTTTGGAATACTATTATTTCATGTTTATGATTTGAAAATGATTTTGATTCGAAGGATGATTTTAAATATGACTTTTGAAATTCTCTATGGCATTTTATTTAGAAATGGTTTATGAAATTCTCTATTTTACTCCAACTTTTCTATTAGTCTCTTCTAATTTATATGGAAATGTTTTAAAAGTATTTCAGGAAGTATTTATTATGCAGAAAAGTTAATATAATAACGAATGTTTATTTTAAAGTAAAGAAAAAAGGGGTTTATCTTTTATAATAAAGTAATTCTGTTTTAAAAGAACATAGAAATATTTTGGATTAAATATTGGTAAAACGCTTTACATAAAATATTGTACATAAACACAGATTGGAATAATAAATCACATTTGTGAATTTATAGTAATATATGGAATGATCGTTTTATAGAAAGTTTTTAGTCCTATCTTGAAACTGAAGATTGGTGATAAGTATATGAGGTTTAAAATCAAGAGATTTATAAAAGGAGTTTTATAAATAAAAATGATATTTATAAAAAGAGATTTTATATAAGGAATGAGATTTGATTTCTTTAAATGATCATTTTGAATTATGGTAGTATGGAAAGTATTCTTTTCATACTTAACATCAAATCCAAGGTAGGGAAACCCATCTCTATCTGTGAGAGTTTTAAGAATGGACATCGAGGCAAGATAGTATGCTAACTTGTCTGACTACATTGTTAATCGAGGGATAGTACAAGTTTGAAACCAGAAAGTGTTGGTAAGTATATTTGGTCTAATTTCTATACGATCCTTTTACTTACACCAAATGAAAAGGAGTTTGGGTTTATAGTAAACAATGTTTTTAACTGACATTTGTTTTTGACCCATTTGAGTATGCTTTTGAAATATGAAATACTTATACCGTTGATATAAGTATATGGAAACGTTTTCTTAGTACTAAAAGTATAGTATTATTGAATATGCTTATACCGATGAGATAAGTATATGAATAATTTTTCAAGTATTTACAAAGTGGTTTTAATTACTGAAAGGATTAATTAAGAAGCTTTGTGCTTGCTTATGCATAATCATGCTTGGTTAAATCTCTGATTTGATTGTTTGCTTATTTGATAGTTAAATTACCGACTATCAAACCTTGGCCAATTTTGAAACTATTGTTTGTTGGGTTTGAGAGACCAGGATCGGATAAGCATGAGTTATCCGAAAACCACTTCGAACCGACATAACCGTTCGAATTGGAGACATCTTGAAGATGATGGCATCAAAGATGGAGTCCTTTAAAGTGCAAGGGCTAGTCTCTACTAATCCTAATGGTGATTCCAAAATATTTGTAGTAGAAGTAGTGCCTTAAGTTTGTTCAGTCCCAGAACAACTAGTATGGATGAATGCTGGTATTGCATTGGTTCCTGGAGGGCAGTGTTAGCATTCCAAGAAGGATTTGCTAAAAGGTAAAACGTAGCCTCAAACCTCACACCTAAAAATTGCTAAAAAAGGGAAGATGCAGCAGGGCTATGTAGTTCGCTACCATTAGGGTATGACCATTACTTGTACCTTGATCGATATTTATGAATTATGTATTATGTGGCCATGGAAACGGTTTTTCAAGTTGGCAGTAGAGGTTATGATCATATTCGGTACTATCTAGGAAGGGGTAGGCCAGTTCTGTGTTGATAGAGGTGCAATATGTTTGCAGCTAAGGTACATTTTCTCTAGAGGTGTACTGTATGAAAGGTAGTCGCTTACCTTGTCATTATTGGAATTCATTCCCAAATACGTACTTTACGGACTTAGTTGTATACCAAATATGTTGAATGTGAGATGCAAGCATTTCAGCTATGTTATATATTTATTTTAAGCCTTAGACATTAGTATAATATAACAAGATTTTCTAATAAAAATGGTTTGGTTATTGTAAGGGAAAAACCCATCCGCGTTTATGTGAGGCATGGTCTTACGAGATACCTTTATATTTTGATGCATTTTATAAATATAAAAATCTATATAATTTGAGTTTTCTCATACTGGTTTACTAGACTGATCCGGGCGTTATTTTCTTCTAATGCTCAGGTCAGCCTCGAGTATATTTCCAGATTTAGTTTTGGACATTTTGGAGATTCAAAAGATGAGCTGGATACCTCCAAGACCTATTCACGTATTTTTTTGTTGCATTCCTTATTTTGTATTTATCACCATTTGTGAGGACATGTTGTTATCACTATCCAAGCTGATGATAGGTTACTTTACTCTAATTGGTGTATGTATATTACAGTTTTCTTTTGTAAAGATCATGTGTATATTATCTATTACTTGTCACGATGTGGGATTTTGTTTTGTCTTTTCTTTTCTTTCACCTAACAATCCATTTTTCCACCACTTCGATGCTTGGCACGTGAATACAATGGATGTATTAGTGTTGATTTTTAAGGGTTGAAAAGGCGGGTCATTACAAGGTGGTATCGGAGCTTAGGTTGAGCGAACACCTAGGCCTTAGTGGGGGTAAACTCATTAGAGATAGGGTTAGTAAAACCCTAGAATGAGTTTGGATGTGTGTGTGTGTGTGTATATGAGAGTGCATATTTGTTAGTGTTATAAAAATGTTTTATATTGTGTTGATTGATCTGTTGAGTGGTTTATGAATTCTGGTCGATACATAAAGTACAACTGTATCGATAAGGGTTTCTACACACTTGGACAAGGCAAACCGATACAGTATTAGTTGAAATTTGGTAAACGAAATAACTTTATCTAGGATTATATTTTATATATAAAAGGATAATTTTCAACAATTGATATAGTTATTTATGATGTGTTTGCTTTTTAGAAAATGAGAATATTCAATTATTATCATTTATTGTTCGATTAGTCATGCTCATCCATTTAGGAGCATTGGCTGTTATTTATTGATTGTTGTGCTCAGCTAATTTATGAGCATTTATTGGTTTGATTTAGATTAAATATGAACACCTTGTGAATTTAAATTTAAAATATGACTATAAGGTGTTTAATAGTAATATTGTTATAAGGTTTATTTTGGAAGAAATGGTTTTATATAAAGTTAATTCTATAAATTAGGTTTATAAAAGTGGGTTTTATAATAAAAAGGAGGACTTTGAGAATTTAAATTCCAGTGTCTTTGAAAAAGATTTGAAATGATTTCTGGAAAAAGTAATAATAGTATTACTTGAAAGTATTTATAAGTATAAGTATTTTCAAAGAGAATTTTAAGTAAGATACATTTTCTTTGGATAGTTCGAAGAATTAGTCTCGTTTAATTTTGTGGTGATCTGAAATATCTTCCAAGTGATAATCAGACGCTTGCTTAGGTGAACGTTGTAGTGTACTTAGTAAATTATTCTCCTTATCATTGTACGATCGAAACGAGTTCGAATCCGAACGAACCCAAAGAAAGTTGGGAATAAATATTTTGTTAAGACTATTTATATGGAAATATATACAGTATTGTTTCGAAAGGGGATTCAAAAAAGAAGAAGTATTTTTATGATAACTAGTTCAAGTGGTCGAAAATGATTAAAATGGCAAGAGACATGTTCAGATAGTAAGCACTTCTCTTAAGTATTACCTTTCTTGGTAAAGGGATGTGTTAAAGTAAATGGAGATTTGAGAAAGAAGAGATGAAGAGCAAAATCATGTATCAGTTATTCATCACACAGATTCGTACATGTTTATATACAACAGCTTGTAATCCTAGTTACACACACACGCAGGCTTAAGCCTTATTACACACAGTCATGGGCCGAAGCCTTATTGGGCTGAGAAAACAAATATAACATGAAATAGGAAAGGAAACAAAGAAACACTAAGTACACATATCTTGTACATGAAACATGCACAACACAGCATCACCATTCAACACAGCAGCACCATAATCAACACAGATCAGATAACACTCCCCCTCAAGTTGAAGCATACTTATTAATCATGCTCAACTTGCTGCAAAGGTACTCCACTCTTGCACCACTCAACACCTTGGTGAATATGTCAGCCAGTTGATCTCCAGATCTGACAAACCCAGTTACGATCAAACCCTGTTGTATCTTCTCGCGAATGAAGTGACAGTCCACTTCGATATGTTTGGTTCTCTCATGGAATACTGGATTAGAAGCAATATGAATTGCTGCTTGGTTATCACACCATAATTTCGCTGGCAACTTTGGTTTCAATCCTATCTCAGACATAAAGTGATTTATCCACATTAGTTCACAAATAGCATTAGCCATACCTCTATACTCTGATTCAGCACTGGACCGAGACACCACATTTTGTTTTTTACTTTTCCATGAGACTAAGTTACCTCCAACAAATACACAAAATCCAGAGGTTGATCTTCTATCTGACCTAGACCCTGCCCAGTCAGCATCCGAGAAAGCTTCTATCTCCTCATGTCCATGATTAGCATACACAATACCTTGTCCCACTGTTCCTTTCAAGTAACATAGAATTTGTTTTAGAGAATTCCAATGATGAATAGTTGGAGAACTCATGAATTGACTTATGACACTAACTGAAAAAGCAAGATCTGGCCTTGTTACTGTCAAGTAATTCAGTTTACCCACTAACCTCCTATATTTTTCTGGATCATTAAATAGTTCACCATCATTTGTCAAACTGATATTGGTAATCATAGGAGTAGTACAAGGCTTTGCACCCAATTTTCCAGTCTCGGTTAACAAATCAATGATGTATTTTCTTTGTGACAAAAAAATCTGCCCATTTTCTCTTATCACTTCAATACCCAAGAAGTACTTTAACTCACCAATATCTTTTGTATGAAATTGTTTTTGAATAAAAGCTTTAAGATCTGAAATTCCTTTCCTATCACTTCCAGTAATCACAATATCATCTACATATACGACTAACAACATAATTCCTTCTTTTGAATTTCTATAGAACACAGAATGATCAAAATTGCTCTTAGTTATGCCAAATGCTTCAATCACTTGACTGAACTTACCAAACCATGCTCTTGGACTTTGTTTTAGTCCATACAAGCTTTTCTTTAGTCTACATAACTTTCCTGTCTCTCCTTGAGCAACAAACCTAGGTGGTTGCTCCATATATACCTCTTCAATCAAATCCCCATGGAGAAAAGCATTCTTAATATCAAGTTGATGCAGTTTCCAGTCATATCTTGCTGCTAAAGAGATAAACAATCTTATGGACGTCATTTTAGCCACTGGAGAGAAGGTTTCTGAATAATCTGTCCCATAAGTTTGTGCATATCCTTTTGCAACCAACCTAGCCTTTAGTCTAGCCACTGACCCATCTGGGTTAACTTTAACTGAGAACACCCATTTACACCCTATCACCTTTCTATTATCTGGAAGTTGAACCAAATTCCAGGTTTTATTATGATCCAAAGCTTCAATGTAACGACCCGTATTTTTACGGATCGAAACATCGTAAAACAGTTGTCATTAGGTCGTAATGTTGTTAAGTCATTCAGAATTTAGGTCGACTAGAGCTTAAGTCGTGTAGAAGTTAGGTCGTGTGGAAGATTAAGTCGTGGAGTGACCTAAAGAAGTTTGTGACTTAAGGGGGTAGACGACTTAAGAGAGTGGCGACTTAAGAGTTAGCGGCATAGGAAACTGGGCGAGTTAGCGACATAGGGAGGATAGGTCGGCAACGACCTAAGGGACTAAGCGGGTTAACGACCTAGGGAGTTTGAGTCGTTAGAGCGACTTAAGGAGTATAGTAGTTAGGACGTGAGCGACCTAAGTCTAGCAGTTAAGTCGTAACCCAGTTATGTCGTGGTCGAGTTAAGGAGATAAGTTGATGAGTCGCTGAGTCGCTTTGGCATGTTTAGTTAGGTCGTAGACGACCTATGATAGTATGCTGGGTAGTTAAGTCATTAGACGACCTAAAGTTATTAAGTCGTATCCCAGTAAGCCGTTAAGTCGTAACCTAGCTAAGTCGTGAGGTTGTTGAGTCTTAGAGTTGTTAAGTCGTTAAGGCGTATCCCAGTTGAGTCGTTAAGTCGCAAGGAAGGTTGAGTCGTTGAGTCTTAGGTCGTGCCTAAGGGTTAGGTCGTGCGTATGTGTTAAGTCGTGCAAGTGGTTGAGTCGAAGGATCTGCTAAGTCGAAGGTCTTAAGTCGTGGGGTTTTAGGTCTTAAGATTTTATAAGTCGTGAGTCATGGAGTTCTGATGAGTCATGGACGACTTATGAAGGCGGACGACTTAGGGGATTTCAGCCTATAAATACCCGGTTTTTCTTCACTTTTTGGGATCCGGATTTTGAAGTGATGAAGTACTGCTATTTTGAGAGCTCGAGTTCTATACTTCTTCACTTCTTTTCTCCACTCTAATCTTGTGATTCCTTCCATCTGAATCGAAGATCCAAGAGCTTAGATTGAAGATCTTCAACCATCGAAGAGAGATTTCATCGTTGAAGCGGGATTGTGATAGATCAAGTTAGATCCTTCGATGTCCAGATCTGAAGTGTGTTGCTTTTGAGGTGTTTAGGTGATTTGGTGAGTGGTGGTTATCTCTCACACGGATCCAAAGGAGTATACCGGATTATTGGCTTGATTTGGTGTTAAAATAGTGATTTCCATGCATTTTCTTAAACTTAAGTATAGATCTATTGTTCATGATGATTTGACGTTCATTTTACTACATGTTAACCTATGCAAGTTCATTCATCAAGTTGTAGAGATATTTGCTTATAATTCATGCTTGTTAGATTTGGACTCTTTATTTACAAGATTGCCATTATTGTTATAATTGTTTATTAGATCATGTTTGAATGCTTGATTACTTGGATTAATGTTTGACTTGATTGATTGTTGTAAATTAGTTGATTGATGATTTGATTTGGACAAGATGGTCGAAGATGATTCAAAAGCTAAGGGAAAGGCTCTTGAATTGGAAAAGCTGCTCGTGGCATATGTGGCGGATGATGAAGCTCATATGGATAGATTTGATGATGATGATGTTGAGATGAGGCTTTGCTATGATGAGATGAAGCGAGGCATGATATGAGATAGCCTTGGTTTAATCCAGACGGGATCACTCCAAGCATGTTGATGGCTCGGTGAAATGGTTCGAGTTAGAGGATAATGGTTTGCTCGAGAGGCGCTTGAGCTAGTATGGAAATAGTCGTCGAGGAGGATGACTAGAAGGCTGAGATTTCATCGCTGTTGAAGGTTCTAGCAGGCTCAAAGCAAGAGTACGTTGGGCAGATTCGATAGTCCCTAAAGACTATGATTGTAGTCAAGTACTCTGGGCAGATTCGATAGTCCTAGGCACGGGCTGCGATGACGTGCAGAGTTCTGTCTAGAACCGGGGTTGCATTTAACCCTTGACGGACAGCTGAAAGAATGTGCCGGTCATTCAATTAACGGTGGTATCGAGGCAATGATAACAGTGATAGCCAGAGTCATGGATGTTTGGTTGTATCGTCATTCGGTCTCAAGAGCGGTATTTTCTGAGTGCTTATCTGATCTTGGTTTAGGCCTTGGGGGTTTGTGCTTGGAAAACACCGACCTTGACTCGAGTGATAATTGCTTTACTTTAAATGTCTGCTTTGCTATGTTTACTTCTGCTTAGTGTGTGTCTGGGGCTATCACTGTAGAAAGAGGTGGAGTGGGAGGGTTGGAGGTGGAGTGGGAGGGTTGGATTCCTATTCCTTTTTCCTTTATGCTCTTTTGGTATGTTGTTAGTTAATTTACCGCTCACTAAGACTGTTGTTTGACTCAAGGCTTTATGTTTAACTCTTATTGCCTTGGGCTGTTCATCCATTTTGGGATGGGCAGACTAGGTAGCAGGTGACAGGTGCTGTTCTTACTTTCCAACGATGCTGATGACGAAGACGAGCTGGAGGCTTGCATATTATTTTCTTACTATATGTACTGGATGTTCCGCTGCTTTGTATAATTCTCTGAGTGTTATGTAGTGAGGCTTGATGTATTGACTATTCAGATGTTTGTATTCAACTATTATGAGGTTTAATAGAGATTCTGTTCTGTAAAGCTTCACTATATTACTTTCTATTGTATTTTATCCATGCGCTGTGAGTTATACGATAGATTCTGCTGTTTTAATTTAACCTTGGCAACCGTCCATGGCTGCCTGGCACACTTTACAGCGCACTATTCCTATGTTCAGTGCAGGGGTCATGGGCGGTCGTCACATTTGGTATCAGAGCTTTGGTTAATCGATTTTACCCAATGCTCGCTGACGTAACTACGTATAAGAGACGTAATTGTATTTTGATGCATGATTACTATATATATAATATAGTAGCTTAGAAGGATTTGAGTTCTTTATGCAGTTGTTCTCAAGGTATATTAATCATTCCTTTTTATAGATATTAAGGATGAGTCGAAGAGGGAGACCAGCTGCTAGGGAAGGCCGTGCTGCTGAGGGGGCTACTGATTATGCAGCTATGTTCGAAGCTATGATGACTTCGATCATGAGAAGGATGCCAGCTCCAGGGCCATCGGTGGATGTTGGAGTTCAAGTTCAAACTCCAAAACCGGTGGATTTTGCTAAGCTGTGTAAAGACTACACTGCTCTTAGAGGAAAGGTTTTCTTGGGAACAGAGTCAACCATTGAAGTCCACAGGTGGATAGATGCTTGTAGAAGAATCTTTGGTGATTTGGGAATCGAGGATGCAACTAAAAGGAAGCTTGCATCAAGACAGCTTCAAGGGAGAGCTTCTGATTGGTGGAACTCTATCACCATTGATACTCCGGAGGAAGAAATTACTTGGGAGCAATTCCAAGCCAGATTTGAAGCTAAGTTCATTTCTACAGCTCAGAAGTCTGTTCTGTTCAAGAAGTTTGTGGAGCTCAAGCAAGGTGGAAGACCAGTCCTTGAGTATGTTTATGAGTTTGAAGCTTTGTCCAAGTATGCCCGGTCGTATATTGAATCTCCTTATCAGAAGAACGAGAAGTTTGTGACAGGCTTGGATAGTTATCTTGGGAGGCAGTTGGTGGATCATCTGGATGATTCATTTGAGAAGCTTGTGGAGAAAGCTCTCAAGCACGAGAATCTGTTTCCTAAAGAAGGACCTGTTGTTGCTATGACCAAGGAAGAGTCTAGACCACAACAAGGTGGAAACAAGAAGAGGAAGCAACAGCAGCAAAAGGGTACGGATGGGCAGAAGAAGCCGAAGGGCGAAGTGACCTGCTACAACTGTCAGCAGAAGGGCCATTTCTCCAGAGATTGCAAGAATTCAAAGGTACCGGTGAAGTGCCACAACTGTGACAAGCCAGGGCATATTAAGAAGAATTGTCCAGAACCGCGAAAGGACAAGCAGATTTTGCAAGCTTATGCTTTGGGGGCTGTTCCATCATCTTCGAAAGCTCCTACCGCTGAAGAGAAAGGAAAGAGTGTGGTGGTTCAAGGTATTCTTTCCATATGTGGTGTTCCAGTTAGAGTGTTATTCAATACTGGGGCGTCGCATTCTTTTGTTTGTAATGAACTTGTAGGCCGGTTGGGTTTAGAACCGGATATCGTTGATTGGCCATTGGTTGTGACTAACCCAGTTGGGGGTTCGTCTTGTCTGTGTATGCTTTGCCGTGGTCTGATTGTATCGAGTCGTGATTGATCTTTTGTTTGTGATTGTTTTGTTCTGAACTTTGCGGGGTTCGGAATTATTTTGGGTATGGACTGGCTTAGGAAGTATGCGGCAAAGGTTGATTGTGAAAGGTTGGAGGTGACAGTCGAGAATGTGGAGGGGCGAAAGGTTGTGATACGATGTAAGCATGAGGAAGGCGTCTTCATGAGCTTCATGTATTCGCTGGTTGTTCCACGGGATGGACTGTCATCTGTGCCAATCGCTAATGGATTTGAGGATGTCTTTGATGAGGTCAAAGGGTTACCGCCGCATAGAGAGATCGAGTTTTGTATCGATTTAGTTGAAGGAGCCAGACCTGTTGTGATGCCTCTTAGGTGGATGGCGCCTAGGGAACAGCAAGAGTTGAGAGTGCAAGTTGATGATCTTTTACAAAAAGGATTCATTCGGCGTAGTGTGTCCGAATGGGGTGCACCAGTTGTGTTCGCAACCAAAGCGGATGGATCGTTGAGGTTGTGTGTGGATTATCGTGAGCTGAATAAAGTGACTAAGAAGAACAAGTATCCATTGCCGAGAATAGATGACTTGTTTGATCAGCTTCATGAAGCTAAGGTGTTTTCTCAGATGGATTTGGCAACGGGATTTCACCAGTTAAGAGTGGCTAAGGATAGTGTGCCGAAGACTGCTTTCAGGACACCATCCGGTTTCTTTGAGTGGCTGGTAATGCCGTTTGGATTGACCAATGCACCAGCATATTTTGTGGATCTTATGAATAGAGTGTTCAGAGATCAGCTGAACAAGTTCGTACTAGTGTCCGTGGATGATATTTTGATTTATTCCAGAACTGAAGAAGAGCACAAGACGCACTTGCGTATTGTTTTGGAAATCTTACGGAAACATCAGCTGAAGGCTAAGTTTTCGAAGTGTCACTTCTGGAAGAGCGAAGTGAGGTTCTTAGGCCATATTATCTCTGGAAGTGGAATAGCGGTTGATCCCGCCAAGATAGCAGCAATCTAGGATTGGGTTAGACCTAAGAATGCATCTGATGTGAGAAGTTTTCTTGGATTAGCTGGATATTATCGTCGGTTTATCAAAGACTTTTCCAAGGTAGCTGCACCATTAACAGGATTGACGAAAAAGAACCAAGTATTCAGATGGGATGCTAAGTGTGAGCAAGCTTTCAGAATCCTGAAAGAGGGACTGACAAGTGCTCCTGTTTTGACTATTCCAAGTGGAAATGATGAGATGGTGGTTTACACCGATGCATGTGGTACCAGACTTGGAGCAGTGCTGATGCAGAAGGGTAAAGTTGTTGCGTATGCAAGTCGACAACTGAAGCCACATGAAAGGAATTATCCGACTCATGATTTGGAGTTAACGGCGATTGTTTTTGCTCTGAAGATGTGGAGACATTATTTATTGGGAGTTCGATTCGAGTTGTTTACTGATCATAAGTCGTTGAAGTATCTTTTCTCCCAAAAGGATTTGAATCTTCGGCAGCAACGATGGCTAGAGTTTTTGGCATCATATGATTTTGGTATAGCCTATACTCCGGGAAAGGGTAACGCAGTAGCAGATGCGTTAAGTCGAAGACATGCAGGATTGGGAGCCATGTTTTCAGAATGGAAGAATCTCGAGTATTTAGCTGGATTTGACTTCAGGCCCAGATGTGAATTGGAACCTGAGATGTTGGCAAACTTATCGATAAGACCGACCCTTGTGGAAAGGATTGGTGAGAGCCAAAAGCGAGACGATAAGCTTGTCAAGATTATCCGTGATTTGGAATCTGGATTGGATCCAGAAAAGGATAAAGGATTCGAGGTCGATCGAGAGGGTTGGCTTCGGAAGCAAGGACGACTAGTGGTTCCCGATATAGATGAATTGAGAAATGAAGTTCTGAAGGAAAGTCATCACTCGAAGTTGACAATTCATCCAGGTGGAAATAAGATGTATCGGGATATGAAGAGAACCTACTACTGGGAAGGTATGAAGAAGGATGTTGGAAATTTTATTTCCAAGTGCATGAACTGCCAGTTGGTAAAAGCCGAACAGAAGAAGCCAAGTGGACTGCTTCATCCATTAGAAGTTCCTACATGGAAGTGGGAGCAAGTATCGATGGATTTTATTGATGGGTTACCTAGAACAAGAGCGGGAAATGAAGGGATTTGGGTCATCGTAGATCGTTTGACTAAAAGTGCAAGATTCATTCCTGTTCGATCAACCAGGACTGCATCGAAGTTGGCTGAGCTGTATGTTAAGTGGATAGTTAGATTCCATGGTATTCCGAAGAGTATAGTGAGCGATCGAGATCCATTGTTCACTAGTGGATTTTGGAGGAGCTTCCAGGAAGTTTTGGGAACCGAGTTGTGTTTGAGTACAGCTTATCATCCCCAAACAGATGGTCAGACTAAGAGAGTCAATCGAGTTTTGGAAGATCTCCTTAGAGCTTGTGTTTTGGATTTCGGAGGATCATGGGAAGATCACCTTCATTTGGTGGAATTTTCGTATAATAACAGTTACCAGTCAAGCATTGGTATGGCACCGTATGAAGCATTGTATGGAAGACCGTGTAACTCTTTGACATGTTGGTTAGAAACTAGAGAAAAGCTGATACTTGGGCCAGAAATGATTCGACAGACTTCGGATTGCATAGAGTTCATTCGACAACGAATGAAGACAACCCAAGACCGTCAGAAAAGTTATGCCGATAAGCGTCGTAAGGATTTGGAATTCGACGTAGGTAATATGGTTTTTGTGAAGATTTCTCCACTGAAGAATGTTATTCGATTCGGGAAGAAAGGAAAATTGACTCCGAGATTTGTTGGACCATTCCCGATCATCGAGCGAATTGGAAAGCTCGCCTACAGATTGGAGTTACCAGAAAAGATGGCGGGTGTGCACAATGTTTTTCATGTATCATATCTACGGAAGTATGTGCACGACTCGAATACAGTGGTTTATGCTGATAGCTGTGAAGATTTTGAGATTGATCCAGTCGATAAAAGACCTCGTAAGCCGCTTCGTGTTGTGGAAACTGACACGAAACAGCTTAGGAGGAAGGTAGTTAGGTTGCTCAAGATACAATGGAGTGATGATGATAATGACTGTACATGGGAGGTGGAAGAGAGGATGAAGGCAGCTCATCCTGAACTCTTCGAGGTATGGCCATAAGGTGTCGTGTCATCTCACGATATTGTAACTTGTTCTAGTTTTAGAATTCTGCATGCTAGGCTAGAATTGGATGCATGGTTTGTTGATTGCTATGGATGGTAGGCATGCGGAATAGTTTTTGATTGCTATTGTTTGTTTGGGAATTTCGGGGGCGAAATTCCTAAGGGGGAGAGAATGTAACGACTCGTATTTTTACGGATCGAAACATCGTAAAACAGTTGTCATTAGGTCGTAATGTTGTTAAGTCGTTCAGAATTTAGGTCGACTAGAGCTTAAGTCGTGTAGAAGTTAGGTCGTGTGGAAGATTAAGTCATGGAGCGACCTAAAGAAGTTTGCGACTTAAGGGGGGTAGACGACTTAAGAGAGTGGCGACTTAAGAGTTAGCGGCATAGGAAACTGGGCGAGTTAGCAACTTAGGGAGGATAGGTCGGCAACGACCTAAGGGACTAAGCGGGTTAATGACCTAGGGAGTTTGAGTCGTTCGAGCGACTTAAGGAGTATTGTAGTTAGGACGTGAGCGTCCTAAGTCTAGCAGTTAAGCCGTAACCCAGTTAAGTCGTGGTCGAGTTAAGGAGATAAGTTGATGAGTCGTTGAGTCGCTTTGGCATGTTTAGTTAGGTCGTAGACGACCTATGATAGTATGCTGGGTAGTTAAGTCATTAGACGACCTAAAGTTATTAAGTCGTATCCCAGTAAGCCGTTACGTCATGTAAAGGTGATAAGTCGTAACCTAGCTAAGTCGTGAGGTTGTTGAGTCTTAGAGTTGTTAAGTCGTTAAGGCATATCCCAGTTGAGTCGTTAAGTCGCAAGGAAGGTTGAGTCGTTGAGTCTTAGGTCGTGCCTAAGGGTTAGGTCGCGCGTATGTGTTAAGTCGCGCAAGTGGTTGAGTCGAAGGATCTGCTAAGTCGAAGGTCTTAAGTTGTGGGGTTTTAGGTCGTAAGATTTTATAAGTCGTGAGTCGTGGAGTTCTGATGAGTCGTGGACGACTTATGAAGGCGGACGACTTAGGGGATTTCAGCCTATAAATACCCGGTTTTTCTTCACTTTTTGGGATCCGGATTTTGAAGCAACGAAGTGCTGCTATTTTGAGAGCTCGAGTTCTATACTTCTTCACTTCTTTTCTCCACTCTAATCTTGTGATTCCTTCCATCTGAATCGAAGATCCAAGAGCTTAGATTGAAGATCTTCAACCATCGAAGAGAGATTTCATCGTTGAAGCGGGATTGTGATAGATCGAGTTAGATCCTTCGCTGTCCAGATCTGAAGTGTGTTGCTTTTGAGGTGTTTAGGTGATTTGGTGAGTGGTGGTTATCTCTCACACGGATCCAAAGGAGTATATCGGATTGTTGGCTTGATTTGGTGTTAAAATAGTGATTTCCATGCATTTTCTTAAACTTAAGTATAGATCTATTGTTCATGATGATTTGACGTTCATTTTACTACATGTTAACCTATGCAAGTTCATTCATCAAGTTGTAGAGATATTTGCTCATAATTCATGCTTGTTAGATTTGGACTCTTTATTTACAAGATTGCCATTATTGTTATAATTGTTTATTAGATCATGTTTGAATGCTTGATTACTTGGATTAATGTTTGACTTGATTGATTGTTGTAAATTAGTTGATTGATGATTTGATTTGGACAAGATGGTCGAAGATGATTCAAAAGCTAAGGGAAAGGCTCTTGAATTGGAAAAGCTGCTCGTGGCATATGTGGCGGATGATGAAGCTCATATGGATAGATTTGATGATGATGATGTTGAGATGAGGCTTTGCTATGATGAGATGAAGCGAGGCATGATATGAGATAGCCTTGGTTTAATCCAGACGGGATCACTCCAAGCATGTTGATGGCTCGGTGAAATGGTTCGAGTTAGAGGATAATGGTTTGCTCGAGAGGCGCTTGAGCTAGTATGGAAATAGTCGTCGAGGAGGATGACTAGAAGGCTGAGATTTCATCGTTGTTGAAGGTTCTAGCAGGATCAAAGAAAGAGTACGTTGGGCAGATTCGATAGTCCATAAAGACTATGATTGTAGTCAAGTACTCTGGGTAGATTCGATAGTCCTAGGCACGGGCTGCGACGACGTGCGGAGTTCTGTCTAGAACCGTGGTTGCCATTAACCCTTGACGGACGGCTGAAAGAATGTTCCGGTCATTCTATTAACGGTGGTATCGAGGCAATGATAACAGTGATAGACAGAGTCATGGATGTTTGGTTGTATCGTCATTCGGTCTCAAGAGCGGTATTTTCTGGGTGCTTATCTGATCTTGGTTTAGGCCTTGGGGGTTTGTGCTTGGAAAACACCGACCTTGACTCGAGTGATAATTGCTTTACTTTAAATGTCTGCTTTGCTATGTTTACTTCTGCTTAGTGTGTGTCTGGGGGCTATCACTGTAGAAAGAGGTGGAGTGGGAGGGTTGGATTCCTATTCCTTTTTCCTTTATGCTCTTTTGGTATGTTGTTAGTTAATTTACCGCTCACTAAGACTGTTGTCTGACTCAAGGCTTTATGTTTAACTCTTATTGCCTTGGGCTGTTCATCCATTTTGGGATAGGCAGACTAGGTAGCAGGTGACAGGTGCTGTTCTTACTTTCCAACGATGCTGATGACGAAGACGAGCTGGAGGCTTGCATATTATTTTCTTACTATATGTACTGGATGTTCCGCTGCTTTGTATAATTCTCTGAGTGTTATGTAGTGAGGCTTGATGTATTGACTATTCAGATGTTTGTATTCAACTATTATGAGGTTTAATAGAGATTCTGTTATGTAAAGCTTCACTATATATACTTTCTATTGTATTTTATCCATGCGCTGTGAGTTATACGATAGATTCTGCTATTTTAATTTAACCTTGGCAACCGTCCATGGCTGCCTGGCACACTTTACAGCGCATTATTCCTATGTTCAGTGCAGGGGTCATGGGCGGTCGTCACATCAATCTCTTCTAACATTGCTTTTTGCCATTCTGGTTTAGACAATGCCTCTCCAACATTTTTTGGAATAGAAACAGTATCAAGATTGGAAATAAAAGTGTAGCTTGCTGGATGTAGTTTATCATATAATACAAAGGAGGATATAGGATATGTACATTGACGTGTACCTTTTCTAAGTGCTATTGGTAAATCAAGACTGGGATCATGTGCTGGAATTTCCTCATTATCAGATTCTTGTAAATTTGTTTCTACCCTTTGATTTAGTTCACTATGTTCACTCCCTTGTGACAAAGTTGTAGGATAAATCAACCAATCATCACTCCCACTTTCCTCTTGAACACAAGACTTTGAATCAGACAATGGGAAGAATGGGAGATCTTCTACAAAAGTAACATCAATTGACACCAAGTATTTATGCAAACTGGGACAAAAACATTTGTAACCTTTTTGAAGTCTTGAATAGCCAACAAATATGCACTTCAATGATTTTGGATCTAATTTGGTTAGTTGTGGGTTCACATCCCTAACATAACACACACAACCAAACATTCTTGGCTTCACTGGATACAAAGATTTATTAGGACATAGGACTTGGAAGGGGATCTCATACTTTAGTACTATTGAAGGCATTCTGTTGATCAGAAAACATGTTGTGGCCACTGCATCTGCCCAAAAAGCTTTGGGTACATTCATATGGAACAAGAGTGCTCGAGTAGTCTCAATTAAGTGCCTGTTCTTCCTCTCAGCAACTCCATTTTGAGAAGCAGTATCAACACATGAAGTCTCATGAAGAATGCCATTATTAGCCATGTAATCACTAAACAAACTGGATGTATATTCCTTTGCATTATCACTTCTTAAAGTTTTAAGTGACACATTAAACTGGTTTTTTATTTTAGCAAAAAAGTTACAAAAAATAGAGAATAGCTCAGATCTATTTTTCATTAGGTATAACCATGTTACTCTTGAATGATCATCAACAAATGTAACAAAGTATCTATATCCTTTCTTTGAAACAACAGAACAAGGACCCATACATCAGAGTGCACTAAATCAAACACTGAATTAGCCCTTTTATTTAATCTAGGATATGAACTAACACGATGATGTTTGGAAAATTGACATGATTCACAATTTATTGTAGACAGAAAATTAAACTGTGGACAAAGTTTCTTGAGCAATGTAAGAGATGGATGACCTAACTGGCAGTGAACTTTAAGAGCAGATATCATACTTGAGCAAGCAATGTTTTTGGATAATTCTTCATTGAGTGTGTACAAGCCTCCAGATTCTTGTCCCCTACCAATAATCTGCTTCGTTGTAAGGTCCTGAAACAAACAGTGATCGGGGAAGAAAGATACACAGCAATTAAGTTTGCTAGTGATTTGACTTACTGACATTAAGTTGAATGACAGATTTGGTAAATATAAAACTGATTTTAGTGGCAGTTGAGTATGCGAGTTTGCTTTCCCAGTTCCATAAACATAAGTTTGTGATCCATCAGCTAAAGTGACAGCATGTGTTGATTCATTACTTTGAATATCAGAAAGCAAATAACCGTTACCTGTCATATGATCTGTAGCTCCTGAATCTATGATCCATTTAGATGATGGTTTTTCAATACTAGAAACAGCAGCAGTAGTAGAGGAAGATATATGACCCGATGGATTCTTCTCAAAAGTTTCTTGATACTTTGCATATCTCTCAAATTCATCAGCAGTCATCAATACTGTTTTATTTGTATTTGCACTATTGTTATTGTTGGCCAAGGAGTTTTTATATTGCAACTTTCTACACTCAAATTTTGTGTGACCGGGTTTCTTGCAATATGCATAAAATTTATTCTGATTTGGCGGCCTAAATGGTTGAGACATCTGATTTGGAGCAGAGAATCTTGGTGCATTATTACTGTTGCTTTGTGCATTATTCCATGGTGGTGCATTATTCCATGGTGGTCTATTATTCTTACTATTACTTATCAAAGCACTGTCAACTGGAGTACTTGATATTTGAGTCACCTCAGTACAAAGAATTCGACTAAACACCTCCTGCAATGATGATATCTCCGATCCAGATAGTATTTGTGATTTTGCTGGTTCGAATTCAGATGGTAACCCAGCCAAGAAGCTCATTATTGCCATCTGCTCCCTTTGTTTTTGTTGAACCTTAACATCAGGGCTGATTGGAAGCAGCAAGTTAAATTCCTCATATGTTTTCTTAAAATTCATAAAGTAGTTCATCAGTGTTTGTTCTTGTTTCTCTGCTCTATAAAACGATTTGCATACATCATACATTCTGGTCACGTTTCCTTTTCCAGAGTATAGAAACTCCAAATACTCCATCAATTCTTTCACGAACTCACAGTGATCAACCAATCCAATGACCTCTCCATCAATTGAATTCCGGATCTGAAGAAACAGTAGCGCATCATCTCTTAACCACATCAGATCCTTTTCCTCGGTTGAATCTAGTTTTGGTGGACTTTCAGTTAAATGATTACCCTTATCAATGGATCGGAGATAGAGACGAATTGTTTTGCTCCAGTTTAAATAATTCAGATTGTTTAATTTGTGATCAGTGATTTTCGGCATCATCTGGATCGAATCAACTGAGATCTTATTTTCAGACATAGTAACAAATCTTTGAATTAGGGAAGATAAACGATATAAAGAATGATATGATGTTCAGATCTGAAGGTAGAAGGTAAAACCTTAGTTGGATTCAAACTTCATAATTTGACGCTCTGATACCATGTTAAAGTAAATGGAGATTTGAGAAAGAAGAGATGAAGAGCAAAATCATGTATCAGTTATTCATCACACAGATTCGTACATGTTTATATACAACAGCTTGTAATCCTAGTTACACACACGCGCGGGCTTAAGCCTTATTACACACAGTCATGGGCCGAAGCCTTATTGGGCTGAGAAAACAAATATAACATGAAATAGGAAAGGAAACAAAGAAACACTAAGTACACATATCTTGTACATGAAACATGCACAACACAGCATCACCATTCCACACAGCAGCACCATAATCAACACAGATCGGATAACAGGATGTATGATACAACTTGGTAGGACCTAGTTCCTTGATATAATTTTGGGGTTACTCGATCAATATGTATATATTATATGGATTAAAGTATATAGTGTTATTTCAACAAGGCTTCAAAATAAAACCCGGTATTTAGTCTTAATTTTCCTTTAAGGATATTTGATATAAAATAGAAGTTTATTTTATAAATAAGTTTATATAACTCTTGGATAGAGGTGAAATAATTTAACCCAACATTTTAAATAGGTTAAATTTAATATGAAGGTTTTAATAAACCATGTTTTTATTAAACTACATCTTTGGTTTAACATCCAAGTGGTATAAACTATTTGATATTATTAGGCCGACTAATAAACGTCTTTACCTTGGAGATGTCTAAGGAAAAGCAGACTATAGGACTGAGTTTGGATACTAACATCCTACTCTTCTTAGCTACTTACCAGACTGGATGGGTAAAGAGGTTAACTCAATTTTAAGACCTAGATTTATTTTAGGCATGCACCCGAATTTAAGGAAAAAGAAAAGATAAAAGTTTAAATCAAATAGTTGTATATACTATAAGGATATAGTGGGGTATTATACAAGTTTAAAACTTAAGTTATGTTTTGAGATGTTTTCATAAATAATTTTGGGAAGTAAAAAAGATTTAGTGTAGTTAAGAAACCAATACGTAAGATGTACGTAGATCATTTTATTCGCATAACTTTCTTGATTCAGATTCGAGTACATGATTTCGAGGTGATTTACACTGATCCAAACAAGGATTTTTCACCCGATTCTTGACGACGAACACTTGATACAAATTCTTGATGTGATTCTAAAGTTTTCTATTATAGTATATGGCTATGTAAGGAGAATGGAGGTTTCTAATCAAGGAACCTGATTGGAGTCCACATTAAGGAAGTCGAGTGAGCGATACTAATTCGAAGGAGAGTTTTATGTGATTGAGCAAGTGATCAGATTTGATATTACATACAAATGACATATGTAAATCATATGTGATTTAATGTAGTTTTATGATTCTTATATTAGAAATGCAAGTTACATGGTTTGATATGGCACGTTTATGTGAGATGATTGGAATATATGATTTAACAGGCTTATCATGATATGATGAATGATTTGTTGTATTGTTTCATTTGTCGTGTTTAACTCTCTTTTGGGTTATATAAGTGAATTTCGGGTACATGGAAATAAAGGCTTGCTAGTTGCTTTTGGTTTCATAAGTAGAGATAGCTTGCTCGTAAATTGGTACGTGTTTATGCTTAATGGGTGTGTTTGCCATGTGACATACACACTCTATAAGGTATATCATACGTATATATTGTTTTGTCCACAGATATGGGAGGTACCAGATATGGGCTTACATTGATGTTGTGATTTTTTCAGACCTAGCCGTGTAAACGAGGTGCTATCGGAATTTTCTGAAATGTGCGAGGCTTTAAAAATCTTAGGTGAGAATACCTTTTCTTCCTTTGGGAATTTTGGGCTCGAAATTCTTTTAATGAGGGAAGAATGTAACATTTCGGAATTTCAAACGCTTTATATTTAAATATCAAAATTATTTAAATAATTAAATCTTGGATTTAGTGATATGAAAATGATTTTTAAGACTTTTTAAACTCTTTGTGGTAGTAAATGACGATGGTTGTGACGCCCCACCTCGATACTCACACTAGCCAAGGACACTACTGGGTAATGCCGTCGACTAGCACGAAGAATAAGGCTGTTGAGGAGCGACCATCTGTGTAATTGCTTTGTGCGAGTACCGATATGTCAGATAGTATGACATGCATTTCGTTTCAAGAGGAAATCCGACATATCAAATACAAACTCAAAGCTACTACATAGTGGCTAAGTGGCATTCGGAAACAAATATAGAAATAAGCATAACACAACTCAGTCACAGATTTTCATATCACAAAGGCGGAAACAGACATGAATATAACACATAAAAGTGTACATCAAGATAGTGGTCATACAAGATCCACTACATCACAAAAGAATAGGTACAAGTGCTAGACAAAAGAATAAGTATACATCAAGGAGCCTCTATCTCGAATGTATAAAAGCAAAAACTACTAACCTAAAGTAGTTAGCCAAAAATCAGATGATGGTCCCTGATAAGAAGCCAAGTAGAAGCACCTGAAATACCTCGGTCTAACCCGAGTATTATTTAAGAAGAAAAATAATAAACGGATCAGTCTAGCTATAAATATCATATAAAATGAGATAGGATAAGAGATATGACAAAAACGTATGATAACAATAATTGCATACTGTGACAAGTATACATCAAATAACAACAAAAAATCATACAATATCTCAAATTATAACGACCCACTATTTTGGACCATTCAAATCGACAATAAGCCACACATGTCTGACTTGAATAATTCAAAATAATAGATTGTAATAAAATTTGGAGCAAATAAAATCATTCACAGAATCACATACACAGAAATATCAGAATAACTCGCAGCGGAAATAAAATACCATAGTAGTACATGAAGCTACTATATACAAACTCTCAAAATATATACAAAATTCTCATAGTAAAATAGATAGAGTAGAAGTCAGGATACATAAATCAATAATACAGAGACAATACTGAATAGGAAAAATTGGAATAGAAGTCGATGAACCGATAGACAAATTAGCTCCAACAAATCTCTAGCTCTAGAAGGTGAATCTAAAGCTGTGATTCTCAGGCTGACCCGAGCATAAAGTAAAACACAAAACACTCGAGTCAGGACATATATACTTATACAATGTAAACCAACTCAAGTGAAATGTAATAGCAATGCACAATGACTTAAAGGATGCTTGGGATCGCCCATCCTTTAAGGATCAGTCAAACCATAAACTGAGTAGTAATAAACATTATCATAGAAATATCCATATTAAAGTAAACGATGCAAATAACCGTGTTAATGTGACTAGGGTAGCGCAGAGCTGCAGTAATCGTCCACCTCTAGCTACACTCTCAAATTAAAGTGTGCATCCAAATAAATCACAAGGAAATAAAATGGCATAAAGATAAGTGTACCCGTGGTTATAGATTTCAAAATGGTAAAAAAAATCGAATTAAAATCATTCATTTAAACCATTAAAAGTAAAGTCATTATACTTACAAATCAAATATTAAATTCTTGAAATTTAACCTTTTCTGAGCTCATTTAAATACTTTAAACATTTAAATTTCAGCTTCCACAGCATTTAGAAAGTGCTGCGGTAAGTTATATTTGAAAACAATTTATTTCAGCAAAGACATCATTTAAAAACTACTGTAATAGTTCAGGGTTTAATTTAAAGGATTTAAATTCAATTCAGCAAAGACAGCGTTTACAAAACTGCTGTAGTAGTTCAATTATATTCAAAAATCTCATTTCAGCCAACTACAGCACTTAACAAGTCCTACAATAGCTCTTTCATTAATTTCAGGTTCAAGTTTAGTTTTAGCACTACAGCACTTACAAAGTGTTGTAATAGTCCTTAGTTCATTTTAGCCTTTTAGTTCATTTCTGCAACTATAGCACTTACAAAGTGCTACAGATTCACTTTAGTTCAGATTTTAGTTATTATTCAGAAATGGTAGCATTTCTGAAGTGCTACTAATTAAATTTCCAAATTTACGCTAAAATTTCAGAAACAATTAAACTTCAATTTAAACAAATATACTAACATGTCAATGTCACAATATACTATCATATATCATATGTCAGGTGAAAATTAATAAGGTTAACATAGTAATAACATGGAATAACATATCATATAATCATCATTAACTTGCATAACATTTTAATTACTAATCACTTGTCATCCATTTACCATTTCATAAGTAATAATGTCAGAGTGAGAAGGACTCACCTTTATCAAAGATAGAGACCCAAAACAACACACAAGAACGATTTCAAAAGCACGACAAGCACGATTAGATTTGAATGGATGGAGAGCCTTGTAAACAACACAAAATATAACATACATAAGCACAAATATAAATATTTTACATACAAATATAATTAACAACTTTAGTTTGCAAAACAATTGCAAAACATGAAAGATAACCAAACCTTAGAAGCAAAAGACTTGTACAAGACAACATAGGCTTGGCCTAAATGCAAATGGGCTTGATCTCACCACACCTAGGCTCGGCCTAGGTCATGTGTGCTCGGGCATGATGGGTCTTGAGCATGTAGGCTATGGACATGAAAATGGAAGGCAAAGGCATGAAGATGCAAAGGTATGCAAGGGGTCAAGGGATGGAAGGTTTTGGGTCAAGGGATGTAAGGTTTTGGTGAATCGAAGGCTCGGCCATGGCAGGCTTTTAAATCTCCCCGAGATGGCCGAGATGAAAAATCCGAGATATCAGCCAAAATCCGAGATTTGGCAGCCTATTTAGTTATAAGTGTTTTAAATATCGCCCAAGATAGCCGAGATATTTTCCCGAGATATTGGCCAAAATCCGAGATTTAAAACACTGGGCCATGGTCACTATAGGTCATGTCAGAGGTTGAGCTGATGGCCAGAGGTCATGGCAGCAAGTGGTGGTGGTGTCTAGGGGTGTGGCCGAGGCAAAGCATGAAGGTGATGGTGGAATATGCATTGTTTTGGAGTTTAGCAAAGTTTTTTTGGTGCTTTCATCATGGGATGGTCACGACCAGATCAGGTCAGAGGAGATGGAGGGTGTGCCATGGATGGTGATGAGGAGGAAGTGGTGGAGGAGATGGTGGAGGTATGGGCCGAGCAACATAGGTGAAGATCAAGGCAAATTCAAGTGAAAAACAAGGCAAAACAAAGAAGAAAAAGTAGAAAAAGAAGGAGAGGCCATTACCAAAATTTCAGAAATGTTTTGGCCATGAATTGTGACATGAATGGGATGTTTTCTCCCATGAAAATGAAGTTAGAACACACGGCTAGTCAATAGAAAAGGAACGACCAAGAAATGAAAAGTCTAGAAAGTGAAAAGTCAAATGTTTTAAAAGCTTTAGTCTCTTTAAATTTCCACTTCCTTTTTAATTCAATATAAACAAATAAAAATCAGTAAATAAAATAAAAGACAAACAAAAATAAAGTGAAAATGAAAATAAATAATTATCTTAGGAAAAATAGAAAATGAATAAAGAAAATAGTTTGTTATATTGAAACTAGAATTAAAAATTGTAAATAAAATACAACTAACCAAAAGACTCTTGATTTTCCAAGGCTACATGTCATGTACAAGTTAAATAAAATAAAATATATATACATAACTTGTCATGTTACACATGTAAACATAAATTAGAACATGACATGACAAACAAAAACATTATTTATATAAATTAAAATAAACAATTTTGTTAAATAAAACAGTTTACATCCCATAGTTTAAAAAACATAACTTTCACAATATTAATCAGATTCCAACGAAACGAAAAGCAGTATTCTTAAAAATTATTTACTTTCATAAAATAAAGATAAATTTCAAAAGTTCAAAATTTAAAATTTTAAAATTAAAAGTCAAAGTTTGACCACATTGACAAAATTCACATTTCTGGAAAATATTCTATTTATTCATGGTTGGAATAATAATTCACATACAAACCAAAATTTATATTTAAAGTAACAAAAATTAAATAAAATAAAGTTTTTAAATCAGGAAATTCAATTAAAAAAAATTACAAAATACAGGGTTGTTACACTCTCCCGCACTCAAAACTTTTCATCCCCGAAAAGAAAGACGATAGGAGAATAGGAATAGCCAGAAAGAAAAATGGTGAATCAGGATAGTTAGGAGGGAAAATAGGTCGAAAGACAAGGATGAGCCATTAATTTAAAACCATATAAATTCAATCAGAATTCTTTAATATTTAGTAACTTGGTTAAATCCATTTTATTATATCCATAAAAGTCTTTTAAATTCAAATTGTCAGTAAAAAGGAAAGCAATATTTAAAACACTTTAAAATCTTTTAGAAAGGAAAAATAACTGATCAAAATATCCTTTATATAACACTTTATCAAAATACTTCTATAACTCGATGTTTTAACAAGTTTATCCTCGTTCCTGCATACTTTGGCAGTGTGTTGATCAGGCGCAAAGCTAGAAATCTCCAGGTACTTAGTAGACTTGTTTCAACACCCAGTGTAAATACTGGAAAATTAAAAAAACAGATATGGAAAGTACAATCCAAACAAAAAAAACAAAACATGTCGATCATGGATCGCGGATACCCAATGGTTACGCTTGGATCCCCCAGGAAATAATCCATACCCGTAGCCCCCACCCCCAGCCCTGCGATTATGCCATGAAGACTGGTAGTACTGCAGATACACAATGGTTACACCTGGATCTCCCAGGAAACATCTGTACCCTAGGCTCTCGCAGCCCCTACGAATTATGCTATGCAGTCGCGCTCGTAAGACCATGGGTAACGCCATGGAATTCGATGGAAACTCGAGTATCATATCCGGAAAACCAAAAATCAGAGAAATATCGATAGAATGAATCCACAATGTGGCCACAATGTGGCCACAAAGCGGATATCAAGTAGAAGGCACTTTCCATATCTTTACTTCAAAAATATGTATCATATAGTACCTTTTCTAATCAATTTCAAATATCATACTTATATAAAGTCCATTATATATAAGATTTTATTTTCAAATCAAATAACTTTCCAAAATCCAAAAGTATATCAAATCACACTTATATAGACTTCAATTATATAATATTTCACTTTTCAAATTGAGTACCTTTCCAAATCAATAGTTTTCGAATCAATTTCATACTTATACAAACCAATTTTATGTAAGTTCGATAACTCCCAAATCAAGTATTTAAAATAAGGTTCTCAATTCAATTCGTTTCAATATCAATAAAATTTTCAAAATCATATACGCTTTCACCAAATTATTCTTCCAAATCAAATATCTTCAGTTTCAAAGTTTTCAAAATAATAAATTTAGAAAATAATCCAAGTTCCTAAATCAATATAATTTAAGTCAACCAATTCATTTCCAAAATCAATGGTTTTCAAAATCATCTTATACTTACATAAGGTCCATCTTATATCAGGATCAAAATTTTCCAAAAATAAATTTCGCTGCATGAAGAGCCATATGGAATAGAACATCTTTGCTTACTAAAAGTTTTTGAATTTTGAATAGTTTTGTATATAAAAATAGTTTGTAAAATAGTTTTGTATATAAAATAGTTTTGTAAAAATAGTTTTGTATATAAAATAGTTTGTAAAATAGTTTTCTATGTAAAATAGAATAAAATAGTTTGTTTAAGAAAAATAAAAGAAAAATAGTTTTGAAAAATGGTTTTTAAATTGATAGTAGTTTTTCATAAAAGAAAATTCTAATTAAATTACAAAGATATCCAACCCAACAACTTCCACTTTCACCGTCAAGTATATCAATGATATTAGAATATAAGATGTACATATGTCATCATTTCGCAACATCACATTCGATTGCTCGCTCGACCACACAAGTTCGCTTTCAAACTAGTATTGTCCATTCGACTTCCCTAATGCGGACTTCGATATGGTTTCTCGACTAGAAGCCATCAGTCTCCTTGCATAGCCATATACTATGATAGAGAATTCTAGAATCAAGCCCAAAATCCATATCAACTATTCGCCATCAAGAATCAAATGAAAAATCCTAACACGAAATGGTGAAATTCACCTCGAACTTGTGTACTCAGACTTGGATCAAATTAATTATGCGAATAAAACAGCATACGTACAACTTATGTATCTATTCCAACTTGTTCAATATATAGTTTTACAAAGATGTTACCCAGTTAAAACATTAAAACTAAATTTTATTCAAAATATTTTGAAGACCAAATTCTTTTCAAAACATTTCAAATCTGAATTTCATATTAGAAAAATTCAAAATAGCCTTATTCATTTACTTAACAAAACAGTTTCAACTTATTTAAATCATATTACTACATACTTTAAACATACATACCAAACTTATATACTTTATACTTTTCAAAATTACTTAGCTTTGAAAAGTTAACCTTGATTTGGAAGTGCTCGAACCTTCAAAATAGTTGAAGAAATCATATTTCAATCCAAGAGTTGGAAATCACCAACAAATCAGTAAATCAATTCCAAAAGATAGGGTTATATCAAAATAAATCCAAAACTCAAGGATTGAACACCGGCTCATTTAAAATTGTCTCAAATATATATACATATATCTTTCGAATATCAAATCATACTTCGGAATTTGAAATAAAAAAAAATTGGTTTCACAAATCAATCGCATAGCAAAGCTACCGAAGTGGCCTCTCCCCCACTCTGAAACTCGAAAATCAATGTCGATGATGCATGCATTCATCACCGAAATTATTTTCCAGCGACACAAGTGGGTTCTGGACTTCTATTTCTCGAGGACTTCTTTTGAAATTTCTTCGAAATCATTTGAAACTCATTAAAATCATTTGAATCATTTCATATTCGGAAGATACTTTCAAATCATATTATTTATTATTTCAAAATCTTAAAACCAGTTCCAAAATGTCGGAGTTCAATCACTCAAATTCAGATTCAAAACCTTCAGTTATAAATTATTTTATATGGAACCATTTCTCATATAACTTTCAAAATTTCAAATCCTTTCAAACTTCAAATTTTCATTTTAAAAAAGGTATATAATCTTTATCGAAACATTTCACTTTTATATAAAAATATGGTCATCCTTATCAAAATAACAATCCCGATGAATACACAATTCCAAAAATAAAGCCAACCACAACTTTTCCAAGGAATGATTCAAGGATGGATTTCAGAACAAAATAGAGATTTAAATTTAGAGGAACTCTAAACAAATAGAATTCTGATTCGAAGATAAGCTCAAACGAAGATAAGATACTTAAATTACCAAATAGAAGATGGATAAGCCCATATAAATCGTGGGCGACTTTAACCGGTCAACCGTGACTTCGGGAATACAATCGATGAGAAAATCTAAGGCAAATCGACCTTCGATCGCCAGAGATAGAATCCAGGTATAGCAGAAGATAGATAGCATCGTAAACCGAGGATACAGAAATCTCCGGTGAATCAATGCCAATTATAAGGGAGTTTCACCCTTTTACAAATCATTCAAAGATTGGCGGAATCGCCACCCTATAAAGGTCATTAAAAGTGGGGTTATGCAATGCTCCAAAATCAGAAGAATACAGATAGAGGAGACAGGAATGGATTACAGAACAAGTGGGAGCATTCCAAAATTCAAAGGGATCCTAATCGAAAAAAATCCAAACCAAGATTAGAGATATATAACCTATATTAATACAAAAGAATTCCCATTCAAAATTTGGAAAAGACTCAAATTCATATCATACGAAAACAGGAGAATAAATATCTTTAGTTTGACAATTTTAGCTAAGCAAAAGATACAATAGGGTTTACTCAAAACAACCTAACATACTACTGATTTTGCCATACCCAAAATAGATTCCTATCAACAATGAATCTAGATCAAACAAGCTAGAAGTTCAAAATTTAAGAGGATCCTAATCAAAGAAATTACTAACAAGGTGGATACGAAAGGAATGAAGTTTAGAAAAATTTTACGTTCAGAGCAAGAAATTTTTATATCAAAATAATCTTTGAAAATTCTTTAAAATTATTTGAAAATCATTTTATACTTCGAAAATACGTTCTCTCACAAAGAAATGATTCTGAGATTGATTTCACTCATTCTAGGGTATTTCTACCCTATCTCTAATTTTTTGCTACGTAGGCTAAGGTTTGCCTAAAACCAAAGCTCTGATACCAAATGTAACGACCCACTATTTTGGACCATTCAAATCGACAATAATCCACACATGTCTGACTTGAATAATTCAAAAGAACAGATTGTAATAAAATTTGGAGCAAATAAAATCATTCACAGAAATATCAGAATAACTCGCATTGGAAATAAAATACCATAGTAGTTCATGAAGCTACTATATACAAACTCTCAAAATATATACAAAATTCTCATAGTAAATGTAACGACCCGTAAATTTCAACCGTTTTAATAACGTAATTAGTTGAAATTTTGTGAAATTTTAAACGATAAAATTTTGAAATAAAAATTTAATATTTGGAATACGTCTAGTTAAGCATAGCAACTGGTAAATTTTCGTCCAAAAATACGAAAGTTTATTTCGCGCGTAAAATCACTTCAATTGAATCAGTTAAAAAGCGATGAAAATAAAACGTTTTCGAAACTCAAATATTTTTACATAGAAAAATTCTAAACCATCTTCTGAGCAAGATTTCAGTTTGTCGTTTTTCCAAATTCGGACATCTTTGGCTCCGTCGTTCTTATTTTCTGCAAAATAGCAGTATTCTGGTACCGATATCGATTTTTATCGGATGATCGTACCACTGATATCTTTATACCATTTTGATCATCTCGTCGTGCTGATCTCCGCGGTATATTCGTAAGTGTGTTTCGAGGATCGGTGGACGGCGAAATCTGTAAACGTTAGACCGTCTCGTTACCGGTGTCATGCCTTTTTGTTTTCCATTGTGGTAAACGTATTGGTGCTCTTCTGGCTCTTCGTTAATCACGTGCATGCATTTGCTTTTAAGGAATTAAAGTATCCTAACTTTCCATATTCCCAAAAGAATTTATTTCTTACTTTTCGGTAACCTACGTTTTCCTACTCATCTTCTCTTCTTATTTTCTTTCTCTTCTCTCGTTTTGAATAAAATGAAAATGGTGAACATTTGTAGCCTCACCTTCAGAACTGTAAACACATACTTCCACCTATCCCCTGACCATTTCCCACCTCCTCACAGCAACGTCTCGACCACCACAATGCACACAACCCTCCCGAGTTTCATGCACGCCACATCTTCTTCCTCTGACATCACATCTCTGACCTGGCATCACCGAAGCACCCACGCCTCGTCATCCCCGCCACCTCACCTCCTCTTTCGCTCACCCTCTCTCTACCACACCACAAAGCAAATCTCCTTCCACCTTAACCGCTCACCCCTTCTACCTCCCCTATCGTAGCCTCACTTCCACCATCAACCGTGAAATAGCAGCCACCTTCCCACAGTGCCAAACCCAGTCCCACATCCGCACCTTCCCACCGCCTTGCTAACTTTACCCGCCTCCATGCTAACACCCACAGCCAGTTCGAAAATCCCGCCTCCTGTTCTCAAAGCCACCCACTGCCTTGTGCTCAGCCGTGTCCACCTACTCACCTACCAAAGCCCGCTCACCATGGAGATGTATGCTTGCTGGTATTCGTCTGGGAAGCTTACCTGCTTGTGTACCTATTCCATCTCATGCGGCCGAACACCTATTCTTAGGTTAAGGTAAAATATTGTCTTATTTTAATATTTAAATTGTTATGTATATGTATATATTTTTAGGTAAGTTATGTAAGTATTTATCTTATATTATATATCTATCTATATCTATGGTTATAAAAGTTTACCTTACATATATATACGTTTTATATTATATGAATTTCGAGTTCATATACAAGTTTATATTTGTATATACTGATGTATTTTATAATAACAGTGTATGTTATCTTAGGCTTACTTGTTGTTACAGTATTGTATGTTATGTTAGTTAGAATAGATTATTTATATATATAAGCATAGGTCAGATTAAGTTGTCAAGTATATCATGGTTGAAGTTGCAAATTGTTAATTTAAGGTAAACATTTGTTTTATATATGTCCACTTTTGCCATGCGTGTTGTATACTTTGACAGCTTTATCAAATATTTAAACTTTACATTTTTTTTTCCTTCTTTCATCGTATATTTATGTTAGCGTAAAGTACTTATATTTGAACTGTGTACACTAGCTTGCATATTTGTTCAAAGTTTGTATAGTACAAGTTTTATATTTTGAAAGTATACACATTTAGTTCTAGTTTGGGTGTGTGGTTCGGTCTGCACGTGTTAATGTATATTTTGCATGCCTGTTTTTGTTTTGTGTTTCACCTACTTGCTTACGTATAACTATGTGTCAGTTTATATGTACTAAAATAAGTTATTTTGGTTTCAATAGATATTACGCTTGTTTAATTATAAAGTTATTTAGAATGTTGTTTTATATAGATTTGTTTGTAAAGGTTATAGAACTTTATTTCGGTTATAGTATCAAGATACAATGTATTTGTTCAAGTGTCACAGAAGGAAATATGTGTTTAGAATATTTATACATATCATGATTTATTTCAACGTGTGTTTTGAGCATATATAGTATATATTTTATATTTAGTTATATACGATTGGTATATATGTATATTTATGAAAAAAATAAATAAATAAATTTGAATATTGGGTTTAAGGAAAATAATAATACATATATTTTGTTTCGGTCTAAATCAAGCAGTTTCTCATCTATTTTCATCGATCTGACTTATCAGCTTTTGCTTCGTCGTACCTACTTTCTTTGGCAAATTCGTGCTAACCTTGTTCGTTTGGATTCGTGCTTGGGTTCATAACTCGGTCCACTGTCTATTCTCTCTAGCCTCGAAAGGTGAGCAATCACTCACGATTAACGTTCTTTTATTTATTAAATTTGATTTCAATTGAAACGACAATTGAAATATGCTGCTGTTAGTTAATTACACTGTTATATATGCTATTGCCTGTATCAGTTCACCTGTGACATCTGACACCATTATCTGTTAATTATTTATGCGTTGATAATACAGTTTGGCTGATAATTGATTGATTGTTGATATTTATATTGGACGTTAAATTGTTAATGTTAAAACGATAAATAGTATGAAATTGAACTTGATATAGGATAATTAAATGTTAAATTTGATTAACTGACATTTGTATAATATGACCCCTTTAACTGTTAAATCCATTGACACGTATGATTTGCTTAATTACATTTGAATCACTGAATGTATGTTGTTAAATTGATGATGTATGAAATTGTAAATAGATGACAAGTGAAAAACCGTAATGTAATAATCTTTAATCTACATGAAATGATAGTGTAGATTCTAGAAATAATTATATTAATTCGTACAAATAACAATGCGAATTAATACGGTTATTTCGGGATTATTTGAATTGATTATTGGATTGATATTGGTTGTTGTTATTGCTTGTTTATTTACTTTGACACCATCCCAGTTATCACACTGCAAGTTCCCTTGATATGTTTTGATTTTGAATTGAATTGGAATCGGGTTGAAATGATAAATACCCAAATTGAACTTTGACTTAGGATAGAAAATTAAATAAAAACCCGATTGGTCAATAATTTGATTTGAAAATAAACGAAGATTTTATTTGAATAAAGAATATGGTTTTGAAATGAAGTTGAAATTTGAATTTTTGATGAAAGGAAAATGGTAATATTTAATAATCTGAAACAAAAGATTAACAATGTAATCAATGAAAGAATGTTGTTTAATTTGAGAAATGATTGAATTAAGTTTGAAATGATTTAATAATTAAGTTTGAAATTATAATTTAGTTTGAAATTATTAAACTTTGAAATTATTTAATAATTAAGTTTGAACTATTTAATAATGAATTATTAAAGGATTAAATTGAATTGAAATTCTTTAATAAGAAAAATTGAACTTTTGAATAAGTGAATTTTACTTCGTAAAGAATTGAAATTGAGTTTCTTTATTAATTAAGTTTTGGAAAATTATTTAAGGAAGTAAATAAGTGAAATTGGATTTCTTTAACAAAAATGAAATGTGATATTTTTGGAATTAATGTAAGACTTGTAATTGGAGAATTGATTTGACGAATTTAGTTTAATTCAAAATTGTAGATTTTGATTAAATGAAGTTGAACTTAAGAATTGATTTAACGAATTGGAAATTTAATAGAAATTGTTTTGAATGAAAAAGTAACTTAACGAATATTAAATTAAATGGATAAATGGATTTAAATTGGTTTGAACGTTAAATTAATTTAAATGATTTCGGAATGAAACTTATATACGAACTTGAATCAATATTTGAATTGTTTTAAATAGAAATTGAAATTGAATTATAAGATTTTGAAACGGAAAATTGGAAGTTTTGAAACGAAAATTTGGAAATTGTTTTAGAAAGACAAATGAAATGTTGATTTACGAATTCTATTTGAAATTGAAATTGATTTGGTTTTGAAATATATAAACGACCAATCGGTGTAATAATTACGAAAGTTATTAAAGAGACCGGGATCGGTAATGGATATACTCTCTATCTGAACCGAAACCACTTTAATAACTATACGCGGAGTGTTGATCCAGAACGAAGTGGATGGTTTTGATGAACGCGTTGACTGAAGAAAGAGAACGATTTTGGATGACCCTTGACATGACTAAAACAGGAGCCGCGCCGGGCCATTGAGGATCGCCATCTCTAGCGGACACACTTCTTCGATACCATATCTATTACTTTTGTGATTCGATTGGGTGCACCCCTCGATTTGGGAGTGTTGTTTCGCGGTGTTGGGGTAGTAGCTGCTATGCCCAACATCAGTCCGGATCAGGCAACTACTAGTATCCTAGTTGGTATCGCCTCATGTACCTTGTCATACTAATTATCCTATTCGCGACCACTACGATTTTGATTTGTACCTTTAGTATATGGATTGCCCTCTGGTGACTTCCGGTTTTGGGGAAACTACGGTCTTGTATATGCTTTTGGTAATAAACAGGTTAAGAGGTGTATGGGCCCTGCTTAACCCTACTTTGATATCTTTATATTACTGATAGACATTATCTACTTAGCGTACATTACTACCTAGTAGATAGTTTAACGGATCCTTAAAGGATGGTTATTCCAAACATCCTTTGAGTTACTTGTATTTCAATTGCTATTTCACTTGAGTTGGATTTATTAATATAAGAATGTTAATCCTGACTCGAGTGTCTTGTGTTTTGCTTTACGCTCGGGTCAGACTGAGTAGTTCAGCTTTCGAGACTCACCTTTGGAGTTGGAGCTTCGCTTGGAGATCCAGCTATCTATCCAGCTTTCAGATATTCGATGATTCCAGTGATGTATTCTGCTTTGTATCTGATGTATCGTATTACTCTTCTGTTGTAAACTCTGATGTATTTTATATATTCATATAGTAGCTTCACGAACTACTATCTCTTTTATTTCCGCTGCACTTATTACTCTGTGTCTGTGATCTGTGATTATTTATTTACTGTATATGTTCAGTTTTGCCAAATTTAAATTAACAACGCGGTATTTTGAGCAATTCAACTCCGGCATGAGTGTCTACCTATACACTTATAATGGACGCGAATGGTCCAAAATGGCGGGTCGTTACAGTTGGTATCAGAGCTTTGGTAGCTCTAGGCAAAACTTAACATATAGGGTAAATGTATTTACAGAATCACTCTCATTCGAGTTTCAACCTCTTCCTTTCGACTCGATCCTTTTAAATTTTGGAACGTTCCCCTCGGTTCCGAAATTCATTCGTGTCCCTCACTATTCGTATTCTTTCCATTCTGGAGCATCACATAACTCCACTTCAAATGATATCTATAATAGATCGGCGGTCTCGCCAATCTTCGAATGATTCGTAAAGGATTAAACTCCTTTATAATAGGCATTGATTTACCGGAGATTTCTGTAACCTCGGTTTACGACGCTATCTATCTCCTGCTATACCTGAATTCTATTTCTTGAGATCGAATGTCGATTTACCTCGGAATTCCACATCGATCTTATTCTTGAAGTTACGGATGACCCTGTTAAGGTTGCCCGTGAACTACATAAACTCATCCGTCTCCCGATTGTGGTAATTGAATTATCTTATCTTCTGTTTCAAACTTATTTTCGAATCAAATTTCTCTTCGATTTAAGTCCATCAAATTTGAATCCCTATCCTTATTTTGAAAATCCATTCTTGTATCGTCGAGCGAGGAAGTGTATTTATAAATTAATTTTAAAAATGTTTTTATATATTGTGTTGTTTGAGTTGTTGATGTTGATTTGGGTTTCCGATCGATTCGTCTGATCAGCGCTATCGATAGGATTTCCAAAACACTTGAACAGAGCAAACTGACACAATATTATTTTCAAATTTGGAAAATGAAATAAATTTGTTTGATTATATTGTAAAAATATAAGTAAAAATTTTCTGGAATTTAATAGGTTAATTAAAATTGTTTGTTTGAGATGATAATATTTGATTATCATTTATTGTTCTAAATAAATTTATAAATACGGTTTATAAATTGATTTGGAATTTGAAATGAATTTAATTCAGAAATTTGAGAATTTATTTGTTTCCGGTGATTTCGAACTTTGGTTTTAAAAATTTTAGAGTATATATTATTGAAGTATTTTCGAATATAAACCGTTTCCAAAGAATTTTAAATGTTGAAATCAATGCTCTTCTCTTTGTCGCTGGAAAATAATTTCGGTGATGGCGGCCGCATCATCGACATTCATTTTCGAGTTTCGAAGTGGAGATACTATTCTGTAGCTTTGCTACGGTTTTGTTTTAAAAATATATATATATATATATATTCTGATTTGAATTTCTTCAGTATAATTTGATTTATATATATATAGGTATCTTATTTTATTTAATTTGATTTGATATAAATATATTATATATATCTCTAAATTGTTTAAAGTTAATCGGAAATCTAATTCTTAAATTTTGTTAAAGGATGTTTTCAATTATAAATAAAGCTGAATTTGGAATAAATATTTAAACTTGAATAATTGAATTGGGAAAATTTTATTTGTATATTGTTCAACTGCATTCTAATACAACTTACCTAAATCATTCAGAATTTGAATATGTAATTGGATAACATATAAGATAAATTGAATTTATAAATAAAATTTAAGTGTTTATAATAGATGTTATACACTTAGATTTTAATTATAAAAAAAAAGTGCTAATAAAGATGATAGAATAATAAGTTAATTGAATAATAGATGAGACAAATAATTTGTTTGAAAGAATTAATAAATTGAAATTTGATCAACATATGAAAATACCTTGAATTTAAAAGCAATTAGTGAATATAAATTAATTTAAATCGGAACTTTTATGGTTTAAATTAATTTATATGGGTTAAATATATGTGATAAGATATATTAAGTAGAATAAATTTAACAATAATTTGGAATAAAGAAGAATTTAAAATTGTTGTAGAACATATGATTATAATAAAAGACTATTCAAATTTATTGCTTTAAAAATTGTAGATTTAAGATAATAAGATAATGAAATTTAGAAATAGTTGAGATTGACTTTAGTGAAATCAAATAGATTAAATCAATTATTGAATATCAATTAATTTAAATTTGAATTTATATGGTTTAAATTAATTGTTATTTTGTATTTCAAATCTGTTTTCTTTCTGGTTGTTTCTATTCTCCTACCTCGTTCCTTTTCGGGGACGAAAAGTTTTGAGTGGGGGAGAGTGTAACGACCCGTAAATTTCAACCGTTTTAATAACGTAATTAGTTGAAATTTTGTAAAATTTTAAACGATAAAATTTTGAAATAAAAATTTAATATTTGGAATACGTCTAGTTAAGCATAGCAACTGGTAAATTTTCGTCCGAAAATACGAAAGTTTATTTCGCGCGTAAAATCACTTCAATTGAATCAGTTAAAAAGCGATGAAAATAAAACGTTTTCGAAACTCAAATATTTTTACATAGAAAAATTCTAAACCATCTTCTGAGCAAGATTTCAGTTTGTCGTTTTTTCAAATTCGGACATCTTTGGCTCCGTCGTCCTTATTTTCTGCAAAATAGCAGTATTCTGGTACCGATATCGATTTTTATCGGACGATCGTACCACTGATATCTTTATACCATTTTGATCGTCTCGTCGTGCTGATCTCCGCGGTATATTCGTAAGTGTGTTTCGAGGATCGGTGGACGGCGAAATCTGTAAACGTTAGACCGTCTCGTTACCGGTGTCATGCCTTTTTGTTTTCCATTGTGGTAAACGTATTGGTGCTCTTCTGGCTCTTCGTTAATCACGTGCATGCATTGCTTTTAAGGAATTAAAGTATCCTAACTTTCCATATTCCCAAAAGAATTTATTTCTTACTTTTCGGTAACCTACGTTTTCCTACTCATCTTCTCTTCTTATTTTCTTTCTCTTCTCTCGTTTTGAATAAAATGAAAATGGTGAACATTTGTAGCCTCACCTTCAGAACTGTAAACACATACTTCCACCTATCCCCTGACCATTTCCCACCTCCTCACAGCAACGTCTCGACCACCACAATGCACACAACCCTCCCGAGTTTCATGCACGCCACATCTTCTTCCTCTGACATCACATCTCTGACCTGGCATCACCGAAGCACCCACGCCTCGTCATCCCCGCCACCTCACCTCCTCTTTCGCTCACCCTCTCTCTACCACACCACAAAGCAAATCTCCTTCCACCTTAACCGCTCACCCCTTCTACCTCCCCTATCGTAGCCTCACTTCCACCATCAACCGTGAAATAGCAGCCACCTTCCCACAGTGCCAAACCCAGTCCCACATCCGCACCTTCCCACCGCCTTGCTAACTTTACCCGCCTCCATGCTAACACCCACAGCCAGTTCGAAAATCCCGCCTCCTGTTCTCAAAGCCACCCACTGCCTTGTGCTCAGCCGTGTCCACCTACTCACCTACCAAAGCCCGCTCACCATGGAGATGTATGCTTGCTGGTATTCGTCTGGGAAGCTTACCTGCTTGTGTACCTATTCCATCTCATGCGGCCGAACACCTATTCTTAGGTTAAGGTAAAATATTGTCTTATTTTAATATTTAAATTGTTATGTATATGTATATATTTTTAGGTAAGTTATGTAAGTATTTATCTTATATTATATATCTATCTATATCTATGGTTATAAAAGTTTACCTTACATATATATACGTTTTATATTATATGAATTTCGAGTTCATATACAAGTTTATATTTGTATATACTGATGTATTTTATAATAACAGTGTATGTTATCTTAGGCTTACTTGTTGTTACAGTATTGTATGTTATGTTAGTTAGAATAGATTATTTATATATATAAGCATAGGTCAGATTAAGTTGTCAAGTATATCATGGTTGAAGTTGCAAATTGTTAATTTAAGGTAAACATTTGTTTTATATATGTCCACTTTTGCCATGCGTGTTGTATACTTTGACAGCTTTATCAAATATTTAAACTTTACATTTTTTTTTCCTTCTTTCATCGTATATTTATGTTAGCGTAAAGTACTTATATTTGAACTGTGTACACTAGCTTGCATATTTGTTCAAAGTTTGTATAGTACAAGTTTTATATTTTGAAAGTATACACATTTAGTTCTAGTTTGGGTGTGTGGTTCGGTCTGCACGTGTTAATGTATATTTTGCATGCCTGTTTTTGTTTTGTGTTTCACCTACTTGCTTACGTATAACTATGTGTCAGTTTATATGTACTAAAATAAGTTATTTTGGTTTCAATAGATATTACGCTTGTTTAATTATAAAGTTATTTAGAATGTTGTTTTATATAGATTTGTTTGTAAAGGTTATAGAACTTTATTTCGGTTATAGTATCAAGATACAATGTATTTGTTCAAGTGTCACAGAAGGAAATATGTGTTTAGAATATTTATACATATCATGATTTATTTCAACGTGTGTTTTGAGCATATATAGTATATATTTTATATTTAGTTATATACGATTGGTATATATGTATATTTATGAAAAAAAAAAATTGAATATTGGGTTTAAGGAAAATAATAATACATATATTTTGTTTCGGTCTAAATCAAGCAGTTTCTCATCTATTTTCATCGATCTGACTTATCAGCTTTTGCTTCGTCGTACCTACTTTCTTTGGCAAATTTGTGCTAACCTTGTTCGTTTGGATTCATGCTTGGGTTCGTAACTCGGTCCACTGTCTATTCTCTCTAGCCTCGAAAGGTGAGCAATCACTCACGATTAACGTTCTTTTATTTATTAAATTTGATTTCAATTGAAACGACAATTGAAATATGCTGCTGTTAGTTAATTACACTGTTATATATGCTATTGCCTGTATCAGTTCACCTGTGACATCTGACACCATTATCTGTTAATTATTTATGCGTTGATAATACAGTTTGGCTGATAATTGATTGATTGTTGATATTTATATTGGACGTTAAATTGTTAATGTTAAAACGATAAATAGTATGAAATTGAACTTGATATAGGATAATTAAATGTTAAATTTGATTAACTGACATTTGTATAATATGACCCCTTTAACTGTTAAATCCATTGACACGTATGATTTGCTTAATTACATTTGAATCACTGAATGTATGTTGTTAAATTGATGATGTATGAAATTGTAAATAGATGACAAGTGAAAAACCGTAATGTAATAATCTTTAATCTACATGAAATGATAGTGTAGATTCTAGAAATAATTATATTAATTCGTACAAATAACAATGCGAATTAATACGGTTATTTCGGGATTATTTGAATTGATTATTGGATTGATATTGGTTGTTGTTATTGCTTGTTTATTTACTTTGACACCATCCCAGTTATCACACTGCAAGTTCCCTTGATATGTTTTGATTTTGAATTGAATTGGAATCGGGTTGAAATGATAAATACCCAAATTGAACTTTGACTTAGGATAGAAAATTAAATAAAAACCCGATTGGTCAATAATTTGATTTGAAAATAAACGAAGATTTTATTTGAATAAAGAATATGGTTTTGAAATGAAGTTGAAATTTGAATTTTTGATGAAAGGAAAATGATAATATTTAATAATCTGAAACAAAAGATTAACAATGTAATCAATGAAAGAATGTTGTTTAATTTGAGAAATGATTGAATTAAGTTTGAAATGATTTAATAATTAAGTTTGAAATTATAATTAAGTTTGAAATTATTAAACTTTGAAATTATTTAATAATTAAGTTTGAACTATTTAATAATGAATTATTAAAGGATTAAATTGAAATTCTTTAATAAGAAAAATTGAACTTTTGAATAAGTGAATTTTACTTCGTAAAGAATTGAAATTGAGTTTCTTTATTAATTAAGTTTTGGAAAATTATTTAAGGAAGTAAATAAGTGAAATTGGATTTCTTTAACAAAAATGAAATGTGATATTTTTGGAATTAATGTAAGACTTGTAATTGGAGAATTGATTTGACGAATTTAGTTTAATTCAAAATTGTAGATTTTGATTAAATGAAGTTGAACTTAAGAATTGATTTAACGAATTGGAAATTTAATAGAAATTGTTTTGAATGAAAAAGTAACTTAACGAATATTAAATTAAATGGATAAATGGATTTAAATTGGTTTGAACGTTAAATTAATTTAAATGATTTCGGAATGAAACTTATATACGAACTTGAATCAATATTTGAATTGTTTTAAATAGAAATTGAAATTGAATTATAAGATTTTGAAACGGAAAATTGGAAGTTTTGAAACGAAAATTTGGAAATTGTTTTAGAAAGACAAATGAAATGTTGATTTACGAATTCTATTTGAAATTGAAATTGATTTGGTTTTGAAATATATAAACGACCAATCGGTGTAATAATTACGAAAGTTATTAAAGAGACCGGGATCGGTAATGGATATACTCTCTATCTGAACCGAAACCACTTTAATAACTATACGCGGAGTGTTGATCCAGAACGAAGTGGATGGTTTTGATGAACGCGTTGACTGAAGAAAGAGAACGATTTTGGATGACCCTTGACATGACTAAAACAGGAGCCGCGCCGGGCCATTGAGGATCGCCATCTCTAGCGGACACACTTCTTCGATACCATATCTATTACTTTTGTGATTCGATTGGGTGCACCCCTCGATTTGGGAGTGTTGTTTCGCGGTGTTGGGGTAGTAGCTGCTATGCCCAACATCAGTCCGGATCAGGCAACTACTAGTATCCTAGTTGGTATCGCCTCATGTACCTTGTCATACTAATTATCCTATTCGCGACCACTACGATTTTGATTTGTACCTTTAGTATATGGATTGCCCTCTGGTGACTTCCGGTTTTGGGGAAACTACGGTCTTGTATATGCTTTTGGTAATAAACAGGTTAAGAGGTGTATGGGCCCTGCTTAACCCTACTTTGATATCTTTATATTACTGATAGACATTATCTACTTAGCGTACATTACTACCTAGTAGATAGTTTAACGGATCCTTAAAGGATGGTTATTCCAAACATCCTTTGAGTTACTTGTATTTCAATTGCTATTTCACTTGAGTTGGATTTATTAATATAAGAATGTTAATCCTGACTCGAGTGTCTTGTGTTTTGCTTTACGCTCGGGTCAGACTGAGTAGTTCAGCTTTCGAGACTCACCTTTGGAGTTGGAGCTTCGCTTGGAGATCCAGCTATCTATCCAGCTTTCAGATATTCGATGATTCCAGTGATGTATTCTGCTTTGTATCTGATGTATCGTATTACTCTTCTGTTGTAAACTCTGATGTATTTTATATATTCATATAGTAGCTTCATGAACTACTATCTCTTTTATTTCCGCTGCACTTATTACTCTGTGTCTGTGATCTGTGATTATTTATTTACTGTATATGTTCAGTTTTGCCAAATTTAAATTAACAACGCGGTATTTTGAGCAATTCAACTCCGGCATGAGTGTCTACCTATACACTTATAATGGACGCGAATGGTCCAAAATGGCGGGTCGTTACAGTAAAATAGATATAGTAGAAGTCAGGATACATAAATCAATAATACAGAGACAATACTGAATAGGAAATAATTGGAATAGAAGTCGATGAACCGATAGACAAATTAGCTCCAACAAATCTCTAGCTCCAGAAGGTGAATCCAAAGCTGTAATTCTCAAGCTGACCCGAGCGTAAAGTAAAACACAAAACACTCGAGTCAGGACATACATACTTATACAATGTAAACCAACTCAAGTGAAATGTAATAGTAATGCACAATAACTTAAAGGATGCTTGGGATCGCCCATCCTTTAAGGATCAGTCAAACCATAAACTGAGCAGTAATAAACATTATCATAGAAATATCCATATTAAAGTAAACGATGCAAATAACCGTGTTAATGTGACTAGGATAGCGCAGAGCTGCAGTAATCGTCCACCTCTAGCCACACTCTCAAATTAAAGTGTGCATCCAAATAAATCACAAGGAAATAAAATGGCATACAGATAAGTGTACCCGTAGTTATAGATTTCAAAATGGTAAAAAAAATCGAATTAAAATTATTCATTTAAACCATTAAAAGTAAAGTCATTATACTTACAAATCAAATATTAAATTCTCGAAATTTAACATTTTCTGAGCTCATTTAAATACTTTAAACATTTAAATTTCAGCTTCCACAGCATTTAGAAAGTGCTGCGGTAAGTTATATTTGAAAACAATTTATTTCAGCAAAGACAGCATTTAAAAACTGCTGTAATAGTTTAGGGTTTAATTTAAAGGATTTAAATTCAATTCAGCAAAGACAGCGTTTACAAAACTGCTGTAGTAGTTCAATTATATTCAAAAATCTCATTTCAGCCAACTGCAGCACTTAACAAGTGCTACAATAGCTCTTTCATTAATTTCAGGTTCAAGTTTAGTTTTAGCACTACAGCACTTACAAAGTGCTGTAATAGCCCTTAGTTCATTTTAGCCTTTTAGTTCATTTCTGCAACTATAGCACTTACAAAGTGCTACAGATTCACTTTAGTTCAAATTTTAGTTATTATTCAGAAACGATAGCATTTCTGAAGTGCTACTAATTAAATTTCCAGATTTACACTAAAATTTCAAAAACAATTAAACTTCAATTTAAACCATTTTAATTGTATAAAATCATATTTTTCCACTTTTAAAATGGTCATTTAAATACCCTTTAACTTATGATTTTTATAAAGTAAATTTCACAAATAAATATCAAATTTTCATTACTTCACTTATTAAATTCAAGTGTACAATTTTCTTATTCTTTACATTCACTTAACACTTTAATTTAATTTATCATTTCACAAATAAAACTTAATTTCCATTTTATTTTCTTTTACTTAAACTTCCATTTTTAAAACCAAATCTCAAATTCCAAGTCAAGTTAAATTCCAAATTTCCACTTTAAGCAATTATTTATTTAACACTTTTAACTTATAGAAAAATCACTAACCCTTTATTAAATCATTTTATATTCAATTTATATCAAATTATCATATTTTTCATTTTAAAAATACTTAAAAAAATACCCATAAAAATATATAAAATAACCACGGGTCTGTATGCTATTTTCTAACTTGTCAAGTTATACGGATATCAATCCGTAATTTACAAAGAAAAATCCGAGTTCTATCATTTCAAACCCGCAATCCCAAGTTAATAAAATAAATAAAAATCACTCGAGCCTATCATTTTAGCCCATAATGATTTTTCCCTATTCTAAAGTCCGTTCGGGTATGTATCATTTCAACCCATAGTGAAAGGGAACTTGCAGTGTGAGCATATACATAAACAATATAAAGAAATATACTAACATGTCAATGTCACAATATATTGTCATATATCATATGTCAGGTGAAAATTAATAAGGTTAACATTGTAATAACATGGAATAACATATCATATAATCATCATTAACTTGCATAACATTTTAATTACTAATCACTTGTCATCCATTTACCATTTCATAAGTAATAATGTCAGAGTGAGAAGGACTCACCTTTATCAAAGATAGAGACCCAAAACAACACACAAGAACGATATCAAAAGCATGACAAGCACGATTAGATTTGAATGGATGGAGAGCCTTGTAAACAACACAAAATATAACATACATAAGCACAAATATAAATATTTTACATACAAATATAATTAACAACTTTAGTTTGCAAAACAATTGCAAAACATGAAAGATAACCAAACCTTAGAAGCAAAAGACTTGTACAAGACAACATAGGCTTGGCCTAAATGCAAATGGGCTTGATCTCACCACACCTAGGCTCGGCCTAGGTCATGTGTGCTTAGGCATGATGGGTCTTGAGCATGTAGGCTATGGACATGAAAATGGAAGGCAAAGGCATGAAGATGCAAAGGTATGCAAGTGGTCAAGGGATGGAAGGTTTTGGGTCAAGGGATGTAAGGTTTTGGTGAATCTAAGGCTCGGCCATGGTCACTACAGGTCAGGTCAGAGGTTGAGCTGATGGTCAGAGGTCATGGTAGCAAGTGGTGGTGGTGTCTAGGGGTGTGGCCGAGGCAAAGCATGAAGGTGATGGTGGAATATGGGGTCGGCTATGCATTGTTTTGGAGTTTAGCAAAGTTTTTGTGGTGCTTTCATCATGGGATGGTCACGGCTAGATCAAGTCAGAGGAGATGGAGGGTGTGCCGTGGATGGTGATGAGGAGGAAGTGGTGGAGGAGATGGTGGAGGTATGGGCCGAGCAACATAGGTGAAGATCAAGGCAAATTCAAGTGAAAAACAAGGCAAAACAAAGAAGAAAAAGTAGAAAAAGAAGGAGAGGCCATTACCAAAACTTCAAAAATATTTTGGCCGTGAATTGTGACATGAATGGGATGTTTTCTCCCGTGAAAATTAAGTTAAAACACACGGCTAATCAATAGAAAAGGAACAGCCAAGAAATGAAAAGTCTAGAAAGTGAAAAGTCAAATGTTTTAAAAGCTTTAGTCTCTTCAAATTTCCACTTCCTTTTTAATTCAATATAAACAAATAAAAATCAGTAAATAAAATAAAAGACAAACAAAAATAAAGTGAAAATGAAAATAAATAATTATCTTCGGAAAAATAGAAAATGAATAAAGAAAATAGTTTGTTATATTGAAACTAGAATTAAAAATTGTAAATAAAATACAACTAACCAAAAGACTCTTGATTTTCCAAGGCTACATGTCATGTACAAGTTAAATAAAATAAAATATATATACATAACATGTCATGTTACACATGTAAACATAAATTAGAACATGACATGACAAACAAAAATATTATTTATATAAATTAAAATAAACAATATTGTTAAATAAAACAGTTTACATCCAATAGTTTAAAAAACATAACTTTCACAATATTAATCAGATTCCAACGAAACAAAAAGCAGTATTCTTAAAAATTTATTTACTTTCATAAAATAAAGATAAATTTCAAAAGATCAAAATTTAAAATTAAAAGTCAAAGTTTGACCACATTGATAAAATTCACATTTCTGGAAAATATTCTATTTATTCATGGTTGGAATTATAATTTACATACAAATCAAAATTTATATTTAAAGTAACAAAAATTAAATAAAATAAAGTTTTTAAATCAGGAAATTCAATTAAAAAAATAATAATTACAAAATACAGGGTTATTACACAAATATTCTCAAACACTAAAAAGAATGTCTATTCTTTAAATTATTCACCAAAACACAAATATTGATAGAGCTTATCAATGCATATCATCAAAATTGGTGAAACGCAAATTCTAGAAATCAACAACCAGAAATCCAAAAAACACAAAGGGGGAGGCATATCACAAACGGGAGCATGAAAACTCACCAACACGTGTGTCACAAACGGAACGCTATTCCATGGTCGCTAACCATCAAGTTTGAGCCGAAGCTCCACAAACGGCCCGAAGACCATGGGTCGCCACCCCACCAATTTGAACTAAAGCTCCACAAACGGGGTTTTTAGTCCCCCACACAAACAAAGAGACATCGCACATCGCTAGTCTAAATCACAAAATGACCATCAATGATCGACAAGTGTAAATTACACTAAGCTAGTAAATAAATGAGTTTAGCTTCATGTCCCATAACCACTAGCTTAACTTAAATATTTACGAACAAATTGTAGATTTGCACTCGAAAATTGTCACGAGAGTTCAATCGAACAAGTCCAAGAATTAACCGATGAAGTAAACGTAAGCGTTTCATACCACTTGTTTTGCTAAGCCGTTTAATTAGATTTCTCATACGAATGACGTAAAGGTTTGTATATACTAATAGATTGGAAAATGATTTTTCAAGCGAGCTTTATATTTAAAATAGTGTCGAAATCATTTTAATGAAAGAGTTTTAGTATTTACTACTAGTATCGAAACCTTTGTATTTTAAAGTGACAAATCACAAAAATGATTGTAAAAACAATCAATCACCAAAAATTCACATACGACAATGTGAATTAAATCCATAAAAATCGATATCAAATCCATAAAATGGATATTCCCAAAAATCCAAAGAAAGAAGTCATCAAAGTCGATAATAAGTGATAACAACTAACCGGTTCGACAAAAATCGATTAAAATTGGAAATTCAATCAAAAACAGCCAAGATAGGCTGAATTGGCAGTTCCAAACGTTTGGGGGTTCATCCAAACGTTGGATTTTGGTTCTGGAAATATTCCAGAAACCTACCAGACGTCTGAACTCTAACCAGACATCTGAAAACTAACCAGACATCTGGTAGGTTTGGACCAGACGTCTGGTCTAAGTCTCTACCATTTTTTTCTTTTCTGCCGTATATTTTTTTTATCTGCTGCCCAAACCAGACGTCTGGACCTTCCAACCAAACGTATGGTTGCCTTTTCTAGGCAACAATTTTCCTAGGCCAATGATGGCCAAAATGATTCGGAAGCGATCGGAACGAGCGACGGAGGCTAGGGATTTATGCCAAGCGACAACCCAGTCCTATAGGCTCTTCGATACACCCCAAATAACACGTCCAAATATCAAAGATAGGATCTTTAAAGATTTTGACTTCAAAACACCAAAATTTAGAAAATTCACCAAATCAATTCAAATCAAAAGCAAATGAACGTGAATAGATGTTAGGAATTCATACCTAACAACAATGAAAACTATAGATGTTACCTGGAGGTTTGACCAGGCAACTAGGTCGTTCGGGTTTGACCAGGCAACTAGGCCTCGTTCGGCATTCAGAGGTCGTTCGGCATTCAGCCTCGATCGGCATTCAGCCTCGACCGGCATTCAGCCTCGTTCGTCATTCAGAGGTCGACCGGCATTTGGTCTCGACCAGCATTCAACCTCGTTCGTCATTCAGAGGTCGTCCGGCATTGGAAGGCTCGTCCGGCATTTAGAAGTCGTCCGGCATGAGAAGCTTCATTCGGCATTTATGGGTCATTCGGCATTTGGCCTCGACCGGCATTCCTGCCTCGCTCGGCTTCTCCCCTCGATCGGCATTGGGCCTCATTCAGCCTACACGTCTCACTTAACACACTGCCTCGTTCGGCATTTCCCGCTCGGCATGCATGGATCGGCACACAAATGTCACTTGTTTTGGGCCGAGATATCTTGCCACTGGGCCCACCAAGGAAGTCCAACCCATCTTCGTCTATAAATAGAGAGGCAGGAGCACAGTGAAAAGGACCTTTTTTCGAGAATACTAGGGAGACTCTACCGCTTTCTAGACTCATTCTTTTTACTTAGGAATTGTATTCAAGGAGTGGATGTACGGATTGTATCTGTAATCAACTGTTGAGTAAAGCAATAAAGATTAACTTCAAAGTGGACGTAGGCAGTTACGCCGAACCACTATAAATCTGGTGTTCTTGTCTTTGCATTTAACTTAGCATACAATTCTCTGTTTTAATTTACTTTCTTCATTAATCTCTCTACACAATCTTTCTCAACGAGGTTAGTGACCAATTTTGGTGCTAACACTTTGGTGCTTTCATTGAGAATCGAATTCTCAGGCCATAAGGATCTGCTTTGAAGCTACTGGATTGAATAAATCCCCCGAAGGAGATCCGAGTCATTCATAAGACGTCCGTTGATTCTACTCAGAGTTCCTACCAATAACTCTACAATGGGAAGACCACGTACCAGATCAGCCTCTCATAATGCGGACGCCCATGAGACCGCTAGCATACAACAAGTAGGACCTAGCAATCAGCAAGCAAATCTGGGTGCAGGGATTGCCGCCCAGGACCAAATGCAAGTTGTCACCAGAACAGAGTTCAACGACTTGATGAGAGAGCTCATGGAAAGCAGGAGACAACTTGGAGAGCAGATGCAAGCTAACGCCGACCTTATGGCTCAACTCACTCAACAACAGCATTAGAATGCTGGGGGTAGTCAAGCTCCTTACTCTTCATCTGACAGCTCGACTTCGTCTGATGAACCTCCCAGGCGTAGATGCCGCAAGACTGAAACTACGCAGGCAGGTGCTGCCGATCGAACAATTGGGGATCATTTACACTTCAGAGACCGCAACCGAGCAGGAATGGGAAACTTAGGGGTTGGAGCGCAGGTGTAGGCTGGACGCCCGGCTCACCAAGATGCCAATGATGCCGAACCTCAAGATGCACGTTTAGCAGATCGCTAGCAAAGGAGGCATCAACCTTATCAATCCTGTAGGACAGACTCCAACCTTCCATCTTCCATACAAACCCCAGACCTAACAGCTATGATCAGACAGTTGATGAAAGAGAATTAAGGCTTGTCGAATGATGATTGGGGGGTATCCAGGAGTCATACTCCGTTCACAGACACTGTCCTGCGGGTCGAGTATCCCGGGAAGTTTAGCATGCCAACCATCCCGGCTTACGAAGGAAAGACTGATCCCAGGCAGCATGTGATGAGGTACGAATGGATGATGGATTCAGCTAGAGAGAATGATGCAACCAAGTGTAGATGCTTTCCAATAACTCTATCTGGGATCGCTACCATGTGGCTTACCCGACTTCCTCCGCGGTTCGTATCCAGTTTCGAGGAGTTGGCGAAGAAATTTATAGAACAGTTCAGAATACATGCTACTCGTCCCAAGGACATGATGTCTCTAGCAAGTGTGATCCAAGCTCCAAGGGAGTCGTTGAAGGAGTATTTGCAGAGATTCCATGTTGCGGCTACTGAAGTCAGTAATCCCAATGATCATGCGATTCTTATGGCTGTGATGCGAGGTGTGGATCCAGATTCAGAATTTGGAGATTGGCTAGCAGGAAAACCTCCAACTACGCTAGAGCGTTTTTACTCAAAGGTACATCAGTTCATAAGAAGAGAGGAAGCCAGGTGGATAAGGCGAGATAAGGTACCGGGGCCTGTTCAGGAGACCATGAAAAGCAACATTGCTGTGAAGCAATCCGGAGACAACTCGGGGAAAGTTCAGGTCAATCTCCAAAACAAGCCCGGACAGTCTAAGGAATCCGGAGGAAGAAATCAGGGGAAGAAAAGAGAAGCGGGGAAATGGAAACCGAGAATTCCAACCTACAACGAATACACCCCGCTGAATGCATCTCTTGAGAATATTTACCTATCAACCTGCAATACCTTTCAATACAGAAAGTCATGCCCAAAGGAGTCAACCGAGGAACAAAAGCAGACCGGGAAGTATTGCCGCTTCCATGAGACTCATGGTCACAATACTGAAGAGTGCAGACACCTACACGACGCTATAGAAAAGTTGATTAGGCAGAAAAAGTTACAGGAGTTTGTAAGGAATCCGAAAGAAGGTGGACAGGGAACGTCCAATCCCGGTCATGCACCAGCTCCACGTCACCCCGAGGAGCCTGCTCGGACCGTGGGCAGACTGGTCATAAACACGATCATTGGTGGACCTCACCTTACAGATAAGAACTGGCAAGAAATTGAACGGTATGCTAATTCCTTGAGGCATGCAGATTTTGAGTGTTGTTCCAACGTGTAGGATGGGACCCCTGCTAAACAGATGTGCATGATGACAGACGATATAGTATTCAGGAGCAGAGATGCTAACTAAGTGGAGGCTCCTACCATTGACCCGATGGTCATATCTACGACAATCGGACCGGCTTTTGTGAAAAGAATTTTGATTAATTGTGGAAGTTCTGTCAATATCATTTTCAAGAAGGCTTATGACCAAATGAAGATGGAGACGAAGGATCTGAAGCCATCTAAAGCTCGTATACATGGCTTTAATGGTGCAGCGACTGATGCAGTAGGGTATGTTGAGTAACCAGTTGAACTGGGACAGGGTGAGCGTAGGAGGGTGCGAATCCTACCTTTCGTGGTTTTGGATGTAGATCCTCCATACAATGTGTTTCTGGGCCGACCGGCCTTGGTTGAGTTTAGGGCAGCATTGGCCTCGTGGTGTTTGACTTTAAAGTTTCCGACTGACAAAGGAGTAGGTGTTGTTCATGGCGACTAGGCGACCGATCGTGCATGTTATGTGGCTGAGCTCTGAGAGGCCCAGCAAAGGGAGAAAGGAAAGGTTGCGGACAATTCTGTCCGCATTCATAATACCGACAATTGACAAGTAATGCCCGAGCCCTGGCTCGGGCATGATTCTCGGATCTTCAGAGACATAGATCCGAGAGACGACGATGAGGAACCCAGGGAAGAAAAAGCAACACCGGATGAACTAACGATTGACATTTCAGTCAGCCGAGACGATCCATCGCGAGTGCTGAAGATTGGATCACAGCTCAGCCCCTCGATGACCGAAGACCTTAGTGATTTCCTCCGAGCGAATCTCGATGTCTTCGCTTGGAAACATTCCGACATGTGCGGAATCTCTCCCGCTATTACGAGTCATATGTTGAACATAGATCCAAAGTACGTCCCAGTTAAGCAAAAAAGGAGAGGAATGGACCCGGAGAGGTCCGCCGCTCTCAAGGAGGAGATGGACAAACTCAAAGCCAATGGGTTCGTCCGCGACGCCCTCTACCCTGAATGGGTATCAAACCCCATGCTGGTAAAAAAGGAAAATGGAAAGTGGATAACTTGCATGGATTATTCCGATTTAAACAAAGCGTGCCCTAAGGACAGTTTCCCATTACCTAGAATTGATCAGTTGGTCGACTCCACTGCAGGACACGAGTTGTTGTCATTCATGGATGCGTACTCGGGATACAATCAGATCCCGATGCACATTCCGAACCAGGAGCACACCAGTTTCGTCACAGACGTTGGGCTATATTGCTATGTAGTAATGCCTTTCGGATTGAAAAATGCGGGGGAGACATACTAGCGTTTAGTAAATCGAATGTTTGAAGATCAGATTGGTAGAACAATGGAAGTCTATGTGGATGACATGCTCGTGAAGTGACGACAGTCAAACGACCACATTCGAGACTTAGCAGAGATGTTTGACATAGTTAGGTATTATGGGATGAAGATCAACCCTCTAAAGTGTTCCTTCGGCGTTGCGTCAGGGAAGTTTTTGGGATTCATTGTTAATGCCCGGGGAATTGAATCTAACCCGGAAAAGATTCAAGCTATTCGAGATATACAAGTGCCCAGAACTATAAAATAGCTACAAAGCTTGAATGGAAAGGTGGCTGCGCTGAGTCGATTCATATCCAGAGCCACAGACAAGTGTATTCCCTTCTTCGATATAATAAAGAAAGGAAGAAGGAATTTCGAATGGACATCCAACTATGAGGAAGCATTCCGAGCTCTGGTAAGGCATTTGGAAAGTCCTCCAGTGCTGTCAAAACCGGTAGACCACGAAATGTTGTATTACGTTAGTAAACGTTTAACGGGGGCAGAAAGAAATTATCCTAAAATTGAGAAATTGGCCTATTGCTTAGTGATCGCATCACGTAAGCTGTGTCAATACTTTCAAGCACACTAAGTCAGTATCTATACTGATCAGCCCTTACGACAGGTACTCCAACGACCAGAAACTTCTGGAAGGATGTTAAAATGGAATATCGAATTGAGTCAGTTCGATATTACATACCTGCCATGAAGAGCCATACAAGGGCAAGCATTAGCAGATTTCATCGCTGAGTTTACGGTATCAGACGAACCAGATGGTCACAGTGTCATTCCCCCCGTTCAATGGAAATTGTACACCGATGGGGCATCAAACGACCGTTGCTCCAGGGCTGGTGTAGTCCTTGTGACCCTAGAAAATCGATCGATTTGTTATGCTTTGAAGCTCAATTTCTCGGCTACGAATAATGAAGCAGAATATGAAGCATTGATTACTGGTTTAAAGCTCGTTGGAGAACTTGGGGTGAAATCAGTTGAAATCTTTTGTGACTCGCAGCTGGTGGTGTACCAAGTGCGAGGAGATTACCAAGCAAGGGGACAAAAGCTTGCTCCGTACCTTGCTCTGGTTCAGGAACTATTGGCGAACTTCGAACATTATGACATTTCGCATGTCCCGCGTGAACAGAACAAGGAAGCCAACTCGTTGGCCAAATTTGCAAGCACTGGCGATGCACAGCAAATGGGATTGGTTCCCGTTGAAACCTTACATGCTCCGAGCATAGATGTGATGGAAGTCGATTTTGTGTTGGGAACGAAAATTGAGAAGGAGTCGTGGATAACCCCATTCAAACAATACCTGCTAAACGGGACTTTGCCCGAAAGAAGAAGCAAAAGACGACAGGTCATTCGCAAAGCCGCGCGATATGTGATGCGGGGAGGAGTAATGTATCGGAGGGGGTTCTCGGTCCCCTTACTACGGTGCATTTCCCATGATGAGACAAAGCGGGTCTTGGAGGAAGTTCACGAAGGAGAATGTGGCGACCATACTGGGGGGCAGACACTAGCAAAAAAGATCCTCCGCTATGGGTACTATTGGCCAACTGTGAATCGGGATGCTGCAGACTATGTAAGAAAATGTGGCAAGTGTCAAAGATACGCAAAAATCCCGAGAGCTCCGCCAACGGAACTCACGCAAATGGTTAGTCCCTGGCCGTTTGCAATCTGGGGAATCGACATAGTCGGTTCTTTGCCTATATCCAAAGGTGGTGCGAAATACACGATAGTTGCGGTCGACTACTTCACCAAATGGGCCGAGGCAGAGCATTTGGCCACAATCACCTCCAAGAAGGTCATTAATTTTGTTGTACGAAACATTATATGCCGCTTTGGCCTCCCGTGAACCATCATTATAGACAACGGAACTCAATTTGAAAGTAGAGAATTCAAGGATTTCTGTTTAAAGTACGGCATTGAGAAAAAGTTCGCCGCCGTTGCTCATCCGAAGGATAATGGACAAGTTGAAGCCGTGAACAAAGTAATCAAGTCCATATTGAAGAAGCGTTTGGAAAAGGCTTGAGGCAAGTGGGTAGATGAACTTCCAACAGCGCTATGGGCTTACAGAACTACCCACAAGTCTGCGACTGGCCACACTCCATTCGCATTGGCATACGGCTCGGAAGTTGTTATACCCGTGGAGCTTGAAGTTCCATCACATTGGGTGACACGTATGATCCTAGGACGAATCATGATCTCTTGCTGGAATCACTAGACTTCGTTGATGAAAAATGCGAAGAGGCTGAGTTAAGGGCGGCAGCATACAGGCACCGAGTTAAGCGATATTACAATGGAAAGGTCTGCCCAAGAATCTTTGATGTGGGTGATCTCATTTTGAAACGAGTTTTCCCGGTACCATCACGTATGAATCCCAACTGGGAAGGTCCATATATCATTGAACGGAAGCTTGGAGAGGGAACTTTCAAGCTAGCGACCGTTGATGGCATGACACTCCCCCGAGCATGGAACAGTGAACATTTGCGACGTTATTATATTTAGCATGTTTCTTTCCTGTTTTAGATGCAATTGTTTCCCGTATGTTTTTATTCTATTGATTCTTAGTTTCCTTTTGAGCATGTAATCAGATGATTTAGTTTGTTTTCATTAATAAAGGCTTGAAACCATCTTTTCTATGAATTACCGATGTTTCTGTGCCTTATAATCCGGTGACAAACAACTGGAGTTACATTATTCTGTCTGACGTACGGACTCGTATAAACGACTTAAATCTCCGAGTCCCCCGAATGCGGACTAGAGTACTCTAAGTCCCTGGAGTGCGGACTAGAGTATGAATGACTTAAATCTCCAAGTCCCCTGCATGCGGACTGGAGTACTCTAAGTCCCCGGAGTGCGGACTAGAGTATAAACGACTTAAATCTCCATGTTCCCTAAATGCGGACTGGAGTACTCTAAGTCCCCGGAGCGTGGACTAGAGTATAAACGACTTAAATCTCCAAGTCCCCTGAATGCGGACTGGAGTACTCTCCCCGGAGTGCGGACTAGAGTATAAACGACTTAAATCTCCAAGTCCCCTGAACGCGGACTGGAGTACTCTAGGTCCCCGGAGTGCGGACTAGAATATAAACGACTTAAATCTCCAGGTCCCCTAAACGCGGACTGGAGTACTCTAAGTCCCCAGAGCGTGGATTAAAAAATACTCTAAGTATCAAAAATGTGAAATAAGAGATGTACGATTCTAAAGAATCTCCGAGCCATGTGAAAATGGATTGGAGGTTCGTTTAACTCATGAGAACTTGAGTTTTGACCACAGTAATACAGAAAGCTAAACAATAGGAGTTATTTAAAAGACGAAGAAACTAAAAACTTTATTCATTGATCCAAAATGGGGTTGTACAACCACTCCTCCAAAACTCGGAGTCAAAAGTCTGTCTACATTGACTATGAAGATAAATGAATGAAAGTAATTACATGATCTAAGTTAAACCTCGTTGAACGAGTGTAGTGGCTACTTCTTCGATTTTTTCCTTCTTTGTTTCCTCGGACGACCCCTCCCCCACACGCTTTCTCTTGGATGTTTTGCTCGCCAAGGAAGTGGTGTAAGGAGTGGGAGGATGAACATCCAGTGGTTTGGATTTTCCAGGAAGGATGACTTTCAGAGGCCTGTTCAGCGGGTCGTCAAGTTCTATTACTTGGGACTCGACCTTGATCTCAACATTCTTCTTTTTCTCTTCAGCAAGCTGCTCCTTCATGCTCACTTTCGAAGTATGTCATGGGGCGCCCGTAATTTCAATTTCGTAACTCCCTTCGACGGGGGACAAAGTTTCAGACTTATCATCGTCAAGCGCCCCAATCACCTGAGCATCAGGACCGGGGGTTACTCCCCCGTGAGTAGCATCGCTCGCTTTCCCCATCTCCTCTTTGGCGTCATCGCTCCTTGGAGTCGGTTCGGGATCGGAGCGGCCTGCATAAAAACACAAAGGACGAACGTTAGAATACAATAACCTCTCGTCGAAAGCGAAAGATTTTTGAACTTCAAGAAGAAGAGTTTTATACTGGTTTCTTGCTGGCTTTCAGCCGTGCGAGGAGTCTCACCCTCTAGAATGGGGGATAGCACATGAATGTCGCGGTCGGGATCTTCCGGAACATAACCAACGTGTTGCTCGAATGGATCAAGTGCTGGCCGATCGGCTGATTGAGCAGAAGAAGGAGCCGCAGCCTCGGTTCCAAACGGACCAACTGTGTCATTTTTCTCCTTCGATGGAGAAGAGCCTTTGCCAAAGAGGGCCATTGCTGCAGACAAGTCTGAAGGCTCGTTCCCCCTGAGAAATTATTTCACTAAAGCATCTTCATCGACCTCCTCGACACCTGATTCCACCTTTCTAATCTTTATTAGGGTTTCCCATGCCTCGGCTAGAGATTCGAGATAGCCCTCGCCAAGAAAAGTCAAGTCCCGATGCATGAGAACACAGGCGTTGTATTCAGCTATCAGCGGGTCGAACAGGCACTTGATCTCCTCTCTGCCGGCCTCTGCAGCTGCCTCAAGGCGGGAGTCAATCTCCGCGGAAGCTATTTTCTTGCCCTCTTCACGGGCTTCATCCTTCACTGTCCCGACCTTAGAAAGCTCATCATCGAACTTTGCTTTCAGGAGTCGTGTAGCAACAATCTCGTTGCAGTATCGTTGGGACTCCTCTTGAGTAGCTATCTTCTCTTCCTTCTCCTTAAAGAGTAGCTCCTTCAACTCTTTAACCTGTAGGGCGAGTGCATCGCTTTCTTTTTGAACAGAATCTTTTTCTAAAGCCAGGGCCCCACAGCGTTGGACCACGTCGTCAAGTTCCTTCTTATGAGTCGTCTCTAGACGAGCGACGGCCTCCGCAGTATCCTTAGCACTTTGTTCGGCGGCCTCGAGTTGGGATTTATACGAAGAGAGCTCTTCATCCTGATTTTTGATAATGTCCTTATCGAAGATAGCTTCAAGTTTCAGGCGGTCAATTTCCTGTTGACGCTCGATAGAGACTTCCGAGACTTTTTCAACTAGGTGGACAAACGCGTCATGTTGAACATAAACGTCGTTGTTGCAAGCAATGGCACTCTGCTTAACATGTCCCGTAATGTGATGGATGGCTAGAAGGAACTTTAGACCATCAAAGCAAATTTTGGGAAATTTAACTCTAAGCTCGGCCAGCTTCTCCGATATCGTCGGGTCTGCTGCAGGAACAAGGAGAGGTGGCTTTGAAAGTTCCGTTCTCTTGCGATGTTCCCGAGACTACCGTGTGCTAGATGAGCCATAATGTTGGTCACGAGGAACATCAGGTTGAGACCCCTTCAGCGAAGACTTCTCTCTACCTTGTTCTGTTTGATAAGGAAGATTACGGGAGTATGAAGACTGGCTGTGTGATTTCTTGCGATAATTCGAATCTCGGGGACGGTCGTCTCGGTCTCCAGAGTCGTATCTGTCCCGGCACTTGCCGGTACCCGAATCCTGGCCGGAATAATGAAAAATTGATGAGCCGTGAAGACGATCGAATCCGTGGGAGCGTCCCATGTCACTTGCATAGAATGAGAATAACGATAAGTTAGAAAAGATCGGGGTGATGGCAAAGATTGAAGTGTAAGGTGAAGTGCACGTGTCCGTGTGTGTCCTAGTGTTCCCCCCGACGGACCAGTTTCTTTATCTTTACTAATAGGGGTTTTTTCTCCCTGGACGTGGGCTTGATCGCCTGCATTGCCTCTGGCGGGCGAATGAAGCTTAAGCGCTTCTGAGTCGCCGAAACCATAATTGAGTAGATCGTCAGGGATGGTGAGATTCGATAGACCTTTCAGTGAACTTTCTAAAGGTTAGGGAGAAGGTTCTCTCTCCTCTAGAATAAGAGTAACTTTAGAAGTTCCGCCCACTTTCTTCCTCCTCAACTTATAGGTCAATTTCTTTTTTCCCTTGGAAGGGGAAGATGACATTTCAATATCATGGACTTCAACCGTCGGGTCCTGGGTGGGACTAACATTTTCACCCGGTGCTTCGGGCGTCTTGCCTTCTCTAATTTCTCCCTCTTCTGGCATGTCAGGGGCGTTATGTGTTGAAGGCCCAGCCTGCCTTTTTCCCTTGCCTGAGGCAGGTCTGGATAGAGTGATGCCTTGGGGAAGGTTTATTTGGCGACCTTCCGCCAGCGGTCCGAATCTCGCAAGTGACTCATTTGAAATGAGAGGTTTGATGTCCCGATCTTCTACGGGTAGAGCTCGGATAGTTACCACCGCTTTAGAGTATCCGGGGCCTTCGGGACGTGGATTGATACCTGAAAAAGTGGATAAAGAGTCAGAAAAGATGCAGATTCCGCCAAATTCAAGTGTTGATCTAGGAAATGAACTTACTCCCTTTCACCCATCTCCTAGCGAAACCGGAAGGACAGCGAACGTAGAACCACTCTTGCTTGTACTGGGAAAATTTGCTCCATGCCCCAGTCAGGATTTGGCATTTACTATATGGCTCCAGAAATATGAAAGATGGGCTATCCGACCATCTCTTGAAGCGATAAATATAACGGATATCGCCTGGAGTCGGAAGCCTGAAGAGGACACCCATAAAGAGGATGCAAGTGCCATATAAGAAAGCATGGCTGTTCGGAGGCAGTTGTGAAGGAGCGATTTCGATATATTGCAATAAGTCGCGAAGGAAGGAGTTGAAGGGTGGAACGCTGCCAACCTAGCACATGAACTTATTGCAGGCTGTATACCCGGCTAGGGGCAAATGCGGACGATCATTCCCCGAAGGAACTAACACGTCATCGAAAGGGATTCCATGGACTGAGCATATCCGACGGAGTGTACTTTCGTTAATCTTTGAGGCATGTGAATCGGCCGGGTCGTCTAAGAAAATAGCTGCCTCCAGAGCGTCAGGAGCTAAGTCGACGGATGCTATCGCAGCGCTCGGTAAGTTTTGTGCAGGGGTAGTTGACGGATTCGAAGTATCTACAACTTCTTGTCGAGAGGATGGCCCAGGTCTGTCTGAGATCGTAGCAGAGCTAGATTTTCTAGACATCTCTAATGAAGATCGAGTCCAACAAAGCACCTGTTTGAACTATACTTGAAAAATAATTAACATTAGACTTAACAACGTAAGTATTCCACCCGTGTGGTGTGTGAACTAGTGCGATTATTCAAGTGTAAGTGCCAAGTGAACAAAAAGACACTGGATTGAGAAAATAAGTTTGAGCTTCAAATTGTCGTCTTCGAAGACTGTCATCGCTGACCGTCTACAAAGGCTTGTCGCAAGACGGTTTATATTTTGAACTCAACATCGAAACTGCATTTAAATGGTTATTAACTATTAAGCAGAATTAAGTCCAAGTTTTCAGCTATCGAAAAACACAGAAGTTATCAGTTCGGATTATTTGATATGCTTTGTTGTTTAGGTCCGTCCATGTTCATTAACATATGTTCCGGCATGGGATGTGTTAGGTCAACTGTGCATTAGGTTCGACTAGCATTGCTGTTGTGCACAACTCCTCTATCACCCACCATTGCCGTTCGGCATACGACAAGGCGTGTCGAACCACAACATGCCGAGCTACATCGCTCGGCCTTCCATACTTCCAACTGTTTTCCCACCGTTCGGCATAAGGGAGCCATGCCGAACCACAACATGCCGAGCTGCCTCGCTCGGCCTTCCATACCTCCATCTGACTTCTCCACCGTTCGACATAAGGTAGTCATGCCGAACCACTTACATGCCGAGCCGCAACGCTCGGCATCCCGTACTTTACAACAATTTTATCCTTCTCCTTCATCCCTACCGAACGACATGGTCGACTCGCTCGGCAAGTCATACCAGGCTGCCTCGTTCGGCATTCTAGCCAATTCCTACTCCTCCTCTACTCTTCCCTTCAACCTCGTTCGGCATGGAGGAACCATGTCGAACCACAGTAGTACATTTCCACTAACTCCCACCTTCACGTACCTCTGCCCTCCTTTTCTTTCCTCCTCACCGCCTAACCTTAGAACGTATCCTTAACACTTCGATTTCCTCATCCACGCGACTCCTATTGGCCACAATTGTACAGAGATTCACGAACTTGAATCTCGTGCTAAGTTAATTAACCAAGGGAGACTATTTAAAAGGGCAGAACATTACCTAGTAATTGGCTCAAGACTTGGAGAAATTATGGAGTAAGGAGCGCGGGTTAAATTAGTTTCGATTTATTTGGGGAAAGAAGGGAGGCGACGTACGATGTTCAAGGAAGGAAGGGTGGTAAATTCTTTGGAGTCTGTTAAAAGGCGAGGTTCGTAAGTACAGAATAGTAGAGGTAAAAGTAAGAAAAGAGAAGGAGAAAGGTAGTGCCGACCTTTATAGGGGGAAGAAGGGAAGTCGAAGGGACCATGACTAGTAGAACCGGTCAAAGCACAAGCCTCGTTCGGCATCAGCTCTGTCGCTTGGCATTTGTGTCGTTCGGCATCGGCATGTCGTTCGGCATACATTTCCTCAATCGATATTCAAGACAAAATACTATCAAAGACTAAGCCAAGGCTCGAGGCAAAGCACGGATAACTCGTGATTCAAAGCGCATCACATTCGACCACACGATGCACTTTGGGGGGCAAGTGTTACCTGGAGGTTTGACCAGGCAACTAGGTCGTTCGGGTTTGACCAGGCAACTAGGCCTCGTTTGGCATTCAGAGGTCGTTCGGCATTCAACCTCGACCAGCATTCAGCCTCGACCAGCATTCAACCTCGACCGGCATTCAGCCTCGTCCGGCATTCAGAGGTCAACCGGCATTCAGCCTCGACCGTCATTCAACCTCGTTCGTCATCCATAAGTCGACCGGCATTCAACCTCGTTCGTCATTCATAGGTCGTCCGGCATGGGAAGCCTCATCCGGCATTCAGAAGTCGTCCGGCATGAGAAGCTTCGTTCGGCATTCATGGGTCATTCGGCATTTGGCCTCGACCGGCATTCCTGCCTCGCTCGGCTTCACTCCTAGATCGGCATTGGGCCTCGTTCAGCCTACACGTCTCACTTAACACACTGCCTCGTTCGGCATTTCCTGCTCGACATTCATGGATCGGTGCGCAAATGTCACTTGTTTTGGGCCGAGGTATCTTGCCACTGGGCCCACCAGGGAAGTACAACCCATCTTCGTCTATAAATAGAGAGGCAGGGGCACAGTGAAAAGGACCTTTTTTCGAGAACACTAGGGAGACTATGCCGCTTTCAAGACTCATTCTTTTTACTTATGAATTGTATTCAAGGAGTGGATGTACGGATTGTATCTGTAATCAACTGTTGAGTAAAGCAATAAAGATTAACTTCAAAGTGGACGTAGGCAGTTACACCGAACCACTATAAATCTGGTGTTCTTGCCTTTGCATTTAACTTAGCATACAATTCTCTGTTTTAATTTACTTTCTTCATTAATCTCTCTACACAATCTTTCTCAACGAGGTTAGTGACCAATTTTGGTGCTAACAATAGACATAGATGTGAGTTCAAAAACTCACCTTTAAACCCAAAACAACAAGTGAGAAGCTTTAAAACAAAGGAAAGATCAACCACACTTCAACTTCAACTCTAGAAGCTCCAATCTAAGATCATAAGCAAATATTTCCTAAGTTAGGTTATAGGAAATTTCTGAAATTGGAGAGAGATTGAGGTGGAGAAGTAGAAGGGGATGCTTACCTAAGCTTCTCCTTGATTTTAGAGCAAGAACTTGAATTTCCTAAGAGAACTAGGGATTAGGAATTTTAATTTCCCATTCTTTCCCCCATTTTTCTTTAGCTTGAAAGTGTTAGGAAATGGAATGAATGAATGAAGAGGAGTGGGGAGGAGTTAGGGTATTATGTTGGGTTAGTGGGCTGAAACCCAAACCCAACGCCCAAAATAGAAAAATAGCAAAATTCTACTCAACTCCAAACATATCGATGTTTATACTCAAAAAAGTTGTAAACACCATTTTGGACTCAATGGAAGTGGTCTCGAGTCCCAATTCGACTGTTTACAAAAAGTAACATTTCATACTTTAATCCGATTAACGATGCTATATTTAAATAAAACATTTAAATATATATAATCGTGAAATATGCGGGTTGTTACAGACTCCCCTTCTTAAAGAAATTGCGTCCTCGCAATACTCAAGAAGAAAAATAAAAAGTAACAACTAAACTAAGGCATAACAACACTAAAGAAGAAATTTTGAAATGAGAAGTCCACCTTAATGAGCATGAGAGAGTAAGTCCGGATGTGTTCGCTCGATGAATTCTCTGGATTCCCAAGACCAATCCTTAGGATTTGAGGACCATTGAACTTTCACAAGCAGAACATCTTTATTTCGAAGGCGTTTAACCTCCGTAGCAATGATACGAATAGGATGTTGCTCATAAGTCAAATTTGGTGAAACTTCAATTTCTTCAATTACACCAGGCTCAAGAATAGAATCGGAATCCCTAAGGCATTTCCGTAGTTGAGAGACGTGGAATACGTCATGAATAGCAGAAAACTGAGCCAGTAATAAAAGGTGATAAGCCACGGAACCAATACGTTCGCTGATGGGAAATGGACCAATATATCGAGGTGCTAATTTTCCCGATCGATTGAAAGGCACAACACCCTTCATAGGTGAAACACAAATGAACACTAAATCTCCCACAGAAAATTCTAATTTCCTTCTTCGATTATCGGCATAGGATTTTTGTCTACTTTGATCTTATTTCATCCTATGACGAATAAGGTCAATCTTTTCTGTGGCATCACGAATAAAATCTGGACCTAAAACCAGCTTCTCACCGGCTTCAAGCCAACACGATGGAGATCGGCATGGCCTTTCGTAGAGTGTCTTGAAAGGAGCCATACCAATACTAGATTGGAATATATTATTGTAAGAAAACTCAACAAGAGAAATATGATCTTCCCAACTTCCACCAAAATCAAGAACACATGAACGAAGAAGATCTTCAAGAGTTTGATTCACACGCTCGGTTTGTCAATCGGACTGAGGATGGTAAGCGGTGCTAAAATGAAGCTTTGTTCCCAAAGCTTTTGAAGACCCTTCCAAAATCCACTAGTAAATAATGGATCACGATCACTAACGATAGAAGTAGGGACTCCATCCAATTTAACAATTTCTTTAACATAGAGTTTGGCCAAAAGAGGTACGGTCCGATTGGACCGAGCGGGAATAAAATGGGCGAATTTTGTAAGTCTATCTACAATCACCCTTAAACTGTCATGACCCAAACGAGAACGGGAAGACTGTCAATAAAGTCCATGGAAATTTGATCCCACTTCCAAACAGGAATGTCCAAAGGTTGCAATAACCCACCGGGCCTTTGATGCTCGGCCTTTACGCAAGTCATGCAACGCTTAATAAAGTTAGCAATATCAGATTTCATTCCATCCCAATAATAAAGTCGCTTCATATATGCGTACATTTTACTACTACCAGGATGAATGGTAAATTTAGAACGATGAGAATCTTCTAAAATGTCTTTACGAAGATCACAAATATTTGGCACAATTAGTCTACTAAATTTTCGAATGCCGCCACGAGCATCAATATCAAAGTCTTTCAAACCTTCAATATCAATTTTATCCCTACAACTTTGGCTAAGAAGAACCAATTTGGGATCATGCTTTTGAGCTTCAAGAATGCGGTCTAAAAGAGAAGGATGAGCCTCAAGGCTACATAAAACAAGAGATGAACATGAATTGGATTCACGATCTCGAATCTCACAAGTGGATAAAGTCTCGAGATCATTCCATTCGGATATCATCATGGAAACAACCGCTTGTTGCTTATGACTAAGAGCATCGGTAACACGATTTCCTTTTTCGGGAGTATAGAGAACATCATGATCATAAGATGCAAGGAACTCGAGCCAACGTTGTTGATGCAAATTAAGTTCCTTTTGAGAAAATAAATACTTCAAAGATTTATGATCGGTGTAGAGAACAAATTTCTCTCCCAAAAGATAATGACGCCAAATTCTAAGGGCGAAAACAATAGCCGCGAGCTCTAAATCATGAGTGGCATATCTAGTCTCGGCAGGCTTTAATTGCCTAGAAGCATAAGCAATAACACGTTCCCTTTGCATGAGAATGGCTCCCAAACCAACATGACTAGCATCGGTATAAACAATAAAGTCTTGGTTCCATTCGGGAATCACAAGAATATGAGCATCGGAAAGGAGTTCTTTTAATTTTTGAAAAGCAGCTTCACATTTGTCAGACCAAATGTACTTAACTCCCTTCTTTGTCAAACTAGTAAGAGGTATGGAAATTTTAGAAAAGTCTTTTATGAACCGACGGTAATAGCCCGCCAATCCAAGGAAGCTACGAATTTCTGTCACACTCTCCGGTCTCTTCCAATTTTGAATCGCTTCAATCTTTGAAGGATCCACGGTAATTCCAAATTCAGAAATAATATGCCCCAAAATTTCACCCGAGATTGCCAAAAGTGGCACTTAGAAAATTTTGCTTTCAATTGATTGCTCCTAAGAGTTTCCAACACAATACGAAGATTTTTTTCATGCACCACTAAGTTGATCGAATAAATCATCAATCCGAGGTAAGGGATATTTATTCTTGATGGTGAGATCATTAAGCTTGCGGTAGTCAACGCAAAGCCTAAGTGTACCATCAGATTTCTTCACAAAATAGCCAAAGCTCCCCATGCAGAGGAACTAGAATGAATAAACTATTTTCCTTCCAATTCGGATAATTGTTTACGCATCTCCTCATTTTCCTTATTGGACATATGATAAGGAGGACGAGTAATAGGTAGAGCTCCAGGGATTAGATGAATTCTGAACTCAATTGCTCGCTTAGGTGGTAATCCTAAAACGGGCTCAAATATGTCGTGAAATTCACGAACAATGTGAATGAGGGAAATGACATCTTCCTCATCATCATTATCGTCATCATGAGGATTTAGAGAATACAAGGATGCTCCCGAATTGGAATCTGAATCTTTAAGAACAAGAGAAATCAACTTAGCAGATTGAGAATGTCGAAGATATATAGTCCGCTCAGGACATAGGATATGGGCTTCATAACGGTTAAGCCAATCCATCCCCAAAATCATTCCGAAACCTAAGTAGCGCATAACATGCAAATCGGCTTGGAAAGAATAATCACATAAAATAATCTCGACATCTTTACAAAGTAAACTGAGTGTTGCAGATCCACCAACCGGATTTGCAATTCTCAATGAAGTCATCAAGCCAATAACATTCAAAGACAAAGCATCAACAAGTTCATTTGATATAAAAGAGTGAGATGCAACCGTATCAAAAATAACTCGAATAGGAAGATCACGAAATATAATAATGCCATCAAGGATAGAATGAGAAATACCTTGACCAAGAGAAGTGTTACTAGGGACTTGCATAACATTTAGCTTCCCTTCCTTCTTGCTTTGAATTTTGGGACATGAAGATATAGTATGACCCGAACTTTTGCAATAGCGGTAAGTAAGGGGCTTCGGACACTTGTTTGCACAATGGTCCTTAGAACCACAATTGTAACATTCTCCACAACTAGAGGTAGGAGTCTTTGCTACCGAAGTTGCTTGCTTCCCTTTCTTTTTGGGATAAGGCTTGAACTTAAAAGGCCTCTTCTTATTGATGTTTTGTTTGGCACCCACAACTTCAACATCACTTTCTTTACCGGCTTCTTCAAGTCGAAGAGAGATATCAACAAGCTGATCGAAAGAAACTTCTAGTTTCAGAAGTAATGGCTTTTTGAGGTTCTTATTCAACCCATAGACATACCTCTGATTTTTCTTCAATGGGGTATTAATATACTCAACCCCATATTTAGAGAGAGATTCAAAAGATGCGACATAGTCGGTCACAGAAGATTCACCTTGAACAAGGTCAATAAAGCGTCGGGCCAAAGTTACATTTTCAGCCTCCGACACAAATTTCAATTCGAACCTTTTCCAGAATTGCTCCCAAGTAAGATCCGCTTCAATAATTTCAAAAATCAAAAGCTCATACCAATCTAATGCTCTCTCCTGGAGCATGCTAGAAGCCACTTGGACTCGATGTAGATCAATAAGGTTCATGCGGGAAAAGATGCGATCGCATGTTCTAAGCCAAGCTTGGACTTCTATAATGCTTTCGGAACCTTTGAATGGCCTTCCACCTAAATTGGTATAGTCACTGCACAAGCGTGCAACCCCAGATTTAGGATGAGTAGGCTCTGGAATGGGTCCGACAGCTTGAGCATTCTTCACAAGATCTAAAAGCTATTAGCCAGACATAAAGACTCCATCCTGAGGAGTAGCACTGGATTGGCCGGCGCTGGGGCGGCCAGGTCTAACCATTTCTCTTCTTTAAGAAAGAAAGAAAGAAAGAGGAGAAAAATGTTATTCTCAGAATGAATATCAAACAAACTTGATTGATAAAACAAGGCATCATAAAAGAAAATAGGATAGTACGGGTCCAATAACTTGAATTAAATCCTAAGGCACGACTCCTAAGAAAGAATTAGGACAATGATCCTTGCAATATTATTCTACATTGTTCCAAAGTTTGGCCTTGATACCAAGCTGTGACGCCCACCTCTATACTCACACTAGCCAAGGACACTACTGGGTAATGCCGTCGACTAGCACGAAGAATAAGGCTGTTGAGGAGCGACCATCTGTGTAATTGCTTTGTGCGAGTACCGATATGTCAGATATTATGACATGCATTTTGTTTAAAGAGGAAATCCGACATATCAAATACAAACTCAAAGCTACTACACAGTGGCTAAGTGGCCTTCGAAAACAAATATAAAAATAAGCATAACACAAATCAGTCACAGATATTCATATCACAGAGGCGGAAACAGACATGAATATAACACATAAAAGTGTACATCAAGATAGTGGTCATACAAGATCCACTACATCACAAAAGAATAGGTACAAGTGCTAGACAAAAGAATAAGTACACATCAAGGAGTCTCTATCTCAAATGTATAAAAGCAAAAACTACTAATCTAAAGTAGTTAGCCAAAAATCAGATGGTGGTCCCTAATAAGAAGTCAAGTAGAAGCACCTGAAATACCTCGGTCTGACCCGAGTATTATTTAAGAAGAAAAATAATAAACGGATCAGTCTAGCTATAAATATCATATAAAATGAGATAGGATAAGAGATATGACAAAAACATATGATAACAATAATGCCATACTACGACAAGTATACATCAGATAACAACAAAAAATCATACAATATCTCAAATATTCTCAAACACTAAAAAGAATGTCATATTCTTTAAATTATTCACCAAAACACAAATATTGATAGAGCTTATCAATGAATATCATCAAAATTGGTGAAACACAAATTCAAGAAATCAACAACCAGAAATCCAGAAAACACAAAGGGGGAGGCCTATCGCAAACGGGAGCATGAAAACTCACCAACACGTGTGTCACAAACGGAATGCTATTCCATGGTCGCTAACCATCAAGTTTGAGTCGAAGCTCCACAAACGGCCCGAAGACCATGGGTCGCTACCCCACCAATTTGAACCGAAGCTCCATAAACGGGGTTTTTAGTCCCTCACACAAACAAAGTGACATCGCACATCGCTAGTCTAAATCACAAAATGACCATCAATAATCGACAAGTGTAAATTACACTAAGCTAGTAAATAAATGAGTTTAGCTTCATGTCCCATAACCACTAGCTTAACTTAAATATTTACGAACAAATTGTAGATTTCCACTCGAAAATTGTCACGAGAGTTCAATCGAACAAGTCCAAGAATTAACCGACAAAGTAAACGCAAGCGTTTCATACCACTTGTTTCGCTAAGCCGTTTAATTAGATTTCTCATATGAATGAGGTAAAGGTTTGTATATACTAATAGATTGGAAAACGGTTTTTAAAGCGAGCTTTATATTTAAAATAGTGTCAAAATCGTTTTAATGAAAGAGTTTTAGTATTTACTACTAGTATCGAAACCTTTGTATTTTAAAGTGACAAATCACAAAAATGATTATAAAAACAATCAATCACCAAAAATTCACAAACGACAATGTGAATTAAATCCATAAAAATCGATATCAAACCCATCAAATGGATATTCCCAAAAATCTAAAGAAATAAGTCATCAAAGTCGATAATAAGTGATGACAACTAACTGGATCGACAAAAATCGATTAAAATTGGAAATCCAATCAAAAACAGCCAAGATAGGCAGAATTGGCAGTTCCAGACGTCTGGGGGTTCATCCAGACGTCTCGATTTGGGTTCTGGAAATATTCCAGAAACCTACTAGACGTCTGAACTCTAACCAGACGTCTGAAAACTAACCAGACATCTGGTAGGTTTGGACCAGACGTCTGGTCCAAGTCTCTGCCATTTTTTTCTTTTCTGCCGTATATTTTTTTTCATTTACTGCCCAAACCAGACGTTTGGACCTTCCAACCAAACGTCTGGTTGCCTTTTCTGGGCAACAATTTGCCTAGGCCAATGATGGCCAAAATGATTCGGAAGCGATCGGACGAGCGATGGAGGCTAGGGATTTATGCCAAGCGACAACCCAGTCCTATAGGCTCTTCGATACACCCCAAATAACACGTCCAAATATCCAAGATAGGATCTTTAAAGATTTTGACTTCAAAACACCAAAATTTGGAAAATTCACTAAATCAATTCAAATAAAAAGCAAATGAACGTGAATAGATGTTAGGAATTCATACCTAACAACAATGAAAACTATAGACATAGATGTGAGTTCAAAAACTCACCTTTAAACCCAAAACAACAAGTGAGAAGCTTTAAAACAAAGGAAAGATCAACCACACTTCAACTTCAACTCTAGAAGCTCCAATCTAAGATCATAAGCAAATATTTCCTAAGTTAGGTTATACGAAATTTTTGAAATTGGAGAAAGATTGAGGTAGAGAAGAAGAAGGGGATGCTTACCTAAGCTTCTCCTTGATTTTAGAGCAAGAACTTGAATTTCCTAAGAGAACTATAGCCTAGGAATTTTAATTTCTCATTCTTTCCCCCATTTTTCTTTAGCTTGAAAGTGTTAGGAAATGGAATGAATGAATGAAGAGGAGTGGGGTAGAGTTAGGGTATTATGTTGGGTTAATGGGCTGAAACCCAAACCCAAAGCCCAAAATAGAAAAATAGCAAAATTCTACTCAACTCCAAACATATCGATGTTTATAATCAAAAAAGTTGTAAATGTCATTTTGGACTCAATGGAAGTGGTCTCGAGTCCCAATTCGAATGTTTACAAAAAGTAACATTTCGGACTTTAATCCGATTAACGATGCTATATTTAAAAAAACATTTAAATATATATAATCCTGAAATATGCGGGTTGTTACAATGGTAAACCTTTATTTAGTAATTAATGTGATTAAACTTGTTTTAATAATAATTCTTTTTAATTTATGTGTGAATTTATCATCCTGGGGCACTATTTCAGATTTTTGATCAAAATAGTGTCGTTGGTCCGAAATAATGAGGTGATGTACGCCGACGAGTTTCGTGGCAATCGGACGTACTATGTGATTGTGCGTGCTCGAAATGCATGATGAAATTAAAATAATAACATAATTTTATTATATAATCAACATTACACCCCTCTCTTACTCCATCACTTCTCCCCTCTCCCTCTTTTTTTTAACAGCAAAGATAATAAGAGCCGCCACCTTCCCCAAATTCTTCCCAGTTGTGGGTAGCAAAATTGAACGGCGTTAGGTTCGTTGAACTCGTGGTAACGAGGGCTTCAAATGCATATGCATTTCGGCACATGCAGTGGTGGTTGGTGGAGGTTGACATAGTGATGGCCGAGCTAGGGTTAGAGATAGGTGGTGACTGAGGCGAAATTAGGAGAAATGAAGGGTAGCATTGGACTTGGGGGATGAAGATGCACGACTGGTGGCGATTTGGTGGGGTCTAGTTCACCATGGTGATGTGCGACATTGCACTGTAGCGCACGGAGATGTTAGGTCGCGTTTTAGTGGGGTTGACCGAGCTTTAACGTTTTGGGTGGGACGCAGAGCTCTCACGAACTGGAGATCAATGGAGGTGGTGGTGTCCGATTTCATGAAACGTGGAGGGAGAGAAGGAGGAGAGAAAGTGCGATGATATGGGTTCGTGTATAGGCGTAGGCGTGCATCACTGTGTTAGGTGAAATGATTTGGGAAAGATGGTTTATTAGGTAATTAGTTTGGTTAGTTAATTAATTAAGATATTAATCCAATTACTTATAAAACCCAAAACTCTTGTATACGAGGTCCAATAAGGACGTGGTCATTTGTGTTACGCTCGTAGGAGTGTTATCTATGCACTGGAGCTGATTTCGTCAAGTTTGGAGCAAATAGGATTTTGAGATAATATCGAACGTCGTTCGATTTTAGATCAAGTAGGAATGCATAAGCGATGGTTGGAATTCTGGTGAGTTAACTCACCTTTGGACGAACTCTATATGATATATGTGTTGATATAAATTATTGTTTATGGGCTTAAATGATTTCTTTGGCTGGTTTGGTTGAATTCCCGCTTTGGAAAGCGGATGGCACATAAAAGGAAATACAAGGAACTCGGGAAATTTTGTAAAGGGATCCTAAGGGATTCCTCACCACTGTTAATTTTGATTTCATTTATATAGTTATTGTATAAATTTTTGAATGCCAAAATATTAGTAACTTGGCATTAATGGATATGATTTTGATATGTCACAAAAGTTGAACTTTTTTAGTGTAGATCAATGAAAGCACTTGTTAAGTGCTATGGTAACTCTAGGCCTCATAATGGTATTTTGGAATACAATTATTGGTTGTTTTTTATTTGAAAATGGTTTTGATTCGGAGGATGATTTTAAATATGACTTTCTAAATTCTCTATGGCATTTTATCTAGAAATAGTTTTTGAACTTCTCTATTTTACTCCAACCTTTTTCTTAGTCTCTTTTAATTTATATGAAAATGTTTTAAAAGTATTTCGAGAAGTATTTATTATGTAGAAAAGTTAATATAATAACGAATGTTTATTTTAAAGGAAAGAAAACATGAGGTTTATCTTTTATAATAAAGTGATTTTGTTATAAAAGAACATAGAAATATTTTGGGATAATTATTGATGAAACGCTTTATATAAAATGTTCTATAGAAATAATGGTATTTTATAAATAAATGAACAAATTTATAAATGATATTTTATTAAAAAAGAATAAATTTATGAATGGTATTTTATAAATAAAAGAATAGATTTATAAATGATATTTTATTGAAGGGAAATGATATCACTTTGATAAATTAGAATAATAAATCACATTTGTGAATTTATAGTAGTATATGGAATGATCAATATGGAAAGTTTTTAGTCCTATCTTAAAACGAAGATTGGTGATAAGTATATGAGGTTTAAAATCAAAAAAATTATAAAAGAAGTTTTACAAATAGAAAGGATATTATAAAAAGGGTTTTTATAAAATTAATGAGATTTGATTTCTATAAATGTTTATTTTAAATTATGGTGGTATGGAAGTATATTTTTCGTACTTAACACCAAATTCCGAGGTAGGGAAACTCATCTCTATCTATGATAGTTTAAGAATGTACATCAAGGCAATGATAATACTCTAACTTCTACGACTACATTGTTAATCGAGTAATGGTACAAGTTTGAAATCAAAAGGTGGTGGTAAGTATATTTGGTCTAATTTCTATACGATCCATTTACTTACACCAAAAGAAAAGAGGTTTGGGTTTATAGTAAACAATGTTTTTAAGTGACATTTGTTTTTGACCCATTTGAGTATGATTTTGAAATATGAAATCTTTCTTAAGATTTGTGAATATGCTTATATCGCTGATATAAGTATATGGAAACATTTTCAAAGTATTGAAGGTATAGTGTTTGTAAACATACATATACCGATGAGATAAGTATATGAATATTTTTTTCAAGTATTTACAAAGTGATTTTAATTAATGAAAGGATTAATTAAGAAGTTTAGTGGTTGCTTCTGTGTTTAATCATGCTTCGATAAATCTACGATTGGATTGTTTGCTTATTTGATAGTTAAATAACCGATTATCAAATCTTGGCCACTTTTGAAACTATCATTTGTTGGTTCGGAGAGACCGGGATTGGATAAGCATGAGTTATCCAAAAACCACTTCGAACTGGCATAAGTGTTAACTGGAGACATCTTAAAGGTGATAGAATTGAAGACGGAGTACTTTAAATTGCAAGGGTTACTTGCTACTAATCCTAAGGGTGATTCCAAAATGGATGTAGTAGAAGTAGTATCTTCGGTTTGTTTATTCCCAAAACAACTAGTATGGATGAATGTTAACATTACATTGTTTCCTGGAGGCTAGTGTTAGCATTCCAAGAGGGATTTGCTAAAAGGTAAAATGTAGCCTCAAACCTTACACCCAAAAATGACTAAAATAGGGGAGATGCAACAGGGCTATGTGGTTCGCTACCATTAGGGTATGATCATCCCTTGTATATAGATCGCTATTTATGGATTATGTATAATGTGGCCATGGAAACGGTTTGTCAAGTTGGCGGCCAGGGTGAATATCATATTCGGTACTAACTAGGAAGGGGTAGGCCGGTTCTGTGTTGGTAGAGGGGCAATGTGTTTGAAATCTTGGTACATTTTTTCTAGAGGTGTATTGTACGGAAGGTAGCCCCTTACCTTGTCATTGTTGGAACCCATTCTCCAATACGTGCTTTATGGGCTTAGCTGTATATATGTTGGATTGTGAGATGCAAGTATTTTAGCTATGTTATATATATTTTTAAAACCCTAAATATTATTATAATATCATAATATTTTCTAATAAAAATGGTTTGGTTATCGTAAGTTAAAAACTCGTATTCAATAAAGTGCGTATACAATAGTTATAAGCGCGTACGATATCGATTAGAAATTTAAATTGGATTTAAATGGGTATAATACTAATTAGTTTGGGAATATTTTGGAGCCCAAATAGCCCATGTAATAGCTGGACTTAATTTGAGAAATAAGAAGGGTCTTTTGTTTTAGAAGGATAGGAATCAGCGTATATTGAGTACTACATTTATTTTCTTCTTTAATAAAATTTTCTCTCGGTCATTTGCTGATTCTTGTCTTCTCCTCCAAAAAAATTCAAATTTTCCATGGTGGTAAGTCTCCAAAAATTTCAAAACAAAATAAAAGAGAAAAAGGTTGTTGTCTCTAGATTATTGTAGATCTATATCGATTTGAAAAATCTAGAAATTCTTCTTCGTTTAAGGTGTATTCTCTAGGCTTCATCCTATGGTAATTCTATGTATTTACATATCATTTAATTTTATTCACGTCCAATTAATTCTCTATATCTCCTTTCTGTTCATATATATAATTTGGATGTCTCAAACCACCTGCTTGAATCAATTATATATTCTTACCATGAGAAGAAAAAACCTTGCTATGTTCACTATTGTTTTGTTATGAACAGTGATAATAATTTTTATCACTGTTCTATTTATTTGGTTATCCAATTTGTTTAACCTAGATCTAGATCCTTTTAATTTCATTTTTCTTTGTTTTGCATGTTGATTCATCCACGTATAACCTAGATGTAGACCTTCTTATCACGAATCTGTATATGCCTATGTCGTTTGATTTTGTCATTGTTATTGGAAAAACAAACATAAATTGAATTTTGGAATACTCTTGTCAATAAGTTAGTTTTCATATTTAGAAGATCTTGACTTTGAATGTTTACACATAAATTGGTATGTGAATAATACTTTGAAATAATTGCATTAATTAATATTTGATGTCAACATAACATGATGACTTAATTGTGTATGTTTTAAATCATTCTAAAACAAGCTTCGCTGATTGAAACAAAAAAGGAAACATTAAATTAATGAATTATGTCTATTTTTACGATTGTATCCAGTATAGCACTAAATCTTTATTTAAAAGGAAACATTATATTTTACAAACTACTTGTATACTGTTTTGTTTTATTTCAAAATTTTGTTTTGTTTGTATGTGTACGTGAATTCATATATTTATATAATATCATTTATGTGTGTATATTTTCATCTACTTAAAATTTTCAAAAGGAGTTTTGTATAAAATATACTAGTAAACTTTTAAACTATTTTAATTAAACTTTGTATTCTTTGATTTATTGCATGTATATAAATAAAGTATATTCCAATTTGAACTGCTATGCAAAATATTTATTGTGTATCTATATATACATTTATACTAAACATGTATATACATATACACATAAATACATACATATATACATGCATGCATGCATACATACATACATATATAAACTAAAAAAATACGTGTTTTAGACAACAAAGACATATATAGAGGGGAAATGTGCTTGTTGTGGTGTAAATCCCAATACCTAAATAATGTTCATATTAACTATGTACATCTTTCATATGTTTTACTTACACTATGTACGTAGGTGCATTTGATGTGCCCATTATAATATACAATTAATGTGAATTAAATTAAACTGATTTAATATAATTATGATAATATAAAAAAATTAAAAGGAAAATTTAGGAAAGTTCTAAATGAATTTAAACTATATAAGCCTAAAAAGATCAAATAAGATTTTATTTGAAATTTACCAATTTCTTCGGCTAAATGTTGGCCCGGTTCCTTCAATGGTATCAAAGCCCAAAAACCTATGCGGTCTAAATTAGTCATGTTACGGCTAACTAATTAAGCTTGCCCACTTAGTATTGTGTCTAGAAAGTTAATGTCTAGGATTAAAATTGGATAATCAAGTATCATGTCCTACCTAGTTATCGGCTTGGCCTAAAAGGTGAAGTGAGCCTAAAAGTTGCCCCTAATAGAAAATGCCCAATTTGAAGAAGGCCTTAGGCTAAATTCAAATTTTTTTTTGAAAATCAAAATAAAATAGTTTAAATTTAAAGGTTAAATTTAAATTTAAAATATGATTATTAAAAAGTTATAGTACAATATAAGTTTTCAAAATGTTTGAAAAGATAATGATATTTTCAAAATGTTTGAAAATATTTAAATACCAATTTTGAAATTTAAATTTTACTAACAAGACTAATATAATGAAATGATTAAATAGGTTAATTAATTAATGCTTTATACATGTATTATATATATGAATATATGTTATGTTATTTTAAAGTGTTTAAGATAACATAAGTGTACATGTATGTATATAAAATAAAATTTTAAAATTAATATAATTAAATTAAATTTTTTAATTAAATATATAAATTAAAGATTAATTGATTGAATAAATTAATTAAAGGTTAATTAATTAAATAAAAATACACAAATACAAGATATATGCGTTATACTATAAAGGTTATAATATATGTTATAAATGTTATAATGGACATGTCCAATATAAAAGTTGTACTGGAATACTAATATAATATTAATTAAAATGTTAATTAATTAAAATTAATTAAATACGATTTAATTAATATAATCTTATATATAAGACTATTATATAAGTAATATGTAATATAAAAGTTATATAATAATAAAACTTATATTTTATGAATGTATAAACTAAATGAGGAACATTAAAAAACACTGAATAGAGTTAAGAAATACATACATACGGATATGTATGTATATCGTGATTTCTAACGTGTCCGATACTGAATCACGAGGGTATTTCATAAAAGATACATTATTTCTTAAGTCGATATCACTCGATATAATATATTAAAGATTATGAGTCTTTAATATAGTGATGTCCTCTATCAATTATATATCAATTGAATCCTTGCATACCCTTTAGTTGTTGAGCTTTCCTCAAGTGAGGGATGTTATGTGTAGTACTATTAATATATTGAATAAACAAGGTAAGATAACTGCACGTATTTGTTGAGCATTCCTCAAGATATGTGCACAATACTTAGGCCATCGTGAAATGATAGGTCCAGGTTAATAATCCCATTTTACTTGCTGAGCATTTCTCAAGGTAGAGGCGGGATTATGATAAGGAACCACGAGTTAGGAGTTGTATGTGATACAATCGATAAGGAGTTATCTATCGTATGCGGGCCTATGATTTGTTGAGCTTTCCTCAAGTTTAGAACCCCAAGGCATACGAGTCCTACCACTCGTTAGTGAAGTCGAATGACTTCTATGTTTTGTTTAGGGTTTGGTGAAACAACCAAGACTAGTGGGAGCCTTATTAGAAAAATGAAATGACAATATTAACCTTTCTAATATTGTAAGAATATATGCTACATAATGTTATAGTAATCTACATTGATAAAATTATGCATTTAATACGATTGATAAATTGTTTATGAATTAAGATATACAAATGAACTGAATTGAAAATTGACAAATAGAAATATAATATATGTATATACTTACTATTAAATACTTCTTGCATGTCAATGTTTTGTATACCCATGCAAGCGTTTGATTTTACAACTACTAAATGCATCTGTAATTTGGTCGATTACGTGTTTATTTGGTCAAGACCACGTATTGCATTCTATGAGTTCTGAACTCAAAAGCAATATAAGACTATGGATATATGATCCATATACTATTACATATAAGTGTTATATAGTGAACGGTTACGGTTCGTAATGTACGATGCTTCGATGAAATTAGTTCATTCGAAGAAAATAGGTAAACCGTACTATGAGATAGAGTATTCAATTTGATTAACTATAATAAAGATCGTACTATATTAAATGTAGCACTAGAGCAACACTACAAGTTAGATCCAAGAACTCGATTGTTGAAATATCAGTTCGATCGGTTTACACAAAGTGCAATATATTTGATGTCCTTAATGTTAAGGATGATTGAGTGCACTTTTGTAAAGAGTTCAATATGATATTATAGTAAGGGCTTTCTTTTAAATGGTTTGATCATTTAAAAAGGAAAAAGAATGTATAAGAGTAGATGTGATTTAAGGTACAGTAGGGATGCAGAGAGTGAATGGTAAACAAATAACACTTATATATTGCATCAAGTTATGAAAATTATTCTCGTAAAACATACCACACATTATTTATGAAATAATGACTATTTTCAGTGTCGACTGAAAAATAGACACATTTATATTTCAATGTGAATATTATGAATATTCATTATGAAATAAAACTATACATGGTATTTGTTTTCATAACAGAAGTGATGCATTTGAAATGTTGAAGCATCTAAAATTATTTACAATTGTTTTAGAATTATAGAATAAGTCATAACTTTGAGAAATAATTTTTATTATATGATTATGAATCATATGATACTAGATAATTATATATCAAGCAATTAAGTGTTATGAACCCATTTCGTGGAAGTGTCGTAAGAGTTGATGAACTCTTCGAATTGATACATATAGATGTATACAATCTTAAGTCTATTAATACCAATATGGTTCCATGTACATCATCATATTCACTGATGAGTTATCACAGACATGGATATATGTATTTGATACATATGCATAAGTCTATGATAAGCTCATAGAATACAAAACGGAAGTAAATAATATAACGTGCGATAGAATTGATTCGATTTGATATAATGGGTGATTATATTGGAAAGAGTTCCGTATATACATAATATAAATAAAGATTTAGTCTGAAAGTTCATTCCTCCCTATAATACAGAAGGTTGTATTGATAAGGGGTAACCAAAGTTTGTTGGACAAAACAAATTAATGATCAGTGAACTTGAGTTAAATTCTTTCTACAAGGTGTGTACTTAAAAGTAGTACACAAGGTTAAAATTAATATCATCCACAAAACAGCTTACAAAACAATACAAGATAAAGGTTTTATAAGAAACCCCAATATATCATAGGCCAAGGAGTTGGTAGGTAGTGCAAGTCGAAAGACTGCACGTAATAACTATTTATGAGGGATCCTGTATAAATCTTCCCAAAAGTAGTTTAGGAATGATTTTCATTGGATGACCTATTTATGTTTTTAACATAAGTTTTTTAAACTAAAACCAAATCAGTTTTATACATAAGGCAATTCACAAAATGTTTATGAATATCTATTCCATTACACTGAGAAATAACTGTTTTTCAAAATACCAACTACATAGCAAAGGACTTTTTTTGAGAAATTACTGGTAGTGAAATATATTTAGATATGATCCAAATATGAAGTTGATTACAAGTGATCAAATGATATTAACCAAACAAGAATGAACACAACGTATTAGAATGTCTAATGAATATTCTTGTACATAAAAGAGAAACTGCGATTTTCTTGTAAATGTCAAGAGTAAATAATCCTCGATTGTTTAATTAAACCATTAAGAGTATTGACTCTATGATATGGTACGATGTGCAGATCCGAAACATATTCCAAGTACATTATCAAATTTTATTTTTGATAATTGTACCCGAAGGAATATGATCCATTGACCGCAAATGCATCTTTAAGAGAAAGACAATTGCAATTGAAATATAGTGAACCACATTAATAAGAATAATACAGTGACTTTCAAATTGTTGAAATTAACGTAACAGATTCACCATTTGATGTGTTCAAGTTGGTTCGGATTTTACTCACAAAATTATCGTCTAGTAGGACTTTATGTTTTGGTATATATATGTTAAAGCAAAAAGTTCTAAATATTGATTTAGACTCGACTGTTTGCATATAACAACCAAAGTGTCTCGAAGTCAATAGAAGCGATATTGAGTTTGTGGGTTTTTTGGATGCGATACAAGAACGGATACGAAAGGATCATTCTGAAAAGCATCAAAATTGAATAAGTGTTTTGATAGAAATATCAAATAGTTTACTTATTAATCAAAATTCAAAGAAAGCATATGTTTATAAGAAAGAGCATTCAAAGGTACATTGCTATTTTTAACCTATAAGTAAACAACACACCGTTGATTGCTAACGATGTACTTGTGTTAACATAAGCTTTAGTTGTTTTAACACTCGACATTGGATTTGTAAATGATGTCGTTTATAATAAGTATAAAAGATATTGGGAATGTCCTAAACAATATGCAAGGACACGTAATTAAAATGTTTAATATAGAACATGTAAGATGATTCCTTATTCTTTTGCGATAGGAAATATCATACATGTTATATTTCCTACGATATAGCAGTATTAAATCTAAATTGATATAACTAAATGGTTTTTTGAGGTATTCTCGTGTATTTTGTTAGAACCTTGTTTGCATGATTTTTTTAATAATCATAACTATATAAATATCTCTTGTAGCATCTGTTATGCAGGACTTTTGAAGTAACAATGACTTGAAGAGACAAGAAGCAAAAGAAAGAAGAAATAGTCATCTACAAGTAGAAAGTTTGTTTGTTTGCCTTTGGAAACTATTCGTAAAATCTCTTAGAAGATTTATGTGCATGTACACATATCACTGGTGCATGAGATTTCAAAAAGAAAGTTCAAAACAAATATATTTACAAAGTTTTATTAAAAACTGAAATACATAATAGAGTTGACTGAATTTCAATCCAGTCGACTGTGGGTGTTGACTAAATTAAAATTCAGTTGACTGAGGCAGTCTCCAAATAAACCTTTTTCGGTCTTCTATTTTTAGCCTTCATCTCTACATAGTCATAGTCAGTCAACTAGTGACCATTCTCGGTCGGGTGGATGAACAGTAACGGCTATATTTTCTGAAACAACACTTCGAAGATATATGAATTTTTCATGGTTCTTCTTCAAAGAGGAGCGACTTTCTGAAAGTATACAACTCTTCTAAAAAACTGTAGATTACTATAAATAGAGCCAAATACTAGAAATTTGTTTTCAACTTGTTATCTTGATTTCTAAATTCTCTTGTGACTATTTGCTTTCTGAAAATCATATTGTTCATTCACTCCTTTCACTTTCTTGATCACATTGCATGCATCATCGAATCATTAAAGGATATTGTAGAAAGATTGTAATAGAAGTCAAAATTCATATTGATAGAACATATCATTGTCAAGTCAGCAAAACTCTTGTAATGCCTATTTCTTTGGGTTAAGTGAGGGTGTTTGATTAGTGGAAATCCGAAGGGGAGCTTCAGGACTGGATGTAGGACGAGAGGTCCGAACCAGTATAAAATTCTCGGTGTGATCGCTTTTTACTTTATTCTACTTTATTATGATCTAGCTTGATGATATACACATTTACATTAGTTAGTCATACTAGTGATCCTTTGAACTTTTATTTGGTATCAGAGCAGGAATTTTCATTAACCGTAACAAAGTTTTTGAAAAATATAATAATATGATAAGAACATTTCTTGAAGGACAATCAACTGCACAACCTCCACTTTTTACTGGCTCAAACTGTGCATATTGGTCTACATGAATGAGAATTCATATGGAAGCTAATGGTCTTGAAATTTGGCAAGCTACTCAAAATAAGCATGAAGCACCTTCTACTGAAATGAGTACTGGTCAGATGCTCAAAAATCACGGCAACCAGTAATGCAAAAGAATGTTTTGTTTTGTTCCCTTGATAAGAATGAATTTTCTAGAGTTTAGCTTTGCAAAACTTCCTATGAAATTTGGTGTACACTTCAAATTACACATGAATAGAGAAGAAAAGTAAAGCAAACTAAGATTTCGCTTCTTAAAAATCAATTTCAATTATTTAAAGTGAAAGCTAATGGGTCTATCGTAGATATATATTTTCAAGATTTAAAACTTTTCAACATGATCACAGTGCATTAGTAGTAACATTTACTGAATTTGGTCTTGTTACACAAATTTTAAGTTCATTAAAAATTGAGTGGAAGAAAAGTTCTAGCAATAGAAGAAGCCAATGATCTTACCCAACTCAAAGTTGAAGAATTAATTGGAAATTGGATGTTGTATGAAGTTAATTTGCAGGCTAGGAAGGAACAAACTCAAGAGAAGAATAGTATCACATTACAAGAAAACAATGAGGGTTCAAATTTATATAAAGATAAGATTGTATTTAGCGCCAAAAACTACAACAAGTTCAAATTATTCAAGAAAATAACGAAGGCGCAATGTTTTGAGAATTCATCCACAATCAAATTGTAACACCTCATGAAAATTAATAATAAATAAATAAAATAGATAAATTAATTAATAAGATAAGGCTAAAACTGAATTTTTTTGCAAAAGTCAAAATTTTACCATGGAAGTTATGTTGTTGCGTTCATGGCGAAATTCTTATCAATTTCCATATATAATATTATGAAAATGGAGCTCAAACGAAAAAGTTATAGACGTTTGAACTTTTCAAATTTAAAATAATTTAAATAGAATTCAAATTCAAATAAGTAAATAATTCTCAAATTTGAAATTTAAAAAGTTAACAGCAATTAGACTTGAGGATTAAGTAAATGTTAAAATAAACGTTAATGTTAAGGAGTAATTAAGGAATAAAATAAATAAATCAATGGCAATTAAAAACATTCCAAAAATAAGGACCACTGGTCGACCACTTATATGTGCGATCGACCAGTAGTATAGGGGCGATCGACCAATCCCTATGTGTGGCGACTAAGGTTTTGTGCATGTGAGCGTACCAGATTTTGTTATTTTAAACTGACTTTAATTCGATGGTTCTGGTGTATTCCAACCACTATAAATAAGTGCATAGCCCCTTAACTTTTGTTCACAAATTATTTTGGGAAACAAGCGAAGCTTTGTCAGTCTCTCTCTTAGAAGATTCAAAAAAATTCTTTAGGGTTTCAAGTAACAGATTCTAAATGTTTTTTATTTTATTTCTAGTTCTATTATCCTCTAATCCCTCAATTTCTGAATTTAATACACACACATGCGTGCACAAAAATCCCTTGTTGTGTATATCTAAATGGGGAGATCTAAAAGAGATTATTGAAGGCGTGACAAATCTAAAAAGAGGAAGAGCTAAGAACCTGTTATGAGTGGAAATCTTAGTCCTTTTATTTTAGTAAATGAATAGTGTAGTTTGGATTTGACATATTATTGGGGAATTTGTTTTACAAAAACATCATACTAAAACCCCCAAAAAATTCCCCAAAGAAAAATGTCAATTCCTAGGCTAGAATATCAATTGTTTTTATGTATTAAAATAATGTAACCCATGTAGATTTTACAATTTCAATGTTTTTACCTTCTTTTCCACTTCTTATCTTTTTCTTTGAATTTGATTAAGGGTTTTGATTAGAAAATGGTATGTAAGGTATGAATTCTTATCCGTTGTTGCACCCCTATTTCCACAATTTGAATAGAAATTCTCTTTGCCTGATTTCATGTAAAAAGAAGTTGAATAGAGCGTAAAAGTATTTAAATTGTAAGTTCTAATATTGATCTATTCCGTTGTTTTAGTATAAAATAAATTGGGATTGGATTCTATTTTATACATGTCCGTTGATTGAATTATGGATATAGATTTATGGTATATTTGTTAATATGGAAATAGGAATTGTATAACTTTTAAAGAGTTGACATTTAAATGCTAGTTTTGGGCGTGATCTCCGCATGATTAGAAATTTACTAGATGCATGTGTGTGTGTGGGTTAGCTTAAATAACGTATTTATTACATAGTTAATAGGTTATTAATTATTATGGAATCCCCATTAGGCAAGTAATTAATTGTAGAGGCGAGATAAGAAGTATTTTTATAAGCCTTTAATATTGGATACGATGAGATGTGTGATATTATGCTAAGAGGGTGTTTTAAATTATGACTAATTTATAAAGATGTGAGGTAGGTCAAAAGCACACAGAAGTCTGCCCGGCTAATTTGGCTACCAACAATGTGACTTTGAGGTTGATGTAAGACATCGCCTGTAATAAGTAACTACGGATGACGTGTGGTTAGTCCCAAATTCTGTAGGGTAAATATGTCCATCTAATCTGGATACTAGTACCTATGAATAGTCGGACTTATATGAGACATTACTGTGGGGTACAGGTCATAATATGAAGGACCTACTTCAAGGATTGAAGGTATTAAGTAGTTGTGTGAGGGCCTGCCTCTTTCCTATATAGGAAGCAGTAAATGGCCGGGGTTAAGGATCGAGCATGATAATGAATATCTTGAAAAGGGTCCACTTTGATATGAAATATTAAGTGACCGAAGGGATTTCATGCAATATCAGGTAGATAAGTACTAATGAGGAGTCCGTCTTAGGATGGGTATTAAATGACGGGGAATCTACCTTAAACAGGGTATTAAATGATCAGAGTCTGCCAAATTCCCATTAAAAAGGTATTAAGTGACTTAGGTACTATCTCTTACACTGATAGGACATTAATGATAATAGATATGAGTTGTTGGGTTGAAGATTAATAGTTATGAAGTTGGAATTGGGAAAAGCCTTAGGGTTTTGAGAAGACTTAGAATATAGCTAATTTACGAAAGACATATTTTCATTTAAATTATATATCTAAGTACTATTATAGTAAGGCTTGAGATTTTTAATTACCGGGCATATGTTGTTCCGACTACCTCCTTATTACAACACAGGTTAGGAAAGAAGATGCTGATTGAGGAAGCAATGGCATTTAGGGAACTTGCGGCAGTTTACCTATTTATCTACTTATGTTATTTTCTGATTACCCATTAAAGAATAATTATGTATTTTGAAAATGTTTACTACAAATATGTGATGGTTGTTATTGGTATTGTGTTACGGATTTTATGACATTTGGATTTTAAATGAAATGGGTATTGTTTCTATTATTATATTTTATCCTTCTACTATGAGTCCTGAATGGATAGATAAATAGCTCTGTATTGTTCTTTATCCCAACCAACAACCAACTTTGGAATGGGTCTAAGTTTTGATAGGACCTTTCTAGGCCGAAATTTAGGTCCGTTTCAGGGTGGTTTGTTACACTTAGTATCAGAGCTTAGGTTACCTGATCAATGGGGATAAGTATACGTATGCGATGTGTACGTATTAGTTTAGAAATTATTTTTCAAAAAAAACATCCTAATACACACACACACTCTTATTTTAAGCATACGCAATAACACTATGCAAATCTTTACTTCAACATATCTTAGGAAACGTAGATGGAAAAGATTGTAACTGCAAAGTTAATAAGACAATAAATGTGCAACAAATAGAAAGTTATAAGAATTTAATGAGTATATAAATGGACCAATTAATGAGATTATTAGGGTAATTATAAAGAGATAAGGAAGGCATAATAGGTAAAATTAGAATGAATAAATAAATGTCTTTAAAATTGTCCGTAAGGATAATAATCACTTATTACGGACAATTGACATTTATAGAAATAACAAATAAACATGTTGGGTAGTAATTAAATATCATATGGCAGTATAATCGTCATTATGGTAAATCATAGATCCTTAATCATACAGACAAAGATTAGTGGGCCTAGCCTAATAGATAAAAATAGATGGGAGACAAGAACCTATGTTTTATAAACATCCAAAAGTAAGGAACGACAGGAGGAAAACAAAATATGAAGAAGGAGTGGAGAAAGTTCGCATAAGAAGGTATACATTAATCACCACAAAGAGATAACCGGATTATATAAAGATTAGGTAGGGAAGAAGGAAAGTCCAATAGAAATGACAATTAAAATCAATTTTTAAATCCAACCCCATGGGAAAGAATTTGATAAAAAAAATTGGAAAATTCCTTGAATTGTTTTGAATAAGTTTTTCAAAGGATTTTGGGAAGCTGTTGTTTTGAAAATGTAAGGAAATTTGAAAGCTTATAATTTAAAAAAAAAATTGTTGAGTTAAAAAGCTTCTGATTAAAAGTTTTTGGTAAAAAGAATTTTTAATTTTTAAAATTCTAGTTTAAAATTGGTTGAGTGAAAAAGTTTTCGATTTTTGGACAAAAGGGTTCTTCGTTTTTAAAATAAATGTAAAATAGTGCGTAGGTTGGACTTGATGATTTTTTTTCTATTTCATAAATTTAGAAGTTCTTTTTTTCTAATTTTTTTCTAAAGGGGGTAATAAATGGAAATGAAACTTAATTAAATTAAGGAATAGAGAACAGAAAGATAAGAATAACTAGGATAAGAGGAACATTTCCGTATAAGGAAAATACAGAGAATAATTGCTGAAGTAGAAACCAATTAGTTAGGAGAAATATAAATAGAGACAATATTAGAAGATTTGAACAGAAATAGCATTAGAATTTATACAAAACTGGATCAATAATCTTGTTAGAAATTAATAGGATAGAATTTATCCTTGTCTGCTCCACTTTTCATTATTTAAGGTTACAGAAGATGTTTTTGGAAAAAATATTTTACAATTGGATGAAATTAAATGATGATAATTAATAAATGAGTTGGAATAATTTTGTGAAGTTATAAGGAAAAGCATTTATGTGAGGATGAGAATTTTATATATTCATTTTTCTATTTAGAGTTTTTTTGAATAAGAATAAAATATTATTGAATTTAAAATGGCAATGAAAGAGAAATAAATTAAGATTGATAAGAAAAGGATTGCAAAAGATTATAGGAGTTTAACAAAGTTATAAAAAGTATTTAGTTAAATCACATTACATATTGAGTCTAGAGCAATAGATGTTGATGTATATCTTTGGGATAATATAACAACTTGAAATTAAAAATTTGGCATGCATGTGATCTACTAAAATAATTGTCTTGTAAGTAGAAATATCTTTGAAATAATAAATGTCTAATAAGGGAAAATCTATTATTTTGAAATGTTATTAAAGTTATAATCTTTGTAATATATTTAAAAGGAGTTAAAATTGGAAAATAATAATAATAATGTATCCTTAAAATGGTAGTCAATGTTTTCATAAGCATAGGCCATGATTTCATAAATTAATGGAGTAATAAATGCTGATTTCAAATTTAATGTAATAAGTTTATTTATATAAAAACAATTTATTGAAAATTATTTTGTATGTTGTAGAAGGTTTTTTAGAAAGGAAATTATCTTGCTCCTTTATGGAACTAAGCAATTTTTGAATTAATAATTGAGTGTTAAAAATTCTGAATTCTAAGTCCAACTTTTAAAGAAATAAATCACTATTATAGAAAGTCCTTAAAATGGAAAAGTTGGTTAGAAAAACAAAAAAATTTCATGGCTCCTTCTGGGAACTAAGTAATTTTTAAAAATAACAAAAATGGTTTCCAAGTTTATATTTTTAAAGATAAAGGTTTCAAATAAGGAACTTTATAACTGTGAAATTTAGTTTTAAGAATGGTGAGGATTAAACCAAAAAAATTATGGAGTAGTTTGGGATCACTACTTAAGTAAGGCAGTGTAAAGGTTTTAATATATGAATAAAATATGAATAGTATGTAAAACCTGATGTGAAAAATTGAAATCTATCCTAAATATTTAACTTTAGGATGTTGGTAAAGTTGCATAGATATTTTAGATTTATAATTAGGTTGTAATTTAGGTTGCCCTAGTTAACTTGGAATGTGAATTTCTATGTATTGATTTATTTGGAGTGGGTTCCACGTAAATTCCATAAATTATCCAACTCTAAAATATGTATATATGTAAGGCTTGAATATTCTTTTCCGTAGATTACACTATCTATTTCGTTAAAAGGAAAGAAATAATTCCTTGTAATCTCAAACGACGCAAAGATCTCACTTTTGGTTAATTTATGGAAAATTATAACGATAATCCTTTTGGAATTATAGCTCCGATAGATTAAAATGTTTAGAAGTTAATAGCTAGAAATAGAAATATATATATACATATAACCGCGCTTAACAACTAAAAATAAATAAATATACATATATATATAGCGTAATTTACAGCATTATCCGTATTAGTCATTATAGGACCAGGAATTATGTACATTAATTGCAGATATAATGAGCAATAAATTTGTAATTAATAGAGAATTAAAATGAATTTAATATGATATTTTGGAGGAATTGAACCGGCATATAGATGGATTTTGAAACTGGTAAAAAAAATTAAAGGGACTTAAATGAGGACTGATTGGAGATGTTGTAGCGCCCCACCTCGAGATCCACATTAACAAAGAGTATTACTGGGTAATACTGTCTTCTAATGCGGAGAATAGGACTGGTTAGGAGCGACCATCTATAGTCTTGTCTTAAGTATCTATTGAATACGTCGATTAGTGCTCTATAATTTTTTTCTCTTTTTCTTTCTCAAGTGGATCGACATATCCAATAAATGCTTAATACAAAACTACAGGTGGCTATAGGATCTATCAGAACAAAATACAACAACTCAAATGCATAATACATCACATAAGAGCAAACAGATATATATATACATATATATTGATACATCCCAATACAATACAAATAATACATCACAAGTAGTATGACAACCACAATATACACATGAGTTAAAACAATAAATACATATCAGAGTCATACAGAACAACTATAAAACTACAAAAAAGAGATGAGCTGATACCCAAGGCGGAAGCATCAAGTAAAGTCCGAAAGTGGGTATCTAACCGGAAACAACTCGGTCTGACCCGAGTATAAAATTCACGGGTCAGTCTAGCTAAACATATAAGTTAATAAGGATAAGCAGTAATAGATGCATATGGATAAGGGTAATGTTCTTCTTAAACAAGAAGGAACGATACTGAGTTCAAGCATGAGTATAATTATGGTATGGCTACTTCAAGCGATGGGATGATATCACTTACACAAACATATAATCTAAAAAAAGAGATAAGTTGTGACGACCGCCCATGACCCCTGCACCGAACCTAGAGATAGTGCGCTGTAAAGTGTGCCAGGCGACCATGGACGATTGCCAGGGTAAATTTAAAACAACAGAATCTATCATATTACTCACAGCGCATGGACAAAATACAATAGAATATATATATAGTGAAGCTTCACAGAATAGAATCTCATTAATAAAACTTCATAATAGTTGAATACAAACATCTGAACAGTCAATACATCAAGCCTCACTACATAACACTTAGAGAATATACAAACAGCGGAACACCCAGTACATATAGTAAGAAGATAATATGCAAGCCTCCAGCTCGTCTTCGACATCAGCATCGTGGAAAGCAAGAACAGCACCTGTCACCTGCTACCTAGTCTGCCCGTCCCAAAATGGATGAACAGCCCAAGGCAATAAGAGTTAAAACATAAAGCCTTGAGTCAAACAATAGTCGTAGTGAGCGGTAAATTAGCTAACAACATACCAAAAGAGCATAAAGGAAAAAGGAATAGGAATACAACCCTCCCACTCCACCGATTCGCCCACGACCTAACTCTCATGACCTACGACCTAAGAAACCCCACAACCTAAGTCTTAGCGACCTAAGCCCATGCGCATCCACGACCCAACGATTCTGCACTTCTACGACCTAAAAACACTACGACCTACACTGTGCGCGACCTAACAGCTTAGCCCCTACGCGACCTAACAACTCACGCGACCTATAACTCACGCGACTTAGCTAGGTTACGACCTAACAAAGATGCGACTTAGCGACCTAACAAAGTCGCGACCTAACCTATGCGACTTAACTAGGTTACGACCTAACACCTCGCGACCTAACTCCTAAGCCGTTTACGACTTAACTTCCTTAGGTCACCCACTGCTACCACCAGCTTTATAGGTCGTTGCCGACCTAACTTCCTTAAGTCGCTAACCTGCTTATCTCCTAAGTCGTTAACTCGCTAACTCCTATACCACTAACCCTTAGGTCGCCGCTTCTTTAGGTCGCCTATTTCTTAAGTCGTTTACACGACCTAACCTACCCCACGACTTATCTCTTATACGACCTAAGTCCTTACCTCGTCTAGTCTACTAGGTCGCTAACTTCTATAAGTCGTCAACTCTTAGGTCGCTCGACCGACCTAAACTACCATACGAACTAACCACCTCACGACCTAACTATCACACAACCTAACTGCTTAGGTCGTTCCAATCCCTCATACGACTTAAGACTTAGACTCTGGACGACTTACCAACAATGCAACCAAATGTCAACTGTTTTACGATGTTTCGATCCGTAAAAATACGGGTCGTTACATTCTCTCCCCCTTAGGAATTTCGCCCCCGAAATTCCAAACAAACAGAGCAATCAAAGACTATTCTGCATGCCTACCATCCATAGCAATCAACAAACCATGCATCCAATTCTAGCTTAGCATGCAGAATTCTAAAACTAGAACAAGTTACAATGTCGTTAGATGACACGACACTTTAGGGCCATACCTTGAAGAGTTCAGGATGAGCTGCTTTCATCCTCTCTTCCACCTCCCATGTACAATCGTTATCATCATCACTCCATTGTATCTTGAGCAACTTAACCACCTTCCTCCTAAGCTATTTCGTGTCGGTTTCCACAACACGAAGCGGCTTACGAGGTCTCTTATCGACTGGATCAATCTCAAAATCTTCACAGCTATCAGCAGAAACCACTGTATTCAAGTCATGCACATACTTTCGTAGATACGATACGTGAAAAACATTATGCACACCCGACATCTTTTCTGGTAACTCCAATCTATAGGCGAGCTTTCCAATTCGCTCGGTGATCGGGAATGGTCCAACAAATCTCGGAGTCAATTTTCCTTTCTTCCTGAATCGAATAACATTCTTCAGAGGAGAAATCTTCACAAAAACCATATCACCTACGTCGAACTCCAAATCCTTTCGACGCTTATCAGCATAACTTTTCTGACGGTCTTGGGCTGCCTTCATTCGTTGCCGAATGATCTCTATGAAATCCAAAGTCTGACGAATCATCTCTGGCCCAAGTATCAACTTTTCTCCTGTTTCCAACCAACATGTCGGAGAGTTACACGGTCTTCCATATAATGCCTCATACGGTGCCATACCAATGCTTGACTGGTAACTGTTATTATACGAAAATTCCACCAAATGAAGGTGATCTTCCCATGATCCTCCGAAATCTAAAACACAAGCTCTGAGGAGATCTTCCAAAACTCGGTTGACTCTCTCAGTCTGACCATCTGTTTGAGGGTGATAAGCTGTACTCAAACACAACTCAGTTTCCAAAACTTCCTGGAAGCTCTTCCAAAATCCACTAGTGAACAATGGGTCTCGATCGCTCACTATACTCTTCGGAATACCATGGAATCGAACTATCCACTTAACATATAACTCTGCCAACTTTGATGCAGTCCTAGTCGATCGAACAGGAATGAATCTTGCACTCTTAGTCAGACGATCTACAATGACCCAAATCCCTTCATTTCCCGTTCTTGTTCTAGGGAGACCATCAATAAAATCCATCGATATCTGCTCCCACTTCCATGTAGGAACTTCTAATGGCTGAAGCAATCCACTTGGCTTCTTCTGCTCGGCTTTTACCAACTGGCAGTTCATGCACATGGAAATAAAATTTCCAACATCCTTCTTCATACCTTCCCAGTAATAGGCTCTCTTCATATCCCGATACATCTTATTTCCACCTGGATGAATTGTCAACTTCGAGTGATGACTTTCCCTCAGAACTTCATTCCTCAATTCATCGATATCGGGAACAACTAGTCGTCCTTGTTTCCGAAGCCAACCTTCTCGATCAACCTCGAATACTTTATCCTTTTCTGGGTCCAATCCAGATTCCAAATCACGGATAATCTTGACAAGCTTATCATCTCGCTTTTGACTCTCGCCAATTCTTTCCACAAGAGTCGGTCTTATCGATAAGTTTGCCAACATCTCAGGTTCCAATTCACATCTAGGCCTGAAGTCAAATCCAGCTAAATACTCGAGATTCTTCCATTCTGAAAACATGGCTCCCAATCCTGCATGTCTTCGACTTAACGCATCTGCCACTGCGTTACCTTTTCTCGGAGTATAAGCTATACCAAAATCATATGATGCCAAAAACTCTAGCCACCGTTGCTGCCGAAGATTCAAATCCTTTTGGGAGAAAAGATACTTCAACGACTTATGATCTATAAACAACTCGAATCGAACTCCCAATAGATAATGTCTCCACATCTTCAGAGCAAAAACAATCGCCGCTAACTCCAAATCATGAGTCGGGTAATTCCTTTCATGTGGCTTCAGTTGTCGACTTGCATACGCAACAACTTTATCCTTCTGCATCAGCACTGCTCCAAGTCCAGTACCACATGCGTCGGTGTAAACCACCATCTCATCATTCCCACTTGGAATAGTCAAAACAGGAGCGCTTGTCAGTCGCTCTTTCAGGATTCCGAAAGCTTGCTCACACTTAGCATCCCATCTGAATACTTGGTTCTTTTTCGTCAATCCTGTTAACGGTGCAGCTACCTTGGAGAAGTCTTTGATAAACCGTCGATAATATCCTGCTAATCCAAGAAAACTTCTCACATCAGATGCATTCTTAGGTCTACCCCAATCCTGGATTGCTGCCACCTTAGCGGGATCAACCGCTATTCCATTTCTAGAGATAACATGGCCTAAGAACCTCACTTCACTCTTCCAGAAGTGACACTTCGAAAACTTAGCCTTCAGCTGATGTTTCCGCAAGATTTCCAAAACAATACGCAAGTGCGTCTTGTGCTCTTCTTCAGTTCTGGAATAAATCAAAATATCATCCACGAACACTAGCACGAACTTACTCAACTGATCTCTGAACACTCTATTCATAAGATCCACAAAATATGTTGGCGCATTAGTCAATCCAAACGGCATTACCAGCCACTCAAAGAAACCGGATGGTGTCCTAAAAGCAGTCTTCGGCACACTATCCTTAGCCACTCTTAACTGGTGAAATCCCGTTGCCAAATCCATCTGAGAAAACACCTTAGCTTCGTGAAGCTGATCAAACAAGTCATCTATTCTCGGCAATGGATACTTGTTCTTCTTAGTCACCATATTCAGCTCATGATAATCCACACACAACCTCAACGATCCATCTGCTTTGGTTACAAACACAACTGGTGCACCCCATTCGGACACACTACGCCGAATGAATCCTTTCTACAAAAGATCATCAACCTGCACCCTCAACTCTTACTGTTCCCTAGGCGCCATCCGCCTAAGAGGCATCACAACAGGTTTGGCTCCTTCAACTAGATCTATACGAAACTCGATCTCTCTATGCGGTGGTAACCCTTTGACCTCGTCAAAGACATCATCAAATCCATTAGCGATTGGCACAGATGACAGTCCATCCCGTGGAACAACCAGCGAATACATGAAGCTCATGAAGACGCCTTCCTCATGCTTACATCGTATCACAACCTTTCGCCCCTCCACATTCTCGACTGTCACCTCCAACCTTTCACAATCAACCTTTGCCGCATACTTCCTAAGCCAGTCCATACCCAAAATAATTCCGAACCCCGCAAAGTTCAGAACAAAACAATCACAAACAAAAGAGCAATCATGACTCGATACAATCAGACCACGGCATAACATACACAAACAAGACAAACCCCCAACTGGATTAGTCACAACCAATGGCCTATCAACAATATCCGGTTCTAAACCTAACCGGCCTACAAGTTCATTACAAACAAAAGAATGCGACGCCCCAGTATCAAATAACACTCTAACTGGAACACCACAAATGAAAAGAGTACCCTGAACCACCACACTCTTTCCTTTATCTTCAGCGGTAGGAGCTTTCGAAGATGATGGAACAGCTCCCAAAGCATAAGCTTGCACAATCTGCTTGTCCTTCCGCGGTTTCGGACAATTCCTCTTAACATGCCCCAGCTTGTCACAGTTGTGGCACTTCACCGGCACCTTCGAATTCTTGCAATCCCTGGAGAAATGGCCCTTCTGTTGACAATTGAAGCAGGTCACCTCGCCCTTCGGCTTCTTCTGGCCATTCTTACCTTTTTGTTGCTGCTTCCTCTTCTTGTTTCCACCCTGCTGTGGTTTAGACTCTTCCCTGGTCACAGCAACAACAGACCCTCCCTTAGGAAACAGATTCTCATGCTTGAGAGCCTTCTCCACAAGCTTCTCAAATGGATCGTCCAAATGATCCACCAACTGCCTCCCAAGATAACTGTCCAAGCCTGTCACAAACTTCTCATTCTTCTGGTATGAAGATTCGATATACGACCGGGCATACTTGGACAAAGCTTCAAACTCAGAAACATACTCAAGAACTGGCCTTCCACCTTGCTTGAGTTCCACAAACTTCTTGAACAGAACAGACTTATGAGCTGTAGAAATGAACTTAGCTTCAAATCTGGCTTGGAATTGCTCCCAAGTAATCTCTTCCTCCGGAGTATCAATGGTGATAGAGTTCCACCAATCAGAAGCTCTTCCTTGAAGCTGTCTTGATGCTAACTTCCTCTTAGTTGCATCCTCAATTCCCAAGTCACCAAAGATCCTTCTACAAGCATCTATCCACCTCTGGACTTCAATGGTTGGTTCCGTTCCCAAGAAAACCTTTCCTCCAAGAGCAGTATAATCCTTGCACAACTTAGCAAAATCCACCGGTTTTGGAGTTTGAACTTGAACTCCAACATCCACTGATGGCCCCGGAGCTGGCATCCTTCTCATGATCGAAGTCATCATAGCTTCGAACATAGCAGCATAATCAGCAGCCCCTTCAGTAGCACGGCCTTCCCTAGTAGCTGGTCTCCCTCTTCGACTCATTCTCAATATCTATAAAAAGGAATGATTAGCACACTTAGAGAAACAACTGCATAAAGGACTCAAACTCTACTAAGCTACTATATTATATATAGTAATCATCCATAAAAATACAATTACGTCTCTCATACGTAGTTACGTCAGCGAGCGTTGGGTAAAATCGATTAACCAAAGCTTTGATACCAAATGTGACGACCGCCCATGACCCCTGCACCGAACCTAGGGATAGTGCGCTGTAAAGTGTGCCAGGCGACCATGGACGATTGCCAGGGTAAATTTAAAACAACAGAATCTATCGTATTACTCACAGCGCATGGACAAAATACAATAGAATATATATATAGTGAAGCTTCACAGAATAGAATCTCATCAATAAAACTTCATAATAGTTGAATACAAACATCTGAACAATCAATACATCAAGCCTCACTACATAACACTCAGAGAGTATACAAACAGCGGAACACCCAGTACATATAGTAAGAAGATAATATGCAAGCCTCCAGCTCGTCTTCGACATCAGCATCGTGGAAAGCAAGAACAGCACCTGTCACCTGCTACCTAGTCTGCCCGTCCCAAAATGGACGAACATCCCAAGGCAATAAGAGTTAAAACATAAAGCCTTGAGTCAGACAACAGTCTTAGTGAGCGGTAAATTAGCTAACAACATATCAAAAGAGCATAAAGGAAAAAGGAATAGGAATACAACCCTCCCACTCCACCTCTTTCTACAGTGATAGCCCCAGACTCACACTAAGCAGAAGCAAACATAGCAAAGCATACAATTCAAAGTAAAGCAATTATCACTCGAGTCAAGAGCGATGATTTCCAAGTACAAACCCCCAAGGCCTAAACCAAGATCAGATAAGCACCCAGAAAATACCGCTCTTCAGACCGAATGATGATACAACCAAACATCCATGACTATGGCTATCACTATTATCATTGCTTCGATATCATCGTTAATTGAATGGCCGGCTCATTATTTCATCCGTCCGTCAAGGGCTAATGGAAACCCCTGTTCTAGACATAACTCTGCACGTCATCGTGACCCGTGCCTAGGACTATCGAATCTGCCCAGAGTACTTGACTACCAATCAGTAGCCTTTAGGGACTATCGAATCTGCCCAATGTACTCTTGCTTTGAGCATGCTAGAACCTTCAACAACGATGAGATCTCAGCCTTCTAGTCATCCTCCTCGACGACTATTTCCATACTAGCTCAAGCGCCTCTCGAGCAAACCATTATCCTCAAACCCGAACCATATCACCGAGTTATCAACATGCTTGGAATGGTCCCGTCTGGATTAGACCAAGACTATCTCATATCATACTTCGCCTCATCATCATCATAGCAAAGCTTCATCTCAACATCATCATCAAATCTATCCATATGAGCTTCATCATCCGCCACATATGCCACGAGCAGCTTTTCCAATTCAAGAGCCTTTCCCTTAGCTTTTGAATCATCTTCGACCATCTTGTCTAAATCAAATCATCAGTCATCTAATTCATAGCAATCAATCAAATCAAACATTAATCCAAGTAAACAAGCATTCAAATATGATCTAAATAGACAATTATAACAATAATGGCAATTTCATAATTAAAGAGTCAAAAGTCTAACAAGCATGAAATCATGAGCAATATCTCTATAATCTTGATGAATGAACTTGCATAGGTTAGCATGTAGTAAAATGGATGCCAAATCATTATGAACAATGGATCTATATGGATCTATACTTAGGATTAGGAAAATGCATGGAAATCACTACTTTTGCACAAAATCAAGCCAACGATCCGATATACTCCTTTGGATCCGTGTGAGAGATAATCACCACTCACCAAATCACCTAAACAACCCCAAAGCAACACACTTCAGATCTGGACAGCGAAGGATCTAACTCGATCTATCACAAATCCGCTTCAAACGATGAAAACTCTCTTCAAAGGATGTAGATCTTCAATCTAAGCTCTTGGATCTTCAATCTAATCTTCGATTTGGATGGAAGGAATCACTAGATTAAAGTGGAGAAAAGAAGTGAAGAAGTGTAGAAGTTGAGCTCTCAAAATGGCAGCACTTCGTCGCTTCGAAATCCGGATCCAAAAAGTGAAGAAAAACCCACCTATTTATAGGCAGTTTTCATAGGTCGTCCGCCCCCTTAGGTCGCCCACGACCTAACTCTCACGACCTACGACCTAAGAAACCCCACAACCTAAGTCTTAGCGACCTAAGCCCATGCGCATCCACGACCCAACGATTCTGCACTTCTACGACCTAAAAACACTATGACCTACACTGCGCGCGACCTAACAGCTTAGCCCCTACGCGACCTAACAACTCACGCGACCTATAACTCACACGACTTAGCTAGGTTACGACCTAACAAAGATGCGACTTAGCGACCTAACAAAGTCACGACCTAACCTATGCGACTTAACTAGGTTACGACCTAACACCTCGCGACCTAACTCCTAAGTCGTTTACAACTTAACTTCCTTAGGTCACCCACTGCTACCACCAACTTCTTAGGTCGTTGCCGACCTAACTTCCTTAAGTCGCTAACCTGCTTATCTCCTAAGTCGTTAACTCGCTAACTCCTATACCGCTAACCCTTAGGTCGTCGCTTCTTTAGGTCGCCTATTTCTTAAGTCGTTTACACGACCTAACCTACCCCACGACTTATCTCTTATACGACCTAAGTCCTTACCTCGTCCAGTCTACTAGGTCGCTAACTTCTATAAGTCGTCAACTCTTAGGTCGCTCGACCGACCTAAACTACCATACGACCTAACCACCTCACGACCTAACTATCACACAACCTAACTGCTTAGGTCGTTCCAATCCCTCATACGACCTAAGACTTAGACTCTGGACGACTTACCAACAATGCGACCAAATGTCAACTGTTTTACGATGTTTCGATCCATAAAAATACAGGTCGTTACATAAGTCAATCCATAAAATGCTAAACATAGCAAGCCTCATATCATCGGCATATCACAAATCATTAACAGTGGTTTAGGGAAAATAGAACTCCTAAAAAGGAGAAATCTCAAACCCACCATATCGGGAAACTGAAAGAAATCTCAAAGAAATCACCATCTTAAAATATGACATAAGGCAATCAAATATAATTCTCCAACGTAGGAGAATATAATCCCAAATAAACGCCAAAAGGCAAATCTCATGTAATAACGCCAATAGGCAAACCTCAAAATAACGCCAAAAGGCAAATCCCAAATAACGCCAGTGTAGGCAACTCAAATCTCAAAAATAGAACTCCCAAGAGTTTAAATTCCCGAAAGGTAATCGCCACAAATATATCGAATGGTTCAAAGGACCAATTCCGAAAAGGGGAGATACACTAGGGAAAATAGTCAAAGAAATCATCTCAAAAGTGTTTGCACGTGCATGTGGCCGAAGCCTTGCTAAGTACTTTTATCTCAAATAGGCACCTTGCCCGAAGACAAAACGTCACAATGACAAATACAGCGCAATGGCAAATATGCCACAATGGAAAACGCCGCAATAGCAAACGTCTCGAAGACAAATACGCCGCAATGACAATGACCCGAAGGTCCAGTACTGACACGCCGCAATGGCAAATGTGTCACAAACTCTCGGATAGGAACTCGATCAGTGTTAACATGTGTCCCATACCACACGTTCGCACTAACCGGTTTACTAACCGCTAGTAAATTTCACACTCAAAGCAGTAAAAAGTTTACCTCATCTTATCGGTAAACTCGACCCGAAGATCAAAACGATCAAACCAACAAGTTGAGAATTAACCGATAAGATAAATGCGCATGTCCCATACCACGTGTTTTACCAAACCATTTAATTCCCCTTCTCATTCGCTCGAATAGTGCAAAAACGTGTAATTTATATATAAAATAATTTACTTTGGAAAACAAGCTTTAAAAACAAATTTCCGAAATCAATTCGAAAACCAATATTTGAAAATTCCCTTATTATAGAGAGTAAATAGATTTTACACTTGAAAATACTTGAAAATATTATATAATAATTATTTTGAAATGCCCATTAATTTTAAAAATAGTTTCAAAAAGATTCAGAGAAAACCGTGCTCGAAAACGATTAAAAACAAGGAAAATCACTCAAACCGATATTCGAATTCAAATTCAAATTAAATTCAAAATAATTCAAAATTTGAATTTTAAAATCTTCAAAATTTGTCTAGTCTAATGATAGACATCATGGTCTAAGAAAATATGTAGAAATATCACAAAACAAGGCAAGAAAACAAGCAGAAAAGACTCAAAAACAACCAGAAATAGGCTGCAAAAAGCCCATCACCCAGGTCGACATGGAGGTCGACCTGGACGTCGACCTCTATGCCCCTTCAGTCGACCTCCCTATTGACCTAAGGGTCCTCTGGGTTAACCTGCATGTCGACCCAGGAAGAGGAATGTCAACTTCTTCATACGCGATTTGTTCCAGGTCGTTTTCAGGCTGTGAACTGATTTTCAGAGCAAGGTTTGACATAGCAAATGACTATAAAATTCAACCAAAATTTACAGGGATGGATCTCAACATGAAAACTACCAAATGCAAGAAATCTGGCAGCATTTTGTTGCCGGAACCACAAGTTATAAGGTTTCAAAGTAGCAATAGAAACTGATTATAAACAAGAGAAAAACCAACTACAGAAAACTACAGACAGAGGCTAATTTTACCCAGTTTCAAGCTTTGGAACTTTTGTTTTTGCTAGATTGTGAGCTTATACAATTCACCTTGCTGTTAGAGATGATCAAACCTCGAATTTATGTTGAAAGAGGCAAGCTTTGAGGAGATTCTAGCTTCAAATAACCTGTTCAAACTTAAAACAGTACATGGAGGAAGAAATGACAGTAAATTAGAAAACTATTTTCTAAAATTGAGAATTGATGAAACTATAGAGTTTGGAGATTGATTACCCTTTTATTTTTACTCTAGCTTAAAAAATATTTTAGTTTGTATTGAAGGATTTGAAGAAAAGTGTGGATTTTGCCATATTGAGAAGGTTGGTTTACTGTAAATCTATTTCCAGAAAGAGGAAGAAGGAAGAGTAAAAATGTACATACTGTCATCTTTTTCTCACCTCCTCAAAGCAGATTAAATGCTAATGGGCTTAATGGACCCATTAAACAAAAGAAAGTATGATGGTCTAAAGTAATTACTTAACATAAAACCAAATGCATTCTTATATACACTAATTTACAAAACAATGTCATTTTCTTTCTAAATTTTCAACAAAACAAAATTTGTAAATTTACATACACATGAAATAAATTATTTTACACTATAAAAAGGATTAATTTTTATGTTTAAAACATTATTATTATTAAAATCGTTTATTTCACAATAATACACAATTTTCACCAATAAATGTAAAAGGCTACATTTTTAACTACTAAAATTCCACAAAATTTATTTTCTCACTTAGTAAAATATTTCAAACCATTTTAAAATATTATCTATAGCCAAAACTTATTTTTAAACCAATTTCCATCTTTTTATTTAAATAAACAACATATAAAAATCTTATACTTCTTTTAAAAATTATTAAAGAAGTAATTGGTAATAATTAACACAATTATTGTATTTCTTCTAAATAAAACCCATTTTCCAATCATTATTAACCCAAATAAATAAAATAAAGTTCCATACTTTATTTTACTCATTTTATTTTCAAAATTCACTTTTTCTTCCAAATAAATAAATAAAATTTCCAATTTTATTTTAATTTACAATATTAAATTATAACTACCGTTATAATTTAATATTAACAGGTAATCTCCAAAACCAGGGTTGTTACAGACTCCCCCCTTAACAAAATTGTGTCCTCGCAATTTCTAGAGAAGAGTTTGTATTCAACATAATTATTTCATCAATTAAAGGAAGATAGACAAGCTCGAGTTTAAAATTTCTCACCCTCAACACAAGATGATAGAAAACCAAGATAAGATTGCTCGATTAATTCTATGGCTTCCCAAGTGGAATTACTGCAATTTGTGGACCATTGAATTTCTATGAGCAATACATCCCTATTTCGAAGGCGTTTCACCTTCGAAGCAAAACACAGATAGGATGTTACGCAATGGATAAATCGGGTGAGATCCATTCCTAAGAAGCTTCACGAACAAAGTCGGGATTTAGTCACAACTTTATCCCGAACTCCAACCCACAAGATGATAATCGATACGACTTTCTGTATAACACTACGAAGGGAGTCATACCGATATCAGATTAACCACTATTACGGCAAGAAAACCCAATAAAAGGTAGGTGGTTTTCCCCCAATACCACCAAACTCATACAAATGCAGAAATGCAAGTCGTAAAATAATTGCACAAAGGCAAGACAAACACAAGGAATATATGTTTAAATCCTCTTACTAATCAAATATTCTTAAAGTCTTCCAACCCATTACCTTCAAGATTTAAAATTCTCAATTTTCAACACTTGAAAATTTCTAAAGCTTCTTACTTAGATTTTTAAATTTATATTCATTACTCTCCATTAGAGTAAATAAAGTTTAAGTTATTTATTCTCTAATTCTTCCATAGGTATTCTCTAGTTTACAACATATATATTTTTCATTTTGTTTCTCAAATTTTCTAAGTGTTAGAAATTTCCGGAAAAATCGGCGAAGTCTCCTTTGTATGGAGGGCCGTATACAATATTATAAAAATGATTTATAAAATATACATCGACCATTAGGTCGGATACACAATATATATATCATCATTTAACACTTTAGAATTAATCCGAAAACATACCTTACTTTTTAGCATTTTAAAGCAAGTTTGCACAGTCTTATATAACATTTTCGCTCAAAATATATTCCAACTATCCTCATTTCACCTGTACTTAACTCAAATAGATGATATTAGTTCATGTTCATAAACAAGAAGTGCTACATTTAATTATTAAGGTAAATAGGTCAATTTCATTTCAGACCTGCTATAAAGAAGACATATTTTGACCCAGCAAACAACCAAATCTGAATTTTTTTTATAAAAAAATAGTTGTTCTACTCAGTCTAAGCTTTCCAGCAATATAAAAATCATCAAAATTAGATTTACGGTTTGGAAGTTATGTTGAATTTACTTTCAACTTAAATCTTAGAGAATTTTGTAATAGGGCAGAACTTCCTATCACTTTCAAACCTATTTTTTCCTCAGTAAAAAGCAAAATCTTTTATAGTGGTAAAAGGAAACTTTATAGCTTACTGAAAGCCCTTTAATTTGAAAAAATATTGAACTAATTTGAAGTTATAAATCTCAAGTTATTGTTGTTTTAGTACATCATTTTTTCCAAACAAAATTCCAGCTTTTAACTAAAAATAAAATTTTGAAATTTACCCAAACTATTTTAATTTCAAACTACATTTTCAAACAAACTTTTAGCTAAATCATTTATTAAATGATTTACTTTTTTTCCCCGGAAAGCTAAGACATACAAAATTATGATCAACTTATGTAATCATCATAAAACATTTTATTAAGTGGAAATATTTTTATTACTTTCCAAAATCTAATTTTAAAACAATTAACTTGAAAACTCATTTTGGAAGAGATAACTAATCTCTTCCATTATCAAGAGATGATTATTGATTATCCACAAAATAAATTTTTGGGATATATATAAAGTTTTAAAATTATTCTCACAATTTAAAATGATTATACTACATGAATTGTTCATTTATCAAAACAATCCAAATTCACATTTCCACTTGGCACGAGAATTAATTTTCCATCTAATTATCAACATAAAACTAATTAAAGTCGATAATTAATTCAAACTTGTTTTCAAAAGAATTTTGCAATTTCAAACCCACAAGTTTTAATAGCATTTAGTTTAAAACAAAAACTAGCTTATAAATTTTATATTAAATGTTCTAAACTAACATTTCTTTGTTTTCTCTTAAGATAGAGTTCTATATCTATCCTCTACTATTACTCAGACAACTAAGTGCCAAAAATTTTTTTATAGTCATTACTAATAACTTGTACTAAACTATTCCTTTAATATCTTAATTTTTCAGCCCAAAGTATTCTTTTACCTTAAATACATCATTTTATTAATCAAAGCATCAAATGATATTTTATTCTAATTAAGACATCCCCTTAATTAGAATTATTCACTTTACTTACCCAATTTACCATACTCAATTTCTCAAATTTTAAACAATATAAGGGTATTGCCTCGCCATTGGTTTATAGTGAATGACCCCATCGATTGGCTGCAAAGTTGATCAAATGATCAAAACTGCCTCGCCACTCATCCAACACTCACTATGGTTCAATGGTTTCATTAAACATTTAAAATAAAAATTAATACTCCACCATATTAATTATTTTCAAACTTTACTTAATAAAACTCAATTTACCGTGTCTGACTGTTTCATCACAGCGTTTAGGAAATTCCTATCGATAACATTGGCCAAACGCATCGACCAGAATTCTTAAAGCACTAGACGGATAACCCAACATAGAAATTCATTTTCTTTAAAGAGAAATAACTCAAATATAATACTCAAATTTTTTGTTTTTCCCAAAAACAAAATCCAATTCTCTTAAAAACTTATCTTCAATTTGAAAGATTTGAAAATTCAATTATAACTTATTCTTAAAATCAAAGACACAAGAAGAATTCATTGAGATATTCCCAGAATACTCAATTCACAAGACTGAAGGAATAGTCTGGAGTGTTCATTATTCCGAACGGCATAACAGACCACTCACAAGACTCATAACGAGTACAGAATGCGGTAAGAGTAACACTATCTTCCGCGACTCGTATCTCATGGAAAATCGATGTAGGGTCAAGCTAAGGAATGTGACGCAGCGGATATTACAAAAACAATGTAGATCGATGAATGTAGTAATCGGTGGACTGGAAGATACTGAAATGCCCAAATTCGTTGATTCGAAGATGCCGAATTCTAGCTATCTCTGACACGTTGATCGCGCACGATACCGTGAGGAGAGATCTTCAATTCTTCGAGCGTTGATCAAGCGCACTTGATTCCGCGAATCGGCTTCTGCAATCGTTGAATCGAGCGCACTCGATTATCCGAAAGAGGAGATAGGAGATTACACTCAACTACCAATTTAGATGAAAGCACACAGCAATCAAAAGAGAATTTTATTCCAAAATCAACAACCTTTACAAATGAAACAACTTGCCTATTTATAGGCTACAACATGCAACAGAAAAAAAATTACAACTCCTAAGTCGGTTCCGACTTACGACCTACGACCTATCATAACTCGGTGACGACTTAAGCCCAAACAGTTACAACATAACGACTTAACAATATTACCAGTACAACACAATGCATACGACTTAAAACAGTCGACATACGACTTAAAGACAGGAAAATACAAACAGACAACCACTTAAGTCGTTGCCGACTTAACAATTCTACGCGACTCAACTTAGTAACGACTTAAGAAATCAACGGTCCAGATTAACTCGGCAGAGAATCAACGGCAACAGCTCCAGTGACTCAAAAGCATGCGGCGACTTAAAGAAATCAAGGGTATAGATTAACTCGGTAGAGAATCAACGGTTTCCATCCTCAGCGACTTAACTCCTGACTCGTTAGGTCGTTTACGAGCCTTAACTAAGTTGTAACTCGGCAACGACTTATTCCCTGCTTTGTTAAGTCGTACACTCACCAAAACTAAGTTGTTAACTCGGCAACGACTTAAACCTTCGCATTTTTCAACTGGTGTTGTTCTTCCCGTAGTCTTAGGTCGTAACCCAGCACGTCCCTTAAGTCGTTGATGACTCATAGCTCCTTCCCTAAGTCGGTCACGACTTATACCTCCTTCCTTAAGTCGGTTATGACTTATGCCTTCACCTTCCTCACTACTTACTCGACTTATGTCTTTACCTTCCTTGAGTCGGTCCCGACTTATACCTTTGACAAATGTGGGTTGCGCTGCATCATCCTCCCCAGGTTGAGAAAAATTCGACCTCGAATTTGTAAATTCTTCCACATCAGCGCGCTCATCCCCATGATATGGTACGAGATGTTTAACATTGAACACATCAGAAGTGTACACATTTTCTGGCAGCTTCAATTTATAAGCATTTTCATTAATCCTTTTCACAACTTCTACAGGACCAATTTTTCTAGCTTTTAACTTGTTATAAGCGCCCACTGGAAAACGATCCTTTGTTAACACTGCATAAACCAAATCACCTTCATTAAATTCAACATTCCTTCGCTTCAAGTCTGCAGATCGTTTATACTTCTCGTTTGCTTTCTCCAGTCGTTCCTGAACGATTTTATGACACTCTGTCAATCCTTCAACAAAATCAGCAGCTTTCTTAATTGTCCCCTTCGAGTGTGGTATTACCGTTAAATCCAACGGTCCTTTTGGCATACTAGAATATACAATCTGGAATGGACTGAACCCAGTACTTCGATTTACAGCATGATTATGAGCAAATTCTGCTTGGCATAACTTCATGTCCCAACTCTTCAGATTGTCCTGTACAAGACATCGTAACAAATTCCCCAATGATCTGTTTACCACCTCAGTCTGTCCATCAGTTTGCGGATGATAAGCACTACTAAACTTCAGCTTCGTTCTCACCATTTTCCACAAACTCAACCAAAAGTGACTCAGAAATCGAGTATCTCTATCCGACATAATAGATTCTGGCAATCCATGAAGTCGATAGACCTCCTTGAAAAACAACTGAGCAACATAAACAGCATCCGCCGTCTTCTTACAAGCAATAAAATGTGCCATTTTCGAAAATCTGTCTACCACAACGAATATAGAATCATTTCCCCTTTGAGTTCTAGGCAAACCCAAAACAAAATCCATACTGATATCCACCCATGGTTTTACAGGCACGGGTAACGGCATATATAAACCAGCATTAGTCACAGTTCCTTTCGAAACCTGACAAATATGACAACGCTCCACAAACCTCTCCACCTCTTTCCTCATCGATGGCCAAAAGTAAGATTGTGAAATCAACTGTAATGTACAGTCTCTACCCACGTGTCCTTCTTCATGTAGCTCTTTTACGATCTTCATTCTCAAACTACCCTCCGGTATGCACAATCGATTTCCTTTGAACAGAAAACCATCTATCATTATAAACTCATCCGTCTCCCCATCCTTGACTTTATCAACAAACTTTGCAAAGTAAGGATCATTGTCAAATAATTCTGGTAACATTTCAAACCCCGTCACTTCAACCTTTAGTGTAGTCAACAAATGACTCCTCCTACTCAAAGCATCAGCCACGCGAGTCGTCACCCCTGACTTGTGTTTAACAACAAAAGTAAATTGTTGCAGATATGTAATCCACGATGCATGTCTCGCTGAAATCTTGTCTTGCCCTTGTAAATGCTTCAAGGCCTCATGATCAGTGTAAAGAACAAACTCCTTCTGAAATAGAGAGTGTCTCCAGTGTTTAATAGATTGCACTACAGCATAAAATTCCACATCATATGTACTGTATCTCATCTTTGCTCCTGATAACTTCTCGCTAAAGTATGCAATAGGACGTCCCCTCTGACTCAGTACTCCTCCAATTCCAACCTTGCATGCATCAGTATGTAGTTCAAACACTAACTGAAAATCTGGTAGCACTAGAATTGGTGCAGACGTCAAGAGTTCTTTGATTCGATCAAATGCAACCCCGACTTCCTTCGTCCATGCAAACTGTTTACCCTTCATGCAATCAGTAACAGGTGTCATCACACTACTAAAGTGTGGAATAAACCTTCGATAGAATGAAGCCAACCCGTGAAAACTACGAACTTCCGTTATCGTCTTGGGCTGTGGCCAATTCCTAATCGCTTCGACTTTACTTTGGTCAACCTGTATTCCTTCTTCCGATACAACATATCCCAGAAATAAAACGCTATGCGTCATGAACACGCATTTCTTCATTGTAGCATAAAATTGCTCTTGTCGCAATACCATCAGTACTTCCCTCAGATGATTCAAATGTTCCTCAGGATTTCCACTATATATCAGAATATCATCGAAATACACCACCACAAACTTCCCAATGAATGGTCGAAAAATCTGGTTCATCACCCTCATGAATGTACTTGGTGCATTTGATAAACCAAATGGCATAACCAACCATTCGTATAGACCCTCCCTAGTTTTAAAAGCAGTCTTCCACTCATCACCTGGTCTGATACGAATTTGATGATATCCGCTCTTCAAATCAATCTTCGAAAATATAGTAGCTCCGCTTATTTGATCTAACAAGTCATTCAACCTCGGCATTGGAAATCTATATCTCACAGTAATCTTATTCAATGCTCGACTGTCAGTGCACATCCTCCACGTTCCATCCTTTTTGGGTACCAATAAAGCCGGTACAGCACAAGGACTTAAACTCTCCTGCACACGCCCCTGTTCAAGCAATTCTTCCACTTGCCTCCTCAATTCTTCATGTTCCTTTGGACTCATTCGATAATGTGGTCTGTGTGGCAATACAGCACCTGGAACAAGATCTATCTGATGTTGTATATCCCTCAACGGTGGTAACTCCGTTGGTAACTCCTCTGGAAATACATCGTCAAATTCTTTCAAAACTGGCTTCGCTTCCTCCGGAATTTCAACCTCTTCACTGCTCTCTCGCCCAATCAACAAAAACACTTCAGGCTCCTCCTCTACTTCCTTCACAAACTCCTTCAAAGATAACAAAGTTTTGAGCTCTTCAATCTCCTCCAACTTATTTTCCTCCTGTTGTCGTTTCTTTGGAACTAGAGTAATCTTTGTACCTTCAAACATGAAACTGTAACTGTTGGTACGCCCATCATGTTGCACCGCCCTATCATACTGCCACGGTCTCCCAAGCAACAAATGACAGACATCCATATCTACCACATCGCACCAGATTTCGTCTTTATATTTCTTCCCAATTGAAAAATTCACACGAGCCCTTCGTCCAACCTTCACCTCCCCGCCTTTCCTCAACCAAGCTAGCTTGTACGGTTTCGGATGTTTCTCAGTCTTCAACGCCAACTTCCTCACAGCTTCGGAAGAAATTATATTATCACAGCTTCCAGCATCAATAACAAATTTGCAAACTTTCCCCAGAATAGTACATGTTGACTGAAAAATATTGCTCCTTAACCAAATACAATCCTCCTCTTGCTTTGGTGTTAAACAGGACCTCTTCATCATTAGATTGTAACCTTCGTCTCCCGTCACTTCTTCTTCCTCCTCATCAGGTGGTGAATTGGAACATTCAGCTTCTTCATCCTCATCCTCAACCTCTGCTATCATAGCTCTCTTCTTTGGCTTTGGACATTCGCTACTCTTGTGGCTCATTTCTTGGCAATTATAACATTTGAAACCATTATTGACTTTCGCCTTCTCAGCCTCCTTCACCACTGGTCTACTGATAGGTTTGGAAACATTAGAACTCCCACTAACACCCTTCACTTGATTGTTGGAATTAGTAAACACACCTCCTCCTCGTCTACCCTGCTTCTCCCAAGCCAATGCTTTCTGATGTGCTTCCGCTACAGATCTGGGATCAAACATGTTAACCATATCCTGAATCTGCATTCGCAATCCCCCAATGAATCTAGATGTCAATTATTCTTCTATCTCCATAATATCATTCCTTGCTATCAGTTGATAAAATTCGTCAGCATAGTCGTTCACAGATTTCGTCCCTTGTCTCAAGTTTTGCAATCTCTGATACATAAGCGACTGATAGTTATAAGGTAAGAATGTGGCTTTCATCATTTTCCTCATCTTTTCCCATGATTCAACCTTTGACTTCCCCATCCGCTCACGTGTAAGTTTGGTTTGCTGCCACCATGCCAAAGCTCTACCCCTCAACCTTGTAGCAACCAACTTTACTCTACGATGTTCTGGAACTTCTTTGAAGTCAAAAATCTCCTCAACATTAGCCACCCAATCTAGAAACTCCTCTGCTTGCATACCTCCTTTGAATTCAGGAATTTCAGTCTTCATCCCCGACTCCCACTTGTGATCATACTCAGAGTAATTTCTTCCTTGCCCTCGAACACTACCACCATCATACTCCTCTTCAAAATCAGATGTATATCGTTGTCTATCTCGTCCACCCACATCTCTACTACCATTACGTCTTCCATCATCATCCCTTCTATCTACATTCCTCCATTCACGATCATTCACGTTCCTCCCACGCCTTTGATCATTGTCAACACTTCTTTCTCGATTGGATTGTGGTGGGACTCTACTTCCCCCATGGTTAGATTCAGGTGAAACCCTTCTCCGATTTTGATTCATTTCTAACATCATCTTCTCTAATCGTCCAATCCCTTCATTAAGCTTCTTACTAAAGTTCTCATTAATTATCTGCTCCATCTCATCAGCTTCTTCTCTTCGATACAAAGCTTCTACGTTTTGGTGACGATTAGCTCTCCTCGGCGGCATACTTGAAAACTTTACAAACACTTCAAATTCAAACACAATTCAAACTTTGATCCAAAATGGAATGGATCGAAAACTTCCACTTTGTTGCAATTTGCGATGAACACGATGAACACAACCTCTCCAAATGATAAGATCCGATCTCTAAACTTCAATACAAAGTCGAACACTTCAACTTGATCATGGCTCAACACTTCAAGCTTCAAAATGATTAGGCTCCAAGTCTCGATCTAGCTATGATTGGCTAGAACAGGCTCTGATACCAAAAATGACGCAGCGGATATTACAAAAACAATGTAGATCGATGAATGTAGTAATCGGTGGACTGGAAGATACTGAAATGCCCAAATTCGTTGATCCGAAGATGCCGAATTCTAGCTATCTCTGACACGTTGATCGCGCACGATACCGTGAGGAGAGATCTTCAATTCTTCGAGCGTTGATCAAGCGCACTTGATTCCGCGAATCGGCTTCTTCAATCGTTGAATCGAGCGCACTCGATTATCCGAAAGAGGAGATAGGAGATTACACTCAACTACCAATTTAGATGAAAGCACACAGCAATCAAAAGAGAATTTTATTCCAAAATCAACAACCTTTACAAATGAAACAACTTGCCTATTTATAGGCTACAACATGCAACAGAAAAAAATTTACAACTCCTAAGTCGGTTCCGACTTACGACTTACGACCTATCATAACTCGGTGACGACTTAAGCCCAAACAGTTACAACATAACGACTTAACAATATTACCAGTACAACACAATGCATACGACTTAAAACAGTCGACATACGACTTAAAGACAGGAAAATACAAACAGACAACCACTTAAGTCGTTGCCGACTTAACAATTCTACGTGACTCAACTTAGTAACGACTTAAGAAATCAACGGTCCAGATTAACTCGGCAGAGAATCAACGGCAACAGCTCCAGCGACTCAAAAGCATGCGGCGACTTAAAGAAATCAAGGGTATAGATTAACTCGGTAGAGAATCAACGGTTTCCATCCTCAGCGACTTAACTCCTGACTCGTTAGGTCGTTTACGAGCCTTAACTAAGTTGTAACTCGGCAACGACTTATTCCCTGCTTTGTTAAGTCATACACTCACCAAAACTAAGTCGTTAACTCGGCAACGACTTAAACCTTCGCATTTTTCAACTGGTGTTGTTCTTCCCGTAGTCTTAGGTCGTAACCCAGCACGTCCCTTAAGTCGTTGATGACTCATAGCTCCTTCCCTAAGTCGGTCACGACTTATACCTCCTTCCTTAAGTCGGTTACGACTTATGCCTTCACCTTCCTCACTACTTACTCGACTTATGTCTTTACCTTCCTTGAGTCGGTCCCGACTTATACCTTTGACAAATGTGGGTTGCGCTGCATCAGAATGACCCTAGCACCACTCAAGAGATTAAAAGAAATCTATGAGATATAAAAGTAAGGGTAAAATATCTTCTCGAATGAGAAGAAAAACACTAACAACATATCATTACTTCGAGTGAAGTAATTTTTACAAAGTATATCAACAATTGAGTATCCAAAGAGGATATCTCATAAAGGGTAAGAAGGGAAATATCAAATAAATTCAATGAATCACCTCAATTCCTTAGTGTGGGAGGATGACCGAAAGGCTAAGAACCGGGAATGAAGTCAATACAATATTCAAATGCCCGATTGGGTGTCATACCCAAAACAGACTCACAGAAAACAATAGAGTCACAATGAATGGAATTCGAGATATATCATAAACATCTCGAAACACAAGAGTGAATACAAAGACTTAGGAATCATCGTTAACATTCCGAAGGACAAGAAACAATGAATCAGCCGAACTAGGATACTTAATATAGGATTCTTTGAATCACAGAATGTGGCTTGATAATAGGTAAGCCACTTCATCTCAACACTCCAAACTCTAGATAGAAAATGTCGTGCTAATTCGCACGAAAAGAGAAGCTATAAGCAATAATCCTAAATCCTCATACATCATGCTAAATATTACGAACTCACTTCATAGGATTCGCAATCCTCACAAAAGAACAAGACAAGGACATCCAAAAGCATCAACAAACTCCTCTGATACGGATGGGTGTCAAGTACCCGTATTGAAGAGGACTCAAATAAAACAATCACGATTAGGATTACTCCTAAGATAAGATGTCATCAATTCTATTTTTGGAATACTACGTAATAAAAATATTCCTAGACATATCCCAAACTTCAATCTCAAAGGATACGATAAGACAAAGGACACGATGATTAAGGGATTTGTAACATTTGTACTATACTTGGATATATCGTAATATATGCTTTTGTTCTGTGTTTATCCTATTTTGTTATGAATTCAGCTCTAATACCAAGCTGTGGCGCCCTACCACGAGACCCAAATTAACAAAGAGTATTACTGGGTAATACTGTCTGCTAATGCGGAGAATAGGATTGGTTGGGAGAGACCATCTATAGTCTTGTCTTAAGTATCTATTGAATACGTCGATTAGTGCTCTATATTTTTTTCTCTTTTTCTTTCTCAAGTGGATCGACATATCTAATAAATGCTTAATACAAAACTACAGGTGGCTATAGGATCTATCAAAACAAAATATAACAACTCAAATGCATAATACATCACAGAACACCAAACAAATATATATATATATATATATACATATATACTGATACATCCCAATACAATACAAATAATACATCCTAAGTGGTATGACGACCACAATATACACACAAGTCAAAACAATAAATACATATCGTAGTCATTCAGAACAACTATAAACTACAAAAAGAGATGAGCTGATATCCAAGGCAGAAGCATCAAGTAAAGTTCGAAAGTAGGTATCTAACCTGAAACAACTCGGTCTAACCCGAGTATAAAATACACGGGTCAGTCTAGCTAAACATATCGGTTAATAAGGATAAGCAGTAATAGATGCATAAGGATAAGGGTAATGTTCTTCTTAAACAAGAAGGAACAATACTGAGTTCAAGCATGAGTATAAGTATGGCATGGCTACTTCAAGTGATGGGATGATATCACTTACACAAACATATAATCTCAAAAGAGATAAGACAATCCATAAAACGCTAAACATAGCAAGCTCATATCATCGGCATATCACAAATCATTAATGGTGGTTTAAGGAAAATAGAACTCCTAAAAAGGAGAAATCCCAAACCCGCCATATCGAAAAACTCAAAGAAATCTCAAAGAAATCACCATCTTAAAATATGCCATAAGGAAATCAAATATAATTCTCCAACATAGGAGAATATAATCCCAAATAAACGCCAAAAGGAAAATCTCATGTAATAACGCCACCTCAGAATAACGCCAAAAGGAAAATCTCAAATAACGCCAGTGTAGGCAACTCAAATCTCAAAAATAGAACTCCCAAGAGTTTAAATTCCCTAAAGATAATCGCCACAAATATATCGAATGGTTCAAAGAACCAATTCCGAAAAGGGCGATACACTAGGGAGAATAGTCAAAGAAATCATCTCAAAAGTGTTTGCATGTGCATGTGTCCGAAGCCTTGCCAAGTACTGTTATCTCAAATAGGTACCTCGCCCGAAGGCAAAACGTCACAATGACAAATACGCCGCAATGGCAAATTCCGCAATGGCAAACGTCTCAAAGACAAATACGCTGCAATGGCAAACGTCGCAATGGCAATGACCCAAAGATCCAGTACTGGCACGCCGCAATGGCAAATGTTTCACAAACTCTCGGATAGGAACCCGAACAATGTTAACGTATGTCCCATACCACATGTTCGCACTAAACGGTTTACTAACCGCTAGTAAATTTCACACTCAAAGCTGTAAAAAGTTTACCTCATCTCATAGTTAACTCGACCCGAAGGTCAAAACAATCAAACAGACAAGTTGGGAATTAACCGATAAGATAAACGCATATGTCCCATACCACGTGTTTTACTAAGCCATTTAATTCTCCTTCTCATTCGCTCGAATAGTGCAAAAATTGTGTAATTTATATATAAAATAATTTACTTTGGAAAACAAGCTTTGAAAACAAATTTCCGAAATCAATTTGAAAACCCATATTTGAAAATTCCCTTATTATAGAGAATAAAAAGATTTTACACTTGAAAATACTTCAAAATATTATATAATAATTATTTTGAAATGCCCGTTAATTTTAAAAATCATTTCAAAAAGATTCAGAGAAAACCGTGCTCGAAAACGATTAAAAACAAGAAAAATCACTCAAATCGATATTCGAATTCAAATTCAAATTAAATTCAAAGTAATTCAAAATTTGAATTTTAAAATCTTCAAAATTTGGCTAGTCTAATGATAGACATCATGGCCTAAGAATATATGCAGAAATATCACAAAACAAGGCAAGAAAACAAGTAGAAAAGACTCGAAAACAACCAGAAAGGAGCAGAAATGGGCTGCAAAAATCCCATCACCCAGGTCGACATGGAGGTCGACCTCTATGCCCCTTGGGTCGACCTCCCTGTCGACCTAAGGGTCCTCTAGGTCGACCTTCATGTCGACCCAGGGAGAGGAATATCGACTTCTTCATACGCGATTTGTTCCAGGTCGTTTTCAGGCCGCGAACTGATTTTTCAGAGCAAGGTTTGACATAGCAAATGACTATAAAATACAACCAAAATTTACAGGGATGGATTTCAACATGCAAGCTACCAAATGCAAGAAATCCAGTAGCATTTCGTTGCCGGAGCCACAAGTTATAAGGTTTCAAAGTAGCAACAGAAACTGATTATAAACAAGAGAAAAACCAACTATAGAAAATTACAGACAGGGGCTAATTTTACACAGTTTCAAGCTTTGGCACTTTTGTTTTTGCTAGATTGTGAGCTTATACAACTCACCTTGCCATTAGAGATGATCAAACCTCGAATTTATGTTGAAAGAGGCAAGCTTTGAGGAGATTCTAGCTACAAATAACCTGTTCAAACTTAAAACAGTACATGTAGGAAGAAATGATAGTAAAGTAGAAAACTATTTTCTAAAATTGAGAATTGATGAAACTATAGAGTTTGGAGATTGATTACCCTCTGATTTTTACTCTAGCATAAAAAATATTTTAGTTTGTATTGAAGGATTTGAAGAAAAGTGTGGATTTTGCCATATTGAGAAGGTTGGTCTGCTGTAAATCTATTTCCAGAAAGAGGAAGAAGGAAGAGTAAAAATGAATGTACTGTCATCTTTTTCGCACCTCCTCAAACCAGATTAAATGCTAGTGGACTTAATGGACCCATTAAACAAAAGAAAGTATGATGGCCTAAATTTTACTTAACATAAAACCAAATGCATTCTTATATACGCTAATTTACAAAACAAAGTCATTTTCTTTTAAAATTTTCAACCAAACAAAATTTGTAAATTTACATACACATGAAATAAATTATTTTACACTATAAAAAGGATTAATTTTTATGTTTAAAACATTATTATTATTAAAATCCTTTATTTCACAATAATACACAATTTTCACCAACAAATGTAAAAGTCTACATTTTTAACATCTAAAATTCCACAAAATTTATTTTCTCACTTAGTAAAATATTTCAAAACCATTTCAAAATACTATTTATAGCCAAAACTTATTTTTAAACCAATTTCCGTCTTTTTATTTAAATAAACAACCTTTAAAAATCTCATACTTCTTTTAAAAATTATTAAAAGAAGTAATTGGCAATAATTAATACAATTATTGTATTTCCTCCAAATAAAACCCATTTTCCAATCATTATTAACCCAAATAAATAAAATAAAGTTTCAAACTTTATTTTTCTCATTTTATTTTCAAAATTCATTGTTTATTCCGAATAAACAAATAAAATTTCCAATTTTATTTTAATTTACATTATTAAATTATAACTACAGTTATAATTTAATATTAAAAGGTAATCTCCAAAACCAGGGTTGTTATAGAGATGGTCCAACTTCGACATGAATAATCAATTATTACGGATATATTAACTGAAGTAACGAATGAAGCGTATTTATTAGAAACCAAGAAGGAGAATTAAGGAAGACGGAGAATTAAGTGAAATGACATCCTAGGAATGTTTATCTTAATTTAGTAAGGAGTATTAATGTAACGACCCAGAATTTTATCGCTTTGATTTGTGAATATTTAATTAATTTTAAATATTCAAATAATGGTTTTAATAATTAAAATACCCCTTTCTAATTTATAATTAATGATAGAAAACTCAATTTTTAATTTGGTTTACAAAAATAACTAGTTAAAAGGAAATTAAAAAATGTGACCGAAAAGCTTTTTCACAAATCCTGATTTTTTATCATCTAAAAGTTGTTAAAAGGTGTTAAAACACCTTAATATATTTAAACACACATGTATATAAATAATGAGTACTTAATTAAGTGTGTAAATGTGTGAATATATATTTACTTATGATAAGAAATGATGTGCAATTTTCATAAGATTTAAATTAAATAAAAGAAATCAGGTCATGTCCATATCATCTTACACCCAATGTACAAGAGAAGGCTTTTGCATGTTGAGTAAAAGAGGATGAACCCTTGGTTCATGCGTGTGGAGGAGGTAAGGTAGGAAGGTGATGATGTGGCAATAATTTAGGGAAAGGTAGTGTACTAAGGGGGCAAAATGGTAATTTCACTTCATCCATTTTATAAAAACAAAGTCCGTCTCTCTCTCTTCTTCCATTTCATTTTCTATTTATTTTCAAAAGTTTATCATCTTTTTTAAGCTTTTAAAAAACACATTAATGGCTTCCAAAATATTTTCAAAGTTTTAAAAATCACTTCTTTCTTACTTTTAATTCTTAAAAACACTTAAAATTACCTCCTTTCTTCTTCTAAAACCATTATCTTTCTTAAACAAATCCACATCCACCCATATCCATCATGGCCGAGCCCCATCCTCATCGCCTCATGGCCGAGCCCATTTTGTGTTGCTTAGGTCCAAACATCAAGTTTTAGTTTCTAAAATGCAAGATCTAGAGTGCATTTCAAAGTTTTAAAAAGATTTGCTAAAGTTTAGTGAGTAAAACTCACATCTTTTTGGGGAAAAATTATATCTTTACTTTATATTTAGTATTCGCATGCGTAATTGCTTGATTATTAGCTAGTTGTATGGTTTGGTTGTGATTATATATTTGTTTGTACATGTATTTGCCTTAGACTTGAACTAAGGCCTAAAAGTGCTGTTATGGTTGTAAAGTTTAGATCTTTACATGTGTTTGTTATTGTGATATGATTTTATATTCTATGGACAAGAGTATGTAAGAGTATATTAAGAAAGTTAGCACTTTTGTATGGTTTGATGACTTAGAATCCTTGTGTAAACAATTTGGTTAGTTGTTATTAAAAATCCAAAGAGTTTTCAAGATTCAAACTTTACTTTAGTTTTACAAAACTCTTACTTTATGTTTGAGAAGTTAATAAGCTTCCATGAGTTAAGTTTCAAAAGAAAAGCCAAAGACAAGTTTTAAGTTAAGGTCCATATAGCGATAGTCGTTATGGATGTAGTTTCGCTAAAAAGTCCACTTTTTTCAAATTAAGTTTTTATACTTATAACACTTTGGAAATGTTTTATAAAACTTAATTAATAATGATTAAGAAGTTAATTAAAGACTTATCAATTAATTATTTTATTAATTAAGTTTGGTAATTAATAATTAATTAAGTATTAAAAAGGTTGATTAATTATAATTAAGTGGAGATTAGTTACTAATTAATTATCTTTTAAAATAATTAAGTAAGATTTATTTTTAATTAATCATGAATTAAGTATTTATTTTTAACTAATTATTAATTAAGTATAGGGTTAATTATTAATTAATTGTTAAGTAAGTGTTTAATTATTCTAATTATAAGTTAATTAAGGGTTTAATTTATAAACAAATTATTTATTAAAGGTTAATTATTTATTAATTGATAACTAAGTAAAGTTAAGATATAATTATGATTTAATAAAGGGTTTAACTAGTAATTAATCATTTTTAAAACGGTTAAAGTTTTTAATTACTTTATTTTCCAAAGATAAATTTATTTAAATGCAACTTTTTTTCCAACGAATAGTTTGAGCACAAGGGATTTGATTGTCAATACCATTAAGTAATCATAAAAATATGATTAGGTTATACTAAACTTAACATCTGTTTAGCAGAATAAATCTCTGTTCTGCTATAACTCAATTATTTGCTTATGTGGACATCTGTTAGCAGAATAAATCCTCGTTCTGCTAAAATTGAACTTAATAGCTTGTTTGGCTATTATGTTAATTGGACATGTATCTGCCAGTTGGTTTGCATTGACATGTTATTCCCATATTTGGTTACGCATTTTATTTATATATATGCTGGCTTATGTAAATAACCGTTATGTGGCTCGGAGTCAAAATTTAATTAAAATTGTAAATTGATTCAATACCATTGTGGTCACTAAGCATTCTTTAAAATTTGTAAAAGTTATGGTTTTTAAATTGACTTTAATTCTATATCAATTTGAGGATAAGTGTTTTAAATGATTTTGTAAGTTTTTTCAATTATTTTGATAAAGGTATTTACAAATGATATTTTGTAAATAATATTTTATAAAGGATTTATTTAAACTAGATTTACATATGATATTTTAAGAAAAGGGAATTATAAATAGAGAATTATAAAAAAGTTTTATAAATGATTTTGGGGATCTATAAAAAAGTTTTGTAAATGACTTCGGATTTTTATAAAAGAGTTTTCTGAATGATTTTTGAATATTTATAATAGAGTTTATAAATGGATTTAGAATTTAAGCAAGAGAGATTTCATAAATGAAAATGATTTATTAAAAGGATTTATTGAAAAAGATTATAAAGAATTGGAGATGGGATTTCCCCTAACTGACCTTCTTAATTATAGTGGTGTGGACAATTGTTCCATTCTTAACACCAAGGGAATGGTGTTTAAAGTTATCCTTATCTCTATTTCAAATAACATTTGTTTGATCCTTTTAATATGATTTTGAAATGAGAAATCTTTCATAATGTTATGGAAATATACTTATTCCAATGTGATAAGTATATGAATATTTTGATAAATATTCTGAAAAGAGATTTAAATAAATGAAAACTTATGTCGAGGCTTAATGATTGCTATGGAAAATTAATTGGGTTATTATTTGATGTGTATTTGATAGTTAAATAACCTATTATCAAATCTTGACCTGTTTTAACTTAGGAAGTATGTGGTGTATATTCAAGTTCCCCGATGAGGACTCGAATAGTTGTTGCATACTTCCAAAGAACTAGAATTGAGTTAGTCGGGAATTACCACTTAGTTAGAAGACACTAGTTTTGGAATAGTATGATTTATTCGAACCATCCAAACTAGTAACGTCCGTGATGGATCGTTATGAAGTATGCTATGGAGCTATACTATTATTCCTGAGGGTGATTCCAAAATGAAAGATAGTAAATGTTGAATATTTGTTCGATCCTGAAACAATGTGTATGGATGAATGCTAGCATTACATTTTTGCTTGGAGGGCAGTGTTAGCATTCCAAGATGGTCTGCTATGAGGAAAAGGTAATCGTGGCCTCTCAAAGCCTCACACTCCGAGAATGGCAGCCGTAAGCCTATGTGGGTCGCTCCCATTAGGGTATGACATCCCAAGATCTATTATCGATATCTTTATGTATGCTTCGGGACCCATTTTTGATTGATCGCAGCCAAAGGGTGATCATATTCGGTTCTATCCAGTAAGGGGTAGGCCAGTCTTGTCATGCCGAGGTCGAAAGTTTTTCGATCTCATTGTACAGTTTATCTAGAGGTGTATAGACTTTCAAAAGGTAGTCCCTTACCTTGCCATTTGTTGAAAATCCATTTTCCAATAAACGCCTTCGATTTTTGATTGTATACCTATTATTGTTGTCATTTACACACATCACAGCTACTTGATATATTTACTTCAAACACTTAGACATTATTATAATATCACTGGATATTATAGTAAAAATGTTTTGGTTGTCGTAAGGTAAAAACCCATCCGTGTTTATATTTGACGAGGTCTTACGAAATACCTTTGATTTCAAAGGATTTTATAAGGTATAATAAAATTCCTTGTGATTTGAGTTTCTCACGCTAGTTTTACCAGACTGACCCGGGCATTGTTTTCTTATAATGCTTTGACCTGACCGAGCATAATTTCAGATTAACTTAGGATGCTTTGGAGCTCAGGAGTCAAGTTGGATGCCGAAGATGTACTTCCGTATTTTCCGTTGTTTGTTAATGTTGTAGGTATCAGCAATTGTAAGGACGGGTTGTTATAACTGTTCAGGTAGATGATAGGCTAGTACTCTGATGGATGTATGTACATTAAAAATTTCTTTTGTAAAGATCATTGTTATATTATAGATTAATCGTTGCGATGTGAGATTCAGTGTTGTTTCGTTTCTTCTTATCTTGTTTCCCCTAACCATCTGACTTTCCGGTACTTGGTCGTTTAGCACGTGAATGTCGTGAATGTATTAGTGTCGACTTCTAAGGGTCGAAAAGACGGATTGTTACAGTTGGTATCAAAGCTGGAGGTTAAGTGAGAACCATGGCTTTGGTGGGGTAAACTCATTAGAGATAGACTAAGTGACGCCCTAGAATGAGTTTGAGTATATCATATAAGACCGCATATTTAATAGTGATATAAAAATGTTTTATATTGTGTTAATTGATCTGTTAAGTGGCTTATGAATTTTGATCGATGCGTCTGGCTAACGTTATCGATAGAGGTTCCTAAACACTTGAACAAGTCCAATCGACGTGGGATTGTTTTAAAATTGGTAAAAAAATAATTTTACCTAGAAATATATTTTACATATACAAAAATAATTTTCAAAAAAGAAATAGTATAGTATCTTTGAGATGCATGATTGAATAGGAAATGATAATACTCTATTATTATCACGTAACGACCCGTAATTTTCGATAATTAAATTTATTAATTAAATAAGTTTTTGGAAATTAATGTTGTGAAAATTAAAAATTTAAAGTTTATTAATGAGAAAAACAATTAGAATGAAATTTAATGATGTTAATATGAGGCGATTGATTTCTATTTTTATGTAATCCTAATTTATTGCAATGATTGAAAAGTTATAATTGGATATAAATTGTAAATAAGAAAATAAATTACATGTTATATTAATTGGTAAATAATATGTAATTAATTGTAGTTGGATAAAATCAGTATTGTGTAAGTAGTTTTAACATTTGTTTGTATAAAATAAACTTATAAATGTGATTAAATTAAGTAAAAGGTGACAATTGTTATTTGTTACCTATTTATTTAATCTGTTGAATTAGATTGGAAATCAATTGCAATTAAATGTAATTAAATATTACGTTAATATGAATTAAGATGATAATTGTAGAATATTAGCATAATAGATTGTAAACCAATGTTAACTATGTCCATAAAGTAATGATTGGTTGAATAAAAATGTTGAAATCAAATTAAATCAATTTATTGGGTTTTAAATTATAATTAATGAATATACTGCAATTAAAATTGGACGTTGTAACTAGACCAATCTTTACTGCTAATAATGAGAAATCCTTGAACTAATTTCAACCGTGTCTTTCTGGATTTCCAGAAATACCCTTTTGGCAAAAATTACATTACCGCATATTTTTGTGTGTTGCAGGCACTTCTAGACAGGCTAAGTGCAGTGCCATCTACTAGATCATACATGTTTTGGTTCATCTCCACCGTTGGATGAGGGGGAGACGAAGGGTATGGTGCTGGATCATTGCCAGCTGGTGGACTTGGCCTGAGGTCTTACCATCTTCTTTTCAATACTATGTTATACTACTAATTGATTTTTTTGCATTTACTTATAAAGAACTCATTTGACTTTTATATGTAAGAAGTTGATGATTGTGAATGAGCTGCTAATCTGCTATGTATGGAAGAACATGTTTATTTTGCTGTAGGTACAATATAGTTATTGTTTAGATAACATTATTGAAGAGATTATTTCGTTTTAATTGTTAAACTTACATTTCATTTTTCTTAATGCACAGTTGAAATTTGTGTTTGGATAATCATGTAGCTCTATGAGTGTCATTAAAGTTTGATTATAATATGTCATTAATTAGCAAGTTGTTTATAAGTCTCATATATTTAAATTCTTGTTTTTCTTCTATAATGATCGTTTACATTGTTTTCAGAACAAAACTTTTGGAACTTCAGTAAAAATTAAAATTATCATTTATTTTCTTACGGGAACCATGCATTGAAAGTTTACAAGTAATGTAATTATAAACAATTATAGCATACTTACCTTAACATTTCAACAATGTAGGCTATTCAAAAAATGCCGTTAATAGTAAATGATATGTAAATGCCAATTTGTAAAATAATTTTACAGTCTATTTCATCTTACATGTTATGTGCGGTTCAAATTTAACTACGTGTTCAAATTTAAATGATATGGAATACTCCTTAAAATCTTTCAGTTAATCCTACCTGTTTTTTATCATTCTAATTTTACTTGGAAAATATGATTTTTTTGTATATTTAGTCTATACTGCATATACTTTATTTTAAATTTTGACTGTTCTAATTTTACATGGTCTGATATTGAATGAGTATTTATGCAGGGTTAGGTTGGGTTAACATAGGGTTGGGTTGAATAAAATATCACACTGGACCAGTATATAGTATGAGTTTCAAACTGTAATCCATATCCGATCCGAACTAGGTGGGTTGGGTCGGGTTTATGAGGGTTGGGGTGGGTTGGGTCGAATCGAGTATGGGTTGTGGGCACCTCTACGTTTTATACTTTACCTTTACCAAATCAAAGCAAAAACAATGGTAATTTCCAAAAAAACAACATAAACCCGACCCAACCCGACCTAGGTCGGATCAAATGCAGATTATGATATATTGCCAGGTGCATGATGAACTCTTATTCTTTACCTGAACAAAACTTTGTAGATGATATATATTGTTATATACTGTTCAAATATTATTCTCTCATGATGATACAAAAGCTGTGAGTAGGCGCTAAGTAATAAAAGAATGAAGAAGTTATTTGTTTGCAATATGTTGCAGGTGATTTAGCAGGAAGACTGAAGAAGATATATATTCACTCTAGGACCCTACTCACTTGAAGCAGGAAGAAGGAGGAGATACTGTATCTTAAAAGTTGTCTAACAGTAATTTTTGTTACAAAGATGTTTCAATATTTTGGGTTAGTTACTAAGAGGTTTTGATGAACTTTTCAGATCGGCATAGTATTTCAAAGTTTCTTTTGAAATGTGATTAACTCGGGTTACTAAAATATAAATCCTTATGCTGCATTGAGAAACTGTAAAGTATCTGCCTTTCTTGGAATATGAGAGCATGCATTCGTTTTGAACAGCGTCACCATTCCATTTGCTCGAGGAAGAATTAACCTGGCAAATAAAAGTTAACTTTCTAACCTTATGCAAATTATGATATCATAAGGTTAAAGTAAAAAACAATTCTGATTCAAACTTTGAATATGTTTTTTATCATCTAATGTGTAATCTTTTCACAATCACAAATTTTAAAAAAAATATATGAGTATATTCAACAAAATGTGTTTAAAAAAGAAAAAAATACAACGTAAATGATATATGAGAGATTACAGACCACGGAGCACAAAAAAGAACGGAGGAGGTGATCTAGCAACAAGACATTGTGATTAGATGCAGGCTCACCCGCACGTGCATATATACTCGTATTAATAATTGAAATTGACCTGGAAAATTTGTATTAAAGGATTATAAGTTTATAAGTCGTCAAAACGATAAAAATTGTTGACTTTTAAATATAAAATTTAAAAGGTGATTTAATTAATTTAATAATAATTTATTTATTTAACATAAAAATAGCCATTTTGGCCACTGGCTCGGACTTTGACGAAAATAGTTTCATCGGATCCGTAACAGTGAATTATTGTAAGGTTCCAAGTTTCGTAGCGATCGGACTTGTCGTTTGATCGTGCGGGCTCGAAACGCTTAGAAATCAATCTTTTGAAATCAATTTGAAATAAGCTGAATTTAAAAGATAATTTCTTCATACGATGGAATTAGGACTTGAAACATGTTCCATTGAGTTTAAAAATATCAAAAATATCTATTTTGATATATGGGATGACTTATTTCGTTTCGGAGTCAGAACGAGCTTTTTGGGTCGCGTAGTCGTTTCGATCAATCCAATCTGGTCCATTCATTTCTAATTCGGATCTGCCTATATATAGGCTGTTATAAACCCTAATTGTTTCTCATTCTTATTTCTGTATGTACTATTACTTCTACCACTTCCTCCTTCACAAATGACAAAATATGAAACCCAAAATCCCAATACAATTTCAAATTCAAAGTCAATTTCAAAATTCAAACTCTTCCAAACCATGACATATTATGTACCGATTCGAAGCTCTCGACGAGCACAATTCAAATCTACAGTTTGTTTTTCGATTTGGGCCTTTGTGTGTCCAGAATTTAGCGATTAAATCTCGGTCGTTCAATCGGAGGATGATCAACGACGATGGATCGTCGAACAGAGGGTATGGTGTTGTGGAGATTGTCGTGCGCTGTTCATCGCTCGCTCGTCGAAGTTATAGCTAAATCGACCAAAAAAATATGATTAGGTCAAAAAAAATAACAGCAGCGGCTGCATCGTTTTGGGGTCGCGTCTGTGTCGCTGGCGTCGTGGGCCATGTGGGAAGGGCGACGACTCTCTGGCGTGGTCGCGGTCGATGGATGGGTGGGCGATCATGTCAGGTGGTGGCGGCTCAAGTTGCTTCAGGGTGTAGGGTTCGCGTTCAAACATCTGGAGATGGAGGGTTTCACGTGATTTAGGTGACGTGAGAGAGGTAATCCTCATATTTTATTATATTTTAATTTAAAATCTATTCTCAAGCCGTCTAATTATCATAACTTTTACGTACGAGGTGGGATTTACACGAGGTTTGCTCCGCTGCGATTATATCGGAATTCCGGACATTGTGAATCTGGTTTGGATGAATTATGAGATTGTTCAAATTTGGGCCTTATTTTGGATTTCAAATCAATTTGAAATCAAAGGTGAGTGTTTTGACCCACTAACAACTACTCAATTATCTTGTGTCAATTAAATTAAATTTATGATGTGACTAGAAATTGATTGGGTGTTGTTTGGTATATTTAAATTGTCAATCCAGTTAAATCTGACTTTTATTGAATTTAGTCGTCATTTAATTTAATATTGAATTTTAAATTTCCAATTAATACCTGTTATTGATAATCAGTAAATTGTTGTTATTTACTATTGATTGGGACGATGATTGTGATGGATGTTTGATTATTGATATTGGATGACTTGATGTTTTATTTTATATTGTTATAACACTGCAAGTTCCCTATGGGTTGAAATGATACATACCCGAACGATCTGATAGATTAGGGAGAAATCGTCATGAGTTGAAATGATAGACTCAAGCGATTTCATGGGTTTGAAATTAAATTTGGGATGGCGGGTTAAAATAATATATACCCATAAAATTTAAAATATTTGTTGACTGAAATGATAAATATCTATATCACTTGACCATATGGTAGAAAATTATATACGGACACCGGATAGGTTAAATTAAATGATTTTAAATCCTTAAAATTTGAATTCAGTAATGATATTTTGAAATAAAATTTGATTTGTGTAAACTAAATAATCTTCGAAATCCAAGCTTTAAATGTTGAAATTGTAATTGATTTAATGAATTGCTTAAAGAATTAAAATGGCAATTGCAAAATTGAATTTTGAAGCATAAATGAAATTTATCGAAATTTAGTTATTAAAAATGTTTGAATGTAACTTTGAAATCTATTTAATTTGAAGTGGATTAAACTGATAATTCAAACATGGATTTGAAATCGATATTGATTAAATGGTTTAAATGGGAATGTGACTTGAAAGACCAATTTTAGTTAGTTGATTTGAAAGCTGGACCTGGTCCAGAAGTGTTGAAATGAAAGAAATGATTTAAATTTTGATATTAATTCCAAATTAATTATTTTAACATAAACTTGTTAAAGATTTATTATTTTAAAATCCTGATTTTAAGGTTTTCAAACTATTAAACTAATTTAAATCTATTTCAACAATTTTAAACTATTTTTAATCAATTTAAACTATTTTAATTTACTTTAATCTATTTAACCTAATTTAACATATTTTAACCTATTTTAAACTAATTAACCTATTTAATCTATTTTAAATCTATTTAATCTATTTAAATCTATTTAATCTATTTTAAATCTATTTAATCTATTTTAAATCTATTTAATCTATTTTAAATCTATTTAATCTATCTTAATTCCACCTAAACTATTTTCTAAATTTCAGACTGTGTAAAGAGGAAGTGTTTATATTTAAATCCTTGATTTAAAAGTGAATATGGTTAAATGATGCTATAACCAAAGTTGGGATTTAAAATGATATTTTCTAGTGAAATGACATATTTGATTGAATATGATGAATTTGAAATGAGATTTAACCTGTTTTATCGGTATGATTTCGAAAGGGATATGTTTGAGTTGAATATGATATTTTGATATCAATTATGAATTGACTTTTGAAATGTGAAAAAAACATCCGGTATGAAATAAGCGTTCGGTTGTTAATGAGACCGAGATCAGATATTGTCATACTCTCTGCCAATACCGAAAACCACTTTAACAACTGTGTACATGGTGGAGATTCCAGAATGAAGTAGGATGGTTTGGCGAATGATTCTGTATGAGGCATTTACGTAGTCCTAACACCCATGAGTCAGCTTGATGTGACTAAAACAGGAGCTATACCGGCCAGGTGAGGTCGCTCCTCCTATCGGGCACATTTTTTCGATACCATATTATGACTTTGTGATTGATTTAGTGGCCACTCCTCGATTTTGATTTTGGGAGTGTGTTTCGAGGTGGGTGGTAGTAGCTGCTATGTGTTACACCAGTTTGGGAGTGCAAATGGTAGAATCCTACCCTGGCATTGCCTTGCATGCCATGTCACATGCCTCGCCTCGCCTTTTACGAGTTTGTTTTGTACCATAACTATGGAGTGCTCCCTGAGTAAACCACCGGTTTGGTGGAGCTTACAGTATCCGAATAGACTACGAGAATATATAAAATGTATTAAGGGGGATATGGGTAACGCCATAACGCTATTTTAATACTTTACTTTACTGTAGACACTATTATAATAGCGTATTGTACTATGTATGTAGATAGTTTAACAGATCCTTAGGAGATGTAATCCCGAACATCTCTTAAGTTATTGCACTCACGTTAGACACTTCATAGAAGATGTCAAACCCCATAAACATCTCTGACGCCGCTACACTCATATTTATTTGCTTTGATTTAACTTACATAAGATCTTTTAGTTCTAACTCGAGTGTTTTTTCTTTTCAATTCACCGGGGTCAGTCTGAGCTTTTCAGTGTAGCGAAGACTGTTTTTCTAGAGGACGAACACGAAGATTTAATACTATTATTATTTGTTATATTATTTCCACTGCATCATGTTGTTCCGCTGCATTATTTTATTCATTTCTGTTGTATGTAACTCTGATTCTGTATTGTAAAAGTGTAATCAAATGTTATTTGTAAAACAGCTTAATGAACTATTTATTTGATTATTATATTTTATCATTCCGCTATGAGATTCTGTATTTGTTTTCTTTCTTTCTCTGCTTTTTCTTATTTACCCCATAACAATCCTCCCTTTTGAATGGTTAGAGTCCGACGTGTGTGGTTTATCATCGATTTAAACCGTCCAAAAAGGTGGGTCGTTACATATCATTTAGAATTTGGTTTAGTCATGCTAGTCCAGTTTGAGCATTGACTATTGTTGAATGTTATAGGTAGCTTTTTTTTAAACATAGATTGGCTAAATAGAAATTTGACACATTAAAATGAACATCTTGTGAATTAAGTTTCACAATTTGATTATAAGGCGTTTGATGTTAATGTTGGGTTAAGGAATTGATTTAATAAAAGATGTTTATTAAAAGTTAGAATATTTAGAAATGATTTTATATGGAAAAATGAATCTATAAAATTGATTTATAAGATATGGCTTATAAACAAAAGAATTTAAGTACAAAACTTAAGTACTTAAATCTCGGTGCTTTTGAAAAATGGTTTTCAAGTTTTTGAAAAGTAATAATAGTATTATTTGAAAGTATTTTTGTTAAGAAAAGAAAAGGTTTTGGGTATGGAAATTTTCAGTAAAAAGTATTTTCTTTGGATTGGTTTGGGGAATGAGACTTGATTTGTTTTATGATAATCGGGATAATTTTCTAAGTGACGATCGGATGTTTGCTTGGAGAATGTTGTAGTGGACAATAAAGTAAATTATTAACCAACATTTTCTTCTTAATTTCTAGTGTTCAAAGCATCTAGCTAATATAAGAACACACTAAAAAGATGTGTTGCCTCTGCAAAATATAAGAACACACATAAATGAAAATTACACTAATATATCCACTAGTAACCTAAATAACTACAAAAATCAATGCATTAAAAAAGGGACCGTACCTCTCATTATGGTGTGAGTGCAGTTAAATTGAATGATGACATATAAAATAAACATTTGATATCTACTCCATCCATTTACTAGGACCCTTGGTAATACAACATCCTAATACAAACATAAGTATTCATCTTTGTCTCTTCGGAAAATATAAGCAATCGCCAGCTCATATAACAAACGTGATAAATAAATGGATATTATCCTTATAGTATGACTAGGATTTAAAAGAGAAAACTTGGTACTATATTACTATATCTGTCCAAATGCACGAAAGTCTTCTAATTATAATCTATTTGCATTTAATTGCGATAATTTCTCAATTACCCATTTGAATTTAGTCCCGGTTTCTATTTGATGTTTGAACAACTGATAATAGAAAACCAAACAAAATCAACTTAGCTTACAGTCTTAGAGAAGAATTGAATGTAATTACATCGAACATTAGAACAAACTTTGCTTTTTTTTATTAATTATGTAAAATGAAAATTAGACATAAAGTAGTCCCGATGCATTACAATGCTTCATGGAAACCCAATACACTATTCAGATCTGTAGTATCGCTACTGTAATATAGTGCTACATTTTACTGTTATGGACAAGTTTTATATAGCAAACAAGCAATGAATGAGATTACCCAACACCATTTTTAATAATCATTTTTTACATCAAAATATGCTTGTAAACTTTTTGAAGCTTAGCTAAATTAGTTAGATTTTCATAACAAGTAGTTAATTTTTATGAACTTATTTAATTTTTATAGAGCCGGGTTAACTTAGTTAATTTTTATAAAACTTAGTTAATTTTACAAATTTAGTTAAATGTCTATAAAACTTAGTTAACTTTTATAAAATTTAATTAAATTTTATAAACTTGGTTATTTCATAAACTTAGTTAATTTTTTACAACTTAATTAATTTTTATAAACTTAGTTATTTCTATAAATTATTTAATTTTTATAAAACTTAGCTAACTTAGGTAATTTTTATAAAACTTAGCTAACTCTTATTAAACTCGGTCCACTTTGTTAAATTTTTACAAAACTTAGTTAATTTGTATAAATTTATTTAGTTTTTATAAAATTTAATCATCTTAGTTAATTTTTATAAAACTTAGTTAATTTTCAGAAATTTATTTACTTTTCATAAAACTTGGTTAACTTAGCTAATTTTATAGAACGTAGATAACTTATTTAAATTTTATAAAAAAATAGTTAATTTGTATAAGCTTGGTCAACTTAGTTAATTTTTTATAAAATTCAATTAATAGTTATAAACTTAGTTATTTTTTATAAAACTTGATTAACATACTTAAACATTTATAAAACTTAACTTATTTTTATAAAACTTAGTTAACATGGTTATTTTTGTAAAAAATAGTTAATTTTTATAGAACTTCCTCAACATAATTAACTTTTATAATACTTTTTTAATTATTTAATTTTTATAAAACTTGGTTAACTTGATTATTTTTTTATAAAACTTAGTTACTATATATGCATATGCCACAACTATATTTTGATTTATTGAAGTGATATTTTGTTGGTTGTTTATTAATGCAATAATGCAAGGAATTATTGTTTCTTATCCAACAAAGATATGAATCTAGAGCTGCCGATTGGTGAAATTGTGGAAGGGAATAAAACAAAAATAGAAGAAAAGATAGAAGTGTAGCATAATAATATTTAAGATGAAAACAAATATTATACTCAAAAATTATCTCGAGCCTATCAACCAAGTTAGATTGGTTTGAATGGTTAGCATAGAGTTCATCTACATCAGAGCAGGCTTAGTATTAAAGCAAGCTCGGCATCAGAGCAGCATAGGGATTTAGAGTTAGAATTGGGTTCATTTGTTCTGATTTACGATAGTAGAGAGTTATGGTAGATAATATGGTAGTTGTGACGCCCCACCTCTATACTCACACTAACCAAGGACACTACTGGATAATGCCGTCAATTAGTACGAAGAATAATGCTGTTGAGGAACAACCAACTGTATAATTGATTTGAGCGAGAACCGATATGTTGGATAGTATGTCATGCATTTCATTTCAAGAGGAAATCCAACATATCCAATCCAAACTCAAATCTACTACACAGTGGCTAAGTGGCCTTTAGAATCAATATAAAATAAGCACAACACAAAATCAGTCACAGACATTCATATCACTAAGGCGGAAACAGATATGAATATATCACATAGAAATGAACATCAAAGTAGTGCTCATACAAGATCCACTACAAGCCAAAAGAATAGGTACATGTACTTCACAAAAGAATAAGTATACATCAAAGAGTCTCTATCTCGTATGCATGAAAGACAAAAACTACTAAGCTAAAGTAGTTAGCCAAAAGTCAGAAAATAGTCCCTGCTAAGAAGTCAAGTGGAAGCACCTGAAACACCTCAGTCTGACCCGAGTATTATTTAAGAAGAAAAATAATAAACAGATCAGTCTAGCTATAATTATCATGTAAGATGAGATAGGATAAGAGATATGACAAATATATATGATAACAACAAAAATCATACAATATCTCAAATTTTCTCAATCACCAAAAAGAATGTCATATTCTTTATTTTTATTCACCAAATCCCAAAATTGACAAAACATATCAATGCAAATCACAAATATTGGTGAAACACAAATTCCAGAATTCATCAATTAGAAATCCAGAAATCACAAAAAAAGGGAGAAGGGGAGGCCTATCACAAACGAGAGCATGAAAACTCACCAACACGTGTATCACAAACGGGACGCTATCCCATGGGTCGCTAACCCATAAAATGAGCCGAAGCTCCTCCTAACCGGGTATAGTCCCCATTTGCGGACTATGAGCCGATGCTCCTCCTAACAGGGTATAGTCCCCCTTTGCGGACTATGAGCCGAAGCTCCTCCTAACAGGTGCGGACTATGAGCCGAAGCTCCTTCTAACAGGGTATAGTTCCCCTTTGCGGACAAAGAGACATCGCATATAGCTAGTCTAAACCACAAAATGATCATCATTGATCGATAAGTGTAAATTACACTAAGCTAGTAAATGAGTTTAGCTTCATATCCCATAACCACTAGCTTAACTTAAATATTTATGAACAGATTGTAGATTTCCACTCAAAAATAGTCACGAGATTTCAATCGAGCAAGTCCAAGAATTAACCGACAAAATAAACGCAAACGTTTCATACCACTTGTTTTGCTAAGCCGTTTAATTGGATTTCTCATACGAATGTGGTAAAGGTTTGTATATACTAATAGATTGGAAAACGGTTTTAAAAACGAGCTTTGTATTAAAAATAGTGTTGAAATCGTTTTTGTAAAAAAGTTTTAGTATTTACTACTAGTATAAAAACCTTTGAATTTTAAAGCGACAAATCACAGAAATGATTGTAAAAACAATCTATCACCAAAAATCCACATTCGACGACGTGAATTAAAACCATAAAAATCGATACCAAATTCATCAAATGGAAACACCAAAAATTCAGAAAAGAAATCATCAAAGTCAGTATGGATTGACAATAACTATTCGGATCGTCAAAGATCGATAAAAATTGGAAATCCACTCAAAAACAGGCAAAATAGGAAGAATTCAACAGAACCAGACGTCTGGTTGGTTTGACCAGACGTCTGACCCTAAGCTCTGCCATTTTATTTTATTTTTTTCATTTTTATAATTTTTCCAGAACTCCCTACCAGACGTTTGGAATTTTCAACCAGACGTCTGGTTGCCTGGGCCTAGGCAGAATTTGCCTAGGCATTCTGCCTAGGCCAATGATGGCCAAACCAATTCGGAGGCGATCGGACGAGCGATGGAGGTTAGAGATTTATGCCAAGCGACAACTCAGCCCTATAGGCTCTTCAATACACCCCAAATAACATGTTCAAACATCCATAGTGAAAGCTATAGACATAGTTGTGAGTTTAAGAACTCATCTTTAAATTCAAAAACAAGAAATGAGAAGCTCTAAAACAAGGAAAGATCAACTCCACTTCAATCACAACTCTAGAAACTCCAATCTATGATCATATGCAAATATTTCCTAAGTTAGGTTATGGAAAATTATGAAAATTGAAGAGGGACTGAGATGGAGAAGATGAAGAGGATGCTTACCTAAGCTTCTCTTTGATTTTAGAACTAGAACTTGAATTTCCTAAGAGAACTAGGGCTTATGAATTTAGTTTCCTCTTCCCACCATTTTTCCTAGGGCTTGAGTATATTAGAAAATTAGAAATCGAACGAATGAAGAGGAGTGGGAGGTATCTGGTTGAAGGTTTGGGTTCTTTTATTGGGTTAATGGACCAGAACACAACCCAAAGCCCCAATGAAAATACCAAAATCCTAATCAATTCCAAACATATCGATGTTTACACTTAAACAAGTTGTAAACGTCGTTTTAAACTCAATGGAAGTGGTCTCGAGTCTGGATTCGACTGTTTACAAAAAAGTTACATTTCGAAATTTAATCCAACTAATGGTGCTATATTTAAATAAAACATTTAAATATATAATCGTAAAATTGTCGGTTGTTGCAGTAGCAATCGTGTCACAAATAGTATGACTAAGGTGATAAAACATGGCGTGGGGGCAGCTGAAGCTTATGGCATCTCTAGTCGGTTACGGACTGAATATTCAGGGCACTGAATATTCAACCCGTAACAGGGTTGGAATATCCTAATTTATTAAATGGGCGTCAGGTCTTGGACGCCCAATAAATGGACGTCCAAGACCAATTCAGTTTTCTGAATCGAAAACTGAATATTAAACTTAATATTCAATGCTGAATTGACGACTGGGGGCATTTCGTAATATTAAAGGCTGAATTTGAACCACTGGAGATGCCCTTATAGGTGACAGTGTGATAAATGTGTATATAGCTGTCACACATATCAACTACCGCGAAATGCATGTAACATTTTCAAATCAGATAAGGAACTTGAGTAAAGTGCTAAAAACATGCCTACATGATATATACTAATGAATAGTTTACCTTTGACGTCCACCTCTGTCCCTAAATAAGAAAAGGAGACTAGAGTCTTTAAGTTTTTAATATTTTTGTTTTGATTCCTTCAATTTCTTTGGATTAATTAGATCAGTAAATCATAAACCAACTATAATGTGTAATGTTAATATTAAAATATTAAAATTAACACCTATGAATAAGATGAAAACAAAAATTATTTACAAAAATAAAATCATAGTGAAAGCCCAACATAGGCTTATGGTCCTAAAATGCTTACTCAATAAGAAAGATGTGAGAGTAGTGTAATATAATAAAGTGCTGCCAAAGCCAACATAGGCTTTAGCTGCACTGTGAAGTAACATTAAAGGCAAACTATATGGCTATCAGTAAGCACCCATGCATGTTCCAGTTGATGATACCTGGTGTGTTTTACAAAACATTACCTTCTCTTCACTCCATTTTGCTACTTCTATTTTTCTTCTTCTCCTCCCGTTGTTTCTATTTTGTCTGGTTATGTTTTGAATGCAGGAGAGGATGCTGAAGAAATTATGGTTAGGTTGCTTATGACTTGGTTGCATCGCTTAATCATGAAAGAATATATTGAATTGTCTAATTTTGTATGTTTTGAAGTTTTTATATTTATGCAAAAACTGTTCTATGTGAGATTGACAAATGACTTGTTTTGTATCCTATAATGACTTTGGTACTTGCTTATTATACCAGTTCATGTTTTTTTAATAAAACACACATACACAAAACACGTCTTATGGCGTATTGTTCTACAAACCTTCTCGGGATTCGTCTACAAATTAGAAACAAAATGATGCTAGTGAATAAGTTATGAAAGCTTACAAAAATAACATCAAGTATGGTAACATGTTTTATTTAAAAATAATCTACCATATCGTTAAATAGCTTCCTAACGGAAATTCAAAAAAGAATTATGTTTGAAGCCTTGAACAATATACATATCAGTGTGAAATTAATAAATTTATGCATGTATAAAAATGTGATCAAATTAAAGATATGGTATATACCAAAATCATTGATAAAAGGATTTTTTATTTTTTTTGTTCTCTTCCCACCATGTATTAACCAAACTACTCGTCCAATTATGTTTCTCGATTAGTGCAAAAGCCTTGTTTGGATGTATTACGAATGATACATAAAAATTCATTTACTAGAACTTAAACTATTTGAATGTCCCTTGCTAATAATAAGTGACATCTAAACCAAAATCTTTTCATCACAACCGCTTTGACAAACTACATGTTACTATCAAAAAGTAAATGTGTTTGTTAAGCTACCAAGAAAATGAAAGCATCCTTATTTCAATTGCAGTAATCAAAAAAACTTCCCAAGTAATCAAATACTTTTCACCACTACCTGTTCACAATTGCGGTGCCAAATTTGACTACGGCAGTCTCCTTGTGGTTCGTTTTACAATACCATTATAGCTTCAGCAACCTTGGCCAAATTTTGGATTCTACTTGATTCAAAATTGAACTACGAGTAAGGCAGTAAGTTAAAATGAGATCATAGATTCACAAAGGCATATAAACTTATAATTCATAAATGTAAGCATTATGTTTGTTGGATGTGAAGTTAAAACCAATTATGTGTGGAATCCAAATTAAATTTTATTTACAGAAATCCAAACTGTAAAGTAAACCAATCCATCACAATTTAAGGACTAAATTTAAAATAAAGAGGACGTTGCAGATATTTTTTCACTACTTTATTTAATCGTTTATACTCAAATTTGTTTTATATATATTACCTACTTTAACAAAAAAATTATGCTTTATAGAGTAAAATTATGAAGACCAATATATGTTTTTTTTATTATTTATATATATATATATATTCCTAAGGCTATTTGAAGGCATCTGTTGAAGTCCATAATTCAAAATAACATTGCAATTCTAAGATGTTTGGAAGAGCTCCAAAGAAAAGCAATAATACCAAGTATTACGAGATTCTCGGTGTCTCTAAAATCTCAAGGAAGGAATGGGTATTGGGGGTGGTGATGGTGATCATGACCCATTTGATATCTTCCATTCATTTTTTGGTGGTGGTGGTTTTGGAGATGGTGGTGGTTTTGGAGGTGGTGGCAGTAGCCAAGGTCAGAAACAAAGAAGAGGAGAATATGAATTAGACAGCATACAATGTTTCGTTAAACACAAAGCACAAAAGCACAATCCTTATTCTCTCCCTTCAAGTCATCTGAGCCACTCTTTATCATCAATGGTCCAGATTCCTTTATTTTTGTAGTTTGGATTACCAAATAACTCTGGGCTGTATTAATATTAAGCCCACTTATGTATGTATTTATACTGTCTTACATTTCAGAACTTTGTATTCAATTCAGTTCAATAATAATACAATCACTTTCTTTTTGCAATCTCTCAAGAATTCTAATATGGTATCAGAGCTATTTGAAACAGTCTAACGACTGATCATCAGAAATCACTCAATCATCATCATCGAGTCATCCTTGAAGGCAGATCTACATCTACCAACCGGTTACTCTCAGTTTTATTGAGTATCTTTTCATCATTTGATTCTAGATACCTCTCTTGGGCTATTGCTAGCTGTGCATCTCTGTTCACATCAGAATCTTTCATCATCTTTACATCTGCCTCGCCTGAAGTTTGAAGAAACCAGGCTGTAGATTGTACAACTGTGTTAAATTCATCAAGAAACCATTTCTTGATAAACAACACCCCTCACATCAGAACCTTAAACATGGCTGGAGACGAAGAACATTCAGAAACCACCTCACAAGTTGCCAGAAATGACAACACTGACCAAAACCTGCCAATCATAAAGCCAAAAGGTCACTTAGCTGTTCAACTAGATGAAGATAACTATCTTCTATGGAAGTATCAAATAAGAACAGCAATAAGAGGATATGGATTAGATAAATACATTAATGGTATGTTAACTATTCCTTCTGAAACTATCCCTAATGAAAATGGTGAAGAGATACCAAATCAAGATTACTCAAATTACCTAAAGCAAGATAGTTTACTTGCTTCATGGATCATGTCATCTGTAAGTGTTGGGATCTTATCTCAAATTGTTGGATGTGAAACATCAAGAAACATATGGGAAACCATAGAGCAGATTTTCAATTCTCAAACAGCAGCCAGGATTATGCATTATAGAAAGCAGTTTCAGAACTTAAGAAAAGAAAATATGACAATGCAAGAATATCTTACCAAAGCAAAAAGTTATTGTGATAAGCTTGCCACTGCTGGACACAAAGTATCAGAATCAGAACAAGTACTAACCATATTAAATGGTTTAGATGAAAACTATGAGTCTGTAATTACAGTTATCTCATCAAAGAAATCTTTACCTGACCTTCAGTATGTTTACTCAACCCTCTTGGCTCAAGAAGGAAGAATTGACCAAAAGAAGACTGCAAATACAGACTACTCAGTGAATTATACAACAAACTCCAAAGGAAAGGGTCAAGATCGAACTCAATCAGGTCAAAGAAGTGGCCAAAACTTCAGGGGAAGAGGCAGAGGTCGATGGTCAGGAAATAATAGAGTAAAATGTCAAATATGTGAGAGGCCAGGCCATATTGCAGCAAAGTGTTATTTAAGATTTGATCAGAATTTTGTTGTAACTCAACAGTCCAGCAACACTCAAAGAAATCAGAACCCAAATGTTAACCTTACTCAAGCTGAAGCAAGAGGTCAAGCCAATCAATCAAAGAATCAAAATAACTCTGAAAACAAAAATGATGAGCTACTGTATGAAGATTGGTATCCAGATTCAGGAGCAACCAATCATGTCACAAGCAACTTGGAGAATCTCAATCTTGGAAACAAAGAATACAAAGGTACTCAATCTATTTATGTTGGTAATGGTAATTCTTTAAAAATCACACACACTGGCCAAGCCAAATTTAGCAGTAAAAGAGAATTACACTTAAATAATCTTCTTAGGGTACCTCAGATTAATAAAAACTTGATAAGTGTCTCTCAATTTGCTAAAGACAATCAAGTATATTTTGAATTTTACCCAAAAATCTGTCTAGTTAGAGACTTGCTAAATAAGGACATTCTTTTACAGGGTAGCATGCACAATGGGCTATATAAATTCAATCTAGTGCAAAATATTGTATCAAGGAAAAGTAGTGACTCAGAGCAGGAGCAAAAGTGGTGTAATCTTTCAAAAATTGATAGAAAAGTTGAGTGTAATAAAATCTTTGATACTTGGCACTGTAAACTCGGTCATCCCAGTGTGGCAATTGTTAAAAATATTTTGAAAGATAATGAAATCAAGCATGAAAATATAACTATTCCATATGTATGTGAAGCTTGTCAATTAGGAAAGATTCACAAAATACCATTCAGTAATTCTATAACTACATATAATAAACCTTTAGAAATGGTTGCTGTTGATCTATGGGGTCCTGCCCCAATCAACTCTGACTATGGAATGAATTACTACATTTCTTTTGTTGACTCTTTCTCAAGATACACTTGGATTCTATTTCTCAAATCCAAGTCTGAGGTCAAAAATGCAGTAATTCATTTCATAAATCAAGCTGAGAACTTAACCAACCATAAGCTAAAATTTTTGCAAACAGATGGTGGGGCAGAATTCAAAACACTCAAAGAATTCTTCTCTAAAAAGGGTATCAATCACAGAATTACCTGTCCACATACATTTGAGCAAAATGGGTTAGTAGAAAGAAAGCACAGGCACATTGTTGACACTGGTCTAACACTGCTTGCACATGCATCCATGCCCTTAAAGTTCTAGCCAGATGCATTTACAACAGCAGTATTTCTTATAAACAGAATGCCTACAAAAGTTTTAAGAAATAAAACTCCATTAGAAAAGTTATACAACACTAAACCAGATTATTCTTTTCTCAAAACTTTTGGATGTCTATGCTATCCATGTACTAGATCTTATAATAAACATAAGCTAAGTTTTAGATCTGTACCTTCTACCTTTCTTGGATATGCCACCAATCAAAAAGGGTACAAATGTCTTACAAGTGAAGGGAAGATAATAGTATCTAGACATGTTGCGTTCAATGAATGCATATTTCCCTTCACTAGTACAGACATAAAGACCACTCAAAAGATTTATAGTGCCAAGAAAATTTTACCACCCATACCAATATGGGACAAAGAAAGATCTGCCAACAGCAAGGAAGATTCAAATACCAGCTCAAACCTCCAACACACCATGCCCACTGATGAGCCATGTCAGAGAGATGGCCTGAATTCTCATAATAGTGAATCTGAAAGTCAAGGGACTGAAGATCAAAATATTGATCAAGACAATATTGCTCATCCTGTCAACACTACTCCTGCACAAGAAGGACATCCAATGATTACCAGATCAAAACATGGGATATTCAAGCCAAAAATTTATACAGCTAATATGAATTACAAGGAACCAGTCAGCTATAATGAAGCTATCAAGGACAACAAATGGAAGGATGCCATGAATGAAGAGTACAATGCACTGATTAAAAATAATACATGGAGTCTAGTTCCTCTACCAGCAAACAAAAACATTGTAGGATGTCGTTGGACCTTCAGATTGAAAACATTATCAGAAAGTGGTAAGGTAAAACACAAAGCAAGACTGGTAGCCAAGGGATACTCTCAACAGTATGGTTTCGATTTTTCTAAAAACCTTTTCTCCAATAGTTAAACCAACTACTATTAGGATTATTTTAACATTAGCTTTGTATTATAAATGGGATATAAGGCAACTTGATGTAAATAATGCTTTCCTAAACGGAGAATTACAAGAGGAAGTCTATATGGAGCAACCTCCTGGATATACTCAAGATGCCAACAAAAACCTGGTATGCAAACTTCATAAAGCCATCTATGGACTCAAACAGGCTCCTAGAGTATGGTATGAGAAACTAAAAGCTACTTTAATCTCTATGGGATACCAGGTATGCAAGTCTGATAATTCTGTTTACACAAAGACAAATAAAATGTACATTACTTACATACTTGTCTATGTAGATGACTTTATAATAACTGGTAATGACAATAATGAAATAGAATATATCATTAACATGCTGGACAAAACCTTTTCTATAAAAGACTTAGGTAAGTTACACTATTTCTTAGGCATAGAAGTCATTAATACTGATGAAGCATTAATTCTATGTCAACAAAGGTATATCTTAGAAATATTAGGTAGGGCTAATATGCATGAAGCAAAACCAATGCCTACACCTATGATTAGTAACTTACACTTGTCTAAATATCAAGGAGACCCATTTGACAATACAAAGCAATATAGAAGTATCGTAGGGGCTTTACAATATGTAACTGTTACAAGGCCTGATATATCATTCGCTGTGAATAAAGTTTGTCAATTCATGCAGAAGCCTTTATTACACATTGGAAAGCTGTAAAAAGAATCCTTAGATATCTCAAAGGAACCATCAGTCAAGGGATCAAGCTAAAAGTAAGCAAAGACTTATCTATTCAAGGGTTCGCTGACGCCGATTGGGCCTCAGATTGCGATGACCAGAGATCCACTACTGGATATTGCATCTTCCTTGGTGGAAACCCTGTCTCCTGGTGTGCCAAAAAGCAACCAACCATTTCACGATCCAGTACAGAATTTGAATATCGAAGTGTCGCTTCAGCGACTGCCGAAGTGATGTGGATCGAAACCCTAGTTAAAGAATTGGGAATCAAGCTTTCGCACAAGTCAACTATTTGGTGCGACAACTCCAGCACCGTAGCTATGTCAGCTAATCCAGTGCTACATGCTAGAACGAAGCACATCGAAATCGATCTATACTTCGTCAGAGATCAGGTCACTAAAGGAAGACTTGAAGTCAACCATCTCCCTGCCTCAAGCCAAATTGCTGATATACTTACGAAATCCCTGTCTCGCAAGTATTTTGAAGAATTTAAGAGCAAACTGTGTATTAAAGACATTAATGAAGAATTGGGGATCGAAGGAGAAGAGAACCCTAGCCGACATTGAGGGGAAGAATTAGACAGCATATAATGTTTCGTTAAACACAAAGCACAAAAGCACAATCCTTATTCTCTCCCTTCAAGTCATCTGAGCCACTCTTTATCATCAATGGTCCAGATTCCTTTATTTTTGTAGTTTGGATTACCAAATAACTCTGGGCTGTATTAATATTAAGCCCACTTATGTATGTATTTATACTGTCTTACATTTCAGAACTTTGTATTCAATTCAGTTCAATAATAATACAATCACTTTCTTTTTGCAATCTCTCAAGAATTCTAATAATATGTGGTCCATCCATTGAAAGTATCACTTGAAGATCTGTATGAAGGGAGCGCAAAGAAGCTCTCTCTTCCCGGATACGTCGTCTGCTCAAAATGCAAGGGCAAAGGATCAAAATCCGATGCTTTAATGACATGTGCATCTTGCCAAGGATCAGGCATGAAAGTCAGTATTCGCCAGTTGGGTCCTGGAATAATTCAGTAAATGCAATATCCTTGCAATGAATGCAATGGCACTAGAGAAAAGATTAATGCTAACGACCGCTGCCCTCAATGTAATGGTGAAAAGGTTGTGCAAGAAACGAAGGTTCTGGAAGCGCACGTTGAGAAAAGGGATGCCAAATAGACAAAGAATCACTTTCCGCGGAGAAGCTAATGAGGAGCCTGACACAGTTACAGGGGACATAGTATTTGTACTGCAGAAGAAGGAACATCCCAAATTCAAGAGGAAGGGAGATGATTTGTTCTATAAACATTCCCCCTCTCTTACTAAGGCTCTATGTGGTTTCCAGTTTGCGCTAACATATTTAAATGGAAGGCTACTTCTAATTAAATCCAATCTTGGAGAATTTGTTAAGCCAGATCAATTCAAAGCCATAAATGACGAGGGAATGCCAATATATCAGAGGTCATTTTTGAGAGGGAAGTTATACATCAAATTTTCGGTGGATTTCCCTGTCAATGTCTCTTGACCGATGCAAGGCTATTGAAAGCATACTGCCACCTAGAAGTGGATCTTCCCATCTAAAAGACATGGAAAATGATTAATGCAAAGAAACCATAATGCACGATGTGAATATAGAAGAGGGGATGAGGAGGAAGAAGCATCAGCTAGCTCAAGAGGCTTGTGATGAGGATGATGAAGGCTATGGTGGGGGCCAGAGGATGCAATGTGCTCAACAGTAGTGATATTACACATTGTTATCCATTAGCTGAATATCATGTTAACTGTATGTGTCTTCTTAGTTTATTAACTTATCATAGCTATATAATACTTCTGTTAAAATCAACAGCATGGAAACTGTGTTTGCTACTGCATTGACCCAGTTTGGCAAATCTCCTTTTCTTTTGTGATTCGGTGACCAATATTTGTTTCTTGATTTTTCTGTAGGTTGAGATATATAATTTCTGTCTTATGTTACTGCAAATGATAAAGAATTAATGTTGGTAAAAAAAATTTGAAGGCATTATGCTATAATTATTTGCTTAGTATTTCTCAGTAGATCCGTATTTTGGCAGCAAATATTTTTGTTGTAGGAACTAATTTTTTGTTTTATTTTTTACCTTTTTCATTATCAAACTATAAATGGACATATGTAGGTAGGTGGAATATAAGATTTAAGAAACTCATTAATAATGGTAATACTAATTTTCAGCTTTTACAGGACATAAGATTGCCAATATGTATGAAAATTCATTGAAATATAGGATGTATGAATACCATCAGAACATAGAATAATGAAATTAAGTTGTATATGTTCATTTGAGATAAGATCATAAGAACAATCAATGGATGTTTATGCAATGGCATGCTATGTGTAAGCTGTAAACTATTGCGAAGCTCACTATTTCAGTATTTAACATGCATAAAATTGCAGATGAAAATAAATTATACATGTAAGAGTAGTGTAGAAAAACCAAGAGCTACTAAGATGCTTAATCGTCCTTCAAACATCAGCCACATGCTCAATCCAATGTAGTTGTCATGACTTTTTTGTTTATTACAGGTGCAACTAAGATTGAAGTACCTATCTTGCTTTTTATGCTCTGTCTTATGGATTTAGTTTATAACATAATAGCAATCTTCTGTCAAGGGACTTGTAATGAGAAAAAAAAAAATATTGATTACTTACTGTCTTCTTCATGTGTGGTAACCAGTTGTTTTGATTAGTAAAAACAACTATATGCTGTGCAATTTTTCGTATTTATATGGAAAAGGATACTGGAATTCACTAGCCGGAATTAAAGCGGAATTCCCAAGATATCCGAAATAGAACCTAAATTACGAATATTATTAATGAACAGAACGAGAACAACCTTGGTAATAACACAAATAACTCTCATATTCCTGATCTCTAATATGTTTGGTTAAGTGGCTCGCAATGGTAGGAAAAATCCTATAAATGTGGACAGCACAACACAAAATGTAAATTAATTCACCTGTCCAATAGAAGATTTTTCTTTAGTAGCTTCAGCGAGCAGTAGGCCACCAATGGTTTTCTTCTCGACTTTAGCAACTTTGATTAGAACTCAATCATTGAGAGGTTAGAGATCCTTCACATTGTCACTATATCCAGAATACAGACCATGTCATCTTCGTTCAGAAGAAGATGGTTACCTGCCAGTGAGTTCTATTTCTATTCCTGCATGGTTGGAGTACACAATTTGTGATCTCGTCTACATCGGGGCGGGGGGGGGGGGGGGGGGGGGGGGTTGAGTTAAAAATGACAAGTTTATGGTGAATAACTTAAGGAAGGTTGTATTTGTTTGCGATAAAAACTATGATTGATAAAGGCCAATCAGTTTCAAGCAATTTTGTTTACTACCAAGAATTTAATACTTGATAACCAACAAAACTTAAGAATATCCATTCTCATGAAAAAGTGTTTAATGCTTAATGGTTGCAAATCATTAGAAAACTCCTACTGCAATAACTGTTGGACGATTCCATTCAGTATTAAGTACTTCGATAAGTAGAACAGACCCATCCTAAACATTTTTAAAATAAAAATTGCAGGTTTTAAAAAATTAAAAAAAATAGATATAGACCCATTGGCTTTTATATCCTAAGTTCTAATATGTATTTATTTAAATAAAAACAAATAAATAAATAAATCTTGTTACTAGTGAGCAGGAAGGGCAATAAGTAACAATCGTCTCATTAGTTTAATCGCACTTCTACCATGTAGCACCCTCTCATATATTTGAAATCAGTCTTTTAAACTGCATTGATCAACTCTACTTACTGAATTTGTACTTAATCGGTTATTTTAAACTTTTACCCGCCTTAATATGCATCCTTCATATAGTTGAATACAGCTACATGATATCACAAAGGCATAAATAGAACACAAAATTTACTAACATACTAAAGAAATATTGTATTACATTTCATATATGCACCGCTCATGCAATGTACTGCTGTAAAAAAATTGGTAATTGAGGTCAAGATTTATATGTTTATACAGTTCATGGTTAACTTTATGTGAGCCTAGCAATTACCTGAATGCTGATATCTACTTTAGTCTTGCCAATAGTTTTACCATCACCTATTTCCATGACTTTGTAGCATTGTAGCTTTGTCTGAGCAGTTGTTGGCAGTAAATTCCACCGGTGGTTTTCTCCTCAGCAGATTTAAGCTTGACAAGCACTCTGTCACCTAAGGGCTTGATCGTGGAATACTTAGGCGCAACTATGACGACCCACATTTCGGAATCGACAATAATCCACATGTCCAACTTAAACAATCCGGAATTTAGATAATCATTGGGGTTAATTAAGAAAAATAAGAAAATAAGAAGGAAACAACACAGAATCTCGCAGCGGAATGATAAAATATAATAATCAAATAAATAGTTCATGAAGCTGTTTACTATACTTTTGATTATAATATCTATACAACATTTATCAGAGTTATATATACATCAGGGATAGATAAATAATGCAGCAGACAACATGATGCAGGAATACTAATAGTAATAATATATCAAAACTTTGTCTTCGTCCTTCAGAATAAATCTTCAATAAGCTAAAAAACTCGATCTAAGCCGAGCGTAATGAAAAGACAAAACACTCGAGTCAGGACTAAAATATCCTTATGTAAGTCAAATTAATATCGCATACAACATGAGTGTAATAGTGTCAGAGATGTTTAAAGGATTTCACATCTCCTATCCAGGGTATAACGTGCGTGCAATAACTCAAGAGATGTTACGAGATTTTTCATCTCTTAATGATCCATCAAAATATTTATATATATTAAAATACGATATATATATAATGTCTAATCAGTAAAATAAATATTTTTCTTAGCGTAAAAACTTTACATTGATCCTCTTAATGCGTTTTTAAGCATTGTCGTACAGTTTGCATATAAAACACGATTAAACCGTCGGTGGATAGGGATGTGCCGTGATACGACAACACTAAACCAAAATCGTAGTGGTCTCGTATAGGGATAAAAGTATGACAAGGCACGTGAGGCAATGCCCAAAGTAGGATACTACTAGTTTACCCTTCCCGGCTGGTGGTAACGCATCATAGTCATGATCGCCCACCGCGTCCAACACTCCCAAAATCCGAGGGTACGCACCAATCAATCACAATGTAAATGATGGTAATACGAAGAAGTGTGTCCACTCGGGGTAGCTAACCCGCTTGACCGGTACAGCTCCTGTTTTAGTCATTTCAAATTGACACAAGTGTCAGGCCAATCCAACATCGTTCTCTTTCTTCAAATCCAGCAAACATACGCCAAATCCGACCACTTCATTCTGGACCATCACTCTACGTACACAGTTGTTAAAGTGGTTCTGATATCGACATAGAGTATGCCCATATCCGGTCCCGGTCTCTTTAACAACCAAACGTCGTTTTACACATCGGTTGGTACTTTTACATTTCGAAAACAATTCGTATTTGATATCAAAATATCATATTCGTTTCAAAATCAAATTAATTTCGAAATCATCATATTTGCTCAAAATATACTATTTCAATTCAAAATCATTTTCGCCTTAATATCTCAATTTCAGTCCCAATTCAAAATTGCTTCGAATTTTCATTTGGGTTATAACTTCAATTTAACCCAATTCGTATTTAAATCCAGGATTTAAATATAAATATTCCAACCTAAACCATTTTGAATTTTTAGAAAATAGTTTGAATAGTTTTTTTTAAATAGTTTAAATAACTAAAATAACTAAAATAGTTTAAATGATTAAAATAGTTTAATAAAATAGTTTAATTTTTAAAATGATTTACATAGTAAAATAGTTTGAAAAATCAAAATAATTTGAATATTTAAAAAGATAGATTTTTAATAGTTTATACTCAAATAATTTATTTGAAAATAGTTTCAAAGTCAAACCGATTCAATTCCCAATTTCAAGTCGAATTTCACTTCGATTCCAAATTAATTTCACTTTCAATTCTAAGTTAATTTCAACTCAATTCCTAAATTTAAACTATTTTGATTTATATCAATTCCAAGTTCGATTTTCAAAATATCGATTCGAAACACTTAAATCAAATTTACCTTCAATGCCCAATTTAAAATCTAAATTTTCAAATATAATTCAATTCCGAGCCCAATTTCGAATATCGTTTCATAACACTTTTATTTAGTAATATTCAAAATTCGAATAAAAGTCCAATCCTTTAAATCAAATCAATATCTGAAATTTAAATCATATTTCGATTTTTAACTTAAAAATCTCAATTTCAATTATTTAAAACATTTACTTTCCCAAATTTAAATTTCAACATTTCGAGCTCAAGTTCGAAAATAATTTGATTTCTATAAATTTGCTTTTTATTTCTTTAAATCAAATCATTTAAATAAATTTCAAAAATTGATCGGTTATTTCAATTTAATTTCGGAGATGGATATATATCATTTCAATCCAAATCACAGTCATAGGTATATATCATTTCAACCTATTTCTTAATTTATTCAAAATAATTCGATTTACAGTTTTATATACTGTAAATAATTTACCAGGTGATAACAAGATATATGTAAAAATAAATAAACATCCAATCATCCAAATATCAATCAATTGGCATCCATCACAATCAATCATCCAAACAGTCAAAATAATTCACAATAATTTTATAGTTATTAATATCGGGTATTTTACTGGCAATTAAACTCCAATTTCAAATTTAACTGTCAATTTTAATTTTTAACAGTTAATTCAAATGACAATTTAGATGACAATTAAATTTATCAAACAACGATCGATAAACTTATATCACTTTATAATTTCAAATTTAACTAGCATAAAAATATTCTAGTACTTGTGAGTATTATAAAACACTTATCTTGAGTTTTCAATTTTATCAAATCGAACGACGTACGATTTAACCTTAAATTTTAGCTATTTCCAAATGTCTCCAAATCAGTTCCAAAATGTAGTGCTCGTCGCCACGATTCCAATTCCGACCTCGTATGTAAAAGATATACATTTCTAAAGATTGAATACTTTTTAAACAATATAATTTACATAAATTAATTTCCTCTACTTTTCAATAATAAACCTTCTAAATCCAGGCCGTTGATTTCAGATCTGCAATCAAGGTCGTTCGTCGCTCTCTTCCTCGTCACGTCCCAGGCAAAACTAACGATGCTCGAACCCATCACGCGTTCGTTCAATCCATCGCCGATCCCCCAATACTCGATCGGAATCCCATCCATCGTCGCCATTCGATGCGCCAACCCTCCATGCCCCCCGGCCTAAGTCGTGTTGAACTCGGCGCCTCCTATCTTTCCCAATCGACCACAAAACGAATGACATTCACCATCATTTTTCCGCTGACATAGACCTCCATACTCGATCTCGACCGTTGATCTGGTAGAGCTCGACGAGCTCTTCGACTTTCCAGTTGAAAGTTTTCGATAATATTGCTTGGAGGAGGAGATAATCGAGGAGGAACGTCATTAACTTTCAGCCATTAAATAACTGGTAGCGGCCGTAAAAGGATAGGGTTAGGGTTAGAGTGTGTTCGCCTATATATATGTGTACACGCATTATTTTATTATTATTCCGATTATTCACGTGCTTTTCTGGACGAACTCCAAACGAAACATGCCGTCTGGTATTCATAAGGTTTTACTCCTATACCAAACACAATGGAACATGTTTCAAGGCCTAATTCGATTGTATGTGGAAGACAGCTTTTCAAATCGAATTAAAATATTAAACTTTCGATATTAAATTCAACGCGTTTCTATCCCGTACGACCAAACAGTAACTCCAATCGCTATGAAATTTGGAATCCGATAATAATACACTATTATGGATCCAATAGAACTAGTTTCGTCTAAATCCGAGACTGTGCCCCGGAAAGCTATTTTAGCGCGTCGATTAAATCGAGTGATTTTCAAAATCGACGAAATTACTTAGAATCCAAATTTAAAAACTTACCAACTAAATTATAATTCAAATAGAATTTATATTCATATTAGAAACCATTTCGATTCATTTTAAATCACAAATTCAATTATTTACCCAGTTTCAAATATTAAACTACTATTCCCTAAATCCATTTAATCGCTATATATTGAAATTTTAAACCATTTTACTGATTCAACCAAAATCTCCATATTCAAAATCAATTAATATTTCAAATTCAACATTTAAAAATAAATTTAACGTCCAAAACCAAACGACCAAAATTCTGGGTCGTTACATTCCTCCCCCTTAAAAGAATTTCGTCCCCGAAATTGCTAAAGTAGGAAAAATGCTCCAAACCCATTTCTTCCCAAAACCCATTTGGTTAAAATTCTGTTATTTCCATTTACTAAGTCTTATAGACTCATCCAAATCCACTAATTTCTAATTATTCATCAAATTCCATTATTTCAAGTTATAATTTCAAAATCAAATTTAGTTAACAAAAATCTTTTTCAAATTTTCCAAAAAATTTCTAACACCCAAAATTTTCGAAATTTTTTGACAGAGTCTCCCCTATACGGAGAGCCTTTTACAATATCACAAATATGATAAATATAATATACATCGACCCACATGGTCGGAAACACAATACATATCAATATTTATTTCATTTTCGTTTTTTAATGCGTAATCGTACCTTATATTAGCGTTATTAAGCGAGTTCGCTTAATTTATATGCAATTACGCAACCAAAATCTATCCAACAGCTTCATGTACATGTACTTACTCAAATGAAACACATAAGTTCCACGACCATGAAATTTTATAACATTCCATTTCTTTAACGAACTTAAACACATGTTTTTATAAAACACACATATTATAACATCTATATTTTGGATGCATAAACGAGTACAAGGTTCAAACATTCAATTATCCATTTCCAATCAATGTATATTCAATTTTATTCAATTTCAAATTGATTCACATTCACTTATTTACATTTGTTGAAATCAAATTTCTCTTACATTCAATGGTTAAAGTTATTACATTTAATTTAACTTTACAACTTAAGTTCATTTTCATTTTGAATCAATTTCTATTTTATTTGACTCATTTTGTTAATTTATTCCCTTCATGGATTTTGTTTATTCATTTCCATTAACTTCCCTTAAGTTAAATCAAATTTCATATCTCATTTTAGATTTTCTTTTCATATCTTTGATGTCCACTAATTTTGTTTACGTATATTTATCAATTCTGTGAGTTGCAAGACTTACATGTTTTCACAAACTCTTCAATTGTAACATCGATATTTCCCATTTACATTTACCTTCACAAATTTTCATTTGATACTAAATTCATTCGTGAAATATTTCATTTATCATTTCCATGGTTTATCACTATTTTATAAAGGTTCGTTTCTTTTTATTCCAACTTGTTCGAGTTTATATTTTCTCAAAAGGTACAGCTTAATTTACAACATTCTTCGCAATTGACATTTAATTCTATAAAAACTTACAAGATATTATTTCATTCATGTATACTTTCTTAAGTTCCATTTACTTGTTCAATTTAGTCATTAATCATTTCATTATACACTAATTAAGTATATAACATTTATTATAACAACTTAAATTTCATTTATAAACATTTTAATTGCTTAAGTATTAATTTACTTGTATAATGTTCCATTACATATCCAAATCATCATTTGACTTTTAACATTTGGTAAGTCTTATTATATGTTATTAGAATGCAATTTGGTATTATACAAATTAATCTGATTCATTTTACTTAATTTGAATGTTCACTATTGTAACTTGTTTAAATTTTCTTTACTTTCAATTTTAGAGTTGCAAACATCAATTCTAAAGTTTCTCAAAACATTTAGCTTAGATCCCTTAATTCTCTTATTTTATAAGCTTTGGTCATTCAAATATTTCATTTCATTCAAATAATTTGAAGATTATTAATTAACAGAACTTAAAATTTTTAAATATCGGGTTCATTTCAAATCATTTGAAATAAGTATGTATATTTATATCTTTTATATATCAAATCATACTTTTGGAGTTTAAACCAAAATCCATTTATCAAAATAATTTCATAACAAAGCTTCTCAGAAGTCTCCCCTACTTTGAGACTCGAAAATGGACGTCGATGATGCTGCGCAGTCATCACCGAAATTATTTTCCAGCGACAGAAGTGAGTTCAGTGCTTTTATTCCCTTTTACAATTTATTTGAAAACAATTTGTATTTGTATATACCTTTAAACAATACTGATATTATTTTCCAAACCATGAAAACCTTTTTCAGAAACACCGAAATTTAAATTTCTCAAATTCTCAATTTTATATTCATTTTACTTGCAAATTATATTTTATAAATCATATTTATACGGTTTCATTTTCCTATAATCATATAATAGCTAATAGTTTAGGAATATTGACTAATCAAACAATAAATGATAATAATCAATATTATCATTTCTAACAACCAATTCACACTATATATACCATAATAATTTTTGAAAATTATTCCTTTATATACAAATATAATCAGGGTAAAATTATTTCATTTACCCAATTTGAAAACAATATTATGTCGAATTGTTCAGTTCAAGTGTTTAGAGATCCCTATCAAAAACGTTAATTACTCGTATTGACCAGAATCCATAAGCCACTCAACAAATCAACCAACACAATATAAGACAAATTTTATATTCACTAACAAATACACGCTCATATCTATTAATACATTTAAACTCATTCTAGGGTGCTACTGACCCTATCTCTAACGAGTTACCCCCTCAAAGCCAAGGTTAACGCTAATCCAAAGCTCTGATACCAGTTGTTACGACCCACATTTCAGAAGGTTTAAATCGACAATAATCCACACATGTCCAACTTAAACAATCCGGAACATAGATAATTATTGGGGTTAATTAAGAAAAATAAGAAAAGAAGAAGGAAACAACACAGAATCTCGCAGCGGAATGACAAATTATAATAATCAAATAAATAGTTCATGAATCTGTTTACTATACTTTTGATTATAATCTATACAACATTTATTAGAGTTATATATGCATTAGGGATAAATAAATAATGCAGCAGGAAACATGATGCAGGAATATTAATAGTAATAATATACCAAATCTTCGTCTTCATCATTCAAAATAAATCTTCAATAAGCTGAAAAACTCAGGACTAACCCGAGCGTAACGAAAAGACAAAACACTCGAGTTAGGACTAAAATATCCTTATGTAAGTCAAATCAATATCGCATATAACATGAGTGTAATAGCGTCAGAGATATTTATGGGATTTCACATCTCCTATCCAGTGTATAACGTGCGTGCAATAACTCAAGAGATGTTATGGGATTTTCCATCTCTTAAGGATCCGTCAAAATATTTATATATAGTAGAATATACTATATATATCATGTCTAATCTGTAAAATAAATATTCTTCTTAGTGTTAAGGCTTTACATTGATCCCCCTTAATGCGTTTTTAAGCATTGTCGTACAGTATGCATATAAAACACCAGTAAACCGTCAGTGGATAGGGATGCACCTTGATAAGACAACACTAAACCAAAATCGTAGTGGTCTCGTATAGGAACAAAAGTATGATAAGGCACGTGAGGCAATACCCAAGGTAGGATACTACCAGCTTACCCTTCCCGGCTGGTGGTAACGCATCATAGCCATGATCGCACACCGCGTTCAACACTTCCAAAATCCGAGGGTGCGCACCAATCAATCATAATGTAAACGATGGTAATACGATGAAGTGTGTCCACTCGGGGTAGCTAACCCGGTTGACTGGTACAGTTCCTGTTTTAGTCATTTCAAATTGACACAAGTGTCAGGCCAATCCATCATCGTTCTCTTTCTTCAAATCCAGCAAACGTATTGCAAATCCAACCACTTCGTTCTGCACCATCACTCCACGTACACAGTTGTTAAAGTGTTCTGGTATCGACAGAGAGCATGCCCATATTTGGCCCCGGTCTCTTTAACAACCAAACATCGTTTTACACACCGGTTGGTACTTTTACATTTCGAAAACAATTCGTATTTGATATCAAAATATCATATTCACTTCGAAATCAAATTCATTTCGAAATCATCATATTTGCTCAAAATATACTATTTCAATTCAAAATCATTTTCGCCTTAATATATCGATTTCAGTTCCAATTCAAAATTGCTTCGAATTTTCATTTAGGTTATAACTTCAATTTAACCCAATTCGTATTCAAATCCAGATTTAAATATAAATATTCCAACCTTAACCAGTTTTAATTTTTAGAAAATAGTTTGAATATTTTTTTTAAAATAGTTTAAATAACTAAAATAATTAAAATAGTTTAATATAAAAAAGTTTAAGTATTAAAATGATTTACATAGTAAAATAGTTTGGAAAATCAAAATAATTTGAATATTTGAAAAGATAGATTTTTAATAGTTTATACTCAAATAATTTATTTGAAAATAGTTTCAAAGTCAAACCGATTCAATTCCCAATTTCAAGTCGAATTTTACTTCGATTCCAAATTAATTTCACTTCCTATTCAAAATTAATTTCAACTCAATTCCCAAATTTAAAAAATTTCAATTTATGTCAATTTCAAGTTCGATTTTCAAAATATCGATTCGAAACACTTAAATCAAATTTACCTTCAATACCCAATTTAAAATCCAAATTTTCAAATATAATTCAATTCCGAGCCCAATTTCGAAATATTGTTTCATATCACTTTTACTTAGTAATATTCAAAGTTCGAATAAAAGTCCAATCCTTTAAATCAAATCAATTTCTAAAATTTTAATCATATTTCGATTTTTAACTTAAAATTCTCAATTTCAATTATTTAAAATATTTCGTTTCCCAAATTTAAATTTCAACATTTCGAGCTCAAGTTCGAAAATAATTTGATTTCTATAAATTTGATTTTTATTTCTTTAAATCAAATCATTTAAACAAATTTCAAAATAAAATTTTTAAAATCATTTAATTTAATCAATCCGGTGTTCGTATATAATTTTCCATCCTATGGCCAAGTGATCAGTTATTTCAATTTAATTTCAGGGATGGATATATATCATTTCAATCCAAATCACAGTGTCATAAGTATATATCGTTTCAACCTATTTCTTAATTTATTCGAAATAAGTCAATTTACAGTTTTATATACTGTAAATAATTTTCCAGGTGATAACAAGATATATGTAAAAATAAATAAACATCCAATCATCCAAATATCAATCAATTAGCATCCATCACAATCAATCATCCAAACAGTCAAAATAATTCACAACAATTTCATAGTTATTAATATCACGTATTTTACCGGCAATTAAATTCCAATTTCAAATTTAACTGTCAATTTTAATTTTTAACAGTTAATTCAAATGACAATTTAGATGACAATTAAATTTATCAAACAGCAATCAATAAACTTATATCACTTCATAATTTCAAATTTAACTAGCATAAAAATATTCTAGTACTTTTGAACATTATAAAACACTCACCTTAAGTTTTCAATTTTAAATCAAATCGAACGACGTTCGATTTAACCTAAAATTTTAGTTATTTCCAAACGTCTTCAAATTAGTTCCAGAATGTAGTGCTCATCGCCACGATTCCATCGCCGCTTGTTTTGTCCAATTCCGACCTCGTATGTAAAAGATATACGTTTCTAAAGGCTGAATAATTTTTAAACAATATAATTTACATAAATTAATTTCCTCTACTTTTCAATAATAAACCTTCTAAATCCAGGCCGTTGATTTCAGATCTGCAATTAAGGTCGTTCGTCGCTCTCTTCCTCATCATGTTCCCAGGAAAAACTAACGATGCTCGAACCCATCACGCGTTCGTTCAATCCATCGTCGATCCCCCGATACTCAACCGAAATCCCATCCATCGTCCCATTCGATGCGCCAACCCTCCACGCCCCCCTGGCCTAAGTCCTGTTGAACTCGGTGCCTCTTATCTTTCCCAATCAACCACGAAATGAATGACATTCACCATAGTTTTTCCATTGACATAGACCTCCATACTTGATCTCGACCGTTGATCTGGTAGAGCTCGACGAGCTCTTCGACTTTCCAGTTGAAAGTTTTCGATAATATTGCTTGGAGGAGGAGATAATCGAGGAGGAACGTCATTAACTTTCGGCCATTAAATAACTGGTGGAAGCCGTAAAAGGATAGGGTTAGGGTTAGAGTGTGTTCGCATATATATATATATATATATATATATATATATACACACACACACAGACACACACACGTATACATATTATTTTATTACTATTTCGATTATCACATGTTTTTCCGGACGAACTCCAAACAAAGCATGTCGTCTGGCGTTCATAAGGTTTTTCTCCTATTTCGAACATAATGGAACATGTTTCAAGGCCTAATTCGATCATATGTGGAAGATAGCTTTTCGAATCGAATTAAAATATTAAACTTTCGATATTAAATTCAATGCATTTCTATCCCGTACGACCAAACGGTAACTCCAATTGCTACGAAATTTGGAATCCGATAATAATACACTATTACGGATCCAATGGAACTGGTTTCGTCAAAATCTGAAACTGTACCCCGGAAAGCTATTTTAACGCGTCGATTAAATCGAGTGATTTTCAAAATCGACGAAATTACTTAGAATCCAAATTTTAAAAAATTACCAACTTAATTATAATTCAAATAGAATTTATATTCATATTAGAAACTATTTCGATTCATTTTAAATAACAAATTCAATTATTTACCCAGTTTCAAATATTAAATTATTATTCGCTAAATCCATTTAATCGCTATATATTGAAATTTTAAACCATTTCACTAATTCAACCAAAATCTCCTATTCAAAAGCAATTAATATTTCAAATTCAACATTTAAAAATAAATTAAACGTATAAAACCAAACGACCAAAATTCCGGGTCGTTATAGCAACTATAGTTGCTGCCTTTACACAGAATCCCTTGTAAGTTTTCTTATGATATCCAATGCCAAGCACACCTAGAGCAGGCTAAACCCTAAAAATACGAGGCATAATTCTGAGCCCATCAATTGATTAAACGTTCTTCTTCACACTCGTTCGGAATCCAAATTGTTGCGATGCAGCCATTGATTAGGACTTGAGGAGCTACTAAACTGTGAAATGATAGGATTTTGCGTCTAATTTGAGCGAGATGAAGAATGATTTTTAGGGTATCGAGAGTTTTCGCTTAGCCAGTTGGAGAATTATCTTTTAGTGGAACTTTAGCCGCTAAAATAAAATTTTATCCCGCCTTTGGAATTTGGCGAGAGTTCTGTACATAGCCTTTTTATTTTCATTTTATTTTGCTAATATAGGGATGAATAGCAATCAAATTTGGAACGCTATTTATCAATGTTTCTTAATGCTTGTTATTAATAATGCTTTACTTGTAGTGTCTTTATCGATCGACACAAATTCAAATCCGAAATAACCTAATACAAGTTAGTAATAAATATTTTGTTGAAAATATCTAAAGTATTGTTTCAAAAGGGAGAATTTTGAAATAGAAGAAGTATTTTTAAGTTAACTAGTTCGAGTGACCCGAAAATAACTTAAAATAAGAAAGAGATGTGTTCGGATGGAAAACTTTTGAGTATTACCCTTTTAGGTAAGGGAATGTATGATACTGTTTGGTAGTACCTAGTTTCTTAGTATTTGTTTGGGGTTACTCGAGCTATATGTATATTTTCTATAAATAGAATATATAGTATTATTTAAAAAGATTTTTGAAATAAAACCCGAGTATTTGGCTCCTAAGTTTTCAGGATGTAAAAGTATCTTGATTTAAAATTGTTACTAAATGAAGTTTTAAAATTAATTTAATAAGAAGGTTTAATAAACTTGGTTTTATTAAACAATGTCTTTTGGATTTTAACACTTATGAGGTTTAATAGTATTTAATGTTATTGGGCCAGCTAATAAACACTTTTATTGTAGAGGTATCCAAGAAAAAGTAGACTCTATAACTGAGTCTGGATACCAGCATCCTACTCTTCTTAGCTACTTCCCAGACCAAATGGGTAAACAAGTCAAGACCCAAAATTATTTTGTGCCAACATCTGAATAGTTAAAAACGAATATAATTAAAAATCAAATGTTATATATATATGCACTCTTAGGATATAGATAACAACCCAGAATTTCGGACACTTCGTATTTAAATATCTGAATTATTTAAATATTTGAATCATTGATTTGATGTTATTAAAATGATTTATTAAGCATTTTAACCCCATTTAAATAATAAGTAATGATGGTAAACTTGTTTCGGAAAAATATTTACAAAAATATATACTTTAGAAAAATATCGATAATATGACCAAAAATCGTTTTATCGATAAATGATTATTTTCTCAACGGAAGTTGTTCAAACTTTTTACACATGTCTAAGTAATCATTATGGAGATAATTAGCAACTAAAAATATTTTCATATTTATGGCTAACTAAATAGGAAATTAGCAAATAAGGAAAACGAGAAAAAATGGAAATAATTAACTCTTTAGCTAATATCTAATGAACACATTAGCTACTAATTAAACACTCTCCTCTTCATAAAAGTTTGGAAGGTTCTAGAAGCTTCCTATAAGATAAGATATATTATGGTAAGGTATAATAGTAATTACCTAAAGAAGAAGTGACATAAAGTAAAAGTAAGCATAAATGGAAATGCTTAAGTGTTAAGCAAATGATAAAGTAGATGTGATGGGAGGTAAGCCATCCAAGGGGGGTGAGAGTAAGCTTATGCTTCACCACTTGAAGCCTATAAATAAAGGGGAGGGGTTCACTTAATAATAACAAATAAATTCCTAAGCTTGAGATGAAGTAGGAGGGTTGAAAATGGTGGAAGTGTTTAAACACTAAACCACTAATTACTCTCAAACTTTTTCAAAAGTTACCCAAATCTTCTCTAATCTCTTTTAAACTTTTTCTTTAGACCTAAGACATCATGGAAGGCATGATTAGCAAGAAAAAGTGGGAGGAGGTGAGAGGAAGAGGGGGGGTCTTGGATGGGTTGTGAGCACAGAGGAGGAGGAGGAAGGTGGGTTTTGGTTTGAAAGTGCTAAAGGTTGGACCTTTAGGCTTGTGTTGATGGAAGGAGGTGATTCTATGGTTATTGTGGATTTTTGCTTGGGTTAGGCATGGATCTAAGTGAGTTATCTCACTATCTTATTTGTATATATTGTGTGTGTGTGTGTGTATGTTGTGTGCAAAGTATAATAGTTAAAGTGACACTAACTAAGTAAAGTTATAAACTTTGGACTCATCTTGCTTTTGAAAGCAAATGATAACTTTATATTTTATAACCTCACTTCTATTACCCTCTTAACCATGTGGTGTGGCGTTGACTTGATGTTTAAATGGTTGTTAAACTTGTGTGTTAAATTGAAGCAAGTTTGAAAGTGTTTGAAGCGAGAATAGTCGTTATAAGTGCACTTTAGAATCTCTTGTTTTTGGGGATTTTTACAAATAAATGAAAAGATATTCTTAGGGATTTATTTCCATGATTTTTAAGTACCCTAATGATAGTATTTACTGTAAAAATTTCAAGTCTTAAATCATTTGTTTAAGTGGTTAAAACTAGTCGCAAAGATTGTGCACTTTAATGTTGTTTTAACTATTACTTTTAATAGCACTTATAAATGTTGTAAGTCACTTATTGTTTTAAGTATTTAAAATGCGATGTTTTGGCTAGTTTTTCAAGATTTAAATGGTTGCTAATTTCTTTTCTTTATCAAATAATTCTATGGAAGTTCTTATAAAATGTATTTGAGTATGGAAAAAAAGAATAGAAGTTTAAATATAGTTTTAATGATTATTTACGAATTTGGAAGTAAAGTGCTACAAAATGTAAAACATGTTTTTAATCAAACTTCTAAATTAGTCATTTTCAAGTAATATTTTACATAGATATTTAAAACCTATTTATAAGTATTTATAAAGTACAATTTTATACATATAAGTTTTGGCAAAGGTGATTGACTGGGCTTAACACTAAAAGCCGACGAGTAAACTTGTATGTTTGTGAGATTCAAGAATGAGGTGTCTATGCAAGGCTTGGAGCAACCAGTACCCAAACTTACCTGGCTTCACTATTGAACGCGGAACAGTGTAAATTGAAATGTCGATAACGTGTTAATCTTGTTGTTTACTTACTTGTTTAAAACATATAATTAACTTTGCTTAATGCTAAAAACCAACAAAGTAGGTTTATCTATTTCTGAGAGTTAAAGATTGATGTTGAGTAGGGACGGAACAATAGAGCACTAACCTACTGGGCTTCCCTCTTGAACGAGGAATAGTTAAGTCGGGAATGTCAGAAATTAGTTAAGTATACGAACATTGATATGTATAAGCAATTGCTTTAACTAGATAATTGATTAGTCGACTATCGAACTTAACCGGTTATTAACTTAGATCTTTAAAAAGAATGTTTTAAAGATAAGCATAAGTGAAATGGTTTTGGGTTTGTTATGGCAATGTTTTAATAACATTCGTCTTTAATTATACTTATGAATGTTAATAGATCTTTAAAAGAATGTTTTAAAGATAATACAAGTATGAAATGATTTTGGATTTGTTGTGACAATGTTTTAATAACATTCGTCTTTAACACTTTTCGATTATACTTAGAATTGCAAATAGATCTTTAAAAGAATGTTTTAAAGATAAGCATAAGCAAAATGGCTTTGGGTTTGTTGTGACAATGTTTAAGTAACATTAGTCTTAAACCTTTTGAATGGATTTGTAAAAGTACTTAGATCCTTAAAATGGATATTTTGAAGGAAATTATAAGTAAGAAATCTTGTTAATGATTTGTGAATATACTTATACCATTTACGATAAGTATATGAACACGTTTTGAAATATAAAAAGAGTAAAGGTTTTAAGTAAGAAATCTTGTTAATGATTTGTGAATATACTTATACCATTTGCGATAAGTATATGAATACCTTTTGAAATATAAAAAGAGTAAAGGTTTTAAGTAAAAAATCTTGTTAATGATTTGTGAATATACTTATACCATTTGAGATAAGTATATGAATACTTTTGAAGTATTGAAAAGAGTAAAAATGAATAGTAGAAATTGATAAACAATGTTTTATTAAGTAAAAGAAGTTTTACTATTAAAGGAGGTTTTAATTAATAAAAGATTAGTTAAACAAAAAGGGATTATAAGTCGCTTATGTGATTTGATCGTGCTTTGTATGAGTTGACCGTGCTTTGTTTGTTTTCGTTTGTGGAAACCATTTATTCATATACTTAGAACTAAAAGCAGATGAAGTAGGCTTGTCTATCTTTGAGAATTAAGACTAATGTTCGTGTAGGCATATGATTAATAGAGTTTTAACCTATTGGCTTCACTCTTGATCGAGGGATAGTGTAAGATGAAAATATCGAAAATGTGATAAGTATACGAAACTTCATTTTCATATGCGATCGCTCTCATTATTATTGAATGACCAAATTCGTCGATTCAGTCTTGAAGAGACCAGGATCAATAAGTGTTTTACTCGAAAACTACTTCAAGGCTGAGATACATGTTCTATCTCCTGGAAGTGGATTGGTTCTAGATGCGGGAATCTATGTGTAGATTCGAGATCTATTTAAGGTGCTCGAACATATGTAGTTGTTCATGATCTATTCAAGATGTGGGAATCCATGTGTGATTTTGAGATCCATTGAGATATGGGAATCCATGTGTGGTTTCGAGATCTATTCGAGATGTGAGGATCCAATTTAGGATTTGTTTTCTATTCGAGTGATGAAGACTCGTGTGAAAGATGCCGAACGTGACCTCGACATCGGAAATGGCTAAAAATGGAGTAGGAGCATAGCTTGGTGTTTGGCTGACGCAGGACGAGATATTATCACTCCAGATCTAGAGTATGCTTATCGATGATGCGCGCCGAAGTGATGATATTCAGGATCACGTATTTAGACATGAACCGGTTATGTTTACCTTATGGTATATTCTATCTAGAGATATACGACGCTAGGAGGTAGTTTTTGACCCTTGTGCATGGAGATTGGATTTCAGCTTGACCGAAGGAATCTCCACAAAAAATCCATTATGCGAACGTTCCTTAGCGATTTTGATTGTACCCTTTAATATGTTGTTGAATGTAACCAATATAACCATTCCAGCTATGTTATAATATATATTCTACACCCTAGACATTATCTGTTATATCACCTTATGTACTTATTAGATGGTTGTTCTTTTGAAGGGATAACTGTTAAGGCATTCCATGCGGTCTCAAAAGTATTATTATATGCTAGCTACGTATTTCTTGAGTTTCTCATACCAAACTTATGTCTGGCTCTTGATTTTTTTCTCCTAAATTCCTCATGTGCTCTTTCGAGTAGTCTGAGAAAGACAAGTTTTCGTTGATGTTCTTTAGAGCTTGAGAAAATGAGCTGGATGTTTCACCTACCATAGTATTCTTATTTCCGCTGCATTACTATATTGTACATATTAGCATTTGTAAGGACAGGTTTTTACAATTGTCTAGGCTGATAATGGTACCTAGGTTTTGTAACTCCAAGATTTTTGTATCGGAGTAACCTTTTGTGTTGTTCCTTTGATATTATATAGTATCGTTCTGCTGTGAGATTCTGATATCGTGTTTGTTCTTTCTTGTTCTATTTCTTTTTCTTTTTATTTCACCCTAACAATTCATCCTTCGGACACTTGGATACTTGGCACATGAATACGGTGGATGTATTATTGTCGATATTCGAGGCGAAAGGTTGGGTCGTTACAATATAGGAGGGTATTATCCAAGTTAATAATTTTTATGATTTTATGAAAGATTTCATAAATAAGTTGAATCATTTAGAAATGTTTGAACCTAAATTGGAATTGTTATGAAATGATTTCATAAACATTTATAGGAGGGTAAGAAGGTAAATGGTAAATAAGAACCTTTAGATGAGTACATAGGTTGTACGTAGATCATTTCCCTTTCTAATATAGTTCTCGATCCAAGATTTTAGTATATGACTTAAGGTTTTTTACACCATTCCAGATAAGGATTTATCACTTGATTTTGACGGTGAGCACTTGACGAGGGTTCTTGATAGGGAACCGAAGTATTCTATCATAGTATATGACTATGTAAGGAGAATGGAGATTTTTAGTCAAGAAGCCTGATCGGAGCCCGCACTAGTGAATCGGGTGAGCGATACTAATTTGGAAATGAAGTCATGTATTTGAATAGTGATCGAATCAAATTTTTTATATGGATGATCTATGAACATCATGCAGACTTTTGAATAGTATTGGGTGTTCATATAGTGAAATTTGGAGGACGAAATTATTTTAAGGGGGGAAGAATATAATGATCCAGAATTTTATCGCTTTGATTTATGAATATCTATTTAATTTTAAATATTCAAATAATGGTTTTAATAATTAAAATGCCCTTTTTTTAATTTATAACTACTGATAGAAAATTCATTTTTGAATTTGGTTTACAAAAATAATTAGATAAAAGGAAATTAGAAATGTGATCGGAAAGCTTTTTCAAAAATCCTGATTTTTTATCATCTAAAAGTTGTTAAAAGGTTGTAAATTACCTTGATATATTCAAACACACATTTATATAAATAATGAGTTTTTAATTAAGTGTGTAAAAGTGTAAATATATGTTTACTTATGATAAGAAATGATGTGACAATTTTCATAAGTTTAAAACAAAATAAAAGAAATCATATCATGTCCTTATCATATTACACCCTAAGTACAAGAGAAGGCTTTTGCATGTTGGGTGAAAGGAGATGAACCCTTGGTTCATGCATGTGGAGGGGGTAAGGTAGGAAGGTGATGATGTGGCAACATTTTAGTGGAGGGTAGTGTAATGAGGAGGCAAAATGGTAATTTCACTTCATCCATTTTATGAAAACAAAGTCCATCTCTCTCTTCTTCCATTTCATTTTCTATTTTTTTCAAGAGTTTATCATCTTCTTTAAGCTTTCAAAAACACATTAATGGCTTCCAAAATATTTTCAAAGTTTTAAAAATCACTTCTTTCTTACTTTTAATTCTTAAAAACACTTAAAATTACCTCCTTTCTTTTTCTAAAACCCTCCTCTTCCTTAAACAAGTCCACATCCACCCATAGCCATCATAGCCGAGCCCCATCACCTTATGTCTGAGCCCATTTTGTGTTGCTTAGATCCAAAAATCAAGTTTTGGTCTCTAAAATGCAAGATCTAGAGTTTATTTCAAAGTTTTAAAAAGATTTGCTAAAGTTTGGTGAGTAAAACTCACATCTTCTTAGGAAAAATTATATCTTTACTTTATGTTTAGTATTTGCATGTGTAATTGCTTAATTATTGGCTAGTTATATAGTTTGGTTGTGATTATATATTTGTTTGTACATGAATTTGCCTTCGACTTGAAATAAAGTCTAAAAGTGTTGTTATGGTTGTAAAGTTTAGATCTTTACATGTGTTTGTGGTTGTGGTATGATTTTATATTCTCTGGACAAGAGTATGTAAGAGTATGCTAAGAAAGTTAGCATTTTTGTATGATTTAACAACTTGGAATCCTTGTGTAAACAATTAGGTTAGTTGTTTTCAAAAAGCAAAAAAGTTTTCTAGTTTCATACTTTGTTTTAGTTTTACAAAACTGTTATTTTATGTTTGAAAAGTTAGTAAGCTTCCATGAGTTAAGTTCCAAAAGGAAAGCCAAAGACAAGTTTTTAAGTTATGGTCCATATAGCGATAGTCGCTATGGATTTAGTTTCGCTAAAAAGTCCACTTTTTTCAAATTAAGTTTTTATACTTAAAACACTTTGGAAATGTTTTATAAAAGTTAATTAGTAATGATTAAGAAGTTAATTAAAGATTTATTAATTAATTATAAATTAATTATTTTATTAATTAAGTTTGGTAGTTAATAACTAATTAAGTATTAAACAAGTTTTATTAATTATGAGCGTTACGGCACGTGCTTCTTGCGTAAATTGTTTTTCTGCAAATTGTATATATTTAGCACATTCAAGAAAAAATGATTTGTAGCAATATTTAACCATATTTTTGCATTGAAATCATTTGTTGTTAGTTTAACTTTTATTTCTATGTTGCAACATCTAATTTTTGTTAAGTTTGATTTTTGTATATTATTAATTAATAATTTATTTATTAGATCTTATTTTTAAGTGATATTAAGATTCGATAATATTTGCAGATGAATGTTTTAAATTTGTAAAAGAACTTTATTTGTTAGATCCTATTTTAAGTGAGATTTGATAATATTCGGAAATGGAAGTTTTGAATTTGTAAAAGAAATTTAATTGTTAGATTCTATTTTAGGTAATATTAAGATTTGGTATTAGGGGTTTTTTGGTAGTTCACATTGACACAAAAAAGTGTGACGGCACACCTATTACAACTATTATTACAGATAATTAAGTGGAGATTAGTTACTAATTAATTATCTTTTAAAATGACTAAATAAGACTTATTTTTAGGTAATATTAAGACCTATTTCTATGGTGATATTCAAGTTCCCCGGAAAGGGCTCGAATACTTGTTGCATACTTCTAAAGAACCGGAATTGAGTTAGCCAAGAATTACCGCTTAGCTAGGAGACACCGGTTTCTGATAAGTATGATTTATCTGAACCACTCCAAACTGATAACGTTCGCGATGGATCATTATGAAGTATGATATGGAGCTATATTGTTCTTCCTGAGGATGATTCCAAAATAGAAGATAATAAATGTTGAATGTTTGTTCGATCACGGAACAACTTATATGGATGAATACTGGCACTGCATTTCTGCTTGGACGACAATGTTAGTATTCCAAGATGGTCTACTATGAGGAAAACATAATCGTAGCCTCTCAAAGCCTCGCACATCGGGAATGGCAAAAATAGAGTAGGCCGCAAGGCTATATGGGTCGCTCCCATTAGGGTAGGATCATGCCATGATCTAGTGTCGACATCTCTATGTATGCTTCGCGGGTCCGTTTTTGGTTGTTGATCATAGCCAAGGGGTGATCATATTCGATATTACCCAATAAATGGGTCTTGTCATGCCGAGGTCGAAAGGTTTATGATCTCACTGGACATTTTATCTAGAGGTGTATAGATTTTCGGAAGGTAGATCCTTACCTTGCCATTTGATGGAAATTCATTCTCCAATAAGCGCCTTCGGTTTTTGACTGTATACCTATTATTGATGTCATGTACATACATCACAGCTACTTGATATATTTACTTTAAACCCTTGGACATTATTATAATATCATTGGATCTTATAATTAAAAAATTGGTTATCGTAAGGTAAAACCCATTTATATTTATGTGTGGCAAGGTCGTACGAGACACCTTTGATTTTAAAGGATTTTATAAGTTATAATAAAATTCCTTGTGATTTGAGTTTCTCACGTTGGTTTTACCAGACTGACCCGGGCGTTGTTTTCTTTTAATGCCCGGGTCAGACTGAGAATAATTTCAGATTAACTTTGGATGCTTTGGAGCTCAGGAGTCGAGTTGGACGCCCAAGTCGTAATTCCATATTTTCCTTTATTTTTCGAAGTTTGTAAATGTTGTAGGTATCAGCAATTGTAAGCACAGGTTGTATAACCGTTCAAGTAGATGATAGGCCGGTACTCTTATGGATGTATGTATCTAAAAGTTTTCTTTTGTAAAGATCATTGTTACATTATAGATTATTCGTTGCGATGTGAGATTCTGTGTTGTTTAGTTTCTTCTTGTCTTCTTTCTTCTTCTATCCCCTAACCTTCTGTCTTTCTGACACATGGTTGTTCGGTACGTGAATAACGCATTTGTATTAGTGTCGACTTTTGAGGGTTGAAAAGGAATGTTGTTACAATTTAGGCCCTTACATTATTTACACTAGTTAATGAGCTTCCAACAAAATTTTCTTTTAGAGTTTTTGGGTTGTAATCGCTAGTGTCTCCCTTAGGTTATTGGAAAAGCATATGATATGGTATAAGATATGTTCCTGTTTTATCATTAGGTTGATTTTATGGATGGGATTAGACCACTAGATAAATAAATATATATATATATATGAACAACGTAATAAGGAAATTTCGTATGGACACTTAGCTAACGAAAAATTGTAGGTAAGACTGGAAGTTAATGAAGAAATTAGGTTAGAATCTAGGAATAAATGAAGCTTTAAGCTCAAAGAAATTAGAATTTTAGGAAAAATAAATTTTAGCTTACGGAGTGACACTATTCAAGGATGACCATTTTCCCCGAAGGAGATAAGATGAATAGGGATATAAAGAAAATTTTCTGTTGGATATGGATAAAGAAGAAGGTGGAATAATTTTCCACTAGGTGTCTAACGTACCAAAAAGGAAAATGGTAGAATTGATTAGACAGCGAATGAAAGCTACACAAGATTGCCAGAAATCCTATGTGTACAAGCGATGAAAAGAGTTAGAGTTTGAAGTAGGGTATATGGTGTTTATCAAAGTTTCTCCTCTTAGAAAGGTCATGAGATTGGGAAAGTCGGGAAAGTTGTCATCAAATTTGTTCGGCCTTTCCCAATTTTAGAAAGAATAAGAAAACTTGCTTGCCACGAGGAGCAACCAGATAAGTTGGCAGGAGCCTATTTTTCATGTTTCACAATCAAGGAAATGCCTTTATAGCACAGCCACCGTGGTGGAGGCTAATTAATTGAGGGATATTGAGATGGAGCCAATAGCATCCTGTGCCACCACAAGCATTGTGAAGCACGGAATTAGGAAGCTCCACAACAAAGAAATTAGGCTGGTTCGAGTACAATAAGGGGGAATCCAGCAGAATGCATGAGGACTTTTCATCCTGAGCTTTTCACTGGTAAACTCTTCTCTCCAAAATTAGGTTTTGGTTGCATCTGGTTGCTAGATTAGATGGTAGGATATGATTAATACACTTTTACTATCACTTTTGCACTCATATATAACACTTTTTGCATGTTTAGGATGTTTGCATACATGTCTATATGTCACGACACTTGCATTCACGCTAGGATTGAACTCGCTTATAGTATGTCTGCATACATAATCATATTACACTTTTGGTTGAGTAGATGATTATGTAGATAACTTAGTAGTATAACATGGATGTTTATTATGTGTTATGTTGTTTGCCTCTTGGAAAGATTTCGAGGACGAAAATCGTTTTAAGGGGGAGAATGTTGCACCCTGTAAAAATTAGTAAGAAATAACTAAAATAGATAAATTAATTAAATAAGGTAAGGCTAAAAATAAAATTTTTGCAAAAGTCAGAGTTTGATCATGGAAGTTATGTCGTTGCGTTCATGGCGAAATTATAATCAATTTCCATATATAATATTTTGAAAACAGAGCTCAAACAAAAAAGTTGTGCACGTTTGAAGTTTTCAAATTTAAAATAATATAAATAGAATTCAAATTCAAATAAGTAAATAATTCTCAAATTTTAAATTTAAAAAGTTAACAGCAACTAGACTAGGGGATCAAGTAAACATTAATGTCAAATGAGTAATTAAGGAAAAAAATAAATAAATCAACGACCATGAAAAACGTTCCCAAAATAAGGACCACCGGTTAATTGCCTATATGGGCTAGTCGACCGGTAGTATAGGGACGGTCGACCGATCCTTGTGTGGCAGCCAGGTTTTTATGCATATGAACGTATCAGATTTTATTATTTTTAGCCGACTTTAATGCGATTGTTCTGGTGCATTCCAACCACTATAAATAAGAGCCTAGCCCTTTAGTATTATTCAAAAATTATTTTAGAAACTTGATATTAGTTTACTTTGCCTAATAGATTCTAGATGTTTATTATTATATTACTAATTTAATTCTCCTCTAATCCCTCAATTTTTGAAATTAGTATATGTATATATACAAATCCCTTGTTGTATATATCTAAAAAGGGAGATCTGAAAGAGACTACTGAAGGCGTGACAAATCCAAAAGGAGGAAGAGTTAAGGACCTGTTGTGAGTGGAAATCTTAGTCTTTCTATTTTATAAATCGAATAGTGTAATTTGGATTTAATATATGCCTTGGGGAATTTTGGTTTACGAAAACATCACATTAAAACCCCCAAAATTCCCCCAAAGCGAAATGTCAATTCTTAGATTGGAATCTCAATTATTTTTATATACTAAAATAATGGAATTCATGTCGATTTTACAATTTCGATGTTTTACCTTCTATTCCACTTCTTATCTTTTTTGGATTTGATTAAGAGTTTTGATTTGGAAATGGCGTGTAAGGTACAAATTCTTATTCGTAGTTTGCACCGCATATTTCCATAATTTGAATAGAAATTCCCTTTGCCTAATTTCATGTAAAAGGAGGCTGAATAGAACATAAAAGTATTTAAATTGTAAGTTTATAATATTGATCTATTCCATTGTTTTATTTTAAAATAAATTGTGTAAGGATTCTATTTTATACAAGTCTGTTATTGAATTGTGGATATTTATGGTATATTTGTTAAATGGAAATAGGACTTGTATAATTTTTGAAGGTTTGATATTTAAACTCTAGTTTAGGGCGTAATATCCACATGCTTAGAAATTTACTAGGTGCGTATTTATATATGTAAATTAGTGTAAATAACGTATAATTATAATGTATTAATTACATAGTTAATAGGTTATCAATTATTATGGAATCCCCTTAGGCAAGTAATTAATTGCAGAGGCGAAATAAGAAGTTTTATTATAAGGCCTTAATATTTGATATGGTGAGATATGTGATAATATGTTAAGAGAGTGATATAAATTATGACTAAGTTATTGGGATGCGAGGTCGATCAAAATTACACAGAAGTCTGCTCGGCTAATCTGGCTACTAGTAGTGTAACTTTAGGGCTGATGTGGGACATCGTCTGTAATAAGTACCTACGGATGACATGAGGTTAGTCCCAAATCTATAGGGTTAATATGCCCTGCTAATCTGGCTACCAGTACTGGCGAATAGTCGGACTAATGTGAAACATCACTACGGGGTACGAGTCATAATACGAAGCTCCTGCTTCAAGGATTAAAGGTATTAAGTGGTTGTGTGAAGGCCGGCCTCTTCCCTATGTAGGAAGTAGTAAATGGTCGAGGTTAATGGTTAGGCACGATAGTGGATATATTGAAAAGGGTCCGACTTTGATATGAAGTATTAAATGACCGAAGAGATTTTGCGTAATGTCAGCTAGATAAGAACCGGTGAGGAATCCACCTTAGGACATGTATTAAATGATAGGGGACCTACCTTAAACAAGGTATTAAATGGTCAGAGTCTGCCTAATTCCTATTAAAAAGCTATTAGTGACTTGGGTACTATCTCTTACATTGATAGGACATTAATGATGATAGATATGGATTATTAGGTTGAAATATTAATGGTTATGAAGTTGGAATTGGGAAAATCCTTAGGGCTTATAATTCGGAAGACTTAGAATATAGCTGATATATGAAAGACATATTCTCATTTAAATTATACTGCTCAAGTACTATTATAGTAAGGCTCGAGATTTTTATTCATCGGCCATATGTTTTTCTGACTCCCTCCTCATTACAACACAGGTTAGGAAAGAAGATGCTGATTGAGGAAGCAATGGCATTTAGGGAACTTGCAGCAGTTTACCTATTTATCTACTTATGTTATTTCCAAATGTACCCATTAAAGAATAATTATGTATTTTTAAAATGTTGTACTAAGGATATGTGATGGTTGTTATTGGTATTATGTTATGGATTTTATGACATTTGGATTTTAAATGAAATGAATATTATTTTTATCATTATATTTTATCCTTCCGCTATGAGTTCTGAATGTGTAATTAAATAGCTTTGTATTGTTCTTTATACCAACTGACAACCAGCTTTGGAATAGGTCTAAATTTTGATAGGACTTTTCTAGATAGGAATTTAGGTCTGTTTCAGGGCGAGTTGTTACACAGATGCTTTGACTATGATAAATTCAGACATATAAAGGAGGATTGTCCATAACTTAACAGAGATAAGTTGAAAGACAAAGGCAAATTTGAAATTTTTAAAAAGAAAAGGAAAGCATTTCAAGTTACTTGGGATTATTCAGACTTCTCATCATTAGAGAGTGACATCGATAGTGACACGGGACAAGCTAATGTTTGTTTCATGGCTGCTAGTGAGGTAAACTCCGATCTTTCTTACGATGATCTTCTTGAAATTAGCATAGAACTTGATGATAAATTAAGAAATTTAAAGAAATTGTACAAAGAAAAAGTTGGAAAGTTGAATATGGCTGAATTAGAGTTGGAATGCTAAAAGATTAAAAATGTACTTTAGAAGATGAGTTAGAAAATTCACAAAAATTTTGTTAAACTTTAACATTTCAAAATGCGGATTTACTTGATGAAATTAAGGCATGTAAAGTTTAGAACGTTAAACTTTCGAAAGAAGTTTGTGAACTTAAGGCCGACTTAAATTCTAATAAAAATGAAGTGATCGAGTTAACACAAAAGTTAGAATAAATCACTAATAATGTTTTAAAATTTAACAAAGGAAAACAAAATCTAGAAATTTTGATTAAAATTTCAAAACAATCTAGTAATAAAAATGGACTTGGTTCTAAAGATTCAGGATATGAAAAAAATGCTAAAATTCAGATAGTTTTCTAAAAAAATGTTTATCACGGTAGTAATTACTTTTTCAAAGGTCCTAAACCCTCTTGGGTATGACTTTCTTCTTTGACTAACACATGGGACCCTAATGTAGAAAGTGGGTACAAATAAAATGCTTTTAATATTTTTTGCAGGTACCCAAAAACAAAATGGAGAAATTGATACTCGATAGTGAATGCTCCAAGCATATGACAGATAATGCAAACATGTTGTCTAACATAACATATATAGATAGAGGAATTGTCACATTTGGAGAAAACTCGAAAGGATTCATGGTTGGAACTGGAGATGTCTTCAATGTCGGTGTCTTAACTCTCTTTTAATTGCAAACATTTTATTAGTAGAAAATTTAAAACATAATCTTTTAAGCATTAGCCAATTGTGTGATAAAGGTTTTAAAATTGATTTGAAAAGGATAAATGCAATATCTTTGATCGAAATAAAAACTTGATTTTTGAAGGCATAAGAAAATGAAATATTTATGTTTTAAATATAAATTTTAATCATAATAGTGATATGTGCTTAGTTGCGGATCGTAACAATCCATGGCTTTGGCACAAACAATTCTGTCATATTAATTTTAAATATATTCATAAACCTGCTAAAAATGATGTAGTAAGAGGTTTACCAAAAATAAACTTTAAAGCTAATGATTTTGTGATGTGTGTCAATATTACTAATTGAAGAAAATATCTTTTAAATCTAAAAAGGAAATTTCAACAAAAGCACTACTTGAATTATTACACTTAGATTATTCGGTCCTACTCAAGTTAGATTAGTAAATCATAACAAGAATGTTTTTGTAATTGTTGATGATTTTTCAAGATTTACTTAGACTTTATTTTTGTAGTACAAAAGTGATACATTTGAAGCATTTAAAAAAATTTCTAAAAGAATTCAAAATTTGAAAAATATTAAAATAAAAAAAATTAGAAGTAACCATGGAGGAGAATTTGAAAACAAACTTTTTAATTATTTTTGCAATAAGAAGGGTATTAGTCATATTTTTTCTTTCCACGAGCACCATAGCAAAACGGTGTCGTAGAAAGAAAAATCGTACCTCATAAGAGTGTGCAAGAACATTGCTAACTAGTAGCAACTTGCCAAAAACTTTTAGGCTGAAGTCGTTGCTACCGCGTCTTGTGTACTTAATCATGTCTCATTAAGGCCAATGACTACGAATACTTCTTATGAAATGTTTTATGGAAACAAACCAAAAGTTTCATATTTTCATAATTTTGGATCAAAATGTTTTATTTTAAATACTAAAGATCGTTTAGGCAAATTTGATCCAAAAGTTAACGAATGAAATATTATTGGTTATTCGGAACGAAGCAAAGCCTATAGAATTTTCAATAAACATACAGATACGATTGAAGAATGTTTACATGTTTCATTTGATAAAAATTTTGAAAATAAAAATGACGATGAAGAAATTTTAGAAATTAACCAACCATGTGTTGTAGAAAATAATACTGATACTAATATTGAAATTTAAAATAATATGGATCTTAACGATAATACCTTGAGATCCCCTCCAATAATCTTAAAAGGTTATCCCATAGATAATATAATAGGAGACAAACACTAGGGTCACAACTAGAAATCAATTAAATCAAATGTGTTATGTAGATTTTATTCCAAATATAGAACCTAAGAATTATAAGGAAGTCGCTAAAGATGATTTTGGGATATTAGCAATGCAAGAAGAATTTAATCAATTTGGAAGAAACAATGTTTGGAAACTTGTACCAAGACATAGTGATCAATCCGTCATTGGAACAAAATGGGTATTTAAAAATAAAGTCGATGAAAATGGTAATACGATTCGCAATAAAGTTAGATTGGTTGCTCAGGGGTATAATCAAGAAGAAGGAATGGATCATGAAGAGATATTTTCACCCGTAGCACGACTAGAAGCAACCAGAATATTACTTGCTTTTTCATGTTGTCACAATTTTAAAGTTTATCAAATGGATGTCAAAAGTTCTTTCTTAAACAATTTTATTAAAGAGAATGTTTATATTGAACAACCACGGTTATTTGTTCATGAATAATTTTCAAATAAAGTTTTCAAACTTAAAAAGGCCCTTTATGGTCTTAAACAAGCACCCTTGTTTGGTATGATAGACTCAAAAGCCATCTATTAAACTCTGGTTTTCAAATTGATAAAATTGATTCTACATTATTTATCAAAAAGGAAAATGATGATATTTTAATTATTCAAATTTATGTTGATGATATAATATTTGGATCTACGAATGAAAATCTTTGTGATGATTTTGTAGCTATTGTGAAAAATGAATTTGAAATGTCTCATATATGATAATTAAATTTCTTTTTGGTTTTATAATTAAACAATTTGAAAATAAAACAGTTGGAAGAGAGTTGCTAAAGCATTTTGGAACCGATAACAGTCCAAATAAACCCACTCCAATGAACACAAGTTTACATTTAGACAAAGATGAGAATGGTAAGGATTTTGATCAAAAACTTTATAGAAGTATGATAGGTTTCTTACTATATCTTACTACTAGTAGACCTGATATTATGATGAGTATTATAATGACTATTTGTTTGTGAGCACAATTTCAAGCACATCCCAAGGAATCACATTATCGAGCTGTGAAACGAATTTTGCGATATTTAACCAACGCTAAAGATTATGGACTTTTCTATCTGAATGGTAGCTCTTTTGAATTTGTTTCATTTAGTGATGCCGATTTTAGGGGTTGCAAGATGGATTGTAAGAGTACTAGTGGAACTTGCCACTTTGTTGGTCAATCTTTGGTCTCATGGTTTAGTAAAAATTAAAATTATGTTTCGTTATCGACGTGTGGGGCCGAGTATATCCCAGCCGCTTTGGCTTATGCTCAAGTTATCTATATGCAACACTTAGACATTTTGGGAAAAACGTTAAGAAATATCATATTGTGATAACACAAGTGCAATCAATCTCACAAAAAATACTATAAACCATTCTAGAACAAAGCATATTGATATACGTCATTATTTTCTAAGAGATAAAGTAGAAAAAGAAATTATTTTTCTAGAATTTGTTAGTATGGAAAATCAAATAGCATATATTTTCACTAAACCATTGTGTGAAATAACTTTTCTAAAATTATGTAGGGATTTAGGCGTTTGTTCTTTAAATGAACTAATTGAATAAATGGTTTTCAAAAAATTTATAAGAGTGACTTAAATTACAAATATATATTTACATTTGAATTAACTGGTTAAAAATATATTCTTTAAATTATGAAGACTACTGGTTAAAACTATATAAGCTATTTATATTACCAGTTAAATAAATTTTTATCTAAAAATAGTATTTAGTATAATTGGTTAAGATAAATTAAAAGTCACTATCGTATGACATTTTGTCTATTTTAAGTAATCTTGTTAGTATGTAATCAAATAGCTAAGTTATCTATACACTACAACATGTCTTCCTTTCAAGATAATTCCTTATCATCTCTTAAAATTATCTCTTCTCCTTTTGAAAGAACTGGATTTTCTCCTAAAGGGAAGAAAATTAAACAATCAATCAAATTTGAAGGTCATTTAATTACTACTCAAGGTGATCTTATTGATGATATAGATCATTATCAAAGAGAAGTAATGAGAATGCAAGAAGAAGTATATTGGAAACAATGTCATAAATTGAAAGTCTAAACTTTATAGAAAGAACTTTAATAGCGTTTTGTGGGAAATCGCCAACTAAAAACAGCATTCGTACCAATAGAAATCCTCAAATACAACCATCAACACCTATTAAAATTTATGAGCCAAAACAAGCTAACTCTTGGGAACAAGAACCATCTAAAGAAGAGACTAAACCATCAAAAGAATAAACGACCTTTTGATGCTATATTGCATGTATAAGTTTCTCTTTGAATACATAATTTGTAAATCCGTTATATTTATATAATATAATGAATATAACAATTTTACTTACCATTGTATCTTGCAAAAATGTCTAATTCTATCAAAATAATATAAAACGAATTATCAACATTCTTAAAAAAGGCAAACTAATCACAAAAAAAGATTAAGCTAAAAATAAATATGAATTAATATTTAGAAAAATTCAGAAAAATTGTACTTCGGTCGACTAAACCTTGTATTGTTCTCTAGTATTAATTTTCTCGGAGCTAAGATGACTCCCTTGCCCATTTAGTCCACTGAAATTTTCAAAATCAGTTGACTGCTTTTAATTTTTAAATCGACTAAATATTATAGTGTTCTCAGGAAATAAAATTCCTTTAGTTCAGTATTCTCATCCCATATTCAGTTGACTGAATTTGGCATGGTCTATTAGCTAACTACCTTTTTTAATTGACTATGTTTAATTTTACTCTTGAGAATGAATTTCCTCTACATTCAGTTGACTAAATACCCCCTCAGTCGACTGAATCTGCAGTTGTATATTTTTTTAAATTCGTGCATTTTCATTTATAACAAAGTTTCTCCTCACTATCTTCACTTTCATCATTATTTAAAATCAGAATTAACCTAGATTTAAAAACTTCTCAAAATTTTAATGGCTACTAGACAAAAACTACCAGCAAAATGAAAGAAGGTCCCCGCTTAGAGAGAAAAAGCTTCTTCCTCAACTCCATCATACCTTGATTTTGCATCCGACGAGCAACTTATCGAATGGATGAGTCATAGAAAAACTGCATTGAAATGATTTAATGAACTCAATGAAAAAAGGATCCTCCAGAAGACCTTCTACAAAATGGCAGACTTATCTAACTTTGGAATAGAGGAGATAGCACAGAAAAAAGAATTTTTATCTCTAATTGATAGTAATCAAAATGAGATATTAATTTACCCTTTTCTTGTTCGAATATCCTATGCTAATCTCTATGGAAGTCACTACAAACCTGAGAATGATAGTGTTCTACTTTGCAATCGAGTCTTAGGTGTAGATAATCTTTTTTATGTTAAGGATTTGGGTATAATCTTGGGTTGTTCTTATTCACGAGATGATTTAGATGATACTGACCATGACAATTTTGCGTATAAGCAACAAATTACCTATTTCGAACTGAATGATCAAACAACATTTCTATTAACTTACGTTCTCAAGCTAGAATTATTAATAAGATGATTCTCCATACAATTCTTCCTAGAATGGATAGCTGGGAAAAACTGTATGACAACAATTATAAAGCCTTGTACGGAATTTACCTGAAAATAAAAATAAATTGTGCAAAAGTCATGCATGATAAGATTAGAAGTTTTAATGCTCGATACCGACGTACCATGTTTTACGACTCTTATTTAACTAAGATATTTGTTTATTATGGAATCAATGTTGAAGCCTTATTGTAATGACCCAAGATTTTAGGAATTTATTTTGACAAATATAAGTGAATTCAAAATAATTTTTGAATAAAATTTTGGAAGGAGATTGTTATGGCTTGATAGTGTATCAGAATGTGTGTACATGTGTGCACAGGGTATACACATGAACTAAAGCTAAAATCTCTGAACTTTAAGAATAAATACATATTGATATGTATGGGAATATATATATATATATATATATTAAATCTTTAAAAGCTGAATGCATAAGTAAATATAAATGTATGTATGCTACTGAATATTTTCTTAAGTATACATGTGCATGTGTGTGTCCATACAGAATGATATATATATATATAAATATATATATATGTGTTAATAAAATACTAGAGTTTAAACTAGTGAAATAAAATATACAGACACATTTTAATATAAGCAGAAATGAAAAGAATGGAGATATAAAAGGGAATAATTCTCTTATAAATAAATGAAGGAAGTACATACCATTTACATGAAAGCTAAAAATAGAAAAAAAAATAAGAGAAAACAGAGAAATGTTGCTACAGGCAGAATTAGGAAGTGTATTTAATAAATAACAAAACCAAGTCACATTTTTAGCATGATTGTAGACAAGGGGGAAAAGTATTTTCTGAAAAGCAAATTTCTGAAAAAAAATGTGTAACCACTTTTCTCTTCACCCAAATTAAGCCGGGAAGGGGTAAAACTTTGGGTTTAAAATGCAGATAACATGATTTTCTGGTGGGCAAAAATGGCTTTAGCCAATACCCAAAACCCTAAGAGAGACCCTGTATATATACATGTATATGCAGCAGCCTCCTCTTCTCCTCAGAAAAGAATTTTGAAAAAAAAAAAGAAAAAAACAATACCACAGAAATTATAAGACAAGGGAAGAAAGAGAGCTTGAGGATAAGAGCAGGAGTTCATCAGTTAATTAAGGAAACAAAGGAGAGAGCTAGGTGAGAAAACTCACTCAAAAATCTAAGGCAATAAGTCCTAATGTAGGCAGCCAGTTAAAAGTATTTTCTTAAAAGAGCATTTTCATATATGAATGTTTATCTGTGAATTTAAATCTGAAAATGTTTTGATTTTCTTTGATTGATCACTTGTTTTATTATAACTAAGTTTTATGTGTTGTTAGTATACATATCTGTTTATACACTCAGATCTCTGATATGTTAATATTTAGGGATATAAACAAATACCCAGAAAATAAAATGTTGAGAATAGGCAAGTAGTATTGGTTTTGGCTTAACCCAGAAAAATGCAAATAATGTTGAGCTGCAATATACTTATGTATAAGTGCTGAGGCTTGAAATAGAAAGGAATTAGGGGTGCAATAGGGTTGCCTATGTGCTGATGCTCCTGATTCAATAAAATACATAGCAAACCAAATTTTGTGATTCAGTGAAACCAGATTATTCTGAGTTTAACTCAAGCACAAATGGTTGCAAAAAGAAAAACTCCCCCAGAAGCTATAAGCCAATGTTAGCTGTCTAAACTCCTTTAAAGAAAAAAATATACCAGGATGGATATATATATATATACAGAACCTTATTTTGTAGTCACCAATGGTTGTTTGCTTGTTGTTTCTGTATGGTCATGAAAAATATGAGATACCATGATATAGATGTTTTCAGTTAATGGATCACTGAATGGTTTTGTCATGAACAATCAAAAGGGGTTATTATTAACTAAAAACCTGACTAGGAAATTGGGGTCAAGAACACTGCAGGAATGACTTGTGTGCTTGAGTAACATAAGTTGACACATGGCTTGTTTAAGTCCTGAGATCTTTGTGTAATGGAGTGAATTAGTTCATTACAGTGTGTCCATTGATTCATAAATATTGCAGATGAGACCAAGGATAGATATTATACCAAGGAAATAATACTTGAGCAGATGAGAAAACTAGAGTTTTTCCCAGATTTGAGATATGAGAATTGAATAAGTGAATTAACTCATATTAGTTATTTTCCTGTTTGGTATGAATGATTGTTTGTCTATGATTGAGTTGTATGCTTGAATGTATGTGCCATATTCATATGTGTAGTCTCTGGAAAGAAAGTTAAAGTGTGCACATGCACAATGACACAGAGCATGCACACAAGTATTTACCTGATTCCAAAGGGCAGAACCTTATGTATTTGTACTTAACTTGATGTTAACCTAATTAACAAATTGCTTTTGTGAATTTTCTCATACCAGACATGTGTCTGACCCTAGTGTGCTAATGGCATCTGGGGTGTCTCATTTAAAATGAGGCAGTTTCCAATGCTTTTTCAGGGATTGCAGCAACTAAGTAGGAGTAGGAGCAAGGCCTTGAGAAGAAGATATAGCATGCTAAAACTTAGTTAGATAAGAACCTAAATGTTGAAATCTGCATGTATTGATAACTTAAATTGCTACTTGTACTAAGTGTTGAATATTGAAGGGATATTTTGTTAAGTATTTTGTTAAGAATTTGACTTGTATCTGGAATCTATGAACCTAGTTAAATTTCTGATATGTTTAAAAGTTAATCGAAATCTTTTAAGTAGATTTAGCAAGAACACCATGTTAAAAATTGAATGATTACATTTTATAAATGCATTAGTCAATCATGAATCTTTGGAAAGGATTTAAGTTTTGGAAAATCTGGAGAGTTGATTCTCAGAAAAATTTAAATGGTTTTACTTTCTAATATAGCATATGTATGCAAAAGAAATAGGCATATGTTAAAAGTTTTATATGACTGCAAGGTTTTCATAATTTAACTAGTTCCATACAACTGTTTCATGTCCTATTTTTAAACAAAGAAAGAATCTGTAGTAAGGTAGATGGAAGCCAGATTCAAATAGTTGCAGATATATATGCACATAAACATGTTTAAGTGCAGATTTTACCACACCTTTTCCTTTGTATTTGAAATAAGAATCTGAATTTTACTCAGATTCTAGCCAAATGCATTTTAAATGCCAGGCAAATCTTATAAGAAGAAATACAAACCTGGAAAATGATAAACACTCTTATCATTCAATCATGAAGCCTTCTAGGTTGTAGGAATGGAATTCAAAAACAATTAAGCAAGAATTATGGTTTTGTATGATGGAATATAGGCAAAAATAAAGTATATATATATATAGATAGGTAGATAACAGATTCCAAACTGCACAAAGGAAAAATGAAAAAAAAAATGAAAAACAAAAATTGTGTTTGAACCGACCAGCATAGCACTCGAACTCGTGACCTTTCATGTATAAGTTAGGCGCGTTTCCATTACGCCTAGATGTTGCTTGTGTTTCCTTAGGATCCACTTTATTTTATACTGATTTAGACACTATTCAGAGCTTAACCTAAACAGCTATATTAAAAGCTTGTTTACTACTGATTATTACTTGATCACTTCTTAGTTAGTATAAACAGACTAATGTGTATGTTTCCAGTGGATTGCTTAGTCAAAAATCAGCAATCCAATATCCTCTTGTTTTCCAGAACTCTGATTCAAACAAGAGAGGCATATACATCCTCACATGTATGTGCTTATTTTAGTAAATGTACTGATATATTTATATTGGTTGATTATTGTGATCCTGGATATTTTTGGTTTATTGGAAAAAGAAAGTGACCCTGAGAATTATAATTGAAGTGGATGATATATCTATCTATATTTATATCCTCTTTACCTTAAAAAAAAAAAATTCCTTATGAAATTAGAGTATAATTAGGAGGGTCATTTCAGTTGGTATCAGAGCTATGTTATTCAACATAGTAGAAGTAAGGATCAAGTTCTTAGATAGAAATAAAATTAAAAGGAACTAAATATCAAACTAACCAGCTATGTAAATTATTATTAGCAAACTATGGTAGGGAGACCACCCAATCAGGGAGCAGGATCTTCCCATGCACCACCAGTGGTCAATCTGCAAGACTTGGTGAGAGCATTTAGGGATGGGGCAGGACAAAGGCAAGAAAATCCCTATGAAGAACTCTCAAAATTGCTAAAGACATATACCCATTTAGGAGGCAAAAGCTTTGAAGGGACAGAGAGTATCATGGAAATTCAAACATGGTTGAGAACATTGGAAATAATTTTCAATGACATGCAACTTGATGATCAAAGAAAGAGGCAAGTGGCTTCAAGACAGCTAAAAGGAGTAGCTTTAGGCTGGTGGGAAGTAATCATTGCAGGAAGGAATGAGAATGAAATCACTTGGAATCAATTCAAAGAGATGTTGGAGGCAAGGTTTGTACCAGCATCAGCAAAGACTACCTTGCTAGAAGAATTCATTAGACTTAGACAAGGAACCATGACTGTCACAGAATATACTCAAAAGTTTGAGGGGCTTTCCACATATGGAGCAATGCTTGTGGCAGATGAGGCATCTAAAAATGATAGGTACATAAAAGGTTTGAATCCAGGACTTAGCAGAGCCATGTTACCCTATGCAGACAAGACTTTTGATCATGTAATAGACTTAGCTTTGAGGTTGGAACAGCATGACAAGGAAAGGGAGAAGTTCAGAAATTTTAAGAGCAATAATAACAAGAAAGGTAAGGGGAGGTATCACCCTTATGATAAGAAGAAAGAAGAGGCTAGTAACAAAAACACAGGAGATGTCAAGGCTAAGGAAGACAAGAAGAAAATTGTGTGCCATCAGTGTGGAAAGGAAGGGCATATCAAACCAAAATGTCCAGAATTGAAAGGAGGAGCTTTCAAATGCTATCTATGTGGGAAAGAGGGGCATATGAAGAGGAATTGTCCTGAGTATAAACAGCAAGGCAAATTGGCAAATTTGGAAGGAAAAGGCAAAGCCACAGTGGAGAGTAACACTGTAAACCATAGCCAAGTGGAAGGTACATTACTTATTTGTACCATACCCATAACAGTAGTGTATGATACTGGGGCAACTCACTCCTTAATTTCTTATGAATTGGTTAAAATGCTAAAACTGAATTGCATATTGGTTGAAACCCCATTGCATATACAAAGTCCATTGGGGAGTTCTAGTGTTTTAAATATGATTTGTGTGGATGTGGAGTTAAACATAGGAGGAAATATTTTTATTTCCAATTTATATGTTTTGAATTACCCAAATATAGGTGTTATATTGGGGGTAGACTGGTTAAGGCAATTTAAAGCCATAATTAATTTAGACTCATCCACCATATCATTGCAAAATTCTAGAGGCCAGAGAATCACAGTTTTATGTGAGGTAGCTAAGGAAGGAAAACTATATCATTTAGTTGACTCAGAAAAAGATTTCAGTGAACTAACCATTGAAGAAATTCCCATAGTCAATGAATATTTGGATGTGTTTGGTGAGGTCAAGGGTATTCCACACCATAGACCAGTAGAATTCCAGATCAATCTAGTTCCAGGGGCAAGCCCAGTGATTAAAAAGCCAACTAGAATGGGGCCAAATGAACTAAAAGAATTAAAGAAACAGTTAGAAGAATTGGAAGAAAAGGGTTTTATAAGACCAAGTAATTCTTGCTGGGGAGCACCAGTGGTGTTTGTTAAGAAGCAAGATGGCTCCTTAAGACTCTGCATAGATTATAGGGAATTAAACAAAGTAACTATTAAAAATAAATACCCATTGCCAAGAATAGATGATCTTTTTGATCAATTAGCAGGGGCAAAAGTATTTTCTAGACTAGACTTAGCATCTGGTTTTCATCAAATGAAGGTGGAAGAATCAAGCATCAAGTACACTGCCTTTAACACTAGGTATGGGTTGTATGAATTTTTGGTTATGCCATTTGGCTTGACCAATGCACCATCCTATTTTGTAGATTTAATGAACAGAACCTTTAGAGATTGTTTAGACAAGTTTGTGCTTATTTTTATAGATGACATTTTGATTTATTCCAAGACAGTGGAAGAACATAAGCATTATTTGCACCTGGTTTTGTCTAGATTAAGGGAAAAAGATTTAAAAGCAAAATTTTCAAAATGTGTGTTTTGGAAGGAGGAAGTACATTTTCTTGGCCATGTAATATCTGCCAAAGAAATTTCTGTGAACCCCAATAAAGTAGTGGCTATTCAAGCATGGAAGAGGCCAAGCACTGTGAGTGAAGTGAGGTCATTTATGGGGATGGCAGGATATTATAGAAGGTTTATAAAAGATTTTTCAAAAATTTCTACACCACTCACTAACCTAACCAGGAAGAACCAAGCTTTTGTTTGGTCAGAAAAATGTGAAAAGTCTTTTGAACAATTGAAGGAGGCATTGGTAAATGCTCCAATTCTAAAGGTACCACATGGAAATGAAGAATTAGTGGTATACACTGATGCTAGTGGATTTGGCTTGGGTGCAGTGTTGATGCAACAAGGCCAAGTCATTGCATATGCATCCAGACAACTTAAACCCCATGAAGTAAGGTATGCCACACATGATCTCGAATTAGCAGCTGTGATATATGCTTTAAAACTTTGGAGACATTATTTGTTAGGCACTAAGTTTGAACTTTACACTGACCACAAGTCTCTAAAATATTTGTTTTCACAAAAAGATCTGAATATGAGGCAACATAGATGGGTGGAGTTCTTAGCTGCCTATGATTTTGACATACTCTATACACCAGGCAAAGCAAACAAAGTTGCAGATGCTCTAAGTAGACAGCATGCTAAATTGGCTATGATAATGATAGCAGAATTTAAAGATTTGTCTTTGCTAACTGAGTTAGAGATTGGGGAGAATGGTTGTGTGCACACTAATGAGAAGATGCATGATACACAAGAAGATAAAGGGAAGTTAAGCTTAATGACACTTCAACCAGATTTAATTCTGAAGGTAGGAAAAATGCAAGAACAAGATGCTCACTTATTAGAGAAGAGAATGCTCCTCTCAAGAGGGGAGGAAGTAATGAATCACCACATTGATAAAGATGGTTATGTGAGATACCAGAATAGGATGTGTGTACCAGAGGACATAGAATTGAAGAAGGAGATATTGAATGAATATCACAGAAGTAAATACTCCATTCACCCAGGTAACACAAAAATGTATCAAAATTTGAAAAGAGATTTCTGGTGGAAGGGGATGAAATCTGATATAGCTAAGTACATTGCCAAATGTATGACTTGTCAACAAGTCAAGGCTGAAACCCAAAGACCATCAGGGTTGATGCAACCTCTTAGTGTACCACAGTGGAAGTGGGAGGACATATCTATGGACTTCATAGATGGACTGCCTAGATCTAAGAGAGGTAATACAAGTATATGGGTGATAGTGGATAGGCTAACCAAGGTAGCACACTTCATCCCAGTCAAGTCAGAAAGAACAGCACCAAAACTAGCTCAAATTTTTATAAAAGAAGTGGTAAGGTTACATGGCATTCCCAAAACCATTGTGAGTGATAGGGATACCATCTTCACTTCAAAATTCTGGAGAAGCTTTCAAGAAGCAATGGGAAGTGAACTATGTTTAAGTACTGCCTACCATCCTCAATCAGATGGGCAGACTGAGGTGGTAAACAAAGTTTTGGAGGACATGTTGAGGGCATGTATACTGGATTTTGGGGGCAACTGGGAAGATTATCTTCATCTAGTTGAATTTACATATAACAACAGCTACCAAAGCACCATAGGAATGGCTCCATTTGAAGCCTTATATGGTAAACCCTGCTTGTCACCTGTTTGCTGGATAGAAGCAGGAGAAAGGTCTATTTTAGGACCTGAGTACATACAAGAAACCAAGGAGAAAATTGAGTTGATAAGAAGAAGAATGACAGCAGCTCAAGATAGACAAAAGAAATTTGCAGACATGAGAAGGAGGCAGGTAGAATATGAAGTGGGAAATTTTGTTTTCATCAAAATCTCACCCATGAAAAATGTGCTGAGGTTTGGAAAACAAGGCAAATTAACCCCAAGATATATTGGACCATACAAAATTCTGGAGAGAATTGGTCCTTTGGCATATAAGTTGGAATTACCAGAAAACATGCAAGGTATACATGATGTTTTTCATGTATCACAATTGAGAAGATGGGTCCATGACAAGGCAGAAATTCTTGAAACCCCAACCCAAGTGCAGATAAATCCTAATTTGATTTATGAAAAGGATCCAGTGGAAATTTTGGCAAAAGATGTGAAGAAGTTGAGGAATAAATCTCTAAAACTTGTGAAGGTACAGTGGAGTCTAGATCCTAGTGATTGCACATGGGAATTAGAAGACAAGGTTAGGATGAATTATCCTAAGTTATTTTCAGATTAAGGTAATTCTGATCTTTGATTGCTTTCTTTATTTTGGATGAATATATTTTTAGTTAGTATAGAACTAAGAATCTGTTTGGTAGAGAATATACTTGTTCTCTGAATTAAGTTTAAAATTTATTTTAAGCTTAGGAAAATTGTGGGACACAATTTCTAAAAGGAGGGGTGTATGTAATGACCCAAGATTTTAGGAATTTATTTTGACAAATATAAGTGAATTCAAAATAATTTTTGAATAAAATTTTGGAAGGAGATTGTTATGGCTTGATAGTGTATCAGAATGTGTGTACATGTGTGCACAGGGTATACACATGAACTAAAGCTAAAATCTCTGAACTTTAAGAATAAATACATATTGATATGTATGGGAATATATATATATATATATATATATATATATTAAATCTTTAAAAGCTGAATGCATAAGTAAATATAAATGTATGTATGCTACTGAATATTTTCTTAAGTATACATGTGCATGTGTGTGTCCATACAGAATGATATATATATATATATATATATATAAATATATATATATGTGTTAATAAAATACTAGAGTTTAAACTAGTGAAATAAAATATACAGACACATTTTAATATAAGCAGAAATGAAAAGAATGGAGATATAAAAGGGAATAATTCTCTTATAAATAAATGAAGGAAGTACATACCATTTACATGAAAGCTAAAAATAGAAAAAAAAATAAGAGAAAACAGAGAAATGTTGCTACAGGCAGAATTAGGAAGTGTATTTAATAAATAACAAAACCAAGTCACATTTTTAGCATGATTGTAGACAAGGGGGAAAAGTATTTTCTGAAAAGCAAATTTCTGAAAAAAAATGTGTAACCACTTTTCTCTTCACCCAAATTAAGCCGGGAAGGGGTAAAACTTTGGGTTTAAAATGCAGATAACATGATTTTCTGGTGGGCAAAAATGGCTTTAGCCAATACCCAAAACCCTAAGAGAGACCCTGTATATATACATGTATATGCAGCAGCCTCCTCTTCTCCTCAGAAAAGAATTTTGAAAAAAAAAAAGAAAAAAACAATACCACAGAAATTATAAGACAAGGGAAGAAAGAGAGCTTGAGGATAAGAGCAGGAGTTCATCAGTTAATTAAGGAAACAAAGGAGAGAGCTAGGTGAGAAAACTCACTCAAAAATCTAAGGCAATAAGTCCTAATGTAGGCAGCCAGTTAAAAGTATTTTCTTAAAAGAGCATTTTCATATATGAATGTTTATCTGTGAATTTAAATCTGAAAATGTTTTGATTTTCTTTGATTGATCACTTGTTTTATTATAACTAAGTTTTATGTGTTGTTAGTATACATATCTGTTTATACACTCAGATCTCTGATATGTTAATATTTAGGGATATAAACAAATACCCAGAAAATAAAATGTTGAGAATAGGCAAGTAGTATTGGTTTTGGCTTAACCCAGAAAAATGCAAATAATGTTGAGCTGCAATATACTTATGTATAAGTGCTGAGGCTTGAAATAGAAAGGAATTAGGGGTGCAATAGGGTTGCCTATGTGCTGATGCTCCTGATTCAATAAAATACATAGCAAACCAAATTTTGTGATTCAGTGAAACCAGATTATTCTGAGTTTAACTCAAGCACAAATGGTTGCAAAAAGAAAAACTCCCCCAGAAGCTATAAGCCAATGTTAGCTGTCTAAACTCCTTTAAAGAAAAAAATATACCAGGATGGATATATATATATATATACAGAACCTTATTTTGTAGTCACCAATGGTTGTTTGCTTGTTGTTTCTGTATGGTCATGAAAAATATGAGATACCATGATATAGATGTTTTCAGTTAATGGATCACTGAATGGTTTTGTCATGAACAATCAAAAGGGGTTATTATTAACTAAAAACCTGACTAGGAAATTGGGGTCAAGAACACTGCAGGAATGACTTGTGTGCTTGAGTAACATAAGTTGACACATGGCTTGTTTAAGTCCTGAGATCTTTGTGTAATGGAGTGAATTAGTTCATTACAGTGTGTCCATTGATTCATAAATATTGCAGATGAGACCAAGGATAGATATTATACCAAGGAAATAATACTTGAGCAGATGAGAAAACTAGAGTTTTTCCCAGATTTGAGATATGAGAATTGAATAAGTGAATTAACTCATATTAGTTATTTTCCTGTTTGGTATGAATGATTGTTTGTCTATGATTGAGTTGTATGCTTGAATGTATGTGCCATATTCATATGTGTAGTCTCTGGAAAGAAAGTTAAAGTGTGCACATGCACAATGACACAGAGCATGCACACAAGTATTTACCTGATTCCAAAGGGCAGAACCTTATGTATTTGTACTTAACTTGATGTTAACCTAATTAAAAAATTGCTTTTGTGAATTTTCTCATACCAGACATGTGTCTGACCCTAGTGTGCTAATGGCATCTGGGGTGTCTCATTTAAAATGAGGCAGTTTCCAATGCTTTTTCAGGGATTGCAGCAACTAAGTAGGAGTAGGAGCAAGGCCTTGAGAAGAAGATATAGCATGCTAAAACTTAGTTAGATAAGAACCTAAATGTTGAAATCTGCATGTATTGATAACTTAAATTGCTACTTGTACTAAGTGTTGAATATTGAAGGGATATTTTGTTAAGTATTTTGTTAAGAATTTGACTTGTATCTGGAATCTATGAACCTAGTTAAATTTCTGATATGTTTAAAAGTTAATCGAAATCTTTTAAGTAGATTTAGCAAGAACACCATGTTAAAAATTGAATGATTACATTTTATAAATGCATTAGTCAATCATGAATCTTTGGAAAGGATTTAAGTTTTGGAAAATCTGGAGAGTTGATTCTCAGAAAAATTTAAATGGTTTTACTTTCTAATATAGCATATGTATGCAAAAGAAATAGGCATATGTTAAAAGTTTTATATGACTGCAAGGTTTTCATAATTTAACTAGTTCCATACAACTGTTTCATGTCCTATTTTTAAACAAAGAAAGAATCTGTAGTAAGGTAGATGGAAGCCAGATTCAAATAGTTGCAGATATATATGCACATAAACATGTTTAAGTGCAGATTTTACCACACCTTTTCCTTTGTATTTGAAATAAGAATCTGAATTTTACTCAGATTCTAGCCAAATGCATTTTAAATGCCAGGCAAATCTTATAAGAAGAAATACAAACCTGGAAAATGATAAACACTCTTATCATTCAATCATGAAGCCTTCTAGGTTGTAGGAATGGAATTCAAAAACAATTAAGCAAGAATTATGGTTTTGTATGATGGAATATAGGCAAAAATAAAGTATATATATATATAGATAGGTAGATAACAGATTCCAAACTGCACAAAGGAAAAATGAAAAAAAAAATGAAAAACAAAAATTGTGTTTGAACCGACCAGCATAGCACTCGAACTCGTGACCTTTCATGTATAAGTTAGGCGCGTTTCCATTACGCCTAGATGTTGCTTGTGTTTCCTTAGGATCCACTTTATTTTATACTGATTTAGACACTATTCAGAGCTTAACCTAAACAGCTATATTAAAAGCTTGTTTACTACTGATTATTACTTGATCACTTCTTAGTTAGTATAAACAGACTAATGTGTATGTTTCCAGTGGATTGCTTAGTCAAAAATCAGCAATCCAATATCCTCTTGTTTTCCAGAACTCTGATTCAAACAAGAGAGGCATATACATCCTCACATGTATGTGCTTATTTTAGTAAATGTACTGATATATTTATATTGGTTGATTATTGTGATCCTGGATATTTTTGGTTTATTGGAAAAAGAAAGTGACCCTGAGAATTATAATTGAAGTGGATGATATATCTATCTATATTTATATCCTCTTTACCTTAAAAAAAAAAAAATTCCTTATGAAATTAGAGTATAATTAGGAGGGTCATTTCAGTTGGTATCAGAGCTATGTTATTCAACATAGTAGAAGTAAGGATCAAGTTCTTAGATAGAAATAAAATTAAAAGGAACTAAATATCAAACTAACCAGCTATGTAAATTATTATTAGCAAACTATGGTAGGGAGACCACCCAATCAGGGAGCAGGATCTTCCCATGCACCACCAGTGGTCAATCTGCAAGACTTGGTGAGAGCATTTAGGGATGGGGCAGGACAAAGGCAAGAAAATCCCTATGAAGAACTCTCAAAATTGCTAAAGACATATACCCATTTAGGAGGCAAAAGCTTTGAAGGGACAGAGAGTATCATGGAAATTCAAACATGGTTGAGAACATTGGAAATAATTTTCAATGACATGCAACTTGATGATCAAAGAAAGAGGCAAGTGGCTTCAAGACAGCTAAAAGGAGTAGCTTTAGGCTGGTGGGAAGTAATCATTGCAGGAAGGAATGAGAATGAAATCACTTGGAATCAATTCAAAGAGATGTTGGAGGCAAGGTTTGTACCAGCATCAGCAAAGACTACCTTGCTAGAAGAATTCATTAGACTTAGACAAGGAACCATGACTGTCACAGAATATACTCAAAAGTTTGAGGGGCTTTCCACATATGGAGCAATGCTTGTGGCAGATGAGGCATCTAAAAATGATAGGTACATAAAAGGTTTGAATCCAGGACTTAGCAGAGCCATGTTACCCTATGCAGACAAGACTTTTGATCATGTAATAGACTTAGCTTTGAGGTTGGAACAGCATGACAAGGAAAGGGAGAAGTTCAGAAATTTTAAGAGCAATAATAACAAGAAAGGTAAGGGGAGGTATCACCCTTATGATAAGAAGAAAGAAGAGGCTAGTAACAAAAACACAGGAGATGTCAAGGCTAAGGAAGACAAGAAGAAAATTGTGTGCCATCAGTGTGGAAAGGAAGGGCATATCAAACCAAAATGTCCAGAATTGAAAGGAGGAGCTTTCAAATGCTATCTATGTGGGAAAGAGGGGCATATGAAGAGGAATTGTCCTGAGTATAAACAGCAAGGCAAATTGGCAAATTTGGAAGGAAAAGGCAAAGCCACAGTGGAGAGTAACACTGTAAACCATAGCCAAGTGGAAGGTACATTACTTATTTGTACCATACCCATAACAGTAGTGTATGATACTGGGGCAACTCACTCCTTAATTTCTTATGAATTGGTTAAAATGCTAAAACTGAATTGCATATTGGTTGAAACCCCATTGCATATACAAAGTCCATTGGGGAGTTCTAGTGTTTTAAATATGATTTGTGTGGATGTGGAGTTAAACATAGGAGGAAATATTTTTATTTCCAATTTATATGTTTTGAATTACCCAAATATAGGTGTTATATTGGGGGTAGACTGGTTAAGGCAATTTAAAGCCATAATTAATTTAGACTCATCCACCATATCATTGCAAAATTCTAGAGGCCAGAGAATCACAGTTTTATGTGAGGTAGCTAAGGAAGGAAAACTATATCATTTAGTTGACTCAGAAAAAGATTTCAGTGAACTAACCATTGAAGAAATTCCCATAGTCAATGAATATTTGGATGTGTTTGGTGAGGTCAAGGGTATTCCACACCATAGACCAGTAGAATTCCAGATCAATCTAGTTCCAGGGGCAAGCCCAGTGATTAAAAAGCCAACTAGAATGGGGCCAAATGAACTAAAAGAATTAAAGAAACAGTTAGAAGAATTGGAAGAAAAGGGTTTTATAAGACCAAGTAATTCTTGCTGGGGAGCACCAGTGGTGTTTGTTAAGAAGCAAGATGGCTCCTTAAGACTCTGCATAGATTATAGGGAATTAAACAAAGTAACTATTAAAAATAAATACCCATTGCCAAGAATAGATGATCTTTTTGATCAATTAGCAGGGGCAAAAGTATTTTCTAGACTAGACTTAGCATCTGGTTTTCATCAAATGAAGGTGGAAGAATCAAGCATCAAGTACACTGCCTTTAACACTAGGTATGGGTTGTATGAATTTTTGGTTATGCCATTTGGCTTGACCAATGCACCATCCTATTTTGTAGATTTAATGAACAGAACCTTTAGAGATTGTTTAGACAAGTTTGTGCTTATTTTTATAGATGACATTTTGATTTATTCCAAGACAGTGGAAGAACATAAGCATTATTTGCACCTGGTTTTGTCTAGATTAAGGGAAAAAGATTTAAAAGCAAAATTTTCAAAATGTGTGTTTTGGAAGGAGGAAGTACATTTTCTTGGCCATGTAATATCTGCCAAAGAAATTTCTGTGAACCCCAATAAAGTAGTGGCTATTCAAGCATGGAAGAGGCCAAGCACTGTGAGTGAAGTGAGGTCATTTATGGGGATGGCAGGATATTATAGAAGGTTTATAAAAGATTTTTCAAAAATTTCTACACCACTCACTAACCTAACCAGGAAGAACCAAGCTTTTGTTTGGTCAGAAAAATGTGAAAAGTCTTTTGAACAATTGAAGGAGGCATTGGTAAATGCTCCAATTCTAAAGGTACCACATGGAAATGAAGAATTAGTGGTATACACTGATGCTAGTGGATTTGGCTTGGGTGCAGTGTTGATGCAACAAGGCCAAGTCATTGCATATGCATCCAGACAACTTAAACCCCATGAAGTAAGGTATGCCACACATGATCTCGAATTAGCAGCTGTGATATATGCTTTAAAACTTTGGAGACATTATTTGTTAGGCACTAAGTTTGAACTTTACACTGACCACAAGTCTCTAAAATATTTGTTTTCACAAAAAGATCTGAATATGAGGCAACATAGATGGGTGGAGTTCTTAGATGCCTATGATTTTGACATACTCTATACACCAGGCAAAGCAAACAAAGTTGCAGATGCTCTAAGTAGACAGCATGCTAAATTGGCTATGATAATGATAGCAGAATTTAAAGATTTGTCTTTGCTAACTGAGTTAGAGATTGGGGAGAATGGTTGTGTGCACACTAATGAGAAGATGCATGATACACAAGAAGATAAAGGGAAGTTAAGCTTAATGACACTTCAACCAGATTTAATTCTGAAGGTAGGAAAAATGCAAGAACAAGATGCTCACTTATTAGAGAAGAGAATGCTCCTCTCAAGAGGGGAGGAAGTAATGAATCACCACATTGATAAAGATGGTTATGTGAGATACCAGAATAGGATGTGTGTACCAGAGGACATAGAATTGAAGAAGGAGATATTGAATGAATATCACAGAAGTAAATACTCCATTCACCCAGGTAACACAAAAATGTATCAAAATTTGAAAAGAGATTTCTGGTGGAAGGGGATGAAATCTGATATAGCTAAGTACATTGCCAAATGTATGACTTGTCAACAAGTCAAGGCTGAAACCCAAAGACCATCAGGGTTGATGCAACCTCTTAGTGTACCACAGTGGAAGTGGGAGGACATATCTATGGACTTCATAGATGGACTGCCTAGATCTAAGAGAGGTAATACAAGTATATGGGTGATAGTGGATAGGCTAACCAAGGTAGCACACTTCATCCCAGTCAAGTCAGAAAGAACAGCACCAAAACTAGCTCAAATTTTTATAAAAGAAGTGGTAAGGTTACATGGCATTCCCAAAACCATTGTGAGTGATAGGGATACCATCTTCACTTCAAAATTCTGGAGAAGCTTTCAAGAAGCAATGGGAAGTGAACTATGTTTAAGTACTGCCTACCATCCTCAATCAGATGGGCAGACTGAGGTGGTAAACAAAGTTTTGGAGGACATGTTGAGGGCATGTATACTGGATTTTGGGGGCAACTGGGAAGATTATCTTCATCTAGTTGAATTTACATATAACAACAGCTACCAAAGCACCATAGGAATGGCTCCATTTGAAGCCTTATATGGTAAACCCTGCTTGTCACCTGTTTGCTGGATAGAAGCAGGAGAAAGGTCTATTTTAGGACCTGAGTACATACAAGAAACCAAGGAGAAAATTGAGTTGATAAGAAGAAGAATGACAGCAGCTCAAGATAGACAAAAGAAATTTGCAGACATGAGAAGGAGGCAGGTAGAATATGAAGTGGGAAATTTTGTTTTCATCAAAATCTCACCCATGAAAAATGTGCTGAGGTTTGGAAAACAAGGCAAATTAACCCCAAGATATATTGGACCATACAAAATTCTGGAGAGAATTGGTCCTTTGGCATATAAGTTGGAATTACCAGAAAACATGCAAGGTATACATGATGTTTTTCATGTATCACAATTGAGAAGATGGGTCCATGACAAGGCAGAAATTCTTGAAACCCCAACCCAAGTGCAGATAAATCCTAATTTGATTTATGAAAAGGATCCAGTGGAAATTTTGGCAAAAGATGTGAAGAAGTTGAGGAATAAATCTCTAAAACTTGTGAAGGTACAGTGGAGTCTAGATCCTAGTGATTGCACATGGGAATTAGAAGACAAGGTTAGGATGAATTATCCTAAGTTATTTTCAGATTAAGGTAATTCTGATCTTTGATTGCTTTCTTTATTTTGGATGAATATATTTTTAGTTAGTATAGAACTAAGAATCTGTTTGGTAGAGAATATACTTGTTCTCTGAATTAAGTTTAAAATTTATTTTAAGCTTAGGAAAATTGTGGGACACAATTTCTAAAAGGAGGGGTGTATGTAATGACCCAAGATTTTAGGAATTTATTTTGACAAATATAAGTGAATTCAAAATAATTTTTGAATAAAATTTTGGAAGGAGATTGTTATGGCTTGATAGTGTATCAGAATGTGTGTACATGTGTGCACAGGGTATACACATGAACTAAAGCTAAAATCTCTGAACTTTAAGAATAAATACATATTGATATGTATGGGAATATATATATATATATATATATATATATATATATATATTAAATCTTTAAAAGCTGAATGCATAAGTAAATATAAATGTATGTATGCTACTGAATATTTTCTTAAGTATACATGTGCATGTGTGTGTCCATACAGAATGATATATATATATATATATATATATATATATATATAATATATATATATGTGTTAATAAAATACTAGAGTTTAAACTAGTGAAATAAAATATACAGACACATTTTAATATAAGCAGAAATGAAAAGAATGGAGATATAAAAGGGAATAATTCTCTTATAAATAAATGAAGGAAGTACATACCATTTACATGAAAGCTAAAAATAGAAAAAAAAATAAGAGAAAACAGAGAAATGTTGCTACAGGCAGAATTAGGAAGTGTATTTAATAAATAACAAAACCAAGTCACATTTTTAGCATGATTGTAGACAAGGGGGAAAAGTATTTTCTGAAAAGCAAATTTCTGAAAAAAAATGTGTAACCACTTTTCTCTTCACCCAAATTAAGCCGGGAAGGGGTAAAACTTTGGGTTTAAAATGCAGATAACATGATTTTCTGGTGGGCAAAAATGGCTTTAGCCAATACCCAAAACCCTAAGAGAGACCCTGTATATATACATGTATATGCAGCAGCCTCCTCTTCTCCTCAGAAAAGAATTTTGAAAAAAGAAAAGAAAAAAACAATACCACAGAAATTATAAGACAAGGGAAGAAAGAGAGCTTGAGGATAAGAGCAGGAGTTCATCAGTTAATTAAGGAAACAAAGGAGAGAGCTAGGTGAGAAAACTCACTCAAAAATCTAAGGCAATAAGTCCTAATGTAGGCAGCCAGTTAAAAGTATTTTCTTAAAAGAGCATTTTCATATATGAATGTTTATCTGTGAATTTAAATCTGAAAATGTTTTGATTTTCTTTGATTGATCACTTGTTTTATTATAACTAAGTTTTATGTGTTGTTAGTATACATATCTGTTTATACACTCAGATCTCTGATATGTTAATATTTAGGGATATAAACAAATACCCAGAAAATAAAATGTTGAGAATAGGCAAGTAGTATTGGTTTTGGCTTAACCCAGAAAAATGCAAATAATGTTGAGCTGCAATATACTTATGTATAAGTGCTGAGGCTTGAAATAGAAAGGAATTAGGGGTGCAATAGGGTTGCCTATGTGCTGATGCTCCTGATTCAATAAAATACATAGCAAACCAAATTTTGTGATTCAGTGAAACCAGATTATTCTGAGTTTAACTCAAGCACAAATGGTTGCAAAAAGAAAAACTCCCCCAGAAGCTATAAGCCAATGTTAGCTGTCTAAACTCCTTTAAAGAAAAAAATATACCAGGATGGATATATATATATATACAGAACCTTATTTTGTAGTCACCAATGGTTGTTTGCTTGTTGTTTCTGTATGGTCATGAAAAATATGAGATACCATGATATAGATGTTTTCAGTTAATGGATCACTGAATGGTTTTGTCATGAACAATCAAAAGGGGTTATTATTAACTAAAAACCTGACTAGGAAATTGGGGTCAAGAACACTGCAGGAATGACTTGTGTGCTTGAGTAACATAAGTTGACACATGGCTTGTTTAAGTCCTGAGATCTTTGTGTAATGGAGTGAATTAGTTCATTACAGTGTGTCCATTGATTCATAAATATTGCAGATGAGACCAAGGATAGATATTATACCAAGGAAATAATACTTGAGCAGATGAGAAAACTAGAGTTTTTCCCAGATTTGAGATATGAGAATTGAATAAGTGAATTAACTCATATTAGTTATTTTCCTGTTTGGTATGAATGATTGTTTGTCTATGATTGAGTTGTATGCTTGAATGTATGTGCCATATTCATATGTGTAGTCTCTGGAAAGAAAGTTAAAGTGTGCACATGCACAATGACACAGAGCATGCACACAAGTATTTACCTGATTCCAAAGGGCAGAACCTTATGTATTTGTACTTAACTTGATGTTAACCTAATTAACAAATTGCTTTTGTGAATTTTCTCATACCAGACATGTGTCTGACCCTAGTGTGCTAATGGCATCTGGGGTGTCTCATTTAAAATGAGGCAGTTTCCAATGCTTTTTCAGGGATTGCAGCAACTAAGTAGGAGTAGGAGCAAGGCCTTGAGAAGAAGATATAGCATGCTAAAACTTAGTTAGATAAGAGCCTAAATGTTGAAATCTGCATGTATTGATAACTTAAATTGCTACTTGTACTAAGTGTTGAATATTGAAGGGATATTTTGTTAAGTATTTTGTTAAGAATTTGACTTGTATCTGGAATCTATGAACCTAGTTAAATTTCTGATATGTTTAAAAGTTAATCGAAATCTTTTAAGTAGATTTAGCAAGAACACCATGTTAAAAATTGAATGATTACATTTTATAAATGCATTAGTCAATCATGAATCTTTGGAAAGGATTTAAGTTTTGGAAAATCTGGAGAGTTGATTCTCAGAAAAATTTAAATGGTTTTACTTTCTAATATAGCATATGTATGCAAAAGAAATAGGCATATGTTAAAAGTTTTATATGACTGCAAGGTTTTCATAATTTAACTAGTTCCATACAACTGTTTCATGTCCTATTTTTAAACAAAGAAAGAATCTGTAGTAAGGTAGATGGAAGCCAGATTCAAATAGTTGCAGATATATATGCACATAAACATGTTTAAGTGCAGATTTTACCACACCTTTTCCTTTGTATTTGAAATAAGAATCTGAATTTTACTCAGATTCTAACCAAATGCATTTTAAATGCCAGGCAAATCTTATAAGAAGAAATACAAACCTGGAAAATGATAAACACTCTTATCATTCAATCATGAAGCCTTCTAGGTTGTAGGAATGGAATTCAAAAACAATTATGCAAGAATTATGGTTTTGTATGATGGAATATAGGCAAAAATAAAGTATATATATATAGATAGGTAGATAACAGATTCCAAACTGCACAAAGGAAAAATGAAAAAAAAAATGAAAAACAAAAATTGTGTTTGAACCGACCAGCATAGCACTCGAACTCGTGACCTTTCATGTATAAGTTAGGCGCGTTTCCATTACGCCTAGATGTTGCTTGTGTTTCCTTAGGATCCACTTTATTTTATACTGATTTAGACACTATTCAGAGCTTAACCTAAACAGCTATATTAAAAGCTTGTTTACTACTGATTATTACTTGATCACTTCTTAGTTAGTATAAACAGACTAATGTGTATGTTTCCAGTGGATTGCTTAGTCAAAAATCAGCAATCCAATATCCTCTTGTTTTCCAGAACTCTGATTCAAACAAGAGAGGCATATACATCCTCACATGTATGTGCTTATTTTAGTAAATGTACTGATATATTTATATTGGTTGATTATTGTGATCCTGGATATTTTTGGTTTATTGGAAAAAGAAAGTGACCCTGAGAATTATAATTGAAGTGGATGATATATCTATCTATATTTATATCCTCTTTACCTTAAAAAAAAAAAAAAATCCTTATGAAATTAGAGTATAATTAGGAGGGTCATTTCACTTATCCGACTTCAACACTCCCAAAATTATGGACCAAAAGTCAATTTCTTTAATGAAACTTCTCTCTACTATGGAACCGCTTCTTCCTTACAATGCATATCTTGCAAAAAATAGTTCGTGAAAATATTGGGCAATCGTCATCTTAGCCACAACCCGCATCTCAGCCTTCATCTCATCAAGAAATTGAAGAAGAGTCATGGACAACAGATAGTGATAAGGATGTTTCTTTGGTTTAACCTTTGAAGAATATTTCTTCTTAATATGCTATTCTTCAAAACCAAGATATTCTTCTTCAACAATAGAAAAGGCTTAGTAAGAGGATGAAGAATTTTGAGAAAATAACGGTGTGCTTTCTTGAGAAAATTTGGCAGAAAATCTCTTTATGTTCACGGTCTCCTTCTCCATCTCGCACATGCTTCTTCCGGTAATGAGCAGGATTGAGAATCCTTTTTAAGTTAATTTCCATCTACCTAGCTCTTTTCATTTGTTGCTTTAAAAACATTGCTTACGGTCTGTATGATTTAACTTAAGTTGTTTGTATTTGTGTACTATTGTTGACTGCATTTTATAATTCCTTATGCATCCTTTGTTTTATGTTGTCTTACATAAGTTCTTATGTGCATATTTTCCTTGCTTTCATTTCACTTTTACTCCATTTTATTGATGACAAAGGGGAAGAAAGTATGATGAAATAGGAAGCATTCTTTAATGGGGAGATTATATATACACATACCATACATATAGTTGTCATCATCAAAAAAGGGGAGAATGTTAGAACCTTGTTTATATGATTATTTTAATGACCACAACTATATAAATATCTCTTGCAGCATTTATTATGCAGGACTTTTGAAGTAGTAATCAGTCAAAGAGATAAAAAGAAAAAGGAAGAAAAAATGTCATCTATAAGTAGAAAATATGTTTATTTGTCTTTAGAAACTATTTGTAAAATCTCCTAGATGATTCATATGCTTATACACATATCACTAGTTGACGAGAATTTCAAAAAGAATGTACAAAAGAAAATATATTTACAAAGTTTTATTAAAAACTAAGAATACAAGCAATCGACTAAATTCAATCAAGTCGATTGAGGCAATCTACAAGAAAACCTTTTTCAATCTTTTATTTTAAGCCTTCTTCTCTGCAATGTTTTATACTCGTAGTCAGTCAATTAGTGACCATTCCTAGTCGACTAGATGAACATTAACGGCTATATTTTCTAGAATAACACTTGAAGAGATATGACTTTTTCATGGTTCTTCTTCAAAGAGGGGTGACTTTCTGAATGTATACAACTCTTCTAAATACTATAAATAGAGCCAAAGACTAGAAGTTTATTTTCAACTTGCTATCTTGATTTCTAAATTCTCTTGTGGCTATTTTCTTTCTGGAAGTCAAAACTGTTCATTCACTCAAAAATCTCTCCTTTCACTTCCTTGATCACACTGCACGCATCGTTGAATCATGAAAGGAGATTATAGGAAGATTGTAACAGAAGTCAAAATCCACGTTGATAGAACACATCGTTGTCAAGTCAGCAAACTCTTGTAAGGCCTATTCCTCCAGGCTAAGTGAGGATGCTTGATTAGGGGAAATCCGAAGGGGAGCTTCGGGACTTGACATAGGACGAGAGTTCCGAACTAGTATAAAAATCTCAACATGATCGATTTTTACTTTATTCTACTTTACTATTATCTAGCTTGATTATACATACATTTACATTATTTAGCCATATTAGAGTTCCTTTGAACTTTCATATTTATGAATTACTAGATAATTGTTTACAGAAACAACGAAATCTTTATGAACTAGTATTGGGACTCAAACTTCATAAGTGATATTGGGTATAATATGTCAATAATAAATTAAATTTAAGAATCTTTAAGTTGGAAATGTTCCAAATAAAAGAATATGGATGACTCAAAGAAAAAGGCTTAGTATGTCGCCTTGAATAGCACCGTGATAAAAGCAATGTTTATATAATAAATGCACAAAACTTATAACCGAGCCGAAGGCGATTCCAAATGTTGAGAATCTCATAACACTGTTATATAATAACAATGCCATAATATAGTTCGTAACAAAACTTAGAGATCATTAGAAGTCTAGAGACAGGCTCTAAAATTTTCCGCATGATAAACGTCATTTATCAGCGTCGAAGAAAGTTGATTGACAGAGTAGATGAGAAACATAATAACATACTCGTTCATTGAGGGACTGACCCAATTGGTTTTTCAGGAAGCTGATTGGAGAAGTTAGAATAAGGTTCCATAATTGACCCCAAGTGCAAGTGGGATATTGATATGGCTAGGGGTATGCCATAGGGGCAATTATGTAATTTGTTACATATATCTAACTCGATAACCAAACTTGTTCAAAATAAAAGGTGTTTCCTTCCTATTATATGCTTGATGTAATATGTTATATTAATTAATTAATTAAACTAAAAGAATATTTAATAGAAAATTCATAAATGGTATGTTCTATGATAGTAGTTACAATGTGTTGTAACCTTGAGTGATTTATCACAAAAAAATATCATTTTAAATATTCCTAGTTAAGATGTATCGAGACTGGATATCGATACACCCGTTGAGACAAGAGTATGTAACGCTCTCCAAATTTTGGGCAATGTATTACTCATGACTTCTAGGGACACCAAGGGGTTACATACTGATAGTTATTGGATAACCATGTTATGACTCACTCGATAGTTTTTTGTTGGTTAATATAACTAAGGCCAAACAGAATATATCGATGTGACAAAATTACACGGTTCTCTTGACTTGAGGATTCTGTTGATCTTCAATGTGGAAGCTCCATTTTGATTATAGTTAAATCGTGATATGGTGTCAATCAAATGACTATAGTTGGGTCGAGTGGAAGCATTTGAAGTGAAACACTATTCAAGAGAGGATTTGTTTCGTCAACTATATGAGGTTAGTATCATGGTCAACTGAAGTCAGCACAAAGTCAAAGCCTCTGGCCAGAGCATTTCGATTAATAATAATTGTTATTATTAAAACAAGGACTTTGCGTTTGGACTATAGAGTTGAATATGGATGATATTGGAATTTTTACTATTACCAAATTCCATAGGTCCAAAGTGATATAGTTTTGACGAAGAGAATTGCCAATTGGTGTAAAAAATTATCACTAATGGGCAACACTTATAATAAATAAAATTGGATTTTGCCTAAAGATGTGTAAGTGATAAATTCAGCCAAAATATTACACCACTAGCTAAGTTGATGTGTAAACTTTAATATTTGAATTGTGCAAATATTAATCGCTGACTGAATTTACACCTATGAGTCACACAACCGAAATGATGAAGATTTCGAATGAATTTGATTTTTTAATAGTTGAAAATTAATTAATATTTATGAAATATTAATTATTAAATTTTATTTTATTTATTTGAATACTATTAGTATTTAGTCAAGTGCATGTATAAAAGTTATAAACGTGCTTATCGATATACGATATCAGTATAATATTTAAATTTGACTTAAAAAAAATAAATACTAAAAAGGACTTCAAATAAATTAAATTTAATATTCATGAAATATTAAATGCTAAAAAAATTCTTATTTTATTTGTTTTATTTCCATTAGTATTTTATAAAGTGCACATCTAGCAGTTATAAGCGCGTGTATCGGTATACGATACCATTTGGAAATTTAAATTGGATTTAAATGGAAATAATAATAATAATTGGTTTTTGGAAAGTTTTGGAGCCCAAATAGTCCATGTAATATCTGGACTGACATTGAGAAATTATAGGGGTCTTTTGTTTTGAATGAGAAAAAATATTATTAAAAGGAGAGGAATCAGTATATATTGAATGCTGCATTTATTTCCTCCTTTAATAAAATTTTCTCTCAATCATTAGCCTCTTCAATTCTTATCTTCTCCTCCAAAAAATTCAAAATTTCCATGATGATAAGTCTCTAAAAATTTTAAAACAAAATTCAAAAAAACAAAAGAGAAAAAGGTGGTTGTCTCTAGATTATTGCAGATTTGGAGATCCATCTGAAGAATATAGGAATTCATCTTCGTTCAAGGTGTATTCTCTAGGTTTCATCCTAAGGTAATTCTATATATTTACATATTCTTTTTTTTACATCCCCTTAATTCTCTACTCTCCATTAAGTTCATATATATTAATTTGGATTTTAATTTGGATGTCTCAAACATCCTGGTTGAATCAATTGTATATTCCTACCATGAGAATAAAAAACCTTACTATGTTCACTATGGTTTTGTTATGAGCAATGCTAATAATTTGTGTCCCTGTTCTGTACGTTTATTTATCCAAGTTTTTTAACCTAGATCTAGATCCTTTTAATATCATTTTCTTTGTTCTGCATGTTGATTCATCCACGTATAACCTAGATCTAGATCTTCTTATCACGAATCTTTATATACATATGTCATCTTATTTTGTCATTGTTATTTAAAAAAATAAACTAAACTAAATTTTATAATACTCTTGTCAATAAGTTAGTTTTCATATTAGAAGATCTAGACTTGAATGTTTACACATAAATTGCTATGTGAATGATACTTTGAAATAATTGCATTAATTAACATTTGTTGTCAACATAATAGGATGACTTAATTGTGTTATGTTTTGAATCATTCTAAAACAAGCTTCGCTGATTGAAACAAAAAAGGAAACATTAAGTTAATGATTTATTCCTAGTTTTACAATTGTGTCCAGTATAAACCTAAATCTTTGTTTAAAAGAAAACATTCCATTTCACAAACTACTTGTATATTATTTTATTTTACTTCAAATTTTGTTTGTTTGTATGTGTACATGAATTTATATATGATAGAGTTAGGGGTATGCCTCAGGGGTTATTATGTAATTTGTTATATATATCTAATACATTGACCAATCTTGTTCGAAATAAAAGGCCTTTTCTTTCTGCTATATATTAATAATATGTTATATTAATTAACTAATTTAATTAAAACTATATTTAAAAGAAAATTCATAAATGGTACATTTTGTGATAATAATTACAAGGTGTTGTAACCGTGAGTAATTTACCATAATGAAAATAAATATACCATTTTAAATGTTCCTAGTCAAGATGCATCGAGACTAGATATTGATGTATCGGTTGAGACTGGAGTATGTAATGCTCTCCAAATGTTGGGTAGTGTATTACTCATGGCTGTTAGGGGCACTTAGAGATTACGTACTGATAGTTATTGGGTAAGAATGGAATGACTCACTTGATAATTTTTGTTGGTTAATATAACTAAGGTCAAACAGAAAATATCGATGTGACTGATTTACCCAGTTCTCTTGACTTGAGAATACCGTGGACCTTTAATATGAAAGCTTTACTTTGATTATAGTCAAATTATGACATGACATTCCATCGAATGACTGTAGTTGGATCGAGTGAAAGTATTGGAAGTGAAGCACTATACAAGAGAGGATTCATCTCCTCGGTTATATGGGGTTAGTATCACGGTCAACTCAAAGTCAAAGTCTCGGCAAGAGAATTTCAGTTAATAATAATTGTTATTATTGAACCAAAGACTTTGTATTTGGACTATAGAGTTGAATATGGATGATATTGGAATTTTGGCCATTACCAAATTCCATAAGTCCAAAGTGATATAGTTTTGACGAAGAGAATCGGTGTAAATAGATGTCACAACCGGATAATGCTTAATAAAGTGAAATTGGATTTTACCAAAACCGAGTAAGTGATAAATGTGGCCAAAATGTCACAACACCTTCTATGTGACGCCCCACCTCTATGCTCATAATAACAAAGAGTATTAAAAGAAATACTGTCTATTATTACGAAGAATAAGGCTGGATAGGAGCGACCATCCGTAGTTGGCCTTACACTAATATTGGTTATCTCGATAGGAGTGGTATATACTTTTTATTTTTCATCTATTATTTATTTACTCCCATCGACACACCCAATTATCAGTATAAAACAAACTACAATAGTTCATAGTAGTTTAGGACATTAGATATAACAATAACACAGATAATATAAATGCGGAACACAGATTAACAAAAATCTCATATATATATAACCGATGTCAGTTACAATATAGTTGACACGATACATATGATACAACTACAACTGTCGACTCTAGAAGTTATATATACAAGTACATTATCAACTAATATACATGAATACATATCTTTCTATACAATGAAACGACTACTACAAAATGACACTGACAACTTCAGAAGATGTGATAAGTCTTCAAATCCCGAACAGCAACTCAAAGAAGGAAATCTACAACCTGAAATAACTCGGGTCTGACCCGAGTATTACATTCAAAAGAAAATAATACACGGGTCAGTTTAATTCAAACTCAGTTATTAGTGCATAGAAGCAATAATAATCCCAAATAGATGACAGTTACAGGAATCGTGTATATCCAACTCTCGATACGAGAATTGGATAACGACAGATATAACACTAAGCAGGGTTAAACGACAAATCAACAAACCAAACCAGAATACAACTCCAAACCATTTGAAATTAACCAACGAAACAATTCAACAAATCGAAACATCAATTTAAAACTGTCAAATCTGATAGGGCTGCAGTACACGCACGCGTGTACTGCCTCGCCACTATCGCAGGAGATACACAAAAGCTAAGTGAAAGTCACAAATGATCACCAGGTCAAACCCCGAGATCGGGTTCAACACAGGTGAATATGAAAACAGATCCAAATGCATTAATGCAATGCAAAACAACAAGGACCAAAACTGCATATAAAACGAAACTGCAGAGGTCAAAGTCAGGTGATCCTATAACAAAATTGCGAAAGCCAATGAACAAAGAACAGTCAGGAGCAAGAAACAGTCAGATGAACAGTGAAGCTCAACTGGCAACAAGTAAAACAAGCCCAGCTACCACATGAATGTAAAGAAGCATCTCAAATACCACTCAAATTTAGAAGAAACAAAAGGCCAGTGTATAGTAACAGCCAGAGCACTTGTAGCTCTGTGACACTCAAACCTGAATGAAGACTGTAAAATGATCATGAACCCAGCGCAAACAAGTGTATACAACATCTCAGTGAACAAGCAAAGCCATTGCCTGAGATTACATAACCGAGGAACCAAATCAAAACAAAACAGTGCAAGATCAAAAGAAGCTCAATTGCAAACGTGACAGTGAAAAAGAGGGATGCCAAAGCCAACATATACAACCATAACAATGCTACACCATATTAAGTGCAGACAACCAAAGAGGATAACCATCAAGTCAATACAGCAGTAAGTAAAAATCAAACACAGACCGAATTCAAACGAAACTCAGTGCTAAACACATAACGACCTCCAAAGCACTTAAAAACTCTGGTTGTCAAAAACAAAGCAACAAAGGTCGAGAAAGCATCAAAACAGTATGAACTTTGTTCGAATAAAACTTTATACTTAATTTCTGAAGTCGTATGTTTTCAATAGTTATTTTCAAATTCCCTAAGTTTTCAATATCAGGTTGCAAGTGCAACCGAGCTAAAATGTGAAACTGTAAATACATGGGGGGATTTCATAATGTAATATGAACCAAGGAATGCAACTATACTTCATGCTAAAAGAACTGGCCCATGTCATCCTAATTACAAAACCAACAATGAAGCCACCATACTACTTGAACGACTACATACAAAACATAACTGCATAGTTCAGATCATAGTCATTTACCAGTTTCAAACTCAATGGAACAGCAGTTGCAAAAATTGGAACCAAGTCATAAGGACGAGGTTCAAAGTCAAGTTATATATATGAGAATTGCACTGCCGAAGTCCATAAATAATGTGATGAAAACGACCAAACCAAGACGAGGACATCTGCAGTCCAAAAACATAGAACAGCAACGACAACCCAAGTTAATACTGAGAGAGTCGAGGAATTTGATCCATTCAAACGGTAGAGCAAATTAATCGACAAATTCAATTGGGCGAAATCGAACATTAGCAGGTTCGACCACAAAATTCAAAATCATCAGATAAGCAACATTGCAAGTCGAAGTCGAATGAACAATTTCACAAATTAAGTCTGTAGCTTTCTAACCAGAGACAGTGTCGAAGACAACAAAATAGAATCAACATCGATACAAAATAAGCAACGGGTTCAACCAAGACGAAGAAGATGTGAGTAATAGAAATTACTCACCTTAGATTCGAAGTCACACCCCATCCAGACAGAAGCAGCCGAAGAGGCAACCAAGAAGAAATCGATCGAAGTTAAGCAATTCTCGAACAATCAACAAAACAATCGACATAGGGACGGCACTTCGAAAAGCCCAAAGTTCAGAGCGCAAGAGGAACGAAAGCCCCAAATTAGTAGAAACGAACGAGCACGAAGAGAGCCACCATTTTTATTCTTTCAAACGTTCGCTTAGGTTTTCTTCGAATGGGAAAAGATAAAGGAGGAACGGTTTATAACTCAAGATACCCAATACAACACCCATGGGCCAACATTCAAAGCCCAAAATATTTTCTTAACCAAATGTTTAAAAGAATTCAAACTGGGTTCAAAACTCAATTTAACAATTTGCAACTGAATTAAATCGTCATTTTGATGATAATTGAAATTACAAAAATCCCGGTTGTTACAGACTCCCCTCCTTATAAAAATTGCGTCCCCGCAATTTTCATAATTATAGTTATCAACTAGATAATTGAAATTCAGGAATCATAAAACAGCAAAATCTAATTATCACAAACGGTGATCAAATTTCAAATCAATAAATATTCGATTATCAAAACGATAATCAAATTTCTCAAATCAACAAATATTCGATTATCAAAACGATAATCAAATTTCTCAAATCAACCAGTATTCGATTATCAAAAACGATAATCAAATTTTCAAATTCAACAATTATTTGATTATCTCAAGCGATAATCAAATTCCAAATTCAATAAATATTTAATTATCAAAAGCGATAATTAAATCTCAAATCAGCAAATATTTAATTATCAAAAGCGATAATTAAATCTCATATCAACAAATATTTAATTATCTAAAGCGATAATTAAATCTCAAATCAGCAAATATTTAATTATCAAAAGCGATAATTAAATCTCATATCAACAAATATTTAATTATCTAAAGCGATAATTAAATCTCAAATCAGCAAATATTTAATTATCAAAAGCGATAATTAAATCTCAAATCAGCAAATATTTAATTATCAAAAGCGATAATTAAATCTCAAATCAACAAATATTTAATTATCTAAAGCGATAATTAAATCTCAAATCAACAAATATTTAATTATCTAAAGCGATAATTAAATCTCAAATCAGCAAATATTTAATTATCAAAAGCGTTAATTAAATCTCAAATCAACAAATATTTAATTATCTAAAGCGATAATTAAATCTCAAATCAGCAAATATTTAATTATCTAAAGCGATAATTAAATCTCAAATCAGCAAATATTTAATTATCTAAAGCGATAATTAAATCTCAAATCAGCAAATATTTAATTATCAAAAGCGATAATTAAATCTCAAATCAACAAATATTTAATTATCTAAAGCGATAATTAAATCTCAAATCAACAAATATTTAATTATCTAAAGCGATAATTAAATCTCAAATCAGCAAATATTTAATTATCAAAAGCGATAATTAAATCTCAAATCAACAAATATTTAATTATCTAAAGCGATAATTAAATCTCAAATCAGCAAATATTTAATTATCTAAAGCGATAATTAAATCTCAATCAACAAATATTTAATTATCTCAAGCGATAATTAAATCTCAAAGCAACAAATATTTAATTATCTAAAGCGATAATTAAATTCGAAATCAGCAAATATTTAATTATATAAAGCGATAATTAAAAACAACAAATATCTGATTATCAAAAACGATAATCAGAACTCATATCAACAAATATCTAATTATCACAAGCGATAATTAGAAACAACAAATATCTGATTATCAAAAACGATAATCAGAACTCATATCAACAAATATCTAATTATCACAAGCGATAATTAGAAACAACAAATATCTGATTATCAAAAACGATAATCAGAACTCATATCAACAAATATCTAATTATCACAAGCGATAATTAGAAACAACAAATATCTGATTATCAAAAACGATAATCAGAACTCATATCAACAAATATCTAATTATCACAAGCGATAATTAGAAACAACAATTATCTGATTATCAAAAACGATAATCAGAACTCATATCAACAAATATCCAATTACCTACAGATAATTGGAAACAACAAATATCTAGAAATCAATTAAGAAGACTAGAAAATCAACATAAAAGCTTGGATCGATCCCATCAGATGGCGAGTTTTTAATTCGCCGCACGTGCATCTCAGAGTGGCCGAAGCCTACCAAGTACTCAACATAATTTTGGCGCCCATCAGATTGACCCGAAGGTCCGCAGAGTGACCCGAAGGTCCGCAGAGTGACCCGAAGGTCTAGTACTGGTATTTGACCCGAAGGTCCGCAGAGTGGCCCGAAAGCCCAACAAATGACCCGAAGGTCCGCAGAGTGGCCCGAAAGCCCAACAAATGACCCGAAGGTCCGCAGAGTGGCCCGAAAGCCCAACAAATGACCCGAAGGTCCGCAGAGTGGCCCGAAAGCCCAACAAATGACCCGAAGGTCCGCAGAGTGGCCCGAAAGCCCAACAAATGACCCGAAGGTCCTCATAGTGGCTCGAAAGCACACGAAAGCACCAAAATGTTTCAATTAACGAGTCCGGAATTAACCGAAATAGCAAACGCACATGTCCCATACCACGTGTTTTACTAAATCGTTTGATTCTCTTCATCGTTTCCTTGAAAGTGTAAAATTCATCAAAATCATCAAAACAACAGATATTCAATTAACGAGTCCGGAATTAACCGAAAAAGTAAAAGTGTGGTTCCATACTCCGCACTTTTGCTAAATCGTTTAAATCTCTTCATCGTTTCCTTGAAAGTGCAAAATTGTGTATTTTGTAAAAATACACTTTACATTCTCAAACGGACAAGTCCGGAATTAAGCGAATCAGTAAAAGAAAGGGGTCATAGTCCTCGCTTTTGCTGAAACGTTTAAATCGCTTCCTCATTCTTTTGAAAGCGTAAACTGTTAAATTTCTGAAAACAATTTTATTTATTTAAAAATAACAATTCACCTTCTCAACTGGACAAGTCCGGAGTTAAGCGAAACAGTAAAAGAAAGGGGTCATAATCCTCGATTTTGCTGAATCGTTTAAGTCGCTTTCTCATTCTTTTGAAAACGCAAACTGTTACAATTTTATAAAACAATTTTCATTTTAAAACAATTTTCCAATCACGTGATTAAAACAGCAAATCAGTAACAATTTCGATAAGGAAATTGTACTTCTCAAAATACCGTAAAAACGGTTACAAATCAGCATTGCGGAATAACCGCTTGAAAATCCACTTTTTAAAATTTGACGGTTACGGAAGCCAAAGCGACAGTAGTTTTAAAACGTCAAAATCACATCAAAACAATCTACATCAAAATGTAATGTCAGTGAATTCTCATTCATCAAAATGCCACAAAACACCGTACTTCAAAATATAGCATTGGTGTAAAATTCCGTTGTAAAAATAACGGCAACAAAAATACGTTTCATAACCAAGCATCGGTTCAACGTAAAATAAATGCAATAACGTGCAATTTAAATTTTTGCACGTACTACAAAATGAACAAAGAATCATTCAAATGTATCTTCAATGAAGATAATTTAAAACAGCAAAAATCTAATCAATAGATGATTAGTACAAAAGAAAGCCAGCGGAAATTTCAACAAAAATCACATATCTGCAATTTCTTCGAATCCTCAATTCGGATTCGAAGTTCTCAAAGAAATAAAATAATTACAGCTATGTAAACAACAAATGAAATTCATATCAATTTCGTATTTTGATTTTTAAATCAAAAAGATTATCAGTTGTACTCAGCGAAGACAGTTTCACTGTTTCCGCTGCGCACTCTGATAAACAAAACACAAATCAATCAAATCATCAGAACACAATTTCACTATTATTTTTAAATAAAGTTATTTAAAAATTTCATCCAAATTTCAAAACTTTAGTTTTGACTCCAGCACAAATAAAACATCGACCAATAGTTGTAACATATGTTCCTTCCGAGTTAAGTTTTATATTATGTCCATAAACCCCAAGCTCTGATACCAACTGTGACGCCCCACCTCTATGCTCATAATAACAAAGAGTATTAAAAGAAATACTGTCTATTATTACGAAGAATAAGGCTGGATAGGAGCGACCATCCGTAGTTGGCCTTACACTAATATTGGTTATCTCGATAGGAGTGGTATATACTTTTTATTTTTCATCTATTATTTATTTACTCCCATCGACACACCCAATTATCAGTATAAAACAAACTACGATAGTTCATAGTAGTTTAGGACATTAGATATAACAATAACACAGATAATATAAATGCGGAACACAGATTAACAAAAATCTCATATATATATAACCGATGTCAGTTACAATATAGTTGACACGATACATATGATACAACTACAACTGTCGACTCTAGAAGTTATATATACAAGTACATTATCAACTAATATACATGAATACATATCTTTCTATACAATGACACGACTACTACAAAATGACACTGACAACTTCAAAAGATGTGATAAGTCTTCAAATCCCGAACAACAACTCAAAGAAGGAAATCTACAACCTGAAATAACTCGGGTCTGACCCGAGTATTACATTCAAAAGAAAATAATACACGGGTCAGTCTAATTCAAACTCAGTTATTAGTGCATAGAAGCAATAATAATCCCAAATAGATGACAGTTACAGGAATCGTGTATATCCAACTCTCGATACGAGAATTGGATAACGGCAGATATAACACTAAGCAGGGTTAAACGACAAATCAACAAACCAAACCAGAATACAACTCCAAACCATTTGAAATTAACCAACGAAACAATTCAACAAATCGAAACATCAATTTAAAACTGTCAAATCTGATAGGGCTGCAGTACGCGCACGCGTGTACTGCCTCGCCACTATCGCAGGAGATACACAAAAGCTAAGTGAAAGTCACAAATGATCACCAGGTCAAACCCCGAGATCGGGTTCAACACAGGTGAATATGAAAACAGATCCAAATGCATTAATGCAATGCAAAACAACAAGGACCAAAACTGCATATAAAACAAAACTGCAGAGGTCAAAGTCAGGTGATCCTATAACAAAATTGCGAAAGCCAATGAACAAAGAACAGTCAGGAGCAAGAAACAGTCAGATGAACAGTGAAGCTCAACTGGCAACAAGTAAAACAAGCCCAGCTACCACATGAATGCAAAGAAGCATCTCAAATACCACTCAAATTTAGAAGAAACAAAAGGCCAGTGTACAGTAACAGCCAGAGCACTTGTAGCTCTGTGACACTCAAACCTGAATGAAGACTGTAAAATGATCATGAACCCAGCGCAAACAAGTGTATACAACATCTCAGTGAACAAGCAAAGCCATTGCCTGAGATTACATAACCGAGGAACCAAATCAAAACAAAACAGTGCAAGATCAAAAGAAGCTCAATTGCAAACGTGACAGTGAAAAAGAGGGATGCCAAAGCCAACATATACAACCATAACAATGCTACACCATATTAAGTGCAGACAACCAAAGAGGATAACCATCAAGTCAATACAGCAGTAAGTAAAAATCAAACACAGACCGAATTCAAACGAAACTCAGTGCTAAACACATAACGACCTCCAAAGCACTTAAAAACTCTGGTTGTCAAAAACAAAGCAACAAAGGTCGAGAAAGCATCAAAACAGTATGAACTTTGTTCGAATAAAACTTTATACTTAATTTCTGAAGTCGTATGTTTTCAATAGTTATTTTCAAATTCCCTAAGTTTTCAATATCAGGTTGCAAGTGCAACCGAGCTAAAATGTGAAACTGTAAATACATGGGGGGATTTCATAATGTAATATGAACCAAGGAATGCAACTATACTTCATGCTAAAAGAACTGGCCCATGTCATCCTAATTACAAAACCAACAATGAAGCCACCATACTACTTGAACGACTACATACAAAACATAACTGCACAGTTCAGATCATAGTCATTTACCAGTTTCAAACTCAATGGAACAGCAGTTGCAAAAATTGGAACCAAGTCATAAGGACGAGGTTCAAAGTCAAGTTATATATATGAGAATTGCACTGCCGAAGTCCATAAATAATGTGATGAAAACGACCAAACCAAGACGAGGACATCTGCAGTCCAAAAACATAGAACAGCAACGACAACCCAAGTTAATACTGAGAGAGTCAAGGAATTTGATCCATTCAAACGGTAGAGCAAATTAATCGACAAATTCAATTGGGCGAAATCGAACATTAGCAGGTTCGACCACAAAATTCAAAATCATCAGATAAGCAACATTGCAAGTCGAAGTCGAATGAACAATTTCACAAATTAAGTCTGTAGCTTTCTAACCAGAGACAGTGTCGAAGACAACAAAATAGAATCAACATCGATACAAAATAAGCAACGGGTTCAACCAAGACGAAGAAGATGTGAGTAATAGAAATTACTCACCTTAGATTCGAAGTCACACCCCATCCAGACAGAAGCAGCCGAAGAGGCAACCAAGAAGAAATCGATCGAAGTTAAGCAATTCTCGAACAATCAACAAAACAATCGACATAGGGACGGCACTTCGAAAAGCCCAAAGTTCAGAGCGCAAGAGGAACGAAAGCCCCAAATTTGTAGAAACGAACGAGCACGAAGAGAGCCACCATTTTTATTCTTTCAAACGTTCGCTTAGGTTTTCTTCGAATGGGAAAAGATAAAGGAGGAACGGTTTATAACTCGAGATACCCAATACAACACCCATGGGCCAACATTCAAAGCCCAAAATATTTTCTTAACCAAATGTTTAAAAGAATTCAAACTGGGTTCAAAACTCAATTTAACAATTTGCAACTGAATTAAATCGTCATTTTGATGATAATTGAAATTACAAAAATCCCGGTTGTTACATTCTAAGTATGTTAACATTCGAATAGTTCGATGTTAATCGGTGACCAAATTTACACATGACGAGTCACACAACCGATATGATGAATTCTCTTTACACCAAATGATTTAATTAGTTTATAATCATTATAAATTAATTAATATTTATGAAATATTAATTATAAAATTTTGAATATGATTTATATATATATATATATATATCGATCAATATGCGATATTGATAAGCAATTAAACTAGATTTAGTTAATAATATTTATTTGGGCTTAAAATGGGTTTTATGCCCATGAAAGGGGCTAGAAATTTCGACCAAAAAGATATAGGGGGCAACTAAAAAATGGGTAGGGGTATTTTAGACGGATGGCTCAGATTTAGGGAAAATGAGTATGAGATTTGATCCACCTTTCCCTCTATTCCTTCCACTATAAAAAAACTCATAAGCCTGATGCATTTGAGACTTTTGGCTACCATTTTCATCTTCTTGTTGGCCAATCCTATCTACAAAAGCTCCATCAAAGCTCATCTCAAACCAATTTCAAATCAACAACTATTGGATAGTCAATGGTCTACAATTCAAAAATTAGCAGTCTACAAACTTGAGAAGAGTTATAAGGAGGGATATTCATCATAGCAAGGTGTACTTCAAATTTGATTTTGAATATTCAATTAATTTTAAATATTTAAATAATTGGTGCTTTAAATCTAAATAACGTATATTCAAACATATGGATTGATTGAAAATTTGAATTGTGAATTAAATATTAATTAAATGGATTTAATAGCCTTACTTAACTCCTTTTAATTAATAAATAAAAATGGTGAACTCAAATTATAAATTTTTTTACAATAACAAATAGTTCGAATAAATAACAGGAAAATTAATTATTAATAAAAACGACTTGATTTTTAGTGATGTATTTTTAAATGAATTTATTGGATTATCCATAATTTTTAATTTGGAAAATATTTAAATTTTACTTTGATGTATTTTACGGCAAACGATGATATTTTTGAAATTTCAAAGAATTAAATAATATGTATATTATATTATTTATTTGTGATCGTGTCGCATTGTGGTGCACGATCGTATTTTTATTTTGTCGTTCATGGTTCGTACACGAACGGAATATTGTGTTGCGGAATACAACGAAAACCTTCTTTTCAAAAATCTCTTTAAATTAAAATTAAAATTCAAAATGACTTGATGGTAAGGTGATAGATGGCTTGAAAAGTTTGTTTTACTTGATAATCTTGCTTAACTTGTTCTTTAAGTTACAAACTGACTTTTATTTATAAAATAAAAGAAAAAATATATACTTTAATACTTAACCCATTTTTATGTTTCAATATCTCCTTTTCCTTCTCTCTTTCTTTTCTAGTTCAAAACCAGTTAAACAAAAATGGTCGTCTCCTTTAAAAAATCGAAATCAAATCCTATACCCATCTAGAAATCACAAAACAAAAATCTTTGAGTTCATAATCACTAGATCTACAAATCCATTGCCTTGTTTTTGGTGTGATTGAGACTTGCTATATTCGACGTGGTGATCAGTGAGCTAGGGTTTGGCGTGACGTTCGATTTAGGCGAAGTTGACTTGATTGGTGGTCAGCGTTGTGCTAGCGGGCCGAGGGCGAACGCGTGGGAGTTTTCTGGTGGAGTCTGATCCACTAAAGGAGGTCGCATCGTTCGAATATAGGATGCAGTGGCTCTAGGTCGTTAATTCATAGGTGAGGCCGAGTTTCGATTTGTGGTGGTGGATGCATCGAGCGGGAGATGAGAAGTTCATTGGTGCGATCCGCGCACGATTTCATTGACTGGAGCAGTGGCGAGGGTGGTAGTCGTGCACGGTTTTGGGCATGTCAGTGTGTTGAGGTGGAAATTTTTAGTTTGTATTGGGGAAGATGAGTTAAGTTATACTAATTAAGTTAATTAAAGGGATTAGTGAATTTAATTATTCAACTTACTTCGAATCCTTATAAAATTAGTATCTTGCCCGTACGAGGTCGGATTTGGACGTGGTCAGTTACGTTGGACTCGTAGGAAAGTTCGCTACGCGTTTGAACTAGTTTCGTCGAATTTGAAGCAAGTGGAATTTTGGACTAAAATAGAACGTCATTTGATTTTAGTTCAAATCGGAATGCCTCGGCATCAATTGGAATTTCTGCGAGTTTACCCACCTTTATATAAACTGTATGGCATCTGTGTTGTTATAAATTATTATTGAATACTTGGATGAAAATTTATAATTTTAACGAAGTATAGATTAGTGACAAAATTATAGTGATTTAATTTAATTATGTTTAACGTAATTAAATTAATTATATTTTGTTTGGGATATCTATTTAGCAGAATAAAACCCCGTTCTACTATAATTAAATTGAATAGATTATTTGGACATCTATCGAGCAGAATAAATCACCGTTCTATGCTTGCAAAGTAAAACTATTATTATTTTATTGTTAGTTTGGATTTGAATTCCCGCTTGATAGCGGGTGACATAAATAACCGTTGTGTTGTAGGGGACCAAAAAAAAGAAGCCGGAGTGTTTTCATAGCGAATAGGTCGCTACGGGATACTTCGAAGTGCATATACACATACACATGCACACACATGAGATTTACAGTGGACTTTAGAGAGAGACCCTAAAGGGGTTTCTCATCATTATTTATTTACTGTTATATGCCTTTTATTTATATTCTTACATTGCTTATATTAATGTTTGGTTGAATATTTGTGACATGTTATTTGATTTGTGTAAGTGTCGTTATAGCAATTTTTGCTATATGAACACTTATAAAATATCATCTTCTTAAACCCTTGTATGTGTTGAAATTTTGCTTGTATTTTTACAAAATAAATGCTTAGTCGTGTTTTTGCACTTTGAAAGTTGTTTAAACTGTATTTTCAAGTATTTTGAGAATTTTGAAACTAAAGGATAAATATTGATTAAATTTTATAAAAGAATTATAAATTTGATTTATTATCTTCTGGGATAATTAATATTGTTTAAAATTTATAAATGATTATAGATTTGAATAATTCCCTTTCGGGATAATTTATGTTGTTTTAAATTTATACAACGTTATAAATTTGATTTATTATCCTTAGGGATAATTAATGTTGTTTGAAATATACAAAAAGATTATTGCTTGATTTATAGTCTTTTGGGATAATTAATGTGGTTTTAAAATTTATAAAAGAATTATATCAATTACTTTTCAAGATGATTAACATTGTTTAAAATTAATAAAAGTTATTGAATTTATTTATTGTTTTCCAAGATAATAAAAGTTATTTTTAAAGTTATAAATGAGAAAATCATTTAAAAAGGAATGTTTAAAAATAAATCTAAGTGTAAATTGTTTTTGAGTTTAGAGTAAACAGCGTTTTAATGACAATTGATTTTGGCCCTTCTTTTTAATACACTTAGAAATATAATTTATCCCCTTAAAAGAATATTTTTAAAGAGTGTTTTTAAAAGTATTTATAATGTGAAAATCAAGCATAAGTAAGAACCAAATTTTTTAAGAGCTTGATTCGTTTATTGGTGACAAGTGTATGTAATCTAATTTCCATATACAATCATTCGTTTACTTTCGATAGTTGATTTCTTAACTATCAATTTTGATATCATTCTTAGTACTTCGTCAATCTAAAATGATTTATCGCTCATTTTGAGCATTGGCATCCAACATCGTGGAAATTAAAACCAAATAGTGAGCGGGAGCCAAGCCATGAGGATCGAACCCATTAGAATATATTCACATTTATCTAGAAAGTTGTTAGTAGCATGCATGCATTGATGTGAGTTTATTTGGATGCTCATGTGAGGCAGGGGCCAGCTTGGAAGTTCCCGAGAGTGATGCGTGTTTGGCGTGGGCTCTCAAGTATATTTTATCTAGAGATATAGTTTCGGTGTAGGGGGTGCACCCTCCCAGTCATGTTGGATAAATTCATTTTCCTCGTTTCTATTCGAACCTTGGAATCAATCTCTTCTTCTTTTGTGTTTTGTCAATTTAAGACGATTTGTTGCTCATTTGAGCATTGATATCCTTTGTCGAAAATGACTAAAACCAAAAAGCGAGTGGGGACCAAGCTATGTGGAGTTACTCCCATTAGGGTATCTTTACATCTACTTTAGATTGGATTCAATTTTATGCTTGCTGAGATGTGAAATACTCGGATACTCGGTAAGGTTGACGGGGTCCGATTTAGAGTTTTCGAGAGGAGTCATAGGAGAAAATGACCCTCTAAAATATATTGTTTAGAGTATACTTTCGGTAAGGGGGCGCACCCTCCTATTCATTGTTGGAAAATTACCCTTTCCTTATTTGATTCTAATCTTGAATTGTTTTTTCCTTAATTGCATCGAGAAGTGCTTGGAGCTCTCCTTGATGTTTAATTATTTGTATCCATTCTTTAAGTTTGGATTTTTGATCTTGTCTATATTCACCCTTTCTTGTTTGGATTGTGGTTCTGATTTGTTTACCATTTCTTCATTTATGGAAGTTGTTCTTGTGAGATAAAAACTCAATCCGTGTTTAGCGTGCAGAATTATTATATGTTCAACATATTACTTGAGTTTTCTCACGCTAGTTTTCCAGACTGATCAAAGTGTTATTTTATTAAAATGCTTGGGTTAGACCGAGTATTTTTCCAGGTTGTCGTTGATGTGACATGGAACTCAAGGAGTAGAGCTAGATGTTCACATGCCGTAATATTTTTAGTTTTTGCTGTATTATTATATATACGCCTATATGCAATTGTAAGGTCAGAAATTTATAACGGTTTAGCTGATGAGGTTTGTTTCTCAACTCTGATGTACTTTTTATCTTGGAGTGATAGTTTATACCGTTTTTATTGTATTATATATTGTTGTTTCCACCGTGAGATTCTGTTTTCCCTATTTGATCGTTTTTTTACCCTAACAATCTACCTTTCTGATGATTGGATGTTCGGCACTAGAATACCATGGATGTTTTGGTGCTGACTTTCGATGGTCGAAAATGCGGGTTGTTACATTTGGTATCAGAGCTGAAGGTTAAGTTAGAACTTTGGCGTTGGTAGGGTATGGCTCATTAGAGATAGGGTAAAGTGATACCCTAGAATGAGTTTGAGAGTATTATATATATGAGAGCGTATTTCATTGCTATAAAAACGTATTGTGTTAATTGGTCCATTGAGTTGTTTATGAATTCTAGCCGAGACGTGGAACACCATGGCATCAATAGGGATTTCTAACCACTTAAACAAGGAAAATGGATATGATATTAATTTTTGAAAATTGGTAAATGAAATATTTTATCTTGGAATATATATTTTATATATATAAAGGAACAATTTTCAAATGTATACAGTTTTTTGAAAATGATAATATTTATTCATTATCATTATTGTTTAATTATTCATGCTCGATTAGTTTAGGATCATTGACTTTGGTTTGCTGATTATTGAGTATTTATGCTCTGCTTATTTATAAGCTTTTATTGTTTTGATAATTATGAGTACATTAAAATGAACCCCTTATGAATTTAATTTCACAATTTGATTATAAGGTGTTTGGAGAAAATGTTAAGTTAAAAGTCATCTTTTAATAATTTTTAGTTAAAAGTAACTTTTAATCAAAGTTGTCTAATACAATCTAAATGGGAAGATAAGACATCTAGAGGATAAATAATTATGAAAAGTTTATTATAATAAAAGAAAGTTATTATAATGTAAGGTGATTTTTAAAAGGTACATTTTGTATAAGTGGTATATAAAATGATTTATATGATTTATAAAAGGTGTTTTATAAGTGAAAAGAGTTTTTGAGAATTTAAATCCCAGTATTGCTTGAAATGATTTCAGAAAGATTTTGAGAAAATTATTAGTAGTATTACTTGGAAATATTTGTAAGTATAAATATTTCAAAAAGAAATTAAAAAAAATACATCTTCTTTAGATAGTTCAGGGGAAAACACCTCGATTAGTTTTATGGTAATCTGAATAATTTTCTACGTGACGATCAGATGTTTGCTTAGGGGAACATTGTAGTGCACTTAGAAAATTATTCTTTTTATCATTGTGCGATCGAGATGAGTTCGAATCCGAACGAACCCAAAGCGGGCGTTAATGAATAAATTTGTTAAAGTTATTTCAGATATATAGAAATATATGTAGCATTATTTCAGTAAGAATTTGAAATAAAAACAGGGAATTGAGTTCTTAAGTTTCTTTAAAGGAAATTAATTTAAAATAAAAGGTATTTTAGTAAATAATTTGATAAATGAAATTATTTTAACCCTTGGATAGAAAAGAGATAATTTAACTCAAGTTTTAAATTGGTTAAATTGGATAGAAAGGCTTTAATAAGCATTGTTTTATTAAAACCATAGATTTTGTTAATCATCTAAGTCATATAAACTATATGATGTTATTAGACCGACAAATAAACATCTTTCCTTATAGCACTCTAAGGTAAAAAGGTCGTAGCAGTTGACTCAATTTTAAGACCCATTTGTTTAGGCTTCCATTTGAATTTTGGGGAAAAATAAAAATAAATCAAAATTGACATTTTGTATGTACTCTTAGGATATAAAAGATTATTATACAATTAAATAAAAGTGGAGTAAGTTTTTAATTTACCGTTTTATGAAGTTTTGTCTTTATAAAATGTTTATAAACATCTGTGGAAATTTGTGAAATAATTCATATATAATTTTAGTATTGAATAAAATACTAGAAATGAAAATGAAAGTGATTTAGAAAACGATTGGTATCTTAACTAATAAAATTAAGTACGTAAGTTGTACATAGATCATTTTATTTGCACGGTTCTCGATCTAGGATTCAAATACATAACTTCGAGGTGATTCACACCTATCCGAAAAAGTATTTCTCACTTGATTCTTGTCAACGAACACTTAATTTGGATTCTCGATATGATACTAAGGTTTTCCATTATAGCATATGGCTATGTAAGAAGAACGGAGGTTTCTAATCGAGGAACCTGATCGGAGTCCGCACTAGGGAGGTTGAGTGAGGGATACTAGTTCGAAAGTAAAGTCTATGTATCCGAGCAAGTAGTCGGATCAAATATTGCATACAAAGGACTTATAATAATCATACAGGCTTAGGTATATTTTTATATATGTTTGGTTGCTTAGAAAATTATCCATATCCTTGGACGATCGACAAAGTTGTGAACCTAAGTGAAATTCTAAATCTTGTTTGTTAGACATTAACATTTTAAATAATGTTAAATGTTAGTTTATTCCTTTATGGAATTTGACTTGATTCATTGTGTATTTTATAGATTACGATTTATAAAATTGTTATTTATTAGGACTTAAATCCCGGTGCTTTTGAAAAAGTGATTTCGAAAGGATTTGTGAAAGAAATAATATTATTATTATTTTGAGACTTCGGTGAAGTATTATTATATCAGGATATTTGAAAAGAGTTTTGTGAAGTGATTTTTCAAATATTTTTGGTTATGACTAAAGTTGGGTGATTAGGGGTTTTCCGATTTGAAAGACTTGCCAGGTATATTTGTGTACTCTAGTTGTTGTTTTAGGAGGAACCGGAATACCATTGGATGCTCCGAGTTATTTTGATTTTAGAGTTATTCCATGCTTCGGTAGGAGGAGCCCCTTCCTTGTCATAATTTATTTGGTTTTGACTTCTCTTTGGAGGAATTTGAAAATATATTTTGGATATAAAAACCTAAGGATTTAGTTCTAAATTTATCTTTTTGAAAGAAAAAAAATTTGAATGCTTAGTATTCTAATACAGAGTATTCTCTGTACTTATATTATATATGTTGGTTATATTATTTATGTTGCTAATATATATTTATTTTGTCAGCATGATTCTTTCTTGAATTATGTAAGTATAGGGAAGTAATATATTACTATTTGATTTCTTACACATCTGCATTCACATCGATATAGTAAGTTGCTTGCAAAATAAAAATCTAACATAAAAGTGGTACGTAGTACATTTAGAAATTGGTAATTGATTGATGATTTAATGCCCTAGATATGGGAGATTACTTGGCTTTTGTTTTCTTTGATTGGATTGGGCTAGCTGTGACGAGTTGTAGTATTTCGGATCTTGCCGTGCAAAGGAGGTGCTGTCGAAATTTTACGTAAACACAAGGGACTTAAAGTTTAATGACTCATTTTAATTAATAAGTTTTTAAACCTTAAAGGTTTGGAGACATTTCTTCCTTGGGAATTTCAAGGACAAAATTCTTTTAAGGGGGGGGAATGTAACATCCCGGAATTTTATCGATTTGATTTTGAATATTTATTAATTTTAAATATTTAAATAATTGGTGTTTTAAATCTAAATAACTTATACTCAGATATAGCGATTGATTGAATATTTGAATTGTGAATTAAATGGATTTAATAGTCTTATTTAACACCTTTTAATTAGTAAATAATAAAGGTGAACTCATATTGTAAATTTATTTACAATAACAAATAGTTCGAATAAATAACAAGAAAATCAATTGTTAATAAAATGACTTGATTTGTAGTGATGTATTTTTAAATGAATTTATTGGATTTTCCATAATTTTTAATTTGAAAAATACATAAATTTTCATTTAACGTATTATACGGCAAACGATGGTACTTTTGAAATTTCACAAAATTAAATAACATGTGTATATTATTGTTGATTTGTGATTGTGTCGCATTGTGGTGCACGATCATATTTTTATTTTGTTGTTATCGGTTCGTACGCGAACGGAATATTGCACTGCGAAAAATCATGAAAACCTTCTTTTTAAAAATCTCTTTAAATCAAAATAAAATTCAAATTTTCAAAATGACTTGATGGTGAGGTGATAGGTAGCTTGAAAAATTTGTTTAACTTGAGAATCTTGCTAAACTTGTTCTTTAAGTTAGGAATTGACTTTTATTTATAAAATCAAAGAGAAAAATATATACTTTAATACTTAGCCAATTTTTACGTTTCAATATACCCTTTTCCTCTTCTTATCCTTTTCTAGATCAATACCAATTAAACAAAAATGGCCATCCCCTTTAAAAAAACAAAATCAAATCCCATACCCATCTAGAAATCACAAAACAAAGATCTTTAGGTTTGTAATAACTAGATCTACAAATCTGTTACCTAGTTTTTAGGTGCGATCGAGACTTGCTGTGTTCGACTTGGTGATCAGTGAGCTAGGGTATGGCACGACGTTCGATTTAGGTGAAGTTGGCTCGATTGGTGGTCGGAGTTGTGCTAGTGGGCCGAGGGCGAATGCGTGGGAGTTTTCTAGTGGAGTCTGATCCATTATAGGAGGTCGCATCATTCCGCTACAGGATGTACACGGCTTTAGGTCGTGAATTCATAGGCAAGGCCGAGCTTCGATTTGTGGTGGTGAATGCGTCGAGCAGGAGATGAGAAGTTCGTCGGCGCGATCCGCGTGCGATTTCATCGAGTGAAGCAGTGGCGAGGGTGGTAGTCGTGCACGGTTTTGGGAATGTCAGTGAGTTTAGGTGGGAATGTTTAGTTTGTATTGGGGAAGATTAGTTAAGTGATATTAATTAAATTAATTAAAGGGATTAGTGAATTTAATTATTCAACTTATTTTGAATCCTTATAAAATTAATATCTTGCTCATACGAGGTCGGATTTGGACACGGTCAGTTTTGTTTGACTCGTAGGAATGTTAGCTATGCGTTGGAACTAGTTCCGTCGAATGTGGAACAAGTGAAATTTTGGACAAAAATCGATTTTAATTCAAACCGCAACACTTCGGCATCAACTGGAATTTCTGTGATTTTGCTCACCTTTAAATAAACTATATGATATCTATGTTGTTATAGATTGTTATTCAATGCTTGGATGATAATTAATAGTTTTAACAAAGAATATATTATTTGGACATCTATCGAGTAGAATAAATCACCTTTTTGTGTTTGCAAAGTAAAAAGATTATTATCATTTGATTGTTTGTTTGGATTTAAATTCTCGCTTGATAGCGGATAACATAAATAACCGTTGTGTTGTATGGGATAAAAAGAAAGAAATCGGAGTGCTTTCGTAGAAAATAGGTCACTACGGGACACTTCAAAGTGCATGTGTGTGTGTATATATATCTATATACACACGAGATTTATTGGGAACTTTTGTAGAGAGACCATAAGGGGTTTCTCGCTGATGTGCATGTAAATGTGCATATATTTACATCCATATTTTATCTCTTTATATTTAAATAAACATCATATTTGGGCATTTTTACATGTTAAAACCAAAATTCAATTATTTTCAAACCATCATATTTTCATCTTCATTCAGGGGCAAAATGGTCATTTTTGTGCATGTGTCAATTTAAGAATTTTTACTTGCACAATTTTTGTGATTTTTATAGGATATTTTGATGCATATGGAAGTGGGATTCATGATGATATACGCATGCACAAGGAAATACAAAGGAATGAAGAGGAAATAATTCAAGTTCAAGATCATGGAGGACCCCACCCACTTGCATAAATGTACAATTAGGAGCTAATGGCCAACTAAGTGGAGGTTAAAGCTTCATGCACATCAAATGATGGATTTATTAGTGGCTAATGGTTACTTGGTGGCCACACTTCCTAAAGGGTATTTTAGGAATCTCCCTAAAAATGGAATTAGGGTTTTATGCATGTATAAATAACCCTCTTATGTATATGAATCTATCTTCTACTCTTTCATACATTTGCTTAGGAAATTAGCAAGTTGTAAACAAAAATCAAAGTGAAATAAAAATGGCTTCCAAGCCTCTTTCTTCTCTCTTTTCTACATGCTTTTCTTTGCTTCTTTGTTAATGTTTATTTCTATGCTCTCTTTCTCTTAATGTTCATAGCTTAGACTTACATTTATGCACTAATCTAATCAATTTTCTTCTAGTAGTTAATCTTCTTTTTCTTTGTTTATTCTCTACTTTCTTTCATTTACAATGTTGAAACTTACATGCGTTGATTTGATAACACAAATGAGTAGCTAAGCCCCTTCAATTTAGGGGTAATGAGGCTCTCAAATATTATGTAATTTCAACATTTTTTATGATTTATGATCTCTTTGTTTGTGCTTCATGAAAGTGAATTTGGATGCAAGTTTATACAAGTGGGTTTGATAGCTTATATTGCTTAAGCAAATGAGCTATTCCTATTCAACATAAACACAATTTGCATCATCATTTGCTAATCCATTTTTGATTGTGAAATTAAAGTAAAAATGAAATTTGATGATCTATATTACTAGTTACAATAGTAAATATATCATACTTAAAATAGCTTTTGCTTTGGCTTCATTTCATGAGAATTATAAATGGTTTATTTGTTATATTATAGTTTGATGGTTTGAGTTATGTTAATTAATAACATAAACAAACCATACTTATGATAAATACAAAAATATTTCACTTAATACCAAAGCTAGAGATCACAAATTGTTTGTTTGTTGATTTACAAAAATATGAGAGTGGATTTGCCTATAAATTGTTCGCTAGTTCAATAGTTTTTAAATCAAATTTTAATTCTAGTTTTACCTTCATTTTATTTCTAGTTAACAATTTCTCCTCCATTTGGTCTAATTTGATCGAATAGATTTATAAACTCTAACAATTCCCTGCGGATCAACCCGTACTTGCCACGTACTAACTATTGTACGCCGTGCGCTTGCGGATATTTTAATCTGAAATTTTTCGACTATTTTTTAAACCGATAAAAAATTAGCCGTTGAACACTCTCCATTATTTATTTACTGTTATATGCATTTTATTTATATTCTTACATTGCTTATATTAATGTTCAGTTGAAATATTTATGACATACTATTTGATTTGTGTAAGTGTCATTATAGCAATTTTCGCTATATCGTCACTTATAAAATATCATCTCCTTAAAACCTTATATGTGTTAAACTTGTGCTTGTATTTTTACAAAATAAATTTTGGTCGCGTTTTTGCACTTTGAAAGTTATTTAAACTATATTTTCAAGTATTTTGAAACTAAAGGATAAATATTGATTAAAATTTATAAAAGAAGTTATAAATTTGATTTATTATTATAACGACCCAGAATTTTGGATATTTGAAATTGGACTATTTAATTGATTTTAAATACTTAAAATTTAATTTTTAACTTGAATTTCGAATATAACCATTTATTTGATAATTTAATTATTGAATTTAATAATTGGAAATTGGGTAAAATATTTTATTTGGAGTTTTAAGCTTGTTAAAAATAATTTAAAGGCTTATAAAATTTATATTGATAATAGTGAAGATAATAAAAGCTTTAAAATTGAATTTGAAAGTGATTTGTTCAGTTTTAAAAATATATCGTTTAAATTAGCATTTACAAATAGCCTTCTGGGGCACTGTCTTGGAATTCGATGAAACAAGTTCCGTTGGATCCGTAATAGTGTATTATTATCGGATTTCAAATTTCGTAACGTTTGGAGTTATCGTTTGGCCGTACGGGATATAAACGCGTTGAAATTTATATCGAAAATTCAATATAATATTTGGGTCCAAAAAGCTATCTTCTCCATACGATCGAATTAGGACTCGAAACCTTTTCCATTGCATTCGAAATAGGGTTATAAGATTATAGACGCCTAGCGGCACGCCTCGACAGGAGTTCAAAATTTTAAGTTGCTTAAATCGAGATATTGAAAATTTAATCAATATATTGTCAAATTCAACATTTCCTTTCAGCCGAAAGTTCTATCCAATCAGCCTGGTGATGTGATCATACCTTTTTCTTGTTCAAAACGTTTCCTCCTTCTCTTTTTATAACAGCCGAACACAGAGGAAAAAAAATACGCTCGTCCTCCTTTTAGAAACGCAGTTCATCCTACGGCCATGGTCGACGTGGACCACCAGAGGCCATATTGGGCCTCGAGTTCAACTAGAAAAGGGTGCGCGATGTCGTGACGTAGTCAATCAACGGTGGAGATCTGGTGGATCGTAGCGAGGCGGCGGCAGGAGGGTGATGAACGGTGAACGACTCTTCGATTGATTGCGGCGTTTCGGAGAGATTTGGGGCAGAGCTTCCAACTGAAGGAATGTAGGGGAAGGACAGCCCTAGATTCGGCCAAAATCTGGTGGGAAGAAGTGGCATGTGGCGGCGGAGAATGGAGGTTGAATGGAAACCATTTTTGTGGGTTTTCGAGGTGGTGGGACGTCGTTCGAGTCGAAGGCGGCGGTGCAAGAAAGCTTGGGAGTGAGGCTTCTCGGGGTCGATATGTGGTGGTGCCAGGATGTGCTAGGCGGTGGTGGGAGGTTTTTTAATGGGGCGGCAAAAGAATGTGGTGCATGTGTTCGTTTTTAGGGAAGAAGAGTTTTTCCTGGGCGGGTTGATTTTCAAAGGCCTTGGGTCGTTTATATATATATATATATATATATATATATATAAAGGAAAATAAGAAAGAAAAAAGGGGATGGGCCAAACACATTTCTTGGGTATAGTTTAGTATAAAAGATATTGGTCTATTTAAATTTTAATTTAAAATTTGTACATTTAAAATTAATAACTTATTCACATTAGGTCGAAATCCAACGCGGTCGATCGCGTCAGGTTCGTGGTTATGAATCTTTTCTTTGAAGTCAGTTTGGTTGATTTTGGGGCTAGTAGAAAATTGGTTAAATTCAAACGACCGTCAATTTAAAATTCAAACGGATCGTTTCAGCATCGACGAAAGCATGGTGAGTTAATCTCACTCAATTTTGGATTACCGAAATTAATTTTAAATAGTTAAAATTTATTATTATTGATTGGTTGAATTGATATATTGTTATAACATTTGAATGTGATATTATATATCGTAGTATATATATGTATTGGAGTGATTGATATTCCCGCATATATATAGCGGATGAGACCCTATGCGCCCGGCATAATAGCAGATGACTCTATATACAGCGATATCCCCCTCGAAGTGGGATTGGTATTTTTATATTGTACTAACATCTGTGGATGCAGGGAAACAGGTTGGAGGGATCCAACTGGATTCCTCAAAAATGTTGAATTTATTTCATATATTGATATATTATTTGTTTGGATAATCTTTGGTAGATTATAGTGTTATTTGAATGTATTGGATGCTATGGTAGTTTTGGCTTAGATTTTGGTATTTTTTTTAAATACCAATTACAAATGTTTTAAAATTGGAAAGAAATTAAAAAGGAAAATCTAAAGTAAAAATATTTATAGTGTAATTTGGATTATTAAAAGAAATGAATTTTGGGTAAAATAAATAGTTACGATTTTAATATTGTACATGGTAATTTCGGAATATGGAAAAAAATAGAGACTTTTGAATAAAGTAAATAAGAGGATTTTTTTAAAATAATAGAACTTAAGCGATATTGTTTAAGTATAAAAGATTTATTTTTAAATCGGGATTTAAATAGTTGGGAGAATAAGAAAAGGAAATTTGAAAATAAAATATGGAATTGTTATACTAGATTTTAAATCAGATTTAAAATTTATGAAATGGAAGTGGAATCAGAATTAGTTGGGTTTATGGAATATAGTTGGGTTGATTAAGAAATTGTTTTAAAAATGGAATTTAAATTAGGAATCGATTTAAAGTCGATTAAGTGTTGTGAACAGTGATAAACAGGAAATGAGAATATGGAAATTATAAACTAGATTTATAAAGAAAGTAAAGTAAATTATCAGTGGATAAATTGAAATTATAAATTCACGGTGAGGATTTATAAGGAGGTGGGTAAATCGGTTTAAATATTAATGGTGGATTTATTTTTAGAAATGTGAAAAGGGGATTTACGGAATTGGGATGTAAATCAAATTGGGAATAAATCGAAAGGGATTTATAAACGTCGGACTGGTTATATTGGAATTGGAAAGTATATTTTTATCGAGGAATTAAGTTGTTTTAGAAAGGAGGATTTTTGATTTGGTAATTTAAAAAAGGGGTTTAAAGAATATTTCAGAAAATTTATTATTTAGTTGTTTAAAATTTGTTTAAAGTATATTTAAGTATTAATTAAGTAGTTTTATAAATGGTTGATATTAAGTTAATTATTATTTAAGAATTAATCAGTATTATTATTTTAAGAGATAGATTATTCTATATTAATATTATTTTATAATAACTTTTATTTTTAAGAGTAACTGCCTAAAATTTAATTGGAAAATTATTATAGAAATTTCATAAGTAGTATTTTGAAAAAATTTAAATAAAGTTTTCGGGAAGTAATGGTATACTCGCATGGCGAAATCGGAGGAAGTGAGTGCCTACAGTTAAGTCTTGGATTTCTCGGGGATAGAGACGTAACATTGAGCTATGAATCCATGGTTTGATACCGTAGTGGTACTTTCCAAATTCTTTTAAAGGCTTCCAAATATATTTGAAAAGAATAGTTTGTGAATATACTAAATTTGGTTAGAAAGTATATATTTTGGATAAAGAGATTTAATTTATTAAAATTAAATTAAAAGAGATTTGGAGTTGTTTAGTGGAAAATGGAATATTTGGTTGAATTATTGTTTATTTGATAGTTAAATAACCGACTATCAAATCTAGATCCAAAATATAACTTTGGAAATATCTAGGAGAAATACGGGAATTATATGGTACAGTTACCATTTGAGGTGATATACTGTATGTATAAACTCGTTTCGTTCTTCTAGGACGTTGATAAGGAAATCTGTCCACGAACGGTTAGGACATGATCTCCGATCTTATTTTCATCTGTTTATTTCTTAGAGAATCGGGGTTGAGTTTACTGAAAATATCGAACGTATTTTCGAAGAGTCCGGGATTGGATTTGTTATCCGAAAACCACTTCGATCCAACGAGTACGTTTCGATGTGAAAACAAGAGCATGGAGTCGATGATGAAGCAATGAAGTGCAAGGGCTAATCGCTACTAATCCTGAGGATTATTCCAAAATGGATGTGGTAGGAATAGTGCCTTCAGTTCCGTTCGGACCCAGAACAGACTTGTGTGGATGAATGCTATCAGTACATTGTCATCGAAGGACAATGAGCACTCTAAGTGAAAATTCCTTAAAAGGTAATCGTAGCCTCTAGCCTCATCAACCGGGAATGACTGAAAATCAGGGGAGATGCAGCAAGGCTAAGTGGGTCACACCCAAATAGGTTATGTTTATCACCTTTCTAGATACCTTCGGATATTATTTTATTACTACGATGTATGGAAGGAGCTCGAAAGAGGGTGGGAGCACCCGGGGTGATAGCATATTCGGTCTATCCAGGTTAGGGATAGTTCGGTCTTGTGTGGCATCGGATCCCGGCGTGGTCCTCGGTACGTTGTTTCTATACGTGTACTGTGAAAGGTGGTACCTCAATGCCTAGTCATTCGTATGGAATCCATTCTCCAATACGTGCCTTTATGGTTTTGATTGTAGAGCCTAGTATTCTGGAATTTAATTAATGTAACAATTTCAACTATTTGAATAAGTATTTGTACTTAGACACTATTATAATATCAGAGGATTTGATATGAAATGTTTTGGTTATCGTAAGGTAAAAACCCGTCGTGTTTCTTTGTGGCGGATTCTTACGAGATACCTTTGATTTTCAATGTATTTTGAAACTTTAATGATTCAAATTAAGTGTATTTTCTCACGCTGGTTTTCCAGACTGAATCGGGTGTTATTTTATTATAATGCTCGGGTCAGACTGAGTATTATAGATACAGGATAGGATGCTTGGAGCTCAGGAGACGAGCTGGATGACGAGACGTATCACACGTACTTGGTTTTTATTCCGCTGTGTATGGTAGGCTGTATATTCAGCACTTGTGAGGACAAGTTATTATAACCGTCCAGTATTGTGATATTGATGTGTTGTACTCTGATGATGTAATGTATAAAAACAGTTATAGTTCTTTTTGTATAAAAACCAGTTGTTATCTATTATATATTGTTCCGCTGCGATTGTGAGATTCTATGTTGTTATTTCTATTTTCTTCTTCTACATCTTTCTTCTTTTCCTAACGATCTGGTATTTTCAGCATTCGATTATCCGGCATGTAATACAGTGGATGTATTAATGTCGATTTCCGAAGGTCGAAAATCTCGGTCGTGACACTTGGTATCGGAGCTGAAGGTTAAGTGATAATCTTGGCTCTGGTGGGGGTAACTCATTAGAGATAGGGTCAGTAGCACCCTAGAATGAGTTTGAGTGTATTAATAGATATGAGCGCATATTTGTTAGTGAATATAAAATTGTTTTATATTGTGTTGATTGGTTTGTCGAGTGGCTTATGGATTCTGGTCAATACAAGTAATTAACGTTATTCATAGGGATCTCTAAACACTTGAACAGAGCAATTCGACACAGTATTGTTTTGAAATGGGGTAAATGAAATAATTTTACCCAAATTATTTTATATATAAAGAAATAATTTTTCAGAAAATTACTATAATTATCTATGGTGTGCTTGGTTGCTAGGAAATGATAATAATAAACTATTATCATTGGTGTTGTAGTGGTAATTGAAATAAAAGTTGGTATTATAACCAAAATTTAAGAAATTAATTCATATAACAAAATGGAATTTTTAAATATGAATTTATAAATGTGATTTATAAATTGAAATGGAAGAGAAAATTCCAGAGGAATATTTAAAGATGATATGGTTTATAAAAATGGTTTGTAAAGGATTTAAAAGTTAGAAATTTGGGAATTTAATTCTCTTTAGTTTTGAAATGTTTTTCAAGTCTCGGAAAAAAGTGATATTATTTGGAAATATTTTTAAATTGGAAATGAAATCTATTGGGATTTGGAATAAAAATATTTAAAAATGGTTCTAAAAAGAATAAAAGCACTGAACTCACTTCGGTCGCTGGAAAATAATTCTAATGATGATCGCGACATCATCAGTGTTCATTTTCGAGTTTCCAAGTGGGAATTTGCTACCTTGATGATTTGCATTGGAGTTTTCGTTTGGTAAACTGATTTGATTTGGAATTCAAAGAAAAGATTTGATATACAAAAGGTTGTGTGTGTGTATTTGATTTCAAAAATGATTTGAAATAAATCAGGAGTAGGGAGTTTAACTCTGGGAGTTATTTAAAAATGTTTATGGAATATAAATAAGTTTAAAAACTTATAAGAATTTGAAATTTGTTTAGAATAAAATTTAATTAAGTAGGGTTAAATAAAAGTAAGTGTGATAATGAAACAAATTGGTAAAGTAAACCAATTAAATGAAGTAAATTGGAAGAAATTAGTGAATAGAATATTAGTAAGTTTGATAACTTAAGAAATGATTTGATTTTGTGGAGTGAACTTTAACTCGAATTAAGTTAAATAAAGAGAATTTTGGAAATTTAGCCTAAGTAGGCTAAATGAAATAATTATTGAAAGTAGAAATTATTAAGTGAAAATAAATGTGTGGATGAACTAATTAATTTAATTAGTAAGTAAATGGAATTGCAAATTGAATATTGGATTGATATTTAATTTGAGTTATGTTAAATAAAGTGAAATTGAAATCAGTTCGAGTGGAATAAATAAAATAAAAGTTTGGAAATAAAATTTGATTTAGATATGAAATAAATTAGTGAATGGAACTAACTAAAGTAATTAGTTAATTAAATATGGTTTGAGATATGGTCGGTAAAATTCAATATTTAAAATTTGGAAGATAAATTGAGTTCAAATGGAAATTGGACCTGAATTTGAATATAAATGGATATAAAATTAAGTTGTGAAGTGGAAATAAATATAAGAAGTTGTATAAAATATTTATAGTAGACTTAAGAAAGTTGATGGTAAAGTTCTTAAGTAAAGTTGGTATTGGGAAATATACCGAGTGAGTATTTGAATGAAGATTAAATAAAAGTTGTGAAAATAGGGATAATGGTGAATAAGTGAATGGAAATTAAAATAACTGTGAATAAAAAGAATTTGATATAGCTAAGAATCAATTGGAAATTAATACGTGAGTTGTACGTATATTATTTTATTCGCATAGCGATTCGATCCAAATTCGAGCATAGAATTTCGAGATAGTCTATATCGATCATAGTTAGGATTTTTCACTCGATTTTTGACGACGAACCCTGGATGTGGTTTTTTGATTGATTCTGAAATTCTCGATCATAGTATACGGTTATGCAAGAAGGATGATGGTTTTTGATCAAGAAACCAGATCTGAGTCCATACTAGAGAGTCGTGTGAACGATACTAGTTCAGAAGTGAAATTGTGTGATCGTGTGAGCGATCAGAGTTGATATTGCGTACGGATGGTATATGTACATCATACGGGGATTTTGTGAAATAAATAAAATGATTTTGAATTGTATGATTGGATACTATTGGTAAGTGAAATGCAGGTAATTAAAAGCAAAAGCAAAATTGATGTCTTCGATTTCAGAAGTAAAATTTAAATTTGCCCGACAAAAAGGTATGTGTTTAAATTGTTGTATGAAATTGATGATTTTCTGATTGAGCCACTTGGCTTTTTTTCTTTTGATGATTTGGGCCTGTAGAGGCGTTTTGTAGTTTTTTGGATCTAGCCGCGCAAAGGAGACGCTGGCAAAAATTTTCGGAAATTTAAGAAGTTAGAAAAATTTTGAAGAAATTTTTTGATAATTAAAATTTGATTTTAAAATATAATTTGAATGATTGAGGAGATAATATTAGTGTATCTATGGAGGAATTTGGAAATTAGTAAAGGTGATATTGTGTTTACAATATAATGATTTGGAAAGTTGTTTAAACTGTTTAGTTTTGGGAAAATAGTTACTAAGTTTTGGACCATTCTTCTTACCTAGCAATTTCGAGGACGAAATTCTTATAAGGAGGAAGGAATGTAACGACCCAGAATTTTGGGTATTTGAACTTGGAATATTTAATTGATTTTAAATATTTAAAAGTTAATTTTTAACTTGAATTTCAAATATAACCATTTATTTGATAATTTAATTATTGAATTTAATAATTGGAAATTGGGTAAAATATTTTATTTGGAGTTTTAAGCTTGTTAAAAATAATTTAAAGGCTTATAAAATTTATATTGATAACACTGAGGATAATAAAAGCTTTAAAATTGAATTTGAAAGTGATTTGTTCAGTTTTAAAAATATATCGTTTAAATTAGCATTTACAAATAGCCTTCCGAGGCACAGTCTTGGAATTCGATGAAACAAGTTCCATTAGATCCGTAATAGTGTATTATTATCGGATTTCAAATTTCATAACGTTTGGAGTTACCGTTTGGCCGTACGGGATATAAACGCGTTGAAATTTATATCGAAAATTCAATATAATATTTGGGTCCAAAAAGCTATCTTCTCCATACGATCGAATTAGGACTCGAAACCTTTTCAATTGCATTCGAAATAGGGGTATAACATTATAAACTCCTAGCGGCACGCCTCGATAGGAGTTCAAAATTTTAAGTTGCTTAAATCGAGATATTTGAAAATTTAATCAATATATTGTCAAATTCAACATTTCCATTCAGCCGAAAGTTCTATCCAATCAACCTGGTGATGTGACCGTACCTTTTTCTTCTTCAAAACGTTTCCTCCTTCTCTTTTTATAACAGCCAAACACAGAGGAAAAAAAATACGCTCGTCCTCCTTTTTATAAACGCAGTTCATCTTACGGCCATGGTCGACGTGGACCACCAGAGGCCATATTGGGCCTCGAGTTCAACTAGAAAAGGGTGCACGATGTCGTGACGTAGTCAATCAATGGTGGAGATCTGGTGGATCGTAGCATGGCGACGGCAGGAGGGTGATGAACGGTGAACGACTCTTCGATTGATTGCGGCGTTTCGGAGAGATTTGGGGCAGAGCTTCCAACTGAAGAAATGTAGGGGAACGACAACCCTAGTTTCGGCCAAAATCTGGTGGGAAGAAGTGGCCTGTGGCGGCGGAGAATAGAGGTTGAATGGAAACCGTTTTTGTGGGTTTTCGAGGTGGTGGGACACCGTTCCAATCGAAGGCGGCGGCGTAAGGAAGCTTGGGAGTGAGGCTTCTTGGGGTCGATATGTGGTGGTGCTAGGATGTGCTAGGCAGTTATGGGAGGTTTTTGAATGGGGCGGCAAAAGAACGTGGTGCATGCGTTCGTTTTTAGGGAAGAAGAGTTTTTCCTGGGCGGGTTGATTTTCAAAGGCCTTGGGCCGTTTATATATATATATATATATATATATATATATATAAAGGAAAATAAGAAAGAAAAAAAAGGGGATGGGCCGAACACATTTCTTGGGTATAGTTTAGTATAAAAGATATTGGTCTATTTAAATTTAAATTTAAAATTTGTACATTTAAAATTAATAACTTATTCACATTAGGTCGAAATCCAACGCGGTCGATCGCGTCAGGTTCGTGGTTATGAATCTCACTCAATTTTGGATTACGACCGTTAATTTTAAAATTCAAACGGATCGTTTTAGCGTCGACGAAAGCAAGGTGAGTTAATCTCACTCAATTTTGGATTACCGAAATTAATTTGAAATAGTTAAAATTTATTATTGATTGATTGGTTGAATTGATATATTGTTTTATCATTTGAATGTGATATTATATATCGTAGTATATATATGTATTGGAGTGATTGATATTCCCGCATATATATAGCGGATGAGACCCTATGCGCCCGGCTAATAGCGGATGACTCTATATACCGCGATATTCCCCTCGAAGTGGGATTGGTATTTTTATATTGTACTAACATCTGTGGATGCAGGGAAACAGGTTGGAGGGATCCAACTGGATTCCTCAAAAATGTTGAATTTATTTCATATATTGATATATTATTTGTTTGGATAATCTTTGGTAGATTATAGTGTGATTTGAATGCATTGGACGCTATGGTAGTTTTGGCTTAGATTTTGGTATTTTTTTAAATACCAATTATAAATGTTTTAAAATAGGAAAGAAATCAAAAAGGAAAATCTAAAGTAAAAATATTTATAGTGGAATTTGGATTATTAAAAGAAATGAATTTTGGGTAAAATAAATAGTTACGATTTTAATATTGTACATGGTAATTTCGGAATATGGAAAAAAATAGTGACTTTTGAATAAGGTAAATAAGAGGATTTTTTTAAAATAATAGAACTTAAGCGATATTGTTTAAGTATAAAGGATTTATTTTTAAATCGGGATTTAAATAGTTGGGAGAATAAGAAAAGGAAATTTGAAAATAAAATATGGAATTGTTATACTAGATTTTAAATAAGATTTAAAATTTATAAATGGAAGTGGAATCGGAATTAGTTGGGTTTATGGAATATAGTTGGGTTGATTAAGAAATTGTTTTAAAAATGGAATTTAAATTAGGAATCAAATTAAAGTCGATTAAGTGTTGTGAACAGTGATAAACGGGAAATGAGACTATGGAAATTATAAACTAGATTTATAAAGAAAGTAAAGTAAATTATCAGTGGATAAATTGAAATTATAAATTCACGGTGAGGATTTATAAGGAGGTGGGTAAATCGGTTTAAATATTAATGGTGGATTTATTTTTAGAAATGTGAAAAGGGGATTTACGGAATTGGGATGTAAATCAAATTGGGAATAAATTGAAAGGGATTTATAAACGTCGGACTGGTTATATTGGAATTGAAAAGTATATTTTTATCGAGGAATTAAGTTGTTTTAGAAAGGAGGATTTTTGATTTGGTAATTTAAAAAAGGGGTTTAAAGAATATTTCAGAAAATTTATTATTTAGTTGTTTAAAATTTGTTTAAAGTATATTTAAGTATTAATTAAGTAGTTTTATAAATGGTTGATATTAAGTTAATTATTATTTAAGAATTAATCAGTATTATTATTTTAAGAGATAGATTATTCTATATTAATATTATTTTATAATAACTTTCATTTTAAAGAGTAACTGCCTAAAATTTACTTGGAAATTTTTTATAGAAATTTCATAAGTAGTATTTTGAAAAATTTTAAATTAAGTTTTCGAGAAGTAATGGTATACTCGCATGGCGAAATCGGAGGCTGTGAGTGCCTACAGTTAAGTCTTGGATTTCTTTGGAATAGAGACGTAACCATTGAGGTGTGAATCCATGGTTTGATACCGCAGTGGTACTTTCCAAATTATTTTAAAGGCTTCCAAATATCTTTAGAAAGAATAGTTTATGAATATACTAAATTTGGTAAGAAAGTATATATTTTGGAGAAAGAGATTTAATTTATTAAAATTAAATTAAAACGAGATTTGGAGTTGTTCCGTGGAAAATGGAATATTTGGTTGAATGATTGTTTATTTGATAGTTAAATAACCGACTATCAAATCTAGAACCAAAATATAACTTTGGAAATATCTAGGAGAAATACGGGAATTATATGGTACAGTTACCGTTCGAGGTGTTATACTGTATGTATAAACTCGTTTCATTCTTCTAGGACGTTGATAAGTAAATCCATCCATGAACGGTTAGGAGTTGATCTCCGATCTTATTTTCGTCTGTTTATTTCCTAGTGAAACGTGGTTAAGTTTACCGGAAATATCGAACGTTGTTTCGAAGAGACCGGGATCAGATTTGTTATCCAAAAACCACTTCGATCCAACGAGTATGTTTTCGATGTGAAAACAAGAGCATGGAGTCGAAGATGGAGCAGTGAAGTGCAAGGGCTAATTGCTACTAATCCTGAGGATTATTTCAAAATGGATGTGGTAGGAATAGTGCATTCGGTTCCATTCGGACCTAGAACGGACTTGTATGGATGAATGCTACCAGTACATTTTCATCGGAGGACAATGAGCACTCTAAGTGAAAATTCCTTAAAAGTTAATCGTAGCCTCTAGCCTCATCAACCGGGAATGACTGAAAATCAGGGGAGATGCAGCAAGGCTAAGTGGGTCGCACCCAAGTAGGGTATGTTTATCACCTTTCTAGATACCCTCGGATATTATTTTATTACTACGATGTATGGAAGGAGCTCGAAAGAGGGTGGGAACACCCGGGGTGATAGTATATTCGGTCTATCCAGGTTAGGGATAGTCCGGTCTTGTGTGGCAGGGGATCCCAGCGTGGTCCTCGGTACGCTGTTTTTAGACGTGTACTGTGACAAGTGGTACCCCAGTGCCTAGTCATTCGTATGGAATCCATTCTCTAATACGTGCCTTTATGGTTTTGATTGTAGAGCCTAGTATGCGGGAATTTAATTAATGTAACAATTTCAGCTATTTGAATAAGTATTTGTACTTAGACACTATTATAATATTAAAATATTTTATATGAAATGTTTTGGTTATCGTAAGGTAAAAACCCATCGTGTTTATTTGTGGCATGGTCTTACGAGATACCTTTGATTTCCAAAGGATTTTGAAACTTTAATAATTCAAATTGAGTGTATTTTCTCATGCTGGTTTTCCAGACTTACTCGGGTGTTATTTTATTATAATGCTCGGGTCAGATCGAGTATTACAGATACAGGATAGGATGCTATGGAGCTCAGGAGACGAGCTAGATGACGAGACGTATCACACGTACTTGGTTTTTATTCCACTATGTATGGTAGGCTGTATATTCAGCACTTGTGAGGACAAGTTATTATAACTGTCCAGTATTGTGATATTGATGTGTTGTACTCTGATGATGTAATGTATAAAAACAGTTATAGTTCTTTTTTGTGTAAAGACCAATTGTTATCTATTATATATTGTTCCGCTGCGATTGTGAGATTCTGTATTGTTATTTCTATTTTCTTCTTCTACATCTTTCTTCTTTTCCTAATGATTTGGTATTTCCAGCATTCGATTGTTCGGCATGTAATACAGTGGATGTATTGATGTCGATTTTCAAAGGTCGAAAATCTCGGTCGTGACAATTATCTTCCAGGATAATTAATATTGTTTTAAATTTATAAATGGTTATAAATTTGATTAATTCCCTTTCAGGATAATTTATGTTATTTTAAATTTATAAAAGATTATAAATGATTTATTATTCTTAGGGATAATTAATATTGTTTGAAATATATAAAAAGATTATAACTTGATTTATGGTCTTTTGGGATAATTAATGTGGTTTTAAAATCTATAAAAGAATTATATCAGTTACTTTTCCAGATGATTAGCATTATTTAAAATTAATAAAAGTTTTTAAATTTATTTATTAATTTCCGGGATAATAAAGGTTGTTTTAAAAGTTATAAATGATAGTTTATAAATGAGAAAATCTTTCAAAAAGGAATGTTTAAAAATAAAGCTAGGTGTAAATTGTTTTCGGGTTTAGAGTAAACAACGTCTTGATGAAAATTAATTTTGGTCCTTCTTTTTAATACACTTAGAAATATAATTTACCCCTTTAAAAGAATATTTCTAAAGAGTGTTTCTAAAAAGGTTTTATAAATATTTGTGATGTGAAAATCAAGCGCGAGTAAGAATCAAATATTTTAAGAGCTTGATTTGTTTATTAATAACAAGTGTATGCGATCTAAATTCCATATGCAATCATTCATTTACTTTCGATAGATGATTTCTTAATTATGATTTTGATATCATTCTTTGTGCTTCGTCTAAGACGATTTATCGCTCATTTTGAGCATTGGCATCCAACATTGTGGAAACTAAAACTAAAGCATGAGTGGGAGCCAAGCCATGTGGGTCGCACCCATTAGGATATAAGCACATTTACCTAGAAAGTTGTTGGTAGCATGCATGCGTTAATGTGAGTATATTAGGATGCTCGTGTGAGGCGGCGTCCAGCTTGGAAGTTCCCGAGAGTGATGCGTATTTGACATGGACTCTCAAGTATATTTTATCTAGAGATATACTTTCAGTGTACGGGGGCGCACCCTCCTGGTCATGTTCGATAAATTCATTTTCCTTATTTCTATTCGAACCTTGGAATTAATATCTTCTTCTTTTGTGTTTCATTAATTTAAGACGATTTGTTGCTCATTTGAGCATTGATATCCTTTGTCGGAAATGACTAAAACCAGAAAACGAGCGGGAGCCAAGCTATGTTGGGTTACTTCCATTAAGGTATCTTCACATCTACTTTAGATTGGATTCGGTTGTATGCTTGCGGAGATGTGAAGTACTCGGATACTTGGTAAGGTTGGCGGGGTCCAGCTTGGAGTTCCCGAGAGGAGTCATAGGAGAAAATGACCATATGAAGTATATTGTCTAGAGGTATACTTTAGGTAAGGGGGGCACACCCTTATATTCATTGTTGAAAAAAAATTCTTTCCTTATTTGATTCAAATCTTGAATTGTTTTCTTAATTGCATCGAGAAGTGCTTGGAGCTCTCCTCGATGTTTAATTATTTGTATCCATTTTTTAAGTTTGGATTTTGATCTTATCTATGTTCACCCTTTCTTGTTTGGATTGTGGTCTGGTTTGTTTTCCATTTCTTCATTTATGAAAGTTGTTCATGTGAGGTAAAATCCCATTCCGCATTTAGTGGCGTGGTCTCACAGAATTATTATATGTTTACCACATTAGTTGAGTTTTCTCACTTTGGTTTTCCACACTGATCCGGGTGTTATTTTATTATAATGCTCGGATCGGATCGAGTATTTTTTCATGTTGTCATTGGTGCGACATGGAGCTCATGGAAGGATGTTCACTTGCCATAATATTTTTATTTTCAATTATATTATTATATATACCTATCAGCAATTGTAAGGTCAAAATTTTGTAACTGTCCAACTGATGAGGTTTGTTTTAACTCTGACGTACTTTATATCTTGGATTGATAGTTTACACTGTCTTTATTATATCATATGTCGTCATTTCCACTATGAGATTCTTTTTCCCCTGTTTGTTCGTTTTGTTTTACCCTAACAATCTGCCTTTCCGACGATTGGATGTTCGACATTGGAATACCGTGGATGTATTTGGTGTCAACTTTTGATGATCGAAAATGTAGGTCGTTACACATAGTTTTGGTATGTTTTCTTATTTCATTTAACTTATAATTCATGTATAATATTCCATTGGTTGTATTATCATATTTATATTGTTAGTTTGGAGAGATTCTATATGTATGGATGTTGTCACATACTTAATGGTTATGTGTATGTATGTATAACAATAATAAACAAATTTTATTTATATCTGATGTATACACAGCCAAAATTATTTATTTTAATATATATATATATATATATATTCATTAATTTATTATATTTATATTAATAAGTCATATTGCACAAATTTAAGTAACCTATAATTCATTGTCTCACCATATCTTGTTAAAAATTGATCTAATATTTTATATATGCAAATTTATACTAAATATAATTTTAGGTAACAGCAAAATATTTTTTGTAATTAATTACCACTATTAATATTATTTAAATCAAAATAAAGGTTATATAATTAATATAAAATAATATATAATTCAAATATTATATTTTAAATTTTATACAAAATTTCCATCATCATATTAACTTTCAGCCAAAATTCTAGAATTTAGAAATCAACTTTATTAATTTTTAAAAATCATTTATAATAATAGCAGTAATTAATTAAATAAATAAAAATAAAATTTCAAGTCAGAAAATTATGAAATTGTTTTCATGACCTTATAATATCATATTATAATTTCATAAAATTTAGAATTTGAAAAAAATGTTACGAAATTATTTTTAATATTATTTTAATGTTTTTATGCTAATAAATTTATATATAAATAATTTAATAATATTAAATTATAATAATTTTTTTGGTGTGTATTAGATTTGGAATGTTATAAGATATATATTTATTTAATTTTATTTAATTTTATAATTGATATAATTATATAATATATATATATATTAATACATATATTTATAAATATTTTTAGAAATTACAAATATAATTATAAGTAAATACATATATATATATATATTAAGTTTATTGCTGTAAAAGATACAATAAATAAAAAAATAAAAAAAAACAACTTTGCATAATTTATATATATATATATAATCACTCATCAATATATTATCTAATTTAATATATTTTTTTTGTAAATGGGTTAAGATTTATCTAATTTAATATATACAAATATATATATATATATATATTTCACATTTATGTAATACATCTTATGTGTGTGTGTCTATATATATATATATATATATATATGCAAATATTTATATTGTTTTAATACTCATTTTAAGATAATAAGTTTGTGTGTGAATATACATACATACATATATATATTTGGATAATATATAATACATATAAGATGAGCTAACATGCCTGTTACACTGCAAATCCCAATATTTATATATGAGCATGTTATATCTTACATGGATTGTTATGTTACACATGCACACACACACACATATATATAATACATATGTGTACCATTATACTTAATTTAAATATAAATTAAATAAATTCAATCTATTAATTATAATTTAAATGAAGTAAAGAATTTATTTAAATTAAACTTAGGAATGTTCTAAATAAACTAGACTCCATGGGTCCAACAAAGATCTAATATGATAAAATATTTGAAATTCACCCATAACTTTCGTTGTATGCTGACCCAGTTCCAACAATATATTTATATAATATTATTTATGTGTGTGCGCATTTGTATTTAACTCAAAGTTTTCAGAAGGAGTTTTGTATAAGATATAATAGTAAACTTTTAAACTACTTTAACTAGACTTTGTACTCTTTGATTTATTGCATGTAATATAAATAAAGTATATTTCAATTTGAACTACTATGCGAAATATTTATTGTGTATCTATATATACATTTATACATGATATACATACATACATATATGTACATATATATAAATTTAAAAAATTCATGTTTTAGATGACAAAGACATATATGGAGGAGAATTGTATCCATTGCGATGTAAATCCCAACACATAAAGAACATTCACATTAACTATGTGCATTTTCATATGTTGCACTTATACTATACATATGGATGCATTTGATGTTTGTGTTTGAAATGTCGTTGCCTGAAACTTATAGAGTATTATACTGTAATATTACATTTACACCAAAATGGTTTGATGACTGACTACTTTGTGTGGATATATCATGGAGAAGAATATCACATTATACAAGAGAAGACTGTAAATATGGATGTGGACCGCGAAATTCCATATTGAAGAAAATATAGATCTAGAAAATAAAATAACTAAAATGGATCATGATGTTGCTGGTCCAAGTATGTGGAACGATGAACTAGATTTGGAGCATCGAAATGACCACTCTATAAAGGCTGTAAAATAACACACTTGTCAAGACATCTATATTTATCGCTATAAAATGCAAATATAATGCATTTGAAAATCTAATGAATGCAATTCTTATCTTGTGTAAAGAAATGCTTCCACTTGACACTGTGTTGATATATGAAAAAAATCCTTTAAAAGAGAAGTCTCTGCCTTTGGATTGCCATATAAATTAATTGACATGTGTCCAGAGGAATTCATGGTTTATTGGAAGGATGATAAAAATTCGCGTTGTGTAAATTTTATAAACAACTTAGATATAATTCGATGAAAACCAGTGATAAAGGTGTATCTTTCACCAAAATGCATAATTTTTCGATTACATCAAGATTGCAATGGTTGTATGGATCTATTGCTATTGTGAAATATATGTGATGACATAGTGAATGACAATAATATGAAGATATTTTATGTCATCCTTCAAACGGTGAACCTCGAAAGCATTTTGACAGGACATATCCTGATCTTACTAAAGAATCATGTAATGTTAAATTTGGTTTGTGTATGGATAGTTTTGCCCCATTTGCTTCGTTTGGTAAGCCTTATTCAACATGACATGTTATTCTAACACCTTACAATCTCCCACCTTTGGTGCGTATGAAAAATTCATACATGTTTCTAATTGTAATTATTCCTGGACCTAAAAATCCAAAAAAAGGAAATGGATGTTGCAGTTTTAGTTTGATGAGTTGAAAAAACTATGGGCAGAGGGTGTCGTTACGTACGACGTTTCAAAAAAAAGAACTTTAGAATTTTCACTTCTTCATTGTGGAAAATTCTAGAATATGGGATGCTTATTGGACAGTATACTAGCAGAAAATTCATTTATCATGTTTGCATGGATTAGACAGAATCATTTCGACTTGCAAATAAGGGCAACGGTGTTGGTGGGATCGACGTCGCCATTTTTTTCTTGTAAACGATCAGTTTATATTTGATATTAAAAACTTCAGATGAAATACAACTATTATTTTAGAGACACCTTCCATTATGAGTAACATAAAAGTGTACAAGCTCGTGCTAGATTATCCTAAAATATACGAGAAATGAAAAGAGCCAAAATTTCATGGTAAAGAAGAGTATCACAATTGGTGTAAACAAAGTATATTTTGGGAGATATCATATTGGACAAATCATAAACTTTGACACAATATTGATGTAATGCATAACGAGAAAAAAGATTAAACAAATATACAATCAAGTTAAATTATAAATTTTATTTCAATAAACTAAACAAGTTTATTTGAGCTAAAATATAGACCTTGTTAAATCATCCAATAAATTAAACATATATATAAGTTAAATCACTCAGTAAATAAACAAACGGTTCAGATGAAATACAACTATTATTTTAGAGACACCTTCCATTATGAGTAACATAAAAGTGTACAAGCTCGTGCTAGATTATCCTAAAATATACGAGAAATGAAAAGAGCCAAAATTTCATGGTAAAGAAGAGTATCACAATTGGTGTAAACAAAGTATATTTTGAGAGATATCATATTGGACAAATCATAAACTTTGACACAATATTGATGTAATGCATAACGAGAAAAATGTGTCCGAGAACGTCTTTAAGATGATAATAAACATGAAAGAAAAAACAAAAAAAGATTTGAAGTTAAGAAAAAATATCGCATTGTACTGTAATCATCCTGAGCTTAAATTGATGGCGAACGACCAAATTTCAAACGTCTTAATTTTTACTAGTTGGAAAATAACCGTCGTTTTGAAAATAATCTGGGTTTGAGTTAAAATATATGTGTTAAATCACTCAACAAATTAAACAAATATATACTCAAGTTAAATTATACATTTTGTTTCAATAAACTAAACAAATTTATTTGAGTTAAAATATAGATTTTGTTAAATTACCCAATAAATTAAATAAATCTATAAGCTAAATCACTCAACAAATTAAACAAATATTCAATTCAGTTAAATTATAAACTGTGTTTCAATAAATTAAATAAATTTATTTGAGTTAAGATATAGATCTTGTTAAATGGCCAATAATTTAAACAAATATACAAGCTAAATTACTCAATAGATTAAACAAATATACAATCAAGTTAAATTATAAATTTTATTTCAATAAACTAAACAAGTTTATTTGAGCTAAAATATAGACCTTGTTAAATCATCCAATAAATTAAACATATATATAAGTTAAATCACTCAATAAATAAACAAATATGCAATCAAGTTAAATTATAAATTTTGTTTAATAATTAAACTAGTTTATTTTAGCTAAATTATAGACCTTGTTAAACCACCCAATAAATTAAACAAATATATAATTAAGTTAAATTATAAATATTGCTTCAATAAATTAAACAAGTTTATTTGAGTTAAAATATAAATTTTGTTAGATTCACAACTACGATAGTTGAAATAAAAATTTACTTATTATTAACTGATAAATTTGGTAAAAATATAGCAATCATCACCCAGTTGTATGTGAAAGCACCAATTTCCAAAAACAATACTCAAATAGAAAGATAAGCACGTAAATCGTAGATTAAATAGTAGAAAAAGTAAAGGAACACACGAGTTTTATAGCGGTTCGGCAAACTTCGGCCTACGTCCACTCCAATAATATTTTATTTATACTATAAGATTACAAGTACAGTTGTTTTTGCCATAGAAAATTAGTGGAGGAAGAGATAAGTGATGAAGGAAAGCCAACCGAAAAAATTCCCTTGCAATGAACCAAGTTCGCTGTATTTATAAGTGAAGACGTGCATGGATCGGGCCGAAATTTCGGCAGAAGAAACTCCAACCCAAATGACCTGATCCACAAAATTTGGGATTGATCGGGCATCAAAAAATAATTTAGCCGATCGTTCCATACTAACTCCAATGGGGCTGCGATCGTTTTTATGGGGTCCCCCATGCCTCTAGTCCATGCTTCCAAAGTTTCGTGTCATTCCGACTTACTATTTGTGAGATATCAATCGATCTTCGCTATTTTGACTAGAAATTGGATCATATGAGATCATTTCATGCTTCATCCTTTTAAGCTGTGATCGATCATGTGCGTTCCCCATGATGTTAGCTACTTTCTCTCCAAATTTCGTGCAATTTCGGTGTACCGTTTTTGAGATATCGCGTTTTCCGTAAAATAATGAATCGTTATGCTGATTTGTACGATCGCTCCAATAACGATCGGCCTAATTTCCAAAATTTCATCCTTTTAAGTCGCGATCGATCATGGGGGTGCTCCATGATGTAAGATACTTTCTCTCTAAATTTCGTGCAATTCCGACGTACCGTTGTGAGATATCGTGTTTTCCGTAAAACTATGGATCGTTATGTTGATTTGTACGAACGGCTTCCAATATTTCATCCTTTTGAGCTACGATCGATCATGGGGTGCTCTATGATGTAAGATAATTGCTATTCAAATTTTGTGCAATTCCAACGTACCGTTTGTGAGATATTGCATTTTTCGTAAAACTATGGATCGTTATGTTGGTTTGTACGATCGTTCCAATAACGATCGGCCTAATTTCCAAGATTTCATCCTTTTGAGCTGCGATCGATAATGGGGATGTTCTATGATGTAAGATAATTTCTCTCCAAATTCCGTGCAATTCTGACGTACCGCTCGTGAAATATCGCGTTTTCCGTAAAACTATGGATTGTTATGTTGATTTGTACGATCGTTCCAATAACGATCAGCCTAATTTCCAAGATTTCATCCTTTTGAGCTGCAATCGATCATGGAGGGTGCTCCATGAGGTTAGATACTTACTCTCTAAATTTCGTGCAATTCCGACGTACTGTTTGTGAGATGTCGCGTTTTCCGTAAAACTATGGATCGTTATGGTTGATTTGTACGATCGTTCCAATAACGATAGACCTCTTTTTCAAGATTTGAGAGTTTTGTCATGCGATCGTTTTTGTGGGCTCCACTTTTCAATATAGTGATGCTCTGAAAGTTTCAAGTGCATTGACTTTGTAGATTTTGAGATATTGATCGATCTTTGTCGATTTAAGCTATTTTTTGGATCATTCCCGATCGATCCATATAAATTCTTTCTTTGCACATAACTCGAACATACGAACTCCAATTGACTTGAAATTTGAAATATGGCCTCATGGGGCCTTCCTTGTATCTTCATATTGATTGCACCTTGATTAAGACCCGGTCTGAATCCGCCCAACTATTGTCTATAGTTTCTAATATAATCGATTTTTGAGCCTGATAACCGTCACTTCTGGCTTCCGCCTTGATGATCACAGAAGTCGTTTAGCCAACTTTTATGATATACTGCCTGGTCAAAAGGTGGTATAACAATAGAGGTACAACATTTACTAATGTAGAAGAAGAAAACTGACCTATTGAAATCATATGTCGGTAAGCTGGCGAAGAAGCTAGGTATGCATTTGTGCGACATTTTCCGGATGAGAACATTTCTTTTATGATGACAAATGGGGTGCAGCGTGCGGGATAGTAGTTAGTATTTATCTTGTTTGCATATTATTGTACTGGTATATTATTGTTTGGATATTATTGTGCGGGAGAGCTAATATTGTGTTCGGATGGTATTGTACTGGTATATTATTGTTTGGATATTATTGTGCGGGAGAGTTAATATTGTGTTCGGATGATATTGTACTGGTATATTATTGTTTGGATATTATTGTGCGAGAGAGTTAATATTGTGTTCGGATGATATCGTTTGGATGTTATTATTGTGCATTATTGGATGTTGTTGTTTGAACATTATTGGATTTACTAATGTTTGGATATTGCAAGATATTATTGTATTGTATTACTGTAATTATATGTTAAATATATGAATTTGTGATTGAGGTGGGAAATGCTATAGAAATGCTGCAAATATGCTTCAGTTGTCGATATGGCATCGGCTTAGTGTCGGAATTTCCAATTTTAGCATTTTAAATTGGTGTCGGTATGACGTCGGTAAAGCATCGAAAAAACCAATTTTAGTATTTTATACGGACGTCGGTAAGGTGTTGGCATGACATCGGCAAATAAATATAAAATGTGTCAATGGCTCGGCATTTAGCTTCAACCTAACGTGGCGAAGGCATCAAAAACATGACTTTGTATTATGTTGGCAAGTAATTTACGGAATACGTCGCCAAGGTGTTGATAAAAAAAATTCAACGTCCATTTTACCAATGCCGGATATGACGCTCATGCAACGTTGAATAATTGTGTGCGTTGATTTCACACAACACATACTTTGGATAAATCAATATGCATTCCGTCGTAATGATCCCAACTCATGTTAAGTCGTTTCTTCGTGGTACGCTGAGCTACATTTAGGAGTTGTTCTTCTTCTTTATTTATTATATATTTATTTATTTTTAGAAAAAAATGCAGCAATATTCCTATTTTTATTGCTTAACAAACTTTTTTTTTGTAATCTTTTAATTGGAATCGAATGGTAGACAGTTTGCACTAAGACAGGCATTAATTCTACATACGAGATCGAGCTCTATAGTTTCCGTGTGCCTCATCTCCATACTAGTATCTGCTGTATACAAATTAGAAGTAGTGTAAGATTAAATCAAGACATAGAACACGGGTACGAATTAGTAGGATTCTGATTCTTAATACGGACGTTACGGTACGTACAAAAACACAAACAAAAGTGGGTTATTTAAGCTTGCAGGTTATTATTCTCTTTATATACCACAAGTACACCGTTACCGGTACAAGGTCCGTCAATCAATTAACGAAAGGGTGATCGAACACAGCAGAAGCAATAGGATCAGCAAAGCCGTGTTCAGTTCCTTCAAAATTCCTAAACCAGCAGGTCGTACCGAGTGAAGCGGCTCCTTTAGGAACGGTTTCCATTACGGACTCGTGACCTTTTGGGTAGTAAATACCCGTTCGCGGATGCGGGATCCATTGTGCCGAGTTGGAGCTCCGTTTATCTCCTTCGTTCTCCTTTCCATGCAGGCGATCGTTGTTGTGGTTCATTGCCTTCCTTCCATGCTTCACCTCCCTGAAAATATCAAAGAGTTGGGATGTGTATATACAGATGCTGTTAATTGTAGACATTTGTTCGAGGGTAGAAATATGATTAACTGTTTTTTTTTTTTACCGTAACAATGCCTTGGACTTTTCGAAGTTTCTGTTCATTATATGAATTCGGCTTGCTTGTGTAGTAGGGATGAAGCTGCCAAATTTATAAGGCTTGGTGAGAACTGGATGTGCTGCTGCCACACGATAAACTTATTTGGTTTCCATGTTCATGGTCTCTAACTTTGGACTTCGCTAGGATAATCTGCTTTATTTACTGGAAATTAACCACTGGCATGGATGTGGGACCCTGGGATTGATGGTTTCTGTTTGTATCCGTCTACTGTCACTTTTACAGTTTTGACCGTTTGAAAATGTGGAATTTATTTGAAAATATTTATCTAAAAATTAGAAATCCAAAACCTAGATTCCCAATTTTTCCTATGGATTCTTGTGACCATGGAAATAATCGGGTTTGAAAGTAGTTTAAAATATAAAATTAAAAACAAATTTTCATATTTTCCACACTTTGGAAGATTTCGAAAACATATAAAACCATAATCTTTCTTCCTCTTCTTCTTGTTTGTTCTTATCTTCACTCACCCACATACACCTACATTTTCATAACCTTTTTATTTTCTCAAAACCATAACTCAATCTTCTCCTTTCAATTTTTCTTCAAACAATTAAATCAAAATTTCTTCATCTAATATTTTCATAATCAAGCTTTTTTTAATTTGATGCTTCACTAGGATATATATATCCAACTAATTTTGATACAATTAAGTTGTTATCGAATTTAATTGTAAATAGAATTTTCATTTTTTTTTAACCGTGTAACTCTAACTAGAATTAACATAATAAAGAATAATTTGCTGCTTAAAGTAGGGATTACGGTATAACATATTAAGAACATTCATTACTACTTCGATCAAAATATCAAATTATTATTGTTTTTGTTGTTGGTTGAACAAAAAAGGAAAAAACAATGAAACCAACTATAGGAAAAACAATATGATATTGTCAAATATATTTAATTATGATAATCCATTCGCTAGAAAATTAACAGGTTTACAAAAATATCGATTTACATTCATATTCGAAATAGAATTAAATATCTTAACTAATCAACTTCTAATTTAAAATTTCAATAAAAGAAAATTTATTTATATTTTTTATCTCATTTTCTTTTGTCATTAATGATTAATAGAACTGAAAATAATTATGTTCGAGCATTAGATTTTATTATTTATGTGTTGTCTTATTATCGTTTATTTCCAAATCATTTTAAACATAAGGTGTGTTTTTGAAGTAGATATCATAATTTATGTTTAAGTGGCGTTAGTAAGTGTTTATGTGGGTGTAAATAATAAAGCCCTTTTAAAATGTACTAAATATGAAAAGAGTGGAAAAATGTGGATTTGAAACTAGTATCACTATATAAATGGAGATGCTACAAGGCCCAAAAAGGATAGGCTAGGAAATTGCGGAATGAGGCAAAATTCAAGGGACAGCGCAGTGAAGGGAATCGATAGGATTATATTCGAGCCTTTTCTCGTATCTGATGTTCGGACCTTATACCTTTGTTATATATAAAATTAAAGATGATTTGTTTCCACCTTCCGGTAAATATCCAAAAATATATTCCCTTCTCATTTGTGGGAATGACCACAGCTTCTTAGCTTTTTAGCCTTTTCTTCTCTCTAACGTTATTTCATAACATATTGAAAACGCCAAATACAAAACTCATTTTTAAATTAAACACAAACGCTGCCTAAGTTTTTTGAAAACTAATTTATGCTTTTTTGAAAATATTCCTTTTATATATTCAATTTTCCAAGTAACATTATGGTGCAGAATTGCAAATGTAAAGACTTTTAATGACAGCTGCATGAATGATCATGTTCTTACTTTGCAAAATTGAGTATACTACACATATTTCTAAAGCAAATTTGCATCACATCATGAAAAATGAGACCAGATGATTTTTGTATAGATCACATGAGCATGATCTCATTTACCATGAATCCAACCGTTATATATATGTTAAAAGAAAAATCCACTATAAACTCATATATGGATAGACCTGTCAATATATATTTTCAAATGCGGATATTGCCATATTCGCATCCGCATTCGAAATCATTTTCGGATATTGGATAATTATCTTATTCGTTAACGATCGAGAAATCAAAAAACAGAAATAGAATATTTTAGTTTAATACAATTATTTTTTAATCTCAATGAATACAAAAGTATGCAAAATCAACAAATACGATGATAATATTTAGTTTGTGCAGTTAATATGGATTAAATGCATATAATATAAACTATTAACTTAAGAAAATAATAAATACATACCTTTGATTGTAATAAAATACACATAAAATTGACTATAATCTTGACAAAAACCGGATGGATAATTTTCGGATGCGGATGTCTTATTCGTATATGTATCCGCTTTTCTGAATATCGGATATATCTGTTTTTGAATACAGACGTGGACGGATTTCAGATTTTTCGAATATCCATTGACAGTCTTATGTATAAATCAATAAATTTTGATATATTAATTTATATCATAGAGCAACAAAGATTTGTTTTGTTTTCCACACCGTACATTGTGGGAATTTGTGACGCCCCACCTCTATACTCACGCTGTCCAAGGACACTACGGAGTAATGCCGTCAACTAGCACGAAGAATAAGGCTGTTGATGAGCGACCATCTGTGCAATTGCTTTGTGCGAGTACCGATATGTCAGATAATATAACTTACATTTCATTTCTGGAGGAAATCCGACATATCTAATACAAACTCAAAGCTACCACACAGTGGCTAAATAGTCGTCGGAAACAAATATATAAATAAACATAACATAAATCAGTCACAGATATTCATATCACAAATGCGGAATCAGATATGAATATAACACATAAAAATGTACATCAAAGTAGTGGTAAAACAAGATCCACTACATCACAAAAGAATAGATACAAGTGCTGGACAAAGAATAATTATACATCAAGGAGTCCATATCTCAAATGTATAATGACCAAAAACTACTAATCTAAAGTAGTTAGCCAAAAATATCAGATGGTAATCCCTGATAAGAAGTCAAGCGGAAGCACCTGTAACATCTCGGTCTGACCCGAGTATTATTTAAGAAGAAAATAATAAACGGATCAGTCTAGCTATAATTATCATATATAAAATGAGATATAAGAAGAGATATAACAAAAACGTATGATAACAATGATGTCATACTGTGACAAGTACACTTTAAACAACAACAAAATCATACAATATCTCAAGAATCTCAAAGCACCAAAAGAATGTCATATTCTTTATTTTATTCACTAGACCCCAAATATTGACAAACATAGCATTGCCAATCATAAAAAGAGGTGAAACACAAATTCTAGAAATCATCAACTAGAAATCCAGAAATCACAAAGGGGGGAGGCCTATCACAAACGGAAGCATGAAAACTCACCAACACGTGTATCACAAATGGAACGCTATTCCATGGTCGCTAACCATCAATTTTGAGCCGAAGCTCCACAAACGGCCCGAAGACCACAGGTCGCTACCCCGCCAAATTTGAACCGAAGTTCCACAAATGGGATTTTTAGTCCCCACACAAACAAATAGACATCGCACATCGCTAGTGTAAATCACAAAATGATCGGCATTGATCAATAAAAAGTGTGAACCACACTAAGCTAGTAAATAAATGAGTTTAGCTTCGTGTCCCATAACCACTAGCTTAACTTAAATATTTACGAATAGATTGTAGATTTCCACTCGAAAATTGTCACAAGATTTCAATCGAACAAGTCCAAGAATTAACCGACGAAGTAAACGTAAGCATTTCATACCACTTGTTTTACTAAGCCGTTTAATTAGATTTCTCATACGAATGAGGTAAAGGTTTGTATATACTAATAGGTTAGAAAACGGTTTTATAAACGAGCTTTGTATTAAAAATAGAGTTGAAATCATCTTTGTATAAGAGTTTGAATAGTTACTACTAGTATAGAAACCTTTGTATTTGAAAGTGAAAAATCACAAAAATGATTGTAAAAACAATCAATCACCAAAGGTTCACATTCGAAGACGTGAATTAAAACCGTAGAAATCGATACTGAATCCATCAAAATGGATATTCCCAAAAATCCAAAGAAAGAAGTCATCAAAGTCGATAATAAGTGATAACAACTATCCGGATCAACGAAAATCGATTATAATAGGAAATTCACTCAAAAACAGCCAAAATAGGCAAAATTAACAGTTCCAGACGTTTGGTAGGTGTTTCCAGACGTCTGGCCCTAGGTTCTGGAAGTATATGTGTTTTTCTCCTCTCATTTTTAATTCCTGGGCCATTTCAGACGTCTGAAATTTCCAACCAGACGTCTGAATTTGGTTTCAGACGTCTGAATTTTGTTTCAGACGTCTGATTTTTGTCTCTGCCCTTTTTTTCCTATTTCCAGAACCATTTCAGACTTCTGAAATTTTCAACCAGACGTCTGAATTTGGTTTCAGATGTCTGAAATGTTATTTCAGACGTTTGAAATTTTCTGCTAGGCAAAAAAACAGCCTAGCCCAAAGAGGGCAAATCCAAACCGAAATGTGATCGAACGAGCGATGGATGCTAGGGATTTATGTCAATCAACAACCCAGCACTATGGGCTCTTTGATACACCACCAAAAACATGTTCAAACCTCCAAGATAGGATCTTTAAAGATTTTGACTTCAAAACACCAAAATTTGGAAAATTCACCAAATCAATTCAAATCAAAAGCAAATGAACATGAATAAAGGTTAGGAATTCATACCTAACAATAATGAAAGTTATAGACGTAGATGTGAGTTCAAAAACTCACCTTTAAACCAAAAAAACACGAATGAGAAGCTATAAAGCAAGGCAAGAACAACCACTCTTCAATTTTAACCCAAGAAGCTTCAATCTAAGTTAATAAGAAAATATTTCCTAAGTTAGGTCATAGGAAATTTCTGGAATTGGAGAGAGATAGAGATGGAGAAGATGAAGAGGATGCTTACCTAAGCTTCTCTTTGAATTTGGAGCAAGAATTTGTATTTGCAAAGGAAACTAGGGTTTTGAATTTTAATTTCTCATTCCTCTCCCCATTTTTATTGAAGCTTGAATGTTAGGAAAATAAGAATGAAGTGAAGAGGAGAGGTGGACTGAGTTAGGGTGTTAAGATGGGTTAGTGGGCTGAAACCCAAACCCAAAGCCCTAGTAGAAAAATAGCAAATTCTACTCAACTCCAAACATATCGATGTTTATACTCAAAAAAGTTGTAAACGTCATTTTGGACTCAAAGGAAGTGGTCTCGAGTCCCAATTCGACTGTTTACAAAAAGTAGCTTTTCGGACTTTAATCCGATTAACGATGCTATATTTAAATAAAACATTTAAATATACAATCGTAAAATATGCGGGTTGTTACAAAATTCTAACTCGAGGCCACTCAAATCAAAACCCCAAAGCACAGCAGAAAACGAAATCGTGGTAAGAAGTGCAAAAACAACCAATCTTCACACCAAAATCCATGCTGAAAATAGGCTGAAAAATGTTACAGACGTCTGTCACTTTATGACAGATGTCTATCACTTTATGACAGACGTCTGTCATACGTTTTGGGAAATCATTCCTGAAACCACAGACGTATGTCCCAAGTCTCGGGGTCCAGACCCTGCTATCACGGACGTCTGTCACTTTATGACAGACGTATGTCGCTTGGTGCTGGCCACAACATCCACTTACTTCACCATATCTTCCTCCTCCAAGCTCCAATTTGCGAACTGTTTTCACCGTTACGAAGCTACTTTCGACCTCTTCAATTCTCCATACAGTGTCGCCAAAATTCAAAACTCCATCTCGATGCTATATCCATCTCCAATTCCAATGGTACCATACCATCATCAATAACCGATGTCACCAACTATCACCACTACTACCTTCAACCAAACATGAATGCTTTCCCAATGAGCTTCGTCAAAGCCACCGCCTATTGCACTCCATCAACGAGCTAAGGCAAAACCCTCGTCCACTAACGAAGTGTTGAAAGCATCCAAATCCAAAACCATCTCACCAAAAGACAAAAGTACTAAGGAGTGTAAACTAGTACTCGCTAAGAAGATAAAACCACAATCTCTTACCAATACTCTTCCTCATCTATAACCAAGCTCCTCCCTCAACCGTGCTACCCCGTGACACCTAGCACTTCAACAAGCAAATCAAGTTCGAGAAATGCTCGAACTTCCCAATGGGCAATGCTTTAGTGAACATATCCGTCGCGTTATCCTTTATGTCACTTTCCAAAGATATACTTGCTTATCTTCATCCATGACTACTAGAAATTACTCTCTCACTTCAATATGCTTAGTCCGTGAGCTAAACGCCAAATTCTCTACCAAGTGAATAGCACTCTGGCTATCACATGGAACACCGACACTATCATGCTCGAATCCCAACTCACACAACAATCGCCTCAAGTAAAGTGCCTCCTTTGTCGCCTCCACCGCGGCTATCAACTCCGCCTCCGTAATGGATAAAGTAAATGCGGTATGCAATCTCGATTTCCAACTTATGGCCATACCTCCAAGTGTGAAGACATATCTGGAAGTTGATTTTCTTCAATCCCTATCACCGGCGTAGTCCGAATCACAATAATCAACCATCTTGCAATTGATCCCCTTACTACTGCCAAAAATAAGAGCATGAGATGATGTACCTATAAGGTATCTCAATGTAAGCTTCACAGCTTTCAATGTGATTTCCTCGGATTAGCCATATACCGACTAACCATCCTGACGGCATTTGCGATACCGGGCCTTGTATCATAGCATACATTAAACTTCCAACGGCACTTGCATATGGCACCTTTGCCACATTAGTCTTGTCTTTCTCCAAGATAGGTGATCCCTTACTCGAAAGCTTCATATGTAAAAGTAAAGGTGTATTTGACGCCTTTGCATTCTCTATGCTAAAACGACAAAGAACTTTCTCTATATACTCCTTTTGAGTCAACTTCAACTCAAAACACTTTCGATCCCTTTCAATTTCCATGCCCAATATACTTCTTGCTTCTCTAAGATCATTCATTTTGAATTCCGACTTCAAACTCAGTTTTAACTTGTTGATTTCATTTTTATCCTTAGAAGCAATGAGCATGTCGTCCACATACAAGAGTAAATACACCCAACAATTATTTTTTAACTATATACACAAGCATCCTTGATGTTTTTATCAAAACCATTTTCCAACATAAAATGATCAAATCTCTTGTGTCATTGTCTGGGTGATTGCTTTAAACCATATAGTGATTTCTTTAACTTGCAAACCAAATTTAACTTACCGTCCACAACAAAACCTTCCGGTTGCTCCATGTAGATGTCATCATCCAAGTCACCATGCAAGAAGACAGTTTTCACATCAAGTTGCTCCAACTTCAAGTCGTGAATTAAAACTATAGCAAGTAATATCCGGATAGAAGTATGGCGCACAATTGGTGCGAATATCTCATCATACTCATTTTCCTACCTTTGTGCAAACCCCTTAGCCACTAGCCTAGCTTTGTATTTCTCATCGTCCTTCACCTTGTATATCCATTTGCACCCAATAGCACGGTTTCCTTTAGGAAGTGGAACCAAATCCCAAGTTTGGTTCTTCAACGGCGATTGCATCTCTTCCTCCATGGCACAAATCCACTTCAAGCTATCACTCGACTCCATGACATCATCAAGGTCTATCGGCTCATCTTGGATTACATGAAGGGCATAGTCCAAATTATCACAAAAACTAAGATAGTTCCGATCATCGTATCTTTCGGGTGGCCTTATAGCACGACGACCAACCCGAGTAGCAATAGCATCATCCAAACCCCCTTCGGCTCCGCCTTGAACCGAATCCTCTCTAGAATCATGTACGTCAGCAACACTACTAGTGGAACCCTATGGACTATGTGATGTAACATCAACTGTTTCCTCCTCACAAGCATCTCCAACTACTCTACTCCTTGGACGAAAGATGAGAATAACTTCCTTCTCCTTTGATTCACCATGAACCAAATCCGCAACATTCGATAAGCTCTCATTTCCTTGAACAAAGCCGACTCATCAAAAGTAACATGACGAGAATTCACAACCTTTTTCATTTTCGGATTCCAGATCCAATAGCCTTTTACACCGACCAAGCAAAATCCCCTTGAAAGCTCTACGCTCAAGCTTATCATTTTCCAGATCATGCACATAAACCGGACTACCAAACACACGAAGATAACTCAAGTCAATGCTCTTTCCCTTCCCCACTTCCTTCGAAATTTTGTTTCCAATAGCCGAACACAGAATTCGATTAATAATATGCACCGCGGTTGATAAAGCTTCGGCCCAAAATCCCTTAGACAAACCTGATGTCAATCTCAAGCATCGAGCTTTCTCTAGTAGAGTACGGTTCATCCTCTCCGCAACACCATTCGACTACAGATCTTCGGGTGTAATAAAATGCCTTCGAATACCATGATGCTTGCAAAACTCCAAGAACTCTCCGGAAACATACTCTCCGCCATTATCAGACCTTAGAACCTTCAAAGACTTGCCACTCTCATTCTTAATAAGAGCTTTCCCTGCTTTGAACTTTGCAAATGTCTCCGACTTGGCCTTCATTACATACACTCATACCTTTCGAGAAAAGTCATCAATAAAAGAAATATAATAGCGAGCTCCCCCAAAGAAGCTACCGGTGCCGGTCTCCAAACATCCATGTGAACATACTCAAGAACCCTTCTCGAATCATGTTTTCCCTCATCGAATGATACTTTAGTTTGCTTCCCCATGACACATTCCTCGCAAAACTCTAGTTTGTTGAAACTCTCTCCAATGATCATCTCCCTCTTTCGAATAATATCCAAACTCCACTTCGAGGCCTGACCTAACCTCAAATGTCACAACCTAGTCGCATCTAAGCCACGAGAACTATCAACTCGCACACAAGTTTCACCTTCTATAGTCACTCCTTGAAGCAAATAAACACCATGAGTCATAACACCCTTCATCACCACAAGCGCACCCTTTGAAACCCGCAAGCTATCACTCTCAATAGTGATCTTACAACCTAAAGAATCCAGCTGCCCCAAAGAGATAAGAGACTTCCGAAGTCCCGAAACATAGCGTACATTAGTGAGAGTACGAACCATTCCGTCAAACATCTTAATTTGCACGGAACCAATGCCTTTCGACTTACAAATAGCACTATTACCCATAATAACTGAATTTCCCTCATTGTCGATAAGAAGAAAAACAATTCCTATTTAGCGTCATATGATAAGATGCCCCTGAATCGAGCACCCATCCGCTACCTGAAACATCTGATGTTACCACCGTCAACGCATCTACGTCTCCCTCACCAACTCCACTCTCCATCGCTATGAATGAAGATGTTACTTCTTTCTTTGCCTTCTCCTTGTCTGGACACTCATTCTTCCAGTGATCGAATTTCTTATAAATATAGCAATTGGCCTTTCTTTCCTTCGACTTTCCTCTCCAACCGGGGTTCCTTGATTTAGAATGCCCACGGTTCTCCTTCTTCGCATATCTCTCCTCTACAAATAAACCGTGACCGCTACTAGCACCACTACTTCCATCACCCAACTCCTTTATTTGATCTCGCAACTTCTCGCTAAGAAGACTCGTTTTGACATCATCTAGAGTCAAAGTATCCTGGCTATAGATCAAACTATTTGAGAAACCTGTATAACAGTCCGGCAACGAACACAACAATATCGTCGCCTTTTTGTTCTTCCTCAATCTTCAAATCTACCACCTTCACCTTCATTAGCAAATCATCAAAGATATTCAAGTGTGCCTTTAGCGAAGTACCTTCCTTCATCTTATAAGTGAAGAACGTTTGCAACAAGATCAAACGATTAGTTAGTGACTTCTTCATATACAACTCTTCCAACTTATCCCAAATACCCTTAGTGGTAGTCTCACCACTAATTTCGAAGATAACATTCTCCCCCATAGCAAGTTGAAGTGTAGTGAATGCCCACTCTTCTATCACTACAAGACCATAGGGCTATTCCCATGGCAAATAGCCGTCGACGGCCGTCGGAAGTCGACGGTATAGCCGTCGGAATAACATCCGCGGTTTCTGTCGCCTTTTGACGTAGTTGACGACAATCTTCCGACGCCTTTTCGACGGCTGCTAACGGCGAAATAACGACGGCGTTCAATGAAAAACAAGGTACACGTGGATCCACTCGTAACCAATAATCCATCGATAGCCGTCGGAAATCTGTGACTCGTAAGCCGTCGGTAGCCGTCAATAGCCGTCGAAAATTTGGGTTTATTTTTTTATTTCTGCTCCTATTCGACTTCCACCACATCTACATATATACTAATACACTTCTCAACTCCATTCCACACAGATAATTCAGATATATATATATATATAAAACAACCAACATCACATATTATACCAACTACAATATTAACCATAATCTCCAATATATACAAAATCATAAACTCATATATATACAATGTCAACATCATAAACTCCAATATATACAAAATCAACCATCCAACATCCTCAAACATCCAACAAAACACTGGCCAATCAACGTCAAACATCAAACAACTCCACAAAATATACCAAATCAACATAGCACATCCAATCTCTCATCAAAGTGTATCAAACATACCAAAACAAATCATCCTCACCAACTCCAAGTCAACATATACAACATCCAAGCACAAACACAGAAAAGCGTACCTATCAAGAGTCGTCCTCGCCTCCGGAAGCACTAGACGACGAAGGAAATGAACCATGTTGCTGCACATACTTCGCCAAACGCTGATTCAACTACTCCATCTGTATAGCGCGAAGACAGTCCTACTTCTGCAGCTGCTTGACCATGGTTCTCAGCTGTTTTATCTCGGCTTTGTCCGGCTCTTTTTGGTACGCTTGTTGAGATGCCCTAGCCTACGAATAAAAAAACTGTTATAGAACATTTCGACGACTTTTATAACAATTGTGTAACTTTTATAGGATAATTTATTTTTACAAATTACTGCTTGGTTTCCATAACCAAAACGCCGATTTCGCTGCGTAGGATCCATGATGGAGTCAAAAATAGCGTCTTTCTCCTCACGGGTCAACTCATTGCGGTTTGATCCCTCTAGCATCTGTGCCCGTGCCTCTTGAAACTTTTCCTACAATGCCATAAAAATTACAGTTGAAATTAACACAACATTATTTTAATTCTTCAAAGCTAATTACTTAAACTAATCAATATTAATAACTTAAAAGATAGTTTATTTTATACATTCAGCTTCGATCAGTAAAATAATCGATCATTTTTCCTACTTTAAAACCTATGATACAAATTAAAATTAGTGTTAATCATTTAATTTTATGGATTGACATTTTATTTTTTAATTAAAAAGTATTTATTTATAATGTTATTGAATTTTCTAATTTGCGCCTTTTTGCGTATTCTTGCACCTTTTTTGCGCATTGAAATTGTTTTTGCGCCTTTTTGCGCTTTCTTGCGCTTTGAATTGGTTTTGTGCCTTGAAATGAATTGAAATGAATATAATATTAAATTTTTAGCTTCTATATTAATTTTTGCTTTGATGGTCGGTCATCCTACTTCCCATTACAAACACAGTAGTAATTATATTTCATAAATCAATTCATTTTAAACGATTTCACAAAATTTCGGCAGCACTTCCCCCGTGTTCCATGTATCATACACAAATGCGTGTACACAAGAAACAAAAAGAAAGTACTGTCGAAATTTTGTGAACCGTTTAAAATAAAATGATTTACGAAATGTAATTACTTTATAGTGTTTGTAACTTGTCCAATACAGGGACAAATCCGATAAATATTGTATCAGATGAATATGCATGTCCGTTTTGTAATAAAACGAATATACATATATTGATCATATATAATACTTGTCAGATAGGGCCAAAAACTCTTTAAAGGATTTATAAAAAATAAGACACATTATGCACGTCTACTTTGTTCATAGATTATCAATATTAACATTATATATCAATATTATGCACGATTAGTTAATTATATAACATATATTAGCATCTGTACAATAGTTTATTTGCACTTTACTATTTTATTAAATATATACTATATTATATGATTTTTACTATTTCGAAAATATATATTATTCATGTCTTCAAATTTAACGAATTACGTATATAGTATTATACTTTATTTAAAATAATATTAAACTATAGTATACACTAGTTTATATCATGCCACACAATTATACCAAACTTGATTTTAAGGGTTTAACTATGATTAATATATTTTAATTATCGTTTTTGAAATTTTGCAAACCATAAACACAATCATTCACATCAATCATAACTAACCAAATGCTAACCGAATGCTAGCTCAAATGCGCATATATTTAAATAATCAACGTATATACACACTAATTAGTTAATATAAATAAACTAATCAAATTATTAATAAGGGTTTAGGAAATTACTAATTAGGATTTAGAGTTTATGTAAACAAACTAATCAAATTATTAATTAGTTAATGTAAATAAACAATCAATCAGCTATTACAAACAACTAGAATTACAATTTAACCCTAAATTAAAAAATCAAAATTAATTAGGGTTTAGAAAAAATCTGATTTGGAGATGGATTGAGAGGCTAGAGTTGTTGGGAGTGATGATTGATGATGTTGGAGATGCTCCGAAAGACATGGGAGGCTGGCTGTCCCAAAGTGACAGACGTCTGTCTCAAGTCTCGGGTTCCAAACTCTGCTATCATAGGCATTTGTCACTTTATGACAGATGTCTATAGCCTGGTGTTGGCCACAACATCCACTTACTTCACCATAATTTCCTCCTCCTAGTTCCGATTTGCTAACCGTTTTCACCGTTATAAAGCTACTTTCGACTAGGGCTGTCAATGGATACCCGAAAAATCCGAAATTCGTCCGCATCCGTATCCGAAAAGCGGATAATATCCGATATCCGAAAAAACGGATGCGGATACGGATACGAAGACATCCGCATCCGAAAATTATCCGTCCGGTCTTTGTCAATATTATAGTATAAATTGTGTGTGTTTTAGTATAATGAAAGATATTTATTTGTTGTTTTATCAAGTTAATAGTTTATATTATATATATTTAATGCTTATTAACCTCTCAAAACTATTTATTATCACCATATTTGTTTATATTTAACAGTTTTATGATCAATTGGATTGAAAAAAATGTATGTTAAACTTAAAATTTATATTTATATTTCTTGATTTATCGGTCGTTTGCGGATAGGATAATTATCTGATATCCGTCAGTATCCACGGATGCGGATATCCGATATCCGAAAATCATTTCGGATGCGGATGCGGATATGGCACTATCCGCATCCGAAAGTATCCGTTGACAGACCTACTTTCGACCTCTTCAATTCTCCATATAGCGTCGTCAAAATTCAACAACACCGTATGACTCAACATGTGTAATTAATAAAGTATTAAAAAAATATTGTAAGTTTATCTAATAACTTTTCTCACGCAGTACACATGTAAATTTTAAAGGAGGTTATATCAAGATTTTGGTATATTGAAGTTTTTTTTTTTAAAAAAAAAAAACTTTTGAAAAGTAGAAGAAATTGAGCTCATTAAAGATCATGTAATAAAAGCACACAGATTTGTGGTATCATGATTAAGATAGTTAAAAAATAATGTAGACAAATAAGACACAAAATACTATATTACTAGAGTTCTTCAGAAATTTGTAGAACTTTTGATGGTAAGATTAAGATGCATAGGGAGATGAAAAAGATAGATAGATTACTATATGTATACTCCCTTGTTATCAAGAAAAGGATGAGGTTTTAGTCTCCACTTTGCAATTTATAAAACAGAAACAGTTGCACAAAGTAAAGTTGGCTTTGGATCAGGTTAAGTTTATTATGTTCTGAAGGGTGCAAACAATGAAGCTACATAGTATTGGAATAGTATTGGAATAAGATCCCTCGGTTATGCGGTACAGGGATTATGACCAATGACCATCAATGTACACATATTCCTAAGTACAATTCGTAAGCAATGGATGGCAGTCTTCTGGCATTTTCTACAACTGCTTTTGTTTATCTTTTGGAAAACGGCACTGCTACTTTATCCACTTTAAATAAAAAATTAATCATATATTTTGTTTGTAATAGCTATAGAACGTAACTGATAATACAAACAGTCACACATCAACTATGTATACATTGATACTTCATCAACTGTGCCAATAGTAGAAAACTTGTATATCAAAATTTAGTTAAGCAAATCATCCCATTTACAATACTGCCCTCCTGCTAATGCCCGATAGTATCGATCTCTACAATAGACTGGTCTTCCATCTGCAGCTTCTGCTGCTGCTGCTGCTAAGTCATCGTCTTTAATCACTTCAGATGGTAATCTCAACAACTCATCTTTCCTGTAATTATGTACGTAATAATTTGTTTGCTGCTAAGTCATATGTTATATGTATTGAGGTGGAGTATTAAAAAACCTAACAAAAGTTTGTACCTCATACTGGGTTTAGTCTTTGTACTTTGGATGCTGGATGAATTTTGTAGGAAGGTTGATTGAAAGAAGTTTTCGACTGGAGAAGCAAATATGAACAAGGACACTGCTGTGACTAAAACAGCTCCTGTTCCCACTAGTGTTTGTTTCAGTAGTTTGATTACTGGCTTCACCTAAACCGTAGATTACAAAAATGTTAGTGATTTTGTGATTTTCATGGTTGGATTATGTTTGATTAAACGGTTTATTGTACTTAGATGGTTCATATATGTAATGTTTTCTTTTCTGCTTTTTATAAATTATGACAGTCAGAAAATTCTCAACTCATGCACTAGTTGTGCATATATATATGTCACCATATTCATATCAGAATTGAGCACAAAAGATAATCTTATGAAGAGTTGTTTTTATCAACATATCTATACTGGAGAATTCATTAAAAAATTCTTCAAACATTAATTTCGTTAGCGACATGATTAAGATTTTATTTAAAAAAAATGAAACAAAGTAATGACTTAGTTGTCAAAGAGTGATACAGATTCAGATACATACACAACTTTAAAATTAATGCTTATGTTATACTGAATTAAATTTTATGTGTTATGAATAAAGGTTCATATTTCGATCAGTAAAAAGTAAAAAAAAAATCACCTTATAAGATCCGAGAAGCCTGTCTCGAGCCAGTACCTGTGATAACATATCACAAAAAATGTAGCTTATTGCACATTATTCATCTAATCAATATAAATACTTGAGAAAAATCTTAGATTAATCAGACCTCTGGTGGTTTAACCCACATTTGTCCATCATACCATCCACTTTCTTCATATGGAATTACTGCTGACAATAGCCTGTCACCAACATAACTCCATCCCTGTTTCATATGAAATATAATTACTTACATTATTCTCATTAACAAATATGCCTCATATTAATGTGTAATTTAAATGCAAGGTACCAGGTATATTCGAAGTACAATAAGAGACACGAGGAGAAGTGTTCCGATCCCTGCTGCTAGAACAAACCTCACTGGATCCTGAAACAAACAAGCAGAACAATTTGTCAGTCATTCAAATAGAAAAAGGAAAAAATATTCTAAATATTTTGGATTATTTTCAATTCTGAAAGCTACCTTAGAAGGGTTGAAACTTGCAGCAGAGATAGGTGCTGCTAGAACTGTGAATGTTACTAAACATAAACCACCAAGGCGCAAGAACAGTGATTTTGGGCTTAGCTCCCCCCATGAATATAGAGTGCTCTCCTTCAAGGATGAATATTCATTCACCTGTATTTATTTACAAACAAAATTAAATGTGACTACCATTTACAGATACTCCAATACTGATATAGTATACTGTTTAACACTAGAATTACAACACCCTAGTATAGACATACATCTTAATGATCCAGTAAAACCAGACTAAATTTATTAAACTTGGAAAATATGTTCATAGTAACACATGTACGTTTGTATGTATGTATGTACGTACGCGTATTAATGAATTTTTTTTTTACCGGTCTCTGCTCAAAAGGGACTTCAATTTCAGCTCCAGGTTCCCAGCTTTGCCCTGCAAATCCACCCATTTCACCATTTGCTCCATCCTTCAATGCCTTCACAATTGCAAACCTTTTCAAATACCTGAATCCCTTTGCAATTTTCAATTCGTGGACATGAAGAACTACTATTCCTTGTTTTTGTCCTCCAAATTTATGATTTAATATGTTTGTATTTGCAATAATTTGAAGCCTAAGCATAACTTTGATGTTCTAATTTGACACTACTTTTTTTCCTCTGAACTAAGCTCAATTATACAGAAGAGAGTAGAGACTTGTTGCGTCATGTTCTGTTTCTGACCATGGAATTTTTACGTGGAGGAAATTATATTGTTTCTTATCCATAATGAAGAAATAAAATTATTTTTGGACGGTCTGATTAAAAATATATGGCTTTTCAGTTATTTCTAGTAGTTAAGTAGGTGGGTCATGGTTGTTATTTTTTTGTGGGCAGTACTAGCATGTGTATGAGAGTGTACAGAATGTGGAGATTTGATGCATTGCCAATGTGTAATATGGCACATAGGCAATGGCGAATTCTAAGTCTGTCGGTGGATAACCGAAAAATTCAAAATCCGTCCACATCCGTATTCGAAAAGCGGATAAATATCCGATATTCGAAAAAAGAACGCGGATGCGGATACGAAGACATCCGCTATCCAAAAATTATCCGTTCGGTTTTTTTCAAGATTATAGTTTAAATTATGTGTATTTTAATACAATAAAAGATATATATTTATTGTTTAATTAAGTTAGAAGTTTATATTAAATGCATTAAACACGTATTAACTGCGCAAATTTATTATTATCATCATATTTGTTTATGTTTAACACTTCAATAATCAATGAGATTGAAAAAAATTCATGTTAGACTAAAAATTTTCATTTATGTTTATTGATTTATCGGTCGTTAGCGGATAAGATAATTATTCGATATCCGTCTGTATCTGCGGATATCTGAAAGTGATTTAGGATGCGAATATGGCACTATCTGCATCCGAAAGTATCCGTTGACTGCCCGGCCCAAGTCACACATTTTTCATCAAACTTATGTGAACTGAAACAAAAGATTGTCATGCGAAATCTTCCATTTTTTTTAGTCTATTATGGAAAAAATTTAGCTATTTAATTTATAAGAATATCATTATTATCTTCAGCCAAGTCACTCATTATTATCCATAATGATGAAATTAATCGTCATGTTTTTAAATTTGAAACACTTTATGCGTGTATTATTAATGTTATTAGTTGCATGAAGCCAAGACACATGTCATTAATGTATGTAATATCTGTGCAGTTAAAGCGCTCGGTGGATTCAATGCGGTAGAGGTGCAAAAAGTCATAGCGAGGATGTAGCGAAGATATAGCGGGATATATCGGATTACTCTAAAATAGCATATAAATCTCATACTTGTTGTTTTTACAAATATATAGATAGTAATTATGTGAAAAATTAACATTCAATTGAATTATAATTAATACAAAAATAATTTTAAATAAAAATATGTGCAAATGTATTGTAAATGAACGTAAAACTGTTATATAACTTAATTTAATTTAGTAGAATATTAGAGTATTATTATTTCTAAACATATATCAAAAATTCAATGAAATTAATTAATTTCATAATTTTTATAGCGTATAAATATCATTTTTCAATCCAATTTTATATAGAAGATATAGCGGAAATAGCGGAATATAGCGGAAATAACGGGATATAGCGGAAATAGCGGGGATTAAAGCGGAAAGGCTATATGTTGGGGATATATGAAAAAATCGTAGCGGTAGGAATCCGCTATAAGATATATCGGAGTTATAGCGGGGATATAGCGGGGCATTAACTGCATAGGTACGTATTACTCTAGTTAAATTGTAAAATGCATATTTCTTCGTGGCATACCATTTAAAAATAATAATGCCTGATTGTTATTGTTAAATTTGGATGATTCAAATATTTGTTGAGGAGGAAAGAAATTGATTAATTGGTTCAATCATTCAATTAATTTGGCTTGTATATGGAAGATATTTTGAAAGGAAACTAATTAATTAGTCAATCAATTAATTAGTCAATGCATTTGTTATATGAAGAAATAAATGATTAGGCATGGAGAATCAATCAATCAAAGGAAAGATATGAAAACCAAGATTACGCCATCTATTTGTACTAAAATCAAATCATGCAATTTGGAAAGATATTTGGATGGTCAGGAAATTGATTTTCTTAATCTTCAAGCAACCCTTCATTATCAAGTCTATTTAAATGAAGGAATTTCATCTTCATATGCAAGTGAGTGTATGAGAGCATCCACCATTATTCTTCTCTCTCTTTTGTACTCTTTTCTTTAATGGAATAAAAGAAGTTGTTGGGTCTCCATGGACGTAGGATATTCATATCTGAACCACGTTAAATCTTTTATGTCTCTTATTTCTGCTATTGTTTCTGTGAGACTGGATAATTGATTTTTTTTTAAGTTCCATTGATATCTAAATAGACAATACTAGATCCTGATTAAATAATTCGCTTCCGCTCAAATTAAAACAAATTTCACTACAGTTTGATATCAGAGCTAGTGTTATTGTTCCTGTTTGAATATTAATGGCTACTTCTGGTAAGTCTGTTGGTAGATCTGGTGTCAATTATGGCGTAACACGTTTTGATGGAAAGGGAGATTTTGGTACTTGGAAGATGAAGATGGAGGCTGTATTAAAAAGGAGAAGACTTATAAGGTTGTTTCTGCGCCTGCGAAATTGAAAGGTATTGATGCAGCTGATTTGGAAGAGATGGAAGATGAAGATCTCACAACAATTTAGTTGAGTCTTTCAGATGAAGTTCTTAGATAATTCTCTCAAAAGAAGACGGCGAAGGAACTATGGGATGCATTATCGGATGCATATCAAGACAAGTCTCTCACTAATCGGATTATTCTTCAGCAACAACTCTATTCGTTCAAGATGAAGCCTGAAGCTGATCTCATGGAGCATGTAGATGCTTTGACCACTTTGATTATGAACCTGAAGGCAACGGAAGTTGATATACCGATGAGGCTCAAGCTGTGATCCTCTTATGTTCCTTGCCTAAGGAGTATACTGCTTTCATTAATTCCATGATTTATGGCCGTAGTAAAATTAGTCTGTCTGATGTAAAGGCCGATCTTCATAATGAAGTATTAAGAGGTAGATTGACGAGCACTAGCTTGTATAGGGATACTGAAGGCTTATCTGTTCAGAGAGGTAGAGGCCAAAGCAGGTCGAAGAAAGGTGGATGACGGAATTCTTCGCGGTCTCAGTCTAGGGGGCCTAAGAAGTTGACTTGTCATTATTGTAAGAAACCATGGCACTTCATAGCACAATGTCTCAAGCTTAAAGGTAGAAGAAAAGATCCAAAGCAAGCCTCAGCTTCTACAGCAGAGAAATCAGATACAGAAAGTGACACCGGTGTATTTACAACTTTTGGCTCTTCTGGGAAGAGCAACTTATGGCTGATTGATTCTGGCGCATCCTATCATATGACACCTGATAGGAACTGCTTTTCCACTTATCGTGAAATTGATGGAGGAGAAGTTCTGATGGGTAATGATGCTTCTTGCCGTATGGTTGGTGTTGGTAGCGTGATGATTAGGATATTTGATGGTGTTATTCGTACGATCGCCGATGTTAGACATGTACCTGATTTGAGGAGGAGCTTGATTTCAGTTGGGGCATTGGGTAGACTTGGCTTGAAGATTGTAGTGGAAGGAGAGAACATGGAGATATCGAAGGGTTCCATGATTGTTATGAGAGGTGCGAGGGCAGAAAATCTTTATCTATTAAAGGACACTACTGTAATTGGTGAATCAACTTCTGTTACATCTGTTGATTCGGAATCTTTTAGATTATGGCACTTACGGATGGGTCACATCGATGAGCGCAGCATGGATGAGTTGAGAAAACGAGGATTGATTAGTGGAGTTCATCATTCAAAACTTGGTTTTTGTGAAGAGTGTGTTCTTGGAAAGCAGACGAAGATTTCTTTTGGTATAGGAGAGCATAAAGCAAAAGTTGTCCTGGAGTATGTTCATACAGATGTCTGGGGTCCCTCCCCTTGTCAGTCTTTAGGTGGAGCCAGGTATTTCGTTTCATTTATAGATGATTTCTCTCGTAAAGTATGGGTATACTTTCTTCAGTCAAAGAGTGAAACCTTTGCCAGGTTTCGAAAGTGGAAATCTATGGTTGAGAAGCAGTCATGGAAGAAATTGAAAGTTCTCCGTTCAGATAATGGCGGTGAATTTGTATCACAGGAATTCATCGATTATTGTGAGTCTAAAGGCATTAAGAGGCATTACACTACACCAGGCGACCCCCAGTCTAATGGAGTTGCAGAAAGGATGAATCGGACATTATTGGAGAGAACAAGAAGCCTCAGACTGACTGCTAAATTGAAGAAGGGATTTTGGGCTGAAGCTTTATCTATGGCGGCTTTCCTCATCAATTGTAATGACTCCACTGTGATGCCCAGATTAGCAAAGATCATTACAAGTAACGTCGCCTGCTAATCCGGAGAATACGGCTTGTTAAGGGCGATCGAATGTGAATATATCTTTATACTAATACTGACATGTCATTTACACCTTTTCACTTAATATTTGAACTGAATTTGACGTGTACAATATTAATACAAAGTAACAGACACACCGATTTCTCAGAATCAGAACAATATATCATATAAATAACAGTCACAGATCACAGTGGAATAAATCTCAACATATACATATACAAATTATTTAGTTTACAAAATGAAATACTAAACTCAATTGTTATACAAATTTAACAATTCTCTAATCTCAATTATACATTTTATATACAAGGTCCAAATTCCTAAATGGGATAAACTAAAAGTCCAAATGTTTAACTCCTTGCTAGCACAACCATTCAAAGGTCAACCTGCCCTGTAACCTAAAAAGTCTTGGCCTGACCCGAGCAAAATAACACCCGGATCAGACTATCTCTAAATATCCAATAGGGTGAGAACAAGATATAGCACAAGAATAAACAACATATAAGTAAATACAGATGTTCAGGATTGAATTCACAGAACAAAACACAATATCTCTAAGCACGCAAATATCAATGATTAACTCAGTACATGGTTATAAGTTTACGTCACAAACACGAACTAGTCACTAAACACAAAATAACATAATTAACTTAATATCCATCACAAGACACAAGAACATATATTTATTTCACGAACACACGACACAAGAATATATGTTTATTTCACAAACACAAGACACAAGAATATATATACTTCTTTCACGAACACAGAACAGTCACAGAATCCAAATATCCATAATCCAAGAGATCTTAATCCAAACCGATCGTAATGATCGTCTAAAACAATCGCAATGATTGTACTCAAAACCCATGGCAAACAAACAAAAAAAATTGGTATCACTCGAACCGATCCGATACCAAGCATCGTACTCAGACCGAGAACACAAAATCACAGAACCATAGAATGATCTCAAGGATAGTCCATACCGATCAAGATGATCGTAGAAACCATGACTCGATAAATCCACATTTATTTAATATTATTAAATTATTATGTTCGAAAAGAAATCCAGGAGTAAACTACTTAAGGATCTAGCAGCCACTTGCCGCACACCAAAAGAGAGTAAACTCTAAAGTGCCAAATGCTATCACCTTCAGTAATCACTAGAATTTAACCAATACGTCCCATACCCTATGGTGAAATTCAAGTATTTACTAAAAGCTAGTAAATATCACTTATTATGGATACCACTGGAAAACCTGAACCATATTCTCTTAAGAATCTAGCAACCACTTGTCGCACACCAGAAGAGAATACAACTCTAAAGTGTTAAGTACTTTCTCAATTCGATCACAAGAACTTAACCCAAGCATCCCATACTACCCGGTGAAATTCATGTATTCTCTAATGAGTTAGTAAATTCCACTCAAACATTCTATTCAATGAGTTGTACCATAATCAATAAAGTGTTATTCGAAAGCATTTAAACCAATCGATAACACTATATCGATTATTAGTATTTCCCAAATTATAGAATTAAGGTTCTCAAAACCTTTATTTAATTTGTCACTTATTAAAATTTTCCATTATTCCAAATTGTTCCAATTGTATTTATTTTGTGAACTAAGATTTTCCATTTTCCAAAACCATAATGATATTTAAATTTCCATAAAGTTGTATTATTCACGAATCATATTTTAAAACCATATATATATTTAAGTAATCACTTATTCTCTAAAACCCGATTTATTACTCTTAAAAATGTCCAAATTAATATTTGTACACTAGTATAAAACAACTTATGTTTATACTTCAAAACCATGTTTCTAAATCTCATAACATTTTATTTAATAAATTAAATTTGTATTTAATAAAACATATTTTTAAATCCATAACTATTTATACCAGTAATACTTAATATAAATATAAATATTTGATAAACTATTTATAAAAGAGATTAGGCCAATTTATAAAACAAGTTTAATATTTATAATTTTAATAAACTCTCCTTACCAAATTATTGGTGTTTATAACTAAATATTTATCTATATAAATAAATAGATATATCTTTATTTGAGTCCAAAGCTTTGAATCAAATGATTCAAAATCCACAAACACATTAGAATTCATTATGACTAAATATTAGATTATCACAAGATTTTAGTCATGAGCTAACACCGTAGATTTCTAACTCTTAACTATATACTAAATCAAACTTATAATATAAATTTATTATTGTAAATATATATTTATATATAACCAACTACCAAAATAACCACTCCAACATCTGGGCACAACATTACAAACACAACAACACTCAAACGAGTTCAAGCAATGGGTTGGAAATGCACCGGTCATTTTAACCGCTTCACCAATTACAACTCAGTCACAAGTTTCAGTTTTAAAACGTAATTTCGACCCTTTAAATCACATAATTTTAGAAAACTCACAACATGAAAGTTGTAGAAAAAAGTTTAAGCTTTCCATAACTTTAAATATTATCAAAATCTGATAAGAAATGAGAAAGTTATGCTTAAACTACTAACAATGTTTAGCACAGAAATTTGACAGGGCAGAGACTATTACTCTGTTAAAAACCCGATTTTAACTAAGAAATCTTCAAAATATGAGAAAGTAATTGAAACAAAAGTTCTTCCTTAAGAAGTTATCTTTCTACTGCAAAAAGATTCAACATAATTGGATTTATCAATCAAAAGTTATGTCCATTTTACTCTCAGGTATCAACTCAGAGAATTTTTATATGGCTGTGCTATAATATTAGTTTCAAACTCAACTCCGACCCATTAAACTACAAAATTTCGAAATATGGTTAAAAGAGAACTTGTAGCTAATTGATATATCTTTCTACCACAAAAAAATTGAGTCATTTTGGATAATTTTAGACCATGATACCGCTGTTTTACAGAAGTAATTTTTACACTTCATTTTCAGCAAATAATCTAATAATCACTTAAACTCAAGCAAACAACTCACAATCAAATTTAAAGCAACTCAATCAACAAACCATTCAATTCAATTCTAATAGCAACTAACAATTATTCTCATGAATTAGATATATTATTGTGAGTGATTTACTCACCTTAATTCCTATGTTTGCTTAACAAATTTGCAGCTAAAATTCACTTGATTCCAACTTGAAGAAACCCTAGAACTCAAAAGAAATAAACAACACAAAAGATTCACAAATCACTAAAAGATCTGAAGTTAATTACTTAAGTTGGTAAGCAAAAGCTTAGATTTCTTACCTTGATTTTACTTGATTTTTCCCGATTTTATTTCTAATTTAAAAAAATGTTTTGGATTGAATAAGAAGACGGATGAACCCTGGGTTTTCTTTCTGATGTTTTTTGATCGTACAGAAACTTCTCTCTCTCTTTTTTTATTTTTGACAAAGAAAAATGAGAAGTATTCTCTTATTTGCTCAAATGGATTGATATTTGCTTAGGCCCAAACCCATATTAACAAAGTGTTACAAAATCCTAAGTGTTACTAATTTTCTATTTTGTTTTTAACACTAATAAAACACAAACCTTCACTAACCAATAGTTTATACAATATGAATTGATTTCTAAACTTTACCAAGACTAATCACAAGTTAAATTCTCATTATTTTTAAAGAGAATAAATTATAAATTATAATTTTTCAATTTAAACTAAAAATCACAATATTAACATTTTAATCTAATTACCAAATTTTATATAATTGATTTAATAATATTCCAATTTCAATTGAAATTCTTTATTTAAGAAATAAAACCTATTCCATAGATAAATCAAATATCCTCAAAACATGATTTGATTTCACAATTAAATTTGACAAATCATAAATTAGAATTAATCATTCCTAATTAAATTTAATTAATTTTTTAATTTACACCAGAGTTGTTACATCAACCGCACACCTTCTACTGCCATAGATATGAAGATCCCTGAAGAAGATGGAAAGGAGAGCTTGTTAGTTATTCATTTCTCAGAGTGTTTGGTTGTCCAACTTATGTGCATGAGAGTAAAGGGAAGCTGGAACCTAGAGCTCGTAAGTGTATCTTTCTAGGTTATAGGAGAGGAGTGAAGGGATATAGGTTGTGGTGTCCTATTAGCAAGAAGATCGTTATGAGCAGGCATGTGACTTTTGATGAGAATGCTATGTTGAAAGTGGAGCCTTCCTCATCGGATGACAATGAGAGGACATGTGAAGAATACCAGACACAAAACAAGTCATCTGTTGATTCTTTTCATAGACGTTCAGATGGTGTTTCCGATGACACCGTGGTTGATGAGGGTAATATCGATGTTGGTACAGAGGATCAAACTCAAGGTGGAGCTCATTCAGAACCTAGGTCTGTCAGACAAAGAAGAAAGCCTAAGTGGCTTAATGAGTTTGTTGGATTGAGCATCGAAGACATTAACTTCAATGATATGGCAACATATGCTTTGAATGTTGTCCATGATGAGCTCTGTGATTATGAGAAGCTATCGCATCACTTAACAGTTCTAGTTGGTTAGTTGCTATGGAGGAGGAGATTGAATCATTGCAGAGAAATCATACTTGGGATTTGGTGCCTCTTTCCACCGACAAGAGAGCTATTGGATGCAAGTGGATCTATAGACTGAAAGACGATGAAAATGGTAATCTCAGATACAAGGCAAGATTAGTCGCAAATGTGTATGTTCAGAAGAAGGGGGTAGAGTATCATGATATCTTTGCTCTAGTGGTTAGGCATACTTCTATTCGTATTCTTTTGTCATTAGTTGCTTATTATGATATGGAATTAGAGCAACTAGATGTCAAAACTGTATTCTTGCATGGTGAGCTGGATGAGGAGATTTATTTAAAGCAGCCGGAAGGGTTTATTGATAGTAGCAGACTAGACTATGTTTGCAAACTCAACAAATCTCTATATGGACTGAAGCAGTCTTCTAGACTATGGTATAAGAGGTTTGATAAGTTTATGCTTTCACAGGGATACTCCAGAAGTTTCAAAGTCCAGTGTGTTTATTTCAGGAGATGTGATGGTAATATGATTTATTTGTTGTTATATGTTGATGATATGCTGATTGCATCTCGGAGTATGGTCAGAATTAAGGAGTTGAAAGCGGAGCTCAGTAGAGAGTTTGACATGAAGGATTGGGAAAGGCACAAAGAATATTGGGTATGGAGATAAGCAGGGATATGAAGTGGAGAGAGTTAAGGCTCACTCAAGCGCAGTACATCGAGAAGGTCCTCGCTCGATTTGGAATGGAGAAAGCCAAACCGGTTGGCACTCCATTAGGCTCTCATTTTAAGTTGTCAAAATACTTATCTCCCTCATCGGAAGAAGACAAAAGGTATATGGCTGATATACCTTATTCTAGTGCTGTTGGTAGTCTTATGTATGCGATGGTGTGCACAAGACCAGATTTGGCCCATGCGGTGGGTGTTGTGAGTCGATATATGTCTAAACCAGGCAAAGAGCATTGACAAGCTGTGAATTGGATTCTTAGATATCTTCGAGGCACTTCTTCGGCGGGCTTGTTATATGGTGAAGTGGATGGTGACATCTTTCTTAGAGGATACTGTGATTCTGATTATGCTGGGGATATAGATGCTAGGAAGTCAGTGTCGAGCTATGTTTTTACACTTGGCATAGGCTCGATTTCATGGAGATCAAAGCTGCAATCTATCGTAGCTTTATCGACTACCGAAGCAGAGTTGATATCGATTGTGGAAGCAACAAAGGAAGATTATACTTACTTCAGTTGTTGGATGATCTTTCAATGGTGCAACGGACAGTGAAGCTATTTTCAGACAGTCAGAGTGTGATTCATCTTGTAGAGAATCGAGCTTATAGTTCACGGACGAAGCACATTGATGTTAGAGGTTTCTTTCTTATGCTTGAGGAAGAACGAAGCAAGATCAAATTGTTGAAGGTGAGTACTTTGGATGATCATTCAGATATGATAACAAAGTCACTTCCAAATGATAAGTTTGAGCATTGCTCAAACTTGATCAGTTTGATTCCTGTTACTTGAGCGCCATGGGGCACTAGACCCAACAACTTCTATGTTGATTGCTTGATGATAAGGTGATAAAGAGAGATTGTTATATTTGAATCAAGGTGAAGTGTTAAATTTGGATGATTCAAATATTTGTTGAGAAGGAAAGAAATTGATTAATTGGTTCAATCAATCAATTAATTTGGCTTGTATATGGAAGGATATTTTGGAAGGAAACTAATTAATTAGTCAATCAATTAATTAGTCAATGCATTTGTTATATGAAGAAATAAATGATTAGGCATGGAGAATCAATCAATCAAATGAAAGATATGAAAACCAAGATTACGCCATCTATTTGTACTAAAATCAAATCATGCAATTTGGAAAGATATTTGGGTAATCATGAAATTGATTTTCTTAATCTCCAAACAACCCTTCATTATCAAGTCTATTTAAATGAAGTAATTTCATCTTCATATGCAAGTGAGTGTGTGAGAGCATCTACCATTATTCTTCTCTCTTTTTTGTACTCTTTTCTTCAATGGAATAAAAGAAGTTGTTGGGTCTCCGTGGACGTAGGATATTCATATCCGAACCACGTTAAATCTTCTGTGTCTCTTATTTCTGTTATTGTTTCTGTAAGACTGCATAATTGATTTTTTTTAGTTCCATTGATATCTAAATAGACAATACTAGATACTGATCAAATAATTCGCTTCCGCTCAAATTAAAACAAATTTCACTACAGTTATGATCGTTGTTACTAAAATTATCAGCTATTACTTGAGCATTAGCATGATTGGATCGTTAATGCCATGACAACAACTATAATAATTCCTAGCATCATCATTAAATAAAAAACCTTCAAAGTTTCAACTAATATTCAATGAAAAGATTAAATAAACGCATATATAGGCTATGGGTGGTGCGTTTGTTTGCAACACGGAACGAAAGAGACATTTGAAAGGGACACCAAATATGAATGGTTTGCAAATTAGAATGCATTTTTATGTTACAAGAAAGGATTTTGAAAGATGCATGAAAGTAAGTCCAAAAGGGAAAAAAAAAGTTCATAGAATGTTAATTTTGACATGTTCATCTCAATTGTTAATTTTGATCTGTTCATCTCAATTGGGCAAAATAACAAGGATCAACTTAGACGTCTTAGATGCATCTAATGATACAAGAACGTGGAAGGAGAAAAAATTGTTGACAAATGCACCCTTACTATCTTGTTGTACCGGCAAGTTTTGTTTTTGACTTTCAAACATTACTGATTCTCCTAGATTTGCTATTAGAGCTTTAGCACTGATCCTACTAGATTTGCTTTTTGAGCTTTAGTAAATTCATATGCTTCTAAACTGCGTGGATATCAGGCATCATGCTTGTGCATCCAACATTTTGCACGCTTCAAGCATCATTCATTTTTCTGACTTCATGTGTACTTCAAACACCTTTTTTTTCCCTGCTTTAGACATCATTAGATTTTCAGACAAACTAAGAGATAAGTGATTATGTACCATTAGACTATCTTTTGAGGTAAACATTTATTTCTTATAGTATCACATTCTTCCACCATGACCAGTAACATCCACTTTATATTTGCTTTAAATATGAGTCCAAGATTGTGTGCTCCTTCAAGTCAACAAAACATGAATATTTTATCCATTTTAACAATCAAAGAACGTACATCAACCCAGATTTGATATCACATCCGTATATCAAGGCAACATATCATATTGAACTTTATTCGATTCAAAATAACAATGCAAATATCGTCATTTGAAATATAAAAAAACTCTAGCACTACATAATGAAATTACAGAATCAGTTCCATCACAGTTAATTATGTCAGCATCAATCATGATCTAGCTAGCCATAACTGGACAAAAACACATGCAGTTTATGCCTACTTAGTTCTACCAAGTGTTGAAACTAATAAACGAGTGATAAATGAATTTTGTTCAGACTGAGACAAACATTTTCCTTTTATGTTGTATATATAGGACTATGAAGGTGGCGCAGGAAGAGCTTTCGGCTTTGGCTTGACCTCAATTTCATTTATTTTGCGAATAAATATGGCATCGGGTTCATGGGGTATATCTCCCTCTTCAAATGTATAGCTGGATGCCACCGCCAATAGATGACCGTCTTTGTTGAAGGATAATGCTGCTATGCTGCTAGGGTATTTTGAATACTGCAAATGCAAAACATGGAAAAATCGTTATATATGTGAGTCTCTGGAAAAATTTATATATGTGAATCTCTGGAAAAATTCTAGATTAGTTACAATTATATACCAACCCACTGGTATTACCTGATACAGCCTCTTTTTGTTGTCGCCATCCCAAACATTTACATACCCATCGCAACCTCCAGTTGCAAACGTCCCATAGCTAAAATCAAAGTAGAAGCAAAATAAGGTTATGCAAGCCACAATGAGTTAAATGTACATGAAAGTTGCCAATATACTCAAATCTGATTAATCATAAGACTAACATTATCTTCTTTACCCTCAGTAAACATTTACAAGTTCAAGTGTGTATTTGATAAATTTTACAGTATGTCCAGAGATTGAAGTTTGGCGATTTTCCAACTATTCCATTAACTGCAACAAGTTTCTGGTCATAAGGGACAGCAAACGTGAAACAATCACTAACTAGCGATTTTCCAACTATTCCATTAACTGCAACAAGTTTCTGGTCATAAGGGACAGCAAACGCGAAACAATCACTAACTAGCAAAATTCTTTTATATTTCTTGAAAAATAATTCCAATTCCAGTTAAAACCTTCATGCATTATCCTACATAGTTCCTTTTAGCTTATAAGTTGTTGGTAAACCTGTCATTTTATATATCTAAAAGCTGGTCCCGAGCTAAGCATAACTGAGTATACAATTAATGTGCACAATGCAGGGAAAGGTGGACAAGTAAAATAACATTTCACAAAACTAATGTCACATAATATTACAGAACTATATGAAAATTGGTAAACCCATGTTTCAAGCACACCCCCCCCCCCCCCCCACAAAAAAAAAACTCACTGGCGTGCTGATTATAAAATCACGGCCTTGATAGTTATACATTTAAACAAAGGCAATTGTGGATTAAATTTGAATGAGCTTAGTTACATAAATATCATAGATAACAGTGAAGGTGGGTGAGAGATATTACATGGGATGGAAAGCAATTGCATTGACAGGATAAACAGTGTCCCTTCCAGCCTCTGATTTCCTATGGCATTTGAATGCATACCTGAACAAAATATTGCTTGTATTAGAGAATTAGAATAACCATCACAAAACAGCAGAAAATCCCATTTGTGTTTGTTTAATACGATTGTATTTATTCAAATATGAAACATTGTTTTTACCTATGCTAACAGTACAAAAAGGAGGGGTAAATAGCTTGTGAAGCCTATTTTACCGGAAAAAACCTTGCTAAACAAACTGAGCATATTTGTGTCTTTTTATCTTTTCAGTTATTTTAACTCCAAAAATACCTTTTCAGTTTCTATCACAGCATGAGAAAAATTCACTTAGAAGGTATAATGTGACAGTTGTTTTAATTAAAACAAAATTTGAAAACACTATTTTTTCATTGTGAAGTCCACATGAGATATTTGGGAATTGTTAAAGGAACTATGATTTTGGTAAAGGGAAATTTAAAATAAATAAAAAAGTAAACATTTTTATTAAAATATTTGGTAAGAGGAGAATCAAATTGTGATTCTCCTCATAGAAAATTAAATGGAAATTACCAAAATAACCTATAATTTTAATCAATTGTTTCTCTAATCAAACATTCTTCAACATACAAAATTCACCCACTTTTTCTTCTTACTCCCTTCATCTTAAACTCTAACTCCTAATACTTGTGAAAAAATGTTGTTGTGGAGAAAGAAACAATTTCAATTTCAATTTAGAAACTTGGGTTTTTGAAAATTTCAAAATTGACTAAGCATTTAAGAAAGAATAGAGAAGAGATCGAGTTTGCACAAGGCAAAAGGCAGCGTATGGGAGAAATCAATGAAGAGAGGATGGAAGGCTGACAGGTTGGTGAGTCCGACTTGGAAAATTTAAACCAAAAAAAAAAAGAATGAAAGAGAGAGAAATGAGAGGGTATAGATGTAAAATTAATTTTGTACAAAAAAATAGGCATAAGTATAACTATTCTCCCCCCCTATAAATTTTAAACTTCTTGAAAATTTGTTTCTTATAATTTATTCCCCTTATAAATTTTAACTTATATTATTGCCATCATAACACATTTTTAATGACAACATTGCAGATGTATAAAAATGGACATAATATGCAGAATCATGTACACTGCACGTGGTACTAGTATATTTCGAATGAATATGACTGTACCAGTTAATTACTGGAAGCAAATGTATCTGTTCACTGTATCACATTTTAATGCTCAACAAGTTGACTCGACAATTGGTATATTAAAGAGGTACTTGAATGGCAAGAGAATAAAAATAGCAATAAGAATATGAAATCAAATTTGGTGTGCACCAAATGTATTTGATTTGAGCCATGTCATATTTTTCTGTTAGGACAGAAGATGAAGACAAGTGTACAAGTTACAACACCAGTTTCAGGCAACGTTTTGCAAGGCAATTGAGTCAAGAAACTATATTTTCAAAGAAAACTTATAATACAAGATCCTCAGCTCCTATACTACTGTTGAGAATATTAAAAACATTCAACTTCTGTAGATTATAATATCGATCCCTGTTTACCACATGAATGCTACATCAAAACAGAACATTCCCCAATGGTTTGTATGATAGTTTTTCCCTCTCATTTATGTTCAAAATATCAAATTTAAAATCCACAGAAGAAAATGTCTTACTTTTTGGCTTGTCCAGTCACTGACATATCGAAGAACTCCATAGCAACTCGACCTTCCACAGAACTAAGAGCATATCCTATGTAAAAATGGCGGCACAAATCAAACAATGGGTAAATTGTGCTATGGAGCTAAACGCTCTCTCATATACACCACCACAATATTGCAATAAGCAGATTACATATTATTCGGCTTAATACCATACTTGGCTGTTATGAACTTATATGGACAGCAAAATTATACATCATTCAACATATACATATATATATGTATGTATACATATACATATATATATGTATGTATACATATACATATATATATGTATGTATACATATACATATATATATGTATGTATGTATGTATACATATATATATATATATGTATGTATGAAATCAAATCATCAGGGTTCTTGTCTAACCAACTGATGAATCATATAATAAATGTATTGAACGTAAGGGAAAAGAATTGTCACTCAACGTCCAGCTTGTATCTACAATTGTACAGCTGCCTAGTGGTAGTGTTGTAATTACACGGCAGCATGCTGCTCTGCAGTTATCATGTCATATTAAGGTACTACTGTAGCCAATGAAAATAAAATATAATAGCAAGGTTTGAATGAATAACCATTTGCAGTATTCAATGGATGCAAATGCGTTGATATGATGTTTACCAACAATTTGTACAAAATATAAACATCAATTCGAAACTTCTTGGTCTGCTAATAAGTGAAAATAGGAAATACCAAATAATAAGGAAAAAAAATCTAGATATGTGCAAATTACCAAGGTCTTCACAAAACTAACTTAATGCAGTTGCAGAATACATAATATAAGCTTCATATAAATTAGCTGTAATCATGAATTTGAAAACATAATTCATAATTCAGTCATTTCATATACAAAATAGAAATTGCAAGAATCCACATCAACAAAAGATATAGTAACATCAGTAGAAGTAATATTAACAATACTGAAGAGAAAACATACCTGTTTCATTAGGATAACAACGAACACACCTAGTTTGATATTTTAAAGAAGACTCTCGCTTCTGCTCAGGTTGAGACATGTTTCGCAGATCATAGACATTTACATGTCTTCCTGCAGTAGCCACAACTAGCTTCTTACCAACAAGAGACATAGAATATACACGTTCAGGTTGGTGGTATGTGCCAACAAGTGTATGTTCAGGTCCACTCGCACCTCTTGGATCCCAACACTTCACTGTTTTGTCCCAACTGCCGGTGATTACTTGTCCTAAGAGAAAATTAAACAAGTTATAACAAGTCGGTTATTTATAAGCATACATCCATCCAAGTCCCTGCAATTACAACAAATTATTCATATTGGTTATTTAATTATTCTACATGCACCTAACTTGACTTCAAATATTTAGTGTTTGTAGGAACAAGGGTGGTGCACAGATAGATGGTATGTCAGAACATACAACATTGGAAACAAGTATGTATATAAGCATACAGTAGTATATCGTAGCATAATTCTCCAAGTAGAACCTACAGCATGTACCCTATTGTAGTAAAATAATTTTGTGATTGACAATCTAATTCTATTTGATTGCATTCACATCACATCTGCAGTAAGGGTAAACTATAAAAGTTATACATGCGTACATATGCGTGTGTATTATGCCATAGTTTGTGCTTGAGTAAAATTTAAATTTAACTGCTTTAGACAAATTAATGAAGGAAATCAAACTTAATGTTCTTGTCATCGCATGTTCTGCAAGTTTCCTTCATCGGTATCCAATATACATCAGTTTCAATTTAACTATTTATTCAGATATAGACATGACCTTGAGGTACCATCATTACTCGAGCCAAATTAAGTGAACCAATATTTACCATGTCCGCATATGTTCTTCAAATTATATTCACGTTTATTCATCTAAGATATTGTTTCAGGTACAATTGTTTGACTGACATAATGGGAAGCGATCCAGTAAACAGATTCGGATTGCAGCTTCAAGGAACTATGCACCTATAAAAGTAGGGCTGTTATGGTAATGGTTACCGTTACCATTTCACAAATACCGTTACCATACCATTTTTACTGGTAAGCGAAAATTGCTTACCGTTACCGTTACCGATAGGCTGGTATACCGAACACTGGTATACCGATAATCTGGTAACCGTTACACTGGTAATGGTAAATTACCGTTTGTCTAAAAAATGTTAGTAACATAACACGTATTCACACCATAACGATGCTTCATTATACAATTTATAGTGTTACTTAATAAAAGGCATAAATGAGAAAGAAGTGAAGTGTATTTAACATTATTTCACCTGGTTAATAAACTAAATTTAATCATTTGCTTGGTTCTAAATGCCTATAATAAAGCATGTTACATGAATATACATGTATTATAAATTGACTGGTAAAATTACCGTTACCGCTGGTATTGAAGAAATGTTACCGATAATTTACCGTAGAAAATGGTAAATTTACCATTACCATACCGATTAAACTGGTATACCGATTTCACTCGAAAATGGTAACCGGTTGGCTGGTAATGGTATGGTAATGGTAAATTTACCGTTACCATAACAGCCCTATATAAAAGTAGACTTGGTTTCCAGATTTCCCAATTTGCGCTTCTTTTATCTATATAACCTGACTTCCAACTATGGCTTTCTTTACTTCTGCCTTCACTTGGTTTAGGATGTTCCAATTTCCCCACAAAAATCTATATTTTTTGCTCAAATTCAAGTGGCTTGCACCTTGGGGATTACATCCGCAATGTATCATGTATGTACAAATCCACAAATTCAGTTTTCAGGTGGTGGCATGGAGAGATACAAAATTAGTCTTAAAAAGTTTTTTTTCTTTTTAAGTCATTGTGTGTGCGCGTGTGGGGGGGGGGGGGGGGGCGTGTGTGCGCGCCCGCACGTGCGTGTGTATTTAGATTAAACGAAATGAGATGCTTTGCATCAGAATGTATTGTTGGCTTACTGCTTGTTGGAAGTTTTGTCTTGATAAGGCAAAAAGCATCAATATAGCTTGTTGTAATTTATTATTTATAAATCTTATATAATCAAAGATGTATTTTCTTTATTTACTTGGGTACAATGTTATCCAATATATTTCCCGACAAATTTATTAGCAAGGCCACGAGATTTAGTTACTTACGTGTCAGCGAATTTGCAATTTATATGAAAAATTGATGTAAATAAATATAAGTGGAAAATAGTCATAAGGACAAACTTTGAAAAAAATTAAGACTGAAGGACATCAAGTTTCATCTTTGGGCTGAAGGACAAACTTTGAACAAAAATTAGGCTGAAGGACAATGCTAGTTAGAACTAACATTTTGTATAGTGTAAAAACTGAATATAATGCTAGTCTAACTAGCATTTTGTATAGTGTAAAAACTGAATATAATGCTAGTTAGAACTAGCATTGTCCTTCAACCTAATTTTTTTCAAAGTTTGTTGTCCTTCAACCAAAAAATAAAACTTGGTGTCCTTTAGACTAATTTTTTGTCAAAGTTTGTCATTTTCCCTAATTCCCTCTAAATATAAATGGTTATATATAAATAAATTAATAAATTAACAAATGATTTGGAATAAATAAAATGCATCAAAGATGCAAATGATTTTATTTTTTTGAAATTGAGTACTTGAATGGTAGTACATATTGGTTCTACAGGTCTTTAGATAATATACAACATACTACATGTCATATATGTTCGAATCACGCTACGCAAGTTTTAAACATATGACCTCTCGCACCAAAGTCAAAGGCGCTTAACCACTGGGACAGTGGTGCTGGTCTAAATGATATTATATTATGTAGGTATATATTAAATAGGTGGAAGGGGAATTCTGAACAATTACATAATGATAAAACAAGTAGATGATAATAAGGTTTTAAAAATGGAATTCAAAACGTAAATCATAAAATTCAAACTTTAAATCGAAATGGCATTTGAATCTATGCTGTTAAAGGCGTTGCGAAGCTCATTTAGACGTTATTTTGCAATTTTAGTGCTTCGCTTATTTGCTTTGATGCTTTATTATGCCCTTTGTCCGATGCACCATCTGAGCGTTAAGTTTTTCTCGAGGCGCTAAGAAAATAAGTGTTTTTGGTACAACTTTTTTTAAATTTGTCTATGTTAAATATAATACACTAAAAAACTCAATTACTTTGTTTCTTTGTTGAAGCTCGCCATCTTATAATTTCAAAATTTATTCTTTCTTTATGTATTTCATTTCAAAATACATTGAAAATCATTCAATAAATATTCCTTTTCATAAATCAAAAGAAACGAACAATTTTCATGTTTTTTAAAGCTTACTTAATTGGTTCTTTGGTTCAAAAAAATAAAAGTAATAATTGCTCATTGATTTTTCACTTCTTCGAAATTTGATTCTAATAGTTCTTCATTTTACTTTCTTATTCTTTTTTTTTTAAATTATATTTTCAATATTTTTGGAGTATAACCTAAACCAATCTACTATGAATAAAAAAAATTAAGAGTTCACGATCGTTGTATTTTTTTGATGAAGTCGACATTATTAAGTACGCAAATATTTAGTTATAGTTACGACATAAATTTCATTATGTATAAACTTTATTATGTATAAATATTATTACTATAACAAACTATAAAAGTATTTTTTATTCAAAATTTATTGATGATAAACATGAATTGTGTGTATATATCACTTATCACTTATAGTAAAATAATAAATAGTGACGATCTAATCAATACAAGTTGAGTTTCTCACTTTATGGAGTAACTCTTACTATAAGTACTTAATGAAAATTTATTTGTACCATATTACGTTACGAGCGTTTATTTTCGTTCAGGCTCCCTTGGACTCCGCTTGGACTCTAAAGACATTCTTACCTTCTAAAGCTCTGCTCTACCTCAAACGACATAGATTTGAAAAGTAGATTGGAGCTTCAAAAATGTCCATATTTTAAGGTTTGCACCCAAGTTCAAAATCCATCTTTTCATTTCCATTCTGGTCATCAAGAAATTTTGGAATTTCAGTTCCGTTTCGCAAATTTCGATGTGCGAATTTCGGTACCTTTTTATAGACATTAATTAATATAATTTTGTCATATAAATAATTTGAAAATTATTCAAATTAAACAAAAAAAATCTTTATACAAATTTTGTACAAATCATTTTATAATAATTCACTAGTATAATAACCTAATACAAATTATTTTACACTAATCAATCTACAACACTTTTTATTATCATTCCATAATTCCTTACAAACTAATAATAATCTAAAACTTTAAAAGTCTGGCCCAAGATGTAAAAAATAATGACTCAATCATTTAAACAGCCTACCCGAGTCCAACATCGAATCGAACTACTTCAGGCTCCTATGAACACATCTTGTAACCCTAACTGACAAAGAAAAAATGAGAACGATGTCCTTCTCTCACAAGATGCCAGATGCTGCATCTCTTTCTTTTCCATCTTGATGTCGCTTCTCTCTCTTCTCCTCTCTCTTCTCACGGGTATTTATCAATATAAATCATATTTTCTTCTTCTAATTTGATTCCAACGACGGAATTGGATTTTCAGTCGAATTCCGGCCCGGTCATCGGAACCGGATCGGAATGGTCAGAATTCCGGTCCACCACCAGAATCTCGAGTCATGGTTTGTACGGAATTCGAAATTGAGTTTTATGTTTGAACTTGTATGTCCTAACCTAGAATTCAATTTTCTCCCATTGTTCCACTTTAATTTCGATTAGAAAACACTGGATTTGGAATTGCAAATCTAATTAAGTATATCGAACATATTAGCGTGGGAAACCGGATGACCTTTGTCGGCTGTGGCTTTAACTGGGTTTTAATCATGTAAATCGGGTCATAAAAGAAGAGATTCGATTTGAAGCGGGATTCAAATCGTAAGATATTAAAACTTTTAAAAACAATGGACGATAACATGCGGATGATATATAAAATAGTAAATAAAGAAGTTAAGAACACAATTAAAAGAATGGAAAAAGGCAGTAGGACCAAAATAATATACCTATACAAGCGTTGAAAGTGTTAAGAAATAAAAGAATTAGATGACTTGCAAATTTATATAATAAAATATTGATAGAAAGTAAAATGCCAAGTGAGTGGAGAAAAAACACGTTAATACCAATATTTAAAAATAAGGAAGACACACAAAATGTGGTAACTATAAAAGAATTAAACTAACGAGTCGAACAATGAATCTGTGAGAAAGAATGATAGAACAACAATTAAGAGGTGAATCATCGATATCAGATGACCAATTTGGTTTTATGCCAGGTTAATCTACATTACAATAGAAGCTATACGCTTAATTAGATGCTTAATAAAGCGGCGTAGGGTTGAATAAATAGATTTACATGTTGTTTTCATAGATCTTAAAAAACATATGATAGGGTACCCTAAAGACATAATTTGATGGATGTTAATTAAAAAACAAATTTAAACTTATATAGCAAAGTTAATTCAAGATGTATGAAAACTCTAGGATGAAAGTACAAACTACATGTAGAGACAGGTGAGTTATCGGTAAAGAAGGGATAATCGATGATCGGTTTTGGGCCCATATTTATTTGCGTTAGACTGGAATGAAATAACAAAGAAATTCAAGAGGATATATTACGGTGCATGACATTTGCCAATAACATTGTGTCGATTGATGCCTCAAAAGAAAAAATAAAAGAAAAATTAGAACAATGGAGAAGTGCACTAGAATCAAAAGAGCTTAAACTTAGTGGAACTAAAACAGGGAATATGTCATTACATTTTAGTAAAGAAAATATGGAGAGAAAGAAATACGATATACAAGATCGATTGATTAGCAAAAAGGCATGTTTTAAATATTTACTTTAATACTAAAAGAATCGAGATAGAGACATTCCAATCAGATCAACACAGATTGGATAAAATGGAGACAAGCTAGTGTTATTTTATGTGATAAGAGAATAACAAAGAAACTTAACGAAAAGTTTACCGAAGAACAATTAGACCTACTATTTTGTATGGAGCGGATGTTGACCTTTAAAAAAAAAGAAACAAGAAATTAGTTTAATGCAGGAGAAATGAGAATGTTAAAAGAGATAAGAGATGATTGGAATTACTAGAAAGGATAGAAATGAAGGTGAAAGATAAATTAGAAGTAATACCTATAAATGAGAAAATTAGAGAAAATAGGCTTTAGATGGTATGGGTATATAAAATAATTTGAAAAAAAAAACAAGATTATGCATCAGTAAAAAGAGAGTGTAATATTTACATTAAATGAAGAGGGAAAAAAACTAGATTAATATGGGAAGAAAATATCAATAATGATCCAAAATGCTTAATCTATCTAAAATACGACTCAAGATAGAAAATTATATAAATTAAAAATTCATGTGGCCGACCCCAAACAGTTGGAAAAAGGCAAGCATGAAGATGGTGATGATGAAGAAATAGTTATATACAAAGCATTTAATATGCCTTGTCAGAAGTGCAGTTACTGAGCATTTGAAGATTGATGATATTATTTTTTCATCTCTAATGAACCCCTAGAGAAAAGCTAAGCAGGAACATAAGATTTCAAATGTAGGTCAGAACCTGTTGCATAAGAATACTCAACACAGCGCACAACAGCATCATGTCGTCCAAGAATATCTTCCTTGCCTGTACTAAAAGCGTACCTGATATACAGAATATAAGTACATATCAGTTTAGCAGATGAATTTAGTGACTACTGAGATAACTATGAAAATAATAAAACAAATAAATGCTTTAGACCTTAAAGAATGGGCATTTTTATAAGGAATTTGGGGTTCGATCTTTATTTGGATACAGGCTTCAAGGTTTTTAAATTGGGATTTAAATCATAAATCATAAAGTTCAAACTTCAAATTAAAACGGGATTAAATCGTAGATTCAAACGACCTATATTTTAAGGTTTGTACATAGTCTGAATTCTCAAATTGTTTTTTTATGTTTGAACTTCTACGTCCAAACCTAAAACTCAATTTTCTCTCTTGTTCCATTTTTATTTTGTTTAAAAAGCATTAGAATTGAAATTGTGAATTCAAATAAGTAATTAAACATATCAATATGGATTCAATGAGTTTCCTAAATTGTGGGTTAAATAAGTTTGAATCAAAATTTAAATTGAATCATTAAGGGAAAGATCCGATCTGAAATGGGATTGAGTCGCAAGATTTTAAGATTTTAGATAACATATAATCCTCAGTCATGTAAACACAGATCAGATTGCCATGTAAAATCCAAGAAAAGTGAAAATAAAACTATTCTTTCAGAAAATACTACTACTTTTTTGCATACAGAATCTGTAAAAATTGTTCATGAGGAAAACAAATTTGATTTTGTGTAAAAAGAAAACCCAAAAATAATAATAGAAAGAGCTATCCAGTTTTTGATTTTAAAATAATGCAAGTCATGAAAGGGGAAAAAAATCTTCACATAGAATCACTAAAATTCAACAACGAAATTGATTTCATTCAAAAAAATTTATGGAAAGTGCAAGCCAATTTGTGTTTTTAAAAAAGGCCAAGTTATACCAGTTTTACTCAGCAGAATTTCTTCTTGAGTTTAATGATGAGTGAGAACAGAGTGAAGATAAAATTGACTTCACCCAAAAGAAATTAACTATGAAAATTGCAAAACATGTGCTATTTTAAAATGTTCTAAGTTTGGCCCATCTTTACTTTTTGAAAGTCTATGATACTTGATAATGAGCGGAAACAAATTCCAATAAAAATTAATTATGAGAAACAAGAACATGATTGTGCTTATTTTTTCAACAAAAGATTGACGACAGCAAAGCTGATTGGATCGCATGATGAAATTCAGTGTGGGAAGAACGAATGAATAGAAAAGCATTTATGCATCAAACAAAATAAAACTGTATGTTATCTTTGAAGAAACAGAATAACTTCGGCTATGTGTGTGCGTGTGCGCACACAATAGTTTTTGTTACTTTGGTGTCACAAAGAAACATGACACCCATTTCCACTTTTAGAAAGTGTACCATATTTGTATTTCCATGAGTATGTACATGGTATTGAAAATTTGGCTAAATGGTACAAGTGCCAGACATTTAGTCACTTACAATTGGAAACATATGATCACTGTTTCTATAGTTTACAAACTACAAACAAATTATACTGAAATATATAACCTATAACCAAGTTTTAAATCTAGGATTTCGGTCACGTCTCGTCTCGGGAACTCTAAAAACAATATCTCATATCGGACGAGATCTCGGACGAGATGAGTGTACCTCGAGTGTACATCTTGGATTTTAATGTCCATCTCAGGACTATCTCGAAGTAACTTAAGGGTCTAAAATTGATATTTAATTATTTTTATGATAATTGTTATCTAAATATAAACTTATCAACATACATTCATAAAAATCAATAATATTAATTTTTCATTTTAGAGTGGAGTGGTAGCATGATTTAATTTAGTATTGATTAAATTGATTCTACTCATTTTGAATATTAAAAATAACAAATAAACAAAAAGTGATTTATTTTTCTCACTCGTTAAAAATAAAAAATTATAGGACTAGTAAAGGAGTCATTAGAGTGCAATTTCATTTGCACCCACATAAGGATTGAAAGAAATATGTAAATGAAAGAACATGTTCATATGAGATCTTCTATTGAGATTTACCTTAAATTCCTCTTGACACCTTAATATATTGGACAAGATGGGTGTCAAATAAGATATAAACAAAATTTAATATCTCCTATTGCTAAATCTCATCTCGCTCGAGTTCGAAAATGAGATCTCGAGCGATATCTCGGGTGAGATAAACGAGATTTTAAACAGTGCCTATAACACAAACTGTCCACACATCTAAAGCATTTCGTGTTTATAATAGTCAGCATGACTATGTTATGAAAAGAATGAGTTCGTGAATCTTAAATCGTAGGAAAATGCATATTCCAATGAGATGATAATGGCTGAGAATCTCACACTAGGTGACTAGACTCAAAGAAATCTATATGTAAAAATAAAATAATATCACCTTTCGTGCTGTTGGTTATTTTTGTGACAATAAATGATTTTTTTAACACAGCACAAAAGGTAGATTCGTTAATTTTGCATTAAAATTAATCGTCACACGCAATGACGAAACTAGGATCTATTTTGCATCGGGTATGGAACTTTTGTAGGTTGTATTTAAGAATTTTCTTGACAACTAAACTCATTTATGAACCGAAATCTATTTCATAAACAAATAAGTAAATTGTATTTAAGGATTTTTTGACAATTAAACTCATTTACGAACCAAAGTTTATTTAATAAGAAATCTAACACAAAGTCGAAAACTATATTCAAAGACGGTGCGAAATAGATGTATAGTTCTACAAATAAATTGACTAAATGTATTTTTATCTACAGACGAATAGATCTATGTATAATAATTATTATAATTTTAAACTATAATAAACAACTATTAACACACTCATAAGAATTATTGATGCTCTTATCAAACATCTAAAGGAAAAAAGCATATAAAACACAAGCAAATTAACTCAAGATAATACTAGTTGTTCATTTTGACAGTTTTGGACCAGGTGAACGCTTGCCAGAATATATCAATGGCTTTATCAATGATCATACATACTCAACATTGAAGAACATGAATTTCCATGTATGTAGTTCGAGATACATCACAAATTACGTGATACTACGTGTTAAAAATACCTCAAATCACAAGGCTAAATTTATGTGACCAATAAAAGTATGAAAAGACCACCTTTTATATTGTGACTGAATTTTGAAAATAATTTGGGTGAAGTTTGCAAGTCATAACTTTTGTATTAACAAAATCCAATTAGAAGGGTAATCAAAACAACGAGAATATGACGTCAATACACAATAATCATGTCATCATTCCTATCCAACCATATTAACAACTAAATAAACCTTGCATTCTGGAAACCGTATGTCTGTCTGAACCTTCGATTTCTAAAGAAAGAAATTATTGTTTTTAACATAATTCCTTGTGCTGATTGGGACATTAAACTTTAACGCTCTAGTTTTCATTTATAGCGAAAATTATGCTCATTTTAGGGGACAGAAAATGAGAAAATCGCCATGGAAATATGCAAGAATCTATGACCTGGTAAAATGTTTTCATGTAAACAGAATAAGCTTACCGCAGAACATTATATTAGACATAGGATGAACTCACTATAAAACATAACACCATACAATTTATCACACAAGTGCATTCTGTTCGGGCCTGTACCAAAAAAAAAAAACCGCTTTGCCAACTGCAACTACAGCTGGGACAGAGTATATATAATAATTTCTTCAAAAGTTTCAACGGGTCAATGTGGGGTTTTTGTGGGGGTTTTGGGGGGGGGGGGGGGGGGTGGGCGTGGTTTAGTGACCAACAAAATGTAAACACACACTTATGAAGTTAAACATCAATTTAGTTAAAGTCCCATTTGGATGGCAAAAATTGTATACTGACCTTCTAACAGCATGATCAGAGCACGCACTAAATCCAGAAGAATCGTCATGGAAGCAGCAGTCAAGAACTGGACCACTATGCATGAACTCCCCTTTCAGTACATCCGCAGCAGCATCATACAACCTCACCCTCTATTATCAACAACATATAAGGAACCGATAAATAACTAAATAAGCAAAAAAAGGAAATTTTACATCACAGCCGTGGAGTGCAAATAAATTACATACACTGTCCCAGGACGAGACGAGGAGAAGGTCACTGTGGTTGGAGAACCGGAGGTTGGAAATACCATCCAACGGCGGATCTGACAGCTCACGGCCGTTGTATGAAGCTGGTACTGGAGTTTGCGCTGACATCGGAAATTATAAGGTTTTTTCTGTTTTTCTTTTAGGATTTTATTTTGAAATGTTGGATAGAGAAAAGAAGATTTGATTTTTGAATTTGGGAGAGAAAAGGGCACAAAGGGTTTTAGGTAGATTTGTAAACATTTTTTTGAACAGCTCCATTAAACAAAGCAACTATTTCCTTTTACCACTTGACTTCTTTTACTCCAATTTCAAATCCGTTGTAAATAATATGCTAATATCATGACATTCCCATATTTACTTACTAGTCTACTGCTGTCTACGGGCATCCAAGTTTTTGGTTGCGGCCACCACGGTCGATGACCAACCACCGTGCCGACATTTCTGACTTCGACGGTTGTTCGTCGACCGTAATAAAAAAAATCATAGAATGACCGCTAACAGCGTAATCGGATTCAATGAAGTCTGTTATCAGTATAATTATTGACTTTGGGAATGCTGCGGACCAATCCGTCCAAATTATTGACTTGGGGATTCAGTGAAGTCCATTAACAGTGTAATCGGATTTAAAGTTTGTACCACTTTAATCCAATCAAGAATACTCTTTTATTCAGAGGCAGATGATGCGATGTAGGATTCATGTGATTTGCAACTATTCGAATTTCGAACTTCTGGACTTGTAAACGGACTGAAAAAAAGACCGTTAGAACAGTCCAAAAATATAATTTGGACTTAAAGCTCACTCAGTTGGTATGGGCTTGTAAACAAGCTGAAAAAGACCCGTTAGAACTATCCAAGAATATAATCTTGACCCTTTGCTCAGACGGACGGACGAAGCCCGCGTGCGCATCAGGATGCATAACATCTCTCTTCAACCCAACAGAAAGCAATTGGGTGCCCAATGGATCCAACCTTCTCATGAGGGTCCTCTATGTTTTCTACGCCGTGGGACTAATATCCCTTCTTTCTTTCTTCTTCCTTCTTCCTTTTTTCAAACAATAATCAAAGCCCCGATATTTTAAAAATGCCCAGTATATATATATATATATATATATAATATAATATAACATATAACATACATATATATATATATATGAACTAAGATTAAAAAAACGAAAGTATTTAATAATATCTATATATTTATGATATATTTATTACATAATGTAATCAATAGTGTGTGTGTACAAAGTTTACCTAACAAATTTTATTTAAATAATAAATATGTATGTATGTATGTATTATTATAAAATAAAAAGTATCTAATAAAATTAGTATATATAAACTTATCTTGTTTCTCAAAAACAAATATAATAATAAAAATTATAGAAAAATAATTTTAATATTGAAAATAATTTATAGTATGACTAATTATAGAAACCAAAATTATTTCAGTTCACAATAATCTTAAAATCGAATGTATATGATATCTGGTTATGTACATATTATATAAATAATTTTAATTCAAAAGTGATGATAACTTCATTCGAAACACGAACACGCATATAAATATATGTATGTATGTATGTATGTATGTATAATGATATTAAAGTTAAATAAACTAAAACTCGCTTCACGCACATTATTATCACTTTGAACCATCAACAACTCCTTCAAGGGAACTTATTTCTTGCTCTATGGTTGATATGCAATATCAATCACCTAGGTTAACTTATTTATGGAAACCTTTTGATGTGAGATAAATGGGGGCTCTATGTCCTTATTTATAGCATCACATGCCACTACATGTCTCAATCTTTGAGTTACATAACACAAGACTGGGTGTGTCTGCAGACTTTAGTTGGCTAGTTAATTTTTTGACGCGTTTGATGCGTCGAATGCATCAAGACCCAATGGTTCAATACGAAACGGTTGTTTTTCCACCTAATAAATCCCAAACTGCAAATACAAAACCATTTTTTTTGCATTTTACGATCAATAATCAACGTAATATCTTTTCTAATTATGTTTATTTGGCAACTTTTAGAACATATATATTTTTGAATTTTTTCAAATTTCAAAATGCCAACTTCTCCACCGAATCTTTGACTTAAACTGCGATTGATTGGAATGCTATGTAAACGCTATCTTTTGTAGACATTTGCTCGACATGAATAGATAATCATGTTGGACGAGTTGGTAGTGGTATAAAGATGTTACAACCGAGTTCAACGAGCACTTAGGCACTAATTTCATGGCCACCCATATGAAAAAGAAATGGGATAATACGATATGTGTTTGGATGCCATGGAATGAGCTACTACAAATTGTGGAGGGGGTGTAACAACCTGCCGTCTATGACGTCACATCCCACGTCTAACAGTGGAACTGGAATCGCAGACCTTGTAGACAGCGTATGGTTTTTAAATAATTTATATAACAGATCACAGAGCTATCTACGATATTCTACACTTTCTAAAAATCACAGCGCAAGGAGCCAAATATAATACTGAAATAAAAAATACTATAATCCTAGAAAAATATAATAAACTATATTTGATAGTCTCTGGATACTACAAATAAATAAACAGTCTAAATATCTGGGAAACATCAAATAAGTAGTAGATAGCTAATAAGTAGATGCATGTCTCCATCGTACCACCACGTCATCGAAATCATTGTTGATCCTCTCTACTTACCTATTAGAGTAAACAAAAAATGAGAAAAAATATTACTTGGAAATCATACCTTAATCCATGTCATCTGCATCCAACAAATCAGATAAACGTAATATATATTAATACAATGACATCATAGGCTAAGGTCTCACTAAAAATATCTACTGGGTCTAATCATAATACTAAAAAAGCACTATTCCATGATTAAGCCAAACGTCCAACCATAAACATGCGCATACGACGAAGCACAAAGTCCTGGATCGTATGCCATAAATGTATACAAACAACCGAGCTCAAAGTCACAGCTCGAATGCCGAAAACTTATGCAAATGACTGAGCCCAAAGTCCCATCTCGAATGCAAAAACATATGCAAATGATCAAGTCCAAAGTTCCAGCTCGAATGCCAAAAATATCACTAGTACAACCGAGGACTAGTTTCCCCATACGTGTACCAAAACATTGCAGATGATACCCTAATATAACGGATATACCAACAAGGCACTTTTTATAAGAGTCTCAAAACGCAGCAACCAATATACTAAAACGTTCCTCATATTGCCACGATCGTAACACCATGAGCTGCGCATGAAATGAAGGTCATATGTAAGAGTTGTAAAAATTAGAAATTAAGGGCGGTATCGTAATTTATAGTTTAATTTTATTTAATATTATATCTTTAAATGCCGCTACAGTAACCCAAATTAACCCGATCGTTCTTCCCCATCTACAACCGGCTTTTTTTCACCCTAGCGCCACCGCCACAGTGACTGAAGCCAAAACCCGACGCTAGAAAAGGACTCTCCATGCCACAACGTCCCTGCCAGTATCGGATTTTCCACCTCCGATCGCCACTAGTGATCTCGACATCACCCCACCTTCTTTGATGATTTCCGACCATCCACGACCATATGAGCTAATTGGGACCACCGTAATGCCCTGCTCAACCTTCATTACAAATCCATAGTTTACGATCGTCGTATAATCACTGTTTTACCGTCGAATCGAAACGAACGGCCTACAATTGTCGAACTTCTGATGCGTTTTCTGGTCAATCCGCATAACCAATCAACGAACGAACACCACCAATAAATTCGTGTCGTCGAGAAATATAATTTTGATATATAATATGCCTAGTTTGGAACACATGTATATTTCACACTTTTTAAATTAAAGATAGATTAACGGTTGCTGATTACGATCGAAATTTTTTTGATTTTTAATCATCTGGTCATGGCATATTAGATTTTAATCATGTGTATATAAAAAATAATAATCTTTTATTTCCAGTTTCATCATATGCACATTGATTTACGAATATAAGTGGTGATTTCCTATAACCTATCAATATATGCATATATGAAGAGTCTCACTCACCGATTAGCCTTCTCCTTTCCAATTTGAATAGAATTTGCCTTCTTCCTTGCTGGCCTGATGCGCAACCCTCTCGACTTGCCTTGATTTGCTTTGTAGTTCCTTGTTTTGAAATGTTCAATTATTACCCTTTGATTGATATAGTATTAGTTTGATTCTTTATTAAGATTGGATGATGGAGAAGATAAAGATTAAGGATATAATGTTTAGGCTGAATTATGATTATGGAATTGATATTGATTTCTATTTATAGGCTAAAATGACTCATAGTTGGGCTAAAATTTTTGAACCAATATATTACGGAAATGTTATTGGATCTTGACTCCTTCTAATTTCTAGTGTGTTTAAACAAATTCAACAAATTATACTTGTTTTCTGACTGTAAACAACGTTCTAGACGCAATGGAATAGGTCTCGATGTCTAACCCTAGGTCCTGTAAAAAAATTATTATTTTACCGTTTATTTCAAATTACGATTTTTCCCCTTTAAAATTTACTATTTAACTTTAAAAAATTACAGGCTATTACATTCTCCTCCTTAAAAGAATTTCGTCCTCGAAATTCTAAGGAATGGAAATTAAACTCGTAAACATCCACACTCAATCACACACCCAAGGAATACATTAATGTTAGCCACATACACGTATATAATATATAGGAAATACACACATCACAAGGAACATAAATGTCATTAACAATGTACAAGCATCACTCAAAAGCATAGTATGTATGATGGGTATGAAATGATTATAATAATGAACAAAATGTAAGACTCGGCTAAATCGGATCCTCTTATATGCATACAATCATCATGACAATAATTTATGGAGGCAAACCCTAACATATGCATATATATATATATATCTATGTGTATGTACTCAAAACAACAAGCAGTCAGAAGCATGTATTATAAAAACCATCACACATAAGGTGATAGAGTTAGAAGTATGTCCTAAGGACAATTATGTAATTTGTTACATATATCTAACTTGATAACCAATCTTGTTCAAAAATAAAAAGGTGTTTTTCTTTCTATTATATACTTGATATAATGTGTTATATTAATTAATTTAATTAAAGTATATTTAATAGAAAATCCATAAATGGTATGTTTTGTGTTAGTAGTTACAAAGTGTTGTAACCGTGCGTAATTTATCACAATGAAAATAACCATACCATTTTAAATATTCCTAATCAAGATGTATCGAGACTGGATATTAATACATCCGTTGAGACTAGAGTACGTGATAGTCTCCAAATGTTAGGCAGTGTATTACTCATGGCTGATGGGAGCACCGAGGGTTTACGTACTGATAGTTATTTGATAACTATGGAATGACTCACTCGATAGTTTTCTATTGGTTAATATAACTATGGTCAAACAGAAAATATCGATGTGACTAATTTACGTAGTTCTCTCGACTTGAGAATATTGTTAATCTTTAATATGGTAGCTTCGCTTTGATTATAGTTAAATCATGGCATGACATCCATCGAACGACTATAGTTAAGTCGAGTGAAAGCATTGAAAGTGAAACACTGTTAAAGAGAGGATTCGTCTCCTCAATTATATGAGGATAGTATTACGGTCAACTGATGTCAACTCAAAGTCAAAGTCTATGGTCATAGCAGTTCAGTTAGTAATAATTGTTATTGTTGAACCAAGGACTTTGCATTTGGCCTATAAAGTTGAATCTGGACGATATTGGAATTTTGACCATTACCAAATTATATAAGTCCTAATATGATATAATTTTGACGAAGAGAATTGTTTTAAATAATTGTCACTATCGGGTACCGCTTATAATAAGTAAAATTGGATTTTACCAAAAGATGTGTAAGCGATGAATTCAACCAAAATGTCACACCACCTGCTAAGTGACGTGTGAACGTTAATATTTGAATAGTTCAGTATTAATCGATGACTGAATTTACACCGTCGAGTCATACAATCGTAATGATGAATTCTTTGAAAAACCACATGATTTAATAATTTATTAAATGTTGTAAATTGATTAAATTAATTGATATTTGATAAATATTAATTATCATTTATTTGATGTTTGGAAGTTGTTTGTAATTATTTTAATGCATTTATAAAAGTTATATTTGCGCGCATTGATATACGATATCGATGTAATTTAAAGATAATTGCATAAAAAGGTTTATGGAAATTTTATGTCATTTGATGACATGATTTATGGAAATTTTATTTTATTCGATGACATGATTTGTGGAAATTTTATGTCATTTGATAATATATCATGTGAAAAGAAAGAATTGGAGAGAGAGAAATAATCAAGGGAATTAATTATGGAAGTTTTAATTAATGAATAGGAAAGGTTTCATTCTTTCAAATAAAACATATTCACTAATTCATTCTATACATACAACTCATTCTTTCTCATTCATTATATTACATATTTATTTAAATTAAATTTAGAACTCCTTTAATTATGAAATAAAATATTGATTTCATTCAAAAGAAACTTAGAAATGTTCTAAGCATATTTAGACGTCATGGGCTCATTAAAGATTCAAAATGATAAATTTTTGAAATTCATTCATTTCTTCCACTGTGGGTTGGTCCAGTTCCAATAATGGTATCAGAGCCCAATAGCCTATGCGGTCTAAATTAGTTATGTTGAGGCTAACTAATTAAGCTTGCCCACTTAGTACGGTGTCTAAAAAGGTAATGCCTAGGATTGGAATTGGGTAATCAAGTATCATGTCCTATCTTGTTACCTACCTGGCCAGAATGGTGAAGTGAGCCCAAAGGTTGCTCCTAATAGAAAATGCCGAAATTTGAATTGAGCCTTCGGCTAATTTTTAAAATAGTTTTGAAAACTAAGACAAGATTTTAAATTTAAAAGTGTTTGAAAAGGTAATGGAAAATTCAAAATGTCTCAAACTATTTAAATATTAATTTTGAAATTTAAAATTTATTAATAAGATTAATAAAATAAATTAATTGAATGAGTTAGTTAATTAATACTTATATGCATGTACTATATATGTTGATATATAGTGTTTAAGATAACATAAGTATACATGTATGTATATAAGATAAATTTTTGAAATTAATATAACCTAGTTATAATTATTTAATTAAATAAATTACTTAAAGAGTTAATTAATTAAAATTAGTTAAATAAGATTTAATTAATATATTATACATAAGACTATTATATAAGTGATATGAAATATAAAAGTTATATAGCAATAAAACTTATATGATATGGATGTATAAACTAAAGGTGGAACATTAAAGAAACCCAAATAGACTTAAGGGATAAATACATATGTAAATATACGTATACTGTGATTCCTGATGTGTTTGACACTTTAATCATGAGGGTATTTCATAAGAAATACATTATTCCATAAGTTGACATCACTCAATATAATATATTGAAGATTATGAATCTTCAATATAATATTGTCCTCTACCATGTACATTAATAAATTACTAGCATACTCTTTACTTGTTGAGCAAACTCAAGCTGGGGATGTTATATAGTATTATTAATATATTGAATAGATGAGGTAAGATAACTATATGTATTTGTTGATCAAACTTAAGGTAGATATATTATACTTAGGCCATCACGATATGGTAGGTGTGAGTGAATAATCTTTTTCGATTTGTTGAGCAAACTCAAGGTCGAAATGAGGTTAGGATAAGGAAACATGGGTTAGGAGTTGTATGTGATACAACCAACAAGGAGTTATCCATTGTTTATGGGGCTATGATTTGTTGAGCAAACTCAAGTTCAAAATACTAAGACAGACGAGTCCTAACACCCACTAGTGAAATTGAAAGACTTTTATATTTCATCTTAGGGTTTGGAGAAACATAAAAGACTAGTGGGAGCCTTATTAGAAAAACAAAATGGTAACATTTAGCATTTCTAATATTGTAAGAACATATGCTAAATAATGTTATAATTATCTACAATGATAAATTTGTGCGTTTAATATGAGTGATAAAACATTTATCAATTAATATATACAAATGATCTGAATTGAAAATTGACTAATAGGAATATAATATATACTCACTATTAAATGCCTATTGCATGTTAATGTTTTATATACCCATGAAAGTACCTAATTTTACAACTACTTAATACATTCGTAATATGGTCACTTAAATGTTTATTTGGTCAAGACCCTTTATTGCATTCTATGAGTTTTTAACTCTTAAAGCTATACAAGACTATGGATGTTTGATCCATATATTTCGCATATAAGCATATATGGGGAACAGTCACAGTTCGTAATGTATGATACTTCGTTGAAATTAGTTCATTCGAAATAAGCCAATAAGCAGTACTATGAGATCAAATATTCAATTTAATTGATTACATAAAAGATCATATTGTGATAAATGTAACATAAGGCCAAAACCATAGTATAAATCTAAGAACTCGATTGTTGAAATGTCGGTTTGATCAGTTTACGTAAAGTACAACACATTTGATTTCCTTAAATGATAAGGATAATCAAATACGCTTTTTTAAAAAGTATGTTATGATATTGTAGTAAGGGTTTTCTTTTGAATGATTTGACCATTTAGAAAGGAAAACAAATGTGTTACTACCAAATATCCTTTCGACTTTGTCGAAACCAGATTGAATGAAGGACAAAGAAGAACAAGAGAAAGAAGCTCCAGCAAGACCTTTCGAAGAAGTCGAATGGATGTAATAGCCAAAGATGAAAACTATCCAAAGCTTACGAAGAGGTCGAAAGGGTCGAAAGCACACTTCCGCTTCAGTGAACACCTTTCGAAGTAGGTGCTTCCGCTTGCATGAAGACCATTCGAATGAGTTAAAGAAACAGCTTTCAAAGACAATGCATAACAACCCTTCATATGCGTGCCAAACCTTTCGAGTCCAATGGTTCCGCCTTCACTCAAATCACTCAGAAGCATACCATGGTCGAAACAACCCTTTCAGAAGCAAATTCAAGCCTTTCGAACCGGTCAAAGCCTTTGATATCTAGGGAAGGTTCCGCATCAAGTCGCAAGCATATATTTGGAAGCTACAAACAACATCGAAACCATCACCATTTCAACACCTTCAAAGCCCTTGGAAACAACTCAACGACAGAGTCGAATGCTCTTACAAAGCAACATAAAGAAGAGAAGGCGCAATCGCCCCTTTCGATGAATATGAAGGCATTCATGCCCATTCAAAAGCATTGCAAAGGGGAGTGCAAGTGCCAAAGGAGTCGAAAGGCATCTGAAGCTGCCTTTCGACTAGGTCGATAGCACTAGGTCGAAAGGTGCCAACCCACATCTATAAATAAGACCCAAGGGGTCTGGTTTAGGGGATCCATACTCTTTCAATCTATACTTGTATTTTCTTAATTCTGAAAAGGGATAAACCCTAATTTGTAAATCAAATTAGGGAAATTTGTTCAATAAAGGCTTTGTTGAGTCACTAAAGGGAAGTCTTCAATATTCCTGATTACTTTGTTATTTCAAAAGCTTTTATTAGATCTAACTCTGTTTTCCAAGTATCAACCCCATCGAAAGACGCCTTCCAACTTGGTCGAAACCCCCTGCATTTTTAAGTAATTCCATTTATCAACTCCAGGCCACTTTTCATTGGACTTCTACCTTCTAGTGGATTATAACCTTAACCAAGCCAGTTTTACCTTTGATTCTCGATCCAAACCTAAGTCATTTAAGATTCCAACTTTCGACAAGGTCGAAACCATTCAAAACTGATCATAACCTTGAATTTTAGAGCTATCCATTAGGCTCCTACAACTGCCTCGAAAGGACTATTTCGAAGGGAAAGTCAAACGACTCTATTCAGCTTAAAAGACCAAAAACAAGAGAACTTAAGCCTTTCGACTGAGTCGAAAGGTCAATAAGAAGGAAATTTCACAATAAAGTCTAATTCGAAAGGTGATCCAAAAGAACACATTCATATCCTAGCTCTCTCCAATAAACCAAAAGAGACCAAAAGGGTTAACCTTTCCTATTATATCAACTTTGGGGTATTGAAAAGTTTTCTTGTTAACAAAATGTATAAAAGTAAATGTGATTTAAGGTACAGTTGGGATGAAGAGAGTGAATGGTCACTTCTGCTTCATGAAGAAACATCGAAAAGGAGAACTGTAACAATAATGATATGATACTTAACATTGGAATAAGAAATATGATTTCTGTTTCAAAATGCAATTTTGTATAGAATATTGTTTTCTATGAGAGTTATTTCTATGTGTTCAAGATATTTAATTAAAGAACTCACCACTATAAATTTGTTGCGGTATATGAAATAAATAGTCCATGTTAAATGGATGATGAATCTTTATATTTGGTACGCTATATAGTAATGGTGGACATAGTGGGAGCATGCCATATAACTCTTATTAATTACATCAAGTTACGAAAATTATTTTGTAAAACATAGTAAACATTATTTATGAAATAATGATTAGTTTCTGTATCGACTGAAAAATAAATATAGTTATATTTCAACGTGAATAGTATGAATTTTCATTATGAAATATAAAACTATAATATGGTATGTATTGTCATAAGAAAATGATGCATTGGAAAATAATGGAGTATCTAAAATTATTTAGAATTATTTTGGAATTATAGACTAAGCCATCGTTTTGAGAAATAATTTTTATTATATGATTATGAATTATATGGTACTGGCTAATTATATCACAAACAGTTAAGGGATATGGACCCATTTAGTGGGAGCATCATAAGAGTTGATGAACTATTAGGATTGATATATATTGATGTATGCAATCGCAAGTCTATTAATATCAAATCGGTTCTATGTACTTGGTTATATTCATTGATAATTTATCTTCGATATGGACATGTGTATTTGATACATATGTGGTATGTCTATGATAAGATCATAAAGTATAAAACAAAAGTAAATAAAATAACGTGCAATAAAATAAAATGATTCGATTTGATCGAATAGGTGAGTAAATTGGAAAGAGTTCCGAATGTACCTAAAAATGAATAAAGATTCAATCTCAGAAGTCACTCCTCCATGTGATACATAATGATGTATCGATAATAAGTAATCGAACTTTGTTGGACAAAACACGATTAATGATGAGTGAAGTTGAGTTATTCTTTCTATAAGGTCATGTACTTAAGTGTATTACACAAGGTTAAAATATTATTTCATCTAAATAATAGTTTACGAAACCATACAAGATAAGGGTTTATAGGAATCCCCAATATAGCTTAGACCAAGGAGTTGGCAGGTTATGCGAATCGAAAGTCTGCACATAATAATTGTTTGTGAGAGATATTGTATGAATCTCCCTAAAAGGATTTTGGGAAAAACTATCATTATATGACATATTTATTTTTTGAATGTAATTTTTTTAAACTAGAAACAAATCAGTTTTGTAAATAAGGAAATTCATAAAAGTTTATGAATACCTATTTCGTTGCACTAAGGAACAATTGTTGTTTCAAGAAATAGCAACTTCGTAGCGAAGGAATTTCTTTAGTAAATTATTGATATAAAATGGTTTTGGATACGATCCAAGGATAAATATGATTTCAAGGGATGGAATGAATTGACCAAACCAAATTGAACACAACACATTAGAATGTCTAATAAGTATTCTTGTATATTGAAGAGAAACTATGAGTTTCTTATCAATGTCGAGAATATATAATCCTCGGTAGTCAATTAAGCCATTAAGAGTATTGACTCTAAGATATGGTAGATGCGCAAATACGAAATATATTCTAAGTACTTTATCAAAATATGATTTAGATAGTTATATCTGAAACGATACGATTCCTTTGGCCTCATATGTGTCTTAAGAGAAAGACAAATGTAGTTGGAATGTAGTGAGCCACATTGATAAGAATAATACCGTAAATTTTAATTGTTGATAATAACGTAATAGATTCACCATTCGATGTGCTCAAGTAGGTTCATATTTTACTCACAAAATTATCGCATAGTATGACTTTATGTTTTGGTACATGTGTGTTGAAACAAAGAATTCTAAAAAATAATTTAGAGTAAACTGTTTACACATGATAACCAGAGTGTCTCGAAGTCAGTGGGTGCGATATTGAGTTTGTAAGTTTTTGGATATGATCTAAGAATAGATACAAAAGTGTCGCTCGACAAGTATCAAAATTAAAAAAATGTTTTGATAAGAACATTAAATAGTTTGATTGTCAATTAAAATGCAGAGGCGTGTGCTTGTAAGAAAGAAAGTTAAAAAGGTACATAGATATTTCTAAACCATAAGTAAACAATACAATGTTGATTGTTAACAATGTAATTGTGTTAAAATCAGCTTAAGTTGTAATACTCGACATTGGATTAATAAATGACGTCTTTTATAGTAAGTATAAAAGATGTTGAGAATATCCCAAATGATATGCAAGGACACCTTATTAAAATGTTTAATACGGAACATGTAAGATTGATTCCTTATGCATTGGCAATAGAATAATCATACATGTTATGTTTTCTATGATATCATGATTTTTTTATGTATTTGATACATGAAGCAAATATCAAATCCAAATTAATATCACTAAATGGTTGTTTGAAGTATTCTCGTGTATTTATGAAATTCTAGAGAATTGTTTATAGAAACAACAAACTCCTTATGAAGGAGTGTTCAAAATCAAATTTTCATAAATGATATTGAGTATAATATGCCAATAATAAATTCAAGTTAAGAATCATTAAGTTGGAAATGTTCCAAATGAAAGATTGTGGCTGATTCGATGAAAAAGGCTATGTACATCGCCTTGAAAAGCGCTGCAATAAAATCAATGTATATGAATGTATAAATGCACAAATTTATAACTGAGTCGAGGATGATTCCAAATGTTGAGAATCCCATAATATTGCTATATGATAACAATGTCACGATATAGTTTATAATAGAACTCAGAGCTCATTCGAAGTCGAGAGACATACTTCGAATTGTTTCACATGATAAAACAGTTTATCACCGTCGGAGAGAGTTGATTAACAGAATAGATAATTGAAACATAATAGCATACCCATTCACTGAGGGATTGACCCAATTGGTTTTGAGGAAACTGATTGGAGAAGTTGGAATAAGATTTCATAATTGACCCCAAGTGCAAGTAGGAGATTAATAGAGTTAGGAGTATGCCCTATAGGCAATTATGTAATTTGTTACATATATCTAACTTAATAATCAATTTTGCTCAAAAATAAAAATGTGTTTTCTTTCTATTATATACTTGTTATAATGTGTCATATTAATTAATTAATTAAATTAATAGTATATTTAATAGAAAATCTATAAATGGTATATTTTGTGATAGTAGTTACGAAGTGTTATAACCGTAAGTAATGTATCACAATAAAAGTAAATATACCATTTTAAATATTTCCAGTCAAGATGTATCGAGACTGGATATTAATACATCCATTGAGACTAGAGCACGTAGCGCTTTCCAAATGTTAGATAGTGTATTATTCATGACTGCTAGGGACATCGAAGGGTTACGCACTGATAGTTATTGGATAAATATGGAATGACTCACTCGATAGTTTTCTATTGGATAATATAACTAAGGTCAAATATAAAATATTGATGTGACTAATTTACATAGTTCTCTTAACTTGAGAATACTGTTAATCTTCAATGTAGAAGTTCCGCTTTCACTATAGTTAAATCATGGCATGACATCCATCGAACGACTATAGTTGGGTCGAGTAAAAGCATTGGAAGTGAAACACTATTCAAGAGAGGATTAGTCTCCTCGGTTATATGAGGTTAATATCATAATCAACTGATGTCAACTCAAAGTCAAAGTCTTTGACCAGAGTTGTTATTATTGAACCAAGGACTGTGTGTAATGACCCAAAATTTCACCACATTAATTTGGGAATATTTAATTAATTTTAAGTATGTAAATAATATATTTTATAATCAAAATAAAAATCTTTTAAATAATAAATAATGATGGTGAAATAGATTTTCAAATTTGTTTACGAAAATAATTAGTTCGAAGAGAAATCGAAAATGTGATCGGAATCCGTTTTCCGAATTTTTGACTTTTCATCGGCTAAAAGTTGTCGGAAACATTGTGAACTCTTTATTGTAACTATACACATTTATAAACAAGTTAGGATATATATGTATATGTATTAATGTGTGTATGTATGTGTGTATATATACATATGTATTTATATTTAGGTATATAAGGTTTAAAATATAATTTAATAAAAGAAAATGTCACATCATATGCTAACATAAGTACATTTAAGTACTAAAACATGTTTAAACATGTTAAGAAAGGTGTACATGAAGGGGACAAGGGGTGGGCATGAGGTACAAGGATGGAGGCAAGCATGGTGAGGTGGCGCAAGGAGGTAGAGGATAAAGTACAAAGGGTAAATTGGTAATTTAATTTATACACTTAATATATATACAATTTTCCTAATTCTTGTCATCATTTTCTCATTTAATCCTTACTTTATAAGACTCCTCCAAGCTTTCATGAGTTATTTAATGGCTGTCAAAGAATTTTCAAAGTTTTTAACCTTAGATTTCTCACTTTTAAATAGTCCTTTCATTTTTTTTCAATTTTGCCTCCTATTCCTTCTACCATATCTTTCTCATATCTTAACCAAATGGAGGTTTTCCTTTTTTCAAACTATATGAAATTCCAGTGGTTACAACTTATATGTGTACCACTTCTTCAAATTTTGAGCTTACCCATGTTAAAATCTCATATATTTTTTTCAGACTCATTTTTGGACACAGATTTTCAAGTCCGAAAATACCTCTTCTTCTTTTGACCATATCTTCCTCAAAAAAGATCCAAATTGAGTGATCCTTTTTTGTAAAATTATGGAGAAAAGAATTTCCAAGAACTTTGCATTTTACAACTTTCCAAATTTCATGTGTAACTTATCCAAAACTCAGTTGGAAGATGACCCATTTTCGGATTGGATTTCTGTAAATTCGATGATAATCCGAACCTCCACCTTTCAAGGCCGAGCCCCACCACCTTTGGGCCATGTACACCGTATCTTGGCCGAACCATAAAGCCACCATAAGGCCACCAAATCTTGTTCTTACCAAAGTCAAAGCATGGATCTAGGCTCGGGTCAAGTTTTAGTGAAGTTCGCTGGAGTTAGTAAGAGTTTGGATAACTTAAAGTGGGTAAAGCTCGCTGCTTTTCATAATGTTTTGAACTTTAAATTTGTATGCTACTTGATTCTAAGTTAGATGCTTGTTTAAATGAATTTGGTGATGGTTGTATGTGCATGCATGTGTTTGGATGTGATGTATGTAAACTTGATTAGTAAGAAAAGTTAGAAAGTTAAAGTTAGTAAGAAGTTTCAAGTTAGGACCCTGGCTTATATTATGATGACATGTTCTATATTTATGTTTGTAAACATACATACCAAGTTATAGGCTAAAGTTGAGTTGGCATTTGAGTTTGTCGTATGTTGCGGCATTGAGATCCCTGGATTTAACTTGATTTCACTTAGGTGTTTTATGAAAAAGTGTATAAAGTTTGTAACTTTATGTGTTTGGTGTTTAAAAACTTTATTGAAAGTTATAAAAGTAAGTTAAAAGTAAAAATATAGAGTTTTGGAAATGATTTGGAAAATAAATCAAGTCATGAAATTTACGGGTCATATAGCGATAGTCGCTATAAGTGTAGTTCGTAAAAACGAACCATTTTTGAAATCTAAAAAGTGTTTTTACTTAAACATTCTTTTTGCAAAGTGTTTTTAAAACTTTAATTAAGTAATTAAAAATTAAGTAATTATTTATTTGTTTGTTTTAATGATTAATTAATTAATCGATTAAGATAATAAGTACTTAATCATTAGTTTATAAAGGTAATTATTACTTAAAGTGTTAATCAATTAAGTTAATTATAATTATTTAATTAATTTAAGTTAATTATTATTTAATTAATAATTAGGGATTAATTATTATTTAATTATTCATTTAAGATTAATTATTAATTTATAAAAGGGTTTAAATATTTAATTAATCACAAATTAAGCAAGATTACTTAGGACTTGATTAAGATTAATTTGATTATTAATGAAGGTTTAAAGTATTATTTAATAATTAATTAGAGACTAATTGTGGTTTAAATATTTATTTAAAGGTTAAATATTATTCAATTATTTACATAAATGATAATTATTATTTAATTATTGATTTAAAAGTTAATCACGGTTTGATTATTAAATAAAGGTTTAATTATTATTAAATAAAGAGCTCAAATGTTATTTAAATTTTTAAATAAATGTTTTGAGGTTTTAAACCACTTTATTTCTAAAGATCAGTTTTATTTTAAATTAACTTTCCTTTAAAAAATGTTTTTAAATTCAAGGGATTTCTTTGTCGATCACTTTTAAGTAACTTCATTGAATATGAAACCTAATGACATTTGTTTAGCAGAATAAATCAATATTCTACTAATTAAGTTATATTTGACATCTGTTAGCAGAATCAAACATCATTCTCCTATTATATTAACTTGGATATGTGTTTAGCAGAACAAATCCCCGTCTGTTATTATAGTAACTTGGACATCTTACCTATATGTTGATTCGTTTGTTGTTGATTGATTCCCTTTACATACCTATTTGTTTTGTAAATACCCATATTATAACTTGATAAGTTAAACTCAATTAAATGAATCACTGTGGTCACTAAGCCTCTATTTGATTTTGTGAAGTCAAGTGTTTCATTTTATCCTTTTTGAAAAGGGTTAAATTTATTATCATTTTTAAATATGATATCTAAAGGATAATTAGGCACTGATTTTATTAAAGGTGTTTTTGAAATTAATTGAACACTTTTTAAAATGATTGTTTTATTTATATGGTTTAAAATTAATTAAATAAAGAACATTTAAATAATAACTTGTTTATTTAAATGTGCATTAAATAATTGATTTGTTTATCAAAGAATCCTTATTGATTAATATTTATATTTATAAAAGAAGTTTTATAAATGATGTTGGAGATTTATAAAGAGTTACACAAATGGTTTTGATATTTATAAAGGAGTTTTGTAAATTAACTAGGAGTTTTATAAATGGGTTTAATATTTAAGTAAAAGAGATTTCATAAATGAAAGAGATATATTAAAAAGGCTTATAGAAGTAAATTATAAAAGAATTTAAGATTTAGATTTCCTTTAACTGACCTTCTTAATTATGGTGGTATGAACATTCGTTTCACACTTAACACCGAAGGAATATTGTTTGAGGATATTTTTATCTCTAACTTAAGTAACTTTTGTTTTGATCCTTTTAATATGATTTTGAAATTAGAAATCTTTCATAAATGTTTTGTGAATATACTTGTGTCAATGAGATAAATATATAAATGTTTTGATAAACATTTTGAAAAGAGATTTAATAAATGAAAGATTTATTTTGAGGGTTAGTAGTTACTATGGGTAATTAAATCTCTGAATTGTTGTTGTCTGATTATTTGATAATTAAATAACCGACTATCAAACCTTGGTCAATTTTGACTTAGGAAGTATGATTGTATATGCGAGTTCCCCAGTGAGGACTAGAATACTTGTTGTACACTTCCAAAAGAACCGGGAATGAGTCAACAAGAAATTATCGTTGTTGGTTTGGAGAGACCGAGATCGGATATGTTATCCGAAAACCACTCTGAACCAACATATGCGTTCGAGTGGAAGACATCTTGAAGATGATTGAAGATGATGCTCCTTGAAGAGCCTTTGGTTTCATTCAGACCTAGAACGAACTTGTATGGCTGAATATTAGCATTGCATTTATGCTTAGAGGGCAGTGTTAACATTCCAAAATGGATTGCTAAATGTTAAGAGCGTAGCCTCTCAAGCCTTACACCCCAGTAATGGTTAAAACATGGTGGATGCAGCAGGACCATGTAGGTCGCACCCATTAGGGTATGATCATCCCAAGATCTAGTGTCAATATCTTCATGTATGCTTCGAGCCCATTTTTGGTTATTGATCACAACCAAGGGGTGATCATATTCGGTACTACCCAATTCAGGGGTAGGCCTGTCTTGTGTTGGCAAGTGTCGAAAGATCTTCTATCCCACCGTAAATTTTATCTAGAGGTGTACAAATTTTCAAAAGGCAGTCCCTTACCTTGCCATTTGTTGGAAATCCATTCTCCAATACGAGCCTACGATTTTTGATTTTATATCTATTACTGCTGCCATGTACACACATCACAGCTACTTGATTATTGATATTTTAAATCATAGACATTATTGTAATATCACTAGATTTCATAAGAAAATGTTTTGGTTATCGTAAGGTAAAAACCCATCCGTGTTTATGTGTAACGTGGTCTTACAAGATACCTTTGACTTTAAAGGGTTTTAAAAGTTTTAATAAAGTTCCTTGTGGTTTGAGTTTCTCACACTAGTTTTACCAGACTGACCTAGACGTTGTTCTCCTATAATGCTCAGGTCAGCCGAAGTATATTTTCCAGATTTAGCTGGGTTCTTTGGAGCTTTCAGAAGACGAGCTCGATTCTCCAAGATGTATTCACGTATATTATATTCTTTTGCTGTTTTGGTTACATTGTTTTCTATTTGTATTTATTAGTAATTGTAAGGATATGCTGTTATAACCATCTAGGCTAATAATAGAATAGTGTACTCTGGTGTTGTATGAATAAAGATGATTTCTTCTTATAAAGATCTTGTTTATATTATGTGTTACTTGTCATGTCTATAAGATTCTGTTCTATCTTTTCTTTCTTTCACCCCAAATGACCTGTCTTTCAGACACTTAAATGATTGACACACGAATACCGTGGATGTAGTAGTTGTCGTCTTTAGGTATAAGAAAGGAAAATCATTACAGTTTGTGTTCGGACTATAAAGTTGAATGTGGACAATATTGGAATTTTGACCATTAGCAAATTCCACAAGTCCTAATGTGATATAGTACTCATGGCTGTTACGGGCAATGAGGGATTACATACTGATAGTTATTGAATAACTATGAGACTCGCTCGATGGTTTTATGTTGGTTAATATAATTAAGCTCAAACAGAAAATATCGATGTGACTAATTTACACAGTTCTCTCGACTTGAGAATACTGTTAATCTTCAATGTGGAAGCTTTGCTTTGATTATAGTTAAATCATGGCACAGTGTCCATCGAATGACTATAGTTGGATCGAGTGAAAGCTTTGGAAGTGAAATACTATTCAAGAAAGGATTCGTCTCCTTGGTTATATAAGGTTAGTATCACGGTCAATTGATGTCAACTCAAAGTCAAAGTCTCTGGCCAGAGCAGTTCGGTTAATAATAATTGTTATTATTGAACCGAGTACTTTGTGTTTGGACTATAAAGTTGACTGTGGACGATATTGGAATTTTGACCAGTGCCAAATTCCGTAAGCCCTAATGTGATATAGTTTTGACGAAGATAATTGGTATAACTAATTGTTACTATTGGGTACCGCTTATAATAAGTAAAATCAAATTTGACCAAAAGATGTGTAAACGATAAATTCAGCCAAAATTTCACACCGCCTACTAAGTGACGTGTGAACGTTAATATTCGAATAGTTCTATATTAATCGCTGACTGAATTTACACCTTTGAGTCTCACAACCATAATGATGAATTCTCTGAAAAACAACATGATTTAATTAATTTATAAAACGTTGTAAATTGATTAAATTAATTGATAGTTGGGAAATATTAATTATTATTTATTTGATGTTTGAAAGTTATTTTTAATTATTTTAACGCATTTATAAAAGTTATATTTGCGCACATTTATGTACGATATCGATGTAATTTAAAGATAATTACATGAAATGGTTTATGGAAATTTTATGTCATTTGATGACATAATTTATGGAAGTTTTATGCCATTTGATGACATGATTTATTGAAATTTTATGTCATTTGATGACATATCATGTGAAAAGAAAGAATCAGAGAGAGAGAAATAATCAAGGGAAATAATCAGCGAAGTTTTAATTAAAGAACGAGAAAGGTTTCATTCTTTCAAATAAAACATATTCTCTAATTCATTTTGTACATACAACTCATTCTTTCTCATTCATCATATTACATATTTATTTGATTTAGATTTAAAACTCCTTTAATTATAAAATAAAATATTGATTTTATTTAAAAAAACATAGAAAATTTCTAAGTATATCTAGACTTCAGGCCCATTAAAGATCCAAAACGGTGAGAAATTTTTGAAATTCGCTTATTTCTTCCATTGGGGCTGGTCTGGCCCAGTTCTAACATAAGGTAACATCCATATAAATATACTGTACTAGCAGAGAAAAAACCAAGCAAATGAATCAAACAATTCAACTAGTATAGCAACCATTTCTAAAAACATTTAAACTGAAATAATCAACTAGAAAGGAAACATACAGTAAAAGGGTTCGGGATGAGAAGCTCAGATTTTCTCCTCGTGCTCCTAAGTACTCTCGGCTGGGTCATTTGCCCACTGAACTCGGACCAACTTCACCATCTTTTTCCTAAGTCACTTTACGTTGTGCTCAAGAATACGAATAGGCCCGTGGGATGCTATCGGTTCCGACTCTACCTCCACTTCCTCTAGTTGATAAGGCTCCAATACCATTGCTGAATCATGAATGCATTTCTGTAGATGCAAAACATGAAACACATTGTGAATGTTCGTTAACTTTTCTAGAAGTTCTACTTTATCGGTGTTAACCGGCTTTTTAACGAAGCAGATTTTCAATGAAATTTAGAACGTCAAAACGAAGACAATACGACTCATGAACTTGGAAACATGCTCAGAAGGGAAGAAGATTGGACTAAGAAGTTTAAGGGAGAATTTAAGCTAAGTGGACCTTTCGGTACCTAGAGGAACCTCTCGATACCGAAAGGAATTTTCTCTACTTTGTACCCCCTAAAACTCCTTATACCTCAAGCAATGGTCATGGAGTTTATTTCGCAAGGAACAAACGAGCAACTCCAAGGATTTATGAGAAGAAAGCAAAGAAAGCAGGAAAAGGCATGAAATATCAAGGAAATTTCCAAAAAGAACTTGATCTTTATGGAAAATAATTTGGAATACAACAATGCAAAAGATAGGATGGAAAAACAAGTGAGAAGGAAGGGTTTTCACCCATCAAAACCACTAGGTAATGAGAGAATCCTCTCGGTACCAAGAGGTTTTTTTGAAGTTTGGGCCGACATTCACACTCCTAGACACTTGGACTAGCATCTGTACCTTGAACTTCACAGGCCCCTGGATCTACAAAGCAATTTTCCCTATAAATATCAACCCTATGGCAACTAAAGAAGGATCTTTTTAGACTTCATCTTCTTCATCTCCTATCTCCCTTCAACTAATGAAATTTTAGACTTTTGGCAGTTCTAGGCCTAAGAACCTGTTAATCCTTTGTACTTATGACTTATACTAATCCTTTCATACTCTATCCCAAATCAACAATCAATAAAGATAACATTGGACATAGGCCAAAGTTTGCCGAACCACTATAAAATTCTTGTGTGTTCTTTAGTTTTCTTACAGTATTTGCTAGATCTCAACTTTTCTACAGGTTTTTGGGTGTTGTGCCATTTTTAGCATCAATATTTTGTTGCTTTCACTATCAATTGAACTTAGGATTAGATCTAGCTTGATATTTTGTACTTGGAGAGATCCAGTGGTTAGATCCAGAAGATTAGCTTTGGAGAATTCAAAAACCTACTGATAGAAATCAATGATACCTAGAAGGGGAAGATCATCTAGAACGGTGGTTGGTGGAGATGAAAAGAATGCCCACCAAAATGAAGTAGGAAACTAGCCGGTAGTACCAGGCTCATCTGCTCCACATGAAGTCGTTACAAGGGGTGAGCTTGATAAAATGATGCAGGAGTTGAACTAGAAATTGGCTAATAGTTAGAAGTATTTGATAGTGAAGATGGATGCTAGCATGGCACTATTGCTCTAGCAACCATAGATAACCAAGAGGAATAGAAGAGAAGTTTCACCTGCCAGATCTGAAGAAGAGAACTCATCTGTTTTCAGTCAGAATAGGCGAGATGGAAAGCAGAAACAGAAGGAAAAAGTTGATGGAGGAAACTAAAACATTCCACCTTAGAAGAAACAACTCGGTACTAAGAGGAATTGTCTCGGTACCGAAAGGTCTTCTAAACATCAAGGGGGATAGGGTGTTGAAGCATTGGACTTATCTGATTTAGACGAGGATCTGCAGCTTGATGGTGATGATTACGAGCTAGACGTTGAAGCTAATGAAACTGTAGTTCGAACAGCTGTAGTAGAAACAATCGAACATCAATGGAAAATTAGAAGAGTGGTTCTCCTAAAGACTAGAGAGCCTAGACATCAATAGGCAAACCGAGAGCATTTGCAGAGCCAAACACTCGGCGCAACCATAGGTAGTCGTCCATAGTAATAACATTGCAGCAAGAATTACATAGCGGATGTTAGGGCCAAAATTGGTCACTAACACCCAAATACAAATGAAAGCACCAAATACCAGTCACAGCTCAGAGATAGAGTGTATGTAGAGAGTAATAATGTGAAGAACAGTTAAAACTAAAATGAAAACAGTAAAGAACAACCGATTTTATAGTGGTTCGGCTAACTTCGACCTACGTCCACTCTAGAAGTTTTCCTTTTTATTGATATGAGAATCAATTACAGTTACAAAATGGCAAAGTAACCTCAGCCTTAGAAAATAGAAAGTCAGAGAGAAGAGAGAAGATTCCCCATCTGGAGACCCACATGCTATATTTATAGGCAAAACTAGGCTGTTTGGCCTCCTGAGTAGTTTGGGCCCACCAAGGCCATAGCCGAACCCTACTTCATCATGCCGACCGAGGGGAAGTGTGCCGAGCGAGGCTTCATGCCGAACGAGGGGAGGTATGCAGACCGAGGAGAGGTATGCCATCCGAGGGGAGGTGTGCCGAACGAGGCTTCATGCCGAACGAGGGGAGGTATGCCGAACGAGGGGAGATATGCCGAACGAGGGGAGGTATGCCGACCGAGGGAAGGTATGCCGACCGAGGGGAGGTGTGCCGTCCGAGGGAAGGTATGCCATCCGAGGGGAGGTATGCCGTCCGAGGGGAGGTGTGCCGTCCGAGGGGAGGTGTGCCGTCCGAGGGGAGGTGTGCCGACCGAGGCTGGTGCCGAGCGAGGACTTTATGCCGAGTGACTTCCATGTCGAACGACTTTCGTGCCGAACGACTTCTATGCCGAGTGATTTCCATGTCGAACGACTTCCATGCCGAACCACTTCTATGCCGAATGACTTCCATGCCGAGTGAGGTATGCCAAGCGGCACTTGCTAAGTGAGGTTATGCCGAGCGGCATATGCTGAGTGAGGTATGCCGAGCGGCATATGCTGAGTGAGGTTATGTCGAGCGGCATATGCTGAGTGAGGTATGCCAAACGGCATATGTTGAGTGAGGTTGGTTCCTGAAATTGTATCGATCATAACTTGAGCATACGAACTCCGATCGTCTTGAAATTTGGAACGTTGGCTTCCGCCTCTTTGATTGTTGTGTCATATCAATTCTAGCTTGATCTGGACTCGGGAAAAATTCATTGATGTCCATAGTGAACCAATGTATATCCGATATTTGGGATGCACTGTCTTTGATTTCCAGTCAATTTTTTGGTGTCACGGCCTTGCCAAAAGGCGGGATAACACTTGCCCTCCAAAACATGCCTTGCGATAGGAAGGTGTGTTTTGGAATGCCATAAGCTGGATGTTCATATCCTGTTGATGACCTGTACAAGAGAGTAATAGTCTTACCTGACTGTGAATGACGATCGTTCAAGATCGTTTACCGTTCGGGGTGGTTTGTGACCGTTCGTGGTCAAGTGTCGTTCGAGGCGAATGGTGATCGTTCGCGATCGGGTGCCGTTTGAGGCGAATTGTGATCGTTCGCGGTCTAGTGCCGTACGAGGTGAATTGTGATTGTTCGCGATCGACTGCCGTTCGAGGCGAATTGTGACCATTCGCGGTCTAGTGCCGTACGAGGAGAATAGTGATCGTTCACGATCGAGTGCCATTCGAGGAGAATTGTGACCATTTGCGGTCTAGTGCCGTACGAGGCGAATAGTGATCGTTCGCGATCGAGTGCTGTTCGAGGCGAATTGTGAATGTTCACGGTCTAGTGCCGTACGAGGTGAATAGTGATCGTTTGCGATCGAGTGCCATACGAGGTGAATTATCTGTGCTCGGGGAGGGACTTAGTATCACTAACGTTGGATTTCACATTCGAGTGAGCTTTTGAATTGTTTGTGGTGGTGGTTTATCGCCATCTCAGAGCATGTCTGGGGACCGTTCGCGATCCCGTACATGTGTAAGTGACTTAGCCGTTATGGAATCACAAATAGCGAGTTTTCGTTCAAAATAAGAATTTCAACAGAAATGTTCAAACGTGCAAAATAGAAAACAAAAGCAAAACAGAGAGGTCTAAGTGTAAACACCTACACTGATGTGATTTATAGTCGTATCAGAGCATGCCTGAGGATCGTTCGCGATCCTGTACATGTGTAAATGACTTAATCACGTTGGTGTGGAGTTTGCTACTTATTTGTCATTATTTTAATCAGTTGATGACAAGCTGACGCCTCGATTCGGAGTCATTCCCAGTTGGTGCAGGTGGTGGTTGTTCTCGCTCCACTGTTGTGGCTCGCCTCCTTACATATTGCGATAGCAAGCCATTCCGGATATGTCCCTCTATTTCATCCCTCAAGTGTCTGCAATCATTGGTACTGTGGCTGCTTAGCTCGTGGAATAAGCAGTACTTGTATGATTTCCTCTCATTGCTGATCGGGTCTCTTCTCATTGGCTTCCGATAAGGAATCTGCCCCCTGGTGTCCTGGTAGATCCGCTCCAAACTCTCGTTCAGCTCTGAATAAGTGGTGAACCGCGGTTCCCTTCGCGGTCGCTTCGACCTATCGTCATTATCTTCCGCTTTCCGCTTCTCCTTGTTTTTGCCAGGATCCTTCCTGGGTGGGTCTCCACCTTTCACTGCATAAACATCGATTCCTTCTTCTCTTTCAGCACTAGCATTCTCTAATCGTAGAAACTTTTTGGCTTCATGATAGAATTCTCCTAGATCCATAGGCGGATCTTTGGTTAACGAATTCTTGAACTCCGTGCCATCAGCTATCCCGGATACAGCCGCCATCATAACCATGGATGGATCTGGTCGATCCACTGATGCCGTTGCTGCATTGAATCGCGTCAGATAACTCCTCAAAGATTCCCCGGTCTTTTGCTTCAGAGTTGCTAAACTCATCACATTCTTGGGTCTTGAAATGTGAACTCTGAACTGTCTCATAAATTTTTCAATCAACTCGGTCCATGTTCCAATGGAGCCGCTCTCCAGCTGTCTAAACCATAATGCTGCAATGTCTGTCAGATACAATGGAAAGCACCGTGCCATGACCTCCTGTGACGCCCCCAGCACTTCCATGTGCCTCATATACTTTGTGATGGACCGCAAGATCCGTCCTCCCATCATACATTTCTACTGTTGGCAGTTTGAATTCTGGCGGGTTCCTAGCTTGCCTGATAGTAGGAGTAAAGGGACTCCTATTCACATCCTCCAAGTCTTTGTTTACCAATCCACCTCTCACAGCTCGTCTGACCATCTCCGCTAATCCGTCATTGTCGCCAAGCTGTAATCCTTGTCCGTTGCCTCCAGTCTGCCCCCCGAGTTCATGAGGGAACCTTGGCACATACTCCTCATCACGCACTCCTGTATTCCTGTTGGCGTCGTGCTACATAGCGTTATCTGGTGTCCCTCCATGGATTGGTCCAGCATTACCTGGTGGCATGCCCCCGAGTCTAGATCCATCCATATTAATAGCCGTTTGCAGATTGGGGGTTGCCCCTGCTGAGCCACTCCCTCTGCTTGTTGGTTGAGTGCTTCTGATCCAGCTCCATGGATCTGAACTCCTGCAGTTCCTGTTTGTGAAAACTGTCTGAGAAGAACCTGCATCATCTCCTCTTGCCTTTTCAGCATCACTTCCATCTCCTCTCTAGTGATGTAGATGGATGCTCGACCTCCTCCAGATTCAGAGGAAGCCTCTTGACTTCCCTCTTGATTGCTCCTTTCTATCACTTGCTTCCTTCCTGACGGCCTAGCCATTGCTTCCTAGAATCCAAGTTCCTAGCTTCAAAGTCCTCGAGTGCTAGCGTTCTCAGTGAAAGCACCAAAATGTTAGCGCCAAAATTGGTCACTAACACCCAAATACAAATGAAAGCACTAAATACTAGTCACAGCTCAGAGATAGAGTGTATGTAGAGAGTAATAATGTGAAGAACAGTTAGAACTAAAATGAAAGCAGTAAAGAACAACATATTTTATAGTGGTTCGGCTAACTCCAGTCTACGTCCACTCCAGAAGTTTTCCTTTTTATTGATTTGAGAATCAATTACAGTTACAAAATGGCAGAGTAACCTCAGCCTTAGAAAATAGAAAGTCGGAGAGCAGAGAGAAGATCCCCCATCTGGAGACCCACATGCTGTATTTATAGGCAAAACCAGGCTGTTGGGCCTCCTGAGTAGTTTGGGCCCACCAAGGCCATAGCCGAACTCTACTTCATCATGTCGACCGAGGGGAAGTGCGCCGAGCGAGGCTTCATGTCGAACGAGGGGAGGTATGCAGACCGAGAGGAGGTATGCCGTCCGAGGGGAGGTGTGCCGAACGAGGCTTCATGCCGAACGAGGGGAGGTATGCCGAACGAGGGGGAGGTGTGCCGTCCGAGGGGAGGTGTGCCGTCCGAGGGGAGGTGTGCAGACCGAGGCTGGTGCCGAGCGAGGACTTTGTGCCGAGCGACTTCCATGCCGAACGACTTTCGTGCCGAACGACTTCTATGCCGAGTGATTTCCATGTCGAACGACTTCCATGCCGAACCACTTCTATGCCGAATGACTTCCATGCCGAGTGAGGTATGCCAAGCGACACTTGCTAAGTGAGGTTATGCCGAGCGGCATATGCTGAGTGAGGTATGCCGAGCGGCACTTGCTGAGTGAGGGATGCCGAGCGGCATATGCTGAGTGAGGTTATGTCGAGTGGCATATGCTGAGTGAGGTATGCCAAACAGCATATGTTGAGTGAGGTTGATTCCTGAAATTGTATCGATCATAACTTGAGCATACGAACTCCGATCGTCTTGAAATTTGGAAGTTGGCTTCCGCCTCTTTGATTGTTGTGTCATATCAATTCTAGCTTGATCTGGACTCGGGAAAAATTCGTTGATGTCCATAGTGAACCAGTGTATATCCGATCTTTGGGATGCACTGTCTTTCATTTTCAGTCAATTTCTTGGTGTCACGGCCTTGCCAAAAGGCGGGATAACAACGGATATAGTTAAATGGTTGGTAAAGGAAAATAAAGGTAGAAAAAAAATGAGGATTGGGGTTCCGTGCCAAGAAAAACTCCATTTAGGAAAAACATTCTTAGAGAGGAGTATCCCAAGAAATTTATGATGCCAACGATGCCATTGTATAATGGGACTACTGGTTCTAAACAACATACTCAAGTATAAATGGCACATGGATGGTGCCAGGGGATGTTGTTTGTTATAGATGTTTTCCTATTTTCTTAGAAGGTGTTGCCTCGATGTGGTTCACTAGGCTTGCCTCGAAATCCATATCAACCTTTGATGAGTTAACTAGAAAGCTCTTGGAGCAGTTCCAACTCCATGTTGCACGATCTAAGAATGTGATGTCCTTGTCGAGTCTGTTTCAAGGGCTTAAGGAGTCGTTGGAAGGATTCTTGAATTGGTTTAATATTGGTGTTAGTGTTATAGAAGTAGGTGATCCAAAGGAAGATCTGGTATTCACGGTGTTGGTCCAAGGCATACACCCAAACACATATTTCGGTAGATGGTTGAAGACGAAGCAACCTATGACCATGGAGGAGTTCCACCAGAAGACTAATCAGTTTTTGTGGTTGGAAGAGGCAAGTCCAGCTTTAAGGAAAACCAATGATGGACAATCAAAGGAAGTTACCTAGAGCAATGTTGCAATTAAACAAGCTGGAGAAAGCTCTAGTAATGTGGCAGTTAACATTGGAAACTCTGGTAACCAAAAGAAATGGAATCAAGGTCCCAATGGAAGGCGTAATAAAAACAAGAAGCGTCCAAGGAATATGAATCTGGAAGACTATATGTCCTTAAATAACATGCTGGAAAACATATACCTTATCACACAAGGAACCGAATGATATAAAAAGCCACCAAGGATGGAGGCGACCGTGCAGGGAAGGTGCTACGGAAAGTTCTGCCGTTTCCATGAAACTTATGGACACAACACATATGAGTGCCAGCATTTGAGGGATCTCATTGAAGAACTAATAAGGAAAACATATTCCGGCAGTACATTAAAGAGCCACGGGAGGGGGTCAAGTTGCGAGACCCCAAGGGCGGCCTGCCCAAAAGGGTCGGTCTGAACTAAGCGGAAACGGGCCGAGGAAAATTGATGGAAGGTTGGTTATCTTACCATAACGGGAGGACCTCATCCAACAGAGAAAAGCCAGAGGTAAATGGAGCGGTATGCGAGCTTGCTAAAGCACGTATCATAGAAAGGTTGCTTTGCCATAGAAGACAGAGCCCCGGTCAAGCAGCAAAAGATGATAACAGATGATGTTATGTTCAGAAATAGGGATGCCGATGGAGTCGAAGTGCCAACATTAGACCCCATGGTAATAACGGTAGGTATTGGACCGACAATAGTACGTCGGGTCCTGGTAGATACTGGAAGTTCGGTGAACATATTATTTAGAATGACATTCAATTAAATAAAGATTAACATGAAGGAGGTTACAAATTGTAAAACCAAGATCCAAGGGTTTACAGGCGAAGCGAAGAAACTAATTGGGGTAATCGATCTACCTGTGGAGTTGTGTGAAGGAGATCGGAGGATAGTCTTGATTCAGAAATTTTTCATTATGGATGAATAGTCGGCATACAATGCCTTTCTATGCCGACCGACCCTTGCTGGTTTCAGAATAGCTCTAGGTCCTTGGTGTCTAATAATGAAGTTTCCCACTGAGAATGGAGTCGGATAGGTAAGAGAAGACCAAAGCGCGGGAAGGGAATGCTATGTTGTGGAGCTAAGAAAAGCAAAGCGATGAGAGAAAGGCAAGAAATGGAGGGAAACCTCCGCATTCAAGATTCGCAAGCATAGCAACTAAAGCCTGAACCCTGACTCTGGAACCATAGCAGGTTTGATGAGGCTATAGATCATAGGAAGAAGTCAGAGGAAGGGCGAGCAGCTCCGGCGGAGCTGACGGTGAATGTTCCAATCGATATGGAAGATCCTACACAAATTCTAAAGATTGGATCTCAGCTTGGCGTCAATTCAAGGAAGGAAATTGTTAACTTCCTTCGAGGAAATCTGGATATGTTTGCTTGGACATATTTGGAGATGTATGGGATATCGTTGGAGATAGTGTATCATGCACTGAATATTGATCCAAAGATTACAATGATCAAACAAAAAAGGCATAGTCTGGGTTTGGAGCAATCCACTATGTTGAAGGAAGAAGTAGATAAGCTGATGGCCAATGGCTTTATCTGTGACACTCTATGCATCGAATGAGTATCCAATCCCGTCTTGGTCAAGAAACCAAATGGAACGTGGCACACTTGTGTCTACTATTTGGATCGGAATAAGGCATGCCATAAGGATAGCTTTCCTTTGCCAAGATTGACATGCTGGTAGACGGAACCGCAGGAAATGAGTTGCTCTCATTTATGAATGCTTATTCGGGCTATAACCAAATTCTGATGCATACACCGGATCATGAGAATACTAGTTTTATAACGGATTTGGGACTGTACTACTATCGAGTAATGCCTTTTGGTTTGAAGAACACTAAAGCTACATGTTAAAAATGGGTAAATTCTATGTTTAAGAATCAAATCGAATGGACGATGGAGGTATAGGTGGACGACATGCTTATAAAGTTGCAATCATCATGGAACCATTTGGATGATCTTCATGAAATGTTTGAGGTTTTACGGAAAGTATGGAATGAAGCTGAATCTATTAAAATGCTCTTTCAGGGTGGCATTGGGAAAATTTCTGGGATAAATAGTCAATGCACGCGGTATCGAGGCTAATTCGGAGTAGATTAATGCCTTGAGGAAGTAATTGGCCCGACTACAAAAATACAACTACAAAGCTTGAATGGGAAGATCGCTGCCTTGAGTCGGTTCATCTCAAAGGCAACAGAAATATGTATACCTTTCTTTGATGCTCTCAAGAAGGGTAAGAAAAACTTTGAGTGGAATTAGGATTGTCAAAATGCCTTCAAGGAGTTGTTGAGACATATAGAGACACCACCGGTCCTATTTAAACCGCTGGATGAGGAGGATTATTCGTTTATATAGTAGTGTTTGCTCACACACTAAGTGTAGCACTTGTACGTGATGAGGCGAGAATCCAAAGATCAGTCTATTATTTCAGCAAGCAGTTTACTAGAGCTAAGAAGAACTACCCGAAGTTGGAAAAACTTGCGTATTGGTTGCTGATTGCATCTAGGAAGCTGAATCCATATTTTCAGGCTCATTTGATTAAATTACTGACAGATCAACCTCCAAAACTGGTATTATACAGTGCCGAGATTTCAAAAAGATTGTTGAAGTGGAACATAGATTTGAGCCAATATGACATCACTTACCATCCGAGGAGAGCAATAAACGGGCAAGCATTGGCAGATTTCATCGCCGAGTTTACAGCATGAAATAGTGAAGAAGAGGACGATGCAGACAAAGTTTTCCATTAGAAGTTATTTGTGGTTGGAGCTTCAAACGAACATTGTTTAGGCACAGGAGTAATGCTTGAAACCCCAGAAGGATGGTCAATCTGCTATGCACTGTGGCTATAGTTTCCCACAACAAACAACGAGGCTGAGTATGAAGCGCTGATAGCAGGATTGATGATAGTAAAGGAACTAGGGATAAGGATGCCCTACATATTAAATGATTCCCAACTGTTGGTTTGCCAAGTTAGAAAGGAAATGAATATCAAGCTAAGGGCACGGGACTTACCCCTTGCCTGACAAAAGAACTGGAACTATTAGATGGTGTAGAGCACTACACTATTACGCATATTCCCAGAGAAGAGAATATAAAAGCTTATGCATTGGTTGAACTTGCTAGCTCTAGAGAAGCACAAATGATGGCCTGGTTCCAATGAAGGTTTTGACGGCACCAAGCATCGATCAAATGGATGTCAGCTGGATTTTGGAGACCGTGGATGAAGAGGAGTCATGGATGACTCCAATCAAAGAATATTTGCTTAAGGGGACTCTCCCGAGAGACGGAAATGAATGAAAGAAACTCCTTGGAAAAGCACCTTGATTCATGATGCAAGAAGGAGTATTGTATAGAAGAGGATTCTCAACCCCCTTGCTTCGGTATGTAACCAAGGATGGGGCTAGGAAGATCCTTATGAAAATACATGAGGGCAACTGTGGTGATCACACTAGAGGCCAGACTTTAGCTAAAAAGGCACTTCATTACAGATATTTCTAGCCAACAATAAACTGTGCATAGCTGATCACACCAGACGGTGCGACAGTTGCCAGAGATTTGTGAAGATCCCGAGAGCCCCGTCTGCAGAGCTTACATAAATGGTTAGCGCATGGTCATGTACGGTTTGGGGAAATGATCTAATTGGTTTGTTACGGATCACGAAAGGTGGAGCTAAATAAGCAATAGTAATAGTGGACTACTTCACGAAGTGGGCTGAAGCGGAACCACTTGCCATGATCATAACGAAAAAGGCGATCAACATTGTGATAAAGAACATCATTTGCAGGTTTGGAGTACATCAGAAGATCATTATGGACAATGGAACTCAGTTCGAAATTGCCGAGTTCAAGGACTTCTGTAAGCGGTACAGAATCGAGAAGAGCTTCTCAGCAGTAGCGCATCTGCATGGAAATAGACAAGTGTAGGCGATGAATAAAATCATCAATTCCACTTTAAAGAAGCGATTAACTAAGACTAAAGGAAACTAGGTCGATAAGCTTCCGCTAGCATTATGGACTTATAGGATGACCCACAAATCCACCACCAATCACTCGCCATTCGCTTTGGCATATAGATCAAAAGTCATGATCCTTGTAGAGCTAGAAGTCCCTTCTCATCGTAAAAAGCATTTCAATCCAAGATTAAATGAGGAACGTTTGCTTGAGTTCCTCGATTTGGTTGATGAGAAAAGGCAAGAAGCAGAGCTAAGGTTAGTTGCCCACTAAAAAAGAGTAGCACGACACTTTAATGCCAAGGTTCAAAACCATACTTTTGAAATAGAGGATCTCATCCTGAAATGGGTTCTCCTAAGTACGGTGGCATTCGATCCGAGATGGAATATTCAAGCTAGTTACCATTGATGGAATCACGATTTTGCAGGCATGGAACAGTGACCTGCTGCATTACTATTATATTTAGTTTTGTTTATTTTACTTTTGCATATAAGCCACTCGGGGACACTGGAGGCATGGTAATAAGGCATGACTTGCCGCGTTTTTGTTAATATAAATAATTAGCTTTATGAACCAATTGAACCATATTCACGCAAGCAAAAAATTATGTGTTGTGCTATTAGCAGGATAGTCAAGTACAAATTTCTTCGACCTAAGAATGGGGACAAAGGGAAATAAACCCATACTTAAGGGTCAATCGGATAATTCAACCCCAATCTTCAGGAATTTGGCATTGCCCGGTGATAGGAAATGTCAAGAAGGTATAACCACTTAGGGGTTGATTGGATAATTCAACCTTAACCTTTAGGAATCTGTCATTGCCTAGAGATAGGCAATGTCAGGAAGGTGCAACTACTTAGGGGTCGATCGGATAATTCGACCCCAAATTCAGGAATTTGGCATTGTCCGGAGATAGGCAATTTCAAGAAGGTATAACCGCTTAGGGTTCGATCGGATAATTCAACCTTAACCTTCAGGAATCTAGCATTGCTCCGAGATAGGTAATGTCAGGAATGTGAAACTACTTAAGCATTGATCGGATAATTCGACCCTAACCTTCAGGAATCTAGCGTTTCCTGGAGATTGGCAACGTCAAGAAGGATTAACCATCTAGGGGTCGATCGGATAATTCGACCCTGACCTTCATGAATCTGGTGTTCCCCGAAGACAGGAAACGTCAGGAAGTTGCAACTACTTAAGGGTTGGTCGGATAATCTGACCTTAATCTTCATGAATTTAGCGTTGCCCAGAGATTGACAACGTTAGGAAGGGAATTCATATTTAAGGGTCGATCAGATAATTCGACCCCGACTTTCAAGAATCTGGCGTTGTCAGAAGATAGGCAACATCAGGAAGGTGCAACTACTTAAGGGTCAATCAGACAATTCGACCTTAACCTTAAGGAATCTAGCGTTGTCCGAAGATAAGCAACGTCAGGAAAGGAAATTAATACTTAAGGGTCGATCAGATAATTCGACTCCGACCTTCAGGAATCTAGCGTTGCCTGAAGATTGACAATGTCAGGAAGCGAAACTCATACTTAAGGGTCAATCAGATAATAATTACCTGACCTTCAGGAATTTAGTGTTGCTCCGAGATTATGCCAGGAAGGAAAACCCATGCTTCGGGAATTTAGCGTTGCTCGGAGATTTTATCAAAAATGCATGAGTTTATCAGAAACGCCTAGCTTCGGTAAATCCTTGATTAATCCCCACTTAGACGATTAATCCCTAGTCCATGCTTACCACCTAAAAAAATTTACAACCTTGGTCTCACCTCCAGTAGCGGTATGAGGCTCATCGGTCTTCCCGATGGGAGTCTTTGAGGATTTGATTTGGAACTTTGGTGACCTCAGCTTAATAATAGAGAGCTTGGTAGTTGGGCTTGTGGGAGTAGAGCAAACAGACTTTTCAGTGCCAGGCTCTTTCATAATTCTGACCTTAGAAAGGTCGATCTTCGGCTGTTCTGTCATTATGATAGGATCAGTTGGGCCTGCGCCACTAGTGATGGAAACGTCTTCCCCCACGAACTGAGAAACGTCCTCCAGCCTTTCCAAGGCCATGATCTTTTGAGAATCAAGGCCAGTGTCAGAGCCAGGGGCAGGATTGGAGCAGCAAGCCCCTTGGAGATGGATGAAGACATGGTAAAGATGGTAACGGTGTTTGATCCTTGAGTAGTAGGAGGCGGAGGAGGAAGATGTAGTTGACCTACAAGTTGGTGAACAGAATAATAAAGGTCAATAACGGATTCACACAAGAACTGAAGTTTTTCAAACACGGGTGAAACGAGAGATATACCTGGGCCCAGAATTGATTGTGAAGCATGGGACTTGGAGAATCATCCTCTTTGAGAGAATATTGAATTGCCAGTCAATGAATGAAGGAATGTAAGGCTCGACGAGAGCAGCTACTATAGGAGCTAAGATGGTTTGGGTGGCCATGGAGCTGGCCCCCTCAAACTTAAGAATATCTATCGTAGGCTCTTCGAATTTTGGTACTGAAGATTCCACTGAACCCGATGTGCTCGAACCAGCAGAAGCCCCGACAACAGCAGTAGCCACAGCGGTGGCATCTTCAGCAGCTAGAATGGCCTTTCCCTCCTCGAGTTTCGCTATGTCTTCTGCGTCAAGGTACATAGCCATTAGCTCTTCCTAAGTGAGGCCTTCGTCGGCTGCGTTAGAGCGATGCAGCACTTCCTCCCAGGCATCTACAAGGGTTTCAACGTATGTACTCCCAAGCCACTTCAGCTTCTTGTGAATAACCAAGCTTGCATAAAAGTGCTGGAGAGTATTATTCAACTCCTCGCTTCTTAGCTTATGCCTCCTTCAATTCCTTTACCTTTTACGTAACAATCTCATGCACAACCTCACCGTCAAGCTTTTCAACTTTAACTAAAAGAAGCTCGTTAGCAAGCTTTTCATTCACCTCGTGGGACTTTTAAATTTCAACTTCCTACTCCTCAATGGTCTTGTCCCTGGCCTGGATAGCTTCATCTTTAGCAGTAAGAGCTAGGTCCTTCTTATAGATTTGCATTTTCAGAGCGACACCGTCTTTGTGGGCAATCCTTAGTGTGTTTTGCAACATGATCGCAATATCATCATGAGCCTTCCTTATCTTTACCATCAGGCTATCAGCCTTGGCCTTGGCTGTAAAGCTGCATTCCTCTCGGCCTTCACTATCTCCAGTTCCACTTTATACCCATCGATGATGTTATCATAAGTTTGCTTCACAAAGTCGAAAGACTGGATATTTATATAGTTAATCCTGTTGATGTTGGAGAGGGCAAAGCAGAGTCTTTTCCATCTATTACCCTCGTTAACATGCTTTTGGACCCGTTGGACATCCCGATCCATCTTTCCTTTAGAGTGTTTTCGTTGTCCCGATCGAACATGATACCCTATAAAAAGAGGTTAGGGAAAGCAGCCTGTAAACGGGGCAGAGCAGCCGAAAGAGAAAGAGAGGGGGAGAGATTCCCTTAGAACGTGGAGGAACGGTAGTGATTAAGGATTTTGAATTGGGAATTTGTTGGTAAGGAAGAATTTAAGAATCAATATGAGGCAAGGAAGCACCAGTAGAGAGGCCGTGACGATCTTGCGACTTTTTATGTCGCTTGTGCTGGTTGGAGGACAGCCTCTCCTCGGCCTATCTTTTCTTTCTTTCCCTCTAAGCTCTACAGTCCTCCTCTACTTCTCGTTTCTTCCTCCCGAACCTTTCTTCATTCGACCCACGACAATTGGAATGAGGTGGATAAGGGTTAGGAGTTTGTCCTCTAAACTCACCAGGATTACGTGAAAGATTCCTGTACCTATCCCTGGCCATGGAACCTGAAATGAGAAGAGAAATAGAGTAATTGTTGGAATTTCAAAATACAAGTGAATATAGGGATGCGCGTTTATGATCCTAGTGAAGTGTATGGTACCAATGGCCACCTATGTACTCTACAGACCGTGTTGGCAAAGAATTAGAGATGGAGTCACACCACCTTCGTGCAAAATTTCTCCAGGCAAGAAGTTGATGTTAGGGGTACCTATGGTAATTGAAATATCAAAATCACTTAAACCAGTGAATACGTCATGAGACTGCGACCTCGAGGAGTTATTTCGCCCGAAGGCAATATGGTCACTTCCCTAGCTTTCTCAAAAGTTTCAACAATAATGTGCTCCGGACGGGGCGAGGTAGGAAGTTCAAGGCGCTCATGGGGTGTCTCGCTGAATGGTTTACCTTCTTCTGTACTAGCGTTATAATCACTATCATTAGTGTCTTCTTCTTCCTCTTTGCCCTCTTCTTCCAATATTGGTTTGTTCCTTTCTCATTTCCACACCCTCACTATGTTCAAGGATTGGCTGCATCCCGGCTGTTAGGACCCCTCCTCTCAGGACATCACCTGCAACTGGCTCCAGAGACCCCCTTCCAACGGGGTCTTTGGCATGCACCGTGCTCGATAGACCTTCAACTTCCCCCTAAAAATTCTAGTCGGAGCCGCGAGTAGGGATGGAGGATCCGGCAAGCACTTTGAAGCTGCTCGATAGAGTTGATTCAGGAATAGTAAACCTATCAGGGAGCAGTAGAGACCGCATCGTCACAGGTTCTTATTAGTCAGAAGATATGCGGTGGTGTGATGATAGAAGCGAAACTCCTTTAGAACTGTTAAAGTACTAGCATGCTCATCCGAAACATCTCGAGAAGCAATATCTACGAAGAATGGCACAATAGGTTAAGAAATTGGATGAAAGGAATCCGAGTACCACAAGAGTAAACTAGAAGGGGGCTAACTTCCAAAAAGCCAACGCTCATTGAAGCCATATGGGCACCGGACGATGAAGTATTCATTCTTGAAATAAGAACGTTTATTGTGAAGCTTTGCGATAACCTTGCATCTACTCCAGGCTTCGATGACCATGTAAGATGGTAAATCCTGCCTCTACTTGAAGTGTAAAAGATAGGTAAGCTCACTAAATTATGAGGGCCGCTGAAATCGATTCATAAAGAGCACAAATAGAGAGCTCAGGAGAGCGTCCCCATTTGAATGGACTTGAGATGGAGCCAACTCGAGCTCTTGGAGGACCATTTGAAGAAATAGATTAAAGGGTGGCACATCACCGCCTAGGCACATATATCGGTTGCATGCAGTATATCCCAATGTAGGATGACGTGCACGTTCACTCTACATTGGAAGAAGTACGTTACTTTCGGGAATCCCGTGTTGGAGACAAATGTTTTGGAGCATTCGAAGAAAGAATCATGGGTGTTTGTTCTAGCTGGTCATCAAGATCCTTAGACCGATATATTCATTTAAGGGGGAGGTTGATTTTGCAATGGGTCCGTTGGTACAACTGTGCCCTGTAACTCAGAAGTGATTGAACGACCGGGCCTGATAGGAATGGATGATGCCGGAGCTGTGGAGGACCTAGCTTAAGAAGGAGTACTTGTCCCGATACTAATATGGAGGTGTGGCGATCGACACGTCATTCTGAATAGGGAAACTTGGAGTTCAAAACGGTCAGATACGCTTTTATTTCAAATATTAAGCCCATGTGACCAATGTCCAGAATCCAAAGGATGTTAACGTGTGTTAGCCGATCAGATTCTGAATGTTGACTAGGGCAAGTGAAAGTGTTAATCTATGTAGTGTGAGTCCCATGTCCCGTACACGATGAATGGACCATCATTTGTAGATAGCTTAAGCTAGAAAATGAGTTGCTCCCTACAACAGAACCGTTATCCGGAGCAACGCTGAAGCTTTTATTTACAGGAATACCGGGAGTGCAATAATAAATAATGCTGCACAATAAGAGTATTCAAACGACAAAGATGCTAGGCGATGGAATTATTCGAACTCTGAAGCCTGGCTGATATGACCGTTCCTAAAAGGAAATCATCCTATCAGAATTCAAACAACGAAGCACAATCGACCAAGTCTTGAATGAAATTATTCGCTGAGCATAACTCAGGGGACTTCCAAGCAAATGCTAAGTTCGACTCGGACTGTTTTAGGTTGAACCCGAGTCAAGACCTAACTCAGTGCTGGCTAATCCTCTTTAACGCCCGTCAGTCCCCATCTCCATCTCCAATCATCGCAGCACGGAGACTCTACCAACCTTAGAGCTATGTTAAGGTTTAGTTTGGGTCGATGAAGAAAAGCAGTCGGTGGCGAAAGCTTCGGATGGACTCAGGCCCGAAAGCTTTGACGAAGATCGAGGGACAACGCGTGGATCTGGTGATTTGGAAGAGGCGATGATCTCGAGTGGTCGTTGGCAGTAAATTTAATTCGGTGGCGACAGATGGAGGTCGGCGGCAAGTGGTTGGAATGTGCAAGGATTGAAATTAATGGAGTCGGTAGAAAAGGTCTCGGTAGCAAGAGGAATCGCAAGTGAAGGAAGAAAATTTTCTAAGTGCTATACATGTAGCACTCGGGGTAAATGAAAGCACTCGGTACCGAGAGGAACCTCTCGGTGCCGAGAGGAATTTTTGAGTCAAAATCAGATGATAAAGCATGGTAAGAGAAGGAGCAAGCTTAGCCAAGGCATGAATCGATCACCGGAGCATAGATCTTGTCCTCAGCACGAAGAATGAATTTAACTATGCTAAGCAGTTGAAGGAATATGTACGTAAAAAGGCAATGCTTCAAAGCAATTCCTGAATGATTAACTGAAATCGTGAGATAGCGAGTTAGAACCTGTCTTGATCTAGAGCACACTTTGTTTTCAACAAAAGCATACTTTAGGGGACAAGTGTTAACCGGCTTTATAACCAAGCAGATTTTCAGCGGAAGTTAGAATGTCAAGACGAAGACAAAATGACTCATGAACTTGGAAACGTGCTTAGAAAGGTAAGAAGATTGGACTCAAGAAGTTTAAGGGGGAATTTGAGCTAAGTGGACCTCTCGGTATCGAGAAGAACCTCTCGGCACCAAGAGGAATTTTCTCCACTTGGTACTCCCCAAAATCCTTATACCTCAAGCAATCGTCATGGAGTTCATTTCTCAGGGAACAAACAAACAACTCCAAAGATTTATGAGGAAAAAGCAAAGAAAGCACGAAAAGACAAGCAATATTAAGAAAATTACCGAGAAGAACTTGATCTTAATGGAAAAGAGTTTGGAATATAACAAAGCAAGAGATGGGAGGCAAAACGAGTGAGAAGGAAGGGTTTTCACCCACCAAAACCACTCTGTACTGAGAGAATCCTCTTAGTACTGAGAGGTTTTTCTTGAAGTTTGGGTCGGCTTGCGCACTCCTAGATACTTGGACTAGCATTCGGACCTTGAACTTCGCAGGCCCCTGGATCTATAGAGATTTCCCTATAAATATCAACCCAATGGCAACTATAGAAGGATTGTTTTAGACTTCATCTTCTTCATCTTCTATCTCCCTTCACCAAAGTCACCAAGGCAGATACTCTTGGCAGTCCTAAGCTTAAGAACCAGTCAATTTTTTGTATTTGTGACTTATAAATCTCTCTAATGCTCTTAAACTCTCTCCCAAATCGATGTCAATAAAGATAATAGTGGACGTAGTCCAGATGCGAACCACTATAAAATTTTATGGGTTCTTTAAATTTTTTTATAGTATTTGCTAGATCTCAACTTTTCTAGTTTTTGGGTGTTTTCTATTTTTGGCATTAACAATAGGCTAAAATTCCCTACTCTCTCCAAAATCGGAAAGGCCCAATGAATCACGACGCTAACTTCCTCGTAGTACCAAAACGCATAACATGTCTCAATGGCGATACTTCTACGAACACCATGTAGTCTACTTCGAACTCCAAATCCGCCCGTCTCCTATCTGCATTCAACTTTTGCCTATCATGTGCAGCCTTCATTCTTTTGTGGATCAACTCCTCTTTTCGAGATATCTCTAATCATATATGGTCCAAGTATAATCCTATCTGTTGCTTCTCACCAACACGAAGGAGACTTGCATGGCCTTCCATATAAAGCCTCTAAAGGTGCCATGCCTATACTAGCTTAATAGCTATTATGATAGGTGAACTCCACTAGTGGTAAATGGCCTTTCCAAGCTCCACCAAAATCAAGTATGCAAGCTCTCAATAGATCCTCGAATACAATGTTCACCCTTTTGGTCTGCTCATCCGTCTATGTATGGTAAGTGATGCTCAAATTCAACTCCGTACCCAATGCATGTCGAAGGCTTCTCCAAAATTCACTCATAAAAAGTGGGTCTCGATCGATAACGATGCCAGAGGGTATCCTGTGCAAGTGAATAATCTTCTTAACGTATAGTGTAGCCAATGATGCTGCTATCCTCGTACTCTTCACTAGTTTGAAATGGGCGCATTTAGTCAAGCGATCCACCACAACCCAAATGCTTTCATTTTCCCTCCTACACCTAGGTAGTCCATCAATAAAGTCTATAGAAATGTGCTTCCACTTCCACTGTGGAATATCCAACGAAAGCAATAATCCACCAGGCTTCTTTTGCTCCGCCTTCATCTTTTGACAAGTTAAGCACCTAGCAATGTATTCCGCCACCTGCCACCTCACCTTCGGCTATCCTTTTCATACCATGATACATTTTACCCGGATGAATAGTCACCTTAGAATAGTGACATTTACTAAGTACCTCATCCATCACTTTACTATTGCTGGCACACATAACCTTGCATCTCATCTTAGCCTATCATTATCAGCGATGGAATAACGGTCCAAATGAATAGACCGCTCGCCTCTTTCCAACTGCTGAAAGATACTAATAAACTCCGCATCTTCCTTCCTCCTAGCCCCGATACGATCCATAAATGCTAGCCTAACTTCCAACGCTCCTAATGAATTTGACAACCACTTGGCCGAAGGTCGAAAATCAAAAATTGCAATGTACTCCAACTGCTTCCATTCCGTAAACATCAAGCCTAACATAGAATTTCTCCTACTTAAGGCATCTGCCACCACATTGCCTTTTCTCGACATATACGAAATATCAAAAAAATCATATGAGGGTAAAAACTCCATCCACCTTTGCAATATCAGATTTAGGTCTTTCTATGAGAATAAATATTTGAGTGATTTGTGGTCTATAAATAATTCAAACCTTTCTCCCTACAAATAATTTCTCCATGACTTTAATGCGAAAATGATTGCCACTAACTCAAGGCATGAGTTGGATAATTCCACTCATGGATCTTCAACTACCTACTAGCGTATGCCACAACTCTTCTTGCATAAGAACAGCTCCTAGTCCAATACCACAAACCGTTCGGGATAACCAAAATGGGTGCACTCGTCAAAAGCTCCTTCATGCATATGAATGCATGTTCACACTTTGCATCCCAAGAGAAAATAAGATTTTTCTTAGTAAGGCAGGTTAGGAGTACGGAAACCTTTGCAAAATCCTTGATGAACTTTCGATAAAAACCTGCCAAACCCATAAAGCTCCCAACTTCAGTGGCATTTTTGGTACCTTCCAGTCTTGTACCATAGCAACTTTGCTTGGATCAAGTGCTAATCCATGCTCGGACATGACATGTCCATGAAAACATACCTCCTTTCTCCAGAAATGGTACTTGGAGAATTTCACTATTAGTTGGTGCTTTCTTAAGGTATCAAGCATCTCTTCCAAATTTGCTTTGTGCTCCTCCTTGGTCTTGGAATAAACGAGGAAATCATCCATAAATAGCACTGCAAATCGATTATGCTATTTTCGAAAAACATGACTCATAAGATCCAAAAAATAGGCTGGAGCATTGATTAGACCTAAAGGCATTACTAACACTCATAAAACCCTCCAAAGCGTGGAAGGTGGTTTTCAGTATGCTCTGACTATCCACCCTTAGTTGATGAAAGCCCACGGTGAAATCCAAAATACTCTCGCTCCCACTACTTGGTCAAACAAATCATCGATGCACAGCAATGGATATTTGTTCCTCCTCGTCAACTTGTTTGGGTCACGGTAGTCGACACACAACCATAAAGATCCATCTGCCTTAGTGGCGAACACAACTGGTGCTCCCCACTCAGACGTGCTCCTTCATATAAACCCTTTATGTAAGAATTCGAAAATTTGGGTGTCCAACTCCTTTCTTTCTCGAGGCACCATTCGCCTAATGGGAAATATAATTGGCTTCGTGCCTTCAACCGAATCAATATGAAACTTTATTTTTCGTCGGGGAAGAAGGCTAGTAATCTCCGCAAATACGTTAGGAAATCTTAATACGATGCGAATGGATGCCAATTCATCTTGGGAAAGGTCCAACGAATATAAGTAACTCAAAATCATCGATCCACTAGGCTTGCAAACAATATCTAGGTATCACCGTGTGTCACTCCTTATACAAATCACTCTCTTGTCACAATCTAGTACTACCCCATAATGCAACATCCAATCCATTCCCAGTATCAATCCATACCTTGAAAAACCAAGCAAAAATTCTTACATATAAATTTCACACCATAAATTTATAATTTCAATTCTTGATAAACCATAGATAAGTGGACCGACCCCCCAACGGGATTCGACACCACTATGGGGTTAAGCACAATGCGAGTCTCTAATTCTAATCTATCAACTATACTTTTAGAATTAAAAGAATGTGATGCTCCAGTATTAAATAAAGTACGAATAGGAAAATTAGAGATAAGTAACACACGTTCCGTAGTGGATGTGGAAGCCATGTTTCCATTCCCTCCGGCTGGTGGTGTACTAGCACTAGGAACTAATTTCAATGCATAGGCCTTCACAATCTAATTATTTGCAACATCCAGTCCTCCTCTTCCTAAGGCAGGGCATGTATTCTTCACATGTCAAAACTGATTGCAATTATAGCACTTTATCTTTGTCAAATCTACTGTGCAGTCTCTATAACCATGGCCTCTCTTTCGACAATGGTTGTGAATAAGAGCCTGCCTTTTCTCTTTTCCATATCCATTTTTCCCATCTCCATTATTTTGTTTCCCCTTAGAATGCGTTTGCTCGATCTTCTTCTTGGGATCCTCCTTGATTTCTTCTTTTGTGATGGTGTTGAGCAGCGCCATCTCCACTAACTTCTTGTATGTGGCATGCGCAGTTAGAGCCTCGCTAAATCCCGCAAAATCCCTGCTATAGCGCATAGCGCTCTTCGACAATTATGCTATTTTAGTGCTATTAAACAATAGATCGTTAAGCCCTTTATTTTCTACTACCCCTGCTAAATCAAGGCTTTTTAGCACCCGCTTTAGCAACATTAATATACAAAGGTTGATTTGACTAGTTTTCTTTTAAACCATATCAAAAAATTAGGGTAAAGACCTAATTTTAAAGCATCAGTGCTCAATATAAGTTAGAAATCTATTGTAGTCACTAAATCTAGCCTGCATAAATCATGATATTCTTCAGTTTTGTTCAATAAGATTAAGCAATATTTCCTTAGCCTATACAAATGACGTATGAATGAGAATAAATTAACTTTAAATTTTAGATTTTGTATCTAATGAAGCTTTTTGCACCTCCACTATTTCCCGCTATATCCCCGATTTATCCCCACTATAAATTTTTGCATCTCCACTTTTATGGAACCGCTAAGCGCTTTAACTGCACAGTATGTGGCCCTTATTAGAATGTGACTTAATGCTAGATCCTTCAGTGGTTGATTCAATCCCTTTGCAAACCTCTTGGTCCTCTTTGCTGGTGTATTGATTAGCTCCACCCAAAATGTTATAAGCTCGTTGAACTATTCACATACTCCTTTGCTATAATGTTACCTTACCGCAGATGAATGAACTTCTCGATCTGAACTTCCTTCTCTGCCTCTAAGATAAACTTGTCCTCGAACCTTTGCTTGAAATTTCCCTGAGTGATGTCTTACTCATTTGTCTCGACTACTACCATCTCCCACCAGTTTAAGGCCTCATTTCTCCTCGTAGTGTCTTCAAGGCCCAATACTCCAAGGAGACACTCACATGTGCATAGCCACGCCCTTGTATCCATGAATGACTTGGTTCCCATAGAAGGATTCCCACCCACGCTCATAAAATCTTTACACAGCTTTGAAAAGTTAGCCGAGGGTGAGTGATTAGGAACCACTATTGGTGTATGGGATATGGGTGTTGCGAGGTTAACGTGGGCTTGGTCAGTGGCTTGTAAAAACGTACGAAACCAAATGGTTATGTTCACGCCAGGTACCTTAGGCAACACATGCTCAAAGCCCTCTCCAGTTTGGTTGCTCATCTTTATTGCTTGTAAAAAGGATTATTAGCAACCATTCCTTATTGATAGCGAACTAGATTGGAATAACTGGAGTGTGTTTTGTGAAATTTTATACCGTACTATATATATACACATCCATAAAAATACAAGTACGCTCTCTCAATATACGTTCTAATTAAGTAGGAATTCCCTAACTTGGTTCGGATACCAAATGTAACGACCCGCCATTTACAACGTCCTGTCCCACATCTAACAGTGGAACTGGAATCGCGGATCTTGTAGACAATGAATCGTTTTTATATAATTTATATACTACATCATAGAGTTATCTACAATATTCTATGCTTTTTGAAACACACAGTGGAAGGAACCAAATATAATACTGAAATAAAAATACTATAATCCCAAATAAATATAACAAACTATACCTGATAGTCTCTAATACTGCAAATAAATAAATTGTATGAATATTTGGGGAAATATCAACTAAATAGTAGATAGCTAATAAGTAGATGTGCATCTCCATCCTACCACCACGTCTTTGAAATCATTTCCGATCCTCTCTACCTACCTATTAAAGTAAATAAAAAAGGAGAAAGGAATAAAGGGGGTCAAACATAAGTCTGGTGAGTGATATGCATCATATAAGCATATAATATTAATAAGCTAGTAAAACAACACTTATACTTAGAAATCATACTTTAACCCACGTCACATGCACCCAACAAGTTAGCTAAATGCAGTATAATAATATAGTGACATCATAAGCTAAGATCTCACTAAAAATATCTACTTGGTCTAATCATAATACTTAAAAGGTTCCATGATCAAGCCCAAAGTCCAACCACAACATGTGCACACGACCAAGCCTAAAGTCCAAGCTCATATGCCATAAATGCATGCAAACGACCGAGCCCAAAGTCCCAGCTCGAATGCCGAAAGATATGCAAACGATTGAGCCTAAAGTCCCAGCTCGAATTCTAAAAACATATGTAAACAACAAAGCCAAAAGTCCCAGCTCGAATGCTGGAAACATAACTAGTACAACCGAGGACTAATTTATACATATGTGCACTAAAACATCGCAAAAAGTATCCTCATATAACAGATCTACTTAATAAGACACTTTTCAGAAGAGTCTCAAAACACAGCAACTAATATACTAAAACGTTCCTCATCTCGCCACGATCACAACGCTATAATTGCGCATAAAACTAAGGTCGTATGTGACAGTTATAAGCATGAGAAATTTAGGGGTGATATCATAATTTATAGTTTAATTTTATTTAACATTATATCTTTAAACGCCGCTATAGTAACCTAAATTTACCCGATCGTTCTTCCTCATCTATAGCCGCTTTCATTTTCACCCTACCGGCGTCGCCACAGTGACCGAAGCTAGGATCCAATGGCAGGAAAGGACTCCTCATGCCAAAACATCCCCGTTAATACTAGATTTCCCACCTCCGATCGCCTCTGGTGATCTCAATGTCGCCTTACCTTATTTGATGATTTTCGACCATCCACAACCATTTGAGCTAATCGGGAACCACCGTAATGCCCTGCTCGACCTTATATACAAATCCATAGTTTCTAATCATCATATAATCGCTATTTTACCGTTTGATCAAAACAAGCGGCCTACGTCTATCGAGCTTCCGATGCATTTTCTGATCAATCCGTACACCCAAGTAACAAAGAACACTACCAATGAATTCGTATCGTCGAGAACAATGATTTTGATATATAATATGCCTAGTTTGGAGCATGTGTATATTTCGCACTTTTTAAATAAAGGTAGATTAACGGTTGCTACTTACAATCAGTAAATGTTTTAATTTTTTATCATCTGGTTATGGTGTATTAGATTTTAATCAAGTATATATAAAAAAAATCTTTGATTTTCAATTTCATCATATGCACGTTGATTTACAAATATAAGTGGTGATTTCCTATAACCTATCAATATATACGTATATATGAACAGTCTCACTCACTGATTAGCGTTGCCTTATTTCCAATTTGATTAGATTCTGCCTTCTTCCATGCTGGCCAGATGCGCAACCCTTTCGACTCACCTTGATTTTCTTTGTAATTCCTAATTTTGAAATGTCCAATTATTACATTTTGATTTGATGTAGTATTAGTTTGATTTTTTTATTAAGAGATTAGATGATGGATAACGTTTAGGCTGAAGTATGATTAGGGAATAGGATTTTGGTTTCTATTTATAGGCCGAAATGACTCATAGTTGGGCTAAAATTTCAAAACCAATATATTACGAAAATATCACTGGGTTTTGACTTCTTCTAATTTCTAGTCCGTTTAACCAAACTCAATAAACTATACATGTTTTCTAACTATAAACAGCATTCTGGATACAATGTAATAGGTCCTGAGGCCTAATTCTAGCTTTTGTAAAAAAATTATTGATTTAACATTTATTTAGAATTATAATTTTTCCCTTTGAAAAATTATTATTTAACTATAAATAATTGGGGTGTTTGATAGATTGAACAAGATTGCATTCAAGAAGATGAAGAATGGTGGCAAAAAACTGCTTCATGAATTTGCTGCTTCAAAAACCATGCTCCCCCAAATTTAGACAGTTGGGGGAGATGTACGATGGTAGAACAAAGAAAGGCTAGTGTGTTTACAACATTCTCCCAACACCTCCAACCTACATCGACGCCTAACTATACTATGATATTGTTAACGTGGTAGCAAATGAGCTACTTTCTAGTCTCGCCACTGCTACTCCATGGATGCAATGACCTTCCATTCATGACACTTGTAATCCATGCACAAATGCACTCAGATTCCATAAGTATCACAAAAGACGGTTTGGTAGGTAGTATTAGAAACAAACAAAGCATATCTATCATAACATAAATTTTAACTACCTCGCAGCAGAAGGAATACATGTAATATCAATATAAATATGTATGGGACTAAATACATATCATATAAATGAGACATAAGATCAATTTAGTCCCATATAAATATAATATCAATATAAATATGTATGGTTGATGCTAATCAACTGGAGAGACCATGGTTGATGCTGTCTCGTAATACATAATAGTTTAACATGTCGATAACCTAAAATATTGGATAAATAATAGTAATAACGGGTTATAACTCTAAAAATCACCTCCGACTAGCCGAATTCGTATTCTAAATCATCATATTCAAGGCATAGATAACAAAAGAGACAACATAGAAAGAGTCAGACCTAAAGCTTGGTGAAAAGGAAATATCACTAATCTGCATGATTATCAATATGCTAATATATCATATACGGTATCAAATGGTAGAATACGAGGTAATGAAACTATATATCCACTTGCATCTTCACCTGCATCCAATAAGTTAGCACATTTATATTATAGTGTTACATACTATGTGATAAATTTGCTAACTACCGATCATTATGGAAATCAAACGCAACTTAACATTCATGCACTAGGTTATTGGTCCCCATGTGTCCCGGTAGGGCCAATACCTGCTAAGTATGGTCGTCAATGTAGTATTAATACAACAATACTTTACTGCATCGTCCATCACATATAATCGTATCAAACTCAAATCGATATGCATGTGTCTAATTGCTACCATTTGTTTACCACGAGGACTTAGGACAAGTAATTATAGGCCAATAAAACTTGCTACAAAATAGCCTAAGTCTATCGCCCTTGTTAATAAGATAGATCATCTCATGTCTCCAATTTGATGCCGCCTAGCATTTGCAATTAAGACAATCACACCCCATTCAACAGATGGTCTATAAATATCAAATCCTAAGGCCATAGCCAAGAGATACAGACTTATTCTGTATACCCAATATTGTATGAAATTGTATATTGTTAACCCTAGTCGTCGTGTCTCGAAGTCATCAGACGACTCTATAAAACCACTATAAGAATGAATCACATCCCGAACCATCACTATAGTCTCTATATTGATTAACATCAACCACACATATTTCAAGGATTGGTGTACTATTCCCAAACTCATTGTATTTAATCCACCAGACCTTCATAACATTTACTAAGTCTACAAAACAAACCCTAACTCAAAAAATTTCGAGCATTTCAACATTTGGCTTAACTGCTCAAAGCATTAGCCTCCAAACGTATGAACAAGGGATTCAAATGTCTGGCCTTAATTTCAAATGCTTGGTGAAGATATACGGACCTTTTATTTATCCTTAATTTGCACTGAAATATGTGGAAAACCAAATCCTTGAAATTCAGACGTTCGAACACCTGTGGTTGCTAAGAATTAATTTTGATGGGAGAATTTCCTTTGGAGGAATTTGCCTCATCTTCTTCTCTTTTTCTCGTTCATCCTTCTTCTCCTCTATTTGATGTTTTGGTCCGTGCCACCGAGGCACTCCACACCAATGTACCTACACTTTGATTTGCGTCATTGTTATATGTTATTCGCCGTTTGGATGAGTATTGCTTCATATTCGGTGAACAACTTTGAGGCAATGAATAACATTTCAACATTATTCGAGTATAACTACTCTACTTTCATTATAATTCTTCATCATCCAATCATTCTATAATAACCCGCCATTTAGGATACCCGATCAAGCATAAAATAATGCAGACATCGTAGACCTCGTAAAAGGCGAGTCGTTTTTAGGTAAAATATACAACATATCACAATGCTATCTATAATATTTTACACTTTTTGAAACTCATAGCGAATCCCAGGAAACTAAAACAATGCAATATCAAATAAAATCCAACTATAAAATCTTTTATATCGTAAATGAAAACTAGTCTAATGTTTGGGAATAACTAATGTAAAAGAAATAGTAGATAATCAATAGATAAATAAATGCATGTCTCTGTCATGCCATCATCCTCTAAGCCACCACCAGTCCTCTCTATCGACTATAAGAATATAACTAAAGAGAAAAAAAATGATAAAGGAGGTCAGACATATCTTAGCCTATGTTATGTGCACCCAACAAGTCGGCCTAATACAATATAATACATGGTGACATCATATACTAAGGTCTCGCTAAAATCTATTCCATGTCTAATCATATGCACACAATTGAGCCCAAAGTTCCCACTCCCATGCCGAAAACATATGCGACTCGCTACTGAGGAACTACATGTCTAAGCCCACTATCACCAAATCATACATCAAGGACTCAGCCGTTGAACCTTGCCTTTTTGAGTTTTGATGACACAACTATACATTTCTATAAATATTGCACAATTATATTCTTTACAAGATATTTCAAAGCAAAAGACGACTAGCTGTTGTAATCAAGGCATTGAAGATCAACTATCAAGAATTATCGTCTTAGTAAGTCTAGAATATCCTTTGATTATTTACACATACTTTAATATATTTTATAAACAATCAAATTCGATTTTTCAAACTCAAAAATCACTTTTGAAAACTGATAGAAGTCAGACGTCTAAGCCATTTTCTTAGAAAACCGAATAGTTCTTAACATATTTATAAAACCTCAAAGTCAGACGTCTTAGGGATTTTCTCAAATGTCCAAACAAACTAAAAATAGGACAGATACTTTCGTGATGAAACCTATAAAAAGTCAAACGTTTGAACTATTTTCTGAGACGTCTAAGGAATTATATTTTTTGTTTTCTTAGACCATTCAAACATCTGATTCGTTCGACTAGACGTCTATTGAGGGTATCAACATTTGATTGAACCAACCAGATGTCTAAATCAAATCCTAATTTTTTTATAAAACAAAGGCTAGGCGTCTGAGTCCAAAGCCCAGATGTCTGAACTAGACTAAAAATGAATGTATTCTTCTCTGGTTTATGTTCGGACATCCGATCTCTAATATTCAGACGTTTCACATTGTGTTAAAAGTTTTTTTTATATACCAGAGTCAGATGCCTGATCACTTAATTTAGATGTCTAAGATGTTATAAACGGCTATATTTTTTGAATGGACATCTATTTTTGAAAAGTTTCATATGCTAGTAAAAGAGTACAATTCCTTGAACATGACTCATTATTTCGATGAATCATTTCTTTGAACAAAACAAAACACGACTCATTATTTTGATGAATCATTTCTTTGAACGAAAGAAGATTCTGTAAACACTTATTCAAAATCTCACTTACCAGAGTCCATTGTGGAAGAATCCTCTGAGGAATTGGCCATGATATATCTGATCCATACACAATATCATAAAAGATAGATACAAATTATTGACTGCTACTTAGTATTGGTAGTGGGTCTGAAAAGTATCTATATAGACCAGATCCATTTTTTTTTAACAGTATTGCTATTTAAATCTTAATCTCTCTTCGCTCTCCTGAAATCAAAAGTAATTTAAAACTACTCTCTGCTTCCTATATCTCTACACATTCAATTTACAAATCATCAAAGGAAATTATAGGAAGGTTATACTCAAGCGTGACTTATCCGTTTGTTAAGAATAGTTGAAGTTAAAAAGCAAAGCATTTGCTTTATAGTTGGTTGAAGTCCAGTTCGAGTGTTCAAGCAGTTGTAAATCTGTTCCTCCAAGTGAAGTGAGGATTGTTGTTAGTGAAATTCCTAAGTGGAGCTTAGAGACTGGACGTAGGACGAGAGGTACGAACTAGTATTAAAATCCTTGTGTAATCGTATTTTATTTTTCTTTATTTATCTGCTTAATTGCTTATTTATCTATAGTTAGATATTATCCATATTATACTAGATCCTAGAGAATTTGATTAGCTCCTCTGAATGTACCGTATCGTCAAATCGTATACGACTCGCTAGTGAAGGACTACATGTTTCAGCCCACTAGCACAAACCGTATGTGACTCACTGTTGAAGAACTACATGTCTCAGTCCACTATTTCCAAATCATAAGCGACTTGCTATTGAGGAACTATATGTCTGAGCTCACTATCGCCAAATCATAAGCGACTCGCTACAAAGGAACTACATGTCTCGGCCTATTATTGCTAAATCATAAGCGACTCACTATTGAGGAACTATATGTCTCAACCCATTATCGCCAAATCATAGGCAACTAGCTATTGAGGAACAAAATGTCTCAACCCACTATCTCCAGATCTTAAGCGACTCGCTACTGAGGAACAAAATGTCTCAGCCCACCATCACCATATCGAACAATGTATAATGAATTTACTAAAATAAAACATTTTTCTAAAGCATCTCAAAACAATGAAAACAACATACCAAAACGTTCCTCGTCTCGACACGATTACGTTGCTGCAAACCACGCATGAAATGGAGATTGTATGCGAGAGCTATAAGCGTTTAAAGTGTAGTGGCATTTCCATAGTTTTATAAATTATTTAATTAAATAGTATTACTTTATATCCTTGAACGAACACCGCAAATGGATTCGTATCATCGAGAAATACAATTTTGATATATAATATGTCTATTCTAGAGCACTTTTGTGATTTACACTCTTTAATTGAGGAGAGATCAAACTTTGTCTAATTACAATTAATAATATCACTTTTTTGTCTAGCTATGGAATACTACATCCTATTCATGTGTATATATATATAATTTGGTTTCATCATTGTAATCGGATTTAAGACCCTAAGGGGTAAATCACTACTTCTTATTAATATATACCCAAACAGGAAGAGTTTCGCTCACCGAAACTCTCGAATGAAGAATATCCAACACTATCTTCGCTGCCCCAACCCTTTAGCACCTGGGAACCTCTATAATTGCCCTAATTGCTCCAAACATCCAAATTCCACCTCCAAAACAAATTGAGTTCATATTATTCTTCGCATCATTTGATTTGCTACAGGTTTCGTCAAAATTCATTGAGAAACGAAGAAGTTGTGAATTTTCAATGTTTGGTGAATAAGAGGGAAGAGGAAGAAGAAATAAAATGGTTAAAAAATGGTATTTTTATTTTGAATTTGCTTAGGATCCGATGAAGATTACTGGGAATGTGTTTGGATTAAAATAGGATTGTACTTTTATTTATAGATTGGAAACAACACATATTTAGCCGAAATCTCATAATCATTATATTATGAAAATACCACCAAGTTTGACTTCTTCTAATTTCTAGCCCATTTAACCAAATTCAGCAGTTATATATATGTCCTGACTGTAAATTACATTCTAAACACAATGAAATAGGCCTTGAAACCTAATTATAGCTTCTTTCAAAATTTTCTATTTTGCTCTTTACGTAAAATTACAATTTTACCCTTTTAATTTAATTACGTAAAATCATGGGGTGTTACATTTTCTCTCCCCCTTTAAAAGAATTTCGTCCTCAAAATTCCACAAGACGGATAATGCAATTTGCTTTGTAGTATACAAACATACAAAATAAATATAGCTACATCCATTTAACATTCACCATAAAACACAAAAAACACAACCAAGAGTATATAGTCCATATAATATATAGAAATCGAATGACATGACGTGAGATGAGACAAATGCAACCAAATCAACCTCCTATACGAATGCACATGCATGTGACAATCAATATGTATGTAAACATCCTAATATATGCATATATATATATATATGTTTGTCTATTTATGTATGTATGTATGTGCATCCATACATCCATGTACAACATCCATATCAAAGTGTAACTAAATAACATTGTCCATAAGCACAATTAGTAAATGCATATAATGAAACAATAAATAGCATATATATAATCATCTAGAATAAATTAGAAACCTTAATATAGACATCGATCATAGGTTGAAATGTATATACATATAAGTCAACAAGTTACAAACTAAACTGGTATAACTAAAAAAGAACAACTATAGCAACCAAAACACATCAAAAGTACGTGCATACAACCAATCCTAGCATCCAACATCTATGCTGATGTCAGCTAGCTAACTAAAGCAAACATGAGAACAAACAATGACCTAATGAGCAAACTAACCTACAAACTAACTGTAAGAATAACTTTTTGGAAGAGAGCTCATGATGGGACACTCGGATTCTCTCCTCAAGTTCCCTCGTACTTCTATTCAAACCTTTTCCTCGCCGTACTTAGACCAATGCCATTTCTCCATTTTAAGCCATATCACATCAAGCTCTAAGATGTGAATATGCCTACATAGTATTCTAAACTCCATCTTTACATTCACCTCATCAAGCTGATTAGGCTCTACCATAACCGCTAAATCATCAATGTATGTTTGTGAATAGGATAAACATAAACCATGTGAATACTTGCCAACTTTTCAAGAAGCCCACTAAAATGTGCTAACTTCCTCACTCTCTATACAATCAGGAAAAATACCACAACTGATGGCACTAGCTTCCCACAAAACATATCTCAATAGTCGGTCCTTCCCTACCTATTGCGAACTATGCATGCCTATCCTATGCGGTTTTCATTCCTTAGCATATTATTACTAAGGTGTCTCTAATCATATAATTTCCAAGTGTATATTTTATTTAAATAAACCACCCACCGGCATACCTCCATCAATAAATATCCTGCAACATACTCTGCCACTAGCTTCTTCATCCTCGACCAATAAAAACTCATCTTCATATCTTTTGACATACCTCATTAAAATCATCCTTTAAGTCCATAGATAACGGACGGTGCCTCGCCTCTAAGTGGACTGATATTTAGGATTCTTGGGTGAACCCCATACTCCATGTCCAGTTAATTAGGGGAACCATAAACGAACAATGCCTTGACTACGGTGAACACAATATTACTTCAACTAAAATGATAAATAGAAACTAAACATGACTAACAATGAACCTAACAAGTCTTAAGAAAAAGAATCTAAGGCATCACTTTATGCTATCCTAAAACTCAACCTGGTAATTACCGTAACACAAACTCTAGACTAAGTTGTGCATTCTTCACTTATTTTTCATGGGCATCAAACATTGAAAATTAATTTTAAAAAGTTGACTTAATAAAATAGTTATTTCAATCCAAATAATGACTAAAAATCTCACCTCTTCATCAGTTTTCTTCCAAATCGCCAAATCTCACATTTCTTTAAAATTATCTTTGTACCTTAGTATGTGCAAGTCAACACATGTACTTCATGTCTTGGAATTATACAACACTGGGTACTTCAAAAATAACATTAACTCCACATGTTTGTGAAGTTCTATAAACTAACATATAGCTAGAGTACTCTTATGTATATCGCGGTACACTAGAAAAAAACATTTTGATAGAAAAGTGTAGTCATACTCTATCGACAACTGCCTCATACAATCAATCTACTTTTATTTAACAATTTAGGAAAATTTTCACTTAACTGCACTCTCATGTTTCTCAACGCCTTATGTAAGTGTACCCCAACCCTTAGCATAAACATATATGTTAATTTTAAATAATAATTAATCATGTATGTCCCAACAGTTTCAAAATAATAATTTTAAACTAGTTATTTCCTCTTAAGTATAAATCATCTCAACGTTTTTTATTATAAAAATACTTTTTATCTATTATCTCAAAATAATATCTTTTTTCAAACCGATAATATACTTGAAAAATCATTTATTTTCAACATATTACTTTAGATATCTCAATCATTATTTTTTAATCCAATAATAATAATTTTTGTCAAATTTCCTTCAAAACATTCATATTATTATCACTTTACATTAAGCAATAATATTTATTTAAATCATTTTTTCACAACCACTTAATCTATTACTTAAATAGGAAAGGAGAAACCAAGGCAGTCATATGTTGCCACCTGTCCTTCTTAAACTATTCCCTTTCATTTTCAACTTTTATTTCTTAACTGTTCTTCTCCTCATCCCCTACCTCCTGCCCGTCTATTTCAATTTTCACCCTACCCAACCGCCTAACCTTTTCCTCCACTTTCGCCCTCTTCTCTCCTCAGTGTCCGCACCCCCTTCCCATCCACGATCCCTAAATGACACTGATCGTCGTCTTCACTTTAGGTGTTTAGCCCTGCCTTTTTACAACTACCCACACTCGGTTCTCCTAATCCTTGCGCCTTACTCCCCAGCTGCCTGCTTACCTGCCTTCCGCGTCAACCCGGCTAGGATTGCTTGCTGCGTCGTACTGCGAGGCGACCTAACCCTTCGCTCCAAAATAGGTCAGTAATTTTTTTTCATTATTTTCTCCATTTAGGGGGGTTGCTATAAATCCGTCAATGAATTACCCGATGTCCACTGTAAGCATGGGGAACTGTTTACCGTTTTGCACTGCCCGCGTGTCTGCTGTTCTGACTTACTTCACGGTGCCCACGCCGTCCTTGAACCACTTACCCTATGTTACCGCAAGTCCACTGTACACAACTTCGCTGATTATAATGTTAAACGACAGTACGAAACAGATAACGTTTGCCAGCATATAATACAGTCTGATCAAACAAACTAAGAGATATTCTTTTTTCCCTCCGACCATCGATTTCAGTCCAAGACAGATAATCAAATCCAATCTGCCGAAAACATTTTATGTGGGAAAGTGATTTTCCACATCATCCTGTTATTTTAACACCACTTTAACTGCACTGTAGTTTACTCCACACTGTTGGACTTGACGTTATTGTTTAATTGCATTATGATATGCAAACGCCTTTGCATCTATATGTCCTCCATTTCAATTCCATACCTGTGCACGTTATATGGAAATGTGAGAGAACATGTGTAAAATTTAACAGCTTTTTACTTCCGCCTAATGGGAGGTGCGTACATGAAACAGTCAGTGGTAAAGCAAAATTGTGGAAGTCAATTAGCGGGTCATCCTTATTTTTTTCCACTGTGTTCACATTCGAATTGAATGAACATAACAATGGTTTACGACAGTTATATATTTCCCTTCCATTTGTACAAAGAATTTCATCTGTTTCTCATCCACCCTTACATCCCCTTCTGGTGTTTTGACTACATTATCTTTGCCAGTTTGGAAATGTCAGTAAGGCATTTACAGTTTTCTTGCAATACAACATTTTACCGTTTGAAAATTATGTATGTTGCGAGTTTACGAAGCATATATGTAATAGTTTATTAACATGAGCTCAGTTAACTACAGTAAAAAAAATGTTGTCCGACACCTTTGGGTGGGGATTATTGTTACCTCTTTGTGACCTACAATCTCTAATTTGTGTATTATCACAACTCAATGATATGATTTTAACATGCAAAAAGGTCAACAAGTTATTTGGTCATTTTTGACAACCTGTACGTTTATGGTATAGATAGTACCGTTAACAAATGTTTGGCAACTAATATACATAACACTGGGGACATGATGCCTTTCACTCCTGCTCACGTTCCACCTTTGTATGTCTATATTTTGTCTTCTTAGATGTGTCATTACAGTTAACCAAAATATGATATATACTGTGGTATCTTTTCCAACATAGCACATACAGCCCGGTAACTTGCTCTCCACTGTCTTTTTTAGGAATTCAAATGGGATGATACCGTCTGCTGAATAGCGAAGACTTATGACTCCTGGAAAGGTATTTATCTGCTGACCCATTCCCTCTGATTGTATTCATACTCATTTCTGTCCTCCTGTAATTACTCTTCAACATAGTTTTTCCTCAGAATTTCGTATGAATGGGTTTTATTGAGTTCTTACTACTTTTAATCATTTTTATACTCCGAAGATAATTTTTTTTTCAATTTTCCACTGCCTCTTCGTATTATCAGGTCCTATCAGCGACACACTGTTATTTATACATTCACACACACAACCCCACACATATATAGAGACAGACGGAGAAGTGCAACTTACTTTTTCAGTATTTCCACTGTGCAATAAATATCACACATGGTTAATAAGAGTTCACATTGATCGCGTGATGTTACTCATATCATACTGCTATTAAATTTAGTGTGTAGTACACGCGTTTACTCTGATTCAATCATGCCTGCTGGGCATGGTTTATTTCATTTTTTTACAGGTGCTTCAACTGAACTAAATTAATCACTCTTTTAATTTTATGCACATGTCCAAATACATTATGTTCCAAATTTCCCAGCATTTTTTTACACGTCACTTTGTACTGCAATTATAATACTATGAATTAATTTGATTATACTGTTCGATATATACGTAATTATAAGTTTTAATCACTTATTATTTGTAACATACATAAATGTAAGACTTTGATAACTAATTGAAATATATAATTACTTACAGAGACTACATTGTACCAAACTGCTGTTATATTACTTTGATTTTTACCGCTTAATGTGTGTTATCTGTATCTCATATGGGTTTACGGACGTCGTTTTATAAACTAATAAGTAGTGTACCAAATATCTAACATTGTACACAATGATTGTTTAAGACCGAAAATCAATATCTACTTTTGCTTAGTTCCACCTGTATATTGGTAGGCTGGTTGTGTTTTAAAAATATATAATATGCTTGGTAACCCCATGTCTAAGATTTAAGTGGTATGCTGTCAGCGACTCAGCAGTGGACATTCATCAAACTAGCCAGAATACTAGTATGTATGCGGTTTTACCATTTAAAAGAAATATAAATGGTTAGTTGTCGTATTTCAACATTCGTGTCCAGTAGAAATACACATTATTTTACTGCTGTCTTTTATGCCTGATATGTAAATGAACAAATTTAGTACCCTTATGACTTATCAACAGAAGTTTGGCTATGTGCAAGATTGAGCTTAGTTAGATCAAATCGGTAGTCAACGTTTAGTCAATGTTGTAACAACCCGCATATTTATCGATTTTATATTTAAATATTTTATCGTTAGTCGGATGTTAGTCCGAAAAGCTACTTTTTGCATACAGTCAAATTAGGACTCGAGACCACCCCCATTGAGTTCAAAATGACGTTTGCGATCTTTTTGAGTGTAAACTTCGATATGTTTGGAGATAGTGAAATTTTCGTCACTTTTTGTGTTGGGCTTTTGGTTTGGGCTGCACCTCTTCTAACTCAGCCCAACCCCTTCCTTCTCTTCATCACTTCATCTACTTGCATCAACTTTGAAGCTTTAGCAAAAATGGTGGAGGGAATAGGAAATTAAAATTCCAAGCTCAAGTTCTTTAGCAAATTCAACATCTAACTCCAAATTCAAAGTGAAGACATTGATTCAAGCTTGTGGTTGATCTTTGCTTTGCCCCCGAGTTTCGTCTTCATCAAATTCCATGAAAAGGTGAGATTTTTGATCTCACATCTTGCCTATGATTGTCATTGGACTGTTAGGAATGATTCCCTATCACTCTAGCATCAACATTTGCATTTGGTTTGGATTGGATTGGCGAAAAACTTCAATTTTCAGTGTTTTGGTGATTTTTCTGGCACTAGGTCGTTCTGGCCTTCGCTAGGTCGTACGCGAGTTAGGGCTTTAGGTCGCGCGCGTTGAAAAGTCACTGCCTTCGTATTTCTGTTCGCCTGCGCTAAGTCGTTCACGAGTTAAGTCATAGGTCGTCCACGAGTTAGTGTTTTAGGTCGTCCCTGACCTAACTCCACTAGGTCGTTCCAGGCCTTAAGTCGTAGGTCGCGTGGCACTTTAGGTCGCATGGCCTTGTTCCCCAGTTAGGTCGTAGGACCTTTTAACTGTTAGGTCGTACAGACCTTAACTCGTAGCTCGTATTTGAGCTTAGGTCCTAGGTCGTTAGCTCTTAAATCCTAGGTCGTATCGAACTTAAGTCGCTAGGTCGTACGCGAGTTAAGGCATTAGGTCGCTGCATTGAAGAGTCACCGCCTTCTTAGGTCGTTCACGAGTTAAAGGCTTAGGTCGTAAGACTTTTCTTTTCCTTAGGTCGTAAGACCTTAGGTCGTGCACTTTTAGGTCGCGAACAACCTTATGTCGCGAACCTCTTTAGGTTGTATGACCCTAATTTTCTTAGGTCGTTGGACCTTTTTAACTCGTTAGGTCGTAGACCCTTAAACTGTTAAGTCGCGTACCTTCTTAGGTCGCGCATCCCACTTAGGTCGCAGAACCCTCTTAAGTCGTAAGTCGTTCGCGAGTTAGCACTTAGGTCGTTTGACCTGTTTTCCCCTAGGTCGTTCGACCTGTTCTTCTGCTAGGTCGCGTGGCATTCTTCCCTTAGGTCGTTTGGCTTCTCGAGACCGCTTGCCTTCACTAGGTCGTACCGTGACGGGGCGCTGCGTAGGCAATCTTATCTGAAAAGCATTCGACAGAACTTCTTACTTTGATGGTTTTGGGAATTGATTTCTTTGAACTTTACTCACGTCTTCGAACGTGAATTTTTATGATTGATTGTTTCTACAATCACTTCTATGATTTGTCACTTCGAAATATAAAGGTTTCCTATACTAGTATTAAATATCAAAACTCTTTCATTAAAACGATTTCAACTCGATTTTCAATATCAAACTCGTTTATAAAACTGTTTTCCAATCTATTAGTATATACAAACCTTTACCTCATTCGTATGAGAAAATATAATTAAACGGCTTAGAAAAACAAGTGGTATGAAACGCTTGCGTTTACTTCGTCGGTTAATTGATGGACTTGTTCGATTGAAACTCTTGTGACAATTTCCTAGTGCAGATCTACAATCTGTTCGTAAATATTTGAGTTAAGCAAGTGGTTATGGGACATGAAGCTAAACTCTTATATTTACTAGCTTAGTGTAATCGATACTTCCTTATGATCATGATGATCATTCTTGTGATTTAGACTAGCGTTTGTGCGATGTCTCTTTGTTTGCGAGGTTAGACTAGACACCATTTGTGTGATTTCGATTCACACATATCTCTTTATCTTCAAGGTTAGTCTATGCCTCATTGGTGTGATTTCGATTCACACATATTGAAACTCTTGTGACAATTTTCTAGTGCAGATTTACAATCTGTTCGTAAATATTTGAGTTAAGCAAGTGGTTATGGGACATGAAGCTAAACTCTTATATTTACTAGCTTAGTGTAATCGACACTTCTTTATGATCGATGACGATCATTTTATGGTTTAGGCTCATGGGTCGTACCTATTTAGGTGCGTCGATGTTTACTTCTCACATGGGTCGTATCTATTTAGGTGCGTCGATGTTTATTTCTCGCATGGGTCGTACCTATTTAGGTGCGTTGATGTTTATTTACTTCGTGGAGCAATCGGCTCAATAAGTCGGGGCATGGGGCGTATCTATTTAGGTGCGTCGATGTTCGTCTATGCATGGGTCGTATCTTTCTAGGTGCGTCGATGTTCGACTTTTCATGGGGTGTATCTTTCTAGGTGCATCGATGTTAGACATTACATGGGGCGTATCTTTCTAGTTGCGTCGATGTTTCTTTATGCATGGGGCGTATCTTTCTAGGTGCGTCAATGCTAGGGCATGGGTCGTATCTTTCTAGGTGCGTCGATGTTCGACTTTTCATGGGGTGTATCTTTCTAGGTGCATCGATGTTAGACATTACATGGGGCGTATCTTTCTAGTTGCGTCGATGTTTATTTATGCATGGGGCGTATCTTTCTAGGTGCGTCAATGCTAGAGCATGGGTCGTATCTTTCTAGGTGCGTCGATGTTCAGTTTATGGGATTGGTCATCCTCTTTTCTTGAGATTTCTGGATTTTATGTTTCACCAGCTTTTACCATTGACATTGATGAGTATGTCATTTTATTGTGGCTTGGTGAATTAAATTAAGAATATGACATTCTTTTAATCTTTGAGAAGATTCTTGTGATATTGATTAATCTCTTGTTGATTATCATTTTCATACTTGTAGTAGTATGCTTTTATGGATATCTTATATGTTTATGCCATATCTCTTGTTCTATATCATTTTAACTGATAATTATAGCTAGACTGATCCGTTTATTATTTTCTTCTTAAATAATACTCGGGTCAGACTGAGATTTTACAGGTGCTTCCTCATGACTTCTTATCTGGAGCCATCTTCTGACTTTAGGCTAACTACTCTAGTTTAGTAGTTTTTGTTTGTATACATTTGAGATTAGACTCCTTGATGTATACATATTCTATTATCTTGCACTTGTATCTATTCACTTGTGTTATTGTGGATCTTACTTGACCACCACTCTGATGTACACTTTCATGTGTTATATTCATATCTCTTTCCGCCTTTGTGATATGAATTGTCTGTGACTGATTTGTGTTACGTTTATTTCTATATTTTTTTCCGAAGATCATATATAGCCACTGTGTGATAGCTTTGTGTTTGTATCGGTATGTCGGATTTCCTCCTTAAAAGATATGCATTCTATTCTATCTGACATATCGGTGCTCGCGCAAAGAAGTTACACGGATGGTCGCTCCTCAACAGCCTTATCCTCCGTGCTAATTGACAGCACTACACCGTAGTGTTCTTGGTTAGCGTGGGTATAAAGGTGGGGCGTCACAAATGTGGTCGTTCATGTTGGTAGTGCATGTCAAAGTGGAATAAAAGTAAGACAACACTTCAACACTTTGAAGTCTGCTTCTTATCGTGCTGGTTCTAAACAACACTTGCCTGTTGAAGAGGCACTCCTGGTCCAAAGTGCAGTATTTAACTGGACAGACGGACGTTCAGGTATACATAACGTTCTGCGATACAGCGGTTGTTCTTCTGTAATCGTACCGTATAAATTTTGAATCATTGTGTAGTTCACAATGACGGTTTTACCTTGCACGACACACTACTCCATCATAACTGTCCCTCCTCTCCATTTGCAGTCAGCAAAAATGTGGATCCTTGGTAATTGCATCGCTTCGTTACCAACACTGGCTTGCTGATTCCTTTCTCCAAATTTGGTAAGATATAAGTTGATCTCATTTTCTGTCGTAATTGCTACTGCTATACGTTTATTTATCATCATTTTCCAACTCACTATTTGATGGATAGTCATACAGTAATTTTGTTAAAGTTTTTCTTCTTTCCAAACAACTTTACTGTTCGGCTTATATTTTCGTACAGCCTACTGTTCACAGTACGGACATGGATGTACATATTCATCCGTGCTTTCATTAGGTAGACCAACTGTACAGTAAACGTAAGTGATGTTATGTTGCTACATCTACAGAACAGATGAAATTTTCAAATTTCAAATAACACTGCTAATAGACATCAAAGCAATGCGACAAACAGTTGGCAGGTTCAGGATTTCGTAACGATTTTAAATCTGATAGAGAGGTTCTAGGAGGGGGAAAAACATAAAAAAGAAGTGTAGATTTAAGAATGTGCCCTGTCAATTTCAAAAGCGACCATATATTAAATCTATGCTTACTGAATATCACTACTTGACTAGATTAAGACTGTTTTAAAATTTTTCTCTTTGCTAAACTTTAAGCTGTACTGTTTTCTCCTTTCTGAAGATTGCTTATCTGATCATATGAACAACTGTTTTTAGTTTTCTTTACTTCACAACTTATTGTTAGAGCATAGAGCAGGTTAGATTTTACCAACCACTTTTGATTACTAATTCTGTTTTCTACCTACATAAATACTTTGTTATCTGCGGATCAAATAAAAATTATCCGTAGGATGATGTTGTACTGAGAGGAGTAGAACGGTGTAAATCTTGATAAGTAAACTATAGTCGTAGGTTGAAACATGGTAGTTTGCTAATTTGATCACGGATGTGGGAAGTAATCATGTTTAAGAACAATAAGTTTAGGAATATGAATATACAGACCTAGAATATAATTTGCTCTATTCTGCTCAGCCTGCACAGTTTGCATCTAAATTGACTACTGAAGTAACATCAATACCACTGTCATTGGATTTCAGTCAGGTTTTGACGTTGTGAGGTTAGTTAAATGTTTAAATTCCTTTTGACAGACGATTCCCGTATCAGCTACTCCTATTTTCGTACCGGATGCTAGATTGACATCTGAATGTTCAATAAATCAAATGGTAACTGTACTTTTCAATTTTTATTTCATTAGTTTGTGACTTCACTGTTTTTTTCAAACCATATAAACGGGTTGTTTTCCGTCTGACGTACCATGTCAAAAATAGTGACTGTATTCTAAAACCATCTACTTTTATACTTCTATACGTCATTATTGCGTAATATTCCTCCTACTACATATTGTTTTTTAATTTACATGTCCTCCTGATCATATTTTCCTACACAAGCCTGTTGGCTAAACTGGATTTTATTGTACTGTATGATTGACTGGTAGACTACACACTCTGTATGTAAATAAGCATGTCGAATTCTGTCCCTCACTGCTATCACAAGTTAAACAATTTGCACTGAAGTAGTACCATATTTATTTGTAATCAGAAGGTAATGCTACTTATTGCCACTGATGCAGGCTGTACATAGTACAGACTGTGTGCCTGACGATTGTAACCCCTTGCAGGTCTTTTGCTAATCAGGGATTATGGATACCACAACTATGGCTAGGAATGCTAGAGCTGAAAGAAGAGGTGCAATCAATGTGAGAAAAAGTAAAAGGTCTATAGTTTTACAGCAGGAGAGGACAACGATGGAAGATACAAGCGAGTCCCGTGGAGATGTGTCATATAGGCCAAAGATAACTTCAGGACGGAGTGGCCATAATGGTGGGTTATGTCGCTGTACATATCGTTATTCCATTCACGTATTAACAGACTATAACTACTGCTTTCCACTGTAACAAAAACAGGGAAAAATGGACAAAATGCCTCACCGAGTTCACGCATCAGTGTGTTTGCAAAAATAGGCACAGGTAATGGTGTACTCTTATTCTTCATGTCTCTTAAGAACTATAATATAACCTAGAATAACCCATTTACCTGTTGCATTTTTAACATATTTACGTTTGCTAATATCCACTTGAGATATTGTATGGTTTACGCAGTAAAGTTCACTTTGTTGTTAATCAAAATTACAACGGTTCCTCTACCACTTTGTTTACTCTTGGTATGTTTACAGTACGCATTCGTGTTAAGAACACTGACTCATAAACTTTTAAAACAGGAGCTGCGGTGCAGCCATGGAATTTTGATGGTCCTACCTATGTTTGCTCAAGTTGTAATGCAACAGTTTGGTACGAAGAAAGGAACAGGAAGTCAAGAAGGCCCGTGAATCCAAAGTTTTCTATTTGCTGTAAGGGCGGTAAAATTAAGTTACCACGGTATAAAAAATGCCCTGACTATTTACATAACCTGCTTGATTACAATGGTGGCCGTGATAGTTTTAATTTCAGAGAGAACATACGGGTATATAATGGGATATTTGCATTTACATCTATGGGTGAGCGTATTGCTAAATTGCACAACTATATATCTATGACACAACCAATGAGGTTATAAATAGAGTTAATGCGCCTGGGTTGTCCGCTAGCCAGTCTACAAACCCTCATATTATTAAAAATTTAATATCTATGTTCAATGACTATAACGAGCTGGCTAAGGTGTTCCGGATGGCTAGAGATAGGTATGAGAGTAGTAGTTTGACCAATGTTTCGCTGCATTTATTGGAAAGGAGGGATAGAGATGGTAGGCAGTACAATATACCAACTACTTCTGAGATTGTAGCGTTGGTTACAGGGAATGGTAGCCGAAGTGAAGGTTATAGGGACATCATAATCGAGGAGAAAAGTGGACTGCTTAAGAGAATTAATGAGAAACACCCCAGTTTTATGGCCATGCAGTATCCCCTCTTATTTCCCTATGTATAGGATGGTTACAGACTGAACATACCTTATCAGTCCGTCGAACCAGCTGATATCGGTAAGGACAACATGGTAACCATGCGTGAATATTATGCTTACATACTGCAATACAGAGAGGGAGATGGTAATACCTTGCTTTATGGTGGGAGATTGTTCTAGCAGCTAATAGTTAATGCATACTGTTGCATTGAGGAGGACAGATTGAATTGGATTAGAAATAACCAACATAACATCAGGTCTGAACTGTACAAAGGGCTGAAGGATGCGGTTGCAGCGGGTGACACATCGGCTTTGTCTATTGGCAGGAGAATGGTTTTGCCTTCTTCTTTCACTGCTGGGCCTAGGTATATGATTCAAAACTACCAAGATGCAATGGCAATTTGTCGATGGGCTGGCTCTCTAGATTACTTTATCACATTTACATGCAACTCTCAATGGCCAGAGATTAAGGAGTGCTTAAACACAATTCTAGGTCAAAGGGCAGAAGATAGACCAAATATAATTTCACGTGTTTTTCACATCAAGTTGCAGCAATTAATGCATGACATAAAGGAAAAAGAACATTTTGGAAAACTAAATGCAGGTCCGTCACATCATGCATTGAAATTTCGTTCAAAATAGTTACATACACTGAAAATATTGATTAATATTGGTAAATATTTTTACAGCTTTGTACGCTATTGAATTTCAAAAGCGTGGCTTGCCTCATGCACATATCTTACTGTTTGTACGGGGAGGACATACCAAAAACGACAGCTGAGGTGGATAAGGTGGTCAGTGCAGAATTACCAGACCGTGAGGCAGATCCTATTGCATACCAATCAGTCAGTCAGTTTATGGTACATGGATCGTGCGGCGTTCTTAATCCTAACTGCCCATGTATGATAAAGGGTAAATGTTCAAAACATTACCCAAAATGGATTAATGATGAAACGACGTATGACAAACATGGTTTTCCAAATTATAGAAGACGCAGCAATGGTAACTTTGTCACCACATTATCTGGGGTTAATCTAAATAATTGTTGGGTAATACCGCATAATGTCAGTTTAGTTGTGAAGTATCAAGCACACATTAATGTTGAGATATGAAATCGTGCGAAGTCTGTTAAATATTTGTTCAAGTACATTCACAAAGGCCATGATAGGGCTGCTGTTGTAATTGAGGAAAACAATGTTACAAACCAGAATTTTGTTCGAGAGGTGAATGAAATAAAGACTTATATAGATTGTCGTTACATATCAGCTTCAGAAGCAAGTTGGAGAATTTTCAAATTTGATATTCACTATCGAAAACCTGCAGTCGAACGATTACACTTTCATTTACCTGAAGAGCAAAACGTTGTTTTTCACGATGACGATAATTTGGCTGAGATAGTATGTCAACCTGCTGTTAACAACACTATTTTCACTGAATGGATGGAAACTAATAAAATTAGTGAGGAGGCATGAAAGTTAACATATGTAGATTTTCCTACAAAATGGGTATGGAACAAAAAAATTGGCAAGTGGACAGCAAGGAAAAAAGGGGACACAATAGGTAGAGTTTATTTTGCTCATCCAACATGCGACGAACGATTTTATTTACGTCTGTTGTTAAACATTGTCAAAGGACCAACCAGCTATGAAGAGATAAGAACCGTTAATTCCGTTGTTTACGACTCTTTTAAAAGTGCATGTGTTGCACGCGGATTACTTGAAGACGATAATGAATGGAACATAGCTTTAACCGAGGCATCACGTTGGGCAACTGCAGCGTCTCTACGTGAACTTTTTGTTATGTTGCTGCTTTTCTGCGAAGTATCCAACCCACCACAACTTTGGAATAGAAATTGGAAAATGTTGGCGGAGGATATTGAATGGCGTCGACTTCGTACGTACGAACAACAAACTGATTGTTTTGATGACTGTAAACTTAAGTTGGAGACTGTACGTGAATTAGAAAAGATGATGAGTAAAAGTGGTAGATCTGTAGCAGAATTTAACTTCATCCCTCCATCAGACCTTATTTCAATTTTCACAGGTCAGTGTAGCTTACTAACAAATGAAAATGATTATGATATGGAAATGTTGAAACCTGAGTCACAACCGCTTTTGTTGTCTTTAAATTTTGAACAACTAAAGGTATTTAACACTGTACGTGATTCTGTTAAGCGTAACGAAGGTGGTTTCTTCGTTTTTTACGGAAGTGGGGGTACAGGTAAAACTTTTCTATGGAAAACCATTATCACTTACTTCAGGGCAGAAGGGAAGATTGTTTTAGCTGTCGCTTCTTCTGGTATAGCGTCCTTATTTTTACCTGGCGGTAGAACCGCCCATTCAAAATTCAAAATTACACTCATTGTGGATGATAATTCAACATGCAATATATCAAAACAATCTCCTTTAGGACAGTTGCTCAAATCTACTGATTTAATTATTTGGGATGAAGCACCTATGATGCATCGTAATGCCTTTGAGGCATTTGAAAAAAGTTTACAGGATATAATGCAGGTTGGTACTGATGACGGACCTTCCAGGCTTTTCGGAGGAAAGACAGTTTTACTGGGAGGTGATTTTCGACAAACTTTGCCAGTAGTTCATAAAGGTACTAGAGATATGGTGGTCTCTGCTTCCATCATCAATTTGTATCTATGGGCAAAGGGTAAGGTTTTCATCCTCACAAGAAACATGAGACTACAACGTTCAACATGCAACTCCCATGAAATGGAGAAAGTTGAGAAGTTTGCACAATGGGTGCTTGACATTGGAGATGGAAACGTGGATGCAGTTTCACTACACGGTGACGATGATCCTTCTTGGATTACTATACCTTCTGAATATCTTATCGACGTCGGAGATTGTGGTCTTAAAAATATGGTTGACATGATATATCCTGATTTGCATAATAGTTTACCAGACAAAGAGTATTTACGCACACGGTGCATGCTCGCTACGACTAACGAATTTGTTGAGAAAATTAACTCCTACATCCTTTCTCAAATTAACGGTGAATTAAGATCCTATTTCAGTGCTGATTCCATTAGTCCTTCGTCTGAACAAGTAGATGATCAACATACCCTTTATCCTACCGAATTTCTTAACACTCTAAAAATATCTGGATTACCTAACCACATTCTGCAGTTGAAGATAGGAGTTCCAATTATGTTGTTACGAAATTTGAACCAGAGGTTAGGCCTTTGCAATGGAACACGGTTAATTGTAACTCAACTTGCTGAAAGGGTTATTGAAGCAGAAATAATTACTGGTACTAATATCGGTACAAAGGTACTCATTCCTCGCATCATCCTTACGTCTGCGGATACAAAATGGCCATTTGTGTTACGTAGGCGACAATTCCCCATGAAGGTTTGCTTCTCAATGACGATAAATAAAAGCCAAGGGCAAACATTAGAAAATATAGGCATATATTTGCCCCTCCCTGTTTTTAGCCATGGTCAGTTGTATGTTGCCGTATCAAGAACATCTTCGTACCATGGTATTAAGTTTTTAATTGGTCAGTTGGAGGATGGACGTCGTGGGCTAACCAAAAATATTGTATATAAAGAAGTTTTCAACGGTTTATCAGGTAATCACACCTTACATCGTTTACTACATGCATTTTACTACCGACTTTCACAATCAATTCTATTAACTTTCTTCCTTCTGCTTTCAGGCTGAGGTTACGGGGGGGAAAAATGCGGTTACATGACCGGTTTCTGTTGTATCTATTTTTATGGACTACCATCTATTCATCTACACATTGTAAATTCATTTGTCACTATTTCCTGCACTCTCTACCCTCACTACTACTATCTGAATTTCTACTGTATCTTTTTTTCCCCTGAACTTGGATATTTGTAACTTACTGGTATGATATATTCATTCTTACCACAGCTCATTACCTGTTTTGGCTGTTTTCTCTTCCACACCTACATTTTCAAATGGTCTCTGTTTGATGCTCATATGTAACGATTATTACTAACCGGATGGATGACGGTATGTGTGCACAGTCTGTCATACGTTAAAACCTTATTACTGTCCACCGCATTGAAAAATGTAGTGGGTCAATTACATCCAATATTCACACATTTATTTGTCACTAACTTTGAGTTAAATTTAAATTCTACGTTATCAGTCTGTGTCCACTGTATTGTTCACTGCATATTCTGTTTCAAGCTAACAACACTAACCTCCCATTCTACACTTCTGACCTGAACATGTCATCCGTAACTGCTATTATGTGTAGTAGTATGGCAATAATACAGATTTCTCCACTAACCCCTACTATTCCAATATGGCCGGTTTTGCGCATTACTTAAATAATTATAATTATTGGTTGAAATTATGGACAAAATAATTGGTGACAAGGGAATCGAGCTCATCAGGATTATCATTTGCTACATTGATTTTGATATTATATAGTTGTTTCACTTACTGTTTGTATAGTTTTTTCCTAATGAAAAAAAAACTGAACACTAACTTTAAAACATATAAATTACAAGTAATCAGCACAAGCATTACTTAGTGCTTATTTATCCACTATGACCCATACCACCAATCAAGTTAGTTCAAAATCCAAATTGAATATTGATTATTATTCAAACTATATAGTCTACTATTATGCACATTTCAATACTATGAATTTAAGTTTACGATCCATTTAAGTATTTGACTGCTTATTTGCAGCAATTTACTTCAACGTGTTTGTCTGCCACATTATTGAATACCGTTACATGTTCTACTTCTACTGGTATACAGTCAATATTAATTCATCTTCCATAGTTCAAAATACTAAACGATTCTCAAGTGTTGCTCCTCACATCTTATGTTTACTTAATTTGGATGTTCGTTAACATTCACATCGTACATAAAAACATTCAGGGAAACCTTTTTTGGGTATATGATATTGTCCTCATTTATAAACACTTATAGAGCACTACTAATTAGGCAATGAAGTATAAATATTTAATCTATGAAATAAATTAATCATATAGCATTCATTTAGTTACAAGTTACAACCCCGTGGCTTCAAAGAATTAACAATTTATTACTGTCAAAGTTCTTAGTAATTAACAGCGTCTCTAATTTTTTTTCATCAAACGGTTTCTTGTTGGAATATATATTAAAAAAAAGGTTGGAGACTAGAGAGAAGAAACTTGTTCTCACTAATCCACACAACTCACACACAAAGAGAAGAAACTTGTTCTCACAAATAATGCTTTATTATTATTTTTCCTTTCCTTGATTGCTTAATTACAAATGAGGGGAGAGCTCCTCTATTTATAGTCCCTAATAGATCATTCTAGAATTACTTTTTCTTGATTACAAAGAAAACATAATTCTAGAAATACTTTTACTTGGTTATAAAGAAAACATAATTCTACAAAGACTTTTACTTGATTACAAAGAAAACATAATTCTAGAACTCTCATCCCCCTTTAAACATAATACAAGAATTCTCTAGAAAATAATAAATCAAGTTTATATTCCAACACCCCCCTTTAAACTTGATTTGCCCCCCTTTGAGATAAACTTTTACGCATACCAAGTTTCTTCTTTAACTCCTTGAAAATCTCCAACTTCAAAGGCTTCGTTAAAATATCGGCAATTTGATCTTGCATCTTGCAATGCTTGACAACTACTTCTCCTTTTCCAACCAAGTCTCGAATGAAATGATACTTGATTCTCATATGCTTGCTCCTCCCATGAAAAACTGGATTTTCGATGAGTGCTATAGCAGAATTGCTATCACAATATATAAGTGGACTTTCTTTTGGAGTATGCTTAAGTTTTTTAGCACCCATTTAATCCATAAAGCTTGACAACTAGCTAAAGATAGTGAAATATATTCTGCCTCGGCGGTTGAGAGAGCCACAACTTGTTGTTTCTTTGACATCCACATGATTGCACTTGATCCAAAGTAGAAAACATTTCCCGAAGTACTTTTACTATCATCAACACTTCCGGCCCAATCACTATCACAATATCCAAGCACCTTAGGATCATTTATCTTTTGATAATAAATTCCATCCCCAAGTGTTCCACGCACATATCTTAAAATTCTTTTTCCGGCATCCCAATGTGTCTTCTTTGGTTTCTCCATGAACCAACTAATCAGGCTCACACCATATGTAATGTCCGGCCGAGTGGCTGTCAAATACATCAAACTCCCAACAAGACTTCTAAACAATGTTGGATCAACATATTTAGAGTTGTCATCCTTACTTAGTTTCAAGCCAACTTCAACTGGAGTGCTAATTGGCTTTGCCTCTTCCATTCTAAACTTCTTCATCAAATCTTTTGCATACTTTTCTTGAGAGATAAATATACCATCATTATCTTGCTTTACTTCAATACCAAGAAAGTAATGAAGTAGACCCAAGTCGGTCATCTCAAATTCTTGCATCATACTTCTCTTAAATTCTTCAATATTATCAAGACTATTTCCCGTAAAAATCAAATCATCCACATATAAACCAATGATGAGAATGTTATCTTTGTTCTCCTTGATGTAAAGAGTATGCTCAAATGGACACCTCTTGAATCCCATCTTCACAAAATAGTCATCTATGCGACTATACCATGCACGAGGGGTTTGCTTAAGGCCATACAATGCCTTCTTCAATCGATAGACTTTATGCTCTTCATCCTTTATCACATAGCCGGAAGGTTGATCAATGTACACTTCTTCTTATAGTACTCCATTCAAGAAAGCAGATTTAACATCCATTTGATAAACTTGACACTTATTTTGAGCGGCCAATGAAATTATCAAACGAATTATTTCAAGACGTGCCACGGGAGCAAAAACTTCTTTGTAATCAACACCATACTTTTGCTTGTAGCCTTTCACAACTAATCGTGCCTTATGTTTTTCAACTTCACCTTGTGCATTCAACTTTGTCTTGTAAACCCATTTGACTCCAATGGGTTTCTTCCCTTCAGGTACTTCAACCAACTCCCATGTTTGGTTCCTTTCAATTGCATCAATTTCTTGATCCATGGCTTGTCTCCATTTGTCTTCCTTGGCGGCTTCTTCAAAATCAACCAGATCCGCAGTTGCATATAAAGCAAAATCAACAAATTCATCTTCTAAAATTCTTCTTGTTTCTCCATAAATCTCCGCAAGAGGTCTTGTCCTTCTAGGTGTTGATTCTGAACTTGAAGATGATGAGCTTGGAGGAGAATTAGATGGTGGAGTAGGTGGAGTCGATCCGTCTTCTTCAATTGGCTCAAATGCATCATTATCAAGCAAGATAATTGTACTCTTTTTCTCATTTTTCCATTCCCATTCTTCTTCCTCATTGAAAATTACATCACGACTAATAATAGTCTTCTTTGTGATGGGTTTATATAATTTATATGCCTTGGATCTTTCACTGTAGCCAACAAAGATGCACTTTTCAGATTTGTCATCAAGTTTTCCTCTTTTTTCATCCGGCACATGAGAGTAACAAATGCTTCCAAAAATTCGGAAGTGGGAGACATATGGCTTGTGACCGCTCCATGCTTCTTGTGGAGTCTTTTCTTGAACACTTTTAGTTGCCGCACGGTTGAGAACATAGCATGCACATGCTACAGCTTCGGCCCAAAATATTTTAGGCAATCTTTTTGTCTTCAACATACTTTGAACAAGTTCCATGATGATACGGTTCTTTCTTTCGACCACCCCATTTTGTTGAGGGGTTGAGCGGACCGTTAGTTGATGATGAATGCCATGATCCTTTAAGAAATTTCCGAATTCTTCCGCCATATATTCTCCACCACGATCGGATCAGAGCGTCTTTATAGAAAAACCACTTTGCTTCTCCACAAGTGCTTTAAAATTCTTGTACACTTCAAATACTTGATATTTTTCTTTGAGAAAGTAAATCCACATCTTGCGACTATAGTCATCAATAAAAGTGAGAAAATACCGATTACCTCCAAGAGGGTTTGTGCGCATAGGTCCACATAAATCCGAATGCACTAGCTCCAAAGGGTTCTTTGCTCGCCATGCCTTTTCTTTTGGAAATGGATCTCGATGGTGCTTGCCAAAAACACAACTTTCACATACTTGATCTTGTTTGCTAATATTTGGGATGCCTCTCACCATATGATCTTTGCAAATCTTGGATAGAGTTCTAAAACTCAAGTGATTATAACGAAGATGCCAAAGCCATGACTTGTCATCAACAATATTAGAAAAACATGGAAATGCTTCATTTTTAATTTGCAACGGAAACATTTTTGTTGGTGTCATCTTCACTTTTGCAATAAGAACACCAGTTTTGTCTTTGATCTCACATAAATCATTTTTGAAATTCACATTATGTCCCTTCTTTAAAAGTTGCCCAACACTCAAAAGATTGTGTTTAAGATCGGGAACATAATAAACATTAGAAATATAATTTGTACCTTGCTTTGTCCGTATCGAAATATCACCACTGCCTTTGACAATGAGCCTTTTGTTATCACCTGTCTTGACTTCTCGTTGGACACTTTCATCAAAATTCACAAAGCAACTTTTATTTCCGGTCATGTGGTTACTACAACCACTATCAATATCCCATATATCATCAAAAGAAGCTTCTTGAACATTACAAGCAAGAAGCATACTTTCATCTTGTGTCTCCAAATTCTCAGGTAGAAAATTAGAATTATCTTTTTCATCATTAATTCTTTTAAATCAATCCTTTTTCATATGCCCATATTTATGACAATAATGACATTGAAAATTATAAGAGTTACCTCTTCCTCTTCCACTGTATCCTCCACGACCTCTTCCTCTTCCTCCTTGAGATGGGCTTGAATTTTCACTTTGAATTTGGCCTCTTTCTTGTCCTCTACCACGGGCTGATCTTCCACCACTTCCTCTAAAACCACCACGGTTGGTGTCTCGAATTTGAAAAGCTTGCTCGGAAGGAGAGGAATCAAACTGTTGGATGCGAAGCTCATGAGATTGTAGTGAGCCCAACAATTCTTCAAGAGAGAAAGTATTCAAATCTTTTGATTCTTCAATAGCAACAATAACATGCTCAAATTTCCTTGTCATACTTCAAAGAATTTTTTCAATAATTCTTTTATCCGAAATTTCTTCACCATCGACTCGAAGTTGATTAGCAATAGAAATAGTTCTATTATAAAATTCCTCCACCGATTCACTTTCTTTCATTTTGAGTAAATCAAACTCACCTCTTAGAGCTTGAAGTCTTACCATCTTTACCTTTTCTTCACCTTTGTACGCCTTGTTGAGGATGTCTCATGCCTCCTTTGATGTTGATGCCGACGAGATCCTTTCAAAAATTGCTTCATCCACCGCTTGATAGATAAAAAAAAAGAGCCTTCTTGTCCTACTTTCGAATCTCTTTCAAAGTATTCAATTGTTGTGTTAAAAGTGTTGCTTGATTCTCCGGTTCTTCATATCCATTTTCAACACTCCCAAAGATCTTGAGAGCCATACAAGACCTTCATTTGAATGCTCCATTGATTGTAATTCTTTCCCGTCAAACGAGGAAGTTGAGGTTGCAACATATTGTTGGAAGTCATCCCTAAACCTTGCTCTGATACAACTTTGTTGGAATATATATTAAAAAAAAGTTGGAGACTAGAGAGAAGAAACTTGTTCTCACTAATCCACACAACTCACACACAAAGAGAAGAAACTTGTTCTCACAAATAATGCTTTATTATTATTTTTCTTTTGCTTGATTGCTTAATTAAAAATGAGGAGAGAGCTCCTCTATTTATAGTCCCTAATAGATCATTCTAGAATTACTTTTGCTTGATTACAAAGAAAACATAATTTTAGAAATACTTTTACTTGGTTACAAAGAAAACATAATTCTAGAAAGACTTTTACTTGATTACAAAGAAAACATAATTCTAGAACTCTCACCCCCTTTAAACATAATACAAGAATTCTCTAGAAACTAATAAATCAAATTTATATTCCAACATTTCTTTCTTACGTTCTGCGTTTGTTATTTCATCAAAATTTGATGGAGCTCAACACTAACAAATGCTCAAAATCCAGCTAAAAACAATTTATTAATCTCAAAGTTCATTCAGCTTTCGTCTATTTCATGATGTGTGAAAAATACTTGCTTAAAATTACTTTTTTTAGGACTTGACATTATATTTTAAATTATAGGACTTGACAGTAGACCGAACAGTGACAACGCAGGAAGATAGAATCGTTGTTTATTCTTACTTTTGTTGTTTCCATAATTTTATAGCATAATTTTCTCCGTTACAATTTTATTTCTCATTAGATTCGTTCTTTGAACAAATTTTTTTAAATCCTTCATCCTCACCTATTATCCATATATATAACAATATTTATTATATATTCATAAATTATGGCTAAATTTGCAAATGATATAAAATATGTGTACATCCATGCAACTACCATACACAATTTGTGGGCAAATCTGTATATGGATTCTTTGGGCATGAATGAGAAGTATATTATCCAGTGGAGGTGGAAAATGAAATATTCATTTTATCCTCAATGGATAGCAGTAAATTACAATAACTAAGGAGCAAATGTGTAACATGAATATAAAGCAAGGAAAATTCTGTTGGAAGAGATGGCGATAATAGGTAATCTTCTGTGGAAGACAATTTTCTGCTCTTATATAAATAGATACTGAAATTTGTTTTTACAAAATATTTTTCTTATCATTTACCAATTCATTTCATTAACAGGTTCATGTTGGTTGCTGTTGACATGAGTATCAGAGGCTTGCTTGTAAATTGCTCAAGTTGATTATATCTTTTTGATCAGTTCAACTTCATCATCTATCCACTGACAATAACATTCTGATCAATGTTCAACAGCAGGCACAATTTCGTAATATAGGACAATTTGTGTCCATTTTCAACTTAAACTTAACGAATTTTTTGTGCACTGTACAGTTTTATTGAATTGCTAGGAAGAGAGACTGATAAGGATAGTGATATGGCAATGAGTTCTTGAGAGAAGATCATGCCCCTTGTGCGCTTAATGCTCAGCAGATATTTTATTCTATATGTCTCTATTTTCATAGGAATTATGGGGCTGGTTGTTTACTCAGCTGTTATAGTATCAGATCGACTGCGGAATGATATGAAATAGTTCTGTGAATGTATAACGATACAGTTATGAATGGTTCTACATGCAACCTAATACGTACTCCATTTTACTCAAAAAAAAAGATCAAAAGTTAATCTGTTTCATCCAACTGATCAGAAATACATTACCGAACCGATCAGCAATACATTGCTGATCAGAATAAAAAGCAACTCTGTTGGTATAACAGTGGGTATCTAACACATTGGATTAACACTACAATGTCGATTAACCATTTTTTTATGAAATCAACCATATAATAGGTATTTTTAATATTGGGCTTTACGAAGTAGAGAGCGGCCAGTAAACTTAGGATTGCGTAAAATAGAACTGATACTAGGCTCACTTAGCACAAGTTGAACTTATTTGCAGTCGACTGTTGGATTCACGAAATAGGGAACAGTAGTTAATTATGTAAAAACTTTACAATTTTTTGTTTCATTCTTTAACTTCTACATTATGATCTCATATTTGTTCATCAGTCATATATCAACAGGTCAATTTCAAATTTTTTACACGTGCATCGCCTGTACTGCTTCAAACGAACAAGAACTAATTGGTTTAATATTACATGTACTGTGCACGCCACCTACCCTCAATTTGTTAAGTCTGTGTGTGATAACATAATGAACATATCTGCAGTTATATATCCTTTCTCCTGCTCTTGATTACTACTATACATATATGGTGTTAATTGCAGCGTGGCTGTCCATGGCTACTTTGGACAATGTGTTAATCGACGTGTTACAAACACTGTACAGAACATTGACATCATGATGCATCCCCACTGTCATCAGAGTTCGTGTCCAAACTGTCCACTTCTCCGATCAACATGTGTCACCACGCTTCAGGCAAACAGTATATACTGTTCGGTATGCTTTTAATTGAAGTCCACATTTTTTTCTCTTTATTTGACCTTTCCATTAACTGTCCCAACATGCGGCAGTGCTATGCTTCCTCTGTCTACAAACAGTAGAGCACAAAAAAAGAACAGCTAGCTACCTGCTGAAACGGAAACATGGCTGATCCCGTAGTCTTGAACCACAGCTACACGTGACGTAGGAGGTCGGTGTACTGACCTTACCACAATACCAGCTCATAACATATGGACAAATGTACTAACATATTACTGTTGTATTTAGGCTAAGTGAAGACGGAGTAAAGGTACGCCAACTAACCGTGGAAGCAGTTCGGACAGTAACAGGAAGAAGAAGGCGTCCAGACGGTGGACACACCTCAAATGTTTCGTCAACGTCTTCAGTCCTCTGTATGTCTGTATTATTATTATTAAATTGGATGAATACGTATTTTAAGTCCCAAATTTTTTTTTGTTAGTTGCCCCCAATCTTCTTTTGAATAAAGTACACACTTTTTTCGTGATATAGAATGAAGGATGAATTGGTAATGATTCCCATGTTTAACTGTCCTGTTTGAGTACGTACGTGGATACCAATTTGTATAGCAAAGCAAACTTTATGATAATATTGTTATCTTCAACTGGATGGTGTGTAAATTATTTACTTTCACTCTATCAAAATCACACAACTCATTCTCAGAATCGCATTCTTTGATATTAAGATTTACGGTAATATACCAATGACTAAAGTAATATTTTAATTTTTAACTGTTTTCTATGATTTATACGTTCAAAATGTGTTGTTTGATCAGCTTTAGTTAAATATAATTGTGTACGCAGATTTGTGTACGCGCTCTTATTATTTTCATGTATTTTACATGATCATGAACATACTAGCTTATTTTTATCCTCACTAACCATCAACTGCATTACCGCTTTTCCCTTTGTGCACGTACTACCGCACTACTGTTTCACATGTTCCTCTATCATCATTACGTACGAAATAAAAAATATAACTGACTTTAAATATGGTGTATAGGCAGTACACCTGTAATCCATCCACGAACTCCAAATATTTCACATACCGACAACTGTTATCACCAACTACTAAACTGTTCAAATGCACGTAATTTTTTCACGGTTGCAACTGTCCTTTGGATACGGTTATTTTCCCACAGTCAATCGATCAAACCCATTTCCTTCGGTAACTACATCCACTATGCACAGATACAAACCAACTGTTGTACATGTGTTCAAAAGATGGCTTTTCAAAACTGTGCATCAGTTATACTGTTCACTTTCCAACTACAAATAATTCAGCATGTTCAATTTTTATCCACCCTATGCCTCAGCAAATTGTTATCTCCCACTGTACACTGCTCCCTCGGTACTTCCCTCTCTCTGAACAAAATAAAATTCCTTGAGCCGCTAAACCTTCTATGCCACTTACCCCACTACAGATATCAAATTTCTACCTGTTCTACTACTATTCTATTTGCCACTGTTGTTAACCTTTCTCATATTTCTTTCAACAGATATCAGAACGGCAAACCAATATCAACTACTGTCTGAGTTACAAGTCGGTCCTAACTTTATTACCCATCCACTTAACAGGTCTGCATAAATAAGTTTACCGTTCAATTTCAACTCCATTACATTATGTTATATCCTCACAGGTATAGGATATATATGGAAGTTTTTAACCATACCGGGACTGCGACTATGACTGCTTTTGACAAAGATGCTGCCTACCTCCTCAAACGGAGCGTCGATGAGATGATGGATATATCCAAAACGGTACACATCTTACACCTACACAATTTTATCAATTTACAGTACTAACTTCAAACTGTCTTACCTTAGCACGCAACTGCTATCCCACTCCTTCCTCCACTACCTCACCCTACCTAACACTACTGTTTCTTTTTCTTTAGACCAACGGTGACGAACTGATTGGTAAACTGTTCACCAGCTTGATGGGTACAGAAGCTCGGTTTGAATTCAGACCGTCGAAGTACGACATAATGAATTATGGAAAATCACTCACTGTTAGTAGAGTTTCACATATTCACCACCCTAACAACCCTCTGCCTGATCGACCTGACCCCTTGGAACCAAAGGATACAAAAGAAGGTGATGGTACACAGCTAACTGCTGAATTCAGCACTGTCACAAAAATTGGTACGACTCTTTCTCAAAACTATGTCCATTCTTCTTACGATATCTTACATACATTTTACCTACGGACTTCGCTATTCTTACTCAGGTGTGACGAACAGAGAAAAGATTAAAGTTAAATAGGTCTGTATTCCAACCCACACTCCGCCCTTATTTCCACATAACACAAAAACTAACAAACATATATACTCCATATAACTGTAGGAGACTGAGGAATGTTTACAGGATGGCAGCATAACCGAACACACCGTCGGACGGGAGAATGAACCTAACTGCCACATGCTGCCTGATGGTAGGCAGAGAAAACGTAGACGACTGACTGGTAGTAAGAGGAAGAAGTAGGCAGCCATGTGGGCAATTGCATGACGAACCATCGTACGTCCACAACACCATCCTACCTCTGTCTTTCCCATTCCTAAATTTTGTGTTATGTTTGCAACTGTCCATCTTTATTTATTGCTGTACCTATTTCTGCCTTCGACTACACACGACAAAGGCGCTCTATTTACTTACTGTATCTATTTATGTTAGTTTAAAGATGTGCACTACTGTTTGTACCATTGTATTTTCAACCAGTGTAACAAATGACACACTTTTACACTGTCCAATTATGTACCGTGTATATACACTTTACTTTACTCTTAACCACTGTTAATATAAACATTCTACAATACTACAAACACTGTTCCCCATCTGTACCTGCCAGCGGTCTTTCCAGCATGTTTATGATGGTTAGACTCACTGACCCTCTTAATCTCCTTTTTACTACAAATATGAAGGACAATTTGCAGTGATTCGAAAATAAACTTTCGGCGGCAGCAACATACTTAACAACACCAATTTTAGAACTAATAAAAGTATTCTACGTTACGATTGTTAATTTCATGCTGTAGATATTGAAAGCATATGCACAGTGCAATCCTGACGATGTTTTCATACGAAAATTTTAACATAAATAACCTATTCTCAACTAACATCTTATATTTTACTGCATAACTGTACACAGCATCACCGTTTCTTCCCGCTTTTCTTCCTTTCGCTACTACATATATATTTCGTACGCAAGTCAATGCAATAAAGTTTAGTAAGTAAAATATTGTACAGATATTTATTTTTCACTCTTTTCCGTCTTATTTCTACACTAAGAGCAACTCCAACAGTGGATAGGATCTCAGATTTTGTGAAATGTACACTGAAGCGCTGCTCCAACAGAGTGCATATATTGTGATAGTGTGGATTTGAGGCAGTATAGTTCGAGGATTTTGGATTGTGATGGGAGCTTGTTCAACAAGCGCTTGTTGAACAAGCGCCCTATTGTCATGCGCTTGTTCAACAGGTGCCCAGTGTTCAGGCGCCTGTTCAACAAGCGCCCAGTGTTCAGGCGCCTGTTCAACAAGCGCTTGAACTATATATTTTATAATTTTAATGCGAGGCGCCTGTTCAACAGGCTCCTGAACATTAGGCGTCTGTTGAACAAGCGCCTGGTTATATTTTGTTGGAGAAAATAGCCGATTACAAAATTTAAGTGTACATTTTGTAAAATATATACTCACATTTGTTGAAGATGCTCTAACTTTCCATGAATCCTGTGAGTACTCGCAACGTACATAAGATAATTACTCACTATGCTGTACAGAAAGTAGATGGTGACAAGGTCCACTATATATGGGTGCTTCCTACAACTCCGTACTATAAATTTTCAAAGAAGGGATGTCACCGTGCTAAAAAAACTAAATTGGCAATGAACTGTCATCTCAATCGTTCGGAATGAATCAAAGTGCAATATGAGCTATCAATTTTGTCCACCATTATCATATCTGTCACTTGCAATATCCCTGTACCATTTTAGGTGGTTTTTATCACAATTATATATTACGCGACGTGGACTTCATTTGGAAACTTTTTTTTGCCATAAATGAAATGTACACCGACAAAAGTCGATGTATTTATTATTGATAACATTCAGCTCTTTACTTTAATTACAATTGAAAAACAACGGTCATCATATTCTTCACTGCCTTTGATTGACGGTGCGTCTTTGTTGGGTTTCAACGCACCAATAAATGTTAACAATTCATTTTCAACTTCTTCAACGCCTTCTCTGATTTTCACTGTCATTTACACACTGTATAATTATCCATCTTCACTCGGTTACAAAACGTAAACTTAGTTATTTTCAAAACCAAACACTTTTCTCACCGCTTTGTGTTTACCAAGCGTTTTAATTTCCACAAACTTGAGACTAATATATTTTTTCAAAAACCAAACACTAAAAAACTAAAGGCCCAACTTATTCGTACATATTTTTTCACTTTTCCAACATCAATTTTCAAATCATACAGCATGGTATAACAAAGCGGCACGGTGGGAATAAGGGGAGATGAGAGGACGAATAACGAGTTTTTAAAAACGAAATTTTTATTAATCCCCACTTTTTCATGACTAAAAAAATCTCTCTCTAACGCATTCCACGTTCCTTACTCTCCAACCACTCTTCCACACCAAAATACAAAACATAAACTCATAACTTAATTACCAACAAAACGGGCCATAACACATTATACCTTAACCACTTAACAACTACACATAAAAGGATTTAGACTAAATAAATTTAATTCAAAGAAGATAGGTTGATTTTCCTAAACAAGGTTTTCCCTTTTCGATTACAATACTCCGTTCCTGCAAATGAATAACTAGAGATACACTATTCTGCACTTTGGATATGTCCCTACTTCAAATTTTTAACACTGTTTTATTTTCTCACAACATTTTCCAACTACCTCAAGACTGAACATAACACTGAAGGGGTTAAGAACCAGCACTGCACATGACCTCTACATACTGCTTTAACATACAATCGGACTACATCCAATTGGACCTACAATTACATGGAATTACCAGCACTACCCGTGTGCGTAGCACGGGCTACGCACTAGTTATTATATAATTCAAAAATAACAACTTCTGCATTAAATCTCAAAAACCCCTTTCACTGTTAATTATATCAAAAATAGCAATAATTTTTCCAAAAATATCCATGGAAAATATCACTTTATTATTATTACTATTCTCATAATACTGCTTGTTTTTATTTCTTAAATAATAATAATAATAATTTTTTTCTTAAACTCCATAAAATAGTCATATTATTGTTTGCTCAAAATTTAGTCAGTCTTCCAAAAAATCATATTACTATTTTTAATTCCACTTTACTTTATAAATAATAGTAAATTCTCGATCAAATTAGATTTTTCCTTCTAGTTTCAGAATTTTCCAAAATTCATGAATAATACCCTCATTAATTTTAAGTATAAATCCCTAAATCACAAATCCATAGTGTTCATTTCTATCAAGTCCTTAGCATAGTGGTATATTGACTATTCTAGCTAGGGTATCATAAACAATTCAAACTTTATAGGCTATGTAATTCTTTTCTAGCTCCAATCAAATTTCAATTGAAAATATAAATAAGTTTTGAATTCAGATTTTAAATCAAAACCATTGATCTTACATCTTATTCTTCATAAAAGTAGTAAGATTTGAAAACCATTAAATTCTTTGTTAACTTCAAAAAAGTTTAATTTCAGTCATCATGAATTTTTAGTAAAATAAATTATTTTATTTCTAGTTGAACAAATTTTCAAAAATAATTTACTTAAGACATTTCATATTAATCATAAATAAATTTTATTTCAATTTAATCATTTCGTATTTATTCATAAGCCCCCTAAAAAATTTAATTTAATTTCATTTTCCAAAGTTATTTTCTTTTCAACAATTCTTAAAAATGTAATTACCTCAAAACATTTAGCTTTGAAAACTCACTTATTTATAACTTTACCAAATTAATTAATTACTCGATATATAATTAAATCTAGAATAACTTCGGTTATTTTCTAAAATATTCATATATCATTTTTACAACATTATTTCATATAAAACCAGTTTATCATACATACATACATACGTACATACGTATGTACACACACACAAGTATATAGATAATTTATTTAATAATTAGCCAATTTCCAACACCTTTGAAAGTGTGTACGCTTGTGCACACTAATTGTGGATCGTGTAATATGGACTAACAATATATGCGGAATGTTATTTACAATCGCTATACAAGTAAATATTCAATACACTAACTATATAGCAATTCACAGATATAGAATAGTAAATGCAGTAAACTGTAAAAATCACACCAGGGATTTTTATACTGGTTCGGACCTCCCGTCCTACGTCCAGTCCCAGACTTCTATCTGGATTTTCACAACCAACTACCTCGCTTCACCCGGAGGAATAGGTTTACAACACCCGAACAGCCGAACGGGATTTCGTGCCTCTTACAACACCGAGGACTTCAACAAAAAACAAATACAATTGCCGTTGACAACTTGTGCTCTTGATAACACGGATTTGTCACTTGTAGTACACCCTTCCTATAATCTTATCCTCAAAATATGTGAATGATGTTTGTGAAGATTGAAGGAAGTATAATACTTTTTGAATCAAAAGATATGAAATGATTTCAATGATTCAATAAGCAATTGAAATGTTTGAGAGCTCAAGACAGAGATCAATAGAATAGAGATTAGAATAATAGAATTGGTTATTTGGAATAATGATTTCATGATGTTTATATAAGAAATAAACAGTTGTAACCCTTTGTGAAAAGATACAAACAAAGGTCATGATCATTGGTGAAGAGAAAGAGAAGCAACCGTTGAAGAAAAGGAAGTGTCTATACGAAAGGTTGCTTTCTGTTTGAAAACGGTCGACAGGTCAAAATGGACCAGTAGACAAGAATTTGAATATATATACGTTATGTACACTTGTGCACGTTATCTGTGCATTCTGGGTAAAAACGGTCGACCGCCTTGTTTTAAACCGGTCGACCGGTTTAGCCCAGACTGCACAGTTAATGTGCACTCATACATATATACATTTATATTCAAAGATTGAAGGTATGAGATTATTTGAGGATAGATTTTAACATAAATAACACTACTAACATACCAAATAATCAACCTCTAATGTATGGAGCTCTTTGTGTCTCTTTAAAACAATGAATAACTTCTTTTTGTCGATCACGGCTTATCCCTTTGTCAGAAATCAAAACTCTTTAAAAATCTTGACTCAACATTCTCCCCCTTTTTGATTGATGACAACATATATCTGAAACTCTGAATCTCCCCCTGAATATGTGATCTCCCCCTGAGATTTTGTCTGTATTCTTTATATAAATATATATATTCCTGCAGATAATTGTTAGCACTTTCTCCCCCTTTGTCATCGACAAAAAGGAGTAATAGATAATGGAATAATATAGGAATGTATCAACCAGAATATCCACTTTCCTCTTTTCTTAAGTGGGACCTGCAAAAAATAGAATTAAGTCCATGGTACCCACTTTTTATGGGGTCCTAAGAGTTAGGTCTTAGGAGTCCAAACCCATACGGGTCCGGTATCCCCTTTATATATATAATTAGTATTAAGATGTACAGTATTCATGAAATTCTGAATATATTTATTCCTAATCAAATTGTTATTTGTTTTAGGAACCCATATTTTGATAGTCTTGACATTTTTCTTCTGAAATTTCACAACTGATTTTGGTTTGGAATATAATAAACTAAGATTTTTCTTAGCTCCAGTCTTTTGTACTTTCTTTTTCCTTCCATTATCAAGATGTTTCTTGGTTTCTGGTTTCCTATATCCCAAACCTTGTTTATTTGAAACAGATTGTGAACTTTCAATGATTTTTGTCAAATTTTCTCGACCTTTGTTAAAGTTAGAAACATTTTGAGTTATGTCATCTAACTTAGTTTGTAAGCTCGCCTTTTCTAGGTCCAGATTTTTGACTTTTGCCTTAAGCTCATGATTTTTAGTAGCGAGAGCATCATTTTTCTCTTTTTGAGTTTCAATTTCTTGACTCAAAAGAGATAATTGAGAGTCAACATTAGATGATGATTCTTGAAGTTTTTCAAGTTCTTCTTCTAATATTTTCTTCTCGTCTTTTAACATATCTCGTTCAAACTCTGCTCTACTCAAATCTGCTTTGGCTACTTTTAATTGACATTTTATGTCTTTATATTTGACTATCAACTCAGAATTTATATCAAGTAATTCATCAAATGTAGGAATTTGTACCTCATCTTCTGTTGCCATAAAACAAACATTAGCTTGTTCATTCTCCTGATCACTTTCACTTTCAGATGAGGATGAGTCTGAATCATCCCATGTTACTGAGAAGGCTCGTTTCTTTGACTTGTCCTTCTTATGTTTGAATTTATCATTTTCTGACTTCTTCTTCTGTTCTGGACAATCCTTCTGCATGTGCCCCTTTTTGTGATAGTTGAAACATTCTATAGTTGATGAAGATGGTTTGCTTGATCCATGTTTCCTTTTGTTGTAGCGACCGGCTTTTCGATATTTTAGGAATTTTTTGAATCCTTTTGCAATGAATGCCAAATCTTCATCTTCAGAATCTGATTCATTTTCATCTTTCTCAGCATGAAATGCTACATTTTTCTTTTCTTCTTTCTGTTCTTTTCTAGCCTGCAAATTTGCTTCATAGGACATTAAATTTCCTATCAATTCATCTGGCTTCATGATGGAAAGGTCATTAGCTTCTTCAATTGCTAATACTTTTCCTTCCCATTCACTAGTCAGAGAATGTAGGACTGTTGAAACAACATCAAAATCTGAATATTTTTGCCCTAATCCGATAAGTGCATGATGAATAGTTTGAAACCTTGAATACATATCATTGATTGTCTCATTTGGTTTCATTTTGAAATTTTGAAACTGACTCTTCAGCATGGCTATTTTGGCTTGTTTAACCTTGTTAGTACCTTCATGAGTGGTTTTCAGCGTTTGCCAAATTTGATATGCAGTAGTGCAGATACTAACACGGTTATATTCATTTTGGTCTAATGCACAAAACAACATATTTATTGCCTTGTCATTTACGGCTGCTGCCGTTTTCTCAGCCGTTGTCCATTCTGAATATTCAGTTGTTGGATTTACTATTTCTTTTTGAGTAGCATTCCAAGCATCATAACTATTTGATTGCATGAAAAATGACATACGTGTAGCCCAATAGCTATAGTTGAGACCATTAAAGAATGGAGGTCTTTGTGTTGATTGACCTTCCGTGTAAGTGCTAGAGCTAGTGCTTGCGTTATTTGCCATATTACAAGAATATATCAAATAACGGTGTTACGGTTATATGATAACCGTGCTCTGATACCAAATGAAAGTGTGTACGCTTGTGCACACTAATTGTGGATCGTGTAATATGGACTAACAATATATGCGGAATGTTATTTACAATCGCTATACAAGTAAATATTCAATACACTAACTATATAGCAATTCACAGATATAGAATAGTAAATGCAGTAAACTGTAAAAATCACACCAGGGATTTTTATACTGGTTCGGACCTCCCGTCCTACGTCCAGTCCCAGACTTCTATCTGGATTTTCACAACCAACTACCTCGCTTCACCCGGAGGAATAGGTTTACAACACCCGAACAGCCGAACGGGATTTCGTGCCTCTTACAACACCGAGGACTTCAACAAAAAACAAATACAATTGCCGTTGACAACTTGTGCTCTTGATAACACGGATTTGTCACTTGTAGTACACCCTTCCTATAATCTTATCCTCAAAATATGTGAATGATGTTTGTGAAGATTGAAGGAAGTATAATACTTTTTGAATCAAAAGATATGAAATGATTTCAATGATTCAATAAGCAATTGAAATGTTTGAGAGCTCAAGACAGAGATCAATAGAATAGAGATTAGAATAATAGAATTGGTTATTTGGAATAATGATTTCATGATGTTTATATAAGAAATAAACAGTTGTAACCCTTTGTGAAAAGATACAAACAAAGGTCATGATCATTGGTGAAGAGAAAGAGAAGCAACCGTTGAAGAAAAGGAAGTGTCTATACGAAAGGTTGCTTTCTGTTTGAAAACGGTCGACAGGTCAAAATGGACCAGTAGACAAGAATTTGAATATATATACGTTATGTACACTTGTGCACGTTATCTGTGCATTCTGGGTAAAAACGGTCGACCGCCTTGTTTTAAACCGGTCGACCGGTTTAGCCCAGACTGCACAGTTAATGTGCACTCATACATATATACATTTATATTCAAAGATTGAAGGTATGAGATTATTTGAGGATAGATTTTAACATAAATAACACTACTAACATACCAAATAATCAACCTCTAATGTATGGAGCTCTTTGTGTCTCTTTAAAACAATGAATAACTTCTTTTTGTCGATCACGGCTTATCCCTTTGTCAGAAATCAAAACTCTTTAAAAATCTTGACTCAACAACCTTTAAGTAATACATTGTGTATACAAATAAAAATATATTTTTGGATTTCATTTGTTTCCTTCAAACCATATTTATATCCAATTTTGGAATAATTTCCAAAATTAACCATTTATTAATGCATATTTTCAAAAGTACATATCATAAAATTTCAATTTCAATCCGAAAATACGTACATATTAAAGCAGAAAAATTCCACTACGATAAATTTTAATTTTTTTATTCAATTTAAATTCTATCCAAATTGGTTTAGTTTAACCTACAGAAGAAATGTCAACAAAAGTGTAAAGAAAATGTAATATTCTAATAGGTATGTAAAACATATTTTTAAAATTTTACGTTTATAAGTAAAAAATATTCACAAAAGTATAATGAAAAAGTAATATTTTAGTTTATTTCAAATTGTAGCATTAATGTTTATAATGTAAAATACACTCAAAAGATGTGGTTTACTTATTGTTATTTTCTCTATCAAAAGTTTCTTCCTCAAAAGCAAATTACACATCAAAGTAACAATGTGCCTTACATAAAGCAAAATAAAACCTTTCAAAATAGTAATGGAAAATTACATCTTATTGAATTTTCTTAGTTTTTGAAACTAACACTAAGGAGTTATTATTTTTCAAACATCAAATAAACTTCAAATTCTTTATTTTTTTCAAAAATCTCAAACACTATTCTAACATTTTAGGGAAAACATTTCAATTAATTTAAATACTTTAATTAAAGTAGATCATAGCTTACACAAGCCCAACTAGGTCATATAATCTAAAAATATTGCTTAAGTACCTTCATTATGTTTCAACAACATCATACTATGCTCTATGGACTTAGGGGTACTACTCTTCTTCTTATCCATCTTTAGTCCCACAATTAGCTCTACTGCTAATTGGTATAGAGACACTCTTTTAGCAATTCTTTATGTAGTAAATTATAACAAATGCGATTGATTCATTCTTCCCAAAAACTATTTTAATTTTAACATTTATTTAACCCACAGTTGTTTACTTCTTAAGGGATAAACCAACAACTACTTCTACGAGTCAAAATATTATGGTGTGTAGTGTATAAATAAATAAATAACATAAATAATAGAAAAGTACAAATATGTTATCTCATATGCCATAATTTAGTTGGAATCGCGTAACCTAAGCTTTTATACCACATGTAACAACCCACAATCCACGACACCTCGATTCATGCATAAAATGATGTTGACATCACAAACCTCGCAATCGACATATCGTTTTAAGGTAAAATATAAAACATGTCTTAGAGCCATCTACACTATTTTATATTTTCTGAAACTCACAGTGGAAGGAATAAAGTTTAATAATCAATATTACAATCCCAAATAACTAAAATAATATAATATCAAATAAACTCTGACTACATCTTTTATACCATAAATGAAAAATAGTCTAATTTCTAGGAATAACAAACGTAAAAGAATTATAGATAGCTGATAGATAAATAAATTCAAATCTTTGTCGTGCCGTTGTCCTTTAAGCCATCACTAGTCCTCTCTATCGACCTATCAAAATATAACTAAAAAGAAAAAAAATGATAGAGAGGGTCAGACATATGTTTGGTGAGTGAAATGCATTATATAAATGTATAATACTAATAAGCTAGTAGAACAACAATTATGATCGAAAATCATACCTTAGCATGTGTTACTTACACCCAAGAAGTCGGATTAATACAATATAATACTATAGTGGCATCATATACTAAGGTCTCATTAAAATCTATCCTATGCCTAATCATATGCACATGACCGAGCCCAAAGTTCTCACTCCTAAAACATATGCAAATTGCTATTAAGGAACTATATGTCTCAACCCACTTTCGCTAAATTGTACACCGAGGACTCAACTCCTCTGAATATATCAAATCGTATGTGACTCGCTACTAAAAACTACATGTCTCAACCTACTATTGCCAAATCGTACGTGGCTTGCTGCTGAAGAACTACATGTCATAGCCTGCATCTCCAAAATGTAAGTAATCACCTTTGAGGAACTCCACATCTCAGCCCACCATCGCCAAATCATAAGCAACTTGCCATCGAGGAACTACATGTCTTAGCCCACATCGCTAATCGTGAGCGACGCACTATTAAGGAACTATATGTCTCGGCCCATTATCGCCAAATCATAAGCGACTTGCTACTGAGAAACAAAATGTCTCAGCCCACTATAGCAAATAGTAAGCGACTCGCTATTGAGGAACTCAGCCCGCTATAGCTGCAAGACTCGCACATTTGATACATTGATTATTAATTTTCAAAATAATTACTTAATATAAAATTATGGTGAAATGCAAATTTTTGTAGGATTGTATTTTTGTAATTTTTGATGGATTCATGGGGTTTAGAAATATCAATACATATATTTCAATATATAATATGATATATTTCCTCCTGGGTGCAAAAATGGGATTTTGGGCCTTTGTAGCCGTTTTGGCCCAACACTTACCCTTTTTTGCCTATAAATAGACTTTTATAGTGAAACCCTATTAGCCTTCATCGGATTTCGCTTCATTTCTTTTAGATCTACTCATTCTTTTTAGATCTAATCTCGTATGCTAATGGAGATTATCTTTAATCACTTTTTACTAACTACAAAATATAACTGTAATGACCCGTCATTTCGAACCATTCAAATCGACAATAATCCACACATATCAGACTTGAATTGCTCAAAACAATAGATTGTTATTTATAATTGGCAAAACATAGCATATATAGTAAATAAATAAATCACATGATCATAAATAAATAGTAGTTCATGAAGCAACTACAGAACATCAAAGTCTAAAGCAGATACAATAGAAATCCCAAATACAAAGAAGTCTCTAATACATAAGCAAATGACAAGTATGAACATAAACAACTATAAATAACTGAAAGCTGAATAGATAAAAGATAGGTCTCCAAGCAAAGCTCCAAGCTCCAAAGGTGAGTCTGAAATGCAATATAACTTAAAGGATGTTTGGGATTCCATCCTTTAAGGATCCGTGGAACTATCTACATACATAATACAATACGCTACATAAATAACATCTACAGTAAAGTAAAATATTAAAATAGCGTTAAGGTGTTACCATATCCCCCTTAACACATTTTCATATAAATATCGTAGTCTATTCAGATACTATAAGCTCCACCAAACCGATGGGATACTCAGGGAGCACTCTATAGGTACGATACAAACCAAAGTCGTAATGGGCTCTATAAGGCATGTGACAAGGCACTCGAGGCAATACCCAGGGTAGGATACTACCATTTTGCAGAACCGGGCTGGTGGTAATGCATAGCAGCTACTACCGCCCACCTCGAGACACACTCCCATAATCAAACATGCAGCCAATCAAATCACAAAGTAATAAATATGGTTTCGAAGAAGCATGCTCGATCGGAGGTGCGACCTCACTTGGCCCAGGTATAGCTCCTGTTTTAGTCACATCAAGCTGACCCGAGGGGCTTAGGGTAGCATTCGCCAAACCATCCTACTTTGTTCTGGATTCTCCACCATGTGCACAGTTGTTAAAGTGGTTTTCGGTATTGACAAAGAGTATGACAATATCTGATCCCGGTCTCTTTAATAACCAAATGCTTATTTCACCGTGGTCATTTTATAAAATCACTTTTATAAACATTTAAATAAAATCTCAAATCATAAATCTAAATCTAAATTAAATATTCAACTTCAATGTTATTTAATTTTGATAATATTCACTTAGTCACCTTTAATCAAAATCAAGTATAAATTCATATCCTTTTGAAATCTCAAATTAATAAGTTTCAAATCAATTCTTATTTAAATTCCATTCTTAAACAAATCAACTTTTATTTATCTTTCCAACCTTTGTTTATTAAAGTTATTACAAAAATCTATTTTAAAATAAGAACATAAATCTAAATAAATATTTTAAACATATTTTATTATATATATATTAGTTAAATTAAATTTTTATTAAATTTTATTATATTAATTTTATTAAGTCAAATCTTATTATTAAATCTATTTAAATCCTATTTTATATATTTTAAAAATAATAAAGTTATAAGTAAAATTTATAATTTACATTTCAAACTTAACTTATAATTTTAAAATTTCCAAAACCTATAATTTTAAAATCTAATTTTTATCCACACATATTAAAATAAAAATCTTTATGTTATATTTAAAAAAATCAATATCTATTAAACACATATTTTTCAAAATTTTTGGAAATCATTTAAAAAAAGACAAACGGTGTTCGTATATAGTTTTCTATCATATGGTCAAGTGAAACAGATATTTATCATTTCAATCCGCTATAATTTAATATTTACGGGTATATATCATTTCAACCCGTAATCCCAAAATTTCAAATATAGTAAAATCGCTCAGGTTTATCATTTCAACCCATAACGATTTTCCCTAATCTATAAGATTATTCGGGTATGTATCATTTCAACCCATAGTGATTTTCCTAATATCTAAGGGAACTTGTAGGGTGATTGAAAACAGATAATTAATAGCATAGCATATAAGGAACTTGCAATTGTGAATCACAAATTAATATATCATACATGCCAATTTAAGTGTTATACAAAGCAACATATCATCATGTGTTATGTAATACATCATATAACACATTATCAATCATGCATCATATATCACATACCATACAACAACATATCACATAACATATATAATGAGTAATTATCGTATCAAATTATACACTATTAGCTAGCCAATTTATAACTAAATAAAAGTGCTAAGTAAATATATCATTTCAGTGTCATAAAGCATTTTATAACATATCCAATTCCAAGTGTCAAATATCATATGTATGTCAATTATCACAATGTGTCGCATATCTACATATCATCGTATACATCAAAATGAACATCACATCACATCATCATATATATGTCAAAGTGAGCATCGTAACATATAAAATCATATGTATATTAACTAAAAATAAATCCTAGCTATAACAAACATTTCAAAGGTCGATTTAAGTGATGTTTATTTACCTAAACATACAATTGTTAATCGTGAGTGATTGCTCACCTTTCGAGGCTAGAGAAATAACAATCGCGAAGAAGGTGACATGGACACGCACATGGATAATAGGATAGCGACAAGCCAAGAGTTGTTGTAATAATCCCCGGACAGCAAGCACTAGGCAAAGCAAAGCTAGACGAACTTGAATTCGAAATCGATGAATCATATATATATATAATATATTTCTTTCTTCTTCTTTTTTATATATGAAGCGATGAGATAAGAGTTTTCGGCCAGGGAAGGAGTAAGGTGGCTGCTCGGTGGATGTTTGGCAGCTGGTGTGTGGGATGGAGGCGACACAAGGTGGATCTGGTCGAAGCAAGGCTGTCGTGTGGAGTTCGGCGAACTGGGTGGCAAAGGGGAAGAAGGGTATGTGTGCTCAGGTCTGGATGGCGGGGTTTGAGTCGCCGGAGTGGGCGAAGGCCATGGGAAGCAAGGTGGCTGTCTCAAGGTTGACAAGGTGGGGAGGGCTCGGCAGTTGGAGGAGGAGAGCTGCTGTTGGAGTTCGGCGTGGTGAATTAGCTCGTTGGGGACGAAGGGAATATGGGTTAAGCGGAGGGTTGGATGATGCGACATAGGTGAAGTGGATGGGTGGCTGTGGGTGTTCGTGTGGTGACTGCTACACTCGAGTTTGGCTGAGGTTGAGGGTTTCGGTGGGAAAGGAGAGAGAGAGAAGATGGCGTGGGTGCGATGGTGGCTGCTGTGTGGCCGGGTTCGGAGCAGGCTGTGGGATGAGGGCTTAGCTGCGGGCGACACGAAGGGGATGAGGCTGGAGATATGAGGCGACGGATAATGGTTCGGTGGAAGGCAATGATGAAGAAGGTGGAGTTTTAGATTATATATATAATAAGCTTTATATTACATTTTCTCAAAAGAAAGAACAGAAATGAAAGGGAGAAAGGAGAGAAAAGAATGGACGTAAGGAAATGAACCAACAATATATTTCAAACAAGTGGAAATAACAAAAGTCAATATTAAATTCTAGGGAAATAAACAGCTAACGTCCATTAGCTTCACTGACTGGACAATTGAAAGGACACAGAACACTTAAGAGACTCAACCTGGGAACCGATATGGCTAACCGTTTTGCAGATTTCGCCGTGCACCGGACGTCGAAATACACACATGAATATACCACGGAGATCGGCGTGATGAGACGGACAAGATGGTACACAAATATGAGCGACATGACCTACCTATCAAAACTCCATATTTGCTGCCAAAATGCTGCTAAACCGTCGAAAATAATATAAACAGGGGCTAGCGAAGTCCAAATTTGGCGAAACGAAATATGATGCCTCACTCAGAAAATGATATTACATTTTTCTTATATAAAAATATTCAGATTTCAAAATATTTTATTTCCATCAAATTTTTAACTGATTTTAAATTTTATATTGAATTTTCACAACAAACAAACTTACATACTTTCCAATGAAAATCTGACACTTGTTACGTTTAAATAGACATATTCCAAATATCAAATTTCATTGCAAAAATTTTATTTGTTTATTTTCATGAAATTTTTTAGTCAATTACATTATTTAAATTGTTAAAATTTTCGGGTCGTTACAATAACAAATCATAAATCAATTCAAAAACATGCCTAATGATATATTATTTAATACGGCACGATGAAATGAACGTAGTAGTTAAGTTCATTTTTTGAAATTCAATTGTATCCGGCTAGAATATTCCATAGAAGGTGTGGAGTCATCGAAAAATCAAGAGCCGTCCATTTTAAAGCTTTCAATTCAATGGTGAAATGACAACCAATTGACGACCGGAAAGTAGATTGGTGTAGAGGATGATGAATGGGATGCATCTATGGTGGTCAATCATTTCAAATCGTTGTCGAATGGCATAAAAAATTCGAGGAAGAGGAAAATCCTTATGGTGGCAGAGGTGCCAAAGCGGGGTTGGCCTTGTTAATAGGGGGTTCCAGGAGCACACTGGTGAAGTCCAATGGCCAAACAAAGTTGCGGTGCGGTGGTGGCGAATGCCTAAATTTAGCAACTGTATATGGGAGTCACGTGTTTGAGGGGAGATGAAGGCGAGCAATTTTACAACTGGTCCTTTAAAATACTATTATTTACAAATTAAACACCGAATGTTCTAATCGCCATACCTTTTGGATACAAACTTTGATTCACACATAGTTTCTTCAGTTGGACTTGTTGCAAAATTCCAGATGATTTGATACTAAATTTGCTGAGTTTTGAGACTGTTGCAAAAAGTGCGTTGGTATGAATTTTTTAATTTTATTTATTGAAATTTAAATTATAAAATCCATAATTATTCATAAAAATCATATGCGTTGATGTTGTTAAGTTATGCATATTCAAAGTTTGGTGAAGAAGATGGAAGGAGAAATAAAATGGTTAAAAAATGAGATTCTTAATTTGAATTTGCTTAGGATTTGTGGAGATTAGTGAGAAGATGTTTACATTAAAATAGGATTAGAAAACATGGTTTATTTATATGTTGGAAATAACACATGTTTAGCCTAAAATCTCATAATCATTATCTTATGAAAATGCCACTTGGTTTGACTTGTTATAGTTTCTAGTCCATTTAACCAAATTCAACAAGTTATATTTGTTTCCTGACTATAAACGACATTCTAGTTACAATGGAATAGGTCTTGAAGCCTAATTTCGGCTTCTTTGAAAATTTACTATTTTCCATTACATAAAATTACAATCTTACCCTTTTAATTTAATTATTTAATTAGGCAAAATTACGGGTGTTACACATTCTCAAAGTTCATAACTCATTCCTTACTTAGACAACCATTTCTAAACTAAACAACAATCAATATAACCCAAAAGTATTTCAATTCATTGATTCTTAATTGTTTTAATACATCTGTTTTATTAGTAAACACACACACATACACAGACACACTCATCCAATATGATTCCCATCTCTAAAACTCAATTTAAGTCCATTCATCAATATCTAACCTAATATTTTATATTTGACAATAATATATAGCATAAATGGCGATCATAGAGTATAAAAGATAAATCAGATTAACCAAATTCAATGATATCCAAGTCAACCCACTTTTTGAAGCTTTCTTCTTTTGGAAATTCAGGTTCAATCCACACCAAAATGGCAACTTAAATAACTATATTTATAGATAATCTTCTAATTTGAATTTATAGTATTTATTTAGATTTTTTTCGTTAAGAATAAATAAGTTATGGAGATTTTAAATTTGAAAAAAGCCTATTTTCTTCTTTTAGAGAAGAAGAGAAGTGCATGAAAATAATGAAAAGAGAGGCTTTGTTTTTAGAAATTATAAAGCAACTGTCAAAGGTTATACTTTTTCCCCTAACTTCTCTTTTCATCCCTTATTATTATATATCAAATTTTATACGTTATTTATATTTAAATGGCATTACGAACACTTATTCTTCCTACTATGGTCAATTCAACTCGCAGCCATTAGATCATCCCGACATTGTCGATGATCATGGATAATGATGTCGACGTTGATACATGCACTTGTTTGTGCATGTATAGTGCATGAAATCCTCCCTCCTTTTAAACAAAATGAATTGATTTTTAAATAAAAATTATTTAAAACAATTTTAAAATTCAATTTTGCTTTCAAAATTTGAAAATTTTACTTGATAATCTTGTAGGGAAACGAAAGCGGTTTTACCAAAAAGAAGAAGAATTGCAGTTAAAGTGGCTCTAGGGAAAGAAATTGGAGCAAAGGAAGTTCAGGCTTGGACCGAGGTTCGATGCTTACATGGACCTAAATGACACCATGGAAGACATCTATCTTGCAAAGTAAGCAGAACTTAAATACAATAGGCCTCAACCGAGAAAGGAGATTGAAACGGACATAAATATGGTAAAATATTGTAGATTTCACAAATCTCATGGACAAGACACTAAGGTATGTCATCACATGTGGGACGATATAGAGGAATACTTCCGAAAGAAGAAGTTTGAGCAGTATATTAGAAATCCTAATGCTTCCCTAATTCTTGTGCGGTAGGCCTTGAAGCAAACCATGTTATGAAATGGTGAAGAAGGAACCAGTGCTAATCGTGAGAAGGATGGGAGATTGGTGATTAATACCGTAATAGGAGGACCTCATGTAGTTGACAAAATTTAGGCTGAGATGGAAAGATATGAAAAGTCCTTAAAGAACGGAGAAGCTTTTGTATACACCATAGACGAGGAGAGTAAGACTAAGGCCCACGTCAGGAGCATGATGAGATAATCTTTGGTGATACCGACTTGTAGGAAAAGCAGTGTCCATACACAGATCCCATGGTGATATTGACAATGCTCGACCCAGTGGAAGGGCACCGGATTTTAATGGACAATGGGAGTTCGATAAACATGCTATTTATGGATGCATTTGACGGGATGGGATTGTCCATGAAGGATGTCACACCATGCAACCAACAGCTGCATGGCTCACAAGAGAAGGCAAAATACCTTTAGGAAGGCTCGATTTATTTGTCAAGCTACTATCCCGTCCCCGATCAGCCATACGAAAGAAAACTTTTATTTTGGTGGATGGATTCTCTACGTACAACACCTTCCTAGGGCAATCCACCTTACTTGATTTTCATGCAGTGATAGCCTAGTAGTGTTTGACCATGAAATTCCCTACAGCTCATGGAGTGTGTGCAGTAGAAGGAAACCAAGATGTTGCTAAGGAATGTTATGCAGTGGAGCTCCGAGAAAATAAACGTCTGGAAAAAGGGAAGAGCACAGAGGTGACCCTCTGTGCCAAAAAAGTGACCACATGGCAATTAAAGAAGGGCCCCTGCTTAGGTTTATAAGTGATCCTTATAATGAACTTGACCTAAGAGATGGAGGAGAGGGGGCCGCCGTAGAGCTTAGAAAGGCAATAGAATTTATGAAGGTAGATAGCACTGACTCGACAAAGTTGATGACAATCGGATCCAGGCTAGATCAAGAACTAAAACACAGTGGATAGAATTCCTACGAGATAATCAGGATATGTTTGCTTGGTCCCATGAAGACATGTGCGGGATTTCCCCTTTAATTGCCTGTCACCCCTTGAATATCTGCAAGAAAGCCCCCGGTGAAGCAAAAGAATAGATGTATGGGTCCTGAACGATCGGCGACCCTTAATGAAGAGCTAGCAACTTTATTGGCAAATGAATCTATCAGAGAGTCCCACTGCCCAGAATGGATAACTAACCTTGTTTTGGAAAAAAAACCAAACAGAATTGGCGAATGTGTATTGACTTTTCCAATTTGAATGATGCATGTCCTACTGGTTGTTTCCCACTTTCGACGATTGATTGGCTGGTATATGGAACTATCAGACATGAAATCTTTTATAGATGCATATTCTGGAGACAACTAGATCGCTATGTATGTCCTAGACGAGGAGCATAGTAGTTTTAGCACCTACTTAGGAATGTGTTGTTATATATTCATGCCATTCAGACTTAAGAAAGCGAGAGCAACGTACAAGTGCTTGTTCAATAAGATGTTTGCTAGTCAAATTGGAAGGACTATGGAGGTATATGTCGATGACATGCTAGTGAAATCAAAGAAGGTCGAGGACTACATTTCTCACTTAGATGAGATGTTTCAAATTTTATGGGAATTTGGGATGAATTTAAATTAGCTAAAATGTTTTTCTGGGTGTCGTCTAGTAAAATTTTGGGATTCATCATACATGCTAGAGGAATAGAAGCTAACCCAAAGCAATTCCAAGCTTTAAAAGACATTATGATTCCCAAAACATAAAGGGAGATGTAAAGTCTAAATGGCAAAGTGGTAGCATTGAGCAGGTTCATATCCAAGGCCATTGATAAGCGTGTTTCATTCTTTGAAGCATTAAAGGAGGAGAAGACAATTTTGATTGGATAGATGAGTGCCCACTGCATTCCTTAACCTACTGGAGCACTTGCAGAATCCATTGATCCTTTAAATGTAAGTGGAAGGGGATGATCTATATCTATACTTAGCAGTGTCTACACAAGCCTTGACTGCAGCATTGGTTCGAGAAGAAGACATGGTGCAACGACCAGTATACTATATGAGAAAATGCTTTACCAGACCAGAATCAAGACATCCTAAACTGGAAAAGTTGGTGTACTATCTCCTAATAGCATCCCAAATGCTAAGGCACTATTTTCAACCACATCCTATTTGGGAGTTGACAAAGCAACCATTGAGGTAGGTTCTGCATCGACCCGATACTTCAGGAATTCTAAAGAAGTAGAGTATTGAGCTGAGCCAGTACGAGATTACCTATCATCCTCGAACGTCGATCAATAGACAGGTTATAATGGACTTTATTATCAAGTTTTATATTAGGGACGATGAAATTGAATGTGGAAAGAGTAAGCATTTAAATGGTGGATGTATGTGGATGGAGCTTCGAACGAGCATGACTTTGGCGCTGGAGTAGTGTTGTTAACACCCTGAGGGAAGGAAGTTGAGCTATGTATTACGGTTGGGGTTCAAGGTAACAAACAATGAGGCTAAACATGAGGCACTAATAGCAGGGTTGGAGACAACCAGTGAATTGGTGATAAGGTCACTATACATGCACAACAACTTTCAGTTGGTCGTAAACCGGGTGATAAGGGAATTCTAGGCTAATGGAGAATGGTTGGCATCCTATCTAAGAAAGGTGAAGACATTTCTTAACAGGATGGAGCATTATGTGATTAGACACATTCCATGGAAAGAGAATCAGGATGTGAATGAGTTGACAAAATTGGCAAGTTCGATAGATGGGCCATTTCTAAGGTAGATACCAACAATGAACCTACCAAGTCCTAGATTTGAGAAGGTGGATGTGGTTGCAACCATTGATGGGGAGGAAACTTGTATGATGTCGATCATAAGGTATTTGAGCGAGAGGTCTTACTGGAAAATAGAAACAAAGACAAGAAGGTCTTGTAGAAGGCACCACATTTCATCATTCAAGATTGTATGCCATACCAGAGGGGATTCTCTAATCCACTGTTAAGGTGCATAACCGAAAGGGAAGCCTAAGTAGTGCTAGATAATATACATCAGGGTAGTTATGGAGACTACACTGGGGGCCAAACTCTGGCGAAGAAGGTGTTGCAATATGGGTACTTTTGGCTAAAGCTAAAATGATGCGATCGAATATGCAAAGAGGTGTAACAAATGCCAACCATTTGCAAAGATCCCAAGGTTGCCCCTAATCGAGCTAACACACATGGTTAGCCCTTAGCCTTTGTAATATAGGGAATAGATTTGATCGGTGATCTTCCCATGACTAGGAGTGGAGCTAAGTATGCTATAGTAGCAGTCGAATACTTTGTTAAGTGGGTCAAACCCGAACCGCTTACTAAAATATTGTCGACCAAGGTTATAAATTTTTTGGTTAGGAATGTGATATGCAGGTATGGAGTTCCACTTCAAATCATCTCGGACAATGGAATACAGTTTGGCAGCGAGAAGTTTACCGACTTCTTCTGGCAACATGGGATAAAGAAGAGTCTTTTTGCAGTAGCATACTCATAGGCTAATGGACAGGTGGAAGCGGTCAACAAGGTTCTTAAGACCTTCATAAAGAAATGACCTGAAAAGGCAAAAGAAGTGTGGGTGGACGAACTCCCTCTGGCACTATGATCCTATCTTACTTCTTTCAAGATGGCGACATGACATATCCCCTTTTCCTTGTCTTATGGTCAGAGGTGGTGTTGCCCATGGAGACCGCAATGCCATCCCATATAAGGATTCATAATGACCCAAATGAGAACGAAGAGCTGCTGAATATGTCACTGGATTTGATTGATGAAAGGCATGATGAAGCTGCTTTGAAAGCTATGGTGCATAAGTAAACGATAGCTAAGCATTATAACTCGAAGGTCAAATACCATCCTCTTAAGGAATAGGACTTAGCAGCGAAGCAAATATTTCCTAGACTGGGGGCACTTGACCTGATCTAGGAAGGATCGTATGTCATTCATAAAGATCTGAGCAATGGAGCTTAAATCCTCAACACAATATATGAGGTTGTGTCCAGAAAAGGTTGGAACACACAGAACCTTCATCATTATTTTACTTAATATCTATTGCCTTTCTTATTGTACCGCCATTATGTAATTAAGACAATTATGAAATTATTATTATTAAAATGTCCATTTCTTGAAATCCTTTTACATCAGTTGTCTCTTGATTATACATAGATTATCTACGAACACTTAAGCTAAGGAGTATGATGTAGTTGTTAGCTTTGACTAACTTAATATTCATCTATGAATGATGGGGATGAAGTTAAGCAAACCAAGCTCACCAAATTCGCATTCACACCAGTTGTAAAGGCTCCATAAGCTAAACTCTTTGCTCAAGGGCAGTTCACGTCATAATGACATGAGCTTATCCTCAAAAAAAAATTTGGTGGGCAATGACGAACCGGACTTACACAGTCAGGACATGACCGTCGACTGGGTACTTTGCCATTGATGATAGGCCCTATCACTCTGGCCGACAACGTCGAATTGGACTTACCCAAGGTCAAGGCATGACCACCGACTAGGTAGTTTTCTATTGATGCATGGCCCTATCACTCTAGCTAGCAATGGCGAACTAAACTTACCCATAGTCAGGGCACGACCATCGATTGGGTAGTTTGCCACTGATGATCATCCCTAACACTCTGGCCAGTAATGGAGAACCGGACTTACCCACGGTAAGGAAATGACCACCAACTCGGTAGTTTTCTATTAGCGATCGACCCTATCACTCTAGCTAGCAATGGAAAACCGAACTTACCTATGGTAAAGGCATGACCCCCGACCGGGTAGTTCATTGTTGATGGTCCCACTCTATCAATCTAGCTGACGATGCCAAGTCATACTTACCCATGGTCAAGACATGACCACCGATTGGGTAGATCTTAATTGATGTTCGACCCTATCACTCTGGCCAACAATGTCGAACTGGACTTACCTGCGATTAGGACATGACTGCCGATTGGATAGTTCATCATTGGCGATTGACCATATCACTCTATTCTCCAATGGAGCACCAAACTTATCTGTGGTCCGGACATGGTCACCTAATAAAACAACTCAATATTATTAATCAACCCCGAGATCTCAGCGAGTGACCGCAAGCTCATCGTTGCTGGGGCAGTTTTGTGTAGAATACGTACAAGATATGTATGTAGGAATAAACAAAGTGAATAAAGGAAAATGGCAGGAAAGACGATTATAAGAAGTTAATACATCTAAACATCGTTAAGCAATCAAATATCTATAGCACAGAGTCATAACTATTAGAAATAATATGCGCACACCCTAACAAAAGATGTCAAAATCGAGTATGCGCAATCAGAATGTTTAATACACAAGAATGAAAATCGAACTATTCCAAAAACGGAAATATTCAACCATACAAATATGATTTAAACCTATAAATAACCTTCTTAGATTGTCTGGCTTCGACAAACTCTTTCTCCCTTTTATCTTGCTTAGATTTAGACGCGGTGACTGCATTAAGCTTAGTCTGCTTCTTCTTTATAACTTTGAGCTCCTCTACTGCCTCCAATTTAACCTTGGCAACCTCCTTTGGGAACTTGGCCATTATATTTTCTATAAGAATTTCATCCCTATCGATGCCCTTAGTTGATATATTATGGCATGTGATCTTGATGTCAGCATCCTCTTTGAATGCGGCAATCATCTCATCATGGTTTTCCTTTTCTATGTAGTCTGATGGACCTAAAGGGATATGCCCTGACGATGTGGCTTTAGAAAGGATCATGGCTCCAGAAGGATTTGTCATGACCGCGTCATCTACATGGAAATAAGGGGGACTATCAGGTATGGCCTTACCCAAATGGGCTTGAATGTATTGAGCAGTGGCCCATGGGCTATATAGAAGAATCCTACCTCTTTTAGGAGTAGATGAAGCATCATTTCGGGGCTGGGTGTTTTTTTGGGGCTGGACGTCATCCTGGGGCTGGCTTTGGATAGGCATGTCTGTGGAGACATGGTAAAGTTAGCGAAATGTCATGCACGGGGACATAAATAACCGGTATCAAAGTATGGCCTTGGGTAGTAGCTTCTGAAGAAGAACCACCATTCTTCCTTGCCACCTCTTGCTCCATTCAAGCACTTTCATCAGCTATTAACTTTATATAGCCTAAGAAAATAGCTTCTTTCTCCTCCGTAGAAAAGCAAGCTTCGACAGCCTCAAGGTTAAAAGGCAGCCCACCATGCTCGTTTGCTTCCTTATGTCCCTTGATTAGTCGCCTATAGATAGAGGCCATGACATCTTAATAGTTATCCATCCATGCCAGACTTCCCTCAGTATACATTCATAAATAAATCTCATCCAGGAGCTCTTTGACTTAGTCCAACTGGTTGTTCATCCCATCACTCTCTGCTTGAAGCTTCTCAACCATCTTTGTCTTAGCCTCCTTCTTTGCGGTCACAGCCTCAAGTCTAGCCTTAAGAGAGGCCCTTTCACTCTTTCAGTCCTCAGCCATTTTCTTTAACTCCAAAAGCCAGGCTCTACTCTGCTAGTTATAGCTTAGATTTCGTCTAGTCTCTTTGAGATTTGGCCTTAACATTTTTATAATCCTTATACAATCTTTTGGCTTTGGAATGTTTAGTGCTCCAAGGTCAAGAGTGTGGAGAGCTTCGCTAGTTCATCAGAGTGAGCACTCTTGAGTTTTTCAATCTCCTTGGCCTGGGTCCTCTTTGATACTTCATGCTCCATTCGATGCTCTATTTCCTTTTTGTACAGTTGTTTCCTGAGCTGAAAAAACTTTATGTTCTGATCAACTTTTTTCCAACAGATCTCCTCACCAGCCTTAATCACTTTGTCATAAAAATATGAAAGCAGCTTCACACCCTTTAGCCCATCCCCAATGTTTGTGTCAAAAATGGGCACAATACTCTTCGAATGTGTTTGAAGAGATAAAATGAAGAAAGTAAATGTAAAATGAGGCAGATCTAACAAACACACCAATCAACAGATAACAAAACGTATAGAAACACACAAATTTAGAGTGGTTCGGTGTATGGCCTACGTCACTATGAAATGATTGATGTTTATTGATTATAACTCGCTAGTTACAAGTGGATTACAACAGTGCAATCAAAGTACAATAGAAATTTCGGTAGAGTATCGACGTAGAGAAGCCAAAAGTCCCCTTTCTGTAGGTCCAGGGTCACTATTTATAGGCGTAGGCAGAAAATATCTCACCCAGATATCGGAGGACTTCTTCTCTCACGTAGGTGGGTCCACACGATCGTGTTCAGGTGATTTTGACTCGATCTAGGAGCGATACGAATTGAGTTCGTATCGATCAATAATTGGTCCTTTTGGGCTGAAATTGATCAAGTGCATTCTTGAGGTTGTAGGCAAGCTCCTGTGAAAATTTGGGGGAATTTGGACTTGTAGATCTCGAGTTATGATTGATACAAGTTTGGATTTTTCATGTGTAACTGAGCTCGTATCGCTCCCTATCGTGTCGATCTCGTTCGTGTCGCTTCTAGGCATGTGATGGCTAATGACGTGGCGCTACCTTCGAGGATCGATCCACTTTTCATGCAGAGTGATTGAGTCTTCCCCTCTTTTAGGCTTCATTCATATCGATAGGTGTGAATTCATCCATATCCATCCATTGCCTTTCATTTCGTATCGATCGTATGCAGTCACTTCGTAACGTTTGACAGACAATCCCTTCATATCGATCATAAGATGGTTGATTTCATATCGATAACCAATGAACGATACGAATCATGCAAATAAGGGACCGATACGAAACGTGCTAATCTTGTTGGATACAAGGTGGCTCCAGATTGATGGACACGAATGATAGCATTGGGCGACTGATACGAACCAAATTGCGTTTTTTCGATGGATACGTGCTCGAACTTCTTGAGGATGGATACGAAATAAAGGTTCACAAGTTGATGGTTACGGAGACATCATGGATACGAATGTGGTTAGGTCCCTTGACTTTGATGGATACAAAGCAATATGCATGTGATGGATACGAGATGGAGGAGCAAGGTGGATACAAATGGGCCTTCTTCCATGGGTATGAATGTGGTGCTTTTCCTTTGGCACTTGATGGATACGAAACTGAAGGGATACGAAAAAGGTAGTTGCTAAACCGATGGATACAAACTCAATGCCTTCTCCAAGGATACAAATGAGAGCATTGCTTGGTCACGGACATGAACTAGTTTTGCTCTTTCCCATGGATACGAACCACTTGTCTTCTCAGATGGGTATGAAGCGGAGGGATACAAATTGATGTCTTCCAAGTGAATCTTGATCGATCCATATCTTTAGAATACGAACTCCGATTGACTTGAAATTTGAGACCCTGGCTTTCATAGTTTTGCTTGTCGTGTCATATCGATTGTAGCTCGATCCAGACTCGGGCAAAATTTATCAGTATCCATAGTGAACCTGTGTTTAACCGATCTTTGAGACAGGCTATCCTTGATTCCTAGTCAAGTTCTTGGTGTCATGGCCTTGCCAAAAGGCAGGATAACATTTGCCCCCAAAGTACGTCTTGTGTGAACATGACGTGCTTTGAAAAGTCGCAACCTTCCGTCTGAAAAGTTCTATTTGAGTTGATGTACAGTTGTTGTCAAAAGATGTAACCTTTGATTGTTTCTCGGTAATATAAATTCTAAATTTATGACTGCCAATGATTGTACTGTGCATCGTTGTAACTGAGTATTGAATGCTAGAGATCTGTTGTTCATCGTTGTGGTTGTTTCTAAGTGAGCATTCAATTCCTGTAAATTTTAAAAATTGAATGTTAATTCATCACACATAAATGCATGTTAACCTGACTCCCGTTAACGTTCGTACGTTCACGAGTCGATGCCAGTTTTCTTGTAGCGAATGCCATATCGATCCTCTCCTGAATCGATGTGAAATTCGAGTTGTAACAACGCTTGACGGTTGTTTTGGAGTATCTCTTCATATCGACCCTCTCCTGGATCGTTGTGAAAAGTTGAAAGATTATTTTCATATCTATGTCGATCGACACGAATTTGGTTGGTGTTTTAATGTAGTTCGTATCGATGAGAACTGATGGATATGAATGGTTGTAGTGCTAGATGGACACGAATAGAGCATGTCATATCGATGAACCTCGAATCGATTCGAATTGCTCAAATAATCTTATGCCTTTCATCTCGTATCAATAGGTTGTCGGATACGAAAGACTTGAATTGCATTTGCTTCATCTCGGTAGCTTAATGGATACAAAATAACCAGCTCGTATCGATCTCCTTGGCGACTGTTTTGACCGATAGCGATGACTCGGAGACAAACGGTCATTCCCTAGGTATATATAGGCTTGGTACTTAGTAACTTTTTCACTTTCTTACTTTCTATCTTCATTCTTGCCTTCGTATCGCTCAGCCGTTTGAGAGAGAATAGCCTGTCTTCATCCTTGAACTAATCAACCCGTTAATCCTTGAATTATTTGCTTGAATTAGGTAATTAACCTATAAAAATCAACATAGAATGATGGAACTCGGATCCTTACGTTCATGATTGACTTTGGTGATGTGGTGGCCGTGGATGGTCGGAGTTATGTCAGAGTTTTATGTAGAGTGGTGATAGCCCTCGTGGTGATTGGGGAAGAAGGATTGAGGAGGGATACGAAGGATTTGGTGGAAGAATGGCTCGGTCCCTGTTTCGTATCGGTGGAGGAGAAAGGATGAGTCGTATCGATCTAGATTGGAAGTGCTTGAATCAATCTGGGTAATGAGATATCGTATTGATTAGGTGGAGATCTTCGTATCGATCGATGGTAGGGTTCCGTATCGATTCGAAATGATCGATACGAAGGCTTGGACCTATTGATTGATACGAAGGTGATATATGTGATCGATACGAAATAGTGTGTACTTGATCGACACGAATTACTTGTAGGGGATCGATACGAACACATTATTGATGACCGATCCGAGCTTGAACATTTGATGGGTACGAATAGCCTCTTGGACCGACACGAATTGGGCCTTTCGGTGATCGATCTAAGTTCAAATTTCAATTGATACGAGGTTACTTGCATATTTGAACACTTGACTCCGGCGAGCTTCTTCCTTGCATAATTTGACTTAACCATTTCACTACATATTTGACTGCCTTTCGAAGCTCATCGATGGAACTGTAACTTGGAAACATTTATCGAATCCAAACTTGGATCGACCTCCAAAGTCTGGATGGCACGGGTGTGACGGTCAGCGATGAAGGTCATTCCGGTTGAATTTCGAATTCTCGTCGTTCGAATACTTTTATAACTTCGTAAAATTTCTTAAGTAATGTACAGCACTACACTGCACAACGCATTCATGCATTTCACACTGGGGAACACATGGGATTATTGTCACCTAACGATGGTTTTTACTAAGTTGATTAGCTATGGAACCCGAAAGTTCGCAGCAACAAGAGGTTCAGAGTCTGCCTCCTTCGATAGTAGAGGTGCCAGCTATCGCAGCCGAATTCATAAATCAAGCTCCGGACGAGCTACCAGGAGCAACTTTCATCGGGAACCCTCAAGACTCTGTTCCATCCAATATCTCCGAAGACATGTTGGGAAGAATTTGTACAAGGCATGGATTGTCGAGGGATGACATCTTATTGCCTGGGGCAGATGATAGGCCCCACAATCCCCCTAAAGGGTACACCGCCCTTAACAGATTCTCATGCACAGCTGGGATGCTTCCACCATTCAATCAATACATTCGAGAAGTGTTATCTTACTTAGGGATTGCCCCATCACAGTTGCATCCGAACGGGTACGCTTTGCTGAATAGCGTATTCATCATCTTCATGGAGCACCTTTTATGGCCCCCGACTCTAGAGGAAATCAGATTCTTGTTCAATGCAAAGAGTCGGGGAGATAATCCCTCCTACACATTCTTAGAGGGAGTCAGAAACTGTCAGATTGTGATTGGAACTTGGACCAAACTCAGCTACTTCAAAACTGAGTGGTTCTACGTTCGGTGCCCGCCAGGATTCGCTAGACGGTGACTAGTTAGACGTAAGTGTTTCAATTCCTCCGGCGACTAACTGGTTAATATCCATTGATACCGAGCTTAATGTCTTTTTCTTTTTACAGCCTCGATTCCATGACCCGAAGGCGCTCAATTTAGGAAAATCATCAGGATCCTTCAAGAGGTGCCAGCCGAGTTTAGTGAGATTGAGGCAGTGCTTACGGATGAAAATCTACGGGCCGTTGGGCCGATCGATAAAGGTCAGAGCATAGGACTGGATGGATCTCTTAGGGCGGCTCCAGCGAGACAGGCTAGATGGAGAGCGCCTGGAATTATGATCACCGAGCAGGGTGATAAAGAGGATGCGTCCACCGAGGATGAGCCCGTAGCCGGACCTTCGGATAGTCCTCGACCTTCAGAAGGAAAAAGGAAAGGCAAGGCGGTTGCTCATAAGCTTCGTAAGTCCAAGAGACGGAAATCCGTGGTCGTGTCTCTGACAGCTGCTGGTGTTATAATTTCAGAGGCTCCTTCCTCGCACATGGAGAACCCCTTCGAAGGACTCGTAGATATCCCAATTTCGGACGATGTGTCACTCCAACAAGATACCAGACTGGAAGGGCTTCAAAGTGCTCTAGAATTAGGAGGCCCAACCTCTCCGAGTATGGCAACTACTTCCGGTTGGTCGAGAGGTTTACACATGCATGAACACACTTCACGGCACATCACAACTAATATCGACAAGTGGTTTAATCTCTGTAGATGACTAACTCCGTTTCTTTTTTCACTTTACAGGTTCGATGTCGAAGAAACCGTTAATGCTTGGTAGCCTTCGTATCGCGCGTCAATCCTCCAGCTCATACAGAGGATACCACAGGTAGGCCTGTCAATGGTACAGGTTTTGGCCCGAGCCCGGCCCAAACCCACCCTATTTATGTGGGTACGGGTTTTGCCTTTTACTACCCAAGCCCGACTCAGGCCCGTCCGGGTCGGCTATGGTTTTATCAAAACCCGACCCGGTTAGGGCCCGACCCGACTATTAGTTTTTCATCGTATCAAAACATAACTGTGTATGTTATTTATTTACCATTTTGTTTGTTTACATGTAGATGTTTTTTCATACTTTTGTTATGAGCTTGACAACATCACCGTTCAATTCATATGTTAACATTGTTTGTATACAAATTTTAACAAAGTTGCAGTTTTAACATAAATATTCTAAGTTAGGTATACGGTTATTATCCAGCGGGCTTAAAAAGCCTGACGGGCCGGGCTTGGATATTGGGTTGAAATACCCTGCGGGTTCAGGCTGGGCTTGGGTTTTAATTATTATAATTGGACTCGGGTCCGTGTTTTAGAATACCCGGACCGAATCCGACCCATTGACAGGCCTAACCACATGCACGACTCTGATTACGACCATCGCCTTTCCAACCAAGAGAGGGATTATTACAACAGAGAGAAAGCCAAGGAAAGGGAGAGGGAACAAGAAAGAGAAAAAGAGAGGCGAGATAGACGCCGCTCCCGATCACGCTCTCCTCCACCCAGGGTTTCGTTGCCACCTCCCAGTTCAGGGATACAAATTGTTGTGACTTCGCGCCAACCGGTGCCCCCGGTGGTTCCAAGACCCGGCGAACAGCGCCATACGATTGGGGCGGACACCTCTATTGCAATTACCTCGGCGGTTACAGAATTGACAGGCACGGGAGCCGCCCGGTTAGCCCAACTGAAAAGAGAGTTTCTGAATATATGCTTTGATGGCTTCCATTTCCCTCCAAATTTGATGGTGCTGCCAAATGGAGTAGAAAAAATTGTTCATGATCATGTCTATCATGCTTTTGGCCAACACTGAGAGTGGAAGAAAACCGTCGAGAAATTTTCAGCTGTGGCGTTTGAGCGGGCTAAGAAAATTGAAGAACTTCAAGAAACCATCACCCATAAGGATCGGATCGTCACAGTGCTCACTGGAGAGAATGATACTTTAAGGAATTCCGAAACGGAGGCCCAGAAAAAGGTTGACGAGGCCAATAAGGAGTTGGAGCGGATGAGGCAGGAGCATTTAAAGTTAGTAGATGATTTGGGTTACAGGAATGCCATAGTCACCGCTGAAAAAGACAAAGCACTCCAATAGCTGGCAGAGCTTAAAGCCAAATACGACGAAGTTGTTAAGGAAAAAGATGAAGCTAACAAGATCGCTCAGGAGACCTACGACCAAACTGTGGAGGCTCGGAACGAGAAGGATGCGGCAAAGTTGAAAGCTTAAGAGGCCGAGGATAGGGTTGAGGTTGAGGCCAAGGTAGCGGAGGCCAGACTTGAGAGCGATATTGAAGATCTTTTAATCGCCTACAATGTCAACGTTCTGAAATACCGTGATTTGAGCTGGCTCAGCGATTATCCAACTCACTTACATAGTTCCTGGCACCGTTTTTTGGATGATGAGAAGGCAGAGCATCATACCGAATCCCTCGATGAATTCGAACTAGAAAACCGAGTGTTGAATGAGGAAGAGAGGAGAGTTCTTCATGACGCCACTTTCGCATTTGAGAAAGAGAAGCTCGCTACTCAACACTTGGAGGTTGGAGAGGGCTCTGGTGTTGAGCATCATGATAAAAGCTCTGAGATCCCATTGCCAACCCAGTCTGAATCCACTCCTGCAGTTGATCCTCTACCTGTGTCGGCCTATGATCTAGATCAGCCACATTTATCTCTGGCCCGCGAGCACGTGTCTGGAGGAACCCCGGCCCCCGCCACGAGCCAACATGAGGAAGGTATTCTGAACACTTCTCGAACTCATTCGAATTCTGGAGTACTATCAAAGGAAATTTCTAATATTTTCTCTTATCTCCATTCATTTATAGAAGCAGCACCGACCATGCCCTCTGCAACCCGAGAATAAAACCAAGAGCAGGAGGCTATCATAACGGAGGCGACGACGACCACCACTACTGCTATGGCCGAGGAAGTTGATGTGAGAGCTTTCACTTTTAACGAGCAAATGATGGATGAGCTCCTAGGCACCCACAGTGATCCACTTTTTGACTTGCCATTTGTTATGAGTGAAAGTGCGTTCGCGGCCAGCTCTTCGGCTCCAACCGCCAGCGTCTCGCCTGATACTCAAGCAGCTCATGGCGACGCAATAATGGCGGAAATTAGCGCTGAGATGGCGGGCGCAACAATGGGTAGCACCATAGGAGGTGAAATGAAAGGACCTGACCCAGCCCCTTTACTCATGATCTCTCTGGGTGGCACGATTATCGTTACTGGGGTTCCCCCCGTATCCTCTCACATGGAAAGTGCCCCGTTCCCCCCGACCACACACTCTGAAAGCATCCCAATTCCAGTGAGTTTGGAGGAGGAGACCACGATACTTCCCCCAGTCGGGGACAAGCCTAGTAAAGGCAAAAGCTCGAAGCGGCATCATAGTGGTAGCTCCAGTGGGTCGACTCCAAAGGAGAAGAAGCATGAAGAAGCCCAAGGAGTAGGCGTGAACCTTGGCATCCCTTTTTTGGCAGATAGTTAGGAGCTTTCTGTTTATTCTTGTAGGTCGTGTATAGATGTGGGTTCGGCCCTTGCTAGTAGGATTTTTTGGCATAGACTCCTTGTATCTATTTTGCTTTTAAAGGATAAATGAAATAGAATTTTCTTTTGTTCTTTGCACAACTCCGAGTTTATTTGTTTAAGTGTTGCATCACTCGAGTTTTCTTTTGACACACTTGCGAAGCATCGGTTTGTGGATTGAACTTGTCTTCAGTTGTTAAGTCCTGGAGTCATGGCTTCGGGTCGTAACCAAACGTTAAGTCGATCCTCAACATTGTACTGTCTCGATTAGTAATTGGGGCTGGAGTCATGCCCCCAGTCCTGGGGATGAGTCGAAGTGGTCGGACGGTGGTTGCTTTTCACCTTTGACATTTTTAGCTTCACTCAGTCGGAACTAAGTGGTAGAGAGATGAGTTTGAGTGGTCAGGTTACACTCGCTTACTTTTTGACAATCGCATCCACACTTTGGGGATTGAACTCGCATGCGGGTGGTCGATCACGCCTACTTATTGTTTAAAGTTACGTCCACGCTCCGCGGACTTAAGTTGTTTTTTGGGCGGTCAGTCACACCCAGTTGAAGTTTATATTCTAGTTCGCGCTCTGGGGACTTAGAGTTAGTTATGGGTGGTCAGTCACACCCAGTTGAAGTTTATACTCCAGTCCACGCTCTGGGGACTTAGAGTTAGTTGTGGGTGGTCAGTCACACCCAGTTGATGTTTATATTCTAGTCCGCACTCTTGGGACTTAGAGTTAGTTAACAGGCGGTCGATCACATCTGTTTTGAGTTTTAGGATTTTGTTCGCACTCTGGGAATGATAGATTTATCAGGATCGTGGATGGTCGGGTCATATCCACCCTGAGTTAACAAGTGAGGTCGTTAGGTGGACGGATCCACCCTCCTTGAGCTTGTATTGAATATGGGAAAGTCGTTAGGTGGACAATCCACCCTCTTCGAGCCCATATTTGTAGGTTTATACTCCAGCTCGCACTCTGGGAGCCGGAGTTAGTTAGAGGATTGTCGTGTATCAATCCTTTTTGGCTTCAGTGTGATAGCTTGCCCCCGAGCTCGGGTTTCACTTAGCGAGTGACCGGTCATATCACTGTCACTCCCCATTTGAATAAGTCCCACTGTAGGGTGGAACTTAGCTCTCCGTGCATTGTGATGGTCTAACGACACATTTTAAGAATCACTGCTCTGGCTCAAAGAGATTGCATTTTATTGCTGAAATAAGAAAGTACGGCAAAGTCAGTTGCCTTATTACAAGTTCAAATTTCGAAATGTATAAACAAATTGCAAATGAAAAGCAAACTAAATGAATAAACAAAGCCTGTTATGTGTAGTAGCGACAAAGACTTTCACTGTTCCAAGCTCTTGGCAAAGTGAGACCATCAACGGTTGATAATTTGAATGTCCCGTCTCCGAGTCTTTGTTCAATAACATACGGTCCTTCCCACGTTGGCTTCATATGCGAAGGGATCGGGTAAATTCTCTTGGGCATGAGATTGCCAAGTTCAAAGGTTCAGGGTCGGACCTTAGCATTGTACAATCGGGCGACTCGACTTCGGTGCGCGACTGCCCTCAAATCAGCCTCTTCACACTTCTCATCTAATAAGTCCAAAGATTCGGCAAGCAATATAGCATTTGTCTTCGGATCATAGTAAGTCACATAATGAGAAGGTACTTCCAGTTCGACCGGAATGACGGCTTCTGAGCCGTAAGAAAGTGAAAATGGAGGATGGACGGTCGCAGACTTGTGGGTAGTTCAATATGCCCATAGGGCCATAGGAAGTTCATCGACCCATTTGCCCTCGGCTTTTTCCAATCGTTTCTTCAAAATGGACTTTATAACTTTGTTAACAGCTTCGACCTGTCCATTCGCTTGAGGGTGTGCAACTGCAGAGAACTTCTTTTGGATATGGAATTACTGACAGACTCGACACTATCGAATTGGGCTCCGTTGTCAGTGATGATGGTATGTGGGAGACCAAATCGACAAATAATGTTGCATACCAAAAAGTTGATCACTTTCTTCGTCGTGATAGTAGCAAGGGGCTCGGCTTTTGCCCATTTGGTAAAGTAATCAACTGCCACGAGGTAGAGACCCAATAATATCGATGCCCATATTGCGAATGGCCATGGATTGACCATTTGAGTTATTTCGGTAGGCGGGGCTCTTGGAATCCGAGCACGCTTCTGACATCTGTCACATTTTCTGGCATAATATGATGCTTCATGATTTACAGTCGGCCAATAATAACCGTATCAGAGCACTTTCTTAGCAAGAGCTTGCCCCCCGGTGTGATAGTCAAATTCTCCTTCATGCACATCATGCAATACTCGTTTGATTTCATCATGGGCGATACATCGGAGTAAAGGAACAGAGTATCCTCTTCTATACATAACTCAATTTTGAATAGTGAATCGCGAAGCCTTCTGGAGATCTTGTCTTTTCTCACTCCTGTGCTTTAGCAGGGACCCATTCTCGAGATAGTTCCTGAACGGAGTCATCCATAATTCCTTACCAGGTATGATTTCATGTACCCAGTCGGTCTCCATTTGATCAATACTCAGGGAAGATAGTGTCTCAATGGGAATGAGTCCTATTTGTTGTGCCTCACCGGTGCTGGTTAATTTTGCCAAAGAATTGGCCTTCTGATTGTGTTCTCGGGGTATGCAATAGATGGCATAATAATCGAACCGATTCAATATTTCCTGGACCCGAGCAAGATAAGCAGCCAGTCTTCCGTCTCTGGCCTGGTATTCCCCTCGAACTTGGCACACGACCAATTGTGAATCGCAGTAAATCTCCACAATAATAATTCTTAAATCTCTAGCAATCCTGAGTCCGACGAGCAGGGCTTCGTATTCAGCCTCGTTGTTGGTCGCATGGAAATCAAACTTCAAAACATAACATATAGATCAGCCTTCAGGAGTTTCAAGCATAATTCCAGCGCCTGAGCAGCAGTCATTTGATGCACCATTAGTATGCAGCTTCCAGACATATTTAGGAGATTCATTGGCTTCGGGAAAGTCCTCTGGGATAGTGAATTCGGTAATGAACTCCGCTAGGACTTGTCCTTGAATAGCTCGCCTCGGTGTGTAAGTGATGTCGAACTAACTCAACTTGATATTCTACTTGAGTATCCTACCAGACGTCTCAGGCCGTGTAAGGACCTGTCGTAATGGCTGGTCGGTGTAGATAGTGATATGATGATCCTGAAAATACGGGCGAAGCTTCCTCGAGGCAATGACAAGACAATAAGCTAACTTCTCCAACTTCGGATAATTTCTCTCTGCTCCGGTCAGTCGTTTGCTGATGTAATGGACTGGCTGTTATATCCGATCCTTCTCCCGAATCAAAGCAGCACTGATTGCGTTTTCTGACATCGCCAAGTAGATGTATAATCTCTCGTGATCAATAGGCTTTGACAGAATAGGTGGTGTGGATAGGTGTTGAACCAGTGCTCAGAATGCACCTTCACACTCTTTAGTCCATTCAAAGTTCCGTTTCCCTTTCCAGATTAGGTCGAAGATGGGAATGCATTTGTCGGTGGATTTTGAGATGAACCTGCTCAGCGCTGATACCTTCCCGTTAAGGCTCTGAACTTGCTTTATGGTCCTTGGAGTCTTAAGATTCCTAATTGCCCAGATCTTCTCAGGATTGGCTTCGATTCCCCAAGCATTAACGATGAATCCAAGGAACTTTCCAGACGCGACCCCAAAGTGACACTTCAACGGGTTGAGCTTCACTCTATACTCTTGAAGGATGTTGAACATCGCTTCCAGGTCTTTGATATGACTGGTGGAGAATCGTGAATTTACAAGCATGTCGTCCACATATACCTCCATAGTTTTTCCGATCTGGTTAGCAAACATTCGATTAACTAGCCGTTGGTAAGTTGCTCCAATGTTTTTGAGTCCAAACGGCATGACTTTGTAGCAGTAAAGTCCCAGATCGGTGACGAAGCTGGTGTGCTCTTGATCGGACAAGTGCATGGGAATATGATTGTAGCCGGAATATGCATCCATGAAAGATAAGAGCTCATGTGCGGTTGCTGAGTCTACTATGAGAAATGCGGATTACAGATCTTAAGGCTAGAATTAACACTAGAGGGGGGGGGTGAATAGTGTTTTAAGGAATTACTAATTGTTTTTGAGTTTATCATAATTTGAACACAAATGTATGCAATATTCAGACATAGATATGATCACAGAATCAAACACAGATGTAGATATAAAGTAAAAGCAATAAAGGAAAGAACATACCGGATTTTATACTGGTTCGGAGTTACCCTACATCCAGTCCCGCAACACAAGTACAGATTTCCTTTCAAAATCAATTCTTACAATTACACCCTCGATTTCAAGGCCACGAGGTACACTGCTTCAGATTCACAATCCTCTGGGTAGAGATACTTGATTTTACGGGCAACAAGTTCACCCGATTGATTTCCCAGGCTACAATCACACCTTTTCTCGCTCGTTTGAATACAAAGAAGTCTATAACTTTGAATAGCACTGGGATCTTGTTGAGATAATGATAGAGAATCAAACCAGAGATGATCTAGTTATATTCAATGGTGATTTCGGCAGAGTAATGGTAAAAATGTATACAAAGATACATGGAAGAAGAAGAGGAGTGAAATCAGAGAAAATATAATTATAAATTCATTTAAAACAACCCCTATTTATAGTAGAACAATAGCCATGTCCATTCGTGAAAGGATATGACGAATAGACACTTCCTTTGAAATTCAAACTTTTGAAATAAACTGTCACCTTGTCGACAAGGGTTCCTTGGGGTTGTCGATAGGCCTAAGTTATTTTTGGTAATTTGTTTTACTTTGAAAATAACTTCTATCTTGTATTAAAATTATTTTAAGCTTTATAAATATACTTAACTATAGTTAAAATACATAAATAAGTATAGAATAATATTTTGGTATATATAAAATTTACTATAATTTTATATTTAAATCTAAGTATAAATATTAAAAGTTAAATATATTATAATTAAAAGATAGTTTAAAACCAAGGATAATTTGATATTGAAAATAAAGATTATTTTGAGGCTAAAAGTATTTTAAAACCAGGATAGATGTTTTTGATTTAAAAAGGAAGATTTTGAAATCATTTTGAAAATAAGATATAATTTTGTAAAAGATTTGAATAAAAGTTAGTGGATACAAAACAATGTTCCACTAGATTTTTCGTAGGTTCCATTTTACTTAGGGTTCCATCCCTTTAACGGGCTCGAAGTGGATTCCATTCCACAAATAAAATGGATTTTAAGATGTCAGTGCTTTTCTAGGAGTTTTAACAAAATTACTAACTAAATTACTTATCTTGAAATCTTGAACTCTTGATAATCTTGATACTCATGAGTCTTGAATCTTGATATCTTCAATCTTGAGTTCATCAGTTCTTGAATCTCTATACTATACAGTCTTCATTCTTTGGTACCTGTATATATATATCATGCATATACATATATATCTAAACAATAATGTTAGTATTTATATTTTATAATCTTATTCTAAGGTGTTGTCATCAAAACCAACTTATCAGGGACTAACAATCTCCCCCCTTTTGATGATGACAACCTTTGTTTATAAAATATTACTTCTATCCTAATAACTCCCCCTAAAACTAATAACTCCCCCTTAATCTATGCCTAACTATCCTATTTTATACTTCTCCCCCTTTGTCATCAATAAAAACAAAGTTTAAATCTATACAACTCCCCCTTAATCTAATACTATATTACATGTGATTATAATGATAGTGTTATCATAAATAATCAACACTTAATTTTGAAACTAAAACTTAGCCCTTAATAACTAACTCTCCTAACTAAGAATTCATATATGATAATATTTATAATAATGATAATGTGAGAATTCAAATATGAGAACACAAATCATTTATTAATTATATAATGTTATATTTACATTTGTGTAGAAAACGTAAGTAAGATCATATACAAATAACGATAAGAAAGAGAGAAAATAAACTAATGTGTATCCTTGACAATGGGAGATCTATGAACTGAGCAACTTGGGTAGTGGAAACAGAAATTTCCACGTTGTTTGACTAGATTTCCATCCTTGTCAAAGCACACTTCGCCAACGCAAACAACTTTGTCGTCATCTTCAGCGTGCTCTTCTTCCATGGGGGCTTCTTCTTCTTCTTCCTCGCTGTCCTCTTGCACTTGAACACTTGAGGATTCTTCATCGATCAATATGGGATTGGCGTGATTGTCCATTAGAAACTTTTGCAAGTTTCTAAGGATTTTGCCTTGCCGTTCTTGTTCTTTGGCCATTCTGATTTGCACCACTTGAATTTCAGTCATAAGTTGCAGTGCATCCTTCAAGGAAACCTCCATTTTCATCATTCGTGCAAGTGTAGTTCGTTGAAATGGTTCGGTAGAAGGAGAACATAACGAAAAGGTTGAATTTTCGTTTGATTTGGAGGAGGAGGCCATTGTTTTATTGTTTTCAGAAGATAGAACATAGAAAGAACAGAAAGAATGAACAAAATTTCGAAATAAGAAGAATATATAACCACCCATTTGAATTTTGGTGGGAAAATTTCAAAAGAAAAAAATTCGTTATATGTCGACAGGGGTAAAGGATGGTTGTCGACAAGGTACTTATATTTTTGCTATATGATTTACTTTAATTTTAATTATACTTGTTATATATTTATATTATATATTTCAGTTATTGAACAAATACCTAATTCTCTTCTTAATTTAGTAAATATAGGTTCATTTAAGGGTTTTGTTAAGATATCAGCAATTTGATTCTCGGAATTGATATAATCAAAAGTAATTACTTCCTTACTTATATTATCTCTGAGAAAATGATGTCTGATATCAATATGTTTAGTTCGAGCATGATGAGTAGGATTTTTGGATAAATTTATTGCACTAGTATTATCACAATAAATTGGTGATTTTGAGATATTTAAACCAAAATCTTTTAAAGTTTGTTGCATATATATTACTTGAGAACAAGCCAAAGCAGCAGAAATATACTCTGCTTCGGTTGTTGATAAAGAAACTGTGTTTTGCTTTTTAGTAAACCAGGAAACCAGAGAATGCCCCAAAAAGTGACAAGTTCCACTTGTACTTTTTCGGTCTGATTTACAACCAGCATAGTCAGCATCGCAGTAAGATATTAATTCAAAAGAATCATTTTTAGGATAAAATAAGCCATAATCAAAGGTGTGTTTAACCTATCTTATGATACGTTTTACAGCTTTTAAGTGGGTCTCTTTAGGTTGGGATTGATATCTTGCACAGAGACAAACACTATGCATGATATCAGGTCTACTAGCAGTGATATAGAGTAGTGATCCAATCATTCCTCTATATAATTTTTGATCTACATCTTTCGAGAGATCTTCTTTACTTAGGTACTCCTTGGTTGCCATGGGAGTGGGTTTTCCACTTGCAGTAGTCAAACCAAATTTACTAACTAGGTCTTTAGCATATTTTTCTTGACTGATAAAAATACCATTATCTAATTGTTTTATTTGCAATCCTAGAAAGAAGTTTAATTCACCCATATGACTCATCTCAAATTCTTTTGTCATTATTTTAGAAAATTCTTTATTCATTTCAAAATTAGTTGATCCGAAAATGATATCATCTACATAAACTTGTACTAGTTGAATATCATTTTTATTTCTTTTAGTAAAAAGAGTATTATCTACTTTACCAATTTCAAAGTTTGATTGTAATAAGTAAGATCTTAGTCTATCATACCAGGCTCTAGTAGCTTGTTTTAGACCATATAGAGCTTTCTTAAGTGTGTAAACATGATTTGGTAATTTTTCATCTTCAAAAAGTGGTGGTTGTTCAACATATACTTCCTCTTTTACAAATCCATTTAAAAAGGCACTTTTAACATCTATTTGAAATAATTTGAAACTATTATGATTTGCGAAAGCAAGTAGAATCCTAATGGCTTCTAATCTTGCTACGGGAGCAAAGGTTTCATCACAATCTATTCCTTCTTCTTGACAATAACCTTGAGCGACTAACCGGGCTTTATTTCTAACGACCTCACCTTGTTCATTCATTTTATTTTTATAAACCCATTTAGTTCCAATTATAGTTTTATTTTTAGGTCTAGGAACAAGTTCCCAAACATCATTTCTAGTGAATTGATTTAGTTCTTCTTGCATAGCCAAAATCCATGAATCATTAGTTGATGCTTTTTTTGGATTTTTGGGTTCAATAGTTGATATAAAGGCTATTTTGCTCATTTTACTTAGTTGATTTCTAGTTGTAACAAAAGATTGCATATCTCCTAGTATATTTTCTATAGGATGATCTTTTAAAAGTTTAGTCTTTTTATTAGGATGATTAATTTCATTATTAGTTTCAGTTGACTCCTGATTTTGAGTAATTAAATCCTCTTCATCATTTGTATCTTCAAAAATTTTGAGATTTCATCGAATGAAACATACATTGTTTTTTCGATGGTGTTAGTTCTTAAATTAAACACTTTGTATGCTTTACTTCTTTTAGAATATCCGATAAAGATACCTTTGTCGGATTTAGGATCAAATTTATCTAAGTTATCTTTTGTATTTAAAATAAAACATTTACTTCCAAAAATTCTAAAATAAGATACCTTAGGTTTCTTTCTGTGAAGAAGTTCATAAGATGTCTTATCGGTTAAAGGTCTAATTAAAATTATATTTAAAATATAACAGGCGGTAGCAACTGCTTCTGCCCAAAAATGTTTTGGTAATTTACTATCTGAAAGCATAGTTCTCGCACACTCTTGAATCGTCCTATTTTTACGTTCTACTACTCCATTTTGTTGTGGAGCTCTTGGAAATGAAAAATTGTGAGTTATTCCCTTTTTATTGCAGAATTCCTCAAACTTTTCATTTTCAAATTCACCACCGCGATCACTACGGATGGTTATAATTTTATAGAAAGTTGATTTTGAATCCTTTTTGTAAAGTTCTTAAAACTTTCAAAAGTATCACTTTTATGTTTCAAAAATATTGTCCATGTAAATCTAGAATAATCATCTACAATTACAAAAACATATTTACTGTGATTTATTGACTGAATTTGAGATGGACCAAATAAATCAAGATGAAGTAATTCAAGAGATTTTGAAGTTGAAATCATATCTTTTAAGTTAAAGGAACTTTTTCTAAGTTTTCCTAATTGACATGCATCACATAAACTATCTACTTTAAAATTCATTTTAGGGAGACCTCTTACTAGATCATGTTTTGACAGTCTAGATAAGAGTTTGAAATTCAAATGCCCAAATCTCTTATGCCAAATCCAAGGGTCACTTGTATTTGCCAAAAAACACAGGTTATCATTTGAAACTTTCATTGTAACGACTGCGATTTTTCGACGCTCGAAAATCGACATTAATACATTCACTGTATCAACTGCCGAGCAATCGAATGCCGGAAAACCGAATTGTTATGGAGAAAAAGAAGAGGTAGAAGAAGACAGAAGAAAAAGAAAGAAGAAACAATAGAAACATAAATAATATCAGAATCTCACATTCACAGCGGAACAACATATAATAGATAAATGAATAATCTTTAAATCAAAGAACTATATCATTTTATACATTACATCACATCAGAGTTTACAACAACAATACAACACTGGACAGTTATATAAACTTGTCCTCATACAAAATACACAGCGGAATAAATAATATCATATACAAGTGATACGTCTCGCCATCCAGCTCGCCAATGAGCTCCACAGCATCTCCTGAATCTAGAATGACCTGATAACCTAACTCTAGACTGCCCGTGTGGAAAATGATGGGCACCCAGAGTTTAGGAAGGAAACAATAAACTCCAGGTCAGTCATGGTGACTGGTGTGAGAACTAAAACAGTTTATCTTTAAAACAACAACAACAACAAAGCAAGTAGAAAAATATCCGCAATGCTTTTGGAAAATGAAACTACCATAAGGCCTCCCGCACACACACACAATGCAAACGCAGAATCGGAGGAGATTTCTCCTTATGATAGTCAAAGATGCTTACTACGCAAATCATTGGATATTATTATTAGTGCATAGTGCAGAAAATATTTCGAAAGTATAATATTAATCTTAGCCAACATACGACCAGTATCGTATGCCTACTATAGCTACCATCTAAACATTGGTGACCACCATAAGTAAATGGCAGGTTCTACAACTAAGACCATACAGGGTTCGTATTGGAAAATGGATTTGCCAATAAATGGTCAGGCTAAGGAACTTCCTATGCCACGAAAGAAAACGACTCTGGCTGGACGCTCCGAGAGACAAACTGCTCTCTGCCAATAAGGCCGGGTTACCCCTGTAACTAGGTAACTCACGAATATGCCATCCCCCGGTCCTTTGGGACCTTTATCCGAGCGCTCGGTAACCATCATCACACATAATAAATAAGGTGTGTCCACATGAGTAAGTATCTGGGCTCCATACCATGATACCACCCCTTTCCAGAAGGAAATGACATACCCTAAAGGGCGCGACCCTTATAACCTTGCCGCAACATTCCTGTTTCGACCATTTCCGGGTTGTGAGGCCCTGACGAAGTCTCGTCCACAAAGCTACGCTTTTTCACAAAGCCACGCTTTGATCACAAATGATCAATAAATGATCATCATCACAGCAACACTCAGCATGCCACATTACCAAAATGGGAATATATCGCTGATAAATTTCAACTACATAACCTCTGAGCTCGTATGTCTCAAAGAAGGGTGTTAAGCTAAGAGAATAAATTCTCCACCACCAACAGAAATGTATTTGAAAGAAATCAGCTTTACATCTCAAAACGTAATGTCAGACACGTAATCATACAAGTCTGTTCCGGGTTCGAACAGAACCGAAAGCACTTCCAAAGAAGTCCTTGCAAATCCGGATATTCACAATCCCGATAAAACTTCCCATCACAAAGGAAATCTCTATACCGTAGCTAACGTGCAGAGACAATCGATAGGTCATCCTATCGTTTTCACAAACACCCGGTCTTCACCACCGGTCTTCAATACGATCCATATCGTCGTATCACGAATTCGGAATGGGTTATACGACACAAAGGTCCTTTCCCGGCTAACCTGAATAGTGAGCACAAATATTCAAAACATATGGATATAGGATTTCAATTAAGTCACAACTTATTACCCAAATCCTTTCTTTCAAATGGTTTAACAAATTACCATTTTAAATCTTTAAACAAAAAGATTTACTTCACAAAGTTTCATTTACAGATTTCCAAATCAATTTCCATTTCAATTTGAATTAACCCATTAAATCTTTAAATCCAGATTTAATCTATAGCTTTCAAAACTATTCACAATTCAAGTCTTTTATAATATAAAAGACACACCTTTTGAAATACTCTTTTATTTCAAAATAAAGTTTAATTATCATCACAAAGGTTAATTCATAGTTTTCCAAACTATTTACAATTCCATTTCAACTGGGGATGTTTTCGATACACATTGGAAATCTCTTCACTTTATGAAAGCCATTTTTATTTGAAAACAAATAGTTTTCGTTTTGGGAAAAACCGATTATATTTATACAAGTTACGGCTATTCAAGTATAAATTTGAATATAAATTCAAATTTCCCCCAAGACCGCATTTTAATTGGTTAAAACCCATAAAAACACCTTCTATACTTATTAAATTCTTTAAACCAAAATTCCCAATTCATCGAATTCAATTTAAAATATTGAATTCAAATTTAAATCAAATGATTTAAATTCCAATTCTATTAAGTTATTAAAAAATAACTTTTATTTTTGAAACTCATTTCAAAAACTTCCAATTTAAATTCCAAAACTATTTTGGATTCAAAAACTCAATTTTTCCAAAATTGATAAAAATCTGTGACTTAACCGATTTTCACGTGAAATCCACTTTTGTGTGTGTATTGTGTAGTCTATGGTTTAACACAATAGTGCACAATCATTCAATCATTACAGATCAAATATAACCATATAATTGATAAGCGGTATAAACTATAACGCTTACCTTCCTTCACAGATCACAGATAAATAGATCACAAATCACACACAAATCAGAATATATCACAAAGTATCACACATCAAAGATGTCAAACAATTTAACATCCAATATAATCCAAACATCCATAGATAGGATAAATTCGATTATCTGATTAATTTAAATCAAATAAATTTCTAAACATTTCCAAAATTATTTCCTTTTAAAATAAATTCCTTTAGCTATTCAAATCTATTTTAAAAAATACAAAATCCATTTATTAAGCTCTTTTTCCCAAATTTGAAATTAAATTCAATACGGCTCAAAAATAATACTTTTATCTTTTAAACTCCATTTAAATTTATCCAATTATCAAAATTAACTTTTCACAATAAATTTCCAACTTATATTTTCAAAAATTCAATTTTTAAATATTTCAAGTATCCATCGATACCAAAAATATATACGGCTAAATTACGGCCTTTTACAATTCCAATTTCACAATTATAATCATACGGCGATTATAAATAAACAACACACAACATATGAAATAAATTCAAATGTTTGAGGAATCCAGTTGGATCCCTCCAACCTGTTTCCCTGCATCCACAGATGTTAGCACAATACCAATTTCACATCAATGTGAAATTATCGCGGTATATGTGATTTATAAATATTATCCGCTATTAGGCGGCACAATACGGTCTCATCCGCTATACAATGCAGGAAATCAACTCCAATATATACATATTCCAATATATATATATTGCTATATACATATATAATACCAATTCCACTTCAATGTGAAATTATCGCGGTATATGTTTTTAATAAATAACATCCGCTTACTAACGGCGTATAATGTCTATTTATCACAATAAATAGCAATCATCATTCAATCCACACAATCAAGCAATTTTAAATCTAACTATTTAAAATTTAAATCGAAACAAAACATTCGATTGAGTGAGGAGTTCTCACCTTTGCTTTTAAAACGGTTGCAGCGTTTTATTTCGAATAAAATTAAACAGACGTTTAATTTTACCCAAATTTTCACTGACTCCAATTGCTTCCAATCCAGTTCCATAGCGTAGTGCTCGACCATACGATTCCAACGCAATTCGTTTCGTCCAAAACGTACCTCGTATGAAAAAGTTATGGCATTTAGAAGTTTGTACGAATTTATAATATAAAATTTCAGCTTTATTTTTATTTTTCTAACCCTAGATCTCATCACAACCGTTCATTTTGCTGCCATCAGATCCAGGCCGCACCCTGTAGCTTCTTCCCCAACATGAAATTCACGTTCGTTCAACCCAAAGGAGCCGCCCGCATCCACTAATTATCGCGACCAACCCCTTCACTTTGGCGATGATCAGAGAACTCCACCACGAAGCCCCGCTCGAGAGCCACCATTGGCTGGAAAATAGTGAAGCTCGGCCTCCATTCTACCTCGAAAAATGTGTGCAACTGTAGCGCAAACGCGCCCCCCTAGCGACCACCACACAGCTCCGATTTCGATCTCCACCGTTGAGATCGAAGATCTCGACGTTGTCTACAACTTTCGTGTTGAACGTTTTTCGTATAGATGCATAGATTTGAAGAAAAATGAGGAAGAATGAAGATGAATTTTAGCCATTGAAGATAGGGGTGGCGGCTGGAAGCAATTAGACTAGGGTTTGGGCAAACGTATATATATATATACGTATTAAATTAATATTAAATTCATTTTAAAATGACTTTTTCAAACGATCTTCAAATCACACGTGCTGCCTGGCGTTTGTAAGGTTTACCCCATGTTCCGAACACAATGGAACGTGTTTCGGAAGCTAATTCGGTCATCTGTGCGAGTTATGGAATTAAACAATCGATTTTAAATTAAACCGATTTCGATGCGTTTTGGCTTGCCCCGGACAAACCGTACATCCGATTGACATGAAATTTGAAATCATACAATAATATCACATTACGGATCCGATGAAACTGGTTTCGTCGAAATCCGAGACTTTTTGAAAAATGATTATTTTAACTCGCCAAATAAATATTAAAACAATTTCGATGCGTTTGGAGCTGCCACGGTCACACGACAACTCCGATTACTATGAAAATTGAAATCTGATAATAACAAACTATTAAGGATCCAATGGAACTAGTTTCGTCCAATTCTGAGACTGTCCCAAAAATGGCTAATTTCACTAGTCGATTAAATATTAAAATATTCAATTTTCACAAATTTACTTTTTAATTCAATTTTAAAAGTTCTATAACATCACTATAACTTCAATATGATTTAATATAACTTTATAAATCATTTTTAATCACATTAAACCCAATTTTCAATTATTTCTGGAATTTCAGATATTCAATTATCGATTTAATTATCTATTTAAATCCAGTTATTCGAATTTTAAATTATTCGACTTATTAATTCTACTTGTTAATATTTAAAATCAATTAAATATTCGAATTTTAATTGACAGAAATTTTGGGTCGTTACAAACTTCCCCCCTTAAAAGAATTTCGTCCTCGAAATTACCAAGTAAGAAAAATTCACAAAATCCATTAACTTTTCAAAACAAACCGTTCAAATTAGATTTACAATTCTCTTAAGTGTTTAATTTTTCCAAAAATCCAATAGTTAAACTTCTTACAAAAACTTTTACTAAGTTTCCAAAATTTCCAAATTTCTTAAAAACATTCTAACGCCTTAAATTTTCAGAAAAATTCGCCAGCGTCTTCTTTGCGCGGTTCGATCGTAGTAGGATCACAATAGACATAAATATGTATACATCGACCCACCCGGTCAGAAAAGCAGAAAAACAGTTCATATTTCCTATTTTTATTGCGTAGGCGTACCATTTTAGCATTTTTAAGCAAAGCAGTTATTAATTTAGCATTTTTGCGCAACCCAATAGCCGAACGGCAGCCACGGCACCTGTACTTACTCAGTTCAAATATGAAAGTGACAAACATATAAAATTATTAACAATTTTACTCTTTTAAACAACTACAACATTTGCATATCAAAAGAAATGCATACTAAACAAGTTTTATAAGCACTTATAAAATTTCAACATTACTTGCAATTGTTTACAACCAATTCATATACAATGACATTCAATTATTCGTTTTCAATTAGTTTACATTTACTAATTTACATTCAAATTGGTTCACTTTCAATTCAAATTAATTTCTATTTAAATTTACTTCACTTTCAATTTAAATTTAATTACATAGCTTCCAATTCCATTTATTCAATTTCATTAACACTAATGAATTTATATACAATCAACTAACAATCAAATAACAACCAATGTATAACCAACACATTTAATTCCAATTGGTTTAATATTAAATTGATCTTCCATTCAATTTATTTACATTCAATTGATTAACATTCAATCCATTCATTCATTAATTCAATTGCTAATTCATTTTACAAATAAAATTGAATTTCATTTATATACTCAAGTTCACATTCATCACTTCATTTCATTAATTAATTTTGATACCCAAAATCAAATTCATTCACCATTACTTAAGTTATATTCCAATTTAAACATCATTTGTTTAAATTAACTTAAGTTTCCACTTATTAATCAAATTCAGATTCAAATTTTATTTAATTTTTACCAAAGTCAAAATTTATTATCTCATATTATAAGTTCAAAACTTGATTACTTATATTCAACAATCACCACTTGGATTTTATTGATTCACTTATACTTTAATTTAACTCCATCCTTAAGTTAAATTTATTCTATCAAAAATTCAAATGGTATAAGTTTCAACTCATTATCATTCCCATAAATATTTTAAATAAGATTCCAAAGCCTTTTCAACCTTTCAAAAACCATTTTTGAAATCAATTCAAATTATCCTTTGAATTTCTAAAACAAAATCCAAATTTTCCAAACAACTTTCATTTAAAATAATATGGCAGCAATTCCTCTTTTGGAAACTCAAAAATGAACACCAATGATGCCGCGGTCATCATCGGAATTATTTTCCAGCAACCTGAAAAGAGTTTAGAGCTTTCATCTTTCCAAAATATTTTTTTTTCCAATATATCAAATCCTTTCAAAACACTTCTCTGGAATTTTATTTCAGATTATAAATCATATTTACAAATCTTTTACTTATAAAATTACACTTCATATATATAAGATTATTTTACCATTGTAAATCATTTTAATTATAACTTCATACATTATAATTCATCTGCTTATACAATTTACGCTTTCACAATTTTTGTTTTATTTAACTTATTCAACAACCAAGCAATCAATTCGTATACACTTTAATAATTTTAGAAAAATTATTTCTTTATATACAAAATATAATCGAGGTAAAATTATTTCATTTACCCAATTTAAAAACAATATCATGCCGAATTGTTCTGAATAAGTGTTTAGAGATCCCTATCGATAGAGTTGTATGGACTATACCGACAAGAATCCATATACCACTCAACAAATCAATCATCATAATATAAAACAATTTTATATTCACTAACAAATACGCGCTCGTATCTATTATTACACTCAACTCATTCTAGAGTACTACTGACTCTATCTCTAATGAGTAACACCCAACAGAGCAGGGTTGTCGCTTAACCATATGCTCTGATACCAAATGTAACGATTTAGATTTTTCGACGCTCGAAAATCAACATTAATACATTCACTGTATCAACTGCCGAGCAATCGAATGCCGGAAAACCGAATTGTTATGGAGAAAAAGAAGAGGTAGAAGAAGACAGAAGAAAAAGAAAGAAGAAACAACAGAAACAGAAATAATATCAGAATCTCACATTCGCAGCGGAACAACATATAATAGATAAATGAATAATCTTTAAATCAAAGAACTATATCATTTTATACATTACATCACATCAGAGTTTACAACAACAATACAACACTGGACAGTTATATAAACTTGTCCTCATACAGAATACACAGCGGAATAAATTATATCATATACAAGTGATACGTCTTGCCATCCATCTCGCCAATGAGCTCCACAGCATCTCCTGAATCCAGAATGACCTGATAACCTAACTCTAGACTGCCCGTGTGGAAAATGATGGGCACCCAGAGTTTAGGAAGGAAACAATAAACTCCAGGTCAGTCATGGTGACTGGTGTGAGAACTAAAACAATTTATCTTTAAAACAACAACAACAAAGCAAGTAGAAAAATATCCGCAATGCTTTTGGGAAATGAAACTACCATAAGGCCTCCCGCACACACACACACACAATGCAAACGCAGAATCAGAGGAGATTTCTCCTTATGATAGTCAAAGATGCTTACTACGCAAATCATTGGATATTATTATTAGTGCATAGTGCAGAAAATATTTCGAAAGTATAATATTAATCTTAGCCAACATACGACCAGTATCGTATGCCTACTATAGCTACCATCTAAACATTGGTGACCACCATAAGTAAATGGCAGGTTCTACAACTAAGACCGTACAGGGTTCGTATTGGAAAATGGATTTGCCAACAAATGGTCAGGCTAAGGAACTTCCTATGCCACGAAAGAAAACGACTCTGGCTGGACGCTCCGAGAGACAAACTGCTCTCTGCCAACAAGGCCGGGTTACCCCTGTAACTAGGTAACTCACGAATATGCCATCCCCCGGTCCTTTGAGACCTTTATCCGAGCGCTCGGTAACCATCATCACACATAATAAATAAGGTGTGTCCACATGAGTAAGTATCTGGGCTCCATACCATGATACCACCCTTTTCCAGAAGGAAATGACATACCCTAAAGGGTGCGACCCTTATAACCTTGCCACAACATTCCTGTTTCGACCATTTCCGGGTTGTGAGGCCCTGACGAAGTCTCGTCCACAAAGCTACGCTTTTTCACAAAGCCACGCTTTGATCACAAATGATCAATAAATGATCATCATCACAGCAACACTCAGCATGCCACATTACCAAAATGGGAATATATCGCTGATAAATTTCAACTACATAACCTCTGAGCTCGTATGTCTTAGAGAAGGGTGTTAAGCTAAGAGAATAAATTCTCCGCCACCAACAGAAATGTATTTGAAAGAAATCAGCTTTACATCTCAAAACGTAATGTCAGACATGTAACCATACAAGTCTGTTCCGGGTTCGAACAGAACCGAAGGCACTTCCAAAGAAGTCCTTGAAAATCCGGATATTCACAATCCCGATAAAACTTCCCATCACAAAGGAAATCTCTATACCGTAGCTAACGGTGCAGAGAAAATTGATAGGTCATCCTATCATTTTCACAAACACCCGGTCTTCACCACCGGTCTTCAATACGATCCATATCGTCGTATCATAAATTCGGAATGGGTTATACGACACAAAGGTCCTTTCCCGGCTAACCCGAATAGTGAGCACAAATATTCAAAACATATGGATATAGGATTTCAATTAAGTCACAACTTATTACCCAAATCCTTTCTTCAAATGGTTTAACAAATTACCATTTTAAATCTTTAAACAAAAAGATTTACTTCACAAAGTTTCATTTACAAATTTCCAAATCAATTTCCATTTCAATTTGAATTAACCCATTAAATCTTTAAATCCAGATTTAATCTATAGCTTTCAAAACTATTCACAATTCAAGTCTTTTATAATATAAAAGACACACCATTTGAAATACTCTTTTATTTCAAAATAAAGTTTAATTATCGTCACAAAGGTTAATTCATAGTTTTCCAAACTATTTACACTTCCATTTCAACTGGGATGTTTTCGATACACATTGGAAATCTCTTCACTTTATGAAAGCCATTTTTATTTGAAAACAAATAGTTTTCGTTTTGGGAAAAACTGATTATATTTATACAAGTTACGGCTATTCAAGTATAAACTTGAATATAAATTCAAATTTCCCCCAAGACCGCATTTTAATTGGTTAAAACCCATAAACACACCTTCTATACTTATTAAATTCTTTAAACCAAAATTCCCAATTCATCGAATTTAATTTAAAATATTGAATTCAAATTTAAATCAAATGATTTAAATTCCAATTCTATTAAGTTATTAAAAATAACTTTTATTTTTGAAACTCATTTCAAAAACTTCCAATTTAAATTCCAAAACTATTTTGGATTCAAAAACTCAATTTTTCCAAAATTGATTAAAATCTGTGACTTAACCGATTTCCACGTGAAATCCACTTTTATGTGTGTATTGTGTAGTCCATGGTTTAACACAATAGTGCACAATCATTCAATCATTACAGATCAAATATAACCATATAATTGATAAGCGGTATAAACTATAACGCTTACCTTCCTTCACAGATCATAGATAAATAGATCACAAATCACACACAAATCAGAATATATCACAAAGTATCACACATCAAAGATGTCAAACAATTTAACATCCAATATAATCCAAACATCCATAGATAGGATAAATTCGATTATCTGATTAATTTAAATCAAATAAATTTCTAAACATTTCCAAAATTATTTTCTTTTAAAATAAATTCCTTTAGCTATTCAAATCTATTTTAAAAAATACAAAATCCATTTATTAAGCTCTTTTTCCCAAATTTGAAATTAAATTCAATACGGCTCAAAAATAATACTTTTATCTTTTAAACTCCTTTTAAATTTATCCAATTATCAAAATTAACTTTTCACAATAAATTTCCAACTTATATTTTCAAAAATTCAATTTTTAAATATTTCTAGTATCCATCGATACCAAAAATATATACGGCTAAATTACAGCCTTTTACAATTCTAATTTCACAATTATAATCATACGACGATTATAAATAAACAACACACAACATATGAAATAAATTCAAATGTTTGAGGAATCCAGTTGGATCCCTCCAACTTGTTTCCCTGCATCCACAGATGTTAGCACAATACCAATTTCACATCAATGTGAAATTATCGCGGTATATGGGATTTATAAATATTATCCGCTATTATGCGGCATAATAGAGTCTCATCCGCTATACAATGCGGGAAATCAACTCCAATATATATATATTGCTATATACATATATAATACCAATTCCACTTCAATGTGAAATTATCGCGGTATATGTTTTTAATAAATAACATCCGCTTACTAACGGCGTATAATGTCTATTTATCACAATAAATAGCAATCATCATTCAATCCACACAATCAAGCAATTTTAAATCTAACTATTTAAAATTTAAATCGAAACAAAACATTCGATTGAGTGAGGAGTTCTCACCTTTGCTTTTAAAACGGTTGCAGCGTTTTATTTTGAATAAAATTAAACAGACGTTTAATTTTACCCGAAATTTTCACTGACTCCAATTGCTTCCAATCCAGTTCCATAACGTAGTGCTCGACCATACGATTCCAACGCAATACGTTTCGTCCAAAACGTACCTCGTATGAAAAAGTTATGGCATTTAGAAGTTTGTACGAATTTATAATATAAAATTTCAGCTTTATTTTTATTTTTCTAACCCTAGATCTCATCACAACCGTTCATTTTGCTGCCATCAGATCCAGGCCGCACCCTGTAGCTTCTTCCCCAACGTGAAATTCACGTTCGTTCAACCCAAAGGAGCCGCCCGCATCCACTAATTATCGCGACCAACCCCTTCACTTTGGCGATGATCAGAGAACTCCACCACGAAGCCCCGCTCGAGAGCCACCATTGGCTGGAAAATAGTGAAGCTCAGCCTCCATTCTACCTCGAAAAACGTGTGCAACTGCAGCGCAAACGCGCCCCCTAGCGACCACCACACAGCTCCGATTTCGATCTCCACCGTTGAGATCGAAGATCTCGACGTTGTCTACAACTTTCGTGTTGAACGTTTTTCGTATAGATGCATAGATTTGAAGAAAAATGAGGAAGAATGAAGATGAATTTCAGCCATTGAAGATAGGGGTCGCGGCTGGAAGCAATTAGACTAGGGTTTGGGCAAACGTATATATATATACGTATTAAATTAATATTAAATTCATTTTAAAACGACTGTTTCAAATGACCTTCAAATTACACGTGCCGCCTGGCGTTCGTAAGGATTACCCCACGTTCCGAACACAATGGAACGTGTTTCGGAAGCTAATTCGGTCATCTGTGCGAGCTATGGAATTAAACAATCGATTTTAAATTAAACCGATTTAAACCGATTTCGATGCGTTTTGGCTTGCCCCGGACAAACCGTACATCCGATTGACACGAAATTTTAAATCTTACAATAATATCACATTACAGATCCGATGAAACTGGTTTCGTCGAAATCCAAGAATTTTTGAAAAATGACTATTTTAACTCGCCAAATAAATATTAAAACAATTTCGATGCGTTTGGAGCTGCCACGGTCACACGACAACTCCGATTGCTATGAAAATTGAAATTCGATAAGAACAAACTATTACGGATCCAATGGAACTAGTTTCGTCCAATTCTGAAACTGTCCCAAAAATGGCTAATTTCACTAGTCGATTAAATATTAAAATATTCAATTTTCACAAATTTACTTTTTAATTCAATTTTAAAAGTTCTATAGCATCACTATAACTTCAATATGATTTAATATAACTTTATAAATCATTTTCAATCACATTAAACCCAATTTTCAATTATTTCTGGAATTTCAGATATTCAATTATCGATTTAATTATCCAATTAAATCCGGTTATTCGAATTTTAAATTATTCGACTTATTAATTCTACTTGTTAATATTTAAAATCAATTAAATATTCGAATTTTAATTGATAGAAATTCTAGGTCGTTACATTCATACTAAGAATATAAATATTCTTTTTCCTAATTCCCTCAAATATTATGGTTGAATTATTATCTTCAATGTGACACTTATCTTTTTCAAATTTAATTTTATATCCTTTATTGCAAAGTTGACTAATACTTAGCAGATTATGTTTCAGATTCTTAACTAGCAAAACATTTGTAATAATAGGAGTTTTAGAGTTACCGACATTGCCGATGCCAATCACATATCCTTTTGAGTTGTCTCCAAAGTTAACTAGTCCTTCGTCTTTGTATATTATATCATTCAGCATATCCGGATTACCAGTCATGTGTCTAGAGCATCCACTATCGAGTATCCATTTATTCTTTTTGATCTGCACAATTTGTCCATTATGGATTGATTCCTCAACACCCATAAAACATGTTTCCTGCACATCATACAATTTTGGTAGACAACTTGAATTTGAATATCGATTATATGCAGACTCATGAGACAGTGATGATCTGAATATTTATAAACTATTATTAACAAGTTTTTCAAACATAGCCATTTTAAAAGCTTTTTCAAAATTCATATTATGAAACTTTGAAAACCTGGCTCTGATACCAAATGTGAGAAATGCGGATTACGAATCTTAAGGCTAGAATTAACACTAAAGGGGTGTGAATAGTGTTTTAAGGAATTACTAATTATTTTTGAGTTTATCTTAATTTGAACACAAATGTATGCAATATTCAGACACAGATATGATCACAGAATCAAACAAAGATGCAGATATAAAGTAAAAGCAATAAAGGAAAGAACACACCGGATTTTATACTGGTTCGGAGTTACCCTACATCCAGTCCCGCAACACAAGTACGGATTTCCTTTCAAAATAAATTCTTACAATTACACCCTCGATTTCAAGACCACGAGGTACACCGCTCGAGATTCACAATCCTCTGGGTAGAGATACTTGATTTTACGGGCAACAAGTTCACCCGATTGATTTTCCAGGCTACAGTCACACCTTTTCTCACTCGATTGAATACAAAGAAGTCTATAACTCTGAATAGCACTAGGATCTTGTTGAGATAGTGATAGTGAATCAAACCAGAGATGATCTAGTTAGATTCAATGGTGATTTCGGCAGAGTAATGGTAAAAATGTATATAAAGAAATGTGGAAGAAGAAAAGGAGTGAAATCAGAGAAAATATAATTATAAATTCGTTTAAAACAGCCCCTATTTATAGTAGAACAACAACCATGTCCATTCGTGAAAGGATATGATGAATAGACACTTCCTTTGAAATTCAAACTTTTGAAATAAACTATCACCTTGTCGACAAGGGTTCCTTGGGGTTGTCGACAGGCCTAAGTTATTTTTGGTAATTTGTTTTTCTTTGAAAATAACTTCTATCTTGTATTAAAACTATTTTAAGCTTTATAAATATACTTAACTATAGTTAAAATACCTAAATAAGTATAGAATAATATTTTGGTATATATAAAATTTTACTATAATTTTATATTTAAATCTAAGTATAAATATTAAAAGTTAAATATATTATAATTAAAAGATAGTTTAAAACCAAGGATAATTTGATATTGAAAATAAAGATTATTTTGAGGCTAAAAGTATTTTAAAACCAGGATAGATGTTTTTGATTTAAAAAGGAAGATTTTGAAATCATTTTTAAAAACAAGATATAATTTTGTAAAACATTTGAATAAAAGTTAGTGGATACAAAACAATGTTCCACTAGATTTTTTGTAGGTTCCATCCTACTTAGGGTTCCATCCCTTTAACGGGCTCGAAGTGGATTCCATTCCACGAATAAAATGGATTTTAAGATGTCAGTGCTTTTCTAGGAGTTTTAACAAAATTCCTAACTAAATTACTTATCTTGAAACCTTGAACTCTTGATAATCTTGATACTCATGAGTCTTGAATCTTGATATCTTCAATCTTGAGTTCATCAGTTCTTGAATCTCTATACTGTACGGTCTTCATTCTTTGGTACCTATATAAATATATATATATATATCCTACATATACATATATATCTAAACAATAATGTTAGTATTTATATTTTATAATCTTATTCTAAGGTTGTTGTCATCAAAACCAACTTCTCAGGGACTAACATCTACAAGTTGATCAAACCGGGGAAGTGGAAAACTGTCTTTAGGGCAAGCTTTATTCAAGTCCGAGTAGTCAACACAAGTTCTCCATTTCCCGTTAGGTTTCCTGACAAGTACAGGGTTGGACACCCATTCTGGATATAGCGCATCTCGGATAAACCCATTCGACTTGAGTTTATCTACCTCTTCCTTTAGGGCGATAGATCTCTCTGGATCCATACCACGCCTTTTTTGCTTGACCGGGACATGCCGCGGATGAATATTCAATGTGGGGCTCATGATGTCCGACGAGATCCCACACATGTCAAAGCGCGTCCAGGCAAACATGTCGAGGTTTGCCTAGGGAAATTCAACCAATTCCTCCTTCATCTATTGGCTTAGCTGAGATCCAATCTTTATCATTCTAGAATTGTCATCATTATCGATCGGTCGTCAGCTCTACTGGAGAAGCCTGACTGTCTTTGACTTCGTCCTCACTTTCATTATCTCTTGGGTCAAGATCTCTTGGGAATTAGTTGTGGCACCCAGGCCTAGGCCCAGGCGTTAACTGTCAATTATCTGCAAAGCGGACGTAGAGAGATTCCTCTATGCCCTTTCCCTTCTCTTTTCGCTACGCCTCTTGCAGCTCAACAACATAACAGGCCCGTCTAGCGGCCTGGTCTCCCTGAACAACTCCGACTCCGTTGTCGGTAGGGAATTTCAAAGTCAGATACCAAGGGGCGATAGCAACCCTGAACTCAGCTAGGGCCGGTTGGCCCAAGAAAGCGTTGTACAGTGAATCAATATCCAATACAATAAAATACAACATCTAGACTCTCCGGCGTTCTCCAACTCCCAACTCCACTGGTAGCTCCACCATCCCAGTGGGTATAGCCGCACTTCCATTGAAGCCATGAATACGAGACTAACAAGGCTTCAAATCTTTCGCTTCCATCTTCATTTGATCATTGGCTCGCTTAAAGAGTATGTTCACTAAACTTTCACTGTCCACTAAGATCCTCTTCATCCAAGCAGGACCTATCTGAGCTAAAATGACTAGTGGATCAATTGTAGGGGCTTTGATTCTTTTGGCATCCCTATCTTGGAAATCGATGTCATCTGTCATCGTCTTCTGTTGTTTGGCCGGAGCCCCGTCTTCCAAGTTACTGCAACATTCAAAGTTCGCATGCCTAATAGAGCTGGCATACGACTCCATTTCCTTCCAGCTCCGATCTGCTGGATGAGGACCACCACTAATAGTGTTAATCACTAACCTCCCGCCAGTAGCGGGTTCGTTCGGTCTAACCTGATTCAGTATTTAATTTTGATTTGATGGGCCTGCACCTCCAGCCTATGGCGCCCGAACGAACCACTCCAACTTTCTTTCTCGGATCAACTTCTCGATAATATCATGTAGATGACGACACTCCTTCGTGTTGTGGCCATAACTATCGTGAAATCTACAAAAATTCCCAGTTTGAATCTGTCTCTCTGACGATTGCTTCGGAGCAGGTTTCATATATTGGATAGTATTACAAGTTTGCAAGTACACATTCTCCAGGGATGTATTTAAAGGAGTATAGGTGTCAAACATGGGATCTCTATGTCGCGGTCCGCGTTTCTGATCCCGCTTCTTACCCTGATTTCCATCGCCTTTCTGATGATTCTGCTTATTCTGTATGTTTAAATACACCTTTCTGGAACTCTCTCCGGTTTGTTTCACAACGATATTGCTCTGGACTGCTTCCACACTGGGCCCTGCGTCATCCTTATTCCTAGACTGTTTCGCATCCTCTCTCCTCAAGAACTGAGCTTCCTTGGAATAGAAACGGTCTAATGACCCATGGGGTTTCCCAGCCAACCAGTTGCCGAATTCGGAATCAGGATCGATTCCCTTAGTCAGTGCCATCAATATGGAATTATCATTAGGGTTACTAATCTCTACGCAAGCGGCATGGAACCTTTCCAGGTAACGTCTGAGTGTCTCTCTGGGAGCTTGAGTGACACTGGACAAGATATTAACATCTTTGGGCCTTGCGACATGCATGCGAAACTGCTCGACAAACTTCATAGCCAACTGGTCGAAACATGAAATAGATCGGGGTGGTAGGCGAGTAAACCACATAGTCATGATGCCCCCTAGGGAAATTGGGAAACTTCAGCACTTGATCGCATCATCAGCGTGCGCGGCATTCATCAACCATTCATACTTCAAAATGTGCTGGTTAGGGTCAAAGCTCCCTTCATAAACAGGCAGAGTTGGCATTCTAAATCGCCGAGGCGGTTCAGCATAGAGGATGTCATCGGTGAATGGGGTATGAATTCGGGAGATTCCCCAGTCGTCGTTGGTGAGGCCTTGGCTCTCGTAGATCATCTGGCATATCATAGTCAGGATATCTGACATCTGTACATTTTGGGCATGCTGGGCCAAGGTGTGGTCGAGTTCCACAATGTGAGGACGGTCCGGGCACGGTCGATGAACCATACCTCGCCTCCAGGTCTTCGGGTATATAGGGTTTGGGAGTGTTGTCGCATTGATGAAGGATTGGATCCGTTCGGTTTTGAGTGTCAGCTTCCAAGTCAGTGGCAGCAGCAGCAGTTCGGTTGTCTGTAGCATGATAGGAAACCGTCCTTCCTCGGGAGGAGGGTCCGGTCTGGTGGCTGGTTGACGGACCAACTCTCGCTTGTCCAAGCTTCAAAGTGCGCTGATGTCCGGTAGCCTGTGTATAGCTTCCATCCAACCATGGGCGCGTGGATCTATGATTGTAATCGGAGGAAGCTAAACTTTCAGTGATAAGTAGGAAGCCTGTTCTCGCCTAGATCTCCTTTGTCTTTCTCGGTTTAGTCAATTAGTTAACTCAATGTTGGCACAGAGCTGTTGGAGGCTTTGGGTCAGCTCTTGCATAAGTAGCTGGAACTCCTCCCTGGTGATAGGGCCTTGTGGATCCCAAGGTCCAGCGGCATTCTGGTCTGCAGAGGGAAGTTGTGCGGGGTTCTGCCTATGCCGTCCTTCTGGATCTACAACGGTTGAGGTAGTCCTAGTAGCAACCATGGTGAATAGCGAAGTTCTCTCTTAGACTTGATGCAAATCTGAATAGGATGGAAGAGCTTCTAGGCTTGAGATCTGGATCTTCTCCTTAGATTCTTGCAATTCGATATCGGCAGTAGATCCAATGAGTAGGAGAAAAGCTGGGTTTTCTCAGTGGAAGCACCAAAGTGTTTGTGTCAAAAATGGGCATAACACTCTTTGGATGTGTTTGAAGAGATAAAATGAAGAAAGTAAATGTGAAATGAGGCAGATCAAACAAACACACCAATAAACAGATAAGAAAAAGTACAGAAACACACAAATTTAGAGTGGTTCGGTGTATGGCCTACGTCCACTATGAAATGATTAATATTTATTGATTATAACTCGCTGGTTACAAGTGGATTACAACAGTACAATCAAAGTACAACAGCAATTTCGGTAGGGTATTGACGTAGAGAAGCCAAAAGTCCCCTTTCTGTAGGTCCAAGGTCACTATTTATAGGCGTAGGCAGCAAATATCTCGCCCAGATCTCGGAGGACTTCTTCTCTCACGTGGGTGGGCCCATGGGATCGAGTTCAGGTGATTTTGACTCGATCTAGAAGCGATACGAATTGAGTTTGTATCGATCAATAGTTGGTCCTTTTGGGCTGAAATTGATCAGGTACATTCTTGAGGTTGTAGGCAAGCTCCTGTAAAAAATTAGTGTCATTTGGACTTGTAGATCTCGAGTTATGATCGATGCAAGTTTGGATTTTTCATGTGTAACTGAGCTTGTATCGCTCCCCTTCGTGTCGCTTCTAGGCACGTGATGGCCAATGATGTGGCGCTACCTTCCAGGATCGATCCACTTTTCATGCCGAGTGACCGAGTCTTCCCCTCTTTTAGGCTTCATTCGTATCCATAGGTGTGACTTCATCTGTATCCATCCATTCCCTTTCATTTCGTATCGATCGTATGCAGTCACTTCATAACGTTTGATAGACAATCCCTTCATATCGATCATAAGATGGTTGATTTCATATCGATAACCATTGAATAATATGAATCATGCAAATAAGGGACCGATACAAAACGTGCTAATCTTGTTGGATACGAGGTGGCTCCAAATTGATTGACACGAATGATAGCAGTGAGCAACCGATACAAACCAAATTGTCTTTGTTCGATGGATACGTGCTCGACCTTCTTGAGGGATGGATACAAAATAAAGGTTCACAAGTTGATGGTTACAGAGACATCATGGATACGAATGTGGTTAGCTCCCTTGACTTTGATGGATATGAAGCAATGTACATGTGATGGATACGAGATGGAGGAGCGAGGTGGATACGAATGGGCCTTCTTCCATGGGTACGAATGTGGTGCTTTTCCTTTGGCACTTGATGGATAAGAAACTGAAGGGATACGAAAAAGGTGGTTGCTAAACCGAGGGATACGAACTCAATGCCTTCGCTAAGGATATGAATGAGAGCATTGCTTGGCCATGGACATGAATGAGTTTTGTTCTTTCCCATGGGTACGAACCACTTGTCTGCTCAGATGGGTACGAAGCGGAGGGATACTGTAACGTTCCTGAATTTTTGATATTGGAAATCAGGATATTTAATTGATTTTAAATATCTGGAAGTTAGTTTAATTCGAAATTCGAGATATCAGAATGAATTTGGCGATTTAATTATTGAATTTAATCGTTAAATCTAGGTAAAAATTTGAATCTTCAGTTTTAAGCTGATTAAAAATATTTTTAAGGCTTAGAAAATTTATATTGATAATACTGAAAATAATGGAAGCTTCAGAATTGATTTGAAACTGTTTTGTTCGGTTTTGAAATTTAATTGTTTAAATTGAATTTAAAAAATAGCTTTCCGAGGCACAGTCTCGGAATTCGATGAAACAAGTTCCATTGGGTCCGTAATATTGTATTATTATTGGATTTCAATTTTCGTAGCGTTCGGAGTTGTTGTGTGACCGTACGATAAGCAAACGCGTTGAAATTAAATCGAAAATTTAATATTATAATTGGTCCAAAAAGCTATCTTCTCCATACGATCGAATTTGGAGTCGGAACCTTTTCCATTGCGTTCGAAATAGGCGTACAACATTACGAACGCCTAGCGGCACGCCTCGATGGGAGGTCAAGTTTTTAAGTTGCATTTATCGGACGTTTTGAATTTGAATTTAAATTAAATAGAGATATATTTATTCTCCTACAACCCGACATCCAGCTGCCTTTCCTTCAAATCACTGTCTCCACTCGTACACGCCAACATCATCGTGTCTCCTTCCTCTTTGATACAGCTGAACTAGTTAATCGATCAAAGGAAAGAAATCATCTCGTTCAAAGAAAAATGCCGAGCGCCTTAAAACGAAATTATTTTCGTTCGTTCCCAATTTTCATTCTTCCCTTTTCCTTCCTCTAATGGTCGAAGCCTGGAAGAAGAAAATCACGTTCCTCAGTTTCAAATCGAAAATATTCTTTCGTTCGAAACAAAATCAATGGCCGAGCTTCTCAGAAAAATTCAAAAATCGTGGCGCTCGAAAACAATGGCAGGCGGCGATAGATGCTAGGGTTTGCAAGCAATATATAAGGGGCGATCGACTTCAGTTTCAGTGGCGAATGCGCGATCGTCGTCGGCTCGGCGGTGACTCAGGCAATCCGCAATGGCTATGGACGCTCGGCGATTGGTGGCAGCGGCATTTGATACCGTGGACGTATTAATGTCGACTTTCGAGCGTTGAAAAGTCGTATCGTTACAAGTGGTATCAGAGCTGTTGGTTAAGCGACAACCCTGGCTCTGTTGGGTGTTACTCATTAGAGATAGAGTCAGTAGTACTCTAGAATGAGTGTGAGTGGTAATAATAGATATGAGTGCGTATTTGTTAGTGAATACAAAAAATTGTTTTGTATTGTGTTGACTTATCGGTTGATTGTTTATAGATTCTGGTCGGTGCAGTCTGGCTAACTGTAATCGATAGGGGTTTCTAAACTTTTAAACAAGATAAACTGACACAATATTGTTTTAAATAGGGTAAATGAGATAATTTTACCCAAAACTATTTTTGTATAGAAAAGAAATCATTTTCTATAAAATATTATAGTATATGGATGCTTGGTTGTTAGGAAGTAATAATATTGAATTATTATCATTGTTAAATGGAAAATGAATAAGAAATAATGGTATAATTAAAGATTTGGAGATAAATTCCTTTAACAAATGAAATTTATAAATATGAATTGAAAGTATAAGGAAATAAATTCATATATGAATGGGATTTGTAAATGTAAATTGTAAATGTGATTTATAATTGGAAATAGAATTCCAGGAAAGTATTTGAGAATAAATTCATTTAAGTAATGAAATTGTTAATGAACAAATGAAGCTACATTTGTAAATAAATGAATTGGAAATTGAATAATGTAATGAGATTTGATTTGAATCAAGTTGAAGAAAAATCCAAACTTGGAAAAAATAAAATAATATGGATTGAATTCAAGTAAACTAAGTTGATGATGTATTAATTCATGAAGTAAATGAACTGGAAGTTGAATTAGTTAAAGTTGAGTTGTGAGCTAAGTTAAAAAATGGTTTGAATTTGTATGTAAATTCAAGTAAGTAAAAGAAATAAATTGAAAATTTCCTAGTTATTGATAAAATAAATTCGAGATGACCTGAATATGGAAATTTGAAATTTAAAAGAAAAATCGTGAAATGGTCGTCGTCGACTTTTATTGAATGATTTTGAATAGAATTTGTTTGGTTAATGAAATAAACCGAATGTGAACATAGAATGCAAATTGAATTGAATGGAATCAATTGGAAAATGAAATGGAGTTAAAATAAATTGAATTGGTATCAATTTAAATTAGTTATAAACTAAAATGGATATTCTATTAAGTGAATATCGTTGAATTTGCATATAGATGATTGTCGTTTGACGCAAACGAGATTGTATAAAATTATATGAGTTAATGGAAGTCAATAAAATTGATTTTTGTATCAATTTAAAGGGATATGAATTAGATTCATTTAAAAATGAATAGAATGGAAGGAAATGAATTGTAAACCATTGAATTGAATAAGAATGGTATGTGAATTGGTCGTAAGCGATTAAAATTGTATCGAAACCATATAAATTGCTTATGGGAATTATTTTGGATGTATTACTTATGAAAACTATGTGTTTGCTATTGAAAATAAGTGAAATGTTAATAGATTTCCTATATGTGTCACTTACATGTTTAAATTGAGTGAGTACAGGTTTTTGGAAGCCGTTTAGCTGCATTTGGTCATGCAAATGCTAATAAATAAACCACTTTTCTTAAATGCTAATAAAGGTACGCCTATGCAATACAAAATAGGAAATATGAATTGTTTTTGCTTTTCCGACCGAGTGGGTCGATGTATATATATTCATATCTTTTGTCAAATTGCAAAAGCCCCTCCGTACAAAGGAGACTCCGCCAAAATTTTCTGAAAATTTTGGGAGTTAGAATTTTTTTTGAAAATTTGGAAAATTTTGGTTAACGGAAAATTGATTTTCAAATTGTAATGGAAATGTAAGATTGAACTAGAAAATGAAAACCATTGTTTTGGTCGAAGTTAAAAACTTTGAAAAAGTGAACATCGAGTTTTCACTAAAATGAATTTTTGGTTTTTAAAGATAAAATGAATTCAAATATAATTGAAATTGTAAATTGAATTCAAATGGAATTGGAAATGCAAAGTTGAATGGAAATGAATATATGACTTTGTTAGTGAACTGAAAATGTAAATACTTATATTGAACTTAAGAAATAAAAGGTGAAATTCTTAAGTAAAATGGGTATTGGGAATCCAATAAGTAAATTTGGACATTATTGTCAAGTAAAGTATACAGGGATTGTAAAGGCTAAGGAAAATGGAATTGGATTTTGATTTCGAAGATGAATTTAAATTGCTCGACAATAAGGTATGCATTTCAATTTCAGTATGAAATTTGATGGGATTCTGATTTTGCCACTTGGCATTTTGTTTTCTATTGGGATTTGGAAGTCCGTAGGGACATTTTGTAGTTGTACCGAGCTAGCCGCGCAAAGGAGACGCTGGCAAAAATTTTCGAAAATTTCGAGAGTTAGAAATTTTTTGAGAAATTTTGGATAATTTAAAATTCGAATTTAAATTTAAATTTGAATTGTAAAGTAAAATAAAGTTGTTTGAAACTTATGGAAAAGTTTGGAAAGTTAGTTGAAAAGATAACGACTCTCTAATAAAAAGATTTATTTTGACAAATTTGGTAAAAATGTTTGGTTTTGGTAAAATAGTTAACGGGGATTGGATCATTCTTCTTAACTTGTAATTTCGAGACGAAATTCTTTTAAGGGGGGAAGATTGTAACGACCCTGAATTTTTGATATTGGAAATCAGGATATTTAATTGATTTTAAATATCTGAAAGTTAGTTTAATTTGAAATTCGAGATACCAGAATGAATTTGGCGATTTAATTATTGAATTTAATTATTAAATCTGGGTAAAAATTTGAATCTTCAGTTTTAAGCTGATTAAAAATATTTTTAAGGCTTAGAAAATTTATATTGATAATACTGAAAATAATGGAAGCTTCAGAATTGAATTTGAAACTGTTTTGTTCGGTTTTGAAATTTAATTGTTTAAATTGAATTTAAAAACTAGCTTTCCGAGGCACTGTCTCGGAATTCGACGAAACAAGTTCCATTGGGTCCGTAATATTGTATTATTGGATTTCAATTTTCGTAGCGTTCGGAGTTGTTGTGTGACCGTACGATAAGCAAACGTGCTGAAATTAAACCGAAAATTTAATATTATAATTGGTCCATAAAGCTATCTTCTTCATACGATCGAATTTGGAGTCGGAACCTTTTCCATTGCGTTCGGAATAGGCGTATAACATTACGAACGCCTAGCGGCACGCCTCAATGGGAGGTCAAGTTTTTAAGTTGCATTTATCGGACGTTTTGAATTTGAATTTAAATTAAATAGAGATATATTTATTCTCCTACAACCCGACATCCAGCTGCCTTTCCTTCAAATCACTGTCTCCACTCGTACACGCCAACATCATTGTGTCTCCTTCCTCTTTGATATTTACAGCTGAACTAGTTAATCGATCGAAGGAAAGAAATCATCTCGTTCAAAGAAACATGCCTAGCGCCTTAAAATGAAATTATTTTCGTTCGTTCCCAATTTTCATTCTTCCCTTTTCCTTCCTCTAATGGCCGAAGCCTGGAAGAAGAAAATCACGTTCCTCAGTTTCAAATCGAAAATCTTCTTTCGTTCGAAACAAAATCAATGGTCGAGCTTCTCAGAAAAATTCAAAAATCGTGGCGCTCGAAAACAAAGGCAGGCGGCGATAGATGCTAGGGTTTGCAAGCAATAGATAAGGGGCGATCGACTTCAGTTTTAGTGGCGAATGCGCGATCGTCGTCGGCTCGGCGGCGACTCAGGCAATCCGTAATGGCTATGGACGCTCGGCGATTGGTGGCAGCGGCATTTGATACCATGGACGTATTAATGTCGACTTTCGAGCGTCGAAAAGTCGTATCGTTACAGATACGAATTGATGTCTTCCAAGTGAATCTTGATCGATCCATATCTTGAGCATACGAACTCCGATTGACTTGAAATTTGAGATTGGCTTTCATAGTTTTGCTTGTCATGTCATATCGATTGTAGCTCGATTCAGACTCGGGCAAAATTTATCAATATCCAGAGTGAACCTGTGTTTAACCGATTTTTGGGACAGACTGACATTGGTTCCTAGTCAAGTTCTTGGTGTCATGGCCTTGCCAAAAGGCAGGATAACACCTAAGAAGTTCCTTCACACCAGAAAACGAAGTAGTGCGACATCAGCAAGTAAATGGGCAATTTGATCCCTCGGTTGGAATGACTACTGAAACTCATCATAGTTAGGGTCGTTAGGGTCAGCGATCATGGCATTTCTTTCCCTATCCTTCCTTTCTCCTTATCCTTGAGGGCAGCTATTGTTGGACTGGGCCAGCCTGCAGCGGAAGTTATGGGTGAATTTCAAAAAAAATTCCCTTATTAGATCTATATTAGGCCTGTGAAGTCTAATTCATTTAGAACATTTTTTAATATTATTTAAATAAAATCTTTTATTTTATTTAAATTTTTAAATTATATAGTTTTATTTAAGTTGACACACACACACACATATATATATATATATACGTGTCTCAAATACACATATACATTTGTGTGTGTGTGTGTAACATATCAACTTGTGCAAGGTATAATATGCCCATGTATAGATTTTGAGATTTCATCACAGCAGACACAACTCATCTAATTGTCAAGTATATATTATCCAAATATATATATATATATATGTATATAAACTATTATTTTATATAAATAGTGTGTGTATATATATGTTAAGTTAGTTTAAATAATTTTTTAAGCAAAGCTAGCGAGGTTGAATGGGCCCCTACCAGATTTTATTACAACAAAACAATAAAATAAAATGATTCAAAACATACTTTGAACCAAAGAAAAGAAAATGATCACACACAAGGAATGCAAGAAAACATCCACACAAGAAACAAAAAAAAACAGAACTATGATGAAATTAAAGAGATAATCAAGCCCAACTAAGAGCAAATCCATTTGGAAACTTGGCCGATGATCTCTTCAATTGCATGTGAGTTCTACTTTTAATCTCATTCCATAGGCACTCCAGTGTCTTTCTTTTGTCTTCAAAAAACGATTGCATTTCTTTCCTTCCAAACTACATCAAGATAAATCTTGGTACACACTGCTATCAATCTCGAACTTGCAGACTTCCATCTAGTAGATTTATACACAATATTCCACTTGATTTCAGATACTAAATTTACTGGTCCTCTTCATGTTTTATTCATAAGTCTCGACCACAAAGGTAAAAGACCAGGACATTCATAAAATAAATGTGCAGTAGACTCATCATGCACATAACATAAAAAACATCCTCTACTACAAGACATACCGTAATCAAATAGGATATCAGTAGTCAATAGGGCAGAGCTGATCACCTTCCACAACATTAAGTTTTCTCTAGGGGAGGAATCATTTCTCCAAATAATGCCAGAGCATTTATTAGCAGGCAAGGAGTCACTACCTAAAAGAAGCTAACACACCATATTAATGGAATGTGGTTTCTGGTTCCAGGAAATTTGCAGTGAGGCCTGATCATGGTAATGCTTGCTTTGAATGCTCTCCCACAGTTGTCTAATTGCTTGATTGCTGATATATGGGAGATGAACAAGCCCATCAGTTACATAATCATTTTCCTTGGCATGGTAGGGAATACCAATTTGTTCGAGCTATTGATAAGTTAAAACTTTAGATAATATAATTCCTTTACCAACCCATGGCTCATGCCAAAAACTAATAGAGTTGCTGCCAGTAAAATGGGTCTGAATAAGGGGTAAGAACAAAGTTCTAAACTCCAATAGTTTCCTCTATGTCCAACTACATGATTGTGGTATTTTCATATTCCAAAATTCTTTCCGCCCCATGCTATAGTGCCATACCCAGTTAACCCAAACACTCTCCTTCCTATTCGTCAAGTCATTAAAGTGCTTGCTAAAGGCTGATATGTTCCATAGTTTAAGATTGAGAATACCCAAACCTCCCTTGTTCAGAGGAGCTTCTAAACTGGAGAAGGAACAAGGAAGGAGTTTCCTTGTGTGGATTGAACCTGTCCATAAATATCTTAGCATGGCAGACCTAACAAGCCTCATAAATTTTCCAAGAAGAATAATAGTACGAGCACAATACACCATCATGGAGAAGCTTACTGACTTTATGAGAACCAATCTACCAGACTGTGATAGGTATCTGTTGGATCAACAGTTCAAGGAGTCAGTGATTTTACTATACAAGGGCATGCAATTAGCAAGAGTGATCCTTTTAGTTATTAGAGGTAGACCCAAGTACTTTATGTTACCATCCATATAGTTAAACCCAGTAGCCTGATACAAGCCAGAAGCAAGGTTTTCAGTAACACCAGTGAGTAGCATACTTGATTTGTTTGGATTGAGTCTAAGCCCAGTCATTTTGTAGAAAGTATCCAAGGTTTCAAAAATGCAACTCAAGGAGGAGAGCTCAGGTTTAGTAAACAACAGAATGTCATCTGCAAACATAATTGAGGATACTTGTAATTGACTACATTTGGGATGGAATTTAACTAGCCTATTAGTGAATTTTATTGACAACATGTTAGAAAATACTTCCATGACCATTATGAAAAGACAAGAAGAAATAGGATCACAATGACGTATTCTTTGTTTACTCTTAAAAAAGCCAACAGGTCTTCCGTTAATGATTACGGAGAAGGTAGGAGAAGAAATGCAAGTGTAAACCCAACCCACAAAAACCTTGGGGAAACCTATCTTAGCCATGGTCCTGACAATAGCAGACCAATGCACGCTGTCATATGCTTTATAGATATTAAGTTTCAGAACCGCCGCAGGCGAGAAATTAGTTCTACCATAACCTTTTAATAACTCTTGAGCAAGCAATATATTATCCAATATACTCCTACCTGGCAAAAAAGCTGCTTGGTTGGAGGAAATAAGTTTAGGTAAGATAGAAACAAGCATAGTGGCAAGAATTTTGGAAATGCATTTGTAGACCACATTGTAGTAGGATATAGGTCTGAAAGAGGATAAAGTGGTTGGAGGGATGATCTTTGGAATTAAGGAAATATTGGTGGAGTTAACCTCACAAAGGAGTTTGGATTTATCAAAAAAATTATGAATTGCCTTGCAGAATTCAGGCCCTATCACATTCCAGGAGGAGATGAAGAAAGTGACATTAAGGCCATCAGGCCCACCTACAGATTGCTGGTTCATGGAGAATAAAGACTTTTTTATCTCTTCATCAGACACTTTGGTGATCAAGGCAGTGACATCATTATGGTTTATAGTAGGAAGGTTAAGAGAAGAGATTAAATCCAAATCAGGTGTAAAATCAATGGTGTTACAAAAAAGTTTAGAAAAGTGATCCACAAAAGCTTTGTCAACACAATCAAGAGAAGAGTGTAAATTACCATCTTCATCGTAAATACCATGGATATGGTGCCTAGCTTGATTGACCTTGATCGAAGCATGAAAGAAGGCTGTGTTCCTGTCTCCTTCCTCATTCCATTTATCATGAAGCTGTTGTCTTTTCATGCTAGCTTCAATTTCCAGAGCTCTATTGAGTTCATGGAAGATCCTACTCTCCTCTTGAGCTGCTTCAACATTATTGGGATGTTCCATCATATTGTCTTGAGCATTTTTCAAAAGAATCCGAAGGTTAGCAGACATCAGACATCCAGAACCAAAGATGCTGTAAGCCCAATGCCTTAATTCCATTTTAATATTCTTGAGTTTCCTGTAAAAATTGAACATAAGGTTACCATAGTACATATTAGAACAAGCTTGCAAAACAATATTATGAAAATGTGGATGCTTGATCCAAGCATTGTAAAACTTAAAATTTCTGTTTTCTTTAATAATAGGGGGATCGTATTTAGAATTAAAGGAGAATGATCAGATAGAATAGGTTGTGGTAGGAAAACAACAAAGGAAGGCCATTGAGATAAGGAGGATAGGTTACAAAAGGCATGATCGATGGTTGTGAAGGTTCGAACGCCACTTCTACTTCTGTTGTTCCAGGAGAATTTAGCACTAGATCTGGAGATGGGAATGAGATCAGAATCAGAAATGGAAATGTTTAAGGGGGCAATGTCCTTGGGAAGAAGAGGAGGACCACCCAGTTTATCTTCAAGTTCTAAGCAACAATTGAAATCTCCCATCACCAGCCATGGGTGGGAGGATTGTCTGAGTGGAGGTAACGAATTAAGGAAGTTGCTTCTTGAGACAACTGAATTGTCAGCATAAACTAAAGTAAGGTAGAAAGATAAGGGAGGATGTGCAGTTTGAACATGGAAGTGAATGTGTTGCCTGGAGGATAAGATGGGTGATAAAGTTAACATAGAGGGGTCACAAAGGACAAGGATTCTGCCATAAGGGACAGTTTCAAGGTTGTGAAGCATGGACCAAGTGGGGTTGATGTAGTTAGCAGCTTTGTAGGATAAAGGTGAATTAAGTTTGGTTTTAAGAAGAGCGAGAAGACAGAGGTCATGGAGATGGATTAAACTTTTGGCTTGATCAAGTTTGATATTTTTTTTTGAAAACCCAGGAGAACCCGGAAGGCCGGTAAACTCCTGAGGAGGGTACAGTAAAGCCGTCCGCTGATCCAAGCCCCCATACCTCCAGGTAAATTTATATAGGATAGGGAAGCGCAGGGTAGGATTCGAATTTGGGTCTTTTTACCAGAACCCAAGCCTCCTTTCCACTGCGCCGCACCCGCGGACAATCAAGTTTGATATTACTATGAGCTCCACATATATTCCATGCTGCAAGTTTTTTTATTCATTAAGCAAACTATAGACAGAGTTGGATGTCTGCTTTGCTGCTCTTAGATGAAAGAGATCGAGTAGGTCTTCTTAAGTTTGCAATGCTTGGGTTGGGAACTTGTGGAGAAGAGGTTGACATGGCATTTTGCTTGTTGATTGGATTTTCAGAATTGTAAGAAGCGGGTTGTTTATTAAGAAGTTGCTGTTCAAGATGATCAGGGGATACCCAGCCAGGAATTTTGATGGAGAATGAATATTCAGGTGGTTTTGCATTGTTAACAGGGATGGATGACGTGGGAGAGTGGATAAAGTTTTCTTGATCATGCATTGTAACAATCATTTGTGTGAAATGAGCACCATTCACTCTCGTTCACCGATGACTGCATTTCAACAGGAATGGGTTGGTCAAGTGAGTATCAATTCCTGTTGGATCATGTTGGAACTTATTACCTCTGCAGGTTCACCATGAGTGTGCATGTGCACAACAGAAACATTTGGTGCACTACAAAACTTCTTCTCACCACTTCCTTTTCCATTGTTAGCAGGATTTTTATCACCAAACATCTTCCACTACCATTGCACCGTCTAACTGATTTTCATTTTCTTCATTATTACATTCTTATAGCACATTGAATTTATTACTCGTCAAGTCAATCACCTCTATTTGCTGCATATCATCAGGAGTTTTTGTCCCTTTCCTTCCACTCTTAATGGTATCATCTATCAAAAGGTCACATGGTTTCACATTATCATCTACTGTTTCATTATTTCCACTCACATGCTGTGATAATTTTGCATACCTTTTATCCTTTATTGTTATCAACCTTCTGCCATACTTGCTTCCTTCTTATATTCCTTGCATCAGTTGTTGTACCAATTTCATGAGTATTTTTACATCCCATTTCCTCATTTTCGCGCATACATATACCCACAACATCCTTCTTATCAATCAAAAAGGTCTCCAAAGTGTGTCCAAACACTTTACATACTGTGCAAATTTCTGGCTTCCAAAGATAGTTCACTTGAACTTGCTGCTCAGTTCCATTTAGCAGTTTAATAGGGAAGCTATCAGGGAGTTCCTGCTCTGGACTAACCTCCACCATACACTTTGCAAATGAGATTCTTTCCAGCTTTTCAGTCGATTCATCCATGCATAAAAACTTTCCAATCCTCAAAGCTAGCCAATTTATACCGATGTGTGACCAAGAATTTAAAGGTATATTGCTTAATTTAATCCATACTAGAACAGATCTAATCCTTCCACAGCTATTACCAATATTTTCATCCCATGGTTTCACTATAAATAATTTTTTACGCATAATAATGTGGTTAGACTCAATTATTCTCTTCCTATCTTTATCATTTGACCGCTTGAATAAAAAAGGAAGCCATCAGATTTAACTGATATTAAGCCTTTAATTTTCCATGTCTTCTTCAAGAAATAGATGACAGATGAATAAGAAAGGGGCTTATCCAAGAAAAATCCCACTAGATACTCCTTCCAAATGTTATTTCCTGCTTGAATCACTTCAGGAAGAGTAACCGTAGCAGCACCTTCATAGACTAGAGGAACACAGGGGGAAAAAACCAGCATTTCTAGGTTTCATTTTGAACAGAGAATTCCATGCTGGAGGAGATGGAGCCGATGACAGAGGAGGAGGATTAGAGGACAGACTAGGCGATGGGACAACAAGGAAAGGAAGGACAGAGGGAGGGACATGAGATAAAAGAGGTGGGGAAGAGGGCGGTAGGTCAGGAGCAAGAGGCACGATCAAGGATGAGAAAGAGCAATGATGAGAGGCCGAGGAGTACGGAAGGGATGGGGAAGGAGCGACGGGCTGAAAGGAATTCAAAGGAGAGGGATGGTTCCCCATTAAAAAAGAAAAAGGCTGAAATTTAAACAGTTTTTAGTTTAGTTTAAATAATTATATATATATATATATGTATGTATGTATGTATTATGTATTTAAAATATATATAAATAAATATTTGTGTGTATATCATCTTATAAATAAGATATATATAAATATTATGTATATACATGTTATTATAATATATTGATTTAAATATATAAGTTATTTTAAATATTAAAAATATATTTATATTTTATAACCCTTGAATAACATGTGTATACATATATATAATAATACAATAATTTTTAATATATATACTCACAAATATATATTTATAATATATATACACACACACATTAATCAATAACAGTATTCAAGATAAAATATTTATTTTATTTTATTTCCAAGTCATGCACATAGCACAAAAAAATTTAATTTTTTATTTTCAATTTTAAAATGCATTTTTAATTAAATATTCGTTCAAAACTAATAAAATAAAAATTAATTTCGAAATGTTTGTTTCGAATTTTAAATTTCTAGAAAATCATAACTGATATTTTATGGCTTGAAGAATTTTTCCACATTTTTTGGCTTAAATTTATTTTTAATAACTTATTTATTTATGGCCATCTTAAATAATTAAATTCTTAAAATAGGAAAAATATTTTTTATTTTCCTGTCGAAACCTTATCTAGTATTAATATAATTTTATAAAATTTAAAATAATTTCTCATGACATTTTCGAATTAATATAATTCAATAAAGTAAATTATTTAAATAATGTTTAATAATAATAAATTATTCATAAAAATTATTTTTCGCTATCGAAAATTGATATCACTATAGTACATTATAAATAAAATTATTTATCTAATTTTAACAATGATGTAATGTTGCAACTAATTATAAGGTATATATATGTGTGTGTGCGTGTATGTGAGTGAGTAATTAAACGATATATGTATTAATTTAATAAAATATAATAATATTATTATTTTATATGGCTACAGAACAGACATATATGATTAAATTTTTTTATTAAGTATAAATATATACATGCATATTACCAAACTAATTTGTGACAACATTGCTTGCATATCAGAATTGTCACCTAATTAACAATATAGTATACATATACATGTATGATAAAAAATTATAGTAATTTACTACAAAATCATACTTTAATCCCAAAGCCTTAAAGTACACCTTGAAAAGATAAACTCTCCTCTTTGAAACCTTTTTTAATTCAGTTAATTGCTAGTCCTTGAACCATTGACCTTTAGCTATAGAATAGCATTCGAATCAGACTTGATTTGAGTTTGTGTTGAAGAAGAGGCTAGGTATCAATTTGGCCAGCAAAGAAGCAAGGAGGAGGTAGCCAAAGATCTCATCTAATTAGGTTTAGGGATGCTTAAATAGTGGATATGAGAGAAAAGTGTGGATCTCATCTCATACTAATTCTCTCTCAATCTAAGCCGTCCCAAATCAAGCCCCCTTACACCATAATTAAGCCTCCTATACCATGTATGTGCTGTCGAAATAACAAGCCCTATGATGGGCCTTAAACCCATTTAAGCCCATATAAAAATATTACACAATTTAGTCTGATTTAATCGCTTATTGATATCGTATATCGATTGATATATTTATAACTATCATAAATATATTTTGTAATATTTATTTCTCAAACCATAATCAAATTTTATAATTAACATTTCATAAATATTAAATAATTTATAACAATCATAAATTAATTAAATCATTTGGTCAAAGGAGAATTTATCGTTTCTGTTGCATGACTCGTCAGATGTAAATTTGGTTAGCGATTAATATCGAATTATTCGAATATTAACGATCACACGTCACTTATCAAGTGGTGTGACATTTTGGCCAAATTTATTCCTTACTTGGTTTCAGTAAAATCCAATTTCACTTGGTTAAACATTACACAATTATGACTTTTATTTACATCAGTTCTCTTCGTCAAAACTATATCACTTTGGAGTTATGGAATTTGGTAATCGTCAAAATTCCAATATCGTCCATTGTCAACTCTATAGTCCAAACACAAAGTCCTTGATTCAATAATAACAATTAATATTAACCAAACTACTCTGCCAAAGATTTTGACTTTGGGTTGACTTGAGTTGATCTTGAAACTAACCTTATATAACCGAGAAGATGAATCCCCTCTTGAAAAGTTCTTCATTTCCAATACTTCCACTTGACCCAACTATAGTCACTCGATGGATGCCATGCTATGATTTGACTATAATCAAAGTTGAGCTTTCATATTGAGATACACGGTATTCTCAAGTCGAGAGAACCGTGTAAATTAATCACATCAATAATTTCTGTTTGACCTTAGTTATATTAACCAACTGAAAACTATCGAGTGATTCATTCCATGGTTATCCAATAACTATCAATATGTAATCCCTAGGTGCCCCAGTAGTCATGAGTAATACACTGCCCAACATTTGGAGAGCGTTACGTGCTCTAGTCTCAATGGATACATCGATATCCAGTCTCGATGCATCTTGAGTAGAAATATTTAAAATGGTGTGTTTTATAATAATGTGATACAATACACTTAACTCTCTAAATATACCATTCAGACTTTTGAATGGCTTAAGCAAGCCCAGGTTGAACCTGGACCTTGACCCATGGTGCGGTCCAAGTAGGATGGATCGGGAAAACATGTTCCCACTTTCTTAACTTGCGGGAGTTCACGTTGCAGCATGGAGCTATGGAACAAGTAGGATTGGTTTCACACTTGGAGACGCTCTTAGGTTCGCATTTCATGATGTGCATAACGTGACACTCAATGAGGAATGTGATTGTGTCACAACTAGATGCTCTTATCATTACTATAGCACACTCGGTCATCTGTTTTAACATATTGGATAGTGAGGAAGGTGATAGAGATGTCTATAATAGCAGAGCTATACGACCTAGCAAGGCGGTTGAACCTAAGGAGGAGTCGTATTATTAAATAGTTTCTTTAGCATCAGGTTGAATGGTATAGAGTATATGACATGTTTACCATTGACATGGTTACAAGAATGCTTTGGTAAGCCATAAATCATCGAGGTTTACCATTAAGTTATTAGTTCAACGTATGGTTAGGCAGTTTATTATAATGACCGTATACTAGGAATATTCCTAGGTTTACTTAGTTTCTGAATGTCCAACCTTCGGTGGAAATTCTTGTAGATTGTATTTGGGTTTAGGTGTATTAGGATGGTTACCCCTTAGCACGTAAATTGATAACTTTTTATACTTAGTACACAAACACAAATGAACACCCCTAGGTTGTGTAGATTATAACTGCAATTTAACTATTTGCCAACACCATACCACTAGTAATATGTTTCACTCACCAGACCTTGTATGATTCCCTCCATTTCCCCCTCTTTAGCTCTATTACAGAGGGACAGGCTAGCAGGTGATTTGCTAGGATATAGTGCATGGAAGAGGTGACTTGGCGCTTCAGAGCTATATTTATTTATAATTACCTTCTATGTACTTATATCTATCAGTCAGACTCTTATTGTATTGTCTTTTGGAGTCACTATTTCTAAGTTACCGCGTGGACCACGTTTTGTTGAGACTACTATCAGTTTGGGTTATTTTTAGTATTTATATTTTATTTTCTTCCACCATGAGATTTGAAAGTGTAGAATGTTCAAAAATTTATATTTTCTCTATATCATGTAAACCTTAAAACCTAATGATTCGCACTTCTTGGCATGACGTGAGTTCAAAAGCCATTTTGGGATTTGGATCGGTGTGTTCGGAGGTGCAGGTTGTTATAAAATTCCAGTGTTCTTAAGTCAAGGGAACTGCATAATATTATCACCCTGAGATTTCGTATTTGACCTAGTTATTATTAACCAATAGGAAACTCTTTGATGAGTCATTTCATAGATATCTAATAACTACAAGTACGTAACCTCTTGGTGTCCCTAGCACCCATGAGTATACTACCCAACATTTGGTGAGCATTATGCACTCTAACCTCATTGGATGTATCGATATCCTTTCTCGAAACATCTTGATAGAAATGTTTAAAATAATATGTTATTTTATATTATGATAATTTTCACTTGATTAAACACCTTGTAATTATTATCACATAATATTGATTGCATCAATCAGAATTGATTTTGGTGGACAAAATCCTGATTTATTGTCAAAGTAGTTAAATCCATCCACAAAATTTTTCCAGCTCTATTTACTTTTATGGTTTCCATTTTATTATTTTCTTTCCATTCGAGGAAGATTGGAGCTACCCCTAGTTAGACTCAACGAGAGGTAGTCTGCGTAGAGTCCTAAGAGCGTAGAATCCATGTCACCGATAAGGGCTTTTCCATTATTTCTAGCTCATTAGGTAGAAACTAGTAGAAGTGAACTTGTGGTGCAAATAACATGATTTTAGGCTGCCTTTTAAAGAATTTCGGCTTGGTTTGGTGCAGACAGCAACATAAATGAAGGGGTCCATGTATCTATTGTGCCCACCCCCTAGATGAGATTAGGCAGCAAGTTCGGTGTCTTCTGCAAAAACTATTATTTAAGGATTTTATATTTTAATATACTTAAACTAATTATCTAATTAATATATCATAATATAACAAGTATAAAATAAAAAACAAACACCTTTTATTTCCAGGAGATTTTATTACGGAGTTAATAATTTACAGAATTGCCCCCCAGGCATTCCCTTAACTCTCTCAATCTCCCACTTGCAATTGGGACCAATTATGAAATAATCTCATTCCCATCTCTTCGAATAGTTTGCTTAGATTTGATTGAGTTAGTCCCTTCATGACTGGATATGCATATTGTCTTAATTATCTATTATGCCTATCAACTCTCTCAGATGTTAATAAATTGCCTTTATCGTGTGGAACTTTTCGGTGTACGCTTCTTAACTTCTAGTGAGCTCCAGGTTCTTTCACGATCCTTACCACGACATTATTTTCACAAAACAAAGTCATGAGATTCTTAGCATTTGGAATTACCCTTAGCTTAATTATCAATTTGGCATAATATATATATATATATATATATATATATATATATATATATAAACACACACACATACACACACACACACACAAACAGCTATTTCTACAGCATCATTCAAGGCGATGTACATAGTATTTTTTGTTGATTCAACCACAACCTTTCGTTTGAAACAATTCTAACTTAAAGCTCCTAACTAAGATTGAACATAAATTTAGGATTGATATAATATACTTGATATTGCTTATGGAGTTCGAGTCTGAATACCCATTCATAATGAGTTTGTTCTTTCTACAAACATTTCTCTAATATTTTGTGCATACTCAAGAATACTCTCAATTACTATTTAGTGATTTTAATTTGGAATCGATATTCACTTAGTGTACCAGGTACATAAGTGAAATGTGATACAGTAGACCACATAGCATATGTGATCATTCCTATTGTCAACACATAAGAAATCAATCTCATATGCTCCATATTAGACATTTTAATATGGTGTCTATGTATATCATATGTGACAGTCCCAACAACCTTTTATACTGATTATAAAAGAGGTCATTTTCAAATCCAATATCAATTATTAAACAACAAATTTAAAGCGATTTTAACATGGGTACATCATTAACAATCATAATCTATTATTTACTTATAGTTTAAGAAATATTTTAGTACCTATAAAGTTCTTTCTTATAGACACACGCTTCCTTTGCATTTTGACTGAAAACCAAACTATTTAATTTCTTTGTCAAAATACTTGTTCAACTCTGATGCTTATCGCATGCCATCATTATATTAGCTTTTGGATCATATCCGAAACATAAAAATCACGTTATCACTCCCACTACATTCGATAAGTTTTCATTGTATTTATGTGCAAATAGTCTCTTGTAAATCATTATCTACAAGTTCTATTTCAACATCAAAGTAACAAAACTCAAAATCAAATTCTATAATAATTGTGTGTAGAGTCTGAATGGATTTGAGCATGTTGACTAGCATAATTATATCAGTAATATCAAGATTTGAAATTGATGAAGTGATTTCCTATTAACACCGCTTTATATAATTTCAACGGCATTAATCTTCTTGAAGATACATTTGTAGTCGATGGATCATATCCCTTCAGGCATAACTACCAAAGTCATATTTTGATAATGTACTTGGAATCCATTTTGAATTTAAAGCATTGTGCCAATGACAGAGTCCATAATCTTCATGGCTTGTTGACAACTGAGGAAATTATTACTACTAACATTCTTTTTCTCGACATTGATAAGAAACTCATAGTTTTCCTTTAGTGTACAACAATTATTATTAGACATTTTAATTTGTTGTGTATCCATTTTAGGCTTGGTTAATTTGATTCCATCTTATGTAATCAGTTTCCATGTTCGAATCTCTAGACCATATCCAAGTCCATTATACTACAACTAATTTCTATTCCTTCGATCATGAAGGTGGTATTTCTTGAAATAATAGTTGTTTCTCATTATAGAATAGACATTCAAAAGTGTTTTGTGAACTGCCTTATATATGTATATAAAACTGATTATTTTTTTGTTTATGACACTTATGCTCATAACATAAATTAGACAACCATACGTCTTAAACTATTTAAGATCAGGGTTCCTTATCAATTCATATCTTATATGAATATGGTCTCATATACTATGCTTTAGATGAAACTAAATTAACCTATGTACTTACTCTTATGTGCTCCTCCTTACAGAAAGAAGTTAACTCAACTTCACGCATCATCAATCGTACTTTGTCCAACTAAGTCCAATATTCCTAATCAGTACATCGTTATGTATCATGGAGAGTAGTGACTTTTGAGATTGAATCTTATTCGTTTTTCAATACATTTGGAACTCTTTTCCGATACACTCACCTATTCGATCAAATCGATTTTTTTTTCTTTATGTGTAATGTTTCCTACTTCAATTTATATCCTATGACCTTGCCATAGATACACTACTTGTTTATCAAATACGCATGTTCAATCCTTTTATAATTTACTAGTGAACTTTAATAAAGTAAGTCAATACATTTTGGTATCATTAGACCTTTGACTACATACTTCTATATATATCAATCTAAATAGTTCATCGACTCTTTTGTCGTGCCCACTAAATGGGTGCATTTCCCTTAGTCGGTTGAGATACAATTTACCGATACCATATGGTTTGTGATCATATGATTAATGAATTATTTCTTAAAGATATGGCTTAGCCCATAATTCAAAAAAAACTATACAAATTTTTAGATACTTCTATATTTTCTACAATTAATGCATCACTTTTGTTATGAAAATAGATATCATTGATTTATCTTATAACGAATATTCATAATATTCATATTAAAATAAAAAATATATCTACTTTCAGCCAATACTTAAAAAAATTTATTATTTCATAAATAATTGGTATATATATACAAAGACAATCTTTCATAATTTTATGCATCCACTAATAAGTGCCACACAGTATGCTCCTGCTATTTCCATCATTACAATAATAGCTCATGAAATACAAGGCTCTATTCAATCACTTATAATGGGATTTTAATTCATCTACTGTAACAAGTTTGCAGTCTAGAGTTCCAAATCAAATATCTTTAACTCGTGGAAATAAATCTCACAGCAAACAATTTTTTTTGTATAAAATTCTATTTGGAATAGAAATTACATTTTTATTCCTTACTAACTACCTACAAGTATTTTATACAATTCTTGTTTCTGATGTCTCTTCTTGAAGCAAAGGTGACCGTTCACTCTCTTCATCCCAACTTTGCCAAAGTAACAACCACTCTTGTACATTCGCTTTCCTTTCTAAATGGTCGAACGAATCAAAGGAAATCCTTATTACAAGATCAAACCGAACCCTTTACAAAAGTATATTTGGTTACTCTTAACATTTATGGATGTCGAATAAGTTGCACTTTGCATATACTGATCAAGCTGACATTTCAACAATCGAATTCCTAGGTCTCTCTTGTATTTATTAGTCTATGTTGCTTCTGATATGACAAGATACTTATCGTATTCAATCGTATTAAACACATCATCTTACACTATGGTTTACTTGCTTATTTCGAATGATCTAATTTTTGTCTAGGTTTCGTACATTACGAATAGCAATTGTTCATGATATATCATTTATACGTGATCGAATATGGAGCAAATTTCCATATTCTTGCTTTGCTAACAACACACAGTCTTGGGCAAATAAGGACATAAGTAACCAAATGTATTTGCTAGTTGTATAATTTGGTTCTTGCATGTCTCTCGACATGACAACATGTTGAAAGATTTACCGGTAAGTATAATTTATATTTCTATATCAATCTTAATGCATTTCATTTGTATATTTTATTGGATAAATATTTTATCAATTTACATTAGTTACACAAATTTATTGATGTATATTATTTTAACTGTATATAGCATATGTTCTTACAATATTAGAATAGTTAAATGTTACCATTTCATTTTTCTAATAAGGCTCTCACCAGATTTTTATGTTTCTCAAAACTCTAAGGAAAAATAGAAATCTTTCAATTTCTCTAGTGTGTGTTAGGACTTGTTTGCCTTAGGATTCTGACCTTGAGCTTGCTCAACAAACCATAGGCTTGCAAGTGATGGATAACACTTTATCGGCTATATCATATACAACTCCTGACTTGTGGTCCTTTTTCTATCTCAGCCAAGGCCATGAGTTCGCTCAGCAAATTGAAAGAGATTATTCACTCATACCTACCATTTCGCTATGGCATAAGTATAATGCATGTACCTTTAGTTTTCTCAACAAATACGTGTATGTATCTTACCTCGTCTGGCTTGAGTTTGCTTAACAACCAAATAGTATGCAAGTAATCTATTAATTTAAAAATGGTAAACGACAACTAGATTTTAAAGATTTATAATTTCTAACATATATATATATATATATATATATATATTGAGTGATATCGATTTATGGGATAATGTGTTTCTTATGAAAACACCCTCGTCATTAAATTTTTGAACACATCTAAAATCACGATATATACTTTATGTATGTAGTTATTCCAAAAATCTGTTTTTGGTTTATTTCGGTTCCATTTAAGTTTATACACATATAGTTATATAAGTTTTAGTTTATTTATAATTTAATTAACTTATATAATATATACATATATGTATTTTTTAAATTAAATCATATTTAAAAAATTCATGTTAATGAACTCATATTTAATTAGTTTTAATTTTATTAATTAATTCACATATAATTAATTTAATTTATATAAAATTTCTAAAATTGCATATTAACTATAACATTTATAATTTGTTTATATATACATATTAATTAAGTAACTTTTTAATTAATTTTATGTAATAAATTCATTTATTTAATTAAACAATTATATTAAATGTTCAAACCAATTTGAAAATTTAATATAAATCATCATAAATAAATTTAAGATAAATATATAACTATAACAATTATAGTTATATACATGTATCAATATATATATATATATATGTATATGTATATATATATATATATATTTGAAAATGATGTATGTATGTATTTGTGCGTGCGTGCGTGCGCTTGCACATGTGTATTAATTAGTTAACTTTTAATTGATTATTTAATTAATTGAATATATTAAAATTTCAAAATTAATTATTATAGTTTCTCAAAACAATTTTGAAAATTTTGAATTTGTTTTATAACTTTTACAAAACCCTTTTATATTTTAAACTTCACTTTAAAATTAAAATATAATTTAAATTTTCAAACTAAAAGTTGAAAATTATCCCAAAGCCCAAATCAATTTAAGCCTTTATAACTGGGCCAACCTTCTAAACGTACTCCATCCTATTGGGCCAGGTTGGTAACCGCGGAAGGGTGAGTATTTGATTATTCAACCCTAACCAAGGCACTACTTTTTTAGATACTCTTCGGATTGGTTGGTTTAATTAGTTGGCCCTAAAGTTTCTAATTAGACTACATAGATCATTATGGTTCTGATACCATTAAAGAAACTCAGTTCGTTTCATAGTGGGTCAAATGAGTTGATTTAAAAAAAATCCCTGTTTGGATCTTAATAGGCATATAAAGTCTAATGGGTGCCACTAGAACCAATCTAGTTATTTTAATAAAATCATATTTTATTAATATAACTTATTCATAATTAATTAAATGCTTGTTAATTAAGTATGAAATTCGAAAAGGTTTGAACAAATCAAATATATTAATATTGTAAACTATGTGATAAATTTGTGAAACATAAAAGCAAATGTAATTAGGTGTTAAAGGATGGGATAAACATAAAATAGATCTAGATGTAATCACATCATGATCTAAGAGAAAAGAGATGAAAGGGGAGCATCATTTATTGATCCACCTTTCCTCTTTTGCAAAATTTTATTGGTATAACATCTAATTAATATAAAAGGAATGATATGGTAAAACAATATGGTTAAATTGACAAAATCAACAAAGCATAACATAGTCAATATATACATATGTAAATATTGTAATTTATATCAATCCCGTATATGTTTGCTATATATATGTGTATATTATTGCCTCAATCTTAAATTACTTTTTTTGAAAGGTAAAGGCTAAGGGAGCCCAGCCCATTTATATAAATAGAAAGCATATCTACGAGTAAAAAGAAAATCGAAAGCCCAACACCAAAAAATATGAGCTAGGACGGAAATAGCAGGCCAAAGAACAAAAGGCTAGACCCAAAAATACAAATGCTAAGCATAGCATTTATCCAATTCCAGAATGAAAGAAAGGGTGCACGCAGTTAGACTATAACTTCAAGTCACACAATACTTGCTTATGAATAACTCGATAGTTGGTGTCATGCGTAGAGAACGTATTTGAGAAGATCCTCACATTACGCTCTGACTAAAAGGCTGCAATAAAACGCTTAAGGAGAATAAGAAGCATATCAGCTTTAGGGGATTTTCATCTTGTTGCATGAAAAATATTCATCCATTCAATGTTGGAGCATGAAGAAGTCCTATGTGTACAACCATTAAAGAGTATAGTGGACCATATAGAGCTTGCAAACTGTAACATCCCGTATCTAGAATCCAAAAGCTAAGAACTATAGACGCTGCAGTCATCCATAGTATTAACTTCTGGTGAAAAAATACGGTATTGCTAATTGTATCCATAATATCAGAAGCACTTGAATATGAACAAAATCACAGATTTTCAAAAACAACATTTTACTGATTATATTTCAAAACAAATTCATATCCAAATTGCATAACCCCATATCGTTTCCTAGGTAAGGATTAGTTATATTCATTACAAAAATAGGCTAAGAGCGACATATGACGATTTCCCCTTGGTTGATCAAAGCAATATAATTATATCTGACTTAATACACGGTGAAAACAAACAAAATAATCTGCAACTCCTAATTAGCTATCCGTCAGCCACCTTCTCATCTCTAGAAGCTTTATTCGCCAAAAGACTAAAATCAAGAAACCTTAACCCTCAGCCTACTTAAATCAATTTTGAGCACCCGAGAGTTTAAGGGGAAACAAAAACTTCGAGTCAGACATAAAGCCTGGTGTGAATAATTCTATTACATCTTGGTTTACTGATATTAAGTGAGACCACGCCGCTTAGCGGAACGGGTTTCCCCTCACTAAGATCCTCTTTAAAACATATATTTTGCAAATCCTTTCCTACAACCAAACTGGTTAATCAAACCGATTATATCAAAATAGCAATATCCTTTATACCAATAAATGGATTATTTGTCCATAAAACAGGTAATAAGAGGACTATCTGTCCACAATATAATAGCAAGGTCCGTTATGCTAACAAATGGACTATATGTCCATCTATCTGGGCCGATTGCCTGCAAACTGGGCTAACTGTCCGAATCAAAATGGACTAACTGTCAGAATCATTTTCTTAGGGTTAACTACCCTTTATCTTTTTCCTTGAAAACATTTTCATAATGATTTAACCTTTTAAATCATACTTATACAAGGAAAATATATTCTTCGCTTTACTCTAAGCTATTTTGCCATGATATATATACTTTACTCAAAATAATGTTGATGAATTTTAATGAGGATAAGCCATCCATCCAAAACAAGTTAAAACCCTTTTTAACTTGAAAATACTTAGGCTATATTGCCTATTTAATACATTCGGAACCTTTGTTTAAAACCTTTAAACAACCCTTTCGAAACCATTGTAGGTAACCCCTTCGAAACTATTGAAAGTGACCCTTTCGAAACCATTAAAAGCCTTTCGAAAACATTGGAAAAACCTTTCCTTTCTTTTCTCCGAAAGCTTCAAAACATTAGACATCCTCCTTTAAAACCTTTACATATTGCCTTTCGAAAACATAGGAAAAACCTTCCCCTTCAACCCTTTCAAACCCTGGGGAACCACCCCTTTCGAAACCATTCATTAAAACTTTTTGAAACAGTCAAAAATCAATCCTTTCGAAACCACTTTAGGTTCAATTTAAAACACGTGGAAACCTTTCGAAACCATTCAAAAATTCACCCCTTTGAAACCTTATGTAACGACCCACCTTTTTGGGTGGTTTAAATCGATGATAAACCACACATGTCGAATCCATGCCATTCAAAAGGGAGGATTGTTATGGGTTAAATAAGAAAAAGAAGAGAAAAGAAAGAAAAACAAAACACAGAATCTCACAGTGGAATGACAAAATATAATAATCAAACAAACAGTTCATGAAGCTGTTTTACAAATAACATTTGACTACACTTTTACAATATATCAGAGTTATACATACAACAGTAATAAACAAATAATGCAGTGGAACAACATGATGTAGTGGAATAAATATAATAAATAATAGACTAATCTCCGTCTTTATTCTCCAAATAAAATGGTCTTCAATACACTGAAAAGCTCATACTGACCCGAACGTAATGAAAAGAGAAAACACTCGAATCAAAACTACAAGATCTTATGTAAGTTAAATCAATGATAAATAAATATGAGTGCAACGGCTTCAGAGATATTTACGGGATTTTACATCTCCTATCCAGTGTCTAACGTGTGTGCAATAACTTAAGAGATGTTTGGGATTCCATCTCTTAAGGATCCGTTAAACTATCTACATACATAGTACAATACACTATTATAATATGCCTATAGTAAAGTAAAGTATTAAAATAGCATTAAGGCGTTATCCATATCCCCCTTAACACATTTTATATAAATGTCGTAGTCTATACAGTACTGTAAACTCCACCGTAAACTAGTGGGCTATCAGGGAGCACTCTATAGGTACGACACAAAAAAAACTCGTAATGGACTCGATAAGGCATATGACAAGGCACATGAGGCAATGCCCAGGGTAGGATGCTACCGTTTTGCAGACCCGGGCTGGTGGTAACGCATAACAGCTACTACCGCCCACCTTGGAACACACTCCCAAAATCAAATCGAGGGTTGGCCACCAAATCAATCACAAAATAATAATACGGTATCGAAGAAATGTGCCCGATTGGGGGTGCGACCCCACTTGGCCCGACATGGCTCCAGTTTTAGTCACATCAAGCTGACCTGAGCGGGTCAGGGCTGTGTTCATACCTCATACAGAATCGTTCGCCCAACCATCCTACTTCATTCTGGATTCTCCACCACGTGCACAGTTGTTAAAGTGGTTTTCAGTATAGGCAGAGAGTATGACACTATCTGATCCCGGTCTCTTTAACAACCAAACGATTATTTCATACCGGTTGGTTCTTTTACATTTCAAACAGTTCATACTTCATAACAAAATATCATATTCTTTTCAAAATCATAAGCTTTCAAAACCATTATTTACTTCAAAATCATATTCACTTCCAAATAATAATCATTTCAAAATCATATTCATTTTCGAAATCATTATTCACCTTAAATCATATTCGTTCCAAAATCATAACCACAAAATAGGTTAAACCATCATATCAAAATATTCGCATTTGAATCAAATAAATCTAAATCATAACAGTTCCAACTTTAAACAATTTTGATTATTGAAAGTAGTTTATATATTGAGATAGTTATACATTAAAAATAGTTTATACTTTAAAAATAGATTATTGATTAAAAGGGTTTATATATTAGAAATAGTTTATATATTAAAATGGGTATATTATTAAAATAGTAAATGTATTAAAAATAGTTTATAATAGTTACAATAGTTAAAAATAGTTTTATAGTTTAAATAGTTTAACGATTTTAAAGCAGTTAAAAATAGTTTAGTACACATGGTTGATTATTGGAATGGTTTATATAGTAAATAGTTTGAAAATCTAAATAATTTAAATTTTAAAATAATAGATTTTTAAACATTTTATATTAAAATAATTAATTTGAAAATAGTATCAAATTAAACTATTTCTTCCATTTCAACAAATCTGGACCATATCCAGATTTCAAATCAACAAAACTCAATTTTAATCTTTCAATTCAAATTCTCATTTAAAACCATTTCAATCTTTGTCGATTTCAAATCCATGTTTGAACCTCAAATTTAAACCACTTCAAATTTAATAGATTTCAAAGTTAAATACTCAAACGTTTTACAATAACTCAATTTTGATAATTTCATTTATATTCCAAAATTCAACTTCAAAATTTCAATTTAAATTCAGTAAACAATTCATTTAAACCGATTTCAATTTCAACATTTTTAAAGCTTGGATTTTGAAAACAATTCAGTTCATGTAAATAAAATTTTATTTCAAAATATCATTTAACTGGATTCAAAAATTAAGAATTTAAAATCATTTAATTTAACCAATCCGTTGTCCGTATATAATTTTCTACCCTATAGTCAACTGATACGGATATATAACATTTCAACCCGCAATAATTTAAATTTACGGATATATATCATTTCAATCCGCAATCCCGAGTAAAATTCCAAAATCCATAAATCGCTCGAGTTTGTCATTTCAACCCAAACGATTTTTCCGTAATCTATAAGTCCATTCGGGTATGTATCATTTCAACCCATACTGATTTTTTCCTAACAGCAAACTAAGGGAACTTGTAGTGTGATAACAACATATAAATAAATAAAATATCCAATCTTCCAAATATCAACAATTAAATATCCATCACAATCATTATTCAAATCGACCAATAAATCACAACAAATAAACTGGTTATAATTATCAGGGATTTAACTGGCAATTAAATTTCAATATTAATTTAAATGGCAATTAAATTAATATAAATTCAAATTAAACTCGAATGACAATTTAAAGTACCCAAACAACAATCAACCAATTTCTAATCACATCATAAATTTTGTTTAACTAACATAAGATAGTTTAGTAATTGTGAGTGGGTTAAATCACTCACCTTTGGTTTTTAGTCGATTAAAAATCCAAACGAAGGCTAGTTTTTCAAAATAGTAATGGCTTCCAAATCTAGATCTGGAGATTAGGGTTTCTCCCTTTTCTCCTATTTTCTTTCGTTTCTTCAAAGTAATCTTGCTTATCTCTGCTATTTTTTTTCTGTCTTCACTTCTATCTCCTCAAATCTGGAACCATGGGATCTCTGCGGGATGATGAAGGCTGGGAGGAGGTGAGAAGGAAAAGGGGCAAGGCTCCAGCGTCTTTGGGACCTGATCAAAGGCTCAACCTGGGAGGGCAAAGATCGAGTAGATTTGTGGCTTCAGATCGAAACTCGAGGAGGAGGGTGCAATCGGATCATGCTGGGCGGACTGTTACAAAACATTCTAAAATTTCAAAGCAGAAAGTTTCGCTGTCAGGAAGTATACCGAAAATAATATTCACTGTTTCAGAGAATGCAAAAAAAATTTCTTACAGTGAGGCAGTGAAAGTAGGAGCGGTAGGAGATTTAGGAAACCTAGATCTGGAGTTTATAGAGCCTAAGGTAGCGGATGGTAAAAGGATCGGTTCCCTTTCTTCTGAAGCTATCAAAGAAGCAGAGGGAGGTTAGGATTTATGTATTTTATTGTATGTGGTTGGGTATAAACCATGGCTTAGAACTTTTGAGGGATATGCCAATAGAGTTTGGGCTACTAAGAAGCCGTTTTCAGTTCACTCAAGGAATAATGGATTCTTTGTAGTGAGATTTGGTTCTGAGGAGGACTGTAATAAGATCCTGAAATCAGGTCCTTGGTTTATGGACCGGAACTTGATCATTATGAAGAGACTGTCCCCAGACATGAGAACTGATAGAGATCTTCTTACCTCTCTGCCTATGTGGGTCAGACTTCCTGGTTTAAGTTTTAAATTATGGGGCAATAAGGCTATTAACGCATTAACTAGTACCATAGGAGTCCCCATAAAGATGGATGAGGCCAAGAAAAATAAATCTAGACTAGCCTTCGCCAGAGTTCTAGTTGAGGTTAATGCTACTTATGGTATGCCTAACACCATTGAAGGCAGGGACGACAATGGGAGGAGTTTCATTCAGGAAGTGGAATATGAGAACCCTCCTCCCATATGTGGCAAGTGTGTGTGTTTCGGACACGTAACTGTTGAATGTCCAATGACTAAGTCTTGGGTTCCTAAAGTGACACAAGCTGCCAACTCTGATAAGGAAAGTCATTCAGATCTTGGTCTTGTTGAACGTGCGGTTACTATAAGGGAGGAAGGAGGAATTGAGATTTCTAAAAATCTCGAAAAGGAGTTGAATGATGGATGTCTCTCTGTTATCGTTAATTCTGAATTACTACATAATGGAGTAATCAACAATTTTGGGACGGAGGCCCCTGGTGGTAATCATATGGCCGAAATCTTACAGTCTCAAGTGCATCAAGAAAATCAAAACATTATTGTTGATTGTCCTCCTACTGATGGAACTCGGGATAGGTTCCAGATAGTTTCTAATGAGCTGGAGTCAGAAGTTAGGGAAAAATCTATTCTAGAACAAATGCAAAAAGAATTTTTACCCTCGGATCAGATTTTGGGAAAAGCTGCATCCTCAGAAGAGCACGGTGAGGGGGCAATTTTAGAAGCGACAGAGTCAGAACCTGTTACTCTTACCGAAATAAGAGTCAGTGAAGATTGCTTCAATGTTCCTCTGGCCAGGTCGGAAGTTCCTCCTGATCAAGGAACCAGTGAGCCATTCATTCCTGCATCTCCAACTACCACGGGAGCCAGAGATCCGAGATCATCTCCTCCGAAGTCACCATCGACTCACATAACAATTCTTAAACGCCCTTCGTCATCATTGGATCATACTTCTTTTCCAAACTCCTTATTTTCTAACGATTTAGTTATTGATGACTGTATAATTAATAATGTTAATTTTAGGAGAGGTACTGAATCTTGTATTTACTCACAGGTGCAAGATAACCTGGATCAGGATATAGGAACGACTGAAGTGGTAGAGGAACAGAATACTTATGATAATGCAAACTCAGTTCAGGAGGTGATGGAGGAGCAACTTCTTCCGAAGCCTCAAGACATAGAGTTTGAGAATATTCAGAAGGATAAGCTTGTTCGTAAGAATCCCAAGTGGGTTCAGATGTTAGGTGTTCCTTCGGAAGACAAAGGGGAGTCTTCTAGCAGTAGGTCATTGAGGACCCGCAATAACAAGGTTTCATAATGTCAGTAGCTTGCTGGAATGTTAGAGGGTTTCATAACCCTAACAGAATGGGAGAAGTGAGAAAACTCATTGATAAGTATAATATAAGTTGTTTCGGTGTTCTGGAAAATAAGTTGTTGTTTTCATATATAATGAAGCTGGAAAGAGCGTTGGATGACAGATGGAAAATAATAAGTAACGTCTCTTGTTATTTTAAATGCAGGATAATGGTCCTCATTGACGGAAATTCTTGGGATTTCAATTATATTAGTACGAGTGATCAACACATTACCATTGAACTGATCAATTCCTCGAAATTCAAATGTAATCTGACCTTTGTCTACGCTCATAATTTTGTTGAATTGAGGAAAAGATTATGGAAGAATTTACAGGAGGATGCTATCAATATTTATAGGCCATGGCTGGTTCTTTGGGACTTTAATTGCATTCGCAGTCCCTTAGAAAGAAAGGGAGGCAACCCAGTATCTTTTGGTAATTTGTTTGAATTAGATGAAATGTCTATTTATACTGGTCTTAATGAGATTAATATTAAAGGTTATGAATTTTCTTGGTGGTCCGGTCCGAGTCGAAACATATTCTCTAAAATTGATAGGGTTTTTGCAAACCTTGATTGGATTAACTTATTTACAGACTTATCGGCTGAATATTTGCCTCCTTCTGTGAGTGATCATAATGCCATCCTCGTTTCGCTTTACTCTAAGCCTAGGGTTAAGAACAGACCTTTCAGATATATGAATCATTGGTCTTTATGCGATCAATACTTTCCTCTGATCGAGAAACTTTGGGTTATTAATCATACAGATAGACCTTTGTATCAAATTATTAATATTCTCAAACATATTAAGAGAGCTTAAGAGTTGGATGCTAAATCATGTAATATCAAACAAGAGGTGAATGTTCAGAGAGAGAATTGTTCAAGACTTCAGAAACTTCTGGAAAACTCTCATGATCACAATTTAGCTTTGGAATTTCAAAATGCCAAGATAAATCTGGATATATCACTTAAGAAAGAATTTCTGGTTGCCAAACAAAAGGCTAAATGTGATTGGCTGATGATGGGTGACGAGGCCTCTTCTTTTTTCTACGCTAAAATGTCTAACAGAAGAAGTAGAAAGTGTTTGACCAATTTAATTGTCGATGGCAAGGTGGTTTCGGAAGATAAGTTTGTTGAATCTGCTATTGACTTCTTTAAACGAACCTATAACCTTCCCTTATGTGATCATTTTCCTGAAGTTATTTGTAAAATGGTTATCTCTGAATTTGGGGCTAACTTTTTGAATAAGAGTATATCTTTGGATGAAATTAAATATGCATTGTGGGATATTAAAGATACTATTTCTCCAGGTCCGGACGGTTTTAACTCGTTGTTTTTTAAGACTCACTGGAATCTTTCGAAAGATATAATTTTTAAAGCTTTGAACGATATTTTTCAAAAGGGTTTAATAATTAACGAGTGGAATCACACGTTTATTCACTTGATTCCTAAAAAGACCATTCCTCATGTATTCTAAATTTCAGACCCATTGCATGTTGTAATACTTTATATAAGGTTTTCTCTAAAATCCCATGTAACAGACTGGGTCCTTTTTTGGATAAGTTGGTGTCCCCGAATCAGACGGCATTTATCAAAGGAAGATCAATAGGGGATGGAATTTTGTTTGCTCACGAAATAATCAGGGGTCTCGGAAGAAAGGATAACAAATATATGTGTATTAAAGTTGATTTATAGAAAGCATATGATTCAATTAATAGAGATTTTGTCATACATATGTTAATAAGCTTGGGTTTTCCAGACAAATGGGTGAAAATTATTGAAAACATAATTAAGACTCCTGTTTTTTCTATCATTGTAAATGGAGAAGCGCACGGTTATTTCAAGAGTTCTAATGGGCTTAGACAAGGCGACCCGCTTTCCCCTATACTTTTTACCTTGGTTATGGAATACTTTACGCTACTGATGAAGGAAAAAGTCAGGGTTGGTCTTATTTCTCCTGTTACAGACTTTGATAATAAATTGACTCATCTTATTTACGCTGACGACATCATTGTTTTTACTAAAGCTAATGCTCAAACTGCTATTGCTATTAGTGATGTTTTTAAGACCATGAAGAGGGTTACTGGCTTGGAGTTAAGGTTTGAGAAATCTAACGTCTTCTTTGGGAAAAGGGTGGAGTGTTGTACTGATATTAGTACGATCCTCAACATTCAACAATCAGATCTTCCAATAAGGTATTTGGGTATTCCTTTGTCTAGTGCTAATCTGAGGGATAAGGATTGTTCTCCTTTAATAGAGAAGATCAAAGTTAGGATTGGTAGATGGGAAACAAAAATGTTGAGCTTAGCTGGGAGACTTGAACTTATTAAATCTACAATTTACCCCATAATACAATTCTGGATGCAATGTTTTTGTCTCCCAGTTGCTACAGTTCAAAAAATTAAACACTTGATTCTAAACTTTCTTTGGAAAAGCCATAGCAGCAAGATTCCTTGGGAGGTTTTGTGTAGACAAAAAGAAGAAGGAGGAATGGGATTGAGAAATTTAGAAGAGATGAATAGAGCGCTATATATCAAATTGATATGGAAAGTAATCAATTAAGAAGGTATTTGGGCGGATCTTATGCATTGTAAATATATAGGGCTTAAAAGTTTTTGGGAAATTAACCAACGTTCGGACGACTCGGGAGTGCGGAAATTCATTTTGAAGAATAGACATGAAGCTTTGAATTGCCTTTCCCTTAACATTGCAGACGGTAAAACTACTTCTTTATGGTATGATCCATGGTTAAATGGAAGTACTATTATGGAACGCATTGGTAGGGACACAGCTTTCAGAACCGGTACGGAAAATTTGTCGCTCAGTAAGATTTTAAGAAATGGTGAGTGGAAGTGGGATTCATATAGTTTTTTTTATTTCAAATTCATGCAGAAATTGAAGGTGTCATGATTCACAACAATAGGGAGAGAGAGATTTTTGGTCTTGGAAGTGTTCTAAGGATGGATTATATCAGTTTAAAAAAGTTTGGAACTCGATTCGATCCAGTTTTGATATTAAGTATTGGGCGTCTTTGGTCTGGAACAAAATTCACGTTCCTAAAATGGCGGTATGCCTTTTTAAAGCCATTAATGACTATCTTTTGACAAAAGAAAGATTACTTCAGAAGCAGATAGTCGTGGACCAAAATTGTGTATTTTGTAATAGTCACATTGAAAATATAGACCACCTATTTTTTCAATGTAATTTTACAGGAAATGTTTGGCTTTGGAGCTGTAAATTTTTTTTCCAAACGCCGAAAAGTCTATTTTCTTTCACTTTAAAAGAGGATTTACAGAAAATTGTCTCTATCTCTAGCTCAAAAAGTCTCAATTTAGATTTGTTCCAACTTTCTCTTTCCGTTTGTGTCTGGCACATTTGGAAAGAAAGGAATGATAGGATTTTTCAGAAACGTTTTACTGATAGGTCGCAGATTTGTTTCAAAATTTTCCAGACAATGAATATCATAATGGTAAAATCAAAACATTTTAAGAACTTCACTGGCATGAATGAAGCAATAGCATTGAAATGGGGATATACCTCCCAACGCTGAATTGGGGATTCATCTGCTTCATCATAAGTATTGTTCTTCTGCCATCTTTCTGTTTCTATGTCTTTTGGCTCCAGGTTTCGTGAACCTGTATTATTTACAGTGATTTCTCTCCCTCTCACTCTCTTAAATTACTTTATAATTTACATTTAACAATAATTAATGAATTAGTTTATAAGTATGTAGATCTGTAGGTTGCTCTGAGTGATTGTGATCTTGTCCTGGACATAAAAGACTTTGTTCAGCTTGAGCTTAGAGTTTTTAATAGAAGAACTCTTTCAGAGTCTATACCTGTCTTGCCATTTCTGGAGGGATCTAACATCCTTGGCGTGCTGACATCCTCCGATTCATGTTTTCATTCTCGATATCCCTAGTTTTGCATTCACTACTGATCTGGGAGTAGATTTAAAGGAAATTAATTTACATGAGGATAAAAGAAGTTGTATTTTTGGGTTATTAGAGACTTATCTTGTTAAAGTGTCGTCTTGAGGAAGTGTCGGTTTCTAGCTCTGCTTCCATTGTTTTGAAAGAAGCTCAGATTTGGAAACAGTAGACGAGGTTTCGAGCAACAGTGAGTGATTTAGGTTGCTATGAGTTCTCGTATCCTCGTCCTGGTCACAAAATCAGTTTTAGTCTGAAGATATGAGATCTAATTAGAAGATATTTTCAGATCTAATACTTACATTGTTGTTTTTGGATGGATCGAAGATCTCCTGTTAGCTGCTGTTCTTTGAGTGGTTGTTGCTGATCATCTCTTCGGATTCTAAGGAAGAAGTTTCTTCCTTGCTAGCCGCCATTTTTGTTCTTTTTAGATTTTTCGTTTCGAGAAGAGTAATGAAGTTATTGAAGTGGTAGAAGTGTCATATTGCCTTTTTTGGTTGTGAGAACAGTCTCAATCTTTCTGACTGTTGTTTGTTGATTGGTGGGCTTTGGACTAAGTTAAGTTTGGGCCTGTCTTGTTTATTTTGTAGTAGAGTTAGCTTTGCTTTGGTCCTGCTTTTGGCTTTTGTATTTATTTGGATTATTGTTTAATAGAAAAGTTTGAACCCGTATTAAAAAAAAATCCAAACGAAGGCTCAAAATCCAACTGTCACAGAATCTAACCAAACCAATTCCACATCGTCCGGAATTTCAATACGATCGCAATGAAGAAAACCATGTCCAAATCCGAGTTCGTATGCAAAAGATATTACCGTTAGAAGATATAAATTTAAATTTAAATAAAATTAAAACAAAAGGGCAATAACGTAAATTCTACCTTAGCGAAACCCTACCGTACGCCTGAAACATCTTGTGATCGAACCACTACGTTCAGCCACCGCCATCTCCTTGTCGTCACTACCGCCTAGGGCCTCCGTGCCTAGATTAGACACTACTAATGCGCAGCCCTGGCCAAGGCGACCTCAGCCATACCCACGCGACAAGCTGCAGCTCGTCAAAGCACGTCCATCGCCGCTGCCCTAACATGGCCAAAATTGGCAATTTCGATCATCTATAGCACGAAGTAAACCCATGGATGAGCGCTGCTCGTCGAACTCTACAACACTGCACCTCCCTATCGTCATAAAATCGACGATCCACCGTTGGATCGAAAACCCTAAAAATGGACGGTCGAGGTTCTTCATCGTTTTCTGGTCAAATGATTCATCAAATTGAAAAACAAATTGCTGCAGTAGATTGCGCTCGTCGAGAGTTTTCCAACGATATATAATACGATAGGGTTTGGAGAGTTTGAATTTTTGAAATTGATTTTTGATTTGATATTGAACTGGGATTTAGGGTTTCTGCCATTTGAGAAGGAGGAACAGATAGATAGAATTGTACGTACAGGAATAAGGAATGAGAAACAGCTAGGTTTTATAATAGCCTATATATAGACAAAGGCAGATTACAAAGAATGGTTCAGATTGAATTGGTCGAAACGATTATGCGAACCCGAAAAGCCCGTTCCGTTTTCGAAACGAAAGTGGGTCATCCAATATATCGAAATAGTTGTTTTCGATATTTTTAAACTCAATGGAACTAGTTTCAAATCCCAATTCCATTGTATACTGAAGTTAGCTTTTAAAAATAAGCTTATTTTAATTGAATTTGTTAAATTAATTTCTACGTGTTTCGAGCTCGCACGATCAAACGACAAGTCCGATCTCTACAAAACTTGAAATCCTACAATAATTCACTGTTGCAGATCCGATGAAACTTGTTTCATCGAAATCCGAGATAGTGGCCGAAATGGAAAATTTTCACGTTAAATAAATAAATTATTATTAAATCAATTTAATCACTTTCAAATTCAATTAAATAGTTAACAATTTCATCATTCTAGATTACATAGAAATTAAAAATATATCAAAATAAATTTTCTATGCTGCATTCACTCTTAAAATATTTCATTAAATTCAACATTCAATTACACTGTGATAAAATCTTAGTTAATTATATTTTAAATCCAAATAAATTCGTTTATTTGATTTCCACTCTTATTATTGAATCAACTATCACCTTATGAATATAAATAATCATTCGTTTACATTTTATCACTTCAATATTTTATAGTTTTTCATCTTATTTCAAATTAACTAAAATTCTAAATTACCTTAATTCACATTGATCTCCAAATTAAATTTCAACAAATAAAATATGAAATGATAATTAAACAATTATTACACATTAATAATTCAAACACATTTCTATGTTTATTGTTTACAACCAAAGCTAATAGATTCACATACTAATTTATTGATTTCATATTCCTTAATAAACCTATCCTGATTTATAACATATCATTTCAATATTAAATCCAACACTTAATTTATCCTTATTTACAATTATAACCAAATTAACTTTATAATCATTTCGATTGATTTAAATTACCTTAAAATAGTTATCAATTAAATTAAAACAACATTTATTAAATTACATTCTAGTTATTTTTCTCCTTAATAAATCACAAATTTTGATTTCTTCCAATATTAAATTCCAAAATCTTATTAAATTTAATAATTTTAATTATAGAAAATTATGGGTCGTTACACTCACCCCCACTCAAAACTTTTCGTCCTCGAAAAGGAAAAAGAACGAATTAAGAACTAACATATTTTTATTCAAAATAATTAATTTATAAACATTTTAAACTTACATAATTAAGTATTTTAAATAAAATATATCAATTTATAACCAATTCAATCTTCTTATTCAAGTTTAATAAAATTTTGAAAAATATTTTCACTTTCACAAAAAATTTCTACGTCTTAAATTCACGGAAAATTTCGGCAGAGTCTCCTTTGTACGGTTAGGTCCGGAAAAATAATAATATCAATATATATCAATATATATCATATTTCAATAATAAAATATCCCAAACCATGGGAAAAACAATAAAATATCGCTATAAAACCGTAATCCGAAAACGTACCTATTTGTCGGGCAAACAACTTTATTTATGAAACCAAAAGCAGTAGTTATTGTTTCCATAAACCTGTATTTCACTTATATAAATCCAAAAGAGTGAGAATTATGTACAAGAGAAACATTTAGTTGTTTTTAATAAGTAACAAAAACAAATCAACACAAACATACGCAAACAAAACAATACAACCATCATATGCAACAAGGAATCCATCATACATACATAACAACCAAAACCAATGGTTTGTTTAGTTCAGAAACTTTTAATCGTGCAAGGTGATAAATAAACTATCAAGTTTACCCTATGCTCAACAACCTTGGATAATTACTTAATAGATTATCCATACAACCTTAAACAATTAGAAGTATCCTTTCCCAAACATCCCATAAGCCAAAACAACAAAGAATTCAACACATTATTTAAGTTTTCTCGATTGGTTTCTTCTCTCTTTTTTCATTTACTTTAATTTATTTTCATTCATTTATACAATGTCATTTTTCCATCAATTTACATTCATTTACTTACATAAGTTATTTCCATTCAATTATTTAGGTAATCCATAACTCAATTCTTAAAATATTATATAAGTTTCTTTGCAATTTAATTCACAATTATTATTTACTTTGATTTCCGTTTTATATCAATATTCATTTGTGAATCAAATCATACTTATATTTTTAACTCTTTTTCTTTTTCACATTTATTTCTTTCATATATAGTATTATTGAATATTAAATCTATTTCTGAATCATTTCAACATTTTATGAAGTTATAGTCATTTACCTAATATAGTATTCACTTTTACTATACACTTTAATTATAAATAGCTTCAATTGTTAACTTAAGTTTATAATTATTTCTTGTACGTCAAACTCTTATTTATAGAAATAATTCCATTTGAACACTTTCACTACTTGAGTTTTACTTGTATAATATTCTATTACATATTCCTATTTAACATTACAACTTTTTAAACATTTCTGGTAAGTTATATATATATATATGTGTGTGTGTGTGTGTGTGTGTGTTTTAAGAATGTAATTGAATGTTACACAAGTTTATCTTATTCATATTTGTTAACAAGATGTTCAATAATTACATATTATAAATTTTCATATCTTTTGATTTACAAGTTACAAATTTCAAATTTCTTATATATTTCATTAATCACTTAGCATCTAATTTCTTATTTTTCATTTTAGAAGTTTCCAACTATTAAAATAGTTAATATTTCATTTCATTACAATAATTGAAATCCCTAATTTGTAGAAACTTAAGAACTAAATGTCGGGTTCATTTTAAATAATTTTGAAATAATATATATATATATATATATTCATATCTTTTATATATCAAATCATATTTAGAAATTTATAATTAAGATTTGTTTATCAAAACAAATGTGTAGTAAAACTACTACGGCGGTCTTCCCACTTTGAAACTCGAAAATGAACGTCGACGATGCATGCACTCATCACCGAAATTATTTTCCAACGACAAATGAGGGGAGTACAGAACTTATTTCCTTTAAAATTCCTTTAAAACATTTCATTCAAACCACTTTGAAAATATTTATATCCAAAATACTTCCGAATAATACTAATATTTCTTTCCAAAATCATTGAAAACTAATTTCAAAACCCTGGAACTTAAGTTCTCAAATTTCCAATTCATATTCACTTTATCTGTAAGTCTTATTTTTGCAACCATAATTTTTAAAATTCCACTTCCTAACAAACAAACATATCACATCCAACTATATCATTTAACAAAAAATTTCTTCTATATACAAAATATAATACTAGGTAAAATTATTTCATTTACCTATATTTCAAAACAATATTGTGTTGGTCTGCCCTATTAAGTGTTTAGAAATCCCTATCGATGCCATGTCGTCCCATGCTCCGACCAGAATTTATAAATACTAAACAGAACAAATTAACACAATATAAAACCATTTATAACACTAATAAGTACACTCTCTCATATATATATATATATATACACTCAGACAAACTCATTCTAGGGTATTACTACCCTATCTCTAATGACTCAGACCCCACACAGCTAAGGTTATCGCTAAACCTCGCTCTGATACCAAATGTAATGACTCACCTTTTTGGATAGTTTAAATCGATGATAAACCACACATGTCGAATTCAAACCATTCAGAAGAGAGCATTGTTAGGGGGTAAATAAGAAAAAGAAGAGAGAAGAAAGAAAAACAAAACACAAAATCTCATAGCGGAATGACAAAACATAATAATCAAACAAACAGTTCATGAAGCTGTTTTACAAATAACATTTGATTACACTTTTACAATATATCGGAGTTATACATATAGCTAGAATAAACAAATAATGTAGCGGAACAACATGATGCAGTGGAATAAATATAATAAATAGTACACTAATCTCCATCTTCATCCTCCAAATAAAATGGTCTTTAATACACTGAAAAGCTCAGACTGACCCGAGCGTAATGAAAAGACAAAACACTCGAGTCAGAACTAAAAGGTCTTATGTAAGTTAAATCAATGACAAATAAATATGAGTGCAACGGCTTCAGAGATGTTTACAGGATTTTACATCTCCTATCTAGTGTCTAACGTGCGTGCAATAACTTAAGAGATGTTCGAGATTCCATCTCTTAAGGATCCGTTAAACTATCTACATACATAGTAAAATACGCTATTATAATATGTCTATAGTAAAGTAAAGTGTTAAAATAGCATTAAGGCATTACCCATATCCCTCTTAACACATTTTATATAAATTTCGTAGTCTATACAGTACTTTAAACTCCATCGTAAACTGCTGGGCTATCAGAGAGCACTCCATAGGTACGACACAAACCAAACTCGTAATGGGTTCGATAAGGCATATGACAAGGCACGCGAGGCAATGCCCAAGGTAGGATACTACCGTTTTACGGATCCAGACTGGTGGTAACGCATAGCAACTACTACCGCCCACCTCGGAACACACTCCCAAAATAAACACGAGGGGTGGCCACCAAACCAATCACAAAGTAATAATATGGTATCGTAGAAATGTGCCCGATAGGGGGCGTGACCCCACTTGGTCCGGCATGGCTCCTGTTTTAGTCACATCAAGCTAACCCGAGGGGGTCATGGCTGCGTTCATACCTCATACAGAATCATTCGTCCAACCATCCTACTTCGTTCTGGATTCTCCACCATGTGCATAGTTGTTAAAGTGGTTTTCGGGTATTAGGAAAGAGTATGACAATATCTGATCCCGGTCTCTTTAACAACCAAACGCTTATTTCACACCGGCCGGTTCTTTTACATTTCAAACAGTTCATACTTCATATCAAAATATCATATTCTTTTCAAAATCATATCACTTTCGAAACCATTATTTACTTCAAAATCATATTCACTTCCAAATCATAATCATTTCAAAATCATATTCACTTTCGAAATCATTATTCATCTTAAATCATATTCATTCCAAAATCATAACCACAAAATAGGTTAAACCATCATATCAAAATATTTGCATTTGAATCAAATAAATCTAAATCATAACAGTTCCAACTTTAAACAATTTTGAATATTGAAAGTAGTTTATATATTGAAATAGTTATACATTAAAAATAGTTTATATTTTAAAAATAGATTATTGATTAAAATGGTTTATATATTAGAAATAATTTATATATTAAAATGGGTTATATTATTAAAATAGTTAATGTAATAAAAATAGTTTATAATAGTTACAATAGTTAAAAATAGTTTAACATAGTTTTACAGTTTAAATAGTTTAACGATTTAAAGCAGTTAAAAATAGTTTAGTACACATGGTTGATTATTGGAATGGTTTACATAGTAAATAGTTTGAAAATCAAAATAATCTAAAATTTAAAATAATAGATTTTTAAACAGTTTATATTTAAATAATTAATTTGAAAATAGTATCAAATTAAACTATTTCTTCCATTTCAACAAATCTGGACCATATCCAGATTTCAAATCTACAAAACTCAATTTTAATCTTTCAATTAAAATTCTCATTTAAAACCATTTCAATTTATATTGATTTCAAATCCATGTTTGAACTACAAGTTTAAACCACTTCAAATTCAATAGATTTCAAAGTTAAATATTCAAAAAATTTACAATGACGCAATTTTGATAACTTCATTTATATTCCAAAATTCAACTTTAAAATTTCAATTTAAATTCAGTAAACAATTCATTTAAACCAATTTCAATTCATCATTTTTAAAGCTTGAATTTTGAAAACAATTCAGTTCATGTAAATCAAATTTTATTTCAAAATATCATTTAACTGAATTCAAAAATTAAGTATTTAAAATCATTTAATTTAACCAATCCGGTGTCCATATATAATTTTCTACCATATGGTCAAGTGATACGGATATATATCATTTCAACCCGCAATAATTTAAATTTACGGATATAAATCATTTCAATTCGCAATCTCGAGTAAAATTACAAAATCCATAAATCGCTCGAGTTTATCATTTCAACCCATAACAATTTTTTCCTAACCTTTAAGTCCATTCAGGTATGTATCATTTCAACCCATAGTGATTTTTCTTAACAACAAACTAAGGGAACTTGAAGTGTGATAACAACATATAAAATAAATAAAATATCCAATCATCCAAATATCAACAATTAAACATCCATCATAATCATCATTCAAATCAACCAATAAATCACAACAAATAAACTGGTTATAATTATTAGGGATTTAACTGGCAATTAAATTTCAATATTAATTTAAATGGCAATTAAATTCAATATAAATTCAAATTAAACTCGAATTAAAATTAAAAGTACCCAGACAACAATCAATCAATTTCTAATCACATCATAAATTAAATTTAACTAACATAAGATAGTTTAGTAGTTGTGGGTGGGTTAAATCGCTCAACTTTGGTTTTTAGTCGATTAAAAATCCAAACGAAGGCTCAAAATCCAACGGCCTCAGAATCCAACCAAACCAATTCCACTTCGTTTGGAATTTCGATACGATCGCAACGAAGAAAGCCGCGTTCAAATCCGAGTTTGTATGCAAAAGAAATTATCATTAGAACATATAAATTTAAATTTAAATAAAATTAAAACAAAAGGGCACTAACGTAAATTCTACCTTAGCAAAACCCTAGCGTATGCCCGAAACATCTCGTGATCGAACCACTACGTTCAGCTGCCACCATCTCCTTGTCGTCGCCACCTCCTAGGGCCTCCGTGCCTCGATCAAACACTACAAATGCGCAGCCCTAGCGACCTCAGCCATACCCACGCGACAAGTTCCAGCTCGTCAGAGCACGTCTACCGCCGCAGCCCTAATATGGCCAAAATTGGCGATTCCGATCATCTATGGTACAAAGTAAACCCATGGATGAGCGCTGCTCATCGAACTCTATAACACTGCATGTAACGACTCAGGATTTTAGACTTCCGAAAATCGACATTAATACATCCACTGTATCAAATGCCGCGCAATCGAATGCCGGAAAACCGAATCATTAGGGTTAAAAAGAAGAGGTAGAAGAAGACAGAAGAAAAGGAGAATAGAAAAACAGAAACAGTATCAGAATCTCACATATCGCAGCGGAACAACATATAATAGATAAATGAATAATCTTTAAATCAAAGAACTATATCAGTTTATACATTACATCATCATCAGAGTTTACAACAACAATATACAACACAACATAACAATAGACAGTTATATAAACCTGTCCTCATACAGAATACACAGCGGAATAATAATATCATATACAAGTGCTACGTCTCGCCATCTAGCTTGCCACTGAGCTCCACAGCATCTCCTGAATCCAGAATGACCTGATAACCTGACTCTAGGCTGCTCGCGTGGAAAATTATGGGCACCCAGAGTTTAGGAAAGGAACAATAAACTTCAGGTCAGTCATGGGACTGGTGTGAGAACTAAAAACAGTTATTTTCACAAAGAAAATAAAAGAAATTCGCAATGCTTTTGGAAAATGAAACTACCATAAGGCCTCTCGCCACACACACAATGCAAACGCAGAATTGGAGGAGATTTCTCCTTATGATAGTCAAATATGCTTACTACGAAAAATCAGTTGATATTATTATTAATGTCTAGTGTGGAAAACATTTCGAAAGTATAATATTAATCTTAGCCAGCATAGGCATTCCGCACTTATGCCTACTATAGCTACTATGTTCAATAGTAGGTTACCACCACATTCCATAGCAGGTTATACAACTAAACCGTACAAGGTTCGTATTGTTTCTTTGGATTTTCCAACAAATGGTCAGGAAAAGGAACTTCCTTACACCGAAATGGAAACGCCTCTGGAAAAACGCCCCGAGAACCTAACCGGATCTCTACAAACACAAGGCCGACGCTACCTCACGCTGTACAGCTGTAACTAGGTAGCTAACACGCAAGCTATGCCATCCCCCGGTCGTTACCGACCTTTATCCGAGGATCCTCAACCACAAAGCAACAACCACAAAGTATAATAAATTTGCAGCATCAACATAGGTAAAATATCTGGGCTCCATACCATGTTATCACCTTTTATCCAGAAGGAAATGACATACCCTAGGGGCGCGAACCCTAAAAAACCTTGCCGCAACATTCCTGTTTCGACCATTACCGGGTTGTGAGGCTCGACGAAGTCTCGTCCACAAAGCTATGCTTTTTCCACAAAGCCATGCTTTGATCACAAATGATCAACAAATGACCATCAACACACAGCAACACTCAGCATGCCACACTACCAAATTGGGAGTATATCACTGATAACCTTCAACTACATAACCTCTGAGCTCGTACGTCTCAGAGAAGGGTGTTAAGCTAAGAGAATAAATTCTCCGCCACCAACAGAAATGTATTTGAAAGAAATCAGCTTTATATCTCAAAGTGTAATGTCAGACATACAACCATACAAGTCTGTTCCGGGTTCGAACAGAACCGAAGGCACTTCCAAAGAAGCCCTTGCAATCCGGGTATTCACTAATCACGTCCCGAATTCCCATCACAAGAAGAGTAATATAAATCTCTATACCGAAGCAACTTTGTGCATAGACATTCGACAGGTTGTCCTTTCATTTTCGAAAATGCCCGGTCTTCACACCGGTCTTCAATTGCAATTCATAACGTCGTATCATTATTCGGGATGGGTTTTATGACACAAAGTCCTCTCCCGGGTAAACCGAATAATGAGCGTTTATTTTAAAAACAAATTCAAGTGCCAATTCAAAGGCAAATATTGATAGTCGGGGATTTAACTACCAAACAACATTCACAACAATCAACCAATTTAAATAATTCTTCCAAATTATTTATTTTCAAAATATCTTCACAAGATATATATTTTCCACACTTCATCACTTTGAAAACCAATTTCAAATCACTTTTCACCTTCAAACTTTTGAAAACAAATTTCAAATCAATTTCCCTACACGGGATATATTTCCAAATATTTATTCATTTCCACTGGAAATCTACCAAGTTCAAATATTTTAAAATGTTTTGTATCCCTATCTAAAATATTATTGGGAAAACATTTTCTCCGAAATATTCTTTTAAAAACCAACTTTAGAACCTTTAATTTATATTTTAAAAGCTACTTTGGAAATATACTCGGCTTTATAGTGAGAATACACTTTCACTTCAATATGGTCCATTTAAACCAATTAAATAAATCCTTATCGATTCATTTTAAATTTACGTTCCAAATTCGCAAATTTATATCTACACTTTAAAAATAAATCAGTGTTTATTTTTAAAAAAAATTCCCTTTCCTTTATAAATTCCATTTTGAATCTACATTCCCAAATATTCACTTTTTATACGATTTTTCAAATCGATTTCTCAAATATTCACTTTTAACTCCAGATCAACTTTCAAATTGATTTCCAATTTTATTTCAACACAAAATAAATTTTCATTCAAAACACCAATCAATTTTCATATTGATTTTTCAAATTATTTAATTTCAAATATCAAATCATTTATCAAATTGATTTCTAGAAATTTATCACCTTTTAAATAAATCCCTTTATTCTTTCCAAACTATTTAAAATTCCATTTTCAAGAAATTCTTCAACTTTTAAACAATATCATTCAAAACTCATTTATTAAAATCTTTTCCCATATTTTGGAAATAATTCGATAAGATTTCAAAAATCAACTTTACGCTTTTAAATTCCTTCTTTTAAATTCAACCAATTCTTTCAAAAGAATTTACTTAAAATTTCCAATTTTAATTTCAAAAATCCAATTTATTTATTTCTGGTATCCAACGATACCAAAAATATATTCGGCTAAATTATAGCCTTCAACAATTTCAATCACAAATATAATCATTCACAGATTATCAATAAATCATCACACATCATATGAAACAAATTCATATAATTTGAGGAATCCAGTTGGATCCCTCCAACCTGTTTCCCTGCATCCACAGACGTTAGCACAATACCAATTCCACTTCGAGGTGGAATATCGTGGTATATGGGATTTATAAAAATATCATCCGCTATTATGCGGCGCAATAGGGTCTCATCTGCTATATAATGCGAGAAATCAACTCCAAATACATATATAATACCAATTCCACTTCAAGGTGGAATATCGCGGTATATGTTTTTAATATAATAACCTCCGCTATTATGCGGCGTATAGGGTCTATTCAATACAACCAATCATCAATCAATATTCAATTCACACAATCAAGTAATTTTAAATTCAACTATTTAAAATTTAAATCGAAACACAATTCGATTGAGTGAGAAGTTCTCACCTTGCTCCAATAACGGTTGCAGTATTTTATTTCGAATAAAATTAAACGCACGTTTAATTTTACTCAAAATTATCACTAGCTCCAATTGACTCCAATCTTGCTCCATTGGGTAGTGCTTGACAAAATGAACCCGACGCAATTCGTTTCGTCAAAAACGGATCTCGTATGACAAAGTTATAACATTTCAAAATTAATACGATTTTAATATATAATCAATTTACATTTTTATTTTTTTTATTTTCAAATCCTACTTGCATCCAGCCGTTCGTTACATCTGGAGGAAATCTAGCCGTCCCCTTCTTTCTTCCTCTCCCCCGTTCACTCCCAGGTCAAAGAAAACGCACGTACAAACCCAATAGCTGCCACCAAACCCTAGTTGCCGCAGCCACCACGATGCACGAGACCCCATCACTCCACCACCAAATCGAAGCTCGTCGCCTCGCCTACCCATGCCGTGAAGGACGTGGCACTTAGCTACACCCCTGCGTTGAAAAACATGCTCAAACGACACACGTTTGAATGCAGTTTGTCTTCGATCCGTTGCTCCATTTCCGATCACAGCCGTTGAGATCGAAGATCTCGATACGCTCTACGAAGTTGCAGTTGGAAGTTTCTTGTAATTGTTAATGGATTGGATGAAAAACGAGGAAGAACGAAATGAGATTCTGGCCATTAAACTATAACCGGTGGCTAGGGTTTCTTTTCTAGGGTTTGTTTGCAAATGAAATAAAACTGGTCCTTTTATAGAAAATTCTACGAAACACTATTCACTCGAAATTTTCCGAACTCCAAACGAAGCGTGCCGGCTGACGTTTCTAAGGTTTTACCCACGTTCCGAACACAATGTAACGTGTTTCTAAAGCTAATTCGGTCATATGTGCGAGTTACGGAAATAAACGATCAATTTAAAATTAAATCGATTAAAACGATTTGTATGTGTTTTGGCTTGCCCCGGACAAACCGTAAATCCGATTGACATGAAATTTGAAACCTTACAAAAATTTAACATTACGGATTCGATGAAACTGGTTTCATCGAAATCCGAGACTGTTTGAAAAATGACTATTTCCACTCGTCAATTAAATATTAAAATATTCAATTTCTACAAATTAACTTTTAATTCAAATTTAAAAGTTCTATAACATCACTCTAACTCCAATATGATTTAATATAACTTTACGAATCATTTTTATACACATTTGATCCAACTATCAATTATTTACACAATTTCAAATATTAATTTATCGATTTAATTATCCAATTAAATTACTATATTCGAAATTTAATTTATTCTACTTACAAATCTCACTTGTTAATATTTAAAATCAATTAAATATCTGAATTTCAAATGATAGAAATTCTGGGTCGTTACAATCTTCCCCCTTAAAAGAATTTCGTCCTCGAAATTGCAAAGTAAGAAAAACGCCCAAATCCATTAACTTTTCAAAAACAAATCGTTCCAACTTGATTTTCAGATTCATTTTAACTTCTTAACTTTTCCAAAATCCGATGGTTACACTTTTCCTAGTTCAATTTCTATATTTTCATTACAATTTAGAAATTGACTTTCCGTTAACAAAAATTTTCCAAAAGTTCAGAAATTTTCTAACTCCCAAAATTTACGGAAAATTTTGGTAGAGTCTCCTTTGTACGGAGGAGCTTTCGCAATTTCACAATAGATATAAATATATATACATCGACCCACACGGTCGGAAAAGCAGAAAAACAGTTCATATTTCCTATTTTTATTGCGTAGGCGTACATTTTTAGCATTTTTAAGCAAAGCAGTTATTTATTAACATTTTGCACAACCAAATCCCGCCAAACGGCAGCCACGGCACCTGTACTTACTCAATTTAAATACGTAAGTGCCACATATATGAAGTTATTAACATTTCACTTGTTTTCAATAGCAAACGCATAGTTTTTCATAAGCAATACATGTGATATTCATTCATAAGCACATATTCAAGGTTTTAACACTAGTTTTAATTTGTTTGCAACCAAATTACATACCATTCCATTAAATCCGAATAGTTTCATCTCAAATCCTTACATTCAATTCATTGTTTAAACGAAACGAACTCATATGCAATTTAATTTCATTAACACTTAATGAATTATATACAATCAACTAACAACCATCTAACAATCAAATCATAATCAACATAACCAAATTATTAATTTACATTCAATTTGGTTCAACACTTTCAATTAGCTTTAATGAATTAACACTTACATTCATTATTCCATATCAATTCATTTACATTAGATTGATTAACATTCAATCCATTTATTAATTCAATTGCTAATTCATTTTATAACTAAGTTGAATTTCCTTTATATAACTCAAATTCACCTTCATTTAATTTACTTTATTATTTTTACTTCGATACCAAAATCAACTTCATTCAACATTACTTAAGTTATATTCCATCACAACATTTCATTTGTTTAACTTAACTCAAATTTCCACTTATAAATCCAATTCAGATTCCAATTCTAAAGTAAATTCTATTTAGCTTTTACCAAAATCAAATTTATATCACTATTTCAAATTCATATCTCGTTTTGCTTAACAAAATTGTTTAACCATTTTGATATTTGGTTTTACTTATCTTTTCTCATTCTCCAAGTTACACAACTTATTTATTTAAACTTCCAAATTCATATTACAATCACTTATCTAATCCAATTCAAATCTGATTTAATTTATTTAACTTTACCAAAGCTGAATTTATTATCTCATATTATAAGTTCAAAACTCATTCACTTATATTCGTCAATTACCACTTGAATTTTAATTTCAAATTTGGTTATCACAATAAAACTTCAATTTTTCAATTTATTATGGTAGCAAATCAATCACATAGAAACTCGAAAATGATACTGATGATGCTGCAGTCATCGCCCTTATTATTTCCCTGTAACAGTAGTGAATTCAGTGTTTAATATTCTTTTAAAATTTCCTTCTATTTATAAATCTCATTTATAAATCTTTTTCTCATATAATTTCACTATTTTACTTTACTCATACAAGATTATTTCACAATTGTAAATCATTTTAATTATAATTCCATACTTAATAATTCATTTGCTTATATACTTCATTCTTTTACAATTGTTGTTTTTATTTAGATTATTCAAACAACTTTTATTAACTCATATATATTCTTACATTTTCAACAACCAAACAATTCAATTTTATATACACTGTAACAATTCTGAAAATTATTTCCTTTATATGTAAAATATAATCAAGGTAAAATTATTTCATTTACCCAATTTAAAATGATACTGTGTCGGTTCATCTTGTTTAAGAGTTTAGAAACCCCTATCGATACAGTTAGCTAGACTGCACCGACCAGAATCTATAAACAATCAACCGATATGTCAACACAATACAAAACAATTTCATATTCACTAACAAATACGCGCTCATATCTATTATAACACTCACACTCATTCTAGAGTACTACTGACTCTATCTCTAATGAGTAATTCCCAACAGAGCCAAGGTTATCGCTTAACCATTTGTTCTGATACCACATGTAACGACTCAGGATTTTCGACTTTCGAAAATCGACATTAATACGTCCACTATATCAAATGCCGCACAATCGAATGCCGAAAAACCGAATCATTAGGGTTAAAAAGAAGAGGTAGAAGAAGACAGAAGAAAAAGAGAACAGAAACAGTATCAGAATCTCACAGATCGCAGCGGAACAACATATAATAGATAAATGAATAATCTTTAAATCAAAGAACTATATCAGTTTATACATTACATCATCATCAGAGTTTACAACAACAATATACAACACAACACAACAATAGACAGTTATATAAACCTGTCCTCATACAGAATACACAGCGGAATAATAATATCATATACAAGTGCTACGTCTCACCATCCAGCTCGCCACTGAGCTCCACAGCATCTCCTGAATCTAGAATGACCTGATAACCTGACTCTAGGCTGCCCGTGTGGAAAATTATGGGCACCCAGAGTTTAGGAAAGGAACAATAAACTCCAGGTCAGTCATGGGACTGGTGTGAGAACTAAAAACAGTTATTTTCACAAAGAAAATAAAAGAAATTCGCAATACTTTTGGAAAATGAAACTACCATAAGGCCTCCCGCCACACACATAATGCAAACACAGAATTTGAGGAGATTTCTCCTTATGATAGTCAAATATGCTTACTACGAAAAATCAGTTGATATTATTATTAATGTCTAGTGTGGAAAACATTTTGAAAGTATAATATTAATCTTAGCCAGCATAGGCATTCCGCACTTATGCCTACTATAGCTACTATGTTCAATAGCAGGTTACCGCCACATTCTATAGCAGGTTATACAACTAAACCGTACAAGGTTCGTATTGTTTCTTTGGATTTTCCAACAAATGGTCAGGCAAAGGAACTTCCTTACACCGAAATGGAAACGCCTCTGGAAAAACGCCCCGAGAACCTAACCGGATCTCTGTGAACACAAGGCCGACGCTACCTCACGCTGTACAGCTGTAACTAGGTAGCTAACACACAAGCTATGCCATCCCCCGGTCGTTACCGACCTTTATCCGAGGATCCTCAACCATAAAGCAACAACCACAAAGTATAATAAATTTGCAGCATCAACATAGGTAAAATATCTGGGCTCCATACCATGATATCACCTTTTATCCAGAAGGAAATGACATACCCTAGGGGCGCGACCCCTAAAAAACCTTGCCGCAACATTCCTGTTTCGACCATTACCGGGTTGTGAGGCTCGACGAAGTCTCATCCACAAAGCTACGCTTTTTCCACAAAGCCATGCTTTGATCACAAATGATCAACAAATGACCATCAACACACAGCAACACTCAGCATGCCACACTACCAAATTGGGAGTATATCACTGATAACCTTCAACTACATAACCTTTGAGCTCGTACGTCTCAGAGAAGGGTGTTAAGATAAGAGAATAAATTCTCCGCCACCAACAGAAATGTATTTGAAAGAAATCAGCTTTATATCTCAAAGTGTAATGTCAGACATACAACCATACAAGTCTGTTCCGGGTTCGAACAGAACCGAAGGCACTTCCGAAGAAGCCCTTGCAATCCGGGTATTCACTAATCACGTCCGGACTTCCCAACACAAGAAGAGTGATATAAATCTCTATATCGGAGCAACTCGGTGCAGAGACATTCGACAGGTTGTCCTTTCATTTTCAAAAATACCCGGTCTTCACACCGGTCTTCAATTGCAATTCATAACGTCGTATCATTATTCGGGATGGGTTTTATGACACAAAGTCCTCTCTCGGCTAAACCGAATAATGAGCGTTTGTTTTAAAAACAAATTCAAGTGCCAATTCAAAGGCAAATATTGATAGTCGGTGATTTAACTACCAAACAACATTCTCAACTATCAACCAATTTAAATAATTCTTCCAGATGATTTATTTCCAAAATATCTTCACAAGATATATATTTTCCACACTTCATCACTTTGAAAACCAACTTCAAATCACTTTTCACCTTCAAACTTTTGAAAACAAATTTCAAATCAATTTCCCTACATGGGATATATTTCCAAATATTTATTCATTCCACTGGAAATCTGCCGAGTTCAAATAATTTAAAATGATTTATATCCCTATCTAAAATATAATTGGGAAAACATTTTCTTCGAAATATTCCTTTAAAAACCAACTTTAGAACCTTTAATTTATATTTTAAAAGCTACTTTGGAAATATACTCGGCTTTATAGTGAGAATACACTTTCACTTCAAATGGTCCATTTAAACCAATTAAATAAATCCTTATCGATTCATTTTAAATTTACGTTCCAAATTCGCAAATTTATTTCCACACTTTGAAAATAAATCAGTGTTTATTTTAAAAACAAATTTCCCTTTCCTTTATAAATTCCATTTTGAATCTACATTCCCAAATATTCACTTTTTATACGATTTTTCAAATCGATTTCTCAAATATTCACTTTTAACTCCAAATCAACTTTCAAATTGATTTCCAATTTTATTTCAACACAAAATAAATTTTCATTCAAAACACCAATCAATTGTCATATTGATTTTTCAAATTATTTAATTTCAAATATCAAATCATTTATCAAATTGATTTCTAGAAATTTATCACCTTTTAAATAAATCCCTTTATTCTTTCCAAACTATTTAAAATTCCATTTTCAAGAAATTCTTCAACTTTTAAACAATATCATTCAAAACTCATTTATTAAAATCTTTTCCCATATTTTGGAAATAATTCGATAAGATTTCAAAAATCAACTTTACGCTCTTAAATTCCTTCTTTTAAATTCAACCAATTCTTTCAAAAGAATTTACTTAAAATTTCCAATTTTAATTTCAAAAATCCAATTTATTTATTTCTGGTATCCAACGATACCAAAAATATATTCGGCTAAATTATAACCTTTAACAATTTCAATCACAAATATAATCATTCACAGATTATCAATAAATCATCACACAACATATGAAACAAATTCATACAATTTGAGGAATCCAGTTGGATCCCTCCAACCCGTTTCCCTGCATCCACAGACGTTAGCACAATACCAATTCCACTTCGAGGTGGAATATCGCGGTATATGGGATTTATAAAAATATCATCCGTTATTATGCGGCACAATAGGGTCTCATCTGCTATATAATGCGGGAAATCAACTCCAAATACATATATAATACCAATTTCACTTCAAGGTGGAATATCGCGGTATATGTTTTTAATATAATAACCTCCGCTATTATGCGGCGTATAGGGTCTATTCAATACAACCAATCATCAATCATTATTCAATTCACACAATCAAGCAATTTTAAATTCAACTATTTAAAATTTAAATCGAAACACAATTCGATTGAGTGAGAAGTTCTCACCTTGCTTCCAATAACGGTTGCAGTATTTTATTTCGAATAAAATTAAACGCACGTTTAATTTTACTCAAAATTATCACTAGCTCCAATTGAATCCAATCCCGCTCCATTGCGTAGTTCTCGACAAAACAAACCCGACGAAATTCGTTTCGTCAAAAACGGACCTCGTATGACAAAGTTATAACATTTCAAAGTTAATACGATTTTAATATATAATCAATTTACATTTTTATTTTTTATTTATTTTCAAATCCTACTTGCATCCAGCCGTTCGTTACATCTGGAGGAAATCTGGCCGTCCCCTTCTTTCTTCCTCTCCCCCGTTCACTCCCAGGTCAAAGAAAACGCACGTACAAACCCAATAGCCGCCACCAAACCCTAGTTGCCGCAGCCACCACGATGCACGAGACCCCATCACTCCACCACCAAATCGAAGCTCGTCGCCTCGCCTACCCACGCCGTGAAGGACGTGGCACTCGGCTACACCCCTACGTTGAAAAACGTGCACGAACGGCACACGTTTGAATGCAGTTTGTCGTCGATCCGTTGCTCCGTTTCTGATCACAGCCGTTGATGTCGAAGATCTCGATACGCTCTACTAAGTTGCAGTTGGAAGTTTCTTGTAATTGTTAATGGATTGGATGAAAAACAAGGAAGAACGAAACGAGATTCTGGCCATTAAACTATAACCGGCGGCTAGGGTTTCTTTTCTAGGGTTTGTTTGCAAATGAAATAAAACTGGTCCTTTTATAGAAAATTCTACGCAACACTATTCACTCGAAATTTTCCGAACTCCAAACGAAGCATGCCAGCTGACGTTTCTAAGGTTTTACCCGCGTTCCGAACATAATGGAACGTGTTTTGGAAGCTAATTCGATCATATGTGCGAGTTATGGAAATAAACGATCAATTTAAAATTAAATCGATTAAAACGATTTCTATGCGTTTTGGCTTGCCCCGGACAAACCGTAAATCCGATTGACATGAAATTTGAAACCTTACATTTGAAAAATGACTATTTCCACTCGTCAATTAAATATTAAAATATCCAATTTCTACAAATTAACTTTTAATTCAAATTTAAAAGTTCTATAACATCACTCTAACTCCAATATGATTTAATATAACTTTACGAATCATTTTTATGCACATTTGATCTAACTATCAATTATTTACACAATTTCAAATATTAATTTATCGATTTAATTATCCAATTAAATTACTATATTCGAAATTTAATTTATTCGACTTACAAATCTCACTTGTTAATATTTAAAATCAATTAAATATCTGAATTTCAAATGACAGAAATTCTGGGTCGTTACACTGCACCTCCCGATCGTCGTAAAATCGACGATCCACCATTCGGTCGAAAACCCTAAAAATGGACGGTCGAGGTTCTTCATCGATTTTTGGTCAAACGATGCATCAAATCGAAAAACGAATTGCTGCAGTAGATTGCGCTCGTCGAGAACTTTCCAATGATATATAATATGATAGGGTTTGGAGAGTTTGAATTTTTGAAATTGATTTTTGATTTGATATTGAACTAGGATTTAGGGTTTCTGCCATTTTAGAAGGAGAAACAGACAAATAGAATTGTACGTACAGGAATAAGGAACGAGAAATAGTTAGGGTTTATAACAGCCTATATATAGGCAAAAGCAGATCAGAAAAATGGTTCAGATTGAATTGGTCAAAATGATTACACGAACCAGAAAAGCCCGTTCCGTTTCCGAAACGAAAGTGGGTCATCCAATATATCGAAATAGATGTTTTTGATATTTTTAAACTCAACGGAACTAGTTTCAAATCCCAATTCCATTGTATACAGAAGTTAGCTTTCAAAAATCAGCTTATTTTAATTGAATTCAATAAATTGATTTCTACGCGTTTCGAGCTCGCACGATCAAACGACAAGTCTGATCGCTACAAAACTTGAAATCCTACAATAATTCACTGTTACAGATCTGATGAAACCGGTTTCATTGAAATCCGAGACAGTGGCCAAAATGGCAAATTTTCACGTTAAATAAATAAATTATTATTAAATTAATTTAATCACTTTCAAATTGAATCTAATAGTTAACAATTTCATCATTCTAGATTACATAGAAATTAAAAATCTATCAAAATAAATTTTCTATGTTTAATTTACTATTAAAATATTTCATTAAATTCAACGTTCAATTACATTGTGATAACTTAGTTAATTATATTTTAAACCCAAATAAATTCTTTTATTTGATTTCCACTCTTATTATTGAATCAACTATCACCTTATAAATATAAATAATCATTGGTTTACATTTTATCACATCAATATTCTATAATTTTTCTTCTTATTTCAAATTAACAGAACACTAAATTACATTAATTCACATTGATCTCCAAATTAAATTTCAACAGATAAAATATGAAATGATAATCAAACAATTATTACACATTAATAATTCAAGCACATTTCTATGTTTATTGTTTAAAATCAAAGCTAATAGATTCACATACTAATTAATTGTTTTCATATTCCTTAATAAACCTATCCTGATTTATAACATATCATTTCAATATTAAATCTAACACTTAATTTTTTCCTTGTTAACAATTATAACCAAATTAACTTTACAATTATTTCGATTGATTTAAATTACCTTAAAATAGTTATCAATTAAACTAAATCAACATTATTAAATTACATTCTAGTTATTGTTCTCCTTAATAAATCACAAATTTTGATTTCTTCCAATATTAAATTTCAAAATCTTATTAAATTTAATAATTTTAATTATCGAAAATTATGGGTCGTTACACCTTTGAAAATTGTTTCGGTCGAAACCCTTTGGATATGCCTTCAAGTGGAGCAAAAGGAACAAAAACCCATTAAAGTTGAAAGCATCTGCTTCAAACCCATTTAAAATTGTCTCTTTCGAAACCATTTGGGTTTTACTTCAATCTTAGAAAAAGGTCTTTAAAACATTTAAGTCAAAAGCATCTGTTTTGAAACCAATTTCTAGGTAAAGAAGTGATGGTGTCGAAACCATCCCTTCGAAAGCATTAAGAGAAGTAGCCAAAATTTTAGAAAACAAAGTAAACAATCCTTTCGAAACCATTTGAGTCGAAAGGTAGAAAGCGGCAGTAAAAAAGCTTCGACTTAGTCGAAAGCAATCATTTAAAACTAAAGCGCAACCCAATCGAAACCATTTCTGTAACCCATTTGACCTAGTCGAAAGCTAACTAAGTCGAAAGCTACTTAGTCGAAAGAAAGTAGTCACATTTTATTTTAAAAGCAAAGTAATGCCTCAACCCCCTCGGAACCCCTGATTTTGCCCCTATACCTTCCGTCTATGTCCAATTCACTACATACCAGTTGCCTGATACCATGTGCATTGGTTTTGACTATGTCGGAGACGAAGGCATGGAGGCGGAACCTAGTGCCGAAAGTATCGAAACAGTGAAAAACATGTTTATTTGTACTTTTAAACTATTCTTTTGTACCTAACATGCCTTGTTTGTCTAAATCTGATTGGTTCCAAGTTTCTCTTTTCAAAAGTGCTGCCGACATTCCAAAATTAACAAATTTGAATTATTTGCAAAAAGCCCCTTCTCCTTCCTTAATTATATAAAACATTTAAGTCCCATACCTTAAATAATTTTATATATCCATTAAAACACTTAGGAAAAATCTAGAAAAATTCTAGAAAATCTCTTTTAATATGTTTTCCAACATATAAAAATTTCAGACCCAAATCTTTTATTATTTAACCGTAAATAATTATTAGCCCAAATTAACATTTTCTTTCCTAGAAAATTCATATAAATTCCACAAATACTCAGAAAATTCTGAAAATTGAAACCCATCTCAAAAATATCATTTATGATCTTCATAATAATTCGCAAGGTAGTTGGATGTCATTTTATAGGGTTTTCACCTTAAAACATATCATAAATTCAATATGAACAACCATAATTCTTCAACAAGTATATATAATCATTTCGTCATTGAAAAACATGGCAAATCACTGCAAATATTCAGAATTCATCTTAAAACCAAAATAATAAAAATTTGAGATGTAAACATTATTCACCTTAGCTTTAGAGATTATGGAGATTGTGATGTGAATGGATTTGATTTGAATTACCTTCTTCCTTAGCTTTATTCCTCTTTTCCTTGTTAATGGTGGCCGGCCTCTTTAAAAAAATTTGATAAAATAAAATGGATGTGTAGGGGGTACACGGCCAAGGGTTTAGGGTATAAGAATAGTCTCTTTCATATTTTATCCCTCCTCTATTTGAATTTAACCCTTATTTTAATTTATAGGTTAAATGGCACAGCTATCCTTTGATTAAATCAAATCTCAATCCCCTAATCAACACATTATTTTATTTAATTCAACTAATTAAATATCATAAATACTGTTACCAAAAATCTGGGGTGTTATAGACTCCCCTCCTTAAAGAATTTCGTCCTCGAAATTAAGATAAGGTACACAACAAATCAAGCAAGAAGGTAAAACATACCATCAAACAAGTCAGGATAAGTATCTCTAATCCTGCTCTCAACCTCCTAAGTACAGTCCCTGTCATCATCGCTCCACTGGACTTTGACTACTTTGACCGTCTTGGTTCTAAGCTACTTCTCATCTCTCGCAACTATGCGAACTGGCTTCCTCACTATAGTCAAATTCGGTTCTACTACTAAATCATCTAGCACAGTCGGTGCAATAGTAGTCTCTGGATCTCTAACACACTTTCTGAGATGAGAACATGAAAAACATTGTGGATTCCTGCCAAACATCTCGGTAACTCAACTCTATATGCGATTTTCCTAATCCTCTCAACAATAGGAAAAGTTCCAACGAATCTCGGTGCTAACTTTCCTGATTTTCCAAATCTGACCACACCTTTCATCGGTGACACCTTGACGAAAACCTAGTCTCTAACTGAGAACTCTAAATCTTTCTGTCTTTTATCTACATAACTCTTCTGCCTAGACCGAGCCTCCTTCATTCTAGCCCGAATGACCCCAATCTTTACTGCAGCTTCCCTAACCAAATTTGGACCAAGAACCAACCTATCCCCAGTCTCTAACTAACATACGAGAGCTTTGCACGGCCTTCCATACAAAGCTTCTAACGGTGCCATCCCAATACTAGTCTGATAACTGTTGTTATACGAAAACTTGACTAAATGCAGATGGTTCTCCCATGATCCCCCGAAATCTAGAATACAAGCTCTTAACAAATCTTCTAAGACCTTGTTAACTCTTTCCGTTTGCCCATCTGTCTGTGGATGGTAAGCGGTACTCATCTTGAGCTTAGTTCCCAAAACTTCCTGTAGACTCTTCCAGAACTCGCTAGTGAATAAGGGACTCTACCACTTACTATACTACTAGGAATTCCATGCAGTCTAACCACATTCTTCCTAAACAACTTTGCCAATACAGGTGTCTTTCTGGTTGACTTAACTGGAATGAAATGGGCACTCTTGGTCAATCTGTCCACTATGACCCATATACTATCATTTCCTCGATTCGACCTTGGCAACCCGTCAATGAAATCCATTGAAATAGAATCCCACTTACATACTGGAATATTTAACGGCTAAAGCAATCCACTTGACTTCAGGTGTTCGGCCTTTGCCTGCTGGCAAATCAAGCACCGCATTACCCATAAGCCAATATCCCGCTTCATACCTTTCCAGAAGAAATTCCTCTTCATATCCTGATACATCTTAGTATCTCTTGGATGAATAGAGAACTTCGAACGATGGCATTCCTCTAAGACTTCTTTTCTTATGTCTCCTACACTTGGAACACATAATCTTCTTCTCTTCCTCAACCTCCCATTCTAGTCAAGACTGAAATCTTTCAGGTCATCTCTCTCGATTCCATCTCTTAACTTCCTAATCCGCTCAGCTAACACCGGATCTTCTTCCTATTTAGAAGAAATCTTTTCGATCATCACTGGTCGAACTTCCAAACAAGATAACATTATGGTTTCTCCGCTGGACCCACCCTCAGATCTCCACTACACTCTGCAATCTGCTAATGCTTCCAAATCTTTCCACTCCGCAATCATCGCCAATACTGCATTCCGATGTTTCCTGCTAAGTGCATTTGCAACCTTGTTGCCTTCCCCCAGTGTGTACTCAATCCCAAAATCATAAGCGGAAATAAACTCTAACCACCTCTATTGTCTCACGTTCAACTCCTTCTGAGAGAACAAATACTTCAATGACTTATGATCTGTATATAACTCAAACCTTTCTCCCAAAAGGTAATGTCTCCACACCTTCAATGCAAAAATCACTGCAGCCAATTCTAAGTCATGCGTCGGATATCCGGCCTCATGCGGTCTAAGCTGTCTAGAAGCATAGGCAATCACTTTCCCTCTCTACATCAACATAGCTCCTAATCCTGCTCCACATGCATCTGTATATACCACCAAATCCTGGTTCCCTTTCGGAACACTAACACAGGTGCATAGGTCAATAAGTGTTTCAAACTCTGGAATGCTTCCTCACACTTATCGGTCCACACAAACTTTACATCCTTTCTTGTTAGCTTTGTCATCGGTGCCGCTATCCACGAAAAATCCTTAATGAACCTCCGATAATAACCTGCCAACCCAAGGAAACTCTTTATCTCTGTCACTATCTCGGGTCTCTTCCAACTATTCACCACTTCAATCTTAGTCGGACCACTGACAACTCTTTCTCCGAGACTACATGACCTAGAAACTTCACTTCCTTCTTCCAGAAGTGACACTTTGAAAAATTTGCCTTCGGCTGATGCTGCCTCAGCGTCTCAAGCACCACTCTAAGATGAACTTCATGCTCTCTTTCATCCTTAGAGTATATCAAGATATCATCTACGAAAACCAATACGAACCTATCCAAGTGCTCTCGGAAAACTCGGTTCATCAAATCCACAAAGAAAGCTGACGCATTAGTCAGTCCGAACGACATAACTAACCATTCGTACGACCCATATCTGGTCCTAAACATCATCAAAGGTGTACTATCATCTGCTACTCTGAGCTGATGGAAGCCTGTCGCTAATCCAACTGTGAGAATACCTTGGATCCACTCAACTGGTCGAACAAATCATCAAGCCTCGGCAATGGATATTGATTCTTTATCGTCCTGTCATTCAACTTACGATAATCGATACATAGCCTCAACGACCCGTCCGACTTCTTAGCAGATATTGCAGCTACTCCCCAAGGTGAACTACTCGGCCTGATAAAACTCTTGCCTTCCAAATCCACCAACTGCACCTTTAACTCCCTCATCTCTGTAGGAGTAATCCGGCTCGGCGGCTTACTTACTGGTTCTGCTCCCAGAACCAAATCTATTCGAAACTCAATGGCTTGTTTCGATGGCAATCCAACTACAGGATCGAAAACATCCATGAATTCTCTAACCACGAAAAATCGACTCAACTCATCATCCAATTCCATTACACCCAACAAAGCATTCACCTCACCGCTAGAACCTTCTACAATGTAAACTATCTGATCACTATAGTCAGGGTGTCTAAGTGATATTTTCCTATCCTGGTAAAATATCCTAGCATCATACTCACTTAACCAATCCATCCCAAGAATAATCCTGAACCCCACAAAATCAAACACATGCAAACTGCAGACAAAGGTATGACCTAACAAGTCAAACTCTAACTAGTCACATCTCAACCCTAGAGTTGCATACCCCCCTACTAGATTCGCAACCAGTAAGGAAGTAACTAAATATGTGGGTTCTAGGTTAAGCTTATCTATCAAACATCTAGATATAAAAAAATGTGATGCACCAGTATCAAACAGAACGCTAACAGACATACAATGAATCTGAAGCATACCTCCCAAAACTGTCTTTCCTTTCTCCTGAGCTGTTGGCTTCGAAGTAGCAGGCTCCAATGCATACACCTTGCCATTTCCACCCTTAGCGGGCTTCTTGCACTGGCTATTATAATGGCCAATCTGGTCACAATTGAAGCACCTGACATTCTTCTTCCCGGCTACCTTCTTTGCCTTTCCAGCACGACAATCATTAGCAAAGTGCCCCTTCTTGTCGCACTTAAAGCAAACAATCTTAGACTTCCCTTTCTTAGCCACTCCACCCTTTTTAGCACCTTTCTTAGGAAATAACTTCCTCTTCTGATTCTACCCAACCTGGACCTCCTTAGCCTTACTCTTCTCTAGAGAATCAAGAATCTCCTCATGCCTTAAGGCCATCTCTACTACAAAGTCAGAAGGATATCTAATATGAGGTAATATAGCCCTTGCTTACTTAGGCTTCAACCCCTTGATAAACTTCACATTCCTCTTCGTCACTGTATCCACTGAAGCATACCCATATCTGGCCAACTCCTCAAACTTTCTAGCATACTCCAGGACAGACATCTCTCCCTACTCTAATTCAGCGAACTTTCTGATCAAAGCTGACTATGCCATCGCAGACATGAACCTTTCCTGAAACCTTCCCTTGAAATCTGCCCATGACAAGTTTCCTCGTCCACACCAACCGTCACACTGTTCCACCAAAACAAAGCCGCTCCCTGAAGCTGTCTGGAAGCAATCCTCCTCTTCTTCTCATCATTGAGCCCCAAGCCTACAAAGATTCTCTCACAGTGCAGCAACCAATTTTCCACCTCTATAGCATCCGTCGTTCCCAAAAATGGCTTCCCTCCAAGCTTAGCGTAATCTCTGTTCAACTTAGCATAATGGTTAACTACCGAAACTTCTAGAATTCCTGCCCCTGCAGCATCTCCTCCTACTACTCCAGTTGTAATTCCAGCTTGCATCATATTCAAAAAAACTGATACATAGCTCCCATGTCCACTTGCGGGACTCCAGCACCTACATTCTCCGCTTGTGCCTGACCTTGACCTCTCCTCGCATTAGGTCTGGCATTCCCATCGGTGTCCTCCCCTCCTGGATTAACTCTTCCTCTTCTGCCATCCATATCTGTATTCAAACCTTATGAGATACAGAAAAATATCCTAACAACGATAGGAGACTAGAGATAAAGCGTATACTTATATATAGCAAATACAAGTACATTACTATAGCGTTATCCCATACCCCAAACTTATTCTAATTCCTTAGGATTATGTTTTAAAAATCATTTTTAGTTTAATTTTTTTCATAAACCATGCTCTGATACTAAGTTGTAACATCCTGTATCTAGAGGCCAAAAGCTAAGCGCTACAGATGCTGCATTCATCCATAGTATTAACTTCTGGTGACAAAATACAGTACCGCTAATGGTATCCATAATATCAGAAGCACTTGAATATAAACAAAATCACAAATTCTCAAAAACAACATTTTATTAATTATATTTCAAAACATATTCATATCCATATTACATAATCCCATACCATTTCCTAGGTAAGGATTAATTATAATCATTACAAAAATACGCCAAGAGCGACATATAACGATGCCCCCTTGGTTAATCAAAGAAATATAGTCATATCTGACTTAATACACAGCGGAAGCAAACAAAATAATCTGCAACTCCTAATTAGCTATCCGTTAGCCACCTGCTCGCCTCTGGAAGCTTTATTCGCCAAAAGACTAAAATCTGAAAACCTTAACCCTCAGCCTACTCAAATCAATTTTGAGCACCCGAGAGTTTAAGGGGAAACAAAAATTTCGAGTAAGACATAAAGCCTAGTGTGAGTAATTCTGTTACATCTCGGTTTATTGATATTAAGTGAGACCAGGCCGCTTAGCGGAACGGGTTTCCCCTCACTAATATCCTCTTTAAAACATATATTTTGCAAATCCTATCCTGCAACCAAACTTGTTAATCAAACTAATTATATCAAAATAGCAATATCATATTATGCTAATAAATGGACTACCTGTCCATAAAATAGGTAATAAGTGGACTATCTGTCCTTAATATAATAGCAAGGTCCGTTATGCTAACAAATGGACTGTCTGTCCATATAACTGGGCTGACTACCCGCAACCTGGACTAACTGTCCGAATCAAAATGGACTAACTATCCGAATCATTTTCTTAGGGTAACTACCCTTCATCTTTTTCCTTGAAAACCTTTTCAAAATGATTTAACATTTTAAATCATACTTATATAAGGAAAATATATTCTTAGCTTTACTCTAAGCTATTTTGTCATGATATATATATATATATATTACTCAAAATAATGTTGATGAATTTTAATGAGAATTAGCTATCCTTCCAAAACAAGTTAAAACCCTTTTTAACTTGAAAATACTTAGGCTATATTACCTATTTAATACATTCAAAACCTTTGTTTAAAACCTTTAAAGAACCCTTTCGAAACCATTGAAGGTAACCCCTTCGAAACCATTAAAAGTGACCCTTTCAAAACCATTAAAAGCCTTTCAATAACATTGGAAAAACCTTTCCTTTCCTTTCTCCGAAAGCTTCAAAATATTAGACATCCTCTTTTAAAACCTTTACATATTGCCATTCGGAAACATAAGAAAAACCTTTCCCTTCAACCCTTTCGAAACCCTAGGGAACCACCCCTTTCGAAACCATTCATTAAAACCTTTCAAAACAGTCAAAACTCAATCCTTTCGAAAGCACTTTGTGTTCAATTTAAAACACGTGGAAACCTTTCGAAACCATTCAAAAATTCACCCCTTCAAAACCTTTGAAAACTATTTCGTTCGAAACCCTTTGGATATGCCTTCAAGTAGAGAAAAAGGAAAAGAATTCCATTAAAGTCGAAAGCATCTGTTTCGAAACCATTTAAAACTATCTCTTTCGAAACCATTTGGGTTTTACTTCAACCTTAGAAAAAGGTCTTTAAAACATTTAAGTCGAAAGCATCTGTTTCGAAACCATTTCCTAAGTAAAGAAGTGATGGTGTCGAAACCATCCCTTCGAAAGCATTGGAGAAGTGGCCAAAATTTTATAAAACAAAGTAAACAATCCCTTCGAAACCATCTGGGTCGAAAGGTAGAAAGCGGTAGTAAAAGGGTTTCGACTTAGTTGAAAGAATTCATTTAAAACAAAAGCGCAACCCTATCGAAACCATTTCTTTAAACCCATTTGACCTAGCCGAAAGCTACTTAGTCGAAAGTAAGCAGGCGCATTTTCTTTTAAAAGCAAAGTAATGCCTCAACCCCTTTGAAACCCCTGGTTTCGACCGTATACCTAATTCCTATGTCCAATTCACTACATACCAGTTGATACCATATGCATTGGTTTCGACTGTGTCGAAGGCGAAGGCATGGAGGCGGAACCTGGTGCCGAAAGTATAGAAACAATGAAAAACATGTTTATTTGTACTTTTAAACTATTATTTTGTACCTAACCTGCCTTGTTTGTTTAAATCTAATTCGTTGCAAGTTTCTCTTTTCAAAAGTGCTGCCGACTTTCCAGAATTAACAAATTTGAATTATTTGCAAAAAGACCCCTTCTCCTTCCTTAATTATATAAAACATTTAAGTCCCATACCTTAAATAATTTTATATAACCATTAAAACACTTAGGAAAAATCTAGAAAAATTCCAAAAAATCTTTTTTAAGATGTTTTTCAACAAATAAAAATTTTAGACCCAAATCTTTTATTATTTAACCGCAAATATTTATTAACCCAAATTAACATTTTCTTTGCTAGAAAATTCATATAAATTCCACAAATATTCAAAAAAATTGAAAATTAAAAGTCATCTCTAAAATATCATTTATGATCTTCATAAAAATTCGTAAGGTATTTGGATGTCATTTTATAGGGTTTTCACCTTAAAACATATCACAAATTCAATATGAACAATCATAATTCATCAACAAGTATATATAATCATTCCATCATTCAAAAACATGGTAAATCATTGCAAAATATTCAGAATTCATCTTAAAATAATAAAAATTTGAGATGTAAACATTATTCACCTTAGCTTTAGAGATTATAGAGATCGAAATGTGAATGTATTTGATTTGAATTAGCTTCTTCCTTAGCTTTTCTTCCTCTTGTCCTTGTTAATGGTGGACCGGCTTCTTTAAAAAAATTTGATAAAATAAAATGGATGTGTAGGGGGTACACGGCTAAGGGTTTAGGGTATAAGAATGGCCTCTTTCCTATTTTACCCCTCCTCTATTTCAGTTTAACTCTTATTTTAATTTGTAGGTTAAATGGCATGACTACCCTTTGATTAAATCAAATCTCAATCCCCTAATCAATACATTATTTTATTTTATTTAAATAATTAAATATCCTAAATAATGTTACCAAAAATTTGGGGTGTTACACAAACAGGCATGAAAAGAAGATGTAGACATTTGTTTCAGTTTCAACACTATAAAGTACACATTGGAAATTATCAACTAGACCCAACCTATGAAGTTTATCTTTGGTTTTACGACATTAAACATGATTTTCCACAATAATAAATTGTTCCTCATTATTCCACCACTATTCGATATATGCATATGCCAAGGAAAGACCTCACAATTACCCAATAGTAATTTGTAAATAAATGAAGTACCATGCTTACCATTTTTTGACGACCAAATCGCAGAGTCCATCAAAGAATTAAAAGATTTAGTGGAGATATGGTTCCACAGATTTCTGACCAAGGCAGAACTAGAATAAGGCAGGTTTGGGTAATCTTCAAAGATATAATCCAGTGCTTTTGCATTAAGGATGATACCAGATAGGCATTGAAGGTTTGGAGAAAAAAACATTTCTTATAGTTAGTCCTGGAGAGGCCCAAGGATCATCCTAGAAGCTAATATTATGCAATTTAAGAGGATTACACTACAACATGGGAGGGAAAGTTGCTCTTAATTTCAGGGAGGTTCTCCAAGAATAGTTAGTAGTAGAAGGAATCTACAAGGATCAAAAGCACTTATTTCTCACTAGATTTTTCCATACCCATGTAGGCCATAAAGAAATGCTTTGAGAATATAATAAGTTGAAATACTTTGAGATGCAAGCCGTATTCCATAGCCTGATTTTTAATATACCAAGACCCCCATTCTACCTAGGAAGTTGGACTTTATTAAATGCAGTTTGCTTCAATTTTGAAGAGTATGGGTCACCATGCCCTAAAAAGTTATCTAATGCCATAGAAATTGTAAGAAGTCTTTTGGAGAGGAGAAAATGTCTAGTCCAATAGGATGATATGGATGTAGCTATAGATTGGATTACAGTAAGCCTTCCAGCTTAAGACAACATTATGGTGGGCCACATAGTGAGTTTTTTTTAGTAATTTTCTCGAATAGAGGAAGGCAAATAGCAGTTGAAAATCTCTTGGTTAATAAAGACAATCCAAGATAGCGAGCGCATTTTAGCATTTCATAAAGAGAAGATTTGATATCATCTTTTTGCTGTTGGGAAACTCCAGCAGTTAGAATTTAGGATTTTTCAATGTTTATTGCAAGTCCAGTTAAATAATTGAATTCACTCAATGCTTGAAGAATACAAGTAATGTTTTGTTCCATTGGTTTAGTAAAGCACACAAGGTCATCAGAAAAAAAAACTTATAATCATTGGATTCTTGCATTCTAGATGAAGTTGAAGCAAGCCAACACTTACTTTATTAGTTAGAATAGCATTGAGGAGTTCAATTACCATCACAACAAGTAAAGTAGATATGGGATCACCCTCCCGAACGCCCTGGATTCCATTGAAGTGACCAAATGAGCAACCTTCCCCGATAGTTGAAAAGGCGGGGGTTGATATACATGTATATATCCAGGCCAAGACTGGATAGGGAAAATTCATCCTAGATAGAACAACAATAATGAATTGCCATGAAATAGAGTCAAAAGCCTTTTCTATGTCCAATTTGGTCATACATCGAGGGGAAATATTACTCCTGTTGTAACCATTGAGCAGCTTCTGAGTTGGAAGAATATTATAACTTATGGATCGACCTTGAATAAAAGCATATTGATTAGGGTTGAAAATTGAGTGGATCACATCTTAAAGCCTAGTAGAGATGATTTTAGAGATGCATTTATATATTACATTAGCACAAGTCGGCCTGAATTGGGATACAATAGCAGGATCATTAACTTTGGGAATAAGGGAGATATCGGTAGCATTTAGATTATAGGAAAGCTTGTTCGAGGAAATTTTTTTGGATAGCATTAACCAAGTTATTTTCCACTATCTTCCACGAGTTTTGGAAAAAAATGGGAGCTAAAACCATCTGCTCCACCAACACTTGAAGAGTTTAGAGAGAATAAGGCAGATTTAACTTCATGACGAGAGATTTGGGATATTAGGCTAGAGGCTTGATGAGTAGAGATATAAGGCAACTTCATAGTGAATAATGGATTAAGCTTCATGATATGAGGCATGGGGTTGGCCAAGATAAATTGAAAGTATTCAACAAAGGCATTAGAAATTTCATCATGAGTGGAGCACATGCGACCATCCTTGTCAAAAATGTCGTGAATCATTTGGTTCATGTGTTTTATTTTTAACTTGGAGTGGAAGAAAGAAGTATTCCTATTACCCATCCTTTCATGCTTTTCTTTTGATTTTTATTGGGCCATAGATGCTTCATTGTTCAATGCTGCATTGAGTTGAACGGTAAGAAGGTGCTGTTATTCTATTAGTAGGGCATTGAAAGGATTAAATGAGATATGGGACTGAACTGAAGCTAATTTGTTCCTCACTTGTGAGGAAAGTTGGAACCGTTACCATAGACCAAGCTAGACCAGCTCTTCAACTTCGATTTGAGCAACTTTAGCTTTGCCTGTAGTTTACACAAGCGGTTGCCAGTAACAGAGGTGTTCCAAACCTGCAAAACAAGATCTTTATTAAGGGTGGTTAGTACTAGAATTAAAAAATTTAAAAACGGGAATTTTGAGGATGCCATGGCATTGTCCCCCCATTTAATTAGGGGTAGATTGTGGTCTGATAGGGTAGGCTAAAATGAAATGCAGTGGATTGAAGGCCATTGGAGAGCAGAGAAGGATTTATGGTCCGATAGGAAGCTTGCAATATGTTCTTAAACTAGATCTAGACTTATTCTGATTATTCCATGTGTGTCGAGGGCTAAAGGTGGAGATGGGGATTAATCATGCACCATTAGTAGCCTGATTGAAAGGAGCTACTTTATTTAAGGTTAATGGTTTAGAACCAAATTTTTGGTCAGAGTGACTCATACAATTGAAGTCACTAAGGCAAATCCAGGGAAATATTACTTTGACATGCAGCAAGAAGTAAAGGAATTGGAGCCATTGGTTGAAGTTGTTTTGCAAATAGATAAAGGTGGTGTGAAAAGTGAAAGAGGTAGGAAGATGAGAGCAGGATAGGTTTATACCGACCAAATGCAGAAAGCTTGTTTAGAGAGTAGAAAGCAGGGTTCTAGATCACAAATATTCTACCATATAGGGCAAGCTCAATATTGTGCACAATTTTCCAATTCATCGTTATTGTTGCGCCAGCGTGGATCGTTTGTAAAAGATTCAATTTTGTCTCACAAACACTCATAATGTGTACATTATTGGTAAGAATAAAGTTTCTAATCTTAGAAATATTTGAGGGAAGGTGAGCCCCTCTTATATTCCACATTGCAATATTGTGATTTATCATTTAAAGAGAGGGGTTGCTAGCGGTTGAGCATGAAGTATAATGTGTCTTCTAGAGTGGGAGTTGCATGGAAGAGATTTAAAGGAGGTAAAGGGTTGAATTTGGTTGGAGGTGAAGGCCCTCCCAACATTCAAATCATCACTTGAAGTGGCTTCATTTGATCTTTTCTTTTTGCAAATATTTTTGAACTTGGTAGCTTAAGATTGGGCTGGAGCTTCTAATGAGGCAAGAGAAGTGTCCGAGGAAGAAGTTGGTGGAGGGCGGGGGGTATCAGGTTAGAGGGAGGTGATGTGTGAGCATATGGACTGAGATTAGTGGAGGGAGTAGTAAAGTTCAGATTTGTTGTTTCATTGTTGGTGGTGATAAGGGTGGGTATATTATGAGGAAAGTTGCAGGTGTTAGGATGCAGGGGTGTGACAATGGGTGTATTACAATTGGAAACGGGAAGGCAGATGGGGTCAAAAGGTGTAGAGGAATGGGTATTGATATGCGAGTCTTGTTAACCATGCTGGTTGGAAGAGAGAAGGGGGTTGAACAAAGCATTACTATGATGCGTGGCATGAACAAGGGGAGAAGTTGATTCTCATCAAATGCCAAATCCATATTAGATGGATCAAATTGTTCGAGCTAGAGAATTGAGAATGGATTAATGGAATCAAGGATGAGTAATGTGTTTGAATCAGTTTGAGTAGAGGCAGTTGAAATTGAAAGGAATGATGCCCTTGAACAATTGGTATCAATGAAAGATGATGCATTGCATGGCACTGTTGCAATACAAGTGGGCTGCACATAACTAGAAATAGGCAGTGGACCAAGAATTGATGGATGCATATGTAGTAAGCCACGTGGGTGCTTCATATTAGGGAGATGAATGGTAGCATCTTCATTAAATCGGGAAGTGAGAGTTGATTGCACAGGGACACTTAGCGTTTTAGCTTGACAAGGTGAAGTATGAGCTAATAATGGAGGGGCAGTTGTTGAAAGCTATTATCTAGCCTTTCAATCAGGCAATATTCAGATAGATTGGATGAGCCAAACTTGGAGTTATCAAGGTAGGAAGCCTAAAAATAGCCCAAGAGTCCAGAAACCAAACACAGACAAAGTCACAAGACCAATGCAAAAACAACTCAAGCCAAGACAACCACAAAGTCACCAAAATTATGGGTCGGTACCGACCCCTATCTATGGGTCGATATCGATCCCTATTTCATCCACAGGTGGGTCTCATCTTCTGCCTACGTGCCCTACTTAATGTTAGAAGCCTATCCCAATTGTTGTTTTGTTGATCCAAAACAATTCTCTATCGATCTCGCGAACACTTGAATCGGCAGTTTTGTTCTTCCACGTACCCATCATTTGGACTCAGAATTAAGCTATTATTGATGCAAACAACTATGGAATCATGAAGCTGGCCATAAGATAATCCAACATGAAAGGTTAAAGGAAGCCAATTTAGCAATATTATGGGTTGGTACCGACTCCTACCCTTGGAGTTGTACCGACCCATACAATCTGATGAGGTGGTAGTCTATTTTCAAGGGGAATTGGTCAAAAGCATGGAGAATGGACTGGATATATTTTGTACAAGATTTTAGGCCCGTACCTCTATAAATAGGAAGTCATAGCTCATTTTTAAGGATCTTTTGGCTCCCGTTCTTCTTTATCTTTAATTCTTGTAATCTCCGTTGGAATTGTACCAAACCATAAGAACATCTGCCTCCAAGTCAGAATATAAGCAATAAAATTATAAAGTGGACGTAGGCCTTGATTTGCTGAACCACTATAAATTATTGTGTGCTCTTTCGTATTCATTTTTCTTAATTCTTCACATTTTATTCTCTACTTTAACTTCTGGGTGTTTGTGCCATTCTGGTTCAAATATTTTGATACTTTCACTGAGAGCTCATATTCTTGGGCTACTTGGATCCATCATCTACTATTGGATTTCTAAATTCCAAGAGATAGATCTAATTCTCTTACCTTATTTTCTACTATTTAGACTTTCTATAATCTAAGAGAAGCTATTTGCAAAGGCCCCATCAAGAAGAGACAGTTTTACAAATTCCAGAGCTACTACTAAAGCTGAGAACAAGAATGACCAACATGTAGATGAAGCTGCCTAACCTAATCAATTGAAGATCCAGAATCTAGCTGAAGTCATGAACAGAATGGAGATGGATAGGATGAGATGAAGTAGATGGAAGATAGATTCCAGGCTAGTCAGAATGAGATGAATCAAACGATGCAGCAGAGCTTGAGACAACTGAATGAGCTAACTCAGAATAACCGTAGGAGGAGTAGAAGAGATTCTAGTTTAGAGCTAGAAAGTTCCTCATCATCCGAGCAGAGATAGAGGGACAGGAAGCAGAAGAGGACTTAGAACACCGTTGGAACATCTCACCAAGAAAGAGGACGAGCTCTAGGCACAAATTTATGGATCAGTACCGACCCAAGGTCAGGGATCGGTACCGATCCATCCAATGGTGGGCCTATAGCTCACCATCTAGAAGGCGGCATGGATTTGACTTTTGGACGCGCTGCTGATGATCAGAATCTGGAAAATCATGTTGTTCATGGTGATACTATTCATGCGAATCAAACAGGTGGGACTGTTGGATGAATGGATCTTCTAGAGGCCTAAGAACCTAGGTATCGAGAGCCAAACCGAAAGTGTTCGTCAGGCCAAGCACTCGGGGTGGAGCCCAATTATCGTCGTTCAGTCGAACTTGTTGACCCGGACTACCTGGAGGTTATGGTCACGAAACTTGTCAGCGAAAATCATTTAGAAGCAATGATGAATGGGGTAACACTCCCAGTTGGAATCCATTTACAGAGAACATTCTACGTGAGAGATATCCTTGGAGATTCACAATGCCAACTATGTTGTTGCATGAAGCAACAATGGATCCTAGGCTGCACTTGATGATATATAATGGCATATGGATTCCATCAGAGCTTCTGATGTCATGAAATGCCACCGTTTTCCAATTTTCTTGGAGTATTTACGAAGTGGTTCACTCGACTTCCGCCAAGGTCCATATCATCTTTCGTTGAGTCGTTGATGAAGTTTATAGAGCAATTCAACTTACATATTTCACATCTAAAACATGTCATGTCTCTGTCAAACCTCTTCCAAACTGATGTAGAGTCGTTGAAGGATTTCTTGAATCGATTCCACACAACCATGACAGAAGTTATAGATCCTAAGGATGACATAGTGCTGATGGCGTTGATTAAGCTGATTCATCCCGATATGGAGTTCAGGGAATGGTTAGAAAGGAAGCCCCCATCGATAATGGATGCTTTTTATAAAATAGCTAATGAGCACTTACGCTTGGAGGAAGCGCACAAGAGTCCACGAAGGACTGGTGCTGGGAATTCAGACGAAGTAATACAAAGTAATGTTGCTGTAAAGCAATCTGAAGGAAGCTCCGAATTGTAGATGTGAATGTTGGTAACCAAAATAATAATCGGGAATGGAACGATGATGGGGATAAGAAGAAGAAGCCGGATAACATAAATCGTATTAGGACTCCTAAGACGATAGCTATACTGAACTAAAAAAACTTGATAGAGAATATCTATTTGGCAACTCAAAACACTGAGCAGTATAGAAAGCCAACTCCAAGAGAGTTGACTGAGAAGGAGAGAAAGTCGGGCAAGTTCTACAAATTCCATGAAACTCACGGTCACAATACCAACGAGTGCATACACTTGCCAGATATGATTGAGAAGTTGATTCGTACGAAAAAGTTACCGCAATATGTGAAAGCTCCGCAGGATGAGGGGCAAGGAAACTCTACCGCCCCTGGGTCGTCTTCCCAACAAAGGAAAGCTATGCCTGGTGCTGATGCATTCTGGTGGGCAGAAAAAGGGTCGGTGATTAATACAATTATCGGTGGGCCATACCCAACCGACACGAGTCTAGCTGAGATGGACAGATATGTTGGTGCAATAAAACATGCAGACAGTGAAAGTTGCTTTGCTGTTGAAGATGGAACTTCGAAAAAACAATGCAGAGAAATGGCTGACGATATTGTTTTCCAGAATACAGATGCTGATGGAGTGGAAGCTCCAACGATTGACCCACTCATGATCACAGCCACGATTGGTCCTACAATTGTTCGAAAGGTGCTGGTTGACTATCGGAGTTCAGTCAATATCTCGTTTAAGAAAGGCTATGATCAAATGATGTTGGAAGAGAAGGACTTTAAACCTTGTAAATCTCGAATATAGGGGTTCAATGGAATGGCTACTGAAGCCATATGATATGTTGAATAACCGGTGGTACATGGCAAGGGCGACCACAAGCAAGTGCGGGTCGTACCTTCTTTGGTGTTAGTATTTACTAGCCTACAATGAATTTCTGGGCCGAACGGCCTTGGCTTAATTTAGAGTGGTTATAGGTCCTTGATCTGGTCGCTGGCTGTGAATGCTACGTAGCTGAGCTAAAGGAGGCAAGGGGAAAGGAGAAAGTAAAAAATATGGAGGGGACCCTCCGCATTAAGGTTTTGGATGCATAGTAAGTACAGCTTGAGCCCCCGCTCGGGCAACCCAGTCGGTTCCACGACGATATGGACATACATAAAGAGCCAGAAGGTGGAAAGTAGTTCTCGTCGAGTTGATGATCGATGTTCCGGTCAGCTTGGATGATCCGAATCAGATCCTAAAGGTCGGATTGCAGCTCGATGCATGAGTGATGAAGAAGTTGGTTGGTTTTCTCTGGGCAAACCTGGATTTCCTAGAAACACTTAGACATGTGTGGGATCTCGTCCGGGATAGCGAGCCATGCATTAAATATAAATCCCAAATGCGTTTTTGTGAAACAGAAATGCCGTAGCCTGGGTCCGAAGAGATCCGCTACACTCAAAGAAGAGGTGGATAAGTTGAAGGACAATGGCTTCATCCATGATGCCTTAAACCCAGAGTGGGTATATAATCCTATCTTGGTAAGGAAAGCAAATGGTAAGTTGAGAACATGCATCGACTATTCTGATTTGAATAAGGCATGCCCGAAAGACAGCTTCCCGCTCTCGAGGATTGATCGGTTGGTGGATTCGACAGCTGTGCATGAGTTACTTTCATTCATGGATGCGTACTCCAGATACAACTAAATCCCGATGCACATCCTGGATCAGGAACACACCAGCTTCATAACTGACGTTGGACTGTATTGCTATCTGGTCATGCCCTTTGGATTAAAGAATGCAGAAGTAACTTACCCGAGGCTCGTAAATTGGATGTTCAAAGATCAGATTGGACGTTTGATGGAATTCTACGTAGATGACATTCTTATGAAGTCGCGGCGTTCGACGAACCACGTTGATGATTTAGCAGAGATGTTTGGCATCCTTCAAAAATACGAGATGAAGCTCAATCCCTTGAAATGCTCTTTTAGCATTGCAGGGAAATTCTTGGACTTCATTGTGAACTCGTGTAGGATTGTAGCCAATCCTGAAAAGATCAAGGCATTGAGAAAGATTAAGGCTCCAAAGATGATCAAGGAATTCCAAAGCTTGAATGGGAAGGTCGCCGCCCTGAGTCGGTTCATTGCTGGATCCACGGACAAATGCATTCCTTTCTTTGACGTCATTAAGAAAGGAAAAGAGAATTTTGAGTGGAATTGCGAATGTAAAAATGCATTCCAAGCTCCGATGGATCACTTGGAGAGACCCCCCATCCTCTCGAAGCCGTTGGATGACGAAGACCTGCTTATATACCTAGCAGTGTCGGTGCATGCTTTGAGTGCCACACTCGTACGAGAGGAATCTCACATCCAGCAATCGGTTTATTATAGCAGTAAGCGATTAACGAGAGCATATAGAAATTACCTAAGGCTGTAGAAGCTCGCATACTACCTGTTGATTACTTCGAGAAAGCTTCGTCCTTACATTTAGGCTCATCCGATCAAAGTTCTCACCGACCAATCTTTATAACAAGTCTTGTAGCAACCTGAGACTTCTTGAAGGCTGTTAAAATGGAACATTAAATTGGGCCAATATGACATAACCTATCACCCTCAGAGAATAATCCAAGGTCAAGCGTTGGCGGATTTCATAGCTGAATCCACTATACAAGATGATCCTCCGGAGAGCAATGGTGAGAAAGATACTGGGTGGAAGATGTACACAAATAGTGCATCTAATGAACTATGTTCCAGTGCCGAAGTTGTACTTTTCACTCCCGAGGAACAGTTGATCTGTTATGCCTTGAAACTCAACTTTCTAGTAACAAACAATGAAGCTGAATATGAGGCATTGATTGCAGGGCTCAAGATTGTCAAAGAGCTAGGAATAAAAAATTTATACATTTACTACGACTCCCAACAGGTGGTTTGTCAAGTTCGAACAGAGTTTCAAGCAAAAGGAGCATGACTAGCTCCTTTTCTAAACCGGGTTCTTGAGCTGCTCAATGACATCGAATATTACACGATCGCTCAAATTCCTAAAGAGGAAAATGAGAAGGACGACTCACTGGCTAACTTGTCTAGTTCCGAAGATGTGCAGCTCATGGGCCCGGTCCCAATGGAAGTACTATCAACTTCGATCATCGACCAGATGGATGTTGATTAGATCTTGGAGGTTGAACCCGAAAGGGAGTCATGGATGACTCCCATAAGATATTATTTGCAGAGAGGAATCATTCCAGAGAAAGGAATGGATGACGAAAGCTCCTTCGACAAGCTTCAAGATATATCATGCAGGAAGGAGTACTTTACAGGAAGGGTTTCTTCGTCCCTATACTTCGGTATGCCACCCGCGACGAGGCCAAGCGGTTTCTAAAAGAAGTTCATGAAGGGCCCTGTGGCAACCACACTAAGGGGCAAACCCTAGCAAAAGAAGATCCTCTGCTAAGGATACTTCGGGCCAACTATCAACCGAGACACAGTTGATTACATCCAAAAGTGTGACAAGTGCCATAGATTTGCTAAAGTACCGAGAGCCTCGCCAACGAAGAATACTCAAATGGTCAGTCCTTGGCCATTCACAGTTTGGGGAATTTATATCATTGGTGTGTTGCCGATTTCTAAAGGTGGCACGAAGTTCGCCATCATCGCAGTTGACTACTTCACCAAATAGGTTGAGGCAAAGCCATTAGCCAGGATCACCGTAAAGAAAGTAATCAACTTTGTTATCTGGAATATCGTCTGTAGTTTTGGTGTTCCATAGGTAATCGTTACCGATAATGGGACCCAATTCGATAGTGCCGAGTTTAAAGATTTCTGCCGCTGGCTTCGCATAGAGAAGAGATTTGTTGTAGTGGCACATCCTCGGACGAATGGACATGTTGAAGTTGTGAATATGATTTTCAAGACCATTCTTAAGAAGCGGCTAGAAAAGGCCAAGGGAAAGTGGGTCGATGAACTTCCATTAGTGCTATTGGCATATCGAACAACTCATAAGTCAGTGACTGGCCACTCTCCATTCGCTCTAGCCTACGGATTGAGGCTATGATTTTGGTTAAACTGAAAGTACCTTCTCATCGAGTGATTCACTACAATCCACAAACTAATGAGCAACTCCTGCTAGAGTTTCTTGATATGATCAATGTGTAGCACAACGCAGTTGAGTTGAGGGTAACTACACACCGACAACCAGTCGTAGGATATTACAACACTAATGTCAAGAATCGGACCTTCAAAGTTGGTGACCTCAAATGAATCTTCCTTAACCCTAGAAATTTGGGCCTAACCTGGAAAGGTCCCTACGCAATATAGCGGAAGCTTGGAGATGGAACTTTCAGGCTTGCGAGGATAGACGGGATTTTGCTCCCCAGGGCATGGAATAGAAAGCACCTATGGCGCTATTTCACTTAGAAATAAATTGATAAAAGCCCTGTAATAAGACAAAACCAGTCATTTCCCATTTTTATGGAAGAAAATGGCATTTCGAGTCTAAGACTCTGTTTTTCCATCACTTAAGAGTTGTGACTTGACCGACTCAACTGAATCTGCATGTGAATATTGCAAGTGTGAAGGTACCCATTGATGGGTGCCAACCAAAACTTCTATGGTTCATGATCGAACCCTTGAAGTTCTCGGTATCCGGAGATAGATACTAGCCAACTCCTGACCTCGGACTAGGGGCAGGAGTATAAACTAAATGGACGTGGCTCGACCGTCATCCAGTCCCTACATCCAGTCCCGCACAATTTTATACTGGTTTGGAGTTACCCTACATCCAGTCCCGCACAATTTCTTGTGTAGATTTCTTTTCAAATATAATGTCGATATTACAACCTCGATTTCAAGGCCACGTGATACACCCTCCTGTCTTCGAGTCCAGGGCAGACTCTCTTGATTTAACCAGGCTACAAGATCACCTAATTGATTTATGGGATACAATCACACCTAGTTGATTTACGGGCCACAATCACACCGTTTCCAATATCACTTTGATAGATAGAGAGACTCGATACACTTCTTTGATTACAAATGATCCTATAACTCTGAATAGCACTGAGATCTTTGAGAGAGAGTGGCAGAGAATCAAACTAGAGATGATCAAGTTTGATTTACTAAGGATTTCGGTAGAGTTTTGTTAAAATATAAGAGAATACTAGAGTGGAGAAGATGGAGTGAAGAAATGAAGAAAAACTAACTTAAAATTCACTGAAAACAACTGGTATTTATAGAAAAAAACAGTCATGTCCATTCGTGAAAGGTTATGACGAATAGACACTTCATTTGAAAATTTGAAATTTGAATTCTACGGCTACCATGTCTGTAACGGCCAACCTTGACGGTTTAAATCGATGATAAACCACACACGTCAGACTAAAATCATTCAAAAAGGAGATTGTTATGGGGTAAATAAGAAAAATAGAGGAAGAAAGAAAAAAACAAACACAGAATCTCACAGCAGAATGGAAAAATATAATAATCAAATAAGCACTTCATGAAGCTGATTTACAAATATTATTTGATTACACTTTTTCAACACAGAATCAGAGTTACATACAACATAAATAAATAACAATGCAGCGGAACAACATGATGCAGCAGAAATAATATAATAAATGATAGTAGTACTAAATCTTCATCTTTGTCCTCCAAAAAAGCAGTCTTCGATACACTGAAAAGCTCAGACCGACCCGAGCAAATTGAAAAGACAAAACACTCGAGTCAGAACTAAAAGATCTTATGTAAGTTAAATCAACAGTAAGTAAATATGAGTGTGACGGCGTCAGAGATGTTTATAGGGTTTGAAATCTCCTATTCAGTGTCTAACGTGAGTGCAATAACATAAGAGATGTTCGGGATTACCATCTCTTAAGGATCCATTAAATTATCTACATACATAGTACAATACGCTATTATAATAGTGTCTACAGTAAAGTAAAGTATTAAATAGCATTAAGGCATTACCCATATCCCCCTTAACAAATTTTATATATTCCCCTAGTCTATATAGTATCGTAAGCTCCTCCGTGAGGTTTACCCAGAGGGAACTTCATAGGTATGGTACAAACCACACTCGTAGAAGGCGCGATAAGGCATGTGAACACGGAACTCGAGGCAACGCCAGGGTAGGATTCTACCATTTGCACTCCCAGACTGGTGGTAACGCATAGCAGCTACTACCGCCCACCTCAGAACACACTCCCATAATCAAAATCGAGGGGTGGCCACCAAATCAATCACAAAGTCATAATATGGTATCGAAGAAATGTGCCCGATCGGAGGTGCGACCTCACTTGGCCCGGTATAGCTCCTGTTTTAGCCACATCAAGCCGACTCACGGGAGTCAGGGCGATGTAAATACCTCATACAAGATCGTTCGCCAAACCATCATACTTCATTCTGGAATCTCCACCACGTACACAGTTGTTGAAGTGGTTTTCGGTATTGGCAAAGAGTATGACAATATCCGATCACGGTCACTTTAACAACCAAATGCTTATTTCACACCGGATGGTTCTTTTACATTTCCAAAACCGATTCATAATTGATATCAAAATATCATATTCTCAAAAACCATATGTCTTTCGGAATCATATTTACTTTCGAAATCATATTCATTTTTGAAATCATATCACCTTTGAAATCATATTTCAAATCATCATATTTACTTAAAAGGTGTCATTTCACTAGAAAATATCATTTCAAATCTCAATTTAGGTTATAACATCATTTAATCATATTTGCTTGAAAGTCAAGGATTTAATATAAACACTTCCTCTTTACAGAGTTTGAAATTTAGAAAATAGTTTAGATAGTTATAAATAGTTTAAATAGTTTAGCATAGTTTAAAATAAATTTTGGATAGTTAAAATACTCTAAAATAGTTTAAAAATAGATTAAAATAGTATAGGTGGATTTAAGATAGTTTTAAATAGATTTAAAATAGTTTAAATAGATTTAAAATGATTTAAATAGATTTAAAATAGATTAAATAGATTTAAATTAGATTAAAACGGGTTAATTAGTTTAAAATGGGTTAAGATAGATTAAATAGGATTAAATAGATAAAATAGATTAAAATAAGTTAAAATAGTTTAAATTGATTAAAATAGTTAAAAATAGATTAAATTAGTTTAATAGTTTGAAAATCTTAGTAATCAGGATTTAAACATATTATATTTAAAACAGTTTATATTAAAATAATAATTTTGAAATTTATATCAAATTATACTATTTCTTTCATTTCAACACATCTTTAAAACCATTTAATCAATATCGATTCCAAATCCAAGCTTGAGCTATAACTTAAACTATTTCAAATTTAGCAGATTTTGAAGTTTAAATATTCAAATATTTCAATTTAAACCAATTTCGATAAATTTTATTTATACTTCAAATCTAACTTTAAAATTTCAATTTAAACCAATTCCAATTTCAACATTTAAAACTCGGATTTTCGAAAATAATTCAGTTTATATAAATCAAGTTTTCTTCAAAATATCATTTAACTAAATTCAATATTTAAGGATTTAAAATCATTTAATTTAACCAATCCGACGTCTGTATATAATTTTCTACCTTATGGTCAAGTGATACAGATATTTATCATTTCAATCCACAATATTTTATATCTACGGATATATATCATTTCAACCCGCAATCCCGAATAAAATTCAAAATCCATAAAATCGCTCGGGTTTATCATTTCAACCATAACGATTTTTTCCTAATCTATAGATCGTTTGGGTATGTATCATTTCAACCCATAGGAAACTTGCAGTGTTATAACAATATAGAAATATAACATCTAGTCATCCAATATCAACAATCAAATATCCATCACAATCATCAGCCAAATCAACCAATAAATAATAACAATTAACTGATTATCAAGAATAAGTAGTTGATTGACAATTAAAATTCAATATTAAATTAAATAGCGATTAAATTCAATAAAAGTCATATTTAACTAGGATGACAATTTAAATATATCAAACATCAACCAATCAATTTCTAATCACGTCATAAATTTAATTTAACTAACATAAGATAATCTAGTAGTTGTGAGTGGAATAAAACACTCACCTTTCATTTCAAATCGATTTGCAATCCAAAATAAGGTCCAAAACTCAACAGTCTCAAAATTCGTCCAAACTAGTTCCATAATGTCCAGAATTTCAATACGATCCCAATGAAATAAACCGCGCATGAATCCGAGTTCGTATGGAAAATATATGTTGATTAGAACGAGATGAAATTGAAATTAAATAAAATAATTATAGGAAATAAGAACGCGACACCTCACCTTCTCTCTCCCTTCAGAGCACGCGCCATTAACATCGAATGCAACACGCCCCCTATAGCCAAACTTTGACCATCTTCCGGCGTCGCCTTCGGCCGCCAGTGCCAACGCCGCACCCACTAGCGAACTCCCCTTCTAGCCCGCCACCATCAAGGACCACCACGGCCCCTCCCTAGGCAAAACCTCCGCCGCCCCTACCTAGGGTTTCGAAACCCTAAATCCTCAAAATTGAACGCCTCCAGCCATGATAGACCCCACGACCACCATCAAACATCTCCCTGCGACGAACTCTACCAAACCCACAAACCAATTTCGCCGATTGGTATCGAAATCGAAAACCCCCAAATTGGCATTAGGGTTTTGCAATTTCTTGGCTTTGACCAAGATTTTCTGATTGATCTGGGCACTATCTCAAAAAAAAACGTCAGACGCTGATTCGTATCATCGAGAGCTTCCCATTTCATATTTTATTTGAATTTTTCAAGTAGTTTGGATTTTTGATAAGATTTGGAATTGCAATTAGGTCATCTGACATAAGAAGGTATGCAGATGAGGAAGAGTACGTACAGAATATAAGAGATTAGAAACAATTAGGGTTTATAACAGCCTATATATAGGCAGATATGAAAATATAAAGAATGGACCAGATCGATTTGGACTGAAACGATAAACGACCCGAAAAAGCCCGTTTCGTTCCCGGAATGAAAATGGGTCATCCCATATATCAAAATTGATGTTTTCGATATTTCTAAATTCAATGGAATAGGTTTCAAGTCCTAATTCCATCGTATAAAGAAGTTAGCTTTAAAATCAGCTTATTTCAAATTGATTTCAATTGAATTTAATTAAATTGATTTCTACGCGTTTCGAGCTCGTACGACCAAACGACAAGTCCGATCGCTACGAAACTTGAAATCCTACAATAATTCACTGTTACAGATCCGATGAAACTAGTTTCGTCGTGAGACAGTGGCCAAAATGGCTATTTTCACGTTAATTGAATAAATTATTTTTAAATTGATTTAATCACTTTTTAATTTCAAATTTAATAACTAACAATTTGTATCATTTTTGATTACTTGGACATTTACAATAATTTAAAACAAATTTACATATCAATTTAGTGTTAAATAATACACTAATTACAGTGTTCAATTTCAACTATAATTAAATCCAATTAATTATAATTTAATTCCAATAAATTGATTTAATTTGACTTCAATATTTTTATTCAATCAATCATTACTCTATGGGCATTGTTAACACTAGTTTATATCTTATTACATTAATATTCACTAATTTCATCTTAATTTCCATTAACGTAATATTCAATTACATTTAATTGCAATTGATTTCCAATTGAATTCAACAATTTAAATAAATAGGTAACATATAACAATTGTCACTTTTTACTTAATTTAATCACATTTATAAGTTTATTACCTACAAACAAATGTTATAACTCTTACAAAATGCTGATTTTATCCAATTACAATTTATTACATATTATTTCGCCAATTAATACAACATTTGGTTAATTTCCTTATTTATAATTTATAGCCAACTTTAACTTTTTAATCATTTCAATTAATTGGAATTACATTTAAAGTGGTTATTAATTACCTTAAATTCATACTATTACATTTCATTCTAGTTATATTCTTATTATTAAATCTTAAATTTTTAATTTTTCACAACATCAAACTCCAAAACTTATTTAATTTAATATATTTAATTATCGAAAGTTACGGGTTGTTACAATGTCGACATGGGGGGATGAGGTATGTCGACATTTCTATGTGTATTTTGAAAATTGATTTTTTTTAAATGATTTCTATCCTAAAACTTGTCAAAACAATTTCTAAACTTTGTAAACCATTTTGAATATAGTTTAATCTTATAAAAGATATTTTAAAAAATAATCTTAAAAATATATAATATATAATATAAAAGTAATATTAAAAACTAAGTATAGAATATATTTTTGAGATTTAAAGCTTATAATATTAAAACCAGGAGATAGTTTAAAAACAAAATTGATTTTGAAATCAAAATAAAAAAGATAATAAAAATAGTTTAAGGCTAAAATATATAAACTGAGAGAGATGACTTTTAAAAAGTTTTTGAAAAATATTTAAAATAAATCATTTCAAAAATTTCGTGGATTCAATTCCAATAGAGAAAGTCGTGGGTTCCATCCCACTAAAGAGGTCATGGGTTCCATCCCACTATTAAAGCGAGAAGGTGGATTCCATTCCACAATTAAAATCAAATAAAGATTTTAGTGCTATTATGAAGTTTTAACATAAATCTAGACACTATTACTCATCTTGAAATCTTGAACTCTTGATACTCATGAGTCTTCAGTCTTGAATCTCTATACTCAGTCTTGAATCTTTATACTATACAGTCTTCATTCCTCAGTACCTACATATATATCCTGCATATCTAGACAAGAATATTAGTATTTATATTTTATAACAAGTCCTAAGGTTGTTGTCATCAAAACCATCATCTCAGGAACTAACAATCTCCCCCTTTTTGATGATGACAACCTTTGTTTATAAAATCTAGTCCACCAAACTCTGATTCTACTCCGACTCCCCCTTATTCCAACAACTCCCCTTCATCTACTAACTCCCCCTTAATCTAAGCTTATCTAACCTATTTTATAATTCTCCTCCTTTGTCATCAACAAAAACTAAGCCTAAACTACATAATTCTTCCTTAAACTAATACTTATGGAACTAAATACTAATAACGAAGTATAATTAAGCGAAATGAAAATATAATTTTATTATATTTATATGTTGTAATATTACACATATAAACTCAAATATATACAAATACACACAATATATAAAAACATTAACATAAAAACAATCTAATGAGAGTCTTTGATAATCGATGACTGTGAATCGAATAATTAGGGTAATGGAGACAAAAGTTTCCACGTTGTTTGACCAAATTGCCATTTTTATCAAAACAGACTTCTCCAACGCAAATAAATTTATCATCTTTGTCCATTTGCGCTTCTTCTTCTTCTACTTCTTTGTCATCTTCCTCTAATGGATTATTAATATGAATGTTAGAGGAGTCATCTTCAATCACGATCGGGTCCGCATGATTATCCAGTAGAAATTTTGCAAATTTCTAAGGATTTTGCCCTATTTCTCTTATTCCTTAGCCATCTTTATTTGCATGACTTGCAACTCGATCATCATTTGCAAAGAGTCCTTCAAAGTTTCCTTTATCTTCATGACTCGAGCCAGTGTAGATCATTGAAATGGACCAGTATTAGGAGAACGGAAAGAAAAGGTCGCATTTTGGTTTGATTTGGAAGAGGATGCCATTATTTTTTATTCTCAGAAGTTTATTACAGAGAGAAATGAAGTGGAAGACAGAAGAATTCAAAATATAGAGAATATATAACTACCAAACTATTTTAGAAGGAAAATCAAAATTTCAAATTTTACCATTGTATGTCGACAAGAGGGGTATGGGGATGTCAACATCTTTATGAAAATTTTAAAATTTTTATTTTTCTTTATTTATTTAAATATATATGTTACTATATCTATATTCTATATCTCAGTTATAGAGCAAATACCTAGTTCTCTTCTAAATTTAGTAAAGGTCGATTGATTCAAGGGTTTGGTCAGAATATCAGCTATTTGATTCTTAGTGTTGATAAATTCAAGAGAAATAATCTCTTTACTTATATTATCATTGAGAAAATGATGTCTGATATCAATATGTTTGGTTCTGGTATGATGAGTTGGATTTTTGGATAAATTTATTGCACTTGTATTGTCACAATAAATTGGTAATTTTAAATATTTAATCCAAAATCCTTTAGGGTCTATTGCATATCGATAACTTGAGAACAAGCCAAAGCACCAGAGATATATTCTGCTTCAGTTGTTGACAGTGAGACAATATTTGCTTTTTACTAAACCAGGAAACCAGAGAATGTCCTAAAAACTGACAAGTTCCACTTGTACTTTTTCGGTTTGATTTGCAACCAGCATAGTCAGCATCACAATATGAGATTAAATCAAATGAATCATTTTTAGGGTAAAATAGGCCATAGTCTAAAGTGTGTTTAACGTATCTTAAGGTACGTTTAACAGCTTTTAAATGGGTCTCTTTGGGTTGAGATTGGTACCTTGAACAGAGATAGACACTATGCATGATATCAGGCCTACTAGCAGTTATGTAGAGTAGCGATCCAATCATTCCCCTGTATAGTTTTTGGTCGACATCTTTTGACATGTCTTCTTTATTCAAGGCTTCATTGTTTCCATAGGAGTTGGTTTTCCACTTGCAGTAGTCATACCAAACTTATTAATTAGATCCCTAGCATACTTTTCTTGACTAATGAAAATACCACTATCTAATTGTTTTATTTACAATCCTAACAAGAAATTAAGTTCATCATATGACTCATCTCAAACTCTTTTGTCATTATTTCAAAAAACTCTTTGTTCATTTCATTGTTTGTTGATCCAAAAATTATATTATCTACATATATCTGTACTAATTGAATATCATTTTTGTTTCTTTTGATAAAAGGAGTATTATCTACTTTACCAATTTAAAATTTTGATTGTAATAGGTAAGATCTTAGTTTATCATACCAGGCTCTAGGAGCTTGTTTTAGACCATATAAAGCTTTCTTTAATTTGTAAACATGATTTGGAAACTTTTCATCTTCAAAAAGTGGGGGTTGTTCAACATAAACATCTTCTTTAACAAAATTATTTAAAAATGCACTTTTGACATCCATTTGAAATAATTTGAAATTGTTATGGTTTGCGAAAGCAAGTAGAATTCTAATGGCTTTTAATCTTGCTACGGGTGCAAAGGTTTCATTATAGTCTATTCCTTCTTGACAATAACCTTGCGCGGCTAACCGAGCTTTATTTCTAATGACCTCACCTTGTTCATTCATTTTACTATTATAAACCCATTTAGTTCCTATTATAGTTTTGTCCTCAGGTCTAGCAACAAGTTCCCATACATCATTTCTGGTGAATTGATTCAGTTCTTCTTGCATAGCAAGAATCCATGAATCATAAGACGATGTTTCCTTTGGATTTTTGGGTTTAATAGTGATATAAAAGCTACATTACTCATCTTGTTTAATTGATTTCTAGTTCTAACAACATATTCAATATTTCCTAGTATATTTTCAACAGGATGATCTTTTAAAAGCCTGATCCTTTTATTAGGATGAACAGTTTCACAATTTGTTTCATTTGATTCATTATTTAAAGTAACAAAATCATCTTCATCATTTATTTGAACAAAATCTTTGAAATTTTCATCAAAAGATAAATGCATTGTTTCTTCAATGGTGTTAGTTTCTTTACTTCTATTAGAATATCCGATAAAGATTCCTTTGTTGGATTTAGGATCAAATTTATCCAAATTGTCCTTTGTATTTAAAATGAAACATTTACTTCCAAAAACTTTAAAATAAGATACCTTTTGGTTTCTTATTGAAAAGAAGTTCATATGGTGTTTTATTGGTTAAAGGTCTAATTAAAATCCTGTTCAAAATGTAACAAGCTGTAGCGACTGCTTCGACTCAAAAATTTCTTGGTAATTTACTATCTGAAAGCATAGTACTTGCACACTCTTGAATCGTCCTATTTTTACGCTCTAGCACTCTATTTTATTGTGGAGTTCTTGAAGAGGAAAAATTATGAGTTATTCCTTTTTTATTACAGAAATTCTCAAAATTTTCATTTTCAAATTCTCCACTGTGATCACTACGAATAGTTTTGATTTTTAAAGAAAGTTGATTTTGAATTCTTTTTGCAAAATTTTTAAATAAATCAAAAGCATCACTATTAAGTTTCAGAAAAATTGTCCATGTAAATCTTGAATAATCATCTACAATTACAAAAACATATTTACTGTGATTTGTTGATCGAATTGAGATGGACCAAACAGATCTAAATAAAGTAACTCAAGAGGTTTTGAAGTTGAAATCGTATCTTTCAATGAACTCTTTCTAAGTTTTCCTAATTGACAAGCACCACATATACTATCTACTGTAAAATCCACTTTAGAAAGACCGCTTACTAGATCAAGTTTTGAAAGTCTAGATAAGAGTTTGAAATTCAAATGCCCAAATCTTTTATACCAAATCCAAGGGTCACTTGTATTAGCCAAAAGACATAGGTTATCATTTGAGATTTTCATATTGAGAAAATAAATATTTTTCTTCCTAATTCCTTCAAAGATAATATTTGATTTATTATCTTCGATGTGACACTTATCCTTTTCAAATTTAATTTTGTACCCCTTATCATATAGTTGACTTATGCTAAGTAAATTGAGTTTTAGATTCTTAACTATCAAAACATCAGAAATAGTAGGAGTTTTAGAGTTACCGACATTGCCGATGCCAATCACATATCCTTTTGAGTTGTCTCTAATGTTGACCAGTCCTCCATCTTCATAAATTATGTCATTCAGTATCTCCGAATTGCAGTCATGTGTCTCGAACATCCACTATCAAGTATCCATTTATTTTCTTGATTTGCACCATTTTTCCATTGAGTGTTGATTCATCAAAAGCCATATAACACATCTGTTTCTGCACAACACACCAATTCGGTAGATAACTTGATTTTCTATAATAAAAATATGCAGACTTATGAAACAATGATGATATGGACCATTTTGTTCTAGTGTTTACAAAATCTCTAAAAATTGCCATTTTAAACTTTTCAAAATTCAGATTATGATAACTTTGAAAACCAATGCTCTGATACGAAATGTAGGAAATGCGAATTACGGATCATAAGGCAGAATTAACACTAGAGGGGGGAGAATAGTGTCTAATTGATTTTATGAATCTTTTTGAAATCTTTTCAAAAAATCCAAACAGATGAAATTTACAAACATAGAAACAATCACAGAATCATACACATATGCAAATAGTAAATAAAAGCGGTATAGGAAAAAACACACCGGAATTTTATACTGGTTCGGAGTTACCCTACATCCAGTCCCGCACAATTTCTTGTGTAGATTTCTTTTCAAATATAATGTCGATATTACAACCTCGATTTCAAGGCCATGAGATAAACCCTCCTGTCTTTGAGTCCATGACAAACTCTCTTGATTTAACCAGGCTATAAGATCACCTAATTGATTTATGGGATACAATCACACCTAGTTGATTTACGGGCCACAATCACACCGTTTCCAATATCAATTTGATAGATAGAGAGACTCGATACACTTCTTTGATTACAAATGATCCTATAACTCTGAATAGCACTAAGATCTTTGAGAGAGAGTGGCAGAGAATCAAACTAGAGATGATCAAGTTTGATTTACTTAGGATTTCGGCAGAGTTTTGTTAAAATATAAGAGAATACTTGAGTGGAGAAGATGGAGTGAAGAAATGAAGAAAAAATAACATAAAATTCGTTGAAAACAACTGGTATTTATAGAATAAAAACAGTCATGTCCATTCGTGAAAGGTTATGACGAATAGACACTTTATTTGAAAATTTGAAATTTGAATTCTACGGCTACCATATCGACATGGGGGATGGGGTATGTCGACATGCCTATGTCTATTTTGAAAATTGATTTTTTTTAAATAATTTCTATTCTAAAACTTGTCAAAACAATTTCTAAACTTTGTAAACCATTTTGAATATAGTTTAATCTTATAAAAGAGATTTCAAAAATAATATTAAAAATATATATTCTATAATATAAAAGTAATATTAAAAACTAAGTATAGAATATATTTTAGAGATTTAAAGCTTATAATATTAAAACCAGGAGATAGTTCAAAAATAAGAAATGATTTTGAAATCAAAATATAAAAGATAATAAAAATAGTTTAAGGCTAAAATATTTAAACGGGGAGAGATGAATTTTAAAAAGTTTTTGAAAAATATTTAAAATAAATCATTTTGAAAATTTCATGGATTCCATTCCACTAGAGAAGGTCGTGGGTTCCATCCCACTATTAAAGCAAGAAGGTGCATTCCATTCCACAATTAAAATCCGAATAAAGATTTTAGTGCTATTATGAAGTTTTAACATAAATCAAGACACTATTATTTATCTTGATATCTTGAACTCTTGAACTCTTGATACTCATGAGTCTTCAGTCTTGATTTCTTCAATCTTGAATTCGTCAGTCTTGAATCTCTATACTCAGTCTTGAATCTTTATACTATACATTCTTCATTCTTCAGTACCTGCATATATATCCTGCATATCTAGACAAGAATATTAGTATTTATATTTTATAACAAGTCCTAAGGTTGTTGTCATCGGAACCATCATCTCAAGAACTAACACTTTCTTCTCCTTCTTATCTACCGAAGAAGGCGCACTGGATCCCTCCGGCCGCTCCCTTACTCTTCCCCCAACTCCTTTGCCTTGGGTGGAGTGCTCTATGATGCTCCAACAGGCACATTTTGAGTGCTCCAGGTGGAGGAATAGAGACTGTAGTGCTTTACAAAGATCTCACAGGTCTGCTTTGAGCACTACCAGGCCGAGGAATATGGACCGAAGCAAAGATAGTCTGCCCGGGCAAGGCAATCGATAAAGGAGGAGGGAAGGCCTCAAACTTCTCCTACTTAATCTCTATAACAAGGAGGATTTGTTTCTCAATTTTCTCCAGCTTGGCTTCTTTGGCAAGGCTAAGTTCTCATTCAAGTTGACTCATGGTATGGCCCGAGAGGGATTCAGAAACTCTGCTTATCACAACATCCACATCGATTTGAGCTTCCTGAGTCCCACCAGTCCTCTAATCAAGCAAAGCATCAATCATTTTCTCATCAAGGTCGAGAGTTTCTTCAACTAGGAAGGTTGGAATAGTTGTTGAAGTTGTAATGGTTACTGATTCTATTGCAGATGCTTATCGTCCCAGCCGAGATTTCTTATCAGGAAGAGGAGCGATTTGGGGCTGACCTGAAACATGAAAGATATAAAAAGATAGATTAGCGACGTCGATCGACGACACATCAAACCTCTAAAATATGGGGGAAGTCAGCGAGAAACCTTCTTCTATTTGGGGTTCTGTATAAGCCGGAATGCCGTCAGAATTTCCCACTAGGATGGGAGAAAGGATAGTAGGCTTCGCACAGCCCTGAGCTGCACTGTGCAGCCGACGGCTGCACTGTAGTGCAGCAGGCGCTGCACAGTGCAGCCGGCATTTGGGGATTCTCTAGATCATACCCAGGATAAAAGGATAAATCTAGGATAGCTTAGGACCTAGGTGTTCGGCTAGTAGTGGCATCATGTGGCGTTGATCCTGAGCCTTTGCTCAAGTTTTTCTCTATAGTACCATCTCGCTCTGGATAAAGAATGAACTCACCTTTTCTCAGCACACTGGGATCATCGTCTATTAGTACCTCCTTCTCCAGCTGAGCAAGGTACACCTCACCACATTTCAAGTATGCTTTCTCCTTCGAGACAATTTGTTCCCAAGCCAGAACCAAAACCTTGGGATAATCATCACCAAGCCATTCCAGGTTGTGGAACTCGAGAATATTGGCGCTGTATTTGATAAGCCCTGATTAAAAGCTATCCATCATCCGTTGCTCCACGGCCTCAACCTCCCTCTTGACAAGCAAATCTAAGTCTCTAGCACGTTCGACTGCCTTGTCCCTTTCTTCATTAGCGTTGAACAGCTCATCGCGGTAGTCCTGAGCCTGTTGGACTGCCTCCTCCTATTCCTTTGTTTTACGATCAAGCTTTGTCTTCAGTTCAGCCGTGCTCCTGTCTGCGGCATCTCTCTCTAACACCAAATCATGATTCGATGGAACGCTTTCTCTATCTTATCCCGATGCTTGGTCCTCTCATCTTTGAGTGTCTTGATGGCATCCTCAGCCTTCTTCTCAGCTTTGGCTTGAGATTTCCTCAGTTTTTCAACCTCAGCATCATGATGAGCTATAATCCTTTTGTTGTTGGCCTTGATAAGTTTTTGATTTTCAATTTCGAGCTGCCTTTCCCCCGAGATGTTGGAGATTTTTCAACTACTCATGATCATTCATTATATTGACTATGAACATCGGTCATGCAAGCAATGGTCATCCTTGGAAGTCAGATGGAATTCTTTACAAGTTGGGTACAAACTTAAGCCCATCAAAGCAAATATTTGGAAATTGCTTCTTCAGTTCAGCCATTCGAGCGCTAGCAAAAATTTATTGCTCCACGGAGACAATCGAAGCTTCAACAGTTTCTAGGTCTATGATGAGAAGTCTCAGAACCACTCTTTTGGTGCCCATGGTTAGAAGATCGACTGCGATGGGCTTAGGTTAACTACTGAGTAGGAATAGAAGCTGGAGGTGGAGCACGAGATGTGCTACCTGGTAGGATGTCACCACGACGATCTGAATGCTTATCCAAGTCCTTTAGAGGAGGAGACCTAGACCTAAGGCGATACCTAGAGCCAGAGTCACGTGATGGATAATCTCTGCTGTTGATATCTCTATCTTGGTCATCTCTATCGCGACTACCTCTATCATGATCGATCAATGGCTGGAGTTTGAGTCCCGACCGCTGCCTTGATGGTAAGCACTTGAATAGCGTCTCCGCTGTCAAGTTGTATTATCCTCCACCGATTGGAGTACATATTTTCTTTTCTCCATGGATCCTGCAAAAAAACAAGAAGAAGTTAGATCCAATGAACAAGGAGGTGAGTCAAGTGATGTGCGATGGCATGAAGTGCATGTATGTGTAAATGTCCTAATGTCCCTTCGACGGACAATGAGCTGGAGGTTTTCTCATGGGAGTGAAATTTCCCACACCGGTAAGGATGGTATCCTTATTGAAGCAGATAGGGGAGTCGATGCCCTCAAGACTAATGTTACCGACATTGAAGGAGCCAAACTCGAAAGAATTGGCCTTAATCCAGCAAATATGTTTGTCGATGGAATAGAAGGCATCTTCTCTATAGTTGTGACTGGCGGAGGCTGCATAGAAATCCGTATGAGAAATGCGGATTAAGGATCTTAAGGCTAGAATTAACACTAGAGGGGGGGTGAATAGTGTTTTAAGAAACTTGTTAATCTTTTTGAGTTTATCTTACTTTGTTAACAATGTATACACTAATCAGACACAGATATGAACACAGAATCAAACACAGATGCATGTATAAAGTAAAAGCAGTAAAGGAAAGAACACACCGGATTTTATACTGGTTCGGAGTTACCCTACATCCAGTCCCGCACAACTAAGTACGGATTTCCTTTCAAAATCAATTCAACAATTACAACCCTCGGTTTCAAGGCTACGAGGTACACCCTCCAGAATAACAATCCTCTGGGTAGAGATACTTGATTTCCGGGGCAACAAGTTCACCCAATTGATTTCCAGGGCTACAATCACACCTTCTCTCGCTCAATTGATTACAAAAAGTTTATAACTCAGATTAGCACTTGGATCTTGTAGAGATAGTGGATAGAATCAAAACCAGAAATTGTCTAGTTAGATTCGATATTGATTTCGGCAGAGTAATGGTGTAATTTGTAAATAAGAAAATGGAGAAGAAGAAGAGAAGTTAAATCAGAGAAAAGTGTTATAAAATTCATTGAAACCGACCCCTATTTATAGAAGAACAACAGTCATGATCATTCATGAAAAGTTATGGCGAATAGACACTTCTTTTGAAATTTGAATTTTGAATTAAAACTGTCACCATGTCGACATAGTGCCTATGGGCATGTCGACATCCCTCAGCCAAATTTGATGTTTTGAATTTCTATAAAAATAATATTTATCTTATATTAAAACTTTATAAATATACTTGAATATAGTTGAAATTCATAAGTAAATATAAAGAACACTATATATATATATTATTTAACTATAATTTAAATCAAAGTATAAATAATTTAAAAGTTAAATATATTATTTGAAAAGATAGTTTAAAATCAGGAGAAATTTTGACTCTTAAAATAAAGATGTTTTGAGGCTACAATTATTTTAAAAACGGAATCGAGGGTTTTGAATCTTTTTAAAAGGAAAGTTTTGAAATTATTTTGAAAACAAGATAATTTTGAAAAATCATTTGAATTAAGCTTAGTGGATACAAAACAATGTCCCACTAGATTTTCGTAGGTTCCATCCTACTTAGGGTTCCATCCCTTTAACGGGCCCGAAGTGGATTCCATTCCACGAATAAATTGGATATTAAGATGCCAGTGCTTTTCTACGAGTTTTAACAAATATTCCTAATAAAACAAACTTAACCTTGAAATCTTGAACTCTTGATAATCTTGATACTCATGAGTCTTCTATCTCTATATCTTGAATCTCTATACTGTACAGTCTTCATTCTTGATACCTGCATGGTTAGATCCTGCATATACATATATATCTAAACTTGTAATGTTAGTATTTATATTTTATAATCTATTCTAAGGTTGTTGTCATCAAAACCATCATCTCATCATCTCATGGACTAACAATCTCCCCCTTTTTGATGATGACAACCTTTGTTTATAAAATATTCCTTCTATCCTAATAACTCCCCCTAAAACTAACAACTCCCCCTTAATCTATGCCTAACTACCCTATTTTATATTTCTCCCCCTTGGTCATCAACAAAAAACTTACTCCCCCTTATTCTTGGACTTCAGTACCTGCATTGATAAACTATACAACAGAATATATAATATATAGATTAAGAAATAATGATACTTATGAGCATAATAACTTAATTAAAGACTATATTCATTTCAGTGTATATATATATATGTTTCACACAAAAAACTTCAAACCAAATAAAATCAATCCACATAAAGTATCAATTCAAACCAAATTAAATCAAACAAATTAATTCAAACAAATCAAACAAAGAAAGAAAATTAAACGTTACGAGGAACATCTACCCATCCATCTTCTCCAAATATAGGGTCTGCTTTAATTGCATCCCAATTATCATTGTCATTGGTGAGAGAGACAGGAGGATGTGCTTCAGGATCATCCTTGTGTAGAGAGGAGATCATCCATCGTATTGCATCGAAATGCCTTTCTTTCTCCTTGATCATCTGCATTTGACTCAACTCTAAGTGACGCTGGTTTCGTAGAATAAAAGAGAGAATATTCTTGAATGAATTGAGTGTTTCTTCAAGATTTTCAGATAGATTGTGAATAGGATTGGCCATTATTGAATTAGAGAAAGAAATGAAGGATATAGACAATGAGAAATAAATTTCAGTGAAGAGTTCTGGAAGAAAAAGGTATATATAGGTGTAGAAATTCATTTGAAATGAATAGACATTTGGTAGTTATTCAAATTTCAAATTCAAAATCAATAATCACTTCTGACCAGTACATGTCGACATGGTCTTCTAGGGGATGTCGACATGGGTTAGTGAAAATTTATGACAACTTTGATTTTGTGAATAATTGTGTATATGTATATATTTATATAATATACTAACATTTATTCTATAGATAAGATAAGATAGATAACAGAAAGGAAACTTTATTTCATTATGATAATACAAAGATTAAGCATAATGAACTACACGAACATTCGAAAAAAACAAACTAAGACAAATACAATAAGATACTAAAAGATAAAACTAGTTAGAAGATGAAGATGATGAAGATAGTCCAAGTTTCTTGCTGACTTTTGAAAAGAACTTGTTCATCTTCGAAGAAATGTTATCCAACTTCTTACTAACGGATCATTTTAAAATCCGTTGATTCTCCACAATTATCTTTTGGTTTTTGAGAAGGGTTTTGTTGAAAGGATTGGATGGATATTCAATACATTCTAGAGATGTTTCACCTTCTTCTTCTTCTTCTATTTCCATTTCATCCCTTTCTTCTTCTTCTTCCTCTTCCATTTCTTCATGAGCCAAACGCTCTTCCTTTTCGGTAAGTGTAACAACCCGTATTTTTCACGGATCGGAAAGTTCGTCAAATCTGGAGTTTTAGCATTTTGAGCCATTTCAGCTTTTAGGCAAATTTTGCCTAAGTCCTAAGTCGTTCACGACTTAGCATAAGTTGTGAGTCGTATACGACTTAGGAGATTTAAGGAAATAAGTCGTAGCTGGGCTAGGTTAGTAGGTTGAAGTTAACTCGGCAAGTGTTAAGTCGTAGGTTGTAAGTCGTTGCCGAGTTAAGGGATAGACAACCTAAGGAAGTGACTGACTTATGTTATTGTGGACGACTTAAGGTTTTGAGTTAAGTGTTAAGTCGGCTGACGAGTTAAGGTAGTGGTCGACTTAAGACCTGGACGACTTAGGAGTTGAGTCTTATCCTGGTAGATCGGCAAAGCTGCTATGTTAAGTCGTAGGTAGGCTGCTGTGTTGAGTCGTGGCCGTGTTAAGGTGATGAGTCGTACCCAAGTTATCTGATGAGTCGTATACTTACTAAGTCGTAAGTCTAGTTGAGTCGTGTATTCAGTTAAGTCGTATCCCAGTAGCCTAGCTAAGTCGTGAGGTTGATAAGTCGTAGTCGAGTTAACCGTTAAGTCGTACGGGATCTGGGTTTTTGTTGAGTCGTAAGTTGAGCCCTTTGATGAGTCGTACCTCCTGATGAGTCGTAGCTTTGTGCTAAGTCGTGGACGACTTAGTGGTTGAGTCGTCTAGCCAGTAAGGCGCGTGCGCACTAGGTCGTAGACAGGGGTGGTCCGGTAAGTCGTAGGTACCTGTGATGAGTCGGAAGAGGCTATAAGTCGGAGACCGTTGAGTCGTGGTGATCTGATGAGTCGTAGACGACTCATGGAGGCAGTCGAGTCATGGATTTCAGCTATAAATAGGAGAGCTTCTCTTCATTTTTGGGATCCGGATTTTGAAGCGACGAAGTGCTGCCATTTTGAGAGCTCGACTTCTACACTTCTTCACTTCTTTTCTCCACTCTAATCTAGTGCTTCCATCCATCCAAATCGAAGACCAAGATTGAAGATTCAAGAGCTTAGATTGAAGATCTTCATCTTTTCAAGAGAGATTTCTTCGTTTGAAGCGGATTCGTGATAGATCAAGCTTGATCCTTCACTGTCCAGATCTGAAGCGTATTGATTTGAGGTTGTTTAGGTGATTTGGTGAGTGGTGATTATCTCTCACACGGATCCAAAGGAGTATATCGGATTGTTGGCTCGATTTGGTGTTAAATAGAGATTTCCATGCATTTTCTTCATCCTAAGTGTAGATCCATATAGATCCATTGTTCATGATGATGTTACATCCATTTTATCATATGTTAACCTATGCAAGTTCATTCATCAAGTTTGTAGAGATATAATTCATGTTTTCATGCTTATTGGACTTTCAACTCTTTAATTACGAAAATGCCATTATTGTTATAATTGTCTACTTAGATCATTTTTGAATGCTTGATTGTTTGGATTGATGTTTGATTTGATTGATTGTTATGAACTAGATGATTGATGATTAGATTTAGACCGAAGACGATTCAAAAGCTAAGGGAAAGGCTCTTGAATTGGGAAAGCTGCTCGTGGCATATGTAGCGGGATGATGAAGCTCTTATGCATAGATTTGATGATGTGATGATGAGATGAGGCTTTGCGAGGATGTAATGAAGCGAGGCAATCATGTGATGAAGACTTGGTTTAATCCAGACGGGATCATTCCAAGCATGTTGATAACTCGGTGATATGATTCGAGTTGAGGATAATGAATGGATATGAGAATAGTCGTCGAGGAGGATGACTAGGAGGCTTGGATAGCATCGTTGTTGAAGGTTCTAGCATGCTCTAAGCAAGAGTACGTTTGGGCAGATTCGATAGTCCCAACGGCCAACTGTTGATGGTCGAGTACTCTGGGCAGATTCGATAGTCCTAGGCACGGGCTGCGACGACGTGCGGGAGTTATGTCTAGAACCGGGGTTTCCATTAGCCCTTGACGGACGGCTGAAAGAATGTGCCGGTCATTCAATTAACGGTGATATCGAAGCAATGATAACAGTGATAGCCAGAGTCATGGATGTTTGGTTGTAACGTCATTTCGGACTCAAGAGCGGTATTTTCTGGGTGCTTATCTGATTTAGGCCTTGGTACTTGGAAAACATCGCCCTTGACCCGAGTGATAGTATCTTTACTTTAAATTGTATGCTCTGCTATGTTTGCTTCTGCTTAATGTGTGTCTGGGGGCTATCACTGTAGAATGAGGTTGGAGTGGGAGGGTTGTATTCCTATTCCTTTTCCTTTATGTTCTTCTGGTATGTTGTTAGTTAATTTACTGCTCACTAAGACTGTTGTCTGACTCAAGGCTTTATGTTTTAATTCTTATTTCCTTGGGCTGTTCGTCCATTTGGGACGGGAAGACTAGGTAGCAGGTGACAGGTGCTGTTCTCTTTTCACGACGCTGATATCGAAGACGAGCTAGAGGGTTGCATATTATCTTCTTATTATATGTTCTGGATATTCCGCTGTTTTGTATTCTCTGAGAGATATGTAGTGAGGCTTGATGTATTGACTATTTGGATGCTTGTATTCAACTATTATGGAGTTTTATATGATGTCATTTTGTTCTGAAAAGCTTCACTATACATATGTTCTATTATATTTTGTCCATGCGCTGTGAGTAATACGATAGATTCTGTTGTTTTAATCTACCCTGATAATCGTCCATGGTCGCCTGGCACACTTTACAGCGCACTATCTCTAGATTCAGTGCAGGGGTCATGGGCGGTCGTCACATTTGGTATCAGAGCATTGGTTAATCGATTTTACCCAACGTTCGCTGTCGTAACTACGTATGAGAGACGTAATTGTATTTTGATGGATGAATACTATATATAATATAGTAGTTTAGTTGAGTTTGAGTCCTTTATGCAGTTGTTTCTCTAAGGTGTTCTGATCATTCCTTTTTATAGATATTGAGAATGAGTCGAAGAGGGAGACCAGCTGCTAGGGAAGGCCGTGCTACTGAAGAGACTGCTGATTATGCAGCCATGTTCGAAGCTATGATGACTTCGATCATGAGAAGGATACCAGTTCCAGGGGCAGCAGTTGATGTTGGAGTTCAAGTCCAAACTCCGAAACCAGTGGATTTTGCTAAGTTGTGCAAGGATTATACTGCTCTCGGAGGGAAGGTTTTCTTGGGAACAGAATCAACTATTGAAGTCCAGAGATGGATCGATGCTTGTAGAAGGATCTTTGGTGATTTGGGAATTGATGATGCAACTAAGAGGAAGTTGGCATCAAGGCAGCTTCAAGGGAGAGCCTCTGATTGGTGGAATTCTATTACCATCACTACTCCGGAGGAAGAAATTACTTGGGAGCAATTCCAAGTCAGATTTGAAGCTAAGTTCATTTCTACAGCTCAGAAGTCTGTTCTGTTCAAGAGGTTTGTGGAGCTCAAGCAAGGTGGAAGATCAGTTCTTGAGTATGTTTCTGAGTTTGAAGCTTTGTCCAAGTATGCTCGGTCATATATTGAGTCTGCTTATCAGAAGAATGAAAAGTTTGTGAAAGGCTTGGACAATTATCTTGGGAGACAGTTGGTGGATCATTTGGACGATTCATTTGAGAAGCTTGTGGAGAAAGCTCTTAGGCATGAGAGTCTGTTTCCTAAGGAAGGACCTGTTGTTGCTGTTACCAAGGGAGAGTCTAAACCACAGCAGGGTGGAAACCAGAAGAGGAAGCAGCAGCAGAAGGGTAAGGATGGCCAGAAGAAGCTGAAAGGCGAGGTGACTTGCTACAACTGTAAGCAGAAGGGCCATTTCTCGAAGGATTGTAAGAATCCTAAGGTGCCGATGAAGTGTCATAACTGTGACAAGCCGGGGCATTTCAGGAAGAATTGTCCAGAACCAAGGAAGGACAGGCAGATTGTGCAAGCCTATGCTTTAGGAGCTGTTCCGTCGTCTTCGAAAGCTCCTACTGCTGAAGAGAAGGGAAAGAGTGTGGTTGTTCAAGGTACTCTTTTCCTATGTGGTGTTCCAATTAGAGTTCTGTTTGATACTGGAGCATCGCATTCGTTTGTTTGTAATGAACTCGTAGGCCGGTTAGGTTTGGCACCGGATATTGTTGATAGGCCATTGGTTGTGACTAATCCAGTTGGGGGTTCGTCTTATTTGTGTATGTTATGCCGTGGTCTAGTTGTATCGAGTCATGGTTGCTCTTTTGTTTGTGATTGTTTTGTTCTGAACTTTGTGGGGTTCGGAATTATTTTGGGTATGGACTGGCTTAGGAAGTATGCAGCTAAGGTTGATTGTGAGAGGCTGGAGGTGACAGTCGAGAATGTGGAAGGGCGAAAGATTGTGATACGATGTAAGCATGAGGAAGGCGTCTTCATGAGCTTCATGTATTCGCTAGTTGTTCCACGGGATGGACTGTCTTTAGTGCCAATCGCAAATAGATTCGAGGATGTCTTTGACGAAGTCAAAGGGTTGCCGCAGCATAGAGAGATCGAGTTTCGAATAGATCTAGTTGAAGGAGCCAGACCTGTTGTGATGCCTCTTAGGCGGATGGCGCCTAGGGAACAGCAGGAGTTGAGGGTCCAAGTTGATGATCTTTTGTAGAAAGGATTCATTCGGCGTAGTGTGTCCGAGTGGGGTGCACCAGTTGTGTTTGCAACCAAGGCAGATGGGTCGTTGAGATTGTGCGTCGATTATCGTGAGCTGAATAAGGTGACTAAGAAGAACAAGTATCCATTGCCGAGAATAGATGACTTGTTTGATCAGCTTCACGAAGCCAAGGTGTTTTCTCAGATGGATTTGGCAACGGGATTTCACCAGTTGAGAGTGGCTAAGGATAGTGTGCCGAAGACTGCTTTTCGGACACCATCTGGTTTCTTTGAGTGGCTTGTAATGCCGTTTGGATTGACTAACGCGCCAGCATATTTTGTGGATCTTATGAATAGAGTGTTCAGAGATCAGTTGAACAAGTTCGTACTTGTGTTCGTGGATGATATTCTGATTTATTCCAGAACTGAAGAAGAGCATAAGACGCACTTGCATATTGTTTTGGAGATCTTGCGGAAACATCAGCTGAAGGCTAAGTTTTCGAAGTGTCACTTCTGGAAGAGTGAAGTGAGGTTCTTAGGTCATGTGATTTCTGGAAATGGAATAGCGGTTGATCCCGCTAAGGTGGCAGCAATCCAGGATTGGGTTAGACCTAAGAATGCATCAGATGTGAGAAGTTTTCTTGGATTAGCAGGATATTATCGACGGTTTATCAAAGACTTCTCCAAGATAGCTGCACCATTAACAGGATTGACGAAAAAGAACCAAGTGTTCAGTTGGGATGCTAAGTGTGAGCAAGCTTTCGGAATCCTAAAAGAGAGATTGACGAGTGCTCTTGTTTTGACTATTCCAAGTGGGAATGATGAGATGGTGGTTTACACCGACGCATGTGGTACTGGACTTGGAGCAGTGCTGATGCAGAAGGATAAAGTTGTTGCGTATGCCAGTCGACAGCTGAAGCCGCATGAAAGGAATTACCCAACTCATGATTTGGAATTAGCGGCGATTGTATTTGCTCTGAAGATGTGGAGGCATTATTTGTTGGGAGTTCGATTCGAGTTGTTTACGGATCACAAGTCGTTGAAGTATCTTTTCTCCCAAAAGGATTTGAATCTTCGGCAGCAACGTTGGCTAGAGTTTTTGGCATCATATGATTTTGGTATAGCTTATACTCCGGGAAAAGGTAACGCAGTGGCAGATGCGTTAAGTCGAAGACATGCAGGATTGGGAGCCATATTTTCAGAATGGAAGAGTCTCGAGTATTTAGCTGGATTTGACTTCAGGCCTAGATGTGAATTGGAACCTGAGATGTTGGCAAACTTATCGATAAGACCCACTCTTGTGGAAAGGATTGGCGAGGGCCAAAAGCGAGATGATAAGCTTGTCAAGATTATCCGTGATTTGGAATCTGGATTGGATCCAGAAAAGGATAAAGGATTCGAGGTCGATCGAGAGGGTTGGCTTCGGAAGCAAGGACGACTAGTTGTTCCCGATATAGATGAATTGAGGAGTGAGGTTCTGAAGGAAAGTCATCACTCGAAGTTGACAATTCATCCAGGTGGGAATAAGATGTATCGGGATATGAGGAGAACCTACTACTGGGAAGGTATGAAGAAGGATGTTGGAAATTTTATTTCCAAGTGTATGAACTGCCAGTTGGTTAAAGCCGAACAGAAGAAGCCAAGTGGATTGCTTCAGCCATTAGAAGTTCCTACATGGAAGTGGGAACAAGTGTCGATGGATTTTATCAATGGATTGCCTAGAACCAGAACGGGAAATGAAGGGATTTGGGTCATTGTAGATTGTCTGACTAAGAGTGCACGATTCATTCCTGTTCGATCGACTAGGACTGCATCAAAGTTGGCTGGGTTGTATGTTAAGTGGATAGTTCGATTCCATGGTATTCCGAAGAGTATAGTGAGCGATAGAGATCCATTGTTCACTAGTGGATTCTGGAAGAGCTTCCAGGAAGTTTTGGGAACCGAGTTATGTTTGAGTACAGCTTATCACCCTCAAACAGATGGTCAGACCGAGAGAGTCAACCGAGTTTTGGAAGATCTCCTCAGAGCTTGTGTTTTGGATTTCGGAGGATCATGGGAAGATCACCTTCATTTGGTGGAGTTTGCGTACAACAACAGTTACCAGTCAAGCATTGGTATGGCACCGTATGAGGCATTGTATGGAAGACCGTGTAACTCTCCGACATGTTGGTTGGAAACTGGAGAAAAGTTGATACTTGGGCCAGAGATGATTCGGCAGACTTCGGATTGTATAGAAATCATTCGGCAACGAATGAAGGCAGCCCAAGACCGTCAGAAGAGTTATGCCGATAAGCGTCGTAAGGATTTAGAATTCGACATTGGAGATATGGTTTTTGTGAAGATTTCTCCACTGAAGAATGTTATTCGATTCGGGAAGAAAGGAAAATTGACTCCGAGATTTGTTGGACCATTCCCGATTATCGAGCGAATTGGAAAGCTCGCTTACAGATTGGAGTTACCAGAGAAGATGTCGAGTGTGCACAATGTTTTTCATGTATCATATCTACGGAAGTATGTGCACGACTCGAGTACGGTAGTTTCTGCCGATAGCTGTGAAGACTTAGAAGTTGATCCAGTCGATAGAAGACCTCGTAAGCCGCTTCGTGTTGTTGAAACTGACACGAAATAGCTTAGGAGGAAGGTGGTTAAGTTGCTCAAGATACAATGGAGTGATGATGATAACGACTGTACGTGGGAGGTGGAAGAGAGGATGAAGGCAGCTCATCCTGAACTCTTCGAGGTATGGCCCTTAGGTGTCGTATCATCTAACAACATTGTAACTTGTTCTATGTCTTAGAATTCTGTACGCTAAGCTAGAATTGGATGCATGGTTTGCTGGTTGTTATGGTTGGTAGGCGTACAGAATAGTCTTTGATTGCTTTGATTGTTTGGAATTTCGGGGGCAAAATTCCTAAGGGGGAGAGAATGTAACAACCCGTATTTTTCACGGATCGGAAAGTTCGTCAAATCTGGAGTTTTAGCATTTTGAGCCATTTCAGCTTTTAGGCAAATTTTGCCTAAGTCCTAAGTCGTTCACGACTTAGCATAAGTTGTGAGTCGTATACGACTTAGGAGATTTAAGGAAATAAGTCGTAGCTGGGCTAGGTTAGTAGGTTGAAGTTAACTCGGCAAGTGTTAAGTCGTAGGTTGTAAGTCGTTGCCGAGTTAAGGGATAGACAACCTAAGGAAGTGACCGACTTATGTTATTGTGGACGACTTAAGGTTTTGAGTTAAGTGTTAAGTCGGCTGACGAGTTAAGGTAGTGGTCGACTTAAGACCTGGACGACTTAGGAGTTGAGTCTTATCCTGGTAGATCGGCAAAGCTGCTATGTTAAGTCGTAGGTAGGCTGCTGTGTTGAGTCGTGGCCGTGTTAAGGTGATGAGTCGTACCCAAGTTATCTGATGAGTCGTATACTTACTAAGTCGTAAGTCTAGTTGAGTCGTGTATTCAGTTAAGTCGTATCCCAGTAGCCTAGCTAAGTCGTGAGGTTGATAAGTCGTAGTCGAGTTAACCGTTAAGTCGTACGGGATCTAGGTTTTTGTTGAGTCGTAAGTTGAGCCCTTTGATGAGTCGTACCTCCTGATGAGTCGTAGCTTTGTGCTAAGTCGTGGACGACTTAGTGGTTGAGTCGTCTAGCCAGTAAGGCGCGTGCGCACTAGGTCGTAGACAGGGGTGGTCCGGTAAGTCGTAGGTACCTGTGATGAGTCGGAAGAGGCTATAAGTCGGAGACCGTTGAGTCGTGGTGATCTGATGAGTCGTAGACGACTCATGGAGGCAGTCGAGTCATGGATTTCAGCTATAAATAGGAGAGCTTCTCTTCATTTTTGGGATCCGGATTTTGAAGCGACGAAGTGCTGCCATTTTGAGAGCTCGACTTCTACACTTCTTCACTTCTTTTCTCCACTCTAATCTAGTGCTTCCATCCATCCAAATCGAAGATCAAGATTGAAGATTCAAGAGCTTAGATTGAAGATCTTCATCTTTTCAAGAGAGATTTCTTCGTTTGAAGCGGATTCGTGATAGATCAAGCTTGATCCTTCGCTGTCCAGATCTGAAGCGTATTGATTTGAGGTTGTTTAGGTGATTTGGTGAGTGGTGATTATCTCTCACACGGATCCAAAGGAGTATATCGGATTGTTGGCTCGATTTGGTGTTAAATAGAGATTTCCATGCATTTTCTTCATCCTAAGTGTAGATCCATATAGATCCATTGTTCATGATGATGTTACATCCATTTTATCATATGTTAACCTATGCAAGTTCATTCATCAAGTTTGTAGAGATATAATTCATGTTTTCATGCTTATTGGACTTTCAACTCTTTAATTACGAAAATGCCATTATTGTTATAATTGTCTACTTAGATCATTTTTGAATGCTTGATTGTTTGGATTGATGTTTGATTTGATTGATTGTTATGAACTAGATGATTGATGATTAGATTTAGACCGAAGACGATTCAAAAGCTAAGGGAAAGGCTCTTGAATTGGGAAAGCTGCTCGTGGCATATGTAGTGGGATGATGAAGCTCTTATGCATAGATTTGATGATGTGATGATGAGATGAGGCTTTGCGAGGATGTAATGAAGCGAAGCAATCATGTGATGAAGACTTGGTTTAATCCAGACGGGATCATTCCAAGCATGTTGATAACTCGGTGATATGATTCGAGTTGAGGATAATGAATGGATATGAGAATAGTCATCGAGGAGGATGACTAGGAGGCTTGGATAGCATCGTTGTTGAAGGTTCTAGCATGCTCTAAGCAAGAGTACGTTTGGGCAGATTCGATAGTCCCAACGGCCAACTGTTGATGGTCGAGTACTCTGGGCAGATTCGATAGTCCTAGGCACGGGCTGCGACGACGTGCGGGAGTTATGTCTAGAACCGGGGTTTCCATTAGCCCTTGACGGACGGCTGAAAGAATGTGCCGGTCATTCAATTAACGGTGATATCGAAGCAATGATAACAGTGATAGCCAGAGTCATGGATGTTTGGTTGTAACGTCATTTCGGACTCAAGAGCGGTATTTTCTGGGTGCTTATCTGATTTAGGCCTTGGTACTTGGAAAACATCGCCCTTGACCCGAGTGATAGTATCTTTACTTTAAATTGTATGCTCTGCTATGTTTGCTTCTGCTTAATGTGTGTCTGGGGGCTATCACTGTAGAATGAGGTTGGAGTGGGAGGGTTGTATTCCTATTCCTTTTCCTTTATGTTCTTTTGGTATGTTGTTAGTTAATTTACTGCTCACTAAGACTGTTGTTTGACTCAAGGCTTTATGTTTTAATTCTTATTGCCTTGGGCTGTTCGTCCATTTGGGACGGGCAGACTAGGTAGCAGGTGACAGGTGCTGTTCTCTTTTCACGACGCTGATATCGAAGACGAGCTAGAGGGTTGCATATTATCTTCTTATTATATGTTCTGGATATTCCGCTGTTTTGTATTCTCTGAGAGATATGTAGTGAGGCTTGATGTATTGACTATTTGGATGCGTGTATTCAACTATTATGGAGTTTTATATGATGTCATTTTGTTCTGAAAAGCTTCACTATACATATGTTCTATTGTATTTTGTCCATGCGCTGTGAGTAATACGATAGATTCTGTTGTTTTAATCTACCCTGATAATCGTCCATGGTCGCCTGGCACACTTTACAGCGCACTATCTCTAGATTCAGTGCAAGGGTCATGGGCGGTCGTCACAGTAAGGGTTTCATAAGGTTGAAAAACATATGGGATTTTCATGAGAGAAATGTTTGAGATATTAAAAACTTTTCTTGAAATAAATTCTTCTCCTTTGAAATTTACTCCAAAATAGTTGAAAATCCGAGTAAGGTAAATTCCATGATATAAAGTGTTTTCTCCCATTTCAAAATTTTTAGGATGAAGTTCATCCAAAATAACTTGCGCCCAATTGATATCATAATTTCCGAAAAAAGCAAAAAATACTTTGCACACTTTTGAAGTAGGATTGTTAAAATTTCCCAATCTTGGGGTTAAAGTATGTTGTAAAAGAAGATTGACAATTCTTGCTTTAGGATGAAAGTTTCGATTCTTAAATTCAAAGTTTTCATCTCCTTCAGAAATATGATGAAATGTCTCACGATCATGTTCATCGATTTGAAAACTAGAAAGATCCATTCCCGTGCTTTTGCAATTGAGAATGGTACCCAAAAGATCACAATTCAAAACAATTTGAGTGCCTTTGACACTACTCCAAATTTCATTCTCATTTCCAATATAAAAACCACGGTTTAAATTAGCATAGAAGATTTTGACAAGATTAGGATAGCAAACAAAATCATTTTGAGAAGAGTTAATAAGACTTAAAACACCATTGTTTGCAAAAAGAGAATCAATTTCATAAGAAGAAAAGTCTTGAAAAATAACAAATTTTCCGGAATGGGCTTTGGCATAATTAGCATAATTGATGTATGCTTTAATTGCCTCCAGATCATTGAATAATTGCTCTTTGATTTTTCTGGAAATTCTCATGGTTGAGGGGTTGCTTGAAGAAGCCATTAGAGTAGAGAGTAGAGAGCTTGAAGATAAGGAGAGAGAGTTTGAATTTGAAAATGAAAGTGAAAAGATATGGTAAAAGATAGTGAATAAATAGACTTTCAAAGGACATATTCTCTGGTCAAAAGGTATCTTTTCAGAGAAATAAATGAAGTGAAAAGGTGGAGGGAAATTCAAACATTTGAATTCAAAATTTGAAATTCAAATTCAGGTAGGCATGTCGACATCATGGTAGGGGCCATGTCGACATGTGGCTTTGAATTTTCATGACATGATTTTTCCTAAGTTATCTAATATACATATATATAAATATTATTATTAATGTCTATATTTCTGAAATATTATTGTACTTATAATATATTTTAGAATGTGTAAAAAATAATAAAAATAATAATAAAATAATAGTAAAAAATAGAAAATAAATTTTTAAAATTCAAACAACATATCAATTCAAAATCAATCAATCAATCAATCAATTCAAGCATGCAATTTCAGCCAATGTATTGTAAACGTGTACCTTTTTCAGATTCCGTGTCTTTGACTAAATTGAGAATTGCTGTGAAACACAGATTTGAATTATCTTTCTTCTGTTCATCGTCGCTGGAGGATGAGTCAGAGTCATCTAGAGTAGCAGTGAATGCACGTTTCCGTTTCTTTGCAGAATCATTGTTTGAGGAGAGTTTTGCTTGAAACAGTCTCTTTTGATATGACCCGGTTCATCACAATTGAAGCATTTGATAAAGTTTGGTACTGTAGTCTGATTACTGGAATTCTTAAAGTTGTTTCTCTTGGAACTATTCAATTTTCTGTACTTCAAGAATTTCCGAAAATTCCTGGTCATAAATGCTATCTCTTCATCATTATCAATGTTTGAGTCTGATCCGTCGATTAATGCATTAAATACCATTGATATCTTTTCAGATGCTTTGCTTTCTCTTCTCCTGATCATTTGAACTTCAAACGACATTAGATTTCCAATCAATTCTTCTATCTTTAAAGTACAGATGTCATTTGCCTCTTCAACTGCAAGTGTCTTTTGATCCCATTCTGGAGTGAGAGAATTTAAAATTTTTCTGACTTGATCTTCTTCCGAAAATTCCTTTCCCAAGGGTATTAAAGAATGCACAATATCTTGAAATCGATTATACATATCTGAAATAGACTCATTAGTATTCATTTTAAATAACTGAAACTGATTTGTGAGCATGGAAATTTTGGTCTGTTTAACTTTGCTTGTTCCTTCGTGAGTTACTTGCAAAGTTTTCCAGATTTCTTATGCAGACTTACAGACTGACACTCTATTAAATTCATTTCTTTCAAGTGAACAAAATAGAATATTCATTGCTTTAGAATTATTTTGTGCAATAGTCTTTTGCTCAGTGGTCCACTGTGCAAAATTAGTTGTGGGTTCAGAATATTCAGTTTGTGTGATATTCCAAGTATCTAATCCTATAGATTGTAAATATATTTTCATCCTACATGCCCAACATGCATAGTTATTGCCATTAAAAAGTGGTGGTCTAGCAGTAGACTGACCTTCTACAAATGAACTAGTGTTGGTGGTAATAGAAGTACTAGTGTTAGTAGCCATTTTGAAATTTTTCAAAATTCAGATAATGAAACTTTTGAAAACAAAGCTCTGATACCAAATGTGAGAAAAGTGGATTAAGGATCTTAAGGGTAGAATTAACACTAGAAGGGGGGGGGTGAATAGTGTTTTAAGAAACTTGTTAATCTTTTGGAGTTTATCTTACTTTGTTAACAATTTATACACTAATCAGACACAGATATGAACACAGAATCAAACACAGATGTAAGTATAAAGTAAAAGCAGTAAAGGAAAGAACACATAGAATTTTATACTGATTCGGAGTTACCCTACATCCAGTCCCGCACAACTAAGTACGGATTTCCTTTCAAAATCAATTCAACAATTACAACCCTCGGTTTCAAGGCTACGAGGTACACCCTCCAGAATAACAATCCTCTGGGTAGAGATACTTGATTTCCGGGGCAACAAGTTCACCCAATTGATTTCCAGGGCTACAATCACACCTTCTCTCGCTCAATTGATTACAAAAAGTCTATAACTCAGATTAGCACTTGGATCTTGTAGAGATAGTGGAGAGAATCAAAACCAAAAATTTTCTAGTTAGATTCGATATTGATTTCGGTAGAGTAATGGTGTAATTTGTAAATAAGAAAGTGGAGAAGAAGAAGAGAAGTTAAATCAGAGAAAAGTGTTATAAAATTCGTTGAAACAAACCCCTATTTATAGAAGAACAACAGTCATGACCATTCATGAAAAGTTATGGCGAATAGACACTTCTTTTGAAATTTGAATTTTGAATTAAAACTGTCACCATGTCGACATAGTGCCTATGGGCATGTCGACATCCCTCAGCCAAATTTGATGTTTTGAATTTCTATAAAATAATATTTATCTTATATTAAAACTTTATAAATATACTTGAATATAGTTGAAATTCATAAGTAAATATAAAGAACACTATATATATATATTATTTAACTATAATTTAAATCAAAGTATAAATAATTTAAAAGTTAAATATATTATTTGAAAAGATAGTTTAAAATCAGGAGAAATTTTGACTCTTAAAATAAAGATGTTTTGAGGCTGCAATTATTTTAAAAACGGAATCGAGGGTTTTGAATCTTTTTAAAAGGAAAGTTTTGAAATTATTTTGAAAACAAGATAATTTTGAAAAATCATTTGAATTAAGCTTAGTGGATACAAAACAATGTCCCACTAGATTTTCCTAGGTTCCATCCTACTTAGGGTTCCATCCCTTTAACGGGCTCGAAGTGGATTCCATTCCACGAATAAATTGGATATTAAGATGCCAGTGCTATTCTACAAGTTTTAACAAATATTCCTAATAAAACAAACTTAACCTTGAAATCTTGAACTCTTGATAATCTTGATACTCATGAGTCTTCTATCTCTATATCTTGAATCTCTATATTGTACAGTCTTCATTCTTGATACCTGCATGGTTAGATCCTGCATATACATATATATCTAAACTTGTAATGTTAGTATTTATATTTTATAATCTATTCTAAGGTTGTTGTCATCAAAACCATCATCTCATCATCTCATGGACTAACAATCTGTGCCTTAGAAATCTTCACTACTAGCCTCTTCCTAGGAGCAGACTGTTGACAGTCTTTGGATTGCTCAGTCTGAGACTCATGGCCCACATCAATGTAGCCTTGGCCAGCCTCACCACTTTCACTCACTACCTCCCTTCCTTGGTGTGTTCTTTTACTTACTTAACATTTTCTTCAACTCCAGCCCCGGGAGTTGGGACTATGGGCACATTTGGATCAATATTGCCTCCACCAGGCAAGTTTCCATGATCATCATCATCATCACTGGCAACCACTTGGACTATAACAATGTTGCGTCCCGCTTCCAACAAAGCATGGGCAAACAGACTCTCGTTTGATAGAAGGGTTCTTATATCTCGATCCTTAACCAGAATGGCCATAAGAGCATTAACGACATCTGAGATTTCCGCACTACTGGATCTCTTGCGAATATTTGGATAGTAGAACAAATATGAGTTAAGTCTGTAGACTGTTAAACAAATTCGTTTAATGCATATAGAATGGAACTTACATCCGGATAGCCATCTTTATGCAAACCCCGACGGACAACAAATATAGAACCACTCATTTTTGAAATAGCTCAACTTGTTCCATGTGCCGGAGACAACTCTACAACCCATGATCGGTTCTAGGTAGACAAAGGACGGACTTTCTTTTCATCTCTTGAAGTTGTATATATATCGAACCTCCTCATCTCCGGGCGCTTGGTGTAAATGCTCAGTGAAGACGATGTATGTGTCAAGGATGAAAACATAGTTGTTTAGAGACAGCTATGTTGGAGCTAATTGCACAAAGTTTAGAACTTGACCGATGAACTGATTGAATGGTGGAACGTAGCCCGCCAAGCACATATATCTGTTATATGCAATATAATCCTCTAGGGGATTGTAGGCTCTCTGACCATGAGATAGAACTAGGACGTCATCAAATGGAATTCCATGCTTGTTGCATATTCTCCGAAGGGATCTTTCATCGATTTTGGAGGTGATGGAATCAATAGGATCATTTAAAATTACAGCATCCTCGAGGTGTCGGGTGCGGGGTCTACTTCTGACCCATCTACCGGGACAATTGGATTCTCTGGAACTTGCTGTTCCACTTGTGGATTTTTCGGTTGCTATGCATACTCTACTGAATTTTTTGTGCATGTGGAGCCATAGTTGAACTCGACTCGGCATCGGATTCTGTTATTTGGAAGTGGATGTACATGTGGCTTGAGCGTTAAGACATTTGGAATGTCTCTGATCCATCTCAAACTCGACAAATAATCAACATTAGATTAATACCAAACTATACCCCCATGCTAAAGTGAATCCTAATGTGATGTTGTGCAGTTTGAATTTTAGATATTATTTAATAGTTTATTTAAAAGTTCTGGATATCACTCGAAGCAACCGTAATCGTGACTGTCCCAACGAGCTGCATGTTATCGGCTTTGCTTTGGAAAATGCTTTGAGATGAAGGAGGGATTAGACGCAAATCCATAAAGTGAAGTTTATTTGTGAACTTGGAATTAGGGAAATACGCTTAAGTGCTGGAGTTGAACCGATCCAACAGCTTAGGGGATTTTCACCTCCCTTGTTCAACACGACTTTGGACTCAAGTGTTAAATAGGTAAAAGGAGTCGAAAACTTGGATCGACGGTTGGAGGCTAACTACGACAAAGGCAGAAAAGGCTAAGCTTAGGGTGATGATCGGCGATGGCATGGTTGTCACATGGAAGCGGTCTCAGGATCGAGTGAAGAAAAAGATCGGTTTGGGTGCAAAGAAACTTCAATGGCAAAGCTTGAAAACTATGGATCGATAGTAGTAAAGTGAAGAGGAAATGAGGTAGAGTAAGTTTTATAACCCATGACCTATATTCTAAGGTAGAAAGGTTTGAATTCTCCTCAAGTCGGGGGTCGGTACCGACCTAAGAGCATGGGCCGATACCGAGTCCTATTTTTAAAAAAAGAGGGAAGAAAAAGAAATATATATATATATACCAGTGTATCCATATAATGGACCATGTATGCACATTCATTCCTACTTGAAAAAGTGCACATGAATAAGTGTACGTGCATATATCTAATACCCAATGATCGGAATCAAAGGCAATCGAGTTCAAACCTAAATAATCCATGGAAGGAACTAATTAAGCATCATCAAGTTAAGCCCAGATGACAGATCACGAGAATACATTCCAAATTTATAATCCCGGATGTTGATGGAATGTCAAATGAATAGCTATGGACATAATCTTTCATAAAAACGATTCGTGGGAAGGATAACGACCATTCAAAACACAAAGTGGAGTCCTTCTCAGCAATTCCGACTTATCTCAATTCAAAGCACATCACATTTGAAATGAGATGTACTTTGGGGGCAAGTGTTATCCAGCCTTTTGATCATGCAATATTCAGACAGATTGGACGAGCCAAACTTGGAGTTATCAAGGTAGGAAGCCCAAAGAGATAGCCCAAGATTGCAGAAACCAAACAAAGAAAGAATCACAAAGCAAATGCAAAAACAACTCAAGCCAAGACACCACAAAGTCACCAAAGTTATGGGTCGGTACTGACCCCTATCTATGGGTCAGAACCGATCCCAATTTCCTCTACATGTAGGTCCCATCTTCTGCCTACATGCGCCACTTGATGTTAGAAGCATATCCCAAGTGTTGTTTTGTTGATCCAAAACAATTCTCTATCGATCTCTGCGAACACTTGAATCTCCAGTTTTGTTCTTCCACGTACCCATCATTTGGACTTAGAAACAAGCTATTATTGATGCAAATAGCTATGAAATCATGAAGCTAACAATAAGACGATCCAACATGAAGGGTTGAAGGCAGCTAACTTAGCAATATTATAGGGCAGTACCGACCCCTACCCTTGGAGTTGTACTGACCCATACAATCTGATGAGGTGGCAATCTACTTTCAAGAGGAATCGGTCTAAAGCGTGGAGAACAGCCTAGAGATATTTTGTACGAGATTCTAGGCCCTTACCTCTATAATAGGAAGGTATGACTCATTTTTCAGGATCTTTTGGCTCTTGTTCTTCTTTATCTTTAATTCTTGTAATCTTCATCAAAGTTGTACCAACCTATAAGAGCTTCTACCTCCAAGTTAGAATATAAGCGATAAAATTATAAAGTGGATGTAGGCCTTGATTTGCCGAACCACTATAAATTGTTGTGTGCTCTTTCTTATACATTTTTCATTTAATTCTTCATTTTTATTCTCTTCTTTAACTTTTGGGTGTTTGCGCCATTTTTGGTTCAAACAAAAGTGAATTAACAGGACATTGTATTAAATTTGGAGGGGGAACTGGTTTTTTTGTAATCCATTTTTTGGGTTGAGCATAAGCATTATGGGTAGAGTTTTCAACTATTTGATTTCCACCAAACATAGAATTTTATTTTAGGGAATTAACATGGTCTACGCATTTATTATGAGCGGCAGTATTAATATCTTTAGGACAAGAAGATGCAGGGGATTTCTCATAGAATGTAGTATCATGACCAAATACCTTACATATTGTACATATTTTAGGCTTCTAGTCATACTCAATAATGACACTTTGGCAACTCTCTCCTAATCCATCTAGCTCTATATGGTTGGCAATTCATGCTTTGGAGGAACTTCAGTAAATTCGTTTGCATACTTAAAGCATTGTAGTTTCTTTGTATTTTCATCAAAACAAACCAAACGCTCAATGTGACAAGCTACCCAGTTAATTCCTAGTAGTGTCCATGCAATGGTGGGAATTTAATAGAAGTGTACCCAAACCGGTACACTTCTTATTTATGCTTGAGCATAACCATAAGATAGATTCCAAGCCATAATAACAAACATCATTTCCTTAACAAAAATGGGATCCAATTTAAGAATACGCAATCTATCATCCCTATTAGAGAAGGAGAAATAGAAATTAACCTTATCGGATTTGATGTCAACCTCACCGTCGAGCTTCCATAGTTTCCTTAAGTGAGTTGAGATAGCAATAAAAGAGAGCTTGTCACCTAGAAAGAACCCTAGAAGGCGATCTTTCCAAAAAATGATTCCTTTTTCACAGGCCTCTTTCAGAAGTGATTTTGGTTTTCCATCTCGTATAATACTATTTCCTATGCTAGAAGTTACTCGCATTACAAGGCTTGGCTTGAAATAACGAAGACTAAGCAGGTGCCTTGCTACCATTATGAGCAATACTAGGACATGGGATAAAAGGTGATAAACAAGCATGGTTGTGTCCAAGGGAGAGGGGAGGATGAGGTGGAATGGCAGATCTGGATGAAGATGAAGGTGGGTTCAGTGATAGGTTAGGCAGAGATAGTAGGTTAATGTCAAGAGGTTCTGGAGTAGGGCGATTAGGCGTTTTAGTGTTAGGGTTTTGGAGAGGGTAGGAAATGGATGAGAGATTGAGGGTATGAGTATTGGTGTGGGTCAGATCAAGGTTAAGGTGTTAAGGGGTCTTTGATGAGGAGGTTTAGGGAGAGAAGGGAAAGTTGTAGAGGAAAGAGAAAGATGAAGGGGAGGAGAGTGGTTAGATGCCATGGCTGTAGGAAAAGCAATGAAAAAAAAATTAAAAAATGTTTCTAGAACGTGCCTTAATAATATAAAATATAAATATAAATGTTTATATGTAAACACGCGCATATACATACATACATATATACATACATATACATACATACATACATACATATATATATATATATATATATATATATATATATATTTGTGCGTGCGCGCTCGCTTAACGTCCAAAAACTATCCAATTGATTCAAAACAAAGCATCCATATTATGTTAAAGTTTTCTAATGTATTTGCAAACATATGTGCTTAAATTAATTAATAAAATATAGATACATATACATACATACATACATACATACATATATGTGTATATATATATATATATGTATGTATGTATGTATGTATATGCGCGTGTTTACATATAAACATTTATATTTATATTTTATATTGTTACATACATACATATATATATATATATATATATATATATATATATATATATATATATATATTTGTGTGTGTGCGCGCGCGCGCTCGCTTAACGTCCAAAAACTATCCAATTGATTCAAAACAAAACATCCATATTATGTTAAAGTTTTCTAATGTATTAGCAAACATATGTATGCTTAAATTAATTAATAAAATATAGATACATATACATACATACATACATACATATATATATGAAAGCCTAAAATAAGATATTTTTTATTGAACAATCAAAATATTACAAAACCAAAATTGGATACAACAAATCAAACAAGATATCAACAATTTTTTAAAAACAAAAACAAAGACGTATAAATTATTAGATTATTTAATATGTTTAGAATATCATTTTAAGTTATTTTAACTCATGGATCCCTAGCCAAAACATTTTTTTATTATATATAAATTTTGATTTTAATTTATTAGGTTAAAACAAATCAAATCATTCAACAAATTATTTAAATTGCATTACTATTTTTAAATCAAGGTGAGGCAATAACAGGTATATATCAAATTATGATAATCATATTACATCTAAGAATACAATTACAATTATAAAATGCCTTTCAGATCTATCCAATAAGTTACTCCTTGATTTGGAAATCCCTCCTTAGATTCTTGAATCAACACCCAAATTTGCAAGAGAAGTATGAACCATGTAGTATTAATATTTATTTGATGTTTTAATTTATTTTATAGTTGATTTTATTTTAGAAGGGGAGGATGAATATTTTGGCCGTGGCAAGTAGATACGGGAAGGAAGAAAAATAAAATGAATGAAGGAAATAGAATTAATGGATTTGTTTTAATTGAGAGAATGAAACCTTTACCTTTCTTTCAAATATAACTTCCATAATTAATCCCTTATTTTTCTATCAATCCACCCTCCTCTCTTCACATTTGTGGCTTACCACATTTGCCATCTTTATGGTGCAAAATTTCCAAAAAGTCATTCGAGTAATTAACTTTTATTTAAACCCGTTTAAAGTTATACCAGTATTATATATCAAAGCACGCAAATATAACTTATATATATATATATATTAGATAATTCCAAAAAACTCAAAAACATCAAATAAATTAAATAATAATCAGTATTTCTCAAATACTAATAAATTTAATTAATTTACAACATTTATAAATTAATTAAATTTATGGTTTCTTAGAGAATTCACAAATACGGTTGTGAGACTTAGAGGTACGAATTCAGTCAATGATTAATGTTGAAAAATTAAAATATTAACGTTCACACGTCACCTTAGCTACTGGTGCGATAGTTTGGCCGAATTCATTGCTCATAGATCTTTTGGGTAAAATCCAATTTTACGTTGTCTTAAGCAGTACCTTTTAGTAACGATAATTTACACATTCTCTTCGTCAATACTATATTACTTTTGGTTTAATGGAATTTGGTTATGGTCAAAATTCCAATATCATCCTTATTCAACTCACCATAATCTAAGTCCTTGGTTCGGTAATTGTAACAACCCGCTATTTTCGGACCTCTGGTTTTGACATAAAACAATAACTTTAACCAGAAAAGTAGAGAGCAACGGATCATTAGGAAATTGATACAAGGAAACAAAACATAAACAATATCTTTGTCTTTCAGAACTCATAACGGAAGGAACGCAAAATATAATAATTAAATAATACTATGTCATTTCCAAACCAATCCATTCATAGTTTTCACACGTGATTGATATGTACAATACAAATTCAAACTCATACAATACATCAAGTGTCTTATTTATATACATATCATTACATACACGCACTATAATATATAACACACCTTTTCCACCTAAGCCTCTAGCATCATTATAACCAACCCTATCTCAATCAACCTATCACATATCATAAACAAAGGAAATATGGTGGAGGGGGTTAGACACAAAGTCTGGTGGGTGAATATAACCGAGTTCAACATTTATTATACTTGTTGCATAATATAACACGATCAAAAAATGATAAACTACCATATCACTATACATTTCAGTTTATATTCAACTCATATCAAATCCAATATATAATTCATATTCACAAGGTTTCATATAGTCATGCTGCTATACTCGTTCTAAACTGAGGTGACTAATTTCACACTAGTATGTACATTAAGTTGCATAGTCATACCATGGATCAACTGGACAAACCGTAAACCCCAATATACCCAATAACAATTGTGTTGCAGCCAACCCACAACATCCAGAGTCATGAATTCCTCACATTCTGGCTCCATTCCAAATCAATAATAAAAAACTAAGTCGCATAACTTATAAACATCGACCCTCTACGACATGCGATATCTGTGTATCAACACACATTACCACATAGGCTAGGGTACGTCATCTCCCCCTTCACTTGGGCTGAACACACTTAGGAAATTCTGGACGAGCCTTTAAATCTATATGTTATGGCTTGGAATAGGTCCAGGTTCAACATGACAGAACTACTCGACGACTGGTACACCGGTGTGGACCACCGGTGCACTAGTCCGAAGAAAATCCAAGGTTATTCTAGGGTACATATTTTTCTATAATATTGTATATTTTTATTTTAACTCTTTATTCTTTTGATTTCTTAGCTTTTGATCTTATACTTATGCAATATACATTCATAACAAATCATACTATTTTTCCCACGAATTTTTATCATCATTTACTATTTTAGTTTATAACTTCTTTTACTTTCATATATAAAAATAAATTACATAAATTTATATGTATTATTTAAATTTAAAATAAAAATATTTTTGAAATATGTGTATTTAATCTCCATAAATCAACTTGTTTTTAAACCATATTTTATATGTATAAATTATATACACATTCATATATACATGTTATCGCCATTTAGTGCATTTTTTACTAAATAAACCGTATTTATTAATATACATCTCTATAAGTCTGAAATAAAATTTCCAAATTCATATAAAAATGTGCTTTAACTTTAGGAATCAGTTTTGTGCCATTTTGATGTGATTATATACATAAAATCATTAATATACAAATTTTGGCTGATTTTCGCGTAATATAAAATTTGTGAATATAAATCCATATAAACTGAATTAAATTACATAACAATATATTTTAGTCCTAATCTCATCTATCAAATCTTATAAAATAGTTTTATATCAATTTGACATATTTAGATGGCCCAAATCATTAAATTTGTATTTTTTGACTGTTTGTGCATAAAAACGTAACTTTCTTATATTAATTGATATAAAAATGCATAAAAATTATGTTTAGGTCTATAAATACCATCTTTCATCTTAGAAATTTATTTATCTAAGTTTAATTTGATTACCCATCATTTCCATTTGATTTCCCAACTTTATGCCTCATCTTCATCTAGTTTTGCATGTAGAGTCTACATGTATTATATAACTCCATTAACTCATTTTTGTAACTAAAAAATCATTCATTAATCAAGTTAGATAAAGTTTCAAGAAACTGTAGAGCCTAACTTCAAATTTAATCATTCAATTACCAAATTTAATCATATTAAATCATGAAATTAAGAGAGAAACATAGAAATTAGTTAAACCCACTCACTCTAATAAATTCCTCCTAATTCCAAGTCTCTACATCACTTTCCTTTGCTGTCCAGAGATAGAACTCCTTTTAATTCGATGTTCTAATACCTCTAGTGACTCCTATGTGTTCATCCGTACTTCTCTCTTCGATTCGGTCCTTAATTTCTTAATTTGGTCTTGATTTTGAGAATTAGAGTTAATCAGAAAGTTAGGGGAGAAAAAGAAAGAAATGTGAATTAGTTTTATAAAATGGGAAAGTGGGATACACATTTCAGTTTTGAGTCAATGGAAGGAAACAACTGCCTGTCCATAAAAATTCAAATTTAAATTCAAATCGCATGGCGCCGTTCGACTCGAGGACGTTTTTGGCTATATCGTTTTCATACGAGCTCCAAATGACACAAACAAATACACCGCACAAACCAAAAAAATGAGACAGTCGTAATGGCATTGGTCTCATCGTAAAATTGCAATGTCTTAAAAATAACCATTTTGTCCATTCTTATTTTTAATTTATTTAATTAATTCATTAGTTCTCATATTATTCATATTATTATATTGTTATTATTTAATTAAAATATTATTTGAATTTTCGGGGTACTACATTAATAATATTAATTATTAACTGTGTTACTCTGTATAGAGATTTTAACTTTGACTTGACTAAAGTTGACCATGATACTAAACTCATATAAATTAGGAGATGAATTCTCTATTGAACAGTGCTGCACTTTCAAGGCTTTAACTTAGACCTAATTATATTCGCTCGATGAAACTATATTCCATGATTTAACTATAATCAAAATTGAATATTCACATTGAAGTCCCACAGTGTTCTCAAGTGGAGGGAACTGTGTAATATCATTATCCTAAGATTTCCTGTTTGACCTAGTTGTTATTAACCAACAGGAAACTCTTAGGTAAGTCATTCCATAGCTATCCAATAACTACAAGAACGTAACCCCTTGGTGTCCCTAACATCCACGAGTAATACACTATCCAACACTGGAGAGCGTTATTGTAATAGCCCGCTTTTTCGTACCCCTTGAATAGACACTAATCTTCATCTATTTACTCAAGGTGAACGAAAAACCGAACCATTAGGGTTTTTTAAAAGAAGAGGTAGAAGAAAAGATAGAAGAAAAGAGAAAGAAGAAACAACAGAACAACATCAGAAACAGAAACAATATCAGAATCTCACATATCGCAGCGGAACAATATACAATAGATAATTACTAGTCTTTTAAAAACAAAGAACTATATCAGTTTATACATACATCAATCATCAGAGTCAATATACAACAATGGACAGTTATATAACTTGTCCTCATACAGAATACACAGCGGAATAAATATATCAGATACAAATACTACGTCTCGCCATCCAGCTTGCTTCCAAAGCTCCAGAATATCCAGAATATCCTGATAATATAACTCTAGGCTGCCCGTGTGGAAATTGGTGGGCACCCAGAGTTTAGAAGGGAACAATAAACTCCGAGTCAGTCATGGTGACTGGTGTGAGATCGTAAAACAGTTATTTTCACAAAGAAAATAAAACAGATTCGCAATGCTTTTGGAAAATGAAACTACCATAAGACCTCCCGCCACACACACAATGCAAACGCAGAATTGGAGGAGATTTCTTCTTATGATAGTCAAAGATGCTTATTACGCAAAATCATTGGATTTATTATTATTAGTGCATAGTGCAGAAAAACATTTCGAAAGTATAATATTAATCTTAGCCAACATACGACCAGTATCGTATGCCTACTATAGCTACTATGTTCAATAGCAGGTTACCGCCACATTCCATAGCAGGTAATACAACTAAAACCGTACCAGGTTCGTATTGTTTCTTTGGATTTTCCAACAAATGGTCAGGCTAAGGAACTTCCTTTCCTCCTGCCGAATAGGATCGCCTCTGGCTGGACGTCCTGAGAGACAAACTGCTCTCTGCCAAACAAGGCCGGGTTACCCCTGTAACAGGTAACTCACGAATATGTCATCACCCGGTCCTTTGGGACCTTTATCCGAGCGCTCGATATCCAACATCACACATCATAAAGAAAGTGTATCCACATGAGTAAGTATCTGGGCTCCATACCATGATACCACCCCTTTCCAGAAGGAAATGACATACCCTAAAGGGCGCGACCCTCATAACCTTGCCGCAACATTCCTGTTTCGACCATTTCCGGGGTGTGAGGCTCGACGAAGTCTCGCCCACAAAGCTACGCTTTCTCAAAAAGCCCTGCTTCGGGTCAAACAAAATGATCAACCTATGATCATTAAGATATAAGATCAAACAAATGATCATATCACAAATGATCAAACACTGATCATTTTACAGCAACACTCAGTATGCCACGTTACCAAATTGGGATATATCGCTGATAAATTTCAACTACATAACCTCTGAACTCGTACGTCTCAGAGAAGGGTGTTAAGCTAAGAGAATAAATTCTCCGCCACCAACAGATATGTATTTGAAAGAAATCAGCTTTATATCTCAAAGTGTAATGTCAGACACACAATCCATACAAGTCTGTTCCGGGATCGAACAGAACCGAAGGCACTTCTCACGAAGCCCTTGCAAATCCGGATAATTTTCAATCACGTTCGGACTTCCCGTCACTAAGGGTGATAAAACCTCTAAATCAGAGATCAACCGATGTAGAGTAACTCGACGGTAATCCTTCCGTTTTCAAAAATATCCGGTCTTCAACACCGGTCTTCGAATGCAATTCATAACGACGTATCACATATTCGGAATGGGTTATACGACCCCATGGTCCTTTCCCGGCTAACCCGAATAGTGAGCGTTTATTCAAAAATAAGTGTGGCATTCAAATTCATCCAATTCACAACAAATACCTATCTAAAGGTAATTATTGATAGTCGGTTATTTAACTATCAATAAAGATGCGCAACATCATCAGATTAAATAAAATTTTCCAAATCATTTTCAATCATTTTAAACTCGATTTTCAATTATCTCTGGAATTTCAATTATTAATTTATCGATTTAATTACCCAGGTAAATCCAATATTCGATAAATAAATCATTCGACTTCTTAATTCCACTTATTAATATTTAAAATTAATTAAATATTCGAATTTTAATTATCAAAAATTCTGGGTCGTTACAGACTTCCCCCCTTAAAAGAATTTCGTCCTCGAAATTACAAGTTAGGAAAAAGATACAAAATCCGTTAACTTTCCAAAACAAACCGTTGAAATTAGATTTTCAAATCTGTTAAGTGTTTAACTTCTCCAAAATTCATAGTTAACTTCTCACAAAATCTTTACTAAGTTTTCAAATCATAACTTAGTTTTCAAAATTTCCAAATTTCTCAAAAATATTCTAACGCCTTAAATTTTCAGAAAATTTCCCCAGCGTCTCCTTTGCGCGGCTCGATCCGAAAAAAAAATGACAGTGTATATATATCACAAATATACATCCCATCAAGTGATGAGGCATCCCGTAGGGAAAAAGTGTAAAAGTACGATATTTAATCCGAGATATGTACCTTATTATTTATTTAGCGAGCGTATACGGCTAATATAGCGCGAAAGCGAGCTCCAAAGGCGAAGCAACGCCATCCGCACCTACTAAACACTCAACAAACCATATGAGAACATGTAGATATGAAAATATAGTCAATATACATCATATAGTAACATAATACTACATATGTCAACATAGCAAATGCAACAAACAACAAATGCATTCAGAAGCAACAATGCAACCATCAAACCATCATCATCCAATAAACATCCAACAAATCCATACCGAATCAATATTCATTCATTTCTCATTAATATTCATTGAATTGGTTTTCAATTTACTCACATTTGATTTGCTAATACTGGATTTAACTAACATTCATTCATTTGTTTCCAATTAGTTTACATTCACTAATTTACATTCATGTTGGTTCATTTTCAATTTGAATCAAATTCATTTCTATTCAAATTTACATATTATCAATTTGAATTTAATCACTTTGCTTCCAATTTGTCGATTCAATTTCATTAACCCTTAATGAATTACACGAAATCAACTAACAATCAATCTAACAACCAATGTATAACCAATCATAACCAAATTTATTCAATTTACATTTCTTTACATTCAATTTGGTTCAACACTTTAAGTTTCAATTTGTTGATATTAAATTGATTTCCATTCAATTATTCAATTCCTTTAGCTTCTAATGAATTAACACTTATATTCATTGCTTCATATCAATTATTTATATTCAATTGATTGACATTCAATCCATTTATTAATTCAATTGCTAATTCATTTTAACAAATAAAATTGAATTTTATATAACTCAAGTTCACGTTCATTTAATAAATTCACTTTATTAATTTACTTTGATATCAAAATCAACTTCGCTCAACATTACTTAAGTTATATTCCAATTAAACAACATTTGTTTAACTTAACTTAAGTTTCCACTTATAAATCCAAATTCAAATTTTAATCCTATTTAACTTTTACCAAGGTCAAATTTCTTCACTTATTCAAAATTCATATTAAATCCAGATTTCATATTCCACAATCTCAACTTAGATTTAATTGATTCACTTATACTTACTTTAATTTAACTTCATCCTTTAAGTTAAATTTATTCTATCAGAATTTAAATTATATAAGTTATCAATCCATTCAATTCCAGAATCTTTTCAATCTTTCAAAACTATTTTGAAATCTGTTCAAATTTATCTTTTGAATTCCCAAAACAAAATCCAAAATTTCCCAATCAACTTTTATTTAAAATATTCTGGCAGCAATTCCTCTTTTGGAAACCCGAAAATGAACATCAATAATGCTGCAGTCATTACCGAAGTTATTTTCCAGCGACCGAAAAGAGTTTAGAGCTTTTATCTTTCCAAAATACTTTTTCAAAATCCTTTGAAATTCATTTTCAACTCCAAAAAGAATTTAAACTTTCCAAATCTCAAAAATTTCAAATTCTTCTCAAAACATTTCCAAAAACTTTTCTGGAATTCCGTTATAAATTACAATTCACATTTATAATTTATATTCTCAAATTTCCATAGTATGTGAATTTATTTTAACTTTGGAGTTATAATTCCAATTTCTCATTTAATCTCAATGATAATAGTTTAATGTTATCATTTCTAGCAACCATGCAACCATATACTATAGTAATTCATAGAAAATCGTTTCTTTTCTATACAAAAATAGTTTTGGGCAAAATTATTTCATTCACCCTATTTAAAACAATACTGTGCCGAATTGTTCTATTCAAGTGTTTAGAGATCCCTATCAATGATCGTTAATTACTCGTATTGACCAGAATCCATATACCACTCAACAAATCAATCATCACAATATAAAACAATTTTTATATTAACTAACAAATACGCACTCATATCTATTATTACACTCAAACTCATTCTAGAGTACTACTGACTCTATCTCTAATGAGTAACACCCAACAGAGCAGGGTTGTCGCTTAACCATATGCTCTGATACCAAATGTAATAGCCCGCTTTTTCGTACCCCTTGAATAGACACTAATCTTCATCTATTTACTCAAGGTGAACGAAAAACCGAACCATTAGGGTTTTTTAAAAGAAGAGGTAGAAGAAAAGATAGAAGAAAAGAGAAAGAAGAAACAACAGAACAACATCAGAAACAGAAACAATATCAGAATCTCACATATCGCAGCGGAACAATATACAATAGATAATTACTAGTCTTTTAAAAACAAAGAACTATATCAGTTTATACATACATCAATCATCAGAGTCAATATACAACAATGGACAGTTATATAACTTGTCCTCATACAGAATACACAGCGGAATAAATATATCAGATACAAATACTACGTCTCGCCATCCAGCTTGCTTCCAAAGCTCCAGAATATCCAGAATATCCTGATAATATAACTCTAGGCTGCCCGTGTGGAAATTGGTGGGCACCCAGAGTTTAGAAGGGAACAATAAACTCCGAGTCAGTCATGGTGACTGGTGTGAGATCGTAAAACAGTTATTTTCACAAAGAAAATAAAACAGATTCGCAATGCTTTTGGAAAATGAAACTACCATAAGACCTCCCGCCACACACACAATGCAAACGCAGAATTGGAGGAGATTTCTTCTTATGATAGTCAAAGATGCTTATTACGCAAAATCATTGGATTTATTATTATTAGTGCATAGTGCAGAAAAATATTTCGAAAGTATAATATTAATCTTAGCCAACATACGACCAGTATCGTATGCCTACTATAGCTACTATGTTCAATAGCAGGTTACCGCCACATTCCATAGCAGGTAATACAACTAAAACCGTACCAGGTTCGTATTGTTTCTTTGGATTTTCCAACAAATGGTCAGGCTAAGGAACTTCCTTTCCTCCTGCCGAATAGGATCGCCTCTGGCTGGACGTCCCGAGAGACAAACTGCTCTCTGCCAAACAAGGCCGGGTTACCCCTGTAACAGGTAACTCACGAATATGTCATCACCCGGTCCTTTGGGACCTTTATCCGAGCGCTCGATATCCAACATCACACATCATAAAGAAAGTGTATCCACATGAGTAAGTATCTGGGCTCCATACCGTGATACCACCCCTTTCCAGAAGGAAATGACATACCCTAAAGGGCGCGACCCTCATAACCTTGCCGCAACATTCCTGTTTCGACCATTTCCGGGGTGTGAGGCTCGACGAAGTCTCGCCCACAAAGCTACGCTTTCTCAAAAAGCCCTGCTTCGGGTCAAACAAAATGATCAACCTATGATCATTAAGATATAAGATCAAACAAATGATCATATCACAAATGATCAAACACTGATCATTTTACAGCAACACTCAGTATGCCACGTTACCAAATTGGGATATATCGCTGATAAATTTCAACTACATAACCTCTGAGCTCGTACGTCTCAGAGAAGGGTGTTAAGCTAAGAGAATAAATTCTCCGCCACCAACAGATATGTATTTGAAAGAAATCAGCTTTATATCTCAAAGTGTAATGTCAGACACACAATCCATACAAGTCTGTTCCGGGATCGAACAGAACCGAAGGCACTTCTCACGAAGCCCTTGCAAATCCGGATAATTTTCAATCACGTCCGGACTTCCCGTCACTAAGGGTGATAAAACCTCTAAATCGGAGATCAACCGATGTAGAGTAACTCGACGGTAATCCTTCCGTTTTCAAAAATATCCGGTCTTCAACACCGGTCTTCGAATGCAATTCATAACGACGTATCACATATTCGGAATGGGTTATACGACCCCATGGTCCTTTCCCGGCTAACCCGAATAGTGAGCGTTTATTCAAAAATAAGTGTGGCATTCAAATTCATCCAATTCACAACAAATACCTATCTAAAGGTAATTATTGATAGTCGGTTATTTAACTATCAATAAAGATGCGCAACATCATCAGATTCCAAATAATTTTCCCAAATTATTTTATCTTCCAAAATATCTTTTACTAGATATAAAATTTCCACACTTAATCATTTGAAAACAATTTCAAATCAATTTCCACATTTCATTTTATCTTTGAAGATAAAATCTCAAAACAGTTCATTTCATATTGGAAAAGCATTTCCATACTTATTTAAAAATAAGTATTTCACAAATCATTTATTTTCAACATTTGAAAATATTCGATATACTTAAATCAAAATTAAGTATATATTCATTCTTTAAGGAAATCATTCTCTTTAAACACATTTATTTGAGTCAAAACGAATGTTACGTAAAACATCGTTACGACGACTCAAAATCACTAGTATAGGGATTCGAATTTAGATAGATATATAAATCCCAATACTATATTAAAACATTTCCTTTCGGAAATCATTTACTATAACAACAGTGTTATAGTCCATCATTTCCTTATTTCTCGAAAACGTCTATTTCAACAATAAATGTTGAAATCTATGATTTCGATATTTAACACGTTTAAAACATCTTTTAAAACAATTAACTTCATTTTACAATATCGCTTTTCCAAAACTATCCATTTTACTTAACAATATATTCACTGTCCAAAATCGTGAATACACTTTACTAATTACATTTTACTATTTTCTACACATTTTATTTCAATAATAATTCGCTATCCAAAATCGCGAATATATCTCCTTTAATAATCTTCTATATTTAATTTATCAAACCCAATTGATCTCGAATTTATAAAACAACGTTTATAAATTCTATTTCTGTTTTTAATAACAACTTCAACTTACAAATCTTCTTTTTAATAATTCGATAAATATTCCATCTAAAGGTAAAAATCCAATTTATAAGTTAATCTCTTATAAATCTTTTATTCTACAGTTTCATCCATTTTACAACTTCACAATTTATAAATCTATAAATTTCATTCACTTACGGATTCCATAATATTTCATTTTTAACACTTATAAAATTCGTTTTATAAGTCCAATATTTTGATTTATAAAATATCAATTTTATAAATCTTTCTATACAAATCGTTTATAGTTATTCAAAAATCCCAACTTAAACCATTTTATAAATAAATCAACTTTTGTTTCAAAAACAACACTTCGGTTATATTTCACTAAAAATTATAACTTTTATAACTTTAAAATTTTACGTTTATAAATCGATTCAAAAATTCCATAAAACGTATATTTTCACAAATCACTTTAAAAATCCTTTTAAATTAAAAGTCGTCATTTTTAAAGTTCAAAACTGAATCCGATGATGCAACAACACCAATCAGTCCATCACAACAGTCAATATCATATATCATCATATGATAACAGAATATATCACAATATCTGTAAATAAATAACTACTAGTGAGGAATCCAGTTGGATCCCTCCAACCTGTTTCCCTGCATCCACAGATGTTAGCACAATACCAATTCCGCTCCAGTATGGAATTATCGCGGTATATAGGTTTTATAAAAATCCGCTTACTAACGGCGCAATAGGGTCTCATCCGCTATACGAGGCGGGAAATCAATCAATCCAATATATACATATGCCAATATGTATATACTGCTATATATATAGATATATCCTATCATATCTAATAGCACATCCAATAGCAATCATATCAATCAAATCAATAACTGTAAAAATTCCACATTCAAATTTGAGTGAGAAGATCTCACCTCGATTTTAATTCTGATTTTCAGCGTTTATTTCGAATAAAAATTAAACACGCGTTTAATTTTACCCGAAATTACAACTAGCTCCAAACGACTCCAAACCAATTGCATCGCGTAGTATTCGCAAATACGATTCCAACGCACTTTGTTTCATCGAAATCTGATAACGTATGAAGAAGTTATCGCATTACAAAGATTATACGATTTAAATTAAAATTAATTTACAAAATTTCTTTTTATTTTAACCTAGATCAAATCAGGGCCTTCCATCAGTTTGCCCTAGAATCTAAGCCGTTCGTAACTTCTTCCCCAGGTGATAATCGCGTACGCGATTTAGAACCCACTGCCGCCTTCAACATCGAATTTCGCAACCCTCTCCGATCGACTGGAAGTCGATCAACTACCTCCCACGCGTAGCCCTAGGCCCCACGAACCTTCACCTGGAACCGCGCTCCACTCGGTGGCCCCACTACCTCGAACGACGCGCGCGACACGGCTATGAACGCGAGCACGCAGCTCCACTTATGGTCGACGAGAACCAACTTCACCGTACGGATCTATCGAGCTCGAGACGCTCTACCACTTTGCAGTTGAAAGTTTGTGAAATTATTGAGTGGATTGGAAGAATTTTAGGGGAGAAGATGAGTGATTTCTGGCCTTCGAATTTGAAAGTGGCGGCCGGCATTTTTAGGGTTAGGGTTAATAATTTTTTTCTTTTTATTTGTTGAGAAAATGTGCTATTTATAGAGAATTTCCGAACACTATTCATCCGGGTTTTCCGGAATCCGATTTACGCGCGGTGACTAGCGTTTCTGGGGTTTACCCCGCGTTCCGAACGCAATGGAACGTGTTTCGGAAGCTAATTCGGACATCTGTGCGAGATATGAAATAAAACGATCAATTTAAATTAAACCGATTTAAATCGATTTCGAGGCGTTTTGGCTTCCCCCGGACAAACGGTAAATCCAAAAATTACGAAATTTGAAATCTTACAATAATATCACATTACGGATCCGATGAAACTGGTTTCGTCGAAATCTGAGACTGTTCGAAAATTGACTATTTTTACCGTCGATAATTAAATATTAAAATATTCGATTTTCACAATTTAACTCCAAATTCAATTTTTAAAAGTTCTATAACCTTTCTATAACTCCAGTATGATTAAATAAAATTTTCCAAATCATTTTCAATCATTTTAAACTCGATTTTCAATTATCTCTGGAATTTCAATTATTAATTTATCGATTTAATTACCCAGGTAAATCCAATATTCGATAAATAAATCATTCGACTTCTTAATTCCACTTATTAATATTTAAAATTAATTAAATATTCGAATTTTAATTATCAAAAATTCTGGGTCGTTACAGTTATGCATATAGTCTCAATGGATATATCGTATCCTTTCTTGAAACATTTTAATGAGGAATATTTAAAATAATATGTTATTTTATATTATGATAATTTTTTCATGATTATAACTCCTTGTAATTATTATCACATAACATATCATTTAAGGATTTTACATTTAATATAGTTAAATTAATTACTTGATTAATATCATAATATAATAAGTATAATAGAAAACAAATATTTTATTTCGAATGAGATTTTATTGCATATTTAATCATTTGCAATAAATTATAGAATTATCCTTAAGGCATACTCTTAACTCTCTCTCCTCTCGTATATAACTATTAATCATATATTCTTTGCTTCTAATCATCCTTATGACCTTGAGGGCGCGCCGCAAATTATAAATTACATTAGATACTCATGACCCATCATTTCGTGGTTGCCTAAGAAAATTTTTGTAACCATTAAGGATGTTCAACAAAGTTATAAAATATTCATACCAATCTTGGGACAATATAAACCCCACCAGAAATATTTTATGGCTTGAAAGCCCAACAACCATAAGAATGTATAATACTACATTTATGTTGTAATTTATAAAGAGTAGCATTATTTCAGATTCATAATCTCAAAATTATAATAACTAGCATTATCGTTTATAATGAATAATAAGTATTCAAAATACTCAATGACATCGTTTGTCATTATATATACAGACAATAATATACATATATATTTTTATTCCTTATAACTATAGAGAGTTTATTTCGATTTTAACTTTTAAAAATTGTATTATTTTATTTTGTTTTGTATACACTATATAAGATTCTCTTATTTAATTATAATATTAAAAATTTAATGTTATATCCTATATTACATGTAAATTATTATTATAAACACTTAATCAATATTAAAACTTTATTATAACCTTTTATGAACAATAACATTTATAGTTCATATTTTAATTTAAAAGTATTTTGAATTTATTTATTCATAACTTTTATAATTCTTGGAATTCAAGGTAATTCAGAATGTATTTTATTTATAAATTTTATGAATTCAAATTTAAAATTTTTTTACTTTTTTTATTTATAACCATTATGAATAATAATTAAAACAATTTTAAATTTTATCCATAACCTTTATAAATTTATATTTTAATTTAATACAATTTTAAATTAATTTATTTATAACTTTAATGAATATAATTTTTTTAATTTATTTATAACCTTTATAAGTTTAAATTTAAACCAATTTTAAATTAAATTTTTATATATTATTCATAAATACAGTGTAGGTTCTGATGTTATTGTTGAATCGGGTGCATTGAGAAGCAGCGTAAAGAGGGCAAATATCATTAAAAAATCTTTTTATTTATTATGAACTTGATCTTTTATGGTGTAATCATGAATAATGTTAATAACATTAAATCATAATTAATGTTTTATTGGATGATTTTTATTTGAATTTTAAGTTACATCATATTATCATTGTATTAACCACACTAATTTGATTTATAATGTTATTATTTGTTTAAAATAGCCAACAAGGTAATTTATTATCAAATTAAATTACATTTACCCAGTGAAATTTTTTGAATAATTTTTTTTTTACATTTTATATAGTATTAATATCACATATTTGAACCAAATGAGTAATGTCTTAATATACTAATTTCGATTAATGATGTTGATATGTAAATATCTAATGACAATATTAATGTTTTAATATTTAACTTACAGTATCAAAAATAAGTATATAATTTGGTGTTAGATAATGTCAATGTGTTTAGAATTTAATTACTAACTCAATGACACAAATTACATGTAAAAAGGAGTTCGTATGTGAGAGACATGATGTTTATAAGATATGGAATTATTTTGCAAATTAAGTATATTAATGCAATAATAGAATTAACAAGGAAGTTTATGTAAAGTACCTTTCTTCTTCGTTAACCCTAGCCATGACCTGGAATAAAACTTCCAACCATTTTCGTCGTAGTTTGATGCCAATGAAGTCATGACCGCCAGCAAGATGATCCTCTCATCGAGTTCGACGTTCTCGATAGAGACCCTAATTTTGGACAAAACTACCTGTGACGCCCCGCTATTTCTAATGTTTAAATTTAGTGGCAAACACCATTTATATACGCTTGCCACTAATCCCAGATATTGAAATTAATGAGCCATCGATTATATAAATTAAAAATTAAAAAGTTGGAATAAAAGGAGAAAACCTCATAATGGAATTTAAATAAAAAATATATAAATATATATATATATATCAACAATGAATACATATATGTCAATAAAACATGTAAGGACAAATACCATAAATATGTTTATATATTTCTGTACATTAATCATTATTGAATTTATAAACAATACAGTGATAATATAGGAGAAATAAACAACCTGTCGAGTATCACCAATTGTGCAAACTATCAAGTATCTATCTTCATGTAAGTAACTACAACAGTACAAGGTGTCGAATATCAATCATCATAAGGGTTGCCGAGTCTCTATACGTGATGTCGAGTCACAACAAAGAGCGCTACTGAAGTTTAATCAGAACAGCGTTAGTGGAGCCCTTCGGTTCAATGTCAAGATACGTGTCAACCATCCCGCATGGTTGACACCACTATAAATAGACCCCCATCATCTCTAGGAAAGAGGATCATTTCCTTTCTCTACTTCTTAAATTACAAGTTGTAAATTCTAAATTGATTTAGGGATTTCTTGGGACAACTGTAACTTTTTGCATAAAAGGACCTAGACAATAAACTTTGCATAGCTTAATTACCTCGATATATGTATCTTTGACTATTATTGTGATAATGGGCATACATATGACTTAAATTTGGACTTGCATGTTGTCAATTTGAACAAGGCTACATAAACCCTTGCCTAAATTAAAGCTTATTTTGCATAATAACTATTATGCCCATTGACATATGAACAAAAGATTATGATTTATGTGAATTTCCTATTTTTTCCATTAACGAATGAGTAATGGACAACTATGCGACTCGCCTATTTTACCCTTGGAAATATGACTTGAAGTATTGAATAGTTTTATGACTAAATTACAGCCCATGAGCATTATTAGGTCCATTTCAAATAAGATTATCTTTTACAACATCTTGAGTGTGGAACCAATTATTGGTTTAACGTTTTTGGCATTAGAAGGAGGGCTCGAACCTCCGTCTTATCATTTCCTTAGAAAATAATTGTGTAAAAAATTTGTTTCAGGAAAATGGTGAGGACCAAGAGAGTCAATGTGCTGAATGAAGAAGTAGTACAATGTAACGACCCGCCTTTTTGGACAGTTTAAATCGACAAATCAAACACACATGCCGATTCTAAACCATTCAAAAGGGCGGATGGTTAATGGGTTAAATAAGAAAAGAAAGGAAAAGAAAGAAAAAAAACAAACTCAGAATCTCGCAGCGGAAGGAACAAGATATAATAATAAAATAACATTTCATGAAGCTGTTAAATAAATAAATTTGATTATTATTATACATCATAAATCAGAGTTACATACATATCAGAGATAATACAATAATGCAGCGGAAAAATAATATGGTAGTAGAATACAAATGATGTAATACCAAACTCCGTCTTCGTCCTCCAGAATAGATCTTCAACCTTATCTGAAATGCTCAGGCTGACCCGAGCGTAATGAAAAGGAAAAACACTCGAGTCAGGACTAAAATATCTCATGTAAGTCAAATCGAATAAGAAAATATGAGTGTGACGGCGTCAGAGATGTTTACGGGTTTTGACATCTCCTATCCAGTGTCAACGTGAGTGCAATAACTTAAGAGATGTTACGGGATTTTCCATCTCTCAAGGATCCGTTAAACTATCTACTATGTAGTACAATACGCTATTATAATATGTCTACATTAAAGTAAAAGTATTAAAATAGTGTTAAGCCATGGCCATTCCACCCTTAACACAGTTTATATTCCCAAGAGCATATAAAAGACCGTAGTTTCCCCAAAACCGGAAGTCACCAGAGGGCAATCCATATACTAAAGGTACAAATTAAAATCGTAGTGGTCGCGCATAAATGGAATACAAGTATGACAAGGCACATGAGGCAATACCCAAGGTAGTGATACTACCGTTCGCCTGATCCGGACTGGTGAGAACGCAACGCCGCAGCGCCCGCAACACCGTGAAACAACACTCCCAAAATCAAGGGTGCACCAATCGACAACATATAATGAGTAGTTCGAAGAAGTGTGTCCACTTGAGGTAGCAAATCCTCCATTGGCCCGGCACAGCTCCTGTTTTAGTCATTTCCAATTTGACACAAGTGTCAAGGCTATCCATCATTGTTCACTTTCTTCAGTCATCAACGAACATCATTCCAACCACTTCATTCTGGATCATCACTCCGCGTATAGTTATTAAAGTGGTTTTCGGTTTAGATAGAGAGTATATCCATAACCGAATTCCAGTCTCTTTAATAACTTCCGTAATTATTTCACCGATTGGTCGTTTATTTATTTCAAAACCAAATCAATTTCAATTCAATTAGAATTTATAAATCAACATTTCATTTGTCTTTCTAAATCAATTTCCACAATTTACGTTTCAAAACTTCCAAATCAAAATTTCAAAATCTTATAATTCAATTTCAATTTCAATTTAAACAATTCAAATATTGATTCAAGTTCGTATATAAGTTTCATTCCGAAATCATTTAAATTAATTTAATTCAACATTCAAATCAATTTAAATTCATTTATCGATTTCATTCAATATTCATTAAGTAAATTTATCATTCAAAACAATTTCTATTAAATTTCCAAATCCATTACACTACCTTTTTAAGTTCAACTTCATTAAATCAAAACTTACAATTTTGAATTAAATTAAATTCATCAAATCAATTCTTTCAATTACAAGTCTTACATTAATTCCAAAAATATCACATTTTCATTTCTTGTTAAAAAAATTCAATTTCACTTATTTACTTTCTTAAATAATTTTCCAAAACTTAATTAATAAAGAAACTCAATTTCAATTATTTACGAAGTAAAAATTCACTTATTCAAAAGTTCAAATTTTTTCTTATTAAAGAATTTCAATTCAATTTAATCATTAAATAATTTAACCTTATTTAATTATTAAATAATTCAATAGTTTCAATTTAGTCCAATTCACAAATTTCTTTGAATTTCAATTAAATTCCAAATTAATTAAATCTCAATTTTAAATAAATTTTCAATTCCAAACTCAAACTTGAAATATCATTTCATAAAAATTTTCTTAGAAATATTCAGAGTTCGATTAAAAGTCCAATCTTTTAAAACAAATCAACTTTCGAAAATTTACGCCGTATTTCAAAAATTTTCTTAAAAATCTAAACTTCGAATAATTAAACAATTTCATTTACCAAGTTTAAATTCCAACATCTTGAGCTTCAATTCAAAATAATTCAATTTCCATAAATTCGATTTTATTCTTAAAATCAATTCATTTAAATAATTTCAAAACAACTTTTAAAATCATTTAATTTAACCAACCCGGTGTCCGTATATAATTTTCTAACCTATGGCCAAGTGGATAATCATTTCAAATTTAATTTCAAGGATGGACATATATCATTTCAATCCAAATAGATGTCATAGGTATATCATTTCAACCTATTTCTTAATTTATTCTAAATGATTCGGTTTACAGTTTATATGCAATAAACAATATACATGATGATAGCATGATATATCAAAATAAATAAACAACCAATATCGACCAATAGCATCCATCACAACCAATCAACCATAAAGCCAATAACATTCACAACAACTTCATAATTATCAATATCAGGAAATTTGATCGCAATTAAAATTTAACTTTAATTTGACTGTCAATTTAATTTTCAACGGTGAATTCAAATGACAATCTATATGACAATTAAATTTTTATCAAACAACGACAAATAAATCCATATCACTTCATAATTTCAAATTTAACTACCATAAAGATATTCAGTACGTTGTGAGCGTTATAAAACACTCACCTTTTGAATTTAAATTGAATTTACATTCAATTTAAACCTAAAAATTTGACAGTCTCCAAATCCATCCAAACCAGCGTCAAAGTGTCCGGAATTTCGATATGATCCTAACAAAAGAAACCTCGCCCAAATCCGAGTCCGTATGCAAAAGTTATGAAAATTTGAAGATTGGAAAATTCTGGTGCTGAGTCGACTTCGAGTTCCCGCCTCAAATACCCGATGCCTGCTTGGAGTTTTTTGCGAAATCGACCCGCTGACCCGAGTAGTTTTCTTCCCGACTCGAAGTAGCTCCAGGGTTTTCCCCCCTGAAACCCCCAGCGCGACCCGAAGCGCGTAAATCTCGAATATTTTTGTTTTTTTTTTTTAGATTTTGGAATTTGGGAATTAGGTTTTGTCTGCCATTGGAATGAGAAGCTAAGAAGAAGATGAATTGTACGTACAGACAAAAAAAATTAGGGAGGCTAGGGTTTATAACTGTGTTTATATAGGTATGTTAGAGATAGAGTAGATAGACTGGATAGATGAACGTGCGGAACAAACTATGGCCCGAAAAGCCCGTTCTGACCCCGGAACGAAATTGGGTAAACTCATATATCAAAATAGGTGTTTTAAAATATTTTAAACGCAATGGAAAAGGTTTCAAGTCCAAATTCCATCGTATGAAGAAGTTATGCTAAAATCAAAATTTCAAATTGATTTTAATTGATTATAATTGCATTTATTTCAAGGCGTTTCGAGTCCGTACGATCAAACGACAAGTCCGATTGCTACGAAAATTGAAACCTTACAATAATTCACTGTTACGGATCCGATGAAACTAGTTTCGTCGAAATCCGAGACAGTTGTAAAAATGGCTATTTTTTACTGTTTAATTTCAATATAAAATTCCCAATTTTAAATTATTAACTTTTAAATCAAATTTCAATTGTTCACAAATTTCATTTTTAATTTCATAGTAATTAACAATCTTTTACAATGCAATTTTCCATTATAAATCCAATATAAAAGATTATATTAGATTCAGCGTTCAATTATATTGTAATTCAAATTTAAGTTATTTAATTCCAAATGAATTTTTTTATTTCGATTTACACTTTCATTATTGAATCAACCATTTACTTATACATTATTATCAATAGTTTATAATTCATTTACTTTCATTTTCTTCAGCTATCGTCTTATTTAAATTCACAGTAATATTAAATTACATTCATTTACGTTGATTTCCATATTATAACTTCAATATTAAATGTACATTTTATTTATTTCGTTGTTTACAATCAAATTCAATTCAATTCAATTTCTTGTTACATTCAAATTTAAATCTTTACTTACGTTCAATTACCAGTTAACATCTTTATCAAATTACAGTTTCGGTTATTATTTGATTTCAATCAACTGTAATATTAAGTTACATTTATTTATATTAGTTTCAATAACATAAACTTCCACTATTAAATCTACCGTTTTATTTATTCTTTGTTTACAATCATAACCAATTTGGTTTACAATCAAACTCAATTCATTGCTTACATTCAATATAGGTTAACATCCATATTTAATTTACAAATAAGTTATTTCAGAATTCAGTTTTGCATTTTAACTTGTAATTCACATTTAACAACACAAAATTTTATTTCCTTCGGATTTTTATCCAAATTTTTTATTTTAATTCGTATTTTTAAAGTGTTAAAAATACAGGTCGTTACATTCTCCCCCACTTAAAACTTTTCGTCCTCGAAAAGGAACGGAGAAGGGGAAACCATCATTTAGATATAATTCATTCAAAATATTCGACTTATTTGCAAAATTTAGTTATAGGATTTTTTTAAAATCTCAAAATTTTCTAACTCCCGGATTTTTGAAAAATTTCGGCAGCACCTCCTTTGCGCGGCTAGGACCGAAAAATTTCACAGTGGTAATAATTGCATGATACACATCTCATTACAAGAATGAGGCATCCCAAAACATGGGGAACACAATAATATATCACAACATAAACTGTAATCCGAGAACATACCTTTTATTTAGCGTTTATTAGCATTTTAACTTACATTTTGCATTAAGCGCAGAAGCGAGCTCCACAAGCGAAGTGCAACCTCTTTGCTACCTACTAAAATGCTCAATAACCAAGTTAGAACCATGCATATAAAGATAGATCGATATACTTATCATAAACAACACACATATAACATGTTTAGTTTCAAAACTGAAATTCCAATTCCAGGACAGCAAACGAATCTCAGTTTTTGGTCACCTAAACGATAAAATTTGACAATGGAATCTAAACAAAAGTTGTTGCATTCGTTTTAGGCTTTCCGGAATGTCCAAAATCATTAAATTCGGACATTCCGTTCAAAGGTTACGACCGTTTTACTAAATAGGAACGCCTCAGCCTGGCAATGAATTGCGCAGGTCAGCGACATTTGGTCACGTTTTCGACCCTCTAAATGACAGCAAAACACAAAACACTTAAAGTAAAAGTTTTAACTTAAGTTCTTAGCTTTCCAGAAAGTGCAAGATCATCAAAATCCGATACACCAGTAAAAAGTTATGACAAAAATACTAAGAGTATATGCTACTGATTTTGCTTCCCTTTTACACAGGCCAGCGAGAAGATTCAAATTTTTAACTAAGTAAATGAAGGAATTTCTCAAGACAGTCTAAACAAAAGTCGTGCTACAGTTTCTAAGCTTTCCGAAAAGTCTAATATCGTTGAATTTCGTCCAGGCATTTAAAAGTTATGCTTATTTCCGTTTCAGCATATATTGGACAATTTTGGATTTTTTTTTCCAAAATTTTGCTTTTATTATTTCAAAGTACAAACCATCAAACTTCAAATTTCTAAAGATCAATCACAAACCCAAAGTCGTTTATTTTCTTATTTATCCATGAAATAAGTTTACATTCGATTTGTTTCCGATTTATTCAAGTTTGTTTCATTCATAATTTAAATTCAAGTCAATTTGCTTCAATTTAATTTGAATTCAATTATATTTAATTTCACTTTGCTTCAAATTTGAATTTAATTATTAAAAAAAAATTATTCCGTTTATTCAATTCCATTAACACTAATGAATTCTATTTAATCAATTATCATCCATCTAACAACCAATGCATATCAAACATTACCATCCATCCAGAATCTACACTAAATCAATTATACATTTCCAAGTCAAAATTTTTTATTTCATACACTTCCAAGTTTATTGACATTTAGTTATATTCAACTTTAATTAGTTTCCATTTACAAATTCTATATTTAATTAATTTTAAATTTAATTCATTTTAAAACTTAAATTTCCTTTATATTTACAACTATCAATAGATCTTTACATTTTATTATTCACTCTCACACTAGTATATTATTCCTCTACTTATCCTTATTAGCATTTTAAACTTTTTAAGTATTTGGTAAGTTTTTGTTATGCAAATAGAATGTAGTTAAACAACATACAACCTCTTTTCATTCAAAGTTGAATTTTCAATTAATTAATTCTTAAGTCATTACTTAAATTTCACTATAATTTAATTTCACATTTACATTCACATATAGTATTTCCATTTTATATTAACATAATGGTGAATCACCTTTAAATGTTACTTTAAATTCCAATTATTTACTAACAATTTTATTTATATTTGCAAACCATTAATTAAATGCATATTTCATTATTCAAACCTAAACTTGTATATTATCCAATTAACAATTCATATAACATTTTTGAACTTCTTAAATATTTTGGTAAGTTATATTTATGCTATAGAATGAAATTTAATACTATGCGAGTTTTACAGTTTCAATTTTATTTTAAATTCATAATTTCCTAATTCTAAGGATTTCTACTTCAATTGATATTTTCACTTAGCTCTTAGGTTCATTTCTCATTTCACAATTTAGAAGTTCCGTAATGATTCAAGTATATGTTTATCTCAATAGTTTAAAGTCATTAAATATTAAAGAACTTAAGAATTTCATCTCCGGTTTCATTTCAAATCAAGTTTGAAATAATATATACTTATATTAATGTGTATCAAGTCATACTATAAAGAATACAAAATAAAATTCAATTTTAATCAAAACAGGGTTTAGAAAAAGCTATTAAGTGATCTCCCCCACTTGGACTCTCGAAAATAAACGTCGATGATGCGTGCACTCATCACCGAAATCATTCTCTAGTGTCAAGAGGGGAGTATAACACTTACTTCATTTGAAAATCCTTTGAAAACAATTTCTAATCGAATATATTATCATATAATACTTATATTATACATTTCGAATTTTTGTTAATAAATTTTCAAAACACCGGAATTTAAATTCTCCATCTTAATTTAAATTCATTTTTATTTTATTTTATTTACCATTTATATTCATTGTCAATCGTATTTACAAGTTTCATTTCTTAAAATCGTCCAATAGTCAATAGTTAGAAATATTGACTAATCAACAATAAACGATGATAATCTAATATTATCATCTCCTAACAACCAATACAATCAAAATTTATAAATTTTCAAGATAGTTCTTTTATATAAAAATATAGTCCAAAACAATATTATGTCAATCTGTCCTATTCGAGTGTTTAGAAATTCATATCGATGCCTTGGCGTCCCAAGTACCAACCAGAATTCATAAATACTCAACGGAACAATTTAACACAATATAAAATCATTTTTATATCAAAATTACAAATACGCTCTCTCATATACACTCGAACTCATTCATAAGGTTTAACCCTATTTCAATGAGTTATTCCCCACTAGAGCCAAGGTAATCTAAACCAAAGCTCTGATACCAACTGTAACGGACCGCGTCAGCGGGGTAACGCCCACCGTAGCATAAAGTAGTACCTGTGTTCTGCCTTTACAGCCAGCCTCTCGACTGCACCAACCCCGCAGGGACATGTAGGAGTAAGAGTCATCCGCTCGCTACCAAACCAAATGCGAGAACCCCCTATCATGCTGCACCCGCCAAGTGCATAGGCAGACACACATGCCGATTCTAAACCATTCAAAAGGGCGGATGGTTAATGGGTTAAATAAGAAAAGAAAGGAAAAGAAAGAAAAAAAACAAACTCAGAATCTCGCAGTGGAAGGAACAAGATATAATAATAAAATAACAGTTCATGAAGCTGTTAAATAAATAAATTTGATTATTATTATACATCATAAATCAGAGTTACATACATATCAGAGATAATACAATAATGCAGCGGAAAAATAATATGGTAGTAGAATACAAATGATGTAATACCAAACTCCGTCTTCGTCCTCCAGAATAGATCTTCAACCTTATCTGAAATGCTCAGGCTGACCCGAGCGTAATGAAAAGGCAAAACACTCGAGTTAGGACTAAAATATCTCATGTAAGTCAAATCGAATAAGAAAATATGAGTGTGATGGCGTCAGAGATGTTTACGGGTTTTGACATCTCCTATCCAGTGTCAACGTGAGTGCAATAACTTAAGAGATGTTACGGGATTTTCCATCTCTCAAGGATCCGTTAAACTATCTACTATGTAGTACAATACGCTATTATAATATGTCTACATTAAAGTAAAAGTATTAAAATAGTGTTAAGCCATGGCCCATTCCACCCTTAACACAGTTTATATTCCCAAGAGCATATACAAGACCGTAGTTTCCCCAAAACCGAAAGTCACCAGAGGGCAATCCATATACTAAAGGTACAAATTAAAATCGTAGTGGTCGCGCATAAATGGAATACAAGTATGACAAGGCACATGAGGCAATACCCAAGGTAGTGATACTACCGTTCGCCTGATCCGGACTGGTGAGAACGCAACGCCGCAGCGCCCGCAACACCGTGAAACAACACTCCCAAAATCAAGGGTGCACCAATCGACAACATATAATGAGTAGTTCGAAGAAGTGTGTCCACTTGAGGTAGCAAATCCTCCATTGGCCCGGCACAGCTCCTGTTTTAGTCATTTCCAATTTGACACAAGTGTCAAGGCTATCCATCATCGTTCACTTTCTTCAGTCATCAACGAACATCATTCCAACCACTTCATTCTGGATCATCACTCCGCGTATAGTTATTAAAGTGGTTTTCGGTTTAGATAGAGAGTATATCCATAACCGAATTCCGGTCTCTTTAATAACTTCCGTAATTATTTCACTGATTGGTCGTTTATTTATTTCAAAACCAAATCAATTTCAATTCAATTAGAATTTATAAATCAACATTTCATTTGTCTTTCTAAATCAATTTCCACAATTTACGTTTCAAAACTTCCAAATCAAAATTTCAAAATCTTATAATTCAATTTCAATTTCAATTTAAACAATTCAAATATTGATTCAAGTTCGTATATAAGTTTCATTCCGAAATCATTTAAGTTAATTTAATTCAACATTCAAATCAATTTAAATTCATTTATCGATTTCATTCAATATTCATTAAGTAAATTTATCATTCAAAACAATTTCTATTAAATTTCCAAATCCATTACACTACCTTTTTAAGTTCAACTTCATTAAATCAAAACTTACAATTTTGAATTAAATTAAATTCATCAAATCAATTCTTTCAATTATAAGTCTTACATTAATTCCAAAAATATCACATTTTCATTTCTTGTTAAAAAAATTCAATTTCACTTATTTACTTTCTTAAATAATTTTCCAAAACTTAATTAATAAAGAAACTCAATTTCAATTATTTACGAAGTAAAAATTCACTTATTCAAAAGTTCAAATTTTTTCTTATTAAAGAATTTCAATTCAATTTAATCATTAAATAATTTAACCTTATTTAATTATTAAATAATTCAATAGTTTCAATTGAGTCCAATTCACAAATTTCTTTGAATTTCAATTAAATTCCAAATTAATTAAATCTCAATTTTAAATAAATTTTCAATTCCAAACTCAAACTTGAAATATCATTTCATAAAAATTTTCTTAGAAATATTCAGAGTTCGATTAAAAGTCCAATCTTTTAAAACAAATCAACTTTCGAAAATTTACGCCGTATTTCAAAAATTTTCTTAAAAATCTAAACTTCGAATAATTAAACAATTTCATTTACCAAGTTTAAATTCCAACATCTTGAGCTTCAATTCAAAATAATTCAATTTCCATAAATTCGATTTTATTCTTAAAATCAATTCATTTAAATAATTTCAAAACAACTTTTAAAATCATTTAATTTAACCAACCCGGTGTTCGTATATAATTTTCTAACCTATGGCCAAGTGGATAATTATTTCAAATTTAATTTCAAGGATGGACATATATCATTTCAATCCAAATAGATGTCATAGGTATATCATTTCAACCTATTTCTTAATTTATTCTAAATGATTCGGTTTACAGTTTATATGCAATAAACAATATACATGATGATAGCATGATATATCAAAATAAATAAACAACCAATATCGACCAATAGCATCCATCACAACCAATCAACCATAAAGCCAATAACATTCACAACAACTTCATAATTATCAATATCAGGAAATTTGATCGCAATTAAAATTTAACTTTAATTTGACTGTCAATTTAATTTTAAACGGTGAATTCAAATGACAATCTATATGACAATTAAATTTTTATCAAACAACGACAAATAAATCCATATTACTTCATAATTTCAAATTTAACTACCATAAAGATATTCAGTACGTTGTGAGCGTTATAAAACACTCACCTTTTGAATTTAAATTGAATTTAAATTGAATTTACATTCAATTTAAACCCAAAAATTTGACAGTCTCCAAATCCATCCAAACCAGCGTCAACGTGTCCGGAATTTCGATACGATCCTAACAAAAGAAACCTCACCCAAATCCGAGTCCGTATGCAAAAGTTATGAAAATTTGAAGATTGGAAAATTCTGGTGCTGAGTCGACTTCGAGTTCCCGCCTCAAATACCCGATGCCTGCTTGGAGTTTTTGCGAAATCGACCCGATGACCCGAGTAGTTTTCTTCCCGACTCGAAGTAGCTCCAGGGTTTTTCCCCCTGAAACCCCAAGCGCGACCCGAAGCGCGTAAATCTCGAATATTTTTGTTTTTTTTTAGATTTTGGAATTTGGGAATTAGGTTTTGTCTGCCATTGGAATGAGAAGCTAAGAAGAAGATGAATTGTACGTACAGACAAAAAAAAATAGGGAGGCTAGGGTTTATAACTGTGTTTATATAGGTATGTTAGAGATAGAGTAGATAGACTGGATAGATGAACGTGCGGAACAAACTATGGCCCGAAAAGCCCGTTCTGACCCCGGAACGAAATTGGGTAAACTCATATATCAAAATAGGTGTTTTAAAATATTTTAAACGCAATGGAAAAGGTTTCAAGTCCAAATTCCATCGTATGAAGAAGTTATGCTAAAATCAAAATTTCAAATTGATTTTAATTGATTATAATTGCATTTATTTCAAGGCGTTTCGAGTCCGTACGATCAAACGACAAGTCCGATTGCTACGAAAATTGAAACCTTACAATAATTCACTGTTACGGATCCGATGAAACTAGTTTCGTCGAAATCCGAGACAGTTGTAAAAATGGCTATTTTTTACTGTTTAATTTCAATATAAAATTCCCAATTTTAAATTATTAACTTTTAAATCAAATTTCAATTGTTCACAAATTTCATTTTTAATTTCATAGTAATTAACAATCTTTTACAATGCAATTTTCCATTATAAATCCAATATAAAAGATTATATTAGATTCAGCGTTCAATTATATTGTAATTCAAATTCAAGTTATTTAATTCCAAATGAATTTTTTTATTTCGATTTACACTTTCATTATTGAATCAACCATTTACTTATACATTATTATCAATAGTTTATAATTCATTTACTTTCATTTTCTTCAGCTATCGTCTTATTTAAATTCACAGGAATATTAAATTACATTCATTTACGTTGATTTCCATATTATAACTTCAATATTAAATGTACATTTTATTTATTTCGTTGTTTACAATCAAATTCAATTCAATTCAATTTCTTATTACATTCAAATTTAAATCTTTACTTACGTTCAATTACCAGTTAACATCTTTATCAAATTACAGTTTCGGTTATTATTTGATTTCAATCAACTGTAATATTAAGTTACATTTATTTATATTAGTTTCAATAACATAAACTTCCACTATTAAATCTACCGTTTTATTTATTCTTTGTTTACAATCATAACCAATTTGGTTTACAATCAAACTCAATTCATTGCTTACATTCAATACAGGTTAACATCCATATTTAATTTACAAATAAGTTATTTCAGAATTCAGTTTTGCATTTTAACTTGTAATTCACATTTAACAACACAAAATTTTATTTCCTTCGGATTTTTATCCAAATTTTTTATTTTAATTCGTATTTTTAAAGTGTTAAAAATACAGGTCGTTACATACAACATACAATCTTGGAGGATAATGTCACTCTGAACTTTAACTTGGAGAATAAAGAGATCGGGGAACTTTCAATCCCTTCAAAGCCCACTAGTAGTGAAGCTAAAATTCAAGATTTAACATAGCGACTTACAGTTACGCAAGAGCTTCTTGAGGAAGTTCTTTCCCAAAAATCTTCTATAACAACAAAGCTTACCGGAGGAGGAGAAGAAGTGGAATCTCTAAGGAGAGACTTAGACACCTCAATAATCAAAAATAAATATAAGGGAAAAAGTATCATGGGCTCACAAAAATAGAAAGGAACCTAGAATGAAGGACCGACCATGTTTCTCCAAAATCACAAGAGAAATCAAGTAGCTCAATCTCACGCAAAGAATACAAGCCTTATAAATGGGATTATGGTGATGATGAAACCTATTTAAGGGACGTGGCTAATAAAATGGTGAAAGACATTCTTGACCTTAAAGGGAAGAGGACTTGTAACGACCCGCCTTTTCGACCATCGAAAGTCAGCTCTCAATACATTTGCAGTATTCAAATACCGAGCATCCAAGTGCCAAAATGGAAGATTGTTAAGGTAAAAAGAAAAAGAATAAGGGAAAATAGAATCTCACTGTGGAATGATAACATATAATATAACAAAGACAACAAAGATGTCACTCTAAAATACATGGTATATCAGAGTTAAAACAAACCTCATCAGCCCGGAGAGTTATTACTTTTTGACCTTACAATTGCTCATGGGTATAAATAATAATACACCAGAAATAAAAATATATGATAGGTGAATATCCAGATCTACTCCATGAGCTCCATGTCCCTACCAACGACAACCTAGAAAAATTCTCGCTTTGACCCGAGTACTATAATAAAATAACACCCGAATCAGTCTGGAAAACCAGCGTAAGAAAACTCAAGAGATATGGGGAATATATAATAATTTTGTAAGACCATGCCGCTAAACACGAAATGGGTTTTTACCTCACAAGAACAACATCCATACATGAATGAATGGAAACAAATTAAAATAAAACCCAAACTTGAAAGAATGGGCATGAACAAGATTATAATCCAAACTTAATTAAAGAATGGACATAAATAATTAAACATCAAGAAGAGCTCTAGTCAATTCTCGATACAATTAAGGAAACAATTCAAATATTTGAATCAACAACAAGGAAAGGAATTTTCCAACAATGACTAGGAGAGTGCGCCCCCTTACCGGAAGTATACCTGTAGATAATATACTTGAGAGGGTTATATACTCTATGACTCCTCTCGGGAACTTCATGCCCGACCCCGCCAACCTTACCGAGTATCCGAGTATTTCACATCTCCGTGCACATACCACCAAAACCAAATTTAGAGTAGATGTGAAAATACCTTAACGAGAGCAACCCCACATAGCTTGGCCTCCACTCGCTCTTTTATTTTAGTCATTTCCGACAAAGGATATCAATGCCCAAATAGGCAACAACTCGTCATAAATCGACGATACACAAAGAAGAAAGCTGATTCGATAGTCAATAAATCAACTATCGGGAATAGTCAAACTGATCGTATATGGAAAATTAAATTTCATACCCCTACCGCTACTTGTCGATTTCAAACTAGTATTATCCCTTGGTTAAAAATAAAGCCGGTAGATGAAGGTAGTGTTACCTCTAGGCATTGCCTTAACCACATTTTTAATCTTCAAGGTAGAAACATGTTTCCATACCTCGACGTTTAGTGCTAAAACTATGACTAAATTCTTTCCATATAAGTGATATCGTTTTAAGAAATTAAATTTCTTATCCTTTCCATTACCGAATTAAACTTTTAAAATTTAAAAGTCTAAACTTGTGCTTGGGTTTCACATCATAAATATTTATAAAAACACTTTAAATACACTCTTTAAAAATATTCTTTTTAAAGAGAAATTTATATTTTTAAGCATATTAGAAAGAAGGATAAAAAACAAATGTCATTAGAACACTGTTTATTATAAACCAAAAACAATTTACACTTAGCTTTATTTTTAAAAACAATTCCTTTTAAAAGATTTCTCATTTATAATCTATCATTTATAAATTTCCAAACAACATTTATTATTCCGGAAGGTAATAAATCAATTGAAATGCTTTTATAAATTTAAAACAATGTTAATCATCCTGAAAGATAATTGATATAATTCTTTTATAAATTTCAAACCGCATTAACTATACCAAAAGACAATTAGTCAAACTTATAACTCCTTTTATAAATCAATTAATTAACTTTAAACACCTTTATTAAATCAGTTAATTAACTTTAATCACTTTATTAAATCAATCAATTATTCTTTAAAACACTCTTATTAAACCAGTTAACTAACTTTGAACACCGTTAAGAAATGTATTAATTAACCTTATTATATTTAAATAATAATTAAGAATATATGTAAATCTCCAATTGTTTATACATACTTATACAATCCTTACAAACCCATTTGAAAATAACTTGCAAAATATTTAAGGTAAATAACATTTAGAAAATTAAACAACAATAATTATCCCGAAAGATAATTAAATCCAATTTATAAACCATTATAAATTTAAACAACATTAATTATCGCAAAAGATAATTAAATCCAATTTATAAACCTTATAAATTTAAAACGACATTAATTATCTTGAAAGATAATTAATCAAATTTATAATCTCTTTATAAATTTAAAATAGTGTTAATTATTCTGAAGATAATTAACTAAATTTATAATTGCTTTTATAAATTTTTAATCAACACTTATCCTTTATTTTCAAAATTCTCAAAATACTTGAAAATATAGTTTAAATAATTTTCAAAGTGCAAAAGCACGACCAAACATTTATTTCATAACAATACAAGCTCAAGTTCAATCCACAACAAGGGTTTAAGGGAATGATATTTCATAAGTAACGGTATAGCCATAATCGTTATGATGACATTTGCACAAATCAAACAATATGTCACAAATATTTCAACAAACAACAATATAAGCAACATTAGAGTATAAGTAAATTAATATTGACAAGAAAACCCTTAGGGTCTCTTTAACAAAAGTCCCCTGTAAATCACACATATGTATGTGTTTTTAGAAGTGTTCCGTGGCGACCTATTCACTACATACGCCTCCGAATTTCCTTTTGTTTTTTGTCGCCTATAACACAAAGACTATTTATGCCATCCGCCTCTCAAGCGAGAATTTAAATAAAATAAACCAAAAAATAATATAGAATATCATTCATGCATTCAACAATAATCTATAGCAACACAGATATTATATGGTTTATTTAAAGGTGAGTAAACCTGCCGAAATTCCAATTGACGCTTTCGTGTTCCAGTTTGGTCTAAAATCAAACGAAGAAACTAGTTCCATTTTCTCAGAATTTGAATTGCTCCAAATTTGATGAAACTAGCTCCAATGCATAGCTAACGTTCCTACGAGTCCAAAGCAACTTACCGCATCAAAATCCTACCTCGTACAAGCGAGATATTGAATTTATAAGATTTGGTAATTAATTAAACTAATTAATAATTTAATTAGTCAACAATTCACCTAATTATTTAAATAATTCATCTCCTCCCCAAATAGATATGCATATGCCGTATATGCTGAAACACCCATCAAAGCCGATTCTTAGTTCCTCGACTTCTCCCTGCTCACTCGACGATTCCATGAATCGCCTCCACCCACACGTCGCCCTTCACGACCTCTCTACAACCGTCCACTTCACTCAAAGCTCGGCCTGTGCAAAAAAATTGCGACCCAAAACCTGGAAACTTCAAGAACTAGGTCGTGTTTCGCATCCTATTATCTCGCCCTCCCAAAGCTCATGCATCCACACTATTTCGCACCACAAACACAAATCCGAACTCGATTTCGCCAAACTTCGCTTAAATCAAGATCCAGATCAAACCCTAGGTCGACTGTGGTCACGTCGCTCCTCCCCTATGACAGCCGCACCTATTAAGAGACATACCAAATTGAAGATCACCTTGATACAAACTCAAAGATCCTAACTTTATATTTTATTTAGTTGAGTAGATTTTTTGATATTGATTTTTAAAGATGAAGAAGCTTTCCTTTTGTTTACAGGAAACAAGTAAAATTAAAGAAGGAAGAAAAGAGAATAAATGTGTTGACTAATCCAACTGTTGATGTTTAGTTTATTTACAAATTTCTAGCACGATGCTACATAGAGTTTTGTTCACGTACAAACTGCGAACAACAAAACGAAAATATGGTCATGCTCAAAGATGCGGCACGATCTCACAACAATAATAAAATACAATGGTTATTTAATTCTATACAACTTTAAAAATATCATCATTTATCGAAAAATCATCAAATGATAATTTGAATATTTTCCAAATTAAAAATTATGGACAAATCTTATAAATTAGATTAAAAATACTACAATAAAAAATCAAATCGTTATTAACAAATTATTTTCTTGTTATTTATTTGAACTATTTATTATAGTAAATAAATTTAAAAAATGAGTCCACCATTATTATTTATTAATTAAAAGGAGTTAAATAAGGCAATTAAATCAATTTAACTAATATTTAATTCAAAATTCAAATATTTAATTCACAATTCAAATATTTAAATAACCCACATATTTGAATATAAGTTATTTATATTTTAAAAATCAATTATTTAAATATTTAAAATTAATTAAATTTTCAGAAGCAAAACGATAGAATCGCGGGATGTTACAGGACCCTTGACCCAAGGGTTAACAACAATTTCCATGAAGCTCCATTCATAAAGGAGATAATGTCTGTTAGAACTCTATTGCGCATTAAAATTCGTTCACTGAAGTATAATGGAACCATCGATCTTGATGATCATCTACTAGCTTTCGAAAGCCAAATGGATTTGCATAACGCTTCTGGAGCAATATGTTGTAGGCTCTTCCCTATGATTTTCAAGGAGCAGCCGCCAAATGGTATATGCACTACAGAGAGAAAACTGTTTACTCTTGGGAACAATTCTCTCATGAATTTTCTGCACAATTATGCATATGCAAAGATCCTATCATAGATTCTAGTGTGTTGGCCAATGTCAAACAAAGGCCAGAAGAGTTACTTGGTGAATATATAAGGAGATTTTACACAAAGGCACTAAAGCGTAAAACATGATCGATAAAGAAAAAATGATGGCAGTGTGCTCACGGTTAATTGAACGGACTCCCGTACTAGAAGGAACTATATGTCCATAGGTGTAGAGATTTGAAAGATTTCCATTTTCAGCCTAATAAGTTCATCCTCATGGATGAAATGTACCATGCTAAGAAGAAATCTCAACTAAAGAAGGAAGGATGAAAATTCGATTTTAATCACCCTAACAAAAAGCCAAGATGGGATGAAAGTAAAAGAGGAAGGTGGGAGGAGAATCCCAAAACCAATTACATAGAGTTGAACAAACCTACCTCCTACATTTTTGTACTGGCCAAAGAAGGTGGATATTTCCCTATATCCTACTAAGAAAGAAACAATCTTGAATCCAAGAGGGGGAGATTATTGCACTTACCATAAAGAAAATGGGCATAAAACTAATGAATGCCATGTCTTGGCAGGGATAATCTAGAATATGATCAGATCAGGATCTTTGAAGGAGTTTGTTATGGAAACAGAGAATTCTTCACATCCTGAAGAGAATAATCCGAGGCCTCCAAACAATACTACAAATTTTATAGAAAATGATTCTCAACAGGATTTTATTCCTTCAATTAATCACATTGATGTTATTCACGGAGGTCCTCATCTCGTCGGAAGTAGCAAAGGGGCAAATGGCAGATATATAGGGAAGAAAGGGATGTGATCTTCTTCATTCAGAAAGAGCTACCGTTCAAGAGTTGTAAATTTTAACTCCAAATGCCCAACTTAACAATAACTACACAAGAGATAATGGGAGTTCGTCAACCGTATAACGATTCACTAAAGATAACTTCATAAATCAGGCTCTTTATTAACAAAGATTGTAACGACCCACTATTTTGGACCATTCAAATCGACAATAATCCACACATGTCAGACTTGAATAATGCAAAATAACAGATTGTAATAAAATCTGAAGCAAATAAAACCAATCACAAAATCACAGACACAGAATATCAGAATAACTCGCAGCGAAAAATAAAATAAATAGTGGTTCATGAAGCCACCACAATACAAAGTCTCAAAACAGATTCAAAATACATAGTCTGAAAAAAAATACAGCAGAAGTCTGAATACATAAGCATAGAAGAAATCCTAAATACATATGTCTCGAATACAAAGCTGACATAGAAATACTGAATGGAAATAGATAGCAACTAGATAAAAGATGATCTCCAGCAGTCCTAGCTCCAGAAGGTGAGATCCAAAGCTGATACTCAGGCTGACCCGAGCGTAAAGCAAAACACAAAACACTCGAGTCAGGACATACATACTTATACAATGTAAACCAACTCAAGTGAACTGTAATAAAAGGTACAAGTAACTTAAGAATGCTTGGGATCGCCCATTCTTTAAGGATCCGTTAAACTTTCTACTATGTAGTAATATTTCGCTAATATAATAATGTCTATAGTAAAATAAACTTACTTTTAAATAGCGTTAAGGAGTGACCTAATATTCCCCTTAACACATAATAGTGCCAATAGTCTATACAGTACCTGCATACCTCGAGAGGCTACGAGAAGATACTCCATAGGTACGACACAAATAGAAACTCGTAGTAAAGCTCGGTATGGTAGGTGACACGGCACAACTAGGCAATGCCAGGGTAGATATACCAATTACGCATCTGGGCTGGTGGAAACGCATAGCAGCCACTACCGCCCACCTCTAGCCACACTCCCAAATCAAGGGGTGCACCCAATCAATCACAAAAGTAATAAAATGGTATCGAAGAAGTGTATCCGATCAGAGGTGCTACCTCATTGGCCCGAGAATCGCTCCTGTTTTAGCCACCTTATGCCAACTCACGGGAGTTGGGTCCACGCAAATATACCTTTAGGATCGTTGCCACCATCCTACTTCATTCTGGAAACTCCACCGCGTACACAGTTGTTAAAGTGGTTTTTGGTATCGACAGAGAGTATGTCCATATCCGATCCCGGTCTCTTTAACAACCAATCGTTATTATAACCCGTGGTTATAAATTTCAAAATAGTTTATATTTCAAATCATATACTTCATTTAAACCATTTAAAAGTGAAGTCATTTATACCTTTAAATCAAATATTCAATTCACAAAAATTTAACCTTTTCTGAGCTCATTTATTCACTTAAATACATTTAAACATTAAAATTCCAGCTTTCACAACACTTAGAAAGTGCTGCGGTAAGTTACATTTGAAAACAATTCATTTCAGCAAAGACAGCAATTTAAAACTGCTGTAGTAGTTCAGTTTCATTTGAAAACAAGTTAAATTCAGAAAAGACAGCATTTAAAACTGCTGTAGTAGTTCAGGTTCAATTGAAAAATCTCAATTCAGCAAACTGCAGCACTTATCAAGTGCTATTGTAGCTCTTTTATTAGTTTCAGGTTTTAGTTTTAATTCAGCAACCACAACGCTTACCAAGTGCTGCAGTAGCCCTTAGTTAATTTAGCCTTTAGTTCATTTGCATCAACCACGGCACTTACAAAGTGCTGGAGTATCATTTACTTCGGATTTCAAGTTAAATTCAGAAATGATAGCATTTTTGAAGTGCTACTAAAAGAATTTCCAGATTTATTTTAAAATTCCAGAAACAATTAAACTTCAATTTTAACCATTTTACTTTATAAAAATCATATTTTTTCCACTTCAAAAATGTTCATTTAAATACCCTTTAACTTATGATTTTTATAAAGAATTTTTTTTATAATAAAATCAAATTTTTCAATAATTCACTTATTAAATTCAAGTGTACTATTTTCTTATTCTTTTCACTTTTAACAATTTACCTTTACACTTAATTTTATATTTCCATTTCAAAATAAAACTTAATTTCCATTTTTATTTAATTAACTTAAACTTACATTAAAAAAATCAAATCACAAATTTCCAAATTAAGTTATGTTTCAAATCACAATTTTTCCATTCATTTAACATTTTTAATACATAGAAAAATCATTATCACTTTATTAAATCATTTTAAATTCAATTTTAATCAAATTATCATATTTTTTTATTTTAAAATACTTAAAATTTTCCAGAAAAATATATAAAATAACCACCGGTCTGTATAATATTTTCTAGCCTAAGTCAAGTGATACGGATAATATATCATTTCAATCCGTAATTTACAAAGAAAAATTCGGGTTCTATCATTTCAAACATGTAATCCCAAGTTAATAAAAATAAATAAAAATCGCTCAGGCTTATCATTTCAGCCCATAACGATTTTTCCCTATTCTAAAGTTCGTTCGGGTATGTATCATTTCAACCCATAGTGATTCTATTCTACAGGGAACTTGCAGTGTGAGAAATAGTATAAAATAAATAATATAACAGAATATAACATAGCAGATGATGTGACAAGTTTATAACAGAGTTTAACATCATATAATTTACATCACAGGCATGTATAACATGATATAATAGTTTCTACACATTCACTTGTTGTCACTTCACAAATTATATAAGTATAAATGTCAAGCGTGAATAACTCACCTTTTTACGCTGGAGTTAGTAAATAAAACACACAAACAAAAATCCAGAAAGCACGATAGCACCACTTGATTTGAGTGGAGATAGAGCCAAGATGTTAATCTTGTATACAAAATAAAACAAAGTAATATAAATATAAATACAACACAAAATTATATTGAAACAAATTGAAACTTTGAAACAATTGATATTGCTTGGCCACAAGCCAATGTTTGCTCGACCATACATGTTATAGGCTCGGCCAGAACATGTTTTCAGGTTGAATGAATCTGGTTTGGACTCATATAGGCACGGCTACAAAGGAGAATATGAAGAGGAAGGAGTTGCAAAACAAGGAAGGTCAAAAGGCAAGGCTAAAAAGTGGAGTTTTGGTTGCATCTAGGCTCGGCCTATGGGTCAAGTGGCTCGGCCAGGGGCTGCTACAGGTCTTTTGATGATGGTCAGGGATCATGTCAACAGGTGGTGGTGGTTCATGGTGATGGTCGTGGTTACAATTAAGGGGGTGGTGAAGATAGAGGCTCGGATATGTAGTTTTGGAGTTTTTCAAAGTCTTTGTGGTGTTTGCTTCATCTAGGTGGTCACGGCCACTACTAGTCAGAGGAGGAGGTCAGGCCGTGGATGGTGATGAAGAGGAAGTGATGTGGTGGTCGGTGAAGGTGGTGAAGGGGTTTAGGCCGAGCAAATCTAGAGAGGAATCAAGGCAAAACATTGAAAAAATGAAGAGAAAAAGTAGAAAAAGAAGCCATTAACTTACAAAAATATTTTCAGAAATGCTTTGGCCGTGAGAAATGAAAGTGATGAGAAGTTTTTCACGTGAAAAACAAATAAAAATGTACGGCTACAATAAGAAATTGAAAGGCCAAAGAAATGAAGAGTCTAGACAATGAAAGGTCACAAGTTTTAAAAGCTTTTGTCTCTTTGAATTTCCACTTTCTTTTATTCAAAATAAACAAATAAAATATCAAGTAAAAATAAAATAAAAGACAAAAAAAAGTGAAAATGAAAATAACAATTATTCTTAGGAAACATAAAAAGTAAATAAAGAAAATAGTTTATTATATTGAAACTAGAACTAAAAATTGTAAACAAAATACAATTAACTTTGGAAAATTATAACTATGCTTTTAAAATGTTTTAAAAATAAAAATATTTGAAATAAAATTTAATTAAAAATAATTGAAAAAATATTGGGTTGTTACAAAGATCTTAGCAGATACTGGAAGTGCAGTAAATGTTATTTTCAGGTACACTTTTGATCAAATGAGTATTCCAGAGGAGAAGTTAGTACCAGCTTTGAGCCTATCTTTGAGTTCAATAATAAAGGGTAAACTCTAGTAGGGCAGATTAAGCTCTTAGTGCAAATGGGAATGCTGCCATACTCCAGCACTTTTCAAACTTTGTTATTAATAATGGACCAACCCTCCTATTATAATGCTTTCTTTGGAAGGCTAGCTCTAGATGAAGTGGATGTTTTTGTCTCACAGAAATATCTGATGGTGAAGTTCTTGACTAAGAATGGTTAGGGAACTATAAGAGAGGAGCAATTTAGTTTTTGAGAACTGTACTTCACTACACTTGAGCAATTCAAAAGAGATAGTATTTCTTGTTATGATTCAGAGAAAAGAAAATTAAGCAAAATCGAAATTGCAAAGCCCTTGGATAATAGTCTTTCAGGGCTACTATCCGAGGCAAACAAAAAGACAAGAGTAGTTGAAAAGCCTGAGAATGTGTTAACAAGTTTCAAACTTATCGGAGAGAAAAAGAAAATGAAAAGAAGAAAACTAGATAACTGGTGAAATGAGGGTGATGAAATCATTACCGAATTAGATTGTGGAAATGAGCAAGAAAGAATGAAATTTGTCAAAGATCTAGAGAGGTAAGCTTAGATTCACTTGATCCAACAAAAACAGTAAAAGTTGGAAAGGAATTAAAAGACAATCTCAGAAAAGAGCATATCCAATTCCTCCCATCTAGTAAAGATGTGTTTTCCTGGACTTACTCAGATATGTTTGGGATATATCTAGTATTATGAGCCATGCTCTAAATACATATCCAGGTATCATTTCTATTCGACAAAAGAAAGGCAGTTTGATAAAATTTGAGTTAATGCATTAAAGGAAGGAGTTAAAAGATTACTTGAGGACAGGTTCATCAGAGAAGTATTCTATCCCAACTAGTTGGCTAATCCTATATTAGTTAAAAAGTCCAATGGAAAATGGAGAACAAGCGTCGATTATATTGATCAAAATAAGGCATGCCCCATAGATTGCTATCCTTTACTTAGAAAAGATTAATTGGTTAATGCCACAAGTGAACATAAGCTGTTATCTTTTATTGATGCATACTCAGGATCTAATCAAATCCCCATGTTCAAACCAGACGAAGAAAACACAAGTTTTATAATAGATAAGGGGACCCACTGCTACAAATTTATGCATTTTGGGCTGAAGAATGCAGAGTTACATATCAAAGATTAGTAAACAGAATGTTTAAGGAACAAATCAAACGAAACATGGAAGTGTATATGGATGATTGTGCTAGTTAAGTCCCAAGAGGAAATTGACCACTTGAAAGATCTTGAGGAAATGTTTGAAGTAATAAGGAAGTACAAAATGAAGCTGAATTCGCAAATATGCTCTTTTGTAATACAATCTGGGAAATTTCTTGGATATACCGTCAGTGCCCGAGGAATTAAGGACAACCCCGACCAAATCAAAGCAATTAAGGACATGGCAGAACAAAAAACATGTAAAGATGTAATGTGCCTAAATGAAAGGGTGGTAGCTTTAAATAGATTTATCTCTAAAGCCACTGATAAATGCATCCTCTTCTTTGATGTGATTAAGAAAAGAACTTTTGGTGGGGAGAAGATTGCAGGAAGGCCTCTAAAGAATTAAAGGACCGTCTTGAAAAACCTCTAATTTATCTAGTCTTATAGAAGGAGAGAATTTATACCATTGCATACCAATCTCCAAACATGCGGTAAGTTTAGTTCTAGTAAGCGAAGAAAATAAAACCCAGCTCTTGGTGTACTATACTAGTAAAAGAGGAAGATGCTAGATATCCAGTTGTAGAGAAGTTGGCATACTATCTAATTCTCACCACTTGAAAAATAAGAGCCTACCTTCAGGCACATTCAATCAAGATCTTAACTAATTTTCACCTTAAGAAAATTTTCCAGTACACCCGAAACATCCGGAAGGCTAGTAAAATGGGGAATAGAGCCGAGTCAATATGCGATTGAGTTCTAGTCCCCAAGTGGTAATCAAAGGATAGGCTCTGGTTGATTTCATTAATGAATGTACATATTTATTGAAGAACAATCAAGGAAGGAAAAAGATCTGAAACCTAAATGGCAACTATTCATTGAAGGAGCCTCTAACGAATAAGGGGCTAGTGCGGGATATGTAATCATTACCACTGATGGACATCGATTACATTATGCAATGAAGTTTGGTTTTCCCATTACCAATAATGTGGCCGAATATGAATCAATGGTAGTAGGACTTACCTTAGGTCTTCAGCTAAAGATCCCAAGAATTGAAATCTTTAATGATTCTCAATTGATGGTTAATCAACTAAATCAAACTTATCAAACAAAAGATGCAAGATTAGTCCTTTATGTTAAGATGATATTGAAAATGTTAACCCAGTTTGAAGATTTGTCTCTACACTAAGTACCTCGAGGAAAGAATTTACATGCCAACTCTTTGGCTAAACTAGCTAGCTTGTGAGGAGCACCAAAAAATCGAATACTGCCAGTAGGATTACAATAGAATCCAAGTATTGAGGAAAAAGCCCCAAACCAAAAAGGTTATGGTACTGACTAGATCTCAAGCTCTTACATGTGGAAAAATAAAAGGAATTGGGAGGCGGAAATGGTGAAATCTAGGAAGGAATCGTCTATATGGAAATGAATAGTCAGTATGAGAACAATTGGATGACACCCATTGTTAAATACTTGGTAGAAGGGAACCAACCAGGAGATAAAAGGGAAGCTAGAAGGATAAGTCACCAGGCTCCAACTTTTATTATGATGGTTGGAACACTTTATAAAAAAGGATATTCGCTCTCTTTGAGACGTGTTAGTCTAGTAAGTGGTACAAAATTGTTAACGGAGGCCCATGAAGGATTCTATGGAGATCATTCTTATGGCATAAATTTGGCCAAAAATGTCATGAGGCAAGGTTTCTATTGGCCCCATATGTATAACGATGCAGTGAATTACGTAAAAAGATGTGAGAAATGTCAAAGATTTTCAATAATTCCACATATGCCCTCAAGTGAGTTAACCCTAATCTCAAGTCCATGGCTCTTTGATGTGTGGAGATCGACTTAATTGGACCATTGTCTATATCTAAGGGTAGAGCAAAGTTTGCAGTCATAGCTATCGACTACTTTACCAAATGGGTAGAAGCACAACCATTACCGAATATAATATCAGGAAAAGTACCAAATTTTGTGATCAAGAACATAGTCACCTAGTTTGGAATACCGTATAAAATAATATCCAACAATGGAACTTGATTTGAAAGTGGGGTTCACCAGATTTTGCAACAAGAATGAAATAATCAAAAGTTTTTCATCCATAGCTCATCCAAGGCAAATGGAGCTGTTGAAGCTGCTAACAAAACCATTAAGACTATCCTCAAGAAACGACTGGACAAAGCAAAATGAAATTGGGTAGAAGAACCACCACTCATACTTTGGGCATATCAAACTTCTACTAAGACTGGAATGGGACATACTCCATTTTCTTTGACATACGGATGTGAAGCAATGCTACCAATTGAAGTTGAAATACCATCACACCGTAGGATTGCATATGCCTTCAATCCCAATTAAGAGATGAGAAAAGAATCCTTATATTTGATTAATGAATTAAGGGATGAAGCGGCCATATGAACGATCGAATATCAATGAAGGATATCAAAATACTATAACTCCAAAATTAAGGAAAAATCATTCCGAAAAGGGGACTTGGTACTCTTAAAGGTCATGGAAAATACCAAGAATCCAATAGACGAGCCACCACGAGAAATTGGGAAGGACCCCTTGTTATCCACAAAGTAATACCACCAAAGACTTATCGACTATGCCGACCTGATAGCAATGTAGTAGCAAGGACTTGGAATGCCAAACACTTGAGATCGTATTTTCCTATGGCGAATGAATAAAGAAATTAAGACAAGTATATCTACGGAATCGGTAATCAAAAGAAAGAAAGGAACTTAAAAGGAAAAGCCTTTAATCCCGCCACAAGGGTCTGGTCAAAACACCTCATAGAGGGAGGTCAGAGTAAACCTCTGGTCCTACCTATAAAGCCTAGATAGAGAACTGCAAGCCTTCAGTCTCGCCTACATAGTATGATGGAGGATCTCTTAGAGGGAAGAAGTAAGCCTTTGGTCCCCCCAAGATGGCCTGGCCAAAGCACCGACTAGCCTTCAATTCCACCTATAAGGCCTGATCGAAGCGCCTCCTAGAGGAGGATGGGTAAGACTTTGGTTCTGCCTAAGATGGCTTACCAAACACACTTACCAACCTAAATCAATACCTATAGGGTAATAAGGGGTTCAATTAAAGCATAATTCATTACATATAAGGTAATAAGGGGCAAGGAAATTAAAGTCTAAATCATTACCTATAAGATAATAAGGGGCTCAATTAAAGCCTAAATCATTACCTATAAGGTAATGATGGGCAAAGAAAATTAAAGCCTAAATCATTACTTAAAAGGTAATAAGGGGCAAAAGAAATCAATCAAAGCCTAAATCATTACCTAAAAGGTAATAAGGGGCGAAGGAAATCAATCAAAGCCTAAATCATTACCTAAAAGGTGATAATGGGTAAGAGAGATTAATCACATTTTGAAAATGGATCGAAGTAATTTTCTAAGAGGAAGTATAATTAAACAAGACCGATCTGGCTCTAAGCTAAAATTAAACCCGCCTTTGAAGGAAAGGACAAGAACTATCTATTACCCAAAACCAAGGGTCTCAGCATCAAACATAGATATCTAAGAAATTCTGAGTCTCCTTGTCAGAAATAGTCTATCAAATAACGGGAATCTTTGCTATTGATTGAATTTCCAGTCTCCTATTAGTTGAAATGTGGATCTTACCAGATGGATTTCTAATCTTCTAATCAATTGAATTTATGGATTTCTAGTCTTCTTATCAATTGAATTTCTGATCTTCTTATCAAATGAATTTATGGTCTTTTTACCATATGGAGTTATATCCTTCTTATCGATTAAATTTATGGTTTTCCAGTCTTCTTATCGAGCAGATTTATGGTCTTCTTAATTAAACTTGGTTCTACTGTAAAATGTAAAAAAGCTGCTTTTATACGAGGAAGAAGGCAAATTGATCCAAATAAAGATAATGTTGAACTTGTAAACAAAGAATATGCCGGGTCTATAAGATGATGAAACTGCCAAGCTTATAAATAAAAGGTGTGTCAAGCATAGAAGCAACAAGCAAATATCCGAAGGCAACATCGAACATCTAAAACATAGGTGGTATTGAGCCTCAAGGTTCTAGAGACATCGAACCATAAGGATCTAGAGATGTCGAGTCTCAAGGTTCTAAAAATATCAGGCTATAAGTTTTTGGAGATATCGAGCTTCTAGCACAAAGTTATCGATTTTGTAAAGATGGAATCAAATGTTCAACAATAAAGAAAGGGTGTCTAGTTTCTGGAAGGCGATGATTATATCAAGGCATTAAATATTTGAAGATATCGAGTTACAACAAAGGAATAAGGAATATGAGCTTCAACAACAGTAGGTATTATCAAGCATCCATAAATAGAAGATGATGTCGAACATCTAAGTAATAAAGTAGGATGTGGAACTTGAAAACAGTGAGGTTATCAAGTCCTTACAACAATAAAATGAGTGTCAACCCTTTAACAAAAACAGAAAGATTGTCGAACATCTATGGCCATAAGGATGCGAATACTTAAATAAGAAGTAAGCCACTATGAAGAATGGAAGGGTACCTAGTCTCTAGGGGATACCGAGTCACTACAACAACTACCATAAGGGTTGTCAAGCATCTAAAGTAGAAGGTGGTATCCAACAATTAACGATAAAGAAGGTGTCAAGTTTTTAAAAGGCAAAGAAAGTTTCGAACCGACAATTACTTATAGGTATCGAGCTTCTACGAAGAGGTATTGTCGAGCTTCTACAAGCGGAAGAGATAACTAATTCTAAAAGTATGTCAAGCTTCAACGTTAGCAAAGCATATCGAGCTTTCACAAGAAGCAAGTGATGTGGAATGATAGAGGACATGAAGGATATTGAGTATCATCAATTGTGCAAATTGTCGAGTATCCATCTTTATGAAAATTATTAAGCAACTACCATAGTATAAGATGTCGAATATCAACCATAATAAGGGTTGCCGAGTCTCTATACATGACGTCGAGTCGCGACAAAGAGCGCTACCAAAGTTAAATCAGAATAAAGTTAGCGGAGTCCTCCGATTCAATCTAGGACACATGTCGACCATCCTGCATGGTTGACACCACTATAAATAGACCGCCGACGTCTTCAGGAAAGCAGATCATTTTCTTTCTCCACTTCTCAAATTAGAAGTTGTAAACCCTAAATTAATTTGGGAATTGCTTAAGACAATTGTAAACTTTTTCACAAAAGGACTTGGACAATAAACTTTGCATAGTACAATTACCTCGATATATGTATCTTTGACTATTATTGTGAAAATGGACATGTATATGACTTATCTTTGGACTTGGACTTAAATTTGGACTTGCATGTTGTCAATTTGAGCAAGGCCACACAAGCTCTTTCCTAAATTAGAGCTTATTTTGCATAATGACTATTATGCACATTGACATATGAATAAAAGATTGTGATTTATATGAATTGCCTATTTTTTCCATTAATGAACAAGTAATGGACTACTATGTGACTTGCCTATTTTACCCTTGGACATATGACTTGAACTATCGAATAACTTCATGACTAAATTACAACCCATGGGCATTATTGGTTCCATTTCAAATAATATTATCTTGTACAATATCATGGGTTTGAACCAATTTTCGATTTAACAATCTTGATGGTCTCAAACAATAATATTCTCTCAATATGATATTATACTTTAAAAAGCCTCTACTTTAAAGATATCACTTTAAATATCTCAAACATGGTTATTTAATCATAAATAGCAAATCATGCCAAATTACTTCCAAAAACAATAATATTATTATTGTACATCAAAATAATAATATATATACTCAAATTCCTTTATTTTTCTTTTATAACCAATTTACTACTATTTAAATCGAAAATAACAATATCCTACTTTAACTCTTAAAACTCCTTACTATTGCGATCTATATCAAAATAGGAATAACTTAACCCAAAATACTTTTGAAAACACATCTTATTGCTATTATTACTACTCCCAAAAATATTTATTATTTTTATTGCTTAAATAATCATAATAACATAATTTTTTCATAAATTTCAGAAAATTAATTATATTGCTATTTACGCAAAATAATATACTCAAAATCATATCATTATTTATTAAATCCCACTTTACTCTATAAATAATAGTAGTTGTCCAAATCTACTTTAGAACAAATTTTTTGTTTTAATTCATGAATTTTCCTGGAAATTCATAAATAATAACCTTATTGAATTTCCACAATTTCAGTATAAATTATTAAATCGCCGTTATTTACAAATACCAGTCAAAATTTATGAATAATCTTATCTTTCAAAATTACAAGACTTTACTCAGTTTTTATTAATTAATTAATTTCATTCCAAATCAGCAATTAATTACTATGAAACATCCATCGCCCAATAATAACACAATTAGTAAATTATCAAATCAGAATACTCAACATATCAAAACATCACAACAACTAGATAATCATTACAAGAGCATAACATATATCAACAAATGTACTGTTTCCTCGATGGATATTCATTTAGTATTTTTAAAATATAAATAACTAAGATATTTAATCTTACCAACTCCTTTTGCAAATAACTCCAAAACCTAGCAAACCATATGCCAAATAGTCTGGAATTTCGCCACGAATCCAAAGCGTAAACCATGCATGAAACAAAGTTCGTATGCAAAAGATATAATGATTAAAGGCCGTAGGGTTTAAAATATGATTAAACATAATACATGGGATATTTTATAAAATTTACTACCTCTTTCAAAATTCTTGATCGTGGTTCAACTATCCAAATGCAACCTTAAGAGAGCTATCGTGCTATCTACAGGCCATCATTGACCAATCAGACCCATGCACCACTGTCCAGGACCATCGACGACTTAGACTGCACCTTCAACCCAACCTCAAATACCCTTAGCCGACCGCGCTGCCATCTTGACTTTTCTATTTTTTTTGAATTTTCAATAGAATCTAATCACCTTCGACTCAATCTAACCATAACGATGAACTCTACTACTCGTCTACTTCGAAGTGGTACCTTCCGATCTGACATTTGATTAAATGACGAATCTTGATTTTTTGATCATTCCATAACTTCTATCAAACATTCAGACCATATGCAGTTGAATACCAAAAAATGAACTTCACCACTATGTTATTGTCATTGCGCAATATGAAAGGCCATATTGTATGGCTTAGTTTCAAATTGATTTATGAATTGTATTATTTTGTAATTAGTAGAGATAATCTCCATTAGTTTATGGAGGATTCTGATGTGAGATGAGATTACAAAATGAAGAAGAATAGAACGACCACTCACTTAGAATTTCCATAAAGCTCTATATTTATGGACAAAATGGGACTTGTTGGGCCAAAGAGGTCATCAAGGCCCAAAAATACCCATTTTCGAACCTTAACGAAAGTACATCATGTTATATATATCAAAATACATGTTTTCAATATTTCTAAATGCAATGAAATAATTAAACCCTAAAAACACAACTTTGCTCAAATTTTCTTCTATCGTTAATTTATTTTAAATATTTATCTAAAAATTAATTAATGATTAATGTGTTAAATTTGTGGGTCGTTACATTCTCCTTCTCCAAAAGAATTGCATCCTCACAATTCTCCAAAGAATAAACTCTTAACTCAACACTTAAAACTTCATAGCATATCATATGCTTAACCAATACGGAAAAGTATACTAATCACAACTAACTACTTCAAGAGTAATTCACGATAAGCGCCCAACAAAATTAATCATGATACGATAAAAATCCGTCCATAACAATGAATGCAATTTTTCTACTTACACATACTATAGTAACACATAAATTTCCATAACTATGTGCTCAAACTATAGCATGATAACACTTTATTAATAAAGGGTGAAACAATCTCAATCTTAGATCAACTTTGTTCACAAGTCATATGATGCATCTTAATAATCCAACCGCAATAGTCTATAACAAAATATCATAGCGAAACTCAGGTTCGTCCAACATGCATGCATAAATAGATCAACAATCAGTATAGCTTATCAAAATAAAGCATACATACCTAAAAATAGAAACATCACACTATCATAACAACAAATAACACATGTGTGCTAACCCCTGTACTGACTACACATCCACCATGAAGGAATTGGGCCAGGTTGAAGCGGAATAAATGGGTGAATTTAAAAAAAATTCTATTTTTAGATCTTTATTGTGCCTATGAAGTCTAATTAATTTTAGATCCAATCAAAAATATTTTAAATAAAATAGTTATTTTATTTAATTTACTTATAAAAGAATGTATTTTGATTTAATTGAAGTATATTTATAAATGTGTCAAATACACATATATGTACAGTGCATGTGCAAGTAACATATAAGAAGTGTATATGGTTAATGTGATTGCATATAAGTGTTGGGATTTACACCACAACAAACACACTTGTCCCTTTGTATATATGCCTTTTGTTGTCCATAGTTTATTTTGAAATACACACACACACACACACAGATATATATATATATTAGTAATAATTATACGTTTTATTTAAATAATTTTAACCAATTCAAAATATTTGAATTACTATCTTTATAAAAGATCTCAAGTTAATTTAAAATTCAAAAGCAGATCCAGTTCTAAGAAAATATTTATTTAAATTCAAATTTCATACATACATACATATATATATATATATATATGTATGTATGTATGTATGTATATCAAAGTTTTTATTAGAAATATACATGTATAAAAGTTTTATATTTTATTTTGAATATACGTATATATAAATCATCTATTAGTGTGTGTGTTTTTTTATATGTATTTATGTGTGTATTGAAAGGAGGTGCGGATTAAGGATCTTAAGGCTAATTTAACACTAGAAGGGGGGTGAATAGTGTTTAATGGATTCTAAGACTTATATGGACTAAATTAAAATTATGACACAAACAAATGCAGAAAGTAAATAAAAAGCAGTAAAAGGAAAGAACACACCGGATTTTATACTGGTTCGGAGTTACCCTACATCTAGTCCTGTACCAAGGAAGAACACCTCATACAGATTTTTATTATACCAAAGTCGAGATTACAATCCTCAATTTCTAAAGGCCTTGACGTACCCTCCTGTCTCACGAGTCCGGGGCGAACTCTCTTGATTTACGGGCCATAAGATTACCCAATTGATTTCGAGGCACAACCACACCTTATAGAGAGACTCGATAAACTTTTGATTACAAATTGATCCTATAACTCTGAATAGCACTTTGATCTTCGAGAGAGGGTAGAGAACCAAATAAGAATGAGATTCTAATTTGATTCACTTGAGAATTCGGCAGAATTTTGGCACGATCTTAAAAATATGAATATTTTAGAATATGGATTTGTGGAGAAGAAGGAGTGAAGAAAATAAGAAATTAGTTAGTTAAAAAATTCGTTTGTGAAGGCTATTTATAGACCAGTAATGGTCATAACCATTCGTGAAGAGATTTAAACGAATAGACACTTCTTTTGAAAATGACCAGTAACGGTCATAACCATTCATGAAGAGATTTAAACGAGTAGACACTTCTTTTGAAAATTGAAACTTTTGAATTTAACGGCCACCATGTCGACATGGGGTATCCCATGATGTCGACATCCCTTAGCTAAAAATAATGTAAAATTTATTTTGAAAATGGTATTGAAAGGAAAACAAGATGAAATGATTCTGGAGTAAAATAAACTAATTTTCCTATGTTTAAAAATAAAGAAGAGTAGAAAAATATATTTTTAGAATGTATATATAAATTTGATTTAAATCTCAAGTATATATATATTATAAAAGAATATTTAAAAATCAGAAGATAGTTTTAAAAACAAACGAAGTTTAAAACAAGAGTTTATTTAAAAACAAAAACAAAGAATATTTTAAGGCTAAAACATCCTTTTGAAAATCATTTGAAAGATAATTTTTAAGGCTAAAACATTTTGAAAAGCAGTTTTGAAAATCATTTTGAAAATCATTTTGAAAAACCATTTTGAAGTAGTTTTACAAGCTTCTTCCTGCAGAATATCTCATCACATCAGGACTCGAGAACTCATACAAAACCATGATATTCATGGGTTTGTAAGCCACTTGTCGTAGGTTTGTAAGCTACTAGTCGTGGGTTTGTAAGCCACTAAGAAGATAGAAATGGGTTCCATCCCAAATGAAATTTGGAATGAAGATTTCCGTGCTATTATGAAGTTTTAACAATAAACTAGACACATATCTTGATATCTCCATTCTGAATCTTGAGTCTTTATACTGATCAGTCTTCAGTAAACAATACCTGCATATATATATATATATATATATCATGCATAGTTCATGCATATACATATCTATCTAGACAATAGTGTTAGTATATATTTTATAATAAGATAAGTTAAAAAGGTTGTTGTCATCAAAACCAACATCTCAGTTCCTAACAATCTCCCCCTTTTTGATGATGACAACCTGTATTTATAAAATATACTTACCATACCATAACTCCTATCATAACTCCCCCTTACTCCATGACCCCCCTTACTCCAATCATAACTCCACCTTACTCTAAGCCAACTACTATTTTATAACTTTTCCCCCTTTGTCATCAACAAAAACTTCTTACTAATAAATTCCCTGAACTTGATATAAGATGATCAACCATAATACAAATAGAGTAATCCATATATAAGTGTAATAAATGCTAAGTGTGATCATAAGTATGAAATGTGATCATAAATGTGAAATGTGATCATGAGTGTGATCATAAGTGTAATCCAACAGTAAATCAATCATCATCCAATCCTATTTATAGTAATTATTCAATCAATCATATATACAAACCACACTAAATGTTTTAAATAATTCAAGTTAATCAAGTTTAAAACACACCAATAACATACGGAATGACTAGACATTCCTTGGTACTTCCACCCATCCATCTTCTCCAAAGATAGGGTCTACTTTGATGGCATCCCATTCTTCTTTATCTTTGTCGAGAGTGACTGGTGGATTTCCTTCGAGATCGTCCTTGTTAAGGGCTGAGATCATCCAATGAAGGGCATCGAAATGTCACTCTTGCTCCTTGATCATCTGCATTTGACTCAATTCTAAGTGGCGCTGATTACGAAGTATGAATGTAAGGATATTCTTGAAGGAAGTTAGAGTTTCCTTAATATTATCACTTAGATTCTTATTCGGTGAAGCCATAATTCAAGAAGTAGGAAGATATATGAAAGGGAGTGATTAGAAATGAAGTTTGATAAATTATTCTGAAAGAAACAGGTATAAATAGGGGTAGAAAGTCGTTTAAAATGAATAGACATAAGTTAGTTACATGAAATAAAAATTTGAAAGTGTAACTACTTTCTGCCCATTGTATGTCGGCATGGGGGGATGGGGAATGTCGACATGCCTTTGTCTAAAGTGACAATTTGCTTTGTTTTGAATATTATGAACAAATCTATGCAATTATAATTTGTATAATATAAAAACAAGCAATTACAGAGACAAGTGAAGTTGAATAAAAGATTTCATTAATGATTCTAGTCAACATTACATAAACTAATATAATATTAACTAAAATAAAGGAAAATACATGGATAGAACTTGAAACAAACAAGATAACATGAACTAAAACTAATTAGATGAAGATGAAGAAGACGATAGTCCAAGCTTTCTACTAACTTTCCCGAAGAACTTGTCGATTTTAGTGGAAATCTTATTCATTTTCTTACTCATTGATCTTTTGAGTGACTTTTGATTTTCCACTATAATTCTTTAATTATTGAGAATGGTCTTATTGGATGGATTAGCGGGATTAGTAGGATATTCAATACTTTCTAAGGAAGTTTCTTGATCTTCCTCCTCTTCAATTTCCATTCCTACCTCTTCCTCTTCTTCTTCTTCCTCCATTTCTTCCATCTCTTCATGAGCAAGTCTTTCTTCCTTTTCCGTAAGTGTTTCATATGGTTGAAACACTAATGTAATTTGCATAAGGGAAATGTTTCCATGGTTGAATACTTTTCTAGTTATAAATTCTTCCCTTTTGAAATCAACTCCAAAGTAATTAAAAAACCGAGTGAGATAAATTCCATGATATAATGTGTTTTCACCCATAGTAAAATTCTTGGGCCTTAACTCATCCAAAATAACTTGAGCCCAATTGATATCATAATTTCCAAAAATTGCAAAAAGAGCTTTGCAAACTTTCAAAGTTGGGTTGTTGTAGTTTCCCGATCTTGGTATAAGGGTGTGTTGAATAAGAAGGTTAATAATTTTTGCTTTTGGACGAAAATAACGATTTTTGAATTCAAAATTGTCATCCCCTTCAAAGATGTGATGAAATGTCTCTCGATCATTTTCATTTATTTGAAATTCCGAGAGATTCATTCCAGTAGACTTGCATCCCAAAATATTTCCTAAAATTTCACAATCCAAAACTATTTGTGTTCCTTTAACACTACTCCAAATTTGTCCATCTTGCCCATATTAAAAACCACAATTTAAATTCGCATAAAACACCTTAACAAGGTTTGGATAACATACAAAATCATTTTGTTTGTTATCTACTACACTAAGAATAGAACATTGTTGAAAAAGGTTTTCAATTTCATAAGAAGGAAAATCTTCAAAAATAGCAAATTTCCCCGTATGAATTTTACCAAAGTTTACATAGTTGATGTAAGCTTTGATAGCTTCCGGGTCATTAAACAGAAAAAATTTGATAGATTTTGGAAGTCTAATGATGTGAGGAGTGCTTGAAGAGGCCATTGAAGAAGTTTGAGAGGAGTTGAAGATAAATTTGAAATTTGAAATAAAAGTGAAAAGTGATGATAAAGAGAGTGAACTAAATAGAGATTCTATAGACATGTTCTCTGGTCAAGAGACATCTTTCCAGAGCATTGAAGTTGGTGAAAAGGTGGAGGGAAATTCAAAAGTTTGAATTCAAATTTTGAAATCAAATTTCTGACTGGCATGTCGACATGGGGTATCCAGGTATGTCGACATGTGCCTATTGAATCAAAGGACAAGTGACTATTCCTAATTTCTAATAAATGTATATATTATATCCTATATTCTATTTATATAATTCATGTGATAACATTAAATATAATAATACTTAAATATTAATAATTTAATATTTAAAATATTATTAAAATAATATTATTTTTGAATTTAAAATTCAAATTTCAAGGGATAAATTTGAATTTAAAATTCAAGGAAATTAAAAAATCAAGCAAACAAACAAGCATCCATTCAAACAAGAAAAATTAAAAATAATGTAAATGCGTACTTATTTTTAGATCCATACTCCCATCGTCGTCTGATTCTTGAATAGTAGTGAAACACAGATTAGAATTATCCATCTTCTTTTCATCGTCACCGGATGATGAGTCTGAGTCATCAAGAGTTGCTATGTATGCTTTCTTTCTTTTTCTTGACGAATCATTATTTGGAGGGAACAACTATTTATCTGGATACGGACAATCTTTCCTATGATGCCCGACTTTATTGCAATTGTAGCATCTATCATTGTTGACGTTCTCCATATTGTTTCTGGAATTCCTTTGATCATTTCTTTTGTAATTATTCATTTTTCTATATTTAAGGAATTTCCGGAAGTTTCTTGTCATGAAAGCAATCTCCTCATCACTGTCTGGTTCCGAATCTTCAGTTGTTGCATTGAATGCTAATGACTTCTTTTCTGTAACCTTGTTTTCTCTTCTTCCTTGCAGTTGAACTTTATAAGACATCAGATTCCCAATCAATTCTTCTATTTTCATTAGACTGATATCATTTGCTTCTTCGATTGCAAGTGTCTTTTGATCCCATTCTAGAGTGAGTGAATTTAGAATTTTTCTAACTTGATCTTCCTCCGAAAAGCTTTTTCCCAGTGCAATTAGTGAATGGAAAATATCTTGAAATCGACAATACATGTCCGAAATGGACTCATTTGCATGCATTTTAAACAATTGAAACTAGTTAGTTAATATGGAAATTTTAGTCTGTTTAACTTTGCTTGTTCCTTCATGAGTAACTTGCAAATTTTTCCAGATTTCAAATGCAGACTTACAAACAGAAACTCTATTAAACTCATTCGTATCTAATGAACAAAATAATATATTCATGGCCTTTGAGTTATTTTGTGCAACATTCTTTTGCTCAGTAGTCCACTAGGAAAAATCGGTAGTTGGTTCAACATACTCAGTTTGTGTGATATTCCAAGTGTCTAATCCTACTGATTGTAAATAAATTTTCATTCTATAAGCCCAATATGCATAATTATTGCCATTGAAAAATGGTGGTCTGACAGTAGACTGACCTTCTACTAATGAACTAGTGTTAGTGTTAATAGAACTAGTGCCAGAGTTGACGTTACCAGTGTTGGTAGCCATTAAAACAATTTTCAAGTTTCAGATTATGAAAACTATGAAAACCTTTCTCCGATACCAATTGAAAGGAGATGCGGATTAAGGATCTTAAGGCTAATTTAACACTAGAGGGGGGGTGAATAGTGTTTAATGGATTCTAAGACTTATATGGACTAAATTAAAATTATGACACAAACAAATGCAGAAAGTAAATAAAAAGCAGTAAAAGAAAAGAACACACCGGATTTTATACTGGTTCGGAGTTACCCTATATCCAGTCCTGTACCAAGGCAGAACACCTCATACAGATTTTTATTATACCAAAGTCGAGATTACAATCCTTAATTTCTAAAGGCCTTGAGGTACCCTCCTGTCTCACAAGTCCGGGGCGAACTCTCTTGATTTACGGGCCACAAGATTACCCAATTGATTTCCAGGCACAACCACACCTTATAGAGAGACTCGATAAACTTTTGATTACAAATTAATCCTATAACTCTGAATAGCACTTTGATCTTCGAGAGAGGGTAGAGAACCAAACAAGAATGAGATTCTAATTTGATTCACTTGAGAATTCGACAGAATTTCAGCACGATCTTAAAAATATGAATATTTTATAATATCGATTTGTGGAGAAGAAGAAGTGAAGAAAATAAGAAATTAGTTAGTTAAAAAATTCGTTTGTGAAGGCTATTTATAGACCAGTAACGGTCCAAACCATTCGTGAAGAGATTTAAACGAATAGACACTTCTTTTGAAAATGACCAGTAACGGTCATAACCATTCGTGAAGAGATTTAAACAAAAAGACACTTCTTTTGAAAATTAAAACTTTTGAATTTAACGGCCAGCATATCGACATGGGGTATCCCATGATGTCGACATCCCTTAGTTAAAATAATGTAAAATTTGTTTTGAAAATGGTATTGAAAGGAAAACAAGATGAAACGATTCTGGAGTAAAATAAACTAATTTTCCTATGTTTTAAAATAAAGAAGAGTAGAAAAATATATTTTTAGAATGTATATATAAATTTGATTTAAATCTCAAGTGTGTGTATATATATATTATAAAAGAATATTTAAAAATCAGAAGATAGTTTTAAAAACAAACGAAGTTTAAAACAAAAGTTTATTTAAAAACAAAAACAAAGAATATTTTAAGGCTAAAACATCTTTTTGAAAATCATTTGAAAAGATAATTTTTAAGGCTAAAACATTTTGAAAAGCAATTTTGAAAATCATTTTGAAAAACCATTTTGAAGTAGTTTTGCAAGCTTCTTCCTGCAGAATATCTCATCACATCAGGACTCGAGAACTTGTACAAAAACAGGATGTTCGTGGGTTTGTAAGCCACTTGTCGTAGGTTTGTAAGCTACTTGTCGTGGGTTTGTAAGCCACTAAGAAGATAGAAATGGGTTCCATCCTAAATGAAATTTGGAATGAAGATTTCCGTGCTATTATGAAGTTTTAACAATAAACTAGACACATATCTTGAAATCTTGATCTTGATACTCTAGAGTCTTCAATCTTGATATCTCCATTCTGAATCTTGAGTCTTTATACTGATCAATCTTCAGTAAACAATACCTGCGTATATATATATATATATCCTGCATAATTCCTACATATACATATCTATCTAGACAATAGTGTTAGTATATATTTTATATTAAGATAAGTTAAAAATGTTGTTGTTATCAAAACCAACATCTCAGTTCCTAACATGTATGAATCACAAATTGAAAAAATTTCAGCCCTAAAGGTCATAATATTTTAATATTAATATTATTATCATAATATCAAACCCATATGGATTTAATATAAAAATACTTTTTAAACAATACATAAGTAGATTACTTAAATAAACGTTATATATATTAATAATAATTATTTGGAAAAATTAACCTTTTTATTAAAAACTGAAAATATTAACATGTATGTATATTTAAATTAGATTTAAATATTCAATATATATATATGATAAGCTAATTTATATGTACATAATTACATATACCATATTATAAAATTATTAAATATATATATATATATATATATTCTAATTTCAAAAAATATATTTAAATATTTAAAATCATGGCTGAAAATAATATAAGTAACTTAATGATGTTTAAGTGTTTTTCAAAAATAACTTGGATGATTGGATACAAATTCGTTATAATTATTAGGATCTAAAGAGCATGATTACAATGATCAACATACATATAATAATTATCATCTAATAGTAATATTGCTAAAATAGTAGCCTGCGATTAGCACTCTGAATGAATGAAATAACTCCTTGATCTGATGGAATCACCTCGAGAAATTGCAAGATTTGAAGTACCACCTTTCGAAATTACTTTGTTTGATTTTTAGGGTTTTTTTCTCTCGGATTTTCGGCTATGATATCCCATAATCATGGCCAGGAAGTGACAAAACTTGAATGAGCAAATGAGAATGGTAAATTGTTATTTAAGTAACATGAAGAAAGAGGTAAAAGTGGAGCAAAGATATCCTTCTTTTACTCATTCCTTTTCTGCCACTTCAAAACCAGTTTGGAACACTTAAACCCTACATGCTTATCTACCCATGGCCAGCCATCTTTTGGAGCTAAGTCAGTTTATTAAAATCCTAAGCATAAATAATTGATTTAAATCAACTTTAAATTTTCATTGATATCATATATTGATATGTACATATATAACTTTATATACACACCTAATTAATTACTAATTGTAACGACCCACCTTTTCGAACCCAGAAGTCGACAATACATCCACGGTATTCAATTGCTGAACAACCAAGTGTTGAAAAGACATATTATTAGGGGAAAGAAAGAAGATATAAGATAAGAAGAAACTAGAACAATCAAAGAATCTCACAACGCAATGGGATAACTTATATTAATCAAGATAATACTATACACAGTCATTTCCAAAAAGATACATCAGAGTCATACTAATTCGGCATCTACCCTAGGACTGTTATAACAGGCCATCCCTACCTAATTGATACAATATACATATAATATAGCAAAACAAAATAATAACTAGCTATCGATGAAGCCTCCTGCTCCAAGCTCCTCCAAATGCATCCGTGGAAACCTGAACTACATGGCTGCCCATACAAATTTGAGCACCTAAGAGTTTTAGGAAATGAAAATAAAACTCTAGGTCGACATGGGTTTGGCGTGAGTAAACTAAAAAAATGAATTGTTACTTTAAAAACTCTTTTAAAATCAAGGGTATCTCGTATGACCACACCGCACATAAACACGGATGATTTTTTACCTTACGATAACCAAAAACACTTTATATTATAAAAATCCAGTGATATTATAATAATGTCTAGGTTTTAAATTATTTAATAACCAAGTAGCTGTGATGTGTATACATGACAACAATAATAGATATACAATCAAAAATCGTAGGCTCGTATTGGATAATGAATTTCCAACAAATGGCAAGGTAAGGGACTACCTTCCGAAAATCTATACACCTCTAGATAAAATGTACAGTGGGATCGAAAACCTTTCGACCCCTGTCAACACATGACTGGCCTACCCCTGAACTAGGTAGTACCGAATATGATCACCCATTGGTTGCGATCAAAAACCAAAGATGGGACTGAAACATACATAGAGATATCGACACTAGATCTTGGGATGACCATACCCTAATGGGTGCGACCCACATGGCCCTACTACATCTACCCTGTTTTAGCCATTACCAAGGTGTAAGCCTTGAGAGGCTACGCTCTTAACATTTAGCAATCCTTCTTGGAATGCTAATGCTACCCTCCAAGCAGAAATGCAATGCTAGCATTCATCTATACAAGTTCATTCTAGGTCTGAATGAAATCAACGGCTCTTTAAGGAGCATCGTCTTTAATCATCTTCAAGATGTCTACCAGCCGAACGCATATGTTGGTTCGAGTGGTTTTCTGATAACACATCTTATAAGAGTCTCTCCAAACCAACAACGATAATTTCCGGTTGACACATTCAGTTCTTTTGGAAGTATATGATAAGTATTCGAGTCCTCACTAGGGAACTCGAATATATAATCATACTTCCTGGGTCAAAAAAGATCAAGATTTAGATTTGATAGTCGATTATTTAACCATTAAATAATAAAACAACAACAATTCAGAGATTTAATTAACCATAGCAACCACTAAGCCTCAAAACAAATCTTCCATTTATTAAATCTCTTTTCAAAACATTTATCAAAACATTCATATACTTATCTTATTAACATAAGTATATTCACAAAAAATTTGTAACAGATTTCTTACTACAAAATCATATTAAAAGAATCAAACAAATGTTATTTAAATTTGAGATATAGATAACCTCAAACGCTATTCCTTTGGTGTTAAGTGTGGAGCGAATGTCTATACAATCAAAATTAAGAGAGTCAGTTAAAGGAAATCCCATCTCAAATTCTTTTAATAATTCTCTTTTATTTATGAAATCTCCTTTACTTAAATTCCAAACACATTTATAAACTCCAAGTTAATTAACAAAACTCTTTTATAATTATCAAACCATTCATATAATTCTTTATAAATGTCCAAATTTATTTATAAAACATCTTTTCGATTTTTAAAACACCTTTTATAAATCTTCTTAAATGAAATTCTTTTACAAAGGATCATTTCCAAAACAACCCTTTAAAAAATCACTTTAAATAAACCTTTTATTTATTAATCCTCTTTTAGAAACAAGTTATTATTTTTAAATACTTTTATTAAATACTTAAATACTTGGAATCATTTGAAAACTCTTAACGTAAATTTGATTTAAGAATTAAAGTTAATTCAAAACCATAACTTTAAGATAATTCAAAAAAGGCCTAGCAATCCTAATGGTACCAATTTAAGTTACCATTTAATTCCAATTTGAATTCCAAGTCAGTTCATAATTATTTACATTGTTCAATGTGTATGTAAATTCATTTCATATCCAATTAGGGCATAACATGTTAATAACAACTCATCTGGCACATACCAATACATAGTAACATGATGGTGATTTGTTCTGCTAATAAATGTCCAAACAGTTCACTCAATTATAACAGGATGGTGATTTATTTCTCTTAACAAATGTCTAAACAAATCAAACAATCAATTTATAGCAGACCAGAGATTTAATCTGCTATTAGGGGTCCAAACAATCAACAATCAATTTATAACAAAATGGGAATTTGTTCTGTTAATGAATGTCCACATAATCAAACAATTTACAATTTAGCAGAATGGTGTTTTATTCCTGTAACGACCCGTAAATTTTAACTGTTTTAATAACGTAATTAGTTGAAATTTTGTGAAATTTTAAACGATAAAATTTTGAAATAAAAATTGGATATTTGAAATGCGTCTAATTAATCATAGTAACTGGAAAATTTTCATTAGATAATTTGGAAGTTTATTTTCTAGCGTAATTTTATTCCAATTTATATCAATTAAAATTGATGATAATAAAATGTTTTCCAAACCTAAATATTTTTACATAGAAAAATCATAAATCATCTTCTGACTGAAACGTCATTCTTCGTTTCGTCAAATTTGGACTGTTATTGCTCTGTCGATCTTATTTTCGACGAAATATCAGCATTTCGTACCGATATCGATTTTTGTTCGAATGATCTTACCACTAATATCTATATACCGTTTTGATCGTCTCATCGTGCTGATCTCTGCGGTATATTTATTTCTGTATTTTGAGGTCTGGTACGCGATGGAAATAATAAACGGTTCGTTGTAATGGTACCGTAAATTGTGACTTTTAACTTTCCTTTGCTTTTCAAACCTGAAGCATGTTGTCCATCCAAACAAGCAATCTGTAACGACCCGTATTTTCACGGATCGAAAAGTTCGTCAAATCTGGAGTTTTAGCATTTTGAGCCATTTCAGCTTTTAGGCAAATTTTTCCTAAGTCCTAAGTCGTTCACGACTTAGCATAAGTCGTGAGTCATATACGACTTAGGAGATAGGAGTGACCCAGGGTTTGGCGACTTAAGGAAATAAGTCGTAGCTGGGCTAGGTTAGTAGGTTGTAAGTCGTTGCCGAGTTAAGGGATAGACAACCTAAGGAAGTGACCGACTTATGTTGTTGTAGACGACCTAAGATAGGAGACTTAAGGAAATGTTGTGAGCGACCTAGTAGAGTTAACGACTTAGGGGATAAGCAGTTTGCGACCTATAAGAGTTAGCGACCTATGGGATTGACCGACCTAAGTGTTAGCGTAGTTAGGTCGTTAGATCTGTGTTGAGTTAGGTCGTAGGCGACCTAAGATGGTTAGGTCGCGTGTGTGTTAGGTCGCGAGTTTGCTAAGTCGTAGGTCGCGTGGGTGCTAAGTTGTTAGGTCGCAGGGTTTTGTAAGTCTTAGGTCGTAGCTTAGTAAGTTGTTAGGTCGCGGGTTGGCTTAAGTGTTAGGTCGCGTGGGAGTCTAAGGTATTAAGTCGTAACCTCGTTATGTCGTAGGTCGGCAAGACAGTTAAGTGTTAGGTCGGCAACGACCTAAGTTAGGTCGTGGACTTCTATGGTTGTTAAGTCGCAATGTGTTAGGTCGCTGAGGAGTTGAGTCGTAGCCTGTGTGTTAAGGCGCGCGTTGCGTTAGGTCGTAGGTCGCTGGGTGTTTGGATGCGCAGAAGGGTTAGGTCGGAGAGGCTTAGGTCGTAAGTCGGAAGCGACTTAGGGAGATAGCCAGATTTCGACTTAAGGAATTTCAGCTATAAATAGGAGGGGTTGTTCTCACTTTTTGGGGATCAGGATTTTTGAAGCGACGAAGTGCTGCCATTTTGAGAGCTCGACTTCTACACTTCTTCACTTCTTTTCTCCACTCTAATCTAGTGCTTCCTTCCATCCAAATCAAAGATCAAGATTGAAGATTCAAGAGCTTAAGTTGAAGATCTTCATCTTTTCAAGAGAGATTTCATCGTTTGAAGCGGATTCGTGATAGATCAAGCTTGATCCTTCGCTGTCCAGATCTGAAGCGTGTTGATTTGAGGTTGTTTAGGTGATTTGGTGAGTGGTGATTATCTCTCACACGGATCCAAAGGAGTATATCGGATTGTTGGCTCGATTTGGTGTTAAAATAGAGATTTCCATGCATTTTCTTCATCCTATGTGTAGATCCATATAGATCCATTGTTCATGATGATGTTACATCCATTTTATCATATGTTAACCTATGCAACTTCATTCATCAAGTTTGTAGAGATATAATCCATGTTTTCATGCTTATTGGACTTTCAACTCTTTAATTACGAAAATGCCATTATTGTTATAATTGTCTACTTAGATCATTTTTGAATGCTTGATTGCTTGGATTGATGTTTGATTTGATTGATTGTTATGAACTAGATGATTGATGATTAGATTTAGATCAAAGGTGATTCAAAAGCTAAGGGAAAGGCTCTTGAATTGGAAAAGCTGCTCGTGGCATATGTAGCGGGATGATGAAGCTCTTATGCATAGATTTGATGATGTGATGTTGAGATGAGGCTTTGCGAGGATGTAATGAAGCAAGGCAATCATATGATGAAGACTTGGTCTAATCCAGACGGGATCATTCCAAGCATGTTGATAACTCGGTAATATGATTCGAGTTGAGGATAATGAATGGATATGAGAATGGTCGTCGAGGAGGATGACTAGGAGGCTTGGATAGCATCGTTGTTGAAGGTTCTAGCATGCTCTAAGCAAGAGTACGTTTGGGCAGATTCGATAGTCCCAACGGCCAACCGTTGATGGTCGAGTACTCTGGGCAGATTCGATAGTCCTAGGCACGGGCTGCGACGACGTGCGGGAGTTATGTCTAGAACCGGGGTTTCCATTAGCCCTTGACGGACGGCTGAAAGAATGTGCCGGTCATTCAATTAACGGTGATATCGAAGCAATGATAACAGTGATAGCCAGAGTCATGGATGTTTGGTTGCATCGTCATTCGGACTCAAGAGCGGTATTTTCTGGGTGCTTATCTGATTTAGGCCTTGGTACTTGGAAAACATCGCCCTTGACTAGAGTGATAGTAGTTTTACTTTAAATTGTATGCTCTGCTATGTTTGCTTCTGCCTAGTGTGTGTCTGGGGGCTATCACTGTAGAATGAGGTTGGAGTGGGAGGGTTGTATTCCTATTCCTTTTTCCTTTATGCTCTGTTGGTATGTTGTTAGTTAATTTACTGCTCACTAAGACTGTTGTCTGACTCAAGGCTTTATGTTTTAATTCTTATTGCCTTGGGCTGTTCGTCCATTTTGGGACGGGCAGACTAGGTAGCAGGTGACAGGTGCTGTTCTCTTCTCACGATGCTGATATCGAAGACGAGCTGGAGGGTTGCATATTATCTTCTTATTATATGTACTGGATATTCCGCTGTTTTGTATTCTCTGAGAGATATGTAGTGAGGCTAGATGTATTGACTATGTGGATGCTTGTATTCAACTATTATGGAGTTTTATATGATGTCATTTTGTTCTGTAAAGCTTCACAATACATATGTTCTATTGTATTTTGTCCATGCGCTGTGAGTAATACGATAGATTCTGTTGTTTTTAAATCTTACCTTGACAATCGTCCATGGTCGCCTGGCACACTTTACAGCGCTCTATCTTTAGATTCGGTGCAGGGGTCATGGGCGGTCGTCACATTTGGTATCAGAGCATTGGTTAATCGATTTTACCCAACGCTCGCCGTCGTAACTACGTATGAGAGACGTAATTGTATTTTGATGGATGAATACTATAGATAATATAGTAGTTTAGTAGAGTTGAGTCCTTTATGCAGTTGTTTCTCTAGATGTTCTAATCATTCCTTTTTATAGATATTGAGAATGAGTCGAAGAGGGAGACCAGCTGCTAGGGAAGGCCGCGCTACTGAAGAGACTGCTGATTATGCAACCATGTTCGAAGCTATGATGACTTCGATCATGAGAAGGATACCAGTTCCGGGGGCAGCAGTTGATGTTGGAGTTCAAGTCCAAACTCCGAAACCAGTGGATTTTGCTAAGCTGTGCAAGGATTATACTGCTCTTGGAGGGAAGGTTTTCTTGGGAACAGAATCTACCATTGAGGTCCAGAGGTGGATAGATGCTTGTAGAAGGATCTTTGGTGATTTGGGAATTGATGATGCAACTAAGAGGAAGTTGGCATCAAGGCAGCTTCAAGGGAGAGCTTCTGATTGGTGGAACTCTATTACCATCACTACTCCGGAAGAAGAGATTACTTGGGAGCAATTCCAAGTCAGATTTGAAGCTAAGTTCATTTCTACAGCTCAGAAGTCTGTTCTGTTCAAGAAGTTTGTAGAGCTCAAGCAGGGTGGAAGATCTGTTCTTGAGTATGTTTCTGAGTTTGAAGCTTTGTCCAAGTATGCCCGGTCATATATTGAATCTGCTTATCAGAAGAATGAGAAGTTTGTGACCGGCTTGGATAATTATCTTGGGAGACAGTTGGTGGATCATTTGGACGACTCATTTGAGAAGCTTGTGGAGAAAGCTCTCAGGCATGAGAGTCTGTTTCCTAAGGAAGGACCTGTTGTTGCTTTTACCAAGGGAGAATCTAAACCACAGCAGGGCGGAAACCAGAAGAGGAAGCAGCAGCAGCAGAAGGGTAAGGATGGCCAGAAGAAGCCGAAAGGCGAGGTGACTTGCTACAATTGTCAGCAGAAGGGCCATTTCTCTAAGGATTGTAAGAATCCGAAGGTGCCAATGAAGTGTCACAACTGTGACAAGCCAGGGCACATTAGGAAGAATTGTCCAGAACCGAGGAAGGACAGGCAGATTGTGCAAGCCTATGTTTTAGGAGCTGTTCCGTCGTCTTCGAAAGCTCCTACTGCTGAAGAGAAGGGAAAGAGTGTGGTTGTTCAAGGTACTCTTTTCCTAGGTGGTGTTCCAGTTAGAGTTCTGTTTGATACTGGAGCGTCGCATTCGTTTGTTTGTAGTGAACTCGTAGACCGGTTAGGTTTGGAACCAGATATTGTTGATAGGCCATTGGTTGTGACTAATCCAGTTGGGGGTTCGTCTTGTTTGTGTATGTTATGCCGTGGTCTAGTTGTATCGAGTCATGGTTGCTCTTTTGTTTGTGATTGTTTTGTTCTGAACTTTGCGGGGTTCGGAATTATTTTGGGTATGGACTGGCTTAGGAAGTATGCGGCTAAGGTTGATTGTGAGAGGCTGGAGGTGACAGTCGAGAATGTGGAAGGGCGAAAGATTGTGATACGATGTAAGCATGAGGAAGGCGTCTTCATGAGCTTCATGTATTCGCTAGTTGTTCCACGGGATGGACTGTCTTTAGTGTCAATCACAAATGGATTCGAGGATGTCTTTGACGAAGTCAAAGGGTTGCCGCCGCATAGAAAGATCGAGTTTCGTATAGATCTAGTTGAAGGAGCCAGACCTGTTGTGATGCCTCTAAGGCGGATGGCGCCTAGGGAACAGCAAGAGTTGAGGGTGCAAGTTGATGACCTTTTACAGAAAGGATTCATTCGGCGTAGTGTGTCCGAGTGGGGTGCACCAGTTGTGTTTGCAACCAAGGCAGATGGGTCGTTGAGATTGTGTGTGGATTATCGTGAGCTGAATAAGGTGACTAAGAAGAACAAGTATCCATTGCCGAGAATAGATGACTTGTTTGATCAGCTTCACGAAGCAAAGGTGTTTTCTCAGATGGATTTGGCAACGGGATTTCACCAGTTGAGAGTAGCTAAGGATAGTGTGCCGAAGACTGCTTTTAGGACACCATCCGGTTTCTTTGAGTGGCTGGTAATGCCGTTTGGATTGACTAACGCGCCAGCATATTTTGTGGATCTTATGAATAGAGTGTTCAGAGATCAGTTGAACAAGTTCGTACTTGTGTTCGTGGATGATATTCTGATTTATTCCAGAACTGAAGAAGAGCACAAGACGCACTTGCGTATTGTTTTGGAAATCTTGCGAAAACATCAGCTGAAGGCTAAGTTTTCGAAGTGTCACTTCTGGAAGAGTGAAGTGAGGTTCTTAGGCCATGTGATTTCTGGAAATGGAATAGCGGTTGATCCCGCTAAGGTGGCAGCAATCCAGGATTGGGTTAGACCTAAGAATGCATCAGATGTGAGAAGTTTTCTTGGATTAGCAGGATATTATCGACGGTTTATCAAAGACTTCTCCAAGATAGCTACACCGTTAACAGGATTGACGAAGAAGAACCAAGTGTTCAGTTGGAATGCTAAGTGTGAGCAAGCCTTCGGAATCCTGAAAGAGAGACTGACGAGTGCTCCTGTTTTGACTATTCCAAGTGGGAATGATGAGATGGTGGTTTACACCGACGCATGTGGTACTGGACTTGGAGCAGTGCTGATGCAGAAGAATAAAGTTGTTGCGTATGCAAGTCGACAACTGAAGCCGCATGAAAGGAATTACCCAACTCATGATTTGGAGTTAGCGGCGATTGTATTTGCTCTGAAGATGTGGAGACATTATCTATTGGGAGTTCGATTCGAGTTGTTTACGGATCATAAGTCGCTGAAGTATCTTTTCTCCCAAAAGGATTTGAATCTTCGGCAGCAACGTTGGCTAGAGTTTTTAGCATCATATGATTTTGGTATAGCTTATACTCCGGGAAAAGGTAACGCAGTGGCAGATGCGTTAAGTCGAAGACATGCAGGATTGGGAGCCATGTTTTCAGAATGGAAGAGTCTCGAGTATTTAGCTGGATTTGACTTCAGGCCTAGAGGCGAATTGGAACCTGAGATGTTGGCAAACTTATCGATAAGACCCACTCTTGTGGAAAGGATTGGCGAGGGCCAAAAGCGAGATGATAAGCTTATCAAGATTATCCGTGAATTGGAATCTGGATTGGATCCAGAAAAGGATAAAGGATTCAAGGTCGATCGAGAGGGTTGGCTTCGGAAGCAAGGACGACTAGTTGTTCCCGATATAGATGAATTGAGGAGTGAAGTCCTGAAGGAAAGTCATCACTCGAAACTGACAATTCATCCAGGTGGAAATAAGATGTATCGGGATATGAAGAGAACCTACTACTGGGAAGGTATGAAGAAGGATGTTGGAAATTTTATTTCCAAGTGTATGAACTGCCAATTGGTTAAAGCCGAACAGAAGAAGCCAAGTGGATTGCTTCAGCCATTAGAAGTTCCTACATGGAAGTGGGAACAAGTGTCGATGGATTTTATCGATGGATTGCCTAGAACCAGAACGGGAAATGAAGGGATTTGGGTCATTATAGATCGTCTGACTAAGAGTGCACGATTCATTCCTGTTCGATCGACTAGGACTGCATCAAAGTTGGCTGAGTTGTATGTTAAGTGGATAGTCCGATTCCATGGTATTCCGAAGAGTATAGTGAGCGATCGAGATCCATTGTTCACTAGTGGATTTTGGAAGAGCTTCCAGGAAGTTTTGGGAACCGAGTTGTGTTTGAGTACAGCTTATCACCCTCAAACAGATGGTCAGACACTGATATTGATGTTTCAAATATAATAGAATAAAATTTGGTTTTGAGATATATATGTATGTATATGTATGTATGTTTGTATGGGTATAAATTTTGATTTTAATATGTTTGTGTCTTAAATTTAATATTGGTCTTATAATAAGGATGGATCTTAAATATAATATATTAAGTTTACATATATTCGAGTTTGGTTTGGGGTATATATATATATGTTATTTTAATAATTGTTTTAAATTAAATATTGATTTCATATAGCAATAATATATATATATATATATATATATGTGTGTGTGTGTGTGTGTAAATATATATTTTCTATTTCTATCAAACTGATTTTGGTTCTTGATTTCCAATCTATCAGCTTGGTCGTCAAATTCGTGCCAATCCTATTTGCTTTGGAATTCGTGCCTGGATTCGTAACCCATTGCATTGTCTATCTTCTCTAACCTCGAAAGGTGAGCAATCACTCACGATTAATGTTCTTATATTTAGTAAATTTGATTTCAGTTGAAACGTCAATTGAAATATACCGTTGCTAGTTATTTACATTGATATATACACTGTTATCTGTATTTGTTCACCTGTGACATCTGACACTATTATCTGTTATTTATATTGTTGATACATGCATGTTGCTGTTGTTATTTTATTTTCATATATGTTATCACTCTGCAAGTTCCCTACTAGTATAGAATCACTATGGGTTGAAATGATACATACCCGAACGATCTGTAGAATAGGAGAAAATCGTTATGGGTTGAAATGATAAACCCAAGCGATTTTCATTGAATTGAATTTGGGATTGCGGGTTGAAAAGATATATACCCGTATATATATTTTAAATTGCGGACTGAAATGATAAATATCCGTATCACTTGACCATAGGATAGAAAATTATATACAGGCACCGTTGGTCTATATATAAATGTTTTGAAAATGATTTCTATGGTTTTGAAAAGAAATATATGGTTTTGATAAATATTGATTTTAAAGATTCATTAAAGTTGATTTAATAAAGTTGATAAATAATATGTTTAAGTATTTATTTAATACCTATATCTTCAAATATAGAATTTATAATGATTTGAAATTGATTGAAATTATATTTATTTACGAATTTTACTTAAATAAGTTTGATTTGAAATGTATTGAATTTGAAATTTTAAAGAAGTGTTTTACAACTTGAAATTTGAAAGGTGACTTAAATGGATATTTCAAACTTATATATATTTAAATGGGATATTTTGTTTATCAAAATTTGTAAATTGAAATTGTATTTAAATGTTATGGAAATGATTAAGTTAATATTTCAAAACTAAAAAAATTGTAAAGTGAATCTGATATGTATATAAATTTATTGAATTTAGTTTTGAAATGTTGAATATTTAAAGCTTTGAAATATATAAAAATTGAAATGGCTTATTTTATGGTTCAGATATGTATTTGAAATCGATAATTTGAAATGGTTTATTTAGAAGCTGAATCGAGTTGAAACTAATGATTTGAGATTTGATTAAATTAAAATTTTGGAATTCGAGTTAATTTGAATCGATTTGTGAAATTTGAGGAAACTATTTTATTTTATAAAGAAATTTTAAATTATACTTAAAACTATCGATACTTTACTTTATAAATTATTTTAATATAAACTATTTTAATATAAATCATTTTTAATATAAATTATTTTATTTTAAACTATTTTTAACTTATAACTATTTATATAAACTATTTTATTTATAAACTATTTTATTATATATACTAATTTAAGATCTAAACTGTTTAAAAGGAAAGTGTTATGATTTCCAAAATACTATGATTTCAAAGCTGTGATTTCCAATGTGTTTTGATTTTTAAAAAGACTATGATTTCGGAAGCGTTATAACTTTGGAAAGTGATATGATTTTTGAAAATAGATATATTTGAAGTGAAAATGATATCGTATTAAATTGGGTTTTGAAATGATAATGATATTTTGGTTTTGAGGTATAAACTATTTTGAAATGACCACGGTGTTATAATAACGATTGGTTGTTAAAGAGACCGGGGTCGGATATGGACATACTCTCTGTTGATACCGAAAACCACTTTGACAACTGTGTACGCGGTGGAGTTTCCAAAATGAAGTAGGATGGTGGCGACGATCCTAAGGTATATACGTGGACCCAACTCCCGTGAGTTGGCATAAGGTGGCTAAAACAGGAGCGATCTCGGACCAGTGAGGTAGCACCTCTTATCGGACGCACTTCTTCGATTCCATTCTATTACTTGTGATTTTGGTGGCCACCCTTCGATTTGGGAGTGTTGTTCGAGGTGGAACGGTAGTGGCTGCTATGCGTATCCATCAGTCCGTGTGCGTAATTGGTATATCTACCCTGGCATTGCCTTGTGTGCCGTGTCACCTACCATATCGAGCTTTACTACGATTATGATTTTAAGATCCGACCGCGTTAAGGTTCTCCATCCCCTTAACGCTATTTTCTATATGACTATACTTTACTAATTAGACACTATTGTATATAGCGTATATTACTACATAGTAAATAGTTTAACGGGCCCTTAGAGGATGGTTATCCCAAACATCCTTTAAGTTACTTGTATTTCAGTTGATATTTCACTTGAGTTGGATTTATTGAATATAAGAATGTTAATCCTGACTCGAGTGTTTTGTGTTTTGCTTTACGCTCGGGTCAGACTGAGTGATACAGCATTTGAGACTCACCTTTGGAGTTGGAGCTTCGCTTGGAGATCCAGCTATCTATCGATCCTGCTTTCAGTTATTCAGTTGATTCCAGTGATGTATTCAGATCTTGTATTTGATTATTGTATTGAGACATCTATTGTATTCGAGGCTTCTGTTGTATCTTGTCTAACTCTGTTATATATATATATAGTAGCTTCATGAACTACTATCCTTTTGTTTCCGCTGCATTATTGTTATATTACTCTGTGTCTGTGATCTGTAATTATTTTATTTATTGTATATGCTGAGTTTTGCCAGATTTTATTTACAATCCATCGTTTTGAATTATTCAAGTCCGACATGTGTGGATTTATTGTCGATTTGAATGGTCAAAAATACTGGGTCGTTACATGTGGTATCAGAGCTCTGGTTTTAGGCAAAACTCAGCATATGTAGTAAATTCAATTACAGAATCGCTTTCGTTCGAGCTTGAATTCCTTCTTCTTTGACTCGGTTCCTTTGAATTTTGGAACGTTCACTTCGGTTCCAAAGTCCATTCGTGTCTCCCCATTCGTGTCTTTTGATTCTGGAGTATCCCATAACTCCACTTCGAATGATCTCTATAATAAATCGGCGGTCTCGCCAATCTTTGAATAATTTGTACTGGGGTGAAACTCCTTTAAAATCGGTATTGGTTCACCAAAGATTTCTGTATCCTCGGTTTTCGATGTTGCTATCTTATGCTATACCCGAATTCTACCTCTGGTAATCGAATGTCGATTTGCTTCAGAATTCTACATCGATCTTATCTATGAAGTCACGGTTGACCCGGTTAAGGTTGCCCGCGATTTATACAACTTTATCCATCTTCCTGTTTGAAATGCAATCATCTAACCTTCGTTTCGAGCCTATCTATTTTAGATTAGAATTCTCTTTGATTAGAGTCCCTCTATATTTGGATCTCTATCCTTGTGTTGGAATCCAATTCTGTAATCATCGTGTGAGGGAGTGTATTTGTAATTAATATAAATAGTTTATGTTTATAGTGTGTTGTTTGAGTTGTTGATGTTGGTTTGGATTTTTGATCGATTAGTCTGATCAACGCTATCGATAGGAATCCCAAAACACTTGAACAGAGCAAACTGACACAATATAATTTTCAAATTTGATAAATGAAAAAAAATTTGTATGATTATATTATAAATATATAAGAAAAATTTTCTGGAATTAAAAGTTAAATAATTTGGTTGTTGAAAATGATAATATTTGATTATCATTTTATTGTTTTGTAAGTCATTGACTATTGCAAAATGACTATTGTTTATAAATTTATTTGGAATAGAAATGAATTTAAATTAAGAATTTAAGAATTAAATTTCTGGTGATTTCAAACTTTGTTTTAAAGTCTTAAAATGTATATTATTTAAAGTATTTTCGAATAAAAAGGGTTTTCAAAGAATTTTAAATGTTTAAATTAGTGCTCTTCTCTTTGCCGCTGGAAAATAATTTCGGTGATGACGGCCATATCATCGACATTCATTTTCGAGTTTTGAAGTGGAGAGACCATTCTGTAGTTTTGCTACATTTTTGTTTTGAAAAAAAAGATATAAATTTGATTTGAATTTCTGAAGTATGACTTGATTTATAATATATATTGGTATATGATCATAGATTTAATTTGATATATCTAGTATATATATTTATATCTAAATGGTTTGAATTGAAATCGAAAAATTTAACTCTTAAATTCTTAAATTCTTGAATAAATATTTAAATTGGAATAGTTAAATTGGAAAAATTTTACTTGTATAATACCCAATTTCATTCTAATATAACTTACCTAAATTATTCAGAAGCTGAAAATGTAATTGGATAATATACAATATAAAGAAATTTATAAATAAAATTTGAGTGGTTATAATAAATGTTATATACTAAAATTTTATTATAAAGATGTTAATAGAGAGAAATAGAATAATAATTTAATCGAATAATAAATGAGACAAATAAAATTTGTTTTGCAGGAATTAATAAATTGAAATTAGATTAACGTATGAAATACCTTGAATTTAAAGTCAATTATTGAATATAAATTAATTTAAATTGAAATTTATATGGTTTAAATTAATTTATATGGTTTAAATATATATGATAAGATATATTAAGTGGAATAAAGTTAATAATAATTTAGAATAAAAGAATTAAATTTGTTGAATAAAACATGAGTATAATAAATGATTATACAAATTTGATGATTTAGAAATTGTTAATTGAGGATGACTAGACAATAAGGTAATGAATTCAGAAATAGATAGATTGATTTAACTTAAGTGAACAAAAATGGATTAAACCAAAATGTTGAATATTAATTAGTTTAATTTGAAATTTATATGGTTTTAATTTAATTGCTTTACTTGTATTCCAATCTATTTTCTTTCTGTTAGTTTCTATTCTCCTACCTCCTTTCTTTTCGGGGACGAAAAGTTTTGAGTGGGGGAGAGTGTAACTACCCATAAATTTTAACTGTTTTAATAACGTAATTAGTTGAAATTTTGTGAAATTTTAAACGATAAAATTTTGAAATAAAAATTAGATATTTGAAATGCGTCTAATTAATCATAGTAACTGGAAAATTTTCATTAGATAATTTGGAAGTTTATTTTCTAGCGTAATTTTATTCCAATTTATATCAGTTAAAATTGATGATAATAAAATGTTTTCCAAACCTAAATATTTTTACATAGAAAAATCATAAATCATCTTCTGACTGAAACATCATTCTTCGTTTCGTCAAATTTGGACTGTTATTGCTCTGTTGATCTTATTTTCGACGAAATATCAGCATTTCGTACCGATATCGATTTTTGTTCGAATGATCTTACCACTAATATCTGTATACCGTTTTGATCGTCTCATCGTGCTGATCTCTGCGGTATATTTATTTCTGTATTTTGAGGTCCGGTACGCGACGGAAATAATAAACGGTTCGTTGTAATGGTACCGTAGATTATGACTTTTAACTTTCCTTTGCTTTTCAAACCTGAAGCATGCTGTCCATCCAAACAAGCAATCAATTGCTTTAATTATTTTCAACTGATCAGAGGGGACCGTTGCTATTCATTTCACTTTATATTTATTCATCCTTGCCTTCACTTTGCCCCACTGCTCATTCAATCACGGTTCATTCCAACAGAGAAAAAGGTACGTTCAAGGTCCTTCTTTTCTTCCCCTCTGTATTTTCATTTCCACTTCAATTGTTGCCCAACCTTCCTTGGCAAGCCACGTTTTCCCCCTCCAAACAACATTGTGTACAACTCTGTGAGACCATCCCACTCCCCACGCCAACACCTTCTCCTTCCTCACCTCTCGACCCATTCGCTTCACCCCATACCACGGCCTACGGCCACCAAACCCACCCTCATCTCCCTGACCTCGGCAAACCGTAGCCTCCCACGCTACCGCCCAGCCTTCCTCCGCCACCAAGCCCGTCCCGCAAACCCTTAGCAACTCGAGCCTAGATGCGTTCCCTCCTCCAACCTGAAGCCATGGCAGCCTTTCCTCATCCAAAGTATAAAATATATATACTTCGTTTCATATAAGTGCGGGTTTAGAAATTTGTATATATTTGATTTTTTTTATTTTTTTCCTACCGTACTGTGTTTAAGAATATGAATTTGAAGCAAGATATGTATATATATATATATTTCATGTAGTAATATAGGTACAGTTTTTATATTAGTATGCATATGAAATATGGGTTTGAGTATTTAGTTCACATGGCATACATATAATACGTATTTCTGTAGTATATATATGTTGTCTGTAGGGAGATTTTGAGTAAAGATATATATTAGTAAATTTATTTTTAAAAGAGTATATATGAGTAAGATCTGGGTCCACTGCATAGGTATATGTTATAAGTAGCGTACAACATATATTATATGAGAGGTATTGTCTATTTTACCTTTTGATTTACTCTTATGATATGTTGGTTTATGCAAGGTTCACGTCAGTTATATAGAGCTTATATTTCACATAGCCTGAAGTATAAATATATTTAGATGTATATTTTTATAGTGTTCGCATATATATTGAATTGTCTGCATAATTTGATCTTTCTGTTGCATGATTTCAGATGCTTGTATATATTTGATATATACTTTGTCTGCATATATGTAGTAGCATGTGTGTGTACATATAATTGTAATTCCATATTTATAGTGCTTGCATCTACATAGCATGTTTAAATACATTGAGTTGTATACATTTATATATATGTTAGTAGATAAAGTTAAGTCTACATATGGTTAAACTGTTTGATTTTCTTTAATTTATATTATTTACAGTTTATGTATATCTTTGAATTTCAATTTGGTTAGGTATATTAAGTTTTAGATATTGATGTTTCAAATATAATAGAATAAAATTTGGTTTTGAGATATATATGTATGTATATGTATGTATGTTTGTATAGGTATAAATTTTGATTTTAATATGTTTGTGTCTTAAATTTAATATTGGTCTTATAATAAGGATGAATCTTAAATATAATATACTAAGTTTACATATATTCGAGTTTGGTTTGGGGTATATATATATATGTTATTTTAATAATTGTTTTAAATTAAATATTGATTTCATATAGCAATAATATATATATATATATGTGTGTGTGTGTAAATATATATTTTCTATTTCTATCAAACTGATTTTGGTTCTTGATTTCCAATCTATCAGCTTGGTCGTCAAATTCGTGCCAATCCTATTTGCTTTGGAATTCGTGCCTGGATTCGTAACCCATTGCATTGTCTATCTTCTCTAACCTCGAAAGGTGAGCAATCACTCACGATTAATGTTCTTATATTTAGTAAATTTGATTTCAGTTGAAACGTCAATTGAAATATACCGTTGCTAGTTATTTACATTGATATATACACTGTTATCTGTATTTGTTCACCTGTGACATCTGACACTATTATCTGTTATTTATATTGTTGATACATGCATGTTGCTGTTGTTATTTTATTTTCATATATGTTATCACTCTGCAAGTTCCCTACTAGTATAGAATCACTATGGGTTGAAATGATACATACCCGAACGATCTGTAGAATAGGAGAAAATCGTTATGGGTTGAAATGATAAACCCAAGCGATTTTCATTGAATTGAATTTGGGATTGCGGGTTGAAAAGATATATACCCATATATATATTTTAAATTGCGGATTGAAATGATAAATATCCGTATCACTTGACCATAGGATAGAAAATTATATACAGGCACCGTTGGTCTATATATAAATGTTTTGAAAATGATTTCTATGGTTTTAAAAAGAAATATATGGTTTTGATAAATATTGATTTTAAAGATTCATTAAAGTTGATTTAATAAAGTTGATAAATAATGTAACGACCCACTATTTTGGACCATTCAAATCGACAATAATCCACACATGTCAGACTTGAATAATGCAAAATAACAGATTTTAATAAAATTTGGAGCAAATAAAATCATTCACAGAATCACAGACACAGAAATATCAGAATAACTCGCAGCGGAATTTAAAAATAACCATAGTGGTTCATGAAGCCACTAAAATACATAGTCTCAAATCAAATACAAAATACATAGTCTGAAACCCAATACAGTTCTGAAACAAGTACAATAGAAATCCCAAATACACAAGTCTCTAAAACAAAAGCTGAAATAAGGCAACTGAACTGAAATAGGAAGATAACTAGATAAGCAGAATCTCCAGTGATTCCGAGCTCCAGAAAAGATGAAGTCCAACTGATACTCAGGCTGACCCGAGCGTAAAATAAAACATAAACACTCGAGTCAGGATATACATACTTATACAATGTAAACCAACTCAAATGAACTATAGTAAAGGTACAAGTAACTTAGAAGATGCTTGGGACCGCCCATCCTCTAAGGATCCGTTAAACTATCTACTATGTAGTAATATTCGCTATTATAATAGTGTCTAAATAAGTAAAGTATAATCATATCGGAAAATAGCGTTAAGGGGATGGAGAACCTTAACGCAGTCGGATCTTAAAATCATAATCGTAGTAAAGCTCGATATGGTAGGTGACACGGCACAACTAGGCAATGCCAGGGTAGATATACCAATTACGCACACGGACTGATAGATACGCATAGCAGCCACTACCGTTCCACCTCGAACAACATTCCCAAATCGGAGGATGGCCATCTAGTCAAATCACAAGTGAGAGTATAATATCGAAGAAATGTGTCCGAGAAGAGGTGCTACCTCACTGGTCCGAGATCGCTCCTGTTTTAGCCACCTTATGCCAACTCACGGGAGTTGGGTCCACGTAACATACCTTAAGAACGTCGCCACCATCCTACTTCATTCTGGAATCTCCATCGCGTACACAGTTGCCAAAGTGGTTTTCGGTAAGACAGAGAGTATGTCCATATCCGATCCCGGTCTCTTTAACAACCCAACGTTATTATAACCCGTGGTTATAAGTTTTAAAACAGTTTATACTTCAAAATAGAATATCATTTCAAATCCAAATCTTTATCAAAATAAAGATTAAATCAATTCTAAACCATTTCCATATTTTTAAAAATATCATATCATTTCAAAACTTCATTTCAAATCATTTTAATATTCCAAATATCATTTGAGTTCAAATCTAAATATTCAACTTTAAATACCTCTTAAATTCAAAGATATCGTTCATTTACTATCATTTCAAATCACCTTTAAATAGTTTATATTCCAATCAAAATAATTCATTTAAACCTTTTAAAGGTGTAATTATTATATTTTCAAATCAAGTATTCAATTTCCAAAGTTTCAAACCATTCTGAGTTCGTTTACTAAGTCAAAAACCCTAATTATTAAAATTTCAACATTTCACAGCATTTAATAACAACTGCTATAAGTTATATTTGAAAACATTTTTAATTCAGCAAAACAACATTTACAAACTACTATAATAGTTCAGTTTTAAACAAAATCATATTTCAGCCTACTGCAGTCCTTAACAAGTGCTACAGTAACCCTTTTATTAGTTCAGGTTAAATTTTTAGTTTCTGCTACAACAGCACTTACCAAGTACTATCATAGCCTTAGTTCATTTTAGTCTTTTGGTTCATTTATACAATCCACAACACTTAACAAGTGCTACAGATTCTACCTAGTTAAAACTTATAAAATCATACATTAAAAATGTTCATTTTCAATCCTTTAACAAATTTATTTAAAGAGAAATTTTACAAGTTAAAACCAAAACTTACAAATTTGCTTATTACATTCATTTCAACATTTAAACTTAAACTCCATTTTTCCACCAATTTAAAACTAAATTTCATTTCAATTAAATTAACTTAAGTTTCCATCTTTCTTTTAATCAAAATTTCAAATTTAAGTTTCGTTTTTTAAAAATCAATATTCCTCCATTTATTTATATTTATCACATAGAAAAATCATTTCTATTTTAAATAAATCACTTAAAAATTCGATTTAAATCAATTTAATATTATTACAATATTTAAAATTATTTAAAAGTATCCAGAAAATACAGAAAATAACCACGGGTCTATATAATATTTTCTAGCCTAAGTCAAGTGATACGGATACTATATCATTTCAATCCGTAATTTACAAAGAAAATCCGGGTTTTATCATTTCAAACCCGCAATCCCAAGTAAATAAAATTTTATTGAAAATCGTTTAGGCCTATCATTTCAGCCCATAACGACCTTCCCTTATTCTAAAGTCCGTTCGGGTATGTATCATTTCAACCCATAGTGATTCTATTCTACAGGGAACTTGCAGTGTGATTTAACAGAATAGAATAACAGTAAAATAAGAACAGAATATAACAGATTATACGATATGTAGGTTTAACAATTAACATCAACTATAAATAAATCACAGGTAGTTATAACATCATTTATTTATTTATTTATTTCTACACATTCAGTTGCGGTCGTTTCACAATCATATAAGTATGAATATTCGTGTGAGATTTACTCACCTCTACGGAGCTGGAGATTCGGAAAAGAAATACGATGCCTAATGGAAGCACGCGAATAGCACGATCAGTTGTTAGCGGATGCGCCAACTAGATTCAAACCAAAAGCACAATAAGAAATCAAAGTCTAAGATTGCACGAATAACAAATTTTCAAATGAAGCGACAAACGAAAAAGAAACAAGTTGAAAAATCGAAAACAATAGCACGACTACTACAAGAATTTGATTATAGCTTTAAAATTTTCAAAGTGACAAAACACACTCTTTTTTTTTCTAATGCCAGGGCTCGATAAAATATAACTGAAACTCTAGACAAAAGGTGACACAACAAAACTTGTCCATTCCTTCCAGACAGATGCAAGAGGCAATACAACAACCAAAAATAAAATAGGAAGTGGAATTTTTGTTCATCATTTTCTTCCCAGACAAGGACAGGTTGGCATATAAATTATGACTACAAACAGTGGGACCAAAGTATATTTTTTTTCAACAGAATCCCATGCTAAAATTTACTCAATATCAAAATACCAAAATGACAAAACCAGTTTGTACCATTTTCATGCTCACGCACAGGGCTTGGCACGTGGAGTTGGCGAAGGATCGGCGTGGGGTTGGAGACGTGATGGGTTCGGTCTGGGGTGGTCTCGGTCGTGGTAGCGGCTGAGGTCTCAGCAGGGTTTGAGGTGACGTCTGGGGTTCGGCCTGGTCTCGTGGTGGTGGCTGGTGGCAAATAGGATAGGTCATGGTGGCAGGCGCGGGGTGATGTGGCGGTTCTCGTCACGGCAGAGTATGGGTTCAGGGGTTCTCGGTGAATGGGATGTCGTTGACTAGTGGGCATGGGCTGAGTTCGGTGGTGGGGAAGGTGGCTGGTCTCATGGTGGTGGGCTCGGCATGGTGACGTGGTGGTGGTCTCAGCATGGGGTAGGGCTGACTGGGTTCGGTCTCGGGTAGGTCAGGCGGTGGGATGATGTCTGGGTGGAGGTGGTGCCGAGGCTTGGTGCTGGTGGTGGATTATGGCGGGGCGTAGGGATGTGGTGGAGGACTCAAACTGGGTGGATCTCGGCAGGGTACGGCAAAGGGTTTGGCTGGGGTATCATGGGTTGGAGGCTCGGAGATGACGTGGCGGTCTAGCATGGTGTTATGGTGGCAGGCGTATGTCTGGCGAAGGGGTTTGGCTTGGCGTGGGGACGATGGGGTTGCCTGGGGTGGTAGGCTTCAGATTAGCCAAGATTTGAAAAAATATAAAGGCAAAACGAGTGTAAGCTAGTACAACAAACAAAAGCAAAGGCCACCAACTTTCTTTATACAAATGGAAAAGAAGAAGGGTAAGGGATTGGCCAACAGCAAACAGGGAAAACAAAAATATAATTGAAAGGAGGAGGCATGCTTACCCTTTTTAGATGCACACGAGATTCTAAACAAAAGCTACAGAGAATGCTTTTTTGAGAAATGAAAATTGTTGAACGAAACAAAATGAACAGCTGTTTTGCTTTTTGTAGAAAGAAGGCAACGAAAAGTTTTAGAACTGTTAGAGAAATTTAAGGCAAAATAAATGTTGAACGAAACATAAGGGAGGTAAAGGGGTAAGTGGACTATTTCTCATGGCAAGGTAAGGCAAGACTTGACAATTTCAAACTGAAATATACAGCAGAAATTAATGGACAATGGAACAATGCACATACAGTGTAACGCCCGAAGTAACGTACAATTTGTTACTTGCTTCTTTTATTTAATAAATTTAAAAATGTTAACGGTTTCTTAAAATATAACGTATATTTTTAAACCGACTTTAAAATAGCTATTATCATCATTAATAAAATCTGATTCTAATGTAAAGTTAAGAACGGACAAAAACGTAACGAAATGTAACGCCTTAAATTTTCCGTTTCACACAAATTACTACACTTTATATTTAAATCAATATTTTGAAATGTTTTATTTTTAATTAAAGTTTCGTTTAAAATATCGGGCCGTTACACTCTCCCCCACTCAAAGCTTTTCGTCCTCGAAAAGGAACGAAGAAGGAAAACAAAGAAAGAAAAGACAGAATAGTAAAAGTACCTGAAATAAACAATTCCGGATTCGAAGCACGAATGCTCTCCTCCGTCTCCCAAGTGCAATCCCGTTCATCAGTGCTCCACTGCACTTTGACCAGATTGACAGATTTTCTTCTTAGCTGCTTCGTACCTCGATCGACAATACGAAGTGGCTTCCTCTCAACAGTCAGATTTGGCTCGATATCCAAACTATCAAGAGTAGAAGGCTGAACAATAAGAGATGGATCATGCAGATAGCGACGAAGATGAGATACATGAAAGACATTGTGTATTCCAGAAAATTTCTCGGGTAAATCCAGACGATAAGCAAGAGAGCCAATTCTTTCCAAAATGCGGAAAGGACCTACAAATCTAGGAGAAAGCTTTCCTCTTCGACCAAAACGAATAACATTCATTAAGGGAGAGACCTTAAGGAAAACCAAAAGATAGTTTGAAAAACAAAATAAGATAATAAATTTGAAACAATAATGCTTTGAAATCATAACAAATTTAGGGATGTTTATCATTTGGAAATCATACTACTAAAAATCATAACACTTTGGAAATGTTATTCTTAAAAAGTACATAATATTTAGAAAATCATAACACCCTTTTTAAAATAATCTTCCTTTAAACCATTTTAAATTCAAGGTCAAATAATATTCATTTTAAAGTTGTAGCATTTCTAAGTACATTCAATTATAAAATTTCCAAAACATTGTATTTTCAAACGGCAGCACGTATAAATTGCTACAGTATTTCAAATCAGTTTTATTCCAGAAATATTCATTTATTAAGTCAAAAGTTCATTATTTTACTTAGCTCTTCATTTAACAAATAACTTAACACTTTATTTAAACTTCCCATTTCATAAATAGATATTCCTTCAATAAGTTATACTTAAAATTCCATTTGAAAACCAAATTCTCAATTATCAATTTTTTTAGTGATGTTAAAATACATTTTAACTATTTAAATCATAATCATTCATTTTTCAAGACATATCTATTTCATAAATAAAATATTTATATAGCAAATATAACAATCTAATTTCTTTACACATTTATTCATTTAGACCTCACTTAAACTATGAATTCAAATTAAATAAACTTTATTACAAAATGTCCAATTCTAATGTATTTTATTTTATCTATTCAAAGATACATTATTTATTATGCAACATATTCATTTCAGGAAATAACCATTATTTAAAATTCCTAGGTTAGACTTAAGGTTCCATATTAAATCAAATTTGATTATTAAGTTATTTAAATAAAATCTCTTTAGATTCCTTTTTTCAATATTTACCTCTTGTTAATCCTTTATAACTAAAATTTAAGTGTATAACATGTATTATAACCACTCAAATTTTATTTATAAAAATCCCTTTTTATATTGTATATTATCCAATTCCATATTCAACTTCTGTGTAATGTAGGTAAGTTATGTTGGAATTAAATTGTGTGTTATACAAGTAAAACTTTCAAATTCAATTATCTCAAGTTTGAGTCATTTATCCAAATTTTTGATTTTTCTTCTTATAACTGAAATTATTCTTTAAAATAAAATTTAAGAATTAAACTTCCGATTCCTTTCAAAACATTTTAGAGATAAGTAATTATATATACATAATATGTCAAATCAAATTTAAATCATATATCTATATATATTATAAATCAAATCATATTTAGAAATTCAAATAAATTAAATCTTTGAAACCAAAGCTGTAGTACGACTACAGAACAGTCTCTTCAGTTCAAAACTCGAAAATGAATGTCGATGATGCTGCAGTCATCACCGAAATTATTTTCCAGCGACAAAGAGAAGAGCACTAAATTTTTAAACTTTAAAATCCTTTAGAAACATATTTCTACTTAGAAATACTTTAAATAATATATCCTTTTACAACTTTAAACACAATATTTGAAACCATCAGAAATTAAATTCTCAAATTAAATCAATTTATTAAGTTCCATAATATTTACTTATATCAAAATTTATTTTATTAACCAATTTTTTTTAATAATATTGTCTCAGTTTGTTCTGTCAAAGTGTTTTAGAAATCCTATCGATAGCGTTGATCAGACGAATCGATCGGAAACCCAAATCAACATCAACAACTCAAACAACACAATATATAAAACAAACATAGATTTACAAGTACAATTCAAAATGTTTGGGGATATTTTTGAAACAAAACAAGATAATTAAATAACAAAATAGGGAGATGGGTAAGCTTAAATTAATCGCGGGCAACCTTAACAGGGTCAACCGTGACTTAATGAATAAGATCAAATGTGTATTTTTTTTGGGTAAATCTACATCCTATCTCAAAAGATAGAGTTTGGAATAACAAAAGATATTAGCATCTAAACCAAGGATAGATAAAATCTCTAGTGAATCGATGCTGACTGTAAAGGATTTTCACCCTTTTACATGAAAATTAGAATATTGGCGAGACCACCAATTCACTATAAAGATCATTCGAAGTGGAGTTATGTGATACTCCAAAATCAAAAGATGATAAATAGTGAGGGACACGAATGGATTTTGGAACCGTAGGGAACGTTCCAAAATTCAAAGGGAATCGAATCAAAAGGAAGAGATTCAAACTCGAACGAAAGTGATTCTGTAAATAAATTTACCATACATTCTAAGTTTTGCCTCAAAGCCAAAGCTCTGATACCAACTGTAACGACCCACTATTTTGGACCATTCAAATCGACAATAATCCACACATGTCAGACTTGAATAATGCAAAATAACAGATTTTAATAAAATTTGGAGCAAATAAAATCATTCACAGAATCACAGACACAGAAATATCAGAATAACTCGCAGCGGAATTTAAAAATAACCATAGTGGTTCATGAAGCCACTAAAATACATAGTCTCAAATCAAATACAAAATACATAGTCTGAAACCCAATACAATTCTGAAACAAGTACAATAGAAATCCCAAATACACAAGTCTCTAAAACAAAAGCTGAAATAAGGCAACTGAACTGAAATAGGAAGATAACTAGATAAGCAGAATCTCCAGTGATTCCGAGCTCCAGAAAAGATGAAGTCCAACTGATACTCAGGCTGACCCGAGCGTAAAATAAAACATAAACACTCGAGTCAGGATATACATACTTATACAATGTAAACCAACTCAAATGAACTGTAGTAAAGGTACAAGTAACTTAGAAGATGCTTGAGACCGCCCATCCTCTAAGGATCCGTTAAACTATCTACTATGTAGTAATATTCGCTATTATAATAGTGTCTAAATAAGTAAAGTATAATCATATCGGAAAATAGCGTTAAGGGGATGGAGAACCTTAACGCAGTCAGATCTTAAAATCATAATCGTAGTAAAGCTCGATATGGTAGGTGACACGGCACAACTAGGCAATGCCAGGGTAGATATACCAATTACGCACACGGACTGATGGATACGCATAGCAGCCACTACCGTTCCACCTCGAACAACATTCCCAAATCGGAGGATGGCCATCTAGTCAAATCACAAGTGAGAGTATAATATCGAAGAAATGTGTCCGAGAAGAGGTGCTACCTCACTGGTCCGAGATCGCTCCTGTTTTAGCCACCTTATGCCAACTCACGGGAGTTGGGTCCACGTAACATACCTTAAGAACGTCGCCACCATCCTACTTCATTCTGGAATCTCCACCGCGTACACAGTTGCCAAAGTGGTTTTCGGTAAGACAGAGAGTATGTCCATATTCGATCCCGGTCTCTTTAACAACCCAACGTTATTATAACCCGTGGTTATAAGTTTTAAAACAGTTTATACTTCAAAATAGAATATCATTTCAAATCCAAATCTTTATCAAAATAAAGATTAAATCAATTCTAAACCATTTCCATATTTTTAAAAATATCATATCATTTCAAAACTTCATTTCAAATCATTTTAATATTCCAAATATCATTTGAGTTCAAATCTAAATATTCAACTTTAAATACCTCTTAAATTCAAAGATATCGTTCATTTACTATCATTTCAAATCACCTTTAAATAGTTTATATTCCAATCAAAATAATTTATTTAAACCTTTTAAAGGTGTAATTATTATATTTTCAAATCAAGTATTCAATTTCCAAAGTTTCAAACCATTCTGAGTTCGTTTACTAAGTCAAAAACCCTAATTATTAAAATTTCAGCATTTCACAGCATTTAATAACAACTGCTATAAGTTATATTTGAAAACATTTTTAATTCAGCAAAACAACATTTACAAACTGCTATAATAGTTCAGTTTTAAACAAAATCATATTTCAGCCTACTGCAGTCCTTAACAAGTGCTACAGTAACCCTTTTATTAGTTCAAGTTAAATTTTTAGTTTCTACTACAACAGCACTTACCAAGTACTATCATAGCCTTAGTTCATTTTAGTCTTTTGGTTCATTTCTACAATCCACAACACTTAACAAGTGCTACAGATTCTACCTAGTTAAAACTTATAAAATCATACATTAAAAATGTTCATTTTCAATCCTTTAACAAATTTATTTAAAGAGAAATTTTACAAGTTAAAACCAAAACTTACAAATTTGCTTATTACATTCATTTCAACATTTAAACTTAAACTCCATTTTTCCACCAATTTAAAACTAAATTTCATTTCAATTAAATTAACTTAAGTTTCCATCTTTCTTTTAATCAAAATTTCAAATTTAAGTTTCGTTTTTTAAAAATCAATATTCCTCCATTTATTTATATTTATCACATAGAAAAATCATTTCTATTTTAAATAAATCACTTAAAAATTCGATTTAAATCAATTTAATATTATTACAATATTTAAAATTATTTAAAAGTATCCAGAAAATACAGAAAATAACCACGGGTCTGTATAATATTTTCTAGCCTAAGTCAAGTGATACGGATACTATATCATTTCAATCCGTAATTTACAAAGAAAATCCGGGTTTTATCATTTCAAACCCGCAATCCCAAGTAAATAAAATTTTATTGAAAATCGTTCAGGCCTATCATTTCAGCCCATAACGACCTTCCCTTATTCTAAAGTCCGTTCGGGTATGTATCATTTCAACCCATAGTGATTCTATTCTACAGGGAACTTGCAGTGTGATTTAACAGAATAGAATAACAGTAAAATAATAACAGAATATAACAGATTATACGATATGTAGGTTTAACAATTAACATCAACTATAAATAAATCATAGGTAGTTATAACATCATTTATTTATTTATTTATTTCTACACATTCAGTTGCGGTCGTTTCACAATCATATAAGTATGAATATTCGTGTGAGATTTACTCACCTCTACGGAGCTGGAGATTCGGAAAAGAAATACGATGCCTAACGGAAGCACGCGAATAGCACGATCAGTTGTTAGCGGATGCGCCAACTAGATTCAAACCAAAAGCACAATAAGAAATCAAAGTCTAAGATTGCACGAATAACAAATTTTCAAATGAAGCGACAAATGAAAAAGAAACAAGTTGAAAAATCGAAAACAATAGCACGACTACTACAAGAATTTGATTATAACTTTAAAATTTTCAAAGTGACAAAACACACTCTTTTTTTTCTAATGCCAGGGCTCGATAAAATATAACTGAAACTCTAGACAAAAGGTGACACAACAAAACTTGTCCATTCCTTCCAGACAGATGCTAGAGGCAATACATCAACCAAAAATAAAATAGGAAGTGGAATTTTTGTTCATCATTTTCTTCCCAGACAAGGACAGGTTGGCATATAAATTATGACTACAAACAGTGGGACCAAAGTATATTTTTTTTCAACAGAATCCCAGGTTAAAATTTACTCAATATCAAAATACCAAAATGACAAAACCAGTTTGTACCATTTTCATGCTCACGCACAGGGCTTGGCACGTGGAGTTGGCGAAGGATCGGTGTGGGGTTGGAGACGTGATGGGTTCGGTCTGGGGTGGTCTCGGTCGTGGTAGCGGCTGAGGTCTCAGCAGGGGTTGAGGTGACGTCTGGGGTTCGGCCTGGTCTCGCGGTGGTGGCTGGTGGCGAATAGGATAGGTCGTGGTGGCAGGCGCGGGGTGATGTGGCGGTTCTCGTCACGGCGGAGTATGGGTTCAGGGGTTCTCGGTGAATGGGATGTCGTTGACTGGTGGGCATGGGCTGAGTTCGGTGGTGGGGAAGGTGGCTGGTCTCATGGTGGTGGGCTCGGCATGGTGACGTGGTGGTGGTCTCAGCATGGGGTAGGGCTGACTGGGTTCGGTCTCGGGTAGGTCAGGCGGTGGGATGATGTCTGGGTGGAGGTGGTGCCGAGGCTTGGTGCTGGTGGTGGATTATGGCGGGGCGTAGGGATGTGGTGGAGGACTCAAACTGGGTGGATCTCGGCAGGGTACGGCAAAGGGTTTGGCTGGGGTATCATGGGTTGGAGGCTCGGAGATGACATGGCGGTCTGGCATGGTGTTATGGTGGCAGGCGTATGTCTGGCGAAGGGGTTTGGCTTGGCATGGGGACGATGGGGTTGCCTGGGGTGGTAGGCTTCAGATTAGCCAAGATTTGAAAAAATATAAAGGCAAAACGAGTGTAAGCTAGTACAGCAAACAAAAGCAAAGGCCACCAACTTTCTTTATACAAATGGAAAAGAAGAAGGGTAAGGGATTGGCCAACAGCAAACAGGGAAAACAAAAATATAATTGAAAGGAGGAGGCATGCTTACCCTTTTTAGATGCACACGAGATTCTGAACAAAAGCTACAAAGAAAGCTTTTTTGAGAAATGAAAATTTTTGAACGAAACAAAATGAACAGCTGTTTTGCTTTTTGTAGAAAGAAGGCAACGAAAAGTTTTAGAACTGTTAGAGAAATTTAAGGCAAAATAAATGTTGAACGAAACGTAAGGGAGGTAAAGGGGTAAGTGGACTATTTCTCACGGCAAGGTAAGGCAAGACTTGACAATTTCAAACTGAAATATACAGCAGAAATTAATGGACAATGGAACAATGCACATACAGTGTAACGCCCGAAGTAACGTACAATTTGTTACTTGCTTCTTTTATTTAATAAATTTAAAAATGTTAACGGTTTCTTAAAATATAACATATATTTTTAAACCGACTTTAAAATAGCTATTATCATCATTAATAAAATCTGATTCTAATGTAAAGTTAAGAACGGACAAAAACGTAACGAAATGTAACGCCTTAAATTTTCCGTTTCACACAAATTACTACACTTTATATTTAAATCAATATTTCGAAATGTTTTATTTTTAATTAAAGTTTCGTTTAAAATATCGGGCCGTTACAAATAATATGTTTAAGTATTTATTTAATACCTATATCTTCAAATATAGAATTTATAATGATTTGAAATTGATTGAAATTATATTTATTTACGAATTTTACTTAAATAAGTTTGATTTGAAATGTATTGAATTTGAAATTTTAAAGAAGTGTTTTACAACTTGAAATTTGAAAGGTGACTTAAATGGATATTTCAAACTTATATATATTTAAATGGGATATTTTGTTTATCTAAATTTGTAAATTGAAATTGTATTTAAATGTTATGGAAATGATTAAGTTAATATTTCAAAACTAAAAAAATTGTAAAGTGAATCTGATATGTATATAAATTTATTGAATTTAGTTTTGAAATGTTGAATATTTAAAGCTTTGAAATATATAAAAATTGAAATGGCTTATTTTATGGTTCAGATATGTATTTGAAATCGATAATTTGAAATGGTTTATTTAGAAGCTGAATCGAGTTGAAACTGATGATTTGAGATTTGATTAAATTAAATTTTTGGAATTCGAGTTAATTTGAATCGATTTGTGAAATTTGAGGAAACTATTTTATTTTATAAAGAAATTTTAAATTATACTTAAAACTATCGATACTTTACTTTATAAATTATTTTAATATAAACTATTTTAATATAAACTATTTTAATATAAATCATTTTTAATATAAATTATTCTATTTTAAACTATTTTTAACTTATAACTATTTATATAACTATTTTATTTATAAACTATTTTATTATATATACTAATTTAAGATCTAAACTGTTTAAAAGGAAAGTGTTATGATTTCCAAAATACTATGATTTCAAAGCTGTGATTTCCAATGTGTTTTGATTTTTAAAAAGACTATGATTTCGGAAGCGTTATAACTTTGGAAAGTGATATGATTTTTGAAAATAGATATATTTGAAGTGAAAATGATATCGTATTAAATTGGGTTTTGAAATGATAATGATATTTTGGTTTTGAGGTATAAACTATTTTGAAATGACCACGGTGTTATAATAACGATTGGTTGTTAAAGAGACCGGGGTCGGATATGGACATACTCTCTGTCGATACCGAAAACCACTTTGACAACTGTGTACGTGGTGGAGTTTCCAGAATGAAGTAGGATGGTGGCGACGATCCTAAGGTATATACGTGGACCCAACTCCCGTGAGTTGGCATAAGGTGGCTAAAACAGGAGCGATCTCGGACCAGTGAGGTAGCACCTCTTATCGGACGCACTTCTTCGATTCCATTGTATTACTTGTGATTTTGGTGGCCACCCTTCGATTTGGGAGTGTTGTTCGAGGTGGAACGGTAGTGGTTGCTATGCGTATCCATCAGTCCGTGTGCGTAATTGGTATATCTACCCTGGCATTGCCTTGTGTGCCGTGTCACCTACCATATCGAGCTTTACTACGATTATGATTTTAAGATCCGACCGCGTTAAGGTTCTCCATCCCCTTAATGCTATTTTCTATATGACTATACTTTACTAATTAGACACTACTGTATATAGCGTATATTACTACATAGTAAATAGTTTAACGGGCCCTTAGAGGATGGTTATCCCAAACATCCTTTATGTTACTTGTATTTCAGTTGATATTTCACTTGAGTTGGATTTATTGAATATAAGAATGTTAATCCTGACTCGAGTGTTTTGTGTTTTGCTTTACGCTCGGGTCAGACTGAGTGATACAGCATTTGAGACTCACCTTTGGAGTTGGAGCTTCGCTTGGAGATCCAGCTATCTATCGATCCTGCTTTCAGTTATTCAGTTGATTCCAGTGATGTATTCAGATCTTGTATTTGATTATTGTATTGAGACATCTATTGTATTCGAGGCTTCTGTTGTATCTTGTCTAACTCTGTTATATATATATATAGTAGCTTCATGAACTACTATCCTTTTGTTTCCGCTGCATTATTGTTATATTACTCTGTGTCTGTGATCTGTAATTATTTTATTTATTGTATATGCTGAGTTTTGCCAGATTTTATTTACAATCCATCGTTTTGAATTATTCAAGTCCGACATGTGTGGATTTATTGTCGATTTGAATGGTCAAAAATACTGGGTCGTTATAATTTCGCTAAATGGACGTCCACACAATTCAATTCAACTTAGTATAACTCATTCACATTCATTTGGTTCTAAATGTCATGGACAAGAGATCCCTTGATTTAAAATTAATTCATTTATAAAAAAACCGACTTAAAACATAATCAATAAAGTTTAAATAACTTTTAATAATTATATCTTAATTTAAATTATGAATCAAAGCTTAATTATAAATTAAAGCTTAACTAAAACTTAATAAATCAAAATTAAATCATAATTAAACCTGAATGAATCTTAGTTAATTCCTAATTAATTAACGACTATACCCAAATTAATCAATAATTAATTAAATAATTAATCTCCAATTAAATAATAATTAATTAAATAATGAACCTCCAATTAAATAATAATCAATTAAAATAATTAAACTTGATTAATATAAAAATTAATACTTAATTATCTCTTAAATTTATTATTCATTAATTAAAACTTTCTTAATTAATTAATAATAAACTTACTTAATTAATACTAATTACTTAACCTAATTTCTAATTAACTAATAAATAATTATTCTTAATTAATAAATTAATTAATTATCAAAACATACTTAATTAATTAATAATTAACTTATATGCTACTAATTTAGTTTGAAAATGGTTTTTCAAAATCATTTAAAAGAAACACTTTTAAAACTTGAAGATCGTTAAATTCCCCGAACTACATCCATAGCGACTATCGCTACAGACGTAACAACTTAGAATTACTTTTCTAAGTTACCATCCAAAACTTTAACTTTTTACCTTTTCTTACTTTTAAAACATTATTTAAAAGAGTTCTAAAAAATTTAACTAAAGTTAGAAACTAAAATAAAATAAAACAAAACATTTACTAAACCAAAACTAGTAAACAATTTGATTTTCAAAATGGATCTCTAGTCCTTTTCAACTTCTCAAGTTCTAACTTCCAAACCATTTAATCACATATCCAAAATTATGAATACTAAATCATATCATCACCATGCATCAAAAAGATCACCACTTTAAATCCAAACACATCACTTTAATCCATCGATTCAAGTCAAATGCTAAAACACAAGCTACCACATACATATACATCCAAATCATACCATAATCCAAACATTAACATTATATATAAATAACACATAGCCATCATATATGCAAAGGCAACATCTTTCCAAAATTTAGAAGTTTACTCACCGAAAATTTGCAAAACCCTTTTGAAAACTTGAAATAACTTTAGAACTATGTGAAACTTGATCTTTGGACTTAAAACTTGGAAATAGGCTCGACCATGGTAGAGTATGGCTCGGCCATGACATGTATAGGTGAGGACATGTTTTGGAGAGGTGGAGGGACTTCGGATAATGTTGAATTCATAAATCTGGACACAAATATTAGTCAACTTCTCTTGTATTTTTGGCTATGTCACTCTCGGAATTTGGAGAAGTGGTCAAAGAGAAAGTTCTTTTAAATTCTCTTCTATACCATTTAAAAAATGAATTACTCAAGTTGGTTTCATTTTTAGGGAGATATGGTCAAAATAAGAAGAAGTATTTTTGGACTTGAAAATATGATCCGAAAACACTCTACAAAGAAATGATATTTTGAAATGGCTAAGCTCAAAATTTTAAGAAGTGATACAATAAGAAGTGGTAGCCACAAGAATTTTCTATAGTATTAAAGAAATAATTTCTCCATTAGGATAAGAGATGAGGAAGATATGATAAAATAAATAGAAGGTAAAATTTGAAGAAGTGGAGCGCTATTTATAAACAAGCGAAAAAGTAAATTACCTAAATTCCCTTGTCATTTACCCTCCACTACCCTCTTACCACCTCACCTAGCCCCCTCTACCTCATTTACTCATGCCTATACCCTTGTTCCCTCTTCTCATTTCCATGAAAATGCGTTTAAACATGTTTAAGTACTCTTTGTACTTAATATTTCTAATGATGTGACATTTATATTTTTATTTTAAACTTTATATACTTAGGTATGAATACATATATACATACACTAATACACACATATATACATATACTAACTTATTTACTATTTTGGATACTTTTGCTAAAGAGTTTACAACGTCTCCGATAACTTTTAGCCGACGAAAAGTCAAATTCGGAAAATGAATTCCGGTCACATTTTCAAACTTTCTTCGTACTAAATATTTTAATAAACAAATTTGGAAAACTATTTCACCATTATTATTCATTATTTAAAAGAGTTTTATTTCCATTATAAAATCAATTATTTGAATATTTAAAACTAATTAAATATTCGCAAATCAGAGCGGTGAAATTCCGAGTCGTTACACTCTCCCCCCTTAAAAGAATTTCATCCCCAAAATTAATCCTCAACCAATCCTAGGAAACAGTCAACACTATACATCAGTTCATATGATGTAGATAGATCATTCTAATGCAAAATCCGATTCGTTCTCTACTCGAATACATAACTGTAACGACCCCTAATTTTATCACTTTTAAACGGAATATTTAATTTACTTTAATATTCAAATATAGAATTTTCAAACTTAAATAATCATGTTTTACGTAATAAATAAGAACGATAAACTTATTTTTTAAATGGAATTACAAAATCAAGAAGTTGGATTCTCATCGTAAAATTGACAAAAGCCAGTTTTAGATAAAATTGGATAAACATTGAATTTGTGCTTTAAATGATAAACAATTCTTTTTAAATTGTTATAAAATGACTATAATTGATTGATAGAAGTTTTATAAATATATATACTTGTTTTATAAAGATAAAAAACTTCATCGCACTTCGACCAATCGACGTCGTATTTTTACAATTGGTTTTTAATATTATTAAATAGGATTTTATAACTAAAATAAACTTATTTTAATTATTTAAGATGATAACAAATCAATTTTCAAGTTTTGTTTACATAAATAAATAGTTTGATAAAAAACTAAAATGTAACCGAAGATCGTTTTTCGGATTTTCGACTTTTCGTCGAACAAAAGTTGTTGTAACTTTTTGAATGCACCATTTTACATATGAACACATATAAAATTTACCTAATTGTTAATAGCAATTAATCTACCTTAATCATGATTAGGAATTTCTAGAATATAATTAAGTTAAGATTTTATTTTTATTTTGATGTGACATTTGTCATAATTAAAAAGAGATATTTTTTTGGATTTGATTTGACATTTTGGCAACTTCATTTAGACATTAGTACATGGATTTGAAATGCATTAATAAGATGGTAAGTATGCTTTTGGTGATGTGATATGGAAATGATGTTGTGCAAGGAATATGTTGAAAATATCTAAGAGTATTTTTGTCCATTCAAGTTATGGTATTTATCTAAACTCTTCCTTTAAATAGCCCACTTGTAACAACTCGGAATTTTGGGCATTTAAAATTGGAATATTTAATTGATTTTAAATATTTAAAAGTTAATCTTTAACTTGAATTTCAAATATCATTATCTATTGGATGATTTAATTATTGAATTAAATAATTGGAAATTGGATAAATTGTTGAATCTTTGGTTTCAAGCTTGTGAAAAATAATTTAAAGGCTTATAAAATTTATATTTATAATACTGGAGATAATAGAACTTTTAAAATTGAAATTGGAAGTGATTTGTTCAGTTTTGAAAATATATAGTTTGAATCGATATTTAAAATAGCCTACCGGGGCACAGTCTCGAAATTCGACGAAACTAGTTCCATTGGATCCGTAATAATGTATTATTATTGGATTTCAAATTTCGTAGCATTTGGAGTTATCGTGTGGCCGTACGGTTTATAAACGCGCCGAAATCTATATCGAAATTAATATAACGACTAGGTCCAAAAAGCTATCATCTCCATACGATCGAATTAGGACTCGAAACCTTTTCCATTGCATTTGAAATAGGGGGTATAACAATATAAACGCCTAGCGGTATGCCTCGATAGGGGTTCGTGATTTTTATCTACGTAAATCGAGACAATTTGAATTCAATTTAAAATATATTTATATACCCTAGTCCCTTCAGCTGTATTTCTTTTACATCATAACTTTTTGCCTTCAAATCACTGTAGCTACTTTGCATAGAGGTGCAAACATGCCAACATCAGATCTTATCCCCTCTCTTCTTTTTAACAGCCAACCTTTCTCTTCATCTTGAGCTTATAAAATAGCCGAGCTTTCTTTCAAGTTTTCAAATCCATCGTTCAAATAAACAATGGCCGAAAACAACTTTCTGCGCTAAAATCGAGTTCCCAGCCTAATGCAAATCGAAATCGAACGCATCCTTTTCCTATCCTTTCTCCTAATCGAACTCAAAATGAAAAAAAACAAAACCACCTCGTTCAGCTCGATCAACGAAGTGGTGCACTCGCGAGTGGAAGGGCGTGGATGAGTCGCGTGGGTGCGCTGGTGGAAAGGGGGTCGCGATGGTGGAGATCGATGTCAGGTATGGCAATGGGGCTGTGAGGACTGCAAGCGTTGGAGAATTTGGGGGAAACGGCGAGCTGGGTCGCGATGGCAGTGTAATAGGTGGGGGTTCGACGAGTGTGTACTCGCACATATGGGGATGTCGGCAGACAAAGTGATGGTGAGGGCCATGGGTGGTCGAAGCTTGGCAGTGACCGATGTGGATTCTGAGGGTGTCGAACAGCCTGGAGTTTGATAGCTGGGAGGTATTCGAATTTTACTTTCCGATTTAAAACTTGATTTAATAATATATACATAGTTTGGAAGTATGTAAGGTTTAAAACTTAAAGTTTTTAGCTAGAGATGGTAACCTATTTTTTTAAAGCATTTTCATGATAATCTGTTTAAAACAGAAAAATGGATGTGTGTATATATATAATATTTTCTTTTGAAAAAAAAGAGGAGTTTACAGTGATGATTTTTATGTACACAAAAGAAATATAGGACTTTAAAAGGTTGAAGAGTTAAAAAAATATAATAATATAAATATACATAGTAAAACCTGCTATTTAAATTCTAGAATATATACTAAGGTAATTAATCCGTAAACTAGTTCATCTAATTATTTAGTTACTAAAATTATTTATTAAAGGAAATCTTTTTAATTAAATTATTAGTTCAAAATTAAATAAATAAATGGAAATTAATTGTTTGATTAATTCAAATAGTAATAAATCGTGAATTGTTTATACAAGGTCAAAACCGTGAAACCAAGTCGGGATTGAAGTGGATTGCAAACAAAAACCAAAGATGAGTTAATCTCACTCAAATTGGATTTACTAGTGAATTTAAATTGTTAAATTTAAATTGCTGGTTGATTGCTTGAATTGATAATTTATTATCAGTCTGGATGTGATATTATATATTATATATAGTATATATATATATATATATTGGAGTGATTTATATTCCTGCATTATATAGCGGATGAGACCCTAGGCATCCCGCATAATAGCGGATGATCCTATATACCGCAATATCCTCCTCGAAGTGGGATTGGTATTTTTATATTATGCTAACATTTGTGGATGCAGGGAAACAAGTTGGAGGGATCCAACTGGATTCCTCAAAGTAGTGGAATTTATTTTATAATCTGTGATTTATTTGATAATCTAGGATAGATTATATTTATTATATTGGGAATTGAAATATTGAATGCTATGGTTTGACATAATATATTTTGGGTATATTGAGATATCAAAAATATAAAGAATTGATTTTTAAAGGAAAATGTAAGAGGGAAATCTAAGTAAAAGAAATATAGTGAAATTGGATAAATTAAAGAATGAATTTGGGAAAGGATAAAAAGTTGTTTTTAAATTCTAATAAATAAATTCCAAGTATGGGAAAGGAGATTTTGAATAAATGGGAACAAATGAATTTGTAAACTTAAGAGATGTTATTTTAAGAAATAAAGGATTTGTTTTTATATTAAAGGTTTAAAATAGTTTGGGAGAGATAAGAAGAATTTTGGGAAAAAGTATGAAATTGGTATTTTCAGTTTAAATAAGATTTTAAATCGTAATAAAAGGATGAATCTGAATTAAGGGGTTTTGAAATAAATTTGGATAAGTAAAGGAATTTATTTTAAAATGGAGTAAATTTTGGAAATCGATTTGGAAATTGATTTAGTGTTTGAAACCGTGTTTTAAGAGGAGGATGAAACTATGGAATTTATAAACTGGGTTCATAAAGTGAAATAAGATATCAGTGGATATTTGGAATTATAAATTCACGGGGGCAATTTATAAAGGAATGGGTAATTTGTTTTAAAAATAAATAGTGGTTTATTTTTAAAGGTGTGGAAAGGAAAGTGTATTTCCCTGAAAAGCCGAGTATAATTTCAAGGAAAGATTTCCAAGTATAAGTTAGAGGTTTAAAGTGGTTTTAAAAGAATATTTTAGAGAAAATTTATTATTTTAAATTGTTTTAGAATTTTAAAGTAAATATTTATTTAAATTAATTATAGTAGTAATTATTTTAAAGGTTTAACTAGTATTATGTTTTAAAAGATAATTATTTAATATTTATACCTTATAGAATAACTTCTATTTTAAATTAGTTTTGGCTTAAGTTTTACATGAGAAATTATTATAAGATTTCATAACTAGTACTTTAAATAAAGTGTTTTAAGTAGTTTTTATTTTAAATGTTTTAAATTATATATATTTTTGGATAAAGTGATTTAAATTATTTTAAAATCTAAAGTATTAAGACTTGGTGGTTTTCAGTGGAAATGAAACAATTGGGTGGAAATTTATTTCCCGAGAGAAAAAGTGATTTGAAAACTATTTTCAAAAGGGTTGAAGTGTAGAAAAATATCTTGCGAAGATAATTTGAAATAAAATAATTTGGGAAATTATTAAGGCCTGATGGTTGTTTGTGAATGTTAATTGATAGTTAAATAACCGACTATCAATATTGGCCAATGTGCTAACCGTTTCGAAGAGACCGGGATTGGGATTAATTTCTCGAAAACCACTTCGATCCAGTTTGAACGTTTTTGTGATGAAGACAAGAGCTTGAAGTCGAAGATGGAGCAGTGAAGTGCAAGGGCTAATCGCTACTAATCCTGAGGGTGATTCCAAAATGGATGTAGTAGGAGTAGTGCCTTCGGTTCCGTTCGGACCCGGAATGAACTTGTATGGACGAATGCTATCAGAACATCGTTAGGAGGACGATGAGCATTCTAAGTGAATGTGTGCTAAAAAGGTAATGCATAGCCTCGAGCCTCATCAACCGGGAATGGCTAAAACAGGGGAGGTGCACGCAAGGCTAAGTGGATAGCAACCAATTAGGGTAAGGTTATCCCTGTTTAGAGGTCCCTTTATTTCGGCTGTGTGGGCGGTTGCTAATCTCAACCGTAGGGTGATCTTATTCGGACTATCCAGTAAGGGGTAGCTCCGGTCTTGTGTTGCAGGGGATCGGGCGTGATCCTCGGTACTCTGATCTAGGCCAAGTACTGTGACGGGCGGTACCCCAGTAGCCCTGCCATTGTACAGAATCCAATCTCCAATAAGCGCCTATAAAGTTTTGATTGTGCCCAACTATTGTTGGAACGTGAGATGCAAGCATTTCAGCTAGATTCTATTTTACTTTCTATAGACACTATTATAATATCAGACGGTTTTAATAAAAATGTTTTGGTTATCGTAAGGTAAAAACCCGGCATGTTTATTTGTGGCGTGGTCTTACGAGATACCTTTGATTTCAAAGGATTTTGAAAACTTTAATAATCCAATTGAGTGTGTTTTCTCACGCTGGTTTTCCAGACTGACTCGGGTATTATTTTATTATAATGCTCGGGTCAGACTGAGTATTACAAATACAGGGTAGGATGCTGTGGAGCTCAAGAAATGAGCTGGATGATAAAGCGTATTTTCGTAGATTTGTATATTCCGCTGTGTAAGGACAAGTTACTAAACTGTCCAGATTTAATGTGATGATTGTGTACTCTGATGATTGTAAGTATTAAACAGTTACAGATTCTTTTGTATAAAAATCTGTTGTTATATATTATATTTTGTTCCACTGCGATTGTGAGATTCTGATGTTGTTTTTTTATCTTCTTCTTCTACCTCTTTCTGCTTTAACCCTAATGGTTCGTATTTCCATCCAATTTGAGTTGCACCGATGGAGGATATTATCGACTCAAAGGGGTACGGATTTGCGGGTCTTTACACCACTCGATCCTTGCTTTCTTTCACATAAATTTTCACCTTCTTCTTCCCTTTTCATAAGCTTTTCCATGGCTTTCCTCTTAGAAAAAATAATGGAAAAATAAAATAAAAATTATATACTTATACATACAAAGTCAAACCACCTCCAAACACTTGCCAAACATCTCCTCCACCCCTTGTTTGCTCAGGGCCCCACCATCACCACCCTTTGGTCGAGCACACCACCACCTAAAAGCATGGTCGTGCCTACCCTAACCTAGGCCGAGCCCTATATGAAGAAAGGAGAAAGATCATGGAGCTCCGAAGTGAAAATATCGGAGAGAAGTGCCGTCGTTTCATTCCAAGAAGATAGAAGGAAGTTTGAATTACTACGGAAGCTCTACCGGATTTTATGGAGCTTGGGAAAGAAGAATAGAGTAGATGATGATTAGTTGAAGTTGACAATAGTTTAAGTGAAGTGTTGAATTAAATGAATGTTGGTAGGAAATGAAACGATTTGGTTAATGATGAGTACTCACATTTAAATTTACTAACTAATCTCTAAATAATTCCAAGTTTAATGACATGAAAATGTAATATATATTGGATAATTAAATGTGTGATTACTTGGTTGATTACTTGTTTGGATATATGGATATTAATATAGATGATTACTTGGTTCGATAAATGATAAGAGAAATGGTTAGTAATTAAACATAGTTAATTTAATGATAATTAAATCCATATAAATATGTGTACGGAAATTATTTTTCCTCTTAATGATTTTAAAATAGCTAAAAAGGTTGAAATTGATATTATAATATGGAATAAAATGAAATATGAGTTTGAAATATGAAAAGTATTTGTTTAAATGAGTTTAAAATGATTTCTAAGTGTTTTATAAATACTAAAACTTGTTTCAAAAAAATGTAAATAGATAATAGAAAACAAGTCAAAACTAGGCGCGTCGCGTAACGGTAGTTCGCGATTTCACACCGTAGAAGCCAAACAAGTGTAGAGAATGAAATATAGCTCAAAATTATTCGAGATAAGAATTTTCTGGATTATTGTATCCATGGTTTTAGATGTAGAAACAAAATCAAGATATCTTCTTGTAATTTTTTAAATAAGTCCAAAACAAGTTTTCGGTAAAATCGCGGTTTTGCAGTTTAAAACCCGAATTTGAAATTGATTTAAAATGAATATTTAAATGTTTAAAAAATATGAAATAAACTTTATAAATCTTTTAAAATGTTTTGAAGGAAATTTGAGTTATATAAATCAATTTCCAAAAGATAGAAAAGTCGTTTTGATCAATATAGCTTTTAAAACACTTTTCACAGCACTTTTTGCAGTAGTTTTAAATAACTTGTGAAATATGATTTTAAACTTAACCATTGTTTTTCATATCTTTTATATATGGTTTTTAAAAGAATAATTAAGTGTTTTAAATAATTATTTATAATTTTTATAAATCATTTCTAAAAATGAATGGAATTTGCGAAAACAACTAGTACATTTGTCCCCCACCTGTGAGATCTGAACGGTAAAACAAGGTGTGCAACTAAGGTTAGGAATGGAGCAAACAGTGCCCTGAACATACCTGGCATGTGTTTTCTTTTTTAGATGAGGGGTGGAATAGATCGAAAGGAAAGCCCAGATGCTCTAAAAAAGATCTCATTTAAGTTTTTCCAGTAGTAAGTAATTTTCAAAAGGGTTAGTTAAACCAGATTTTTAATAGTATAAATGATATTTTGGTCAAACTTTGTATTAAGGTCCGAGAAGGGAACTTGTACTATCTATGTGAATTTAAATGGTGATTCCACCGTTATTCCACGAATAGTACGAGATGAATACGGAAGTTAATCTGGGTCTGATTAGTCTAACCTTTTACTCAATACAAATTGGTTTGGGGTTTACAGTAAACTGTCTTAAATAACATTGTTTTTGACCTATTAAAATGTTATTATTTGAATATAAGAAATCTTTGATTTAGATTTATATAAATAATTTGGAAATGTTTTTCCTAAGTAAAAAGTAAAACGATTTAGAATTATTCCAAGATTTAAAAAGCGGTTTTAATTAACCAAAGAATTTGATAAATGAGGCTTAATAATTCCATATACTCTAAAAAACATAAAGAAATGATTTAATGAATATATCTCAAAGAGATATTTATGAATGAATAAAAAGAAGAATTAAACTGAATAATGGATAATCACATATGAACTTCGGACCAATGTATACGTTCGGGAGAGAAGACATGTCAAAGATGATGATTATTGAAGACCGGGGATCTTCAGAATGTAGGGATTGCTGTTACGAGTCCCAAGCGTTTACCCCACATTATATTTATATGGCAGTGGTGTTTGCATTTTGAAATCTTCATCGTATTGAAGACCGAAGATCTTCACAGCTGAAGGACTGCTTGTTGATATTCTCTTGGTTCCTCCCGATATAGAGATATTTATTATACCAGTGGTCCTGTTGTATTTTGAAATCTTCGTAATGCAAGGACTACTCGCTACTGATCATAGGGGTGATTCCCAAATATGTGGTAGGAGGAGTGCCTTCGGTTTCGTTCAGTCCTAAAATGAACTTTTATGGATGAATTTCTGACATTGCATTTCTGAGATCATAATGTTGACTTTTACAAACATACATCTGTTTGGTGGCGGAGAAGGTAACTTCTCTTAGCTTAACACCCTTCTCTGAGATGTACAAGCTCGGAGGTTATATGTTCGTGGAAGTCAATAGTAATCGAAGGAATGGCAATGTGGCATTCCAAGTGGAATGTTCTTTATGGAAGAATAAAGCGTGGCTTTGTTAAAAGCAAAGTGTGGCTTTGAAGAAATTGAGCATAGCCTCACAAGCCTCACATCCCGTAGATGATATGGGTAATTATGTGGTCTGCAGGACATATATTTCAAGCTATCGGTTGTATGAGTATGGAGGAGTATAATGGAATCTGGATCCTCAAGGCATCTATTGCGCCATTTATTTTAATATAGTAGCTAGCTTGTGAAAAGTGATAAGGCTACTGGATATTGGTAGTGTAGCAAGTACGGTCCCAAGTGGCTAGCTTGAGAAAAGCGATAAGGCTTCCGGGAACTATGATTGCTATGTTTGAATCGAAGAAAAAGGCTACTAGTTCCCTATCATGTTGGAAATCCAATCCCAATACGAGATTTACAGTTTTGATTTTATTCCCAAAATAGCTGTAATGCTCTGCAAACGTTTCACCTACTCCTTTTGGTATCATATATTCCATCTGGTATATTCCGTTGACCTAGTGCAGATATATTACCATAGTTCGGTTGTTGATACTTTCTTTGTATATATATTTATTTGAAAATGTTTTCAAACAGACGTCATTAATAATAATATTAAAGTGATTTTCCGTACAAAGTATTTTGGTTATCATAAGTTAAAAACCTGTCCTTATTTATGTGTGGGCATGGTCTTATGAAATACCCTTCTTTTCAAAGGTTTTGATTGACATCAACATTAAAAATTTCGAGTATCTCAAGCTAGTTTATCAAGCCTGATCCGGGTATTTTTAATACTCGGGTTAGATCCATGTAGTTTCAGGTTTAGTTGAAGATGCTTGGAGTTTCCAGAGGAGAGCTAGAGATCTTCATCTACGTATGGATGTATTCTATTATCCGCCGCATTTATTGCATTTGTTTTTACATTTATAAGGATATAGGGTTTATAACTGTCCGGGCTAAATCCAGGTTAGATTCTGATATTGTATTCAAAATTTTCCATTGTAAAGATTTTTGTTGAAATAATATATGTTATTCCATTCATGTGAGATTCTGTTCTATCTTTAATTTTTTCCCCTAACAATCAGGCATTCCGACACTTGGATTTGTGGCACGAGGATGTATTAGTATCGATTTTCGAGGGTTGAAAATCTCGGTTGTTACAATAACTTTACTTCCAAACTAGTATCGCTCACTCGATTCTCTAATGCGGACTCCGATCAGGCTCCTTGATTAGGAACCTTTGTTTTCCTTACATAGCCATGTACTACGATAGTAAACATTGGTCTCATACCAAAAATCCTCATCAAGTGCCCACAGTAAAAAATCGAGTAAAAGATCCTTATTTGGAACGGTGTGGAACACCCCAAAGCCATGTACTCACGTCTTAGATCAAATTTTATGAGAAGGAGAAATGATCTACGTCCAGCCTACGCACTTATTCAATTGGGTCTCACTAATACCACTCCTATTTCCACTAAATATATTTATGAAAACATTTCATAAACTGACTTAGGTTTAACTTGTATAATACTCAACTATCTCCAGAAGGTATATAACCCTATCTAATTCAACTATTCCATTTTGAATTTATTCCCTAAGAAAACTCAAGATTCAAATACCCAGGTTTTATTTCAAAAACTTTTTGAAATGGAACTCTATATTTTACTCATAGAAAATATATACATATAGCCCGAGTAACTTCAAAATGATACTAAGGAACTGGGTACTACCAAATAGAACTGTACATTCCCTTACCAAGAAGGGTAATACTCAAGAGAAGTGCTTACCATCCAAACACATCCCTTTCCCAATTTTAAGTTATTTTTGAGCCACTCGAACTAGTTAACTTAAAAATATTTCTTTTATTTCAAAATTTCGTTTTTGAAACAATACTTTATGTTTTCCAACAAAACATTTATCACCCACTTGCTTTGGGTTCGTTCGGGTTTGAACTTATTTCGATTGTACAATGATAAAGAGAATAATTTACCAAGTGCACTATAAAGTTCACCTAGACAAACATCCGATCGTCACTTACAAGATTATTTCAATTATCACAAAACAATTCGAGACTCATTCCCCTTAACCAATCCAAAGAAAATACTTCTTACTTAGATTTTCACTCCTAAAAATTTAATTCTTGAACCAAAATTTCTTTCAAATAATACTATTATTACTTTTCAAAACCTTGAAAATTCTTTTCAAAAGCCCCGGGAATTAAGTCCTCAAGTTTCCTTCTTAAATTCTTTTTAATCAAAACACACATCTTAAAAATTCATTTTATAAGATCAACCTTTATAAAACCATTTTCAAATATTTATTTCAAAATATTCTAACTTTTAATAAACATCTTTTATTAAATCAATTTTACCCCAACATTAACATCAAATGCCTTATAGTCAAATTGTGAAACTTTATTCACAAGGTGTTCGTTTCAATGTTTTTCCCAATTTCTATCTATCCAACACATATCATAAAGGGAAGCTACCTATACACACTAATAATAGTCAATTCTCAAACTGGACGAGCATGACTAAACAAACCCTAAATGATAATAATAAAATATTATTATCTCCTAACAACCTACACTTCTAATAATTATACCACACTATACTAATTTTGAAAATCATTATGTATATAAAATATATCCTGGGTAAAATTATTCCATTTACCTAATTTCAAAACAATACTATGTCAGTTGGTCTTGTTTAAGTGTTTAGGAATCCTCATCGACAACATTGATCAAGCGCGTCGACCAGAACTCATAAGCCACTCAACAGGTCAAACAACACAATATAAAACATTTCATATCACTAACAAATATGTGCTCACATATAATATACACTCAAACTCATAATAAGGCATTCCATTACCTTATCTCTTAATGTGTTGCCCCACTAAAGCCAGGGTTCTCGCTTAACCTTGCGCTCTGATACCAAATGCAATGACCCGCCTTTTCGAACCCCAGAAGTCGACACTAATGCATCCACGGTATTCACGTGCCGAACAATCAAGTGCCGAAAAGATAGATTGTTAGGGGAAAGAAAGAAGATATAAGATAAGAAGAAACTAGAACAATCACAGAACCTTACAACGCAATGGAATAACATATATTGATCAAGATAATACTTTACAAAGTCATTTCCAAAAAGATATAACAGAGTCATACTAATACAGATTCTACCCTAGGATAGTTATAACAACCTATCCCTACCTACCTGATACAGTATACATATAGTACAATGGAAACAAAATAGTAATTAACTATCAATGAAGCCTCCTGCTCCAAACTCCTCCAAATGCATCCATGGAAACCTGAACTATATGGTTGCCCATAAAACTTTGAGAACCCAAGAGTTTTAGGAAAAGAAAATAAAACTCTGGGTCAGACATGGGTCTGGTGTGAGTAAACTCAAAACAACTGAATTATTACTTTAAAACCTCTTTTAAAATCAAGGGTATCTCGTAAGACCATGCCACACATAAACACCGATGGGTTTTTACCTTACGATAACCAAAACACTTTATATTATAAAAATCCAGTGATATTATAATAATGTCTAGGTTTTAAAGTATTTAATAACCAAGTAGTTGTGATGTGTGTACATGATAGAAATAATAGATATACACTCAAAAATCGGAGGCTCGTATTGGAGAATGGATTTCTAACAAATGGCAAGGTAAGAGACTACCTTTCGAAAATCTATACACCTTTAGATAAAATGTATAGTTGGATCGAAAACCTTTCGATCCCTGCTAAAGCAGGATTAGCCTACCCCTGAACTGGGTAGTACCGAATATGATCAAGCCTTGGTTGCAATCAACAACCAAAGATGAGCCCAAAGCATACATAGAGATATCGAAACTAGATCTTAGGATGATCAGACCCTAATGGGGGCGACCCTTATGGCCCTGCTGCATCTACCCTATTTTAACCATTACCAGGGTATAAGGCTTGAGAGGCTATGGTTTTAACATTTAGCAGTCATCTTGGAATGCGAACACTACCCTCCAAGCAGAAATGCAATGTAGCATTCATCTATACAAGTTTATTCTGGATCTAATGAAACCAAAGGCTCTTCAAGGAGCATCGTCTTCAACCATCTTCAAGATGTCTTCCATTCGAACGCATATGTTGGTTCAGAGTGGTTTTGGATAACATATCTGATCTCAATCTCTCCAAACCAACAACGATAATTTTCGGCTAACTCATTCCAAGTTCTTTTGGAAGTATACAACAAGTATTCAAGTCATCACTATGGAACTCGAATGTACAATCATACTTCCTAAGTCAAAACAGGTCAAGATTTGATAATCGGTTATTTAATTATCAAATAATCAAACAACAACAATTCAAAGATTTAATTACCCATAGCAACCACTAAGCCTCAAAAAAATCTTTTATTTATTAAATCTCTTTTCAAAACTTATCAAACATTCATATACTTATCTTATTGACATAAGTACATTCACAAAACATTTGTGAAAGATTTCTTATTACAAAATCATATTAAAAGGATCAAACAAATGTTATTTAATTCCTTTGGTGTTAAGTATGGAGCTAATGTCCATACCACCAAAATTAAGATTGTTAGTTAAAGGAAATCCAATCTCAAATTCTTTTATAATTTACTTCGACAAATCCTTTTGATAAATCTCTTTTGTTTATGAAATCTCCTTTACTTAAATTCCAAACCCATTTATAAACTCCAAGTTAATTTACAAAACTCTTTTATAATTGTCAAAACCATTTATATAATTCTTTATAAGTCTCCAAATTTTTTTTATGAAACATCTTCCCAATTGTTAAAACTCCTTTTATAAATCTTCTTAAATGAAATTCTATTACAAAGGATCATTTGCAAAACATCCCTTTAAAAATCACTTTAAATAAACCTTTTTATTTATTAAACCTCTTTAATAAACAAGTTATTATTTTTAAATACTTTTATTAAATAATTAAAAAATTGGAAATTATTTATAAACTCTTAACCTAAATTTGATGAAAAATTAAAGTTAATTCAAAACTATAACTTTAAGATAATTCATAAAGAGGCTTAGCAATCCCAATGTTACCAATTTATGTTACAATTTAATTCCAATTTCAATTCCGAGTCACTTCATAATTATTTACATAGGTCAATCTGTGTGTAAATTTAATTCATATCCAATCAGGGAATAACATGTTAATTACAACTCAACTGGCATATACCAATACATAGTAAAAGGATGGTTGTAACGAACCACTATTTTGGACCATTCAAATCGACAATAAATCCACACATGTCAGACTTGAATTGCTCAAAATACCGAATTGTAAATGAAATTTGGCAAAACTCAGAATATACAGTAAATAAATCACAGATCACAGACACAGAGTAATATAATAATGCAGCGGAAGCAAAGAAATAGTAGTTCATGAAGCTACTATATATATACACATTAGAGTTAACAAGATACAACAGAAGTCTCAATATGATAATCAAGTATAAATCAGAATACATCACTGGAATCAACTGATAACTGAGAGCGAAATAGATAGCTGGATCTCCAAGAAAAGCTCCAACTCCAAAGGTGAGTCTCAAATGCTGTATCACTCAGTCTAACCCGAGCGTAAAGCAAAACACAAAACACTCGAGTCAGGACAAACATACTTATACAATGTAAACCAACTCAAGTGAACTGTAATAGAAAAGTACAAGTAACTTAAAGAATGCTTGGGATCGCCCATTCTTTAAGAATCCGTTAAACTATCTACTAGGTAGTACTATTCGCTATTATAATAATGTCTATAATAAAATAATCTTACTTTTAAATAGCGTTAAGGCTTTACATTTTCCATCTTAACACATAATAGTCCCAGTAGTCTATCCAGTATTAGCATACCCCCAGATCGAAAGCTACCCTCAATACTCCACAGGCTACGACACAAATCCAAACTCGTAGTAAAGCTCGATATGGTAGGTGACACGGCACAACAAGGCAATGCCAGGGTAGATATACCAATTATGCATCTAGGCTGGTGGAAACACATAGCAGCCACTACCGCCCACCTCGGAACACACTCCCAAATCAAAATCGAAGGGTGGCCACCAAATAAATCACAAAGTAATAGAATAGTATCGAAGAAAAGCGTCCGATCAGAGGTGCTACCTCATTGTCCCGAGAATCGCTCATGTTTTAGCCACCTTATGCCAACTCACGGGAGTCGGGTCCACGTTCATACCTTAATAGGATCGTCGCCACCATCCTACTTCATTCTGGAATCTCCACCGCGTACACGGTTGTCAAAGTGGTTTTTGGTATCGACAGAGAGTATGCCCATATCCGATCCCGGTCACTTTGCCAACCAACCGTTATTATAACCCATGGATATTTATTTCAAAATCCTTTGCTTTAAAACCCAAATATCATATCCATTTCAAAACTAGTTTATACTTCAAAACCAAAATATCATTTTCAAAAATAGTTTCTACTTCAAACCAAAATATCATATTCAAAACTAGTTTATACCCCACAAACCAAAATATCATTCCCATTTCAAAAACCAAAGCCATAATATATCACTTAAATTCCAAAAACCAAATCAATATATTATTTAAATAAAACCCAAATTTCCAAATCACTGAATATTTCTTTAAATTTATTTAACTTGAAATATTCCTTTAAATCATCTTAAACCAAACCACTTTATAAGGTCACATTCTTAAATCTTCAATTCCAATAAGCTTCAAGCTAATATATTTAAAGACAATTCTTAATTAAATACTATTTCAAATAAATTCATTTCCAAACCATTTAAATTCAATGTCAAATAATATTCATTTCAAAGTTGTAACGTTTCTAAGTTCATTCGTTCAATCATTTCAAACATTGAAAATTTCAAAACAGCATCATTTATAAAGTGCTGCGGTAGGTATATTTAGTATATATAAAAACATAGTTCAAAATCAGAAACTACAGCATTTCAGAAATGTTGTTATAGGTTTATTTAGTAATTTCAGCATATAGTTCAAATTTTCAAAAATCACAGCACTTTAGAAATGTAGTTATAGGTCTTTTTAGTATATTTTCAGCCATAGTTCAATTTCTAGAAATTACAGCACTTCAGAAATGCTGTTATAGGTCCTTTTAGTATATTTTAGTATATTTTCGGCCATGGTTCAATTTCCAGAAATTACAGCACTTCAGAAATGCTGTTATAGGTCCTTTTAGTATATTTTCAGCCATAGTTCAATTTCCAGAAATTACAGCACTTCAGAAATGCGTTATAGGTCCTTTTAGTATATTTCCAGCCATAGTTCATTTAACCATAGCATTTCAGAAACGCTATAATTTCTGTTATAGCCTTTAAATCAATATATCTTCAATTTTTCTCATTTTTAACTTATCAAACTCATTCCACTTTCCAAAAAAAATTATTTGGATATTACTTAACTTATAAATTTTAATAAAACAACATTTTTATTAATAAATGTCGAATTTAAATTTCTTTCATTTGTTTGTCAATCCTTTATAAATTGCTTAACTTTTCAGAAACATTAAAACTTCAATTCTAGCCATTTTTAACTTATAAAAATCATATTTCATGCTTTAAAACATTCATTTGGATATCATTAACTTATGATTTAATAAAATAAAGTTTTATAAATAAATATCCAATTTAAACCATAATTCATTTATTAAGTCAAAATACACTATTTTACTTAACTTTTATTTTTAACCACCAACCTAACACTTTAATTTAAAATATCCATTCCATAAATAAAACTAAATTTCTATTTATTTACTTAACTTAGATTTCCATTTGAAAAACCAAATTTCCAATTATTAAGTTAGGTCATAATTAAAATTTCATTTTTCCATTTAAAAATCATAACTATTTATTTTACAAAACATAACATTTCACAAAAGAATATTTTATCATAGTTAATATAACAATCAATTTTTCTTTTAGATCTATTCATTTAGTCATCAATTAACTATGTTTTTCTAGTTAAATACATTTTTCTACAAAATATCCAATTAAAACTGTATTCCATTTTATCAGTTCAAAATACATTATTTATTACACAAAACATGTCTGTTTTATAAAGTAAAATTCATAACAATTACTAGGTTAGATTTAAAACTTCTATATTAAGTCAAATTCAATTATTAAGTTATTTATCATCAATAAAGGTCCTTAATTTAACTTAAAACCAATTATTAACTTATAAAAATTTAACTTATAGAAAAACCAATACACCTTTATAATTTAAAGCATTTAAATCAAAATTTAAGTTAAAATTTCGTAGATCTATAAAACTCAAAATACTTAATAATCTTTTCGGAAAATATTATTTTAAAAATATAACCATGTGCCTGTATAATATTTTCTAACCTAGGTCAAGTGATACGGATATGTATCATTTTAATCCATAATTTAAAAAGAAAAATCCAGGTTCTATCATTTCAAACCCGCAATTCCAAGTCAAATAAAATTATAATTAAAATATAATAAAAATCACTCGAGCCTATCATTTTAGCCCATAATGATTTTTCTTTATTCTAATATCCGTTCAGATATGTATCATTTCAACCCATAGTGATAGGGACTTGCAGTGTGAGATACAGTAATTAAAATGAACAGTATAACATATAATAACATATCAGGTAATGTAACAGGTATATAAACAACATTTAACATCATATAATATATCACAGACATGTATGAATAACATATCAATTTATACAGATTCACTTGTCATCATTTCACAATAATATAAGTACATATGTCTAGAGTGATAAACTCACCTTTTTAAACTAGAATTGACAAATTCAGAATAAAAATCCAAACTCCGCAAAGCACGAAAAAGCATGACAAAGCACAATGCAAACTTGAGTGGATGAATGGTCAGATCCAAATCTTGTATGCAAACAAATATTACATACATAAGAATATGATTCAATACAAAAGAATAGAGGTTAAAACAATGGAAAAATAAATGAATCAAAGTGGCATAACTTGCCTTAATCAATCAACGGCTTGGCTACACCACATATGGGTTTGTTATCCCACTTTTTAGCAAAACTGAGATATCAAGAAATTGACTGGAAATCGATGATTATTCATCCCAGATACCGATTATGCATCACAGGTTCACTATGGATGTCGACAAATTTTGTCCGAGTCCGGAATGAGCTACAATCGACAAGACATGACAAGCAAAGCTGTGAAAGCCAACGTTTCAAGTTTCAAGTCAATCCAAGTTCGTAAGCTCAAGATATGATCGATACCAGATGAGGAAAAACACGTCGTTCGTATCGATCTCGGCACCTTGTTCGAATCGATCGAAAGAATTTCTGTACGTATCCATCAAGGAAAGTCTGATTTCGAATCGATCATGTTCAAATCAATCCGTGGTTACGTTGTTCGAATCCATCCAGAGATGTCATGTTCGTGTCCATATGTTAGAATCCATCTAGAGAGTCATCGCACCAATTCTCCAGAATTGCACTGTTCGAATCGATTAAGTGAAGGCTTTATTCGTATCCATCATACGACCACTGTTCGTATCCATCACATCATCAGTCGTTCGTATCGATCGAGTTGGGACGACTCCGATCAATATGAATAATACCCCACAATCGATGCGAACAGAGTCGCGACGATCGATACGAACAGGCAATACGACATGATCGATACGAACAGAACAGAAGTACTAGCATCGATACGAACAAGGCTTCGGTATTCGATACGAATCAGACTCGGTCAACTCGGCACAAAAAATGGATCGACCCAGGGATTTCTCGCCATGTCACCTTGCAAACACGTGCTCGAGATCGAGTCGAACAGATCGATACGAAATGTATCGATACGAACAGGAGCGACGCGAAGAGGATCGAGTCGAATGAAACAGCCAAAAGAAAACACGAACTTGTATCGATCACATCTCACAAACCATAAGTCCAAATGCTATGAAATTTTCACAGGAGCTTACGTTCAAGATGAAGAATGTCCACACCAAATTTCGACCCCATTGGATGAAATCCTGATCGATACGAATTACGTTCGTATCGATCACGGATTGAGTCGAAACTTCGTGGGCTCGGTCGCGTGGGCCCACTCACGTGCCAGAAGAAGTCTCCCGAAGTTTGAGCAAAATATCAGCCTCTTATGCTTATAAATAGCACCCTAGAGCCTATAGAAAGGGGACTTTTAGATCCAACAACGTCCAGACTCTGTCAAAATCAAGATTGAATTCAAACTCCATTATTGTACTCGAAAATTACTACTGTAACCTGGTGTAATCAGCGAAGAACATCAATAAAAGATTGACTTTTGGAGTGGACGTAGGCCGGAGATAGCCGAACCACTATAAATCCTGTGTCTCTGTCTTTTTCTTTCCATTTTAAGTTCATTATTATTTACTTTTTATCCTCTACATTACTTAGATCTGCGATCTATGATTATATATTGCTGATTTGTGTTCATACACTGGTGCTTTCACGACATTCGAGGTTTGTGACCAATTTTGGCGCAAACACTTTGGTGCTTTCACTGAGATCAACTAGCACTCGCTATACCAGATTGGGAGTTCAGATTTGAAAGCTTGAAGAATTCAGATTTGAAAGACAATGATGCGACAAACAAGTAGAAGACCAAGAGCCGAGAGAAGCCAACAAGGGGGAAGCCAAGAGGTGTCCTCCGGAGCTGGAGAAGGACCAGTTTCGATCTACATTACCAGGGATGAAATGGAGGCTATGGCGGATTCAATTCATGAAAGGTTGTTGAAGAGTCAACAAGAAATGATGCAAAACTTCGTTGATCAGATGAGAACAGCCGAAGCATAGAACTTTGGACCGACGACGGTGACTGCGAATGTAGGACAAGGAGCTAGAGCCCCAGAGACCAATGGATGTCAGATCGAAGAACCTGAAGGCAATCAACAAGGACCTGGGGGCAGACCCTCGGGATCTGACATGGGAAGACCCACGGATGGAACTCAGCAGACCAGAGCCAACGCTAACGTTAATGAGCCACCTGAAGAATATTACCCAAAGTACCCTACAAGACCTGGGGGGCAGGATGGGGGCATGCTGAGGGGACAACCCCTGGATGGAGACGAAAGAATGGTTGGATTGGTGCGTCGAATTATGAGAGGAGGATTGTTAGACGGAGGCTTAGAGGAAGTTAGTCGAAGTCTGTTCACTCCAAATATCAGAAATGCAAGGAATCCTCCGAAGTTCAAGTTACCCACGCTGAATCCGTATGATGGAAAATCAGATCCAACCATGCATATTACCAGATATATCAGGCATATGGAGGTGCTGGGAGCATCCGAGGAAGTGATGGCACGATGTTTCCCTTTATTTTTATCAGATTTGGCTGCGCTTTTGTTTAGACAGCTAGAGAACGGATCTATCAGAACATGGGGCGAGCTAGTGGAATGCTTCATAAGGCAGTTCAGGGTCCACGTGATGCGACCCAAAAGTGTGATGACTCTTGCGTCGATCAAGCAGAGGACCGGAGAGTCCATAAGAGATTTCCTACTACGATTCAATGCAATGGTGGCTTCAGTAGATCGCCCGGATCCATCAATGATTTTAATGGCGGCGGTAACAGGAGTTGCGGAAGGCACAGAGTTTAAGGATTCTTTGGCAAGGGATCCACCATAAGATCTTGGAGAGTTCTATCATGAGGCTGAAAGATTCATTCGGCTAGAAGATTCATGCGCCAAAAGGTGAGAAGCAAACGCTGTGCAAGGCGAAGGAACCTCCAAGGAACAGTCTGAAGCAGACAAAGGAAAGCGAAAGCAGGACGACATATACGATGGTCTTGATAAACGGAAGGAATTCCGAGAACCCAGATTCAGACAGTACACAGACCTGACGGCAAGCCTGGAACGGATTTACACGGAGACTCGGGGGGCAACTCCCCTATCGAAAACCACCCAAGAGAGATCCCACAGAACGGGAACGCAGGAGTGGGAAGTTCTGCCTATTCCATGAGCTGGAGGGGCATACAACCGACGAATGTCGCCATCTGAAAGATGAGTTGGAGGAGCATGCCAGAAGTGGAAGATTGCCACAATACACCAGAGATCGGACAGCGGCCGTAGGACCTGAGCAACTACGGCCTCCACCTAACAGGACTAATCCTGGATCAGGATCATGACTCGTCATCAATTGATTATGATGGCAAGGGCCAAGTTCAAGATTTGGACTTTGGTCGATTAGATTCCTTAGATTTGATTTCGAAATAAAACGGTTGTTCCACTTACACATGTACGGGAACCGGAGAGATCCCCAGGCATGCTCTGAGATGGTAATAGACCGCCCTGCCCGGAGAGGCAATGCCTAGTTTTTCCTGTCGTTTGAGATTGAACATCCGGAACTTGAATTTAATAAATGAACTTGAATTTCTCGAAATAAACCTTTGACCGGAGAGTTAAAGGATGAATATTTAAAACCAGCTTGAAAATGATCGCTTTATGACCCTACCCGGAGAGGCGGGGTCTGGAGTGCAGGAAGTGAGTTGCTTCGCCGGAGAGCGACAGGATCGACTCACTTAACGTCGTTCCCCATTCACCGGAGAGTGATTGGATCGGGGTTCGATAAGAGCCCGGAGTGGCTGTGATCGGCCTAGGATTTAGGCCAAGACATCGCTTAATGTTCAGAGACACTGAACCAGAGTGCAGGGGGTGTTGCCGCTTCGCCGGAGAGCGACAGGATCGGCTCACTCGACGTTGTTTCCCCTTCACCGGAGAGTGACAGGATGGGATTCGGCAAGAGCCCGGAGAGGCTATGATCGGTCCATAGAGACCAAGACATCGCTGTATGCCCTCGCTGGGGCCAGAGTGCAAGGGATAGAAAGCAATGCCGGAGCGCAACAGGATCTTTCTATTCGATCGTTAGGTCTGGAATAGACTTAGCAAGGGCCCAGAGTGACCATCGATAGTCCGGAGTGGCTGTAGAATCTGATTATTGACTTCCGCAAGTGGAAATGGATACCGATTAGGCTTCGAACGGCCGCAAACTTGATCGCCGATACTATGGCTATAAATAAAATATGAGCTCACAACATCCGATTTGGAGCCATTCAAAACACGCCTTTTGCCAAAAGGCATGTTTTGAGGGCAAAGTGTTATCCCACTTTTTAGCAAAACTGAGATATCAAGAAATTGACTGGAAATCGATGATTATACATCCCATATACCGATTATGCATCACAGGTTCACTATGGATGTCGACGAATTTTGTCCGAGTCCGGAATGAGCTACAATCGACAAGACATGACAAGCAAAGCTGTGAAAGCCAACGTTTCAAGTTTCAAGTCAATCCGAGTTTGTAAGCTCAAGATATGATCGATACAAGATGAGGAAAACACGCCGTTCGTATCGATCTCGGCGCCTTGTTCGAATCGATCCAAAGAAGTTCTGTACGTATCCATCAAGGAAAGTCTGATTTTGAATCGATCTTGTTCGAATCGATCCATGGTCACGTTGTTCGAATCCTTCCAGAGATGTCCTGTTCGTGTCCATATGTTATAATCCATCTAGAGAGTCATCGCACCAATTCTCCAAAATTGCACTGTTCGAATCGATTAAGTGAAGGCTTTATTCGTATCCATCATACGACCACTGTTCTTATCCATCACATCATCTGTCATTCGTATCGATCGAGTTGGGACGACTCCGATCGATACGAATAATACCCCACAATCGATGCGAACAGAGTCGCGACGATCGATACGAACAGGCAATACGACATGATCGATACAAATAGAACAGAAGTACTAGCATCGATACGAACAAGGCTTCGGTATTTGATACGAATCAGACTCGGTCAACTCGGCACAAAAAATGGATCGACCCAGGGATTTCGCGCCACGTCACCTTGCAAACACGTGCTCGAGATCGAGTCGAACAGATCGATACGAAATGTATCGATACGAACAGGAGCGATGCGAAGAGGATCGAGTTGAATGAAACAGCCAAAAGAAAACACGAACTTGTATCGATCACATCTCACAAACCATAAGTCCAAATGCTATGAAATTTTCATAGGAGCTTACGTTCAAGATGAAGAATGTCCATACCAAATTTCGACTCCATTGGATGAAATCCTGATCGATACGAATTATGTTCGTATCGATCACGAATCGAGTTGAAACTTCGTGTGCTCGGTCGCGTAGGCCCACTCACGTGCCAGAAGAAGTCTCCCGAAGTTTGAGCGAAATATCAGCCTCCTACGCTTATAAATAGCACCCTAGAGCCTATAGAAAGGGGACTTTTGGATCCAGCAACGTCCAGACTCTGTCAAAATCAAGATTGAACTCAAACTCCATTATTGTACTCGAAAATTACTATTGTAACCCGCTGTAATCAGCGAAGAACATCAATAAAAGATTGACTTTTGGAGTGGACGTAGGCTGGAGATAGCCGAACCACTATAAATCCTATGTCTCTGTCTTTTTCTTTCCGTTTTAAGTTCATTATTCTTCACTTTTTACCCTGTACATTACTTAGATCTGCGATCTGTGATTATATATTGCTGATTTGTGTTCATACACTGGTGCTTTCACGACATTCGGGGTTTGTGACCAATTTTGGCGCAAACAGGGTTCAACCATCATCTTGTGTTGCTTGGTCATGATGGTTAGAGGCGTGCTAGAGGGAGGCATAGCCGAGCCTTGTTTGAACAAAATAGAAAACAAAAGAAAGAAAAAGGAAAGAGAGAAGGAGGAGAAGCCATGAGAACTTGCTGTAAAAAAATTTTCTTCAGGAAACAAATGAGAAAAGATGAGATGGGAATATTATTGTACGTGAATGAGTAAAGAAGTGGCGGCTAGGGTTAACAAAAAGATTTGAACGGCTATAGATTTGGAGTGAACGGCTAAGGTAAGATGAGAAGGCAAGAAAAGAAAAGGCAACAATTAAAGGAGAAAGATCTTGTATATATTTTATTCTTAAATGCAACTGAAAAAGAGGATATTGAGATGGGAATGAAATATTTTTGTACGTGATTAGTGGAATGATTTGTACGGCTAGAGGAGTGGTTTGGATGGCAAGTAAAGGGGTAAAGAGCTAGGAAAATGAATGTTAGGGAAAAGGAAAAGACATTGAAATAAAAACAAGTAACTAAAGTCCCTTCAAATTTCTAAGCCATTTATCCAAAATAAAACAAGTCAACAACCAAAATAATTCAAAGTGCAAACCATAAAATAAAAATAAATAAATAGAAAATAAATAAATAGAAAATAAAAATATAGAAATGAACATAGGAAATAGAAAATAGAATACAGAAAATCATTGCGTGTAAAACGCTGTATTTTATCAAATTATAAAAGTATACAACAGAATTTGATGAAACGAAAAATAGAATGGATATCAGCATCCTATCCAACTTCAATTAAAAAGATTAGAATTCAAAATTTTAAATTTTTAAAATTTTCAAATAAAAGTCAAAGTTTAACCAAAATATAAAATTTACAGAAAATGTATATTAAACTTGTATTTGGAAAATGAATTACAAACAAAATTCAAATTTACATTTATTATAATTAAAACCTTAATCAATTTATTCAACTAGGTTTCATTCTTTTATTTTTATCTATGACTAAAATATACATTTCCATTTATTTCATTACATTCACACTTTACAATTACTGTCCTATCTCACATTAATGAACATTTACTTACATAAAAATGTAATTGATTTCCTACCTTAAATTTAGCAGCCTAAATAAAATGTAACTTGCAATAAATGTTATCATTATCTTTATATTACACTCAAGTTTATTATGTCCACTAATTATCATAATTGCTTACATAATGTTTAATTCATTCAATTACCATAAATTATATACTAATTCATTTATCCATACAACACTTACATTTACTTACTTATATTCAGTTTTATACCCAAATGTAACATTTACAACTAGATGTATGTACCAATTAAATAGTAACTTACAACCGTTACTATAACTTTTAATCACACTGTTGAATTCATTGTTCACAACATATGTTACCATTCTTATATACCTAATCGTTATTCAGTGGTCATTTATTTCATACTAAATCATTTATAAATTTTAATGTTTGCATTTTTTTTCTTACATAAATTTATAACCAAGTATAACAATTTACATTACTTCAATAAATTGTAATTTCATTTCAATTATTAATAATTAGTTTTTAAATACATTGTTACATTTCATTTTGGCATTCATTTCATTATTAAATTACCAAGTTTTTTATTTCTTCCAAATTTATTTACCAAAATCTTATTAAATTGACAACTTTAATTATTGAAAATTTATGGGTCGTTACACTCTCCCTCACTCAAAACTTTTCGTCCCCGAATAGGAAGAAGGTAGGAGAATAGAAACAACCTGAAAGAAAAGATATTGGAAAGGAAAGAAGATAATAAATCTAAAACCATGAAAATTTCATCTTACATTAATAATTAATGTCATCCATTTGATTTTCTTTCTTAAGTTAAATAAATCTTAACTATTTTTAATCTCATTATCTCATCATACAATTATCTTAAACTAACAATTTTCCAAAGTCATGAATTTGAAAATCATTTATTATACTCATAACTTATTCACTAAATTTAATTCCTCTTTATTCCATATTATTATTAAATTTATTCCACTTAATAAATCTAATCATATATATTAAGTATATTTACACTTATTATAGCTACTCAAATTTTTTTATAATTCCTTTAACCCATTTTATATTGTAAATTATTCAATTAACTTTTATTCTGTTTACCTTTTTTAATCTTTTATAACTAAAATTTTAGTGTATAACATCTATTATAACCACTCAAATTTTATTTATAAAATCCTTTTATATTGTACATTATCCAATTACATAGTTAACTTCTGAATGATTTAGGTAAGTTATATTGGAATGCAATAGAATATTATACAAATAAAACTTCTAGTTCAATTATTTCAAGCTTAAATATTTATTCAAACCTTTGATTTCAATTTATAATTGAAATCATCCTTTAAGATAAAATTTAAGAATTAAATTTCCGGTTAACTTCAAACATTTTTTTTCCTTTTAAATTTAGAAATTCAAATCAATTTAATTTTTCAAAGCAAAACTGTAGCAAAGCTACAAAATGGTCTCTTCACTTCGAAACTCGAAAATGAATGTCGATGATGCTGCAATCATCACCGAAATTATTTTCCAGCGACAAAGAGAAGAGCACTGATTTAAAACTTTTAAAATTCTTTAGAAACGATTTCTATTCGTACATATTTCAAATAATGTATCCTTTTTAAACTTTAAAACCCAAAGTTTGAAATCATCGAAAATTAAATTCTCAATTCTTGTTTTAAATTCATTTAAATTTCCAAATTAATTTATAACCATCTTTTATAGTTCAATTATTTATATATGAACAAAGCCAATGATTACAATATATATACAAAGTCAAATATTTCTTAACATCCAGTTCAACTAACTATCAAAATTCAGAAAATTATAAATATATATAATATGATTATACAAAATTTCTCATTTACCAAGTTTGAAAACAATATGGTGTCAGTTTGCTCTGTTCAAGTGTTTTGGAGATCCTATCGATAGCGTTGATCAGGCGCATCGATCGGAAACCCAAATCAACATCAACAATTCAAACAACACAATATATATTAAAATATTTAAATATTAGTTTACAAAATACACTTCAAGAATGATTTGAAGATAAGTTGGAAACAAAAGACAAGATGATTAAATAACAGAATAAGGGAATGAATAAGCTTATATAAATCGTGGGCAACCTTAATCGGGTCAACCATGACTTCAAGAATAAGTTCAATGTGGAGTTCTGGGACAAACCTACATCCGATCTCAAGAGGTAGAATTCGAGATAACAAGAGATAGATAGCATTGTAAACCGAGGATGCAGAAATCTTCGGTGAATCAATGCTTCTTGTAAAGGAGTTTCACCCCTTTACAATCATTCGAAGATTGGCGAGACCGCCTATTCATTATAATAATCATTCGAAGTGGAGTTATGGGATACTCCAGAATCAAAAGAAGACAAATAGGGAGAGACAAGAATGGATTTGGAACCGCAGGGAATGTTCCAAATTCAAAAGAAATCGAGTCAAAAAGAAAGAGATTCAAGCTCGAACGAAAGTGATTCTGTAAATAAATTTACCATATATGCTAAGTTTGCCTAGAGCCAAAGCTCTGATACCAACTGTAACAGACCACGTCAGTAGGGTAACGCCCACCGTAGCATACAGTTGTACCTGTGTTATGCCTTTATAGCCAGCCTCTCGACTGCACCAACCCCGTAGGGACATGTAGGAGTAAGAGTCATCCGCTCGCTACCAAACCAAATGCGAGAACCCCCTATCATGCTGCACCCTCCAAGTGCATAGGCAGACACACATGTCGGACTTGAATTGCTCAAAATACCGAATTGTAAATGAAATTTGGCAAAACTCAGAATATACAGTAAATAAATCACAGATCACAGACACAGAGTAATATAATAATGCAGCGGAAGCAAAGAAATAGTAGTTCATGAAGCTATTATATATATATACACATCAGAGTTAACAAGATACAACAGAAGTCTCAATATGATAATCAAGTATAAATCAGAATACATCACCGAAATCAACTGATAACTGAGAGCGAAATAGATAGCTGGATCTCCAAGAAAAGCTCCAACTCCAAAGGTGAGTCTCAAATGCTGTATCACTCAGTCTGACCCGAGCATAAAGCAAAAAACAAAACACTCGAGTCAGGAAAAACATACTTATACAATGTAAACCAACTCAAGTGAACTGTAATAGAAAAGTACAAGTAACTTAAAAAATGCTTGGGATCCCCCATTCTTTAAGGATCCGTTAAACTATCTACTATGTAGTAATATTCTCTATTATAATAATGTTTACAATAAAATAATCTTACTTTTAAATAGCGTTAAGGCTTTACATTTTCCATCTTAACACATAATAGTCCCAGTAGTCTATCCAGTATTAGCATACCCCCAGATCGGGAGCTACCCTCAATACTCCACAGGCTATGGCACAAATCCAAACTCGTAGTAAAGCTCGATATGGTAGGTGACACGGCACAACAAGGCAATGCCAGGGTAGATATACCAATTACGCATCCGAGCTGGTGGAAACGCATAGTAGCTACTACCGCCCACCTCGGAACACACTCCCAAATAAAAATCGAAGGGTGGCCACCAAATAAATCACAAAGTAATAGAATAGTATCGAAGAAATGCGTCCGATCAGAGGTGCTACCTCATTGGCCCGATAATCGCTCCTGTTTTAGCCACCTTATGCCAACTCACGGGAGTCGGGTCCACGTTCATACCTTAATAGGATCGTCGCCACCATCCTACTTCATTCTGGAATCTCCACCGCGTACACAGTTGTCAAAGTGTTTTTCGGTATCGATAGAGAGTATGCCCATATCCGATCCCGGTCTCTTTACCAACCAATCGTTATTATAACCCATGGATATTTATTTCAAAATCCTTTACTTTAAAACCCAAAATATCATATCCATTTCAAAACTAGTTTATACTTCAAAACCAAAATATCATTTTCAAAACTAGTTTCTACTTCAAACCAAAATATCATATTCAAAACTAGTTTATACCCCCACAAACCAAAATATCATTCCCATTTCAAAAACCAAAGCCATAATATATCAATTAAATTCCAAAAACCAAATCAATATGTTATTTAACTAAAACCCAAATTTCCAAATCACTGAATATTTCTTTAAATTTATTTAACTTGAAATATTCCTTTAAATCATCTTAAACCAAACCACTTTATAAGGTCACATTCTTAAATCTTCAATTCCAATAAGCTTCAAGCTAATATATTTAAAGACAATTCTTAATTAAATACTATTTCAAATAAATTCATTTCCAAACCATTTAAATTCAATGTCAAATAATATTCATTTCAAAGTAGCAACGTTCCTAAGTTCATTCGTTCAATCATTTCAAACATTGAAATTTTCAAAACAGCAACATTTATAAAGTGCTGCGGTAGGTATATTTAGTATATATAAAAACATAGTTCAAAATCAGAAACTACAGCATTTCAGAAATGCTGTTCTAGGTTTATCTAGTAATTTCAGCATATAGTTCAAATTTTCAGAAATCACAGCACTTTAGAAATGCATTTATAGGTCTTTTTAGTATATTTTCAGCCATAGTTCAATTTCCAGAAATTACAGCACTTCAGAAATGCTGTTATAGGTCCTTTTAGTATATTTTCGGCCATAGTTCAATTTCAAGTAATTACAGCACTTCAGAAATGCTGTTATAGGTCCTTTTAGTATATTTTCAGCTATAGTTCAATTTCCAGAAATTACAGCACTTCAGAAATGCAGTTATAGGTCTTTTTATATATTTCCAACCATAGTTCATTTAACCACAGCATTTCAGAAATGCTATAATTTTTGTTATACCCTTTAAAACAATATATCTTCAATTTTTCTCATTTTAAACTTATCAAACTCATTCTAGTTTCCAAAAAAAATTATTTGGATATTACTTAACTTATAAATTTTAATAAAACAACATTTTTATTAATAAATGTCGAATTTAAATTTATTTCATTTATTAGTCAATCCTTTATAAATTTCTTAACTTTTCAAAAACATTAAAACTTCAATTCTAGCCATTTTTAACTTATAAAAATCATATTCCATGCTTTAAAACATTCATTTGGATATCATTTAACTTATGATTTAATAAATAAATATCCAATTTAAACCATAATTCATTTATTAAGTCAAATACACTATTTTACTTAACTTTTATTTTTAACCACCAACCTAACACTTTAATTTAAAATACCCATTCCATAAATAAAACTAAATTTCTATTTATTTACTTAACTTAAATTTCCATTTGAAAACCCAAATTTCCAATTATCAAGTTAGGTCATAATTAAAATTTTATTTTTCCATTTAAAAATCATAACTATTTATTTTACAAAACATAACATTTCACAAAAGAATATTTTATCATAGTTAATATAACAATCAATTTTTCTTTTAGATCTATTCATTTAGTCATCAATTAACTATGATTTTCTAGTTAAATACATTTTCCTACAAAATATCCAATCAAAATTGTATTCCATTTTATCAGTTCAAAATACATTATTTATTACACAAAACATGTATGTTTCATAAAGTAAAATTCATAACAGTTACTGGGTTAGATTTAAAACTTCCATATTAAGTCAAATTCAATTATTAAGTTATTTATCATCAATAAAGGTCCTTAATTTAACTTAAAACCAATTATTAACTTATAAAAATTTAACTTATAGAAAAACCAATACACCTTTATAATTTAAAGCATTTAAATCAAAATTTAAGTTAAAATTTCATGTATCTATAAAATTCAAAATACTTAATAATCTTTTAGGAAAATATTATTTTAAAAATAAAACCATGGGCCTGTATAATATTTTCTAACCTAGGTCAAGTGATACAAATATGTATCATTTCAATCCGTAATTTAAAAAGAAAAATTCGGGTTATATCATTTCAAACCCGCAATCCCAAGTCAAATAAAATAAAAATAAAAATACAATAAAAATCACTCGAGCCTATCATTTCAGCCCATAATGATTTTTCCTTATTCTAGTATCCGTTCGGGTATATATCATTTCAACCCATAGTGATAGGGAACTTGCAGTGTGAGATACAGTAATTAAAATGAACAGTATAACATATAATAACATATCAGGTAATGTAACAGGTATATAAACAACATTTAACATCATATAATATATCATAGGCATGTATGAATAACATATCAATTTATACAGATTCACTTGTCATCATTTCATAATAATATAAGTACATATGTCTAGAGTGATAAACTCACCCTTTTAAACTAGAATTGACAAACTCAGAATAAAAATCCAAACTCCGCAAAGCACGAAAAAGCACGACAAAGCACAATGTAAACTTGAGTGGATGAATGGTCAGATCCAAATCTTGTATGCAAACAAATATTACATACATAAGAATATGATTCAATACAAAAGAATAGAGGTTAAAACAATGGAAAAATAAATGAATCGAAGTGGCATAACTTGCCTTAATCAATCGACGGCTTGGCTACACCACATATGGGTTCAACCATCATCTTGTGTTGCTTGGTCATGATGGTTAGAGGTGTGCTAGAGGGAGGCATGGCCGATCCTTGCTTGAACAAAATAGAAAACAAAAGAAAGAAAAAGGAAAGAGAGAAGGAGGAGAAGCCATGAGAACTTGCTGTAAATTTTTTTTTCTTCAGGAAACAAATGAGAAGAGATGAGATGGGAATATTTTTGTACGTGAATGAGTAAAGAAGTGGCGGCTAGGGTTAACAAGAAGATTTGAACGACTATAGATGTGGAGTGAATGGCTAAGGTAAGATGAGAAGGCAAGAAAAGAAAAGGCAACAATTAAAGGAGAAAGATCTTGTATATATTTTATTCTTAAATGCAAATGAAAAAGAGGATATTGAGATGGGAATGAAATATTTTTGTACGTGATTAGTGGAATGATTTGTACGGCTAGAGGAGTGGTTTGGATGGCAAGCAAATAAGTAAAGAGCTAGGCAAATGAATGTTAGGTAAAAGGAAAAGACATTGAAATAAAAACAAGTAACTAAAGTCCCTTCCAATATCTAAGCCATTTATCCAAAATAAAACAAGTCAACAACCAAAATAATTCAAAGTGCAAACCATAAAATAAAAATAAAAAAATAGAAAATAAAAAAATAGAAATGAACATAGGAAATAGAAAATAGAATACAGAAAATCATTGCGTGTAAAACGCTGTATTTTATCAAATTATAAAAGTATACAACAGAATTTGATGAAACGAAAAATAGAATGGATATCAGCATCCTATCCAACTTCAATTAATAAGATTAGAATTCAAAATTTTAAATTTTTAAAATTTTCAAATAAAAGTCAAAGTTTAACCAAAATATAAAATTTACAGAAAATGTATATTAAACTTGTATTTGGAAAATGAATTACAAACAAAATCCAAATTTACATTTATTATAATTAAAACCTTAATCAATTTATTCAACTAGGTTTCATTCTTTTATTTTTATCTATGACTAAAATATACATTTCCATTTATTTCATTACATTCACACTTTACAATTACTGTCCTATCTCACATTAATGAACATTTACTTACATAAAAATGTAATTGATTTCCTACCTTAAATTTAGCAGCCTAAATAAAATGTAACTTGCAATAAATGTTATCATTATCTTTATATTACACTCAAGTTTATTATGTCGACTAATTACCATAACTGCTTACATAATGTTTAATTCATTCAATTACCATAAATTATATACTAATTCATTTATCCATACAACACTTACATTTACTTACCTATATTCAGTTTTATACCCAAATGTAACATTTACAACTAGATGTATAGACTAATTAAATAGTAATATACAACCGTTACTATAACTTTTAATCACACTGTTGAATTCATTGTTCACAACATATGTTACCATTCTTATATATCTAATCGTTATTCAATGGTCATTTATTTCATACTAAATCATTTATAAATTTTAATGTTCGCATTTTTTTTCTTACATAAATTTATAGCCAAGTATAACAATTTACATTACTTCAATAAATTGTAATTTCATTTCAATTGTTAATAATTAGTTTTTAAATACATTGTTACATTTCATTTTGGCATTCATTTCATTATTAAATTACCAAGTTTATTATTTCTTCCAAATTTATTTACCAAAATCTTATTAAATTGACAACTTTAATTATTGAAAATTTACGGGTCGTTACACTCTCCCCCACTCAAAACTTTTCGTCCCCGAAAAGGAAGAAGGTAGGAGAATAGAAACAACCTAAAAAAAAGAGATTGGAAAGCAAAGAAGATAATAAATCTAAAACCATGAAAATTTCATCTTACATTAATAATTAATGTCATCCATTTGATTTTCTTTCTTAAGTTAAATAAATCTTAACTATTTTTAATCTCATTATCTCATCATACAATTATCTTAAACTAACAATTTTCCAAAGTCATGAATTTGAAAATCATTTATTATACTCATAACTTATTCACTAAATTTAATTCCTCTTTATTCCATATTATTATTAAATTTATTCCACTTAATATATCTAATCATATATATTAAGTATATTTACACTTATTATAGCTACTCAAAAAAATTTATAATTCCTTTAACCCATTTTATATTGTAAATTATTCAATTAACTTTTATTCTGTTTACCTTTTTTAATCTTTTATAACTAAAATTTTAGTGTATAACATCTATTATAACCACTCAAATTTTATTTATAAAATCCTTTTATATTGTACATTATCCAATTACATAGTTAACTTCTGAATGATTTAGGTAAGTTATATTGGAATGCAATAGAATATTATACAAATAAAACTTCTAGTTCAATTATTTCAAGCTTAAATATTTATTCAAACCTTTGGTTTCAATTTATAAGTGAAATCATCCTTTAAGATAAAATTTAAGAATTAAATTTCCGGTTAACTTCAAAGAAATTTTTTTTCCTTTTAAATTTAGAAATTCAAATCAATTTAATTTTTCAAAGCAAAACTGTAGCAAAGCTACAAAATGGTCTTTTCACTTCGAAACTCAAAAATGAATGTCGATGATGCTGCAGTCATCACCGAAATTATTTTCCAGCGACAAAGAGAAGAGCACTGATTTAAAACTTTTAAATTTCTTTAGAAATGATTTTTATTCGGACATATTTCAAATAATATATCCTTTTAAAACTTTAAAACCCAAAGTTTGAAATCTTCGAAAATTAAATTCTCAATTCTTGTTTTAAATTCATTTAAATTTCCAAATTAATTTATAAGCATCTTTTATAGTTTAATTATTTATATATGAACGAAAACTTTTCTAAGTTACCATCCAAAACTTTAACTTTTCATTTTTGCTTACTTTTAAAACATAATTTAAAAGAGTTTAAAAAACTTTAACTAAAGTTAGAAACTAAAACAAAACAAAACAAAACATTTACTAAATCAAAACTAGTAAACGATTTGATTTTCAAAATGGATCTCAAGACCTTTTCAACATCTCAAGTTCTAACTTCCAAACCATTTAATCACATATCCAAAATTATGAATACTAAATCATATCATCATCGTGCATCACAAAGATCACAACTTTAAATCCAAACACATCACTTTAATTCATCGATTCAAGTCAAATGCTAAAACACAAGCTTACCACATACATATACATCCAAACCATATCATAATCCAAACATTAGCTCATATATAAATAACGTAACCATCATATATGCAAAGGCAATGTCTTTCCAAAAGTTAGAAGTTTACTCAACATAAATTTGCAAAAACCCTTTTGAAAACATGAAATAACTTTAGAACTATGAAAAACTTGATCTTTGAACTTAAAACTTGGAAATAGGCTTAGCCATGGTAGAGTATGGCTCGGCCATGACATATACAAGTGAGATGAGGACTTGTTTTGGAGAGGTGGAGGGACTTCGGATAATGTTGAATTCACAAAACTAGACCTAAAATTTAGTCATCTTCTCTTGGATTTTTCGCTATGTCACTCTCGGAATTTGGAGAAGTCTTCAAAGAGAAAGTTCTTGTAAATTCTTTTCTCTACTATTTAAAAAATAATTTCTCAATTTTGGTTTGTTTTGAGGGAGATATGGTCAAAAGAAGAAGAAGTATTTTCGAACTTGAAAATATGGGTCTGAAACACTCTTCAAAGAAATGATATTTCGACATGGCTATGCTCCAAATTTGAAGAAGTGGTACAAATGAAAGTTATAGCCGCTGGAATTTTCTATGATTTCAAAAAATAATTTCTCCATTAGGATAAGAGGTGAGGAATATATGGTAAAATAAAGAGGAGAAAAAATTTGAAGAAGTGGAGGGCTATTTATAAGTAAGAGAAAAAGTAAATTACCTAAATGCCCTTGTCCTTTACCCTCCACTACCCACTTGCCACTCACCTAGCCTCCTCCACCTCATGTACTCATGGCCACACCCTTGTTCCCTCTTTTCATTTCCATGCAAACATGTTTAAACATGTTAAAGTACTCTTTGTACTTATTGTTTCTAATGATGAAACATTTATATTTATATTTTAAACTTTATATACTTAGGTATGCATACACATATACATACACTAATACACACATATATACTTATACTAACTTATTTACAAATGTGTATAATTATGCTAAAGAGTTTACAACGTCCCAATAACGTTTAGCCGATGAAAATTCAAAAATTCGAAAATCGAATTCCGGTCACATTTTCGATCTTTCTTCGAACTAGATATTTTTGTAAACAAATTTGAAAAATTTTTTCACCATTATTTTTCATTATTTAAAAGATTTTTACTTCCATTATAAAATCAATTATTTGAATATTAAAAATTAATTAAATATTCGCAAATTAAAGTAGTGAAATTCCGAGTCGTTGCACTAATGGCATCCAAAAAACAAATAAAATTTAAATAATTAATATGACTACTTCACAATATTTATAAATTAATTAAATCGTATGGTATTTATAAACATTCATCACTATGGTTGTGTGACTCAAAAGTGTAAATTCGATCAACGATTAATATCGAACAATTTGAATGTCAACGTTCACACGTCACCTTAGCTAGTGGTATGAAAGTTTGGCCGAATTTATTGCTTGCACATATTTCGATAAAAACCAATTTTAATACTTTAAGCGGTACCTGGTAGTCATGATTATTTGCACCAATTCTCTTCATCAACACTATATCACATTAGGACAAATTAAATTTGGTTTTATGGTCAAAATTCTAATACCGTGCGCATTCAACTTGATTAATCTAAACAGAAAGTCTTTGGTCTATAAATTACAATTATTATTAACCGTAATACTCTGGCCAGAGACTTTGACTTTGATTGACTACAGTTGACCATGGTACTAACCTTATCTAACTGGAGAGACGAATTCTCTATTAAACAGTGTTTGACTTCCATTGCTTCAACTTAGACCCAACTATTGTCATTTAATGGACGCCATGTCATGATTTAAATGTAATCAAAGTGGAGCATCCACATTGAAGTTTAATATTATTCTCAATTCGAGAGAACTACGTAAAATCATCACTTTGAGATTCTCTATTTGACCTTAAATATATTAACCAACTGGCAACTCTCAAGTGAGTCATTCCATAGTTATCTAATAATTATCAGTACGTAACCCTTTAATGCCCCTACAATCCATGAGTAATACACTGCCTAACATTTAAAGACCGTTACATACTTTAGTCTTAATAGATGTATCTATATCACGTATTGAACATCTTGATAAGGAATATTTAAATAATATATTATTTTAATGTGATAAATTTCTCATAATTACAGCATATTGTAATTACTACCATATAACATGTCATTCAAGAATTTTCTATTTAACATACTTAAATTATACAACCAATTAACATACCACAATACGACAATTATATAATAGAAAGAAAAACAACTTTTATTTCGATTATGATTTTATTACAGAGTTAATAACTTATAATAAATTACAGAATAGCCCCTAGTGCATACAACAAACTTTGTCAATCTCCCACTTGCACTTGGAGCCAATTATGGAATGCCAATCTCATTCCTTCGATCAATTTTCTTAGAACCAACCGACTTAGTCCCTTCATAAATGGATATTGTAATGACCCGCAAATTTATCACTTTGATAAATTTGATATGTTTTTAAAATATTCAAATAAAAGGTTAATAATACAAATAATATTGTTTTGAATAATAATAAATAATAATAATCTTATTTTGAACAATGAATAATAATGGTAATCTTATTTTGAATGGATATTTACAAAAATATCTTCCTCGGAATTTAATTCGATAAAATAGACGAAAATCATTTTATCGATAAACGGCTCTATAATTATCCAAAGTCGTGAATGTAACTGGATGCATACACTCCTTTTTATATTTAAACAAGAATATGAAATACAATACTTTGTTTTATTTTTGAAAATAAAATGTATTTATAACGTAATCGGTATGTCATTATAATTAATAATTAATTAATGATTTTAAATTGAGATTAAATGATTTAATAATTATTATGGTTATCTAGATAATTGTTTTAAAATAATAGTAATTCATTTTTAATACTAATAAGGTGATAATAAATCATTTATAATAGTTGTATAAAGATATATAATTGATTTGAAAATATAAGGAAAATCGATATCGGTTTGTCGATATAATAACACTTTTAGTAAACAATCGTTTAATATTGATTTATATGGTTTATAATCAAAATGAGATCATTTTAATTCATGAATAATAATAATAAAATAGTTTTCAAAGTTTGTTTACAAATATATATACGTTAATTAATAAATGAAAATATGACCGAAGATTGGAATTCAAATTCATAACGGTTTGACATATATAACTTGTACGGTGTTGTTCAAATGACTTGTACACATCTGTGATGTGCACATACACACATTATCATGTACATATACACATGATAAGAGCAGAAAGTAAATATATATATTTACTAGTGGTTAAAGAATAAAATGTCTAAAGTCATAATTACTTTAAAATGCAAACATCAAATCAATCTTACACCATATCACATCACCACCTACACCATCATCACCACCATCACCTACACCTCATCACTACATGGAGGGAGGGGGCTTCCGTGCGCCACAAGGGGTGGAGGGGAGGTGTTTGCTTGGGTAGGTAAGGGTATGGTGGTAATTTCACTTTGAAGATATTTTCTCATTTTTTCCTATAAATACCACCCCTCCTCACTTATTCTTCTTCTTCTTCTTCTTCATTCTTGAGCTTTCTTATGCTCTCTAATGGCTTTCATGAAAGTATCTCTTCTTTCTCAAAACTTGAGAAAAAGTAAGAAGGTTAAAAATAGTGGAAGTGCTTAAGCACTAATCCACTAATTACTCTCTAACTTTTTCAAAAATTAATCAAATCTTCTCTAATCTCTTCAGAACTCTATTATTAAACCTAAGTCGTTATGGGAAGCATAATTAGCAAATGGAAGAATGCATGGCCATGAGCTTTGGGTATTTAGGAGATGTTTAGTGAAGCATTGATTTGTTTGAATGTTGGTAGGAAGTATCGGTTTGGAAATGGATGAGAAACTCATGATATAATATGGTTTGCTATGTTTGTTTTGTTGAGACTTGGTTTTGATTCATGACACGAAGCTATCACTATGACATACAAATTTGATGACTGCTACGACAAAAAGAAACAAGGAGACGAGACTTTAAAAACTAGTGCATCAACTATGGTATTTTGTTTGTTTTAAGTCTTAGGTCAATATTGTTAAAATCTCTCCTCGATTATGTCTACATTAGCTTATATATTTAATCATAATATTTATCAAATATTTTATACATTTATAAGCATTTATTTATATTATAAAAGTGTTTTAAAGTTATAGAAATTAACATACCTATGTAAACTGTGCTTACTGCACAAATTTAACCAGGTCAGTCGACTGACACTGGGAATTTTGTGCAGCATGCACAGTTACATAAGTATACGAATTTAAATTTAAATATTATTTTGAACATTCAGTCGACTGACTCAGATGCTCAGCTGATTGAATTTCTATAACAACCACTTATCGAAAAGACATGACTTTTTGTGAAGAGTTGCGAACCTCTAACAAAAAGATTCGGATGCAACACTTCGATCGAAACTCTTCACCAACAGTCGCTGCTTTCTAACCTTTATAAATACATACTTCAACTTCATTTCAAATCACTGAATTACAATCGAATATTCTTATCTCTCTGATCTAACTCTCTGCAATCTATTTGCTATTATACTTTCAATTATTCTGCACTAAAGCAATACTAAACCTTTCTATTCTTCATAAACTTCAAATATATATATTTATACTCGAGGAGAAGATTATAGGAAGGGTGTACTACAAGTGACAAATCCGTGTTTTCAGAACACACAAAGTCAAAACAAACTTTTGTATTTGTTGAAGTCATGTTCTACTGCTCAGGCGTGTGAAGTCCTCTTCGGCTGCTGAGGCGAAATCCTGTTCTGCTGCTCAGGTCCTTATTCGGCTGCTCAAGGGTTGTATAGACATGTTCCTCCAGGTTAAGTGAGGGTTATTGTTTTAGTGAAATTCCAGAAGGAGTCTGGGACTGGACGTAGGACGGTACTCTGAACCAGTATAAAAATCTCTGGTGTCATTTTTACTATACTACTTTTATATTCCACACTATTTACCGTATAGCTATCATCACTACACTATGTATTATCATATATCCATATTACACGATCCATAGCACAATTTCATTTGGTATCAGAGCAAGGTCATCATATAACCGTAACATAGTTATCTGATAATCTAATAATATGGACACTAACACTAGCATTAGCGCTAGCATTAACACTAGCTTCATTGAAGGACAATCCACTACACGTCCACCACTATTTAATGGCATGAATTATAACTATTGGGCAACACGAATGAGAATATATATGCAAGCAAATGGTTTAGATTCATGGAATATAACTCAATCAGAATATACTATTCCTACTGAAGAGATTCTACTTAGTCAAATACACAAAAACTAGATGCCACAGCAAATGCAAAAGCCATGAATACGTTGTTTTGTGCCTTAGATAAAAATGAGTTTAACCGTGTTAGCATGTGCAATACTGCATATGAAATATGGCGTACACTCAAAGTTACCCACGAAGGAACTAACAAGGTCAAACAAAGCAAAATATCCATGCTCAAAAGTCAGTTTCAAAACTTTAGGATGAAAGAAAATGAATCTATAAATGATATGTATTCAAGATTTCAGGATATCTACCATTCATTAGTAGGACTAGGAGAAAAATATTCAGACTATGATATTGTTTCCAAAATCCTTAACTCTTTAACGGAAGAATGGGAAAGAAAAGCTCTCGCTATTGAAGAAGCGAACCATATTTCCAAAATAACTCCGGAAGAGTTAATAGGAAATCTAATGTCCTATGAAGTAAATTTGCAGGCTAAACGAGTTCAAGCTCAAGATAAAAAGAATATAGCATTCCATGCAAAACAAGAAGAATCAGATTTAGACAAAGATGACTTAGCTTTTATTGCCAAGACTTCAAGAAATTCTTGAAATATAGAAAAGGAAACAGAAATAATGGCAAGAAAAACTCAAACAACAATAAACCACCATCTTTATCAATTATGGAGTGTTTTAACTATCACAAAAAGGGGCATATGCAGAAGGACTGTCCAGATCAAAAGAAAGAATATCGAAATAAAAGGAAAGACAAATTCAAAAGAAAAGCCTTTTCAGTCACATAGGATGATTCAGATTCCTCCTCTTCTTCTAGAAGTGAAAGTGACAGTGATAATGAACAAGCCAACGTATGCTTTATGGCCAAAGATAATGAGGTTAGTGATTTAATATTTGATGATATGATAGAAATAAATTCTGAATTATTAGATACTTTAAAAAGTTTCAAAAGAAAATATAAAGAGGCTTTAGAAAATCAGAACAAGGCAAAATTCGAAAGAGATATGCTTAAAGATGAGAAGAAAATATTGGAAGAAGAACTTGAGAAAACTCAAGCATCACTTTCAAATGTTAATTCTCAACTTATATTATTGACTCAAGAAATTGAAGCTCAAAAAGAAAAGAATGATGGTCTTGTTTCTGAAAATCATGTTTTAAAAACTAATATAAAAATGGTTGAACTAGAAAATTCAAGTCTAAAGACCAAACTAGAAGGAATCACTAAAAACATTTCAAATTTTAATAAAGGAAGAGAAGATTTATCTAGACTTATTGAGAATTCACAACCTGTTAACAATAAAAATGGTCTAGGACATAAGAAGAAAGTCAAGAATTCACAATCTAATAATTTAAATAAAGTTAACTATGATAAAACACCCACATCTTCAAGACTAGTTTCCAAAACTATAAATATATGGGTACCTAAAACTAATAACAAGTTAATAAAGAAAAAGTATATTAGTTCATTTATAGAAGATGTTCACAATAATAAAAATTATATTTATAAAAGGGATACTAAACCCACTTGGGTTTGGTTTCATAAGACCTAACTCTTAGGACACTATTAAAAAGGTGGGTACCAACATTATCTCATATTTTTTTATAGGTCCCACTAAAGAAAAGAGGAAAATGGATACTCGACAGTGGTTGCTCAAAACATATGACAGGAGACAAAGATATGCTGATAAATATTACATACTCAGATGGAGTTCTGTCAGTTTTGGAGATAATTCCAAGGGCTATATCATTGGGAAAGGCGATGTGAGCAATTACGGTACATCTAATTTACCTCTTATTACAAACGTTTTATTAGTTAAGAATCTAAAACATAATCTATTAAGTATAAGTCAATTATGCGATAAAGGTTTCAAAATATCATTTTCTGAAAATAAATGTAGTATTCTTGATCAAAATCAAAATCTTATTTTTGAAGGAAATAGAGATAAAAACATTTATGTTTTGAATATGAAAGTTAATCATAACTCAAATATGTGTTTAATAGCTAAAGAAAATGATCCCTGGATATGGCACAAACGATGTTGTCACATCAATTTCAAAAATATAAATAAAATTTCTAAAAATAATCTTGTAAAAGGATTACCAAAGATGAATTTTAAAATTAATAATATATGTGACTCATGCAAATTAGGTAAATTAACTAAATCCTCGTTTAAATCTAAGAAAGTTATTTCGACATTACAACTGCTTGAGTTACTTCATATGGATTTATTTGGACCTACCCAAATTCAATTCATAAATCACAATAAATACGTATTTGTAATAGTTGATGATTTTTCTAGATATACATGGACTATCTTTCTGAAAAATAAAAGTGATACCTATGAAAATTTCAAAACTTTTGGTAAACAAATACAAAATTTAAAAGGTATTAGAATTAAAAATATTAGAAGTGATCACGGAGGAGAATTTGAAAACATACAGTTTGATAACTATTGTAAGAAGAAAGGAATATTTCATAACTTTTTGTTTCCTAGAACTCCACAACAAAATGGAGTTGTAGAACAAAAGAATCGAACTCTACAAGAATGTGCAAGAACTTTACTAAATGAAAGCACATTACCAAAACATTTTGGGCTGAAGCTGTTGCAACTGCCTGTTATGTTTTGAATCGTGTTTCTATTAGACCTCTCACCAAGAATACTCCTTACGAACTTTTTAACGGTAGAAAACCAAACATATCATATTTTAAAATATTTGGATCAAAATGTTTTATATTAAATACTAAAGATCAGCTTGGAAAATTTGATTCAAAATGTGACGAAGGTATATTTCTTGGATATTCAAATTGAAGCAAAGCTTATCGAATTTTTAATAAACGAACTAATACTATTGAAGAGTCACTCCATGTATCTTTTGATGAGAACTCTAAACTTATTTCAAAAACAAAAAATGACAATGAATTACTTAATAATAATAAAACAAATATAATAATAAACAATTCAAGAGATGATGACGATATTGTTTATAATCCTAGAGAAGATGAAAACATTGTTAATAATAGAGATACTACAAATATAATAAGATCTAATCGAAGAATCCTACGAAATCATCCTACAGAAAATATAATTGGAGAAATAAATTCAAATGTTCGAACTAGAAATCAACTAAATTTAATGGGTAATGTATCTTTTCTCTCTACTATAGAACCTAAAAATACTAAGGAAGCATCATCCGATGAAAATTGGATTATTGCTATGCAAGAAGAACTCAATCAGTTTGAATGAAATGAAGTTTGGGAACTAGTACCCCGACCAACCGATCAGACTGTTATAGGAACTAAATGGGTTTATAAAAATAAAGCACTCGAATTAGGAAATATAACTAGAAACAAAGCAAGACTAGTAGAACAAGGATATAACCAGGAAGAAGGAATAGACTATGAAGAAACGTTTGCTACAGTCGCTAGACTAGAAGCAGTACGAATTTAATTTATTGGCATACGCATGTTTTAATAACTTTAAACTCTATCAAATGGATGTTAAAAGTGCATTTTTAAATGGCTATATTAAAGAAAATGTTTATGTTGAACAACCTCCTTTATTTATTCATGAAAAATATCCAGATCATGTCTATAAACTTAAGAAAACTTTATATGGTTTAAAACAAGCACCACGTGCTTGGTATGAACGCATTAAAAGCTATCTAATTGACTCAGGATTCGTAACAGGAAAAGTAGATCAAACTTTATTTATAAAACATTCTAAGAATGATATCTTAATAGTTCAAATATATGTCGACGACATTATATTTGGATCAACTAATAATGAATTATGTAATGAGTTTTCTGAAATAATGACTAGAGAATTTGAAATGTCCTATATAGGAGAATTATCATATTTTTTAGGTCTTCAGATAAAACAAGTTTCAAATGGAATATTTATTAATCAAGAAAAATACTGTAATAATCTTATCAAACGTTTTGGAATGGAAAACACTTCTGCCAAACCAACACCTATGAGCACAACAACACATCTCGATAAAGATGAAAATGGCAAAAGTGTAGACCAAAAACTATATCGTAGTATGATAGGATCTCTACTTTATTTAACAGCAAGTAGACCAGATATTACGATGAGTGTGTGTCTATGTGCATGATTTCAAGCTGACCCAAAAGAATCACATTTACGAGCCGTAAAACGAATACTACGCTATCTTAGTAAAACTACAAACTTCGGACTTTTCTATCCGAAAGAGTGTTCGTTCGAATTAGTATCATATAGCGATGCTGATTTCAGAGGATCACGAACAGATAAAAAAAGTACAAGCGGTACGTGTCACTTCATTGGTAAATCTTTAATATCATGGTTTACCAAGAAACAGAACTGTGTCTCTCTATCAACTTGTGAGGCAGAATATAATTCTGCAGCACTAGCTTGCACACAAGTAATTTATATGCAACAGACACTTAAAGATTTTGGAATTAATCTATCAAAATCAAAAATTTACTGCGACAATTCTAGTGCGATAAATCTATCTAAAAATCCAGTAAACCATTCAAGAACTAAACATATAGATATTAGACATCATTTTTTACGTGATAATATAGATAAAGAAGTGATAAATCTGGACTACGTACCATCAGAAAATCAATTAGCCGATATTTTTACTAAACCTCTGTTAGAAAATACGTTTATAAAATTGCGTCGTGAGCTTGGTATAATGTCAATTAAAGATATATAAATAAAATATAAATTTTTTAACTAAAAACTCAAAAATATAATTTTTTTACAAAAATTCAATATTCTAACCATGTTGAGACTCAAACCCATGACCTGCTGTGAATAGCCCTAGTGTCTTAACCACCTGAGCTATTGATCTTTTCTGTTATAGTCTAGTATGGACATTTTATTATATGGTGACATTAAATATATACTACAATACAAGTCGTTTTTAAACTTTATAAATATACATTAAAATTACTCAAAATAAATCAGCCAACAGAAAAACTAACGTATTACCCTACTTTTTGGCTAAATATAATCCACTCAATTCTATCCTATTTTTCCTAGACTTAGGCTATAAATAGATGCATACTCCATCTTCTTAGATTCAAACTGAATTAAACTCTAAAGCTTTCATTCATTTTTCTTCCAACAACTATTTTTCCACAATGTCAAGCTCTTCCACAGATTCTATCGAAATTATTGCTTTAAACAACTCTCCAAAAACTCCGGATCATAAAACTTCACCATCTCACACCGGATATACTCCGGATAAGAAGAAGGGAAATAAGACAATTGATATTTCTCCTAACACAAAGCAAAAGATAGATGATATGCACCATTATCAGCAAGAATCATTAATGCTACAACGTGAAATGTATTACGAACAAAAAATAAACTCCAGACGGATAGGAATCATTGAGCATATCGCTATGAAATTCTGTGGGGCATCGTCACATCCGATAGACGAACATTCTGTTTCGCCTATCAGACGACCGTCGACTTCTTCTCCACCGCGACCACTATACTCACCTAATTCATGGGATCACAACGAAGAATCAAATGCTCGTCATAAGCAACTGAAAGAATTCAAGACGCCTAGCCCCTCGAAATAATCGTAGTCATCATTATCTTTTGTTCTATTTTCGAATAAATTCTCTACACATGTACGTTTCTGTTTTGAAATAAAATTATTTCTGGTGCATTAATCGACATCTCATATATACAAAATATTAACATTTAACAGCAAAATAAAGTTATTTATATCATTCATCAATATAAAAACTATTTATATTGATAGAATTAACAAACATAAATAATATATATACATTTCACACCAAAAGAAATCCACTGTAGAAAATACTCCATGTTAGTCGACTGAACCAGGAGGTCAGTCGACTGACACAGCAAGTTAATTTTTTACTTACACATAGCCAGTCGACTATCCCAGAGCCTTAGTTGACTGGACCAGAAGGCAGAAAAATTACGACCTTCAGCTTCAGTCGACTTAATCCCTGAGCCTGTCGACTGAGTCGTAGATCTGAGTCATCTATTTACTTTCACCTACCCACTTTACTCTTTTTATCTTCTACTTTCAACTCTTTTCACCATTACCATTTCATTTTTCCAAAATTTTCAAAACCCTAGACTCTTTAAAACTCCATTTTTTTCTCAAAATTAAAATTAAATGGCACCTAAACGAAAGGGACAAGCTTCCTCATCATCTCAACCTCCATCAAACGAACAAATTCAACGGTGGCTATTTGATGACACCGCAATTCGGAGGTGGAGACGGATGCAAGACTCAAGGATTTTCGAAGGTTCGTTCGTTAAATTTCCTAATTTTTCTCCATATCACATCCAAGAGTTAGCTCGACAAAGCAATTTGGAGTCGCTATTTAACATCGATGATAACAAACACAAAATCAACCAAATAATGGTGAAGTTGTTCTACACAAACCTAAATTTGGGTCACCAAAATGTTCCAAACCATCAAGACTGTGTATGGAGTCTCGTATGTGGAAAACCCGTCTTTTTTTCTTTAGACCGCATGGCTCATATTTTGCAAACGGAAAATGATGGTGTGGAATTAGCCACTATTGACCGTGACTTGGTAGTTCAAGATAACGTAAGCCATTTGTTTTTAGAAGACAATATGCGTCAACTAAAATCGATGTCTTTACGACCAAAGGCACGAATTATTCATCGCGCTCTAATGAAAACCATAACTCCTAGAACAGGGAGTTATGAACTTATCTACAAAAATAAATTTAAAGCTTTATATGCTATCTTTGGAAATATTCAAGTCAACTGGCTCCGCTTAATTCTTGACCAATTTTTAAGTTTCAACAACGGTAGATTGAATATTATTTACTATGGTGAATACATTATGCGTCTTCTAAAAGCTTGTGAAGTTCCGAAATCGGATTCACCGATTTCTACCGTTGGATGTTTGAATGCTCGGACTTTAGCCTTAATGAAACTACCGGTTGCCCGACCCCCTCATATAATATATTTTGAAGAATGGACACAAAGGCAAATAGCTCAAGACCAACCACAACAATATGGCGAGCCATCTCAAGGACCGTCTCATCAAAGATCGACTCGCCATCAAAAAGAAGAAATTATAATTCCAAATCCGGGTCTACAACCACGTGAATCCATCAATATAATTTGCGTAACCAACAAATTCTACAAACCAATATCATCAAAGTCGGTAAGAAGCTTGATAAGGTCAAAGGATTTTTTACCAAATTATGGAAAGCTATATCATGCTCCTCCGGGACATCTACTGCTACTATAGGCGATCCGGGTAAGCAACACGTCTTTACATGGTCTTCTTCTTCTGACGACGATCAAGCAAGTAGTACCGATGATGATGGTGATGAAGGTTACAGTGGTAGTGGTAAGCAACCGATGGCGTAAGTTGTTCTTTTTCTTATCAAAACATTTGTTTTCAATTCATATGGCTTGTACTAAATGGCCATTCTAGTTCATTTTTTTTAACACTCTTGATTATGGAAGTTTTTAATGTAGGGATGATTGTATGTTTCTAGTAATATTTTTTTTCCAACATTATGACTTCATTATTCCTTTTTGTCGATGACAACGGGGGAGAATTATTATTGCTAACAATAAGAATGCAGGATATAGAGCGTCCAAGATTCAGGGGGAGTAAGTATTTATGTTATATATATATACATTCGAAATCTATATCTATTTACAGGTTGTCATCAATCAAAAGGGGGAGAATGTTGAGACTTGGTTTTGATTCATGACATGAAGCTATCACTACGACATACAAATTTGACGACTGCTACGACAAAAAGAAACAAGGAGACGAGACTTTAAAAACTAGTGCATCAACTATGGTATTTTGTTTGTTTTTAAGTCTTAGGTCAATATTGTTAAAATCTCTCCTCGATTACATCTACATTAGCTTAAATATTTAATCATAATATTTATCAAATATTTTATACATATATAAGCATTTATTTATATTATAAAAGTGTTTTAAAGTTATAGAAATTAACATACCTATGTAAACTGTGCTTACTGCACAAATTTTACCAGGTCAGTCGACTGACCCAGACGACCAGTCGATTGACACTGGGAATTTTGTGCAGCATGCAAAGTTACATAAGTATACGAATTTAAATTTAAATATTATTTTGAACATTTAGTCGACTGACTCAGAGGCTCTGTTGACTGAATTTCTATAACAGCCACTTTTCGAAAAGACACGACTTTTTGTGAAGAGTTGCGAACCTCTAATGAAAAGATTCGGACGCAGCACTTCGATCGAAACTCTTCACCAACAGTCGCTGCTTTCTAACCTTTATAAATACATACTTCAACTTCATTTCAAATCACTGAATTACAATCAAATATTCTAATCTCTCTGATCTAACTCTCTGAAATCTATTTGCTATTATACTTTCAATTATTCTACACTAAAGCAATACTAAACCTTTCTATTCTTCATAAACTTCAAATATATATATTTATACTCGAGGAGAAGATTATAGGAAGAGTGTACTACAAGTGACAAATCCGTGTTATTAGAACACACAAAGCCAAAACAAACTTTTGTATTTGTTGAAGTCCTGTTATGCTGCTCAGGCGTGTGAAGTCCTCTTCGGCTGCTGAGGCGAAATCATGTTCCGCTGCTCAGGTCCTTGTTCGGCTGCTCAAGGGTTGTATAGACATGTTCCTCCGGGTTAAGTGAGGGTTATTGTTTTAGTGAAATTCCAGAAGGAGTCTGGGACTGGACGTAGGACGGTGCTCCGAACCAGTATAAAAATCTCTGGTGTCATTTTTACTATACTGCTTTTATATTCCGCACTATTTACCGTATAGCTATCATCACTACACTCTGTATTATCATATATCCATATTACACGATCCATAGCACACTTTCATGTTTGTGATGATTATTAATCATGTTTGGTTGCTTGTTTATACTTTGATCATCAAGTATTGATTGTTTAATATGGTTGTTTTAACAAGTCACGTTAAATACACGTCGATATTACACAAGGAAATCACTTTCCAAATCAAATTATAAAAGTAATATGGAATCATTAAAACCCTTTGAAATGGTTTTAAAATGATTTAAATATGTTTTATAAACACTAAAAACAAATTTAATGAATTTTGAATAAGAAATGAAAAATGAGTCAAAACTAGGCGCGCCGCGTAACGATAGTTTGCGATTTCGCGTCCTAAATTTCAAATAAGTATATAAAGTGGATTATAGCTCGAAATTCTTTGTAATAATAATTTTCTAGACTATTATATCCATACAAATAAAGAAAGAAAATCAAGTTTTCATCTTAAATATTTTCAAATAAGTCAAAAACAAGTTTTAAAAAATATCGCAGTTTTGCAGTTTAATGACCAATGTTTATAAAAGATTTAAAATGGATATTTTAAATGTTTAAAAATATGAAATAAATCTCATAAATCTTTTAATTTTTTTTAAAATAGAGTTGGGTTATATAAATGAATTTCCAAGTGATAGAAAAGTCATTTTAAATCAATATAGCTTTTAAAACACTATTCACAGCACTTTTTTCAGCAGTTTTTAATAACAATTAAAATATGGTTTTAAATTTAACAATTCTTTTCCAAATATTTTATAAACATTTTTAAAAGAATAATTAAGTGTTTTAAAAATGATTACAAGATTTTATAATTTATTTAAAAGAATTTAAATAAATGATTTAAAGAAAAGCTGTTATAAACAAATATGTTAATCTTGGCTCTAATAAGCCGACGAGTACACCTGAGTTTTCTACTCGTGAGATATGGATGAGGTGCTTAAACTAAGGAGATGTTTGGCAGTAACCAGTGCCCTGGCTCACCTGGCCTCCCTCAGGCGAGAGATAGATAAGGTCGAAATGTCGAAAACGAGTGAAGTATAAAAGATTAAATTTTCCAAATTTAATTAATTCGGATTTACCATCTTAGATAACATGGTTTCAACCTATTAAAAAGTTATGTTTTAAAATTAAGAAATATTGGTTAAGATTTAAGTAAAATGGTTTGGAATTATTTAATTGAACCAAAGAATTTAATAAAGAGAGGATTAATAATTTCATGTATACCAACAAGAATGTTTTTTAAGATATATATCTCTCTCGAAGATATTTTTCCAATAAAAATAAATGAATAAATCAAATGATAATCACCTATTTATAAAACATCTTTTTATCAATAGTTGGTTTGAAGGAACCTGGGTCGGATTTGGGTGATTCCTATACGAAAACCACTTTGAACCAATTTACGTTTCGAAAGTAAAGAAAATATATATTAAAGACCTTGATTTTGAAGGCGGGGATCTTCATAACAGAAGGACTAACTTGCTACTAATCCTAGGGGTAATGCCCGATAGGATGTGATAGAAGAGTGCCTTTGGTTTGTTCTGTTCCTGGACAACTTGTATGGACGAATTATTCGACACTGCATTTCTAGATCATATTGATTGATCTCTATGAACATATCATATGTTTCGTGGTGGAGAAGACAACTTCTCTTAGGTTAACACCCTTTGCTAAGACATACGAGCTCAGGAGTTATACGTTTGTAGAAATCAGTTGTGCAATTGTGAAATGGAAAAGTGGCATTCAAAGTGGAAGATGTGCTATATAAAAGGTAATCGTTACCTCAAAACCTCACGCCCAGAAATAGTGAAACAGGGGATGTTTTAAGGCTAAAGTGGGTCGCAACCAATCAGGGTATGAAATCACCATCCAGATGGATAAAATTTCTACCTGCTATATGGTCAGGTTTAAATTATGTGGTGTATGCTTGGGATCCCGGATAGATCGGTAACGGCCAGGTGATGTAATACTTGGTGCTATTTGTAGGCCGGTATTAATTCACATGAGGACCAACATAAGGGCCTCGGGTGCATTCCTCTAGAAATGCACTGCACGGGGTAGTCCCTTACCTCACTATTTAGTTGGAAATCCAATATCCAATAATTACCATACGGACTTAGTTGTGCAAATTCTGAAATGTGAGATTTATAAGTTTATTTGAAAATATTTTTAAAAGAATGTCATTAAAAATAATATTACCAAATTTCCACGTAAAAATGTTTTGATTATCATAAGGTAAAAACCCGTTCCGTGTTTATATGCAGCATGATCTTATGAAATACCCTTTGTTTTTAAAACCCGTATTTTGGGTATCTCACACCAGTCCCATGATTGACCTGGATTTCATTTCCTTTTCCTTCAACTCTGGCTGCCATATTTTTCACGGCAGCCTAATAGTCAGGTTTAGTTAGAAGAAATATGGAAGAGCTTGGAGCATGGAGTTAGAAGATTCTTCAGTGGACTATTACCTCTTTTTCCACCACACTTGTGTACTATTATTTTTCGCATTTTGTATGGATAGAGATTTATAGCAGTCCATGGTTGACTCTAACAAATGTTTTTTAATTTTTTGCTGTAAAGATTTTATATATTAAAATAATATATGTCATTCCATTCGTGTAAGATTATGTTCCGTCTTCTTTTTCTTTTTACCCTTAACGAACCGGGTCCCCAACGCTCGAATTTGCAGCACGTAAATACCGAGGATGTATTAGTGTCGATTTTCGACGACCGAAGATCCTGTTCGTTACAGATATGCTATGTTATTTTAAATATCTACTTTTTCAATCAACTCTCTATAATAAACTACCATTATCATGTGGAACTTTTCAGAGTGTCTCTCGACTTCTAGTAAGCTCTAGATCCTTTCGTGATCTATATCACAACATTGTTATCTTACAACAATGATATAAGATTCATAGTATTTGGAATCACATCTAGCTCAATATAAATTTGCGTGCACACATAGCTTTTGTTGTAGTGATATTCAAGGGAATGTAATTAGTCTTTGGTTGAATCAACCACAACCTTTTTTTTGGAACATTTACAACTTAAAGCTCCTCAAATAAAGTTGATTATGAATTTAGATTGACATACTATGCTTGATATCACTTATGAAGTTTGAGTCCGGATACTTCTTCATAAGAAGCACGTTGTTTATATAAACAATTCTCTAATATTTCACAAATGCTCGAGAATTCCTTGACTACCCTTTAGCGATCTTAATTTTGATTTGAGACTTGCTTTATGTATCAAATACATAAATAAAATACAATATTGTAGACAATACAACATGTATGATAATTCCTATCGCCACTGCATAAGGAATACATCTTACATGCTACATATTAAGCATTTGATAAAGTGTTTGTGTATATCATCTGGGATACTTCCAACATCCTTTTATACTGATTATAGAAGATGTCTTTTCAAATCCTATACTGAAAATTAAACAACCAAAGTAGAACTAATTTTAAAATAGGTACATTGTTAACAATCATTAGTATGTTGTTTAATTATAGTTTCAAAATATCTTGGTACCTTTTAGTGTTCTTTCTTATAGACATATGCTTTCTATGCGTTTTGGCTGAAAATCAAAATGTTTTATGTTTCTATAAAAATAATTGTTCAACTCTGATTCTTATTTAACAATACTTTTATATTAGTTCTTAGATTATTTTTGAAACCCACAAAATCAGTATCGCTCCCAAAGACTTGAGATACTTTGGTTGTTATGTGCAAAATGTATACTCTAAATCATTATTTATATTTTTCTATTTCAACATATATGTACCAAAACTCAAAACCATATTGGCAATAATTTTCCAAGTAAAATCCAAATTTATTTAAGCAAGTTAAATGATGAATTTGTTACGTCAATTCCAACAATTGAAAATTACGTTACTATTCTTATCAATGTTACTTACAATATTCCAACTACAATCGTCTTTTTCTCGAAGACGCATTTGCATCTGATGGATCATATCCCTTTGAGTACAACTATCAATATTATTTTTTCATAATGTATTTGGAATCCATTCTAGATTTTGTGCATCATGCCATATGGCAGTGTCAATACTCTTAATTACTTTTTGACAACGTAGGAAGTTCTTTTCTCGACACTGAGATGAAACTCATAGTTTCTCTTCAATGTGCGAGAACACTTATTAGACTTTCTAATGTGTTATGTCTGATTAGGTTTGGTTAATTTCATTTCATCCCTCGTAATAAATTTTATTTTTTGACTCTATGCAAAACCATTTTACTACCAATAATTTCTATAAGAAATTCCTTTGTTACGAAGCTGATGTTGCTCAAAACAACAATTGTTTCTCAATGTAACGAAATAAGTATTCATAAACATTTCATGAATCATCTATATATATATATGTATGTATGTATAAAAGTGATTTATATTTTAGTTTACAAAACTTATGTTCATAACATAATTCAGTCAACCAATATTGGTTGGTCCCAAAATCCTTTGGGTTTATATGCACAAGATCCCTCATGAGAAAATATTACATGCAGCCTCTCGACTCACACAACCTGTCAACTCATAGACCTAGTATATGTAAGTGTTTCTTATAAACTTTTATCTTGTATAATCTCATAATCTATGCTTTAAATGAAATTATATTTAAACTTATATACCTACTCTTAAGTACACGACCTTACAGAAAGAAGTTAACCCAACTTCACTCACCGTTAATTGTACTTTGCCCAACAAAATCTTATTACTTCTTATCGATACATCGTTATGTATCATAGGGAGGAGTGACTTTTTGAGATTGAATCTTTTCGTTTTAGGTACATTTGAAACCCATAGAATACACTCACATTGAAATCTTTTTATTTCCTTATGCAAGTTACTTTACTTACTTCCCTTTAATATTCTATGAACTTATCATAGATATACTAGGTGTGTATCAAACATACATGTTCATTTCTAATATATTTCATCAGTGAATTTTAGTAAAGTTTGTAGAGACGTTTCGGTATGATTAGACTTACGATTGCATACATCATATGTATCAATCCATAGAGTTCACCAACCCTTATGTCACTTTCAGTGAATGGGTGATATGCCCTTAATCGTTTGAGATACAATTCATCAGTATTATATGATTCATAATTATATGATAATTGAATTGTTCCTCAAAGATAAGGCTAGTCCATAATTCCAAAATAGCTATAAAAATTTCAAGTACCTCTGCATTTCCTAATGCATCATTTTTTTATAAAACAAATACCATTATTACAGTTTTAGCTTATACTGAATTTTCATAATTATAATATTAAATAAATCTATGCTTATTTTCAACCAATACAGAAAACAACTACTATTTCACTAATAATATTTGGTACATTTACGAAAATATTTTTTCGTAACTTAATGCATCCATTAAGAAGTGTTACATGGTATGCACCCACTATTTCTGGGAATACAGTAATGGCAGTCAAAATACAAAGCTCTATTCAACCACTAATTATAGGATTTTATTTCATTCACTCACTAGTTTACCATCGAGAGTTTTAGATCAAATAACTTAAACATGATGAAATAATTTTTATAGAAAACAATTTTCTATACGAAAATACATTTCGGAATTGAATCGTATTTCACATTCCTTATTATGTATTAATTATTATTTAATACAGTTCTCATTTTAGATGTCTCTTCATGAAGTAGAAGTGATGATTCACTCTCTTCATCCAAACTTTGCACTAAGTTACAACGACTCTCGTACACTCGCTTTCCTTTCCAAATAGTCGAACCATTCAAAGGGAAACCTTTACCACAAGGCCGCAATGAACTCTATACAAAAGTACATTCAGTCATCCTTAATATTTAAGGATATCAAATAAGTTGCACTTTATGTAAATTGATCAAACTGATATTTTAGTGATCGAATTCTTAGATCCATCTTGTAGCTCTTGGTCTAGTGATACAAAAAGATCCTTATTGTAATCAATCTTATTGAATACACAATCTTGCACTATAATTTACTTGCTCATTTTAATCGAACTAGTTTCACTGAGGTTTTGTACATTAGTAGTTACAACCGTTCACCATATAACATTTATATGTGGCTGAATATGGATCAAATATCCATATTTTTTTAGAGTTTGAAACTTATAGAAGAAAATACATGGTTATGGCAAAAAAAACATAAGTGATCAAGTTACAAACGTATTTTGGTAGTTGTATAATTAGGCACTTGTATGGGTATTGAATTGAAAACATGCAAAAAATATATTGTAAGTATATTCTCAATTTCTATTTGTTAATCTTAGTTCGGTTTATTTGTATATTTTAATTGACAAACATTTTACCATTTATATTAATTGCATAAATTTATCAAAGTAGATTTGTTTAATTTATAATAGCAGATGTTCTTATATTATTAGTAAGGTTAAATAGTTTATTTCACTTTACTAATAACCTCTCAATAGACTTTTATGTTTCTCAAATCCCTAAGCGAAAACATAGAAATCTTTTAATTTCCTTAATGGGCGTTAGGACTTGCATGCCCCTGGATTCCCACCTTGAGGAATATCAACAAACCATAGGCCCATATGCAATGGATAATACCTTACCAGTTGTATCATGTACAACTCCTATCATGTGGTCATTATCTTAACCTCATTTCGATCATGAGGAATGTCAACAAATAGAAAGAGATTATTTATTCATATGTACTATACATATGTATTTATTTATTAAAACTAAATTGGGTTTCTTACTATTTCACTCTATTTATAATATTGAAAGGCAAGATGGGTTAAACTGGTCCATACCAAAATTTATTAAAAATAGAACTAAAAATAATAAATTATAGGAATATAAGAAAAGAAGTTAAAAGGAAAGAAAAAACAGAACAAGACAAAGAGGGAGGAAAATTAAAACCTATGGAATAAAAATAGATAGTCACAAGCACTAGAAACAAATATTGATCATGATCACCAAGGAGAAGTCATATTAAAAGCATTATTTCTTCTAAATGCAGCTGTTGCAAGCTTAATAGAAGTAAGAGCTTCATTGATCATCAGAATCTTCTTTGAAGGCGAACACTCTAGCATTTATTTCTTTCCAGACAATAAGTACCTTCTTAAGCGTAAGAAGGATGGTTCGATTCTTTCTAGGCTTCCATTTAGTTTCCTTTTAAATCCATTTCCATTTTTCGACATAGGTGGAAATTCTAGTATTATATCCTCTAAAAGTAAGTCTTTTATGTCATAACTTTATATATTTAATTATTTATTTAATTAATCCAACTAATTAAAATAAAATTTTGAAATAATATATTATTTTTGAAAAAAAATTGAAAATATTTTATAATATGTATAAAGTTTCATTTATATTTTAAACTTAACTTTTAGATTTAAAATATTATTTAAGTTTTCAAAATAGATTTTGAAAATTAGCCCAAGACCCAAAATCAATTAGGGCATTTACATTGGGATAACCTTTGGGATTACTTTATCCTTTAGGCCAAGCCAGTAGCTAGATAGGGCAAAATACTTGATTACCCAATCCTAACCTTAAACACTACCATTCCAAACACCCTACAAAATGGGTGGACTTTAATAAGTTAGCAATAATACTACTAATTTAGACTGCATAGACTATTGGGCTTTGATACCATTGAAGGAACCAAGTCAAGTCGTAGAAAATTAAATAGGTGAATTGAAAAAAAATCTATTTCTTGATCTTCTTTGAGCCTATGAAGTCTAAATATTTTTATATCTGATCTAAAATATTTTAAATAAATTATTTATTTTATTTAGTTTGTTTATAAAAGAATATATTTGGATTTAATTGATGTATATTTTATAAGTGTATCATATACACTTATATGTGTACAATGTGCATGAAACATATAAGAAGTGCTCATGGTTACTGTGACCGTATATAGATGTTAGGATTTACACCACAACGACACATTTGTCCCTTTGTATATGCCTTTCGTTATCCATAGTTTATTTTGAAATATATATATATATATATAATAGTAATAATTAAACATCTTAATTAAATAAATTTGACCAGCCAAGAACATAAATTTCCAAGCACCAAAATGATAGATCTATGATCCCTATCTATAGTTACCCTTCTAATGATGGATTTGGCTAAGATTAGTAAGGAAAAGATGAAAATTTTGATGAAATTAGGGTTAATGAATGTTAGGGATTGTTTTGGGAAAGTGGAAAATGATTTAAATCTTTCCCACCTCTCTCAATTAGGCACAATTTCCAAAGTTCATTAGTGAGCCTAAGTATGGGCTTTGTTTAATTGCACACTAATCTTTCCAACAGCAAATAGAATTTAAAATGGCTATATCTCCTAAATGGTAAGTCTACTTTCCTATTATGGCCACCATAAGAAAAGAGAAACCACAAGCCCGATCTAATGGAAGTGATTTTAGACCCTAATTCAATCCTATCAAGAGTTATAGGCCTTACAAGAATTTATGGGTCCAAAATGTCCAATAAGAATTCTAAGTATGGAAAATGTCCCAGTATTTCCTAAGTTTTAGAATCATTCGAGATTCATATGAATTAAATAATAATATTTTACGATCCTTTGATATATAAAATATGGGTTGTTACATCTGCCATCAATAAGTATTGAAAAACTTGGGAAGCTGATGCATTCAAATATGTTATTTATAAAAGATAGTGGAAAACCCATTAAGTGCATCATATAACATATAAATTCTCTATTTACCATATCATATGTCTTTTGCAAATCAATCTTTATGCATATCTTATGTTTTCCTTTCTTGAAATCTCTAATCAGCTCATGCGCCAAAAAAATATTCTTTCTAGTATTTCTACGTGGAATAAATGCTGACTAGTTTTCTTTTATTAGAAATGGCAGAAAATCTTTCATCCTATTATAGAGAATTTTAGTTACTATCTTATAAATAACGTTTGCACAATAAATTGGTCTATAATCAACAGTAGTTTGAGGCTTATCTTATTTTGGTACAAGTGTAATGAAGTTGTGATTCAGTCCTTTGGCCAATTTCCCTATTTGTAGTATTTCATCAATAGTTTGATATATTCCTAGCTTTATTAAATCCTAATGTAATTTGAAAGTTTTGCAGAGAAACCACCATGGCTTGTGCTTTTAACATCATCAATAGAGAAAGCTGCTTCTTTGGTCTGTCAAGTGTGACTTTGGCAGATAACTAATTATTTCCATGTTGATTAATTAGCATTCTCGATTAAATATATGGAAGAAAAGTAGATGAATTACTGTTATCTGGCATTTTGACATGGCTATATTCGAACTTATTGGACAAGTTGGATTCGACTGTCATCAAGGCTAGTAAGTCCAGAGCGGTGATTGTGGGGTCCTGAAGTCAAGTACAGATGATAATATGAAGCCGTGGTTGAATGGAATTGAGAGATATGCAATGCAGAATGTTCGAAGTATGGAATATAGTTCAAAATAGAGGAGGGATCGGCTATAATCAACCTCCAACATAGGATCGACATATTTTGGGAGGCAAGTGCAATTCAATGGAAAACAACCAATATCCCAAGATCCATAAGTCCAATGCATATGAAATTTTATGAGCAAGATGTGGGCACCCTTGAAAGCTACCCTAGGGATCGCACCTCAAATGGGTAAAATAAGAGGGATCAGTCCTCTTCCCTCAATGGGGATCGGCTGAAATCAGAAGACAATTCACATTGAAGCAAAGATCGAGCAATAACTCAAGTTCTACAAATTCAATTGGCATGACATTTTGAGGCTATGCACATTACAACATGGGAAAGCTACCATAGGGTTTGAACCCCTAAATTCCTTCAAAATCAGGATCGACATAGATCCCTATTCCTTGAGATTTGGGCCATGCGATCCCTCTGATGGGTCCATATGGTTTTGGAGATCCTTCTACCGAATTTTCAAGGAGATATTTTGCTATTTTCGTCGGTAAATATAGGCTTGGTTGTTCATTTTGGGGACCTTTACGCTGTTGGTTGTTTTGTACTCTATTGTAACTAAGGATTTTCATCTGATCCCAAATGTACTTAGTTTACAAAATGATTAATAAAGCAATCTATTCAAAGTGAACGTAGGCAAACAACACCGAACGACTATAAATCATTGTATTCCTCTTATTGCTCTAATTCACTGCTATTTAATTGCTTATTTCCTCTGTTTACATTTTAGATTCTTCAATTATTTCTCTACAAACTCTCTATTAGGTGTTTGTGCCATATTTTGGTGCAAATATTTTTTACTTTCACTTAGTGCCTAGATTCTCAGCCCTATTTAGATCCCTTTGTTTCTACTGGATTACATAAATCCGTCGAAGAGATCTGAAATTATCTTCAAAAAGCTTGTTCATTCTATCCAGATTTGCAAAAGTCTAAGGGAAACTATCAACAATGGTTAGGAATACTAGATCTCCATCTCAAAACGCAGAAGGCAAGGAGAACACTAGCATCCAGCAAGGAGGCCCGAGCAATCTACCAATATATGTGAATGCTACCAATTTGGTTGATGTCTAGAACCTGGCTAATTCCATCAGAAGAGCTGAATTTCAGAATTTGATGAGAAAGCTAGTGGATAGCCACCGACAAATGCATCAGCAGATTAAAGCCAATATCGATCTAATGAACGAACTCAATCAGCAACAGCATGGGAAAGAAAGGAGGGACCTAACCCATTATTCTACATTGGAGAGTTCTAGTTCGTCAGATGATTATCATAGACGTAGGTGTCGCAGAATTCACGAATATCACATAGAAACTTCAGTACATCAATAGGAAAACCAAATTGGCTGGCCAAGATCGATCAGTACCAATCCCTTTATAGGGATCGATGCCGATCCCTCCTCTAGAGGAGGTAGCCTACCTTTCCATGCTAGAGCCTAAGTTAGAGCTGTTGCGATTAATTTGGACGCTAGAGTTCAGATGGATGCAGACCAATTGCCTCCCCGGAATGAAGATGAAGTGGATGACCATGATGTACATCGAGAAGATGTTGAGCCAATAAGGAATGGAACGACCCGTAGACATCGACCGGACCATTTACGTGAGGTGGCACTACAACAAACTGGAGTTTCCGTAGCATTTGAAAAACGTTGTTATAGTTTACCATAGCGCTTTAGAGAACGTCATGGAATAACATGCTATAGTAGACCATTGACTTGTAATAAAAAAAATGATATAAAAAAGCCAGTTTACATAGCGTTTCTAAAACGCAATTAAAATTAAACGCTATAACAGGCCATCAGGTTGTAATAGCAAAAAAAGCGCTATAAATAACCATATTCCCATAGCGTTTTAAATTTTATGATAGCGATTACTTTTCTGTAGCATTTTCATTTGGACAGTGTTTTTAAAACGCTATAAAATGCAATATCATTTTAACAGCTTTTATTCAATGTTTTTACCTATCATAAGCATCAATTAATTATAGAATATATAAATATTACAAAATTTCACATATAATATCCTTTTACACATTTTTCATTCTATACCTAAATATAATAGTTTTCATATATATTATATCAAACAAAACAAAATATATAAATTAAAGCACATGATATTTCATACATATAGTTCAAACAACTTTTCACATATTCATACATAATATTTCATACAAATTACATATTTGCAAGAACCGCCTGACAAATAAATTCCTAACAAGAAGATTTCATATTTATCTCCTAACAAATGATGCATGCCATAACAACTCACCTAGCAAAATGATACACTACTGCTGGTGATATTCCACTTATTACACAATCCAAAACTAGCTATCAACTAGCTTCGTCAATTCCTGCATGCCAAAAAATATAGAGGTTGATATGTTTTGACTTGAAATTTTGCTAAATCTACATATTTACAAACATTTACAGAAATATATAGTGAACATATTTACAGATATAAGTATAGTGAACACATTTACAAATAAACTTAATATATGCGTTTACATATACAAATAGCATTTAGATAAACTGAATCTATGCATCCAACATTCAGCCAAATTAGAGCTATCATGCTGTGAATTATAACCAAAGCATGTTTGCCATTCTTTATAGGTATAGATAGATATTTATAGTTGTATAATAATATATAGTTAAGAAAATTAGCATGCTAATATGTATAATAGAAACCTGTGCATTTGTCCTCGTGTTAAGTGCACGAACATCAGTATGAATCCCAATATGATCATATGAATCTTTTGCATAAAAACTCTAGCGAGAGGCACTATAAAAACCTTTAATAATCCTAATAAGAAAATCATTTTTCATGGTCATCTAGTCTTACAAATATTTACCATTCTGTAAATGATTTTTTCCATAATCCTTTAAAGCTTCTCTTTAAGAACTAATATCATTTTTACAATTATGTTTCCTGTACTGATGCAAATGGTTCACACCTGCAAATTCCATGTGCATCACAATGATATTAGATCCTAAGATAATAGAAATAGTTTAGCCATTGCAAAATAATATTATCCATGTAAATAAATTTAGTAATAAAATTTAGAAATTGCATGTGATTATCTTATTTATATGTACAAGCATAAATGAGAAAATCAAAGGATACAAACCAGAAGAATATTGCTGGTCTTAAAGTAAATAATGAGTATATACCATGTTGAAGTGAAAAAATTGAAGTATATGTGTACCATAAAGTAACGTAAACCTTATATGTGTGAAGATGATTAGTCAATTTTAGTTACCTTGACACATTAGATTAAAAAACTAAACATCCACACTAAATTAATTTTTCTTTAACAATTTAAAGAAACTATAGAAACCATAAGAATTCCACACAAAAAATGAAAATATTAACCAATGATTAGAAAAAAAATCAAGAGAACAACTACGATAGCCATGTAGTCATATACATATGATAAATACGTGACAATGAATAAAATTGCCTAAGACTCCATAAACAAGCATTCAATAGTGCCCACGCGTCTCCACTTAATCCCCTTAAATGTGCACTGGTAAAATTTTCTATAGCATGTACCTGTAGATTTATAATCATTATTGCAAGTTTCTGTCATTAGGTTGGAAACCGAAAGAGTAAAAGTAAAGAGGAAATATATGAGTAAACCAACCATTAACGATATAGCTGAGCTAGCTCCAGCTTTTGCCTGCAGGAAATTGTAGTAATCTTCATAATGAAACATAGTCATTCACCATCGCTTCTAAGAAAACAGTTCATGTGTTTCGTATGGAATTGTAATCCGATTTTCTTTATAAATAAACTGTGAAGTCAAATCCAAAGTATTCTGATGCACTTCTTGCATGAACTATAAAATACCAATAGAGCATCAATTTCCATGAGTTTTGAAATCCTTAGCATCCAAAGTTATCAAAATCAACTACATGTGTGTGTGTGTAAATATGCTATTTATACACACTTAATAGTTTCATTGATAATATAAATACAAATATATGGCACCATGAAACTTACCATACCTTATCAACTTTTGTCCCTCCATTTGTATGCGATCAGTTAAATGTTTAACTTCTTCAATGGTGAATGAGACTGGAGGCTTAACCTACATGGATAAATCACTACGCCATAGATTGCATACTGCAACACCAAAGAAGTGATGCAGGATGTGCCAAAAAATGTTGCTGAAGGCTAAAAAAGGGCAAAGGCAACACTTTCTCGGTGTTGCATTTTGCCGCGTTGCCGCAGACCTCAAAGGCAACATTTTGACTATCTAAGGCAACATAAGAAATATTGTTGCAATAGAATCCTATTTGGGTCTATAGCAACATCCATAGGTGCATGTAGCAACATTCAAAAATGTTGCTATAGATATTAATTTTCTGAATTTGTGGGGCCCACAATGTAGAGCATATTTGATTTTTTAATAGAAATAAATATTTATTTAATAAAATGCTATTGCACAGAATTTGATATTCAAACAGTAATTTATTTAAATAAATATTTTATTTCAACATTTAAAATAGTACAAATTCCCGACTCCACTATTTTACAATTCAATGATAAATAACACTGATATTCACATATACAGATATTCCTCACTACATCACTCAGTTCACTCATTACATATGCAGTTTCAATTTATACAGACACCGACACTGACAAATATATGGCGAGCCGAGTGCCGAGCCGAAGGCGAGCCGAGAAGCGGGTCCGGGCGCAGCGCCGGCGGGGGTCCGGGGCACCGCAGTCCCGGTTAGGTCGAACAAGTGGGCACCGCCCGATTCATCCGATTTCGGAAGATCGAGCCTTCTTTGAAACCTGTCTTCAACTCCATTTCAGATTGAATCCAACATCTGAGCAGTCTGCAAAAATACACACTGACGCAGTAAAATTGAAAAGGAAATATTTTTGCAGTATAAAATAAAATGTAATTTTGAAAATATTATTTGCCTCAGTTATTTGGGTGACAATTTGGTCCAAGCAGTTGACAATGCACAAGAACAAAAATGAAACAGAAGCATGCTACAGAAATAAACAGCATGCTCAATGAATTGGTCAGAGCAAACTATACCAGACTTGTATGCCAGACATAAAACAACAGTGGACAGAGCTCAACAAAAGAACTCAAACTCACAATTAAACCAAAACTCCAACCATATTCAAAAATACAGACCAACAGAAGTGTCAAGTGAATGAGCTGCAGCAATTTCAAAAATGGCCGAAGTCAGATAATATAAGAAATATGAACTCGAGCAAGTCCAGCTACCATATGAAAGCAACCATACATATATACATGTGTGAAACAGCATGTATATATATAGGCAGTGCAAACAGGCTCAAAGGACCAGTGCATAGATATACAATGACCAATGCAAAGTGGTGAATACAAAAACATGCATCAATGAAACAAACAGCCTTAACAAGTGAATGGCCAAGACCAAAACAAAGCAAGACTGGCACAAGGGAAAGAAACTTATATGACTCGAAGGCAACTAAATACAAGAGAAGGCCTCAACATCAAATAAAAAACAAACCCAGTGCAACATATATACATGTTCAAGTGCAACAACAAACACATATATACATACATGAATGCATATATATATACATGATAATGGAAAACATAAGTGATACAACAGTTTCAGTGAACAAGTGAAGCACAAAGAGAAAGGTACACAAGTGTGTGTGTGGCACCAATGGAAACAGTATGGTGAAGCAACTTGACTACAAAAACTCAAGTGAAATATATTACAAGTTCAAGCTACAGGATGTCAACCAGAAGATATATTACAAGTTCAAGCTACAGGATGAACAGACATAGCCAAAGTCAACCACGAACAGTAGCAAGTTCAACCAATTCAAATCAAGTTGCCGAAGTCTAGTTAAATGTCAAAGGCAAAGTCACGATGAACAATCAATTAAATGACCGATGTCAACAGATATATACGAACGTAAATCTAGGGGTTCGAACCCTATATAAACACATTAACATCATCGGCAGATAGTATCGAGTTCAAGCAAGCAATACAGTAAAGTAAAAGCAACAAATTACATACCCGAATACACAGTTGAACTCAAGCAAAATCGAAGGAGCCGTATTCGAAGCAAGGAGACGATCGATTGCCAAAGCAAATCAGAAGAACAGCAATTGTAATCGATCGACAATCAATCGGGTCCTTCGATATTAGACGAAGCCCTAATCGCACAAGGCCGAAGCCCTAGCTAATCTCACAGGAGCGAAGACAAGGCCGAATCCCTAGCTAATCTCACAGGAGCGAAGACAAGGCCGAAGCCCTAGCTAATCTCACAGGAGCGAAGACAAGGCCGAAGCCCTAGCTAATCTCATAGGAGCGAACACGAGGCCAAAGCCCTAATTTCAGAGCAAAAGAGGAACAAGATAGGAGCAGCCATTATCACATACGAGAAAAGGGGATCTACTCTAAACTAGTTCAGGTGGTAAAACGAAATTTTGGGGCAAATTGCAGTGGTGATCCATTTTAACAACCAGATTAAATGTAGACCGTTGGATCGTATTCACGCGGATTGCTAATTTTATTAATTTTTTAATTTGAATACATCTATAGCTACTGCAACATCTTGTTGATACCTATGCTAACACCTTGAAGCGAGTGTTGTAATAGACAAAAATCAGCATACCTACCGTTACATTATAGCTAGCAACACCTTGTAATTTCGTTGCAGTAGGCCATCTATGGCGTAGTGAATGTTTAACTATAATCATGTTTTATATCTCAAAAAATGATATGATATCTCATGATTCCAGTGAAAACTCATAAACTATAATGCTAACGCAAAACGGTAAACCATAACTTCTTTATACACCAAGCCATTTGTATAAGCAAAGGAATTAGCGAATCTCTTTCTCCTCTTGTCTATTTAAACCAACTTTCAAAAATAATAAAACAAACTAGTTTCAATACTAAAATATTGATAAAAAGAAACTTGTACTGTCACTTTTGAACTCTGATAGAGATGAATATGGTGATGTCATTTGGCTTTTATTTTTTTCCACGCCAATGCTTTGGATATAAAGTAAGAGAAGAATTAATGGACACCCAAAATATACGCCAATGCATGATTTGATTATAGACAAAAATAGCTTTAAATACTAATATTTCCTACCATCATATACGCAGTTCCTTAAGGCAATGAAGCTGAAGATAATGAAGCTAAAGTATAATGAGAAAGTATAATGAGAAATGATATAATTCTGAAATATCCCTTATTCCACTTATGCCTTATTATTGCTCGTATTTGTTTGGATAAAAAAATAGATTATTATAAATGACTAATATTATATACATCAGCAAAAATGTGTTGTTTAATATAATGTTTCCTAACTTTATTATTTGATCTACCCAAGATAAGCAAATGCAAGATTTGTACATGATCGCCTAAGCTTGTGCTTAAAGGCCAGAAGAGATGAAAGGGATATAGAAACAGGAGAAATAAAATTACTTAGAAAATGATTAAAGTCGATAACAAGATGAGGAAGCTTTTACAATAACATATATACATAATTAAAGATATAATTATTGATACTGGTACGATTTTTAAATGTCTTAAACTTTTAGCGTTTAAGATTTTAACTTACGAACAAAATTAAATCATATTTAAAATTCAAGCAAACTTACAAGTGAATAAGAGCCTTAGCATATCTTTATGAAAAAATTTCTCATGTCCATGCTGATTCAGTGCTTCGGTCACGCCCTTCTATTTAGTTGGCCACATTTTGTAACGACCCGTAAATTTTAACGATTTTTATAACGTAATTAACTAAAATTTCATGAAAAATAAATAATAAATTTTTGAAATGAAAATTTGATATTTGGAATACATCTATTTAAACATAGAAAATGGTAAATTTTTATTAGAAAATATGTAAGTTAGTTCTGTTGTGTAATTTTCAATTTCAATTTAAAATCGGTTAATTTGATGGAAATAAAATATTTCTGAAATTTGAATATTTTTATATAATAAAAATGTAAACTATTTTCTGAGTGAGACATCACAATTCATTTCGTCAAATTTTGACTTCTCTAACCCCATTTATCTTATTTTCAGCGAATTTACAATAGTTTGGCAGTTAAATATCGACTTTTGATAGGATGGTCGTATTGCTGATATCTGTGTACCATTTTGTTCATCTTGTCATACTGATCTCCACAGTATATTCATTTCTGTATTTCGGCGTCCGGTACGCGGCGAAACCTGAAAAATGGTTAACCATATCGATACCCATCTTGGGCTTTTGGTGGCCATTCGTTTACCCATCGTAAGAAAACAAATGGCCACTTAACATTTATAATGTCTGAATTCAAATCGTGCGACGTCTGCTTTTACACCGTTTCAATTTACATATTTGTTCGTTCACGATTTCTGTCCTCTCCTTTCTGTTTCATTATGAAAATATAATAATATAAACTAGTTTTCATTTTGTTCTCTGAAGCCACGTATTGGTTGCTTTCATTTAAGCATTGAGATAGCTGCACAGCCAAGCAACCACAACCACGCCAAAGCTTCCATCGGCCTCCCACCCTCCGCCTAAACACTCGGCTCGACCTCGCCTTACCGCCGCAGCCCGCATCCATTCCTCCTTTGCCCCACGTCCCATGTGATAGCAGCACCTCCGCTTGCATAGCGCCAGACCCGACTCTGCCATCTTTCCTCTTGTCTCCTCTGGCACGCAACTCCATGCCTCACCTCCTCGTTATACCCATCTCAGCCTCTAATAAAAAAAATGTGAAACTATTAGTCCTCCTGCTTGCATTCGTTCGTTCAAGTGAGCCTATTATTTATATAAGTTTGCATATTTTTCTCTGTAGCCTTTCGCCTATACCACCTTGCAATGTCAGCTCCACCACCCCTCCAAACAACACTCAATTACACGCCCAGCCTTCTTTTCAAATTTTTATTTATGAAAAGCTTGTATAATTTTCCTGTAGCTTGCTCACAAGCTTTACCTCAAACCTTCCTCCCTACTGCAAGCATCGCCGTGACCTTCCAAGCAACCGCCGACCATCCAAACCCACGCATCAAGCCTCCACGTGTCCCTCCTTCCCTTCCTCCCTTCTCTTTGTTCGGCCATGCTTATATAAAAAAAAGTACATGTTCTTTGTTCGACCACGCATCAAGAAAGCTCGTTCATGTTCTCTCTTACTTGCCAGCTAGCATGCAAAGTTTAAATATAGCATGCACGTTCAATATATATTGTTATAAATATAAGTTGGTATGGATCCTAGAAGTATAGGTGAGCACACAACCTTCTATTTTGTTTGTTTTAAAAATATTGTTTTATATGTTACATATATATGTATTATAATCTATACTTGATATTTTTTTTTAAATATGATTGATTACATACATATTACCTATATATATATATATATATATATTATATAGTTGATATTGGGTATTTATTTGAAGGGTATATAAGTATATAATGTGTTAAAATATATATTTAAATTTTTGTTAATATCTATAAAATAGATTTTGTGTAATAGCTTTAATGTATATATTGTGTTTAAGTATTCATGTGAAAATTTTACAAGTAATATAGTGGTTTCAGTAAATATCGTTTAATATATATATATATAGCTTACATATATAAGTTCACTAATATAATTGATTTTTCATCGAATCCAGTTCATCGTGCTTTACTTACGTCTCAACGTTGTCTAGAATTGGTTGCAGTAGCAGTTCTAGCTTTGTCGCTATTCCGCATGTCATATCTGTGTTCGTATCTGTGCCCGTTGCTTCTCATTCCTGTTGTTTCTCTAGGTGAACAATCACTCACGATTAACATTCTTATATTTAGTAAATTTAATTCACATGAAATGACGATTGAAGTATGCTGTTACATTTGAATTGTTAAGTTATTAAATTGTTAAATATGATATGCCATTATTTGCAATTGTTTACCTATGACATATGACACCATAACCTGTTGTATATATTATATTTAATGTGTTACTGATGATATGTGCCCGTTGTTGATATGTTATATTATTATTATAGTTGTTCCCACTCTGCAAGTTCTCTGTTAGTTTAGAAATTCCCTATGGGTTGAAATGATACATACCCGAACGATCTTTTAGAATAGGGAAAACCGTTATGGGTTGAAATGATAAACCCAAGCGATTTTTTATTGCTTTTGAATTTTGGGATTACGGGTTGAAATGATATATACCCATGAATATTAAATTTAAATTGCGGATTGAAATGATAAATATCTGTATCACTTGACCATAGGATAGAAAATTAGATATGAACACCGTTGGTCTATATTTTGAGAATGATTTCTAAAGTTTGAAAGGAAATATATGGGTTTTATTAAATATTTATTTTTAAATATAATATAAAGATTTTAAATTTTAATATATGTGTAAAAGTTAGGTTTTTAAAATTATATGTTTGGATATTTTAGAATTATAAGTTAAGTTTTAAATGAAAATTTTAAAATTTAATTATAACTTTATTATTTTTAAAATATATAAAATAAGATTTAAATAGATTTAATAATAATATGATTTAATTAATAATAATTAATATAATAAAATTTAAATAATAGTTTAATATAACTAATATATATATTATGTTTTAAAGATTTATTTAAATTTATTTTAATATTTTAAATATATTTTGTATTAACTTTAATAAATAAAGCGGGAAAGATAAATTTGAAATTGATTTAAAATATTATTTGTTTAAGGATTGTATTTAAATAAAAATTAGATTTGAAACTTATTAATTTTGAAATTTTAAAGATACGATTTTATAATTTGATAACTTGATTTTTTCTATAAAGGTGATTTAAATGAATATTTCGAATCTAAATAAAATAGTAATTGGATATTTAATTTCGATTAAAATTGTAATTTGAGATTTTATTTAAATATTTATAAAAGGTGATGAAGTGAATAAGTTCAAATTAAATATAATTGAAATTGAATATTGCATATTGATTAAATTGGTAAGTTGAGATTTGATTGAAATTGATTAAGTGAATATTTCAAATTTAAATAGAATTAAAGTTGAATTTTGAAATATAAATGAAATTTATCGTGTTGAGTTATTGTGAATGTTTGAATAATTAGACTTTGAAACCTATTGAATTGAAAGTGGTTTAAATCTGAAGTTCAAACCTGGATTTGAAATTGATATAAATTAAAAATGGTTTAATGAGAATTCGAATTGATTTGTGAAATTGGAAGAAACAATTCTAATTATAAACTATTTATATAAACTATTTTTAATATATAAACTATTTTATCTATAACCTATTTTTAAATATAAACTATTTTAATATATATAAACTACTTTTAAATATTCAAATTGTTTAAGTGGGAACTGTTATAATTTAGATTTAATGGATTTAAATGCAAATAATTGACAAGACGGTTTAAACTATTTTGCGGTTATGGTTTCGAAAGTGAATGCGATTTCGAAAGTGATATGATTTTTGAAAGAATATGATATTTTGATATATAAACTGTTTGAAATAAAACGACCACGGTGTGAAATAAGCGTTTGGTTGTTAAAGAGACCGAGATCGGATATTGTCATACTCTCTGCCAATACCGAAAACCACTGTAATAACTATATACGTGGTGGAGATTCCAGAACGAAGTAGGGTGGTTTGGCAACGATTTTATATGAGGTATTAATGCAGCCTTGACTCCAGCAAGTCAGCTTGATGTGGCTAAAACAGGAGCCATGCCGGGCCAAGTGAGGTCGCACCTCCGATCGGGCATATTTCTTCGATATCATTCTATTACTTTGTGATTTGATTGGGTGCACCTTTGATTGATTTTGGGATTGTGTCTCGAGGTGGGTGGTAGTAGCTGCTATGCGTTACCACCAGTCCGGATCTACAAAACGGTAGTATCCTACCCAGGGCATTGCCTCGCATGCCTTGTCACATGCCTTATCGCACATTCTACGAGTTTATTTTGTACTGTACCTATGGAGTGCCCTTTTGGCAAACCACCGGTTTGGTGGAGCTTACGGTATTGTATAGACTACGGGAATATATAAAATGTGTTAAGAGGGATATGGGTAATGCCTTAACGCTATTTTAATACTTTACTTTACTGATAGACATATTATAATAGCGTATATTACCACATAGTAGATAGTTCCACGGATCCTTAGAGGATGGAAATCCCAAACATCCTTTAGGTTACTTGTATTTCAGTTGACATTTTACTTGAGTTGAATTTACTGGTATAAGAATGTTAATCCTGACTCGAGTGTTTTGTGTTTTGCTTTATGCTCGGGTTAGACTGAGTGTCACAACATTTGAGACTCACCTTTGGAGATTGGAGCTTTGTTTGAAGATCTATCTATCCAGTTTTTAGTTATTTCAGTTTATTCCAGTCATTTATGTTCAGACTTGTCAATTGCTTATGTATTAGAGATTCATTTGTATTTGAGATTCTGTTATATTTTGTTTCAGACTCTGATGTTTTATAGTAGCTTCATGAACTACTATTTATCTATTCCGCTGCTTATTGTTGTAGCACTCTGTGTCCGTGATTCTGTGATTGATTTCTTTACTGTATATGCTGAGTTTTTCCAAATATAAATTAACAATATGTTGTTTTGAGCGATTCAAGTCCGACATGTGTGGATGCGAATGGTTTGAAATACCGGGTTGTTACACATTTCTTGCTTGCTTTAGTCATGCGTGATTCAGTGCTTCATTCCACACTTGCCAAGAAAATGTTCTCATCATGCTGCTGCTCACAATAGGCCGCTAGGATCTCTTCATATCTTGCCATGCTTCGCTGTTACCGGTTTTTCTCACCCACTTTAGCAGCAGTTTCAATCTCTATGTCTACTGGCATTGCGTCTCAGCTCTCTATGTTGAACCTGCTCCACTTAGGTCTCATCTAGCAAGAGCATCTTATCGATTCCTATTGTATTCTTGCTTGCTTCATTCTTTTTCATGTCCTGACAGCTCTATTAATCTTCATGTTCTGCCCGCATGTCTTCACTGTCTGCTTCATTCAGCCATCGCCTGCAGGCTACAGTTCCACTCCAAAGTTCTATCACTATAATTCCATTGTGACTGCATTCATGCACATCCACATGCTTCCTCTCTATGTATTAATAAAAAATTAATAATAACCAAGAAATAACTACTTACTAATATTATAAGCTATGATTTATTATAGGCAAATTATAAGCTATGATTTATAATAGGCAGTCACGTCAGTTTTGAACACACAATCACGGGCGAAGTATAGTTAGCCTCATTTAGTCCTGTATGTAGAATCCCATCTCTATAAAATAGAATAAAAACCTAAATTTTGAACTAAACATTTAAAAAATCATGGGTTTGTTTGAAGTGGTGTAAGGAGAAAATAACATGGACGGAAAAAATCATGAAGATAAAGAGACAAAATTAAAGACTAAACAGACCTAAAATATGTGCAAGTGTCAGCTGACTACATTGATATAGAAAATTCAAAAAATAGAGATATTAACTGTATATACTAAATTATGTGAACTGTAAGGTCATGAATAATAAATAATTTTCTGAACTTATCCCGTGCGATCGTTTAATTTGAGAATCTCGTGTATTAATACATGCTACTAAATCACTATAGGATACAATAGTATTTGAATGAGTAGTTCAAGCCTATGATTGATCCTCCCAATTACATGATTTGACCCTAATATTATTCTTGTTTTGGAATATATTAGATAATGTTATTATGTACACTAATATAGTACCATTTAATATTTTATAATATAATAAGAAAATTAGTTATAATATAACTATCTAGGTACTTAAAATAATTTAAAAAATTGATAAATAACATTATTTTAGGAAAGATGTTCTGTGACGCCCCACCTCTGTGAAGCTCGTACCAGTCTAATGCTCTTTCTTGGAGCATACTAGAGGCCACCTGAACTCGGTGAAGATCAATAAGATTCATGTGAGAAAAGATGCGGTCGCATGATCTTAGCTAAGCCTGGACTTCAATAATGGTTTCAGAACCTTTGAATGGCTTTCCACCCAAGTTGATATAATCGTTGCACAAGCGTGCAAATCCAGACTTAGGGTGAGTAGGCTCCGGAATAGAACCGGCTGCTTGAGCATTCTTTACAAGATCAAGAAGCTGCTGTACAGACATAAATACTCCATCCTGGGGAGTAGCACTAGATTGATCGGCGCTGGGGCTGCCTGGCCTAACCATTTCCCTTCTTTAAGAAAGAAAGAAAGAAAGAAAAAGAAAAGGTTACTCTCAAAACAAATATCAAGCAAACTTGATTGATAAAACAAGGAATCATAAAAGAAAATAGGATAAAACGGGTTCAATTGACTCGAATAATATCCTAAGGCACGACTCCTAAGAAGGACTTAGGACAATGATCCTTGTTAGATTATTCTATATAGTTCCGAAGTTTGGCTCCGATACCAAGCTGTGACGCCCCACCTCTATACTCATGCTAGCCAAGGACACTACGGAGTAATGCCGTCAACTAGCATGAAGAATAAGGCTGTTGAGGAGCGACCATCCATGTAATTACTTTGTGCGAGTACCGATATGTCAGATAGTGTAACATGCATTTCATTTCAAGAGAAAATATGACATATCAAATACAAACTCAAAGCTACCACACAGTGGCTATGAGGCCTTCGGAAACAAATAAAGAAATAAACATAACATAAATCAGTCACAGACATTCATAACACAAAGGCGGAAACAGATATGAATATATAACACAAAAAGGTGTACATCAAAGTAGTGGTCAAAAAGATCCACAATATCACAAAAAATAGATACGAGTGCTAGACAAAAGATATGTATACATCATAGAGTCTATATCTCGAATGTATAACAACAAAACTACAAATCTTCTGTAGTTAGACAAAAGTCAGAAGATGATCCCAAATAAGGAGTCAAGCAGAAGCACCTGTAACATCTCGGTGTGACCCGAGTATTATTTAATAAGAAAATAATAAACGGATCAGTCTAACTATAAATATCAGATTAAAATGAGATAGAATATGAGATATGACAAAAGACGTATAATAACATTAATGCCAAACTATAACTAGTATGCATATAAAACACCAAAATCATACAATACCTCAATAATCTCAAAACACAGAAAAGAACGTCATATTCTTTAGCTTATTCACCAAACACAAAAATATTGACTATAATATCAATGCCAATCACAAAAGTTAACGACACACAAATTCACCAATACACAAATATTGATAGAGTTATCAATGTAAATCACGAAAATTGGTGAAACACAAGTTCTAGAAATCATCAACAAGAAATCCAGAGATCACAATAAAAAGAAGGGGGGGAAGGCCTATCACAAAACGAGAGCATGAAAACTCTCAGCACGTGTATCACAAAACGGAACGCTATTCCATGGTTGCTAACCATTAATTTTGAGCCGAAGCTCCACTAAAACGATCCGAAGACCTTTGAGCCGAAACTCCACTAAAACGGTCCGAAGACCGTGGGACGCTACCCCACAAATTTGAGCCGAAGCTCCACAAGACGAGGTACTGTCCCCCACGCGGACAAAGAGACATCGCACATCGCTAGCCTAATTCACAAAAATGATCATCAACGATCATCAAGAAGTGTCAATTACACTAAGCTAGTAAATATATGAGTTTAGCTTCATGTCCCATAACCACTAGCTTAACTTAAATATTTACGAACAGATTGTAGATTTTCACTCGAAAATTATCATAAGAGATTTTCAATTGAACAAGTCCATAAATTAACCGGCGAAGTAAACGCAAGCGTTTCATACCACTTGTTTTGCTAAGCCGTTTAATTAGATTTTCTCATACGAATGAGGTAAAGGTTTGTATATACTAATAGATTAGAAAACGGTTTTATAAACGAACTTTGAATTAAAAATAGAGTTGAAATCATTTTAGTAAAAGAGTTTGAATATTGACTACTAGTATAAAAACCTTTATATTTTTAAAGTGACAAGTCACAAAAACGATTGTAGAAACAATCAATGATAAAAATTCACATACGAAGACGTGAATCAAATCCAAAGAAATCGATACCAAATCCATCAAAATAGATGATCTCAAAAATCCTAAAAAAGAAGTTATCAATGTCAATAATAGATGATAACAACAAATGGGAATCAACACGAATCGATAAAATTTGGAAATCAAGCAAAACAGGCAAAAATAGACATAATAGGCAAAATAGGAGCAGGTCGGTCGACTGACTCACTGAGTTTGGTCGACCAAACTCAGACCTGGAAAAATCCACGGGATGCTAGTCAGTCGACCGGACTTAGTATTCCAATCGACCGAACCAGTGCCAGAGAAGTGCTCTGGTAGCAGGTCGGTCGACCGGATAGGAATTTCGGTCGACCGGAACCTGTTTCCTACACTTCCAAGCCTAACTAAATGAAGAGAAAACTCTACCACTTCTCAACTGGACAAGCAATGGCGCTAAGGATTTATGCATGTCGACTACCCGGCCCTATAGGCTCTCCGATGCACCACAAAATCATGATCAAACACCAAAGCTATGATTTTTAAAGATTTAACTTCGAAACACCAAAAATTGGAATATTCACAAAAACCAATCCAAATCAAAGCAAATGCACATGAATAAGAGTTAGGAATTCATACCTAACACTCAAAGATAATTATAGACTAAGATGTGAGATAAAAATCTCACCTTTGAACCCAAAAACAATGAATGAGAAGCTTGAAGACAAGGGAAGATCAATCACACTTCAATCTCAACACAAGAAGCTTGAATCTAAGCTTAAAAGAGAAACACTTCCCAAATTAGGTTTAGGAATTTTCTGAAATCAAAGAGAGAATGAGTTGGAGAAGAAGGAGGTGATGCTTACCAATGCTTCTCTTTGAATTTGGAGCTAGAACTTGATTTGCAAATGGAAACTAAGGCTTAGGATTTTTAATTCTCTTTCTGTTCCCCCATTATTCTCTTTAGAACTGAAAAGATAAGGAAGGGGGATGAATGAAGAGAGGCGGTTCAGTTTTGGGTATTAAGTTGGCTAGTGGGCTGAGCCCAAACCCAAACCCAAAGTGAAAAAGGTCAAATTTTTAGCTAGCTCCAAACATATCAATGTTTATACTCAAAAAGGTTGCAAATGGCATTTTGAACTCAATGGAAGGGGTCCCGAGTCCCAATTCAACTGTTTGCAAAAAGTAACTTTTCGGACTGAAATCCGACTAACGATATCATAATTAAACAAAACATTTAAATAGATAATTGTAAAATATGCGGGTTGTTACAGACTCCCCTCCTTAAAGAAATTGCGTCCTCGCAATCATAAGAAATATTTGAACAAAAAGTAACAACCATAAAAGCATATCAACACAAAAGAAGAAATTTGAAATAAGAAGTTCACCTCAAAGAGCTCAAGAGAGTAAGTCCGGATGTGTTCGCTCGATGAATTCTCTAGATTCCCAAGAGCAATCCTTAGGATTTGAGGACCATTGAACTTTCACAAGCGGGACATCTTTATTCCGAAGGCGTTTAACCTCCGAAGCAATAACACGAATAGGATGTTGCTCATATGTTAAATTAGGCGAAACTTCAATTTCTTCAACAACACCGGGCTCGAGAATAGAATCGGAATCTCGAAGGCATTTCCGAAGTTGAGAAACGTGAAACACGTCATGAATAGCAGAAAACTGAGCCGGTAATAAAAGGCGATAAGCCATGGAACCAATGCGTTCGGTGATGGGAAATGGGCCAATATATCGAGGTGCTAATTTTCCCGATCGACTGAAACGCACAACACCTTTCATAGGTGAAACACGAATAAACACAAAATCTCCCACAGAAAATTCTAATTTCCTTCTTCGATTATCGGCATAGGATTTTTGTCTACTTTGAGCTTCTTTCATCCTATGTCGAATAAGGTCAATCTTTTCTATGGAATCACGAATAAAATCAGGACCTAAAACCAGCTTCTCACCGGCTTCAAGCCAACACGAAGGAGATCGGCATGGCCTTCCGTATAGTGCCTCGAAAGGTGCCATACCAATACTAGATTGGAAGCTATTATTATAGGAAAATTCAACAAGAGAAATATGATCTTTCCAACTTCCACCAAAGTCAAGAACACAAGCACGAAGAAGGTCTTCAAGAGTTTGATTCACACGCTCGGTTTGTCCATCGGACAGCGGATGATAAGCGGTGCTAAAATTAAGCTTCGTTCCCAAAGCTTTTTGAAGACTCTTCCAAAATCCACTAGTAAACAATGGATCACGATCACTAACAATAGAAGTAGGGACTCCTTGCAATTTAACAATTTCTTTAATAAAGAGTTTTGCCAAAAGAGGAACGGTCCGATTAGACCGAACGGGAATAAAATGGGCGGATTTAGTAAGTCTATCAACTATCACCCACACGCTATCATGACCCGATTCAGAATGGGGAAGGCCGTCAATAAAATCCATGGAAATATGATCCCACTTCCACATTGGGATGTCTAAAGGTTGCAATAACCCATCGGGCCTTCGATGCTCGGCCTTAATGAGTTGACAAGTCATGCAATGCTTAACGAAGTTAGCGATATCAAATTTCATTCCCTCCCAATAATAAAGTCGCTTCATATCCGCGTACATTTTACTACTATCGGGATGAATGGTGAATTTAGAACGATGGGAATCTTCTAATATGTCTATGCGAAGATCACTAATATTTGGTACGACAAGTCTACCAAATTTTCGAATACCGCCACGAGAATCAATACCAAAGTCTTTCATACCCTCAATATCAATTTTATCCCTAAAATTTTGGCCAAAAAGAGCCAATTCGGGATCTAGCTTTTGAGCTTCAAGAATGCGGTCCAAAAGAGATGGATGAGCCTCAAGGCTACATAAAACAAGAGATGAACATAAATCGGATACACGATCTCGAATCTCACAAGTAGACAAAGTCTCGAGATCATTCCATTCGGATATCATCATAGAAACAACCGCTTGTTGCTTTCTGCTAAGGGCATCGGCAACACGATTTCCCTTTCCGGGAGTATAAAGAATATCAAGATCATATGATGCAAGGAACTCGAGCCAACGTTGTTGACGCAAATTAAGTTCCCTTTGAGAAAATAAATACTTTAAAGATTTATGATCAATGTAAAGAATAAATTTTTCTCCCAAAAGATAATGACGCCAAATTCGAAGAGCGCAAACAATAGCTGCGAGCTCTAAATCATGGGTGGCATATCTAGTCTCGGCTGGCTTCAATTGCCTAGAAGCATAAGCAATAACACGTTCTCTTTGCATAAGAACGGCACCCAAACCAACGCGATTAGCATCGGTATACACAACAAAATCTTGGTTTCCTTCGGGAATCACAAGAATAGGAGCATCGGAAAGGAGTTCCTATAATTTCTGAAAAGAAGCTTCATATTTGTCGGACCATATGTATTTAACTCCCTTCTTTGTCAAACTAGTAAGAGGTACGGCAATTTTAGAAAAGTCTTTTATGAAACGGCGGTAATAGCCCGCCAATTCGAGAAAGCTACGGATTTCCGTCCCACTCTCCAGTCTCTTCCAATTTTGAATCGCTTCAATCTTTGAAGGATCCACGGAAATTCCGGATTCGGAAATAATATGACCAAGAAACTTCACACGAGATTGCCAAAAGTGGCATTTAGAAAATTTTGCTTTCAATTGATTACTCCTAAGAGTTTCCAACACAATCCGAAGATGTTTTTCATGTTCTTCCTCGGTTTTTGAATACACAAGAATATCATCAATAAAGATGAGAACAAATCGATCGAGGAAATCTTTGAAAACTCGATTCATGAGGTCAACAAAATAAGCTGGAGCATTCGTCAAACCAAATGGCATAACAAGCCATTCATACAATCCATAACGAGTACGGAATGATGTCAAAGGAATACTATCCTCTACAATACGAAGCTGATGTAAACCAGTTGCTAAGTCCAATTGTGAAAAGACTCTAGCATCACTAAGTTGGTCAAATAGATCATCAATCCGAGGCAATGGATATTTATTCTTGATAGTGAGATCATTAAGCTTGCGGTAGTCAACGCAGAGCCTAAGTGTACCATCGGATTTCTTCACAAAAATAGCCGAAGCTCCCCAAGGCAAGGAACTGGAGCGAATAAATTACTTCGTCTCCAATTCGGATAATTGTTTGCGCATCTCCTCATTTTCCTTATTGGACATGCGATAAGAAGGACGAGTGATAGGTTGAGCTCCAAGGACAAGATTAATTCTGAACTCAATTGCTCGCTTAGGTGGCAATCCTAGAACGGGCTCGAATATGTCGGAAAATTCACGAACAACGTGAATAAGAGAAATGACATCTTCCTCGTCATCATTATCGTCATCATGAGGGTTTAGAGAATATAAGGATGCTGCCAAAGTAGAATTCAAATCTTTAAGAACAATAGAAACCTGCTTAACAGATTGAGGATGTCGAAGATAAATAGTCCGCTCAGGACATAGGATATGAGCTTCATAACGGCTAAGCCAATCCATTCCCAAAATCATACCAAAGCCTAAGTAACGCATGACATGCAAATCGGCTAGGAAAGAAAAATCACATAAAACAATCTCGACATCTTTACAAAGTAGACCGAGTGTTGCGGATCCACCAACCGGATTCGCAATTCTCAAAGAAGTCATCAAACACATAACATCCAAAGAAAAAGTATCAACAAGTTCCTTTGAAATAAAAGAATGGGACGCACCCGTATCAAAAAGAATTCGAATAGGATGATCACGAAACACAATAATACCATCAAGGATAGAATGAGAAATACCTTGACCACGAGAAGTGTTGCAAGGAGCTTTCGCCACATTAAGCTTTCCCTCCTTCTTGTCTTAAAGTTTGGGACACACAGATATATAATGGTCCGGGCTTTTGCAATAGTGACAAGCACGGGGCTTTGAACACTTATTCGCATAATGGTCCTTAGAACCACAGTTGTAGCATTGCCCACCACTAGAGGTAGAATTCTTAGTTGACGGAGATGCTTGTTTCCCTTTCTTATTGTTGGGATAAGGACCTTTGAACTTATTATGCCTTTTCTTGTTAGTGAAGTTCGGTTTAGCACTCACAACCTCAACATCACTTGCTCTATCTGCCTCTTCAAGTCGAAGAGCGATGTCAATGAGTTGATCAAAAGAGACTTCTAATTTTGGAGGTAATGGCTTCTTGAGATTATTGTTCAAGCCATAGACAAATCTTTGGTTCTTCTTCAATGGGGTGTTGATGTACTCAACCCCATATTTAGAAAGTGACTCGAAAGAAGTGACGTAATCTACCACGGAGGATTCACCTTGAACAAGGTCTATGAAACGAGGGGCCAAAGTCACCTTCTCAGCTTCTGGCACAAACTTTAATTCGAATCGTTCCCGGAATTGCTCCCAAGTAAGATCCGTTTCATTAATTTCACAAATCAGAAGCTCGTACCAGTCTAATGCTCTTTCTTGGAGCATACTAGAGGCCACCTGAACTCGATGAAGATCAATAAGATTCATGCGAGAAAAGATGCGGTCGCATGATCTTAGCCAAGCCTGGACTTCAATAATGGTTTCAGAACCTTTGAATGGCTTTCCAGCCAAGTTGGTATAATCGTTGCACAAGCGTGCGAATCCAGACTTAGGGTGAGTAGGCTCCGGAATAGAACCGGTTGCTTGAGCATTCTTTACAAGATCAAGAAGCGGTTGGGCAGACATAAATACTCCATCCTGGGGAGTAGCACTAGATTGATCGGCGCTGGGGCGGCCTGGCCTAACTATTTCCCTTCTTTAAGAAAGAAAGAAAGAAAAAGAAAAGGTTACTCTCAAAAAAAATATCAAGCAAACTTGATTGATAAAACAAGGAATCATAAAAGAAAATAGGATAAAACGGGTTCAATTGACTCGAATAAAATCCTAAGGCACGACTCCTAAGAAGGACTTAGGACAATGATCCTTGTTAGATTATTCTATATAGTTCCGAAGTTTGGCTCCGATACCAAGCTGTGACGCCCCACCTCTATACTCACGCTAGCCAAGGACACTACGGAGTAATGCCGTCAACTAGCGCGAAGAATAAGGCTGTTGAGGAGCGACCATCCGTGTAATTACTTTGTGCGAGTACCGATATGTCAAATAGTGTAACATGCATTTCATTTCAAGAGGAAATCCGACATATCAAATACAAACTCAAAGCTACCACATAGTGGCTATGAGGCCTTCGGAAAAAAAAATATAGAAATAAACATAACATAAATCAGTCACAGACATTCATATCACAAAGGTGGAAACAGATATGAATATATAACACAAAAAGGTGTACATCAGAGTAGTGGTCAAAAAGATCCACAATATCACAAAAAATAGATACGAGTGCTAGACAAAAGAATATGTATACATCATAGAGTCTATATCTCGAATGTATAACAACAAAACTACAAATCTTCTGTAGTTAGACAAAAGTCAGAAGATGATCCCAAATAAGGAGTCAAGCAGAAGCACCTGTAACATCTCGGTCTGACCCGAGTATTATTTAATAAGAAAATAATAAACGAATCAGTCTAACTATAAATATCAGATTAAAATGAGATAGAATATGAGATATGACAAAAGACGTATGATAACATTAATGCCAAACTATAACTAGTATGCATATAAAACACCAAAATCATACAATACCTCAATAATCTCAAAACACAGAAAAGAACGTCATATTCTTTAGCTTATTCACCAAACACAAAATATTGACTATAATATAAATGCCAATCACAAAAGTTAACGACACACAAATTCACCAATACACAAATATTGATAGAGCTTATTAATGTAGATCACGAAAATTGGTGAAACACAAGTTCTAGAAATCATCAACAAGAAATCCAGAGATCACAATAAAAAGAAGGGGGGAAGGCCTATCACAAAACGAGAGCATGAAAACTCTCAACACGTGTATCACAAAACGGAACGCTATTCCATGGTTGCTAACCATTAATTTTGAGCCGAAGCTCCACTAAAACGGTCCGAAGACCTTTGAGCCGAAACTCCACTAAAACGGTTCGAAAACCGTGGGACGCTACCCCACAAATTTGAGCCGAAGCTCCACAAGACAAGGTACAGTCCCCCACACGGACAAAGAGAATCGCACATCGCTAGCCTAATTCACAAAAATGATCATCAGCGATCATCAAGAAGTGTCAATTACACTAAGCTAGTAAATATATGAGTTTAGCTTCATGTCCCATAACCACTAGCTTAACTTAAATATTTACGAACAGATTGTAGATTTTCACTCGAAAATTGTCACAAGAGATTTTCAATCGAACAAGTCCATAAATTAACCGGCGAAGTAAACACAAGCGTTTCACACCACTTGTTTTGCTAAGCCGTTTAATTAGATTTTCTCATACGAATGAGGTAAAGGTTTGTATATACTAATAGATTAGAAATTAAGCGGTTTTATAAACGAACTTTGTATTAAAAATAGAGTTGAAATCATTTTAGTAAAAGAGTTTGAATATTGACTACTAGTATAAAAACCTTTATATTTTTAAAGTGACAAGTCACAAAAACGATTGTAGAAACAATCAATGATAAAAATTCACATACGAAGACGTGAATCAAATCCAAAGAAATCGATACCAAATCCATCAAAATAGATGTTCTCAAAAATCCCGAAAAAGAAGCCATCAACGTCAATAATAGATGATAACAACAAATGGGAATCAACACGAATCGATAAAATTTGGAAATCAAGCAAAACAGGCAAAAATAGACATAATAGGCAAAATAGGAGCAGGTCGGTCGACTGACTCACTGAGTTCGGTCGACCAAACTCAGACCTGGAAAAATCCACAGGATGCTGGTCAGTCGACCGGACTCAGCATTCCAGTCGACCGAACCAGTGCCAGAGAAGTGCTCTGGTAGCAGGTCGGTCGACCAGACAGGAATTTCGGTCGACCGGAACATGTTTCCTGCACTTCCAAGCCTTATTAAATGAAGAGCAAACTCTACCACTTCTCAACCGGATGCGCAATGGCGCTAAGGATTTATGCATGTCGACTACCCGGCCCTATAGGCTCTCCGATGCACCACAAAATCATGATCAAACACCAAAGCTATGATTTTTAAAGATTTAACTTCGAAACACCAAAAATTGGAATATTCACAAAAACCAATCCAAATCAAAGCAAATGCACATGAATAAGAGTTAGGAATTCATACCTAACACTCAAAGATAATTATAGACTAAGATGTGAGATAAAAATCTCACCTTTGAACCCAAAAACAATGAATGAGAAGCTTGAAGACAAGGGAAGATCAACCACACTTCAATCTCAACACAAGAAGCTTGAATCTAAGCTTAAAAGAGAAACACTTCCCAAATTAGGTTTAGGAATTTTCTGAAATCAAAGAGAGAATGAGTTGGAGAAGAAGGAGGTAATGCTTACTAATGCTTCTCTTTGAATTTGGAGCTAGAACTTGATTTGCAAATGGAAACTAGGGCTTAGGATTTTTAATTCTCTTTCTCTTCCCCCATTATTCTCTTTAGAACTGAAAAGATAAGGAAGGGGAATGAATGAAGAGAGGTGGTTCAGTTTTGGGTATTAAGTTGGCTAGTGGGCTGAGCCCAAACCCAAACCCAAAGTGAAAAAGGTCAAATTTTTAGCTAGCTCCAAACATATCAATGTTTATACTCAAAAAGGTTGCAAACAACATTTTGAACTCAATGGAAGGGGTCCAGAGTCCAAATTCGACTGTTTGCAAAAAGTAACTTTTCGGACTAAAATCCGACTAACGATACCATAATTAAACAAAACATTTAAATAGATAATTGTAAAATATGCGGGTTGTCACATGTTCCTATGGTATTCGTAGAGATAGCTTAGTACAAATAGTTTCATAAGAAGTTATTTTTAGAAAAGTAATGATAGAATGGTTTATTGCAAATATGCTGGAATGATTTATTTCAATATGATAGCTAAAAAACATTATTTTGGTTATTGATTAGTTTTTAAACTGGTCGTGTCCATATTTCATGTGCTTCGAGATTTGAAAATTCCCTAATACTAAGTACTTGACCTAATAACTATCTGATTGTGAACTAATGACAATGTAAATAAATGCCAATTTCAATATAAAAGTTAATCGCAACCAAACAGCTTGAATATGACACTTCGTATTCCTTGAAGAATGCCAACGACAATATAAAAGTAATAGAAAAGGTATAGTGGATTTCTTGTAAAATATACACCATAGGTCCAAGCATATAATAAATCAATACTGGAAACAACAGTTCACTGCTGTACAAATTTAGCACAGTCAGTGATGATAACATAAAGAAAATCGTAGCCTATGTAGAAGCACTTCAACCCAAAAATGTGATATTAACTATATAAAGCTTTTAAAGATAAAACAACACTGTCAACATGTTATATGAAGTCCTGGAATAGTACAAGTTATCATAAATCGAGCTAAGCAGAAAGAACAAGGCAATCTAATAAGAACATCCATTGTTGATATAGTGCAATGTTGTTAACACGGCAGTATTGACAATTAATGTATATAAAGGTTGACTATTTTTATTAACTGAATAAATTAAATTAGTGAACAGACATAGGTATTTGGAAACCTATTATCAAGAGACATTATGCTTAATAAATTAACATAACTTATTAAATAAATAGAACCCAACTTATATTGGCATTGGCTTGCTTATAGCGCTTTGTATAATTTAATGAATGTTTATCCAAATAAAAACTACTTGATTTCCTCCCTAGTTCAGTCCCTACCCAAATCCTTAGCAAAAAAATTGATAACAAAACATAAATTTAAATTAACACCTACATTATATTTTCACTCGGTGATGCTTTTTGCTCCAAAACTAGTTAACTTTTATGATGGTCTCAAATTGTGACACAATTACCAAACAGAACAGATGATGAAATGCTAATAAAATATATAATAAGTAAAACTTAAATCTAATTTTATTATATATGTAGTTATATTACACAAACATATAAACGAAGATATACAAATACATAATATATAAAAACATTATCATAAAAACAAACTAATGAGAGTCCTTGACAATTGGTGACTTGTGGATCGAACAATTAGGGTTATGGAGACAAAAGTTTCCACGTTGTTCGACCAAATTACCATCTTTGTCAAAACAGACTTCTCCAACGCAAATAACTTTATCGTCTTCGTCCATTTGCGCTTCATCCTCTTCTTCTTCGTCGTACTCTAATGGATTATGAATACGTATGTTAGAGGAATCATCTTCAATCACAATAGGGTCTGCATGATTATCCATTAGAAATTTTTACATTTTCTAAGGACCTTGCCTTGTTTCTCCTGTTCCTTTGCCATCTTTGTTTGCATGACTTGTAATTCAGTCAGCATTTGTTGGGAATCCTTCAAAGTTTCCTCGATCTTCATTACTCGAGCCAATGTAGTTCGTTGAAATGGACCGGAATTAGGAGAAGGGAAGAAAAAGGTTGCATTTTGGTTTGATTTAGAAGAGGAGGTCATTATTTTATATTTTTAGAAGTGTATTACATAGAAAATGTAGAGAGAAGATAGAAGAATTCGAAGTATTGTGGTTTATATATCCACCAAACTGATTTTAGAGGGAAAATCAAAATTCAAATTTTACCGTTGTATGTCGACATAAGGGGTAGGGACATGTCGACATCCTTATGAAAGTTTTGACAATTTTGTTTTTCTATATTTATTTACATATATATGTTACTATATCTATATTCTATATCTCAGTTATAGAACAAATACCTAGATCTCTTCTTAATTTAGTAAAGGTTGATTGATTCAAGGGTCTGGTCAGAATATCAGCTATTTGATTCTCACTGTTGATAAATTCAATAGAAATAATCTCTTTACTTATATTACTCTGAGAAAATAATGTCTGACATCAATATGTTTGGTTCTGGCATGATGAGTATGATTTTTGGATAAATTTATTGCATTTGTATTGTCACAATAAATTGATGATTTTGAAATATTTAATCCAAAACCCTTTAGGGTCTGTGGCATATAGATAACTTGAGAACAAGCCAAAACGGCAAAGATATATTCTGCTTCAGTTGTAGATAGTGAGACAGTATTTTGCTTTTTACTAAACCAGGAAAACCAGAGAATGTCCTAAAAAGTGACAAGTTCCACTTGTACTTTTTCGTCTGATCTACAACTAGCATAGTCATCGCAATATGAGATTAAATCAAACGAATCATTTTTAGGGTAAAATAGGCCATAGTCTAAAGTGTGTTTAACATATCTTAGGATATGTTTAACAGCTTTTAAATGGGTCTCTTTGGGTTGAGATTGGTATCTTGCAAAAAGACAGACACTATGCATGATATCTGGCCTACTCGCAGTTATATAGAGTAGCGATCCAATCATTCCCATGTATAGTTTTTGGTCGACATCGTTTGATATGTTTTCTTTATTCAAGGCTTCATTAGTTGCAATAGGAGTGGGTTTTCCACTTGTAGTGGTCATACGAAACTCATTAATTAGATCCCTAACATACTTTCTTGACTAATGAAAATACCGCTATCTAATTGTTTTATTTGAAATCCTATAAAATAGGACTAAAGGCGTATCATAAAATAATGTTTCCACTACATAGTATATTTGTTCATTAAATAGAATTCTTTTTTAATGCAACACATGAAACATGACATATATTTGATTGTGTTAACCTTGTTTTCTAAATGTTTTTAAAACATAGACAGGACAAATGTACATGATAAGTATTGATAAAGAACCGGGTTTACTAAATTAAAATATTATTGAATATGACTATCATAGTTGTTATAGGAAAGTGTAAATTAAGTTGAAGGGCTTCTTATTTCAGAGTAATAAGTTTTAAGTACAATATTTCTAAATAGTTAGTTTTAAGGACAATTTACAGGAAAATGATAAATTCATTTATCTTTTTAAGTTATACAAAAAAATGATAAATTCATTTATCATTATTTCTGTATAACTGAAAATGATAACTTCATTTATTTATTTTTCTGAAAATTGTCCTTAAAACTAATTTTTCAGAATTGCTATCCTTAAAACTTATTACTCTTCACAAAGAAGTCATTTGAGTGAAAATCCCCTTATAGAAAATATATCGACTAAATTCATAGTTGTTTGCCTTTATGACAGCGGTATGATAACAAAAGAATAAAGTGATATATATCTTCATAGTTATTCTACCAAGTTTATAGTTGAAGCACTCAAAGATAAACTAACGGAACAAAGTCAATCGCTAATGTTATTTAATCACTAATGTTCTACATATGCTAAACTTTGTATGTATACCAAATTATTCAAAGTACAGCCAATGAAAGATAGTTCTCATTTTTCAACTACTTTTCCTTAATGCATGGGACAACTTCTAACCATATGCCAATGCATATGGGACAACTTATAACAGTATCGTGCATGTTTGAGTCATCGTTGCCAGCTCTTGTGTCATATTAAATTTTAAAACTGAGCATCGACACGGTCGGATCCAATCAGATCCAATCTGTTTCCACTGACCCCTAGTATGGGTTGACAAACAATGTTGAATATCTTCCAACATACACACCATATTTCTCTAGTTACAATGGTTTGAGAATACTCCAATTTTCTACTGACTTGCCTAAATACGTTTTGAAAACTCCATGTTTGTTAATAATTATTTTCTAGATGAATATATCATTATTTGTCTAAACAAATTATATGATTTTCTGAAGTAATATATCAGTTTGGAGTTGTCTTAGCATGCCACGAATAAATGGATCCAAAATTTACTCCATTTTACACCCTACAGCCTATAGTTTGTACAAAATGTCTTTGATTGACTTTATCAGAAAACCGATGTATAGGACTAAAAAAATAGTCAAAATTTTAGTAACTACAACGTACAAATTAACTTGTAAATTGCTTCAAAATTTAATTATCAAAACTTTATCATATTATTTTGACGTTCAAAGTGGATGTATAACTCTAAAATAGACATTATTCAATGCTAGTAATTTGTCATAAGATCACAAATGAAGACTCCAAACTTAACGGCTCTGCTTTGTAGTCCTAGAATTGCAAAAATTAAGCACACTTTTAATACATAGGCTAAGGGAAAATAAATGGAATGAAAGCTCTGGCTTCCAACCGTTGACATCACCACTTCATGTATATATATCAACTTTATCCCTACAGTTGACATCACTACTTCATGAATATATATATATATATATATATATATATATATATATATATATATCAACTTCATCTCTACAGTAGTAACCGAATAATTGTCAATTCTTAACATCACCACTTAATGAATGTTATCCTGATTATGCCATCCAAAACATTATTACTTTGACAGATAATTTTTAACAGTTGCATATTAACCATGAATGATGGAAATATAAGTCTAAAGGTGGGTATCTTCTTACATTACAAATAGCATTGCTGGAGTTGAATAGGATTTTATCCTGTAAGTTTAAAAATATATAATAAGTATAACATATAACAAAATATTCAATCAACTCATATGTTACATTGCATTTGAGGTAAAACAGCCGTCCAACATCACAAGTTTTGCAAATTATGAAAAAATAAGTGCATAGGTTATTTTATGTGGAAATTAGCCACAAGGGCCTCTTTAGCAAGTGGAATTAGTTTCTAGGACACACAACTGAAATAATTACTTTCAAGGACAAAACATAAAATAATTAGTTTCTAGGGCCTAAAAACCTATGAAATTATGTCCTTGAAAGTAATTGGGCTGCTGACTTTGTCCTTGAAAGTAATTATTCTGCTGACTTTGGCCTTGAAAGTAATTTCTTTGAATGTGTGTCCAAGAAACTAATTGGACTGCAAAGTTTGTCCTTCTAGTGAAATGCCCCTTATTTTATTTAATACCCATGTTAACCTAATATGCTTTAAGGATGAACCTAGCTGATTATGAAGTAAGTCAAGTTCCTTGCAACATAAAATTCCCAAAATTCAAGTTGCATATATATATATATATATATATTCCTGTTGACTTTTTGTTAGTTGAGGATCCTAATTCCTAACTTTGTGCCACTATAACATATAAAGGGGTTACAATCTAATCGTCCAGATATTTTTAGAATTCTTAAAGAGTACAAAATTTAGATAATTTCCTTTATTAGAGCACAATAATCACTTGAGCATATCATGTATAGTAGTAATTTTAGATGCTTTTAGGTGCTCGCTCAAACAGTCTATCCTTTCTTATTTGAAGTCACTTACACGTTTATCTTATTTTTGAGCTTCTTTATCCCAAGCTTCCTCTCACTTTTTTCTAACCTATCCTAAGTAGACTTATATTTATGTAGAATAACTAAAAATGAGAAGGTTATCATTCACATCCATAATGAAACAGTGGATAAAAAAGAATCAAATTTTGAAAGCAAGTTTTCGTTTATTTTATATAATTTATTCTTGATTTCACCATGTGTTGTTCCAAGTTAAAAAGTAGAAAAATGTGTTCTTTGAATAAAAAAATAATATCAATTTGCTATTATATAGTATATACTATATTCCAATTCCGGATTAACAATAGTTTGCAATAGAAAAGATTGACCATGTAAACTTTATCTTTGCAAACTAAGTAGATTACAGATAATATTACTGTAACGACCCACTATTTTCTAACCTGTCAAGTGATACGGATAATATATCATTTCAATCCGTAATTTACAAAGAAAAATCCAGGTTCTATCATTTCAAACCCGCAATCCCAAGTTAATAAAAATAAATAAAAATCACTCGAGCCTATCATTTCAGCCCATAATGATTTTTCCTATTCTAAAGTCCGTTCGGGTATGTATCATTTCAACCCATAGTGATTCTATTCTACAGGGAACTTGCAGCGTGATTAATCAGAAATAAATAAACAGTAAAATAAAATAAAATATAACAGATGATGTGATAAGTTAATAACAGGGTTTAACATCATATAATTTACATCATAGGCAGGTATAACATGATATAATAGTTTACACATTCACTTGTTGTCACTTCACAATTATATAAGTATAAATGTCATGTGTGAATACTCACCTCTTTAAAGTTGGAGTTTGCAAACAACACACACAAAAGAAAATCCGAAAAGTACGATGGCACGACTTGATTTGAGTGGAGAGAGCCAAGATATTAATCTTGTATTCGACAACAAAACAAAGCAAAGTATAAATATAAATACAATACAAAATCATATTGAAACAATTATGGAAATAGAATTAAACAAAGACATCACCAAGCTTCCCATTCAATTTTGCTTGACCCAAACTTCACATATGCTCAGCCACACATGTTATTTGGCTCGGCCACAACATTATTTCAGGTGGAATGGATCTGTTTTGGACTGGAAATGGAAGGCTAGGCTTAAGAATGCAAAGGGTTTGAGTGTTACAAAGTGAGGAAGGTAAAAAGGCAAGGCTAGAAAGGGTTTTGGTTCAACTTGGGCTCGGTCAAAGGCATATTTGGGCTCAGCCAGAGGCTGCTACAGGTCAGGTCAGAGGTTAGTGATGGTGTTTAGAGGTGGTGCTTGCTGGTAGTGGTGGCTAAGGAGGTGGCCGTGGCAAGCAATGAAGGTGGTGTTGCATATAGGGCTTGGTTAGGCATAGTTTTAAGGATTTTTGCAACTTTTTGTGGAGTTTTTGTTCAAGCTGTGCAGTTAATGCCCCGCTATGACTCTGCTATAACCCTGCTATATCTCATAGCGGATTTCTACCGCTACAATTTTTCCATATAGCCCCAAATATAGCCTTTCCGCTTTAAGCCCCGCTATTTTCGCTATATCCCGTTATTCCCGCTATATTCTGCTATTTCCGCTATATCTTCTTTAAAAGAAATGAATTGAAAAATAACACTTATACATTATAAAAATTATGAAATTAATTTATTTAATTGAATTTTTAATATATTTTCAGAAATGAAAATACTCTAATATTCTACTAAATTCAGTTATGTTATATAATAGTTTTACGTTTATTTACATTATATTCACATATGTTTTTATTTAAAATTACTTATGTATTAATTATAATTTAATTGAATGTTAATTTTTCATTTAATTACCATTTATATATTTATAAAAACATTAAGTATGAGTTTTATATGCTATTTAGAGTCATCCGCTATATCCCGCTACATCCTCGCTGTATCCCCGCTATGACTTTTTGCACCTTCGCCGCATTGAATCTACCGAGCGCTTTAACTGCACAGTGTTCAAGGGAGGTCACGGCCAGTATAGGTCAGAGGAGGAGGATGATTTGCAGCTGTGGATGATGGGAAGGAAGTGGTGGTGGTCGGTGGTGGAGATGGTGAGGTGATAGGCCGAGCAAACATGTGTGAAGTCAAGGCAAAAATCAAGGCAAAATTCAATGGCAAAGCAAGGGAAAATGAAGAGAAGATGGAAGCCATTACCAAAATGTTTTTCAGAGATGATAGGCCGAAATTTTGCTGGAATGAGAAGTAAATTTCACGTGAAAAGCAAATAAGAAACTCACGGCAACAATAAAGTGTTGAACGGTCCAAAAAGTGAAGAGTCTAGCACATGAAAAGTCATTGTTTTAAAGCTTTTGTCTCTTCGAATTTCCAATATCTTTTATACAAAATAAATAAAATAAAAATCAATAAATAAAGATAAAATACAACAAAAATAAAGTGAAAAAGAAAATAAATAATTAGTCTTAGGAAAAATAGGAAAATAAATAAAGAAAATAGTTTATTTTATTGAAACTAGTATTAAAATTGTAAACAAAAATACAACTAGTAAAGGAAAATTTCAACTACACTTTTAAAATGTTTCAAAATAATATATATATATATACATAACATGTCATGTTACACATGTAAACATAAATTAGAACATGACATGACAAACAAAATATCATTTATGTAAATTAAAATAAACAATTTTGTTAAATAACCAATTTACATACAATAGTGTAAAAAGCATAACTTTCACAATATAAATCAGATTCCAACGAAATGAAAAGCAGTATACTTAAAATTTTATTTACTTTCATAAAATAAAGATAAATTTCAAAAGTTCAAAAAATTTTTTTTAATTAAAGTCAAAGTTTGACTGCATTGACAAAATTTACATTTCTGGAAAATATTCTATTTATTCATGTTTAGAATTATAATTCTCATAAATCAAAATTTATATTTAAATAACAAAATTTATTCATTTAAAAAAAATTAAATCAGGAAATTCAAGTTAAAAAAATAATTACAAAATACAGGGTTGTTACACTCTCCCCCACTCAAAACTTTTCGTCCCCGAAAAGGAAGAAGATAGGAGAATAGGAATAGGCAGCAAGAAAAACAAGAGAAATAGGAATAGCAAGTAGGAAAAATGGTGAATCGGGATAGCTAGGAGGGAAAATAGGTCGAAAGACAAGGACTAGCCATTAATTTAAAACCATATAAATTCAATCAGAATTCTTTAATATTTAGGTACTTGGTTAAACCCATTTTATTATATCCATAAAAGTCTTTTAAATTCAAATTGTCAGTAAAAAGGTAAGAAATATTTAAAACACTTTAAAATCTTTCAGAAACGAAAAATAACTGATCAAAATATCCTTTATATATCACTTTATCAAAATACTTTTATAACTCGATGTCTTAACAAGTTTATCTCGTTCCTGCAGACTCTGGCCATGCTTTGATCAGGCGCAAAGCTAGAATTCTCCAAGTACTTAGTAGACTTGTTTCAACACCCAGTGAAAATACTAGAAAACTTTAAAAAACAGATATGGAAAGTACAATCCAAACAAAAAAAACCCAAAACATGTCGATCATGGATCACGGATACACAATGGTTACACCTGGATCCCCCAGGAAACATCCATACCCGTAGTTATAGATTTCAAAATGGTTTAAAAATTCGAATTAAAATCATTCATTTAAACCATTAAAAGTAAAGTCATTATACTTACAAATCAAATATTAAATTCTCAAAATATAACCTTTTCTGAGCTCATTTAAATACTTTAAACATTTAAATTTCAGCTTCCACAGCATTTAGAAAGTGCTGCGGTAAGTTATAATTGAAAACAATTCATTTCAGCAAAGACAGCATTTAAAAACTGCTGTAATAGTTCAATTATATTCAAAAATCTCATTTCAGCCAACTGCAGCACTTAACAAGTGCTACAATAGCTCTTTCATTAATTTCAGGTTCAAGTTCAGTTTCAGCACTACAGCACTTACAAAGTGCTGTAATAGCCCTTAGTTCATTTTAGCCTTTTAGTTCATTTCTGCCTTTTAGGATCTTGGGAAGATCATCTCCACCTTGTTAAACTTACCTATAACAACAGTTATCAGGTATAATTTCAATCTTCTTGTCATCTTCTTAATCCTATTTCATTCTATCTTTTTCTGTGTTTTCCCGTACCTCATTCCTTTTCGGGGACGAAAAGTTTTGAGTGGGGGAGAGTGTAACAACCCTGTATTTTGTAATTATTTTAAATTGAATTTCCTGATTTAAAAACTATTTTTTATTTATTAAAATGGGTAAATTTTGTTATTTTAAATATAAATTTTGATTTGTATGTGAATTATAATTCCAAACATGAATAAATATAATATTTTCTAGAAATGTGAATTTTTGTCAATATGGAAACTTTGACTTTTAATTTTAAAAATTTAAATTTTGAACTTTTGAATTTTATCTTTATTTTATGAAAGTAAATAAAATTTTAAGAATACTGCTTTTCGTTTCATTGGAATCTGATTAATATTGTGAAAGTTATGTTTTTTTAAACTATTGTATGTAAATTGTTTTATTTAACAAAATTGTTTATTTTAATTTATATAAATAATATTTTTTTGTCATGTCATGTTCTAATTTATGTTTACATGTGTAACATGACATGTTATGTATATATATTTTATTTTTAGAAACACTTTTAAAGTGTAGTTGTAATTTTCCAATGTTAGCTGTATTTTATTTACAATTTTTATTTCTAATTTCAATATTACAACTATTTTCTTTATTTATCTTCCTATTTTCCTAAAACAAATTTATTTATTTTTCTTTTTCACTTTATTTCAGTTTGTTTTATTTTATTTACTGAGTTTTATTTGTTTATTAGTATAAATATAAAGTTGAAATTGGAAGAGACTAAAGCTTCAAAACTATGACTTAATTTCATTAGCTAGACTCTTCGCATTTTGGTCGTTCCTTCTTTATTGATTAGCCGTGAGTTTCTTATTCATTTTTCCTGTGAAAACTTCTCTTTTCCTCAGCTATTCACGGCCAAACATCTCTGGAAAAAAAATTGTAATGGCTTCCTCTTTTTTTCCACTTTTCTTCTTTGCTTTTCCATTGAATTTTGACTTGTTTTGCCTTGACTTCACACATTTCGCTCGGCCTATCACCTCCACCATCTCCTCCACCGACCACCACCACTTCCTCCTCTGACCACAGATGGCCTAACATCCCCTCCTCTGACCTGAAAGTGCCGTGACCATCCCATGAACCCATTTCCACAAAACAATGCAAAAACTCCTCAAAACTTGCCTAGCCAAGCCTATAATGCAACACCACCCTCATTGTTTGCCACGGCCACCCCCCTTAGCCTCCACCACCAGTAAGTACACCACCCATGAACACCACCTAACCTCTAACCAGACCTATACCTGACATGGCCGAGCCCAAATATGCCTTTGACCGAGCCCAAGTTGAACCAAAATCCTTTCTTGCCTTGCCTTTTGACTTTCCTCACTTTGTAACCCCAAGACCCTTCCTCTTCTCAAACCTAGCCATGTATTTTCAGTCCAACTGATCTATTTCCACTTGTAAACATCCTAGGCCAAGCCCTAAGCATGTATGGCCGAGTATACATGGAGTTGTGGTCAAGAAAAAATGGTTTGAAAGCTAGGTGATGTTATTTGTCTAGCCTAGTTTCCATTTATTCCAATTTAATCTTTTGTATTGTAATTATATTTATATGGTGCTTTGTTTTATTATTGTATACAAGATTTATATCTTGGATCTCTCCACTCAAATCAAAAATCGTGCTATCGTGCTTTCTAGAATCCATCTGTGTATTTTGTTTTGCAAAACCCAGCTTTAAAAGGTGAGTATTCACACATGACATATATACTTATATATTTGTGAAGTGACAACAAGTGAATGTGTAGAAATTATTATATCATGTTATACCTGCCTGTGATGTAAATTATATGATGTTAAACCCTGTAATTAACTTGTCACATCATCTGCTATGTTATATTTTATTATATTATTTATTTATTTGTGTTAATCACACTACAAGTTCCCTGTATAATAGAATCACTATGGGTTGAAATGATACATACCCGAACGGACTTTAGAATAAGGGAAAATCATTATGGGCTGAAATGATAGGCATGAGTGATTTTTATTTTATTTTATTTTATTGACTTGGGATTGTGGGTTTGAAATGATAGAACCCGAATTTTTCTTTGAAAATTACGGATTGAAATGATATATTATCCGTATCACTTGACTTAGGTTAGAAAATTTTATACAGACCCGTGGTTATTATTTATATTTTTCTAGAAAATTTTATGTATTTTAAAAGTGTAAAATATGATAATTTGATTTAAATTGAATTTACAATGATTTAATAAAGTGATAATGATTTTTATATGTATTAAAAAGGGTTAAATAAATAAATGTTTAAATTGTAATTTGAAATATAACTTGACTTGGAAATGTGAAATTTGGTTTTAAAATAAAAGTTAAGTTAAGAAAATAAAATAAAATGGAAATTAAGTTTAATTTATGAAGTGGTAAATTAAATTTAAGTGTAAAGAGAAATGTAAAGAATAGGAAATTGTACACTTGAATTTAATAAATGAATTGTTGAAAATTTGATAATTATTGTAGAATTTTCCTTTATAAAATTTTAAATTAAAGGGTAATTAAATGACCATTTTAAAGTGGAAAATATGAAATTTTATAAGTTAAAATGGTTTAAATTGAAGTTTAATTGTTGTTGAAATTCTCTTTTAAATATGAAAATTCTTTTAGTAGCACTTCAAAAATGCTATCGTTTCTGAAAATGAACTAAAAACTGAACTAAATAGAATCTGCAGCACTTTGTAAGTGTTGTAGTTGCAGAAGTAAACAATAAGGCTAAAAATTAACTAAGGGCTATGGTAGCACTTGCTAAGTGCTGCAGTTGGCTGAAATGTGATTTTGAATATAACTGAACTATTACAGCAGTTTTTAAACGCTGTCTTTGCTGAATTGAATTAAACCTTTTAATTTGAACCCTGGACTATTACAGCAGTTTTGTAAATGCTGTCTTTTTTGAATTTAACTATTTTTCGACTAAAACTGAACTATTACAGCAGTTTTTAAATGCTATATTTGCTGAATTGAATTGTTTTCAAATGTAACTTACCGCAGCATTTTCTAAGTGCTGCGAAAGCTGGAAAATAAATGTTTTAAAGTATTTAACTGAATAAATGAGCTCAGAAAAGGCTAAATTTTTGGGAATTGAATATTTGATTTGTAAGTATAATGACTTCACTTTTAAATGGTTTAAATGAACATGGTTAAGTGTTAGATTTTTTCTAGGTATTATGATTTCAAAGTGTTTGGTTTCGAAGGTGTTATAGCTTTGAAGTATTATGGTTTCCCAAATGAATTTATTTAAGAACTTGGCTTTAAATATATTGTTTTGAAATATATTGAAATTGAGGATTTAAGAATATGTCTTTATAATGTGGTTTTAGGTTTAAATGATTTTTAAAGGAATATTTCAAGTTCAATAAATTGAAGTAAATATTCAGTGATTTGAAATTGGGTTTTTGTAAATGATATATTATGGAATTGGTTTTGAAACGTATATTATTTTGGAAAGTAAAGGTATTTGATTTAAATGGTTTTGGAATAGAAATGTTTTGAAATAAACATTCATGGGTTATAATAACGTTGGGTTGTTAAAGAGACTGGGATTGGAAGTTGTCATACTCTCTGCCAACTCCGAAAACCACTTTAACAACCGTGTACGCGGTGGAGTTTCCAGAATGAAGTAAGATGGTGGCGACGATCCTATTAAGGTATATACGTGGACTCGACTCCCGTGAGTTGGCATAAGGTAGCTAAAACAGGAGCGATTCTCGGGCCAATGAGTTAGCACCTCTGATCGAACACATTTCTTCGATACCATTCTATTACTTTGTGATTGATTTGGTGGCCACCCTTCGATTTTGACTGGGAATGTGTTCCGAGGTGGGCGGTAGTGGCTGCTCTGCGTTTCCACTAGCCCGGATGCGTAATTGGTATATCTACCCTGGCATTGCTTAGTTGTGCCGTGTCACCTACCATATCGAGCTTTACTACGAGTTTCTATTTGTGTCATACCTATGGAGTATCTTCTCATAGCCTTTCGAGGTATGCAGGTACTGTATAGACTATTGGCACTATTATGTGTTAAGGGCTATATGGGTAACCCCTTAACGCTATTTAAAAGTATGTTTATTTTATATTTAGACATTATTATAATAGCGAATATTACTACATAGTAGATAGTTTAACGGATCCTTAGAGGATGGTTAACCCAAAAATCCTTTAAGTTACTTGTATTTCAGTTGATATTTCACTTGAGTTGGATTTATTGATATAAGAATGTTAATCCTGACTCGAGTGTTTTGTGTTTTGCTTTACGCTCGGGTCAGACTGAGTGATACAGTATTCGAGACTCACCTTTGGAGTTGGAGCTTCTCTTGGAGATCCAGCTATCTATCCTGCTTTCAGTTGTTCAGTTGATTCCAGTGATGTATTCAGATCTTGTATTTGACTATTGTATTGAGACATCTATGTATCTGCGACTTCGGTTGTATCTTGTTTAACTTTGTTATATATATACAGTAGCTACATGAACTACTATTCTTTTGTTTCCGCTGCATTATTGTTATATTACTCTGTGTCTGTGATCTGTGATTATTTTATTTACTGTATATGCTGAGTCTGCCAAATTTTAAATAACAATATGATATTTGAGCAATTCAAATCCGATATATATGGATGCGAATGGTTGAAAATTTCAGGTCGTTACATGTACACAGTCATCCTGAGAATCACAGCTTTGGATTCACCTTCTGGAGCTAGAGTTTTGTTGGAGCTTATCCGTCTATCTATTCATCGACTTCTATTCCAGTTATTTCCTAGTCAGTATTGCCTCTGTATTATTGATTTATCCTGACTTCTACTGTATCTATTTTACTATGAGAATTTTGTATATATTTTGAGAGTTTGTATATAATAGCTTCATGAACTACTTTGGTATTTTATTTCCGCTGCGAGTTATTCTGATATTTCTATGTATGTGATTCTATGAATGATTTTATTTGCTCCAAATTTTATTACAATCTGTTATTTTGAATTATTCAAGTCATACATGTGTGGATTATTGTCGATTTGAATGGTCCAAAATAGTGGGTGGTTACAATTACAGATATGGTCAACAGTTTTCCTTTAGGTGTATATCCATCAGTTATTTCATGAGTAGTAGGGTACATAAATTTTTTAATATATATGATTGAACACGTCAAAATGCAGTAAAATATATAGATTGATATCATATAAAGTAGTTGAAATAGCAATCTTCCCAATGTTTATAAAAACAACTCGTTTCGTTATAACTATTTATTGCTACAGGTTCCCAATCTAATGGTGGAGAACTGAAAAACCTTAATAAAAATAAAAAATCGCTCTTTCTACGTAAAATTTGCTACTATAACCCATAGAAACACATGTCCAAAGTACCATAAGAAAGACAATTAGAAATAGTTTTCATTTTTGTTGTTTGAAAAAGTTGTGAAGTTGTAACATTGTTAGTTTTGGCCATATTGTATTTTACTTCATTTACCGAGTAAAGAGCCATATAACTTAGTATATTTTATAAAGCATATAAACAACTCATGAGATATGTTGGTTTATATATTGTTATATAATCAGGGCCGGCCCTATGGTAATCAATTCCCTAGTCGAGAAATTTTTCTAAATATTTTTCTGCCCCGATTTGTTTTAGTGCCATGTACTACTTCAACAACTTTGGTCAATTATACGACCAATGGAAGTGACTCAACTCTTGATACTTCAAACACTTAAAACACAAAAATCTACTAACAGTCATCTATGTATGATACAAATCATTTTAAGAACCTATATTCTGCATAGAAAAACTGTTTCAACCACAACCTAATTTGAACACAATGCCCAAGGCAAAATGCAAGCACTAATGTTTTCAATACATAAATGATAGTCTGAAACATTAAATGACATTCACACAAATAAGTAGTATGCATCATTTAAAATAAAGAAACACTAAAATTGAGAGGAAAAAAATAAAATAAAAATACTCAATTTGTGTAAACAAACTAAAATTTATGGTCCATAAGTATTAATTTAGTAAAAAAAACCGGTTACTCAAAGAAGCAAAGACATAAAATAAAAAATTAGAAACTATTTTCCGCAAAAGGTAATATGTCAAATTAGAAAGCCGTTATTGAGATATTAAATCAATATCCGAAAATCAAAAGGCCATTTGATGTCATTAAATCAATATGCCAAACAGAAAATTAAAATTATATGTAAGAAACAAAGATTTGAAAATACAGCTTCTTAAATCTGGAAAGCGAAATATTGTTAGTACCGAGAAAACATAAAGTTTGAAAACAATTGGGTTATATCAGCATGAACTACATTTTGTTAAAATTGCAATAAGTGAATATTATACTCAGTAACACTAAATCTGCATAAACTATTGTTCGTAACTGTAAATGTCCTAAAAGTACATATTTGTCAAATTATGCTGACAAAATGTAAAACTATTTTGGCAAAAAAATTCAATACGTAAAACTAAAAAGTCTTTTAAATTTAAGTTTATTATGTAATATCAAAAGACCTTTCTTGAACTTACAATTTGTTAGCAAAATAACAAAAATTTTACAAAAAATGGCATATTGATATACAAAAAAAATATTCTGCATATTTACCTCTTACATTAATCACTTGTCACTTTAAAAACAAATTTGGCATGGTTGATCAAATTCTTTAGTTATAATAGGAACTTGAAATTCCTAATTTTTTTGAGTGTTAAAAAAACTTCATTTGTGTCCTATGATTATGATCTGTATAGCATGTTGTAATTTCATAACCTAGTTTAATTTTTCATAAATCGAAGTTTGTATCACCCCAGTACTAAGGTGAATATACCCAGTTACTCCCTATAGCAAGCATGTGCAAAGGTTAAATATTGTACTAAGTAAAAACCAATAGTATGCACATGCCAAAGTATATTTTAAGCTGTTTAAGATAAAATATTTCAAATCTAACATTTGAAGAAAGTAAAATCTTATAATTGAAAATTTAAGTATAAAACTGCAAAATCAGTGAGCATGGGCATAAAAGATTGTTTGGCCATAAGAATCTTATGTACATGTGTATGCACTAATTAAAGCAAGGAGTTATCTGCATTTTACAGTAAACCAAAAACTTTACGTATTTTTATTCATGGCTATACATGCGCTCATTTGTTCATAAATATCCATAGTAGATTATTACCAAGTTCATGAAAAACTGTAAATAGTCAGCTCCTCTACTATAGGACTAATGAAATTCATCACGTAAAAGTTTGAATAGCCTTTGCATTACATAGCAAGGACAATTTCGAATGTATTAGACATATTCTACTAAAGCACAAACCACACTTTTAGAAAATAAGGAAAATGGTTAAATTCAATTATTTGAACAGGGAGGATGAGTTGGATTTTAAGTAGCTATATATTAGACACAATGATCCACAAATTTATTTCAAACTTGAAAATTGTAGGGAATTTGTGAATTACAGGGAACAAATGTATATGGATTGTTGCAAAGTCAAACTTGTAATTAAAACATACATTATTTCCTTAAGCCAAAGGTGCATTAAGCAGCACTATGCAACATAATATCCAATATGTACACATATTGATCAACACTTGAAATTACTTTAGTGAATACAGAGAACAACCTACTGATAAAAAGTAACAACATGTATAATTAATAGTTTTCTGCTAATATTTTTTTACAATTGACGATTCCTAAATACCAGCTAGCTGATCAAATCTTCATGCTAAAACCGAAGTTGTATTGTAGATGTGGACTGAAATTATACAATTTGGTAGGTAATACACAAAGCCTTTATAGAAAATTTCATATAGAAATAATAAAGTAAAAACCATTCTACATATAGTTAACTCTTAGATTAATCACTTGACAAAACCTTTTTAGAAAATCGCATATAGGAATACTGAAGTAAAAATCAATCTAGATAGTTACCTCTCTAATTAATTACTTGCCATTTCAAAAGAAAATTTTAAATGGTTGATCCAAAAATTTATTTACAATAAGAACTTGAAAATATTTACTGTTAAAAAAAGCTTCATGTACGTACTATGATCATGACATGTATATCATCTTATAATTTCATCATATGAGCTAAAATCATATTTGTTCGATTTCTCGTAAATGAACCACAGTAATTGAAAGAAATTGATGAAAATGAATGATTTGAAATACCTAAAATGTGAGCAGGATGAGAACAACATCATTCTGCTGCATTTGTGGTCGAGCAACAGTACAGCGGAAGCGGACGAAAATCATGGGCGAGCAAGGAATGGCGATAGAGGAAACCGATGGAGAGGCATAAATGGGTAAGGCGTTGAGGCTAGGGTTTGTACAATAAGTCAAGGTGGGGTAGAAAGATGGTAAAGGAACGGTGATGGCACAAATGGAAGGGAATTTATCGATTTCCAATGGAGGAAAAGAGGGAAGAGGAGATAAGCGCAAGGGGAATCGATTGATTTTGGGTGGAAGGAATTGGGAAAAGGAGATTAGGGATGGGTAGAACGGAATTTTCAGGTGGAGGAAAGGGGATGAGAAAATCACGGACAGTGCAGACAGAGACAAATTTGGAGACGGTTCAGTTTGTAAAATTCAAGGAGGACTTGTGTGCTCTTGAAATCAAACTCAGTATTCATAGTATAGTATAGATAACAATATGGAAGTTGGTAATAATAACTAAATGGATTAACAAAGTAGATTTTGAACAATATTAAGTACATAGGTACTAAGGATGTTGTATCTAAGTTTCATTCCCTAGGCATACTTAATAAATCTTTGAAATTTATTCATCTATTTTACAGTGTATACATTATGCATGTATGTATTAAGAAAAGCTAGAGTAAACAATTGATTCAATAACTTTTTTTCCAAAAATATTCATGCACAATGTACTATATGTACCACGATCATAAGTAAATAGGAAGGTGCTGGCTAGGCTGTGAATTCCTCCTTTATCGTATTTTAAAGCATTTGGAATGCTTCTAAACAAAGAAATGTAAAAATTAAACTGATCCGAATTTTAGCCCTAATCAATTCATGAGAAATCAAAACAATAAAATAAAAAAAGATTTGCGGAAGCGTACCGGAATCCATTGATTCAATTTGTATGAAGGTTTTGATCTTCCAAGAATACAGTTTCTACTTTTCTAGAAAATTTCTCTCTGACGGGGAAAAAGAGGAAATAAAAGTACGTACTGTTTCTCGGGGACCCAACCGTTTTTATTAACGGAGAAAAATCAGTTATGTAATATTTATAATTTGGCCCCTCAACAAATTGTAAATAACACTTTATTATTTTCTACCTTATATTAATTATAATAGCAACATACACTTAAACATATGTGTGTCCATAATGGGATTTTAATCCAACAATCTCCCACTTGGGCAACATATGTTTTCTTATAAATGTACAATCTTGTGAGCTCAAAATTTGCTATTACATAAAGGTATTTCTTAACTATCTCGTCCATCAACCATATTTATACAGGATCACAGTGGTCTCGCCATATGAATCATGACTAAACCCATCAGTGGTCACATACATATATATAGTCAAATGACATAGATTAATCTATTTTCAAATGGTCCTCCTTAGACTTAAGTGAGGTCATAATCAAAACAATAAAACGGAGTGAATGAACTGAATACTTTACTTCTGATCAGAAAGTCAAACACATAAATGTCTTAAAGCAAATATACAGCACATATAATACAAACTCCCACTAAACCATAATATCCTCAAGCAATACAACACCCATATGAGCAGTGTGCTCATGGAAGACCTTGGGTGGTAAACCTTTTGTGAGCGGATCCGCTATCATGAAGTTTGTTTCAATATGCTCTATAGATATATGTCCACTCTGCACTCTTTCTTTCACAACTAAGTATTTTATGTCAATATGCTTTGACTTGGTTGAGCTTCTATTATTGTTAGAATATAGCACTGCTGACTTATTATCACAATATAACTTCAGTGGTCTTTCTACATTCTCCAAAATGCGCAGCCCAGTGACAAAGTTGCGTAGCCATATTCCATGATTTGATGCCTCATAACATGCTACAAATTCTGCTTCCATAGTGGAAGCAGTAACAAGTGTTTGCTTAACACTTTTCCAGGATATAGCTCCTCCAGCCAACAGATAAATATAGCCTGATGTAGACTTTCTGCTATCTTGGCATCCAGCAAAATCAGAATCAGAATACCCTACGACCTCCAAATGATCTGATCTTATATAAGTGAGCATGTAATCTTTTGTTCTCTGAAGATACCTCATAACCCTCTTGGCTGCTTTCCAATGGTCTATACCAGGGTTGCTTAAGTATCTGCCTAACATCTCAACAATGTATGCAATATCTGGACATGTACATACTTGAGCATACATTAGACTCCCAACAGCTGAAGCATAGGGAATCTTTTGCATTTCTTGAATTTCAAGATTGCTTTTAGGGCATTGACTAAGACTGAATTTATCTCCTTTAGCAACAGGGGTATCTCCTGGTCTACAATCTTGCATGCCAAACCTTTTAAGTACTTTATCAATATAGCTCTTTTGTGATAATCCAAGAATACCCCGAGAACGATCTCGAAGTATTTGGATACCTAATACAAAAGAGGCATCACCAAGCTCTTTCATCTCAAAATGTTTTGATAGAAATTTCTTGGTTTCGTGCAATAAACCTATATCATTAGTGGCAAGCAAAATGTCATCGACATATAGAACCAGGAATATATGTTTACTCCCACTGATCTTGTGATACACACAATCATCAACAATATTCGTCTCAAAACCAAACGAGATGATTACTTGATGGAATTTGTGGTACCATTGACGAGAAGCTTGTTTAAGTCCATAGATGGATTTTGTTAATTTGCAAACCATATTCTTTGGATCTCCCGACACAAAGTTTTCTGGTTGTACCATATAAATTGTCTCATCAATGTCTCCATTGAGAAACGCCGTCTTAACATCCATCTGATGTAACTCAAGGTCAAAATGAGCAACAAGTGCCATAATTGTTCTAAAAGAGTCTTTCGATGAAACTGGAGAGAAAGTCTCTATAAAATCGATACCTTCCTTTTGAGTATAGCCTTTTGCTACAAGACGTGCCTTATACCTCTCCACATTACCCTTTGCATCCCTCTTGGTTTTAAATATCCATTTACAACCAATTGGTTTTGCACCTTCTGGTAATGGGACAAGTTCCCAAACATTATTGTCTTGCATGGACTTATACTCCTCATTCATGGCATCTATCCACTTTTGAGAGTTAGAACTTTTCATGGCATGATGAAAGTTGATTGGGTCATCTTCCATCATTCCATTATCGTTCTCTTGTTCTTGGAGAAATACAATATAATCATCTAAAATAGCACTTCTCCTTTCTCTCATGGACCTCCTTAATGGCACAGGTTCTTGAGGTTGTTGAGTTTGTTCTTCTGGAACAATAGCTTCATCCTGAATAAGGGGTTGTATAACATTATCTTGTTGAGGTTCCGGATTCACTTCTTGATCAATGATAGGTGTAGGCAACTGAACATTGTCAAAAGTGATAATAGGAACTGAGTTTAAATCCAATTCCTTCTCAAAAGAAGTGCCTTTAGCTTTATTTCTCCCCCTAAACTCAATATCCTCAAAAAATACTGCATTTCCCGTCTCAAAAATATTCTTAGCTATGGGATCATAAAACTTATAGCCCCTAGAACGCTCAGAATAACCAATAAAGTAGCTGCTCACTGTTTTGGAATCCAGCTTCTTTTCATGTGGCCTATAAGGCCTTGCCTCAGTTGGACAACCCCAAATGTGAAAGTGCTTTAGACTAGGCTTTCGGCCTATCCAAAGCTCATAAGGTGTTTTTGCAGCCGCTTTAGTTGGTACTCTATTGAGAATATAAGTTGTCGTCTTTAATGCTTCTCCCCAGAGAGACTCGGGTAAGGCGGAATGAGCAATCATACTCCTTACCATATCCTTAAGAGTTCGGTTTCGTTTTTCAGCAACACCATTCATGCTAGGTGATCCCGGCATGGTGTACTGTGGGACAATACCGCATTCCTCTAGGAATTTAGCGAACGGTCCTGGACGTTGTTCACCTGAGCCATCATATCGACCGTAGTACTCACCACCACGATCAGATCTGACATTTTTAATCCTTTTGTTGAGTTGATTCTCAACTTCAGCTTTATAAGCTTTGAACACATCCAGTGACTATGATTTTTCATGAATGAGATATAGGTACCCATAATGTGAGTAATCATCTATGAATTTTATGAAATATTGTTGACCATTCCAAGATGCCATAAGGAATGGCCCACAAATGTCTGTATGAATCAATTCTAGGACATCTGTAGCTCTATTGGCACCTAATCTCTTAGTTTTGGTCTGTTTTCCCTTGATGCAATCTACACAAACGTCAAAGTTTGTGAAGTCAAGAGATTCTAAAATACCATCAGACACTAAGCGCTCAACTCTACCTTTTGAGATATGACCTAAGCGCTTATGCCATAAGGATGCTGAATTTTCGTTATTTAATTTACGTTTAGTACCACGTGATTCCACATGCAAGGTTTCATTATAAGATGCAACTGTTTCTAGCAAATAAAGATTGTCATATGCATTTAAATAACTAGTTCCAACAACATTTGAATTCAAAGACAAAGTAAACTGATTGTTTCCAAATGAACAACAATATCCAAATTTGTTTAGCACAGAAACAGAAACCAAATTCCGTCTAAATGACGGTACAACAAAAGTGTCTTTTAAATCCAAATAAAAACCAGTTCCTAATAACAATCTAAAATGTCCAATTGCTTCCACTTCTATCGATTGTCCATCGCCCCCAAATATGTGTCTTTCACCATCACTTGGCTTTCGATAGCTCAGGCAACCCTGCATAGAAACACTTATGTGAGTGGTAGCACCAGAATCTATCCATCAAGTGTTTCTAGGTATTGAAGATAAATTAACTTCAGAACAGACCAAAGTAACAAACATACCTTTCTTTTAACGCCATGCATGATATTTGGTACATTCCTTCTTCATATGTCCAGGTTTGTGACAAAAGAAACAACCATCTTTTTCCTTTTGTTGTTTCTTTTGATCTGGATCCTTAGCAGCTTCATTTTTAAATTTTCCTTTCTTGCCCTTTGCTTTAGAGGTGCTTGCCAAATTGGCACTTTCAGTCTTATCTTGCTTTAGCCTTTCTTCCTCTTGTACACAATATGAAATGAGCTCATTGAGAGTCCACTTCTCTTTTTGACAGTTGTAACTGACATTAAATTGACTGAATTGTGGAGGAAGCGAGATAAGCACTAAATGCACAAGCAAGTCATCTGAAAGCTCAAGCTTTAGTGCCTTTAATTTTGAAGCAATGTGAGACATTTCCATAATGTACTCCCTTATGTTTTCCTTGCCTTTGAACCTCATGGAAATAAGTTTCTGCAAAAGAGTACTTGTTTCCGCCTTATCGCTTTTGGCAAAGCGTTTCTCAATTTTAGCAAGGAAATTTGTGGCATCGGTAATCTCTTCGGATATCGCACCCCTAAAAGCCTCAGGTATGCCCCGTTTAATGATCATAAGACTCATGCGATTTGAACGGTCTCATTTCTCAAAAATTCTCCTTTCCTCGGAGGTACTAGCATCTGTAAGAGAAGGAGACCGATCCATCCTTAATGCAAGGTCAAGATCCATGCAACCAAGAACAATAAAAATGTTTTCCTTCCAGTCCTTAAAGTTATTACCATTAAGGACCGGTACTGAATTAAGGTTAGCAGATACAGTAGCAACGGCTGAAAAGAGAACATGACAATTATATAAATAACATGCTCATATAATTAAGAATCCATATAAAACAATGAATTCAAATATTGGTTAATCCCATCTCAAGATACCAAACACATCATTAATATCAAGTCTTTGGACAATAATATTAATTGTAAACGGTACTCTTGTTGTAGCGATCAAATATTGATAATAAATTATGTCAAACAATATGTAATCTTTGGACTAACGTATTGCTCATAAAAATACTTTGCAATTGTCACACATTTATCGCCACAGGTGTGCATGAAATTCGACCAAATATTAATTTGCCTTTGGGTTCGTTAATAAATGCTTGAATTACATACACACAACTATGTCAATATTTTAATTAAATTAATCTAAACAAAAGTGATCACTTTGGTGATATTTTGTTCCAATTAATCTATTTAAAATATTAAACATCCTTAGGGCATTAAAGGATGAGTTCTACAGTGATGTACAACAAAAAACCAAAATATCATGCATCCAGAAAATTGCAACTGTTGTACTACTTTAATGTACTACACGGTGGAAAAGCCACCATAATTTAATATAATGCAAACTCAGTTAAGTAGTTAATAAAATTCTAAAGAAACACTTAACTGATTTTTTTTTTAATAATAACTGTATGGATACCAGTCTGTACTAAAGTGTTTCACTGGACAGGAGTACAACTATTTGCATTTGCTGAATGAAACTATGTCACATGCGTGTGAATTTACAGCAAAAACAAGTTTGCTGTATTATCCAACAGTACAAGTTAACATCACTGCATGCACTTGATGAGTAAGCTATACAAAAATAAAGTAAAATGTGCATCATTCGTGGATAATCCAACCTTTGCTAAAAGTACTTTTACAGGACAATAACACAACAAAGCAATACCAAAAGGTGTGAATAAAACAAAACCTAACATGATAGCCATCATTAATATCAAAATTTGTAAAAGGATTGCAGCCGCAATATATTGAATAATATCAGAATCATCATATTCACACGCAATAAATAATATGATATCAAGTAGATTCCTACAAATTATAGTTTCGATATGCATCAAAACGGCCTAAATAGGAAGAAACTGTTTACGATATTCAATAAACTACCGACACACACAGAAATTCTAAATTTCATTGAAGATCATAACACCAGTACAGTAACTCAAGAATTAATTTAGGGTTGCTCTGATACCAATTGTAAAAATTAAACTGATCCGAATTTTAAAACTAATCAATTCATGAGAAATCAAAACAATAAAATAAACAAAGATTTGCGGAAGCGTACCGGAATCCATTGATTCAATTTGTATGAAGGTTTTGATCTTCCAAGAATATAGTTTCTACTTTTCTAGAAAATTTCTCTCTGACGGGGAAAAAGAGAAAATAAAAGTACGTACTGTTTCTCGGGGACCCAACCGTTTTTATTAAAGGAGAAAAATCAGTTATGTAATATTTACAATTTGACCCCTCAACAAATTGTAAATAACACTTTATTATTTTCTATCTTATATTAATTATAATAGCAACATACACTTAAACATATGTGTGTCCATAATGAGATTTTAATCCAACAAGAAAAGCTTTTCCTACATAGAAATATATAAAACAACCAAGTAGTTAGGTTAACTCTCAAATATGGCATATATTACTCAACTGATGGACTTCAACAAGTTGTTAAAATTTACCTGGCAATCAGGATAGGTACATTTGTAATAGCTTTATGGATATTCAGCGCCTTTTACTTGTTTTGGTTCATATCTTCTCCAATTGAATCCATCTTCAGCTGGTTGAGCTACAGGTACAGAGCTCAACTAGCAAAATTAGTTTGTACTTTGAAGTGAATATGTTAAAACATTTAAGATATATAGTTTGTACTTTGAAGTGAATATGTTAAAGCATTAAAAGTCATTTAAGATATATAGTTGTGTAAGCTATGTTAAAGAACGTAGACCCTAGGGAACTTGAAGCTAAATTAGTTTTGCATAAGTTTATAGGTTATACATGGATACCTAAAAGAGTGAACTTGAACCTACTATTTTCTAATTGATGATGAGAAAATCTTGCAAAATGTCTAACAGGAAATTACTGTCAAGGACAAAAATTTTCAGCATTTTAGCCTCAAGGACAGACCTTCAGTATTTTAACCTGAAGGACAACTTTTTTTAGGTATCAGTTTTTACAGTTTTTAGGTATCAGTTTGTAGTTATCGGTAGCAGTTTTTAGATATCAGTTTCTACTTCGATAGCAGTTTTGAAAAAATGTTTGTCCTTATAAATAATTTTGAATAATGTTTGTCCTTATGAATAATTTTTAGGAGAATGCTTGTCCTTGTGGTTAAAATATTGAGATAGTGTATATAAATTTTTATCTTTTAAATTAATTCCGCTTTACAATGAAAGTTTTCTGTAACGGTTCACTGGTGTTAATATGTTTGTATTGAGAAAGATCTGGTTGGTCCTGAGTTTTCTTACACCGGTTTTGGTTGTACCTGATTGAATTGGTTTCTGAGTTGTTTAGAAAACCCTTACCCCTTAATATTTTTAACTATTGGTCTAGACTGGTTATTGAACCAGCTAAAACTATTGTACTTTTATCTGTATCTTTTAACTTATCAAATTGTTAGATTTTGGACGTTTCTTCGATTTCATTTCAATTATACCCAAATAAATATATTTTATTTTGCTTGTATTTCTAGCTCATATATTGCGCTCCTGAAAACTTATTTCGATAACTATTTAAATGTTTTATTTAACACCATCTGTTATATGTTATTCCTCATAATATATCTCAATAACACACACTATATGTGTGTATTCTAATAGCTCACGTTACTTCAAATAAAATCTTTCTTTAATAATTTCAAATCTACATCAGATATTTTCAACAGACTTTACTATTGGGTAAGATTTAATATAACTACTCGTATTCTCTTTTTATTCTTTTACATGGTAAACTACAAATGTGTGTTATCCATGCTGCGCAGCCTACGATGCTCGACCTGCTCAAGAGACCATTCAATCTGCAGCCCAAACTGAGCATGAACCTCTACATGCAGATGTTCCCCATGCCATTGCTGATACTGCAACAACTTTGTATATAACAGTTGCAGGCTTGCATGCTCGGACTCTCGCTGCTGTAACCTCTCTGCATGCTTCTACTGCTAACTCTTTATGTGCATTGACATATGCACCTCCCATGCAAACACAGGTGATGCTTTAGTAGTTTCATCTGCACATGCACATGCACGACCAATTCTTACTGTGCAATAGCAGCCTGCCTGTATAGCCACACATGCATACACAGCTGCTCCCTTTTTCTAATGCTTCTGATGTTGTCCTCTTTGACCAAGCTTTTGAAACTGCACGTGCTTCATTTCGTGCACCTACCGTGCATGACCAATCTTCTCTGTCTGTGCACCAGATAGTGCAATTGTTCATACATATGCTCAAGCCTCTTGTGATAGTACACATTTCAAGCCTGTTCTTGCGGCTGATGTGCTTAATTTTGCAATAGATAAGATCTTTCAATAGATAAAATCTTTCAATAGATAAGACCATCTCCAGGCCGACGATAGTGACGTTGTCGCCCGATGGTGAGGTTGCGGGTTTTGTTTAAAAAATCAGCAAATGTGAACTCAATAGATAATATCTTTCAATAGATCAAAGAAGCTCTAGATTACAAATATGATCCTTTCACGCGTAACTATGGTAGACATAGAAGAATCAACCGCGACTAAAGCTATTATTGAACCAATCAACTCTAAAGCTAGTGTCTTTGGGATTTATGTCGCTAAAGGTTGTCAAAGTGGTAGGAAGCATGGGTGCTCTGTTCTTTGAGTATCGCCAGATTGGTATCAAATCTGGTTGGAGCAAGTACTCTGACTTCTGTTGTATTACCTTGAAGTGAACGTCAGTACTACATATATATGTATGTATGTATGTATGTCTGTCTGTGTGTTTGTACATATGTATATGTGTGGGTCAGTGATCTATCATTGTTTCTTTCTCCTGTATAATTACCTAGGGCTGAAGTCCTCATTTTTGTGTAGTAATAGTACCTTTCTTTAATAAAAAAGATACAGATGTGATATTTTTCTTATAACACATTTGATCGGTTAACGTTTGTAAAACGTTTATAAAATCAAGTAAGAAGAAGAAGAAGAAGATAATTCATATTATTCAGCAAGACGGCTGAACAAGAAGATTGGTTACATTAGGGTTACAGAGATAGGTTTATATAGATAGAAAACAGATAAAAATGCCAAACAGATAAAAGGCCAAACAGATAAAAAGGCCAAATAGATATGCTAACATCCCCCCTCAAACACGCGATGGTACAGTAAGAAGCATCGAGAGTTTGCCAATGAAAAATCTATGACGTTCGATAGTGTGAGCCTTCGTGAAGAAATCTGCAAGTTGCGTCGATGATGAAGTAAAAGGCAGAGAAATGGTTCCATGCAGCAAGTGATACCGAGTGAAATGACAGTCAATCTCAATATGTTTGGTGCGCTCATGAAAAACAGTATTGTGAGCAATTTGAATAGCACTCTTATTGTCATAATACATAGGAGTGGGAGAAGAAATCGAAACACCCATATCTTCCAATAGCCAGCGTAACCAAATGATCTCAGATGTAGTGGAGGCCATAGCACGATACTCTGCCTCAGTAGAAGACCGAGAAACAACATCCTGTTTCTTGCTCTTCCATGAAATAAGGGAATCACCTAAGAATATGCAAAAGCCAGTTGTGGATTTTCTATCTGTTGAATCACCAGCCCAATCTGCATCAGAGAAAGCACGAAGCTTCAAAGATGAGGTCGATGGAAACAATAGACTCTGATAAAGTGTTCCTTGCAAGTAACGAAGAATGCGCATAACAGCAGCCCAATGAACAGAGGTAGGGGAAGATACGAACTGGCAAACAATATGAACAGCATAGGCAATATCTGGACGAGTGATGGTCAGATATACAAGGCAACCAACAATAGAACGGTATAAAGTGGGATCAGAAAGAGGACTCCCATCTGTCGGAGTATATCGGGCATTTACCTCAAGTGGTGAATCAACATGACGTGTATCAGTAAGACCAGCACGATGAATAATGTCAGTGGCGTATTTGGATTGGGAAAGAAGATAGCCTTTTTCAGAGGAAGCTACTTCAATGCCTAAAAAGTAACGTAGATGACCCAAATCCTTCATATCAAAACAACGAGACAATGTGGCTTTAATGCTCATAATACCATTACTGTCATCACCTGTAATGATCATATCATCTACATATAGTAGAAGAAGAATACGACCTGCAGAAGTTAATCTGACAAAAAGTGCTGAATCATGGGGACTAGATGTAAAACCAAGTGATGTAACAACATTCGAAAATCTCTCATACCAAGCACGAGGTGCTTGCTTAAGACCATATAGAGCTTTCTTAAGCCTGCAAACCTGACCTGGAGCATGAGAAACGCCAGGTGGAGCAACCATGTAAACTTCTTCCTTAAGATCTCCATTAAGAAAAGCATTTTTAACATCCATTTGAGAGATGTCCCACTTACGACTGGACGCAACAGCAATAAGAACCCGAACAGATGTCATCTTAGCCACAGGAGCAAATGTCTTCTCATAATCCATGCCATACTCTTGGGCAAATCCTTTAGCAACTAAACGAGCTTTATATCTCTCAATAGAACCATCTGACTTGGTTTTAATTTTATATACCCATCGACAACCAATAGTTTTCTTCCCAGTAGGAAGATATACAAGATCCCAGGTACCAGTTTTGTCTAAAACAGACATTTCCTCAGACATAGCACGTTGCCATACAGGAGAACGAACAGCCTCCGAGTAAGAAGAAGTCTCATAGAAAGTGTCAATGGAAACAAGAAATGAAGCAAAAGCCCGAGAGTAACAAGAGTAAGCAAAATCTGATAATTGAGTAGATTTACGTGTGCGAGTGGGATAGCGAGGTTGAACAGCATCTGTCATCACAGGAGGTGTTTGAACAGTCGTAGTAGCAGGAGATAAAGTGTCACCTGCAGAAGGAGGAGGAACAGAGTGTATGGATGACGGTGTTTCAATGGTAATGAGTGGTGAATCAGAAGGGTTATCAGCAGGAAATGGATCAATGTGAATGAGATCAGATTTAGTCATATTATGAGGACTAGCTGGAATAGAGTAGAAGGGAATATGCTCAATAAAGGAAACATGACGGGAAACATATAGTTTATTAGAAGAAGGATCATAACAGCGATAGCCTTTTTGTCCAATACCATACCCAAGAAAAACACATATAGCAACACGCGAAGATAATTTTGTACGCTCTACGTGCGGACGAAGAACAAAACAAGTGGAACCAAAAACTTTTAGGTGTGAGTAATCGGGGGTTTGACCAAACAACTTGGCATGAGGAGAAATACCAGAATTATGAGAAATTGGGATTTTATTAATAAGATAAACGGAAGTAAGATAATTTTGTACGCTCTACGAGCGATATATGGAGTAAATGACCTAAGCTCAGCATCCTCAGTCATAGCCAATTGATCCCAAAGAGCAGTAATTTCAGAATAAAAATCTTGAATATTTCGATCATTCTGAGATAATGACCGAATATCAGCCTCTAATTGATATTGAACGGCAAAGTTAGAGCGCACAAAAAGTCGCTCCAAATAGTCCCAGACTTGCTTAGCAGTATCAAACTTAGCCAATTGCATACCAATTTTATTCTCGACGGAATTATTAATCCAAGTAATGATCTTTGAATTGTTGGTATCCCATTTCTCCATTGATTCAACATTAGTAGTTTCAGGAGCCACAATAACACCAGAAATATATCCCCACATCTGTTTTCCTTTCAGAAAATTTTTCATGACATAACTCCAATAAGAATAGTTTTTTCCATCTAAACGAACACTAATAGCATGTAATGAATCATCACCTCCTGCCATATTTCGGTGTGCTAGGGTTTCAGGTCAAGTCTGGTATCAAATGGGCTAGGGTTTTGGTGTTCTAGGGTTTCGTTGAGGACAAGGGCTGCAGGGACGAGGGAGGCAGGACTTGGGGCTGAAGCTGGGGAGATCGAGCTGGGGCTGGGGAGATCGGTCTGGGGCTGGGGAGGCAGGGGCTGCGGCGGCAGAGGCTAGGGAGACAGGGCGGCGGCGGTAGAGGCTGGGGAGGCAGGGGCGGCGGCGGCGGCGGCTGGGGAGGCAGGGGCGGTGGCGGTATAGGCTGGGGAGGCAAGGGAGATCGAGCGGGAGATGGGGAGATCGGGGGCTGAGGCAGGCTGGGGCTGAACAACAAAGCTAGGGTTTCGGGCTGAGGCAGGCTAGGGTTTCAGGTTGAGGCAGCGACGAAGCAAAAACAAGTAAGAAGAAGAACAGGCTCTGATACCATGTTAACGTTTGTAAAACGTTTATAAAATCAAGTAAGAAGAAGAAGAAGAAGATAATTCATATTATTCAGCAAGACGCCTGAGCAAGAAGATTGGTTACATTAGGGTTACAGAGATAGGTTTATATAGATAGAAAACAGATAAAAAGGCCAAACAGATAAAAGGCCAAACAGATAAAAAGGCCAAATAGATATGCTAACATGATCAATTAGGCTGAACATTTTATTTTCGATGAAAATAAATTAGGCTGAACTTGTATCAAACCTTTTTATTTGGACAATGTTTTTTATTGAATTTTGTTTGTACTTCGAAGTGAATTAAAATTTATGTATTACTTAGCATTTATCAACCCATTATTTCAGAACATAGAAACTTTTTCCATGTGGATGCTAAATAAACCTAAAATCGAATACAACTTCCTTAACATCTAAATCAATTGTAAACAGAAACTCTACATTTCTTTAAACTGTTCTAAAATATTATTATAAAGTTTGTTTTTAGTCGATTTGGATGCTAAAATAGTGACTACGGAACTTGCTATTTGTTATTCCTTTATTAAATAAAAACCGTGAAAACACATTCAACGGGCACAAAGACTAAATTTACTGTCCGAGAACTCACCCAAACTACAATACAATATGAACTGTTCTCAAATATTCTCTCCATCTTGGTTGGAGATGCTCTTGCAACCTTAAAAGAAATTATACTATCATTGCTAAAAGGTTACTATTGGCTCCTATAATTGTTTGTAACAAAAAAATGTTACAAAAACAAGTATAACATTTCAAACCAAGAAATCTAACTATAACTCCTAAACTTAATTAACAGAACGATATCTTAAATTCGATTCTTAAAAGCTAACATTTTCCTTTTAAAAATAATATGATGGATTTTATAGAGTATTTATTTTCCCTCTAACATTCTTTAAACTTCAAGCAATTAACAGAGGAGCTGATCTATTATATAGACTTTTGCTAAGAAAAGCAACTAAAACTCCTATAACGGGTTCTGTGGTTAGCAAATAAGCAAATTCTAATATATAGCAGACCGTGGTCTTTCTTACAATAATAGAGTGAAAGTGTTTTTCCTCCGATAACTAATGATAATTGTTGTTTTAAATGATCAAACTAACAATGTCGTAACTGTTAACTTTAAATGGTGATATGGTAATAAAGAAACCAATTTCCTTAAATCCATCTATGATTCTCTCACTACTAGTCTCCAACTTGTATCATTTTCTACCAGAAATATGCATCTCTGATAGCTCATCTTCACAATATGAAGTTTCCAACTGTAAATTTCATTGTCCTTAACCTCATTATATACTTTATAATATTCCTATGAAAATCATATGACTTGAATTCCATACAATGTGTTAACTTCAAACTACTAAACCATTAAGAAAATACCGAACATAAGAAGAAGTAGATTTAAAGAAAATATCCAACAGAAGAAGCAACGACTTTAAAGAAAATACCCATTAGAAGAAGCAACGGCTTTAAAGAAAATACCTAAACTCGTAGAGAACGAAACTAGGGTTTAGCCCATTGAGATATGGATAGTTGCGATCAGTCAAAGTTGCGATGGAATTCACTTTTTTTAATCCATATGGTTTTGACAGCACTAGAGGCAGAAATGCTATGAATGAGTGCAATAAATACCCTATTTTCTTGTAGTGTGGAGCACGACCACCATTCGGCTCCAACTATCCAAACGCCAGACTTGTCGGCTATGGTTAGACAACTAGTAAGGGAGAGCCAAGGATTGAATAATGATGATTGGGGGAACTCGAGAAGCCATACCTCGTTCACTGATAATATCTTACATGCAGAGTATCCAAGGAGGTTCAATATGTCGTTGATGCCTGTCTACGAGGGAAAAATCGACCCTATGTAGCACATCATGAGATATGAATAGCTGATAGATTCCACACGAGCTGATGATGCAACAAAATGCAAATGTTTTTCTATTAATCTCTCTGACATAACAACGATGTGGTTTAGGAGATTACCCCCACAGTCAATCTCTAGATTTGATAATATAGCAACAAAATTTATGGAGTAGTTCTGTATGTACGCAACTCACCCCAAAGATGTGATGTCCCTATCCAGCATGATCCAGGCTCCATGAGTATCGTTGAAAGATTATTTGAAGAGATTTCATATAGTTATCACAGAAGTCAGTAATCCGAGTGACCACTCAATATTGATGGCGATAACTAGTGGGATTGATCCGGAATCCGACTTTGGTGATTGGTTAGCTGGCAAACCACCCACAACATTGGAGCGTTTCTATGAAAAATCAGCTCAGTATTTGAGGAAAGAAGAAGAATATTATGGGACCAAGTGGAGAAGGAGTGCAGAGTAACATTGCAGTGAAGTAGTCCGGTGATAGTTCTGGAAAAGTTCAAGTGAATATTCAAAACAGACCGAATCAGCAGAAGAAAGGCAGTAATATGAACCATGAATGAAAGAGAGATTTTGGAATAGAAAAGCCTAGGATTTCAGCGTACGATATCTACACACCACTATATACATCTCTATAGAACGTCTATTTGTCTACATGCAATACCATGCAGTATAAGAAGCCACATCCGAAAGAATCGACGGAGAAACGGAAGCAGACTGGAAAATATTGCCGGTTCCACGAATGTTATGGTCATAACACAAATGAGTGTAGGCATCTCCAGGATATTATTGAGAAACTAATTTGGAAACGAAAGTTGTAGCAGTTTGTTAAAACCCCGTAGGATGGCGGGCAGGGGACATATGACACCAACCAAAGGACAAGTTCCGCACAGGGTCGAGAAGCTTGTGTGGACTGGTGGAAGATTAGTGATCAATACAATTGTCGGAGGACTACATCCAGCTGATAGGAGTTGGCATGGAATGGAGCGCTATGCTAGTGCGATTAAACATATGAATTTTGAATGCTATTCGAGTGCAGAAGATGGATCTCTGGCAAAAAAACAACGTACAATGACAGATGACATTGTGTTTAGAAACAGAGATGCAGATAAGGTGGAGGCACCGGCGAACGATCCAATGGTCATTTCGACCATGATCGACCGCGCCTTAGTAAGAAAGATTTTGGTAGATTGTGGAAGTTCCATTAATATAATGTTCAAAAAGGCTTACAATCATATGAGGATGGAAGCCAAGGACTTTAAACCATCTAAAGTATGCATTCATGGCTTTAACGATGTTACGATTGAAGCTGTCGGATATGTCGAATTGCTCGTGGAGTTAGGAGAAGGTGACTACAGGAGAGTGAAGATTTTACCATTTGTTGTCTTGGATGTTGACTCTCCATACAATGCTTTTCTTGGCTCACCAGCCCTAGTTGAATTCCGGGCAGCCCTTGCCCCGTGGTGTTTGACTTTGAAGTTCCCAAATGATAACGATGTTGGAGTTGTGCATGATGATAAGGCCACCGGACGTGCCTGCTATGTAGCTGAATTGAGAGACGCTCAATAAAAGGAGAAAGGTAAGGGCACAGATAAGTCTCTCCGCATCCAAACCGCCGAAGATTGACAACCAGCGCTTGGGCCTTGGCTCGGGCGCCAGAGTCAGTTCTATAAAGACATAGATCTGAGGGATGACGAGGAGGAGTCCAAAGAGACCAAGGCTACACCGGCTGAACCGACGATTGACATAACGGTCATCCACGACGACCCATCATGGGTTCTAAAGGTTAGATCACAGTTGAGCCATACGATGATGAAAGAATTTGCTGGTTTTCTCCAAGCGAGTCTTGATGTGTTTACTTGGACTCATTCTGACATGTGTGGGATCTCGCTTGCCATTGTGAGACACGCATTAAACATCGACCCAAGGTATCTCCCGATGAAACAAAAAAGGCGTGGCATGGATCCGGAGAGATCTGCTTCCCTTGAAAAGGAGGTGGATAGACTCAAAGGCAATGAGTTTATTCGTGATGCCCTCTACCCTAAATGGGTATCCAATCTTGGACTTGTGAGAGAAGCGAATGGAAAATGGCGGATATGTGTTGATTACTCGTACTTGAAGAAGGCATACCCATAAGATAGTTTTCCCCTTCCAAGGATTGACCAACTGGTAGACTTGACCGCAGGATACAAATTGCTATCTTTCCTGGATGCATACTTTGGATATAACCAAATCTCGATGCACATTCCCAATTAGGAGCCCACCAACTTCATTACCGATGTTGGATTGTATTGCTATGTGGTAATGCCATTTGGATTGAAGAATGCTGGAGCGACCTATCAACGCTTAGTCACCATAATGTTTAAAGATCAGATTGGAAAGATGATGGAGGCATATGTGGATATATGCTCATGAAGTTACGACGATCAAGCGACCACATTAGAGACTTGGTAGAAATGTTCGATATACTCTGATATTACAAAATGAAGATAAATCCTCCGAAGTGTTCTTTGGCGTTGCATCAAGAAAGCTCTTGGGTTTCATCGTCAATGCCCATGAAATCGAAGCTAATCCCAAGAAGATTCAAGCAATTCGCAACATCCAAGTGTTGAAGACCATCAAGTAAGTACAGAGCCTAAATGGGAAGGTTACCGCCCTAAGTCGATTTATTTCTAGAGCTACCGATAGATGCATTCCTTTCTTCAACTTGGTTAGAAGAGGGAAAAGGAAATTTGAATGGACGTAGGATTGTGAAGATGCGTTCCGAGCTTTAGTGAACCATATAGAGAGGCCTCCTATCTTGTCAAAGTTGGTGGATCATGAAGACTTATATATCTACTTGGTCGTGTCAGTACATGCTGTAAATGCCGCATTGCTTTGCGAAGAGAATCAGATCTAGAGACTGGCCTACTATGTTTGCAAACCATTAATAGGAGCTAAAAGGAACTATTCAAAGATAGAGAAATTGGCGTACTGCTTGTTGATTGCTTAACAAAAGCTCTGTCCCTATTTTCAGGCTCATCCTATCAACGTTTACACCGACCAGCCACTACGACAGGTCCTACAGCGACATGAGACGTCTGGGAGGTTACTCAAGTGGAACATCGAACTAAGCAAATTCGGCATTACTTATCTCCCTCGGAGAGCCATCCAGGAACAGGCACTAGTGGACTTTATAGCAGAATGCACTGCATAAGATGATCTCCAAGAGAGCGGTGGAGTCCTTACCATTTGGTAGAAAATGTATACGGATGGAGCATCCAATGATCGATGTTCTGGAGCCGAAATCGTTCTCGTAACTCCAGAGGATTGATCAATTATATATGTTTTGAAGCTTAACTTCACTACAACGAAAAACGAAGCTGAGTATGAAGCTCTAATTGCTGGACTCAAACTTGCCAGAGAACTAGGGATAAATCTCTTGAAATCTTTTGCGATTCATAGTTGGTAGTATACCAAGTCAGAGGAGATTACCAAGCTAAAGGACAATGACTCATTTCGTACCTTATCCAAGTCCAAGAGCTATTGACTGGATTTGAGTATTATCACATCACGCACATTCCTTAGGATTAAAACAAAGAGGCCAACTCATTGGCAAAGTTCGCTAGCACTGGGGATGCACAACAGATGGGCTTGGTTTCAATTGAAGTACTAGATGCTTCGAGCATAAATCAGATGGACATTGACTAGGTACTAGAGACGAAGCCTGAGAAGGAGTCATGGATGACTCTGATCAAAGACTATTTGCTACATGGAGTCCTTCCCGAATGAAGGAATGAAACGCGACAAGTCCTTCGCAAAGCTTCGCGGTATATCATTAAGGAAGGAGTCATGTATAGAAAGGGTTTTTTCATTCTCTTGCTCTGGTGTATCACTCATGATGAAATAAATGAGTCCTAAAAGAAGTTCATGAAGGGTAATGTGGCGATCACATTGGGGGGAAGACCCTAGCAAAGAAAATACTCTATTATGGGTATTATTGGCCGACTGTCAACCGAGATGCTACTGATTACGCTAGGCGATGTGACAAGTGCCAAATGCATGCAAAAGTTCCCAGAACTCTACCGACAAAAATCACACATATGGTCAGTCCATGGCCGTTTGCCATATTAGGCATAGATATAATTGGTTCCTTATCGATCTCTAAAGGTGGTGTGAAGGATGTCATCGTCGTAGTTGATTAGTTTACCAAATGGGCCGAAACAGAACCTTTAGCCATGATCACGACAAAGAAAGGAATCAAATTCATTGTCCGGAATACCATCTATCGTTTCAGCCTTCCACGAACCATTGTAACTGATAATGGGATTCAATTCGATAAAGCTGAATTCAAAGACTTCCGTTGTCGGCATCATATTGAGAAGAGATTTGCAGCAGTTGCTCACCCTCAAGCAAATGGACAAGTTGAGCTGTGAACAAAATCATAGAATCCATTCTGAAGAAGCGCTTGGAAAAGGTTAGATGCAAGTAGGTGGATGAACCCCAATAGCATTATGGGCTTACAGAACCACCCATAAGTCCATGACTGGCCATACTCCATTTTCCCTTACTTACAGCTCTAAAGTCGTTATTCCTGTTGAACTCAAAGTTCCTTCTCATCGAGTAACCTACTACAATCCCAGAACCAATAGAGATCTCCTCTTGGAATCTCTAGACTTTGTAAATGAGGAGTGCGAGGAAGCTGATTTGAGAGCAACTGCACATCGACACCGAGTCTCCTGATATCACAACACTAAAGTCCAACCTTAAACCTTTAAAATCGACGATCTCATCTTAAAATGGGTTTTTTCTGCCCTATCGCACATGAATCCTACTTAGGAAGGACCATATACCATTGAACAGAGACGTGGAGAGGGAACTTTCAAGCTAGCGAGTGTTGATGGTGTCACACTCCCAAGAGTGTGGAATAGCAAGCATTTACGACGCTAGTTCACTTAGTTTATTCCTTTTCATTTAATTGTATTCAATTTATGAATTTACTTTAGCATTTGATTTTCCAAATATGTAATAAGACAAATTATGTCATTTCTTTCCATTTGGAAAATAAAATTTTAAATTTCCTTAATATCTGTGATTGCTGTAGCATTACATATTAGTTATAATACCCGACTAACTAACACTGATATGTCCGGGTAGGTTCCCACAGCTTGGAGCTAGCCGATTACATAAATTCATGATTGAACTAAACAAAATGAACATGCCCAGACAATTTATTTGATGATTCTCGCTCACAACCCGATGGACGGAATACCTAACGAGGAATGGATGTGACTCGACCATCCGATAAACAAGTTAATCCTACCGAGCGATAGGACAAACGTGAATCAAAAGCGATCATGATATGATCGATTGCTCTCTAAGTTAAACCTCGGACTTGGGGGAAAATCAATCAATTAAGGAAAATATGGTCCGACTACTTTTCAAAATAACTCTAAGTCCCTAAATTGCAGCTGTAGTATAAACATAAGTTGGGTGTGATTTGACCACCTGCAACTAACTTATCTCTAAAGTGCGGATATGAGTATAAAAAAATTGTTGGGTACAATTCTACCACCCACTAACTAACTCTTATCCCCAGAGTGTGGATATGAGTATTAACAAATAGATGAGTGTGGTTCGACCACTCACTATTCCATAAACTTCGACCTGAAACTGACAGGAGGAGTATAAACTTGCTAAGGATGGAGTTTGACCATCCACTATCTAATTCCTCTAACCCGAGACTTGGGGCAGAAGTATAATCACTCGAACAACTGGGTTCGATGGTGTAATACTAGGGCTCGAGCCCAGTGTTTGATAAAACTTAAGGCCACGACCACATGGAGGCCTTGAGTAAAAAATTAATGAACGATTGTCTGAATTAACAAGCAACAAATTACAAGTACATTGAATGGAAAAGTAATAGCTCGATTACTTAGAAAAAATACCTATAAGAGTTCGACAAAAAACAAAGAACATTTATTTGCATGCTAAACTTTAAAATTGTGGTACAAAGTTTATTCAAAAGCGAAGACCGTACCCGCACAATCACGGCCAATAAAATGAGAAAAAAAGCTATACAGGTTATATACAAATTAAGTTGAAGCAATGATTATTTCTTCTGCCCTTTCTCCCTTTTGGATTTCTTGGGAGTGGCACCACCCGAACTTCTGCTTGTCCTTTTCCTTGATCCTTTGCCGCCCTTGGCAGGAGAGCTTTAAGAGGTTGGATGGAGTTCTTTGGGAATCGACTCGCCGGGTGGAATGACTTATAGTGGGATGAAATTTGGATCGTTAATGTCCACATCAACAGGTTTAGCCTTAGCTTTTTTTTCTTCAGCAACTCCTCTCTCTTGATGTGCTCTTTTAAGCTAAGCTCATCGGTATGTTTCATGGCACCAGTAATCACAACGTCATTTGATTCGTTTGGCAACGGCGGGTCATTATCTTTTTCATCATCAAGTGCTCCGATAACTTGAGCGTCGGACCCTGCAATGTCGAGGAGCGCCAGAATTTCAGTAGATGTTGATTGTTGCTCCACGGCAGTACCACTTCCTGGAGTATGGCTGGGACTCAGAAGACCTGCATATACGCGAAAACAAGAAGATAAGCTCATCACTATCGGGCATGAGGAACGAAATCTCTCGAATAATGGAGAACAAAGTGGGATACCTGTGTCCGACCAACTTTCAATTATTTGTCGGTGTGCTTCCCTCTAGAATAGGAGTCAGAACCTTTGATTGATAGCTGGGTTTGTCCAGATTGTAGCTGAGATCTTGTCCTGGGCCAAGATAAACTGATGCTCCGGCCATTTGAAGTGAAAGGAGGCCTTGAGGATCGGACTCTGAAGACTCAACAATGTTTTTCCGTTTGCCGAAGGGTGCTAAAATATCCAGGTATCAAAGTCTCGCAGCAGCAAGGTCTAAAGGTTCATTCCCACGAAGAATCACCCGCACTAGCTTCTTTTCATCTAAATCAGCTTCACCGAGGGCTTTCTTCTTCATTTCAACAATGTATTCTCAGGCCTCGGCGAGCGATTCAAGATAGCTCTCTCCAAGGAAACTCAAATCATGATGAATTAAGACTTTGCCATTATGTTCAACGATCAGAGGATCAAACATGTCCTTAATTCCATTTCGTCTGGCTTCTTTGGCATCTTCTAACCTAGCCACGATCCGCTCTCTCATCTCACCGTGGCCCGCTTCTCTTGCCACTTCTTTGAAAACTTCAATTTGAGCGAGTTGCTCATTAATCTTAATTTTCAATCCCCAGGCTTTGACGACCTCTTCACAATATATTTGCAACTCCTTCTGAGCTTCGAGCCTCTCTTCATTCTCTTCTTTAAGGAGTTCTTCAAGTTCCTCAACGCGGCAAGCTAGAATATTTTTTCCCTTTTGCAGTGTATCTATTTCCAAAGCAAAAACTCCGTTGCGATTGTGGGCAGCAAGTAGCTCCTTTTTGTGAGACGCTTCTAGACGACTTACCACCTTGGATATTTCTTTGTTCTGCCACGGTTAGCTTCGCCGTCAACTCTGAGATCTCGTTGTCCTGATGTTTAATTATGTCTTTGTCATGGATTGCCTCAAGCTTTAGACGATTAATTTCATATTGTCTCTCGATAGATACTTTGGAGATTTTTTAGGCCAAATGCTGGAATGCTTCATGCTGCACAAAAACATCATTGACGCATGCAAGGGAGCTTGCTTTAGCACTCCCTAGAATTGTATGAATGGAAGGAAGGAACTTAAGCCCATCAAAGAATTTTTTAGGAAATTGACCTTAAGTTCGACTAACTTTTTCTACCGTGGAAGCCTCAGGAGCTGCAGTAGGCAAAGCAGGATCAGAAGTGACAAGTGGGCATTTGCTCGACCTACGATTGTGGCACTTTCTAGAGCCAAATGAACCAGAATACTGCTCAGGCAGCACAATAATTTAAGGAGCATGGAAAGAAGTCTGATCACCATTGTGTATAGGAAGATTAGGCTGAACTTCCTGATGAGACGATTGAGATTGGGACTTATGTTTGGAAGATGAAGGCTCCCTCGAACGATGACTTTTTTCTCGATCGTCGTCTCTCTCTACGCCTACACAATCCTGGATTCATACTGTGTTGACGAGCTCCTCAAGCTATCGAAGGTCGGGATCGAGACATTGCACCCGCAAACCAAACAAGAGTGTATAAGTGACCATTGAAGAAAAGATAGATGAAAATCGTGTAGTGAAGTATGCGTGATTATGAGTGTCCTAGTGTCCTCTCGACGGACCAGCTGCTGCAACCTTGCTCATAGGAGTTTTCTTCTCTTTGCTAGTGGGAGGAATGTCATCACCACTCCTGATGGGAGATTGAGCCCCCCAATACTGATGTTGGGGAAGTCATAAGTCGTGATATCATCAGGGATCGAGAGATTCGAGGACCCTTCCATCGAACTTTCTAAATGTCGGAAAGAAGACTCTTCATCAACTGAGGTGATGATGAACTCTGGCTCTTTGGCAGTTTTTCTCCTTTAGAGTTTATAAGCGAGCTTTTTTCCTCTTCTTGTGGGCATGTGAGATTGCACGCCTTGTGATGGTTCGAGCACATGCGCATTGCCTGGGCCTGCATCAATGCCACCAAGCTTGTTGGTTTCGACACCTCTAATTTCACCCTCTTCGTCGTCGTCCTGAGTCCCCTCGACTAGGGGCACGATAGGGCTGTTAGTTCCGCCTTCTTGTTCCGCCATATTTCTTGGTGGTACAGCACTTCCTAGAAGCCCAATGCTGCGAACTTCTTCTAGCAGTCCAAATAGGGAAAACCATTCATTGGTTACAAGGGATCTGATGTCCCTGTCTTCAACTGAGGTGGTATGAATTGCAGAAACCACCCTTGAGAAGCTATCACCTTCTGGACGTTGATGGACACCTATAATTTTTCAAAGTATAAGTTAGTTCATAATACGACTTGAACTAAAGAATTTGAGAACAAAGTGAAGACATCACTTACGTCCTTCCTACGACCGCCTCACAAACCCAGGCAGACAATGAATGAAAAACCATTCGTGTTTGAAGATGCTAAGCTTGTTCCAAGCGCCAGTTAGAACTTGAAAATTGGGCGAAGACTCGAGAAAAGTGTAAGAAAGGCTTCATGTCCGTTGTTTAAAATTGTAAATGAACTTGATGTCCTCAGGAGATGGCGGGCGGAACAGAACATCAAAAAATAGTAAGACGGAGCCATGAAGGAAAGCATAGCTATTTGGATGCAGCTGGGCATGAGCTATTCCTAAATAATTTAGCATTTTTTGGATGAAGGAATTGAAAGGCGGCACAGATCTGGCTCAACATGTGAATTTATTACGTGCCGTATTTCCCTCCGGGGGGAGGGTTGGGGCAAATGAGCCCTATCATACACTGAAGGAACTAGGACATCTCCAAATGGAATATCATGTTTAGAGCATAGTCTATGAAGAGCGGCCTTGCCAATTCTCGAGGCTTGGGAATCTGTCATGTTATTTAAAAATTTAGCACCTTCTATAGCATCGAGGGTAGGACTTATATCTTCCACCGGATGATGGGAATATCAAAAAAAGGTCGGTCATCGGGTCGGAGACATCCGGTTGCTCAAACTAATGATCAGGGGAAAGTCTACTGGAAACAGTTGCAGAACTTAACTCGGCTTCGGGATTGCTAAGAAGGCATTGTAGCCAAACACTCTGAACGTCTGTAGCCCATATCAACTAAACCCAGAAGATAACCGAGACTAGAAAATTTTACCTGTCCCCCCACGCTAAGTGTAAGCTAGTGTGGTGCAGTGTTGTGCAGTGCAGAGATAAACAGTTCACAATTAAAAGCAAAAGTAAATGATGAGATTTTGGATTCTGACCAGAGTGACCATCATCGCTGACCGTCTCAACTTGCATTTAAATTGATCGGTTGTGTAAGCTTTGGGATCGACCATCGGCATAACAAAGTGTGAAGGCCATTATTAAAGTCTACATGTTAAGTTTTAGTTCATGTTCTAAGTCCTAGGAGTTTGGTCGTTCAATTTCGAGTTCGATATTGGATACACAAGTCTTGTTGTTTATTATCGTCATATGTTAAAGTTCATCGGGATGGGACTGGTTCTAATTGTTCAAACAAGTGAATCTGGATTGGTTTTCAAGTTCAATTCAAAGCTTAGAATCAGCCAAGTACAAATAGCCGATCCCTATCCCATATAACAACTGATCCCTCTTCACTTCACAATGACGATCCATTTCCACACCAACAAAGTAACCTATCCGTTCATACTCTAAAACAATCGATCCCTCTCAAAAAGCCCACTATCGATCCCTCCACTCGGCCTCTTTCACAATTCTCCTAAACCCATAGTTGATCCCTGCATGCAAATCAATCTTTATGCACATCTTATGTTTTCCTTTCTTGAAATCTCTAAACAGCTCAAGCATCAAAAAAATATTCTTTCCAATATTTCTACCTGGAATAAATGCTGACTAATTTTCTTTTATAAGAAATGGTAAAATATCTTTCATCCTATTATAGAGAATTTTAGTTATGATCTTATAAATAATATTTGCACAAGAAATTGGTCTATAATCAGTAATAGTTTGAGGCTTATCTTTTTTTTTGGTACAAGTGTAATGAAGTTGTGATTCAATCCTTTGGCCAATTTCCTTACTTGCAGTATTTCATCAATAGTTTGATATAGTCCTAGATTTATTAAATTCCAGTGTACTTTACAATTTTTGCAGAGAAACCATCATGGCCTGGGATTTTAGCATCATCAATAGAGAAAGCTGCTTCTTTTATCTCATCAAGTGTGACTTTGGCAGATAAGTAATTCTTTCCATGCCGATTGATTAGCATTCTTGGTTGAATATATGGAAGAAAATTAGATAAATTGCCGTAATTCGGCGTTTTGACCCGGCTGTATTCAAAATAATTGGACAAGTTAGATTCGACTGTCATCAAGGCGAGTAAGTCCAGAACGATGATTGTGGGGTCCTGAAGTCAAGTACAGATGGTAATATGAAGCAATAGTTGAACAGAATTGAGAGATATGCAATGCAGAATGTTCAAAGTATGAAATATAGTTCAACATAGACGAGGGATCAACTATAATTAACTTCCAACATAGGGATCGGCGTATTTCGAGGGCAAGTATAACTCAATGAAACCAACCAATACCTTAATATCCATAAGTCCAATGCATATGAAAATTTCTGAGCAAGATGTGGGGACCCTAGGGATTGCACATCAAATGGGTGAACTAAGATGAATCAGCCTTCTTCTCTCAAAAGAGAGCAGCTGAAATCAGAAGACAAGTCACTTTGAAGCAAAGATCGAGAAATAACTCAGGTTCTACTAATCTAATTAGCATGAAACTAGGCTAAGCACATTACAACAAGGGAAAGCTACCATAGGGATCGCACCCCCAGATTCCTTCAAAATAGGGATCGACACTGATCCCTATTCCTTGGGATCTGGGCCATGCAATCCCTCTTATGGGTCCATATGGTTTTGGAGATCCTTCCGCCAGATTTTCAAGGAGATATTTTTCCATTTCGTCCATAAATACAGGCTTGGTTTTTCATTTTAGGGACCTTTACGCTACTAGTTGTTTTGTACTCTATTGTAACTAAGGGTATTCATCCGATCCCTATTGTACTCGGTTTACAGAGTGATTAGTAAAGCAATCTATTCAAAGTGAACGTAGGTAGACAACGCCGAACCACTATAAATCGTTGTGTTTCTGTTATTGCTTTGATTTACTGCTATTTAATTGCTTATTTCCTCTGTTTACATTTTAGATTCTTCATTTATTTCTCTACAAACACTCTATTGGGTGTTTGTGCCATATTTTGGTGCAAACAATTACCATTGAATAAAGTAGTATAGTAGTTGATGTCTTGATTTGTAATTTGTTCATTTGTATATAAATTCTCCATTCTCCTGCAATAAGGCTAGAATTTTGTTTCTATGTTTTTTCGTTGCCATTTTTGCATAGAATAGTTTTTAATTAGTATCTCTACTTTGCAACCTAAGTATTTTGCTTTGATGTTTATTTTTTCATGCTGACTTTCCAAATGCTTTCTCACTTCAACATTTATTTCCAACATACGATCAAAAAGAAATTATTTTTACATCATTATCAACTATGTTAAATATAGAATTATAATCCTCTTTGAGTTTCTAAACTGGATCAGATTTTTCTCTTGCTTTGTTCCTTTGTTTTAATTTTTATTTTATCGTCTGAAGTTTATTATGAACATGTGTGTTCCATCTCCCAAGTCATTGCTTTAACTCCTTTAATTATGTAGTCATTGGAACCATCTTGACAACATCATGTGTTTACTTTTCTAAATGGTCTTCCACTTGAAAGTTTGTTTTATGGTGCAAACTGTATAAGTAGAAGGGTACGATCAATGTAGACGGTAGGTAATATATATTGTTGAGCATTGGGAATGTTAACAGGAACTCAAAATTCATCAAAACTTTGTCAATATTTGTAGCAATACATTTTCTCCTCCATGTGTACTTATAGCCCTGCATACAAATTTCAACCAAATTACTATTTAGCAGAAGATGGATCTTAAGGCTAATTAACACTAGAGGAGGGTGAATAGTGTTTTCTAATTTTTGTGAATATTTTTGAATTCTTTTAAGATTATATTTTAAACAATGCAATTAACAATCACAGATTCAAACACAGATAAAATAAATGCAGTAAAGGTAAAAAGAAAAGAACATACCAGGATTTATACTGGTTTGGAGTAACCATACATCCAGTCCTGCACAATTCCTTGTATAGATTTCGTTTCAAATAGCAAAGTCAATACAATCTCGATTTCAAGGCAATGAGACACACCCTCCAGAGTTTTCAAGCTCTGGGTAAACACTTAATTTACACAGGCCATAAGCATACCCACTTGAATTTCAGGGTCACCAAGTACACCCAATTGATTTACAAGGGCTACAATCACACACACTAATATACAAGTATGATTTGATAGAGTTTTATAGACACAGATCATTGATCTTGAATACAAATGATCTTGTAACCTCTTGAATAACACTTTGGTCTTATTTGAGTGAGAGAGATTAGAGAGATCAGAGAGTAGTCAATAGAGAATCAAATTAGTGGAGTTCGAATTTAATTCTGATTGAATTTGATAAGAATTTGAGTAGAATTTCTTTTAGAAATCAAGAGAGTGAAAGAGGAGAGAAAATATGAGAAAGTGGTTAAAGAAAATTCTTTGGTTTTTGTTTGCGCCAAAATTGGTCAAAAACACCCGATTGCAAATGAAAGCACCAATTACCAGTTACAGAACACAAAGAGAATATATGAAGAGGGTATAAATATAAAGAACAATAAAAATTAAAATGGAAGCAGTAAAAAAGGAGAGATTTATAGTGGTTCGGCTAACTCTGGTCTACGTCCACTCTAGAAATTTCCTTTTTATTTATACTAAAATCAGATTACAGTTACAATCTAGATTTTTTTGAAACAAAAAATGGCAAAGTAACTTGTACAGCTTTTGTAGAAGAAGTTAGAGAAGAACATAATCAGGATCCTTTTTCTTAAGCCCCGCCTGCTGTATTATAGGCAAAACCCCGGTTACCGGGCTTCCTGACTTACATAGGCCCACTAAGACCATAGTCAAGCCCATATCACTCATCCTTGCCAACCTCAAGTTAATAATATGTTGTCCTGAAGTTGCCTCGGGGATGACTCGAAGCAAACATACAGGCGACCCTAAGTAAACACACAGCCGACCCGAAGTCCAAATATGCCGACCCCAGATTGAAGCATGGCAGACCCGAAGTATTCCCAGTGCTGACCAGAAGCAATTTCCATACCGACCCGAAGCGAACTCAACCCTTACTCGAAGTAACTCCATCTCCATCCTAGGCCAAACCCTTCCTAACTCCAAATGCCGATCCTATGTTCCCGTTGCGGACCCGAAGAAGGACGTATGTCAACCCGAAGTAAATGTATTGCCGACCCCATGCTCCTTGCTAATGCCGACCCCAATATGATGCCGACTCGATATTGTTGATGCCGACCCGATGTCGGGTGGATGCTGACCTGAAACCAACTCGCTACCGACCCCAAGTACTTCGAATATGCCGATCCCTCTATGATGCCGACCCCAGAGCTTATTGCCGACCTGATGCACTACCTGATGTCGACCCGAGTCCAAGTTTATGCCGACCCGGAGCCACTCCAACTATGCCAACCTGGTGCTTTGCTGAGCCCTCCATGTGACACGTTGGTCCGACCAGAAGTAAATGTATTGCCGACCCAAAGAAAACCCAGGCAATGCCGACCTGAGTTATCCCATGCCGACCCGGAGCGTCATCAACATTAACTCGAAGTAAAACCTCTTCTAACCCGAAGCAAACCTTAAGGTGAGTCGAAGCAAACTCCAAGCAACCCTAAGCAACTCGACTTTTCTCGAAATCCATGTTCCAAGTATCCCATGTTATTTGCCCTTCGACCATGATGTATCCTGGCCTCATAATCATGTTTATTATCCTTGATTGATCGTCCATTCATCCAGTCGATTTAAACCCATAGTATTCCAGCCTCGATAACCGTGCAGACGACTGAGTTAAATCCGCATGTATGTTCCCTTGCCAAAAGGCAAGTTAACAGTTTTAACACCTATTATAGAGAAACAATAGTCATATCCATTCACGGAGAGATAAGACAATAAGACACTTCAATTCAGATTTGAATTTTGAAATTTACGGTACATATGTCGACATATGGGGTGAGGGTATGTCAACATATCCCTTTATATTTTAAAATTTTACTTTTTAATTTTTTTTGAAATGTTATACGTTGTAAAATAATTTTATACTTTATGAACTTATTTAAACATAGTTTATACATATTTTAATCATATCAAAGCTTAATAAAACTTTACAAAATTATTTTGAAATATTGTAAATATATAAAGATTTAATATAAATTCCTTTTGAAATAAAATAATATACATGAAGTATGAGTGAATATATTTAAAATCGAAGTTGTAAATATTATAATATGCTTATAAATATTTAGAAATCATAAAATCAAAACTATAACAAAGTATAATAGATTAAAAGTATATTTAAAATATAATCTAATTAAAAACTTAATTTTTTAACATATAATAATCTTGTAAAATCAAAAGTTAACTAATTTGAAGGTTATTTTGAGAGATCATTTTGGAAACAAGAATTCATTTTAAAATCATTTTTGAATTTTAGAATATTTAAAAACTATTTGAAAAGAAGAATGGAGAAAGATCAAAGAAGTGCTATCAGGGTTTTAACAAAAATTCTATGAGTCTATAACTTATCTAGGAAATCTTGAGTTCTTCAATACTCATGAGTCTTCAATATCTAAGTCTTAAACCTTTATATCAGCCTCTTGAATCTTCACTTAATACAGTACATTCTTTTTAATTAATACATGTCTAATATCCTACACTATATATTATATATAAATTTTTGATGATGGCAACCATGTATATAAAATATGTTATAACTCCCCCTTAATCTATGTCTAGATTTTATATATTTCTCCCCCTTTGTCATCAATAAAAAAAATCTAACCAAAAAAAAACTCCCCCTAACTAAGGTACAACATAATATATATATATATATATATATAATACTGAGATATAAAAGCAATAAGAAAAAGCAATAATAGCAATATAAGAGTGATAACATAAATAACTTGTATTAATCACATTAATCAATACATTTGATAAGTTAGATAAAACAAGTAAATCATACCATTCAATCATATATTTTAACAAATCAAATCCAGTTAATACACACAAAGTCAACCTAATCCACACAAATTACCATTGTAATATATTAATATACATACTTAATTAAATCTAAACCAAATAATTTTTAGACTTCCTTAGGAACTTCTACCCATTCATCGGATCTGAAACTTGGATCCTCTTTGATAGCATTCCAATCTTCATCATCTTTGTTGAGGGTAGTTTCAAGATTGTTGGTCTGTTCATCTTTAATAAGAGAAGAAATCATCCACCAAATGGCGTCAAAGTGCTTTTCTTGCTCTTTAATCATTTGCATTTGATTTAGTTCTAAGTGTCTTTGATTTCTAAGAATGAAGGTAAGAATATTCTTGAACGATTCAAGTGTTTGTTCAGGATTCGCATAGTTTTTGATGTGGATAAGCCATTATAAGAATATGTTTATATATGAAAGAGAGAGAAGAAATAAATTGAAATGATTATTTTATGAGTGAATAGGCATATATAGGGGTAAGAAGTTTTTTGAAATGAATTAGTGTTAGTTAGTTATTTTTTTTTTTAATTTTTTTTTTAGAAACTGGCCATTATATGTCGGCATACATGCTTGGCATATGTTGACATATGTTCCGTAATTTTTAAAACTACTTTATTTTACTATTTTATTGTATTTGGCCTATATTATTATACTTGTATAACTTTCCAAAGATGATTAATAATGTATAACAGTAGAAAATAGGATTTCACTGATAATGTAGATGAGTACATGAAATACATTAGAAATAGAAGAAAGACACATAAGATTAACACAAACTCAAACTAGAACATCCAAATACAAAGATAGATAACTTAAACAATCAACTAGAAAGATGTGGATGGAGATGAAGAAGAACCACCAAGCTTGCGGATGACCTTTCCAAAGAATTTATCCATTTTGGTGGAAAGTGAAGTAAACTTCTTTAAAAAAGATTTCTTAAGCTTCCTTTGATTGTGTATGATCTTCTTTGGATTTTTTAGAAGATCTTTATTGGATGGATTAGATGACATATTGATACTTTCTAAGGAAATATCCTCCTACTCTTCTTGTTCTTCCTCCTCGACTTCCATTTCATCTTCTTCCTCCTCCTCCTCTTCCCTTATATCATGCCCTTCTTCCTAAGCCAATCTTTGTTCTTTTTCCACAAGCGTTTCATAAGTCTCGAAAAAGGGTGAAATATGCATAAATGAGATGTTGGCATTGTCAAATATTTTTCGAGGAATGGTTTCCTCTCTTTTAAGGTCAACACCGAAGTAAGTGAAAACTCTAGTGAGATACACACCATGAAATAATGTGTTTTAATGTTTAGAAATTATTTTAGGAAAAAGTTCAACCAAAATGACTTGAGACGAATTTATGTCCTATTGACATAAATGGAGAAAAGAGCTTTGAAAACTTTTTGAATCGGGTTATTATAATTATCCATTCTAGGAGTGATACTTTATTGCAAAAGAAGGCTTAAAATTCTTGCTTTAGGATGTATGTTTTTTTTAATTCAAAGTCATCATCACTTTCGAAAATGTCGTGAATAATTTCGCGGTTTTGAAAATCAATTTGAAAAGTTGAAAGGTCCATTCCACTAGATTTACATCCAAGAATGTGACCCAAAATCTCATAATTTAAAACAATTTGTGTCCCTTTGACACTGCTCCAAACTTCTTCGTTTACATCATAAAATTTTCTTTTCAAATTTGCATAAAACATTCTTACTAAATTTGGATAACAATTGAAATCATTTAGAGAAACATTGATTAAACCAAGAATTTCATTTTGCAAACAAAGGTTGAAAAGATCATAAGTAGGAAAATCTTCAAAAATAGTGACATCCGGGAGAGACTTTTTCGAAAGACATATACTCTATATAAGCTTGCATGGCTTCCTTGTCGTTGAAAAGAAAGCCTTTTGTTTTCTTATAAAACCTCATGATTAATGGAGTATTGTTTGAGGTTGCCATTGAAGAATAGTTTGAAGAGGTAAGAGAGTTAATGATTTTTGAATTTGAAAATGAAAGTGAAATAATTGATAGAGATAGAGGTAATAAATGGAGAATCAAAAAACATGATCTCTGGTTAAGAGATATCTTTTCAAAACATAGGGGTTGGTGAAAAAGTGGAGGGAAATTCAAATTTTGAATTTGAAATTCAAAATCTGTCTGCATATTTCGATATACACATGCGAGGTATGTTAACATATAGGTCGAAAGTTTCAAAAAGTGAAATTCAGTAAATAATTATTTATCTATACTTATAATTTATAATAATTATTTAATATATACGTTAAATAATAAAAATATTTTATATTATTTTTATTTTATTAATATATATATATATAATATTTAAAATATATGCACACAATATTCATCCAATATTATTATTAATCTATAGCTTATTCCTAGTAATCAATAACAATCAAAAATAACAAAAATTCAAATTTTTTATTTAAATACGTACCTATTTTTGTTCTGTTTCTCCATAGTTCTCATTAATTATTGCTGTGAAGCATATATTAGCATTCTCTGTATCTGGTTCGTTATCACTTGAAGAAGCTTCTAAATCGTCTAATGTTGCAGCATAAGCCCTTCTCCGTTTTCTGGACGAATCAGTATTTGGTGTGTTTTTCGGTTTCTCAGGATGTGGACAGTCTCTTTTTATATGGCCAGGTTCATTGCGGTTAAAACATTTAACACCATTTCCGCTTTTATTTCCACTTCTAGGATTTTTATAATCATATCTCCTACGGTTATTCATCTTTCTATACTTTAGAAATTTTCTTGTCATGAAGGCGATTTCCTCATCATCATCAATGTATGGATCCAGATCATCTATTGTGGCGTTGAAAGCGATGGATTTCTTCTCTATTTCCTTGCTTTCTCTCCTGTCCTGCATTCATGCTTCAAAGGACATTAAATTGCAAATTAACTCTTCAATTCATAGTGCTAATGTCATTAGCCTCTTCAATCACAAGAGTCTTTTGGTCTCATTCAGGAGTAAGTGAATTGAGGATTTTCTAACTTTATCTTCTTTAGAAAAACTTTTATCAAGTGCAATTAGTGAATGAACTATATCTTGAAATCTACTCTACATATCAGAAATGGACTCATTTGGACTCAATTTAAATAATTGAAACTGATTAGTTAACATAGAAATTTTAGTCTGTTTGGCTATACTAGTGCCCTCATGTGTAATTTGCAATGTTCTCCATATTTCAAATACAGACTTACAGATAGACACTCTATTAAATTCATTTCTATCCAATAAAACAAAAAAACATTCATGGCTATAGAGTTACTTTGTGCAACTGCTTTTTGGTCAGTAGTCCAAGTTGAAAAATTATTCTTGGGTTCAGTGTACTCATTTTATGTGATATTCCAAATATCTAAACTAATTGACTGTAAATAAATTTTCATCCTACATGACTAATATGTGTAATTACTCCCACTAAAAAGTGGGGGTCTAACAGTAGATTGTCCTTCCATAAAGGAATTACTAACAAGTGGATTGACAATGCTACTAATAGTATTACTAACAGTGTTATTAGCCATTAAAACTTTTCAAAAATCAAAATTATGAATACTTTGAAAACCAGTGCTCCGATACCAAATGTTATTTAGCGAAAGATGGACCTTAAGGCTACTTTAACACTAGAAGGGGGTGAATAGTGTTTTCTAATTTTTGTGAATCGTTTTGAATTCTTTTAGGATTATAGTTTAAACAATGCAATCAACAATCATAGATTTAAACACGGAAAAATATAAATGCGGTAAAAGTAAAAAGGAAAGAACATACAAGGATTTTATACCGGTTCGGAGTTACCATACAACCAGTTCTGTATAATTCCTTGTACAGATTTCTTTTCAAATAGCAAAGTAAATACAATCTCGATTTCAAGGCAACGAGACACGCTCCAGACTTTCTGAGCTCTGGGTAATCTTACTTGATTTACACGACCACAAGCACACCCACTTCAATTTTTGAATCACTAAGCACACCCAATCGATTTAAATGGGCTACAATCAAACCCACCAACATACAAGTTTGATTTGATAGAGTTTTACAGACACAGATCATTGATTTTGAATACAAATGATCCTATAACCTCTTGAATAACACTTTGATCTCGTTTGAGTAAGAGAGATGAGAGAGATCAGAGAGTAGTCAATAGAGAATCAAATCAGTGGAGTTTGAATTTGATTCTATTAAATTTGAGAAGAATTTGAGTAGAATTTCTTTTAGAAATCAAGAGAGTGAAAGAGGAGAGAAAATATGAGAAAGTAGTTAAAGAAAATTTGTTGGTTTTAACCCTTATTTATAGAGAAACAACAGTCATGTCCATTCGTGAAGAGATACGATGAAATGACACTTCAATTTAAATTTGAATTTTGAAATCTACGGTCCATATGGCGACATATGGGGTGAGGGTATATCGACATATCCCTTTACATTTTGAAAATTTACTTTTTAAAAAATCTTTTGAAAATGTTATACATTGTAAAATATTTTTATACTTCGCAAACTTATTTAAATGCAATTTATACATTTTTTAATCATATCAAAACTTAATAAAACTTTATAAAATTATTTTGAAATATTTCAAACATATAAAGGATTTAATATAAATTTCTTTTGAAATAAAATAATATATATGAAGTATGAATGAATATATTTAAAATCAAAGTTATAAATATTATAATATACTTATAACTATTTAAAAGTCATAAAATCAAAACTATAACAAAGTATAATAGATTAAAACTACATTTAAAATATAAACTAATTAAAAACTTAGTTTTTCAACATGTAATAATCTTGTAAAATCAAAAGTTAAATAATTTGAAGGTTATTTTGAGAGATCATTTTGAAAACAAGAGTTCTTTTTAAAATCATTTTGAATAGAATATTTAAAAACCTTTGAAAAGCAGAATGGAGAGAGATCAAAGAAGTGCTATTAGGATTTTAACAAAAATTCTATGACTCTATAACTTATCTAGGAAATCTTGAGTTCTTCAATACTCACGAGTCTTCAACCTCTAACTCTTAAATCTCTGTATCGGCCTTTTGAATCTTCACTTTATACTATACAGACTTCTTAATTAATACCCCTCTAATATCCTACACCATATATTATATATAACTTGATAAAAACATTAGTATCTATATTTTATATAATGTCATATGGTTGTTGTCATCAAAACCAATGCCTAAGGTACTAACACAAACCACATTGTAATAAACAAGTCTTAAAATTATTTAAATAAGAGAAAGGTATAGTCAATCCTCCCTTTTGTCTTTTGGATTTAAAGCATTATTAAAATCCACATACAGTATCCATGGCAGATCACTGGTTGTAGCAGTAGCTGTAGAATTTTCCAAAGATCTTCTCTTTGTGCAAATATATTGTTGCCATATATAAAAGTGAACATACATTTATATCCTCCCTTATTATGAGTTAAAAGTAATATAAACTATTCACTTTTGTCCAGAATTACATTAGTTCATACAAGGTTGTCTATTAAAACCAAAATCCTGCCTTTACTTCCCTTGTCATTGTTATGTATGAATTCCCAATTAGATGTAAATATTTTATGGAAATCCAATATATTTTCTATTGAAATTTTGATTTCAACCAAGATTAAGGCAGTGAGATTGTGAGTGTTAAGGAGTGTGAATACATAGTTTAGGTTTAACTTTTATCCATATCCCTTACATTCCATGACATCAAATTCATTTTGAGGTTGAACTACTCCTTGTTTTTCTTTTAGGAGGAGCCTGCATTTTTGAAGTACCTTTGAGTGGATTAGCCTTAACCATCTAGGGGACATTCAAAATTTTCTTTGTTGGTTTTTTGTTTCTTGAATGCTTTCTACTATTTTTGGTATTATCTATTACTTTTTATCCTCATCTAATGTATCATTAAACTAGAAGAACTCTTCAATAGCATCTGAATCTTCAGATGTGTTATGGTCATCTGCATTTTTATTGCTCGTAATTGTATTAGTTATCTTATATGGCTATTTTTTATTTGGAGGAGGTGTTGATTCTGTTCTTGTGTTCAACCCACTTTCTTCTGTGTTGTATTCAAACAAACAAGTAAAGGGATTTGAAGTTTCGGGGTAACTATGCATGTCAAATGTCACTTTAGACTTTGATTTTTTTCCCGATCTGTGTAAATTCATTATTTTCACTTGTAACATTTTTAGATTCATTTACATCTTCTACTTGTGTAAGGGAAGAAATGTACTTTCCATGGGACATTAGATTCCACCGCCTAAGCCATAGATAGCCATTCTTCTTCGTCCATTTATTCAGCTCCCTGTAGTTAACGTGGAGTCTAATAGAATCATTCGCCTTTGTGACAAAGACGACTGGTGCATGCTACTCAGAAATATTCCTCCTAATAAAGCCCTTCTCCAAAAACCCTTTCAACTACTTATTCAACTCACATCGTTCTCTTGGAGCCTTGTGCCTCAAAGGTAAGGCAACTAGTCGAGCATTCTCACCAAGGTAGATCCTAAACTTAATATCTCTCTACGGTAACCTCAGCAAATACATCCAGAAAGTCTCTAATTACTGGGGCAAAAACTGGCTCATTCTGTGGTATGTCTAGGGAATAAAGGTAGCTCAACATAACTAATCCCCATAGATCATAGAAAACCTCTAAGCTACACCCAATACATGTGCCCAATACATGTGCCCAATCCAATAGTCTTCCTATCACAGTCCAGTATAACCCCATACATAGACATCCAATCCATGCCTAAGATCAACCCAAAACCAGAGAATCCTAATACATAAGCATCACACTCAAACTCGACCTCTAAAATCATCAACCTCAAATCTAGGCACATCCTAGACAAATAGGTCGATCCTCCTATGGGATTTGACATAACTATATGGTCCGTCACAATACTAGTGTCTAAGTGTAAGTCATCAACAAGTTTACTAGAGATAAAAGAATGGGAAGCCCCAATGTCAAATAAAGTATGAATGGAAAGACCGAAAAGAGATAACACTCCTTCTTTCACCACCTTCTTCCCTTTATCCAGCGCTAGCTGCACACTGGAAGTAGGGACAACATCAAGAGCTTAAGCATGGACCCCCTGAGTAGAAGTCTGGAAGAAGCTATGGGTGGTGCTGAACAACTTTATTTGATATGTTTAAACTGATCACAATTGAAGCACTTAACCTTAGAAATCGAGTTATTCTATGGACATTCTTTGACAAAGTTCCTTGCATTTCCACACTTATGGCATTTCAGATCCTTTATCTAATCTTTCCCTTAGGCGCTAATCCTCCCTTCTTCTTACCCTTTTGAAAATTCTTCACCTTAGCCTAGGGAGCCTCTTCTTTCACCTCTTTCTTAGCAACAGAGGTATGCGATGCCATCTCAACAAGTCCCTCAAAAGAGGCTTTCATCGAAATATGACTCACCGCCAAGTCATGTAGTGGCAAATTCGAGCCTTTAGCAAACTTAAGCGCCTTCTTGTATGGAGTACTAATCAATTCCATTCCAAATCTTACAAGCTCATTAAACTGATTGACATACTCTTTAATAGACAAATCGACCTACTTATGATTAATAAACTTTTCCAACATAGCCTCCTCTTAAGCCTACGACAAGAACTTTATCTCAAATCTCCTTTGAAACTCTCCCTAAGTCATAATACCTCCATCGGTCTCTGCCTTAAGAACCTCCACCCAACTAAGGGGCTCGCCCTACAACTGCCAGGTAGCAAGATGCCTCCTAACTCCATCTACTAAACCCATAAGTCCAAATATCCACTCACAAGTGCAGATCCAAGCTTTGGAATCAACATAAGACTCTGTACCAAAAATGGTTTGCCTCCCAAGCTAGAAAAATCCTTATATAACTTAGTAAAATTAAGGGAAAAAGGTGGGCGGGCAGGATCCTAACCTATCGCCACTTCTGCAAGCTCTCTGACTGGATGCTCAACCTATCCTCTGGTTGTAAGTAATAGCAAAACCAAATAGGCATGTTCATGTCCGGAATCTCAGGGATGTCGATAGAGCCTGACCCTGCGGGATCAACCATATCCATCTGTGAATAGTAAAGATTCAATTAGCTACTTCCACAGATAGCTCAAACAAGATTAAGAGACAAGGGATAATACAGGGAAGAGTTGAAATAGGCATAGGCATGAATTTGAGGAATTTTTGACAAATTTTTGAAAATTATTATATATATATATACTTTAAAATCCACTTTGAAAACTATTTCGAAAATAATTTCCTTTTTATCGAAATCATGTATACATGCATACATATATATATATATATATATATATATATATATATATATCCATAGGAGTCATATACGCTCCTTATCCTAGGAATGTTGAACCTATTCTTTGATACCACAAGTGATAACCCACATCTCTTAGCATGCCTAAAAACCGTCACATCAAGAAACGGGGATCATCGGTTTGAAGTAAAAGTAGTATCACGGAGACTAAGATATCAAAATAAGAAATAATCTATCTAATCCAGACGTCATAATGGTGGAAACATAATATCAGATATATATATATATATATGATCTCAAAAAATTAATAATAGAAGTCTTAAAGCCTCGTAATATCGTAGTCTCATAAAATATCAGTACATAATCCCAAAATATCATAAAAACAATCCCTTATAAGAAAAATACAAAAACAAATGTACTGATAGGAAATATGTAATAATGGGTAAAGATGTAAAGCTAGACTCCAAGCATGATAATCTGAAAGCAACGATGGGCCAGTCACATGCTGCTCTGTCCACTTGTGGTGAGAAAAAAGAAAAAATGGAATGGGTCAAACTTATGTATGGTGAATGAGAACAAGACTAATAAGATAATCAAATGCAGTTACTTATATGTTTACTCTAAGTGATATAGAGTGTGTACTATGTCCATGCATACCTAAGGTTATATACCTAAAGGTATCAATCTAACACAATGGGTCCATCTACAAATCGAACCTCATTCGAACGATTGGAAAATTTGGGATCTACTGTCCCATTCTAGCTCACACTACGCCTAGAGAGGAAGAACATGAAATGTAAACTCGTAGAGTGACTCATCATATGCACCTGCGCTCACCCCTCGATTATAGCAGCAAAACACCTTTTATGTACCACTTTGGAGTCACCATGCCTGTCCTCTTGCTAGTACTGGGCCCCACCTAGCTTTATATCGATCTGCAGCCCCTTACTATCCAAGAAAGCATCAACCCATGCCATGCTTGTGCAAGAAAAACATGCAGCACCTGGATCTCCAGTCCATTACTACCCAAGAAAGCGTCCACTCATTTCCCTAATATCACTTTAGCTCGTAATCGGGTACACGAATAATCCAATACAATCCAGAAATTAGAAGGCTCCATATAATTATTGGGCTCAAGGGCCAAAACAATCCATAAGGCCCATTTTGGCCTAGGACGGTCAACCTGAGCTAACCACAGGTCGACCGCCTACGGTCGACCTATGGGGTGCCACGATCAACATTCTGGTCATTTTTCTAGGGTTAGGCGTGTTTTTGTTTTTTGGGATTCATATGCTTAATTTTCGTTTAATTCGTTCGTTAATTTAATCCCTTTCATTAAGCATATTATTATTAAACCTAATCCATATTTAAATTCTTAATTTCTTATTCAATTTAAGATGTGATTTAGGGTTCTACAATTTCTAATAGCCAATTGAAATTAAATTTAAAAGGTTTGTAATCACTAATTTCAATTTATTGAATTAACGGTTTAGATTTAGGTGATTACATTCTAATCAACATAACATAGAATTAAAATTAACTATTTTAATTATCCTATTAAATCTGCGTCTTTAGCTAGATTTAGGTGATTACAATCACTTAGCCTTCCTTCCAATTGCTAGATCCTTCTTTTAATTTTAGTTTGATTAGGATTTGTATTTAATTTGGGGATTAGAAATTGATTTGGGAATTAGGGTTTTAGGTTTCAATTTGGCAGAGCTTCGCTGCAATGGGGAAAACTAAGGATTTAGGCTAACCTTGGGTGTTTATTTATAGGGAAATTCCACAACTATCAACATAACATCAGCTCCTAACTCAATCCCGAACGCATGCTCAAAACTTGACCATCACATAAAGATCTTGTTCATAGAAAATAAAGTGACCCAAGACCACAACCACCTGATCAACATAGGGGCGGTCAACCGCCCATAGGGCTAAGTCGACCGCCGTTGGGCCTTGCAATGGTCGACATGGTCCATGTGTTATTTTTATTTCTATTTTTGGAAAAATTCCAGGGTGTTACAATTGTCAACACCACCGACCACCCCTTTGGCCACTCACTCTAGTTGCGAGCTGTTGCTTCCATTTTTATTTTATTGTTCATCTTCAAGTACACATACCGCATACAAACACCGCATTTTGCCAACCACTGCCTGCTGCCACCCAGACCACCACCGCATAGTTCACCGCTACTCTACACCTACTCCGTCCACTTCCCAAATGCCGACAATGACTAACCACCACAAAAAACCTAAAAGTGGGCTATTTTCCCCCATTTTGCCGCCACATCGTCCCCCTTTAGCTCAGACCATCTACCTTTCCATTCAAATCTCCCAAAAAAATTCTTTGCATCAAGAGAGCTAACACACAGCAACCACTGCCTAAGCCCTAGCATAGATGGAATAGGAAATTTCAAAAATATACAAATCTAAGGAAAGAGCCAAATGATGCAAAGGCAACTCCAACGAATTTGACGACTAACAACCCGACCGATAAGTATGACCCCACTCGCGTCTTAAAGATTGGATCTCAGCTCGGCGTGAAGATGAAGAAGGAGTTGGTCGGGTTTCTCCGGGCAAACCTGGATATGTTTGCCTAGACACATACATATATGTTTGGGATATTACTGGAGAGATACGTTTAGGATATCACTGGAGATAACATGCCCTGAGTTGCCTATGGACCCATAGTACCCCCCTATAAAACAAAAGAGGCATAACCTGGGTTCATAGCGATTTGATGTGTTAAAGGAAGAAGTGGATAAGCTGAGGGCTAAGGACTTTATCCATGTGCAACTTACCTTGAATGGGTATCGAATCCAGTGTTGGTCAAGAATCCAAATAAAAAATGGTGGACATGCATCGATCATTCATACCAGAATAAAGAATTCCCAAAGGACAACTTCCTACTGTCGAAGATTGATCAAGTCGTGGAATCAACCATCAAACATGAACTATTATCCTTCATGGATGTGTATCTCGACTACAACCAGATGGGAATGCAAATTCTAGATTAAGAGCACACCCGTTTCATCAATAACATGGGACTTGGGACTGTATTGTTACCGTGTGATGCTATTTGGTTTAAAGAATGCTAAAGCTACTTACCAGCGATTGGTTAATTCAATGTCTAAAGAGGATCTGATGAATAATGGAGGTCTATATGGATGATATGCTACTAAAATCACAATGATCGATGAACCATATGCAAGATCTCTCAGAGATGTTTGATGTGCTTTAGAAGTACGGAATGAATCTCAATTCATTAAAGTGTTCTTTCAAAGTTGCATCAGGCAAATTTTTGGATTTCATAGTTAACTTAAGGGACATAGAAGCTAATCCAGAGTAGATTAAAGCATTGAAAGGTATTAAACCACTAAGACAAGGAGGCAAATGTAGAGCTTGAACATAAAGGCCACTGGGCTAAGTCAATTCATCTCAAAGTTGACGGATAAATGTGTGTCATTCTTTGATGCCCTCAAGAAAGAGAAAGAAGTTTGTATGGAAGAAGGAATGTCAGAAAGCTTTATAGGCCTTACTCAATCACTTGGAGAGACCACCAGTCTTATTATATCCATTTGATTGAGAAGATATATTTGTTTATTTGGTTGTGTCAACTCACGCACAGAATGTAGCTTTGGTACGTGATTAGTCCAGAATTGAAAGGCCTATGTACTATGTCAGCAAGCGGTTCACTAGAGCAGACTAAAATTATCCACAGTTAGAGAAGCTAGCTTACTTCTTATTGATCACTAGGAGGAAGTTACGACCATACTTCCAGGCTCACCTGATAAAAGTGTTGACCAATCAACCCTTGAGACAAGTGTTGCACTGACCCAAGACTAAGAGAAGGCCACCGAAGTGGAATATTGAGCTAATTGTTATCCCGCCTTTTGGCAAGGCCGTGACACCAAGGAATTGACTAGTAACCAATGACGGTTCGTCTCAGAGATCGGTTATACATAGGCTCACTATGGATATCGACGAATTTTATCCGAGTTCGGATCGAGCTACAATCAACAAGACACGATGAGGGAAGCCATAAAAGTCAACGTTCCAAATTTCAAGTCAATCCGAGTTCATATGCGCAAGTTATGATCGATGCAAGATTGGATGAGAAACAGTCTCGGGTTTGAATCCATCAGGTGGCCGCTGTTCGAATCGATCGAGTTCGAATCCATCTGAGAAAGCTCTATTCGACTCGATCGATCAATGACCACTTCGTATCGATCCACGTCCATCAGGAAGCCACAGTTCGACTTGATCGACTTCGCATCCATCGACAAGCCCTGTTCGACTCGATCAGCCAATGACCACTTCGTGTCGATCCGCATCCATCAGGAAGCAACAGTTCGACTCGATCGTCCAATGCCTACTTCGTATCCATCGGCAACAAACACTTTCATCTGCTTTACATCGCTTAGTCTTAAAGGCTTTCTTTGTATCGATCGCCAATCGATACGAAATGCACGCCTCCCATCGATGCGAAGAAAAGCACAACAGTCGATATGAACCAGGGCGCTTTCATCAATACGAACTAGGCAACCTTCATCGATGCGAACAAACCAACGTCCATCGATTCGAACTAGACTGTCTTCATTGATTCGAACTGGGTATGCTACAGATCGATGCGAAGGACGCACGCCACGTCAACCTGCCAACACATGCCACCATCGATTCGAAACCACCGAGTCGAAATGATCGATACGAATGAAACAGCCAGCCAAAAAGCACCATTTTGTATCGATCATATCTCCTAATCTACGAGTCCAAATGCTATGAAATTTTCACAGGAGCTTACGTGCATGCTGAAGAATGTCCACAACAAATTTCGACTCCATCGGACACAATCTTGATCGATACAAAATCTATTCGTATCGATCACGGATCAAACCGAAACTTCGTGGGCTTGAGAGCGCGGGCCTAGTCACGTGCCAGAGGGAGTCTCCCGAGATCTGAGTAGAATATCAGCCTCCTACACCTATAACTAGAGCCCCAGGGCATACAGAAAAGGGGGCTTCTTCTTCTTTGAATTCTCCAATGCCCAGACTCTGCCGGATCCAGTCCTAAACTCCATAGTTGCTGCTACCAACGAATTTCACTGCTGTAAATCATTGTTATCTGCTGTAACTTGCTGAAAACTATTGTAATCATCAAAGAAGCATCAATAAAGCAATCAACTTCATAGTGGACGTAGGCAATACGCCGAACCACTCTAAATTCTTGTGTTTTTGTGCGTTCTTATTACTTTCATTATCTGTTTTTGGAGTTTTTGTTAGATAATCCTCTTTTTCCATTTAATTTCTTCATTTTATCTCTTCAAAAACTTCCGAAGAGTGTTGTGCCCAATTTTGGTATAAACACTTTGGTGCTTTCACTCAGAAAAACCCAATTTTTATCCTGCTCTTTGGATCTCCTATCGATACCGGATTGCATAAATCCAAGAAGAAGATCCAGATTTAGAACTTTGAAGCCCTTCCATTCTATTCAGATTTGCATCAGATCTAGGAAAGGACTTCACCACTTCACCATGGTAAGTACACGGACTACCTCTACAGCTGCTGATCAAGGAGGACGGGACAGGCAGAATCCCGTGCAATTGCCTCCATTAAACCAAGATGCCGTCGGTCCTTCAGATCCGTCGGGCCCGGTAACCAGACAAGAGTTTCAGATGCTGCTCCAAGAATTGACCTAGAGTCGACAACAGTTAACTGAACAACTGCGCGCCAACACGGAGTTGACCAACCAGCTGAATCGCCAAAGGCGCAGAAGATCCAGAAGAGACCAAGGTTCTTATTCTTCCATAGAGAGTTCAGCCTCATCTGATGGTCATCACCGATCCATGCGCCCACGGCTGGATGTAAGCTACACCCAGGCCATAGGACACCAACCTGCTTCGAATCTTGGATAACCCAGAACTGGACCATCCACTAGTCATCATACAGGACCTTCATCCCGAGGAGGTGCCGCTCCTTATCATGTCACAAGCAACATTGCTACCACCACCACTACTGAACAGGGGGTTGATGCTAGAAATCAGACTGATCCTCATCGTAGCCAACGAGAGCATACTCCTGAGCCTTATGTCCCAGAAAATGTTGAACCAAGGAGGCGAGGCACGGACCGTCGATCGCGTCCGGTCCAGACTCGCACTGTGGAACCCGACCACATCTAGGAACAACATGCTCCAAGTATCCGGATGCTGGATATACCGACGATGATTCGTCAGATGATCCGTGAAAGTCAGGGTCTCACTAACGACGACTGGGGAATCTCCCGAAGTCATACCCCTTTCACCGACGACGTACTTTATGCTGAACCACCTCGGTGCTTCAGGATGCCGACTTTGCCGGTCTATGAAGGAAGTTTTGATCCCAATCAACACATCCTGAAGTATGAATGGCTAATGAATGCTGCGAGAGCTGATGATGCAGTAAAATGCCGTAGTTTCCCTATTTCCCTAGGGGGCATTGCTACCATGTGGTTTACTCGTTTGCCACCACGATCCATCTCTAATTTTGACCAAATGGCCACCAAGTTTGTTGAACAATTCTGTATGCACATGGCAAGGCCTAAGGACGTTAACACTCTGTCTAGTGTTACACAAGCTCCCGGAGAAACACTTAGACGTTACTTGGAGCGATTCCATGCTGCATTAAGAAATAAGCAATCCCAATGACAACTCTATCCTGATTGCATTGACCAAGGGGATTGATCCTGATTCCGAGTTCGGAAATTGGTTAGCTGGGAAGCCGCTTACCTCATTGGACCGTTTCTATTCCAAGGCAGCCCAATTCTTGGGAAGGGAGGATGTGAAACAGTCTAGGAAGCAGGATGATGCAGGACCTAGCATTGAAGGAATTTAGAGTAACATCGTAGTTAAATAGTCCGGGGATAGTTCCGTAAAGGTTCAAATGAATACTCAAAGTAAACAAAACCAGCAGAGGGACAGTGGATACCAAGCTAAAAAACAAGATCAGAATCGTGGTCCACGACGTAGAGCTCCAATGTTCGACAATTACACACCATTGAATACGTCGCTGGAAAATGTGTATTTGCAGACTTGTAACACCATGCAATACAAAAAGCATGCCCCGAGACCATCAACGAAAAGACAAGTCCAAACAGGAAAGTTTTGCAGATTCCATGAGAGTTATGGCCATAATACAAATGAGTGTTGTCATTTACAAGATCTCATTGAGAAACTGATATGTGAGCGAAAGTTAGATCAGTATGTGCGGGCACCGCAGTCGGGAGGTGCGGGCCCATCGAATCAGAACTGTGCACCAAATAAAGAAAGGCAAGAGGAACCCGCTCAAACTGGCGGGAGGTTGGTTATTAATATAATAAGTGGTGGTCCTCATCTAGCAGACCGAAGCTGGAATGAAATGGAGTCGTATGCCAGCTCTATGAGGCATGCAGACTTCGAGTGTTATAGTAATTTTGATGAAGGGGCTCCGGCCAAACAACAAAAGACGATGGTTGATGACATCGTATTCAGAGATAGACATGCTGATGAAGTCGAAGCTCCCACTATCGATCCACTGGTCATCTCAGCTCAAGTAGGTCCTGCTAGGATGAAGAGGATCTTAGTTGACAGTGGAAGCTCTGTGAATATTTTGTTTAAACGAGTTTATGACCAAATGAAAATGGAAGCCAAAGATTTGAAACCTTGTCAGTCCCGAATCCACGGTTTCAATGGGAGCGCTACTATACCCACTGGAGTAGTGGAACTACCAGTGGAGTTGGGAGTTGGAGAGCGCCGAAGAGTGCAGATATTACAGTTCGTTGTGTTAAACATAGACTCCCCTTATAATGCTTTTTTGGGCCGACCGGCCCTCGCTGAGTTCAGGGCAGCTATTGCCCCGTGGTGTTTAACCCTGAAGTTTCCCACTGATCGTGGAGTGGGAGTCATCCAAGGAGATCAGGCTACAGCGAGAGCCTGTTATGTTGCCGAGCTCTGGGAGGCGCAGCGAAAGGAGAAAGGAAAGGGCGTAAAGGAATCTCTCTGCGTCCGTTTTGCTGATAATTGACAATTAACGCATGGGCATAGGACCGGGCACCCCAGCCAATTCCAAAGGGATCTTGACCCAAGAGAAACTGAAGACGAAGGAGAATCAAAAGTAAGTCAAGCATCCCCGGCTGAACTGACGATTGATGTCCCAATTGACGATGATGATGATTCAAAAATGATAAAGATTGGGTCTCAGCTAAGCCAGCAAACTCAAGAGGAATTGGTTGAATTTATACGGGTGAATCTTGACGTGTTCGCCTGGACGCATTCTGACATGTGTGGGATCTCGCCGGACGTCGCGAGCCACACTCTGAACATTGACCCGTGGCATGTCCCGGTTAAGCAAAAAAGGCGTGGTATGGATCCAGAGAGAGCTGCTGCCCTTAAAGAAGAGGTAGAAAAGCATAAAGCGAATGGTTTCATTCGAGATGTGTTATACCCCGAATGGGTGTCAAATCCCGTGCTCGTCTGAAAGTCAAACGGAAAATGGAGAACATGTGTCGATTACTTCGATATGAATAAAGCTTGTCCCAATGACAGTTTCCCACTTCCCAGAATTGATCAGCTCGTAGATTCAACAGCTGGACATGAACTCTTATCCTTCATGGATGCGTATTCTGGCTACAATCAGATACCAATGTATTTACCTGATCAAGAACATACCAGCTTCATAACCAATCTGGGACTTTATTTCTACAAAGTCATACCATTCGGACTCAAGAATGCCGGGGCTACTTATCAACGATTGGTCAATCGGATGTTTGCCAATCAAATCGGGAAAACCATGAAAGTGTATGTAGACGACATGCTTGTGAAGTCATGATTTTCCACTGATCATGTTAAAGACTTGGAAACTATGTTCAACATACTTCGAGAGTACAGAATGAAGCTTAACCCACTGAAATGTCATTTTGGAGTTGCATCCGGAAAATTCCTTGGGTTCATCGTCAATGCTAGAGGGATCGAGGCTAATCCTGAAAAGATCTGGGCTATCAGAAATCTTGAAACTCCGAAAACTATAAAGCAAGTCCAGAGTCTCAATGGGAAAGTAGCAGCATTGAGCAGGTTCATTTCAAAGTCCACCGACAAATGCATTCCCTTCTTCGATTTGATTCGAAAAGGAAAATGAAACTTTGAATGGACCACAGAGTGTGAAGGCGCATTCCAAGCACTAATTCAGGATCTATCCACACCACCTATCCTGTCAAAGCCTATTGATCATGAGAAGTTATACGTATACTTGGCGATATCAGAAAACGCTATCAGCGCTGCCTTAATTCGAGAAGAAGACAAGATACAGAAGCCAGTATACTACGTCAGTAAACGGTTGGCTGGGGCTGAAAGGAATTATCCGAAATTAGAGAAGTTGGCTTATTGCCTTGTTATTGCATCAAGAAAACTCCGACCGTATTTCCAAGCACATCCCATTATTGTTTACACCGACCAGCCGTTACGACAGGTCCTTACACGGCCTGAGACGTCTGGTAGGTTACTCAAGTGGAACATCGAATTGAGCCAGTTCGATATCACTTACACTCTAAGACGAGTGATTCAAGGACAAGTCCTAGCTGATTTCATAGCTGAATTTACCGTTCCAGAGGACTTGCCCGAAACCAGTAAATCCCCTGAGTACGTCTGGAAGCTGTACACTGATGGTGCATCAAACGACCAGTGTTCGGGCGTTGGTGTTGTACTCGAAACCCCCGAAGGCCGATCTATATGCTATGCTTTGAAGTTTGATTTTCATGCTACCAATAATGAAGCTGAATATGAAGCCTCTTAGCTGGACTAAAGCTTGCCAGAGATTTGAGAATTATCGCTATGGAAATTTACTATAATTCACAGTTAGTTGTGTGTTAGGTACGGGGAGAGTATCAAGCGAGAGATCGAAGGCTGGCTGCTTACCTAGCTCGAGTTTAGGAAGTGCTAAATCAGTTTGATTATTATGTCATTTATTGTATACCTCGAGAACGCAACCAAAATGCCGATTCATTGGCAAAGTTAGCCAGCACAGGTGAAGCTCAGCAAATGGGACTCGTTCCCGTAGAGACGTTAACTTCCCCAAGCATTGACCGGGCAGAAATAGATTGGATATGTGAAACCGTTTCCGATAAGGAATCATGGATAACTCCATTCAGAAATTACCTTGAGCACGAAACCCTGCCAGAGCGCAGGAATGAAAAGAGACAAGTCCTTCGGAAGGCCTTACGATTCACCATCTAGGATGGAATCATGTACAGAAGAGGGTACTCTGTTCCATTACACCGGTGTATTTCTCACGATGAAATCAAACGAGTATTACACGATGTACACGAGGGAGAATGTGGCGATCACACCGGGGGGCAAGCACTTGCCAAGAAAATACTTCGATATGGGTATTACTGGCCTACTGTGAATCGCGATGCGTCGGATTATACAAAGAAATGTGATAGGTGTCAAAAGCATGCTCGAATTCCTAGAGCCCCGCCTACCGAGATAACGCAGATGGTCAGCCCATGGTCGTTTGCAATGTGGGGGCATCGACATCATTGGTGCTCTACCTCTGGCAAAAGGTGGTGCGAAATACGCCATCGTCGCAGTAGATTACTTTACAAAGTGGGCTGAAGCCAAAGCTCTTGCTACCATAACGACGAAAAAAGTAATCAACTTTGTAGTTCGCAACATTATTTGTCGATTCGGTCTCCCACACTCCATTATTACTGACAACGGAGCCCAATTCGACAGTGCTGAATTTAAAGATTTTTGCAAACGATTTCACATCCAAAAGAAATTTTCTACGGTTGCACACCCTCAAGCGCAGGTCGACGGTTAATAAAGTTATGAAGTCCATTCTGAAAAAACGACTCGAAAAGGTCGAAGGCAAGTGGGTTGATGAACTTCCTATGGCTTTATGGGCTTACCGAACAACCTACAAGTACGCGACCGGTCACACTCCATTCTATCTCTCCTATGGTTCAGAAGCTGTTATTCCAGTCGAGCTAGAAGTACCTTCTCATCGTGTGACATATTATGATCCGAAGACTAATGCTATATTACTTGCTGAATCTCTCGATCTACTAGATGAGAAGCGTGAAGAGGCTGATTTAAGGGCAGCCACACATCGAAGTCGAGTCGCCCGATTGTACAATGTCAAGGTCCGCCCACGAACCTTTGAACTAGGCGATCTCGTCCTGAAAAGAATCTATCCGGTTCCTTCGCATATGAAGCCAACATGGGAAGGACCGTATGTTATAGAATGAAGGCTCGGAGATGGCACATTCAAATTATCGACCGTTGACGGTCTTACTCTGCCAAGAGCCTGGAATAGCGAGAGTCTTCGTCGCTACTACACATAATAGGCTATGTTTATTCATTTAGTTTATTTTCCATTTCGCAATTTGTTTCTGCATTTCGAAATTATAATTTGTAATAAGGCAACTGGCTTTGCCATATTTTCTTATTTCAACAATAAAATGCATCTCTTCGAGCCAGAGCTGTGATTTACTTGAAATGCTTCATATGATCATCACTATGCACGGAGAGCTAAGTCTCACCATACGGTGGGATTTATTCAAATAGGGAGTGACTGCGATGCAACCGGTCACTCGCTAAGTGAAACCCATGCTCGATGATAAGCCGTTACACTAAAAGTCAAAAAAGGATTGATACACAACAATCCTTCACTCAACTCCGGATTCCCAGAGTGCGAAACGGAGTATAAACATCAACTCTGAAATCCCAGAGTGCGAGTCGGAGTATAAACACTAACTCTGAACTCCCAGAGTGCGAGTCAGAGTATAAACACCAACTCCGGATTCCTAAAGTGCGAAACGGAGTATAAACATTAACTCTGAACTCCCAGAGTGCGAGTCGGAGTATAAACACCAACTCCGGATTCCCAGAGTGCGAAACTGAGTATAAACATTAACTCTGAACTCCCAGAGTGCAAGTCGGAGTATAAACACTAACTCCGGATTCCCATAGTGTGAAACGGAGTATAAACATCAACTCTGAACTCCCAGAGTGCGAGTCGGAGTATAAACACTGACTCCGGATTCCCAGAGTGCGAAACGGAGTATAAACACCAACTCCAAATTCCCAGAGCGCAAATTGGAGTATAAATGTCAACTCCGAATTCCCAAAGTGCGAAACGGAGTACAAATGCCAACTCCGAACTCCCAGAGTGTGAGTTAGAGTATAAATGTCGATTCCGAGTCCCTAGAGCGTGGACGTATAATTTAAACTTGAGTCGGCGTGACCAACTGCCAGTAAGCAAACGAGGATCCCCAGAGTGCGGATATGATCATCAATAATCAAACAAGAATGTATGAATCACTCGATCTCCGCTGGTTTCAGACATCCGTTCAGTGGCACTAGACTCAACTTGTTATAAGTGAGGAGCGATCACTGACAGGTATTCGACAACTCACCCCCAAGACTGGAGGGCATGACTTAAACATCGACCATTGACCGAAGCAGTGCATCGTCAAAATTCAACTCACTTCCCGATCGTGAACCATGTCTACAGTTTCCGGACCTGGCACGAAGAGACAAACTTGACTCGGAAGCTGGAACTTTACAAGTACATTTCAAACATTGAAACACTTAAGCAAATACACAAGAAGCTAAAAAAGAAAAGTTTCATTTCTGCTATTTATGAAAGAAATTCGTGTACAAGTTGCTTCCAAAAAATTCCTACTAGCAGGGGCCGAACCCGCATCTATACACAGCAAACAAAATGAAAGTCAAAAATAAACCAAGAAAGCATGTCTAATCTTTCTTCTTCCTCGGCTTCCTTTTCGGTGTAGACCCGCTGGAGCCGCCACTACCCTTCCTCTTTGAGCCCTGGCTTTTCGGTGGTCGGTCTCCAGGCGGGGGCATGATCTCAACATCTTCCTCCGAGCTCGAATGAATAGGAATGCTTCCTGCAGGCAGAGTCAGAGGAACAGGATTAAGCGTAGAAGATAGAATGGGCGCACCGGTGTCGAAAACTGTACCGCCAGGCGATATTATTCTAAGCGGAGCTGGACCAAGCGTCGCCGTTCCACCTCCAAAACTGGCACCATGAGCCGCTGTTTCCATTTCAACGTCAATTTTGGCTAATATCTCCTCTTCAGTAACCACTCGAGCCCCGCTGGGGGCATCAGCTGTCGGCATCGAAAAGCTTGTAGCAGGAAAGCCTCCGCCCATGACAAATGGTAAGTCAGCTAAAGGATCGCCATGACGACGAAAGAGCTCCTCCATCAACTGCTCGTCAAAAACAAGCGTGCTTCCCTGCATGTCGTCAAGTGGGGCAGTTGTAGCTACAGTGATCGCTTTGGTAATAATAGCCTCCTGCGTCTGATGTGATTCTTGAGTAGCAGGAGGCCCGGCAGGTGCAGCGTCGATCACTAGACAAAGAATAAGAGAACTGTCAGAATTTAATTCAAATAAAGATTCCGACTTAAGGCAGATACGTGGAATGTTCAGAATACCTTCCTCAGTTTGATTTATAGGCGGCAGAACATCTTCAGTAACTTGTGCTACAGCCGGAGACATCTGCGGCTGATCCGGATTGTAGGCAGCAACAGCTTGGGGATCAACCGCAGACGAGGATTCGGGCTACGTTGACGCTGGAACTTCAAGACTCGCCTCATGATGGTCAACCCCTGAACCCTCTCCTACTTTGAAGTGCTGGGCGCCGAGTCTTTCCTTTTCATGCAGAATCATTGACTCGTGAAGAATCTTCCTTTCATCTTCATTCAAAATGCGATTCTCGAGTTCAAACTCATCCACAGACTCACCCAGATGCGTCTCCTTCTCTTCTTCAACTAATCAGCCCCAGGCATTGTATAGATGTGCCGGATAATCATCGAGCCAGGCTAGACCCCTGTGCCTCAACACGTTAGCGTTGTAAACAACGAGAAGGTCTTCGATATCAGCCTCTAGCCTGGACTCGGCCGACTTCACTTTCTCCTCGACCTCAGTATCCACCTTGCAGACTTTAGCCACAGCCGCATCTCGTTCACCCCTGAGCAGAACTGCTTATTCGCACGCCTCCTGGGATGCGTTGTTTGCATCATCCTTTTCCTTGACCATGTCGAAGAATTTGGCCTTAAGCTCATTGAGTTCCTTGATCGCCGCGTCCCGTTCGGCGGTAACTGTGGTATTCCGATGGCCCATCTCCTCCACCAAGGCAACATGTGTCTGCCTCAACCTCTCCATTGCCATATTCACTTCATCAGCTTTTTTGGTGGCCTCAATTTCAGATTTCCGAGAAGACTCGGCCTCAGCAGTGAGCACTTGAATGATCCGGTCCCTTTGAGCGAGTTCGGTCTCCATTTTCTCAAGCGCTTTGGCTCGCACAAAGGCCACCTTGGAAGCTTTCTCTGCAGCCTTTACCCACTCTCTATACTGGGTGTAGATGTCATGAACGTAATCATGCATCGTGTTTTCCACTGCAGATAGGATTCTCTTTAAGTTAGGTGGAAAGACGTAGCCATCAAAGCATATGTTCGGAAAATCCTTCCTCATCTGAGCCAATTTAATGGCCCCTTCTCCTGTGGGCTCAGTCGGGACCAGCTCTGCAATTATGGAGGCCGTGGTTTTGACTCTCTGGAGATGAGTCTTGGATCTAGAAGTGTGAGAAGATGGCCTGTGATGTGGAGGCTCTGGTGGATGTGGAACAAGAACAGGAGGTGGAGATGGAAGTCTAAGATGGGGAGAGCGAGATCTAGATCGATGTCTATATTCTCTGTCCCTGTCATGCCCATACCTATCTTGGTTAGAGTACTCGCGATCGCGGTCTCTATCTGAGTCTCTCCTGCGGGAATCATAATAAGTAGAAGATATTTGAGCCGAGCGAAGGCTCCCCAGCATTGATCCTCTTCCAAACATCGTACCTGAAAATGAGAGACGAAGGAAAAGTTAGTGATTTCTTAGGTTGGACGATTTACAATTATGAATCATGTAGTGCAGTGAAGTGTATGCATGTGCATCCCCCTGCCAACCGGAAATATCGGCCGCACTCATAGCAAGCGACCCGATCAGTTTAAGAGCATTATCAAGCTCCTCCGTCCCGGTGTCGTGTTGAAACGACACATAATCCGGAATCGGAATGTCAGCAAGCCCTTCAAAAGGATTCTCTACTTGCGGGGGAGGAGCCTCCGAAATTCTAATCCCCGGGACGGGCAAGGACATAACCATGGATTTTAATCTCATGGATTTACAGTGCTTGTGAGCAACTGTCTTGCCTTTTCTCCTTCCTTCTGAATCCTGGACATCGGAAGAAGGCCCAGCTTGGAGCTCGTTATCGGTAGGCGTTCTCTTCGGATCAACTTCTTCAGCTATTACGACTCCGGGCGCCTTGCGCTTCACTCGCTTCTTCGAGACTGCTCTAAGTATCCCTTCCAGCCGTATGCTTTGCTTACGTTCGATCAGCCCGACAATTCTCAAGTTTCTGTCGGTCAAAACCAAGTCAATGTGCCTCTCTTCGCTCGAAACCGTTTGGAGGATCCGAACTAACTCTCTGAAATACCCACCATTAGGTCGAGAGATTGCGGCTGTAAAAGAAGAGAAGTATGTCAGTTTTGGAAACGATTATTGTTATCTTGATAATTCATGAGAAGGACTGCAACACTTACGTCTGTCCAACCATCGCCTAGCAAATCCAGGGGGCAACGAACGTAGAACCATTCAATTTTAAAGTAACTCAGCCTTCCCCAGGACCCAGTCACTATTTGACAGTTCCTAACCGCTTCCAAGAAGGTGAAAGAAGGGTTGTCTCCACGGCTCTTAATGTTAAATAGATATCTGATCTCGATCGGCTTTGGTGGTCGAAAGAGAATCTCCATAAACAGAATGAAGGTACTGTTCAACAAAGCGTACCCGTTGGGGTGTATCTGGGATGGAGCTATTCCAAGGAATGATAGCATCTCCCTTATATATTGATTAAAAGGAGGAAGTGTTCCCGCCGTACAAGCATGACGGTTGAAAGCCGTAAACCCCTCCGGGGGAGCATGTGGCATGTCATTTGGCCCAGGCAGTAACACGTCGTCAAGCGACAAGCCGTGTCTTAAACAAATCCATCCCACATATCTTCAGAAATGCCGGACGTCATAGAGTCTTGAGGACGACAGATGAACCGGGCACCTGGAAGCTCGTCCGTAGCTGGATTTATAACTTCGACTTCAATGACCGGTATCTCGATAGTTGAAGGAATCGAACTCGGGAGCTCCTGCTGCTATGAACTTGAGGGTTCCATGACTAACTAGCTTATGAAAAATCATTGTTAAACAGACAATAACGCTCGTGCATCCCCCAGTGTAAAGTGTGTGAGTGTGTTGTGCAGTACTTTGTATCACTTGAGAAGTTCTACAGAATTAGAGAAAGCATGAAAACGATAAGACTTCAAAATTCAGTCGGAATGACCGTCATCGCTGACCGTCACAACCGTGCCATCCAGTTATTAGCGATTGATCCGAGTCAGAGTTTGTTAAAGATTTGATAAGTCACCATTCCATCGACGAGCTTCGATAGGCAGTTAAATATGCATGGTAATAGTTGAGTCCAGATATTCAAGAATGAAGCTCATCGGAAACCATGTTATCAGTTATTCAAGGTTTCGTATCCATCAAGATCCGGGTTCATATCAGTCATCAGGAATTCGCTTCGAATCGATCGTCAGTGTCGGATTTCGAATCAATCAAGGCTAAGGGAGCACCGGCTTCGTATCGATCACATTCACTCGATACATTTCGTACCGATCGAAGGAGTATTCTTTGAATCGATCTAAAGCCAAGGATTTTGACTCGATCGCATTCGCTCGATACATTTCGTATCGATCGAGGGAGTATTCTTCGAATCGATATGAGGCCAAGGATTTCGACTCGATTGCATTCACTCGATACATTTTGTATCGATCGAGGGAGTATTCTTCAAATCGATCTGAAGCCAAGGATTTTGACTCGATCGCATTCGCTCGATACATTTCGTACCGATCGAGGGAGTATTCTTCGAATCGATCTGAAGCCAAGGATTTCGACTCGATCACATTCACTCGATACATTTCGTGTCGATCAAAGGAGTATTCTTTGAATTGATCTGAAGCCAAGGACTTCGACTCGATCACTGGCCTTGTTCAGGCATCAAATTTTGGAGATAAAGTTTCGTATCGATCGTACAAGACAAGCCCACGCAACAATCATTGCAGATCGACATGAAAAGAACATCAAGCCATCCTCCTCCATAATCATTCTTCCCCAGATCAATTCGAACAACATTTTATCCTTCCTCAACCTCACACGTTATCTACTTCCTCGAGCAACGTTCGGGAACGAGTTCGAATGGAATGGCATGAGAATCTGGATCTCATCGTATTGGGACTGATTTTGTTCAATTGATTACCTGATTTCGGCAACTGGTTAAAGGGTTTAAAGATTTTGGTTCGATTCGAAGTCGACCAGTTTTCCTTTCTTGGTCTCAAAAGCGATACGAAAGCAAGGCACAAAAGTAAAAAGTGGAAAGTGAAAAATGGCTAAGTCCATGGTATTTATATGGACTCGAAGTTGAACGGAGGAAATGATTCGCCTCCCAGTGGATTCAACCGGTTACCAAATGTTACCGTAGGATCGATTCGAACAGACTATTCGTATCCATCTACGATCCATCGATACGAAATCCTTGTTCATATCGATCATTTTCAACTCTTTCCCCAGAGCATCGATACGAACAATCTGTTCGAATCCATCAAATCGCAGTTTCTAGAAGCCAATACCCATCGATACGAATTGTCTATTCGTATCCAATGACACCACATCCATCGATTCAAAATGCTCACTTCGTATCCATCAATGCAATGAAAATCGATGCAAAAACAATATTTCAACCCTTCACATTGATTCAGGAGAGGATCGTTACGAAGGAACATTCAAAAACAACCATCGAGCGTTGTTATAATGAATTTCACGTCGGTTCAGGAGTGGATCGATACGGAATTCAATGTAAGATAAGCTGACAACGACTCGTGAACGTCAGCGAGAGTCAGGTTAGCATATATGCATATATGTCGGACTAATCTTAAATATTCCAGATTTACAGGAATTGGAAACTCATTTGATAACGATTACAACAACAAACGGCTAATCACTATACAGTAATCAGTTGCAACAATACAGGGTACAACAGTTGACAGTCAACAGTTTACATTATCGAGAAAATCAGTCGAAGATTACAACTTCCATCGAAAAGACGATAACTATTCAGAATGAAGATTGCAGCATTTCAAAGCATGTCATGTTTCCACAAGACGTACTTTGGGGGGAATATGTTATCCCGCCTTTTGGCAAGGTCGTGACACCAAGGAATTGACTAGTAACCAATGACGGTTCGTCTCAGAGACCGGTTATACACAGGCTCACTATGGATATCGACGAATTTTATCTGAGTCCGGATCGAGCTACAATCGACAAGACACGACGAGGGAAGCCATAAAAGTCAATGTTCCAAATTTCAAGTCAATTCGAGTTCATATGCGCAAGTTATGATCGATGCAAGATTGGACGAGAAACAGTCTCGGGTTCGAATCCATTAGGTGGCCGCTGTTCGAATCGATCGAGTTCGAATCCATCTGAGAAAGCTCTGTTCGACTCGATCGGTCAATGACCACTTCGTATCGATCCACATCCATCAAGAAGCCACAATTCGACTCGATCGACTTCGCATCCATCGACAAGCCCTGTTCGACTCGATCAGCCAATGACCACTTCGTATCGATCCGCATCCATCAGGAAGCAACAGTTCGACTCGATCGTCCAATGCCTACTTCATATCCATCGGCAACAAACACTTTCATCTGCTTCGCATCACTTAGTCTTAAAGGCTCTCTTTGTATCGATCGCCAATCGATATGAAATGCACGCCTCCCATCGATGTGAAGAAAAGCACAACAGTCGATATGAACCCGGGCGCTTTCATCAATACGAACTATGCAACCTTCATCGATGCAAACAAACCAACGTCCATCGATTCGAACTAGATTGTCTTCATCGATTCGAACTGGGTATGCTATAGATCGATGCGAAGGACGCATGCCACGTCAACCTGCCAACACATGCCACCATCGATTCGAAACCACCGAGTCGAAATGATCGATACGAACGAAACAGCCAGCCAAAAAGCACCATTTCGTATCGATCATATCTCCTAATCTACGAGTCCAAATGCTATGAAATTTTCATAGGAGCTTACGTGCATGCTGAAGAATGTCCACGCCAAATTTCGACTCCATCGGACACAATCTTGATCGATACGAAATCCGTTCGTATCGATCACGGATCGGACCGAAACTTCGTGGGCTTGGGCGCGCGGGCCTAGTCACGTGCCAGAGGGAGTCTCCCAAGATCTGAGTAGAATATCAGCCTCTTACACCTATAAATAGAGCCCCAGAGCATACAGAAAAGGGGGCTTCTTCTTCTTTGAATTCTCCAATGCCCAGACTCTGCCGGATCCAGTCCTAAACTCCATAGCTGCTGCTACCAACGAATTTCACTGCTGTAAATCATTGTTATCTTCTGTAACTTGCTGAAAACTATTATAATCATCAAAGAAGCATCAATAAAGCAATCAACTTCATAGTGGACGTAGGCAATACGCCGAACCACTCTAAATTCTTGTGTTTCTGTGCGTTCTTATTACTTTCATTATCTGTTTTTGGAGTTTTTGTTAGATAATCCTTGTTTTCCATTTAATTTCTTCATTTTACCTCTTCAAACTTTCGAAGAGTGTTGTGCTCAATTTTGGTATAAACACTAATCTAGTATGATATAACCTAACATCTTAAGAGTGCGATATGGGGACAGACATTAGGCGATTTCATTGTTAAATTCACCGTCCATGATAGAGAAATGGAGAAAGATGCGGTTCGGCTTGCTCAATGGAAACTATATACAGATGGAGCATCAAATGAACATAGCTCTGGGGTAGGAGTGATTCTATTAACCCCAAAGGAATAGATGATCTGTTATGCCTTGAAGCTTTAATTCGCAATGAACTATGAAGCTAAATACGGAGCGCTAATCGAATGGCTTAAGATATCAAAATAATTAGGAGTCAAAACATTGCATATATATATATATAGCAACTCCTAATTACTGGTATGTCACATGAAGAAAGAATTCCATGCTAAGGGAGAGAGGCTTGCCCCTTACCCGATGAAGGTGCTTGAACTACTGAATGGTATCGGATACTACACGATAAAGCATATTCCTTAGGAGGAGAACATGAAAGCCGATTCATTGGCCAAGTTTTCTAGTTTTGGGGATGCACAACTTACAGGATTGGTTCTAATAGAGGTTTGTTGGCTCAAGCATTGACCATATGAATGCTGATTTGATCTTGGAGGCCAAAGTGGAGATGGAGTCATGGATGATTACAATCAAAGAATACTTGTTGAAGGGAGCTCTCCTGAATGGGAGGAATGAACGAAGAAAACTCGTGCATAAAGTGCCATGATTTATTATTTAGGAATGAGTAGTATATAAAAGAGGATTCTCCGCTCCCATACTGCATTATGTCAACAAGGATGATGCCAATAAGAACTTATCGATGTGCATGACGGAAGTTGCAGTGATCACACTAGAGAGCCAACTTTGGTAAGGAAGATTCTTCACTATGGATACTTTTGGATGACAATCAACCGAGATATGGCTGATTACAGTAGAAAGTGTGATAGATAATAAAGATTTGCAAAGATTCTTAGAGCCCCATCAACAGTGTTTACGCAAATGGTCAGCCCATGGCCATTTGCATTTTTTGTACTTGATATGACGGTGTGCTACTGATGTCCAAAAGAGGAGCAAAATATGCCATTGTTGCAATTAAGTACTAAAGTAGGCTGAAGCGGAACCGCTAGCCATGATCACTACGAAGAAGGTGATCAACATTATGGTGAAATCATCATATGCCGATTTGGAGTTCCTCAAAAGATTGTCATTGACAATGAAACCCAACTCGAAAGCGTTGAATTCAAATATTTCAATAATAAGTATTGAATTGAAAAGATATTTGCAGCTATAACACACCCGCAAGTGGATGGACATGTAGAGGCGGTGAACAAGATAATTAAATCCATCTTGAAGAAATGATTGACAATGGCCAAGGGCATCTGGGTTAATGAATTACCCTTAGCATTGTGGTCATATCGAATGACTCATAAGTCCACGACCGAACATACTCTATTTGCTTTGGCCTATGGATCAGAGGCCATGATTCCAATTAAAATGAAAGTCCCTTCTAATTGAATTAACTCATTAAGGTCCCAAGACAAATGAGGAACTCTTGCTTCAGTCCTTTGACTTGATCGATGAGGAGCGAGAAGAAGCTGATTTGAGCGTAGCTGCTCACCAAAAAAGAGTAGCATGACAATTCAACGCTAAGGTCGACAATCAAACCTTTAAAATAGGCAATCTCATTTTGAAACAAGTCTTTTCTAGTCCAAGGGCACTTGTCCCAAATAGGGAAGGTCCTTCTATAATTGAACATAAGTTTGGAGATGGAACTTTCAAGCTGGCAACTATTGATGGAATTTCGATTTTGAGAGCATGCAAGAGCGACCACTTGAGATGTTATTTCAGTTAGATGTTTCTTCATAAATATCTAATTAGACTCTAATGGAATAAGGCTGAGTCCACCACTCTTTTGTTTATATATAGAATTGTTTTTGAGGATTAATGGAACTATATTCTCAAAAGCCTAACTTTATGCTATATGAATAATGGAAAAAATGAACATTTTGTGTTTTGGGAATGTAGATATCTAGTTACCCAAAAATAGATACCAACGAACTACTTCAATCCATGATTGGATCACGAGAGTATAATCATGCTAGGGTTTATCCGAGATGATTCGCCCTATACCTCTGATCTTTGATCGTTGCCCGAAGATAGGCAAAGTCTAATAGTAATGTCCAAAGATGGGCATCTAAAATATTAGGTCCTAGAGATAAAACCCATCATGATATTGAATCTCATTTTGCAATTATGACAAGTACTTATGATCAATGCCCGGAGATAGGCAAGGTTGAGCATGAATGTCCTAAGATAGACGTTCAAAGCACCACTTCCTAGAGATAGGAAGGATTGTGATGCTACAACTTTGCTTTCAATTAAACAGAGCCTGACCAAAGGTGAGCAATATAGGCAAGGGAGTTGGCCAAATAATTACGATTCTGTTAGCTAACGAGGAAATGTTTTAGCAATGATAAACAGAGTGAAATGGCGAAGTACCACTAAGCAATAGAGAAAGTTATCCATAGATATAGAGTTATGGTGTATAATATCATTGAAATGACTCAAATATGATTATCACACACATAAGTAAACCAATTATATAGGCACTAAACATAATAAGAAGAGGGTTAGAAACAAAAATCAATTTTATTCAGAACTTAAGAACTTCAAAAACAAAAGCGGGGTCGTACCCGCAAACGACGGCCTATAAACACATACCAAAATAAAAGAAACTAAAACAAACAAACAACTGCACAAGAATACGACATCCAAGAATTCTTCTTCTTCTGCCTCTTCTTTCCCTTTGGTGAGGATAAGGTTGGCCTTTTGTTGGATCTACCCTTTCTCCCTTCCATACAAGTAGCCCTTAGGATCCTCGCCCGGTCGTAGTCGCTTCCCGAAGACTCGAGAGCGTTAGCATGAACACTAGCTATTGCAGGACCATAAGTCGGAATGAAGATTGGCTTGATGGAAAAAGAAACCAAGAGCGAGGGAGGAACATTGTCAACTTTTTCCTTTACCTTTTTAGATTGAGTAGTCTACCTTTCTAGCATCAATGGCTCAAACTTGTGCTCAATGGCCCTGATAATGGCTATGTCTTCATCTCCCCATGTCACATTGGGATCATCTATATGCTATTCGTCCAACACATGAATCTTTTCGGCATCGAGACTTGGAGCGAGCCTAGCTGAAGTGGTTAGAATTAAAGGTAGGGTAGATACGATGGAAGATGCGGTCATTGAAGCTTGAGTGCCCGAAGCCACATTTTCTTCTGGTAAGGGGGCAAGAGCAGGTGGTCCTGAAACTTGAGAAAGTTAAAAATAGAGATTAGAAACATTGATGGGTGTCAACTGAGCCTTCTCGAACACAAGAGGAGTTAGTGATATACCTCTAGGAGAAGCAGAGATTGTTTGGTAAGGAGTACATATAAAGCCCCCTTTAATGATTAGGGACAGAGTAGGTTATTTCAGAGCAGACTTGAGCATTATACAGCCAGACTCCTTGGGATTGTATTGGAAATTAGCTAAAGATATTAAAGAAGTTGTTATCCCAGAAGTCACCATAGTAACTGAAGTTATAGAAATACTAGAAGGAGGAATAATAAGCTTAGAAGTAGGAGGCCTTGATGTGGAAGAAACAACGACACTGGAAGTAGTTGTCGTTATGATAGGAGTCTCTATTGGAAATCCCTAAGAAACGGGAGTTGAAGTTTCGCCCAAATCTTTGGAGTAAGATTCAGGAAGGATCACAGCAGACACATCAGCAGAAGCAGAAGCCTCAACATCTAACATAATCTTGCCTGCAACGAGTGCATCTAAATATAAATTGTCTAAGAGGTCGGCCTTTTATTTATCTTTATCGACCATGCCCGAATGCTCACTCTCTTGCCTGACAATCTCCTGGCAGGCCATGTCAAGTGCTCTGGGGTATCCCTCATCAAGCTACCTTAAATTCCTAAACTTATTAATGTTCTCACAAAAGCAAACTAGAGTAGGCTCTATTCGAACTTGATTCTGTCCTCGGCATTTTCCGCTTGAGTTTTTGCATCCTTTTGTGGATGCTAAGCATCAAGAAAAATTTCCACATACTCCTGGACTTGGATGAGAGCTTCATCCTTCTTCTATTTCTTGGCCTCCAACATGACCTATAATTCTTAAATATTCAGAGTCCGCTAGTTAATAGTTTTCTGGAAAGCCACTTTATCCGTAACAACGGTATGACTCTTGTGATGTGCAGGCTTGAGCAAAGACTGTTGCATTTGAGACTTATTCTCAAAAGATTTTCTTTCTTCTTCTAGCTATTTTTCCATGGTCGCATGAGACCCCTTGACCTTATCTAAGTCCTTGTCCAAATTAGCAATTATTTACTCGCTGTCTTTCTTTTCTATCTCCTTCTCTTGAAGGGCTAGCTGCTTCTCCATGTTAATGTTAGATAGAGCTTATGTAAACCTCCTCCATATATAATACTGATTGTATACATCTTTCACATAAGCAGTGATGTCTTTGGCAGCGTCAATAGGAATGTTTTTCAAATGATAAGTGAATTTAACCCCATCAAAGCAAAGTATTGGGAAAGCTCTTTGTAGCTCAATAATTTGTGGATTTGAGGCAGTTTCGGTCACTGCCGTAGAAACATGAGCATGAACGTGCTCTTTGTCAAATCTTTTTTTAAAGGGATCGGAGGTTGCAGACCTAAATGGTTGAGTTGCCTATTTGGATTTTTAGGAGGACGCTATTGGTTGCTTTATAAGTATTGCAAAAGTAGGTGCAGTTGGAGCCTTTGAGGATGGAACATGATCAGACTTTGAAGAATATGGATCCATACTTTTTGGAAAAGGAGAATGGCTATGACATTGCGAAGGAGATGTCCCACCTGATCAAGAATGGTCATGTAACACTCGATCACGATCATTGTGATGTTTTCATTCCACTTCTCGCTTTTCCATTTCTCTCCTAAGACGCCTCGCTGATTCAGATTCATACAACGACTCACAATGTAGGCATAGGGAATCATGCTTGCGATAGCCTAAAGAGTGACCTTGGAGCTTATCAAAAAATAAGGGCATCCCATTGTACTTAAAAACAAAACACAACTAAGTTAAGATTTGAAAGTCAATAAACAACACATACGATGTAAATGTGTGGTGACGGTGAATATCATGTGTACCGTTAATGGTCCCTAGTGCCCCCTACAAACCATGATCATGAAGTTTACTAAGCGGAGTTATCTCCCCTGCAAAAGTCGAATGCACATCTATAGCCATGCAAATAGGAGAATCAATATCACCAAGTCTGATATTGTTAAGGCCATAAGAAGGGATGTTATCTGGGATGCTCTCGAGAGAACTATATATCACCAGTTAGAGGAGCCATTGTATCCTCCCTATTTGGAGCTTGATGTGATTATGGAACCGGACGTGTTGAAATAATCTTTAGCCTTGGATGACGGGGAATAAGCGGTGTTTTACCATCACCACTCGTCTCTCCTACGGACTCATGACCAAGGTTCACATGTTCATTGTCACCCCATCCTCATCATCATCATCATCATCACCATCATCATCATCTCATCCTCTATGTTGTCTTCATTACCATCACCTTCCTCATCCTCCCTATGATTAACCATATAAATGTTGTTCAGGGAAGCATAACATTTGGGTGAAGTTAAATGGGGGTAAGCTTCATAAACTGGAGATCAAGCCAACTAAAATGATTAAAAGGAGGGGCGCCTCCAGAGAGACATACATAGTGGTCGCAAGTAGTATAACCCTCAAGTGGATCACAGGCCCGTTGAAAGGGTCGTGGGACCAAGACGTCCTTAAAAGGAATTCCATGCCTTTTACAGATTCTTTAACACCCGCTTCATCTAATGTAAATGCCGGAGAATTTTAAGGGTTATCGAGAATTAAAACACCTTCAGGGTTGGTATCAAGGTTAACCTCCACATAATCTTCATCTCCTATTATGAAAGGGACCACCTCCAAAGACTATCTTGTCGAGCAATGAGGTGGTTAAGGTCAGAAAGATGATGAAGTAGATGGCATAGTAGATACTGATGTAGAAGCCGAATTATTTGCTGATGGGATGAAATTTGATGTAGATGGACCCACATCCATCTTAGAGAGACGCGAGAAGCATCTAAGGTCCATGGCTATTGGAAAACTTGATGGATGAGCACAGTCAGGTAGAATTTAACTCTGTTCTTCATGCTGAAAATATACCCTGTGTAGTTGATGTATAAGACCCAATGGATGTCAATGTGTATTGACCAACCAGATCTTATATATTGACATAAGAGGTGATATATAATTCAGTCTGTGCAATCTGTGTCATGTTTCCAGAGCATAGTGAACGTGAGTACTCTACGTAGATAGCTCGCTCATGCTGGCACGTACTATGGAATTATGTATCAGATTTTACTCATTATCATATGATCTACAATAACAGAACCATCGCCTGGAGTGACACAGAACTTCTCTTTGTAGGGAAACTGAAGTGAAGTGTCAGACCTAAAATAATAATGAAAAGGTCCATTAAGTGCTAGAGCATGTTTGATGTGATCATTATCTGAAACCGTCCTACTAGAGCTCGATTATCGACCCACTCTCAACCAAAAAATCCATTGGACTTGGTAAAACTCCTCCTTGTACTTGAAATAACTTAACCAAATATCGAAAGTCCTAGCCACACAAAAAACTTGGGCCAAATCTTGGTAGAACTCGAAGCTGACCTGAAGCAAATGAGGGAAGGAAAAAACCCGAGTCGTGTTAAGAGAACTTATGAAGCAACTTCAGGTTGGCCTCAAGTTTCCAAGGCCAAACTCAAGCCAAAATCTTTTACAAACCATGATTGAGTTCAAGCAGGAAGACGAAGTTAAAAACAAAGGTCGAGTATGGTAACGAGCCAATAACAAATTCCATGACTTTAAATCACTCCCAGCCACCTACCTATGGTCAGAGGTGATGAATGACGGCGGTGATGAGGCAAGGAAGTTAAGTTAAGACCCGAATTGGTTTATGGAAAATTCATATCGAAGGTTAAATCACCAAACAATTGTTGGCAGCGACTGCAAATGAAAGGCAGTGTCAAAGGAAAGCGGCGGCGTTGGTCGAAGCTTAGGTTAAAGGTCGAATGAGGGGACTTGGAGTTGAAATCGCGAATGAAGGTACCGTGCTAAAGTAAAAGTGAGGTGAAGAAGGTATCTTAAGTGTTATTTAACACTTAACAATTAAAACACACAATAAAAACCAGTACTGAGTCATGCTTCACAACTCGATACCGAATTGAAGAATCAAAAACGAGAGAAATGAATGGGAAATCGAAATAAGAGTAAAGTTAAAAGAATAGAAATATGGAATCTTACCTGACTAACTGATTAAAAGAAAGGACTTCTGCAATTTCCAGACCTGAATGACAACTTTGAGTAGAATATTGCATCTCTAATATCATCCAAAGGATATGAATTTGCAACTGTTCAAAGTGACATGACGATCCAAAGAAGACGCACTACTTTGTGAAAATAGTTCAGATGATGAGAACATTTATTCAAATCGAATTTTGAAGTCAATAGCTTGTCTTGAGCCAAAGCATGCCTTGTTAACATGTTGTGGGGGCAAGTGTTATCCTGCTTTTGAACCAACCTATATCATGACGAGTTGGAACCATTGAATGGTCGTGAAATAAAGCCAAAAGTTCAGAAGTTCAAGTCTAGAAACCAGAATTCAAGTAAAGTCCAAAGGATCGGTGCTGAATCTTGCTTGCCATTAGAAGATACTTAGCCATTTTCTAGATAAATAAAGTAATGAAAAGCACATGGAAAATTCCAAGTAAAGATCACAAATCGGTACTAAGTGATACCTCTCAACTCCATGCCGAGCCATGATGTTGACTCAACATGCCACATCAAAGTAGTTAAAAAAATAACTAAGGACAAGACAAAGGTTGAAGGTGAGGGTGATAAGTTGGCACAATATCTTTAAGGAAATGAATAACCAAAGCCAAGAACTTAGAAAACTGGCCACACCATAAATCGGCATCGAGCTGTGAAGCACAACTCGGTACCGAGTTGACCGCCAAATTAGTGAGTTGGCCATGATCTTCCTTTGGTGCCTCCTACTAAATGTGGAGAATGTGGGTTCAGAGTCAAATTTGTTGATCTTTCTCCATAAATAGAAGGAGGAGTGCACAAAACATGATCCTTTTCTTACTTTCTAAATTATTAGATTTTACCCGATACTCTATTGGATTCTTACCGAAGTTGTAAGTAACCGAGTTGTAAAATCACTATTGTAAAGAAATCAAAAATCATTAACAAAGTTGACAGTGGACATAGACCAGATTATTTGCCAAACGATTGAAAATATCTTATGTTATTTTCCTCATTTTAATTTCCTCATTTTCAATTACTACTGCTTATTATCAGATTGGGTGTTTATACCACTTTTGATGCAAACATACATATATAACTTTTATATACATACCTAATTAAACGCTAATGGCACCCAAAAATCAACTAAAATTTAAATAATTAATATTTCTTAAATATTAATTAATTTAATTAATTCACAACATTTATAAAGTAATTAAATTGTATGGTATTTTGGATTATTCATCATTATGGTTGTGCGACTTAAAGGTGTAAATTCAGTTAGTGATTAATATCTAACAATTCGAACATTAACGTTCACACATCACCTTAGTTAGTGGTGTAATAGTTTGACCAAATTTATCGATTACACATATATTGGTAAAATCCAATTTTACTATTTTAAGCGGTCCCGATAATAATGATTATTTACACCAATTCTCTTCATCAACACTATATCACGTTAGGACTTATGGAATTTGGTTTTGGTAAAATTCCAGTATCGTCCATATTTGTCTTGTTTAATCCAAATACATAGATCTTGGTTCAATAATAACAATTATTATTAACCGCACTGCTTCCAGCCAAAAACTTTGACTTTGAGTTGACTGCAGTTAACTGTGATACTAACCTCATATAACCAAGGAGACGAATTCTTTATCGAATAGTGTTTCACTTCCAATGCTTCGACCCATACCTAACTATAGTTGTTTTATGGACACCATCCCATGATTTAATTATAATCAAAGTGGAGTGTTCACATTAAAGTTCAATAGTTTTCTTAAGTCGAGAGAACTATGTAAAATCATCACTTCGAGATTCTCTGTTTGACCTTAGTTATATTAACCAATAGAAAACTCTCGAGTGAGTCATTCCATGATTATCAAATAACTACTAGTATGTAACCCCTTGGTACCCTCATCAACCATGATTGATTCAATTTATCTTGATTATAACATATTATAATTACTATGACATAACGTATCATGAGGTCTTCCTTAATGTCTCCCCTGAATCACATCCAACTTGGCCAGTACTTCTCGGATCAGTGCCTACTTGTAACATTGACGATCTTATTTCTAAGTCGCCATTCGCATGCCATTTTCAATCAAACAAACAATATATATACAAGGATTCACATATATAATATATCCAAACAAGGCAAACGCGCACATTCATCAAATTGTAACTTAGATCTAAGTGTGCAAGAGATGGAAGGGCCAAAAGAAATATAGACTAGTTTGGATCCAACTTTGCATAAAACTTGTAAAAAATCATTTGTAATCATCATGGGTGTTTAGTTATGCATTTTAATGTCCAAACGCCATTTTAAAACACCATTTCATGGATATATTACTAATTAGTAAGTGAGAGGTTCCAACCACTCACCTAAATCCAAAGCAACCCAAAAATGATCCAAATCTCAAGATGAACAGTAATCCAAGGTGCCTCAAATAGTAAATCTCCAAAATCAAGTGCTAATCTAAGTAATCCCTTCTTGATGACAAGATTTGACTAATTAAAGTAAGGTTTAGAGTGGTTTATGGCTTGGAGAAGGTTAATGGTGACTTCTGTAACTACTTTAGGAAGTGCGAAATGACTAAAGAACGTCCTATCAGCCTCTCTTAGTTCTAATCCTCAAATGGGACTTTATGCTTAGCCACTAATCCATTAATTACCCATTGAGCTATCCAAGATCAATCAAAACTTCAAGAAGTCATTTCTCCTAAAAGGTAAGTTAATTTTCCTATTATGACCACTCTATGGAAAGAGAAACCATCATCCCGATCTAACAAAAGTTATTTCAGACCTCAATTTAGCTTCTATCAAAAGTTATATGCCTTACAAGATTTTCAAGGTCAAAGATGTCTGATAAAAATTCTAAGGATAAGAAATGTCACTAGTTGACATTTTCCAAAGTTATAGAATCATTAGAACCAATAAAATATATTAATATTTTACGATCTTACGATAGGTAAAATATGGGTCGTTGCACCACGATTGAGTTTCACCAAAGCAATAAAAGAAGCAACTAAATAAAAATTAAAAGATGTTAAACCTTGACTGAAATATAGGTAGATAATCATGATTTGTCTTATGTAGATTATATTGAAAATTTTGGGTTTTCTCCAATGACTGCACTTAACTCACTAAGATTGGAAATAAGCTTCAACTAAAGAGAAGTTTCAATGAATGTGCAATTGAAAGGGAAACTATGTCAAGTCATATGAATTTTTTTAGAATATGTATAAAATATAAGGAAAATAATGAACTTATCAAAGATTGTTAGATCGTTGATTAAGATGCTGAATGTGAACTAAATGTCATTAACTTGAGTGAAAAAAATGCATGAGAAGAAGGAGAATTGGAGACTAAAAATGTAGAGGGAAAATCATCATTTTGAAATTAATGACTGTAGAAGAAGTATCATAAGTTGGTAATGAAAAGTATGATAATGGATTAAAATATTTTATAGAGAAAAATAAAGAATTAATTTCGCCTAAGATATTTATATTTAATTTTTCTTGCAAGTTTGTTTAAAAAGATAGAAATGAAGGAAAGAGTGAAATAAGAGGAATATGTATTAAAAAAATAAGATTTGGATGAGAATAAGAAAAATAGTTTGATATTACTTTTATAGAAATCATAGGAAAAATATTTAAATTTGGCCAAATTTAACTTCATATATATATATATAGTAAAGCATTAGTTCTTTCAACTTTATGGTTTATCGATTTGATGGTAATAAACAAAAATTAATGTTAGTGGATCCATTTATGCATTTTATATTAAAAATTGTTAGCATTAATTTTGGGCTAACATCTCCAATCGATAGAAATTTTGAAAGAGAAAATTAAAAATAGTAAGAAATATAAAATATTAGAGAAAAGAGATGTGATATTTTTGTGGTTCAGTAAAATGCTGGCTTACGTCCACTTTATTTCTTTTGTTTACACTAGATCTACCAATTTTACGATGATTCTCAAAGTTCTATCTCAATATAAAAAATGACTGAGTTTCCCTAATCACCAAAGAGTAGATCAAAGTCCTCTTTTCGTTCGAGATAATGGCCTATTTATAGCTGAATCGAGTTGTTCCGGAGTTTTAGATTCGTGGGATCTCATTTGGAAATAGCCAGTCAATCATATCAATATATCGGGAATGAGATCAGGCCACATTTGAGCCAAATCTCATCGCTTGATTGATTGGTATCGATCCATCCATAGATCGATTTTGATCCATTGCCTTGGTCTAGAATGTTGTAGTTTGCTCAAAAATGCCTTAGTCTTCATACTCTTGAGTTTTAGGGGTAAAACAGTATTTTTGATGGATTGACAATGATCCATTTCCCATGCCCAAAACTTATCTTTTTCTTTAATCATGCCAGAGATCAACAGTACTCGACTTTTAAGGGTAATTTGGTCATTTTGACGGATTTGTACCGATCCATTGACTTAGCCAAATTTCCCTACTTTCTTTTGGCCATTTTTTTGGTCATTTTGTGGTTGATTGTCTTCGAGCCTAGATTTCATTTCTTCATTATTTTGTAGTCCAATTCCATCGAATATCGCTTGGGTAAAATGTCAGATAACACTTGCTCCCCTAAAGTATGCTTCTATGAGCACAAAGCGTTCTTTGAATCAAGAAAAGCGACCAATTCAAAATCTGTCCAGATGCTTTCGTTACTCGATACATTTCCAATACAGCATCTTCATCGAGAATTTCAGCATTTCATTTCCAAATAGTAATCAAGCCATGTCTTCTTAACATTTATAAATGTTGTAGTTCACCACCCAGAAACTTTATTCATTCCGCTCATCAGTGGGAATTATTCGATAGTTTCTCTAGTCCATGGTCAGATAGACATATTTTTATTTTCCATTTTTTTAAAATACTGCCTAATGGATCGGTAATAATCCATGTCGGCGCCGACTATATATATTTTTTGGACTTAAAATATTTCCACCCAAATCATTTTCGCCAAGCCTTCTTCTACATTCCAGCATTCCTAACCTAGGGCTTACTCAAGCAATCTTGATTTTCAATTCTAGCTTCAAGAGCTCATCCACTCATCCAAATCGATCAAGATAGAGCCTTTCTCAAACTGTCATCAACCTTGCTGCCTTGCCTCGATATCTACATAGCCACCGACCCCATACTCTTATAGCTTCCATCTACCACTAGTTCCTTAGTAGCCACTACCAATCCATATCGTCGACTGACACAGATCGATGATCACAACTCAGATTGAAGTTGAGAGGATTGGTACAAGAGTAAACTGGTTTTTAGCCAGGCGTTTATTATGGCCTTTTGAAAAGAGCCCATTACGGTCTTCTAGTAAGGGTTTCCTTTTAATGGTTTGACATTTTTGAAACGAAAGCGAATGTATGAGAGTGGATGTAACTTAAGGCACTGTTAAAATGAAAAGGGTGAATAGACACTTTTGCTTCATGAAGAAACATCAAAAACAAGAAATATATAAAATACTAAATGATACTTAATATGGAATGGGAAATGTAATTTCTAATCCTAATGTATTTTTGTATAGAAAATTGTTTTCTATAAAAGTTATTTCTTCGAGTTCAAGATAATTGATCTGAAACTCATGATTGTAAACTAGTTATAGTGAATGAAATAAAATCCCATAATAAGCAGTTGGATGGATTTTCATATTTCATATGCTATCACAGTAGTGGTGGAAATAGTAGGAGCATGCCATATAACACTTCTTAGTAGATGCATCAAGCTATGAAAAATTGCTTCTGTAACCACACCATATAAGATTTATGAAGTAATTAATTGTTTTTAGTATTAACTTAAAATAAATATGCTTTATTTCAATATGAATATTCATTATAAGATAAATCTATAATAATGGTATTTGATATCACCAAAATGATATATTAGAAAATACAGAAGCATCTGAAATATTAGAATTATTTTGGAACTATGGTTTTGGGCTAAAAATTGACACAGCACCCCAATGAATCCGAAAAACAAGAATAAAAGAGATAAAAATGAGATTAAATAGCCTGCAACACACGAATTTTATAGTGATTTGGTTTTGGGCCCCCCTCCTCCCCTGACCCACCCACCCAGGAGGGGAAGCCGATCGTTTTGCCAGTTGGGGCGATTGTGATTCGGGACCGCCTGGGCCCCCAAAAGGAGGATCGAACTCGGAATTCCTACGCACCAACTGTAGCCATCGAAGTGCCCGAAAGTGCGCGAAAGGCGAGGTGGATCATTCCGGGACGACCGAGTAGGATTCCAGGCCAACCTCCACCCTCTGACCCACCCACCCAGGAGGGGAAGCCGATCGTTTTCCCAGTTGGGGCGATCGCGATCCGGGACCGCCTGGGCCCCCAAAAGGAGGATCGAACCTGGAATTTCTACGCAGCAACTACAACCGTCGAAGTGCCCAAAAGCGCGCAAAAGGCTAGGTGGATCGAACCCGGGACGACCGGGTGGGAGTTCGGGCCCCCCTCCTCCCTAGACCCACCCAGTTAGAAGGGGAAGTCGATCATTTTCCCAGTTGGGGCGATCGCGATACGGGACCGCCTGGGCCCCCGAAAGGAGGATCGAACCCGGAATTTTTACGCAGCAACTACAGTCGTCGAAGTGCCCGAAAGCGCGCGGAAGGCGAGGTGGATAGTTCCGGGACGACCGGGTGGGAGTCCGAGCCCCCCTCCTCTCTCTAACCCAGCCACCAGGAGGGGAAGCCGATCATTTTCCCAGTTGGGATGATCGCGATCCGGGACCGCCTGGGCCCCCGAAAGGAGGATCGAACCCGAAATTTCTACACAGCAACTGCAGTCGTTGAAGTGTCCGAAAGCGCGCGAAAGGCTAGGTGGATCGTTCCGGGACGACCGGGTGGGAGTCCGGGCCCCCCTCCTCCCCTTGACCCACTCACCCAGGAGGTGAAGCCGATCGTTTTCCCTGTTGGGCCGATCGCGATCCGAGACCGCGTGGGCCCCCGAAAGGAGGATCGAACCTGGAATTTCTACGCAGCAACTACAGCCGTCGAAGTGCCCGAAAGCACACGAAAGGCTAGGTGGATCGAACCCGGGACGACCGGGTGGGAGTTCGAGCCCCCTTTCTCCCCAGACCCACCCACCTAGGAGGGGAAGCCGATCTTTTTCCCAGTTGGGACGATCGCGATCCGGAACCACCTGGGCCCCCGAAAGGAGGATCGAACGCGGAATTTTTATGCAGCAACCGCAGCCGTCGAAGTGCCTAAAAGCGCGCGGAAGGCGAGGTGGATAGTTCCAGGATGACCGGGTGGGAGTCCGAGCCCCCCTCCTCCCACTGACCCAGCCACCCAGGAGGGGAAGTCGATCATTTTCCCAATTGGGGTGATCGCGATCCGAGACCGCCTAGGCCCCCGAAAGAAGGATCGAACCCGGAATTTCTGCACAGCAACTGCCGCCATCAAAGTGCCCGAAATCGCGCGGAAGGCTAGGTGGATCGTTCCGGGACGACCGGGTGGGAGTCAGGGCCCCCCTCCTCCCCTTGACCCACCCACACAGGATGGAAAGCCGATCGTTTTCCCAGTTGCAGCGATCGCGATCCGGGTCCGCCTGGGCCCCCGAAAGGAGGATCGAACCCGGAATTTCTGCACAACAACTGCAGCTGTCGAAGTGCCCAAAAGCGCACGGAAGGCTAGGTGGATCAAACCCTGGACGACCGGGTGGGAGTCCGGGCCCCCTTCCTCCCCTGACCCACCCACCCAGGAGGGGAAGGCGATCGTTTTCCTAGTGGGGGCGATCGCGATCCGTGATCGTCTGAGCCCCCGAAAGGAGGATCAAACCCGGAATTTCTGCTCAGCAACTACAGCCGTCGAAGTGACCGAAAGCACGCGGAATGCGAGATGGATCATTCCGGGATGACCGGGTGGGAGTTCGGGCCCCCTCCTCCTCCTGACCCCGAAAGAAGGATCGAACTCGGAATTTCGACGCAGCAACTGCAGCCGTCGAAGTGCCCGAAAGCGCGCGGAAGGCTAGGTGGATCGAACCCGGGACGACCGGGTGGGAGTCTGGGCCACCCTCCTCCCTTGACCTACCCACCCAGGAGGGGAAGCCGATCGTTTTGCCAATTGGGGCGATCGCGATCCGGGACCGCCTGGGCCCCCGAAAGGAGGATCGAACCCGGAATTTCTGCGTAGCAACTGCAGCCGTCGAAGTGCCCGTAAGTGCGCAGAAGGCGAGGTGGATTGTTCCGAGACGACTAGGTTGGAGTCTAGGCCCACCTCCTCCCCCTGACCCACTCACACAGGAGGGGAAGCCGATCGTGTTCCTAGTTGAGGCGATCGTGATCCGGGACCGCCTAGGCCGCCAAAAGGAGGATCGAATCTGGAATTTCTACGCAGCAACTGCAGTCGTCGTAGTGCCCGAAAGCACGCGGAAGGCTAGGTTGATCGAACCCGGGACGACCGGGTGGGAGTCCGGGCCCCCTCCTCCTCTGACCCACCCACCTAAGAGGGAAGGCCGATCGTTTTCCCAATTAGGACGATCGCGATCCGGGACCGCCTGGGCCCCCGAAAGGAGGATCGAACCCGGAATTTCTGAGCAGCAACTACAGCCGTCGAAGTGCCCAAAAGCGCGTGGAAGGCGAGGTGGATAGTTCCAGGACGATTGGGTGGGAGTCCGAGCCGCCCTCCTCCCCTTGACCCAGCCACCTAAGAGGGGAAGCCGATCATTTTCCCAGTTGGGGCGATCGCGATCCGGGACCACTTGGGCCCCCAAAAGGCGTATCGAACCCGGAATTTCTACGCAGCAACTGCAGCCGTTAAAGTGCCCGAAGCGCGCGGAAGGTGAGGTGGATCGTTCCGGGACGATCGGTTGGGAGTCCCGGATCACGATCGCCCCAACTGGGAATACCGGGCCCTCCTCCTCCCCCTGACCCATCCACCAAGGAGGGGAAGCCGATCGTTTTCCCAGTTGGGGCGATCGCGATCCAGGACTGCTTGGGCCCCCGAAAGGAAGATCGAACCCGGAATTTCTACGCAGCAATTGCAACCGTGGAAGTGCCCGAAAGCGCGCGGAAGGCGAGGTGGATCGTTCCAGGATGACCAGGTGGGAGTCCGGGCCCCCTCCTCCCCCTGACACACCCACCTAGGAGTGGAAGCCGTTCGTTTTCCCAATTGGGGCGATCGTGATCCGGGACCGCCTGGGCCCCCGAAAGGAGGATCGAACCCGGAATTTCTGCGTAGCAACTACAGCCGTTGAAGTGCCCAAATGCACGCGGAAGGTGAGGTGGATCATTCCGGGATGACCGGGTGGGAGTCCGGGCCCCCTCCTTCCCCTGACCCAGCCACCCAGGAGGGTAAGCTAATCATTTTCCCAGTTGGGACGATCGCGATCCAGGACCGCATTGGCCCCCGAAAGGAGGATCGAACCCGGAGTTTCTGTGCAGCAACTACAGTCGTCGAATTGCCCGAAAGCGCGCGGAAGGCGAGGTAGATAGTTCCGGGATGACTGGGTGGGAGTCCGGGCCCCCCTCCTCCCCTTGACCCACCCACCCACCTAGGAGGGGAAGCCGATCGTTTTCCCAGTTGGGGCGATCCCGATCCGGGACCGCCTGGGCCCCTGAAAGGAGGATCGAACTCGGAATTTCTGCGCAGCAACTGCAGCCGTCGAAGTGCCCGAAAGCGCGCGGAAGGCGAGGTGGATCATTCCGGGATGACCGGGTTGGAGTCCAGGCCCACCTCCTCCCCCTGACCTACACAGGAGGGGAAACCGATCGTTTTCCCAATTGGGGCGATCGCGATCCGGGACCGCCTGGGCACCCGAAAGGAGGATCGAACTCGAAATTTCTGCGCAACAACTACAGCCGTTGAAGTGCCCAAAAGCGTGCGGAAGGCTAGGTGGATTGAACCCGAGACGACCAGATGGGAGTCCGGGCCCGCCTCCTCCCCTGACCCACCCACCCAGGAGGGGAAGCCGATCGTTTTCCCAGTTGGGGCGATCGCGATCCGGGGCCGCCTGGGCCCCCAAAAGGAGGATCGAACCTAGAATTTCTGCGCAGCAACTGCTGCCGTCGAAGTGCCCGAAAGTGCGCGGAAGGCGAGGTGGATCGTTTTAGGACGACTGGGTGGGAGTCCGGGCCCCGCTTCTCCCTCTGACCCCGAAAGGAGGATCGTACTCGGAATTTCGGCGCAGCAACTACAGCCTACGAAGTGCCCGAAAACGCGCGGAAGGCTAGGTGGAACGAACCTGGGACAACCGGGTGGGGGTTTGGGCCCGCCTCCTCCCTTGACCCACCCACCCAAGAGGGGAAGCCGATCATTTTCCTAATTGGGGGCGATCGCGATCCGGGACCGCTTGGGCCCCCGAAAGGAGGATCGAACCCGGAATTTCTGTGCAGCAACTACAACCGGGTGGGAGTCCGGGCCCCCCTCCTCCCCTTGACCCACTCACCCAGGAGGTGAAGCCGATCGTTTTCCCTGTTGGGCCGATCGCGATCCGAGACCGCGTGGGCCCCCGAAAGGAGGATCGAACCTGGAATTTCTACGCAGCAACTAAAGCCGTCGAAGTGCCCGAAAGCGCACGAAAGGCTAGGTGGATCGAACCCGGGACGACCGGGTGGGAGTCCGGGCCCCCTTTCTCCCCAGACCCACCCACCTAGGAGGGGAAGCCGATCTTTTTCCCAGTTGGGACGATCGCGATCCGGGACCACCTGGGCCCCCGAAAGGAGGATCGAACGCGGAATTTTTATGCAACAACCGCAGCCGTCGAAGTGCCTAAAAGTGCGCGGAAGGCGAGGTGGATAGTTCCAGGACGACCGGGTGGGAGTCCGAGCCCCCCTCCTCCCCCTGACCTAGTCACCCAGAAGGGAAATCCGATCATTTTCCCAGTTGGGGCGATCGCGATCCGGGACCGCCTAAGCCCTCGAAAGGAGGATCGAACCCGGAATTTCTACGCAGCAACTACAGCCGTCGAAGTGCCCGAAAGCGCGCGGAAGGATAGGTGGATCGTTCCAGGACGACCGGGTGTGAGTCCATGCCCCCCTCCTTGCCCTGACCCACCCACCCATGAGGGGAAGCCGATCGTTTTCCCTGTTGGTGCGACCGCGATCCGGGACCGCCTGGGCCCCCTAAAGGAGGATCTAACCCGGAATTTCTGTGCAGCACCTACAGCCGTCGAAGTGCCCTAAAGTGCACGGAAGGCTAGGTGGATCGTTCTGGGATGACCGGGTGGGAGTCCAGGCCCCCCTCCTCCCCTTGACCACCTACCCAAGAAGGGAAGCCGATTGTTTTTCCAGTTGGGGCGATCGGGATCCGGGACCGCATGGGCTCTCGAAAGGAGGATCGAACCCGGAATTTCTACGCAGCAACTGCAGCCGTCGAAGTGCCCGAAAGCGTGCGGAAGGCGAGGTGGATCGTTCCGGGACGACCGGGTGGGAGTTCTGGCCACCCTCCTCCCCCTGACCCACCCACCTAGGAGGGGAAACCGATCGTTTTCCCAATTGGGGCGATCGTGATCCGAGACCGCCTGGGCCCCCGTAAGGAGGATCGAACCTGGAATTTCTATGCAGCAACTACAACCGTCGAAGTGCCCGAAAGCGCGCGGATGGCTAGGTGGATCATTCCGGGATGACCGGGTGGGAGTCCGGGCCCTCTCCTTCCCTTGACCCACCCACCTAGTAGGGGAAGCCGATCGTTTTCCTAGTTGGGGCGATCGCGATCCGGGACCGCCTGGGCCCCCGAAAGGAGGATCGAACTCAGAATTTCTGCGCAGCAGCTGCAGCCGTCGATGTGCCCGAAAGCGCGTGGAAGGCAAGATGGATCATTCCAGGATGACCGGGTGGGAGTTCGGGCTCCCCTCCTCCCTTTGACCCACCCACCCAGGAGGGGAAGCCGATCTTTTTCCCAGTTGCGGCGATCGCGATCCGGGACCGCTTGGGCTCCCGAAAGGAGGATCGAACCTGGAATTTCTGTGCAGAAACTGCAGCCGTCGAAGTGCCCGAAATTACGCGGAAGGCTAGGTGGATCGAACCTGGAACGACCGGGTGGGAGTCCGGGCCCCCCTCCACCGCTGACCCACCCACCTAGGAGGGGAAGCCGATCATTTTCCTAGTGAGGGCGATCGCGATCCGGGACCGTCTGGGCCCCCAAAAGGAGGATCGAACCCGGAATTTTGACTCAGCAACTACAGCCGTCGAAGTGACCGAAAGCGCGCGGAAAGCGAGGTGGATCGTTCTGGGACGACCGGGTGTGAGTCCGGGCCCCCCTCCTTCCCCTGACCCTGAAAGGAGGATCGAACCGGAATTTCGGAACAGCAACTGCAGTCGTCGAAGTGCCCGAAAGTGCGTGGAAGGCTAGGTGGATCGAACCCGGGACGACCAGGTGGGAGTCCGGGCCCCCTCCTCCCCTGACCCACCCACCCAGGAGGGGAAGCCGATCGTTTTGCCAATAGTGGCGATCGCGATCCGGTACCGCCTAGGCCCCCGAAAGGAGGATCGAACCCGGAATTTCTACGTAGCAACTACAGCCGTCGAAGTGCCCGAAAGCGCGCGAAAGGCGAGGTGGATCGTTCTGGGACGATCGGGTTGGAGTCCAGGCCAAACTCCTCCCCCTGACCAACTCACCCAAGAGGGGAAGCCGATCGTTTTCCCTGTTGGGGCGATCACAATCTGGGACCGCCTGGGCCCCCAAAAGGAGGATCGAACCTGGAATTTCTATGCAGCAACTGCAGTCGTCGAAGTGCCCGAAAGCGCGCGGAAGGCTAGGTTGATTGAACCCGGGACGACTGGGTGGGAGTCCGGGTCCCCGTCCTCCTCTGACCCACCTACCTAAGAGGGGAAGCCGATCGTTTTCGCAGTTGGGGCGATCGCGATCCGGGACTGCTTTGGCCCCCGAAAGGCGTATCGAACCCGGAATTTCTCCGCAGCAACTGCAGCCGTCGAAGTGCCCGAACCGCGCGGAAGGTGAGGTGGATCGTTCCGGGACGACCGGTTGGGAGTCCCGGATCGCGATCATCCCAACTGGAAAAACCGGGCCCCCTCCTCCCCCTGACCCATCCACCAAGGAGGGGAAGCCGATCGTTTTCCCAGTTGGGACGATCGCGATCCGGGACCGTTTGGGCCCCCGAAAGGAGGATCGAATCAGGAATTTCTGCGCAGCAGCTGCAGCCATCGAAGTGCCCGAAACCGCACGGAAGGCTAGGTGGATCATTCCAGGACCACCGGGTGGGAGCCGGCCCCCCTCCTCCCCTTGACCACCCACCCAGGACGGGAAGACAATCGTTTTCCCAGTTGGGGCGATCGCGATCCGGGACCGCCTGGGCCCCCGAAAGGAGGATCGAACTCGGAATTTCTACGCAGCAACTATAACCGTCGAAGTGCCCGAAAGCGCGCAGAAGACGAGGTGGATCGTTCCGGGACGACCGGGTGGGAGTCTGGGCCCTCGTCACCCCCTGACCCACCCACCCAAGAGGGGAAATCGATCGTTTTCCCAGTTGAGGCGATCGCGATCCGAGACCGCCTGGGCCCCCGTAAAGAGGATCGAATCCGGAATTTCTACGCAGCAACTACAGCCATCGAAGTGCCTGAAAGCACGCGGAAGGCTAGGTAGATCGAACCCGGGATGACCGGATGGGAGTCTGGGCCCCCTTCCTCCCCTGACCCACCCACCCAGGGGTTGAAGCCGATCGTTTTCCCAGTTGGGGCGATCGCGATCCGGGACCGCCTGGGTCCCCGAAAGGAGGATCGAACCCGGGATTTCTGCGCAGCAACCGCAGCCGTCGAAGTGCCCGAAAGTGTGCGGAAGGCGAGGTGGATCGTTCCGGGACGATCAGGTGTGAGTCTGGGCCCCACTCCTCCCCCTGACCCCGAAAGGAGGATCGAACCCGGAATTTCTACGCAGCAACTGCAGCCGTCGAAGTGCCAGAAACGCGCAGATGGCTAGGTGGATCGAACCCGGGACAACCGGGTGGGAGTCCGGGCCCCCTCCTCTCTTGATCCACCCACCCAAGAGGGTAAGCCGATCATTTTCCCAGTTGGGGCGATCGCAATCCGGGACCGCCTGGGCCCCCGAAAGGAGGATCGAACCCGGAATTTCTGCGCAGCAACTACAGCCGTGGAGTGCCTGAAAGCGCGGGGAAGACTACGTGGATCGAAACTGGGATGACCGGGTAGGAGTCTGGGCCCCCCTCCTCCCCTGACCCACCCACCTAGGTGGGGAAGCCGATCGTTTTCCCAGTTGGGGCGATCACGATCCGGGACCGCCTAGGCCCCCGAAAAGAGGATCGAACCCGGAATTTCTACACAGCAACTGCAGCCGTCGAAGTGCGCGAAAGCGTGCAGAAGGCGAGGTGGATCGTTCCGGGATGACCGGGTGGGAGTCCAGCCCCACTCCTCCCCCTGACCCAGCCACCCAGGAGGGGAAGTCGATCATTTTCCCAGTTGGGGCGATTGCGATCCGGGACCGCCTGGGCCCCCAAAAGGAGGATCAAACCCAGAATTTCTGCGCAGCAAATGCAGCCGTCGAAATGCCCGAAAGCGCGTGGAAGTCGAGGTGGATCGTTCCGGGAATACCAAGTGGGAGTCCGGACCCCCCTCCTCCCCCTGACCCACGCACCCAGGAGGGGAAGCCGATCGTTTTCCCAGTTAGGGCGATCGCGATCCGGGACCGCCTGGCCCCACGAAAGGAAGATCGAACCCGAAATTTCTACGTAGCAACTGCAGCCGTATAGGGAATGGGTTAAGATGGCTGAGAGGGTGTCGGCAGTATCTTTCAAGCGGGCTAAAATGATTGAAAAATTAGAGAGCGACCTTTCTCAAAAAGGCAGAATAATAACGGCGATTACCAATAAGCTCGAATCTTCATGGAAAAACGAGGTGGAGGCCGAACAAAAAGCCGAGGAGGCCAGGAAGTCCATGGAAAACATGAGGAAGACTCATATGGACTTAGTGCATGAGATAGGTCACTATAACACCGTCATTACTCAGGAAAGGGACTCTACACGAAAAGAGGTTGAGGAGCTAAGGGCGAAGCTAGCCAAGGCCATCAAGGAAAAGACGAGGCCAACAAAGCCGCCCATGAGGCATGTGAACAGGCGGTGAGACATAAGGAGGAGAGGAATGCAATGAATCTGAAGGTCGAGGAAGCCGATGCCAGGATTGATAAGGAAATCAAGGTGATGGAGGCCAGGATGGAGAGTGAATTTGAAGATCTCCTGGTCACGTACAATGCCAATGTCTTAAGAAACCGCAACTTAAACTGGCTCGACAAAGATTATCCTTTCCGAATGTACAAGGCATGGACACTACTACAAAACAGGCCATTTGCATCGGTTGTTTACCCCCCTTTTGCATCAGTTCAACAACCGATGCATATGCAACCGATGCAACAGGCTTAACACTTTTGCATCAGTTCTGAAACCGATGCAAAATGGTCCTTTTTGCATCGGTTGTTACTAACAACTGATGCAAAATATCATGGTTGGTTGCTTGGACACAGCCCCCATGTTGCATCGGTTGTAATGAAAATCGATGCAACTAATCCCTCTATTGCATCGGTTTTTTATAACAACCGATGCAAACTAATCCCTCTATTACATCAGCTATTTATACCTGATGCAAAAAAGCCATTCACAGAAACCATTATTACAGTACTCAAATAGACTATATATATTATTGATTATAACAAACAATTATTGCATGCAATATTACTATCATTCAAAATTAAATTTGATGGAAAATACATAATCAGATTTAATAATTCTACAAAAGAATGAAAAACATAAATAAATTCTAAAGAAAAATAAAATTAGAGGCATGAAACAGAAAAGTTACAACTGATATACTTGTCTAGAATCAATCAACCAAAGATGACTGAACTGTATGAAGGTAGTATCAATGTTGGCCAAGGAATTAGCAAGCATTGTAGATGAGGGTATTCCACAAGCTGTTTCTTGTATTGCTGTCTATAAATGAACGAACAAATGGCTCCCTTCCAAGATAATCTCTTATAATTTCATTTGGGTCTTTAGCTCCTCCTGGTGCCAGCACCTGCATATGTATAGTTTAGCTGTTAGCCACTCCCAAAGAACTGAATGAAGAAGAAAACTGCCAATACATTACAAATCAAAATGTGCATACATGTGTATGAATGTGCACAAGTTCTTATGTTAATAAATAGACCCTTAATGTGTACTATGGACTATTTTTGAGTATGTACAAGTTCTTATGTTAATAAATAGACCCTTAATAAGAAAAAAACCACCTTTATATCACAACTCGCTCTACTTAAATGCTCACAAACCTCATTCATTTTCATATCTCTCTCTCCAAACAAGTACGAAAAAGAAAACAATGGCAATGGCAATACATATAAATGTAGCAATACTAGTACTCTTATGCTTTGTTCAATTGACAAAAGAGCAGGGGCTTGTACCTGCTGTTTTCATATTTGGTGACTCAGTCGTTGTGCTGGGAATAATAATCATCTTTACACGCTTGTCAAATCCAATTTTCCTCCATATGGCAGAGATTTTAATAATCATGCACCAACCGGTAGATTTTGCAATGGAAAACTTGCCACCGATTTCACTGGTATGATATTTTACATTCGTTTCTTACAGCAGTAGAAAAATTCACAGGGAAAAATAATAATTCCGGTGAGCAAATGTGTAAATGTATTAGCGATAGTATCATTTTATTTTCTAGATGTAAAAATGAATATGCATGTAAATTTTACTAGAAACTTTTTAATTATGACAATAAATATTATGGGGACAGTGTTTTTATTCATTCAAATATATTTTTGTTATAGTTGAAAATCTAGGGTTCACCACATATCCACCAGCATACCTAAGTCCACAAGCGAATGAAAACAATCTTCTACAAGGAGCTAATTTTGCATCTGGTGCTTCTGGTTACCTGGACAGAACAGCAAATCTTTATGTAAGTATTATCAACTAGAATTTATAGAGTATAGACCAATCTTTTTAATATTTTATGATTTTCTAACGATTTGTTGATATTTTCAATTGCAGAGAGCGATTACGCTTACTCAACAACTGCAGTATTTCAAAGATTACCAATCCAAGCTGTAGACAATCGCTCCAAATGCTAATTATATAGATATAATTTCAGGATCAGTTTATATCATTAGTGCTGGGAGTAGTGATTATGTGCAAAATTACTACATTAATCCTCTGCTTTATAGACAATACACTCCAGATCAGTTTGCGGATGTGCTTGTTCAATCCTTCACTGCCTTTGCTCAGGTTATATCTCTATATATTTATGTTATGTTATGCACAGTGTGTAGTGCAGTTTTATTTATCAGACCATAAATATTTGTTTGTAAGTACCTACAAATATGAAAAATAAAATGATGTCCTACAGTCACATGAGCTATGGACCCTATCTGACATTTGTTTTCTTCTTCTTTTGTTTGTAAATATAGCATCATGATAAATTTTCCTCTATAATTTTATGTAAACATTAAATAAACATTTACTCAAGGCAGAGGTACATTAAATATTCTTGTAGTCTTACATGTGTATGAATGTGTACATGTTCTTATGTTAATAAATAGACCCTTAATATGTACAAGTATCAAGCCAACACAATCAAAATGTGCATACATGTGTATGAATGTGTACAAGTTCTTATGTTAATAAATAGACCCTTAATGTGTACAAGTATCAAGCCAACACAATCATACTGTTGTGGATATTTTTGAGTTCAGATAGCTTATGGGCTATTTGGATGAAAAACAAGTATTATAAAACAAACAATTGGTCCATTCAATTTGACAACAACGCATCAGCTTTTTGGAAAACATTACTTAAATCTAGTCAGGATAGTAAGGGTCTCGTCAGCAAACATATTGTGTTAATGGAAGAAATGCTAACTTATGGATGGACCTTTGGTTATACGATCGCTCATTAGTCAATGTCATAGGATGGAATTCACTGGCTAATCTTGGTGGACCATTTATGGTGGTTTCTACTATTTATATTCAAAGCGAATGGAGAATATTGGCAATAGCACTGCCACCTCACATTTGCACTACAATACAACAAATCATAGTGGAAATTGTTGTTCATGAAGATTACTGGAAATGGTTACCGAACCCCTCAGGTAAATTCTCACCTCCTATTACCAAAAACCACGAAACCAATCGACTCACCTCAATCGCATATTCGAATTTTAGAATTACCTCACCTCGAACTCGAACTCGAACACTAGACTTCAATCACTTTACCAGCTCACTGCCTACTGTCCCTCGTCACTGCAGTTTTATCGCCTCCACCAACAACGATTTCCAAATCGCGAGTTCCTAATTCACTGAGACCAACTACACGTGACCAACCCACCAGCGACTGAAATCCCCAAATCAAATTCAACGCATCGAATCCCCTAGAATCCGCAACTGAATTTTAGAATTGCTTACGAGAGTCGATTTTGATTTGGCTTTGAGATTTTCTTTTGAATTCGAATCGAGACATGAGTTTATAAATTGACATTAGATTTCATTTGATTTGAAGTCGTTCAATTGAACGAATATAAAGTTCCTTTTGTTTTCTTCTTAATGGGTTACGGGGGAAGTGGAGGGATAAATGAAAGCTAAGCGGGAAATGAAAAGTTAAGGGGAGGGAAAACGAAAGTTGGAGTAGCAAACCGATGAAAAATGAATGCAAACTAATGTAGTTGCATCGGTTGAATTTAAAACCGATGCGACTAAAACTATTTGCACGTAAAAATTGCATCGGTTGTTGGTGACAACTGATGCAAATTTGATTTTTTATTACCTATTGCTTTTCACGTACCAATTGCATCGGTTATTAAGATGGAACTAATGCAAATAGTTCTATTTGCATCAGTTTTTACTTCAACTGATGCAAATGAGGCGAAGCAATATGCACTTTTTGTACTAGTGGGAGTTGCTTGGTAGAGGACGAAAAGGTGATCCGCAATGTTGCAACTATCGATGAGTTCAAACTTGAAGATCAAGTGCTAGTTGGAGATTTGCCCAAAGTCCTCCATGAGACAACCATCGCTCTCGAGAAAGAAAAACTGGCCGCCAAGTATCCGAAAGCTAGGGAAGGATCCAGAATTGAACATCATGAAGTAGGCTTCGAAATGCCTGCAGCGTCCCAATCTAAGTTTGCTTCTTTTATTTCTTCTCCAGTTGTTCTAGAATATGACCTTGATAGGTCGCATCTCTCTCCGATCATCGAGCGCAGCTTGGAAGGCCCGTTGGCCCAACCTAGGAGCCAACTTGAGGAAGGTATTCTGGACACTTCTTCTATTCCTCAAAATGTAGAAGCACTATCAGATGATATTACTAATATATTCTCTTATTTTCATTCAGTCTTAGATTCTGCACCGATTGATCCTCCTGCAGCTCAAGAAATACATCATGAGCAGGAGGTGCTAATGACGGAGGCTACAACCATGACGGCCACCACATCAGCTGGGGAAATGCATGATAGCAGCTGCTTTCTTGATGAACAATTGATGGAAGCACTCTTCAGCCATCAAAGTGATCCAAGTATCGAAGTGCCTTTCAACATATATGAAGATGTGATCATTACGGGCTCCTCTGGCCCGACCAGTAGCATTCCAATGGGTATACGTGCGAACTGAGCTGAGCAGACAATGGAGGAAATCAAAGCTGAGATGGAGCAAGCCGAGCAGGCTCGTAGAGCTGGTGGGGGCATGGCAGGTCCCGGTCCAGTCCCGATACTTGTTATTTCTTCGGGTGGCACCATCATCGATACCAGCGTGCCTTATTCTTCTAGCATTGAGGGTGTCACCATTCCTCCAGTTCCACGCACAGAGGATAATCCGGTCCCTATGAGTTCCAAGGAGGAGACTGCTTCAATTCCCTCGGCCAGAAACAAGCCAGCTGGAGCAGGTCGGGGAGGTAAAGGCTCAAAGAGACATTTGAGCGGCAGTTCGAGCGGGTCTACATCGAAGAAAAGTAAGAAGGATAGAAAACCGAAGGCGTAGATTCGCATTTTTGTTTCTTCTCTTTTGTAGGTTGCTAGAATAAGCTTTTCCTTCGCTTTTGTAGGCCATATATAGATGCAGGTTTGGTCCCCACTCATAGGAATTCTTTGAATAGATTTTTTTCTTACTTTCTCAAAGAATAGTGGAAATAAAATTTCTTTTTTGATTTTTCAGCACAACTCTTTGTTCATTTGTTTAAGTATTTCAGCACTCGCATTTCCATTCAATGTACTTGTGAGGATTTAGTTTCTGAGTCGAACTTGAGTCTGGTCATTAAGTCTTGAAGTCGTGGCTTCAGGTCATAATCAAACGTCGAGTCAAGTCCCAATGTTGCGCTCTCTCGGTCAGCAGGTGGTACTTGAGTTATGCCCCCAGTCCTGGGGAGAATTGAAGTAGTCAGTCGGTAGTTGTCTTCCGCCTTTACTAACTTTAATTTAACTTAGTCGAAACAAAGTTAAAATGAAGTGAGTTTGAGTGGTCGGATCACACTCGCTCATCTGCTGGTATTTGCATCCGCACTCTAGGGATTGAACTTGTATGGCGGCGGTCGATCACGCCTGCATAATGCTTGGAATTATATCCACACTCCGGGGACATAAGTTGATTTACGGGTGGTCAGTCACACCCGTTAAATGCTCAAAATTATATCCACACTCCGGGGATGTAAGTTAGTTTACGGGCGGTCGGTCACACCCGTTCGGTGGTTATACTCCAGTCCGCGCTCTCACGACCAAAGTTGATTGCTGGGTGGTCTATCACACCCATTTAGTATTTATACTCCAGTCCGCGCTCTCGGGACCAGTGTTGGTTGAAGACGGTCAATCACATCTGTTTAAGTATTAGGATCTCGTTTGCACTCCGGGAACAAGGAATTGATCAAAGTTATGGATGGTCGGATCACATCCACCTTGATTTGGCAAGCAATGTCGTAGATGGACCGATCCATCCTCTTCAAGCTTTGAAAAGTGGGGGCAAGGTCGTGGATGGATGGATCCATCCTCCTCGAGCCTAGATTTTGGAGTTTGTACTTCAGTTCACACTCTGGGAGCTGGAGTTCGTTAGAGGGTCGTCGTGTTTCGATCTCTCTTTGCTTTATCGATACTTGCCTTCAAGCTCGGGGTTTCACTTAGCGATTGACCGGTAGGATCAGAGTCACTACCTATTTGAATAAGTCCCACCATAAGATGGAACTTAGCTCTTCGTACATTGTGACGGTCACACGATGCATTCCAAGAATTGCCACTTTGGCTTGATGAGTCTGCATTTTATTGCTGAAATAAGAAAGTATGGCAAAGTCAGTTGCCTTATTACAAGTTCAAATTCTAAAAATGCAAAAACAATTTCAAAGGAAAAGTAGACTGAAATGAATAAAAGCCAGTTATGTGTAATAGCGACGGAGACTCTCGCTATTCTATGCCCTTGGTAAAATAAGACCGACCATAGTTGATAGTTTGAATGTGCCGCCTCCAAGTCTCCGCTCGATGACATACGGTCCTTCCCATGTCGGTTTCATGTGTGAAGGGATCAGATAAATTCGCTTAAGTACGAGATCGTCAACTTCGAAGGTTCTGGATCGAACCTTAGCGTTGTACAATCGGGCGACTCGACTGCAATGTGCGGCTGCCCTTAAATCAGCCTCTTCGCGCTTCTCATCCAGTAAATACAAAGATTCTACAAGTAGGATGGAATTCGTCTTTGGATCGTAATAGGTCACACGGTGAGAAGGTCCTTCTAGTTCAACTGGAATAACAGTCTGGAGCCGTAAGATAGTGCAAACGGAGTATGGTTGGTCGCGGACTTGTGGGTAGTTCGATACGCCCATAGGGCCATGGGAAGCTCATCGACTCACTTACCTCCAGCTTTTTCTAGTCATTTCTTTAAAATGGAATTGATAACTTTTTTGATAGCTTCGACTTGCCCATTCGCTTGAGGGTGAGCTACTGCTGAGAACTTCTTCTGGATGCGATAGCGTTAACATAAATCTTTGAACTCGACACTATCGAATTGGGCTCTGTTGTCAGTGATAATCGTTCGTGGGAGCCCAAAGCGACATATGATGTTGCGTACAACAAAATGGATTACTTTCTTTATCGTGATAGTAGTAAGGGGCTCAGCTTCCGCCTATTTAGTAAAATAGTTAACTACAACGATGGCGTAATTCGCACCACCCTTGGCTAAAGGCAGAGACCCTATTATATCAATGCCCCATGTGGCAAATGGCCATGGACTGACCATCTGAGTGATTTCGGTAGGCGAGGCTCTTGGATTCCATGCATGCTTCTGGCACCTATCGCACTTCTTAGCGTAATCTGATGCGTCTCGATTCACGGTTGGCTAGTAATATCCATATCTGAGTATTTTCTTCGCAAGGGCTTGCTCCCCATTGTGATCGCCACACTCTTCTTCATGCACATCATGCAACACTCATTTGATCTCGTCGTGGGTGATACACCGAAGTAAAGGAACAGAATATCCCCTCTTGTACAAGACTCCGTCTTGGATAACAAAACCGCGAAGCTTTTCGGAGAACCTGTCTTTTCTCACTTTTGCGCTCGGGTAAAGCTCCGTGCTCAAGATAGTTTCTAAATGGAGTCATCCACGACTCCTTCTCGGGCGTTGCCTCGTATACCCAGTCTGTCTCTATTTGATCGATACTCGGAGCAGTAAGTGTCTCGACGGCGACGAGTCCCATCTGTTGTGCTTCGCCAGTACTGGCCAATTTCGCTAAAGAATCGGCTTTTAAATTGTGCTCTCAGGGTATACAATAAATAGCATAATAGTCGAACTGATTCAACACCTCTTGAATCCGAGCAAGGTAATTGGCTAATCTTCGGTCTTTGGCGATACTCCCCTCGAACTTGGCATATGACCAATTACGAATCATAGTAAATTTCCACAGCGATAACTCCGAAGTCTCTAGCAAGTCTTAGTCCAGCAAGCAAAGCTTCATACTCGGCTTCGTTGTTAGTTGTGTGGAAGTCAAACTTTAAATCATAGCATATGGATCGACCTTCTGGGGTTTCGAGTACCACTCCAACGCCTGAGCAACGGTCGTTTGATGCACCATCAGTGTATAGCTTCCATGTACGCTTACGAGGTTCACTGGCTTCGGGCAAATCCTATGGTATGGTGAATTTAGCTATGAAGTCCACCAGAACTTGTCCTTGAATAGCTCACCTCGGTGTATAAGTGATATCAAATTGACTCAGCTCGATATTCCACTTAAGTAATCTACCAGGCGTCTCAGGTCGCGTAAGGACCTGTCGTAACGGTTGGTCGGTGTAAACAGTGATCGGATGAGCCTGGGAATATGGGCGGAGCTTTCTCGAGGCTATGACGGGACAATAAGCAAGCTTTTCCACCTTCGGGTAGTTTCTTTCTACCCCTATTAGCCTTTTGCTGATATAATAGACCAGTCGTTGGATTCGATCCTCTTCTCGAATCAATGCAGCACTGATCGTGTTTGCCAAAACCTCCAGATAGATTTTCTCGTGATCAAACGACTTCAACAGAATAGGAATTGTTGCTAGATGTTGAATTAGTGCTTGGAATGCGCCTTCACACTCCTCTGTCCATTCGAAATTTTTCTTTCCTTTTCTGATCGGATCGAAGAAAGGGATGCACTTGTCCGTGGATCTGGAAATGAATCTACTTAAGGCTGCCACCATCTCATTGAGGCTTTGCACCTGCTTTATGGTTCTTGGAGTTTTGAGATTCCGATTCGCCCAGATTTTCTCAGGATTGGCTTCAATTCCTCTGGTGTTGACGATGAATCCAAGGAATTTTCCTGACGCTACTCCGAAATGACACTTGAATAGATTGAGCTTCAGTGTGTATTGTCGGAGTATGTTAAACATCGTTTCCAAATCATCGACATGGTTGATGGACAGTCACAACTTCACGAGCATATCATCGACGTAGACCTCAAGGGTTTTTCTGATCTGGTTAGCGAACATTCGATTCACGAACCTCTGATAAGTTGCTCCGGCGTTCTTGGGTCCGAATGGCATCACCTTGTAGCAGTAGAGTCCTAGATCGGTAACGAAGCTGGTATGCTCCTGATCGGGAAGATGCATCGAGGTATGATTGTAGTCGGAATATGCGTCCATGAAAGATAAGAGTTCATGTCCGGCCGTTGAGTCAACTAGTTGGTCAATTCTGGGAAGCGGGAAGCTGTCTTTGGGGCAGGCTTCGTTCAAATCTAAGTAGTCCACACATGTCCGCCATTTCCCATTCGATTTTCTGACAAGCACTAGATTCGACACCCACTCCGGGTATAAAGCATCACAGATAAACCCATTAGTCTTGAGTTTATCTACTTCTTCCTTCAAGGCGACAAATCTCTCTGGATCCATACCACGCCTTTTTTGTTTCATCGGGACATGCCGTGGGTCGATGTTTAATGCATGGCTCACGATGTTCGGCGAGATCCCACACATGTCTGAATGAGTCCAGGCAAACACATCAAGGTTTGCTCGGAGAAAATCAACCAATTCCTGTCTCATCTGGGGGCTGAGTTGAGATCTGACCTTCACTGTCTAGGAATCGTCATTGTCGTGGATTGGAACATCGATCGTCAAATCTGTCGGGGAAGCCTGGTAATCTTTTACTTCCTCCTCATCATTATTGTCTCGGGGATCAAGGTCTTTAAGGAACTGGTTGTGGCGTCCGGGTCGAGGTCCAGGCGTTAGCTATCAATTTTCTGAAAAACGGATGCAGAGAGATTCCTCTACGCTCTTTCCTTTCTCCTTCTGCTGCGCATCCCGCAGCTTTGCAACATAACAGGCGCGTCCAGCCGCCTGATCACCATGTACTACCCGACCCCATTATCAGTGGGGAACTTCAGAGTTAAACACCACAAGGCAATCTCTGCTCTGAATTCCGCAAGGGCCGGTCGGCCCAAAAAAGCATTATAAAGGGAATGTATGTCCAACACAACAAACTTCAACATCCGGACACTCCGGCGATCTCCAATACCCAACTTACGGGAAATTCCACCATCCTAGCTGGTATAGTCGCGCTTTCATTAAAACCATGAATACGTGATTGACATGGTTTCAAGTCTTTCGCTTCCATCCTCATTTGGTCATAAGCACACTTAAAAAGAATGTTTACAGAGCTTTTGCTATCAACCAAGATCCTCTTCATCCAAGCAAGACCTATTTGGGCTGAGATGACCAACGGATCGATAGTGGAGGCCTTGACTCTGTCAGCATCACAATTCTTGAAAATGATGTCGTCCATCATCATCCTCTGTTGTTTTTCCGAGGCCCCATCATCAGAATTACTACAACATTCAAAGTCCACATGCCTAATCGAACTGGCATATGACTGCATTTCCTTCCAGCTCCGATCAACCGGATGAGGACCACCACTCACAGTGTTTATTACCAACCTCCCGCCAGTACGTGCGGGTTCTTCGGGCCTAGCCTGGCCTTGACCTTGATTTGGATTAGACAGGCCCGCGCCTCCATCCTACGAAGCCCGAACAAACTGTTCTAACTTTCTTTCTCTAATCAACCTCTCAATGATATCTTGCACATGACGACACTCATTAGTATTGTGGCCATAACAATCGTGGAACCTAAAGAACTTCCAGGTCTGGATTTTTTTCTCAGATGATGGTTTCAGAGCAGGCTTCTTATAGTCTCTGGTATTACAAGTCTGAAGGTAAACATTTTCCTACGATGTGTTTAGGGGAGTATATCGGTCGAACTTGGGAGCTCTGGATCTCAGTCCGCGATATGATTCTCTCTTCTTTCCCTGACCTACATTGCCCTTCTATTGACCTTGCTTGTTCTGTATGTTCAACTATACTTTACCAAAATTCTCACCCGTTTGCTTTAGTTCAACATTGCTCTGAATGCCTTCGCCATTGGGCCCCGCTACGTTCTGCTTCCTAGATCGTCTAGCGTCTTCTCTACTAAAAAACTGGGCTGCCTTAGAATAGAAACGATCCAACAAAGCAGGGAAGGGGGGTTCCCAGTCAACCAATCGCCAAACTCGGAATCGAGATCGATCCCTTTAGTCAATGCCATTAGAATAGAATTATCATTGGGGTTGCTGACCTCAACACAAGCAGCATGGAACCTTTCCAGATAATGCCTAAGAGTTTCTCCTGGAGCTTGAGTAACACTGGACAAGGTATTGACATCCTTCGGTCTCGTAGCATGCATACAGAACTGTTCAACAAACTTAGTAGCCAACTGATCAAAACATAAAATAGATCTGGGTGGTAGACGAGTGAACCACATAGTCACAGTGCCTCCTAAGGAGACAGGGAAGCTTCTACACTTAACCGCATCGTCAGCTCGAGCGGCGTTCATGAGCCATTCGTATTCATGATATGTTGGTTAGGATCCGTATTTCCTTCGTACATCGGTAGAGTCGGTAATTCTGAATCGATGGGGTGGCTCTGCATAAAGAATGCCATTGGTGAATGGAGTGTGACTTCGGGAGATTCCCAATCGTCATTCGTAAGGCCTTGACTTTCTCTAATCATCTGGCATATCATGGTTGGAATGTCAGGCATCGGGATGTTCGGGGCCAAGGCATGGTCGGGTTCCATGTTACGGGGACGGTCCGGTCACTGTCTATGGTCCGTTCCATGCCTCTTTGGCTCTCGATTTTCAGGGAAGTGAGGGTCCTAAGCATGAACATGTTGACGTGGGACTGGACCTTGCTGGTTCTGGATCTCAACTTCCAGATCTATAGCGGCGACAGCTGCGTGGTCATGAATGGTGTGATAAGGAAGTGCCTTTCCTTGGGAGGAGGGTCCAACTTGGTGCCTTGTAGAAGGACCAATCCTGGCTTGTCCGAGATTCACGGCATGCTGATGCTCGGAGCCTTCTGCATAGTTTCCATCCAGCCGACAGCATGTAGATTTGTGGTTAAAGTCAGATGAAGCCAAACTTTCGATCATGGAATGAGAGACATGATCCCTTCTAGATCTCCTTCACCTTTCTTCATTCAACTGGTTTGCAAGCTCCGTGTTGGCACAGATCTGCTGAGTGAGCTCCTGACGGCTTTGAGTAAGCTCTTGCATAAGGGTTTGGATCTCCTCTCTAGTCACCAGACCAGGTGGATCTTGAGCTCCAACTGACGTTTGGCCTGCTGTGGTCAGCTGTGTGGGATTTTGCCTATCCCTTCCTTCTAGACCTGCAACATTTGAAGCAGTTCTGGTAGTGCGCACCATGTTGAATGTAGCTCTTCCTAGATCTGGAGTAATCTGAGTAGAATGGAAGGAACTACTGGAGGATAGATCTGGATCTCCTCCTAATATTTTAGCAATCCAACAACGGTAGGGGATCCACGGACTCAAAGAAAAATAGAGTTTCCTTAGTGAAAGGACCAAAGTGTTTATACCAAAATTAGGCACAACACACTTCGGATGTAATTGAAGAGATTAGAATGAAGAGATTAAATGGAAAAAGAGGCTAATCTAACAATCACACCAATAAAAGTATGCAGAAATAGAAAGTAAAAAGAGTTTATAGTGGTTCGACATTGTAGCCTATGTCCACTTTGAATAGTTTGCTGTTTGTTGATGATTCTCAACTGATTACAACCATTTAAATCACCAACACTCAGGTTACGATGGAGTTGCAGCAGAGTAACGGTGTAGAAGCTTCAAAAGTCCTTTTTCAGTAGGCGTAGGGGTGCTATTTATAGGAGTAGAATATCTCCCTCAAACCTCGAAATACCTCTTCTCACATATGGGTAGGCCCACCAGAGCGATCTGGGGTCGTTTGGGATCGATCCTAAACGATCCAAGTGCATTTCGTATCGATCAAATTTGGCTTCATTGGAGCTGCGATCGATCATGGTGGTTCTTCAGTGAATAAGCAAGCTTCTTTGAAAATTTCATAGCATTTGGACTTGTAGTTTTTGAGTTATGATCGATCTAAGATTCGATTTGCAAGTAGGCTAATGGATTTGTATCGATGCTTGCGTATCGATGGATCTCGTATCGATGACGTGGAGCGAGAATTCTGTATAGGTCCATGTCTCATGCCTAAAGAATGTTTCCTTTGGTTTGACTGTGCCCTTCGTATCCATCCCACACATTGTCCTTCATAACGATGCTATGCCCTTGCCTTCGTATCGATGCTTTGCCCTTGCTTTTGTATCGATGCTTGGCTATGGTCTTCGCATCGATCAAATGAGCGATCGATGTAAAAGTACAGCTGATGGATGGATGAAGTAGATGGATACGAACCGGGTGGATACAGATTAGATGGATGCGAAGTAGATAAGTACAAACCGAATGTATACGAAGTATATGGATGGATGTGAGGTAGATGGATACGAAGCTGATGGATACAAAGTTGATGGATACGAAGTGAACATGTTTCACGCGAACCTTGATCGATCAATAAATTGAGCATACAAACTCCGATTGACCTAAAATTTGGAATGTTGCCTTTCATAGCTTTGCTTGTCATACCATGTTAATTGTAGCTCGATCCGTACTCGGACCAAGTTTGCATGTATCCGTCGTAGACCTGTAGATGACTGATCTCCAGGGCGGATTGTCTTTAGTTTCTAGTCAAGTCATTGGTGTCACGGCCTTGCCAAAAGGCGGGATAACAATAACTACAAGTATTGAATCGATAAAATAATTACTTGTTCATAAATTTTCTTAGTCAAAATGTATTGAGAACGGGATATCGATCTATCCATTTAGAGTCTTGAGACCAGCATGTGTAATACTCTCCATATGATGGACGGTGAATTACTCATGACCATTAGGGGAACTAAGTGGTAACTTACTTGTATGTTTTGGAAAAATTACAGAATAACTAACCAAGAAGGTTAAAAGTCAGATAAAAGATCACATATGACGACATGCATTAATCTTTTGACTTGAGAGTATTGTAAATCATAAGTGTCTAAACCATACTTGATTGCAGTCAATTAACTAAAATCACGGATCATGTTAAGGCTACAGTTAGTTGTAAGCTGAACCACTTTTAGTAAAACACTACTCAAGAGAGAAATTTTCTCCTTCGATTAGAAAGTTAGTATCACCGTAATTGGTAGTCAATATAAAGTAAAAGTTTTTGACCAAAGAAAATAGGCTAATTGAAAAATATTATTGGGTTGAATCATGTATTTTAATGTTAGACTTCACAATTAACTACATATATTAATTGCGTTATGACTATTGACCAAGTATCTAGATATCAAAGTGATATATTGACGATGAAGAGAAAACGAGCACAATATATCGTTGCTTAAGGTGTCACTTTAAAAGATAAGAAATTGGAATTCACCTAGATAATCTGTAAGCAACTAAACTATTGTCCACTATTGGGTTTTAGCAAAGTCCATATAGGCATTAGTATTTAAACTGTTTAAATATTACTAAGGGCTAATACACAACTAGGAATCACACAACCATAACCCTCGGTTTTCGACCAAAAATAATTTATAAAAGTTATAAGTTATTATTATGATAAAATTAATGTAATAGGAATATTAATTAATTTATTATTATTTTCAATTGTTATTAAAAGGCCTAAAGTTAATTAATAAAACGTTTAGTTGTTATTATTTATTTAATTGTTTTTTAGGCCTAAAATTGTTTTAAAATAAGGCAGGCCAAAATATATATTGGTATGAATTAATAAAAGGATATAATCAATCGAGTGAGAAAAGATCTAACTTGTAGTGGGTCATACCTTGAATAGTGGATCTAGGTAAGATATTTACATAACCCATTAGTGCTGCTATAATATATCTAGAAGCCTCATTGTAGAGACTCGAAAATTCATTTTCTCCCTCTAAAATAAATTATATCTTAATGGTGGATTTAGCAATTAAGTTAGAGAATACATTCTCTCTTAGGAAAAGCTGATTGTTCAAGGTGTTATTGATTGACTGCTTATTTTCATTATTGGTTTATGAGCGTTACGGCACGCGCTTCACACATGATGTAACGCCCCACCTCTATACCCACGCTAACCAAGAACACTACGATGTAGTGCTGTCAATTAGCACGGAGAATAAGGCTGTAGAGGAGCGACCATCCATGTAACTTCTTTGCGCGAGCACCGATATGTCAGATAGAATATAATGCATATCTTTTAAAGAGGAAATCCAACATACCGATACAAACACAAAGCTATCACACGGTGGCGATATATAATCTTCGGAAACAAATATAGAAATAAACATAACACAAATCAGTCACAGACAATTCATATCACAAAGGCGGAATAAGATATGAATATTACACCTAAAAGTGTACATCAGAGTAGTGGTCAAATAAGATCCACAATAACACAAAAGAATAGATACAAGTGCAAGACAATAGAATACGTATACATCAAGGAGTCTCATCACAAATTCATACAACAAAAACCTACTAAACTAGAGTAGTTAGCCAAAAGTCAGAAGATGGCTCCAGATAAGAAGTCATGATGAAGCACCTGTAAAAACTCAGTCTGACCCGAGTATTATTTAAGAAGAAAATAATAAACGGATCAGTCTAGCTATAATTATCAGATAAAATGAGATTGAATATGAGATATGATAATAGAACGTATGATAACAAAAAGGTGTCATACTATGAAAAGTATACATTAGAAATCCCACAAAAGTCATACAATATCTCAATAATCTCAAAACAGAGAAAAGAATGTCATATTCTTAATTTAATTCACCAAGCCACAATAAAATGACATACTCATCAATGTCAATGGTAAAAGCTGGTGAAACATAAATTTCCAGAAATCAATAATTAGAAATCCAGAAATCACAAGAAAAGGATGGCCAATCCCAAACAGGAGCATGAATGCCGGTACATTGACGCAGTGCAAACGGTACGTCCAATGAACCAGAAAGCCAAGACATCGATGTAGTACAAACGGTACATCAGATGAATCAAACATTGACGCAGTGCAAACGGTACGTCCAATGAATCGGAAAGACAGAGACATCGATGTAGTACAAACGGTACATCAGATGAATCGAACATTGACGCAGTGCAAACGGTACGTCCAATGAATTGAACAATGACGCAGTGCAAACGGTACGTCCAATGAATCAGAAAGACAATACAATTCAGAACATTGACGTAGTGCAAACGGTACGTCCAATGAATCAGAAAGCCAAGACATCGATGTAGTACAAACGGTACATCAGATGAATCAAACATTGACGCAGTGCAAACGGTACGTCCAATGAATCAGAAAGACAGAGACATCGATGTAGTACAAACGGTACATCAGATGAATCGAAACACATTAAAAGTACTTGGGTTGCCAGCCCACAAAGAAATGAGACGAAGCTCAATAAAATGAAGTACAGTCCTTCATATGGACAAAGAGACATCGCACAATTGCTAGTCTAAATCATAAAATGATCATCATGATCAGCGAGAAGTGTCAATCACACCAAGCTAGTAAATATATGAGTTTAGCTTCATGTCCCATAACCACTTGCTTAACTTAAATATTTACGAACAAGCAGTAAATCTTCACTAGGAAATTGTCACGAAAAGGGTTCAATCGAACAAGTCCAAGAGCTAACCGACGAAGTGAACGCAAGCGTTTCATACCACCCGTTTTACTAAGTCGTTTAAGTCGATTTCTCGTTCGAGTGAAGTAAAGGCTTGTATATACTAGTAGATTGAAAATCGGTTTGAGAAAACGAACTTTTGATATTTAAAATAGTGTTGAAATCGCTTTGATGAAAGAGTTTTGATATTTACTATTAGTATTGAAACCTTCATATATCTTTAAAGTGACAAGTCATAAAACGATTGTAGAACAAATCAATTCACGTTCGAAGACGTGAGTAAAGTCCAAAGAAGTCAATCCCAAAACCATCAAAGTAGAATTTCTGATAAATGTTTTTCAGAAGAGATTGCCTACGCAGAGTAATACAAACCATCAAAGAAGTACTAACTCGCGAACGACTTACGACTTAAGGGAGGCAAGCGACTTACGACTTAAGGGATAAGGTCATACGACCTAAGTGGAGAATGCCACGCGACTTAGCAGAAGAACAGGTCGAACGACCTAGGGGAAAAACAGGTCAAACGACCAAGTACTAACTCGCGAACGACTTAACGACTTAAGGGATAAGGTCATACGACCTAAGTGGAGAATGCCACGCGACTTAGCAGAAGAACAGGTCGAACGACCTAGGGGAAAAACAGGTCAAACGACCAAGTACTAACTCGCGAACGACTTAACGACTTAATCTTCTATTCGAGCTACGAGCTAAGGCTGGAACGACCTAGTGGAGTTAGGTCGGGGACGACCTACGACTTAAGGTCATACGACTTAACGGTTTAAAAGCCAACGACCTAGGACTTAAGAGCCATACGAGCTACGACTTAAGCTCAAATACGAGCTACGACTTATCACTTAACTCGCGAAAGACCTAGCGAAGGCAGAACACCCAGAACGACTTAACACTTTAACTCGTGAACGACTCAGGCCTTTAACTCGTGAACGACTCAGGCCTTTAACTCGTGAACGACTCAGGCCTTTAACTCGTGAACGACTCAGGCCTTTAACTCGTGAACGACTCAAGCCAGGCGAACAGAAATGCACGCGCGCGACTTAAGCCCTTAACTCGTGAACGACTCACGACTTAGGCTTAACTCGTGGACGACTCAGCGAAGGCCAGAAACGACTTAAGGCCAGAAAAATCACCAAAACGCTGAAAATTGAAGTTTTTCGCCAATCCAATCCAAACCAAATGCAAATGTTGATGCAAATACAATAGGGGATCATTCCCAACAGTCCAAAATAGATATAGGCAAGATGTGAGATCAAAAATCTCACCTTTTCACGGAATTTGATGAAGATGAAGCTCGGGGGCAAAGCAAAGATCAACCACAAGCTTGAATCAATGTCTTCACTTTGAATTTGGAGTTAGATGTTGAATTTGCTAAAGAATTTGAGCTTGGAATTTTAATTTCCTACTCCCTCCACCATTGTTGCTAAAGCTTCAAAGTTGATGAAGTGATGAAGAGAAGGAAGGGGTTGGGCTGAGGTAGAAGAGGTGCAGCCCAAACCAAAAGCTCAACACAAAAAGTGACGAAAATTTCACAATCTCCAAACATATCGAAGTTTACACTCAAAAAGATCGCAAACGTCATTTTGAACTCAATGGGGGTGGTCTCGAGTCCTAATTTGACCGTATGCAAAAAGTAGCTTTTCGGTCTAACATCCGACTAACAATAAAATATTTAAGTATAAAATCGATAAATATGCGGGTTGTTACACATGAATTTTGTTTTATACAAATGCATGATATTAAGAAACAATTTATAATTTAACTAAGATATAATTGATTGACTCAGTTACATATAAAAAATTTAGTATTTTCACTAACGAAAATTTTGCATTTTAATTAAGGCATGAGCGGTTTTAGGTATAAAACCGAGGAGGACTAACTAAACTAAGGACTCGCTCGACATATGGAGGCAAAGCTATAACAGCGACTAACTTGACTAAGTGGTGGAAATGAAGTGGAATTAGGATTTGGGTGAGTGAAACTGAGCATAGGATAGATGGCATGGGAAGGATCATGGCATCACGAGTAGCTTAAAGTTGATGTTGGCAAAGGCAAAAATTCCTTGTTGCGGTGGCAGTAGTTGAGCGAAGATGATGATCAGAGGCTACTTGGGTTTGCTCATGAAATTGAAGGAGAGGTAAATTTATTATTATCTCCTTGTTAAACTTAAAATTACATTTTAAACACCGAAAGTTCAAACATGGATAACTCTCACATACAAACTTTTTTTGCATGCAACTTGCGCCATTGAGTTCGTATTATAAATGTGAGCATTGACATTATTAAACTATATATTATATGCTTATATACGATATCGAAATAGGACACAAGAATATAAAATTATTAGTTAAGTAGTGGAGAATAGGTATCTTTAAAATTAAAATTATGTATATGTATATACAATGATATTGTTTATCTTATTCAGATACGTAATATTTAAATTAACATGAATTATAGTAATTTAAATTTGTAATATCAATTTGTGAAACGTTCGAATTGAACAAGTACTATTTGAATTTACAACATAAAAAATTTAATAACTATTATTATTCAATATTCATTATTTAAAATAAAGATTATTCACATAACGGGTGCTCTCATTTTTTCGATGACCACTTTTTATCAACAAAAATTATGCACATAACATTATACATGAAAATTAGTTTATTATTAGGTTATAATTGAATAAATGTTATTCAAATTGATGATAAAGTATCTTATTAAATATTTTGAACAATAAATAAATTGTAAATCATGTCAATATGTTAAATTATAATTAAAATTCAAACTAGTCCCATCCAATAGAATGTTAAGTATAATTTAACATTATTGACATTATTCATGATTACACACTGAAAGATCTAGCACATAATGAATTAGAAAAGGTTTTTTTAAATTCCCCCTTTACCTCACTGCCTAATCCACCTAATCCAGCAACATATATATCCCGTTGTAGATAATCAACTCAATTTGAGATTAAACAAACAAGATTGTTTGGCATCCCCTTTATAATCATTATTTGGGCTTGATTTTTTTCAAACAGCTTAAATATTTAGCTGGAACAACCCGCACCTTAATGGGTATGAATTTTGACTAAATCGAAACCCAAGTCCATAGGGTATGGATTATTGGTTTTGGTAACCTGTAATAAACATAAGTATATCAAGAATGAATTCATAGTGGAATAGTAAAATATAATAAAACATATATACCGACTAAGGCTGCTACCTTGTAATCAATAATATTCCTTTAGTACCTAATTGCCTTGCCAACACCGAGCGTGAATGAGAAAACTTCACCATCTGTTATTCCCGTCTTGTATTAATGGCATGTCCCTCTAAATCTATCATGTGGGTTGTAATGAGGTGGGGGTAAGAATAATATTTTAGTGACTGAAAAATTACATATTTTATCCATAACATTAATGTATGCTGATTGGTTTCTACTTAACTTTTATGTCCATTATTCATAACTATTCCATAGAATTCCATCTACGCATACGATATATCTAAACTTCTCCGAGGTATAACTATATATATGCATATATACATATATATCTAAACGTTGTACTATCCAAAAGAAAACACTAGTCACTTAATACTTCTTAAATATGGAGGTGGCAGACCCATCGGCCATTTAATACCTCAACCCCAAAGCGGGCCCTCCATAGCGTAATTGCTAGTCAATCGGCTCTAGCTACAAAGATCAATAACCCCTAGATACGACTTTATAATTTAATTTGTCGTATTACTAATGCATCTTAAAGACTTATATAAGGGTTAACTAGACCTCCTCCAACAAATAAATAACCAACTAATTAAACTTTGAGGTCCGTGCGTATCCCATATGGATTCTACACTAGTAGAAAGCGAAATCCATTAGGGCATAACCTAAGTCTTTGCTAATGACCGCTCGGGACTGCTGGTGGTCCAAGCCATATACCAGACCTACTATTAAATATTGGACTAACAATAATACTAACACAGCCTTCTTAAGTCCCATAAATGTCAATTGTTCGTAATTGTAACACCCCGAGATTTAGCAGAAAATTTAATAAGAAAATTTAATTTGAATATAACAAGGAAAAAAGATATTTTCATAAATGTTTGAATTTGGATATGAAACTTACACCATTGCGTTCATAACGATTTTGTGGACAATTTTCATATATAACACTTTGAAATTGGAGTTAGTACGGAGAAGTTACGGACGTTTGAATGTTTGAAAATGAAATAAATTAAAATAAAAATGTCTTAATTAAAAAATATCACCGGTCAACACCCTAGGGCGTGCCGGTCAACATGAAGCGATTGAATAGTCAACCCTAGCAGTCGACCGTTGATGTATATTTTTGATGATATGGAGAGACAATCGAATGGAGATGATTGAACCAAATATTTTTCTTTGCTGCTAAGTAACTGATGTGCTTCCAGGATGAAACTAAATATTCTATATGATAATATAACGCTCCATGTTAATTCCAAACCCCTATAAATATACACCTAACCTAACCCTAATTTCATTAGAAAATTCATAGCATACCGAATCTCTGCTAAAATTTCTTCTCTCCACTTATAAAAGTTCCTTTAAAACAAACTAAAGGGAACACTTGTAAATTGGAACAAGAAGGGGGAAAGCTAATATGTGTCAATTCTCCGACAGAGCATAGAACTAGAGCTTGGATCCGAGGTGAGTGGGAACAAGTTTAATAAGTTGATTATTTACAATTAGTTTTAAATTTATTCTATCTGATCTAGGATGGTAGTAATTTAAACTATAAACCCTAATTGTTTTAAACTGAAATTTGAATTAGATATTGAAATTAGCATAAATTAGTTAATGTAAGATTCATCTAAACTAAAACCCCTAAAATCGGTTAAACCTAGGTTAAACTAATTTAGCATGGAGTTGTATAGATTTGAAAAATGGCATTTGGAATTACAAGAACTATTTAATGGTAATTAGTTACTATAGAATTAGAGAATGAAAATAAAAACTATAATAAAAATAAAAACGGTTGTAACATGAGACAAAACCCTAAAATTTGAACTATGACCGTTCACCCTAAGCGATCGCCTGCAAGCGGTCAACCGATATGGTGTAGCATCAACCAATTGGTGACCAAAATGCATAATCTAAACCTCGGCCTAAGGGCCAGGTTAGAAATAAAAATAAAAATAGTATGTATGACTATATTGTATACATATGTATGGATGTTATAGATAGTAGGTAAGCAAGTTCTCTACGAGATGACGCTAGGACATTATGGGGTTGGATAAATTTACTTTACGCAATGTCGATTGATAATTCGACTGGGGTGATTTTATCGCAAATGGCACTTACAGGATGTTCTGTAGTGGACACACACCACTGACTGATGCCCGATAAAGTGTGTGGGCTTGGCACAACGGGACTCCTTGGTATTCACAATTCTGATGCGGTGTGATACTGTGTTGTTGATGGATCCGATGCGTGTAATAAGAGGCGTATGCTACGATCGAGAAGTGGACATGGATGCATATGATGAGACACATCCACGGGTGGGTATTGTGGGCTCCTCCTCGATGCATAATTGGGTTACGTGTAGTCGTAGTTGTGGGAAATTTATTCCTATATGATAGGTGTAGGGAAATCTACGTGAGCTAGTTACGGTAGGTGTAATGTGAGATGTAGTTTCATACGAGAGAGTTGTAGGATGTTCCTATGTTAAGTAGCTTTAGTAGCGGTGTTTTCATATTGATTAGCTCTAGGAGTGATTGTCGATCGTTAGTTATTGAGGTTCAATCTGTAGTTCGATCCTTGTAGAAGCCAACATAAGTTTTTATTATAGGTGTGTTAAATGAAGACCCTTAAGTAAAGGACCATAGGAATACACAAACGCTTGTAGGACAGCCTAAGTCACATAGAGTAGAACTAAAGTCAACTGCATATGATCATCATATATTAAACATGTACTCATGCACTATACTTTTGTCTGTCCCACTTCCTTCTTTCTATTTTCCCCCATCACATGATCACAAATTAGCAAATGATTGAGCATAATACTTGGAGAAAGGAGCAAAAGGTTGGAGTTCTCATATTCTTCATTGTTCCTCATGTAGTTATTTATTGTATTAAATGTTTATCAAATTTGTATTATACTTTGGAAATAGTGTACATGACCATTAAGTATTTTGGAGACTGTTTTTTTCTTAAAGGTCTTTTTTCAGTATGTATATTTTAATTTCTTTCCGCTGTGAGATCTAAAAGTGTAGAATGTGGTGGAATTTACCCTTATAATTATGCTCTATAATAAAGAAAAACCAACAGCTCATATTTCTCGCACTACGCCATAGATGGCCTACTGCAACGAAATTACATGGTGTTGCTAGCTATAATGTAACGATAGGTATGCTGATTTTTGTCTATTACAACACTCGCTTCAAGGTGTTAGCATAGGTATCAACAAGATGTTGCAGTAGCTATAGATGTATACAAATTAAAAAATTAATAAAATTAGCAATCCGCGTGAATACGATCCAACGGTCTACATTTAATCCGACTGTTAAAATGGATCACCGCTGCACTTTTTACCAAATTTTCGTTTTCCCGCTTATGTTAGTGTAGATCCCCTTTCAGTTTACCATATTCACGAAATCCCCAAATTCATACTTCCAGCAACGAAATCCCCAAATCAAAAAACAAATTCACGAAATCCAGCAAATTCACGAAATCCAGCAAATTCATACTTCTAATTCGCTGTTGCTAACAAAATAAAAAAGACACTGTAACTAGAAGCTGCCTTCAATGCTAGGTCAGATCTAAATTTCCTATGCCTGAATCTTGTAGTTGCTGATTCCACCTAATGCCTGATGATTTTTGTTGTTTACTGCCGCCCATTTGATCTTGGCTCGCTGTTGGATCTGGATCTAAGCAGAAGTTCGTCGTTGTTCGATGCAGCCGCCTTGAAGAAACGCGATGCCTCGTTGTTCTGATGGAGTCGCTTAAATCGCAATGAAGTTTTTGCCTCTGACTTCGCTTGAATTGAAGACGTTTCCTCAGCTTGCGTTTTTGTCAGTGTTCGTGCTCTGACTGCGGCTCTATTGATGATGTTCGTGGTTCTTTGACACTTAGGGTTGAACTTGAAAGTGTTGGTGTTCAGATAATGGTTTGCCAAACTTTGGATTGCAATGGTGTTGGTCTTAAACGTGGAGAAGGTTGTGTGCTAATTGCCCACTGTCCAAATTTTGGTCTTATTGGTGATTTCTGATGTGTTGAGCACTGTCGTGATGATGATCTCTTGCTGCTGATGCTGAAATTGATTGTGTAGTTCAATGCTTGCCGTAGTTGATAGCCTGATGTCTTGAATCTGGAAGCGATTCCTAAGGTTGATGTAAGACTTTCGTTTGTTAACATGAACTGGTGCTCCAAGTCATGCTAACCTTATATATTTGGTCTGGACTGAACTGGTACCATGCTAACCTTGTTCTTTAACATGAACTGCTCCAAGTCCTTTGTATATCATATTACTGCATATGTTTCTCTTGTACATGCCTGATGCATTCACTGTTTTTGCTTGATAGGCTGCCTATGTGTTGATGATGTAATTTGATGAGGCAGTGAGTGGGTGTTTTGTGAAAGAGGTTGGGAGTGTGGTCAGTGTTTGGTAGATGGTCAGTGTTTCAGGCAATTGTGTTTCAGGTAAGTGGTAGATGGGCAGTAGTTCCAATGGGTGATGAAGTTGCTGAGGATAGGGTTTGCTAAGTTCAGTCTTCATTTGTGCATCATTTTACGTCGTTTCAAAGAAGGCTCGATCTTCCGAAATCTGATGCATTCAAAGAAGGTCGATCCCCGCCGGGACTGCGGTGCCCCGGACCCCCGCCGACGCTGCGCCCGGACCCGCTTCTCGGCTCGCCTTCGGCTCGGCACTCGGCTCGCCTTCGGCTCGGCACTCAGCTCGTCATATGTTTGTCGGTGTCGGTGTCTGTATAAATTGAAACTGCATATGTAATGAGTGAACTGAGTGATGTAGTGAGGAATATCTGTATATGTGAATATCAGTGTTATATATCATTGAATTGTAAAATAGTGGAGTCAGGAATTTGTACTATTTTAAATGTTGAAATAAAATATTTATTTAAATAAATTACTGTTTGAATATCAAATTCTGTGCGGTAGCATTTTATTAAATAAATATTTATTTCTATTAAAAAATCAAATATGCTCTACATTGTGGGCCCCACAAATTCAGAAAGTTAATATCTATAGCAACATTTTGGAATGTTGGTACAGACACCTATGGATGTTGCTATAGACCCAAATAGGGTTCTATTGCAACAATATTTCTTATGTTGCCTTAGATAGTCAAAATGTTGCCTTTGAGGTCTGCGGCAACGCGGCAAAATGCAACACCGAGAAAGTGTTGCCTTTGCCCTTTTTTTAGCCTACAGCAACATTTTTTGGCACTTCCTACATCACTTCTTTGGTGTTGCAGTATGCAATCTATGGCGTAGTGTCGACATGATGCGAGTCTAAAAGTCACCCTAAGCTTTGAATTGGTATGTCGGAAAGTGTGGGTTGTCACATTTGGTATCGAGCTTAGGTTTAAGATACCCCAGGATTTAGGCGCATGTTGAGCGATGTACTTGAAAAAGTTTTTCCAAAAGGTTTTTCAATAAGTTTTTAAAGTGTTTTCAAAGTGAATATATATGTATAGTTTTTTTAAAAGATTTATTATAATAACAATCAATTATCCCGGTTAATACTATTTGTGGGAAAGTTGAAAATAATTCCCAATCAAAGATAGTGAGAATGATTATTTTTAGAGGAATGGCTCAGGTATGCAGCTAAGATTCTAGGAGGGAACATTCCTAAATGGTTCCGTCGATATTTAGAAGCGAGGAGACAAGATAAGCCTAACCCAACTTAGGGAGCATTATAGTTTTCTAATATGCATATTAATACACAACACCCTACACAGTTTGACTCATAAGTTAATTTTTGGCTTAACCATTATATAAGCAAACAATTGTGAGTCAGAGTAAATGTTAAGATTATAACGGTTGAGGTGAAAAATGAACTTTTCACATTTATTATGGTTTACCCTATAAAGAAAGGTCGGTAGAGGTTTCTATACCAACTAGCAATAGCAAGTAAATCATGGATTTAAGGGTGAGTGAAGAATATTAATACCATGAGACCCATATAATAAGAATATGATGTCGATAGCATAAAAGGAACATGAAGAAAGACTTTACAAACTTAAGGCAAATTCTCCTAGTTAGAGTTGAAGCGTATTCTCATATTGCTAATAGTTGCAAGGACTATTATTTACTTAAAGGTATGGCTAAATTATTTCCATATTGAATTTGGATGTTGTACTTGGAAAATAAACTTGAGTTAACTATTTTAGAAAGGGACGACGAAAACCTTATGCTCTTAAAGCATTGTTAGGTATAAGTGGGCTTATGTAATTAGGTTGTTATAATCTACTTCGATTTAAGTGATAAACCAATGAAAATGTTTTGTAAAAATTAAAAATAGTAGATATCTGATATTTTAAATAGGAAAAAAGAAAAAGTTGGTTTATGATTTATATAAAATAACCAGACATACCTTATGGAATTTGTTTAAAAAGAAAAATTAAAGAATTTAGTAAAAAGCAAATTTTCAATAACTGTTTTAAAACTTTCGTTTTTCTTTTAGGAATATTGTTGCACTTACTCTTGATCTGTACTTTACTTTTTTAATAATAAAACTTTCGAAAAAATATTGAAAAGTATGTAAGACCCAACTTTTGAATTTTTTTTATAAATAAGAAATGGTCAATGCTTGAAAATGTCTTTTAACAAATTCTTTTATCGTATTCTAAAAATAATAATAATAAGTTAAGGTACCACATTCATACTCTAAAAATAATAATAATAAGTTAAGATACCACGTTTCCTTTAAAATTATATTTTTTGTGAAAATTTCTTATTTATAAAAGAAAATTTTAGAAAGGTGTGTTTTATGTACATTTTGCTAAGTTAAGCTTAACCGTTTTTCATAATTTAATTAAAGAAAAATGCCATGATCTCAGTAAGAAGGAAACATTTGTAAAAAATGAACGGAGAGTTTACAGTTTTAAAAACTTAATAGTTTTGTGGAAATGATGTTAATATCAAAGGGTTTGATTTAAAAAGGTAAAGTGAAAATTTTATGACCATCACCTAAACTTAAAGGGAAAGAAATAGATTAGAGTTAGATGAATAGATTAAACATCCCATTACAAAATTGACTATGGGATTCGGAAGCATTAAAATGGTTGGGATAAAGATAAGAAGTAACATGTGAATTTTGTGACTTTTCAATCAACAGTTGAACTGGAAGGATATGTCACTAGGTCAAACTTCCTGTAATAGTAAAGAGTAAACGCCACCTTATGTCTTTCTACCCTAGTAAGGTTAGAACTGTAGAATCTTTATGTGACGAAGTTTGGAAAGTATGATTTGGGTAAACATGTTTCTGAATAAGAAAAGAGTAAACAAAAATGCTTTATTATTACAAAGAATGCTGCAGATGCAAGTTGTTTTTCAGTTTGAAGTGAAAAAGGGCCAAGTGGGGTCTACATCAATCCTTATTTGGTGCATTAAATGACAAATGGGCAATTCCTTGATTACATTAGGCAATCTAAATGGAACGGTAAGTGTAGGCTCAGCGGTATGTCGGTAAGGTAGTACCATATAGGTGAGAATAGGATACCTATGCGCTACTGGCGGTCCAAGTATTGTGTTGTTCCCCTGAAGGCTATAGGCAGACCAGGTGGATGTGAGTAGGAAATTATATGTTTTATACGAGATGTTATGGCACGTGCAACGCACATGTGTATAAAAAAACTCTTATAAAATTGTAAAATTTAAAATTTCGACAGTATTAATAAAAATAAATTGAAAAATATGAGAAAAGGATTGTAATTTTTTTGGTGGAATAGAATTTTTAACTTGTAACCTTATTTGCATTCCAAAATTTTCATTTGAAAATAAATGTTAATATTTGTTCTTTATGGGATTCGAACTCTTGACATCTTGTTTGCGTATAAGGGTATTTTTGGAACTTTACGGTCGGACCAAAATATTATGTTTTTATTCCAACTATTAATAAAGATATGTTATTGGATTTATATCATACTAGATGCGTTCCACGTATGCCTATGTAAATCTTGGAAATGTAGGGTTAAATATTGCACATACTTGAATATGGAAAATAAAGGGTGTAATCCCTAAATTAATAAGGCAATTCATTAAGGAAATTGCAAGGTAATTCTAGGTTTTGTTTGGTGATTGATATAGGCTAGTATACATAATTAGAAGTTGTTATAATTTGGAGTGCGATTTAAGTAATATTATAATTCATTGGAATGAAGTGTGTAGCAATGTAAATTTCCATAACTATCCAGTTTTAGTACACAAGTGTATCGTTTGAAATAACAAGGAATATACCCAAAAGAAAGATATGTACAAAATAGGGATGGTTACCTCTTTTGTACCGCCTATTTCAATAATAACAGAAAAGATAATTCGTTGTAATGTAAAACATAACAAAAATATCCTTTTAGATAATTTGTAGAAAGTTACAGTGTTCATGGTTCCTTTTTGGGGAAAGATGTAATTCCAATGCATTAAATACAGAAATCCCTAAGTATAAACTAAAGCATTGGTCATTATGTCTAGTGGATTAAAATAGCAAGGCATCATTCCATATTGAGTTGTCTCAACTATAAATAATTAGAATAAAGTGGTAAGAGGTTACGTTTGGTAAAAAGGTTTCATTTATGGGATGACATCAAGGAATAGAATTTTTTTGAAAATTCAAACTACAAAAGGTATTCTAGATAAAATTGTAGTTAATATTGTGCAAGGGATGGTTAATTAAAGAATGTTGGTCTTCGTCAAGAAAAAATATTGTAATTTGCATTCATTGAGAATGCGAAGGTGATTTTTAAAGAAAATAAGATTGGGGAATTTTTTGTAAGATTTAGAGGAAGGGAAAAAGGATTCTTTTAAATCATCATTCAGATTAAAAGAAGACCATTTTCCTAAGAAAATTCATGGAGGACTAACTTAGAATACATATTTTGTGTTGTATAACAATCATACGTGAACGAAATACCACTTAGGTGATTATCATCAATGCTAGAATGATTCTAGGTTATAACTTCAATTAATTTTAGGACTTTTATTCTTAGGGTTGAATGGGAAGATAGGCTAAATTTTCACTAAAAAGACATTTGAGTACTTATTTGTAGAACTTAGGATGGATCCCTACAAACTGTAAACGTGATACCTAGGTACCATGATTTTTGAAAGATTAAAGAAATAATTCGGAAGCAAAACAAGATGATTAAATTGAATCGATTGGAAAAGAAGTTATGCTATTTTATAGTTAAGAAATAACCAAGTTTGGATATCTTTGGTTGAAAACGGAGAAATAGCAAAAAGGTCTAAGTAGAAATTACTAAGGAGAGGACACCATCAACTTTCTAGGTGTCTTACCTCGGTATCTAGAAGATGAAGTGATTAGGTATACCATTGGATGATTTAAGGCAGTACGTATGTGCATTGAGGATTGCATAGGACTATAGTTTCATGGGAGTATACTTATGCTCAAGTTATGTAGGGTTGTGCAAGTCGATATCATTTGAGTTGGTAGCAAGGATTGCAGAGGGTTACCGATGCACACACATTTGGATTGAATATTTATGCTAGTAGTAAAGGTTCATAAGGGAATCAGAAGGACAATCTAGTTAGAAATACTTAAAGAGAGGATTCGATCCATATAAGGATAAGGACTGCACAAGATAGGCGGAAAGCATATACTGATAGGAGATACGCGGAATTGAAGTCCGCGGTAGCAACATGGTTCGAGTGAACATCTCACCGCTTAGATATGTATCGGGTTAGTAGTTCGGAAAAGTTAGTACCGAGAGGGTAAGGCATTTTTAGATTTTAGATAGAGTAGGGAAGTTAGCTTATGGGGCGAAGCTTCTTGGAGGGTTGGCTAGAGTTTATAATGTTTAATTGGTGTCACACCTGCGGAAATGTTTATGCGATGTAGTTACCATGGTCGAGCTGTCAGCTAGGGAAAGTTAAAGTGGATAGTTGAGTCCCTTGTTTTCCATACACCCACTCATAGTATTATGCATGAAACAAGGCGACTCCATGATGAATTGATTAAATTGGTTAAAGTCCAGCCTAGAGACCATCCAGTTGAAAGTACATGGGAGTCTGAGGAGAAGATCTGAGCTACCTATTTAGAACTCTTTTCTGGTACATTTCCATTTTAGTTAGAAAAGTATATATTACTTTTGTATTTAGGTTCTAGTTTAGGTAGAGCCCATTGGATGGTAAGAATGGTTGCAAAAATGTCATTAGGATTTGTTATGGATGATGGAGGCGAGTGGGTGTATTATTTGGATTGTTTCTTTTACACATTTAGGACAGTATATCCTCTAGATAGTACACACTTACATCATCTCTTATTTATTTGTTTGTCCAGTTGAGCATTGTGCATATGGACATTGCATATAGATTGAATGGTTTCTCATACATATAGAATTGCAAATATACTTACTTAGGATGTTGCATACATTTCGGATTCATGGCATGAGTACTTGCATGACAAGAGGTCGACTAGATCAGGAGACCATCCACTCTTTGCATTAGTATAGGTTCACGTGCATTTAGCGCTTGCATATGTGTGTGTATATATATATATATGCCACATTAAAAATTTATTAAGGACAATTTGGATGATGGATGAGTAGATGGTCGTAGCTATTGATTGCTGTGCATACAAGTTACATTTTCCATCCTTTGAGATTTTGGGAAAGAAATCCTTTTAAGCGGGGAAAATGTAACACCCCGGGAATTTTGTGAAAAAATTAGTAAGAAAATTAATTTTAAATTTAAAAAGGGCTAAAGATGAAATTTTCACAAATGTTCGAGCTTGGCTATGAAACTTGTACCACTCTGTTCGTAGAGATTTTCTGAATAATTTTCATATATAACACTTTGAAATCAGAGTTAGTACGGAGAAGTTACGGACGTTTGAAGGTTTGAAAACAAAATAAATTAAAAAAAATCCTAATTATACAATGTCACCGACCAACACCGTTGATATATATTTTTGACGATCTGGAGCAACGATCAGACGGAGACGATTGAACCAAATATTTTTCTTTGCTGCCAAGTAACTTATGTGCGTCTAGGATGAAACTAAAGATTCTCGAGGGTAAATCTAACACTCTATATTAACACCAAACCCTTATAAATAAACACCGAAGCTAACCCTAATTTCATTAAAAAATTCATAGCATATTGAAACTCTGCTAAAATTTCTTCTCTCTACTTACAAAAATTTCATAAAACAAAGTAAAGGGAACACTAGTAAATCGGATCAAGGAGGGGGCAAGCTAATTGGTGTTGATTCTTCGATGGAGCATAGAACTAGAGCTTGGATCCGAGGTGAGTGGGAATAAGTTTAATAATTTGATTATTTACAGTTAATTTTAAATCTATCTATCTGATCTAAGATGTTAGTAATTTAAACAGTAAACCCTAATTGTTTTAAACTAGAACTTGAATTAGTAATTGAAATTGTCATAAATTGGTTAATGTAAGATTCATCTAAGTTAAAACCCCTTGTAATTGACTAAAAACCCTAAATCAGTTAAACCTAGATTAAACTAATTTAACATGGAGTTGTATAGTTTTGAAAAATGGCATTTGGAATTACAAGAAATATTTAATGGTAATCAGTAATTGTAGAATTAGAGAACGAAATTAAACACTATAATAAAAAATCAGAGCGGTCATAACAGGAGACAAACCCTAAAATTTAAAATGCAACCGCTTAACCATTCTCCTTGAGGAATCGACCGTAAGCAGTTGACTGATAGAGTGTAGCGGTCGATCGGTTGATGATCGAAATGCATAATCTGAACCTTGGCCTAATGCCCAGGTTAGAAATAAAAATAATAATAGTATGTATAACTATATTGTATACATATGTCTGGATGTTATGGGTAATAGGGAAGCTAGTTCCCTATGAGATGACACTAGGACGTTGTGGGGTTGGTAAATGTACTTTACCTAATTGGGGTCAATTATTCAACTGGGGGCGATTTTATCGCAATTGGCACTCACAGTAGGTTCTACGGTGGACGCGCTGCACTGACTGATGCCTGATGAAGTGTATGGGCCCGACACAATGGGACTCATTGGCATTCATGATTCTGACGCGGCGTGATAATATGTTGTTGATGAATCTTGGCACGTACGATAAGAGGCGTATACTATGATCGAGAGGTGGACATAGATGTAGACTATGAGATACAACGGCGAGTCGGGATTGCGAGCTCCTCCTCGATGCATAGTTGGGTTACTTGTAGTCGTAGTAGTGGGAAATTTATTGCCATGTGATAAGTGTAGGGAACCTATGTGAGATAGTTACGCGAAGGCGTAATATTAGATGTAGTCCAATACCGAAGAGTTGTAGGATGTTCCTATGTTGAGTAGCTCTAGTAGCTGTGTTTTTATATTAATTAGCTCTAGTAACAGTGTTTCTATATTGAGTAGCTCTAGAAGCGGTGGTTTATGATTACTTATTGAGGTCTGATCCGTAGTTCGATCCTTGTAGAAGCTCACATAAGTTATTAGTGCAGGTTTGTTAAATAAAGACCCTTAAGTAAAAGATCATAGGGATACACGGACACTCATAGGACACCCTTGGTTACATAAAGTAGAATTAAAGTCAATTGCACATGATCATCATTTATTAAACATATACTCATGTACCAGACTTTTGTTTGTCCCATTCCCTTCTTTCCATTTTCACATACCACAGGATGACAGGTTAGCAGATGATTGGGCATAATATGCGGAGAAAAGAGCTAAATGTTGGAGTTTTCCTGTTCTTCATTGTTCCTCGTGTAGTTATCTATTGTATTAAATGTTTATCAAACTTGTATTGTACTTTGGAAACAGTGTATATGACAATTAAGTATTTTGGGGATTGTATTTTTTTCTTATGAAATGTCTATTTTCAGTACTTATATTCTAATTTCCTTCCGCTATGATATCTGAAAGTGTAGAATGTCTTAGAATATACCTTTATAATTATGCTCTGTAATGAAAATAAAAACCAACAACTCGTATTTCTTGATATGACGCGAGTCCTAAAGTCACCCTAAGCTTTGGATCGATGCATCGGGAAGTGCGGGTTAGCACAGTAATAAGCGGTCGTTATTATTCAAATTAGACAATCACTGATGACATTTATTTATTCGTTCTAATTCGACCTATCATGCCTATTTCATTTCCCCATAAATGCCATATTAAATTCTTTAATCGGTCTCACTCATTAAACGCATTTATGTCCCCATTTAATTCATATAACTCCCTATTAACTGCACAATTATTGCCATACTGATTTGCTTGTTCATAAATTTTGGAGTTACTGTCCCTTTTCCATTTCAACTTCCTAGTCCTATGATTTACTGTGCTACTAATAACTATTCATCCTAATTATAACTAATACAAACATTGATGTATATTACGCTATATATATATATATATATATATATTTCTATTTCTAACTTATTATTTCTACGCTTAGGAAATCCAGAACATATGCTTATACGTGCATTTTGTAAGGAACATTTATTTCTATATTTTAATATATTATAGCTATCCTTCCCAAAAAGGATTACCATTATAACTTTCCATAAATTAGCTAAAAGTAGACTTTTACTCTATTTGAAATTACAAGGAATTCTCTTTTTTCATTTGAAATAGACACTGCAAACTATGGAGAAAAACACCCATACATTACACATCCTTTTCATTTTTAGTATATTCCTTATTATTTTGAATGATGCACTTTTTATACATAGTTGTGGAACTAGATAATTCATGGGAATTACACAAAGATAGATACAACTTAATTGTACCTACAACGCTCCCAATAAATTAAACATAGAAATTCACATTTCAAGTCAAATTAAGGTAATCTAAATCTATACTAACATTTTACAACATAATTGTAGGATCGATTTCACCCTAGAGAGGGGTGAATAGGGTGATACTATTAATTATAAAAATTTAATGCGGAAGTATATAAAATAATTTCAACACAGATATAGCAGAATAATAGCAGCATAGATAATAGCAGAATAAATAGCAGAAATAGAACAACACAGATTTACCCAGCTTTGGCAAAATCGTGCCTACATGCTGCCCCCAAGGTTTCTACTAGAAATTAAGTAGTCAGATGCTTACACACGTAAACTCGCGACATCCGCTATCGACTAACCTAACTCTACACTCAAAGCTCTGCCACAACTCAGCCACTGAGTTGCAAATTCTCGAACTACACACCGTAGTTCGTCCCCTAGTCACACGACTAGTAAATTACAAAAGTTTAAAAAAAATACAAAGTAAAAATAATTTTAAAAAACAATGAAACCCTAAATTAAAATTTAAAGCCCAATGTAAATTATGAAACCGACCCAAATAACTAAGTGATAAAAAATATCCCTTTCTCCTTTTATATTGTTCGGCCTGGCCTTGTATCCTTTGCGTTAAAAAAAATATGGCTGCGTCTTTCTTCTTTCGTTCCTCTTTCTGATTTAGGGTTTCTGAGAATTGAAAACCGCCGATACTAGTTGATCAATTGAATGATTGTTTTGAGTTGATAGCTTCATCAATTGATCATTCCTTTGATTCGCACATGGCTGCTTCAATTCTCGAGTTCGATTAAAATGGTATGTGATTTATGCTTTTTGCTTTTCTGGTTAGCTTGCTTGAACTCGATGCCTTCATATGCCAGCGATGATTGGGTTTTAAATAGGGTTTCGAATTCCTATAATTTCGTTCATATATACTTTGTTTTGCCGTTCGATTTTGCTTGAATGTTTGAGATTTGTACTGACTTGTTCAAATTCATATTTTTGTGATTACTTGATTATCACGGCTCGATTTTGAACTTGCTCGATTCCTTGGTCATCACGGTTTTGAATTCTCTGACAATGTTGATTTATCTTGACTTCGGCCATTTGAATTTTCATTTACTTGTTAGTCTGATAATTTCTTGAATACATGTGAAAAGCTTGGACCGGTTCAATTTCTTATACTTCTGCAAGTTGAATTCCTTTTTGAAACGTGAGCACTACTTTGTTCAAACTACTTTGACACCCACGGTTTCTTGCTCTGTCTTTGTTCAAAACTTCTGCTTAAACCTGCCTTAATTTCGAAGTCTGGTGTTGGCAATTTGATTCTGGTTTGGTCCATATGCATATGCACATGTTATCTTGTTGTTTGATGTACTTGTATTTTTCCTGATGTGGTTGCTTCTGGTTTAACTGTGTTTGCATTGAGTCATGTGCTTCGAGGCAGATCATCTTGTTCCTCTTGAAGTCTTCACCTAGTTGTTCTATATAAGTCTGGTCGAAGCATTTACTGTTTGAATTTGTACTCGACCATTTGGTTGATTTGTAGCTGTGGTGTCATCATATATGTACATACATGTATCTATGTATGTTGTGTACTTCATTTTTTGTTACAGTGAAACTTTGAACCGTTACATATATGTACTTGATCATGTGCATATATATATATATGTATGTTTATGTGGTCTTTGTGTAGCCTTCTCTGGCTTGATGTACATTGATTTGAAAAAAAATGCCTTGTTAAAATAGTCGAGCTAGTTGTGCATATGATTCCATGTTGCCGGGCTTGCTTTGTCTTCACTTGCGCTTGCACTTGACTGTGATGATTGCATTCACCATGCTTGTACCTGATCTTGTTTCACTGGTGCATCCCTTATTGTCACTGCCTGGTTAGACTTGGTCTTGTAGTCTGCATTGCAATATGTAACCTACTTTGTATGTAGTCTGTACTTTGCATTCATGTGCTTGCTGTCTCGTTGTATTAAACTTGTTCATTACCATATATGTACATACATACATATGTATGTGTGTATATGTGTGTTGTGATGTGGGTCGGTTGGTTCATTATTCTGGTTGACATTGTTTCATCTCCACTGTCGATTCTTGTGCTTGACCATATGCATATTGCTTGATGCCTAGATTTACTTGTGTACTTCATGGTTGCATTCATTATTGGACTGGTCAGGTGCACTGTTTACATGTGACGATCTGGTTGTATATATGTTGCTTGTTGTGTGACATTTGAACCATTGACTGCTAAGGCTTCGCCATTGACTGTTGCATTGTGTTCATGTACATTTGGGTCTGGTCTTAGTAGCATTGTGTCTTCGGTTGTAGCGTGTTCTCATAGTCTACACTGTGCACTTTGTTGCACTGTATATTCTAGTGTGCCTTTGTGTCTTTGATCATAGCATTCATGTGTACATTTGGATTGCACCTGTGTTGAATCCAGCTAATAGCTCGGGTTTGACCTTGTGCTAATATCGTGACTTTATTTGTATTTCACTTGAGTTAAACCCGACTTCTGATTGGGTTTGACCTTGTGCTTACCTGTCCTTGCAATTTTATCAAGTGTATATTGGTGTGCACGACCTTGTGGCATGTACAGTGATACACCGTGCATGTCACAAGTTGTTCGTGTATGATGAATTCAAAATGAATATGATGACGAACAACCTAAATAACTGAGGCATATAATATTTTCAAAATACACATTTTATTTTTCACTGCAAAATATTTTCTTTTCAATTTTACTGCGTTAGTGTTTATTTTGCAGATTTCTTAGATGCTGGATTCAATCTGGAATAGAGTTGAAGATAAATACAAGTGAATGAGTGATATGTAGTGAGGTAAACAATGTAAAGTGAGATTTGAGATGTTATCGAATTTGTATTGTAATTGAAAATTGTATATATATAGTGAGAGCTCAAATTTGTAATATTCAAAATTGTAATAAAATATTTGTTTGAATTTAAATTCTGTGTTATTTATTTTATTCAGCAAATATTTATTTAATTATGTGAAAAATAAAATAGTACATTAATAAATACATTTAAATGAATATATATATATATATGTTTATTATCATCAAACAAAAAATCATATACTTGCATATTCAACAATAATTATCCTAAATCTAGAATCACATTCGACTTTAATAAATTTTAAGGACTAATTTCTAATTTTCAGATTTGGGTGTATATGTCATTCTATTCCAATTATCTAACTTACAGAATATAAAGACGAGATTGAATACATTCTTTCTAAGCCTACAAATCAATAGATCTTGCATAGGCATAATAATTAGATAAAACTCAATGATATAAGCTTTAATGTTATATATAAATCATATAATTTCTCACTCATCTTTCAAGCTTTCCAAATATCCCAAATCTGAATTCATCCATTTAATGGACTCATTTTCCTTTCCAACCCAAAACATGTATAACAAGATTTATACATACCCATTAGAATTACATATTTGAGAGAAGACTTGAAATAAGTGGAATATAGATTTATAATTATGAAATTTACCTTTTTCCGCATGATCGGTTCGCTCCTTCTCTTCTTCTCTTTTAGTTTCTGCCTTTCCGATTATATATAACATAATATTTTATAATTAATAGAAATAGCGGAGAAGGAAAAATGTCAAAGCTTTGCTGCTTTGATCATAAAATACGAAAAGAAAAGTGAAGGGCTGAGCCTATATTTATAGACACTCAAATCAATTATATATGTTAAATTTAAATTAATTAAATCTGGACCGTTTGACCAAGGTTCAACCCTAGCCACCACTGTCCAAACGGTCGACCTCTCCCTAATAGGCGGTCAACCACTAGTGGTCGACTGGCCCCAAGTAGGAGGTCGATTGGTAGGGTCCATATGGTTAATATAATTTATTTCCTTTTTATTCCGATTTAATTATTTTCATCCTGAAAACTTCAACCGTTAATAATTTTTTCGTTTGAGCTCCGATCGCAAAACTTCAAATATAAAAGTTACTTAGAAAATTGCCATAAGTAAATGCAATGTTTCAAATTTCATGGTCAAATTCTGACGTTTTCTCAAATTCCATATTTGAACCTTAGTAATTATTTATTAATTACCCTTACTTTTACAGGGTGTTACATTAGTGCTCTTTGGTTCCCATTGATTTCTACTCTGACTGATTTATGTTGCTACAGGTATTTGGGAGAGCATTGCTTTCGATAGCCATATGAATTCGATGCTATCTTTGATGACCCTCATTCGTATTCAGTTTCTGTAATATATTAATGTGAGTACTTCTAGTCTTGATATACGATTTCCTTGACCTACAACCTGGATGACTGTTGTGTTCATAGCTAACAATAACGTGAATATCTCTAATCATCCCTTCTTCATTTTGTTTATTTTCTGCTACTATATATTCTTTTACTGAAATTAATTGATCATGTGGCGACTAGGATGAGGTTTCCATTTAAACAGTCTAATGGTTGGCAATTTATTAAATATATGAATCCAAAAACCACAGTCAAAGAACGTTTAGTCTAATGGTAGACAATTTATTAAATATATTAAACATTTGTATTTGTTTTGAGAAGACATGACATCTCACCAATTTGAACACCGTAGTCAAGGATCGTTCAATTGGTACACATGTATTCCATCCATCTGGATAAACAAAAACACTTGTGTTTTTTTCGAAAAGGCATGCCATCTCTCCGGTCCTAACACCATAGTTAAGGACACTTCAATCAATACATTTGTGATGCAGCTGATATTACAAAAACAATGTAGATCGTTGAATGTAGCAATCGATGGATTGATGGATACTGAAATGCCCGAATTCGTTGATCCGAAGATACCGAATTCTTAGCTATCTCTGACTCGTTGATCCGAAGATACCGGGAAAGAGATCTACGATTCTTCGACGTTGATCTTGCGCACAAGATACCGTGAATCGGCTTCAACAAACGATCATTCGAGCGCACTCGAATGACGTAAGTGGAGATAGGAGATACACTCGACTACCAATTGAAATTGAAAGCACAAAGCTAACAAAAGAGAATTTTTTTCAATATTCAACAACCTTTTACAAATGACACCACTTGCCTATTTATAGGCTTACAACTCAACACACGACTTCACATTTACAACACAACTCATAGGTCATGAACGACCTATCACTTAGAATATTTACAACACATAACAGATACAACATAGCATAGGTTGTACACGACCTAAAATTATCTCGACCTAACATTACATATTTCCGTACGACTTAACAACACATTCACTTCGAAGAAACAGCTTCCCAGATCAAATGCTGCGACTTATAATTTTCACGCGACCTAAAATTAAGGTCGTTAGCGACTTAGACATCATCAGCGAGCTAACTACTTTGCCGCGACTTAAAATTAGGTCGTACGCGACCTAACAAGCGGCGATTTAGAAGGATGCTTGCAAGGGATTCGCGACTTAGGGAGGCGGTACATAGCTCGCTACTTAGTGATGTTCGCGATTCTTCAATAGGTCGGCTGCGACTTGAAGGAATGAGCGTCTCATCAGTAGATCGGCCGCGACTTAAGGTTGGAAGATCGCGTGGCTTGTTCGAAGGTCGATCGCGACTTAAGGGAGAGGGTTTAGGTCGCTCGCGACTTAGGGGAGAGGGTTTAGGTCGCTCGCGACTAAGGGAAGAGGTGTTAGGTCGGAAAACGGCAGTTAGGTCGCTGGAGTGACTCGGGGTAGTGGAGTTAGGTCGTTCAGTGGAGATAGGTCGCGAAGTAGATTTAGGTCGTTCAGTGGAGATAGGTCGCGAGGTAGTGGTGTATTTAGGTCGTTCGCGAGCTAGAATAGGTCGTCTACGACCTAAAGAATTCTGCCCAGATTCTTCCTCTCGTTCTTGGGCTTCGCCATCAATGTAAAGCACTCGCGATGTCGAGGTACGTGCTGCATCATCCTCCCCAGGTTGAGAGAAATTCGTCCTCGAATTTAAAAGTTCTTCCCCATTAGGTTGTTCATCTCCATAATAAGGTATAAGATGTTTAACATTAAACACGTCAGAAGTGTAAACATCCTCTAGTAGCTTCAACTTAAAAGCATTTTCATTGATCCGTTTTACAATTTCTACTGGACCAATCTTTCGGGCTTTCAATTTGTTATAAGCACCCACTGGAAAACGATCTTTCGTTAACACAGCATACACCCAATCACCCTCGTTGAACTCCACACTTCTTCTCTTCTTATCTGCCGCTTGTTTATACTTCTCATTCGTCTTCTCCAAACGTTCCTGAACGATTCGATGACAATCTTTCAACTCATCAACGAAATCAGCAGCCCATTTAATCACTCCTGTCGGTTGTGGCACTACCATCAAATCCAACGGCCCCTTTGGCAAGCATGAATATACAATCTGAAATGGACTGTATCCAGTACTTCGGTTAACAGCATGGTTATGAGAACATTCTGCCTGACACAACTTTAAGTCCCAACTCTTCAAATTGTCCTGCACAAGACATCACAACAAATTTCCCAACGATCTCTTCACAACTTCAGTTTGTCCATCTGTCTGAGGATGATATGCACTACTAAATTTCAACTTCGTTCCCACCATCTTCCATAGACTCAACCAAAAGTGACTAAGAAATCGAGTATCTTGGTCAGAAACAATAGATTCGGGTAAACCATGTAAACGATATATTTCTTTAAAGAATAACTGTGCCACTCGAACTGCATCCGCTGTCTTCTTACAGGCTATAAAATGTGCCATCTTCGAAAACCTATCCACCACAACAAATATAGAATCATTTCCCCTCTGAGTTCTCGGCAATCCCAACACGAAATCCATGCTGATATCAACCCATGGTTTGGTAGGCACAGGTAACGGCATATATAACCCCGCATTCGTCGTTGTTCCTTTCGAAACTTGACAGATATGACACCTTTCCACAAATCTCTCTATCTCTTTCCTCATTGACGGCCAAAAATAAGATTGAGAAATTAACTGTAACGTACGATCTCTACCCACATGGCCTTCTTCATGTAATTCTTTAACTATCTTCATTCTCAAGCTACAGTCTGGGATGCACAAACGATTTCCTTTAAACAGAAAACCATCCACCAACACAAATTCATCAGTGCTTCCTTCCTTTACTTTTTCAACAAATTTCACAAAGTAAGGATCTTCTTCAATCAATTCTGGCAATAATTCAAAACATGTCACTTCAACTTTCATTGTCGTCAACAAATGACTCCTCCTGCTCAAAGCATCAGCCACACGATTGGTTACCCCTGACTTGTGCTTAACGACAAAAGTAAACTGCTGCAAATAAGCAATCCACGATGCATGTCTTGCTGAAATCTTGTCTTGTCCTTGTAAATGTTTCAACGCCTCGTGATCAGTGTATAAAACAAATTCTTTCTGGAATAAGTAGTGTCGCCAGTGCTTCACCGCTTGAACAACAGCATAAAATTCCACATCGTAGGTACTGTATCTCATCTTTGCTCCTGACAACTTCTCGCTGAAATATGCAATAGGACGCCCATTCTGACTCAACACCCCTCCAATTCCAACCTTTGACGCATCAGTATGCAGTTCAAACAATAATTGAAAATCTGGTAATACAAGAATTGGTGCAGATGTCAGCAACTTCTTGATCTTCCCAAAAGCAACCCCAGCTTCCTCCGTCCAAGAAAATTGTTTCCCCTTCATGCAATCAGTCACCGGTGTCATCACGCTACTGAAGTGTGGAATGAATCTTCGGTAGAATGACGCTAGCCCATGAAAACTTCTCACTTCTGTAATTGTCTTCGGCTGTGGCCAATTCCTGACTGCTTCAACTTTATTCCGATCTACCTGGATGCCCTTCTCCGAAACAATATACCCCAAGAACAAAACACTATGCGTCATGAACACGCATTTCTTTGTCGCAGCATAAAATTGTTCCTCTCGTAAAATAATTAACACTTCCTTTAGATGTTGAACATGCTCTTCCAGACTCCTACTATAAACCAAAATATCGTCAAAGTACACCACCACAAATTTCCCAATGAAAGGTCTAAAAATTTGATTCATCACTCGCATGAACGTACTCGGTGCATTCGAAAGACCGAACGGCATCACCAGCCATTCATACAACCCCTCTCTCATCTTGAAGGCTGTCTTCCATTCGTCTCCAGGTCTAATCCGAATTTGATGATATCCGCTTTTCAAATCAATTTTCGAAAAGATAGTAGCCCCACTCAACTGATCCAGCAAGTCATCCAACCTTGGCATTGGAAATCTGTATCGTACAGTGATTTTATTCAATGCTCGACTGTCCGTGCACATCCGCCACGTCCCATCTTTCTTCGGTACCAACAAAGCTGGCACAGCACATGGACTCAAACTTTCCTGTACACGTCCCTGCTCAAGCAATTCTTCCACCTGCCTCCTTAATTCTTCATGCTCCTTCGGACTCATTCGGTAATGCGGTCTATGTGGCAATACTGCTCCTGGAACAAGATCAATTTGATGTTGAATGTCTCTCAGCGGCGGTAACTCTTTAGGCAACTCGTCTGGAAATACATCCTCAAATTCTTTCAATACTGACTTCGCTTCTTCTGGAATTTCAACCTCTTTACTGCTCTCACGCCCAATCAACAAGAACACTTCCGGTTCTTCCTCGACCTCCTTAACAAACTCCTTCAAAGATAACAACGTTTTCAGTTCTTCAATCTCCTCCAGTTTGTTTTCTTCCTGTTGGCGTTTCTTCGGAACCAGAGTAATCTTTGTACCTTCGAACATGAAACTGTAACTGTTGGTCCGTCCGTCATGTTGCACAGCTCGATCATACTGCCATGGTCTCCCCAGCAACAAATGACAAACGTCCATATCTACGACATCACACCAGATTTCATCTTTGTATTTCTTCCCAATTGAAAACTTCATACAAGCTCTACGTCCAACTTTCACTTCACCACCCTTCCTTAACCAAGCTAACTTGTACGGTTTAGGATGTTTCTCGGTTTTCAACTCCAACTTCTTCACTGCCTCTGTAGAGATAATATTATCACAACTCACAGCATCAATAACAAATTTACAAACTCTTCCCAGAATAGTGCATGTAGATTGAAAGATATTGTTCCTCAACCAACTACTTTCCTCCTCTTGCTTCGGTGTTAAACAACTTCTCCTCATCATCAATGCGTACCCGTCATCTCCCGACAGTAAGTCTTCCTCCTCAACTGGTAAAGAATTAGAGCATTCAGCTTCTTCATCCTCATCCTCAACCTCAGCAATCATTGCTCTCTTCTTTGGCTTTGGACACTCATTGCTTTTATGACCCAACTCCTGACAGTTGTAACATTTGAAACCGTTGTTAACCTTTGCCTTCTCAACCTCCTTCACCACTGGTTTACTGACAGGTTTAGAAACATTAGAACTTCCACCAACACCCTTCACTTGATTATTGGAATTCGTAAACACACCACCTCCTCGTCGTCCCTGCTTCTCCCAAGCCAACGCTTTCTGATGTGCTTCTGCCACAGATCTTGGATCGAACATATTAACCATATCCTGAATCTGCATTCTCAATCCCCCAATGAATCTAGATGTCAACTGCTCTTCCGTTTCCATAATGTCATTCCTCGCAATAAGCTGGTAAAACTCATCCGCGTAATCATTAACAGTCTTCGTGCCCTGCCTCAAGTTCTGCAAACGTTGATACATCAAAGATTGATAATTGTAAGGTAAGAACGTTGCTTTCATCAATTTCTTCATCTTCTCCCAAGATTCAACTTTTGACTTCCCCATTCGTTCACGTGTAAGTTTAGTTTGCTGCCACCATGCCAAAGCTCTACCCCTCAACCTTGTAGCAACCAACTTCACTCTACGACGTTCTGGAACTTCTTTGAAATCAAAAATTTCTTCAACATTAGCCACCCAATCCAAAAACTCTTCAGCCTGCATACCACCTTTGAATTCTGGAATTTCTGTCTTCATCCCAGATTCCCACTTGAGATCGTACTCCGACTGATTCCTTCCTCGTCCACGTCCTCGTCCATGAACACTACCACCATCATATTCTTCTTCACAATCCGATGTATATCGATGTCGATCTTGACCACCAACATCTCTACCACCACCATTTCTTCCACCAACATTCCTACGATCTACATTCCTCCGATCTCGATCAGTCACATTTCTATCCCGACTTCGATCATCAACATTTCTATCACAATCTCGATCCACGCTCCTATGATCACTATCAACACTTCTCTCTCGATTTGAATGTGGTGAAGCTCTACTTCTCCCATGGCTCGATTCCGGTGATACTCTTCTCTGATTTTGACTCATCTCTAACATCATCCTCTCTAATCGACCAATCCCTTCAGTAAGCTTCTCATTGAAATTCTCGTTGATTCGTTGCTCCATTTCATCGGCCTCTTCTCTTCCGTACAAAGCATTAATATTGCGATGACGTTGAACTCGTCTTGGCGGCATGATTGAATACTTCCCAAACACTTCAACAATTCACACTTCAAGTTTCAAACACCTTTCGAACTTGGATCCAAAATGAAATAGATCGAAAACTCCCACTTTGTAGCAAATCGTGATGAACACGATGGACAAAGTTTCGGCCTCCAATTCAAATCCGATCAAACAACTTCAATGCAAGTCGAACACTTCTACTTCTAAAAGAATAGGCTTCAAGTCTCGATCTAGCTATGATTGGCTAGAACAAGCTCTGATACCAAATGACGCAGCGGATATTACAAAAACAATGTAGATCGTTGAATGTAGCAATCGATGGATTGATGGATACTGAAATGCCCGAATTCGTTGATCCGAAGATACCGAATTCTTAGCTATCTCTGACTCGTTGATCCGAAGATACCGGGAAAGAGATCTACGATTCTTCGACGTTGATCTTGCGCACAAGATACCGTGAATCGGCTTCAACAAACGATGATTCGAGCGCACTCGAATGACGTAAGTGGAGATAGGAGATACACTCGACTACCAATTGAAATTGAAAGCACAAAGCTAACAAAAGAGAATTTTTTTCAATATTCAACAACCTTTTACAAATGACACCACTTGCCTATTTATAGGCTTACAACTCAACACACGACTTCACATTTACAACACAACTCATAGGTCATGAACGACCTATCACTTAGAATATTTACAACACATAACAGATACAACATAGCATAGGTTGTACACGACCTAAAATTATCTCGACCTAACATTACATATTTCCGTACGACTTAACAACACATTCACTTCGAAGAAACAGCTTCCCAGATCAAATGCCGCGACTTATAATTTTCACGCGACCTAAAATTAAGGTCGTTAGCGACTTAGACATCATCAGCGAGCTAACTACTTTGCCGCGACTTAAAATTAAGTCGTACGCGACCTAACAAGCGGCGATTTAGAAGGATGCTTGCAAGGGATTCGTGACTTAGGGAGGCGGTACATAGCTCGCTACTTAGTGATGTTCGCGATTCTTCAATAGGTCGGCTGCGACTTGAAGGAATGAGCGTCTCATCAGTAGATCGGCCGCGACTTAAGGTTGGAAGATCGCGTGGCTTGTTCGAAGGTCGATCGCGACTTAGGGGAGAGGGTTTAGGTCGCTCGCGACTTAGGGGAGAGGGTTTAGGTCGCTCGCGACTAAGGGAAGAGGTGTTAGGTCGGAAAACGGCAGTTAGGTCGCTGGAGTGACTCGGGGTAGTGGAGTTAGGTCGTTCAGTGGAGATAGGTCGCGAAGTAGATTTAGGTCGTTCAGTGGAGATAGGTCGCGAGGTAGTGGTGTATTTAGGTCGTTCGCGAGCTAGAATAGGTCGTCTACGACCTAAAGAATTCTGCCCAGATTCTTCCTCTCGTTCTTGGGCTTCGCCATCAATGTAAAGCACTCGCGATGTCGAGGTACGTGCTGCATCATCCTCCCCAGGTTGAGAGAAATTCGTCCTCGAATTTAAAAGTTCTTCCCCATTAGGTTGTTCATCTCCATAATAAGATATAAGATGTTTAACATTAAACACGTCAGAAGTGTAAACATCCTCTGGTAGCTTCAACTTAAAAGCATTTTCATTGATCCGTTTTACAATTTCTACTGGACCAATCTTTCGGGCTTTCAATTTGTTATAAGCACCCACTGGAAAACGATCTTTCGTTAACACAGCATACACCCAATCACCCTCGTTGAACTCCACACTTCTTCTCTTCTTATCCGCCGCTTGTTTATACTTCTCATTCGTCTTCTCCAAACGTTCCTGAACGATTCGATGACAATCTTTCAACTCATCAACGAAATCAGCAGCCCATTTAATCACTCCTGTCGGTTGTGGCACTACCATCAAATCCAACGGCCCCTTTGGCAAGCATGAATATACAATCTGAAATGGACTGTATCCAGTACTTCGGTTAACAGCATGGTTATGAGAAAATTCTGCCTGACACAACTTTAAGTCCCAACTCTTCAAATTGTCCTGCACAAGACATCACAACAAATTTCCCAACGATCTATTCACAACTTCAGTTTGTCCATCTGTTTGAGGATGATATGCACTACTAAATTTCAACTTCGTTCCCACCATCTTCCATAGACTCAACCAAAAGTGACTAAGAAATCGAGTATCTTGGTCAGAAACAATAGATTCGGGTAAACCATGTAAACGATATATTTCTTTAAAGAATAACTGTGCCACTCGAACTGCATCCGCTGTCTTCTTACAGGCTATAAAATGTGCCATCTTCGAAAACCTGTCCACCACAACAAATATAGAATCATTTCCCCTCTGAGTTCTCGGCAATCCCAACACGAAATCCATGCTGATATCAACCCATGGTTTGGTAGGCACAGGTAACGGCATATATAACCCCGCATTCGTCGCTGTTCCTTTCGAAACTTGACAGATATGACACCTTTCCACAAATCTCTCTATCTCTTTCCTCATTGACGGCCAAAAATAAGATTGAGAAATTAACTGTAACGTACGATCTCTACCCACATGGCCTTCTTCATGTAATTCTTTAACAATCTTCATTCTCAAGCTACAGTCTGGGATGCACAAACGATTTCCTTTAAACAGAAAACCATCCACCAACACAAATTCATCAGTGCTTCCTTCCTTTACTTTTTCAACAAATTTCACAAAGTAAGGATCTTCTTCAATCAATTCTGGCAATAATTCAAAACATGTCACTTCAACTTTCATTGTCGTCAACAAATGACTCCTCCTGCTCAAAGCATCAGCCACACGATTGGTTACCCCTGACTTGTGCTTAACGACAAAAGTAAACTGCTGCAAATAAGCAATCCACGATGCATGTCTTGCTGAAATCTTGTCTTGTCCTTGTAAATGTTTCAACGCCTCGTGATCAGTGTATAAAACAAATTCTTTCTGGAATAAGTAGTGTCGCCAGTGCTTCACCGCTTAAACAACAGCATAAAATTCCACATCGTAGGTACTGTATCTCATCTTTGCTCCTGACAACTTCTCGCTGAAATATGCAATAGGACGCCCATTCTGACTCAACACCCCTCCAATTCCAACCTTTGACGCATCAGTATGCAGTTCAAACAATAATTGAAAATCTGGTAATACAAGAATTGGTGCAGATGTCAGCAACTTCTTGATCTTCCCAAAAGCAACCCCAGCTTCCTCCGTCCAAGAAAATTGTTTCCCCTTCATGCAATCAGTCACCAGTGTCATCACGCTACTGAAGTGTGGAATGAATCTTCGGTAGAATGACGCTAGCCCATGAAAACTTCTCACTTCTATAATTGTCTTCGGCTGTGGCCAATTCCTGACTGCTTCAACTTTATTCCGATCTACCTGGATGCCCTTCTCCGAAACAATATACCCCAAGAACAAAACACTATGCGTCATGAACACGCATTTCTTTGTCGCAGCATAAAATTGTTCCTCTCGTAAAATAATTAACACTTCCTTTAGATGTTGAACATGCTCTTCCAGACTCCTACTATAAACCAAAATATCGTCAAAGTACACCACCACAAATTTCCCAATGAAAGGTCTAAAAATTTGATTCATCACTCGCATGAACGTACTCGGTGCATTCGAAAGACCGAACGGCATCACCAGCCATTCATACAACCCCTCTCTCATCTTGAAGGCTGTCTTCCATTCGTCTCCAGGTCTAATCCGAATTTGATGATATCCGCTTTTCAAATCAATTTTCGAAAAGATAGTAGCCCCACTCAACTGATCCAGCAAGTCATCCAACCTTGGCATTGGAAATCTGTATCGTACAGTGATTTTATTCAATGCTCGACTGTCCGTGCACATCCGCCACGTCCCATCTTTCTTCGGTACCAACAAAGCTGGCACAGCACATGGACTCAAACTTTCCTGTACACGTCCCTGCTCAAGCAATTCTTCCACCTGCCTCCTTAATTCTTCATGCTCCTTCGGACTCATTCGGTAATGCGGTCTATGTGGCAATACTGCTCCTGGAACAAGATCAATTTGATGTTGAATGTCTCTCAGCGGCGGTAACTCTTTAGGCAACTCGTCTGGAAATACATCCTCAAATTCTTTCAATACTGACTTCGCTTCTTCTGGAATTTCAACCTCTTTACTGCTCTCACGCCCAATCAACAAGAACACTTCCGGTTCTTCCTCGACCTCCTTAACAAACTCCTTCAAAGATAACAACGTTTTCAGTTCTTCAATCTCCTCCAGTTTGTTTTCTTCCTGTTGGCGTTTCTTCGGAACCAGAGTAATCTTTGTACCTTCGAACATGAAACTGTAACTGTTGGTCCGTCCATCATGTTGCACAGCTCGATCATACTGCCATGGTCTCCCCAGCAACAAATGACAAACGTCCATATCTATGACATCACACCAGATTTCATCTTTGTATTTCTTCCCAATTGAAAACTTCACACAAGCTCTACGTCCAACTTTCACTTCACCACCCTTCCTCAACCAAGCTAACTTGTACGGTTTAGGATGTTTCTCGGTTTTCAACTCCAACTTCTTCACTGCCTCTGTAGAGATAATATTATCACAACTCACAGCATCAATAACAAATTTACAAACTCTTCCCAGAATAGTGCATGTAGATTGAAAGATATTGTTCCTCAACCAACTACTTTCCTCCTCTTGCTTCGGTGTTAAACAACTTCTCCTCATCATCAATGCGTACCCGTCATCTCCCGACAGTAAGTCTTCCTCCTCAACTGGTAAAGAATTAGAGCATTCAGCTTCTTCATCCTCATCCTCAACCTCAGCAATCATTGCTCTCTTCTTTGGCTTTGGACACTCATTGCTTTTATGACCCAACTCCTGACAGTTGTAACATTTGAAACCGTTGTTAACCTTTGCCTTCTCAACCTCCTTCACCACTGGTTTACTGACAGGTTTAGAAACATTAGAACTTCCACCAACACCCTTCACTTGATTATTGGAATTCGTAAACACACCACCTCCTCGTCGTCCCTGCTTCTCCCAAGCCAACGCTTTCTGATGTGCTTCTGCCACAGATCTTGGATCGAACATATTAACCATATCCTGAATCTGCATTCTCAATCCCCCAATGAATCTAGATGTCAGCTGCTCTTCCGTTTCCATAATGTCATTCCTCGCAATAAGCTGGTAAAACTCATCCGCGTAATCATTAACAGTCTTCGTGCCCTGCCTCAAGTTCTGCAAACGTTGATACATCAAAGATTGATAATTGTAAGGTAAGAACGTTGCTTTCATCAATTTCTTCATCTTCTCCCAAGATTCAACTTTTGACTTCCCCATTCGTTCACGTGTAAGTTTAGTTTGCTGCCACCATGCCAAAGCTCTACCCCTCAACCTTGTAGCAACCAACTTCACTCTACGACGTTCTGGAACTTCTTTGAAATCAAAAATTTCTTCAACATTAGCCACCCAATCCAAAAACTCTTCAGCCTGCATACCACCTTTGAATTCTGGAATTTCTGTCTTCATCCCAGATTCCCACTTGAGATCGTACTCCGACTGATTCCTTCCTCGTCCACGTCCTCGTCCATGAACACTACCACCATCATATTCTTCTTCACAATCCGATGTATATCGATGTCGATCTTGACCACCAACATCTCTACCACCACCATTTCTTCCACCAACATTCCTACGATCTACATTCCTCCGATCTCGATCAGTCACATTTCTATCCCGACTTCGATCATCAACATTTCTATCACAATCTCGATCCACGCTCCTATGATCACTATCAACACTTCTCTCTCGATTTGAATGTGGTGAAGCTCTACTTCTCCCATGGCTCGATTCCGGTGATACTCTTCTCTGATTTTGACTCATCTCTAACATCATCCTCTCTAATCGACCAATCCCTTCAGTAAGCTTCTCATTGAAATTCTCGTTGATTCGTTGCTCCATTTCATCGGCCTCTTCTCTTCCGTACAAAGTATTAATATTGCGATGACGTTGAACTCGTCTTGGTGGCATGATTGAATACTTCCCAAACACTTCAACAATTCACACTTCAAGTTTCAAACACCTTTCGAACTTGGATCCAAAATGAAATAGATCGAAAACTCCCACTTTGTAGCAAATCGTGATGAACACGATGGACAAAGTTTCGGCCTCCAATTCAAATCCGATCAAACAACTTCAATGCAAGTCGAACACTTCTACTTCTAAAAGAATAGGCTTCAAGTCTCGATCTAGCTATGATTGGCTAGAACAAGCTCTGATACCAAATGACGCAGCGGATATTACAAAAACAATGTAGATCGTTGAATGTAGCAATCGATGGATTGATGGATACTGAAATGCCCGAATTCGTTGATCCGAAGATACTGAATTCTTAGCTATCTCTGACTCGTTGATCCGAAGATACCGGGAAAGAGATCTACGATTCTTCGACGTTGATCTTGCGCACAAGATACCGTGAATCGGCTTCAACAAACGATGATTCGAGCGCACTCGAATGACGTAAGTGGAGATAGGAGATACACTCAACTACCAATTGAAATTGAAAGCACAAAGCTAACAAAAGAGAATTTTTTTCAATATTCAACAACCTTTTACAAATGACATCACTTGCCTATTTATAGGCTTACAACTCAACACACGACTTCACATTTACAACACAACTCATAGGTCATGAACGACCTATCACTTAGAATATTTACAACACATAACAGATACAACATAGCATAGGTTATACACGACCTAAAATTATCTCGACCTAACATTACATATTTCCGTACGACTTAACAACACATTCACTTCGAAGAAACAGCTTCCCAGATCAAATGCCGCGACTTATAATTTTCACGCGACCTAAAATTAAGGTCGTTAGCGACTTAGACATCATCAGCGAGCTAACTACTTTGCCGCGACTTAAAATTAGGTCGTACGCGACCTAACAAGTGGCGATTTAGAAGGATGCTTGCAAGGGATTCGCGACTTAGGGAGGCGGTACATAGCTCGCTACTTAGTGATGTTCGCGATTCTTCAATAGGTCGGCTGCGACTTGAAGGAATGAGCGTCTCATCAGTAGATCGGCTGCGACTTAAGGTTGGAAGATCGCGTGGCTTGTTCGAAGGTCGATCGCGACTTAGGGGAGAGGGTTTAGGTCGCTCGCGACTAAGGGAAGAGGTGTTAGGTCGGAAAACGGCAGTTAGGTCGCTGGAGTGACTCGGGGTAGTGGAGTTAGGTCGTTCAGTGGAGATAGGTCGCGAAGTAGATTTAGGTCGTTCAGTGGAGATAGGTCGCGAGGTAGTGGTGTATTTAGGTCGTTCGCGAGCTAGAATAGGTCGTCTACGACCTAAAGAATTCTGCCCAGATTCTTCCTCTCGTTCTTGGGCTTCGCCATCAGTGTAAAGCACTCGCGATGTCAAGGTACGTGCTGCATCAATTTGTTATCCATTCACCTTGGGTAAACAAAAACACTTGTGTTCTTTTCATAAAGACATGCCGACTAACCAATCCAAATACCATAGCCAAGAAATGTTCAATCAATACACGTGTCATCCATCCACCTTAGGTAAACAAAACACTTGCGTTTATTTCAAAAAGGCATAAGAGCATCTTCAATCCTTGTCTAAATACAATGTAATGTCAATTACACGTCATCAAAACATCAAATTATTTAAATTGTGTTCTCCAATGCCAATGTTAATTAAAATGTCATGCTGACTTGACATAAAATTAAATAGACATTGTCAAGTGAAATGTCTAGTTTTAGACATTCCACTTCACATTGTGAGCAATAAAATATAAATAAAAAATATTATTTTACAAATAAATATTATTTATCTATAATATAATTGGGACATGTAGGCAAAGTTGTTTCTACAAAGTAGTTAACATTGGAGTGGATGTTTTATTTTCAATGTCATGACTAATTATTTTAGTTACACAATTGTGAACAATACTTGACACATAGGATTTAGTTCACGTTACAAGCCATTTGGGTTGGAGATGCTCTAACATCTATTAAAGTTGATGTCTATGTTTATTTACAATCACAGTGCTTTGTCAACCACCTCATTCTCTTGCAAACAAATAACTTCAAATTCCTTTTAAATTGAAGACACGAGTTACCGCCAAAACTATTACAATAAAATGATGAAAGAAATGTTTCATGATGAAGAAGAATATTGCTGAATAGTTGTTAAAGCTCCGAACAACTATTCAATGAGAATTCATTCTTTAATTACTCCAAAAGCATGGTTAGTAGAATGGATCGTAGGTACTAGAGAGATTATAAAGACGGATATGAAAGACCTATCAAAGATAACTCTATCGATAATTTGACTTACAATGTTTCTATGTTTCATCAAAGATTTCGCATGAATCCTTTTATCTTCCACAAACTTTATCACAAGTTATGTGAAACAAATCCCTATTTCATATATTGAGTAAATGCTATGAACGAAAATGGAATATCTCCACACTTTAAAATATCTTTTGCGTTATAGATGTTAAGTTATGCTATGATAGGAGATGGGTAAGATGAATACTTTAAGCTGCAGGCTCCCCAAAAATTGAAAGCATAAAGGAATTTTACAAGAGTATAATTAAGCAGTTTGGGACCGAGTACCTACGTACACTAGGTCTAATGGTATTCCCCATTTGCCAGCAAAGTGTGAAGATTGTGTTTTCCCAGTAAGTTAGGCATGCAGTTTGGACTTCATGCATTAGGCCTAAAAAAATTGTTCAATGGATTGGCATGAAATGTTTACAAGTTCAAAAAAATTCCCACTATGATTCTTGAAGTGGTTACTTCTGATGACTTATGGTTTTGATTTGCATTCTTTGGAGTGCTCAGCTCGTTAAATGATATTAATGCCTTGAGACAGTCGTACTTATTCTCGAAGTTAGCATATAGAAATTCAATATAGGTGCAAAGTTGGAAATGATACACATAAAATGGGTTATTATCTAGTTGAATTAATATACCCAAAGTGGAGAACATTGATTCAAGCTTTCAAGGTCCTTGGCACAGAACAGGAGATCAATTTCACAAAAAACAATATAGAAAGGACATGGCATGGTTTTGGATTTTGCAAGCAATGTTTCATATCCTATGGAATCCAGATCGCTTTCGTGATGCCAAGGTTCTTTCTCAAATAATGGGTGCTTATATTATAATATACAATGTAATTTTTGGGGTTGAGAGGGAAGGCTATAAGAACCAACGAAATGGCTATCTTGAAATGTTACAAGGCACGAATGCTAGAAAATATAAGGACTTGAATATGATGTATGAGTATATTGCAATTGTGAAACAGTTTGAAGATGGAAATGCACATTATGCTTTATGCGACCAACTAGTAGATCATCTTTGGGCACATAAAGGCAAGAGCGGAGAGCTAGACAGCAATAACAATGTATTTGTACTATTTATTTGTTTGTTGGTTTGTCTATTTCATATTGTTTTTTTTTTTTGTAATATCTGTTTGTTTGTTTTATTACTTGTATTGATTGTACGTTTTTAAATTATATGCATGTTTTGTGAGCTTGAAGTTAAATGCATAAAAGTAGTTGCTGATTCATTGCACTACAAATATGACATGATATAATCCTAGATTGAAATAATCATTTAACAAATCAAATATAATAGGATACATTATACATGAAATTACCCACTTGAAGTCCCAATAAACCTGCAGTTGAACTACCATCCTCCCTCCTATGCTTATCCAACTGTTGTTCTATCATCTCAGGATGTAACTGTGATAGCTTGCTCATATGACATGACATCGACTTAAGCCTAATCGTCTCACATGGTCTAGCATCTTTATGTCATCTTTTGCACGATGGCTAACTTCCTTCCTCTCTTCTTTTGCACGATGGATAGCGCACTCTTCACAATACATTTTTTGTATTTCTTATCTTGCTTGAATCCTACTCGACTCCAAGATCTTTGCTCTTTCAGCATTTTATGAAAATACTTCTCCTTCCTTTAAGAATATAACATGTTCAGCAACACGTAACTCAACCTATTGTGCCTTATGCTTGTCTACTAGACGACATCTGCACTTCCAAACAAAGCAGAGTTTTCCATCGAATTAGGTCCACTACCTGGACTCAAATCAGAGGATTCAATCTTCTTATTGTGTGTTGTTGCTCGTGCATATAATTGTTAGGATTCTTCCACTTTGGATTATTGAACAAAACATTAAACTGTTATAGAAACTGAAATGGACATAAAATTGCTTATGCACTTCAACTAACTATAAAAATGAAAATAAAATTGGTATATATTTTTATATATAAATACTAAAAAAAATAAACATCAAACGTACATAGCCGTTTGCATTTTGACTACTTACCTCTCATCGACTAAAACTTGAAATGATTACCAACCTTCCTTGGCAAGCGGGATTCATGACTCGATAGCCTCCTCTGCACGAGCCCTATATCCTAGGCTTGTCTTCAACGGTGTTAAAGAAATCAATCATTAATTACCAAATTTTAGAACCCTTCGTGTTCATTTCGATTATATCATCATTGGAAACTCGTATCTACGTTCATGTAAGAGATAAATGTTAAGTTGGAGTAAATCTCCATAGTTCTTTTCACTATCTTCTCCTTCTGCTATAGGATCCATTTCTTTAAGTCCAGTAGTGCTACCAGCTGTAATCGGCTTCTTGGCACTTGTTTGATTAAGCAAATCTACTAAAGATCCAAACTATCCTGTTTGCTTTTGTGATTGCTGGATCTTTAGGCTAACTAGCACTTGGTTTTATTGAACCTCTTCCTCTTTCTCCTTAAAATCTTCGACTCCTTATGTGCATTTTTTTTCAACCTCATGTTCATCTCTGTCTTCACTGTAATGATCTATAAATTTAACACTTTTAATACTAAATTAATTATAAGTAAACATCCATCTATCCAATGACACTATTGCGTAGATCTTTCCGAATTGATCAATTTCGACTATAAATTTTTTATATTAGGATTGCAATTTAGTAGATATTGACTTTGTAAGTCCAAAGATTTGCACTTTCGATAAATAATTTTATTCTAGTTTTGAGAACAGAAACATGTATATTGTAGTTGGTTAAGACAGTCGACTTCATTTGGTGAGGTCACGGATTCAATCCTGGTTAACAAACTTTTTTTGAATTCTTTAAGAAATTAACAAAAAGATACATATCCATAGGGAAAAATGTACGTAAATACGAGAGAGAGATAAGGGTAAAGGGTAGTGAAAATGTATAGTGAAAACATATACATATACACGTATATAGATGTGCATGTATTTATATAAGAATTCACACGTACACATGTATAGTTAGTTTGTTGTAAGAAAATATAAATTGGTGTCTGTGCAAATTGTTGGGATATATGGATTATGTATGTATGTATATATACAACATGACGAATTTATTCCATGTACCTTGATTGTTGAACACACACACACGATTTATGTACTATTTTTTTTATTGTGGGGAAGTAATTCTAAAAATTAGAAACTAATGGCCCATTTATTGTGTAATGACTCGTACTTTTAGCTATTTTAAATTATTAAATTTAATGTGATTATTTGATAAAAATGGGTAGAAAACAAAATTAAATGATTTATTATTGTAGTTTATTGAATATAATAAAATTTTGAAATAAACAATTTCGAAAATTTTGACGATAACAAATAGAAATGAAATTCTATACATTGAACGTGTTTATAATCAATAGTTGAAATCAAATAATGAATATTGAATTACTGTAAAATGAAAGTAGTTGTTTCATTATTTGAATTCGTCTTAAAATTTAATTTTATAAGTTAAATAACTTACATCGAAATATGGTGATTTATTGGATAATTAAATTATTTAAAATTTAATACTGAAATTATGTAAATAATTGAATCTTGAATTAATGTGAATGAAAATGATATCAGAAATTGATTTAAATTTTATTTAAGTATGAATGAAGATTGTTAACATTTAAAATTGGATTTAAAAGTGAATAATTAGAAATTGGAAATTTTATATTATATTTAACGAGTAAAAATAGCTATTTTGGGCACTGTCTCGGATTTTGACAAAACCAGTTTCATCGGATCTATAATAATGAGTTATTATAGGATTTCAAGTTTCGTATCGATCGGGCTTATCGTTTGGCCGTGTGAGCATGTAACGCGTAGAATTTATTTTTAGAAGTTAATTAAAATAAGTTGATTTTGAAATGCTATCTTCTGAATACGATCAAATTAGGCCTCGAGACTAGTTCCATCGTGTTCGGAATGGGGGTAAAACAGTATGAACGCTAGGCGGTACGCTTCGTTTGGAGTTCGAAAAATTTAGGTGTGTATTGGATCAGCCGCTCCCTCTAAACGAAATTAATGGCCGAAAATTCGCAACCTTCTCTCCTTGATATCTTCCAACCTGTTTATTGAAATCAAAAACTTTCAAAAGCAAAGTTGTAGAGCTCGACGAGCTCTATACATGGCTAGTTCGTGCCGGAGCTTCACGAGATCACCGAGATCTGAGTTGGAAGGGCGCGCATGTTTTGTTCTCTTGAGGACGCTAGGCAGCGGTGGGGTGGTCGGCACTTGGGGCGGAGGCGCAACGCACACGGTGGCGTGCTCAGATGGTGGTCCGGTTGAGTGTGGTGTCGTGCGCTTGGAGGTATGCGTTCGCGTGCGTGGGTTTCTGACGTTGGCTGTGTCGCGTGGGAAAAAGATGGGTAACGTTAGATTATATTAATTTATTTTATTTTTAAGTGTTAATTAAAATTTTATTATCAAATGTTTATAATTACATAACTTTTGCTTACGAGGTCCGTTCCGAACGAAACGAGAGGCGTTGGAATCGTATCGACGTCGTCTACAGCTTGGCATTGGATTGGCATTTATTTAAAGCTGAAAATATTTTCAGTTTCAGATAAAGGTAAGTGTTCTATAACGCTCACAAATGACTAAATTAATTTTATGTTAGTTAAATTGAAATTCTGAAGTGATTTAAATTTATTAATTGTTGTTTGGTGAAATTTAACTAGCATGGAAATCGATATAGAAATTTATATGTTAGAAATTTTGAATTAACAGTTAAATTGAAACTGGAATTAAATTGATAGTTAAATTCCCAATTATTGATAATTGGTTAATTGTTGTGATATATTGATTGTTTTGGGAATGTTGATTGTGATGGATGTTATTAATTGATATTTTGGATGATTTGGATATTTATTTATTTTATATATCATGTATCACCCTATAAATTATTGGATTGTATATTAAACTGTAAAATGAAATATCTCAAATAAATTAAGAAATAAGTTGAAATGATATATACCTATGGCATTTATTTTGAATTGAAATGATATATATCCATCCCTAAAATTAAATTGAAATAACTGATCACTTGTCCATAGGATAGAAAATTATATACGGACACTAGATTGATTAAATTAAATAATATTAAAATATATGATTTGAAATTATTTACATGATTTTGATTTAAAGAAATAAAAATGGAATTATTTTCGAACTTGAGCCCGAAATGTGGAAATTTAAATTTGGTAATAGGAATTGTTTGAATAATTGAAGTCAAGATTTTGAACTTATGATTGAAATATGATTTGAATTTCAAAATTGATTTGTTTTAAAAGATTGGACTTTTATTCGAACTTTGAATATTGCTAAGCAAAAGTAATTTATATCGATATTTCAAAAGTTGAGCTCGAAATTGAATTATTTTAAGGATTTGAACATTTAATTGAACATCGAAGTAAAATTTGATTACATGATTTAAATCAGTATTTTAAAAATCGAGCTCAAAATTGGTATAAATTGAAATGGTTTAAAATTGAGAATTTGAGTTGAAATTTAACCATTGAATCAAATAGTTGAAGTTGAAATCGAAATCGATTTGGAATTGAAACTGAACTTAATTTGAAATTGAAATTGATTTGAATTGAAATTGGAAAATTGAAATGGAATCGATTAAATTGAAATGGAAATTGAATTATTTTGAATTGGAAAATTTGGAATTGGATCAGTTTGACTTGGAAACTATTTTCAAAATAAATTATTTTATTATATAAACTGTTTAAAAACCTATCTTTTTAGATGGTTAAATTACTTTGATTTTCCAAACTATTTTAGTATATAAACCATTTTCAATACTCAAACTATCTTATATTAAAAACTATTTTAACTTCTAAACTATTTAAGATTTTTCAAACTTTTTTTCTAAAAATTCAAACTGGTCAAAGGGTGGAATGTTATATTTAAATCATGGATTTAAAAGCGAATTGGGTTGAAATGAAGTTATAACCTAAATTGTAATTCGAATCAAATTTTGAAGTAAAATCGATATATCGAACTGGATTGACATTTTGAAGTAAAAATATGATTTTTGAAGCGAATATGGTAATTTTGAAATGAAATTGATTTTGAAGCGAATATTATATTTTGATATCAAGGATGAATTGTTTATGAAATATAAAAGTACCAACCGGTGTGTAAAACGACGTTTGGTTCTTAAAGAAAACAGGGCATCTTACTGGCATACTCTCTATCAATATTGGAACCACTTTAACAACTGTGTACGCGGAGGAGACTCCAGAACGAAGTGGTTGGATATGGCATCGTTTGCTGGATTTGAAGAAAGAGAACGATGATGGATAGCCTTGACTTTTGAGTCATAATTAAAATGACTAAAACAGGAGCCATAACCAGGCCAAGTGAGGTCGCTCCTCTGATCGGACATACTTCTTCGATACCATATCTCTTACTTTGTGATTGATTGGTGGCCACCCTTAATTATGGGAGTGTTGTACGAGGTGGGTGGTAGCTGCGGCTATGCGTTATGACCAGCCTGGTTCCGCAATCCGGTAGAATCCTACCATGGGTATAGCCTCGTGTGCCTTGTCATTTTATCCTGATCGCGCCCACTACGACTTTTGTTTTGTGTTGTACCTATGGAGTGCTCCCTGATAGCCCACCAGTTTACGATGGAGTTTACAGTACTATATAGACTATGATGCTTATATAAAAATGTGTTAGGGGGGATAATGATAATGCCTTAACGCTATTTTCAATATTTATTTTACTGATTAGACATTATATATGTAGCGTATTTTACTATATATAAATATTTTGACGGATCCTTAAGAGATGGAAAATCCCGTAACATCTCTTGAGTTATTGCACACACGTTATACACTGGATAGGAGATGTGAAATCACGTAAACATCTCTGACGCTATTACACTCATGTTATGCGATATCGATTTGACTCACATAAGAATATTTTAGTCCTAACTCGAGTGTTTTATCTTTTCATTACACTCGGGTCAGTCCTGAATTTTTCAGCGCATTGAAGATTATTCTCTGGAAGACGAAGACGAAGATTTGGTATATTATTACTATTATTATACCATCACATTATTGTTCTGCTGCATCATTCTATTATTCTGTTGTATATATAACTATGAGAAATGTTGTATAAATAATAATCAAATGTATAGTACAAACAGCTTCATGAACTGTTTATTTGATTATTATATTTTATCATTCCACTGCGAGATTCTATGTTTGTTTTCTTCTTCTTTTCTTATTTTTCTTAATTAACCCCATTGATTATCTATGTTACAGATAGTTTAAGTTGGACATGTGTAGATTATTATCGATTTAAACCTTCCGAAATGTGGGTCATCATAGTTGGTATCAGAGCTTTGGTTTAGCGATAACCTTAGCTTTGTGGGGTTTGACTCATTAGAGATAGGGTAGTAATACCCTAGAATGAGTTTGTTTGAGCGTATATATATGAGAGCGCGTACTTGTTAGTGTTATAAAATATTTTATATTGTGTTTACTTATCCGTTGAGTTGTTTATGAATTCTAGTCTGTTCGTGGGATGCCATATTATCGATAGGGGTTTCTAAACTCTTAAACGAGGCAAGTCGACATAATATTGTTTTAAAATCAGGTAACTGAAATATTTTTACCTAAATTATATTTTATATATACAAAATGATAATTTTCAATGGATTTTAGTTGTTAGGAGATGATAATATTTAGTTATCATCGAATATTGGTTGAATAAAATAAAAACAAATACTTTGTGAATTTTATTTTACGAAGCGTTCGATAATTAAATTGAATTGAAATCTAATTACAACAAAAATTGTTTAAAATAAAAAGGTTGTAAATTAACGAAATGTTTTGGTAATAAGTTAATGAAATTGGTATAAGTAGATTTATAATATAGATTATAAATAGAAGGATTTAAAAATTGAGAATTTTAGAATTTAAATTCCGTTGCTTTCAAAATTGTTTTCAAAGCTTTCAAAAACTTAATAACAATATTATTTAAAAGTGTTTTGACCAGAAATATATTTTGAAAGGATTTTTTTTTGAAAGAAATAGGAGCATTGGACTCGCTTTAGTCGCTGGAAAATAGTTCTAGGGATGACTGCAGCATCGTTAGTATTCATTTTCGAGTTTCTGAGCGAGAATTGCTACCAAAAGAAATTTATTTCCTGTTAAAATAAGTCTTGATTGTGAAAAAAAATATTCCAAGTAGATTTGATAAATATATGAAATAATTTTGAACTTATAAATTGAAATTATTATAGGTAAGAAATAAATTTATAGCCTATGAATTTGAACAGGAAAGTAAAGACCGAATTTAAAAATGTTTGAACATTTTGGTTAAGCAAATCTAAATTTGAGATATGAAATAAAAGAATTAACCTAAGAAATGTTAAATAGATTGAGTTAGTGAAATGAAGTAAATAAAATGAAATAAATAAAATGAAGTTTAACTCAAGAAAGAACAAATAAAAGTGAATAGTATTGGAATGAATTAAATAAAATAATAAAAATGAAATTTTAAGTGAATTAATTTGTATAACTTATGGATTTGAGAAATATTAAGCTAAAAACAAATTTTAAATTTGTTGAATGTGACTGATAAGAAAAATATAAAATAAAGTTAAATAAACTAAGTAATGGATTTAAATAAAATAAAGTTTCACTTAATAAAGATTAAATAAATTGAATTGGATTTGAATTGAACTAGATGAATTAGTAAAGTGAATTAATTCCAATTAAGCTATAAAATGAATTAATATAATAAATACAACTTGAATTATAAAATGGAATGCAATTTGAATTGTGAAAGAAATTGAATAAAAATAAATGGGTGTAAGTAAAATTTATATGGTTAATTGAATTTGATTTAAATCGGATGTAAATAAATTAAATGCAAATGGAATGAGTTTCAACAAAATTGAATTTTAACTAATTTAATATGAAATAAGTTAAGGAAATGAATTGAAAGATGAAAATTAACTTAATAGAAGTTGAATAAAATTTATTGTGATAAAATGAAATTTTTAATATGAATTTGAGCTATAAAATAAAATTTGCTTAAGTAAAGTTAATAATAGACTAATGAAGCGAATTATTTTATAAAATAAAATTTAATTAAGTAAAATTATTAATATGAATTTGAATAAATGAAATGAACTAATTAAGTGAATCAATGAATTAATATGAACTTAAGATATGAAGTGATAATAATATACATGAGTTGCGTTTTATAATGATTATAATAAACTTAAATGGTTTTATAAATGATTTATAAATGATATTAGTATTAAAGTGAATATACTATGTAGTAATAGAATAAAAATTTAACTTAAACAAGGTTAAATGGAATAATTTTATAAAATGGTTCATAAATGAATTTCTATAAAATATGTTAAACAAAAAGTGAAACAATTGGAATTTAACAAATTATATTGAATAAATTGGATGTGAACGAAATAAATGTGAATAAATTTGAAGCAAAACGATTAAATGTTAATAAAAAATTGGATGTTAATAAGAAATGAATTGTATAAATTAAATATGGACATTGGAAGATGTAAATTAACATAGGTATGAGTTGATTGGATTAATTGGATGAATATTAATAATTGAATGGTTTATTTTGTTGTAAATCGTCGTTATAACTGTTTTGAATGCATATGATTGTTGTATGTTGTGTATTTGTGCTTGTGTTTATGATTTGGATTCAGAATGCATGTTTTATAGTTTACTAAACTCATACATGTTCTATATCTTATTTTAAATGACTAATATTTTAAATTGAGTTGAGATAGGTACATACGAAGACCGTTTGGACGTATACGCGGATTATATTTTGCTTTTTCTTGCTTAATACGAGCAAACTCGCTCGTATTAATAATAATAAGGTACGTATCTCGGATTACATACCGCGCTTTTATATTTTTCCCTTCGAGATGCCTCATCGTTGAGATGAGATGTATATTTAATATATTTGGTATATATTTGTGTTATATATTCTATTGTAAAAAATTTCCGATCGAGCCGTGCAAAGGAGACTCTGTCGAAATTTTATGTAAATCCGGGTGTTAGAAAATTTTTGAGGTTTTAAAATTTTTTAACTTGTTTTATATATAAATTATAATTTCCGTAAAACCAAAATCGAAGTAGCGTGGCGAAAGCGTAGTAAAGGTTTTGTAAATAAGATTTTAATGTTTTATAAGTTGATTGTTTTGAACAAAATATATCAAGTGTTAAATCCTGTACTTAGTCTCTTTTCGATGACGAAAAGTTTTGAGTAGGGGAGAATGTAACGACCCGTACTTTTAGCTATTTTAAATTATTAAATTTAATGTGATTATTGGATAAAAATGGGTAGAAATACAAATTTAATGATTTATTATTGTAGTTTATTGAATATAATAAAATTTTGAAATAAACAATTCCAAAAGGTTTTGGCGATAACAAATATTGAAATGAAATTCTATACATTGAACATGTTTATAATCAATAGTTGAAATTGAATAATGAATATTGAACTACTGTAAAATAAAATTAGTTTTTTTATTTTTTGAATTTGTTTTAAAATTTAATTTTATAAGTTAAATAACTTATATCGAAATATGATGATTGTAACGACCCACTATTTTGGACCATTCAAATCGACAATAAAACCACACATGTTTGACTTGAATAATTCAAAATACCGAATTGTTAATTTATATTTGGCAAACTCATCATATATAGTAAATAAATAATCACAGATCACAGACATAGAGTAATATAATAATGCAGTGGAAACAAAGAAATAGTAGTTCATGAAGCTATTATATAAATTCATCAGAGTTAAGTAAGATACGATAGGAATACCAAGATACAATAGGAGTAACAATATGATAATTTGGTACAACTCGGAATACAACTGGAATCAACTGGATAACAAAATGAATAGATATCTAGTTCTTCAAAGCAAAACTCTAGCTCCAAAGGTGAGCCTCTAATGTTGTATCACTCAGTCTGACTTGAGCGTAAAGAAAAACACAAAACACTCGAGTCAGGACATACATACTTATACAATGTAAACCAACTCAAGTGAACTGTAATAAAGGTACAAGTAACTCAAAGGATGCTTGGGATCACCCATCCTCTAAGGATCCGTTAAACTATTTACTATGTAGTAATATTGCGCTATTATAATAATGTCTAATATAAAATAAACATACTTTTAAATAGCATTAAGGAGTGACCCAATATTCCCCTTAACACGTAATAGTCCCAGTAGTCTATCCAGTATTAGCATACTCCCAAAATGGGGGCTACCCTCGATACTCCATAGGCTACGGGAGAAATCATAACTCGTAGTAAAGCTCGATATGGTAGGTGACATGGCACACAAGGCAATGCCAGGGTAGATATACCAATTACGCACACGGACTGATGGAAACGCATAGCAGCCACTACCGCTCCACCTCGAACAACACTCCCAAATCAAGGGGTGCACCCAAACAATCACAAAGTAATAGAATGGTATCGAAGAAGTGCATCCGATCAGAGGTGATACCTCATTGGCCCGAGATCGCTTCTGTTTTAGCCACCTTATGCCAACTCACGGGAGTTGGGTCCACGTATATACCTTAGGATCGTCGCCACCATCCAACTTCATTCTGGAAACTCCACCGCGTACACAGTTGTTAAAGTGGTTTTGGGTATCGACAGAGAGTATGTCCATATCCGATCCCGGTCTCTTTAACAACCAATCGTTATTATAACCCGTGGTTATAAATTTCAAAATAGTTTATGTTTCAAATCAAAATACATCCTTTAAACCATTTCAAAATCATATCATTTATTTCAAAATAATACATACTTTCAAACCCAAAACATATCCATTTCAAAACCAATTCAAAAATATATCATTTCCATTTCAAAACCAATTCAATAATATATCATTTCCATTTCAAAAATCAAAGCAATAATATCTCATTTAAATTCCAAAACCAAATCAATATATCATATATATTTCAAAAATCAAAGCAATAATATATCATTTAAATTTCCAGTACCAAATCAATATATCGTTTATATTTCAACCCAAATTTCCAAATCACTGAAAGTTTCTTCCAATTTACTAAATTTGAAATATTCTTTTAAATCATCTTAAGTCAAACCACCTTACAAAGTCATACCTTAAATCTTTAATTTCAACAAGTTTCAAATTAATATATATTTAAAGACAATTCTTAGTTAATTACAATTTCAATTAATTTCATTTCCAAACCATAGTACTTTCAAAGTCATAACAATTCTGAAACCAAACTTTTTGAAACCAAAATACTTGGAAATCATAACACTTGAAATATTGTCATTAGGACCTCATAATACTTAGAAAAATCATAATACTTCTAAATTAATATTCATTACCAAAGTTATAACACTTTAAGTTCATTCATTCAATTATACCAATTTCAAACATTGTATTAACTCATAAATTTCAAAGTGGTTTATATTCAAATCAAAATAATTCATTTACACCATTTAAATATGAACTCATTATACTTACAAATCAAATATTCAATTCCCAAAAATTAAGCCTATTCTGAGCTCATTTATTCACTTAAATACTTCAACCAATTTAAATTTCAACTTTCGCAGCACTTAGAAATGCTACTGTAACGATCAAGAATTTCAAACAAATTAAATTAAAAATATTTAATTAATTTTAAATATTTGAACGATGATTTAATTTGAATCCCCGATATAACTTTGAATTTGGTGATTAAATTATATAATTTAATCTATTGAACTGGAAAAAAAATTGGAATCTTCAAATTTAGGCCGATTAAAAATATTTCAAAAGCTTGTAAAATTCATATTTATGATACTGAAGATAATAGAAGCTTCAGAATTTAATTTCGAACTGTTTTCTTCAGTTTTGAAAATTTATCGTTCGAACCAATATTTAAAAATAGCATTCCGGGGTGCAGTCTCGGAATTCGACGAAACCAGTTCCATTGGGTCCGTAATATTGTATTATTACCGAACTTCAATTTTCGTATTTTTCGGAGTTGTTATGTGAGCACACGATAGATTAACGCGTTGAAATTTTAAACAAATTCATCTTAAATTTAAAATTCGAAATTGGTCAACACCACCACGTTTTCTTGTCCCCCACTTGTACACGCGACATACCCCTTCATCTCAGAGCATGGTCGCGTATCCTTTATCTCTGCAAATATCACATAACCTTGTCCCCTGCTTCTCCTTTTAAAAACATCACGCAACTATCTTCAGTTCAAAATCAAACGAAACAATCTTAGTTTCGAAATCACTTGAAAAATGGAAGAACAAAATCGAAACAAAGAAAAAATGGCCGCTCACATAATCTTTTGTAAGTTTGAAATAAAATCTGTTCTTCAAATTCACAAAATGCTTCCGTTCGAAAAACAAAACACAGCAGTTCAAAATAATACCGAGCTTCTCCTCTTTCAAAAACAAACGAAAAGCTTTCGCTCACAAATTTTTAAACAATGGCCGAAGCCTGGGGTCGAAACGAAATCGCGGTCGAGCTCGCGAGTGGATGGGAATCGGTGGAGGCGGCGCGCGAAGCTAGGGTAGCAGCGAGGTGGTTCGCGAGTTCGTCGCGACCAGGGAAGGCACCGCGTGACTGTAAACGTGGCGTTCGATTTTAGGGTATCTCGAAGGCAAGCGGCAGCAATCTGGAAAGGGCATCGCGAGGGAGATGCAAAACGTGGCGGCGGCTGAAGACTTCGTTGATTCGAGGCCGACAGTTCGACGCTCCTAGGGTTAAGGGTTTAGGCATGATAGCCACGTTCGTTTGGGGTAATGGCGATTTGCCTGGAGCTCGCAAGCAACTTTAGGTGTTGCCGATGGTTTCGGTGTGGATGGCGATGGCATGTTGGGTCGTGGGGCGCATCTTGGTTTAGGTACAGTTATCTCATTTTAAATTTTACTGAAGTACAATTTATTTAGGATTTATACCAATAATATTCCAATATAATTGATTATAGCTTAATTTACACATATATATAGGTTGGGAATTGTTTACAGTGAAGGAAATGATTAAAACTGAATGAAAAAAAAAGTAAAAAGTATAAGTATATTTCAACTTACTGTTACAATTTGGAAAGAACTAGGGATCTATATAAAAAAAGATTTGATTTTTATCTATATAGAACAGTTTTGTAAATATATGTAGTACACAGTAAAGAAAGTTTGTTTAAAACTAAATTTTTAGTTGAATAAAAATTTTTAGTTTCAATAAAAAAATATTGTTTGCATTTGTTTGAACAGCGTATTGAGAATTTAAAATTTATATTGAACTGTAAATGACTATTTATAGTTAAGTTAAAAAAAAAATATGATGATGAAATAAAATAAAATTGTTAGTCGAATTAAAATCCTTAAATGGCAAATTGAATTGTTCGATTTATTTCGAATATTAATCGATTCTATAAAATTGTTTATACAAGGTTTAAAACCGCGAAGAAAACAAACTGGATTGGAAATGAATTGCAAATTAAAAGCAAAGGTGAGATCTTCTCACTCAAAATAAATTGCAGTTATTGATTGGTGATTGCTATTGGATATGATATTAGATATAGTAGGATATATCTATATATATATAGCAATATATACATATTGGCATATGTATATATTGGATTGATTGATTTCCCGCCTCGTATAGCGGATGAGACCCTATTGCGCCGTTATTAAGCGGATGATATTTTATAAATCCTATATACCGCGATATTCCACCTCGAAGTGGAATTGGTATTGTGCTAACGTCTGTGGATGCAGGAAAACAGGTTGGAGGGATCCAACTGGATTCCTCACCAGTATTTATTTATTTACAGATATTGTGATGTATTCTGTTATCATATTGATATATGATATTGAATGTTGTGATGGACTAATTGGTGCGTTGCATCATTGGATTCATCTTTGAAAATTTAAAAATAACGATGTTGATTTTAAAAGAAATTTTTGAAGTGATTTATTTTAAATAAATAAACGTTTGAAATTTTAAAGTTATAAAAAGTTAAGATTTTTGGTGAAATATAACCAAAGTGTGATTTTTGAAATGAAAGTTGATTTAATGGGAAAATGGGTTAAATTGAGATTTTTAAAGTATTATAAAAGATGTACAGAAAAATTGATATTTATAACTTTAAAACATTGGGATTATAAAACGAGTTTTTTATAAGCGTTAAAATGAATTTTTAAGAATTTATAAGTGAAAGAAATTTATAAATGGTGAACTTATAAATGGAAATGATTTTGTAAAATAAATGAATTATAAGTATTTAACTTATAATATGGATTGTTGGTATAAAAATTGAGTCATGAATTTAAATTAGTTAACAAAGGAGATTTATAAATTGAAGTTTTTATAAATAGAATGTGATTTATAAACGTTGTTTATAAATCCGAAATCACTTATTTTGATAAGTGAATTATAGAAGTTAACAAAGGAGATTGATAAATCGAAGTTGTTATAAAATAGAAATGGAATTTATAAACGTTGTTTTATAAATTCGAAATCAATTAAATTTGATAAATTAAATATAGGAGATTATTAAAGATGATATATTCGCGATTTTGGGATAGCGAATTTTTATTGAAATAAAATGTGTAGAGATGATTGAAATTTGGTTAAGTGAATTATATTCACGATTTTGGACAGTGAATATATTATTGAATAAAATGGATATGTTTCGGGAAAATGAGTATTTTAAAATGAAGTTAATTGTTTTAACGATGTATTAAAAAGTGAAAAATATCGAAACCATAGATTTCAACATTTATTGTTGAAATCGACGTTTTCGAGAAATAAGGAAATGGTGGACTATAACACTGTTGTTATAGTAAATTATTTCCGAAAGGAAATGTTTTTTTGTAGTATTGGGATTTATATATTTATCTTAAAATCCGAATCCCTATACTAGTGATTTTGAGTCGTCGTAACGATGTTTTACGTAACATTCGTTTTGACTCAAATAGATGTTGTTATAGTAAATGACTTCCTTAACGAAATGAATATATAATTAAATTTTGATTTAAGTATATTGAATATTTTTCAAATGTTGAAAATGAATAGATTTGTGAATTACTTATTTATTAAATAAGTATGGAAATGTTTTTCTAAAATGAAACGTTTGAAGAATTTATCTTTGTAGAGATAAATTGAAATTGAATATTTGAAATCGATTTGAAAATCGTATATCAGTAGATATTTGAAAAGTATAAATTCACTATGGAATTTATAAAAGAAATGGAAATTCGTTTTGAAAATAAACGTTGATTTATTTTTAAAGTGTGGAAATTTTATATCTAGTAAAGATATTTTGGAAATTAAATATTTTGGAAAATTATTTGGAATCTGATGATGTTGCGCATCTTTATTGATAGTTAAATAACCGACTATCAATATTTACCTTGAATGGATATTCGTTGTGATTGGATGAATTTGAATGCCACACTTATTTTTGAATAAGCGCCCACTATTCGGGTTAGCCGGGAAAGGACCATGGGGTCGTATAACCCATTCTGAATATGTGATACGTCGTTATGAATTGCATTTGATGACCGGTGTTGAAGACCGGATATTTTTTGAAAACGAAAGGATTACCGTCGAGTTACTCTACATCGACTGATCTTCGATTTAGAGGTTTTATCACCCTTAGTGACGGGAAGTCCAGACGTGATTGAAAATTATCCGAAATTGCAAGGGCTTCGTGAGAAGTGCCTTCGGTTCTGTTCGATCCCGGAACAGACTTGTATGGATTGTGTGTCTGACGTTACAAATTGAGATATAAAGCTGATTTCTTTCAAATACATATCTGTTGGTGGCGGAGAATTTATTCTCTTAGCTTAACACCCTTCTCTGAGACGTACGAGCTCAGAGGTTATATAGTTGAAATTTATTAGCGATATACTCCCAATTTGGTAACGTGACATGCTGAGTGTTGCTGTGAGATGATCAGTGTTTGATCATTTGTGATATGATCATTTGTTTGATCTTATATCTTTGTGATCATAGGTTGATCATTTGTTTGACCCGAAGCATGGCTTTGGTGACAAAGCGTAGCTTTGTGGACGAGACTTCGTCGGACCTCACACCCCGGAAATGGTCAAAACAGGAAGGATGCGGCAAGGTTATAGGGAGTAGCGCCCCTTAGTGTATGTCATTCCTTCTGGATAAAGGTGGTATCATGGTATGGAGCCCAGATACTTAACCTCTGTGGTTGCTGCAAATTTATTACTTTGTGGTTGTTGCGAATCGAGGATCCTCGGGAAAATCGGTGATGATCGGGGGATGGCATACGCATGTCAGTAGTTACCTATTTTTGCAGAGGTAACCCGGCCTTGTGTTGGCAGAGATCTAACCGTAATGTTAGGTTATTTCTCGCGTCGTCTTTTCTAGAGGCGTACCCATCGTGGCATAGGAAGTTCCTTAGCCTGACCATTTGTTGGAAATCCAAAGAAACAATACGATCTTGTACGGTTTTAGTTGTAGAACCTATCATTCACTTATGGTGGTGCCCCACTGTTTGGATGGTAGCTATAGTAGGCATAACGTGAAATGCCTGTGCTGGCTAAGATTTATATTATACTTTCGAAAGTTTTCCACACTATGCACTAATAATAATATCAAAAATGATTTGATTTTGCGTATCAAGCATCTTTGACTATCATAAGGAGAAATCTCCTCCGATTCTGCGTTTGCATTGTGTGTGTGTGCGGGAGGCCTTATGGTAGTCTCATTTTCCAAAAGAATTGCGAATCTATTTTAAAATATTCCTTTGTTTGTTTTAAAGATAAACTGTTTTACGATCTCACACCAGTCACCATGACTGACTCGGAGTTTATTGTTTCCCTTCTAAACTCTGGGTGCCCATCAATTTCCACACGGGCAGTCTAGAGTTAGATTACCAGGATATTCTGGATATTCTGGAGCTTTGGAAGCAAGCTGGATGGCAAGACGTAGTATTTGTATCTGATATTATATTATTCCGCTGTGTATTCTGTATGAGGACAAGTTTACATAACTGTCCATTGATGTGTTGTGTTGTATTGAGTTGTATATTGACTCTGTCTGATGTATGTATAAACTGATAAAATTCTTTGTTTAAAAGATTACTGATTTATCTATCATATATTGTTCCGCTGCGAATGTGAGATTCTGATATTGTTTCTGTTTCTGATGTTGTTCTGTTATTCTTCTTTTCTTTTTCTTCTATCTTTTCTTCTACCTCTTCTTTTTAAAACCCCTCAGGGTTCGTATTTCCGTGCATCTTGAGTTAATCAATGGAGATTAGTGTTTAATCAAGGAGTACGGATTTGCGGGTCTTGACAGCTGGTATCAGAGCATATGGTTAAGCGACAACCCTGCTCTGTTGGGTGTTACTCATTAGAGATAGAGTCAGTATTACTCTAGAATGAGTTGAGTGTAATAATAGATATGAGCGCGTATTTGTTATTGAATATAAAAAATTATTGTTTTGTATTGTGTTGACTTATCGGTTGATTGTTTATAGATTCTGGTCGGTGCAGTCTAGCTAACTGTGTTGATAGGAGTTTCTAAACTCTAAACAAGATAAACCGACACAGTATTGATTTTAAATGGGGTAAATGAAATAATTTTACCCAAAACTATTTTTGTATAGAAAAGAGATGTTTTCTATGAATTACTATAGTATATGGTTGCATGGTTGTTAGAAGTAATAATATTAAAATGTTATCATTATTATATGAAATTGGATAAGAAATTGAAATCATAACTCCAAAGTTAAGAAATAAATTCACATACAAATGAAATCTAAAAATATAAATTATAAATGTGACTTATAATTGGAAATGGAATTCCAGAGAAGTATTTGGAAATGTTTTGAAAAGAATTTGAAAATTTTGGAGGTTTGGAAAGTTTAAATTCCTTTTTGATTTGAAAATGAATTTCGAAGGTTTGAAAAGTATTTTTGAAGAGATGAAAGCTCTAAACTCTTTTCGGTCGTTGGAAAATAACTTCGGTAATGACTGCAGCATCACCGGTGTTCATTTTCGGGTTTCCAAAGGAGGAATTGCTGCCAAATTGTTTTAAATTGAAGTTGTTTGAAAAATTTGGGTTTGGTTTTGGAAATTCAAAGGATAATTTGAATTGTTTTCAAAATGGCTTTGAAATGTTGGTAAGACTCTGGAATGCTATATAAAGATATTAACGAAATATTATTAAGTTGGTAACTTATACAATTTGAATTTTGATACAATAAATTTAACTTAAAAGATGGAGTTAAATTAAAGAAAGTATAAGTGAATAAATTTGAATAAATGAAAGTGAAATTGAAAATTTGAGATTCATTTTGAAGTTGTAAGCAATAGAATTGAATTGAGTAATTATAAATGTGAATTGAAAGAGAAATTAAAATTCATATGGAATTTGAAATCCAGTTTAAATGTAAGTAGATTTAACCGAAGTGGTAAATTGAAAATAAATATAATGTGTATATGGAATATTTACATTGAACCTAAGAAAAGAAGTGTGAAATTCTTAAGTAAATGTGATATTGAAATTATTCTAAGTGATGATTGAATAAAGATAAAACTGGAAATTGAAACTGAATGTTGAAAACAAATGTGAATTGTGCGAAATTAAATGAAGTTTCAAGATTAGTTTGAAGTGAACTAAAGATAATCGATAAAATTCAATATTCAGAAGATAAACTGAATCCAAATTGAATTAAATGTTGGAATTGAATTCAAATGAATTTGAAAGTAAAAATTGAATGAAAATAGATATGTAACTTCAATAGTGAAGTAAAAATGTATAAGGAGTACATATTGAAAATTTTGTAATAGAATTTGCAAAATAGGTTGAATGTTGTAACTAGATATTATGGCTAGTAGTATACAGGTGTTATAAGGAATTGGAATTTTGATTTCAAAGATAAATTTGAATTGCTCGACAAAAAGGTAAGTATTTAAATTTCTATATGAGATTTGCTGATTTCTTCTCTAGCCGCTTGGCTTTTTCTTTTCTTTTTGAAATCTGAGAGTCCGTAGGGACGTTTTGTAGTCGTGCCGTATTAGCCGCGCAAAGGAGACGTTGGCGAAATTTTTCGAAAATATCGGGCGTTAGAAAATTTTTAAGAAAATTTTGAAAGTTTAAATTTGAATTTGAATTTAAATTTGAATTGTTAAGTAAACAATGTTGTTTGAACTTATAATTGAAGTTGGAAAAAGCTAGTTGATGAATAACGAATCTTTAGTAGAAAGATTTGTTTGAAAATTTGATAAAACTATTAGATGTTGAAAAATAGTAGACGAGTTAAGGACCTTTTTTCCTAACTTGTAATTTCGGGACGAAATTCTTTTAAGGAGGGAAGTTTGTAACGATCCAGAATTTCGAACAAATTAAATTAAAAATATTTAATTAATTTTAAATATTTGAACGATGATTTAATTTGAATCCCCGATATAACTTTGAATTTGGTGATTAAATTATATAATTTAATCTATTGAACTGGAAAACAAATTGGAATCTTCAAATTTAGGCCGATTAAAAATATTTCAAAAGCTTGTAAAATTCATATTTATGATACTAAAGATAATAGAAGCTTCAGAATTTAATTTCGAACTGTTTTCTTCAGTTTTGAAAATTTATCGTTCGAACCAATATTTAAAAATAGCGTTCTGGGGCGCAGTCTCGGAATTCGACGAAACCAGTTCCATTGGGTCCGTAATATTGTATTATTACCGGACTTCAATTTTCGTATTTTTCGGAGTTGTTATGTGAGCACACGATAGATTAACGCGTTGAAATTTTAAACGAATTCATCTTAAATTTAAAATTCGAAATTGGTCAACACCACCACGTTTTCTTGTCCCCCACTCGTACACGCGACATACCCCTTCATCTCAAAGCATGGTCGCGTATCCTTTATCTCTGCAAATATCACATAACCTTGTCCCCTGCTTCTCCTTTTAAAAACATCACGCAACTATCTTCAGTTCAAAATCAAACGAAACAATCTTAGTTTCGAAATCACTTGAAAAATGGCAGAACAAAATCGAAGCAAAGAAAAAATGGCCGCTCGCATAACCTTTTGTTCGTTCGAAATAAAATCTGTTCTTCAAATTCACGAAATGCTTTTGTTCGAAAAACAAAACACAGCAGTTCAAAATAATACCGAGCTCCTCCTCTTTCAAAAACAAACGAAAAGATTTCGCTCACAAATTTTTAAACAATGGCCGAAGCCTGGGGTCGAAACGAAATCGCGGTCGAGCTCGCGAGTGGATGGGAATCGGTGGAGGCGGCGCGCGAAGCTAGGGTAGCAGCGAGGTGGTTCGCGAGTTCGTCGCGACCAGGGAAGGCACCGCATGACTGTAAACGTGGCGTTCGATTTTAGGGAATCTCGAAGGCAAGCGGCAGCAATCTGGAAAGGGCATCGCGAGGGAGATGCAAAATGTGGCGGCGGCTGAAGACTTTGTTGATTCGAGGCCGACAGTTCGACGCTCCTAGGGTTGAGGGTTTAGGCATGTTAGCCGCGTTCGTTTGGGGTAATGGCAATTCGCTTGGAGCTCGCAAGCAACTGTAGGTGTTGCCGATGGTTTCGGTGTGGATGGCGATGGCATGTTGGGTCGTGGGGCGCATCTTGGTTTAGGTATCAGTTATCTCATTTTAAATTTTACTAAAGTACAATTTATTTAGGATTTATACCAATAATATTCCAATAAAATTAATTATAGCTTAATTTACACATATATATAGGTTGGGAATTGTTTACAGTGAAGGAAATGATTAAAACTGAATGAAAAAAAAAGTAAAAAGTATAAGTATATTTCAACTTACTGTTACAATTTGGAAAGAACTAGGGATCTATATAAAAAAGATTTGATTTTTATCTATATAGAACAGTTTTGTAAATATATGTAGTACACAGTAAAGAAAGTTTGTTTAAAACTAAATTTTTAGTTGAATAAAAATTTTAGTTTCAATAAAAAAATATTGTTTGCATTTGTTTGAACAGCGTATTGAGAATTTAAAATTTTTATTGAACTGTAAATGACTATTTATAGTTAAGTTGAAAAAAAAATATGATGATGAAATAAAATAAAATTGTTAGTCGAATTAAAATCCTTAAATGGCAAATTGAATTGTTCGATTTATTTCGAATATTAATCGATTCTATAAAATTGTTTATACAAGGTTTAAAACCGCGAAGAAAACAAACTGGATTGGAAATGAATTGCAAATTAAAAGCAAAGGTGAGATCTTCTCACTCAAAATAAATTGCAGTTATTGATTGATGATTGCTATTGGATATGATATTAGATATAGTAGGATATATCTATATATATATATAGCAATATATACATATTGGCATATGTATATATTGGATTGATTGATTTCCTGCCTCGTATAGCGGATGAGACCCTATTGCGCCGTTATTAAGGTATGATATTTTATAAATCCTATATACCGCGATATTCCACCTCGAAGTGGAATTGGTATTGTGCTAACGTCTGTGGATGCAAGAAAACAGGTTGGAGGGATCCAACTGGATTCCTCACCAGTATTTATTTATTTACAGATATTGTGATGTATTCTGTTATCATATTGATATATGATATTGAATGTTGGGATGGACTAATTGGTGCGTTGCATCATTGGATTCATCTTTGAAAATTTAAAAATAACGATGTTGATTTTAAAAGAAATTTTTGAAGTGATTTATTTTAAATAAATAAACGTTTGAAATTTTAAAGTTATTAAAAGTTAAGATTTTTGGTGAAATATAACCAAAGTGTGATTTTTGAAATGAAAGTTGATTTAATGGGAAAATGGGTTAAATTGAGATTTTTAAAGTATTATAAAAGATGTATAGAAAAATTGATATTTATAACTTTAAAACATTGGGATTATAAAACGAGTTTTTTATAAGCGTTAAAATGAATTTTTAAGAATTTATAAGTGAAAGAAATTTATAAATGGTGAACTTATAAATGGAAATGATTTTGTAAAATAAATGAATTATAAGTATTTAACTTATAATATGGATTGTTGGTATAAAAATTGAGTCATGAATTTAAATTAGTTAACAAAGGAGATTTATAAATTGAAGTTTTTATAAATAGAATGTGATTTATAAACGTTGTTTATAAATCCGAAAACACTTATTTTGATAAGTGAATTATAGAAGTTAACAAAGGAGATTGATAAATCGAAGTTATTATAAAATAGAAATGGAATTTATAAACGTTGTTTTATAAATTCGAAATCAATTAAATTTGATAAATTAAATATAGGTGATTATTAAAGATGATATATTCGCGATTTTGGGATAGCGAATTTTTATTGAAATAAAATGTGTAGAGATGATTGAAATTTGGTTAAGTGAATTATATTCACGATTTTGGATAGTGAATATATTATTGAATAAAATGGATATGTTTCGGGAAAATGAGTATTTTAAAATGAAGTTAATTGTTTTAACGATGTATTAAAAAGTGAAAAATATCGAAACCATAGATTTCAACATTTATTGTTGAAATAGACGTTTTCGAGAAATAAGGAAATGGTGGACTATAACACTGTTGTTATAGTAAATGATTTCCGAAAGGAAATGTTTTTTTGTAGTATTGGGATTTATATATTTATCTTAAAATCCGAATCCCTATACTAGTGATTTTGAGTCGTCGTAACGATGTTTTACGTAACATTCGTTTTGACTCAAATAGATGTTGTTATAGTAAATGACTTCCTTAACGAAATGAATACATACTTAAATTTTGATTTAAGTATATTGAATATTTTTCAAATGTTGAAAATGAATAGATTTGTGAATTACTTATTTATTAAATAAGTATGGAAATGTTTTTCTAAAATGAAACGTTTGAAGAATTTATCTTTGTAGAGATAAATTGAAATTGAATATTTGAAATCGATTTGAAAATCGTATATCAGTAGATATTTGAAAAGTATAACTTCACTATGGAATTTATAAAAGAAATGGAAATTCGTTTTGAAAATAAACGTTGATTTATTTTTAAAGTGTGGAAATTTTATATCTAGTAAAGATATTTTGGAAATTAAATATTTTGGAAAATTATTTGGAATCTGATGATGTTGCGCATCTTTATTGATAGTTAAATAACCGACTATCAATATTTACCTTGAATGGATATTCGTTGTGATTGGATGAATTTGAATGCCACACTTATTTTTGAATAAGCGCCCACTATTCGGGTTAGCCGGGAAAGGACCATGGGGTCGTATAACCCATTCCGAATATGTGATACGTCATTATGAATTGCATTTGATGACCAGTGTTGAAGACCGGATATTTTTTGAAAACGAAAGGATTACCGTCGAGTTACTCTACATCGACTGATCTTCGATTTAGATGTTTTATCACCCTTAGTGACGGGAAGTCCAGACGTGATTGAAAATTATCCGAAATTGCAAGGGCTTCGTGAGAAGTGCCTTCGGTTCTGTTCGATCCCGGAACAGACTTGTATGGATTGTGTGTCTGACGTTACAAATTGAGATATAAAGCTGATTTCTTTCAAATACATATCTGTTGGTGGCGGAGAATTTATTCTCTTAGCTTAACACCCTTCTCTGAGACGTACGAGCTCAGAGGTTATGTAGTTGAAATTTATCAGCGATATACTCCCAATTTGGTAACGTGACATGCTGAGTGTTGCTGTGAGATGATCAGTGTTTGATCATTTGTGATATGATCATTTGTTTGATCTTATATCTTTGTGATCATAGGTTGATCATTTGTTTGACCCGAAGCATGGCTTTGGTGACAAAGCGTAGCTTTGTGGACGAGACTTCGTCGGACCTCACCCCCCGGAAATGGTCAAAACAGGAAGGATGCGGCAAGGTTCTAGGGAGTAGCGCCCCTTAGTGTATGTCATTCCTTCTGGATAAAGGTGGTATCATGGTATGGAGCCCAGATACTTAACCTCTGTGGTTGCTGCAAATTTATTACTTTTTGGTTGTTGCGAATCGAGGATCCTCGGGAAGATCGGTGACGATCGGAGGATGGCATACGCGTGTCAGTAGTTACCTATTTTTACAGAGGTAACCCGGCCTTGTATTAGCAGAGATCTAACCATAATGTTAGGTTATTTCTCAGGTCGTCTTTTCCAGGGGCGTACCCATCGTGGCATAGGAAGTTCCTTAGCCTAACCATTTGTTGGAAATCCAAAGAAACAATACGATCTTGTACGGTTTTAGTTGTAGAACCTATCATTCACTTATGGTGGCGCTCCACTGTTTGGATGGTAGCTATAGTAGGCATAACGTGAAATGCCTATGCTGGCTATGATTTATATTATACTTTCGAAAGTTTTCCACACTATGCACTAATAATAATATCAAAAATGATTTGATTTTGCGTATCAAGCATCTTTGACTATCATAAGGAGAAATCTCCTCCGATTCTGCGTTTGCATTGTGTGTGTGTGCGGGAGGCCTTATGGTAGTCTCATTTTCCAAAAGCATTGCGAATCTATTTTAAAATATTCCTTTGTTTGTTTTAAAGATAAACTATTTTACGATCTCACACCAGTCACCATGACTGACTCGGAGTTTATTGTTTCCCTTCTAAACTCTGGGTGCCCATCAATTTCCACACGGGCAGTCTAGAGTTAGATTATCAGGATATTCTGGAGCTTTGGAAGCAAGCTGGATGGCAAGACGTAGTATTTGTATCTGATATTATATTATTCCGCCGTGTATTTTGTATGAGGACAAGTTTACATAACTGTCCATTGATGTGCTGTGTTGTATTGAGTTGTATATTGACTCTGTCTGATGTATGTATAAACTGATAAAATTCTTTGTTTAAAAGATTACTGATTTATCTATCATATATTGTTCCGCTGCGAATGTGAGATTCTGATATTGTTTCTGTTTCTGATGTTGTTCTATTATTCTTCTTTTCTTTTTCTTCTATCTTTTCTTCTACCTCTTCTTTTTAAAACCCCTCAGGGTTCGTATTTCCGTGCATCTTGAGTTAATCAATGGAGATTAGTGTTTAATCAAGGAGTACGGATTTGCGGGTCTTGACAGCTACGGTAAGTTACATTTGAAAACAATCCAATTCAGCAAAGGCAGCATTTAAAAACTGCTGTAATAGTTCAGTTTTAGTTGAAAAATAGTTTAATTCAGAAAAGACAGCCTTCACAAAAACTGCTGTAATAGTTCAGGGTTCTATTTAAAGATTTTAGTTCAATTCAGCAAAGACAGCACTTCCAAAGTACTATGATAGCCCTTAGTTAAATTTCCTTTTAGTTTACTTCTATAACTACAGCACTTACAAAGTGCTGCAGATTCTAATTAGTTCAGATTTTAGTTCATTTCCAGAAACGATAGCATTTCTGAAGTGCTACTAAATGAATTTCCATATTTTAAATAGAATTCCAGCCATAAATAAACTTCAATTTAAATCATTTTAAACTTATAAAAATCATATTTTCCACTTTTAAAATGGTCATTTAATTACCCTTTAATTTAGAATTTTATAAAGGAAAATTCTACAATAATTATCAACTTTTCAACAATTCATTTATTTAATTCAAGTGTAAAATTTTCCTATTCTTTACATTTTTCCTTTACACTTAAATTTAATTTACCATTTCATAAATTAAACTTAATTTCCATTTTTATTTTCTTAACTTAACTTTTATTTTTAAACCAAATTTCACATTTCCAAGTCAAGTTATATTTCCAATTTTTCTTTTTAAGAATTCATTTATTAACATTTTTAATACATAGAAAATCATTTTTCACTTTATTAAATCATTTTAAAAACCAAATTTAAATCAAAATATCAAAATTTACATTTTTAAAATACTTAAAACTTCCAGAAAAATATATAAAATAACCACGGGTCTGTATAAAATTTTCTAACCTAGGTCAAGTGATACGGATAATATATCATTTCAATCCGTAATTTACAAAGAAAAATCCGGGTTCTATCATTTCAAACCCGCAATTCCAAGTTAAATAAGATCAATAGAAATCACTCAGGCCTATCATTTCAGCCCATAATGATTTTTCCCTATCCTAAAGTCAGTTCGGGTATATATCATTTCAACCTATAGTGATTCTATTCTACAGGGAACTTGTAGTGTGATAAACAGAATAGAATAAACAGTAAAATAAAATAAAACATAACAGATGATGTGACAAGTTAATAATAGGGTTTAACATCATAAATATACAATCACAGGCAGGTATAACATAATATAATAGTTTCTACACATTCAGTTGTTGTCACTTCACATTTGCATAAGTATAAATGTCAGGTGTGATTACTCACATTTTCAAGCTGGAGTTTACGAATCAAGATATACAGAAAAATTCCGGAAAGCACGATACGACTCTAGATTCAAGTGGAGAGAGTGCGAAGATATAAATCCTGTATTCACAAAATAAACAAACCAAGATATAAACATGAATACAGTACAAAAGAATATATGGAAACAAATTGAAATAGAAATAGACGATTGACTACACAAAGCTTTTAAACCATTTTTGCTTGATCTTCACTCAACTTTGCTCGACCATAAGGCTTTATAGGTTCAGCCACAACATGGTTTAAGGTTGTAATGGGTCAGGTTTGGATCACAAAAGGCATGGGCTATAAGGAATAGGAAGTGGTAGAGGTTACATAACATGAATACAAGGGGTTAAGGCACTAAGGTGGAGTTTTGGTGAACTTTTTAGGCTTGGCTACATGGATCTATGGCTCGGCCATGGCTTGTACAGGTCAGGGTAGATTTGGACAGAGGCTAAAGTGATGTGTAGTGGAGGTATCTAGGTGGTGGTGGAGCAATAGGGGGTGGCCAAGGCAAGATATGAAGAGAGTTGAACTAGGCTCGGCTAGTACACTTTTTTTGGAGTTTTGGACATTGTTTTGTGATGTTTGGATCAAGGGATGGTCATGGCCTGAAATGGACAGAGGTGGTGGAAGGTTAGGTCGTGGATGATGTGGGAAAAAGTGGTGGTGGTCGGTGGAAAAGATGGTGGAGGTATGTGGCCGAGCAAAGCAAGGGGGAATCAAGGCAAAAACATGGAAAAACAATAGGAAAAAGAAGAAGAAAAGTGAAAAGGAGAAGAGGCCATTACCTATTTTTTTTCATATCTGAAAATAGCTGAAACTTTGTGATAAAGTGAGAAGTTTTCACGTAAAAATCAATAAAAAGTCACGGCTAATCAATGGATAAGGAACGGCCAAAACAATGAAGTTATGGTAGGAAATAAATGATGGAAAGATATAAAGAGGTAATAAATCAAAACGTAACGTATGCCTCCATTTAAAAATAGATAACGTATTCTTAATTGATACGTTTCCTATATAATAAAGAAAAGTGTATACAAGAAGCTTTCACAAACCAATAAATAAAATAACGTTAAATAAATACCTTTTAAAGATATGCCTTTAAAATCAAAAACGTATATATACTGAAACTAGACTTAAAATTTCAAACAAAAATGCAATTAACTCTGGAAAATTATAACAACCCTTCTAAATAAATAAAAAGTCAAGTAAATAAAATAAATGCTGAAAAAAATAAAATGGAAATGAAAATAAAATAAGGTTTTAAGGAAATAGAAAAATAAATAAAGAATTACTTTAATTAACTGAAACTAGAATTTAAAAATTTGTAGACAAATACAACTGACATTAGAAAATTTCAATTACACTTTTTAAAATGTTTTAAAACTAAAATAGGTACATAACATCATATTACACTTGTAAACATACATTAGAACATGACATGACAACAAAATATTATTTATATAAAATTAAAATAATAATTTTGTTAAATACAACAAATTACATCCAATAGTGTAAAAGGCATAACTTTCACAATATAAATCAGATTTCAACGAAACGAAAAGCAGTATTCTTAAAATTTTATTTACTTTCATAATAAAAGATAAAATTAAAAATTTCAAACTTTTAAAATTTAAATTAAAAGTCAAAGTTTGACCATATTGACCAAAATTCACTGTTCTGGAAAATACTCTATTTATTCATGTTTGGAATTATAATTCACATAAAAACCAAAATTTATATTTAAAATAACAAAATTTATCCATTTTAATAAATAAAATAAAGTTTTTAAATCAGAAAATTCAATTTAAAATAATTACAAAATACAGGGTTGTTACACTGATTTATTGGATAATTAAATTATTTAAAATTTAATACTGAAATTAAGTAAATAATTGAATCTTGAATTAATGTGAATGAAAATGATATCGAAATTTGATTTAATTTTTATTTATGTATGAATGAAGATTGTTAACATTTAAAATTGGATTTAAAGTGAATAATTAGAAATTGGAAATTTTATATTATATTTAACGAGTAAAAAATAGTCATTTTGGCCAGTGTCTCGGATTTCGACGAAACTAGTTTTATCGGATCTGTAATAGTGAGTTATATAGGATTTCAAGTTTCGTATCGATCGGACTTATCGTTTGGCCGTGCGAGCTTGAAACACGTAGAATTTATTTTCAGAATTTAATAAAAATAAATTGATTTTGAAATGCTATCTTTTGAACACGATCGAATTAGGCCTCGAGACTAGTTCCATTGTGTTTGGAGTGGGGGTAAAACATTATGAATGCCAAGCGGCACGCTTCGTTTGGAGTTCGGAAAATTTAGGTGTGTATTGAATCGAAAAATTATATAATAAGTCGTTCATTTCATTTTCGTTCTAACCCTAGCTTCAGCTGCTCCCTCTGAATGAAATTAATGGCCAAAAATTCACAACCTTCTCTCCTTGATATCTTCCAATCCGTTCATCAAATTCAAAAACTTTCAGAAGAAAAGTTGTAGAGCTCGACGAGCTCTACAAATCCAACGGCTGGTTCATGCCGGAGCTTCACGAGATCGCCGAGATCTGAGTTGGAAGAGCGTGTGTGTTTTGGTCTCTCGAGGACGCTCGGCAGCGGCGGGGTGGTCGGCACTTGGTGTGGAGGCATGGTGCACACGGTGGCGTGCTCAGATGGTGGTCTGGTCGAGTGTGATGTCGTGCGCCTAGAGGTATGCGTTCACGTGCGTGGGTTTCTGATGTTGGCTGTGTCGCATGGGAAGAAGATGGGCAACGTTATATTATATTAATTTATTTTATTTTTAATTGTTAATTAAAATTTTATTATCAAATGTTTATAATTACATAACTTTTCCTTATCAGGTCCGTTTCGAACGAAACGAGAGGCGTTGGAATCGTATCGACGTCGTCTATAGCTTGGCACTAGATTGACATTTATTTGAAGCTAAAAATATTTTCAGTTTCAAATAAAGGTGAGTGTTTTATAACGCTCATAAATGACTAAATTATTTTATGTTAGTTAAATTGAAATTCCGAAGTGATTTAAATTTATTGATTGTTGTTTGGTAAAATTTAACTAACATGGAAATCGATATAGAAATTTATATGTTAGAAATTTTGAATTAACAGTTAAATTGAAACTGGAATTAAACTGATAGTTAAATTCCCAATTATTGATAATTGGTTAATTGTTGTGATATATTGACTGTTTTGGTAATGTTGATTATGATGGATGTTATTGATTGATATTTTGGATGATTTGGATGTTTATTTATTTTATATATCCGGTATCACCCTATAAATTATTGGACAGTAAATTAAACTGTAAATTGAATTATTTCGAATAAATTAAAAAATAGGTTGAAGTGATATATACCAATGACATTTATTTTGGATTGAAATGATATATATCTATCCCTGAAATTAAATTGAAATAACTTATCACTTGGCCATAGGATAGAAAATTATATACGGACACCGGATTGGTTAAATTAAATTATTTTAAAATTTTTGATTTGAAATTATTTAAATGATTTTGATTTAAAGAAATAAAAATCGAATTTATGGAAATCGAATTATTTTTGAATTTGAGCTCGAAATGTTGAAATTTAAATTTGGTAACAGGAATTGTTCGAATAATCGAAGTTGAGATTTTGAAGTTATGATTGAAATATGATTTGAATTTCAGAAATTGATTTGTTTTAAAAGATTGGACTTTTATTCGAACTTTGAATATTGCTAAGCAAAAGTAATTTAAATCGATATTTCAAAAGTTGAGCTCGGAATTGAATTATTTTAAGGATTTGAACATTTAATTGAACATCGAAGTAAAATTTGATTTAAATGATTCAAACCGATATTTTGAAAATCGAGCTCGAAATTGGTATAAATTGAAATGGTTTAAATTGAGAATTTAAATTGAAATTTAACCATTGAATCAAATAGTTGAAGCTGAAATTGAAATCGATTTGGAATTGAAACTGAAATAAATTTGGAATCGAAACCGATTTGAATTGAAATTGGAAAAATGAAATGGAATCGATTAAATTAAAATGGAAATTGAATTGTTTTGAATTGGAAAATTTGGAATTGGATCAGTTTGACTTGGAAACTATTTTCAAAATAAATTATTTTATTATATAAACTGTTTAAAAACCTATCTTTTTAGATGGTTAAATTACTTTGATTTTCCAAACTATTTTACTATATATATATAAACCATTTTCAATACTCAAACTATCTTATATTAAAAACTATTTTAACTTTTAAACCATTTATGATTTTTCAAACTATTTTTCTAAAAATTCAAACTGGTCAAAGGGTGGAATGTTATATTTAAATCTTGGATTTAAAAGCGAATTGGATTAAAATGAAGTTATAACCTAAATTTTAATTCGAATCAAATTTTGAAGTGAAATCGATATATTGAACTGGATTGACATTTTGAAGTAAAAATATGATTTTTGAAGCGAATATGGTAATTTTGAAATGAAATTGATTTTTGAAGCGAATATGATATTTTGATATCAAGGATGAATTATTTTTGAAATATAAAAGTACCAACCAGTGTGTAAAATGACGTTTGGTTGTTAAAGAGAACGAGACCTCTTATTGGCATACTCTCTGTCAATATTGGAACCACTTTAACAACTGTGTACGCAGAGGAGACTCCAGAACGAAGTGGTTGGATTTGGCGTCGTTTGCTGGATTTGAAGAAAGAGAACGATGATGGATAGCCTTGACTTTCGAATCATAATTAAAATGACTAAAACATGAGCCATAACTAGGCCAAGTGAGGTTGCTCCTCAGATTGGACATACTTCTTCGATACCATATCTCTTACTTTGTGATTGATTGGTCGCCACCCTTGATTACGGGAGTGTTGTTCGAGGTGGGCGGTAGCTGCGGCTATGCTTTACCACCAGCCTGGTTCTGCAATCCGGTAGAATCCTACCGTGGGTATAGCCTCGTGTGTCTTGTCATATTATCCTGATCGCGCCCACTACGACTTTTATTTTGTGTTGTACCTATGGAGTGCTCCCTGATAGCCCACCAGTTTACAGTGCAGTTTACAGTACTGTATAGACAACGATGCTTATATAAAAATGTGTTAAGGGGGATAATGGTAATGCCTTAACGCTATTTTCAATATTTATTTTACTGATTAGACATTATATATGTAGCGTATTCTACTATATATAAATATTTTGACGGATCCTTAAGAGATGGAAAATCCCGTAACATCTCTTGAGTTATTGCACACATGTTATATAATGGATAGGAGATGTGAAATCCCGTAAATATCTCTGACGCTATTACACTCATGTTATGCGATATCGATTTGACTCACATAAGAATATTTTAGTCCTGACTCGAGTGTTTTGTCTTTTCATTACCCTCGGTTTAGTCCTGAGTTTTTCAGCGCATTGAAGATTATTCCCTAGAGAACGAAGACGAAGATTTGGTATATTATTATTATTATTCCATCACATTGTTGTTCTGCTGCATCATTCTATTATCCTATTGTATGTATAACTCTGATAAATGTTGTATAAATTATAATCAAATGTATAGTAAAAATAGCTTCATGAACTGTTTATTTGATTATTATATTTTGTCATTCCGCTGCGAAATTTTGTGTTTGTTTTCTTCTTCTTTTCTTATTTTTCTTGTTTAACCCCATTGATTATCTATGTTTCAGATTGTTTAAGTTGGACATGTATGGATTATTTTCGATTTAAACCTTCCGAAATGTGGGTCATCACATATTGACATAGAGGTAAATTAAACCGTTTATTTTGGAAGATCAATTCCTTATAGATATTGAAAATCAATCTTCTTCATTCAAAAGGTTAATTTTTAATAGATTTAAAACATATTCAACTATTACTCTCTTTAAATGATACATCTAAATTTCCTCATACCCAACGACTGCATAAAATAAACTTTTGAAACTGCAACCTATCTTCATCTCTCGCTCTCTATCTTCTTAGCTCTATATATTCATTATTATTTCATATCTCTTGGATGCCTTCATGAAAATCCTAATTTGTTCTTAGCCTCCACCTCTTGTCTTATTCCTTTAAAACTATATATTATATTTAGAAAATAAAAAAGATTATTCAATAAGAAGGAAAATAGGCTAGGATTCATTCAATTAACATATACACTAGTATTTTTGGAAGTGATTTGGGTTAGGGTGGAAGGGAAAACACCATTCTTCATTAATTAGAATTAGATCTGTGCTAATTTTCAATTGAGTTGAGTGCTTATGTATCATTTATTAGATACTTTAGTTTATATTTGTATAAATGAGATTTATTATTTTAAATGAAGATTTTTTAAAATACAAATGATGTTTTAAAATCTAAAAATGGATGAAATTTATATTCGCTGATATTGTATGTTCTATCAATGACCGTTTGGTTGTTGCGATGTTTTGGATATGTGTGCCTCAATTAGAATTTTTATTGTTTTTGCCGTGTTATTGGATGATGGATGTTTACTTATAATTAATTGCTGATTTAAAACGGAAAATAATTGATGTTGGATTAAAAATAGAAAACAACTAACTTATAGAATAGTAGATAAAATTGTATAATTTTGGAAAAGATAGATGATAATAAATAATGAAAAAAAAAATTATTTTTAATTTAAATTGAGAAGCTTATCATTATTTATAAAATAGGGTAGGATCTCATAAATAATAGTATGGTTTTTATAAAAAAAATTGAGTAAATTACAATATGATTGATTTTACGGTTTTTACAGAAGAAGATATTATAATTATTATTGTTTGAGTAATAAAATAGAGGATGATTATGAAACAATAATAATGGTAAAGAAATGTTTTCAAAAGTTTTTTGAGTTAAATTATTACAATTTTGAGACAAGTAGCAATAAAAAGGAGTTCTGAGATTCAATATAGAATATTATTATTTTTGAGGTAAATAGTAATAAAATGGTTTTTGGAAATATTAAAGTGGTTTTGATATATTATTATTTTGACATGAAATAATAATGTCACTGTTTTGAAAAGTAATTTGATAGAAATTATCGTTATTTGTTAAAATACGATGTTTTAAGGTATTTGAAAAAAATAGAAGTATAATAAAGGATTTTTGAAGTATATCATCGTTTCTAAAAATATATTATGGTTTTGAGGTGGAATAAATAAAGGTATCTTGATCAGCACCACTATCCCAGTGGTTAGACATTTCGACTTTGATGCAAGAGGTCAGGAGTTCGAAACTTGCATAGCGTAATTCGAATCTTTAGACATATATTAACATGTAGTATGTTGTATACTACCTAAGACTTGTAGTACTAATATGTACTACCATTTAGATACCCAATTTCAAAATAAAGTAAAATAAAGGTATCTTTATAATAAATAATAATAAACTGATTTTATACTTAAGCGAAAATAATGGTTGTAAATATAACGTTTTGCGTCGATGTAATATGTGATTAATTAAAATATTACATATGTTATTTTATGACGATGGAATCATATTTGGATGTGTATGCAATATTTTGCTATTACTACTACGAAGTGTGTAGTTAATTACGGTTTTGTTGTGTTGAAGCTTGTGTCATTAATATAGTAGATTGGTAGACATTTGATGATTTAACGTTCGTGTTACTAATATAGTGGATTAGTACACAATTGATGAGTTGATGTTTGTGTTGCTAATATAATGGGTTGTTGCACATTTGAGACTTGGTGTTTCTGTAACTAATATAGTGGGTTAGTACATAATTATTTGATTTACACCTACATTGATGATGTATTACTAATAGTTGATGATTAATATATATATATATATATATATGTGAGTATATTTGTTGATGTTGGTTTGTTTGATATTTGAAGTTGATATTGATTATTATCAAACTTATGTGATGTTTAATGGCCATGTTCTCATTATTTTTGTTGCCCTATATTTATGATGGTTGATTGTGATGACTTAGTAGGAGTAGTGTTTCTTGCTTGCACTGGTTGGGTGGATGCTTTGGTTGTCATGAGTTAACAAGTATTTGATGTAGGAAAAGAGAACTGCATTGATTTGATCTCTAAAAGGATATGTAAGTAATCTTTTCTTATGCAATAACTCTCGAGCCTATGGCTAGAGTGTATACGGTCAGGCACAGTCCAAACATACTTGAACATGTTTTCTCTTTCCATGCATTTGTGAAGTTTGTAGATTGGAGCAAAAAGAGAAAAATATGTCTGAATTACAAAAAAAACACCTACAAGTTATTTACTTGAATTATTTCACCATGTATTAATGTTGTATTGCTTATAAGTTGAATAATAATTTATGTGTAGAAAGATAGAGGTTTTTTATTTATTGTATTGGGTCTTGAATGGTTTATTGAGATATATGTATTCATTATTCAGATATATGTGTAATTTTATTAAAATTCCACCGTGTGGTTTCTTTTTTTAATACCCATAATTGATGTTAGATTTTAAATTATAAAGCCAATGATCTACTATTTTTAATGTCTGAGATTTGTGCACAAGCGTAATTGATGGAGTTTGTCACTAATTTTAGATGTTAGAAATAGTGGATCGTCACATTTGTTATCGAAAACATTTGATGCGGTACTAGTATATAACAATAACAACAACTAAGCTATTATTCTCAAACAAGTTGGGTTCGATTAGAGATGGAACTCAAAACTAAATGACAAAGTCAATTTAAAAGTAATAACAACAACAATAATAATAAAAACCATGATAACAATAATAAAATAAAGTAAAATAATTAAACATATAATAATGATAATAACAATGATGGTACTAATAATAATAAATAAGTAAAAACCATGATGATGGTAATAATAATAATAGTAATAATGGTACTAACAGTAATATGGACCAAAGACCAAACACTACGTCTTAGGCTCCTATTCATTAGTCATATAATCTAAAACTAATATACTACCTCTAAACCAACCCTAAGTAAAAAAACTCCTAGCTTATGATTCTGGTACGTGGATCGTTAACTTCCACTAGCTCATGTTCGACACCAGCTCTTCGGATATATTCCAATCATTCAAGTACTTTTTTTACCACTTTCTCTCATGTTAACCTTGGTCAACCTCTACCTCTTTTTGACCATTCAATGCGGTCTATAATTTCGACGCGCGCAGATGCTTCGGAAGGTCTCCGTTGGAGATGTCCAAACCATCTTAAGGGGTGTTGGGGTAGCTTCTCCTCAATTGGTGCTACTCCAAGTTTATCACGTGTATCATCATTTCAAATTCAGTCTTGTCTTGTATGACCGCAGCTCCATCGCAGCATATGCATCTCTACTACGCTTATCTTCTTGGTGTGTTGTCTTTAAATAGGCCAACATTCTGCTACAATACAACATCGTAAGCCTGATTGTCATACTAGTATAGACGTAGAAAATTATCGCATCAAGTTTCTTGTAACTTCTTTGTCTCATCTGCTTTTTCCTGAACACTAAGGGATGTTACTTGAGAATGATCGTATTGACTCAATAGATGACTGAATGAAGCTTGATCATTTTGTTGTTGGGAATTATCTAGCAGTTGTTGTGAGGAAGATCGATGGTAATATTGTGGCGTCGTATTGTAGTATTTGTACTGTGAATATGAAAATCACAAATTTGAATTCTTAGAAGGTGGATTTCGAAGAGGTAGATGTTGTTGGAATGGACGATGAGGGATGTATCCATATTGTTGATGGATGATAAATTTTCTCTTGTTGCGGAGGTCGTATGTGTGAATATTCGGTAAAAGAGCATGTTAGGTTTTATGTTTAAAATGGTACTGATTGTGGCGTTGCTTTTGGTTTTTTAGCCATAGCATTTTTTTCTTAATTTTTTAAATTCGAAATTTTTGCTGTAAAATGAAATAGAAATTGTAGAGGAAGAATAGAGTATTGTATTGTAAAATGGGGAACAATATTGTGTAAGATACATATAAATTGAAAAGAAATGTCTGTTTGAATTTACATTTAGGTGCATCGTGTCATGTTTAGTGCACCTTTTCAACTGAACAAGTTATTATTCGGTTTGCTCTAATGTAACAAAAGAAACTCTCAATGTTACATGCATATTTACAAACTGTCGTTCCAATTTGCAACGTGAGAGACAACCCAACCATAAAAATATTTTTATTCTTTTGGGTTTTTTTTTGGAGGAAAATATAATAAGATCCTTTCGTTATTATGTAAATGAATGTCTATTTATAGGTTAATCTTGACACCATTTCATCGGGTTTATATATTTTAATTACAGGAGCATAGAGAGAGAGAAAAACTTCAGCTACATTTTTTAAAGAATGACACAAGTTTTAAAATTTAGTTTGAAAGATACTGAATATTATATGAATATAGTACAGATAAAATACATGTTATATGAACTATGAAAATGAATCTTATATGAACTTAACATTATATATGTGTGATGATATATTAATTTGGCATTTCTTTAACTGTGAAAATGAATGCTATTATAGTTCATCTAGTGCAGTTTCATTTGATACTACTTTAATTTAGCATTTCGTTTATCTAATGTTAGTTTATATAACACTTTATTTTATCTGGTGCTATATTAATGTAGCATTCAGTGTATTTCAGACTAAATTTTAAAACTTATATACTTCAGACTAAAATCGGTTTTCGATTTTTCTTTTAAACTAATTCCCTCCTAATTATTCCCGATAACCTTTGCATAATATGTTCCGAATATATTTTTCATCCATATGTTGTTTCATTATCAATGAAATATACTTTAATCTGGTTCTAGCAGAGTCAGCTGAGTTGCTAAAGACAGTGTCTTAACTAAGCAAATGTGAAATATATATCAATTAACCTTTTACGAATAACAGGCTATTCAGATATACAACTAGTTCACAAAGAAGCAACGGAAATATTCGTTCTAAACATTTGACATATTTCAAGTTTTATTGTAAACTTAAAAACATAGCTAATAACAGCCATCCATTTCTCTCCACTGCAAATACACCAAGCCACCAAAATAATGCGTGCAGGCCCCCAGTATAACCATGACATGAAACAGCTGATGACTATGCCCCGCCAAATCAAACTTCCCAGGCAGCCACCTCTCCGGCACCCTCAACACATAAATCACCACCCCCGCCACATAAAACGTCCCCATCACCACCTCATACCCGGTAGTCAAAATCGCCTGCTGCACGTGCCCGAACACCATCACCTTATGCACTATCGGCACCAACCCAGACATGGCCATCATCACAAACAGCCCCGACCTCACCAGCCTGAACCTCGGCGTCTGGAACACCGGCATCAAAGTCAGCATCACAGTCGATACTCCAAAGAGAGTGATGAAGCCCATGTAAAGGCTTCTGTACATGGGATGGCACATGAAGGAGTAATAGACTAAGGGGTAGAAGGAGGTGACTATCAGGACCGAGATGCCTGTGTAGTCCAAACGGAGCATGAAGGATGAGTACTTCTTCGAGTGGCAAGAGAGCAGGTGGCATGCACTGCTTGAGAACAGGCAGAACATCGCCCCGCACATGAATGCATACAGTGGCCAGCGTGTTATGCTATTTTTTGATGTTTGTGTCAACATAGCATTTACGTCATTTGCTATTGGAAACATCTGGGAATAATTTGATTGGCTTGTGAAGTTGAGTTCATGGCATGTTTGGGAAATGCAGTCTGCGAGGACTTGGGGTAGAACTTCTGAAGCGTGCATGGTTGCGTTACTGTTGAAATCTACTAATTCTGTGCATATTGCTAGTGCCAAGAAGATGAAGAATCCTATCAAGTGCCTGTAAATACGTTTACCATGATATTGAGTTTATATAATTTCTCAAGTAAGAGGTGAAGTTAATGCTTACGTCCAGATGTTGATGGTCTCGTTATGGATAGAGAAGACGCTGAGCAGAGTCTGCTTCAGGGGCCATTCTGATCGATAGTAGTTGAGGATGAACTCGTTGTCTTTCAGATAAGTTGGAAGAGAATGGAAGTCTATGAGCTCACATTTGTTGTTGGAAGATCTTTTGTGCTCTAAGCACTCCATTTTAGTGGAGTCCTCAAAGCACATCTTGAAGATCTTGCACATTTTGTTAACATGGTGTTATTGTGTTTATATACAGGTAATAAGGGAAGAAGAATACAACGCAGAAATAAAAAAGCACACGTAGAATCCAAAGAGAATGGATATGCGAGGGGATTCTTAGTGGAGAGAGAGTGGTAGATACAAGAGCAAGAAGATGGCGGCGTGATTTCGTGTTCGTGTTCATTTGGTGGTGAAGAACTCAACATGTTTCTTTGGTTTTGTCTGTATAAAATAATTGACTTATTGCTATAGAATCTTTGGAAAAGGTGTGCTGTGTATTGCTTAGTAGTGTCATCGCTTTCATAATTTCTTGTCAGTGCCGACAATACCAATGCTATCTATATCCAATAACTTCTTGGTAACCAAGTCGATGGAGGAGGATATCGATAACTTTGCAACGGTGATTAGCAAATCAGAGTTAAAACAAAAAAGTTGTAGACGTCTGGTGTTGAATTGGAAAACTGGATTGCATGTTGAATCATATCTGAATGTCATGACCAGTCACCTGGTATGATGGTGTGTCGATCGGCCATGTGCACATTACAAAACTAAAACCCACGACGATCACCATTCAACTCTTCATCATGAACAATGGAAGGATAAAATACCCAATTCTGAGTAGATTTTGATGTTTTTGATACAATTTGTGCTATCCATGATGTTTCGGGATTTTTTTGGGTTATATATCTAATGGTTCCTAATGATTTTGCAACTTTATATTATCATGTTTTTTTCTCTTCACTGGAAGTGAATCTTCTTAGGTGAATCAAATTGAAATCAAATCATCAAACAAGAACAAAAACCCAAAAGAACAAATGGTGGTTTTGTTAGATCCAATCATATCCAATCATTGTCCCTAAAATTAAATTTTTCTCTAACTTTTTTCTTATGCCTAAAAACCCCTATATAAAATATATAACTTGTAGATTTTACCTACAACCAAAACTTACAAAAAAAATTTAGCACCCTTCTTACGTAAATATCTTCCTATTAAAAATATCTTATTACTCAAATTAAATACTTTAATTTTACCCAAATTTTTCAACAAATCATTTTTAATACGTAAACATACATTTTCCTTTTAATACAACAGCTTTAAAACCAAAAAGGTAATTTTACCTTCTTTTACTTAGCTCAGCGGTAAAATATTTTTCACTTAAAACTCTAAAAAAATTAAATAATAACAACATTTATTGAGGTTAGGTTTTAACTTCATAATTTAACATTACGTATGTATTACTTGGATTACAACCAGCACTCAATCACTCCTATTACATTCATTTCTCAAGAATAGCTCATTATAACTAAACACTGTCTTAAGATAAGGCAATGGTGGCTACACATACATCCCATATGCAAACACACACAAGGAATACAACAATCAACAAGTATGCTCTCTCATCCTACCCTTAACACAACCTAAGGTGCAAACCAGTCTACTCTAAACAGGATAAACCACTACAAGGGAAAAAGGCTATTCCAACGGCTTCCAGCCGTTGGCGGCCGTTGGGAGCCGTTGGAAATGCCGTTGAAATAGCATATCACGCCTTCCAACAGCTACCAACGGAAGCAACGGGGTTATTCCAACGGCATTTCCAACGGCTACCAACGGCAGATAACCGATGGACGCCGTTGGAAGCCGTTGCAATAAACTGACCAATAAGCCGTTGGTAGCCGTTGCTAATCTGGGTGAATTTTTTTTATAACAGCACGCAATTCACCTTCCAACCACACACAATCAATATATATCAATTTCCATTCCATTTCCACTCCATTTCACATATATATCACATATTCAACACATTATTGTAATGACCCTAAAATAAAATATTAAAAAAAATTGCATGGGAGCTTCTGTTTGATAAAATGCAAGGGATTAAGGTGATTAAAAGAAAAAATTGGAGCTCAAAATAAATATAGCTCTATGTCCAAAGAATTATATAAATACATACATTAATAGATATATGGAGTGTTTTCTGTTTTATTTAAAGATAGAATAAGATGAAGTTTAATAAAAAGGTTTACTTGTCTTATAATTGTGCTAAAAATAATTAGCATAATATATGTGATTCTTATTTAAATATAGAAGGAGTTACTGATTTGACAAAGAGGCAGAAATATATATATATATATATGTATGTATGTATATATACATACAGAATCAAATAAAATTTTCATATCTTATATTTATTTCAAGAAAATAATATGGGTGAATGATTTTTACATTACATAATAAGGTATGATAGTATGCATGATTGAATGGAGATAATAGATAGGTAGAAAATACAAAGGAGATTTTCAGATTCCTTAAACTTATAAAAAGAAATGAATAAAAGATCACATGCATATGGCATGAATAAAATGGAGACATGAAAATAGCATGCAGTGTTAAAAATGCATGATCCCTGAAATAACTAATTAAAGCAACCTAATGTGTGCATTTCCAACTTAGGACCACACAGGAATGTGATATGTACATGAACACCTAAGGGTATCAGGGGAATTACCCATTTTCTTAAACCCTAGAATGGATTTATAAATAACTGCACATAGCCAAATCCATCATTCTCTCGGGATCAAAACAAAAAATAAAAGAATAAACTAGGAGAAACACCAGCTTTAGGCTTTGGGGGATTTGCTGTTCAAAGGACTAAGGCAGTAAAAGGAAAAACCTTAAGTGAGTATTTATCCTTTGTATGCAATGGCATTAAGTCCTACTGCAGGCAGCCTAAAATATTATGAGCTATTTAAATCTCTGAAATGATTTGTTATGGGTGATATGGATGTTTGTTTGTGCATTTTTGATTGGAGCATTAATCTGTAAGTGGGCTTTTAGAGTTAAAATGTTTTGAGCATTCTTGTTCTATCTTATCATCATTAAATATGGATATAGATTAAATAGGGGAACATGAGGTTGAACCAGAAAATATACAAGTAGTTATATCTTTCTGAAATATGAATGAAAGAAAAACTAAATTGGTCACTTGGGAGTTAGTCAATGATCTGCTTACTTCAGGTGGGAGCAAGTATATGCATGGTGCAACTGCACCCTGAGGCCTTTGTGTGTTGGAATAAAATAAGTAACCTAGGAGTTTCCTTCACAATGCATACATGGTGTTCATTTGACAAAGGAGTTAAAGACCATACAATAAATGGGGACAGGGGTTTAAAAATCTGGGTTATAAATATTAAGATATGGTGTTAGATTTAATCAAGATAAACATTGTTCATTGATTAATTGCTGGGTGAAATCTGGAGTATAAAACCTGAATTTACTTATCTAAGATTTGGTGAGAATGATTTAAGAATTGTACACATGATTATTTTAACTGTTTGCTGTGTATTGTTTAATTTGTTGAAAGTGACTTTGTATCTCTTTGTATGAACCAAAACATGCTAAGTATAAAACCTGTTAAACTAAAAAAGGCATTGCAAGATTACTAAAATTATGAATATGTATACAAAATTGATAAATGCTCATACCAGTGTAAACTGACCCTTTTGGTTGCCCTTGCAATCATCTGGGTGTCTCAAAATTCTTTGGGGCAGCTAAATAATTTGCTTGCAGGAAATTGAAGTTGGCTTGATGAGTAAAGAAGGTATTGGCTGCTAGTATAAATAAGAGAGACTTGTTTTAAAATTTGCAGTTGCATTGTAATGAAATTACTAGACAAATTCTATTTTCTGTAATTGAAGTTACTTGTAGGAAACTTTCTAAGTATTTGGGGTTGAAAATATGTACTTAAGCAAAACCTGTTGTGAGTGATCTTTGATGATGTTTGGTTAACTACTAATTTATTTTATGAATGTCTGGTTTGGAGAAAATAAGGAGATAGACATATCATATACATATGATATGTGCATATATATATATTTGATCACTGATTTTTATTGCCTATATTTTGCCTTATGGAAATTAAACAGCTAAGGGGATTGATTTTTGAAATGAACTCTCAAGATTTTAGTAGAATATTCAAGTGAAATGAATTTGTGCATGGCAGGTAAATGATACTGGCATGTGCATGAATTCTGGAAGTTTGTATGTAATTGAGTATTTAAATTTCAATTTTTAAACCTTTGAGACGTCTGTCATAAAAATTTAGACGTCTGAGATCAAATTTAGACGTCTGTCACAAAAAATTGAGATGTCTGAATTTAGTTCAAAATGTTTTTTACTCTCTGTTTCAAAATTAGATCTCTGAGCCGTCTGTCATAAAAATTTAGACGTCTGAGATCAAATTTAGACGTCTGTCATAAAAATTTAGACGTCTGAGATCAAATTTAGACGTCTGTCACAAAAAATTGAGATGTCTGAATTTAGTTCAAAATGTTTTTTACTCTCTGTTTCAATTTTAGATCTCTGAGCCGTCTGTCATAAAAATTTAGACGTCTGAGATCAAATTTAGACGTCTGTCATAAAAATTTAGACGTCTGAACTGCTGATTTTGCCTAGTTTGCCTATTTTCGAGTAAATTTCCAAGATTTATCGATTTTTGTCGATACGACTTATTGTTATTAATTATTATTGACTTAGATAACTATCATGAGATTAAGTGAATGCTATTTTAGTGATAATAGAATTATCTAGGCAGATAAATATATACAAGTGTTATAATTTGCCAAAGTATACCTCTGGTAGTAGAACAAGACTTAGAAAAGAGACAAGTGACTATGTCAATAGCTTGTATGGTAATTTGATTTCTATTTGATTTAAATTCCCTCTGATAAAAATAATAATAATAAAGAAACAATTGTATATCATCAAATATACAATTGACTTAATTTGTTTGTACACTGATATGATTATATTGGTATAACCAAGGTCTTGGGAAAAATATTTGGAAATTATATAAATATTCAAATATAAAAGAATTGGAGTTTAGTGGTGAATTCCTCTTGAAAGTTTAAAAAAAAATCTATGTGTTATAGAGTGAGGGTCACCACAGTTGGTATCAGAGCTATGTTTTGAACAACATAGTAAATATTATTGTATGCATATGGATGTTTGAATGCATTGTTTTAATTATTGATGTTGAATGCTTTTGTTTTATGACTGAATAAAAAAAAAATATGTATGTACATGTGATACATGCACAGTGTGCACAGAAATAAACCAAGTAAAGACACCAAAAATGATAGGGGTAAATAAACTAACATAAAAATCATATTTATAGCAATTATGGTAGGACCAAGGCATCACACAGGTGCAGGATCATCACGCGAGCCACCTGTGATGAGCATGGAGGATTTTGTGAGAGCTTTAAGGGATGGAATGGCACCAAGGCAAGACAATCCTCATGAGGAACTCTCCAAACTGCTTAAGACATGTACCACTTTGGGGGGGAAGGATTTTGAAGGTACTGAAGGAGCTATAGGTGTTCAAACTTGGATAAGAACTATGGAGAGGGTCTTCATAGATATGCAAATCAATGACCAAAGGAAGAGACAGATAGCTTCAAGGAAATTGAAGGGGGTTGCACTGGATTGGTGGGAAGTTGTGACAGCAGGAAGACAAGAGGATACTATCACTTGGAATAATTTCAAGGACATGCTTGAGGCCAGATTTGTCCCAGCATCTGCCAAGGCCATACTGCTAGAAGACTTTATTAGATTAAGGCAAGGAAGCATGAGTGTGAATGAATACACTCAGAAGTTTGAAGCATTATCCAAATATGGAATGGTGTTAATAGGAAATGCAGAAGCAAAGAATGCAAGGTACATTCAAGGCTTGAACCCTAGTCTGTCAAGGGAAATGTTGCCATACAAGGACAAAACCTTTGATTAGGTAATTGATCTAACATTCTCATTTGAGCAATATGACACTGCAAGGGAGAAATTCAGGAATATGAAGCTCAATAAGAAGAAGGGTGGTCAGAACAAGGTGCAACCTTATGATAAGAGAAATGCAAGTAAAGGAGTTAAGAAAGGGGAAGGAGCAATAGCACCTGAAAGCAAGAAATTCACTCATTATTTTAATTGTGGAAAAGCTGGACATTATAGTAACCAATGCCCTGACCCCAAGATACCCAGAGGAGGCTGCTATAATTGTGGAAAGATGGGTCATCTCAAGAAGGATTGCCCAGAAACCAATAGAGGAACAGCAAGGGTAGGAGCTTTGGCAGCAAGTAACACTGGGAATGTTGGGCAACTTGAAGGTATAATTTTTATTCATACCCAACCAATATCAGTAATATATGACACTGGTGCCTCACATTCACTAATATCTTTGGAAATTGTAAAGAAGTTAACACTTGCATGTGTTTCTATTGATCAGCCCTTGGTTGTACACAGTCCCATAGGGAGTCATTGTATGTTGGGGATGAAGTGTATGGGTCTGAAATTAATTATAGGGGGTTATGAATTTAATTCAGATCTATATACCTTAAATTATCCTGGTATTGGGATTATTTTGCGGGTAGATTGGTTAATGAGAAATAAAGCAATTTTAAATTTAGAAAACCTTACTATTTCTTTGGAAACAAATGAAGGCAAAAGAATTACCATCTTAAGTGAAATAGCAAAGAATACATGTTTTAATAAAATCTAGAGTATTAATGAAGTTCAAAAGGAATTAAAAATAGAGGAAATCCCGGTAGTCAATGGATATATAGATGTGTTTGGAGAAGTGAAGGGAATTCTTCAAAACAGACCAGTTGAATTTAGAATAAAATTAATCCCAGGAACAAATCCAATCATTAAGAAGCCTTATAGAATGGGTCCAAAAGAGTTGGTAGAATTAAAACATCAACTAGAAGAATTGGAAGAGAAAGGATTCATAAGATCAAGTAGTTCCAGTTGGGGTTCCCCAGTGCTTTTTGTTAAGAAGCATGATGGAACAATGAGGATGTGTGTGGATTACAGGGATTTAAACAAGGTAACTATTAAAAATAAGTACCCACTGCCTAGAATAGATGATCTATTTGATCAATTGCATGAAGCTAAAATATTTTCAAGGCTAGACTTAGCTTCTGGATTTCACCAAATGAAAGTTGCAGAGGAAAGCATTGAGTACACAGCCTTCAATACAAGGTATGGCCTTTATGAATTTCTAGTAATGTCATTTGGTTTGACCAATGCTCCCTCCTATTTTGTAGACTTGATGAATAGAATTTTTAGAGACTTTTTGGATAAGTTTGTCTTGGTATTTATAGATGACATATTAATTTATTCAAAGACAGAAAATGATCATGCCATGCACCTACATTTAGTATTATCCAGACTTAGAGAACATGAATTAAAAGCCAAGTATTCAAAGTGTACATTTTGGCAACATGAAGTAAAATTCTTAGGACACATAGTGTCACAGCAGGGAGTAAGTGTAGATCCAAGCAAGGTCATTGCAGTTCAATCATGGAGTAGACCCAAAACAGTGACAGAGGTGAGGTCATTCTTAGGTTTGGCAGGGTATTATAGGAGGTTCATCAAGGATTTTTCAAGAATAGCCGCACCAATGACCAAACTAACCAAGAAGAACCAACTATATGTGTGGACTGAGCAGTGTGAACAAGCTTTTGAGATATTGAAGCAAGCATTGGTGGAAGCTCCTGTCCTACAAATCCCAGAAGCAAATGAAGGAATGATTGTATACACTGATGCTAGTGGGTCTGAGTTAGGTGCAGTGCTCATGCAACATGGCAAGGTAGTGGCATATGCATCAAGACAGCTTAAACCCAATGAAACCAAATATGCAACTCATGATCTAGAATTAGCTGCAATAGTATTTGCACTAAAACTATGGAGGCATTATTTACTTGGGGCAAAATTTGAATTATTCACAGATCATCAAGCATTGAAATATTTATTTTCTCAAAAAGATTTAAATATGAGGCAAGCAAGGTGGTTGGAGTTTCTAGCTGCATATGATTTAGATATTTTGTACACTCCTGGAAAAGCTAATAGAGTGGCAGATGCTTTGAGCAGAAATCATGTTAGATTAGCCAGTTTGATGATTGATGAGTTTAAAAACCTTGCAGTGCTTGGGGAGGCAGAAATATACAGCAAGGATGCAGTGAATTTTAAAGAACATGGTGATATGGTGGAGTATGGTACACTGGGAATAATCACAGTGAAGTCTAATCTGGTGGAGAAAGTTGGTAGCATGCAAGATCAAGATCAAAGTCTAAAGGAGAAGAAAGAAATGTTTTTAAATAACATTGAGTCAGAGAATTTTAAAATAGATTCCCAAGGTTATTTGAGGAAAAATGATAAGCTTTGTGTACCAAACATTGCAGAGTTGAAGGAAGAAATCATGAATGAGCATCACAAGACCAGGTACACCATACACCCTGGTGGTACTAAAATGTATCATGATTTAAAAAGAAGCTACTGGTGGCCAGGAATGAAGCAAGCAGTGGCAAGATATGTGGCAAAGTGTTTCACATGTCAACAAATTAAAGCAGACTACCAAAAGCCTTCTGGCATGTTGCAACCTTTGGAGGTACCTCAGTGGAAATGGGAAAGTATTTCCATGGATTTTGTGGATGGCTTGCCTAGAACTAAGAAAGGCAATGATAGTATATGGGTAATTGTTGATAGACTAACCAAATCAGCTCACTTTGTCCCTGTCAGGTCAGACAGAAATGCATCTAAGCTTGCACAATTATTTATTAAGGAAGTGGTGAGGCTACATGGTATACCCAAGACCATTGTAAGTGATAGAGACACTTTGTTCACCTCAAGATTTTGGGAAAGCTTCCAAGAAGCAATGGGAACACAACTTTGTTTAAGCACTGCCTACCATCCTCAAAGTGATGGGCAAACAGAGATAGTGAATAAAATATTGGAAGATTTACTTAGAGCATGTGTGCTTGATTTTGGGGGTAATTGGGAGGATCATATTCACTTGGCAGAATTCACTTACAACAATAGCTATCAATCAACCATAGGAATGGCTCCCTTTGAAGCCTTGTATGGGAGACCCTGCATGTCTCCTGCCTGTTGGTTGGAAGCAGGAGAGGGTGTAATATTGGGGCCAGATCATGTTAAAGAAACCACCAACATGATTGAATTGGTTAGGCATAGAATGAAGGTAGCACAATCAAGACAAAAGTCTTATGCAGATAGAAAGAGAAAGCCAATGGAGTTTGAAGTAGGAGAGCATGTTTTTCTAAAGGTATCGCCAATGAAGAAAGTGTTCAGGTTTGGAAAATCTGGTAAGCTATCACCAAGATTTGTAGGACCATATGAAATTATGCAGAGAATTGGTGCTATGGCCTACAGACTTAAGTTACCTGAGGAGTTGAGTGGTGTGCATCCTGTATTTCATGTTTCTCAATTGAGAAAATGGGTGCATGATGAAGGAGCAATTCTGGAGTCACCTACTCAAGTTCAAGTTCAGAAGAACTTGGTTTATACAAATGAACCAGTAGGGATAGTTGCCAAGGAAGAGAAAAAGTTGAGGAACAAGGTGATCAAACTGGTGAAGATCCAATGGAGCTTAGACACTAATGATTGTACATGGGAGGTTGAAGATAAAATGAGGGCTAAATACCCCAATTTGTTTACTGATGGAGAGGTATGTTTAAGCAGCCTAAGATGATTTTTCTAAATATATTTATATATTGTTTGTTTTTATGGGTATGGGGTTATGGAGTTAAAACAGGCTATAGATTATTTTTTTTAATTGGAGAAAAATTATGGGGTCATAATTCCTTTAAGGGGGAGGGTATGTAATGACCCTAAAATAAAATATTAAAAAAAAATTGCATGGGAGCTTCTGTTTGATAAAATGCAAGGGATTAAGGTGATTAAAAGAAAAAATTGGAGATCAAAATAAATATAGCTCTATGTCCAAAGAATTATATAAATACATACATTAATAGATATATGGAGTGTTTTCTGTTTTATTTAAAGATAGAATAAGATGAAGTTTAATAAAAAGGTTTACTTGTCTTATAATTGTGCTAAAAATAATTAGCATAATATATGTGATTCTTATTTAAATATAGAAGGAGTTACTGATTTGACAAAGAGGCAGAAATATATATATATATATATATGTATGTATGTATATATACATACAGAATCAAATAAAATTTCCATATCTTATATTTATTTCAAGAAAATAATATGGATGAATGATTTTTACATTACATAATAAGGTATGATAGTATGCATGATTAAATGGAGATAATAGATAGGTAGAAAATACAAAGGAGATTTTCAGATTCCTTAAACTTATAAAAAGAAATGAATAAAGGATCACATGCATATGGCATGAATAAAATGGAGACATGAAAATAGCATGCAGTGTTAAAAATGCATGATCCCTGAAATAACTAATTAAAGCAACCTAATGTGCGCATTTCCAACTTAGGACCACACAGGAATGTGATATGTACATGAACACCTAAGGGTATCAGGGGAATTACCCATTTTCTTAAACCCTAGAATGGATTTATAAATAACTGCACATAGCCAAATCCATCATTCTCTCGGGATCAAAACAAAAAATAAAAGAATAAACTAGGAGAAACACCAGCTTGAGGCTTTGGGGGATTTGTTGTTCAAAGGACTAAGGCAGTAAAAGGAAAAACCTTAAGTGAGTATTTATCCTTTGTATGCAATGGCATTAAGTCCTATTGCAGGCAGCCTAAAATATTATGAGCCATTTAAATCTCTGAAATGATTTGTTATGGGTGATATGGATGTTTGTTTGTGCATTTTTGATTGGAGCATTAATCTGTAAGTGGGCTTTTAGAGTTAAAATGTTTTGAGCATTCTTGTTCTATCTTATCATCATTAAACATGGATATAGATTAAATAGGGGAACATGGGGTTGAACCAGAAAATATACAAGTAGTTATATCTTTCTGAAATATGAATGAAAGAAAAACTAAATTGGTCACTTGGGAGTTAGTCAATGATCTGCTTACTTCAGGTGGGAGCAAGTATATGCATGGTGCAACTACACCCTGAGGCCTTTGTGTGTTGGAATAAAATAAGTAACCTGGGAGTTTCCTTCACAATGCATACATGGTGTTCATTTGACAAAGGAGTTAAAGACCATAAAATAAATGGGGACAGGGGTTTAAAAATCTGGGTTATAAATATTCAGATATGGTGTTAGATTTAATCAAGATAAACATTGTTTATTGATTAATTTCTGGGTGAAATCTGGAGTATAAAACCTGAATTTACTTATCTAAGATTTGGTGAGAATGATTTAAGAATTGTACACATGATTATTTTAACTGTTTGCTGTGTATTGTTTAATTTGTTGAAAGTGACTTTGTATCTCTTTGTATGAACCAAAACATGCTAAGTATAAAACCTGTTAAACTAAAAAAGGCATTGCAAGATTACAAAAATTATGAATATGTATACAAAATTGATAAATGCTCATACCAGTGTAAACTGACCCTTTTGGTTGCCCTTGCAATCATCTGGGTGTCTCAAAATTCTTTGGGGCAGCTAAATGATTTGCTTGCAGGAAATTGAAGTTGGCTTGATGAGTAAAGAAGGTATTGGCTGCTAGTATAAATAAGAGAGACTTGTTTTAAAATTTGCAGTTGCATTGTAATGAAATTACTAGACAAATTCTATTTTCTGTAATTGAAGTTACTTGTAGGAAACTTTCTAAGTATTTGGGGTTGAAAATATGTACTTAAGCAAAACCTGTTGTGAGTGATCTTTGATGATGTTTGGTTAACTACTAATTTATTTTATGAATGTCTGGTTTGGAGAAAATAAGGAGATAGACATATCATATACATATGATATGTGCATATATATGTATATATTTGATCACTTATTTTTATTGCCTATATTTTGCCTTATGGAAATTAAACAGCTAAGGGGATTGATTTTTGAAATGAACTCTCAAGATTTAGTAGAATATTCAAGTGAAATGAATTTGTGCATGGCAGGTAAATGATACTGGCATGTGCATGAATTCTGGAAGTTTGTATGTAATTGAGTATTTAAATTTCAATTTTTAAACCTTTGAGACGTCTGTCATAAAAATTTAGACGTCTGAGATCAAATTTAGACGTCTGTCACAAAAAATTGAGATGTCTGAATTTAGTTCAAAATGTTTTTTACTCTCTGTTTCAAAATTAGATCTCTGAGCCGTCTGTCATAAAAATTTAGACGTTTGAGATCAAATTTAGACGTCTGTCATAAAAATTTAGACGTCTGAGATCAAATTTAGACGTCTGTCACAAAAAATTGAGATGTCTGAATTTAGTTCAAAATGTTTTTTACTCTCTGTTTCAATTTTAGATCTCTGAGCCGTCTGTCATAAAAATTTAGACGTCTGAGATCCAATTTAGACGTCTGTCATAAAAATTTAGACGTCTGAACTGCTGATTTTGCCTAGTTTGCCTATTTTCGAGTAAATTTCCAAGATTTATCGATTTTTGTCGATACGACTTATTGTTATTAATTATTATTGACTTAGATAACTATCATGAGATTAAGTGAATGCTATTTTAGTGATAATAGAATTATCTAGGCAGATAAATATATACAAGTGTTATAATTTGCCAAAGTATACCTCTGGTAGTAGAACAAGACTTAGAAAAGAGACAAGTGACTATGTCAATAGCTTGTATGGTAATTTGATTTCTATTTGATTTAAATTCCCTCTGATAAAAAAAAATAATAATAAAGAAACAATTGTATATCATCAAATATACAATTGACTTAATTTGTTTGTACACTGATATGATTATATTGGTATAACCAGGGTCTTTGCAAAAATATTTGGAAATTATATAAATATTCAAATATAAAAGAATTGGGGTTTAGTGGTGAATTCCTCTTGAAAGTTTTAAAAAAAATCTATGTGTTATAGAGTGAGGGTCACCACAATTATACCACAAACAATATAAACAACCAAAAATCAACATCAAACATTACATATTCAAGTCCACTCCATATTCAAACATTACAACCAAACCCTCACCAACACCAACTCTATATTCAAACATTACAACCAAACCCTCACCAACACCAACTCCAACTCCATATTCAAGTCAATATGTACAATGCAAACACTTAAACCTCACCACCTCAAAGTCAATACATACACAATAACCATCAAACACAATCCTTACCACCTCAAAGTCAATATATACAATAACCAACCACAAAACAATAATCATCATACCTCTCAAGCATCATTATCACCTCCGGAAGCACCAGACGACGAAGGGAAGGAACCATGCCTCTGCGCGTACTCCGCTAAACGTTGATTCAGCTGCTCCATTTGTATAGCGCGAAGACGGTCCTGCTCTTGCAACTGCTCAACCATGGTTTATGCTCTTTTATTTCAGCTTTGTCACACGCCTTTTGAGCTGCCCGAACCTGCATATAGAATATGAGATGTTCACATTTGTATTATAATCATTTTCTTAAGCAATGTATATTTTAAAATATAGAAACGTAAATGACGTGATCTTAAGCAATGTATATACCACAAATAAATGCATATTTTTATTACAATATATAGGTTAACTTATTAAATATATAGGTTAACTCAACTAGAAATCATCATATGTATAGTGTATCTATAGGTTAATTTATTAAATATAATATTGCAATGTTCATAAGATTACCGCTTGGTTTCCATAGCCATAGCGCCTATTCCGCTGCGTCGGATCCATAATAACGTCGAAAATATTATCTTCCTCCTCTACCGTCAACTCATCGCGATCCGATTCTGAAAGCAGCTCTGCCCGTGCCTCCTGAAACTTTGCCTAAAATAAAAAACAATTACAGGTTAAAATTAGTAGAATAGGATTTAAACATATCGATATTAATAAAATAAGTTTTAAAATATGCATACATATGCAGCCGTCGCCTTATCATCACCATCCCACTGATATGTAATATTGCCAGCATTGTCTGTTTGTCTTGATGCGTGGGTGCGGGTAAATACCTCCATCATAGACACGCGACGTCCAACCGATCTTTCCTACAATAAATAATTTATATATTTTAATTTTTCATAGCTAATTACCGAACTAATTAATATACAAAATGTAATAACGGTTTAGATAAATTTACCAAGTCCTCACGGTGATGCTGAAAAGACTTGGATCCGCCACGATGCGTTACAGGATTCCTACTTCTATTGGCAGAGTTCCTCTCCGACTCCATCTGCAATTTAAATTGAATATTATATTTATACTAATTGCGAAATAATTAACTATATATTTGGTAGAATATTTACCTTGAACTCGTCGGTCTCCCACCAACTCATCCAAGAATCCCATACGGAAGCGCCCATCCATTTCGGTTTCTTCCCCGATTTTTTAAGAGCTGACATTACCTCCCTGTAATTTTTGGCGACCTTCGAATTCCAGTGGCGCTGAACCATGGCGACATCGGCCTCCGCCAAGTCCACTTGCCCCTGTACAAAGAGAAAACATTACTAAGTGTTCATTTATACTTATTCATATAGTAAAGTAGTATAAACTCACTAGAAAATCTTGCCAGATGGCCTCCCTGACATGGTCAGGGATCTTACTCCACTTAGGCCAGCAATCTGTCATCCTGCTCATATATGATTGCTTGGAAATGCCAAGCACAACTCCTGAGGGCTCCAAATCAAATCCCCTGTGTTAAATAAAACAAAGCTTTAGACAAGTATATATATGTATGAACAAATTTATATTGTTATCATTTTAATTTTGATACTTACGCTCCATCAACCTTCGGCTGCAAATATACAAGTGGTCGAGCCGGAGGCTCACCACTACTCTCGCCGGCCGAGCGAGAAGAGCTACGACGTCTGGAGCCTAACATAATACCTATTGAAAGTTTCATTTTTAATTATAGACATAGATAAAATGATGATGATATGTGGTGCGTGTAATGATGATGATGATATATATGTGATGCGTGTGCGTGAATATATAATTGTAAAAATTACCGGATATTACTAGTCCTCGTCGTTTTCTGATTCAGACTCGATCTCGTGTTCTATATCGTTTTCCTCTACACTCTCAAATGCTTCGACTAATACATTTGTCTCATCATTTACTTATCCAAAATCAGTTTGATCATCTGTAATTGTGATTTCAACATTTTCTTCGATATCTGCTTGATAGGCTTGTTCTTCTGGAATATTTTTTCCATCGAATGTAAATCTCGTCTTGGTTTTAAAAACCGCAGACCAATCCGCTTTATCTCTTTTTAGAGACGGATAAGGAGCGTAATAAACTTGTAGGGCTTGTTTGGCTAGTACAAACGGATCGTATGGCTGATAACGGGAAGTATGTTTTATTTCTATAAGATTATAATTTGGATGAACGTTAATACCAGAACCTGGAACATTGCTGAACCAGTTGCATCTAAACAAAAAAACTTCCTCTGCGGGTCTTATAAAATATGTCAATTGCAAAATCTGGGTTAGCACGCCATAAAAATCATGTACATGATTATTAGGATCATCACTGCCTTTAACAAATACACCGGTATTGTTTGTTAATTTTTCAGCACCGTATTCTTTGGTGTTGAATTTATATCCATTAACGAAAAATATTTGATACGTTTTAACTTTCCTTTTCGGTCCCAACGCCAAATGTTTTAATCCTTCATCGACCACATTATCTGTAGGATCACAAACGTAGTTCGAAAACCAAGTAGCGAAATTTTTGCTTAAATCGCCGTTTGGATTTTGTGATTCATAAACACTGCAAACAAAAACAATATATTGCTTTATTATTAATTTACACATGCAGTATTAAATTAAATTTATCAAAACTTGTAATCTGATAATTACCTAATAAATGGTGAAACTTCTGGACAATTAAGAAGAATATACGTGTGTGCTGCATGGTAATCTCTATCATCTAACCATACTTCTACACATTTTCCAACATGTCGACCATGTTGTTTAAAAATAGATAACATTGCTTCAGAAGAAAAATCTTGTTCGACGGCCTCATCATTACGCGCAACACTTTGAATGATAAATTCACATGATCATTGAAATAATGAGAGAAAAAGAACGATGCTTCTTCTTCGATATATGATTTGCAAATCGAACCTTCAACTCGAGCTTTCTGTCTCACTTTTTTCTTTAAATGATTTAAGTACCTGATAAAAATTATTTCATATCAATATTGATTTTTAATTATACTTAAATTACATACTCAGTATTAACAACATACCTCTCTAATGGATACATCCATCCATATTGCACAGAACCTCGAAGACGTACTTCAAATGGAAGATGAATAGGTAAATGCTCCATTATGTTGAACAAACCTGGAGGAAATATTTTCTCTAGTTTGCAGAGCAGTATAGGGATTTATACCTCAAGTTTACGAAGACGGTCAACTTTTAACGTAGTTGAACAAAGCTCCTTATAAAATAAACTAAGTTCTGTTATAACCTTCCAAACTTTTACGGGCAACAATTCTTTGAAAGCGACGGGTAACAAATTTTGCATCATTACATGACAATCATGGCTTTTCATCCCACTCAGTCTTCCGTTCTTATAGTCGACACATCTACGAAGATTAGATGAAATTCCATCAGGAAATCGTAATCCTTCCACCTATTTTAACAGTACTTTAACTTGGTTGTTATCTAATTCATAACATGCTTTGGGTTTTTAGTGTCATTTGGCTTCATATGAAGCTCGGGACGATTACATATTTCTTCTATATCACGTCTTGATTTCAGATCGTCCTTAGTCTTTCCCTTAACATTCAAAAGTGTATTAAACACATTATCGAATACGTTTTTCTCGTTATGCATCACGTCAATGTTATGACGGATTAAGAGATTTTTCCAATAAGGAAACTCCTAGAATATACTCTGTTTGCACCAATTATGAAACGTCGATTTACCTTGGATTTCAGTTTGCTGTCCGGTTTCATGTATCTTTGGATAATCTTTTACAAGTTCATATATATCTTCACTTGACCAAATCATTGGTGGTTGTAAAGTCTCATGTCTATTAGCTATGAAGTTTTTTTTGTCTGTTCTAAAAGTATGATTAATATGGAGAAAACGTCGATGACAATCAAACCATGAAATTTTCTTCTCATGCCATAAAGAAAATGCTCGTGTTTCTTCCATACAGTAAGGACAAGCAAAACGACTGGCCGTACTCCAACCCGAAAGCATTGCATATGCAGGAAAATCGCTAATAGTCCATAACAGAGAAGCGAACATCCGAAAATTTTTCTTTTTTGATATGTCGTATGTTTCAACTCCTTCATACCACAATGTTTTCAACTCTTCGATTAACGGTTGTAAGTAAACATCAATACCCTGTGTCGGATCATCGGGGCCAGGGACGACAATTGTGAGAAACATATATGGAGTTTTCATACACATCCACGGGGGTAGATTGTAAGGTGTGATTATTATAGGCCAAGATGAATATTTAGAACCAAACCGAGAAAACGGTGAAAATCCATCAGTACACAAACCTAGTCTAACGTTACGGCTCTCCGCTGCGAAATCGGGATATTTCTTATCAAAATACTTCCATGCTTCTCCATCAGATGGGTGTGTTAACGTACCTTCTTCAGGTGTTCTCACACCGTGCCATCTCATATGATGCGCTGTTACAGATGATGCATATAACCTTTGAAGTCTAGGAGTGATAGGTAAATAATGCATACGCTTGTATGGAACTTCTTTTCCCTTTTTTTTCCTTGGCTTGTATCTTTCTTGATTACATATTTTACAATTTCGAAGACTGACATCATCTTTCCAAAACAACATGCAACCATTTAGACATGTATCAATTTTTTGATACGGCAAACTGAAAGATGACATTAGTTTTTTCACTTCATAATAATTTTCACACATTAAATTATCTGATGACATATGACGTTTAGCAGCTTGTACAACAGCCGTAAATCCGGCTTCTATGAAGTTGTACTTTGATTTCATCGCAATGTACTCTGCAGTTGCCGATAATTGAGTGCCGCTAGTACATCCATTCCAAAGAGGTTTCTTAGCAGCATCCAATAAATCATATATTTTTTTCGCTCCAACATTTGGTTCCTCTTCAACGTTAACATCTTCGTTATTAAATTCAACAGTAGGGAACATTGATCGTGCTGCATCTTCAACCATATGTTCTATGAGATTCGTCGTACTAACTTCATCACTAATGACCTCTATTGACTGTTCTTCGTTACGTGTTATAATTTCTCCATGACGATCTCACACCAAATAATTGGTTACGAAACCATATTGGCGCAAATGAATCCTAACCATATTCGGTACTAAATGCTTCAACAATTTGCACCTACTACATGGACAACGAATTTCTACGTCGTTTCCAATATTACTTAAAGCAAATTCGATAAACACATTTACCCCGTTAAGAAAATGTGTACTTATTGAGCCTCCCATTTCTCTTCTTTGATACATCCAGCTCCGATCAATAAAATAATTGACCATTTTTCCTACTGTAAAACGTATATCAAATTCGATAAAGACATTTTAGATTTTACTGTTTTTTATAATCCATTTTCGTTTATATACAAAGTTATATTTCTTGCTATTTTGTTTATATTTTTGTACCTTTTGTGATGGTCGGTTATCCTACTTCCCATTACAAATACAATAGTAATTACATTTCTTAAATCATATCATTATAAACGATTTCCCAAAATTTCGACAGCACTTCCCTCATGTTCCTTATATCGTACACAATGCATGTACACAAGGAACAAAAAGGAAATGCGGTCGAAATTTTGTGAACCGTTTATAACGATATGATTTACAAAACGTAATTCCTTTATAGTGTTTGTAACTTGTCCAATACAGGGACAAATCCAACAGATATTGTATCAGATGAATATGAATATCCGTTTTGCAATAAAAACGAATATTCATACAACGATCATATACAACACCTGTTAGACGGGACCAAAAATTCACTAAGGGATTTAAATTTGGTTTATATGTTACCGTTTTATTAAATATATAAAATAAAGCATATTATGCATTATTATATGATTTATATTCTACTATTTTAAAATATATATATAGTAAATTATATGATTTTTACTATTTCACAAAATATATAATTCATGTGTATATATATATACTAAATTATATACTTATTTATTTAATGCTAATATATTTTGAAAAAGATATAATTAATGTTCGTAAAATAGTCCACTAATTCATGTTTGTCTAACATTTTACAAAACATACACAAAATAATTTAAATCAATCCTAACTAATCTAATGCTAATTCACATGCGCATTTATACTAAATTATAAACATATTTACATATGTGCATAATATATACATACACAAACAATTTGGACATTTGGATGGCAATAATTGTAATTAGCATTTAGTTTGATTTAATAAACAAGCAATATGCCATTGGATACAAATATAACAGCAAATTAACACAAAATTAGAAAAATTAAAAATTGTAGGGTTTTAGGCAAACCTGATTTTGGAGACTTCTAGGGATGGAGAGAGGATGTTGGCGTTGAGTGATGGCGTTGGAGCAGCTGCTGGTTGCGTGGGGAAGCTTGGAGCAAGAAAGGAGGAGGGGAGGAGTAGGGTTTTGGGAGAATTGGGGAAGAAGATAATAATGTTTCAGTCTCGGCCTGATGCAGGTATACGCAAATTTCCAACGGTTTTCAACGGCCGCAAACGGCGTTATTTCCAACGGTTATCAACGGCTACCAACGGCAAGTTAAAAAATAACTAGCCGTTGGCGGCCGTTAAAAAGCCTTCGTGGCTATATACTGTATTCCTAGTAGTGAACTTACCTATGACTCAAGTAATTGCTAAACCTAAGATTTGTACCAAATGTGATGTCCCACTATTCCCAACGTCTAAAATTATTGATAAACACAATCAAAATATGCTTGCATATTAATCTTATATGTTAAAACATTAGGTCGTTGGGTAAATAATTCAAAATCTAACAGCATAAACGAATGGGGAAAACCCCACACCGAAGTACAACAATAATATATATATATATATATATATATATATATATAAGCTCCACAAAGGAATAAAATACAATGCCCAATAAAATAGGTAATCATCTATATCTACTTGTACATTGATCAAAATTAACAAACAATGCAACCATAATATAAGAGAAATATATGAAATAAACAACCTATACATATAGCTTACAGCAGACCTCTTTTTCTTCCTTTGCTTTCACCTTCAAGCTTTTTAGATACATGGACATATAAAATAAAAAGGGAAAGGTGATCAACTAGTTTTGAATTGGGCTAAGGTTGACGCACCCTTGCCTAACTCAAGAGATCTAGTAGCTATTGCGTAGAAAAAAACTACAAACATACCCTTCTGGAATCAAGTCCATGCAGTTCTATTTCTTGCTTTTCTCCTACATCAAATACTTGTTAGCATATAACACTCCATAGCACTAGAAACCAAGAAACTAATATAAGCAAAAAACACCACATTTTACAACACCACCACAGTTAATCATCATAAATATGGGGTAATAATAATAATAATAATAATAGCAACAGAGCCACTAAGATGAGTAAACATCACACAAATTTAATAATGCTTGATGTCAACCCCAAACATCAAATAAATCAACAACAAAAAATATCCTCATATGTGTACTAATCATTCATTATTAATAACACAACATCAATACCATAAGTGCAAGCATGAAACTAGAAGTACCAACCACTTTATATTAGTAACACCCAACATCAAACAAATCAAATGTGTACTAAACTTTATATTAGTAACACAAACATCAACAATATCTACAAACCAAAAGCCATAATAAACTACACAACGTACATATAGTAATAATGGTAAAACATCGCATAACTCGTCCTAATGTGTTTCCTTCTCAACACAACAAACATATATGGTAATTCCAATCAGCAATTAACTTATATCTCACAACAATCCAAAATGGTGTACCCACATATTATCTCCACTTAAGTATAAAATCATCTTGTTATTGTTTACTGTAAAAATACAATATTTCTATTATCTAAAAATAATAATATTTAAAAACAATATACTTTAAAAACCTTCATTATCAAAATATTACTTTAATGTTGATAATTCGAATTGTTTGATATCATTTTCCACCAAAGGAAGTTCGTGATGAAGATGTTGCATTTTGGCATGAGCGTCTTATTGGATTCTTTCTTGGAGACTCTCTTTCTTATACCACTGTCTCTACTCATTTAAGGAAAATGTGGAAACTTGATGGGGAGATTGGTATTAAGTCTGATAGGGCTAACTTCTATTTTTCCTTTCCTAATTCTCAGGGTTGGTTAAGTATTCTGTAGTCGGATACTATCTTTATTAAGGGTAGAATGTTTGTAATAACATCGTGGAATCCCTCTTATGGATGCGCGCAAGCACAAGTTAGAAGTGTGCTGGTATGAGTTCATTTCTATAGAATTCCAACAATATTATGGATGTTGCTTGGAATTAATTAGTTGGCTTGGCACATGGGCGTCAAGTATGTTTTGATGAGAACACAAAGAAGTTGAAGCGATTTGAGTATGCTAAGGTGCGTATAGAAATCTCGCCTGATCTTGATCTGCCTACGTATATTGGACTTGCTAGATTGGGTGATGGATGCCAAAATGTAGTTCTTGAATATGATTGTACTCCCAACATCCGTACCGAGTATGTAATGTATTTAGGCATGACATAATAGCCTGTGAAAATTTTATATCATCTGTTCAAAACCAAGCTATTTTTGATAATCAGAAGTGCAATTTCACAGAAGTTGCAACTCATAAAGGTTTTAAAAATGTATCCGGGACTAATCAAGTTAAGGAAAATCAAGAAAATAACCAAAATAATATAAAGCATGCAAAAAAAGTGGGCCATTAAGAATAATAATTTACTGCAAATTTCATCAACTCAGACGTCCTCCAATAAAGCTTCTCCAAGATTTCCACGTGTTCCCAACCTTTCTCCCCATAATCATTGCACTAATAATGTCATTAATCATTCAGCTACATGTGAGGAAGTAAATGGCTCCCACCCAACAACTCATGGATCACTAAATAATGACAAAATCATTATCCTAAACTCAAATATCAACCTACCACCTATCCTATATTCTAATCCTCATAATTTTTTGCTGGGTCCCATGCCTATGGCTAATAATTTACTTCATAATTTAGTTGCTTCCAACTTAATTTCTAACAGCCATGCAATTACTTCACCCAATGCAAATATGCATGCATGTTCAGTTTTCTGAAATGAAATGCAATTCAATTCCATAAGTCTCTCTGCAAACACCAGTTCTATTACCCCAACATTAAACCCTTTTGAAGTGCTTTAAGTGCAGGATGTCATGCAGGAGAATGACACTGTCTCCTTATCTACCTCTAGCTTAATACCTTTGCAACCAGTTAGCAACTCCTCCTCACAATCCAATACAATTGCTTCTATGAGCTCTACTCCTTTTGATTCTATTTCACTCACTTGTTCCAATCAAACACCCTCTGCTATTTCTTCTACTATTCTAAATGGCAATGCTCAAACTCACAACACCTTTGCACATGAAAAGAACAAAAGCAACATCTCTCATGTTGCTCTAACTTCCTCCACTCCCTCTTTTGCTTCAGTGGCCAATCCCAGTCCCTACTCTCATATCTGCCCACCTCCTCATCTGATCTTACCTCCACCACCACCACTTTCTACAACTAGTCATCTCCTCCTACCTCAGCTACTCTAGTTAATTTTGATGCACAAGTCAAGCATGCCAAGCATGGCAGGAAAAAAGAAAGTTCTTTCCTTAAATGTCATACATGATGATTTTGATGTGGGCATGGTGTACACTACTGATCTTATTCAGCCTCTTGCATCTTCAAAGTCTCTCCCTTGCATCACATCATTAGAAGGCATACTAGACTTCATGATCAACCACTAACCACCCCACTTTTCAAATGCACATGCACAATATTGCTTTGTGGAATATTAGACGGCTCATCTGCCCTCTAAGCTTAGTAAACGAAGAAATTTCATTCTTGTTAATAATGTTTGTGTCAAGGGCATATTGAGACAAAACTTTCAGAAATGCAAACTATTTAGGCAGGTTTTGCAATTATGAAATCATGGAAACTAGACCATAACATTAAATATATGCCTTATAGGCGGATTTTTGTTATGTGGAATCCAGTCTTGTACAACCTTACTAAACTCTCCTCATCCGATCAATTTATTCATTTTTGCTACACTCATATCCCCTCCTCTACTACTTTTGATGTTACTTTCATCTATGCACACAATTACCTCCAGCAAAGGCTCCAAGTCCAACATAATTTGCAACATCTCAAGACAACCATCCCCTGGCTATGCGTTGGTTATTTCAATTGTATGAGTAATTCATATCAAAAAATTAGCGCTAGTCCATTATCCCATCAGGAGATTTCACCTCTTAATAAAGCTACAGCTAGTGCTGAATTGATACCCTTATCTACTTCTGGTCCCTTATTCACTTGGAATAACAAATCTAGATCAGGAACTAGAACTTACTACAAGTTAGATCATGCATTTCATAATCCCCACTATTTTATTCTATAGCTAACTATACACTGCCTTTCCCTTACCCCAACCTCGTCTAACCATAATCCTCTCCTTATTAGATGGGGTGAAAATGCCTTGGCTGCTACTAAATTTCCCTCATTTAAATTTTTTAATGCTTGGACATCTAATTCTCATTTAAATTTCCCTCATCTATATTTCCCTCCTTTAGACTACATGTAAAGCTTAAATCTCTCAAGGAAAAGCTTAGGAGCTGGTATAAAGACAATTTTTGTGATGGTTGTAAAGTTTCAACTTAGTTAAGAAATGAACTGTCAGCAATTCAATCTCAAATCACTATAGATCCCTACAACTCTACCCTAGTAGAGCAGGAGCAACACTATATAGATCAGTTGAATACTGCGTTGAACTTTGAGGCTTCCAAGGCTAAGTAAAAATTTAGGAAGGATAACGAGAGATTGGGTGATAGGAATTCTACTTACTTTCACTCAAAGTTAAAAATAAAACATGCATCTCAAATGATATATTCTTTGATCGATATGAATGGCTGCACTCACACCTCAAATAAAGACATTAATAATGCCTTTGTTAAGCACTTCCAGAATATATTGGCTAACCCTAACCATTATTCTCTTAATCTTTCTAGCCTTTATGCCATGAAGCTTCTTTCCTTATCATCTCGACAAGTTGATGGTCTAGTAACTCTAGTTTCACCATTACCAACACTGTGAGTTAAGATGTTATGGCAATCGGGTCTGTGTTTCTTCAACTTATCCACACCAGACATCATCAAAAGATCATAGCCGCACATCTCAACGGCTGGAAAGAATTCTCAGCCACAACCCGGATTATGGGCTAAAGCCCAATGCACTTTGTATTATATAAATACTGCAATCTCTATAACTTTGTACTGTAATAACTTTTGTAATCAGTTTTAATAAAAACATTTTACTTCATCAAAATCTTTTATGGTATCAGAGCTGTTTTCAATGCCCAACGGCAAGAGGAGTATACTTTGATTATCTCCTCAGAAAATTCTCATCATTGGAGATTATACCCTTCCCTTAATCAAGCATCTGTTTCTGTTCATCTGCCTCGCCTAAAACTCAAAAGGAGCTAGGCTGCAGAATTCTCAGTTCTTGTGAACATCATCGAGTCAAGTAGTAACCCTTGTAGTGTGAAATTTATCAAGAAACCAGTTCTTGATAAACAACACAATTGTCAGTCCTTTCTTGAAGTATAAGTATCAGTTCTTGGCTGCAATTTACAGTCAATTGCCTCACCAGTCACTGAAACCATGGCCGGAGATGAAGAAAACTCAGGAACCACCTCTCCAACCACCAGAAATATCAGCAACAGTCAAAATCTGCAAATTATCAAACCAAAAGGACACTTAGCAGTGCAACTAGATGAAGATAACTACTTGCTGTGGAAATATCAGATTGAAACAACCATCAGAGGTTATGGTTTAGATGAGTATATCAATGGTATGCTAATCATTCCACCCAAAATGATTAAAGATGATAAAGACAATATGATACGTAATAGTGAATACTCAAACTATCTAAAACAAGATAGTCTTCTTACTTCCTGGATAATGTCATCTGTAAGTGTGAACATTCTATCTCAAATAGTTGGTTGCAAATCATCAAGTGACATATGGGAAGCTATAGAACGAATCTTTAATTCTCAAACTGCAGCAAGGATTATGCACTACAAAAAGCAATTTCAAAATTTAAAGAAAGAAAACATGACAATGCAAGAATATCTTACCAAAGCAAAGAATTACTGTGACAAACTTGCTTCTGCTGGACATAGGGTCTCAGAATCTGAACAAGTACTAACCATCTTAAATGGTCTGGATGAAAACTATGAAGCTTTAGTCACAGTTATATCATCACAGAGAACTCTACCAGATATGCAATATGTTCAATCTACTCTTCTATCTCAAGAAGGTAGAATTGAACAAAAGAAAGCTACCAATACAGACTATTCAGTAAACTACACAACCAATTTCAAAGGAAAAGGGCAAGACAGAACCCAAACAGGTCAAAGAAGTGGTCAAAATGTCAGAGGTAGAGGCAGAGGAAGATGGTCCGGCAATAACAGAATCAAGTGTCAAATATGTGAAAGACCAGGACATATTGCTTCCAAGTGCTACTTCAGATTTGATCAGAATTTTGTCATAACCCAACAACCAAGCAATGCTCAAAGAAATCACAATCCAAATGTCAATCTTACTCAAACAGAAGCAAGAAATCAAGGCAGCCATTCAAAGAATCAAAATGAGTCAGACAATCAAATCAAGAATGATGATATACTGTATGAAGATTGGTATCCAGACTCTGGAGCAACTAATCATGTGACAAACAATTTAGAGAATCTCAATCTCGAAAACAAAGAATACAAAGGTACACAATCCATTTATGTTGGTAATGGCAGTTCATTAAAAATCACACACACTGGCAAAGCCAAACTCAATAGCAAAAGATAGTTACACTTAAATAATCTTCTTAGAGTTCCTCAAATTAAAAAAAATCTAATAAGTGTATCTCGGTTTGCTAATGACAATCAAGTATACTTTGAATTTTACCCAAAATTCTATCTAGTCAGAGATTTACTAAGTAAGGATATTCTTTTACAGGGTAAAATGCACAATGGGTTATATAGATTCAGTCTAGTGCAAAATAGTGAACCAAGGCAGAAGGATAAGTGGTGTAACCATTCAAAGATTGATGAAACAATAGATTTTAACAAAGTTCTTGATACTTGGCACTGTAAACTGGGTCACCCCAGTATAGCTATTGTTAAAAATATTTTGAAAGACAGCAATGTCAAATATGGAAACATATTATTACCATATGTGTGTCAAGCATGTCAGTTAGGAAAGAGTCACAAAATACCATGTAGTAATTCGTTAACAAAGTATAACAAACCCTTAGAAATGGTTGCAGTTGACCTATGGGGACTTGCACCCATTAATTCTGATTATGGAATGAATTACTACATCTCTTTTGTTGATTCTTTCTCTAGATATACTTGGATTCTATTACTCAAGTTAAAATCTGATGCAAAGAATGCAGTGATTCATTTTATAAGGCAAGCTGAAAACCTAACAAATCAGAAACTTAAAACCATACAAACAGATGGTGGGTCTGAGTTTAAAACTCTAAAAGAATTCTTTTCTGAAAAAGGCATAAATCACAAAATTACCTGCCCACACACATCTGAGCAAAATGGCATTGTTGAAAGAAAACACAGGCACATAGTTGATACTGGTCTAACACTGCTTGCACATGCATCAATGCCTTTAAAATTCTGGCCAGATGCATTTACAACTGCTGTGTTTCTCATAAATAGAATGCATACAAAAGTTTTGAGGAACAAAACACCATTAGGAATATTGTTTAATACAAAACCAGATTATTCATTCCTTAAAACTTTTGGATGCTTATGTTATCCATGCACTAGACCATATAATCAACATAAGTTAAGTTTTAGATCATTACCCTGTACTTTTCTTGGATATGCCACTAGCCAAAAAGGATATAAATGTCTTACAAGTGAAGGGAAAATAATTATATCAAGGCATGTTGCATTTAATGAATGTGTGTTTCCCTTCACTAGTAAAGACATAAGAACTACCCAAAAGATTTACAGTGCCAAGAAATTTCTACCACCCATACCTGTATGGGGAAAAGAAGAATCCAAAAGTGCTGAAAATAGTGAGAATTCAACATCAAACCTCCAACACACAGTGCCCATTGAAGGGCCAGGTCAGAATGATGATATAAACTCATATAACAATGAGTCTGAAGGTTGTGAGTCTGAAGATCAGAATAATGATCAAGACAACAGCTCATTTCCAGATAGTAGTGACACAGCACCTGCATAAGAGGGACATCTTATGATTACAAGATCAAAACATGGGATATTCAAACCAAAAATCTACACTGCCAATATGAATTACAAGGAACCAAGCAACTATGATGAAGCTACTAAAAACAACAAATGGGGAGAAGCCATGGATGAAGAATACAATGCATTAATCAAAAACAACATGGAGCTTAGTTCCAACACCAACAAATAAGAACATAATAGGCAGCAGATGGACATATAGGTTGAAAACACTACCAGAAGGTAAAAAGGTCAAATACAAAGCTAGACTTGTAGCCAAAGGATACTCTCAACAGTATGGATTTGACTTTTCAGAAACTTTTTCGCTAGTGGTTAAACCAACCACTATCAGAATTATTCTAACTATAGCTTTACACTATGAATGGGATATAAGACAGCTTGATGTAAACAATGCTTTCCTAAATGGAGAGTTACAGGAGGAAGTCTACATGCAGCAACCCCAAGGTTACATTCAAAATGACAAAAAGAACCTTGTTTGCAAACTTCATAAAGCAATATATGGACTCAAGCAAGCTCCTAGAGTATGGTATGAAAAATTAAAAGCTACTTTAATTTCTATGGGATATCAGGTATGCAAGTCTGACAACTCTATTTACACAAAAATTAATGAAAGGTATATCACTTACATACTTGTATATGTGGATGACTTTATAGTTACATGCAATGATAAAGAATAAATAAAATATGTTATCAACATGTTAGATAGAACTTTCTCCATTAAAGACTTAGGCAAGCTACATTACTTCTTAGGTATAGAAGTCATCACTACTGCTGACAAGGGACTTATTTTAAGTCATCAAAAATATATCTCTGAAATATTAAGTAGAGCAAAAATGCATGAAGCTAAGTCAATGCCTACACCAATGACAAGTAACTTACACTTGTCTAAATATAAAGGAGAACAAATTGATAACATAAAGCAATATAGAAGCATAGTAGGTGCTCTACAATATGTAACTATAACTAGACCTGATATATCTTTTGCCGTAAATAAAGTTTGTCAATTTATGCAGAGACCACTAGACTTACACTGGAAAGCAGTAAAACGAATACTCAGATATCTCAAAGGTACATCAAATCAAGGCATCAAGCTAAACAAGAGCAGAAACTTATCTATTCAAGGATTTGCCGATGCTGACTGGGCCTCAGACTGCGACGACCGGAGATCTACAACTGGACACTGCATCTTCTTAGGTGGAAACCCCGTCTCATGGTGTGCTAAAAAGCAATCAACCATTTCACGTTCTAGTACCGAATCCGAGTACAGAAGTGTTGCATCAGCCACTGCTGAAGTAATGTGGACAGAAGCCCTAATCAAGGAATTAGGGATCAAGCTATCACACAAAACGATTATTTGGTGTGACAATTCTAGAACAGTAGCTCTCTCAGCTAATCCAGTGTTACATGCTCGAACGAAGCACATCGAGATCGATCTGTACTTCGTCAGAGATCAGATCGCAAAAGGAAAACTTGAAGTTAATCATCTTCCAGCCTCAAGTCAAATAGCTGACATATTCACAAAAGCTCTATCGCGCAAGTATTTTGAAGATCTAAAGAACAAACTTTGTGTTAAAAACATTTCCGAAGAACATATGCAAGAGGAAGAAAAGAAACCCTAGCCGCAATTGAAAGGGGGAGTTAAGATGTTATGGCAATCGGGTCTGTGTTTCTTCAACTTATCCACACCAGACATCATCAAAAGATCATAGCCGCACATCTCTACGGCTGCAAAGAATTCTCAGCCACAACTCGGATTATGGGCTAAAGCCCAATGCACTTTGTATTATATAAATACTGTAATCTCTATAACTTTGTACTGTAATAACTTTTGTAATCAGTTTTAATAAAAACATTTTACTTCATCAAAATCTTTTACTGTGGCTTGTTCAGTTCACTCTCTCTCATACTTTTGAACTGACCGAACGAGCTCCGCAACTAGGTAAGGTACAAATTAGCCACGTACCAGTGGAAAAAAGTTCACTGAGTTTATAACGGCAAAGGGTTCGCTGTTATAAATTTATAACATAATATTTATAAATTCAAACCGTGTAATATGATTGACTATGTTTTATAACGGAGAAGTCTTCGCCATTATACTCACCAGCCTCTGTTCACTAAACTAGCCATGAGATCAGCTCAAACTAGCCACAGGGAAGTGAACAAGCCACACCTGGTTGCTTCGTGGCTTGTTTAGCAACTGAACAAGTCACACCTGGTTGCTCCGTGGCTTGTTTAGCAACTGAACAAGCCATTGTTGGTTGTGCCCTTACATATGATAAAGTGAAGGCAGCCCTTTTCTCTCTCAAATCCATAAGTGCCGATGGTTCAGACAGTTATAATTCTTTTATCTTTAAAGACTCTAGGAATATTGTGTCAAGTGATTTTTTTGAGTCTATCTAGTTTTTCTTCTTAGTAAATAAGATCTAGGTTGGTTCAAATGCTACTAACATATCCCTAGTTCCCATGCTTGAAAATCCTAAATTTGTATCTCACTCTAGACTGATCTCATGTGCTAATATGGTATATAAATGCATCACCAAAATTCTCTCCAATAGACTACAAAATGTTATTCACTCAATAGTCAGTCCGAACCAGTCTACTTTCTGTTGGAAAATGTTTTAAATTAAGTGCATTATTAAAAATTGACTAAGTGAATGAATGGCTCCTATATGTGAATAGTCCCATATTGTAGGATTATATGAAAGAATCAAGTATTTATACTTGATTCTTTGAAGCTAAGTTTGGCCCTTTGGGCACCCAATGATGCTCTTTTGTGATGAGGGAGACCATGCTTGACCACCACACGCGCGCCGACCGACCGACTCGACCGGTCCCGGGCCGGGCTCGGGCTTGTAGTGGTGTAACACTTATATTTTTGGTGCAAATTTCTTTAACCGTTTTTGGCCGGGCTGGAACGGTATTAGAGAACGTTACATAACGTTCATTATTTTGACCCGTTATTTTCTCAGATCCATTTTTCGAGACCACGTTCCTCGACCAGTAACGTTCTTTTGCTATTCCGCCTTCTTAACTGATAGGAAGACGAAACAGAATGAACAACATATCTTTTCTTCAAATCAGAAAACTAGAGCAACGTTTTTGAGTGCAAACTGAATCGATTCGGACGTGCAAACGAATCGATACCACTAAATTGAGAGGCTATTTTATCCTAGAGGCGGCGGCGATTATTTAGAACTGTTTTGCACTATACGGCAGATCACCGAAACGTCTTCAAGAGAGTGACGTAGTCCACGACTCAGCCGAAGTTCGACATTGTTTCCAACAATTTGAAGACGACGCCACCGACAATGACTTTCGCTGCAGATCTAGATGCCGCTGCTCCCACTTTGTTCTTCCAGGTCCCGGTGGTCTCTGCTGCGCCTTTCAAGTTCGAAGGCCTCCATTTCAAACGCTGGAGACAAAAGATGGAATTTTTCCTGACGATGAAAAAGGTGGTGGCTGCACTGACAACTGACAGACCACAAACGATGATCTCATGCGAGCCTGGACAGAAAAGTCGAACCAATTGCAGAACTGGACAGAGCAAGATTACCTATGCAAGAACTTTATTCTTAACGGCCTCAGCGATGATCTCTACGACTACTACAATTCTGACAAAACAGCCAAAGAAATCTGGGAAGCGCTGCAAAAGAAGTATGATACAGAAGAGGCTGGAGCAAAGAAATATGCAGTCAGACGCTACCTGAAATACCAGATGACGGATGACAGGTCAGTAGAGATGCAGTCTCATGAGCTTCAGAAAATTGCTCATGAGATCATCTCCGAAGGTATGAGTTTAGATGAACAATTTCAGGTTGCTGTTATTATTGATAAACTGCCCCCAGGTTGGAAAGATTTTAAGAATGTGCTTAGGCACAAGACTAAGGAATTCTCCTTAGAGAGTTTGATAACTCACCTCCGTATTGAGGAGGCGGCTCGTAAGCAGGACCAGAAAGAGGAAGTGCTTGTTGTCACCAACAACAACACTAAAAGTCCAAGCCCGCGGTTCTGAAACCGAATCCAAAAAACTTTAAGAATCAGAACCGTAACCGCAACAAACAGAATTGGAACCCGCAAAGGAACCAAAAGGGACAGCAGAAACCGACCCAAAAGAATGATTCTGGACAGTTGTTTCTGTGTTACAACTGTGGAAAACCAGGTCATATAGCACGCAAGTGTAGGAACAGACCAAGCCCTGCACCGTAGGCTAACCTGGCTGAGGAGCCACTTACGGCTATGATTTCTGAGATTCATCTAGTTGGTGGATCAGAGGGTTGGTGGGTAGACACTGGTGCATCCCGCCATGTCTGCTACGATCGTGCTATGTTCAGTACATACACGACTGATGATGATAAGAAAGTGTTGTTGGGAGATTCTCACACCACTACAGTTGCTGGCATTGGAAATGTGGAATTAAAGTTTACCTCTGGAAAGACAGTTCTTCTGAAAGATGTGATGCATACTCCAGAGATGAGAAAGAATCTGGTTTCTGGATTTCTCCTTAATAAGGCTGGTTTTACTCAAGTTATAGGGGCTGATTTGTACACTTTGACTTATAAGGGTATGTTTGTAGGGAAGGGTTATGCTTGTGAGGGTATGTTTAAACTTAATGTTGAATCTAATAAAGTAACCAGTTCTGCTTATAAGTTGTGTGATTTTAATATCTGGCACTCTAGATTATGTCATGCAAACAAACGCATTATTCATAACATGGGCACCTTAGATTTATTTCCTAAAATGTCACAAACTGACTTTGATAAGTGTGAATTCTGTAGTCAAGCAAAAATCACTAAGAAACCCCATAAATCAGTTGATAGAATTTCTGAACCCTTAGATTTAATTCATTCTGACATATGTGAGCTTGATGGCACTTTGACTAGACATGGACACTGTTACTTTATCACTTTCATTGATGATGGCTCTGATTTCCCTTATGTATATCTTATGAAAAATAAAAGTGATGCATTTGATATGTTTAAATTATTTAAAACTGAAATCGAGAATCAATCTAATAAGAAAATTAAGAGACTTCGTAGTGATAGAGGAACATAATATGAGTCTAGTCCATTTCTTGATTTTTATAAACTGCATGGTATAATTCATGAGAGAACTACACCTTATTCACCTGAAATGAACGGTAAAGCTGAAAGAAAGAATAGGACCTTTACCGAATTAGTTGTAGCTATTTTATTAAATTCCGGTGTAGCAAAACATTGGTGGGGGGATATTTTATTGACTGTATGCTATGTATTGAATAGAATCCCCAAATCAAAAAGTAAGATTTCACCTTTTGAAATTTTAAGAAATTATAAACCAAATGTATCTTACTTTAGAACTTGGGGATATTTGGCATATGTTCGTATACCTGACCCTAAGAGAATAAAATTAGCAAGTAGAGCATATGAATGTGTATTTATTGGCTATGCTGTTAATAGCAAAGCATATAGATTGTATAACCTGAATACACATAATATAGTAGAATCTAATGATGCTGATTTTTATGAAACTAAGTTTCCTTCTAAATTAAGGAATAGTGGGGGCACGTCACATAACATCGTGCCTATTGGAACAGAACTTAATGAATTTTCTAAAATCGAACCTAGAAGAAGTAAAAGAGCAAGAGTTGATAAAGATTTTGGTTTGGATTTTTGCACTTTTACTATAGAGGAGGATCCCACAAACCTCCAAGAAGCCTTATCTTCATTAGATGCCGATTTTTGGCAAGAGGCTATAAATGATGAGATGGATTCCTTGGAATCCGATAAGACTTGGCACTTAGTAGATTTACCACCTGGTTGTAAGTCTATAGGCTATAAATGGGTACTTAAAAAGAAATTAAAACCTGATGGCACAGTTGATAAATATAAAGCCTGTTTGGTAGCTAAAGGTTTTAGGCAAAGAGAAAATGTAGAATTTTTAGATACTTTTTCACCCGTAACTAGAATCACATCCATTCGAGTACTAATTTCATTAGCATCTATTCATAATTTAATTATACACCAAATGGATGTTAAAACTGCTTTTTTAAATGGTGAATTAGAAGGGGAAATTTATATGGACCAACCGGAAGGTTTTGTAATTCATGGTCAAGAACATAAAGTTTGCAAATTATATAAATCATTATATGGTTTAAAACAAGCACCTAAACAATGGCATGAAAAATTTGATAACTTAATAATCTCAAATGGTTTCAAAGTTAATGAAAGTGACAAATGCATTTATTATAAATCTAAAAATGACATTTGCACTATAATATGTTTGTATGTAGATGATCTACTTATTTTTGGATCAAACATTCATGCTATAAACACTGTTAAATCTTTGTTAAGTGCCAATTTTGATATGAAAGATCTAGGTGAAGCAAGTGTAATCCTTGGTATTAAGATTACTAGGTCCGATAAGGGACTTTCTTTGGATCAATCTCATTATATTGAGAAGATCTTAAAGAAATACAATTACTTTGACTGTAAACCTACATGTACACCATATGATCCTAGTGTAAAGCTATTCAAGAACACTGGTGAAGGTGTAAGACAGTCTGATTATGCGAGCATCATAGGCAGCCTTAGGTATGCCACTGATTGTACTAAACCCGACATTGCCTATGTCGTGGGATTATTATGCAGGTTTACTAGTAGACCTAGTATAGAGCATTGGCATGCTATTGAGAGGGTCATGAGATACCTGAAATAGACCATGAACCTAGGGTTACATTATGAAAAGTTTCCAGCTGTCCTTGAAGGTTACACCGATGTAGACTGGAATACTTTATCTGATGATTCAAAAGCAACCAGTGGCTATATATTTAGCATTGCTGGAGGAGCTGTTTCTTGGAAATCCAAGAAACAGACTATCTTGGCTCAGTCTACTATGGAGTCTGAGATGATAGCACTAGCTACACCTAGTGAAGAAGCAGAGTATTTAAGAAATCTACTATCTGAGATTCCCTTATGGGAAAAACCGATACCAGCTGTATTGATCCATTGCGATAGTACCGCGGCTATTGCAAAAGTACAGAACCGTTATTATAATGGTAAGAGACGACAGATACGTCGTAAGCACAGCACTATTAGAGAGCTACTCTCTTCAGGAGCTGTTAGAGTGGATCACATACGCAGTGATGAGAATTTGGCAGATCCTTTGACGAAAGGACTGGCCAGAGAGAAAGTCTATACAACTTCTAGAAAAATAGGACTATTGCCCTTAGATCATTGAGTCACGCACAATGGTAACCCGACCTAATGACTGGAGATCTCAAGAACTAGGTTCAATGGGTAAGAACAAGTTGTGTAGTGATATGGGTTGAACATGCTATTTTCATATATATAGAAGCATATATTCCTGAAGTGGTTAGAGGTTGAGTTAATAGAAACTCTTAATGAGATCAATACTCCATTTGGAGTGGAGAACCTACCTTCAGGAGTACTCTTGATAGACTCACCTGTGTGAATGTGGAAATTTGGCCGTTTCCTATGGAGTTTTGGGCAAAACTCTTAGAGCATTCACTAAACTGGGATGGACGTGCATGGCCATAAATGCACGGGCTTAGTTGATTGTACTCTAGAAAGATTGTGTGTGGTCTGATGTCAGGAATAGAGTTCAAGACTATGTGTCACTCTAGTAAAAACTGAATCTTATCCACTATGCAAAGGTTCAAGTCAAAAGACACCTTTGTTTATGCACAATCTTATGTTTTTTCAGAAATTGCTCGAAATTTTTTTAAAAATTCAAGTGGGGGATTGTTGGAAAATGTTTTAAAATAAGTGAATTATTAAAAATTGACTAAGTGAATGAATGGCTCCTATATGTGAATAATCCCACATTGTAGGATTATATGAAAGAATCAAGTATTTATACTTGATTCTTTGGAGCTAAGTTGGGCCCTTTGGGCACCCAATGATGCTCTTTTGTGAGGAGGGAGACCATGCTTGACCACCACACACGTGCGTGTGCCGACCGACCGACTCGACCCGACCCGTCCCGGGCCGGGCTCGGGTTCGGGTTCGGGCTTGTAGTGGTGTAACACTTATATTTTTGGTGCGAATTTCTTTAACCGTTTTTGATCGGGCTGGAACGGTATTAGATAACATTCATTATTTTGACCCGTTATTTTCTCAGATCCGTTTTTCGAGACCACGTTCCCCAACCAGTAACGTTCTTTTGCTATTCCGCCTTCTTAACTGATAGGAAGACGAAACAGAAAGAACAACATATCTTTTCTTCAAATCAGAAAACTAGAGCAACGTTTTTGAGTGCAAACAAAATCGATTCGGACGTGCAAATGAATCGATACCACTAAATTGAGAGGCTGTTTTATCCTAGAGGCGGCGGCGATTATTTAGAATTGCTTTGCACTGTACGGAAGATCACCGAAACGTCTTCAAGAGAGTGACGTAGTCCACGACTCAGCCGAAGTTCGACATTGTTTCCAATAGTTTCATTAAATGTCGATCGATTAGTGACAATATCTTGTTAACTCAGGAGCTGCTCAATAGTTATAACAGGAAAAATATACGGTATCGGCTCTTTACATTGGGTTTTCCTTAGCATAAACTGCAAAACAAAGTGAAAAAAATGTCTTGCCCTTATTCTCTTAATCTCTCTAACCTTTATACCATGAAGCTTCTTTCCGTATCATCTCGACAAGTTGATGGTCTAGTAACTCCAGTTAGACCATTATCAACACTGTGGCTTGTTTAGTTCACTCTCTCTCATACTTTTGAACTGACCGAACGAGCTCCGCAACCAGGTAAGGTACAAACTAGCCACGTACCAGTGGAAAAACATTCACCGAGTTTATAACGGCAAAGGGTTCGCCGTTATAAATTTATAACATAATATTTATAAATTCAAACCGTGTAATATGATTGGCTATGTTTTATAACGACGAAGTCTTCGCTATTATACTCACCAGCCTCTGTTCACTGAACTAGCCATGAGATCAGCTCAAACTAGCCATGATAAAGTGAACAAGCCACACCTTGTTGCTCCGTGACTTGTTTAGCAACTGAACAAGCCATTGTTGGTTGTGCCTTTACATATGATAAAGTGAAGGCAACCCTTTTCTCTCTCAAATCCATAAGTGTCGATGGTTCAGATAGTTACAATTCTTTTATCTTTAAAGACTCTTGGAATATTGTGTCAAGTGATTTTTTGAGTCTATCCAGTTTTTCTTCTTAGTAAATATGCTCTAGGTTGGTTCAAATGCTACTAACATATCCCTAGTTCCCATGCATGAAAATCCTAAATTTGTATCTCACTCTAGACTGATCTCATGTGCTAATATGGTATATAAATGCATCGCCAAAATTCTCTCCAATAGACTACAAAATGCTGTTCACTCAATAGTCAGTCCGAACCGGTCTACTTTCATAAAATGTCGATCAATTATTGACAATATCTTGTTAACTCAGGAGCTGCTCAGTAGCTATAATAGGAAAAATATACAGTGTCAGCTCTTTACATTGGGTTTTCCTTAGCATAAATTGCAAAACAAAGTGAAAAAAATTTGTTGCCTTAAAGGATTGAAGTCTTGACCAATGGTAGGATAAGTGCATACGCAACCAATTGAGCTAATAACTCTTTGTCAAATGATGTATATTAATACCTATTTGTTTAAAACATATTATTCATCATCAATGTTTTTATTCTTCTTATGGTTTCCCCGATCGAGGGGGTTGCCCTAGGCGGTTACTTGCTCAGCCTAACCTGGTACCATATCGCCTCGTTGTATGCTAACGCTTGATATCCTAAAGGTGTTTGGCACCATTTCATGGCAGCCCATTATTTCCATTCTCTCCAGAATGAACTTTCCACCTCCATTCGCGGCAAGGATCTATACATGTATATACAGTCCTTGCTTCCATATTAGTAGAAATGGTAGCTTATATGGGTATTTCAAGGGTATATATGGAGTTTGTCAAGGTGGCCCCATTTCTGCCATGTTATTTGTTATAGTAATGTAAGTCATAAATTCCATGCTAACTGAAATGGTAGACAGTGGAAAGTTACATCTTCACCCAAAAATGTAAAAACCCTAGAATTATCAGCCTTCTATTTAATGATGATCTAGTGCGATTCACTAAGCCTACGATCGATATTATTTCTTGTATGCTTCATACCTTACATGAATTTAAGGAATTAACTGGCCTAAAACTATGAAAAAAATAAAATTCTAATTATTGGTCTTAACTAGGAGCAAAAGGAAGTGATTCTCAAAGCCTCGTCACTACAGAAAATGGGTGAAAACACTCACTATCAGGGTTTGCCATTCATGAATAATAGATTTACTATTACTTGTTGCCTTCCACTATATGAGAAAATCTATAACAATCCTAATTATAATTAACATTATTTAGGATATATAGTTGTATAAATAAAATAAAATAATGTAGAATGATAAGGAGATTTAGATTTGGCAAATAATAGAGGTTGTACCTTAAGGAACGAGTTAATAAGAATGAATTAAAATTAAAATATGAAGGTGGAATATGGGTTAAGGGCTAAATGAGAAAAGACTTGAATTCCTGAACATAAACTCTCACTCTCTCATTTTTCCTCCCTCACTTTCATTCACTTCATAACAAACAAAATCAAAGAAAGCTTAGGGTCGGTCATTAACAAGTGTTCAAGAAGAATCAAAAGCTAGAAACAAGATCCAAGCTTAGAAGATTCAAATCAACAACACAATCTCAACCTTCTTAATCAATAAAAGGTGAATAATAGTTAATCATCTCATATTTTAGATGTTATTTTTAGTTTTAAGTATATATCTGGATCTTTAGCTTATATTATGTCATACTATGATAGTTTGAAGGGTTATATGCTTTTTGTTGAATTTATAGAATTTATTTATGAAATTTAGTGATATGTTTGAGTTGGAAAATCTATCATATGACACCAAAATGACTTGAAAGTTTAGTATGATGTTAGAAACATTATTTTAGAAGCGGGTTTTTAATTTCATAATTTTCCAAGCAAGTTGAATTTTCTATGAATTTTCTAAACGTAAAAAATGGGTTATTTCGAATTTTGATTATTAAAAATTATTAAATAAAGTTTCTGGACCTGAATTTTTTTTTATGTTGGAAAATATGATTAAATTGATTTATTGTGATTTTTGGAGATTTTTCCCGATTATTTATGATTTAATATAAATTATTTAAGCTAGAAAGGCTTAATTAATTATTAAGATATTAATACAAATTATATAGTTTGCTAAGTATTTGGAAGGATAAAATTTGCTCCTTTGTATTTCTAGAAAAGAATTTGGTGAAGAAAGTATTTTCCAATAAATATTTGACAAATAATTGGGGTTAGGTGAAAAACAATTACTTTTAATTGTAATAAAATAGTTTTCTCCTTATTTACATTGATGCCACTTTGAAAGTCATGATGCCGCATCTATCACTCCACCTGCATGGTCCTTGACATTGCCCAGGAACGATGCATATGGTATCACTTTAGTTAATACGAAATGTATTGGCTTGGTCAAAGAAGGAAGCCAAACAACAACATCGACATCATGGTCTTCGAAGAGATTGAGGTTGCATTACTTAATCTTTTGTTTTATAACGTCGCTGACCCCATATCTTCGAAATGACTACTTTGGCACTAATAATGTCACTTTTCTTATCGGCTATATGATGTCGTATTTTAATGACTTCGACCTTATAGGCATAATGCCACTATTATTAACGTCGGCAATATATGGTGTCGCGCTCTTATTTCTTCGACCTTATTCTTTTTAACTATTTCGGAGAGGGCAGTGGTGCTAAAACTAATAAGTTCGACCTTATTCATTTAAAGGTTTTAAATTATATAAACCAAGTTTACTCTCTTCAACTTCGACACTATATGAAGTGCAAAGTGATTTGGCTTTATGGCCATGTGTTCTAAATGTTGATGGTTTTAACTAATTTTTACTAAAGAAGGGCGAAGACCCTTATTGGTCATGATGTTGCCGAGCTTTATCATTGTAAAGGCTTTACTTAGATTCGGTTGTGTGGCTTACTATTTTGAGAGGCGATGACCTTAAAAGATTTCAAACTTCACCAATATTGTTATTTAAAGCATATATCATGCATAATTATTTTGAATAAAGTAAAGAGCTATATTTTCCTTGTTTTGAAAGTATGATTTAAAGAGGTAAATCGGTTGTAAAGAAGTATGTTTTTAAGGAAATAAATAGAGTATTTAGCCCAGAATTTTACTAGAGAGATTATTTTTCTTATCCATTTTAGATAGATTGTGATAGAATAAAATTGACTCGCAAATTAGGATGGAACTGGTGTTGAGTAGCGCTCTATACTTCAACTGTTAACCCCTAGCTGATACAAGTCCAAAATTCCAATGCGTAGAGCTTTGTCAAGGGAAAGTCAAAAGGTAGGTTTATGCATAAAAAGGAATACATAAAGATAATATAAGTTATAGGTCGGCCTGTAAAACCTTTAGGTTCATAGTTAACCCTGGCAAAACTATGAGATTGACATATAGTCAGGTAAACACTAGGATAAGTGTATTTGAATAGACCGTCCAGTTTTCTTCTAATAACCAATTAGAAAATTTGGTATATCTTGTAGGCCAAAGTCAACCACATAGGTTGGTAGTTACCCTATGAAAACTAAACATTGGGATGAATTGTCTACTGATTTGACGGATAGTCAAGATTACCCAGGTTACATGCATACCTATTGTTGCTATATTGTGATACTGTTATTTTAAACAGTTTGGTTGTCGAACTATGATTTGCAAAAGATATATTTTTAAAGGATAATAGTAAGGGGAAAACCCATTCTGCTCAGCAGCATGGTCTCACTAGATATCAATTAGTTGAGATGGCATATTATTATTCACACCAAGCTTATCGTATGACTCGAAGTTTATGTTTTTCCCCTTAAACTCTCGAGTGCTCAAAATTTAATTTGAGTGGGTCGAGAGTAAGGGTTTACAAGTTTTGTATGTTTGGGAATAAAGCTTCTAAAGACGTGCATGAGGCAAAGATTAACTATATCTATTTATCTATTCTGTTGTATTGAATGTTATTTGCAATGACAGATGTTATAATTTCTGTTTAGTAAAACTGATCAACCAAGAGGCATCTTCATATGTCGCTTTTGGAGTATGTTGTCATTTTTATCTGAACCTAGGCAACGTCTTGGATTATGTACTGAATATGAAATTATGACGTTAAAATGAAATGTGAAAATTTTATTTTATTCCATATTCTTGCTCTTTTGATATTATGGATACCATTAACATGACAACATTTTGTTATCGAAAATTAATACCATAGATGATTGTAACATCTGTAGCGCTTCGTTTCGGACCTCAAGATAGGGGATGTTTGTAAAGATCCGCAAATTTATCATTTGGATAAATTATATTTATTTTTAAAATGTTTAGATATCGGTTTAAAAGTAAGAAATAATCATGTTTTAAGTGTTAAATAATAATAGTTTTTTTTAGGAAAAATATTTGTGAACAAATTATCTAGGTAAAATATAGATAATTTGTAAATATCGTCCTAGGCAAAATATCAATAAAACAGCCGAAAATCGTTTTATTGATAAAAACTACTTTTAAACAATAAGAATCGTGTACGGCTCTGGATACATACACTAATATATGTATTCAAACATGATTATGAAATAAAATAATTTATTTTATTTTTGGAAAATAAAATCTATTTTTGGAAAATAAAATAATTTTTAACACTTTTCCTAATCAAGCTTAGTTATGTCAAAATCTCATTTCTTTGCAGTGTACTTTTAAACTCAGAAATGCAGGTCCAAAATAGCTCTCCTTCTTTTGACCATATCCACCTCAAGCGAATCTGATTTGAGTGATTATTATTTTTAGTTTGTACAGAAAAGAATTTTCTAAAACTTCTCTTTTGATCACTTTTTCAAAATCTGAGAGTAATATGTCCAAAAATCATGTGGAAGATGACATATTTTTGGGATGATTTTTGTGCATCTAAGGCATTTTAGGTTTCAAAGGTTTTTGGTGAGTAAAACTATCTCATTTTTAGAAAGAACTAATTTTATTTCAAAAGATTATATGTTATGTAAATCCATGGTTCATATTGTTAAAATATCATGCTATGATAATGATATACGTTTGCGATTTGTGGTTAGCATAGTTTGGATGTTAAATATTGTGTTTGGATGTTAAAGTGGTATGTTTTATTGTAATAATGTGACGTTGGTGTAGTATGTTGATGATATGGTTGTGATCAAAACTAGTTGTACGTTGTGTAATAATTACAAAGTTTACACCTTTGTATGTTGCGACGAACGTGAGATCCGATTTGGAATCAAAACTAAGTTTTCTAGTTTTAAATTTTGAAAATGGTTTCAAAATTTTTATCTTTGTTTTTAAGTTTCAAAAAAATTTCAAAATTAGAATTCCAAACTTGTAATAGCAAGGAGTAAGCAAAGTATTTCACTTAAAATAAGTTTAAGCGAACTGCGCTCATAGCGATAGTCGATATGGACGCAATTCGACAAAATTGTCGGTTTTCATATTAAAATGTTTTCTTTTGGAATGTTTTGCAAAAGTTTCTGAACTTGATTAGTAACATAAAAGGAGTTAAGTTTATATAATTTAATAATTAATTATTTAATAAATTAATTAAAAGTAATTAGTAATTAAGTAAGTGACTAAGGTTTAAATCACACTTAAGGAATGTAAATGATTAATTAATGATTAATAAAGCTTTTAATTGGTGGTTATGAAGTTAAGAAGTAATTAAATGATTAATTATTATTTAATTAAATTAAGTAGGTTAATTAATTATTATTTAATTATATTTAATTAATTTTTAATTAATTTGGGTTTAACTAATACTGAATTGTTTAAACCTTAACTAAGATACAATAGGAAGTTAATTAGGACTTTACCAAGTTCATTAAGTTAATTATAGTTTAATTATGAATTAATCTTGATTTGATTAAGATATAATTAGAGTTTAAGCTAATTGAATATACTTTAATCTATTTTTAAACTTAATTAATTATGCTTTAAACCAGTTTTGTTTTTAAGGTTAATTGATTTCAAATTAAAGGATCTCCCGTCTAGACCATTATGTAGCCAAACGAATTAAAGTAGTGATTATTAAAATTTGACATGTTTTATGGAAAGTAAGTTGAATTGTGTTTAGCACAAATGTTGAATATCGGTAAAGTGATAAACACAAGAAAGTTGATTTCAATAAGCGGGTCATGGTAACTTAATCATATAGAATATACTTCTATATGTACATTGTTCACCCATAGTGGATGTATCTATACTTGTAACTTGGAAATCTACCTATGATTGATTGTATGTTATGTGCGAAACCCTTACATATCTGATGTTAGGCAATAGTCATGATATACTTGGATATGAAAACCCAAATTTAACGATCCATTGTAGTCATTAAGTCTCCGTTTGGTTTTAGAAAGTTAAAATTTCATTTTCTTTTAAAATGGACTTCAAGGTTATTCTATTTTGAACAAGATATTTGAAGAATGATTTGACAATTGTTTTGAATATTATATAAAGAAGTTTATGAATAATTTTGGAGTATTCATAAAATGAGTTTTAGAAATAGTTTTGAATATTTAATAAAATAATTTATAAATGGGTTTGGATGTCTATAAAGGGAAATTTTATACAAGGTTTGAAAGTATATAAAGAAGTTTATATAACAGGGTTTGAATATTTATAAAGAGTCTCATAAATGGGTATGGAGGTTGATAAATGTTTTGTAAACGGGTTTGGGTTAAAGCAAAAAGGATTTCATGGGTAAGGGAAATTTATAAAAGGATTTATTGAAGATAATTACAATAGGAATTCGAGGTTTGGGTTTCTCGAGGTTGACCTTTTAAAAAATGGTGGTATGGAACATCCGTTCCACACTTAACACCGAAGGAATAGTGCTTAGAGTTATCCTTTTCTCTAATTTAAATAATGTAGTTAAATCCATTTAAGAGATTTGGAAATGGGAAATCTTATAAATGTTTTATGAATATACTTATGTAAAGGAGATATGTATATAAATGTTGATAAATGTTTGGGAAAGGAGATTTATAAATGAAAATGATTTTGTTGATTAGTCATTGCTTCGGGTAATTAAATCTCTAGATTTTGTTGTTGTTATTTGATAGTTAAATATAACCGACTATTAAATTTGGCCTAATTTGAATTAAGAAGTTAAAATGTAAAATTCGAGTTTCTGACAAGGACTCGAATACTTACTTCCAAAAGAACTGGGGATGAGTCAACCAAAAATTATCGGTTGTTGGTACGGAGAGACCGGGATCAGATTTATGTATCCGAAAACCACTCTGAACAAACATGTAGTTTCGAGTGGAAGACATCTTGATGATGATTGAAGATGGTGCTCTTTGAGGTGAAAGGGCTACTGCTACTAATCGTGAGGGTGATTCTAAAATGAATGTAGTAGAGTTAGTGCCTTCGGTTTTGTTCAGACCTAGAACAAACTTGTATGGATGAATACTGGCATTGCATTGATGCCTGGAGGGCAATGTTAGCATTCCAAGGTGGATTGCTATTCAGAAAGGTAAAACGTACCCTCAAGCCTCATCAACTCGGAATGAATAAAACATGGGATATGCAGCATGGCTAGGTGGATCGCACCCATTAGGGTATATCGTCATCCTTCTAGATATATACACAATCATCAATGAATTCATGTATGTGGGAGCGCTCAGTTAAAGGTTGCAAAGCAACCGTGGTGATGATATATTCGGTACTATACAGCAAGGAGGTAGGCTGGTCCTGTGTTGGCAGGGGTCATTAGGTACGACCTTGGTACATTTTGCTAGATGTGTACTGTGGTGGGCGGTACCCCAGTAGCCCGGTCATTAGTTAGAATCCAATCTCCAATACGTGCCTTACGTTTTCGATTGTAGAGCCTAGTATGTTGGAATGTGAGATGCAAGCATTTCAGCTATTTTATATATTTACTTTAAACCTAGACACTATGATAATATCGCTGGATTTTTATATAAAATGTTTTGGTTATCATAAGCTAAAAACCCGTTCGTTTTTATGTGCGATGTGGTCTTATGAGATACACTTTGTTTGAAAAGTTTTCAAATGTAGAAATCAATTTGGTTGTTACTTGTTATCGAGTTTTACTCACGCTGGTTTACCAGACCGACCCGAGCGTCATTCCATGTAATGCTCGGGTCAGACCGACCTTGTTTTCCCCAGGTTTGGCTAGATACTTTGGAGTTGGAGAGGAGCTGGATGGGCAAGACGTATTCATGTGTTTTTACTTTTTCTATATTATAGAGTCTGTATGATTGTCATGTGAGGACAGGTTTCTATAACTATCCAAAAATTTAGGATAAGTCTAATATACTCTGATGTTTTATATATGAACAAAGATGTTTCCTTTTTGTAAAGATCATGGTTTTATTATATATTATTCACTGCGTTGTGAGTTGTTTTAGTTTTCTCTATCTTCTAGTTTTTTCTTTTACCTTAACAAATCGGTATTTCCGGCACTTGAATGTTCGACATGTAATATAGTAGACGTATTAGTGTCGATTTTTTTAGGGTCGAAAATCTGGTTCGTTACATTTAGTATCAGAGCTGAAGGTTAAGCAAGAACCTTATACCTAGTGAGGTAAACTCGTTTGGAATTGGGTAAGTGAGACCCTAGAATGAGCCTAAGTGTATTATAAATATGAGTGCGTATTTGTTAATGAGTAAAAATATTTTTTATTGTGTTGTTTGATCCGTTGAGTGGCTTAAGAATTCTATTTAATGCGTTTGGCCAACGTTATCAATAGGGATTTTCTAAACACTTGAACAAGTCCAATTGATATAATATTGTTTTAAAATTGGTAAATGAAATAATTTTACCTAAGATATATTTTAGGAATGGTTTCCAAAAGTCTATATAGTTATCGATGAGATGTAGGGTTAAAATTGGGTATAGAATAGAATGTGTGTAACGACCCAGAATTTTGGACCATTCAAATCGACAATAATCCACACATGTCAAACTTGAATAATACAAAATAATAGATTGTAATAAAATTTGGAGCAAATAAAATCATTCACAGAATCACAGACACAGAAATATCAGAATAACTCGCAGCGGAATTTAAAAATAACCATAGTGGTTCATGAAGCCACTAAAATACATAGTCTCAAAATAAGTACAAATTACATAGTCTAAAACCAATACAGTTTGAATAACCACAGAAAATCCCAAATTCATTTGTCTCAATTACATAAGCTAAAATAAAAGACTGAATAGCAAAACAGATAGCAGCTTGATAAAGATGATCTCCAGTAGTCCTAGCTCCGTGAAGATGAAGTCCAACTGATACTTAGGCTGACCCGAGCGTAAAATAAAACATAAACACCCGAGTCAGGATATACATACTTATACAATGTAAACCAACTCAAGTGAACTGTAGTAAAGGTACAAGTAACTTAGAAGATGCTTGGGACCGCCCATCCTCTAAGGATCCGTTAAAATATCTACTATGTAGTAATGTTCGCTATTATAATAGTGTCTAAATAAGTAAAGTATAATCATATAGAAAATAGCGTTAAGGGGATGGAGAACCTTAACACGGTCGGATCTTAAAATCATAATCGTAGTAAAGCTCGATATGGTAGGTGACACGGCACAACTAGGCAATGCCAGGGTAGATATACCAATTACGCACACGGACTGATGGATACGCATAACAGCCACTACCGTTCCACCTCGAACAACACTCCCAAATCGGAGGATGGCCATCTAGTCAAATCACAAGTAAGAGTATAATATCGAAGAAATATGTCCGAGAAGAGGTGCTACCTCACTGGTCCGAGATCGCTCCTACTTTAGCCACCTTATGCCAACTCACGGGAGTTGGGTCCACGTAACATACCTTAAGAACGTCGTCACCATCCTACTTCATTCTGGAATCTCCACCGCGTACACGGTTGTCAAAGTGGTTTTCGGTATCGATAGAGAGTATGTCCATATCCGATCCCGGTCTCTTTGCCAACCAATCGTTATTATAACCCATGGTTATAGATTTAAAACAATTTATCAAATATACTTCAAATTAAACCATTTAAAACAAAGTCATTATTCTTTTAAATCAAATATTAAATTCCCAAAATTTAACCCTTTCGGAGTTCATTTATTCACTTAAACAATAGAGTTAAAAATTTTAGCTTTCACGGCATTTAAAAAGTGCGGCGGTAAGTTATATTTGAAAACAATTTTATTCAGCAAAAATAACATTTATAAACTGCTATAACAGTTCAGTTTTAAACAAAAATCATTTTTCAGCCTACTGCAGTCCTTAACAAGTGCTACAGTAGCCTCTTTATTAGTTCAGGTTCAATTTTAGTTTCTGCTACAACAGCACTTACCAAGTACTATCATAGCCTTAGTTCATTTTAGTCTTTTGGTTCATTTATATAACCACAACACTTAACAAGTGTTGCAGATTCCACTTAGTTCAGAATTAGTTCATTTAATTTTAAACCATTTAAATTTATAAAAATTTAACTTATGATTTTTCTAAAGAGAAATTTTACGAATAACACCAAAGTTCACTCATTAAATTTATGTGTGTAAATTCCCACTTCCATTTAAACAATTCATTTCAACATTTAAACTTAACTCCATTTTCCACCATTTTAAAACTTAATTTTCATTTCAATTTAATTAACTTAAGTTTCCACCCTTTCTTTTAGTCAAATTTCGAATTTTAAGTTCCATTTTAAAATCAATATTTTTCCATTTATTATTTTTTTCTTTCACATAGAAAAAATCATTTCTATTCTAAATAAATCATTTAAAAATTCAATTTTAATCAATTTAATATTATTACAAATATTTAAAAAAAAATTAAAGGTATCCAGAAAATACAGAAAAATAACCACGGGTCTGTATAATATTTTCTAGCCTAAGTCAAGTGATACAGATACTATATCATTTCAATCCGTAGTTTACAAAGAAAAATCCGGATTTTATCATTTCAAACCCGCAATCCCAAGTAAATAAAATTTAATTGAAAATCGTTCAGGCCTATCATTTCAGTCCATAACGATCTTCCCTTATTCTAAAGTCCGTTCGGGTATGTATCATTTCAACCCATAGTGATTCTATTCTACAGGGAACTTGCAGTGTGATTTAACAGAATAGAATAACAGTAAAATAAGAATAAAATATAACAGATGATATGTTATGCAGTTTTTAATAATTCTAACATCAAATATAAATAAATCACAGGTAATTACAACATCATTTATTTATTTATTTATTTTCTACACATTCAGTTGCGGTCGTTTCACAATCATATAAGTATGAATATTCGTGTGAGATTTACTCACCTCTACGGAGCTGGAGATTCGAAAAAGAAGTACGCTATCTATCGAACGCACGTGGAAAGCACGATCAGTTGTTGACGGATTCGCCAACTGGATTCAAATCTAAAGTCAAAAGAATAAAGCAAAAATTTGAATAAGCTAACGCACGTCAACTACCTCAACATTTTTGAGTAAATCAACTGGCAATCAAATTGAAACAAAAGTAAGGCTCGAAGGACATTTTGGCCGTGACTTCAAACAAAGGCTGGGTGGCATACAAATCATGAATTCAAAACAAAAGTGACAAAAGCAAATTTTTTTCTTTTTTCAAAACAAAGGTCAGTCACGTGACAAAAGCAACTTTCTCTATCCTTTTATTTTTCTAAACAAAGCTCAAAAGAAACTATACTACAATGTACAAGGTGACAGGCAACTTTTTCATTTCTTTTTTTTTCCAAACAGGGGCTCGGTCTGGCAATCCAACAAAAGGAAGAATGCAAAAGGTGACCAAACAATTTTCTCATTTCATTTTTTTTTCTGTTTTCAAATACAAGGCAGAGGAAAGAAAAAAAAATATAGAAAATAAAAAAACAAAGGCTCGGTCGGATGAGTTGGAGATGGGTGGTCTGGTCTCGGCATGGGGTGTGGTGGCTGGTAGGGCGTAGGGTCGTGGTGGTGGCAGGTCATGGTTGGTGATGTGGTGGGTTCTCGGTCTGGCCTGGGGACGTGAGTGATGGCTGGCACTGTCTGGTGGCGAATGGGGCAGAGTGGTGGACTGGTCTCGGTGATGGAGTGGTGGTGCCTGATCTCGGCCTGGGGTGGAGGTCTGGCATTGGGACGTGGGTGGTCTCGGCTTGGTAGGGGTTGGGCGAATGGATCTCGGCATGGAGTGGAAGGTGGAGTAGTTCGGTCTGGTGGTGGTCTCGCATGGGCGAAGGCGTGGTGATCTGGGTAGGGTCGGTGGTGCCTGGGCGTGGGGATTCTCTGGCGTGGGGTTGGGTCAGGCGAAGGGGGTTGGCTGACGTAGTGGGGATAGGGGTGTAAATCGGTCGGACCGGACCGGACGGAGGTGTGTTCAGTTTATGTCCTAAATAAAATCGGACCGGACATGGACCGGACGAGATTTATGTTCGTACAAATTTTATTATCCTAGCTCGTGTCCTAAATGAAATCGGACGGACTCGTACATACATTTTTCGGACACGGACCCGAACGGACATGGACGGACAATGCTTTTTACATCAAATTTTATGTTGTTTAATAGAATTTCCATCATATATACTGAACTATAAGAAATTCGGACGAATTCGAACGAACTCGGACCGGACAATATTTTTTCTCGTACAAATTTTCTTGTCCTAGCTCGTGTCCTAAATGAAAATCGAACGGACTCGGACGGACGTATTTCGGTTATGGACATGAACGGACATCGGACACTCGTACAAAATTTACAGCCCTAGGTGGGGAAAGGTGAATGGGGATATGGTGGTGTCTGGTGGCGAAAGCAAGGCACAGCAACAATTGAAATACAAAATGAAAAATGGAAAGTAGGCATGGGGTTGGCAAAAGAATAACAGCAAACAGGGGATGAGAGCGACAAAACAGAACAAAATATGAAAACAAAAATGAAAGAAGGTACGTGGCCATTACCTGGAAGAAGAAATGTTCACGCAAAAGCAAATGGAACTGAAAGAAAAAGTTGGATCTGGCAATTATTTGAACGCGTAGAAAATGAAACAGCTGTCCACTAATTTGTAGAGAGAAGGAAAAAGGTAAAAGTTTTGAACGGTAGAAAGTTAAAGCAATTAATTATATTCAAAGCTGGAACAAAACGTAAGGAATGCAAAGAGGGAATGGAATAATTCTCACGTGAACGATTCAATGCAAGATTTTTTTGAAATTTTCAAACTGAAAATATACAGCTGAAATTTGTAAAGCCAACGCATATAAAAAATCAAATGGACAACGGAACAACGAACGTAAAGTGTAACGCCCAAAGTAACGTACAACCGTTATTTGTTTCCTTTATTAAATAAATTTAAAAATGATAACGTTTCTTTAAATAAAATAACGTATCATTTAAACTAAAATTTAAATAGCTATTATCATAACTAATAAAATTTTGATTTTAACATAAAGTTAAGAACGGATGAAATTTATACGTAAAAATGTAAAGTTTAAATTTCCCGTTTCACACTAATTATTATACTTTTAATTCAAATCAATATTTCAAAATGTTTATTTTTAAATAAAAATTTGTTAAAAATCTTGGGCTGTTACACTCTCCCCCACTCAAAGCTTTTCGTCCTCGAAAAGGAACGAAAAAAGGAAAACAAAGAAAGATAAGATAGAAAAGCAAAAGTACCTGAATTAAACAATTCCGGATTCGAAGCACGAATGCTCTCCTCCGTCTCCTAGGTGCAATCCCGTTCATCAGTGCTCCACTGCACTTTGACCAGGTTGACAGATTTTCTTCTTAGCTGCTTCGTACCTCGATCGACGATACGAAGTGGCTTCCTCTCAACAGTCAGATTTGGCTCAATGTCCAAACTATCAAGAGCAGAAGGCTGAATAATAAGAGATGGATCATGCAGATAGCGACGAAGATGAGATACATGAAAGACATTGTGAATTCCAGAAAATTTCTCGGGTAAATCCAGACGATAAGCAAGAGAGCCAATTCTTTCCAAAATGCGGAAAGGACCTACAAATCTAGGAGAAAGCTTTCCTCTACGACCAAAACGAATAACATTCCTTAAGGGAGAAACCTTAAGGAAAACCAAATAACCAACAGCAAACTCTAAACTCCGTCTTCGACGATCAGCGTACTTCTTCTGTCTATCTTGAGCAATCCTCATCTTCCTCTTAATCTCTTCAACTCTCTCTGAAGCTTCCAAAACCATCTCAGGACCAAGAACCAAACAATTACCGAATTCAATCCAACAAGAAGGAGATCTACAAGGTCGTCCGTAAAGAGCAGAAAACGGAGATGTCTCAATACTGGCCTGATAACTATTGTTATAAGTGAATTCGACAAGATGGAGATGATCTTCCCAAGATCCTCCATAATCAAGCACACAAGCACGAAGAAGATCTTCTAAAATCTGATTCACCCTTTCCGTTTGACCGTCGGTCTGTGGATGGTAAGCAGTGCTCAGATTTAGACGAGTACCCAAAGAATCCTGAAAGGCTTTCCAAAACCTACTAGTAAAGATAGGATCACGATCACAAACGATACTGAGAGGAACACCATGGAGATGAACAATCTCCCTCATGTAAATCTCAGACAAACTAGAAGCTGAACGGGTAGACTTGACCGGAATGAAATGAGCTGATTTGGTCAATCTATCTACAATAACCCAGATACTCTTGTTACCCTTCCTAGTCCTCGGTAATCCATCAATGAAATCCATAGAAACTTGTTCCCACTTCCAATTGGGAATCTCAAGAGGCTGCAATAAACCAGGAGTCTTCTGATGATCTGCCTTGACTTGCTGACAAGTCGCACACCTATTAACAAAAATGGAAATATCTCGCTTCATACCTTTCCACCAATATAACTTCTTCATGTCCTGATACATCTTGGTCACGCCTGGATGAATAGAAAGTCTGGACTGATGATTTTCCCGAAGTAACTCCTGTCTCAATCCATCAACATTCGGGACACAAATCCTATTATTAATCCTCAATACACCCTTATCGTCAATCTGAGCTCCACTGCCATCAAGACTACTACCTCCAACTCTACCTCGAACACTCTCCTTAATCAATCTAAGCATCTGATCCTCATCCTGTCTAGTCATAATACGATCCACAAGAGGTGAAGAAACAACAAGCTGACACAACAAAGCCTTCTTCCTACTCAAAGCATCCGCCACAACATTAGCTTTTCCCGGTGTATAGTTGATGTCGAGGTCGTAAGAAGCAAGGAACTCTAACCACCTAACTTGTCTCTGATTCAAATCCTTCTGAGTGAAAATATACCTCAAAGACTGATGATCTATGAAAAGCTCAAACTTGGTACCCAACAGATGATGTCTCCAAAGCTTCAAAGCGAAAACAACGGCAAGCAACTCTAGGTCATGGGCAGCATAATTTACTTCATGGGTCTTCAACTGTCTACTAGCATAAGCAATCACCCTACCATCCTGCATCAGAACAGCTCCCAAACCTTCTCGACAAGCATCAGTGTATACCGTTAATCCCTCATTTCCATTTGGAACGGTAAGAACTGGTGCGGAAGTAAGCTTGTCTTTTAATTCATTGAATGCGGCCTTACACCCTTTACTCCAAATAAACTTAGCATTCTTCCGAGTTAAGCAGTGAGAGGTGCATCAATCCGAGCGAAATTCTCAATGAATCTCCGGTAATAACCGGCAAGGCCCAGAAAACTACGGATATCAGTAGGAGTCTTAGGAGTTTCCCAATCCTGCACAGAATAGGGAAAAAGAAGGATAATAGGAAAGATAGAGTAAATTGAATGAAACAAGGAAAGAGAAGGAAAGAAGGACTTACATTGATCGCAGCGATCTTGACTGGATCAACTGAAACTCCATTACTAGAAATAATATGCCCGAGAAATCGGACTTCATCCTTCCAGAAATGGCATTTGGAAAATTTACCCTTTAACTGATGATTTCGAAGAGTCTCAAGAACAGATTTCAAATATGACTCATGTTCTTCTTCAGACTTAGAGAAAATGAGGATATCATCCACAAAGACTAGAATAAATTTATTAAGCACACCACGGAAAACACGATTCATCAAGTCAACAAAGAAAGCAGGAGCATTAGTCAAACCAAAAGGCATAACTAACCATTCAAAGAATCCATTCTCAGTACGGAAAGCAGTCTTGGGAATACTTTCCTCGGCAACTCTGAGTTGGTGAAAACCCGTGGCAAGATCAAGCTGAGAGAAAACAGTAGCACCATAAAGCTGATCAAACATGTCATTGATGCGAGGCATTGGATATCTATTTTTCATAGTGAGCTTGTTCAACTCCCTATAATCAACACACATCCGGAGAGAACCATCGGACTTGGTGACAAAAACCACCGCAGCTCCCCATTCAGAATAGCTAGGTCTGATCAGACCCTTGGAAGATAGATCCTCAATTTGCTTTCCTAACTCAACCTTCTCGCGGGGTGCCATTCTTCTAGGAGGAAGAACTACAGGTCGAGCTCCAGGAATGAGATCAATGCGGAAATCAATTTCCCGCTTGGGAGGTAAAGCAGTAACTTCACCAAATACATCCGGGTAGAGATTGACTACACGAATCGACTGAAGATCAACAGGAGAAGAATCCAATGAGTTGATAAAGCTACCAGCACAATCATGAGGCAAACAACACTGAATAACCAAAGAATTACCCCGATCATCCTCAAGAGAAACAATTCGGGATTTACAAGAGATACGGGCATCGTGATTCTTTAACCAATCATCTCCAAGCAACAAATCAAAAGTATCAAAACCAAGAATATAGAAATCACCACTAAAACGATGATCGGAATGGTGGAGTTTCACATGTTTACAAATCTTATTAAGATTTGCGAGACCACCAATAGGATTTGAAACACATAGAGGAACAGAAGCATACTCAGGAGAAAGGAGATGTTCAAACTTATGACACAGATCATCAGAAATAAAACTATGCGAAGCTCCAGTATCAAATAAAACACGAACAGGATGATGAAATAAAGTAAAGGTGCCTTGAAGAGTACCTTGATCATCGCTCGAAGCAGGAGTAGGTGCAGCAGGTGATGAAGCAGATGTGACAGCAAATACACCAGATGGCTTTCCCTTCTGATATAAAGGACAGTCCTTCCTAAAATGACCCGGCTGAAGACAAACATGACAAAGATCGTTCCTGGAAACCTGAGGTGGAGGAACAGCAGCACCAGTCGGAGTAGGGCAACTATTGGCATAGTGTCCCTTTTGATCACATTTGAAGCAGGTAATGGTGGATAGATCAATAGGGTGTCTCTGGGAAGGAGAAGATGATGAAGATCCCAAGCCCGGATATTTGAGCCAATTCTTCTTCTGCTGGTGGAAATTGGGCTTTCTCTTCCTGGAATTTGCAGAGGAAGACTGTGATACATGAGCACCAGAAGCAGTAGGACCCTTGGAAGTAGGGTTCTCATAGCGAATAGCCATATCCATGAGCTCAGTAAATGTGCCATGAACATGTGAAATAAGACGATCATAGAACTCTGAGCAAGCTCCAGCAATGAACTTTTCATTCTTCTTTAGATGAGTGTCGATAAGACCAGGACCGAATTTGGAAAGTTCATTGAACTTCCACTCATACTCCAAAAAAGACATGGTACCCTGCTTGAGATCCATGAATTCACGATAAAGCTGAGATTTCCCGGCTTCGGGCATCCATTTTGCCACAAAAGCCTCCCTGGAAAGAAAAATACAAAAACCAAACTTAAGATAGATTCAAAAGGAAAGGAAATGGGGAAAATTCAAGTTAACACAAAGGATACCTGAACTGCTCCCACGAAAGATTACCTTCGTTAGTGTGAGCCGTAACAGACTCCCACCAATCTAAGGCTGACTCTTGCAGCTGCCATGCTGCTAACTGATGCTTCTGGGCATCAGTGATCTCTAGACCAGTAAAAATTCTCTCCAAACTTCGTAGCCATTGCTGGGCTTCGATAATACTCTCTGAACCGGTGAACCTAGTGCCACCGAGCTGAGAGAATTCCTTGCAAAGAACAGTAAACCTAACGGGTGCAACAGGTGGAGGAGCAGGACCACGACCCCTACCTCTCGCATTTCCACGATTCATCCTGGAAATATCAAGAATAAATTTAGGACAAGGTACAGAGAAGACAAAGATAAGTTAAGATAAGACGCGATAAGATCACTTGGATGGATATCCTAATAACAAAATTTCTAACAAGGTAGATACGGAAAGAAGGAAGTTTAGAAAAATTTTCTGTTAAAACAAGAAAACTTTATATCAAAATAATCCTTGAAAATCATTTAAAATCATTTTAAAATCATTTTATACTTTGAAAATACGTTCACTCACAAAGAAATGATTCTGAGTTTGATTTCACTCATTCTAGGGTATTTCTACCCTATCTCTAATGAGTTTTTGCTCCATAGGCTAAGGTTTGCCTAAAACCAAAGCTCTGATACCAAATGTAATGACCCGGAATTTTGGACCATTCAAATCGATAATAATCGACACATGCCAGACTTGAATAATACAAAATAATAGATTGTAATAAAATTTGGAGCAAATAAAATCATTCACAGAATCACAGACACAGAAATATCAGAATAACTCGCAGCGGAATTTAAAAATAACCATAGTGGTTCATGAAGCCACTAAAATACATAGTCTCAAAACAAGGACAAATTACATAGTCTAAAACCAATACAGTTTGAATAACCACAGAAAAATCCCAAATTCATTTGTCTCAATTACATAAGCTAAATTAAAAGACTGAATAGCAAAACAAATAGCAGCTTGATAAAGATGATCTCCAGTAGTCCTAGCTCCGTGAAGATGAAGTCCAATTGATACTCAGGCTGACCCGAGCGTAAAATAAAACATAAACAATCGAGTCAGGATATACATACTTATACAATGTAAACCAACTCAAGTGAACTGTAGTAAAGGTACAAGTAACTTAGAAGATGCTTAGGACCGCCCATCCTCTAAGGATCCGTTAAAATATCTACTATGTAGTAATGTTCGCTATTATAATAGTGTCTAAATAAGTAAAGTATAATCATATAGAAAATAGCGTTAAGGGGATGGAGAACCTTAACGCGGTCAGATCTTAAAATCATAATCGTAGTAAAGCTCGATATGGTAGGTGACACGGCACAACTAGGCAATGCCAGGGTAGATATACCAATTACGCACACGGACTGATGGATACGCATAGCAGCCACTACCGTTCCACCTCGAACAACACTCCCAAATCGGAGGATGGCCATCTAGTCAAATCACAAGTAAGAGTATAATATCGAAGAAATGTGTCCGAGAAGAGGTGCTACCTCACTGGTCCGAGATCGCTCCTGTTTTAGCCACCTTATGCCAACTCACGGGAGTTGGGTCCACGTAACATACCTTAAGAACGTCGTCACCATCCTACTTCATTCTGGAATCTCCACCGCGTACACAGTTGTCAAAGTGGTTTTCGGTATCGACAGAGAGTATGTCCATATCCGATCCCGGTCTCTTTGCCAACCAATCGTTATTATAACCCGTGGTTATAGATTTAAAACAATTTATCAAATATACTTCAAATTAAACCATTTAAAACAAAGTCATTATTCTTTTAAATCAAATATTAAATTCCCAAAATTTAACCCTTTCGGAGTTCATTTATTCACTTAAACAATAGCGTTAATTTTTTTGGCTTTCACGGCATTTAGAAAGTGCGGCGGTAAGTTATATTTGAAAACAATTTTATTCAGCAAAAATTACATTTATAAACTGCTATAACAGTTCAGTTTTAAACAAAAATCATTTTTCAGCCTACTGCAGTCCTTAACAAGTGCTACAGTAGCCTCTTTATTAGTTCAGGTTCAATTTTAGTTTCTGCTACAACAGCACTTACCAAGTACTATCATAGCCTTAGTTCATTTTAGTCTTTTGGTTCATTTATATAACCACAACACTTAACAAGTGTTGCAGATTCCACTTAGTTCAGAATTAGTTCATTTAATTTTAAACCATTTAAATTTATAAAAATTTAACTTATGATTTTTCTAAAGAGAAATTTTACGAATAACACCAAAGTTCACTCATTAAATTTATGTGTGTAAATTCCCACTTCCATTTAAACAATTCATTTCAACATTTAAACTTAACTCCATTTTCCACCATTTTAAAACTTAATTTTCATTTCAATTTAATTAACTTAAGTTTCCACCCTTTCTTTTAGTCAAATTTCAAATTTTAAGTTCCATTTTAAAATCAATATTTTTCCATTTATTATTTTTTTCTTTCACATAGAAAAAATCATTTCTATTCTAAATAAATCATTTAAAAATTCAATTTTAATCAATTTAATATTATTACAAATATTTAAAAAAAAATTAAAGGTATCCAGAAAATACAGAAAAATAACCACGGGTCTGTATAATATTTTCTAGCCTAAGTCAAGTGATACAGATACTATATCATTTCAATCCGTAGTTTACAAAGAAAAATCCGGGTTTAATCATTTCAAACCCGCAATCCCAAGTAAATAAAATTTAAATGAAAATCGTTCAGGCCTATCATTTCAGCCCATAACGATCTTCCCTTATTCTAAAGTCCGTTCGGGTATGAATCATTTCAACCCATAGTGATTCTATTCTATAGGGAACTTGCAGTGTGATTTAACAGAATAGAATAACAGTAAAATAAGAATAAAATATAACAGATGATACGTTATGCAGTTTTTAATAATTCTAACATCAAATATAAATAAATCACTGGTAATTACAACATCATTTATTTATTTATTTATTTTCTACACATTCAGTTGCGGTCGTTTCACAATCATATAAGTATGAATATTCGTGTGAAATTTACTCACCTCTACGGAGCTGGAGATTCGAAAAAGAAGTACGCTATCTATCGAACGCACGCGGAAAGCACGATCAGTTGTTGATTGATTCGCCAACTGGATTCAAATCTAAAGTCAAAAGAATAAAGCAAAAATTTGAATAAGTTAACGCACGTCAACTACCTCAACATTTTTGAGTAAATCAACTGGCAATCAAATTGAAACAAAAGTAAGGCTCGAAGGACATTTTGGCCGTGACTTCAAACAAAGGCTGGGTGGCATACAAATCATGAATTCAAAACAAAAGTGACAAAAGCAAATTTTTTTCTTTTTTCAAAACAAAGGTCAGTCACGTGACAAAAGCAACTTTCTCATATCCTTTTATTTTTCTAAACAAAGCTCAAAAGAAACTATACTACAAAGTACAAGGTGACAGGCAACTTTTTCATTTCTTTTTTTTCCAAACAGGGGCTCGGTCTGGCAATCCAACAAAATGAAGAATGCAAAAGGTGACCAAACAATTTTATCATTTCCTTTTTTCTGTTTTCAAATACAAGGCAGAGGAAAGAAAAAAAAATATAGAAAAAAAAATATAGAAAATAAAAAAACAAAGGCTTGGTCGGATGAGTTGGAGATGGGTGGTCTGGTCTTGGCATGGGGTGTGGTGGCTGGCAGGGCGTAGGGTCGTGGTGGTGGCAGGTCATGGTTGGTGACGTGGTGGGTTCTCGGTCTGGCCTGGGGACGTGAGTGATGGTTGGCACTGTCTGGTGGCGAATGGGGCAGGGTGGTGGACTGGTCTCGGTGATGGAGTGGTGGTGCCTGATCTCGGCCTAGGGTGGAGGTCTGGCATTGGGACGTGGGTGGTCTCGGCTGGGTAGGGGTTGGGCGAATGGATCTCGGCATGGAGAGGAAGGTGGAGTAGTTCGGTCTGGTGGTGGTCTCGCATGGGCGGAGGCGTGGTGATCTCGGTAGGGTCGGTGGTGCCTGGGCATGGGGATTCTCTGGCGTGGGGTTGGGTCAGGCGAAGGGGGTTGGCTGACGTGGTGGGGAAAGGTGAATGGGGTTGTGGTGGTGTCTGGTGGCGAAAGCAAGGCACAACAACAATTGAAATACAAAATGAAAAATGGAAAGAAGGCATGGGGTTGGCAAAAGAATAACAGCAAACAGGGGATGAGAGTGACAAAACAGAACAAAATATGAAAACAAAAATGAAAGAAGGTACGTGGCCATTACCTGGAAGAAGAAATGTTCACGCAAAAGCAAATGGAACTGAAAGAAAAAGTTGGATCTGGAAATTATTTGAACGCGCAGAAAATGAAACAGCTGTCCACTAATTTGTAGAGAGAAGGCAAAAGGTAAAAGTTTTGAACGGTAGAAAGTTAAAGCAATTAATTATATTCAAAGCTGGAACGAAACGTAAGGAATGCAAAGAGGGAATGGAATAATTCTCACGTGAACGATTCAATGCAAGAGTTTTTTTGAAATTTTCAAACTGAAAATATACAGCTGAAATTTGTAAAGCCAACGCATATAAAAATCAAATGGACAAAGGAACAATGAACGTAAAGTGTAACGCCCAAAGTAACGTACAACTGTTATTTGTTTCCTTTATTAAATAAATTTAAAAATGATAACGTTTCTTTAAATAAAATAACGTATCATTTAAACCAAAATTTAAATAGCTATTATCATAATTAATAAAATTTTGATTTTAACATAAAGTTAAGAACGGATGAAATTTATACGTAAAAATGTAAAGTTTAAATTTCCCGTTTCACACTAATTATTATACTTTTAATTCAAATCAATATTTCAAAATGTTTATTTTTAAATAAAAATTTGTTAAAAATTTTGGGCTGTTACAATGTGTTTAGTTAAAAGAAAATCTTTAGATGACCTTATAAAAATGAAAAGAATTGTAAGAATATTAAATCCCGGTGGCTTTGATAAAGATTTAAATGATTTTGGAAAAGTTGTAGTAATTGTACTTAAAGAGATTTTAAGATATAAATATTTTAAATTGGATTTGAAAGTAAAGTTTTCTTTGGACAGTTCGAGAAGGAGTTTCGATCTGTTTTGTGGTAATCGGAATAATCTTTTAAGTGACAATTGAATGCTTGTTTAGGCAGATATGATAGTGCACTTAGTAAATTATCCTCTTTGTCATTGTACAATCGAAACGAGTTCGAATCCGAATGAATCCAAAGCTAGTGGATGATTTTATTAAAGAACTATTTATCTATAAATAGTATTGTTTCAAAAGAGAATTTGTGATGAAAGAAATATTTTTATGATTAACTAGTTTGAGTGTCTTGGAAATGACTAAAAATGAGTAAGAGATGTGTTCGGATGGTAAACACTTCTTTTGAGTATTTCCCTACTTAGTAAAAAGGATATATAATAATATTTGGTAGCGCCTGTTTCCTTGATATCATTTTAGAGTTACTCGAGCTATATATTGTTTTTTCAAAAGGGTTAGATATAAAGTATCATTTTGAAAGGTTTTTGAAAAACCCGGGTATTGTGTTCTGGAATCCCTTACAAGAATATAGTTTTCAAAATAAAACGATGTCTTGATTAAGAACGGGTTAATAAATAAAGTTTTAAATTTGTTGAATATCCTAGGTTAAGTAAAACCAATTTAAGATTTGAAATTTTGTATACTCTTTAGGATATAGAAGAGTATCATACTAAAATGAATTTAAGTTATAAAATGTTAATAAAATTAAGTAATGTTCTTAAGTAAAATGGTGATTCTTTAAAAAGGGTAATTATAATCTTGGGAAGTAGGAACCAATAGGATTAGTACGTAGGTTGTACGCAGATCATTTTTCCTTTACACATAGTTCTCGATCCAAGATTCGAGTATATCACTCGAGGTGTTTCACACCATTCCGAATAGGGATTTACCGCTCATTTTTTACGGCGAGCGTTGATGAGGGTTCTTATGTGGAACCAAAAGGTTGTCTATCATAGTTTATGGCTATGCAAGGAGAACATAGGTTTCTAACTAAGAAGCCTGATCAAAGTCCGCACTAGGAAGTCGAGTGAGCGATACTAGATCGGTGAGAAAGTCATCTGTTCAAGTGAGTGATCGAACTAGATTTTTACATAGAAATGATCTATGTACATCATGCGAATTGATGAATAGTTTTGAGTATTTTTGGGAATAGGGTTGTGGTATAATTTCGGGTACGAAATTCTTTTAACGGGGAAAGAATGTAACGACCCACAAATTTATCACTTGCAAAAATTATATTTATTTTTAAAATATTTTGATATGGGTTTAAAAGTAAGAAATAATCATGTTTTAAGTGGTATATAATAATAGTTATTTTTTTGGGAAAAGTATTTGTGAACAAATTGCTTAGGTAAAATATTGATAATTTGTAAATGTCGTCCTAGGTAAAATATAGATAAAACAGCTGAAAATCGTTTATCGATAAAACTGCTTTTAAACAATAAGAATCATGCATGACTCTGGATACATACACTAATATACGTATTCAACCAAGATTATGAAATAAAATAATATATTTTATTTTGGAAAATAAAATATATTTATGACATCGACAGTTAATATCATCGGTTTCATATATTTCTTCGGAAATTCTAGTTAAGTTTAAATATTAAATAAATGGGTTTTTATCTACAAAAAAAACTATTTTAATTATTTAATAATGATGGTAAAATAGTTTTTAAAATCTGTTTACCAAACTAGATAGTTCCTAGAAAAATAGAAAATGTGACCGAAGAACGTTTTCCGGAATTTCGACTTTTCGACACCGGAAAGCTTTCGAAAACGTTGTTTGCCTTTATGCACTATATATACACATATATAGTAGATAATTAATACACATAATAATATATTATCTTATGTTAATTACATTTAGGAAGTGATGTGACAAGTCATGGTTTTAAAAATAATAACATACATATACATATACACTTATATATATACAAAATACATACCTATCTCTTGTCATTTCTTTAGTACCATCATCATCATCCAAGCATGAACCTAGGGGATGTGACTAGAGAGGGGGGACGTGACATATGAGAGGGAGAAAGGTGGTGATGTAACTTGTCAAAATAATGACATGTTAGGATATTTTAAAACTAAGGTTAAAATGGTAATTTTCCTACTTTCTTTCATTAATAAATACACACACTCATACACCAAATCTCTTTTACATCTTCATATTTCATTTTCCTAAGCTCCATTTCATGTTTCATGGCTTCTTATGTTAGTTTTAAGTTTTTTTTAAAATCAAAAGTATTAAATTGTTTTAAAGATCCAAACTTGTTTTTAAACTCTTTCTTCTCCATTTTCCCCCACTTTATTCGGCCATAACGGCCTCTATTTTACAACAAATCAAGATTTTCTTTTTATTCAAATCGTATAAAATTTTAGTAGCTACAACTTTCTCTTTAACACTTTTTCTAGTTTCAAGCTTAGTTATGTCAAAATCTCATTTCTTTGCAGTGTACTTTTAAAGTCAGAAATTTAGGTCTGAAAATAGCTCTCCTTCTTTTAACCATATATACCTCAAACGAATTTGTTTTGAGTGATTATTATTTTTAATTTGTACAGAATTTTTTTTCTAAAACTTTTCTTTTGATCACCTTTTCAAAATCTGAGAGTAATATGTCCAAAAATCATGTGGGAGATGACATATTTTCGGGATAATTTTTGTGCATCTAAGGCATTTTAGGTTTCAAAGATTTTCGGTGAGTAAAACTATCTCATTTTTAGAAAGAACTAACTTTATTTCCATAGATTATTTGTTGTGTAAATCCATAGCTCATGTTGTTAAAATATCATGTGATAATGGTAATGATAATGATATACGTTTGCGATTTGTGGTTAGCATAGTCTAGATGTTAAATATTGTGTTTGAATGTTAAGCATCATGTTTGGATGTTTAAAGTGGTATGTTTGGTTGTAAGAATGTGATATTGGTGTATGGTACGTTGATGGTATGGTTGTGATCAAAACTAGTTGTATTTTATGTAAGAATTACAAAGTTTACACCTTTGTATGTTGCGACGGACGTGAGATTCGATTTGGAATCAAAACAGTTTTCTAGTTTTAAATTTTGGAAATGGTTTCAAAGTTTTTATCTTTGTTTTTAAGTTTCAAAAAGCTTTCAAAATTAGGTTTCCAAACTTGTAATAGCAAGGAATAAGCAAAGTATTTTGCTTAAAGTAAATTTAAGCGAACTATGCTCATAGCGATAGTCGCTATGGATGCGGTTCGAAAAAATTGTCGATTTTCGTTTTAAAATGTTTTATTTTAGAATATTTTGCAAAAAATTTCCGAACTTGATTAGTAACATAAAAGGAGTTAAGTTTAGATAATTAAATTAATTAAGAGTAATTAGTACTTAATTAGTAATTAAGTAAGTGATTGAGTTTAAGTAACACTTAAGGAATGTTAATGATTAATTAAGTTTTTAATTGGTGGTTTATGAAGTTAAGAAGTGATTAAATGGTTAATTAATATTTAAATAAATTAAGTAAGTTAATTAATTATTATTTAATTAAGTGATTATTTAATTAATTTTTAATTAATTAGTGTGTAACTAATAATGAATTGTTTAAACCTTAACTAAGATACATTAGGAAGTTAATTAGGACTTAACCAAGTTCATTCGGCTAATTAAAGTTTAATTATGAATTAATCTTTATTTAATTAAGATATAATTAGGGTTTAAGCTAATTGAATATATTTTAATCTTTTCAAAGCTATTTTTAAACTTAATCAATTATGTTTTAAATCAGTTTTCTTTTTAAGGTTTATTGATTTCAAATTAAAGGATCTCTCGTCTCGACCATTAAGTAGCCAGATGAATTAAAGTAGTGATTATAAAACGTTGACACATTTTATGGAAAGTAAGTTGACTTGTGTTTAGCATAAATGTTGAATACCGGTAACGTGATAAACACAAGGAAGTTAATTTCGATAGGTAGGTCATGGTAATTTAAGCATATAGAATATACTTCCTTATGTACATTTTTCACTGATAGTGGATGTATCTATATTTGTAACTTGGACATCTACCTATGATTGATTGTATGTCATGTGTGAATCCCATACATATCTGATGTTAAGAAATACCCATGATATAACTTGGATAAGAAAACCCGAATCTAATGATCCATTGTAGTCATTAAGCCTCCTTTTGGTTTTGGAAAGTTAATATTTCATTTTCTTTTAAAATGGTCTTCAAGGTTATTCCATTTTGAACAAGATATTTAAAGAATGATTTGAAAATTGTTTTGAATATTTATAAAGAAGTTTATGAATAATTTTAGGGTATTCATAAAAGGGTTTTAGAAATAGTTTTAAATGTTTATAAAAAGATTTTATAAATGGGTTTGGATGTCTATAAAGGGAAGTTTTATACAAGGTTTAAAAGTTTAAAAAGAAGTTTATATAACAGGGTTTGTATATTTATAAAGAGTCTCATAAATGAGTATGGAGGTTGATAAATGCTCTGTAAATGGTTTTGGGTTAAAGCAAAAAGGATTTCATGAGTAAAGGAAATTTATATAAGGATTTATTGAAGATAATTACAACAGGAATTCGAGGTTTGGGTTTCTCGAGGTTGACCTTTTAAAAAATGGTGGTATGGAACATTCGTTCCACACTTAACACCGAAGGAATAATGCTTAGAGTTATTATTTTCTCTAATTTAAATAATGTAGTTAAATTCGTTTAAGAGATTTGGAAATGGGAAATCTTATAAATGTTTTGTGAATATACTTATGTAAAGGAGATAAGTATATGAATGTTAATAAATGTTTGGGAAAGGAGATTTATAAATGAAAATGGTTTTGCGGCTTAGTGATTGCTTTGGGTAATTAAATCTTTGGATTTTGTTATTGTTATTTGATAGTTAAATAACCGACTATCAATTTTGGCCTAATTTGACTTAGGAAGCATAAATGTAAAATTCGAGTTTCTGACAAGGACTCGAATACTTACTTCCAAAAGAATCGAGAATAAGTCAACCAGAAATTATCGGTTGTTGGTACGGAGAGATCGGGATCGGATTTATATATCCAAAAACCACTCCGAACCAACATGTACGTTCGAGTGAAAGACATCTTGATGATGATTGAAGATGGTGCTCTTTGAAGTGCAAGGGCTACTACTACTAATCCTAAGGGTGATTCCAAAATGGATGTAGTAGAGTTAGTGCCTTCGGTTTCGTTCAGACCCAGAATGAACTTGTACGGATGAATGCTAGCATTGCATTGACGCATGGAGGGCAATGTTATCATTCCAAGATGGATTGTTATTCATAAAGGTAAAACGTAGCCTCATGCCTCATCAACCCAGAATGACAAAACTAGGGGATATGCAGCAAGGCTATGTGGGTCGCACCTATTAGGGTATATCATCACCCTTCTAGATATATACACAACCATCAAGGAATTCGTGTATGTGGGAGCGCTCGGTTAAAGGTTGCAAAGCAACCGAGGTGATGATATATTCGGTACTATCCAATAAGGGGTAGGTCGGTCCTGTGTTAGCAGGGGTCATTAGGTACGACCTTGGTATATTTTTCTAGAGATGTCCTATGGCAGGCGGTACCCCAGTAGCCCGGTCATTATTTGGAATTCAATCTTCAATACATGCCTTACATTTTCGATTGTAGAGCCTAATATGTTGGAATGTGAGATGCAAGCATTTCAACTATTTTATCTATTTACTTTAAACCTAGACACTATGATAATAACACTGGATTTTATATAAAATGTTTTGGTTATCGTAAGGTCAAAACCCGTTCGTTTTTATGTGCGGTGTGGCCTTAAGAGATACCTTTTGTTTGAAAAGTTTTCAAGCAGACTGACCCGAGCGTTATTCCATGTAATGATCAGATCAGATCGAGCATCTTTTTCTTAGGTTTGGCTAGATACTTAGAGCTAGAGAGCAGCTGGATGGGCAAGATGTATTCACGTATTTTTACTTCCACTGTATTATAGAGTCCTTATGTTTGTCAATGTGAGAATAGGTTTCTATAATTGTCCAAAAAATTAGGATAAGTCTAATGTACTCTGATGTTGTATATATGAATAAAGATGTTTCCTTTCTGTAAAGATCATGGTTGTATTATATATTATTCACTGCGTTGTGAGATTTTGTGTTGTTTTAGTTTTCTCTATCTTCTACCTACTTCTTTCACCCTAACAGGTCGGTATTTCTGGCACTTGAATGTTCTGCATGTAATACAGTGGATGTATTTGTGTAGATTTTTTTTAGGGTCGAAAATCCGATTTGTTACAATGTTACAACTTGGTACCAGAGCATAGGTTTACGTAAAAACTAAAGAATTTTTAGCTTTAAAGGATATTTTTGAAATCATAATCCAAATGAATCAGAGAATAAGATTGGGTGGGATAATGCTATAGTAACGTATTTGTATCTGCTATATATAAGTATACGCTTTATCTCTGTTCTTCCTTGGACCGTTTTTCCGTATCTTACTAAGGTTTGAATGCAAATTTAAGGAAGTAAGATATGAAGGCATGAAATGAAAGAGTGAACCTCAGTAAAGGAAGCACTGCTACTAATGGAAATGTCAGACCTAACACTAGAAGGAATACGGATTCACAAATAGCTACTAATGTAGATGTATGAACAACGTAGGTTGATATGGGAGTAATGTATCAGTTCTTTATCAATATGATGCAAGCAGGAGCAACTTCTGGATTAGTTGGTGGAAATGCTAAAGAAGTGAATCATGAAGTTCCAATGGTCAACAATTATGTTATGTTAAGTAGAGACTTATGCAAGGCTTGGAGGGAAGCCATTTATTGAAATAGAGGATACTATCGAGGTAGAGAATTGATTGCTTTATTGTGCAAGGATTTTCGTTGATCTTGGTTTGAATGATGAGAAGAAGAGGAGGTTAGCATCCCGGCAATTTCAAGGAGCCGCATTGTGTTGGTGGAATAGTGTTACGGTTAGGGTAGTAGAGGAAACATTGACTTAGGTTGAATTTAGAAGTAGGTTTGAAGAAAAATTTATGTCTGAGATTGCTAAGTCGACTCTGTTAAGGAAGTTTGTTGAATTAGTGCAAGGTGATATGACTATGTTGGAGTATGTAACAAGGTTTGATGAGCTGTCTCGATATGGATATGCTATAGTAAACACGGTGATTAAGAAAAATGAGAAGTTCATCCATGGATTGAGACCTAAGCTCTCTAGGGAAACTTTACCACATCTCAGGGATCCATGTGATGTCGTCATGGAGATGACTTTAAGAAATGAGTAGATGCTTGCTTTATTAAGTAATAATAAGCCAGCAGAGAGTTAGGGTGGATAGAATCAGAAGAAAATGTTTTACCAGAAGAAGCAAGCTCGGAAGGTTGGAGCTGCCAAGAAAGGAAAGTCTGAGGTTGTTGTTACAAGTGTGACAAGAAGGGGCACTATTTCCAAACTGGCAAGGGAAAGGAAGTCGTTGGAAAGAAGAACATCAAGTGCTTTACTTTGACCAAGTCGTACATTATAAGAACAAATGTCCAGAAGCGGCAAAAGCAAAAAAAAAGGAAATATGTTTTCTTTGGAACCGGCTACCTCGAGACCAACAGCTAAGGAGAAAGGGAAAGCTTTGATGGGAGGTACATTTTTGATTCATGGCATACCAGTTAGAGTATTATTTGATATCGGTGCATCACATTCTTTTATATCTTGATGTTTGGTAGATAAGCTTAACCTAGAAACCTCGTACATAGTGATTTCCTTAAGGGTTGCGAATCCAATAGGAGGATATGCAACTTTAGGGATGAGATGTGACCATTTATAGTTTGAATTATTAGGTCATATATTTGCTTATAGTTTGCATGTGTTTGATTTCGTAGGCTTTGGAATTATTCTGGGTATGAACTGGTTAAGTAAATACGATGCTAGGATATTTTGCCACGATAGGAAAATATCACTAAGACACCCTAATAGTAGTGACCGAATTATATACTCAATGGAGAATTCAAATTTTGATGTTGGTGCTTTGTTGAGTGCAATAAAGGAGGAGGAAGAGTTGAATATGGTTTTCATAGTAAGAGAGTTTGCAGATGTCTTTTAGCCTGTTATAGGACTACCATCGAAATGAGCTATTGAGTTTCGAATAGATCTTGTACCAAGAGCCTAATCCATAAGTAGACTGCCTAGCATGATGACACCTTCAAGATGAAGGAGTTAAAGGTGCAGCTGGTAGACTTAGAAGGGAAAAATTTTATTAGACCAAGCAGTTCACCTTGGGAAGAAACCACTGTGTTCATGAAGAAATCGGATGGATCGTCGAGATTATGCATCGATTATCGTAAGTTGAATGAAAAGACGATAAAGAATCGATATCCTTTGCCGAGAACTGATGATTTATTTGACTAGTTGAGTAAAGCCAAAGTATTTTCCCAATTGGATTTGGCGACAGAATTCCATCAACTAAGAGTGGCAGAAGACAGTATTCCGTTGATGGCGTTTCGAACAAGACATGGTTTGTACAAGTGGTTAGTAATGCCATTCTGATTGACTAATACGCCTACTTTCTTCGTAGACTTAATAAATAGGATTTTATGAGAGCACTTGGATAGGTTGTATTAGTATTGATAGATGACGTTTTGATATATTCTAAGGATGAAAGAGACCATGAGATTCATCTAAAAATAGTGCTTGAGACGCTAAGGCAATATCAGCTAAAAGGGAAGTTTTTAAAGTGTCATTTTTGGAAGAAAGAGGTGAAGTTTCTTGGTCATGTAGTCTCAAAGAAAGGGTTGTCAGTAGATCCAGCTAAGATAGAAGATGTTAATAACTTGAAGAGACCCGAGACGGTGACTGAGATAAAGAATTTTCTTGGTCTAGCTGGTTACTACCAGAGATTTATTAAGGATTTCTCTCGTATAGCAGCATCGATGACTAAACTAACGTGGAAGGACATGAAGTTTGTTTGGATCAATAAATGTGAGGAGGCATTCTAGAAACTAAAACATTTATTGACCAATGTGCCTTTGTTAGTTGTTCCATATGGAAACCACGATTTGGTATTGTGTACTGATGCATGTGGAATAGGGTTGGGAGTTGCTTTAATGCAGAGGGGTAAAGTTATTTCCTACGCTTCTCGATAGCTTAGACCACATGATGTTAGATATCCGACTCATGACTTGGAGTTAGCTGCAGTAATTTTTTCCTTGAAGGTGTGGAGACATTACCTTTTGGAAGAATGATTCGAGTTGTATATGGATCACAAGTCTTTAAGGTACTTATTCTCTCAAAAGGAGTTGAATATAAGATATCAGAGATGGTTAGAGTGTTTAGCTGCTTGCGATTTTGGAATTGAGTACACATCAGGAAAAAGAAAAAAAGTTACAGATGCACTTAGCGGGAAACATCGGAATGTGGTGTTGGCTGAATGGAAAGATTTGTAAGCATTGACTACTTATAGTGTGTGGTTAAGATCGACCGCTAGTTCTAGTCAGAGTATTGCAATGTATCTTGTATGGAAGTTCGACCGGTATTGATCGAAATGATTGCTTCTAAACAAAGAGATGATCCAGTCTTAGCCGAAAGAATTAGCAGATTGGAAGGTGGAACTAAGATTGATAACTTGAAGGATTTTCATCTTGACCAAAACAGATGGTTGAGAAAGAAGGGACGACTGTGTGTTCCAAATGTTGGAGACCTAAAGAAAGAAGTTATTAGGGGATATAATCGATCGAAGTTCACTATTCATCCCGGAGGAACTAAGATGTATCATGATATGAAGATAAGTTTCTTCTGGGAGGATATAAAAAGGGTTGTCGGCTTATGGGTAAAGCAGTGTTTGAATTATCAGCAAGTGAAAGCCGAACATCAGAAGCCGAGTGGAGTTCTTCAGCCCTTGGATATACCAGTTTGAAAATGGGATTCGATATCCATGAATTTTATTAACAGATTGCCAAGATCAAACAGGGGAAATGAAAGTATATGGGTCATAGTGGATAAACTGACCAAGAGTGCACATTTCATTCCCATTGAGTCAACTAAGATGGCACCTGTATTGGCTAAGTTATTTATGAAGAATATTATTAAACTGCATAAGATTCCTAGTAGTATTGTTAGTGACAGAGATACTTTATTCACTAATGAATTCTGGAAGAGTCTACAGTGGATATTAGGTACCAAGCTTAAGATGAGTACCGCTTATCACTCACAAATAGGTGGGTAGACATAAAGAGTCAATAAGGTACTTGATGATTTATTGAGAGCTTGTGTACTAGATTTTGGCGGGTCATGGGAAGACCATTTGATCTTGGTTGAATTTTCCTATGATAATATTTATTAGACCAGTATAGGAATGGAGCCTTTTGAAGCTTTATATGGAAGTCCGTGTAAATCACCCATATGTTGTTTAGAAACTAGAGATAAATTAGTTCTTAGACCGGATATGGTAAGAGATGCCGTAGAAAAGATTGAGTTGATTTAGGCTAAATGAAAGAAGCTTAATCTGGGCAACAAAGTTATGTAGATAAGAGACGGAAAGACTTAGAATTCTTAGTTGGAGATCATGTTTTCGTCAAAATATCACAATTGAAGGGTGTAGCAAGGTTTGTAAAGATGGGAAAATTAGCACCGAGATATGCAAGTCCATTTGCTATCATAGAGAGGATTGGGAAACTTGCTTATAGTATAGAGTCACCGAGCAGTTTAGCAGGAGTTCACAATGTTTCCTATATTTCCCAACTAAGGAAGTGTGTTCGAGATCCAAAGACTATTATAACTCTAATTGCATTGGAAGATTTAGCAGTGGAGCTGAACATGACTATAGTTAGACATCCAGTTTGTATTGTGGCTAAGAATGAGAAAACGCTAAGGAACAAGGCAGTTAGATTAGCAAAAGTCTATTGGAGTGATGATGAGAGAAACTATACTTAGAAAACAGAATGTAGGATTAGGGATACTTATCCTGACATCTTTGATGGTATGTTTAACATTATTTTAATTAACATTATTTAGGATATACAATTGGATAAATTAAATAAAATAATGTAGAATGATAAGGGGATTGATATTTGGCAAATAAAAGAGGTCATGCCTCAAGGAATGAGTTAATAAGAATGAATTAAAATTAAAATATGAAATAGGATCTAGTGGGGGGGAGGGATATGAAATAGGAATATGGGTTAAGGGCAAAATGGGAAAAGACCTAAATTCCTAAACATAAACCCTCACTCTATCATTTCCTCCCTCACTTTCATTCACTTCATAACAAATGAAATCAAAGGAAGCTTAGGGCCAGCCATTAGCAAGTGTTCAAGAGGAATTAAAAGCTAGAAACAAGATCCAAGCTTAGGGGATTTAAATCAACAACACAAATCTGAACATTCTTAATCAATACAAGGTGAATAATAGTTATGCATCTCATGCTTTAGATGTTATTTTTGGTTTTAAGTATATATTTGAATCTTTTGCTTATATTATGCCATCCTATGATAGTTTGAAGGGTAATATGCTTTTTGCTGAAATTATAGAATTTACTTATCAAATTTAGTGATATGTTTGAGTTGAAAAACCTATCATATGACATCCAAATGACTTGAATTTTAATATGATGTTAGAAACATTATTTTAGAAGTGGGTTTTAAATTTCATAATTTTCCAAGCAAGTATGAATTTTCTAAGTGTAGAAATGGGGTTATTTTGAATTTTAATTATTAAAAATAATTAAATAAAGGTTTTGGCCCATAAATTTTTATATATGAGAAAATAAAATCTATTTGATTTTTTGTGATTTTTTGGGTTCTTTCCCAAATGTTTATGATTTAATATGAATTATTTAAGTAAAAAGGCTTAATTAATTATTAAGGTATTAATATAAATTATATAGTTTGCTAAGTACTTTGGAAAGGATAAAGTCTGCTTCTTGGCAGTTTTGGAAACGATTTTGGTAAAGAAAGTGTTTTTCAATAAGAATTTGACAGATAATTGGGGTTAGGTGAAATGCAATTATTTTTAATGGTAATAAAACAGTTTTTTTCTTATTTACAGTAATGCCACTCTAAAATCATGATGTTGAATCTATCACTCTGCCTGCATGGTCTTCGGCATCATCCAGGAACAATGCATATGGTATCACTTCAGTCGATACAGAATGTATTGACTTGGTCGAAGATGGAAGCCAACGACGACGTCGACATCATGGTCTTCGAAGAGGTTGAGGCCGCATAACTTAATTTTTTGTTTTACAATGTCGCCGACCCCATATCTTCGAAATGACTACTTCGACACTAATGAGGTCTCTTTGCTTATCGGCTCTTTGATGCCGCATTTTAATAACTTTGACCCTATAGGAATAATGCCATTATTATTGACTTCGGCAATATATAGTGCCGCGCTCTTATTTCTTCGACCTTATTCTTTTTAACTGTTTCAGAGAGGGCAGTGATGCCAAAACTATTGGCTTCGATCTTATTCTTTTAAAGGTTTTAAATTATATAAACCAAGTTTACTTTCTTCGACTTCGACACTATATGAAGTACGAAGTGATTTGGCTTTACGGCCATATGGTCTAAATGTTAATGGTTTTAACTTATTTTTACTAAAGAAGGGCGAAGACCTTTATCGGTGATGATGTCGCAGAGCTATATCATTGTAAAGGTTTTGCATAGTTTTTGCTGTGTGGCTTATTGTTTTAAAAGGCGATGACCTTAAATGATTTTGAGTTTCACCAATATTGTTTTATTAAAGCATATATCATGACATAATTATTTTGGATAAAGTAAAGGGCTATATTTTCCTTGTTTTGAAAATATGATTTCAAGGGGTAAATCATTTGTAAAGGAGTATGTTTTGAAGGAAAGAAATAGGGTATTTAGCCCATACTTTTACTAAAGAGACTATTGTTCTTATCATTTTTGGATAGATTGTGATAGGATAAAATTAACTCAAAAATTAGAAAACCGAATGGGACTAGTGTAGGGTGGCGCCTTATATTTCAGCTGTTAGCCCCTAACTCATATAAGTCCAAAATTCCAATGCGTAGGGCTTTGTCAAGGGTAAGACAAAAAGTAGGTTTAAGCATATAAAGGAATACATAAAGATAATATATGTTATAGGATGGCCTCCACAACCTTTAGGTTCATAGTAAGCCTAGCAAAACTATGAGATTGACAGATAGTCAGGTAAACACTAGGATAAGCGTATTTGGACAGACTGTCCAGTTTTCTCTAACAGCCAGTTAGAAAATTTGGTATATCTTGTAGGTCTGAGTCAGCTATGTTGGTTAGTAGTTTCCCTGTGAAAACTAAACATTGGAACGGATAGTCCACTGATTTGACGAATAGTCAAAATTACCCAGGTTGTATGCAAACCTGTTGTTGTTATATTGTTATTTTAACCAATTTGGTTGTAGGACTATGATTTGCAAAAGATATTTTTTTAGAGGATACTAGTGAGGTCAAAACTCATTCCACTCAGCGGCATGGTCTTACTGGATATATGAATTAACCGAGACATTGGATTTTGACAGATTAGCTAACCAATCATATCTTGTGACATTAGAAATAATATTCTATTTGGGCGATGGCATATTATCATTCACATCAGGCTTATTGTCTGACTCGAAGTTTATGTTTTTTCCCTTAAACTCTCATGTGCTCAAAATTTAATTTGAGTAGGGTGATAGTAAGGATTTACAGGTTTAGTAGGGTTGTCGAATAAAGCTTCCGAAGACGTGTAGGAAGCAAAGATTAACTATGTACGAGATTATATGTTTATCTATTCCGCTGTGTCGAATGTTATGTGTAATGATAGATGTTATAACTTCTATTTATTAACTTGGATCAATCAAGGAGCATCTTCATATTTTGCTCTTGGACTATGTTATAATAATTATATTTTATCTGAATCTGGGCAACATTTGGGATTATGTACTTAATATGAAATAATGACTTTGAAATGAAATGTAAATTTTTCTTTTATTTTATATTTTTGTGCTTCTGATATTATAGATACCATTAACATCACCGCATTTAGTCGCCGGAAATTAATACTATAGATGACTGCAGCATCTTTAGCGCTTAGTTTCCGGCCTCAAGATGGAGAATGTTACAACTTGGTATCAGAGCATAGGTTTATGTAAAACTAAAGAATTTTGAACTTTAAAAAGAGATTTTTGAAAACATAATCCAAAGGAATCAGATTGGGGTATGAGAAAATGCTATAGTAATGTACTTGTATTTGTTGTATACGCTTTATCTCTATTCTCCCTCTCTTTTAGACCGTTCTTCCATATCTTACTAAGGTTCGAATGTAGATTTATGAAAGTAAGACATGGAGGCAGGAAATGGAAGAGTGAACCTCGTAGGAGGAAGCATCACTACTAATGGAAATGTCAGTCCCAACATTAGAAGGAATACAGGTCGACAAACAGCTGCTAATGTTCGTGCAGGAACACCGCAGGTTGATATGGGAGCAATGTATTAGTTCTTTGTTAATATGATGCAAGTAGGAGCTGCTGTAGCATTAGTTGGTGAAAATGCTAGAGGAGTAAATTAGGAAGTTCCAGCGGTCAACAATTATGCTATGTTAAGCAGAGACTATGGAAGACATAGAAGGAAGCAATTTATTGGAATGAAGGATGCTATCGAGGTGGAGAAATAGTTGCTTCATTGTGAATGGATTTTCGCTAATCTTAGTTTGAATGGTGTGCAGAAAAGGAGGTTAGCATCCAAGTAATTGCAAGGAGCCGCACTGTACTGGTGGAACAGTGTTACGGTTGGGGTAGTGGAGGATACTTTGACTTGGGCAAAATTCAGAAGGAGGTTTGAAGAAAGATTTATGTCTGAGAATGTTAAGTCAACTCTATTGAGGAAGTCTGCTGAATTAGTGCAAGGTGATATGACTGTGTTGGAATATGAAACAAGGTTTGAGGAGCTGTTGTAGGATCGTTTTCACCCTAGAGGGGGGTGAATAGGGTAATACTAATAATAATGAAAATTAATGCGGAAATAAAATAAAAAACAGAAAATAATGCAAAAGAGATCACACACAAATTTACCCAGCTTTGGAAAAACCCTGCCTACGTGTTGCCCCCAAGGTTTCTACTAGAAATTAAGTAGTCGGACGTTTACACACGTAAACTTGTGACACCCGCTAATGACTAACTTAACTCTACGCTCAAAACTCTGCCACAACTCAGCCACTGAGTTGTGAATTCTCGAACTACACCACCGTAGTTCGTACCTAGTCACACGACTAGAAAGGTACACTGTTTAAAAAAGAAAATTACAACTGAAAATAAAAAACTTAAACAAAACACTATTTTCTAATTTAATCCTAATAGTAATAGATGACCGGCCCACTAATAAATAAAAGAAGACTTCCTTTTTTCATTCCTGGCTGCCTCGTGTCTGTTCTTTGTTCGTCCCTTTTTCACAAGCTTAGGGTTTTGCTGTAAATTGAAGACGCTACTTAGATAATGGATAGATTGAAGATATTATGTTTCTTTGATTGGCTTTGTCAATCGATTCGCTGCTTTAATTGGGTTGCGGCTGCTCCAATTTTGTCGAGCTCGTCTGATGTGAAAGTGGTATGTGATTTTGCTTATATTTTGATTTTGATTATTGCTTGACTTCAATTTGAGTTATTGGATTGTGATTTCAATTGATTGCTCTTGAATATTTCTTGAACTCAAATCCATTTTATTGCCGATGATGTTGTGGGATTAAATAGGGATAAAATCCCTAAATATACGATCGTATATTTCTATTTGAATTTTCTCGTAAATTTTGTTCGGCCATAGATTTTTGATTGGATGCTCGTGATAATTCCGACTTGTTCATCTTATCATTATTTGAATTTGATTTCCGTTCTTTACTGCGTTGACTTTGGCATCGTTTTCTTATGGCTCGATACTTAGAATTTGAGATGATCTGGACTTTGACATGTTCACAATTGATTTGCTGGCAATTTTCGAACTGTTATTTTATTCTCTTTTTGAACCATGACTTTGTTCATGACCCAAGGCTTTGAATTTCTTTATTTTTATATAGAATGAGGACTTCATGCGTGTACATATTATGTTTGTCTTGAATACTCTGAGCTGGTCTTGTGTGTGCGTGCGCACTGAATTTGTAGCCTCTGTTGCTTCGAGTTGTAGTCATGTGGTCTGAACCTTTTTGCATATGCACTTTGTATATTTGGAGTCTTGTTGCATTGTAGTTGGTCTGAGTTCTTATTGTAGCTGTTGTTTGAGTCTTCATGAGTTTGAACCTTGTAGTCTTGTTTTGTTTCTGTGAACTTGGCCATTTCATTGCTCATTGAAGGTCTGGTGCACATATTTGAATGTCATGTTGCACTTGCATCGAACTGGGTTGAGTCTTCATGTATATTCGAGTCTCTTTGTTGTTTCCCACACCGGTCTTTGTTATGTGATTGAGGCAGTTGTCATTTTGGTCTTGTTATAATCTGACTTGGTCTTTGTTGCTCCTGGTCTATATTGCACTCCTTGTTTGTGTCTTGTCATTCATACTGCACATATTCATGTTATCTTGCCTTCTCCATGTGTGCTAACTTGTTGAATGTGGTTGGTCTAGTCTGAGTTTTGTTTTGTTTCGAGTTGAATTGCATTGTTTTCAGACTTCGAGTCTTTGAGCTTCTGTCCATTTCATTGAACATGTTACATTGGAAGTCTGGTCTCATTTGGTTTCACATGTTGTTGGTGTTCATGTTGCATTGATTTTCATTGGTTGCACTTGGTGATTTTGTTGCATATGTGTGGATGTGTGTGGTTTCATGTCTTCATACTTGATTATTGTATGCATGCGCTTGTTCTTCTTGGAGTCTTCACTTGGTTGTTGTGAGTCTGGTATCACTTCAGTTTTCTATAGCATCCATTTTGGTCTCTCCACGTATATACATATATACATACATGTATGTATATATGTGTGTGATGGCTATGCTTTCTTGTGTGTTGCTCATGACGATTTCATTATATTTTGGTACAATTGTGTACTTAGTTGAACAAGAGGATATCTGCAATGTTGTTTTGATTTGTTTCTTTACACCAGACCGTGCCATTGAACATGTTCACTCGAGTCTGCACTTGAGTTGAATCCGACCTCGGCTTGGGTTTGCCTTGTGCTCACCTGTCCATGCAGTTTTAACACACAAGTGTATATCGGTGTGCATGGCCTTGTGACATGTACAGCGATACACTGTGCATGTTACAAGTTGTTCGCGTATGATGATTTAAAAGAATATAATGATGAGCAACCCAAATAACCGAGGCAAACAATATTTTCAAACACACACTTCATTGTACACTGCAAAAAAATTTCTTTTTCAATTTTACTGCGTCAGTGTTTGTATTGCAGATAATTCAGATGTGGGATATAAGCTGGAATATAGTTGAAGATCAAATACGAGTGATGAGTGAATGTAGTGAGGTAAAAATGTATGTAAAAATTGTATAGTGAAAATTGTGTTGTAATTTGAAATTGTATTATGATTGAAAATGTATAAATGTAGTGAGAGCTCAAATTTGTACTATTTGAATTTGTAATAAAATATTTGTTTGAATAAAATTCTGAGTTATTTATTTTATTCAACAAATATTTATTTAATTATGTGAAAAATAAAATAGTACAATAGCAAATACATTTAAACAAATATATATATGTTTATTATCATCAAACAAAAATCATAGGCTATTGTATTCTACAATCTCCCCCTTTTGATGATAACAAACATATATTAAGATATTGACTGTATTAAATATATTTGGTCTTGATGAATTCCATGTGCTCCACTATTTGAATACTCCCCCTACAACAAGACTCCCCCTACGCAGATGCATGTAGTTAAAACTGAAAAATTAATTAAAATAACTTTCAATAAAAACACTCTCGAATATTAGTAAGGATATCGCTCAAAAATCAAAATCTTAACCTCTCTCCCCCTTTTGTTATCATCAAAAATAATAATAGTAATTGAAATAGCTACGATTTTGATTAAAAATATAAAATCAAATCAAGAGGGAAATATTAATTTCAAATTCCAATTAATAAAAAAAATCGTAATATTTTATTAATTAGAAACAAACTCCACTTTAGAGAAATGGTAGGATTATGGAAAATTTTATATAGTGACAAGATTTGATATTTTCAATAAAGGAATAATTTGTGCATTTTCTCTTTTCAAATATTATACAAAAAAATGTGAAGCACTTACTAACCATGCATAACCGTTAGGAATTTTAAATGAGGTTAGTAGTTACCTTTTTAAAAAAATGTCAAGTATTTTCTAATCATGCATAACCGTGAGGACTTTTAAATGAGATTAGAATATACTTGATATTTATCCCTTTCTTATATGCGTCCCATCCATGCATAATTGCGAGGACTTTTAAATGAGAATGGAAGTCCATATATAGAAATTCAAGTAATTCACTGATGCATAACTGCGAGGACTTTTAAATGAGAGTGAATACTTCAGGATATAATTATTTAAAAAAAATATTTCCTTATTTTGAAATACCAAATTCTGCACACTATATTATGATGTATGGATTGACAGAAAGGTGAAAGTGATAGAAATGATCATGGAATAAGTACTAATCCAAAAATATTATAAATTTTGTTTAATTTTCATGAAATTATAAAATTATACTTTCTCTTGTTATGAAATATAATTTAATCACTATCCACCACTTTTCAAGCACTATAATAATTTTGAGTAGTTCCAAAAGATTCAATTAGTCAATGATTATCTTTTCTAGAGTACATCTCTTGTCGAAATAAACTAGAGTATTTTTAACATGATGAAAACCCAAGTTTCCAAAATTAAAATAAGTGAAAATCAATTTTCTGTAAGGGGGTTATATGTAAAAAAAATGTCTGCCAATTGAAAATCAATTAAAATGAAAATTATGCAGATATTTTCTTTGGAAATGTGATGCAACTAATGAATGTCTCTAGATAAAACACATTCCACTAGTAATTTTCTACCAACTAGACTACCAGCATAATCTACATCTGAATACCCCTTTTAAACTCAAGGTTATCGTTAGTAAGATACCATAGACCAAACCGTGGAGTGTGCAACAAATACTTTATAATCCTTTTTACAACTTTTAAATGATATTCTTTTGGATTTGATTGAAACCTTGCACATAAACAAATAGTGAATATAGTGTCAGGTCTAGATAAAGAAATATACCCACGTGTATCTAGAGTAACCATCAACCAACACAAGACAATATCTCATACCTCCTAAACTTGCAATATCGTTAGTCCAAACAAATCTATATGAAATAGTTCAAGGATGAAAAGATGACTGGTTAACATTTTTGCATAAATCAGAATCAAAATCAACATTCATTTCCTTATCACATAACTGGCTGATTTAAATCAGATTATCGTGTAGATTTTCAACATTAATATATCATTCAAGATAAATGTACCATTACCTATTTTACCTTTTCCGATAATATTTCGTTTATCGTTGTTGCCCTTTGTGATTCTGCCACCATTGTACTTCTCTAGACTAAGGAAACTTTGAATTATTGTCCGTCGTTGTTACCCCGCCTTTTGGCAAGGCCGTGACACCAAGGAGTTGACTAGTAACCAATGACGGTCCGTCCTAGAGATCGGTTATATACAGGCTCACTATGGATATCGATGAATTTTATCCAAGTCCGGATCGAGCTAAAATTGATATGACACGACAAGCGAAGTTTTGAGAGCCAATCACAACACCAAAGAGGTGTATTTGTAACGAATATAGTCATTACAAATGAAATTTATAACAGATATAGTCGTGAGCGGTACAGGCGTGGGGTATGTCGTTACAAATATTTATAACGGCCTCTACCCGTTATTAGATATATCACTTACCAACGGACTTTGTCGTTAGAAATCTAAATTTTTGTAACGAAATAGTTTGTTATTAGTTGCATCGGTTTGTAACGGATATTTTCCATTACTTAGTTTCCCCTTTCATGGTGGAAGAAGGGGTTGTCATTCTAAATTATCACGACCTTGTCCGTTACAAATTTCATCATTAGTAACGCACTTGTTCGTTACAAATTTTATCAATAGTAACAACTATGCTCGTTATAAATTCCGTCTTTAGTAACGAATATGTTCGTTACAGCTACCAAACCATGTAGAGCTGCATTTTTGCTAGCATTTACACTACAGAATTGTCTATTATAATATAGTAGGTACATACATATCAAAAATTACAAAATTTCGATAACAATAAGCAATTACGCATCCAAATATACAACTTAAATTGCACAAATATTTGACAACAAATTAAAGGAAGATTCAAAATTTCACAAGTTCATCATACATAACTAAAGAGTATGAAATCAAAATATTACAGATTCTAACATTACTTTAAAATAAATTCTAGATCCTACAAACAACGAACACGACACTCAGGCCAAATAACAAAACCTCAATCAGTTATATCAAATAGCTTGCAATTACCATTTTGTGGTGCTTCATAAATAGGTGCTTCTAGATCAAACACTTTCTCCACCCATACAACTCTTTCCCCATTCATCACCTCTCTATGGTGGCATATTTTCTGTGTTCCAAGATGGCCCTTAGCAATCTCTTTCAACTCTTCTGACAATAAGACTTCAGCAATGAGATCATTCTCAAAATCTTCAAAACTTCTACTTCCATTGCTACCATTGACACTAGAGTTTTCCTTTTGTCTTTCCTCTGCTGCTTCAACTAATGCCTGCATAATACCCAAATAAATTATAAACAAAAGTTGAACTTGAAAATATTTTGCATATTAAATAAAGTAAAAGCATAAACTAAAGAATATACTATCAATATCTTGCATATTGTTTGATAGAAAATGATGAACATGTGAATACTGTAAAAAAAAATTCCTCTCAAATTATGAATACTGTAAAACAAAATATGAAGGAGATAAACTATAATGCATAAGATAAATTAACAAGGTATTCATACATCTAGGACTGACTCGATAGCCTGGTTTCGAAAATTAATATATAAAACTTTATATCTCCAAAATTCCATTCAGATCACATGTGCTTGAAACTGATATGCATTCAAAAACTCCAGATTATTTGGAAACTCAAAGCAATTTGTATCTGTCCTTATATGCCATTGGAAACACACATTAAAAAACTATTTATTCATGCATATCTACTTTATTTGAAAACAGGAGTATTAAATTCCATACGTATTTAAAATCCACGTGTACTGAGCTTTTCTACATGCCGATTGAGTATTGAGAAAATACTGTAGTTGGATTATGTAGTTTTACACTTAAGTCCAGATTATTGTGAAATGACCGAAATTTGCTAAACCCACAAACTGGATCAGAATCATTTATATGGTGGATATGCAATCTTTAGTGTTGAGATGAGCAATGCAAGCAATGACCTCTTTAGTGTTGTGATTCTCAGACATATAAAAGCGCAGTGCGCTGTCTAGACGTCTGCACTCAGCCTGCTCATCATCTCAAGTTCTTCACATACATTTTCCTTCTTTCTCTTGATTACATAGCAGGCTCTGTTCCTCATTTGCCTTCTCCGCTTCTTCATTTGTTCCCCACCTTCAAACTTTTCCACCTGCCACCGCACACTGACAGAGCCAGGTATGCGCCTCCCCCTCTTCACACTTAACTCATACAAGGCCATGCATGCACACGTACAAAAATACACACACACGCGTGAATTCACATACATGCACACAAAAAAGAATGGGAAAGGGAAGAGAAAGAAAGAGGAAGTAGAGGAGGAGAGAAAAGGTGTATCTCCCTTTATTTTCTTGCGTGTGTCATTATTTTTATACGTGCCTTGCTGTGTTCTCTCCCCGCAATCGTGTGTGCAGGCATCAGTTTATATAAACAAATTACTTAGAAGCTAAGGAATGGAAGTACAAACATTTAATTAATGCATAGCTGCCTAAACAAGTGAAATGGACTGGGAAGAGAAAGGTATGCAAGATGGCAACATGGCTCCAACTGAGCCAGCTATTTCCCAGCACAAACAGCATTAAAACTGAATTTAGTGGGACCTTGTCAAAATGGCTCCAACTGAATTCGTCATTCTAACAAGATTATTTGTGCCAAGAAACACTAGGTAAAAAACATCATTTCTCTATTTAAAATGATAAAGAACAAATAATACACATTAGAAGAACAAACAAAAATTACAACCATACTTTGTGTACCATTTTCAAACAATTATTGGAACAAACTTTGCTATCAGTCATCCTCCAAAACTAAGAAAAGAGGCATATAAAAATGCAATTTTACTGGCCATAATACTTTTGACTGTTTTGTGTAAAAAGAAATGGAAAAAGGAAATCTTCTAAGAAACTTCCACATCCACAACAACACGAAGGTTTATTTATCCCATGGCAGCACATATTGCATTTTTAGCATATTGACAACTATTCATATAAATGATTTGCTTCATAATCATCATCTTTTTTCACTATCAGACAAACTGATCTCATATTACAGTTTCAGGACCATACAACTTCATAAGTTAACCACCAAGCTTTAGCGTGTCTAATTTTTTAAGCATGTTGATGATATACATTAATATGGTCTAATATCTGTAAGTGTAACAACTAGATAATGTTTTTATATACCCTAAGGTAGTGCAGTTTTTAAGTTTTTCCTTACTTTCATGGTGTAAATCTCCATCAAATCATAAGATCTGACTGTCACTGTCTTGATCCAAAACTGATCCATAGTTCACTGTCACTAGAAACAATACTACTCGACCAACGCAACCCAGTACAAATTACTGGGTTGACTAGGTTCGATAGATGGGCCGAACCTGATATGACAATTTACTAAGTTTACTGGGACGGGTAGCAAAATCTGTGACATAAACTACAGGAAAATGTAGCATTATCCTATTTATTTTAATTCATCTATAAACAGATCAGGCTTATATTAGCTTTTTATTTTTTATATCTCTAGAGAATCTTATAGAAACCAAAAAATATACATCCAAACCGAATTGAAAATCCACACAGTTGCACATATGTTTTTGTAAGGGAGACCAAATTGCTACAACTAACTTTTTTTGCAACTAATGGAAAATTACAAAGAACATTAAGCTAAACACTGAATATAAAAGAAAATATGGGTCACTAAATTAGTTTTTAATGAATTAGGAATAAAGCTAAGCAATTTCTACTAATTCAAGGTCATAAAACCACCTTCCATAAAGTGATTTGAACAATATTTATATTAACAAAATATTGATTATTACAGAACCGCATTTTATTCAGATAAGGTAGTATGTAGTTATGTACACCCTTACCTTGCATCACATCTTTTAAAACTACAACTTGCAATAAAGGGTTAGTTGATTTTACATGATCCGAGCATTCATTTTGCATTTACAGATCATACATACTAGTAAATTTCATCACAACCAAGATCCACATGAATCAAATCTATGAATTTGACATGTTTTGTATATAAATTAATATGGCTATGAGGCCATTGTTGAAAGCTATAAGTCTAGTGAGATTCTCAATTCGTTTTGAATCATCTGGTTAACTTATAAATGTCCTAACGCCTAAGGCTCTGTCTATATTCTTCAAAAAAAGGAGTTTACACCCATTAATGATTGTACTGGCATTTAAGAAAGAAGCAAAGAAGACTTACCAACCTAATTTGTCTCAAATTGCATAGTAAAATTTGCGGCTTCAGATAAGTTTATGTATGTATTCTTATTGTATTCCATAAATATTTTTAATTTATTGAAGAATTTAATATTTTAACTAGACATAAAAAGATGTTCTTTCTTATTTCTTTTTCGCAATACATTTGAATACGCAAAGGCACACTATTCGTTTCCCATTTTTATCCTATTCCCAATCCCTTTTTGTATCTTTTCTGTAATTGCTTTCCCACGTATACACACCCTTACTGTTTTAACCAAATGGTGGGAGCTCATGTAATCTATTATCAAAACTGCAAACTGATGTAAACACACTCCAAGCAAACTGCTTGAATATTTCATCAACTGAACATCCATGTTTTTATTACTTATAACAAAATACATTAGCTGTAAACTAAGTAAAAGGAAAAAGGAAAAAATAGAACATGATTTGATTTTCCTCTCAATAAATCAAACCACCTATAAGAACAAATTAAACAGGTAAAAGATTAATTAATTTAAGTCCGAGGCCATGAAATGTTCGATTGTTTAGCAACTCTCAGTAAAGCCATATTATCTTCATGTTTACAAACAAATGGCATAATCATCCTTATTAATATACTTGAAAAATACAAACCAAGATATATTAGTGCAGGCAGTAAAAGTAATACATGACTTCCCATACAATTAGTTACATTATATTCAGTTTACACTTCATAAAGCACTAAAAAAGTGTGTATTCAATTTTAACCTGAGAGTTTAAAGTTGACTTGAAAAGTTTATTTAGCAATTTCGCCATGGTTTTATCAGTGAACATAAGCTAAAATATAGATAAGGTGCAGGTATCTTTAATCCAGAATTAGAAAAATGAACCCGAACTAAAACTGACAATCATTTATAAATGGATAAAGGATATTTACTGTAAGAGAAATAAAAATATATTCGACCTCACAGATTGGAAATAGCAACCTAAAGGTTTATCCTGCAACAAATCAACGGTCTAAGGTTGGTTTTGAGATTCAACCACCTAAATGTTCATACCTGAGTGGACGGAGGCGGAAAAGCAAAACCCTAGATTTGTAGTTCGTAACCCAGATCTTCCTTCATCTTCGTCGATTTGATAGGACAAAGAGAGGAGGCGGTGGTGGACTGCGGAGGCGGTGGCGGACAGCGGAGGCGGTGGCGGACAGTGGAGGCGGTGGTAGAGGAAACCCGATACGAACAGAAGAGCAGTAAAACGTGAGAGAGTGGAAAATAAAAAGATCGTGAGAAATGAGATAACAATTGATAGAAGATAAATTTACAATCTTATCCATACTACTTTAATTATTTACGAAATTACCATATTTACTAACGGGAATAACCGTTGTAAATGGTTGTAAAAAATATAACCGTTAGAAATTTGTAACGATTATTAGCGTTGTAAATTGAAAGCGGAAAAGTGTTACAAAATAGGTTGTTTGGTGTAGTGAATGTTCCAAATTTCAGGTCAATTCCAATTCGTATGCTCAAGTTACGATCGATGCAAAATTGAATAAAAACAGCCTCTGTTCGACTCGCTCAGGAGCGACAACTTCGACTCGCTTCCTTCGACTCGCTTCACAATCCAACAGGAACAACAGCTTCAACTCGCTTCGCAACAAACAGAGATGACAACTTCGACTCGCTCCGTCTGCTTACTTCGACTCGCTCCGTCTGCTTACTACGACTCGCTCAGCCTTCTCCGCTTCAACTCCAACACAGAATCACACTTCGACTCGCTCTGCTTCCTTCAGAAAACAACACTTCGACTCGATCAGCCTCGCATCCATTCGAAGACTTCTACTTCATATCCACCGAATCGAAGCGAAGCACACAGCCGATGCGAACGAAAGCGAGTCGAAGTGATGGAGTCGAAGGACACAGCCTGCCGAAAACTCCATTTCGTATCGATCATATCTCCTAATATACAAGCCCAAATGCTATGAAATTTTCAAAGAAGACTACGTACATGCTAAAGAATGTCCACGCCAAATTTCGACTCCATTGGATGAAATCTTGAGCGAGTCAAAATCTGTTCGTCGATCACGGATCAGACCGAAACTTCACGAGCTTGGGCGTACGGGCCTGGTCACGTGCCAGAGAGGGTCTCTCGAGATCTGAGCGAAATATCAGCCTCCTACACCTATAAATAGACCCCCAAAGCCAACGAAAAAGGGGTTCTTCTTCCTCTTTGAGATCTCCAACGCCGGGACTCCGCCAGATCTAGATCTGAACTCCATTACTGCTGCTACCAACGAATTCCACTACTGCAAATCATAATTATCTGCTGTAATTCATTGAATTCACTTGTAAACATCAAAGGAAGATTAATAAAGCAAACTACTTCAAAGTGGACGTAGGCAAGATCGCCGAACCACTATAAATCTTGTGTCTCTGTCTACTTCTTTCTGTTTTAAGTTAATTATTCTTCATTTTTATCCTCTACAATACTTAGATCTGAGATCTGTGATTATATATTGCTGATTTGTGTTCATACACTGGTGCTTTCACGACATTTGGGGTTTGTGACCATTTTTGGCGCAAACACTTTGGTGCTTTCACTGAGAGGAATCAGCACCCGCTATACCAGATTTGGAGTTCAGATTTGAAAACTTAAGGGATTCAGATCTGAAAAACTATGACAAGGCAATCAAATAGAAGACAAAGGTCGGAGAGAAGTCAGCATGAAAGGAGTCAAGAGGCTTCTTCAGGTGCAAATCAGACATCGAACTTCATCACCAGGGATGAGATGGAGACAATGATGAAAAGGCAAGAGGAAATGATCCAGAACTTGCTTCTTCAGATTGGGCAACTTGGAGCACATAATCAAGAGCAACTAGAAATCAGAATGGAGCAGGACCATCTGGCACAGCGCCAGAGCTATGGGGCAATGAGCATGTTGGCCCGATCCCGGGCAGGGTACCAGGTGGAACTGCGTAACGCGGCGTTGATAGAGAAGCAAATGCTCGTTCAGGAGAGCAGACTCCAGGGATCCCTCGTGAACTCGGGGGGAAAATTGGAAACGACGGACAAGGACTGCAACTTGGAGATAGTGATAGGTTGGCGGAGATGGTCAGATGAGCCATGAGAGGCGGACTAGTGAATAGAGATCTGGAGGATGTGAATAGGAGTCCCTTTGCTCCTACGATCAGGCAAGCCAGGAATCCACCAGAGTTCAAGCTACCGACATTGGAGGTGTATGATGGAAGGACGGACCCTGCTGTTCATCTAACGAGGTATATGTGACACATGGAGGTACTGGGGGCATCAGAGGAAGTTATGGCCAGGTGTTTCCCGTTGTATCTGACAGACATAGCAGCATTATGGTTTAGACAACTGGAGAGTGGCTCCATAGGAACTTGGACCGATCTGACTGAGAGGTTTATGAGGGAATTCAGAGTTCACATTTCAAGACCCAAGAATGTGATGAGTTTGGCAGCGCTAAAACAAAGAACCGGGGAATCTTTGAGGAACTTTCTGACGCGATTCAATGCGGCGGCAGCATCGGTGGATCGACCCGATCCATCCATGGTTTTAATGGCAGCTGTATCTGGCATAGCTGATGGCACAAAGTTCAAGAATTCGTTAACAAGGGATCCCCCTATGGATCTAGGAGAGTTTTATCACGAGGCTGAAGGATTTTTATGATTAGAGGATGCAAATGCTGAAAGAGAGGAAGGAGAAGGAACCGAGGTCTACACGGTCAAAGTTGAAAATCCTCCTAGATCAGATTCAGGGACTGGTAAAGGGAAATGAAAGGCTGAGGATAATAGTGACGAACCAACGCGACCACGAAAGGAGCCAAGATTCACCTCTTATACGGAGTTTAATGAGACTTTGGAGCAAATCTACTAGGACACCAGGGGTCAGATTCCTTATCGAAAGCCAATGAGAAGAGATCCGACCAACAATGAAATAAGGTCAGACAAGTACTGCTTATTCCACGAGTTGAATGGCCATAGCACGAATGATTGCCGACACTTGAAGGATGAGGTCGAGGAACATATCCGAAATGGTTTGCTACTACAGTATGTAAGAAGGGGAACAACAACGGTGGAACGAGAGCGGCCACCATCTACACCTGTTGAGGACGGCTGAGGATCGAGACGTCAACTTGTCATCAATTGATTAGGATAATGACGAATAAGTAGCAAACTCCACACCAACGCGACTTAGTCTTTTTACACATGTACAGTGTTGGAATCTCATTCTATATGATATTCCATATATACTATATTTTGACGTCAACAACTATATATTTTTATATTCTTCTATACACTAACCATTTATTGCAGGAATTATATGAAGATTCAAGATTCTTGAAGAAGAGTATTTGAATGGTTTTGTATGCGTCTAGAGTTTATACATATGTTGAAATCTCTCCTTGATATAATATGAATATATTTATAACTCATATAGGCAAGATATACAAAAATGACCAGAAACAGACGGCTGTTTGGACACAAACAGACGGCTGTTTGGACACAAACAGACGGCTGTTTCTGAAGTCAAAAATTTTGTATACCACAATAAACAGACGGCTGTCTGTTTATAAACAGCCGGCTGTTTTGAGGCAAAAATTGCCTATTTCCTTTCTGGTCGTAATTTGATGAATTTCAGCCGGCTAAAAATTATTTTCAGACGGCTGTTTTTCTATAACGGCTATATTTTTCTGAAGGGTTACTTTCATTCGCGAAGGGATACAACTCTTAATTAAGAGATATGACTATATCTCTTCATAGAAACTTTTCGCGAATAATTGCAACCTTTGACTCTTTATAAATACATGTTAGAATCACAATTTAAAAAATCTTAATCTCTTATTTTATATCTTACTTATTCTCTCTGATTCTAACTCTTGTGTGAAAACAATTCCATATTCAAATCACACTTATTCTTCCATAATTCTTCAAGATTATAAATATACATTTCTACAAGGAGAAGATTATAGGAAGTCTGTACTTTATTGACTCATTCGTGTTATTGCTAGAACACAAGAAGTCAGAAACTTTTGTTGTATTATTGAAGTCCTGTTCGGCTGTTCAGGCACTGAGAAGTCCTCTTCTGCTGTTGAGGCACGAAATCCTGTTCTGTTGCTCAGGTCCCCGTTCGGCTGTTCGGGTGTGTTGTTAACCTATTCCTCCGGGTGAAGTGAGGGTTTTTGATTAGTGAAATTCCAAAAGGAGTCTGGGACTGGACGTAGAACGGGAAGTTCGAACCAGTATAAAAATCCTGGTGTGCAAGCTTTTACTTTGCTATTGCTATAATTCCGCACTATTGTTGTTATCTCCATATAAGTACGATCCATACACCCTTTTCATTTGGTATCAGAGCAATTTACGACCTCAAGCTCGCATTCTTCACCGTGCCTTAATCCGATCAGTCACACCACGCACGGGAAGTTATCAAGAAGTGCGCAAACTTAATTTCCAAGCACTTTATGCAATTTACTCTCGACAAAATATTAATTGGGGTCGATACATCTTGGAAGGGTTTATGGATGTTAGCAAACGCCGTAAATATAAGACAATTCATTATGGCTCTTACATCATGAGAATTCTTAGTGCTTATGGTGTTCCTACTCCGGATTCCGAATTTTCCACTATTTCAGAACTTGGGGCTAGAACTCTGGGTCTTATGGGTTTGAGTAAACGTCCTCAAAATTTGTCTCACATCACTTTTCAACAATGGGTTGCTAATCGAGAACAAAACCGTCCTCAACCCCGTCAACAACAATAACATATTGGTCATGAGGAAGAAGAAGAGGATGATGATAGCGACAAAATTGAGATTGTCCCTCCAGAATCTACTTCTCGTAATGCTTATGCTATTATTTCTCAAAACCAAGCCAAACTAAGAGTGCGCATGATCAAACACGAGAAGAAGACCGAAAAACATTTCAACTCTATTCGCGGCTTTCTTAATAAGATTTGGGAGCGTTTGGGTTGTTCCGGAGCCTCCTCTTCTCAAACTTTTGAACCGAAACCTTTTCAATGGACCTCAAGCTCCGGCAACAATGGAGACGAGGAAATTGCTGATACCTCCGAGGAGTTATAGTTCCCTCTTTTAGTATTTTTCCTACCCTATCTTACTATATTATGGATTTATGGTTAAACTATGTGGTTTGTAATATTTTTTGCTACTCTTGGTCTATTTGTCTTGTGATGGTAGTTATGATACTCTATGGCATGTAATATATCTACGGTAATATCTATGCATTTGTTGGTTATTATCGATTTATACATGTCTTTTTGGCGATGCCAAAGGGGGAGAAGATATTCGTATATATAAGCACTAACTCTTTTTGCAGGGGGAGTTTATATTCAGGGGGAGTAAATATATAGAGATTATTGTATATAGTTGTCATCGTCAAAAAGGGGGAGAATGTTGGAATCTCATTCTATATGATATTCCATATATACTATATTTTGACGTCAACAACTATATATTTTTATATTCTTCTATACACTAACCATTTATTGCAGGAATTATATGAAGATTCAAGATTCTTGAAGAAGAGTATTTGTATGGTTTTGTATGCGTCTAGAGTTTATACATATGTTGAAATCTCTCCTTGATATAATATGAATATATTTATAACTCATATAGGCAAGATATACAAAAATGACTAGAAACAGACGGCTGTTTGGACACAAACAGACGGCTGTTTCTGAAGTCAAAAATTTTGTATACCATAATAAACAGACGGCTGTCTGTTTATAAATAGCCGGCTGTTTTGAGGCAAAAATTGCCTATTTCCTTTCTGGTCGTAATTTGATGAATTTCAGCTGGCTAAAAATTATTTTCAGACGGCTGTTTTTCTATAACGGCTATATTTTTCTGAAGGGTTACTTTCATTCGCGAAGGGATACAACTCTTAATTAAGAGATATAACTATATCTCTTCATAGAAACTTTTCGTGAATAATTGCAACCTTTGACTCTTTATAAATACATGTTAGAATCACAATTTAAAAAATCTTAATCTCTTGTTTTATATCTTTCTTATTCTCTCTGATTCTAACTCTTGTGTGAAAACAATTCCATATTCAAATCACACTTATTCTTCCATAATTCTTTAAGATTATAAATATACATTTCTACAAGGAGAAGATTATAGGAAGTCTGTACTTTATTGACTCATTCGTGTTATTGCTAGAACACAAGAAGTCAGAAACTTTTGTTGTATTATTGAAGTCCTGTTCGGCTGTTCAGGCACTAAGAAGTCCTCTTTTGCTGTTGAGACACGAAATCCTGTTCTGTTGCTCAGGTCCCCGTTCGGCTGTTCGGGTGTGTTGTTAACCTATTCCTCCGGGTGAAGTGAGGGTTTTTGATTAGTGAAATTCCAGAAGGAGTCTAGGACTGGACGTAGAACGGGAAGTTCGAACCAGTATAAAAATCCTGGTGTGCAAGCTTTTACTTTGCTATTGCTATAATTCCGCACTATTGTTGTTATCTCCTTATAAGTACGATCTATACATCCTTTTCATACAGGACCACGAACGATCCTCAGGCATGCTCTGATCGCAACAGTGTAGGTGTTTGCACTTTGACGTCCCTATTTTACTTTTATTTTCCATTTCCGATGTTTAAACTTGATTTCGTTGAACATTTCTGTTAAAAAACTCACTTTAAATAAAAGTATGCCATTTGTGATGCCATGACGGCTAAGCCACTTACACATGTAAAGGATCGCGAATGGTCCTCAGGTATGCTCTGAGATGGCGATAAACCGCCACCACAAACAATTCAGAAACTCACTCGAACGTGAAATCTGACATTGATAATACTAAGTCCCTCCCCGGGCACACATATTTTGCCGCGAACGGCACCCGACCGCGAACGGTCACAAATCGCCTCGAGTGGCACCCGACCGCGAACGGTCACAAATCGCCTCGAACGGCACCCGACCGCGCACGGTCACCAATCGCCTCGAACGACACCCGACCGCGAACGGTCACAAATCGCCGCGAACGGCACCTAATCGCGAACGATCACAAAACGCCTCGAACGGCACCCCGACCGCGAACGGTCACCATTCGCCGCGAACGGCATCCGACCGCGAACGGTCACATATCACCTCAAATGACATATGATCCCGAACGATCGTCATTCGTGGTCAGATAAGACTATCAATTTCCTTGCAGGTCATCAACAGGATACGAACATCCAGCTCATGGCATTACAAAACAAGCAGCCTCCATCGAAGAAACAATGGCTATTCAGAATGGAGATTGCAACATTTCAAAGCACATCATGCTTCCACAAGACGTACTTTGGGGGGCAAATGTTACCCCGCCTTTTGGCAAGGCCGTGACACAAAGGAGTTGACTAGTAACCAATGAGGTCCGTCCTACAGATCGGTTATATACAGGCTCACTATAGATATCGACGAATTTTGTCCGAGTCCGGATCGAGCTAAAATTGATATGACACGACAAGCAAAGCTTTGAGAGCCAACGTTCCAAATTTCAGGTCAATCCCAGTTCGTATGCTCAAGTTACGATCGATGCAAAATTGGATAAAAACAGCCTCTGTTCGACTCGCTCAGGAGCGATAACTTTGACTCGCTTCCTTCAACTCGCTTCACAATCCAACAGGAACAACAGCTTCGACTCGCTTTGCAACAAACAGAGATGACAACTTCGACTCACTCTGTCTGCTTACTTCGACTCGCTCCGTCTGCTTACTTCGACTCGCTCCGTCTGCTTACTTCGACTCGCTCCGTCTACTTACTTCGACTCGCTCCGTCTGCTTACTTCGACTCGCTCAGCCTTCTCCACTTCAACTCCAACACAGAATCACACTTCGACTCACTCTGCTTCCTTTAGAAAACAACACTTCGACTCGATCAGCCTCGCATCCAATCGAAGACTTCTACTTCATATCCACCAAAGCGAAGCGAAGCACACAGCCGATGCGAACGAAAGCGAGTCGAAGTTATGGAGTCGAAGGAAACAGCCTACCAAAAACTCCATTTTGTATCGATCATATCTCCCAATCTACAAGCCCAAATGCTATGAAATTTTCACAGAAGACTACGTACATGCTAAAGAATGTCCACGCCAAATTTCGACTCCATTGGATGAAATCTTGAGCGAGTCGAAATCTATTCGTCGATCACGAATCGGACCGAAACTTCACGGGCTTGGGCGTACGGGCCTGGTCACGTGCCAGAGAGGGTCTCCCGAGATCTGAGCGAAATATCAGCCTCCTACACCTATAAATGGACCCCCAAAGCCAACGGAAAAGGGGTTCTTCTTCCTCTTTGAGATCTCCAACGCCGGAACTCCGCCAGATCCAAATCTGAACTCCATTACTACTGCTACCAATGAATTCCACTACTGCAAATCATAATTATCTGCTGTAATTCATTGAATTCACTTGTAAACATCAAAGGAAGATCAATAAAGCAAACTACTTCAAAGTGGACGTAGGCAAGATCGTCGAACCACTATAAATCTTGTGTCTCTGTCTACTTCTTTCTGTTTTAAGTTAATTATTCTTCATTTTTATCCTCTACAATACTTAGATCCGAGATCTGTGATTATATATTGCTGATTTGTGTTCATACACTGGTGCTTTCATGACATTTGGGGTTTGTGACCATTTTTGGCGTAAACAGTCGTGTGCCTGGAGCAGCCATAATCCAAGTATCACTCTTGTTGTTCCTTAGCCCGCCACCACACCTACACGAGAAAAGATTTTTGTGACCTATATGTGTTTATAGGTCCATGATTGTTAGTGACATAAGATTTTGAAAAACAAGTTTGTGTAAAACCAAAACAGTCTATATTTGTTCCATTCGGCACCTAGATTTGTGTTTGGGTCTATACCAGCAATTGTTGTGATTGTGTCCAATTTTTCCACAAATCGTGCACTTTGAGTTAACAGGATTAGTTTCACTTCTAGCATTTTCAGATTGAGTATACCCAAGTACTTGTCTAACAGTATGTTTCCTTAATAGTATATTTAGTGATTTTTCTCCTTTGGAGAATTTCCCTAAAGTTGTAGACAATTGTTGGACTTGTGTTTTAAGAGATTCATTTTCATTCAATAACAGAGTGCACTTTTTAATAGAATTTTCTCTTCTAGTATTTTCACTTTCTTTCAAAATCAGATTTTCATTTTCAAGCGATTTAATTTTAATTTCCGATTTTTTAATTTCTTCTTCAAGTGATGGACACTTATCACACTCAGGGCTCTTATTTCAATAGTTTTTAACCAATTGATCAAACTGTTTATTTAGTTCTATCAAACTATCTCTTTGTGATTCAATTTTAGCGTACTTCCCCCCAAGTCTTTCAAAACAGCCATTTACCTTATGAAAATATATAAGTAATTGCAAATGAGTAAGTTTTGATACCTTGCTTGGCTCGTCATCATCGCTGTAACTTATTTCTCCTTGAAAAAACAGTTTTTCTTTTTCACTCTCACTGCCAGTGCTTTCATCTTTAACTTCATCACTTTCATCCCAAGTGGCTACAAGACTTCTCCTCTTTGGTTTCTTCCCTTTGCTGAGTCGATTTTGAGGACAATTGGGCTTGATGTGACCAGGTCTATTGCAGTTGTGACAAATGATCTTCTGCTCTTCTGAGTTGTCTAGAATTTTGATGATTTCGCTCTTCAGTTTTTGATTTAGGGCAGGATTTCCATATTTGCAGTTCCACCTTTGGAATCTCTTTATTATCAGTGCCAATTCAGCTGCTCCATCGTCGTCGTCGTCGTCACTTCCGTTGTTCCTTTGAGAGCTATTGATTTCTTTCGCGTATCACCTCCTTTGCATTCTTCCTTGAATTTGATTTCTAGCTCATAAGTGGTAAGATTTTCGCTGAGTTCTTCAACTTTAATTTGTTTTAGATCTTTTAATTCTTGAATGGTAGTGAATTTTGCTTCAAAATTTCATGGTAGTACTCTGAGGATTTTTCGGACTATTTCCAATTCCGTGTATGGTTTTCTGAGAGCTTTTGATTTGTATACGAGATTAGAAAGTCGTCCATACATTTCTTTGACACTTTCATCCTTTGCCATTGTGAAGTTCTCGTATTTGCTACTGAGCATGGCAATGCGAGTTTCTTTGACTTGGGAGGTTCGTTCGTGAGTCACTTCAAGTGTGTGCCAGATTTCCTGCGCAGTTAGACAAAATGAGACACGGTAAAATTCAATTTGATCTAATGGACAAATAATAGAATTCATAGCTTTAGCTTTAGCATTCGGAAGCTTATTTTCAAGATTTTTCCATTGATCCATCGGTTTTTCAATTTCTAGATTATCTACCACTATAGTTGGTGTCCTATATCCCGTTTCAACAATATTCCATGCATCAATGGTTTTCAAAAAAAAATTCATTCTATTTTTCCAATATGCGTATTCACCATTGAACATAGGTGGTCTAACTATGGACTGACCCTCGGCAAAGCATTATTAAAAGAAGCCATTTAAAAAATCAAACTTTTAACTAAAAGAATTTTTTTTAAGTTTTAATAAAAAATGATTTTTGTTCCTAGCTCTGATACCACCTGTAGGATCGTTTTCACCCTAGAGGGGGGGTGAATAGGGTGATAATAATAATAATTAATGCGAAAATAAAATAAAAAATAGAAAATAATGCAGAAGAGATCACACACAAATTTACCCAGCTTCGGCAAAACCCTGCCTACGTGCTGCCCCCAAGGTTTCTGCTAGAAATTAAGTAGTCAAATGCTTACACACATAAACTTGCGACACCTGCTAATGACTAACCTAACTCTATGCTCAAAACCCTACCACAACTCAACCACTGAGCTGCGAATTCTGGAACTAAACCACCATAGTTCGTAACCTAGTCACACGACTAAAACATTACACAGTTTAAAAAAGAAAATTACAACTGAAAATAAAAAAACTTAAACAAAACCCTATTTTCTAATTTAAGCCCAATAGTAATAGATGACCGGCCCACTAATAAATAAAAGAAGAGTTCCTCTTTTTCATTCCTGGCCACCTCATGTCCGTTCTTTCTTTGTCCCTCTTTCACAAGCTTAGGATTTTGCTGTAAATTGAAGATGCCATTTAGATAATGGATAGATTGAAGATATTATGTTGCTTTGATTGGCTTTGTCAATCGATTCACTGCTTTGATTGGGTTGCAGCTGCTCCAATTTTGTCAAGCTCGTCTGATGTGAAAGTGGTACGTGATTTTGCTCCTATTTTGATTTTGATTATTGCTCGACTTCGATTCGAGTTATTGGATTGTGATTTCAATTGATTGCTCTTGAATTTTTCTTGAACTCGAATCCATATTACTACTGATGATGTTGTGGGATTAATTAGGGATAAAATCCCTAAATATACGATCGTATATTTCTATTTGAATTCTCTCGTGAATTTTGTTCGGCCATAGATTTTTGATTGGATGCTCGTGATAATTCTGACTTGTTCATCTTATCAATATTTGAATTTGCTTTCCATTCTTTATTGCTTTGACTTTGGCATCATTTTCTTACGGCTCGATACTTAGAATTTGAGATGATCTGGACTTTGACTTGTTCACAATTGACTTGCTGGCAATTTTCGAAATGCTATTTTATTCTCTTTTCGACCATGACTTTGTTCATGACCCACGGCTTTGAATTTCTTCATTTTTATATAAAATGAGGACTTCATGCGTGTACATGTTATATTTGTCTTGAATACTCTGAGTTGGTCTTGTGTGTGCGTGCACACTGAGTTTGTAGCCTCTGTTGCTTCGAGTTGTAGTCATGTGGTCTAAAGCTTTTTGCATATGCACTTTGTATATTTGGAGTCTTGTTGCATTGTAGTTGGTCTGAGTTCTTGTTGTAGCTGTTGTTTGAGTCTTCAGGAGTCTGAACCTTGTAGTCTGGTTTTGTTTCTGTGAACCTGGTCATTTCATTGCTCATTGAAGGTCTGGTGCACATATTTGAATGTCATGTTGCACTTGCATCGAACTAGTTTGAGTCTTCATGTATATTCGAGTCTCTTTGTTGTTTCCCACACTGGTCTTTGTTATGTGATCGAGGCGGTTGTCATTTTGGTCTTGTTATAATCTGACTTGGTCTTTGTTGCTCCTGGTCTATGTTGCACTCCTTGTTTGTGTCATTGTCATTCATACTGCACATATTCATGCTATCTTGCCTTGTCCATGTGTGCTAGCTTGTTGAATGTGGTTGGTCTGGTATGAGTTTTGTTTTGTTTCGAGTTGAATTGCATTATTTCTAGACTTCGAGTCTTTGAGCGTCTGTCCATTTCATTGAACATGTTACATTGGAAGTCTGGTCTCATTTGGTTTCACATGTTGTTGGTGTTCATGTTGCACTGATTTTCATTGTCCGCACTTGGTGATTTTGTTGCATATGTGTAGGTGTGTGTGGTTTCATGTCTTCATACTTGATTATTGTATGCCTGCGCTTGTTCCTCTTGGAGTCTTCACTTGGTTGTTGTGAGTCTGGTATCACTTTAGTTTTCTATGGCATCCATTTTAGTCTCTCCACGTATATACATATATCAATACATGTATGTATATGTGTGTGTGATGGCTATGCTTTCTTGTGTGTTACTCATGACCATTTCATTGTATTCTGGTATAATTGTGCACTTAGTTGAACAAGAGGATATCTGCAATGTTGTTTTGATTTGTTTCTTTGCACCAGACCATGCCATCGAACATGTTCACTCGAGTCTACACTTGAATTGAATTCGGCCTCGGCTTGGGTTTGACCTTGTGCTTACCTGTCCATGTAGTTTTAACACACAAGTGTATATTGGTGTGCATGGCCTTGTGACATGTACAACGATACACTATGCATGTTACAAGTTGTTCATGTATGATGATTTAAAAGAATATGATGACGAACAACCCAAATAACCGAGGCAAACAATATTTTCAAACACACACTTCATTCTACACTTCAAAAAATATTTCTTTTTCAATTTTACTACGTCAGATTTTATATTGTAGATAATTCAAATGCAGGATATAAGCTGGAATATAGTTGAAGATCAAATACGAGTGATGAGTGAATGTAGTGAGGTGAAAATGTATGTAAAAATTATAAAGTGAAAATTGTGTTGTAATTTGAAATTGTAATGTGATTGAAAATGTATAAATGTAGTGAGAGCTCAAATTTGTACTATTTGAATTTGTAATAAAATATTTGTTTGAATAAAATATTTGGTTTAATATGAATTCTGAGTTATTTATTTTATTCAACAAATATTTATTTAATTATGTGAAAAATAAAATAGTACAACAACAAATACATTTAAACAAAAATATATATATGTTTATTATCATCAAACCAAAATCATTGGTTATTGTATTCTACAGCTGTCTTGATATGGATATGTTACAATAGATACAATGATTAAGAGAAACGAGAAGTGCATCCATGGACTGAGACCTTAGTTTGCTAGGGCAAATTTACCATGTCTTAGGGATCATGTGATGTCGTCGTAGAGATAGCTTTGAGAAATGAAGAGATGCTTGCTTTGTTCAGTAATAACAAGCCAACAAGAGTTAGGGTGGACAGAATTAGAAGAGAAAGTTTTACCAGAAGAAGGGAGCTCAAAAGGGTGGAGCTGCCAAGAAAGGAAAGTTTGAGTTTGTGTGTTACATGTGTGACAAGAAGGGGCATTGTGCTCATGAGTGCCGAACTAGTAAGGGAAACAAAGCCATTGGAAAGAAGAACATCAAGTGGTTTAACTGCGACTGGGTGGGACATTATCAGAACAAATGTCCAGAAGTGGCAAAGGTAGAAAAAGGAAAAGTATTTGCTTTGAAACTGGCTACCTCGTGATCAAGAGTTAAGGAGAAAGGGGAATCTTTGATAGGAGGTACGCTTTTGATTCATGGCATACCTGTTTGAGTATTATTTGATATGGTGCATCACATTCTTTTATATCTCGATGTTTGGTAGATAAACTTAATCTAAAACCCTCATACATAATTACTTCCTTAAGGGTTGCGAATCTGATAGGAGGATATGCGACTTAAGGGTGACCATTTTGAGTTTGCATTATTAAGTCATATATTTGCTTGTAGTTTGCATATGCTTGATTTCATAGGCTTTGGAATTATTCTGGGTATGGAATGGTTAAGTAAATATGATGCTAGTAGATGCCAGCATAATGTTCACAAATTGAGTGGATGAATATCTTTCAGTAAACGAGATAGAAGTCTCCTAAGTCTTATACTTTACCGTAACATCCCCCAATTTGAGGCCCAAAACTAAATGTCACGGATGCTGCAGTTATCCATAGTCTTAATTTCCAATGACAAAATGCGGCTATATTAATCATATCAACAATATCAAAGGCACATGAATATGAAAATTTTCAAGCATAGTTCAATAATAAGCTTTCATATTTCATTCAGAAATAAGAATTCCTATTCAGTACATAATCTCGTTCGATCCCACATTCAGAGAAATATAATGTTTACAAAATACTCCAAAAGTGACATATGAAGATGCCTACAGTTGATTAGAGTCTAATACTTGACAGTCATAACTTCTATCATTACATCCATTTAAATACAAAACAACACAGAGGAAAATAAAAAGCCCCTACTAATAGCTAACTTGCCTCTTGCACGTCTCTAGAAGCTTATTCATCTAACCTGAAAAACCTGAAAACCCTTACTCCCGGCCTACTCAAATGAGAAACCGAGATCTTAAGGGGAAAAATAAAAACTTCAGGTCAGACAAAAGTCTGGTGTGAATAATAACCTACCATCTCAAATCAAAATAGATATCTTGTAAGACCACACCACTAAGCGGAATGGGTTTTTCCTTACTAGTATCTTAACCAAATATGACAAGAAAAATTCATGCACCTACAACCATAATGGTTAGAGCATAATAAAATAATCATCTACAAGAATGCAATATGGGTAAGTTTGACTAAACCGTCTTCATAGTGTTATACACTCCCTTACCCCATCCAAAATCATATAACGAATTACCCACCCCAATTTAATTGACTATCCATTTAAATTTAAATGACTGCCCGTCAAAATTTAATCTGACTATCCATCTTATATTTATGTGGACTAGCCATCTCACATATAAACATTATGTGGATTACCTATCCTAGGCCATATGGACTACCCATAAAAAATGGTTTATCTAATTAAAATTATTTAGACTATCCATCACGGATGTCTCATTTGCCTAAAATTATGTGGACCATCCATCACACATCTCATAGTTTTCTTAGGATAACTATAAAACATTCATGAACCATATAGAGGCTATTCGTCTCAAGTATTATGTGGACCATCCATCACACATCTCATAGTTTTCCAAGAATGATTATGAACCCATCATCAAGCATATAGAGATTATACATCTTAGGTATTATGTGGACTATCCATCGCATGTCTCATAGTTATCCTAGGATGGATGCGAACCCATCAAGAAGCATATAGAGACTATCCATCTCAGTTATTATGTGGACCATCCATCGCACATCTCATAGTTTTCCTATAATGACAATGAACCCATCAAATGTCAATTTATAATTAGAATATAATATTATTCACCCAAGTGTCCAACCTATGTTTATTGGTATCTCCAATTGGTTGTCGAACACTTAAAATTATGGCATCTTGAAAATAATAAACATTGGTATCCCTAATAAAGTTGCCGAACTCATAAAACATATGGCTTGTCACGCCATCAATATAATAATTCGAAATAGAAAGCTTACGACATCCATGCCGTTAAAAATTATATCGAACTTCTATCTAATATTTTATAACAAAACTCTAATTTTTTAAAGCAAAGGCCACTAGGCCGAAATCATGATCATCGCATTGTATAATATATAGATTATCGAACTTATGAAACATGGCATTTTTGATTTGCATAGTATAAAGGCTTTAGGACTTAAAAATATGGATTTCAAAATTGGTAGCTTTCGGCATCATTGCTTCAAAATGATTGATATCATAAATTTTGACTTGCGGCATTGTTGCTTGAAAACCATAGTCGTCGAAATTGAGAATACACGGCATCATTGCCCCTTCAAAATGATTGCCGAAAACTATAACTTATGGCGTCATTGCCATAAGGCATTTGGTGTCGTCTACTTTTAAAACTGCGGCTACTATGCCACTATCATAAGGGATTGTTAACCTGCCTTTTTACAAGGCCGTAAACAGGCAAATTTAACTAAATCGATTGCTCAGTTATCGAGGCTGGAATATGACGAGTTTGAGTCAGCTGGATGGATAAACGGTCAATCATGGATAAAAAATATGATTATGAAGCCGGGGTTCGGCATAGTTGATGGACAAAAGTCGCAAAATACTCGAAATATGAGTTTCGACAAAAGTCGAGGTGATCTGGGATGTTTGGAGTTTGCTTCGAGTTGCTTGTGGGTCGGTTTCGGGTTTTGAGGCAGTTTGCTTCGGGTCATTTGGATAGCCACTTCGAGTCATAGTGGATCGGTAGGATTTTTGTGGGTCGGCGTAACTCCAGGTTAGCAAGAACATTTACTCGGGTCGGCACCGAGCTCTTGGGTCGGTGTTGTGAAGGCTTTAGATCGGTAGGAAGCTGGGTCGGTCATGTTGGAGTGGATTGGTAGGAAGTGGGGTCGGTCATGTTGGAGTGGATCGGTAGGAAGCTGGGTCGGTCATGTTGGAGTGGATCGGTAGGAAATTGGGTCGGTCATGTTGGAGTGGATCGGTAGGAAGCTGGGTCGGTCATGATGAAGTGGGTTGGTAGTGGTGTGGATCGGTGATTGGAGTGGAACGGTGATTGGAGTGGGTCAGCATTGAAGGTGGTTCGGCATTTGGATGGGTCGATGCTTTCTTGGCTCCAAGATGGACCCGGGTCGGTGTATGGAAATCCCCGGGTCGGCTATAAAGATGAATTGTGGGTCGACATGTTTTAGATCACCCCGGGTCGGCATCATCACAAGCTTGGATTGGCATCTCTAGGTCGATCCAAGGGAGTGGGTTGGCAACACATGGGAATCGACATATTTGGAGTGGTCGGCTACTTTGGCTCGTGGTATGAGTTTCTTCGGGCCAGCTGTGGAAATGGGGGTGGATCGGCATAAAGGAAATATCATGGTCGGCAATGTTTTGCTCCGAGTCGTGACACAGTTTGCTTCGAGTCAAGCATAAGGCCGCTTCGGGTCATTACCTAGGAAAACTCAGGTTGGCATACCCAAAATCAGGATCGGTCATAGTGAGGGATTGTGGATTGGCTATGGAATTGATGGGCCTAGATCACTCAGGAAGTCCAGTAACTTAGTTTTGCCTATAAAACAACATGTGGGACTTCAGAAAAGAGGATCTTCACTCTGCTTCCCTTCTTCTTCTTCGTTAAGGCTACTTTTCCATTACCTTTTTAAAAACTCTGGATTGTAACTGTAATTGATTCTCATATCAATAAATTGGAAATTTCTGGAGTGGACGTAGGCCAGAGTCAGCCGAACCAATATAAATCCTCTGTTATTGCTGCTTTCTTTTTAATTTTAACTGTTCTTCATATTTATAATCTCTACATACACTCTATCTATGATCTGTAACTATGATTTGGTGCTTTCAATGGCGTTTGGTTGTTAGTGACCAATTTTGGTGCTTTCACTGGGAAAGTTAGCACTTAGGGATTTTGAAGTTTGAATTTTAGATTTAACGGCTTGGGAACTCGGATTTTGGGAAGCAATGGTTAGGCCATCGACAAGGAGACAGAGGAAGGAAAGGAGTCAGCAAGATGGAAGTCAGGAGGCTTCCTTTGGAGCTAATCAAGCCTCCATCTACATCACTAGGGATGAGATGCAAGTCATGATGAATTCCATGTAGGAGCAACTGATGAAAAGACAAGAGGAAATGATGCAGACACTTTTTAGACAATTTGGACAAGTAGAAACTGCAGGAGCTCAGATCCATGGAGCTCGATCAGAAGGACTCAACCGGCTAGCAAATGGAGTGGTTCAGCAGGGGGCGGCCCCTGATCAGCAAACAACTATCAACCCGGATGGACCTAGACTTAGGGGCATACCGCCAGGTAATGCCGGACCAATCCATGGAGGGATACTAGATGGCACGGCGCAGCTAGGCGCCAATAGGAATACATGAGTGCGTGATGAGGAGTATGTACCGGAATTCCCTTAAGGACTTGGAGGGCGGTTAGGAAATGGAGATGGGGGCAACCATTGGTAGATAACACTGGATTAGTTGACATTATCAGGCGAACTATTCGCGGAGGTCTAACAAATAAGGATTTGGAGGGAGTAAACAAAATTCCGTTTACCCGTAACATTAGGATGGCTAGGAATCCACTCGATTTCAAGCTGCCTACTCTGGAAGTATACAACGATAAGATATATCCCACTGACCACTTGATAAGGTACACAAGACATATGGAAGTGCTGGGGGCATCAGAGGAGGTTATGGCCCAGTGTTTCCCCTGTACTTGACAGATATAGCTGCTATGTGGTTCAGACAGCTGGAAGATGGATCTATTAGAACATGGATAGAATTGGTGGACAGGTTTTTGAAACAGTTTTGAGTTCACATCAAGAGGCCGAAGAATGTGATGACACCGACGTCGGTGAAGCAGAAGATGGGAGAATCGCTTAGGACTTTTTTAACTTGGTTTAATGCAGCAGTTGCTTTAGTGGATCGGCCGGATCCGTTAATGGTTCTAATGGCGGAAGTGTCAGGAGTCAAGGATAATTCAGATTTCAAAGTATCTTTGATACGGGACCAACCAATGGATCTTGGGGAATTCTTTCACGAAGCTGAGAGATTTTTTCGACAAGAGGATGCATGTTTGGATATGAGGTCAAAGGAAGTAAACATGGTTAAGGACGGAGAATCGTTCGGTGAAAGCTCAGATAAAGATAAGGATAAAGGGAAGAGGAAGCGGTGGGGAGAACCAAAATTCTCCGCTTACACGGGACTGAATGAGACATTGGAACAGATATACTTGGATACTCGGGATCACCTTCCTTATCGAAGGCCGGCAAGGAGGGAACCCTCAGAACGCAAAAGGGCATCGGGAAGGCACTGTCTCTTTCATGACCTGGACGGGCATGATACTAACAGCTGCATGCATCTAAAGGATATAATCAAGGAGCATGTAAGGAATGGTCAGTTGTAGTAGTATGTCGAAACTTGGAATGCGGTGGTGGAACAGGAGCAGCCACTGCCTACCTTGAACAACGATAGCACGAGGCCCAGGAATGGTGGACGGTTGGTCATCAACTAATCGTGATGGTTTGGAATAAGTAACAAACTTTGGGCTAACGACTAAGTCACTTATTCATGTACGAGGACGGAGATAACCCCTTGGCATGCTCTGAGACGATGATAAACCGTGACACTCTGGTTTGTGAAATCTATTTTTTCTTTTTGGCTTGGACACTTGCTTTTTCTGGTTTGGTTTTGGTGTTTGGTTTGAATTCCTGGTTTTGTTTGTTTTTTGATTTGGATTCTGGTTTGGACGTTTGTCTTTTGGTTTGGATTTTTGATATGGATTTCTGGTTTTCTTATTTGAATCTGGATTTCGGATTGGATTTTGATTGACTTTTTGTCTGGTTTTTGGCTAAAAGGTCGTCGAGCATGGACTATGCTCGGCAGGAATCCGGAGAGACCAAGATTCGACCTAGGACTTAGGCCCCATATCATCTATCGGTTACTATTACAGGTCGTCGAGTATGGACTATGCTCGGCAAGGGTTCAGAGCGACCAGGATTCGGCTTAAGACTTAAGCCATGACATTACTCAACATTCAGGGACACTGAACCAGGAACACTATGGCATTACTTAACACATGTCTTTGAGTGTGGAGTGCGCTTGGCAAGAACCCGGAGAGGTTATGGATTCAGATTTTGACTTTGAATGGCTAAGGATTGGCTATGCTTCGGAGCGATCCCGGATTTGGATATCGACACGGAGAGGTCATGGATTTGGTTATTGGTTATTGGATATGGATGGATTATAACTCGGTTGTCGGGTTCGGATGGATGTGGAATTGGATAATGATTTGGTTACTGGATAGGGATCGGATATCGATTCAAAGTAGTCGCGGATTTGAATAAGGATACGGCAATGGCGCTTGGATAAAATGGATTGGAATATGGATCAGATGGTATGGCTATGGATGACATATGGACTTTGGATGACGGATCAAAAGCTATTCAAAATAGGCCTTCCTACCGCAAGGCATGTCTTGAGGGGCAAATGTTAACCCACCTTTTTGCAAGGCCGTAAATAGGTGGATTTAACTAAATCGATTGCTCGGCTATCGAGGCTGGAATACGACGAGTTTGAGTCCGCTGGATGGATAGACGGTCAATCATGGATGTTAAATATGACTATGAAGCCAGAGTTCAGCATAGTTGATGGACAAAATTCATGGAAAACTCGAAATATGAGTTTCGACAAAAGTCGAGGTGATCCGGGATGTTTGAGTTTGCTTCGAGTTGCTTGTGGGTCGGCTTCGGGTTTTGAGGCAGTTTGCTTTGGGTCATTTGGATTGCCACTTTAAGTCATAGTGGATCGGTAGGATTTTTGGGGGTCGGCTTAACTCCAGGTCAGCAAGGACATTTACTCGGGCCAGCACCGAGCTCCTGGGTCGGTGTTGTGAAGGCTTTGGATCGGTAGGAAGCTGGGTTGGTCATGTTGGAGTGGATCGGTAGGAAGTTGGGTCGGTCATGTTGGAGTGGATCGGTAGGAAGCTGGGTCGGTCATGTTGGAGTGGATCTGTAGGAAGCTGGGTCGGTTATGTTGGAGTAGATCGGTAGGAAACTGGGTCGGTCATGATGAAGTGGGTCGGTAGTGGTGTGGACCGGTGATTGGATTGGATCGGTGATTGGAGTGGGTCGGCATTGAAGGTGGTTCGACATTTGGATGGGTCAGTGCTTGCCTGGCTCCAAGATGGACCCGGGTCAGTGTATGGAAATCCCCGGGTCGGCTATAAAGATGGATTGTGGGTCGACATGTTTTAGATCATCCCGGGTCGGCATCATCACAAGCTTGGATTGGCATCTCTAGGTCGATCCAAGGGAGTGGGTCGGCAACACATGGGGATCGGAATATTTAGAGCGGTCGTCTACTTTGGGTCGTGGTATGAGTTTCTTCGGGCTAGCTGTGGAAAAGGGGGTGGATCGGCATAGAGGAAATAACATGGGTCGACAATGTTTTGCTTCGAGTCATGACACAGTTTGCTTCGAGTCAAGCATAAGGCTGCTTCGAGTCATTACCTAGGAAAACTCAGGTTAGCATACCCAAAATCAGGGTCGGTCGTAGTGAGGGATTGTGGATCGGCTATGGAATTGATGGGCCTAGATCACTCAGGAAGCCCAGTAACTCAGGTTTTGCCTATAAATACAACATATGGGGCTTCAAAAAACAGCATCTTCACTCTGCTTCCGTTCTTCTTCATTAAGGCTACTCTGCCATTATCGTTTTAAAAACTCTGGATTATAACTGTAATTGATTCTCATATCAATAAAAAGGAAATTTCTAGAGTGGACGTAGGCTAGAATCATGCGAACCACTATAAATCCTCTGTTATTACTGCTTTCTTTTTAATTTTAACTATTCTTCATATTTATACTCTCTACATACACTCTATCTATGATCTGTAACTGTGATTTGGTGCTTTCAACGGCATTTGGGTGTTAGTGACCAATTTTGGTGCTAACAGGATGTCAAATATAAGACCTGCGGCATCATTGTCACAAGCCACTTGATATCAAAAATGAAAACTAGTGGCATCATTGACAAATATACTTGATGTCGAAAATAAAAGGGGACAAGGGATGTTAAGTTTAAAGTCGTGAAGTGTTACGAAATCAGTCATGTCGAAATGATGGGATGCTGAAATCATTTATAGATACTAGATTTCATACTTTAACCCGAATAGATTCATTCCATACCAACATTAGCTCATATCGTATGCATCTCCTCTGGTTGATGTTGAAATGCATGACCGCGACAGGATATCGGCTATTATTTAGGCTTCAACATTCAAGGCGACCCGAGCTAACATGATGGATCGCTAGCGATCCATGGGTGATGGATCTCTAGCGATCGATCCATGGGTGATGGATCACTAGCGATCCGTGTTTTTAAACTATTTTTGAGTCTACCCTTTTCGGTTGCCTTCTTTTCATCTAATTTGAATGCCTTGTACAAATATCAAGTCGTTTGTAGTTTGTTTGATCATCCATCTTCATGGGTTATCTAGTCCAGAAGAAGCATCCATAACTCGCTCAAACTTAATGAAATCAGACGAAACTTTGTATGTACACTCTAGAGAGTGTCTGGACCTACCCTAAAAATTTCAAGTGGTGGGGCTCACTCAACATAGATTGCTAGCAGTCCAACTAGTTAGCTCGCTAGCGATCCGTCTAGCCTTATCCAATGAAGCTCATTTTTGGTGAGTGCCTTCTTTTATGTCTTCTAAGCGTTTTCTCCTAAAATTTCAAGTCAATCTGACTCCATATGAGTTCTCTAAGTCTATTTTAAGTTAGCAGCTTTGGTCAAAAAGCGGATAAATATATATATGCATGTATGTATATTCCTGTCACTACCTTATTAATTCCTATACTTAGGAATTTCAAAACATACACTATTTGTGCATTATGTATAGAACATTTATTTCTACATTTTAATATATTAGAGTTCTCCTTCCTAAAAAGGAATACTGTTATAACTTTCCATAAATGACCCAAAGGTAAGACTTTTGCTTCAGTTGAAATTACAAGAAATTATCTCTTCTTTTATTAGAACAAACAGTGTAAACTACAGAGAAAAACATCCGTACTTTGCACATCTCTTTCATTTTTGGTATATTCCTTATTATTTCAAATGACGCAATTTTTATTCATATTGTGGAATTAGATAATTTATGGAAATTACATGGAAAAATGAACAACTAAAATGTACCCACAACACTCCCAATAAATTAAAATAAAAAAATTCACACTCCGAATTAAATTAGGGCAATCCAAATCTATATTAACAACTTACAACCTAATTATCCCAAATTTGAAATCAACTTCGACTTTAATAAATTTTAAGGACTACTTTCTAATTTCCAGATTTGGGCGTTTATATCATTCTATTCTAATTACCTAACTTATAGAATATGTAGGTGAGATTGAATACGTTCTTCCCAAAGCTACAACTCCACAGATCTTGTGTAGGCATAATAATCAAATAAAACTCAGTGATATAAATTTCAATGTTATATATAAATCACATAATTTCTCTCTCACCTTTTAAAGATTCCAAATCGTCAAAATCTGAATCCATTTCTTTAATTGACTCCTTTTCCTTTCCAATCCAAAAATCTGTGTAACAAAGATATATACATACTATTTGAATTACCAACCTGAGAAGAGATATAGGTTAAGTGGAATGTAAATTTCAAATTTTGAAATTTACCTTTTTCTGTAGTATTAATCTGCTCCTTCACTTCTTCTCTTTTATTTTCCGTCTTTTTCTGATTATATATATATGTATATATATACATATAATATAATATTTTGTAATTAATAAAAATAGTGGAAAAGAAAAATAGCAGAGCTTCACTGCTTTGATCAGAAAATATGATATGAAAAGTGAGGGGTTAGGCTTGTATTTATAGACACTCGAATCAATCATATCTACTAGATATAAAATAATAAAACCCTGGTCGTTCAGTCAAGGTTCAACCCTAGCCGCCATGCTCATGACCAATCGACCAGTCATAGGAAATAGTCAACTGCTAGAGGTTGATTGGTCATGCATATGGTGTCGACTGGTAGGTCCATGCAATTATATACCTTTTTAATCCTTTCTAATCCTTTTTAATTGTTTTCATTTCGAAAACTTCAAACTCTGATAACTTCTTCATTTGAACTTCGATCGCAAAACTCTAAATATGAAAGTTGCTTAGAAAATCACCATGAACACAGTGGTGCAAGTTTCATGGTCAAAATTTGATGTTTGCTCAAATTCCATTTTTGAGCCTTAATAATTATTTATTGATTACTGCTAATTTTATGAGTTGTTACATTCTCCCACCTTAAAAGAATTTCGTCCCCGAAATTCCTTAAGGGTTGAATCATGTAACATAGTGTGCAACCATCTAAGCTATCCAACCAATTAGTGTACAACCAAATTTGTAGCCAACTGTGTATAAGTGCATGGTGTATCACAACATAAATGATATTTATGCTCAAAGAATTCTAAACGACACCTCCTATATGAATGTATTCTTTTAAAAACATATTGAAAATATGATGCAACAATCTGTATATACTGGTAGTCCTATATGTATGCAAGTTTTCAAAAACCAAAATATTTGTTTTGACACAATAATTTCCACACTCCTACGAACAGGAGTATGGTTCAACCAATTTTACATCCAGTCCTTACCATCCAATACCTAACACACAAATTCTAACATCTAATTTTTTTGAAAATCTAGTTTTTCTAAATCTGTACTCCTATGCCGAAAAAGGGTTTTAGACGGAAATTTTTACGTTTCCACCTCTCTTTTGGATACCTATTCCGTTGTACCTTGAAACCTTCTCTTTTGCCCCTAAATTTTTTTCCAACATGTCCAAGTATAATTTGCATAAGGAGATTTATTTTTGGATGTTAAAACAGAATTATTATAAAGGCATGTTTTGTTCCCTACCAACAAGGAATGGAAATTCCAAAGCTAAAACATCTTTTTCCGTTGTTAGTTTTGTACACTGTCACCCTTGTTAGATAGTAAAATTGGAAATTTTCATTTTTCATCAAAAACCATTTTCCCCCTTTAAACCAAACTTGCAAAATAGTTTGAAAAATCAAATTCCCAAAGGCATCTAAACATTATTTTTTTCAAAACCACTTGAACGAAATTTTCCGAAAGCAATTGAACCCAATTCTTTAAAGCATTTAAATACAAAATTTCAAATGCATTCGAACACAATTTTTCAAAACATTTGCCGCTCCATCCTTAAAAACAAATCGAGCCACATCTTAATGTAATCGGGACTTGGTCAATGAGTTAATGCATATGATTGACCCTAGCATTGTGCAGTTAATCTTAGATGTAGGAAAACCTTTTCTTGTACATCAAAACAAACACACAAACATATTTATAAAATTTAGCTTTTAAGGCATAAGGACAGTGACCCGTGATTTCGCAACAACCTTTCCCTGTCCTTCACTTGCTAATTTTTTTTTCATAAAATACTATGATTTTTGGGATTAAAGCATTCTAAATGCTAAAATTAATTTCCTAATTTATTCTCTAAACTTCCAGCTTAAATAACATTCATCTCTAGTTAAGTGTCCTTATGAGATTTCCTTATCTACAATGTTTTCCGATATATATAGTAGTCAAAGCTCACCAGTAATAAAATAGGAACATATTTCATATCATATCGTATGCTTTTCCAATACCGAAAGGGAGACAACTTGCAATCACAACCCAAATAACCTAAAAGAAACAATTATTGGAACCTTCCCTTCAACATCACTGGTATAATAATGTTGTGGTCCTATCACTTCTTACTCAATTAAGATGGATATTTCTAGTATGTCATTCTAGCCACATGCCTTAACTCACCCCCTTTGGCTCATAATAAATAAGATCCATCAATTACTTCAATCATACCTCCGATTATGGGATAAATTGTGCATTCTCACAATGTAGTGGATAAGAAATATAAACTATGCACATTTAAAATAACTCATTGAAAAAATGGCTTGGTGAAATAACTTTCCTACCGCCTGTCTTGCCTTCTTTAACCTTGAGTAACCAACATCCTCTATATGTGTTTGCCATCTCATTACTCTCTTCTCTAATCATACTACTATCTTTTTTCAATCAAAATCTCTTGATAGTATTCTCAAACTTTGGTATCTACCTTCTTTATCCTTGATCTTTCATGCGAGTATACCTAGGTCTTGCAAAAATATACTTTGATTCTGTTCCCCATTCCTTTGAGGGTTCTTCTTATGGCTTTCACATATGTCTAATTAAATATTTCTAGGTTCATATCAATATTCCTTATATTCAACAGGGATTCCTTGTTGCTACCCTACGAGCAGTGGTAGCTATTTTATTCATAGTCTTGATCTTTACCCCATCTTACTTAGGTAGTTATCTCTATTTACTCCATATCAAAAATTAGATTGGTTTTTCACGACTCTTTAAAAAATAAAACTTCACAATCATGAAGTACTTAATACAAAACTTTATCTTTGAAAATATAAGCATAAAAAACATTTTCAAAAATAGCTTGGTTCCCAAAAGGATCTATGAAATTTTTCCCATTCTAACTAACTTTCCATTTTCAAAGACTTTCTACAATAGATATTTACCTCTCCAAAAGTAAACTAAAAACATTTATCATGTTTGCATTCAAAAACTCAATTGTTATATCAAACCCTTTTTCAAAAATATCTTCTATAACTTAAAAAAAATGAAAATTAGAGTAGATGTAGATAACTTATATCCTCTATTTTCGTACTACTCGTGTTATTTTTGCTTTTAACCTTAACAAAGATTCTAATAGCATGTAAGGGGGACTTCCAAATAAAATACGTAATTACTGCACATATTTATGAAAATTATCCATTCTTTATATGCTTTGCCTCTAATTTCCTATGTCGTTCCTAACTAAATTGCTAACACTATTCTAATATAAATTCCAAACGTCGCTCCTATTTAAATTTCCTAATATTGCTACTATTAAAATTTCTCCCACCTAAATTTCCTTCAAGTGCTTCTCCTCACATAGCTCTTTTTCTCTTTTATTGTTTTCCTCATTGACTTATTGTAGTTCATTCAGCCACTGCTTTAGTCCTTGGGCTTTCTTCATTAACATGAAAAGAGATATGACTAGAACTATTTCAACTATCTTTCTTCGTATTTTCCTTATACGAGAATATTCTTTTTATCTTCATTATCCGGCATTCTTACCCTTTGATTCTCTTTACCTCATTTCACTCAAGTACAATTTCCATTTATCCACCACTTAAAAAGAATTTCAAAAAGGAACTTCCAAATTTACAAAATATGAAAAATCATCGAACCAAACATACGCTCTCTTTTCCATTCATTTCAAAAACGAAAAATCCCTTTATTGATAGCAAATATATTTTACTATTTGATTTTTTTTAAAGAGTGTTATAGTTAAAAAACTATTACAGCATAATTTTTTTCAATTAATTTGTTATCTATTATTTTTCAATCAACGCGTCACATATCAAACACATCCATTATTATTTGTATATGTTAACACATATTTTTTATTATTAAAAAGGAGAGATTATGAAATATTGTAATTAATTTTTTTTTGATATTAATAAATGTATGTTTGTTTTTAATATGTTTGTTTAGTGTTATGTATTTGCAGGAGAACAAGATTGCTTTGTATTTTTGAACCATAATCGTACAAATTTCACATATAAAATTCCATGTTAAGGGATGTGTTCAAAAAACAATATAAAATGAGGAATCAATTATAATATAGTCCTTAGATCCCAAATTAGATATTTCCAAATTTATAAGTGGCAAACCAATGTTTTCTATTATATTTAATCAATATTGATTTGTGAATATCATTCAAAATGAAAATTATCAAAGAAAATATCATGGAGTCAAGTCACTCAAACAAAAAGGAAAATATCACACTGATTAATTCAAACAAGGAAAATATCGCACTGATTGATTCAAAAAGAGAATCTTTTACCATTTCAAGCTCTTATTCAAATGACTAGATTAAGTGTAGGTTGATAAACAAGGCAACGAGTTGATAGATCATAAGGATAATTAGGTATAAATAAATATAAATTGAAATATGTGCAATGACTACAAATATGCATATATAGTTCTAAAGCTACAGAAGATTTTTAAACAAGTTCAAATTCACATTATGTGTGATTTTTTCAAAACTTCCTAATATTTCTCATCTCCTAGTATTTCTCATTTTGAGTCTATATAAATTTATAAACTCACGTTATTCATACTTTTTTCCTTATCGAATCTCAATAATATTTCAAAGAACAAAAAATTTCAGTCAACAACTTTAACTTAGCAATACAATTCCAACCATTCTTATCCCTCAATCTCCAGAGCACATAAAGGAATGAAAAACTAGTAGTATACACACATCACTGGTAACTCTCAGCAACAAGCAGCCTATATCTTCAACTTTTAAAGCATCAGCTAATTTTACACCAACGTCATCAACTTAAGCCAATATCATAGTCTCAAGCTAACAATAATTCAAAGTTTTGACCAAAACCGTATAGTGAGTTACCTAACAAAGGAGCATTACAACTCTGATTTCAAACATTATCACCATACACACAACTAACTTCTCAGGTACCATTGTTTGAAACAACAGCCAACAAATCTCAAACGAACTTCCAGAAGATGGAGTACAAGCACCGACAAATTCCAAATTGCAAGTTCTAAATTTGTTAGCTTTGAACATCGGCGGCCATCTCTTAAGAGAGACGGAACTTCAGGGATTTACATGGCTAGATCAAATATTTCTAACAGCTCAGGTAGTGTTTGGTTTGTTGTTTTTAGTTTTGCGTTTTCGTCCATACAAAAATTCACATGACACATGTATATTGCCAAAAACGACTAATTTAGAAAACGAAGTTAACATACAAAATAAAAAATAACTTTTTTTTCCGTGTTTTGGGAAATAACACAAGCACGTGGAACATCCATTCATCCATCATTTCTCTATCCCCTTCGTCATCTCATCCGTCTTTCTATCATCACTTCCGTCGTCCCTCCATTCTTTTCATATTTGACATACATATTAAAAATCGAAAACACAAAATTTGTTTTTAAACCAAACACTACCTTATTTTCTAGCAGCGATAGTTGCAAATTTGAACAATAAAGCAAACATGGCATTGGCATCTCGACATAATCTCAGACATGGCGGCGTAGAATTGAACCATAATAATCAATAGTGAGCTTCATGAATCAGTGATGAGTATTACAAACTTGAAGCAAGAATCACAGCATTAATTCAAGCATCACACAAGCTTTTGAATCGGCAAGTTCAAGGAGATAAAGCAAGTACCAGACCCAATTTGAACAAAGCGAATTAACAATGGAAGAAGATTTGAAGATAAAGAGGCTAGAGAAAATTATTTAAGAAGGATTAGTACACTTATAGGAAAATTGCCTCTTACCCCTTATATATTTTATATTTAGGTTATTCTCGCATTATTTAGGGGAATTTTTAATTTATTTTGTTTTTGTATTTTCTCTCTAGATTTTGAACTCTAGATTTATCTAGGATAGAACTACAGAGATTTTAGTTTGGGAATTCTGAGCTTGGATATAAAGTCGATATAGAGTTACCGGACATAGGATTAGTATATCCAGGTTAGAAGGGAGTGTGAGTTTACAAAAGTTGTAAGTGTTCGAATATATAATTATAGTAGCAACTTTGGGGCAACTGTAGGTACTAATGTGTTAGTGGTCATAGCTGGGTATATCTGTGTATCATTTACTTTTCGTATTTACATTGCCGCATTATTTTATCCATTTTTCTTTAAAAAAATTAAATATCCTATATACACTCGTAGGGTATATTACAATCCAAACCAGTGGTATCAGAGCAGGCTACTACGAAAAATTTAATATCATGTGTCACTTTAGTTGCAGATTAGTGATAGTCAGTCCATTGCTTGTCCACCTATTATTGATAGAATGTATTTTTTAAACTTGAAATCGAATATGGAATTTTTTTCCGAAAATCTATTACTTTAAATTTTGGGATATCATTGAAAATGTTGTGATGTGGTAGATAGGAATAATATTTCACATAATGCTAATGTTATGATTATTTTTTTACTTTGTACTTAATTGACTTGAGTTTAACCTTATCTCTCATTGTTTAATTGCACAGAAATTTGAAATACTCTCGATACAAAATATGGTGAAAAAATCAACAATAATGAAAAACTTCCTAAAACCGATTCAATAGTAGAATTTTGTTTGTTTGGATTTATAAATGAATATTCAAGCGATGGTAGTGAAGATAACAGTGATGATGAGGTAAATGAAATTGCAAATTACCCTCGTGAAGGTTTAATTTTGTAATGTCATGAATCATATGGAAATATAGATAGCCTTATCCAAAAGAACAAAAGATAAAAATCTTAAAATGTGAATTTGTTCACATAAATGGTAAGTTAGAAATAAAAAAAGAACGAAGTTTTACCTTAACGATGGATTCAATCACTTGAAAACGAAAATGAGATTTTAAAGAAAAAGAACATTGACTTACTTCGCAAAAATAACACTTTAGAAATAAGCTTGAAAATTTTAGATTTGAAGATATTGAATGCCAAAAATTTTCTAATTTCGAAAAAGAATTAACCATTTTGAAAGATAAGTTTGAAGTGCTTGAAAATGAAAATTTGCTTCTTACAAGTGAAAAAACCAAGCTGATTTGCAAGAATAATGCTTTACAAAAGGAGTTGGAGAATTTAAAATTTTGAAAATTTCAAATGTGGAAAATGTATGGATTTCAAAATGGAATGGATTGAAATTAAAGAAAGTTTCAAAACCTTGAAAACGTGATTTTGAAAAATAGCAAACTTAAAATTATTCGAACAAATCATGAATTGGAAAACGAGGTTGCAAAAATCTAGGATTATGAAAACTTGAATTGGAAAATTGCCTAATTTTTGAAATTAAGATGTTTGAAATTAAGACCAAAATAAAAGAACTCTAAAAAGAAAATATGTTCTTAGAGAAAAACAATGTTGAAAATAGAGAAATTTTTATTATTCATTGTTCAAAGCTAATAAATGAGAATAATATTTTGAAATCCAAAGTCAATGATTTTGAGTTGACCCTTCAAAAAAATATCACTGAAGAAAAATCGTTTAACATGTTATTAGAAAATATACTCTTTGCGATAAAAGTGTCGGTTTATAAACAAACGACTACTAACTTCGCTATGGGGAGAAGTGTATTTCTCAAATGTGTGAAGTGTGGCGATATTGGACACAATTATAACAATTGTCGAAATATGAACATAAATAAACGAGTCAAACAAATTTGGGTTCCTAAAGGTATAGTTGTTAATATTAACGATTTGTTATACAAACAAATTTGGGTACCAAAGATTTCAAATACAAACAAATGTGATCTTACATCTCTTTCAATGCAACTTGCTTCTTCTTCTAACATGTACGTACGAAGGCAGGCTAAGGAGCAACTATAATGGAAGCTAATTTCTAGCTGATCTCATATTTGATGAGCGATGATTGCAATATTCCTTAGCCTAAGAAAACTAAGTAGAGATCCTTGCACTTTAGACAACAACGGTGAACAAATTCATCTTCAATGTGAAGGTATGATCTATAAATCTTACTTTCCAGTTTTTCTCTCTATGTTTGTAGGTCTGATGTTCTGACACTGCTATAGTAAAATTGTCATGAATTAAGATTTGAAACTCTCATTTGCAAAATTTAATATGATTTGGAAATTAGACAGAAAATCTTATAATTTTTATGTTTTGAGTTTTCCAGATTTTGACCTTAAATGACTTAAAAACTACAAATAATTCAATGTAATGTTTTGGGTAACAAATCATATATTCAATAGGTTTTTGGTTGTTTGTGCCTTTGTTTGACATAAATGACTCTGTTGGGAAATTCAAAAGTTGGAGCCAATTCGATCGATATCATGGAGTATGTATTGTGATTGTTTGATGACGCTTGTTTTTCATGCTTGACATTGATGATGAGAGTTCAAGAGGTTGAACATAAAACCAGTATTTAAGGTATCATTGTACACCGCCACCAACACGTAGAGAATACATGTGGTATTATTCTTCGCCACCATAGGCGGTCCAGATAACAAGTGGTATCATGAAAGCATAATTTGTTCTTTCTTGTCCGAGCATCTAATATGATTTTTAACCTTTTTGATTCCTCCAGTCTGGTATTTTTGATAGCTCATATGTCTCACGAATTGACTAATATTTCGCATATTTTTATTTCATGCACATGTGGAGGCTTTCAATTTTTTCTTTTAGTTTTTGTTTTATTTTCAAAAATCCAAAAACATGTTTTTTTCCTCTTAGAAATTTTTTTGTTTTTGAAAAATCGAAAAACCCAAAATATCTCCAAAAATATGTTATTTTTACTTTCTTAGGATTTTTGTCTCTCCACATTTATTCATGATGTGAATATTTTAAAATGAGAAACTTTGGATTAATCCTTGACATGGCTTTTCGATGGAAACTTCTTTTGATACGAGAGTCTTGACTAGAGAATTTTTTGACTTGAAAATATTGATATGAAACTTCCTGATATATTTTCGAAATCAAGTTTGGAAATGAAAATTTTGAAATGAAACTTCTTTAAATGGGTATTTGATATTCTATACTTGACTTGAATTTGAGAGATGATTTTTAAAAAGATATTTTTTGAGCCTTAGGGCAAAATCATCTGAGATAAGTCTTTGTTGTTTTTTGTTTTGATATATTAATGTGTACACCCTTGGACCATTTGCTCATCTTTACGCAAATAATTCTATAACTATTCAAATAGTATGTCAAATATTAGAATATAAAATTGAAAATATTTTTGAGATATTTACAGAGAATTTACTTTTGAAATCATATCACGATCAATTGAACTTTCTTATGCGATTTTCAAAAGTATTTATATTGATTATGTAGATGATTAAGGATATTGCATTTTCTGCTTGATTAAATAATGACATTATGATATCTTTTGATAATCAAACATATGTTAAAGTTTCTACTTTTGATTATTATATATCTCTCAACATTTATGAATCTACCATTTGATACTCATATTCCATCGACCCATATTTTTCAGTTTCATGCTTGTGCTGAATAAATTGACATACTCAAAATTCATTAATGAGAGCTTATGGAAATTAATAAAAATTAAACATATAATATAACGAACTCCTTAAGCCCCTATAGCATGCCTATAAAATAGGTGTGTCGGTATTCGTCAAGTAATGTCCATTCTCATCTATGAGACCTCATAGCAATGCATGGATGGAAGGTTCTTAATCTCTTATATGATGAGTTAGGGATAAGTTACTCTAACTTAAATAATATATTTATTAGTCACATCCATTCTCATCTAAGAGGCCTCACGGCAATGCATGGACGAAGTGGCTTGATTTCATAATGAACGTAAAAAAACCAGTTAATTACGAAATATCCTATAAGCTGTCATTTAAACCCCATTCCATAACACTACATTTTTTGTCACGTTCTTTCCAATCATGGGATATGACTTTGATCAATATAGAACCTATGCTTTATGGTTGACTTTTTCGTTAAATATTTAATGTCATATTTTGACTGAGTTTCATATTCAGTATCACTTATTTATCATGTATATTTGATATTTATACTTTTGATAAAAACAAAAAGGAGAGAGAGAAGTTAAATTTTGGTGATATTACTGAAAGAAATATTATTGGTTTAAACTTTTATTCTCGAACACATATGCCACATATGTAGGAGGAGTATATCAATAAGGGAGCATGTTATATATATTGAAACATTATGCTAGAGTTTTTATTTTATGATATCGAGTACACACTCAACACGAGTTACACTTATCAAATCTTAACTTGTTGTTTGTTATCATCAAAAAGGGGAGATTGTAGAGTATATGTCTTATTTGATGATAACAAATATATTTTAATATTTAATTCTTTTCAAAGGGTGTTATAGTTAAAAAAACAATTAAAGCATAATTTTGTTTCAACTAATTTATTATATATTATTTTTCAGTCAATGCATCACATATCAAACACATCTATTGTTATTTGTATATGTTAACATATATTTTTTATTATTAATTTTATTTTTTTGATATTAATAGATGTATGTTTGTTTTTAATATGTTTGTTTAGTGTTATTTATTTATAGGAGAACAAGATTGCTTTGTATTTTTGAGTCATAATCGTACAAATTTCATATATAAAATTCCATGTCAAGGAATGCGTTCAAAATTTCAAATTCAAATTTTCAGATTGAGAATTCGATTTTATATTCAAAATTCAAATTTTCAAAATTTGAAAACTAATATTCCCAAAATATTAAATTAAGTAGATATTTTTTTCTCCCTCTGTAGAAGGTTTGCTAATTAAACTTTTTTATTTAAGAAAATTCAAAGTTAGAGAAAGATGAATTTCAAATTCAATTTTGTCATTTATAGATTCAAAATTTCAATTCAAATTTCAAATCTTTATGTTTGAATTCTTTCCAGAATTATACAACTGAACGGTCGGTTTTTCCACCGTTGTACGGTTATACTAGTATAGTCCTTAGACCCCAAATTAGATATTTCCAAATTTACAAGTGGCAAATCAATGTTTTTATTATATGAAATCAATATTGATTTGTAAATTCATTCAAAAGGGCAAATATCAAGGAAAATGTCATGGAGTCAAGTCATTCAAATGAAAAGGAAAATACCACACTAATTAATTCAAATGAAGAAAATATCACATAGATTAATTCAAACGGAGAATCTTTTGCAAAGATTTTTATTGCCATTTCAAGCTCGCATTCAAACGACTAGATTAAGTATAGGTTGATAAATAAAGAAATGAATTGATAGATCTTAAGGATAATTGGGTATAAATAAATATAAATTAAAACATGTGTAATAACTACAAATATGCATATATATATATATATATATGTGTGTGTGTGTGTGTGTGTGTGTGTGTGTGTTCGCGCGCGCGCATAGAGCTACAAAAGATATTTTAGTAAGTTCAAATTCAAATTACATTTGATTTTCAAAACTTCCTAATATTTCTCATCTCCTATTATTTCTCATTTTGAGTCTATATTAACTCACATCATCCATAATTTTTCCTTATTGGATCTCCATGAAATTTTAAAGAGCAAAAACTATGAATAACATTTTGTTCATTACAAAGATTTCCGATTGATGACTTTAATTTAGCAATATAATTCCAGTCATCTTATCCCTTAATCTCTAAAGCACACAAAGGAATGAAAACCCATCATTATGCACACATCACCGACAACTCTCAATAGTAAGCAGCGTACATCTTCAAAATTTTCAAACCATCAGATTATTTGCAGCCAACATCATCAAATTTAACCAACATCACAGTCTCAAGCCAACAACAATTCAACGTTTCAACCAAAACCACACAGTGAGTTACCTGATCACGCAGCATCACAACTCTGGTCTCAGACATTATCGCCATACATGCAACTTTCTCTTAGGGACCAACATCGGTAACAATAACCAAAAAATTTCAAACACACTTCCAGAAGATGGAGTAAAAGCACTGGCAAATTCAAAATTGTGAGTTCCAAATATGATAGCGTGAACATCAACAGCCATCTCTCGAGTGTGATGAACTTTAGGCATTGACACAGCTAAATCGACTGTTTCCGATGGCATATTTTCTTGCGGTGAAAGTTGCAAATTTGAACAAAAAAGAAACATGGCGTTAGTGTCTTGACAAAATCTCAGATGCGGTGTAGAACTGAACCCTTAAAAATCGACGGCGAGCTTCATGAATTGATGAGGACTATTACAAACTTTAAAAAAATCACAATATTGGTTTAGAAATCATGCAAACTTGTGAATCGGTGAGTTCAAGTAAATGAACCAAGTATCATATCCAATTTGAACAAAGCAAATTAACAACATTTTTTGGAAGAAGATCCAAAGATAAAGAGGCTGGAGCAAATTATTTAAAAATGATTAATAAACTTATGGGAAAGTTGCCTCTTACCCCTTATATTTTATATTTTTAGATTATCCTCATTTAGATAGGGGAATTTTCAGTTTATTTTTCTTTTGTATTTTCTCTCTAGATTTTGAACTCTAGATTTATCTAAGATAGAACTATGGGTATTGTATTCAAGAATTCTCGACTTGGGGATAAAGTCAAGGTAGAGTTACTAGACATAAAATTAGTATATTCATCTTAGAAAGGGGTGCAAGTTTACGAGTGTTGTAAGCATTCAAATATATAATTCTAGCAGTAACTTTAGGGATAGTAGTAGGCGCTAATGGATTAGTAGCCGAAGCTGGGAATATCTATGTGTCATTTTTTTTCGCATTTACGTTTCTGAATTTTTTTATCTGTTTATCTATGAATTTAAAAAAAAAAACCCTATTCACTTCCTCTAGGGTATATTGCACGATCCTAATAGTGGAGAAACTGGTCGAAACTTTCCATATACTGCATAAATTTAATCCAAAAAATGCTCTGTTGCCGTTGGGTCTGGGAAGTTCTTTGATTTTGTAGTAGGTGCCAAAGGCATTGAGGCCAACCCCAGCTAAATTCAAGATATGCAGATTCCTCACACGGTCAAGCAAGTGTAGAGCCTGAATTGGATGATCGCAGCCCTTAACCACTTTGTGTCAAAAGCCACCACTGGTATATCCCCTTCTTTGATCTCATTATTAAGGGAAAAACTTTTGTCTGGAATGAATAATGCACCATGGCTTGTGAAGACTTAAAGTAGCACCTTGCCTCGCCTACTATGATCAAGGATGCTATGAGTTATTTCAAATAGAACAACCGATATCAATAATTTGCCAGGATTCCAAGTGCTTCCCCCAATCTTCTACCACCAATGACATCTCCTTGACTATTCCATAGGATTGACTTGATTGTAAAGGCCTTTAACGCTAAAGGAAAATACAACCATGCCACAAAAACCATTGACTACTTCATAAAGCAGGTTGAATCAAAGCCCTTTCATTGGGGTCACCGTGACCAAGATCCTGAATTACATAATCAAGAACATCATCTCCCGCTTTGACCATTATAAAAAATCATCATGGACAATGACACACAATTCTAAAGTGGGTTATTACAAGGGTTCCGCTACTAGATTGGCAAAAAGAAGTACTTCTCCTTAGTCGCCTATCCTAAAGCAAATGGGCAGGTTGAAGCTATAATTAAGGCCATCAAATTAACAATGAAGAAGAACCTCACCAAGACAAAGGGAAATTGGGCAAAACACCTTCCACTTGTACTTTTTTCCTACTACACCTCGAGCTTCAAATCAACTGGGCACACTGTATTCTCTTTAGCCTACGGATACAAAGCAATATTGGCCATCGTATTTGAAGTACCATCTCCAAGATGACTCATTCATGACTTTGAGAAAAACTAAGAGTTACTCAAGCTTGGACTCAACATTTTAGATGAAAGGATAGTACGTAGAGGCAGAGCTTTGCATCGAGGCATATAAAAGAAAGCTATTTAAGCACTACAACATAAGGATGATGCTTCATCAATTCAAGGTCAAAGACTAGAAATACAATAGGTCTTTGCAAACACCAGAAACCCAATTGAAGGAGTGTTAGAGCCAAACTAGGAATGCCTATTTGTGATTAGCACCATTCTCATCAACGATGCATACCGTCTTTCACATGCAGACGACACCCATGTGCCTCGTACTTGGAATTCAGAAACATCTTTGAGTATATTATGCATGAAACATTGTAAGCCGCAATTATAAGGCAGAAAATCTTAAAAAAATCTAAGTATGAAATGAAAACAAGGTGCTCCTAAACATTCATCACTCAAGTGTCAACAAGATTATCCGGAGAGGACGAGCCAATGAAGGCCCACTTATACGACCTGAGAAAGACACACTCAAGGCTATCTGATTAGGAGGAGCCAAATAACGCTCTCTTCCTTGCCAAGGAATGCCACTATCTAAGCTATCCAGATAGGGACGACCACCATAATTCCTACTCTGCAATCGAGAAATGCCAAAACTCCTCCATGATAATGCACGAGCCACTCAATGCTCCTTTCCATGCTGAAGGCATGAATAAATCGACAGGGCGACCACCTATGTCATGGTCCTGATTCGTTTGAACATGATGTTGCCCTCCCTCTAACGGGGTGGGGCACTATTGCCGAGGCGGCGCCGTGCCCATGTTCTAATTTCAAACATGGCAATCGTAGTGCTGGCTGACTTAGCACCCAAAGAGCCATATCCAGCAAAGTCAGACCCCAGGACTGGCCATAGAAACAATAGTTGCAGATCAGTATGAACCTTAAGCACCAACCGAGAATCTACCTACCTTAAACTCACATCCACCACTCAAGACAAGGGGGCTAACCACCGCACTAAAAGATGAGTATGATTGTTTTGTTTGCCTTTTGTTTCCTTTACGTCTCCTTATTTATTATACTATGCATAAGAAGCTAAGTCTACATATTTACTTAATAATACCTGGGGTCGTTTGATCTGTCGATATAAAAAGTAAATAAAAGTTAAGTAAGCATGGGAGTCAAGTACATATGTGCACAATATTAGCAAAAAAATATGAGGTGAACACAGAGCATTTAGACAAACAAACGAATCAAAGACAACAGATTCCAACATGAAGGAAAGAGTTTAATACATCAAAAGGAGTTCATTGTATTCAACAAAAAAAACTTCATTACATCATAAGGCCTCGCCTGATCAACACATAAAAAGAAAAAAACCAAAAAAAATGAAGGCAACATAAAACGACCTCTTATAACTACCCCGCTCACAGGGACGGGAGGTGCGCAATGATTTGGCAATCATCATCATGAACCAACTCCTTATCCACCATCGGAGCACCGTCAGCTGCTGCCCCACTCGGCGATATGCTCGGTAGTCAGGATCACAAATATCAACTTTAGCATTTTGGTTAGCCTATCATTCCATAACCCGTCTTGGGCGGCCTTCTCCTTTGTAAGCTCTTCCCAGGTTATAGACGACAAGTACTCTTGTAGCCACTCCCTCATCTTATCCACCTCCTTGCTGCTCACATCCAGGTCTGCCTAAATCCACCTAAGCTCCTCCCTCAACCTTTTCTTCTCCTCTGCTCCCACTCTTACGGTGGTATCCCTGGCCATTTTGGCCTATGCTTCTCCCCTTTTGCAACCATAACCTACCTCTCAAGCTCTCATATCCTTCCTTTTTCCCATTGGCGAGCTACTGCCTCATCCTGTACTTGACACCATAGAGTTTTAGGCTAGCGTGAATGCGAAGGTAGCGTAGTCTGGCCTGTAGAAGAAGTCAAGCATGAGTAAAGGAAAGGATGAGAGGATACCATTTTGAGTATCCTTACCAAATAGGTGTCCTTGAGGTGGGCGGCCACCACCTCTTCCAAAGAATGAGGCCCTACACCCGACCTAGGTCGACCATTGTTGGCCAGTACCTCTAAAGCTATCTGGACTAGTGAATGCACTAGTTTATGCCAATCGGCACCCTCCTCCTCTTTGACTGTCCTCAAAGTGGTTGAACTAACTACACCATACCCTGAGCCCCTTGGTAGGGGCCCTATAATAACCCACACCTTAATAGGCTCAAATTTCGACTAAATTGAAACCCAAGTCCATTATAGTATGGATTATTGGTGTTGGTAACCTCTAATAACACAAGTATATCAAAATGCGATCAATATAAACTCATAGCATAATTGAAAAATATAATATAACATACGTATTGACTAAGGAAACTACCTCGAAATATCATTCCTTGGATATTTAATTACCTTTTCCACGCCGAACATGAATAAGAAAATTTCACCATCTACAGTTCTCGTCTTGCTCCAGTATCCAGTCCTTCTAAATCTAACTTATGGGTTTTTATGAGAAGGAGGTCAGAACAATGTTCTGGTGATTGGAACATTACATACGTTACCCATCCCATTAATTTATATCGATTGGTTTCCATTTTAAGTGTTATGTCTATTATTTACGGCTAATCCGTTAAATCTTATGTTCATGTACGATATGTGTAACCCAACCTTCTTCGTGGTATAACTATATACGTATATGCCTATCCACATATATGTTTAATCGTTTCACTACTCAAAAATCCCGGCCATATAATACTTCTTAAATAAGGAGGAGGTAGACCCCATAACGGCTACTTAATACCTCAGTCTCGGAAGCGGTCCCTCTGCAACATAACTACTAGTCAATCAGGTTTAACTACAAAGACCGATGACACCTAAATAAGGTTTTATAGTAGTTGTCATATTACTAACGCATCTCAACTCTACAACTTACCCTTAACTATAGGCCAAAGGCCCTTCCTAGTCCTACACAACTACCATCAATCATGTCCTAACAATATAAGAGATAGTACCTAAGCCATTAATACATTTTCGATGGGAACTAGGCAGGCTCTGACCATTTAATACCTATATTTTAGGCAGATCCCCATCATTTAATACCTATCCTAAAGTGCACTCCTTTATGATACTATCTAGCTTACATCATATGGAATCTCATTGGGCCATTTAATACTTGTTTATGAGAGAGGCGGACCCTATAATAACTACTTAATACCTCAAACCCGAAGTGAACCCTTTCTGAGATATCCACTACCGTGCCTAACCACTAAAGCCGACTATTTAATACTTCCTATATAGGGAGGAGGTAGACCTTATAATAGCTACTTAATACATCTATCCCAGAAGCAGGTTCTATGTCGTACGCATATCTCATCCCCACAGGTCCTATGTTTGGAGATGTCCTACATCAATAGTAAGTATACACAACAGTTGTGGCCTCTAGGTGAAGGGCAGACTTCTGCTATGTAACTCTACACCTCGCATTCCAACCCCTTAAACTAAACCAATCACCCAAAGCTTAAGTGTTGGGCTAAGCCCACCAATTCACGTTTGTTCTAAACGTATAATTGAAGCTATTTAATTTCCTACTATGAAAATTATATTGCCTCCTATGCATATATTTAATAGTATTAATACTTCCTTGTTCGCTACGTAATTATTCATAATTTATATGCTTAGGCTTTGGTTTCCTTGTAATGTCTAATAAATGTCTATTACCCATAATAATTGGTCATTAATGTAAAGTTTGGACAATCTGTAATCAGTTCTCACTTAACTCTTTTAATATATTTACCAATTTCAAAATTCATCTATTATGCCTATTTAGTTTCCCTATAAATGCTATATTAAATTCCATAATCAGTCCTCATTTAATTCCCTTTTAACTCTTTATTAATTACAAATTTATTGCCCATTAAATCTATAAATAATGTCCATAAATCCTATCTATAATTAGTACGATGTTAAAAACTAATACGAATATCGTCGTAAATTATGTTATTTATATGTTTTTATTTTTAAACGTCAAGCGCAGTTATACATGTTTGTTTGTTTATTTATAATTCTAACTAGTAATTCTAAACTAGGACATTCATTTCCACATTTTAATTTATCGGAGCTGCCTTTTAAAAAAGGATTACCATTATAACTTTCCATAAATTAACGAAAAGTGAGGTCATTGCTTCATTCGAAATTATAAGGAATTATTTATTTTCTTTTGTTAAAATAGAAGTGTAAACTACGAAAAGGAATATCCATATCTTACACATTTATTTCCCTTTTTGGTATATTCCTTGTTAATTCAAACGATGCGCTTTTACACATATTTAAGAATTGGATAATTTATGGAAATTACACGGAATCTGCTTCAAATAAATCAAAACATCGAATTCACATTCCAAGTCAACTAGGGCAACCTAATTTATAACTCAATTATAGATTTGGAATAAACAAACATTCTACAATAATAAATACTTGGGACTGAGTTCAAATTTCCAGGTTAGGTTGTACATACTATTCCTATTCCAATTACCTATTTTATTGAATATGTAGGCGAAATTCATGTACATTTGTTTTAAGCTTACAATTCATCGGATCTTATTTAGGCATAATAATTAAATAAAATACAACTATATAAATTATATAGTTTTCCACTTACCTTTTTAAAGCTTTCCAAATCTCCAAATCTGAATCCATTCCTTTACTTGACTCCTTTTCCTTTCTAATCCAAAAGAATATGTATAACAAGGTGTATACATACTACTAGAATTGCAGATCTGAGAAGAGATTTAGGGTTAAGTTGAATATAGATTTATAATTATAAAATTTCCATTTTCTGCAGTAGTGATTCACTCCTTCTCTTCTTCTCTTTTTTTCTACCTCTCTCTGATTACATATTTATATATAATTTTTCATAATTTTTAAAAGTAGTGGAGAAGAGAAAATGGCATAGCTTCGCTGCTTGGATAGGAAAATATGAGAAAAGAAGTGAGAGGTTAGGCCTTTATTTATAGGTGCACGAATCAATCATAACCATTATATTAAAATAATTAAATCTGGGCTGTTGGCTAAGGTTCAACCCTACCCACCATGTTCAAACCAGTCAACAACTCCCCTATAGGCGGTCAACCGCTAGCGGTTGTCCGACCCAAGGAGGGGGTCATACGGTGGGATCCCGTATTTAATGTTATTTATTTTCTTTTTTGTTTTTAATTATTTTTGCTCTAAGAACTTCAAATGTTGATAACTTTTATATTTGAGCTCCGATCGTGAAACTCCATATATGAAAGTTACTCAGAAAATCACTATGAACACAATGGTACAAGTTTTATAACAAATTCCAATGTTTTCTTAAATTCCTTTTTGGAACCTTATTAATTATTTATTAACTATCATTAATTTTACGGGGTGTTACATGCCCACTAACATGAGCCACTCATGAGAACCTGAAAAATGGTCCACTCTTGGAACCTCCAGCTTTGGGCCTCTTCGACCGCCCCCTCTTTACTTCTGCCTCAACTGTAGAGGAGTAAGCCACCTCCACCGAAGTCCACTCTAATGGTATTAGATAATGAACGGGGACGGTATGTCCCTCCATGCAGTCCAGTTAGGAAATCGAAGTAGTATGAGTCTAGGGTGTTGACTGCAAAGCCCTCTTGGGGCCTAGCATGTCCATTAGCTGAGCAAGATTCAAGCGGATCACTATTAAACATAAACAAAGAAAAGAGGTTAATTTTTTTAAAGGAAATAAAGATAAGACAAAGCTACCCTCATCGGGTTGATCCGCTTTTGCTTTCTAAATAGAGGGAGGGGAGGATACCATGTTTTAATTTCTAGAATGTGCCTCTTTGGAGTTTTGTGTGTCGGGGGGCATGGTGTGAGTTATTTGGGTTGAATACCCATGGATTGGAGGGATCTAGGAGGAGGAACCCATGCATGATAGCATATCCTCCTTCTGCACCCACCTACCTATCCTCTCTGCCTCAGGCGTTTCAATTATGCTAGAATAACTTGAATACCACTCGATTACATAGTTTGGAACCACACATCCTAAAAGAGTGTCAGAACGTAAGCCTTCCACTAACCATTGAGATCTAGTTTAAATGCAGTATGTTTGTCCTCTTTCTCTATATCCACTACCGGTGCCGCCAAAGGCTGCTATCTAATCAGGACCCCCACCAGCACAGTCGGCCATACAGTTGGGGTCCAAGCTACGGCTTCACCTCCGTCATGATGCCTCAGACCAAATAACCAATCCTATTGGAGATTCTTATATATTAAAATTATAGCCAAGTTCCAAGCCACATAGTTAGTATCTCTTATTTGGCAAATATTATCCTCGTAAGTAACAGTGCCTATGTCAGTTTCGACGAGAGGAACTGTAGCAAAATAAAGAAGAATGGGTTATAAGTTACTGAAGAAATTCAAAGAATAATGCACTAAGTAAGAAGCATAACGAGCACGTTGAAGGCCCATATTGTAAGGGTTGGGTTGATGTAGCCAGCAGAAAGAAAAATGCTATTGGTATCCCAATACCTTGTTCGGAAGACCAAAGAAGATGGGGGAATGTCATTTCCTTAGAGATAGTAATAGACGCCCGCTTCGGTTTTAGCTTGTCGGCATAGCTTATAGTTCAACCTTATCAAGATCAGATCCGGCTCTAGGATACCCAAGCATGGAAGACAATGAAGAGCCCCGCTAGTAAGTCATAACCGTCCATGGTGAGCTGCATGGGCACCATGTGGTGCACATTAAGAAACCTAATAAAGAATGGGTAAAAGGGGAGCGTTGCCTTACTCTTCATGTAAGCTAACGACCACGTAAAGTATCCCTCGAGGGGCTAGTTAGCTCGGTCATAGGATAAGGGATAATTAGTGTGACGACCCGTAATTTTTGGATATTTGAAATTGGAATATTTAATTAATTTTAAATATTTAAAAATTGATTTTTAACTTGAATTTCAAATATTAGTATTTATGGGATAATTAATTATTGAATTAAATTATTGGAATTGGGTAAAATATTGAATCTTGATTTTTAGGCCTGTGAAAAATAATTTGAAGGCATGGAAAATTCATTTTAATAATACTGAAAGTGATAGAATTTGTAAAATTGAATTTAAAGGTGTTTTGTTTAATTTTGGAATTTTATAGTTTATAATTGAATTTAAAAATAGCCTTCTGAGGCACAGTCTCGAAATTCAACGAAACCAGTTCAATTGGGTCTGTAATATTGTATTATTATCGGATTTCAATTTTCGTAGTACTTGGAGTTGTTGTGTGAGCGTACGATAGGGAAACACGCTGAAATTTATATCGAAAATTCAATATAATAACTCGATCCAAAAGCTATCTTCTCCATTTGAGCGAATTAGGACTCGAAACCTTTTCTATTGCCATCGGAATATGGGTATAACATTAGGAAGGTCTAGCGGTACGCCTCATCAGGAGTTTGAAATTTTAAGGCGCATTTATTGAGACAACATAAATTTTAATAATTTATATAATTGTCTGGTCAAGGGTGATTTTTTTTCACGACAGCTTTATGCAAATCAAATCTAACTTTTGCCCTAACACGCAACTGGTTCCTTTTCTTTTCTTTCCCATCTTTCCCATCAAATTTACTTCAACCGAAATAAAGAAATAATGGCCTCCTAAAATCCGATTTTTCCCCAGAAAAAAAAGAAAGAAAGAAAGAGATCGCTGTTTCTTTCGTTAATCATCTCGAAGCAAAATCAACCTAAGGTGGAGTCGCGATTTAATCACGATTGCACGGGGAAGTAGGAGCAGTGGCACGAGGTCGCGGAGGGGCATTCGATGGTCGAAGTTGTCGAGCGTGCGATGGCGGCAGAGGGCGGAGCACGTACAAAATCACGGAGCGCGAGGGGTCCTCGTTTGAGGCATCGCGACTATGAGGGTGGAGCTCAGGCAAGGGTCTGGCGATTTCGACTTCGAGATGGAGGTGGTCGCGATGCCTGGGTTCAGCGAGGGGTTTGGCGTGTTTTGCAATTGTTGTCAGAATGGGAAGCTGTCTGGTTGGAAGTTTGGTCTGTAAGGTATTCTTTTTGCAGATTTTATTTGGTTATTTTTTTATTTTTATTCACACATATTTTCTGAAAAGAGTAAATGCATATATACACTCATATGATTCAGAAATGGAACTTGTAAATGGGAATACAGATCATTGTTATAAGTATATATGTGGTTTCAATAAAAGGAAAATGAATATATACATACCTGTTTTAATTTGCTAGTTATTTTAATAATGGATTTGGTAGAAAATAGTTTAACTAACCTATTTAAATTAGTTACTAAGAGATCTGAAAAGGGAAATTAGTTTAAAAGTTTAATCATTTGTTTAAATTGAATCATGAGTTAAAATTAAAACTGTTAAACGGTAATTGGTTGTTCGATTTGTTCGAATATTAATAAAATCATCTAATATTTATTCAAGGTCTAAAATCAAGAAGAAACAGTCAGGATTGGATCGGATTGGCAAAACAAAATAAAGGTGAGTTAATCTCACTCAGCTGAATTTTAATTTTAATTTAAATATTTGGATTGAATGGTTGAATTGATTGGATATGATATATATTATATAGTAGTATATAGTATATAGTATATATTGGAGTGATTGATTTCCCGCATTATATAGCGGATGAGACCCTATGCGCCGCATAATAGCGGATCATAATATTTAAAACCCATATACCGCGATATTCCTCCTCGAAGTGGAATTGGTATTGTGCTAACGTTTGTCGATGCAGGGAAACAGGTTGGAGGGATCCAACTGGATTCCTCAAAATTATTTAGATTATTTAATATTTTGTGTTATGAATATTTATATCCTGTGATGATTTTATTGGTAATTGAAATATTGAATGATATGGTTGGATTGGATATTTCAGTAAAAGGAGATATCAAAATGTATTAAATTGGATTTTGGGAAAGAAAATAAAAGAGAAATCTTAAAGTAAATGATTATAGAAGATTGAATAAATTTAAGGATAAATTAAAAGGGGATGTTTAATAAAAAGGGAAATAATGAATTTTTAAACCTAAAATGATATAATTTAAAGTAATAAAAAATTTACTTTAACATTTCAAGGATTAAATTTTATTTAAAGGGATAAAAAGGAATTTGGGAAAATATGAAAATTGGTATTCAGTTAAAAGAATTTCTAATTGTAAATTAAGAAATAAACACTGAAGTTAATGGATTCTGAAGTAAATAAGTAAGTAAAGGAAATTTATTTCAAAATGGGAAAAAAATCTTGAAATCAATTTGGAAATTGATATAAGTGTTTGAAAATTTGAAATTTAGAAGAGAAATGAGATTTTGGAATTTATAAACTGGGTTATGAAGTGGAATAAAATATCGTTGGATGTTTGAAAGTATAAATTCAAGGTGGGAATTTATAAAGGAATGTAAATGTGTTTAGAAATAAATGGTGATTTATTTTTAAAGGATGTGAAAGAGAAATGTATTTCTCTAGATAACCAAGTACGTTTTTAAAAAGCAAATTTAAAGTATAAATTAAAGGTTTTAATGTAGTTTTTAAAAAGCATGTTTTAAAAAAAACCTATTATTTCTAAATATTAACTATAAATAAGTATTTTCCAAATCTATTATTGTAATAAATATATTTAAAAGACTTGGTATTATGTTTTAAAAAGGAAATTTATATTTATATTTACAAAGTGATTTTATTTTAAATATTCTTAAATTATATATTTTAATAAAGTATTAAAATAGTTCCAATTTCAATATTATAAAGTATATTTATAATAAAGTGCTTTTAAATTGTTTTAAAATCTAAAAGTATTTGGTACTTGGTGTTTCAGTGGAAATAAATACTTGGAAATGTATTCCGTAAAGAGGAAACTGTTTTGAAACTGTTTTCAAAAAGGGGTTTTAAAAAATAGAATTATATCTTGTGAAGATATTTGAGAAACAAATAATTTGGAGAAATTATTTACTGTTGATGGTTGTTTGTGAATGAGATTTATAGTTAAATCACCGACTATCAATATTGGCCAAATGCGCTGATCGTTTCGAAGAGACCGGGATCGGGAGTTTTTCCCGAAAACCACTTCGATCCGGTTTGTACGTTTCGTGAAACGTGTTCGGAGTCGAAGATGGAGCAGTGAAGTGCAAGGGCTAGTCGCTACTAATCCTGAGGATATTTCCAAAATGGATGTAGTAGGAGTAGTGCCTTCGGTTCCGTTCGGACCTGAAACGGACTTGTATGGATGAATGCTTTCGATACATCGTCAACGGACGATGGGCATTCTAAGGGATATGTTCTAAAAAGTAACGCTTAGCCTCGAGCCTCATCAACCAAGAATGACTGAAAATCAGGGGTTATGCAGCAAGGCTTTGTGGGTAGCTCCTACTTGAGAGTAAGGTCATCCCTGTCTAGATGTCCCTTTTTATTTCGGCTTAGTGGTGCGGTTGCTGATCCCAACCGTGGGGTGATTTTATTCGGAATTATCCAGTAAGGGATGGTTCCGGCCTTGTGTTGCAGGGGAGCGGGCGTACTCCTCGGTACTGTGATCTAGGCCACGTGCTGTGACAGGTGGTACCCCAGTGCCTAGTCATTGATGGAAATCCATTCTCCCTGCGTGCCTTGTACGGTATTTGTTTGTATACCTATTAGCTGGAATTTAATCATGTAACAATTTCAGCTATTTGAATAAGTATTTGTATATAGACACTACTATAATATCAGAGGATTTTGATAAGAAAGTGTTTTGGCTATCATAAGGTAAAAACCCGACATGTTTATTTGTGGCGTGGTCTTACGAGATGCTTTTGATTTCAAAGGATTTTTGAAACTTTAATAATAAATTGTGTGATTTTCTCACGTTGGTTTTCCAGACCGACTCGGGTGTTGTTTTATATGATGCTCGGGTCAGACCGAGATAAACAGGTTAGGTTATGCTGTGGAGCTCAGGAGACGAGCTGGATGGAGATACGTACTCCCGTACTTGTTTATATATATATTCCGCTTTATGGAACTCTGTACTCTGTTGTATTGAGGACATGATATGATTATTGTCCAGTTGTATGTTATGTGTATTCTGATGTATACTCGGATGATGTATTGTATAAAACATATATAGTTTTAATTTGTGTAAAGATCTGTTAGTATATATTATATTTTATTCCGCTGCGATGTGAGATTCCGATGTAGTTGTTTTCTATTTTCTTCTTCTACCTCTTCTTCTTAACTCAAATGGTTCGTATTTCCGTTCTTCTTGAGTTCATTAATGGAGATTAATGTCAATTCAAGGGGTACGGATTTGCGGGCTGTTACAGTGGTATCAGAGCAAAGGCTGGCGATAACCTTGGCTCTGGTGGGGATTACTCATAGAATAGAGTCCATAGTACTCTAGAATGAGTTTGAGTGTATTAACAGATATGAGCGCATATTTGTTAGTGAATATAAAATGATTTTATATTGTGTTGATTGGTTTATTGAGTAGTTTATGGATTCTGATCAATACGAGTAATTAACGTTATTGATAGGGATCTCTAAACACTTGAATAGAATAATTCGACATAGTATTGTTTTAAAGGGGTAAATGAAATAATTTTACCCAAATTATTTTTGTATATAAAAGATATAATTTTTGTAAATTATTATAGTATTTGGATGTTTGGTTGTTAAGGAATGATGATATTAAATTATTATCACTATTGTGTGAAATTGAATAAGAATTGAGAACTTATAACCAAAGTTAGGAATATATTTATATAACAAATGGAATTTGAAAATATAAATTATAAATGTAACTTATAAATTGAAACAAACTTCCAGAGAAATATTTGAATAAGGATTGGAGGGTTTTGAGGTGTTGAAATTTTGAGAAAATTTAATTCCTTTGAGTTTGGAAATGGTTTTCAAAGGTTTTGGAGAAATAATAGTAGTATTATTTTGGAAATATTTTTGAATTGGATTTGAAATCTGGTGAGATTTGGGAATTAAAAATATTTGAACCATTTTTAAAGAGATAAAAGCATTAAACTCTTCGGTCGTTGGAAAATAACTTCGGTGATGACTGCAGCATCATCGATGTTTATTTTCGAGTTTCCAAAAGAGGAATTGCTACCTGGATGTTTTGGGTTGGTGTTTGTTTGCAAACTGGGTTCGGTTTGAAATTCAAAAGAATAATTGAATTGCCAAAGAATTTTGGATATAGTCGATTTAAAAGGTGATTTCGTATTTTGGAAATTGTTTAAACTCTGGAAGTTAATTACAAATGTTTATAGAATAATAAAAATAATACACTTGGCTAAATAAAGTGTATAATTCCGAGTTAAAAAGTAAAATGTGAATGTGATTGATTGAAAATAGACGAATGGGAATGTGTTTAATTATAAATGAATGGAAGTATGAAAATGTAAGTGTGTGGCTTATAAGAAATTGGAAAGTGAAACAAAAACTAAAATAAGATTTGTTTAGTATATGGGAAAATCCAAACTTGAGAAATAAAATAAAATTGAAATGGTTGCAAATGAATTAAAATGGCATTGCTATTAATAAAATAAATTCAATAATAGATTGTGAATGAATTGAAAATAGAACTTGAATGTAATGGAAAGAGAATATGTTAAATTGGAGTGGAATTAATATAATTTGAATTGGAATCAATTTGGATAGTTATAAAATGAAGTGATTGTTTAATTGAATGGAAACTGACTAATTTGCATAGAAAATTAATCGTTCAACGTGAACGGAAGAAAATAAAATTCTATGAACTGATAGAAGTAAATAAATTGATTTTTGGAATCATTTAAAATGAATATGGGTTTGTTTGGGTTAAAGGTGAATTGAATATAAGCAATTGTGTTGTAAACCATTTAAAATGAATGAAGTGAATCTGAATTGGTTATAAACAATTAAAATTTATGTTGAAACATTGAAATTAAGGTTGAGACCTTATAAGTTGCTTGTGGAAAATTGTTATGTGCATTGCTTACAAAATTCATGTGTTAGCTATTATAAAATAAGTGAAATGTTAATAAGTTGCGTATATTTAGTACTTACATGTTGTAATTGAGTTAGTACAGGTTCAGGGAAGCCGGTTGGCTGAATTTGATTGTGCAATATGCTAATAAATAAGCCGCTTGCTTAAAATGCCAAATAAGGTACGCCTACGCAATAAAAATAGGAAATATGAACTGCTTTTGTTTTCCGACCGTGTGGGTCGATGTATATATATTTATCTCTTTTGTCAAATTGCAAAAGCTCCTCCGTACAAAGGAGACTGCCAAAAAAAATTCGGAAATTTTGGGAGTTAGAAATTTTTTGTAAATTTTTCACTAATGACAAGTGATTTAAAATTTGGAATTTGAGATAAAGGTAAATAAAATTCAATATTCAAAAGTTGGAGATGAATTGAATTCAAGAAAATCTAAATGAAAATTTAGAAATAAAGGTATTGAGATTTGGAATGAATTAGTAAATTGAAGCAAATTGAAATTCATATGGAATTGGAGTTCGATTTGAATGTAAACTTCAGTAGTGAAAATAAATATAGGAAATATTTATATCGGACTTAAGAAATGAATGGTGAAGTTCTTAAGTAAATTGGTATTGGGAATATACTAAGTAATTTTGAGATGGAGAAATATACTAAGTGAATAATTGAATGAAGATTTAAACTGGAAGTTGTGAAATGGGATAATTGTGGATAAGTGAATAAAAAAATCAAATGAATGTGAATAAAAGGAAATTGATATAGTTGGGATATAAATATGTAGGATGTACGTATATTATTTTATTCGCATTATCGATTTGATCCAGATTCAAGCATAGAATTTCGAGGTAATTATACTGATCCGAGTAGGATTTTTCACTTGATTTTCGACGGCGAACCTGGATATGGATTGTTGATTGATTCTGGAAATTCTCTATCATAGTTGGTGGCTATGCAAGAAGAATGATGGTTTTTGATCAAGAAACCAAACCTGAGTCCGCACTAGGAAGTCGGGTGGACGATACTAGTTCGGAAGTGAAATTGTGTGATCGAGTGAGCGATCGAATTTGGAATTGCATACGGATGATATATGTGCATCGTACGGACTTAAGAAAAGAAAATATTGAAAATTTGTAAAGGAAGTGTATAAAATGAATTGGAATGCTGTGGATGGATATTATTGCAGAATTGTATACAGGTAATTTAAAGGCAAAAGAAGTTGGGATTTTGATTTCAAAGATAAATAAAATTTCTCAACAAAAGGTATGTATATAAATTTTTGTATGAAATTTGATTGGGTTTTGCTTTTGCCACTTGGAATTTTGTTTTCTTTTGGAATCTGGGGGCCTGTAGAGGCATTTTTGTAGTAGTACCGAGCTAGCCACGCAAAGGAGACGCTGGCGAAATTTTTCGGGAATTTAGGGAGTTAGAAAAATTTTTGAGAAATTTTGATAATTCAAATTTGGTTTCAAATTTAAATTTGAATTGTTAAGTAAGTGATATTGTTTGGGACTTATGGGTAAGTCTAAGGAGTTAAAAGAGGATAGTGTGTCGTTGATAAAGGATTTGTTTTGGCAAGTTGTTAAAACTGTTTGGGTTGAGGAAATAGTTAATGGGTTATGGATCATTCTTCCTAACTAGCAATTTCGGGGACGAAATTCTTTTAAGGGGGGAGGAGTGTGACGACCCGTAATTTTTGGATATTTGAAATTGGAATATTTAATTGATTTTAAATATTTAAAAATTGATTTTTAACTTGAATTTCAAATATCAGTATTTATGGGATAATTAATTATTGAATTAAATTATTGGAATTGGGTAAAATATTGAATCTTGATTTTTAGGCCTATGAAAAATAATTTGAAGGCATGGAAATTCATATTAATAATACTGAAAGTGATAGAATTTGTAAAATTGAATTTAAAGGTGTTTTGTTCAATTTTGGAATTTTATAGTTTATAATTGAATTTAAAAATAGCCTTCTGAGGAACAGTCTCGAAATTCAACGAAACTAGTTCAATTGGGTCCGTAATATTGTATTATTATAGGATTTCAATTTTCGTAGTACTTGGAGTTGTTGTGTGAGCGTACGATAGGGAAACGCGCTGAAATTTATATCGAAAATTCAATATAATAACTCGATCCAAAAGCTATCTTCTCCATTTGAGCGAATAAGGACTCGAAACCTTTTCTATTGCCTTCGGAATAGGGGTATAACATTAGGAATGTCTAGCGGTACGCCTCATCAGGAGTTTGAAATTTTAAGGCGCATTTATTGAGACAACATAAATTTTAATAATTTATATAATTGTCTGGTCAAGGGAGATTTTTTTTCACGACAGCTTTATGCAAATCAAATCTAACTTTTGCCCTAACACGCAACTGGTTCCTTTTCTTTTCTTTCCCATCTTTCCCATCGAATTTACTTCAGGCGAAATAAAGAAATAATGGCCTCGTAAAATCCGATTTTTCCCCAGAAAAAAGAAAGAAAGAAAGAGATTGCTGTTTCTTTCGTTAATCATCTCGAAGCAAAATCGACCTAAGGCAGAGTCGTGATTTAATCGCGATTGCACGGGGAAGTAAGAGCAGTGGCACGAGGTCGCGGAGGGGCATTCGATGGTCGACGTTGTCGAGCGTGCGATGGCGGCAGAGGGCGGAGCACGTACAAAATCACGGAGCGCGAGGTGTCCTCGTTCGAGGCATCGCGACTGTGAGGGTGGAGCTCAGGCAAGGGTCTGGCGATTTCAACTTCGAGATGGAGGTGGTCGCGATGCCTGGGTTCGGCGAGGGGTTTGGCGTGTTTTGCAATTGTTGTCAGAAGGGGAAGCTGTTTGGTTGGAAGTTTGGTCTGTAAGGTATTCTTTTTGCAGATTTTATTTGGTTATTTTTTTATTTTTATTCACACATATTTTCTGAAAAGAGTAAATGCATATATACACTCATATGATTCAGAAATGGAACTTGTAAATGGGAATACAGATCATTGTTATAAGTTTATATGTGGTTTCAATAAAAGGAAAATGAATATATACATACCTATTTTAATTTGCTAGTTATTTTAATAATGGATTTGGAAGAAAATAGTTTAACTAACCTATTTAAATTAGTTACTAAGAGATCTGAAAAGGGAAATTAGTTTAAAAGTTTAATCATTTGTTTAAATTGAATCATGAGTTAAAATTAAAACTGTTAAACGGTAATTGGTTGTTCGATTTGTTCGAATATTAATAAAATCATCTAATATTTATTCAAGGTCTAAAATCAAGAAGAAACAGTCAGGATTGGATCGGATTGGCAAAACAAAATAAAGGTGAGTTAATCTCACTCAACTGAATTTTAATTTAAATTTAAATGGATAAATTTAAATATTTGGATTGAATGGTTGAATTAATTGGATATGATATATATTATATAGTAGTATATAGTATATATTGGAGTGATTGATTTCCCGCATTATATAGCGGATGAGACCCTATGCGCCGCATAATAGCGGATCATAATATTTAAAACCCATATACCGCGATATTCCACCTCGAAGTGGAATTGGTATTGTGCTAACGTTTGTGGATGCATGGAAACAGGTTGGAGGGATCCGAACTGGATTCCTAAAAATTATTTAGATTATTTAATATTCTGTGTTATGAATATTGATATCCTGTGATGATTTTATTGGTAATTGAAATATTGAATGATATGGTTGGATTGGATATTTCAGTAAAAGGAGGTATCAAAATGTATTAAATTGGATTTTGGGAAAGAAAATAAAAGAAAAATCTTAAAGTAAATGATTATAGAAGATTGAATAAATTTAAGGATAAATTAAAAGGGGATGTTTAATAAAAAGGGAAATAATGAATTTTTAAACCTAAAATGATATAATTTAAAGTAATAAAGAATTTACTTTAACATTTCAAGGATTAAATTTTATTTAAAGGGATAAAAAGGAATTTGGGAAAATATGAAAATTGGTATTCAGTTAAAAGGATTTCTAATTGTAAATTAAGAAATAAACACTGAAGTTAATGGATTCTGAAGTAAATAAGCAAGTAAAGGAAATTTATTTCAAAATGGGAAAAAAATCTTGAAATCAATTTGGAAATTGATATAAGTGTTTGAAAATTTGAAATTTAGAAGAGAAATGAGATTTTGGAATTTATAAACTGGGTTATGAAGTGGAATAAAATATCGGTGGATATTTGAAAGTATAAATTCAAGGTGGGAATTCATAAAGGAATGCAAATGTGTTTAGAAATAAATGGTGATTTATTTTTAAAGGATGTGAAAGAGAAATGTATTTCTCTGGATAACCAAGTACGTTTTTAAAAAGCAAATTTAAAGTATAAATTAAAGGTTTTAATGTAGTTTTTAAAAAGCATGTTTTTTAAAAAAACCTATTATTTCTAAATGTTAACTATAAGTAAGTATTTTCCAAATCTATTATTGTAATAAATATATTTAAAAGACTTGGTATTATGTTTTAAAAAGGAAATTTATATTTATATTTACAAAGTGATTTTATTTTAAATATTCTTAAATTATATATTTTAATAAAGTATTAAAATAGTTCCAATTTCAATATTATAAAGTATATTTATAATAAAGTGCTTTTAAATTTTTTTAAAATATAAAAGTATTTGGTACTTGGTGTTTCAGTGGAAATAAATACTTGGGAAATGTATTCCATAAAGAGGAAACTGTTTTGAAACTGTTTTCAAAAAGGGGTTTTAAAAAATAGAATTATATATTGCGAAGATATTTGAGAAACAAATAATTTGGAGAAATTATTTACTGTTGATGGTTGTTTGTGAATGAGATTGATAGTTAAATCACCGACTATCAATATTGGCCAAATGCACTGATCGTTTCGAAGAGACCGGGATCGGGAGTTTTTCTCGAAAAACCACTTCGATCCGGTTTGTACGTTTCGTGAAACGTGTTCGGAGTCGAAGATGGAGCAGTGAAGTGCAAGGGCTAGTCGCTACTAATCCTGGGGATATTTCCAAAATGGATGTAGTAGGAGTAGTGCCTTCGGTTCCGTTCGGACCTGGAACGGACTTGTATGGATGAATGCTTTCGATACATCGTCAGCGGACGATGGGCATTCTAAGGGATATGTTCTAAAAGATAACGCTTAGCCTCGAGCCTCATCAACCAGGAATGACTGAAAATCAGGGGTTATGCAGCAAGGCTTCGTGGGTAGCTCCTACTTGAGAGTAAGGTCATCCCTGTCTAGATGTCCCTTTTTATTTCGGCTTAGTGGTGCGGTTGCTGATCCCAACCGTGGGGTGATTTTATTCGGAATTATCCAGTAAGGGATGGTTCCGGCCTTATGTTGCAGGGGAGCGGGCGTACTCTTCGGTACTATGATCTAGGCCACGTACTGTGACAGGTACGGTATTTGTTTGTATACCTATTAGCTGGAATTTAATCATGTAACAATTTCAGCTATTTGAATAAGTATTTGTATATAGACACTACTATAATATCAAAGGATTTTGATAAGAAAGTGTTTTGGCTATCGTAAGGTAAAAACCCGACATGTTTATTTGTGGCATGGTCTTACGAGATGCTTTTGATTTCAAAGGATTTTTGAAACTTTAATAATAAATTGAGTGTGATTTTCTCACGTTGGTTTTCCAGACTGACTCGGTTGTTGTTTTATATGATGCTCGGGTCAGACTGAGATAAATAGGTTAGGTTATGCTGTGGAGCTCAGGAGACGAGCTGGATGGAGATACGTGCTCCCGTACTTGTTTATATATATATTCCACTGTATGGAACTCTGTACTCTGTTGTATTGAGGACATGATATGATTATTGTCCAGTTGTATGTTATGTGTATTCTGATGTATACTCGGATGATGTATTGTATAAAACAGATATAGTTTTAATTTGTGTAAAGATCTGTTAGTATATATTATATTTTATTCCGCTGCGATGTGAGATTTCGATGTTGTTGTTTTCTATTTTCTTCTTCTACCTCTTCTTCTTAACTCAAATGGTTCATATTTCCGTTCTTCTTAAGTTCATTAATGGAGATTAATGTCAATTCAAGGGGTACGGATTTGCGGGCTGTTACAATTAGGGATTATGTTCTTACAACCATGTTAAGCCATGGAATTGGTTAGGTCAACCATCCTCCCGAACCTTAGAAGTGCTCGAAGGGAAAGCTCGTCTGTTGATAGAAGCAATCCGCAATCAATAATATGCAACCTAGATGACTAAACCACCACAACCTACTTAAATAGGAACTAGGCTCCGTGGCTAGCTTTTCCCCTCACAATTAGTGAGAATGACCCGCTGCCATGCAACAAGATCACTCTGGTCCTAACCTAAACTAGAGGCTTGCCATGTGCCCTGCACCTCTACCAGCCTGCCACCTAATCCTAGTCACGGGTCAGGCTTAGTGTGTCATCTTCCTGATCTAATCAGGAGGAGCAGTTTAATAATATCGACGATCTAAATGTTCATTGTGGCATGTTCATATTTTCAATGTTAAATGACCATCGTTGATGGCACAACAATGTTCATCGGACACTATGTGCGATAAAGGTTCATTGATGCAATAGAGATATTTTGATTAACATAACAATGACAATAAGTGAAACATGAAAATGTAGGAGTTCGGCTAAAAAGGAATGCAATGGCACAAAAGCTTGAAGCAATTCGATACCTAAAAACAGTCGAATATTCAATAAAAGCATGGTGGAAAATGTAAAAAATTGGTACTAAAAAACACTTACGGCATTGTCCATCTGATAAAAGCATCTCTATACAGTAACCACTCCATGACCTTTGATGCCACCCTAGCAAAGTGCCATTGCACAATCATTAGCTGATCCTATGCCGCCTGCCCCTGCACAAAGCATGCTCAAGGTACAGTTAGCTAGCTAACACCATCTCAGCCGTGCAAACCAAATGGCACTCCGACTGTCGCACATTGGACCGAGCGACATGATCGATGACTCAACATAATTTCAGCAACTCAACTGCATAATCACAACTCTCAACATGAATTCCAACGGTTGTAAATATATCTAGATCTTTATTTTTATAGGGTTTGAACAATCTAAGCTCAAAAGCATTGTAATTTCTTACTATTGTCTCTTGCAATCTCATCTATTTTAAGAGAAGCAAAGTAATAAAAATTCCTTCATAATAGACGTAGATCAACATTGATCGAACCACTTTATATTGTGTGCCTTTATTTATTTGTGCAAATAATATCTCCTCGTTTTCCATTTTATCAAGATATTAGTAACCGCCATAGCTAACTACCATATCTTAATCATAACTCCAAGGTTGGCTAAACTTTTGGTCAATACTCTTGGTCAAAACTATATCACTTTAAAACTTATGGAATTAGGTTTTGGTCAAAACTCCAGTATTGTCCACATTCAACATGGTTAGTCCAAACATAAAATCCTTGGTTCAACAATAATTTTTATTATTAACCTTACCGCTCTGGCCAGAGACTTTGACTTTAAATTTACTATAGTTGATAATGATACTAAAATCTTATAACCGAGGAGACGAATTCTATATTGAATAGTGTTCCACTTCAAATGCTTTAAACTCTGACCCAACTATGGTCGTTCGATGGATCGCCATGCCATGATTTAACTATAATCAAACTAGAGTATCTATACTGAAGTTCCATAGTATTCTCACGTCGAGGGAACTATGTAACATCGTCACTTCGAGATCTCCTTTTTGAGCTTAGTTATATTTAACCCACATGAAACTGAACAAGTCATTGCATATTTATCAAGTAACTATAAGTACATAGCCTCTTGGTGCCCCCAATAGCCATGAGTAATACACTGCCCACTAATTGGATAATGTTACATACTCTAGTCTAAACGGATGGATCGATATCCTTTCTTGAAACATCTTGACTAGGAATATTTGAAATAATATATTATTTTAATGTAATAAATTTCTCATGACACGTATAATTACTATCACATAACATATCATTTAAATTTCCTATTTAATATATTTTAAATTAATTACATCAACAATTATATCATTATATAACAAAGTATATTATAGAAATCAAACACCTTGATTATTAACAAGATCGATTATCGAGTTAGACATATGTAACTCATTATATAATTTCCCTTAGGGCATACCCATAACTCTATCAATCTCTCACTTGCATTTAAGGTCAATTATGAAATCTTATTCTAACTCCTTTGATTGGTTTCTCTAAAACTAATTGGTCCAGTCCCTTCGTGAATGTGTATGCTATATTGTTTTAATCTTCTACTTAGTTAACTCTCTCCAATATTGATAAACTGCATTTATCATGTGAAATCCTTCTGAGTATATTTTTCAACTTATAGTGAGCTTTAGGTTCTTTTATGAACTGTATCACAACATTGTTATCATATAACAATGTCATGGGATTCTCAATAGTTGGAATCACCTCTAGCTCAGTTATAAATTTATGCGTTTATTTATACTTCTTTTAACATAGTGCTACTCAAGGTGATGTACTTTTCCATTGGTTAAATCAGCTACTACATATTATTTGGAACATTTTTAACTTAAAGTTCTTAACTTAAGATTGAACGTGAATTTAGGAATAACATATTATATTTGATATCACTTATGAAGTTCGAGCTTGTGCATTCCTTCGTAAGGAGTTTGTTGTTTCTATAAATAAATATTTGGTATTTCATAAATATTCAAGAGAACACTCTAAATAGTCATTTAGTGATCTTAATTTGGATTTGCTACTTGCCCTATGTATCAAATACATAAGCGAAATGTGATATTGTAGATAATACATATGTATGATAATTCTTATTGCCAATGCATAAGAACTTCATCTTACATGCTCCATATTAAACATTTTAATATGGTGTCTGTGTTGTTGAAAATAAAATTTGTGTTTTGCTGATAACATCCATATGATAGTACTACTGATATGTTTATCGAGTAATTTCAGATTGAGTGGCTATATAATGGATGATAAAGTTTATACGAGCCATATTGAAAGATACAAAAGAAAAAATATTCAAGCAAGCTACAACAAATCGCATACCGACTGCAGTACAGTGCAATGATGCATAATTTGGTTACCTTCTAATATTTGCAGCTCAAAATATCAAAATGAATTAAAACACAAAGTGGGACTCAAACCCAAGTAGTGGAGGATAGAAGCACGCATTACTACGAACCAGACCATAACTACTTTGATAAACATTGCTTAGCATTTCATTTTTGTAGAAAAAGGCCAAACAAATTAGCAAATAAAAATCACATATCAGACATCGAACTCTGGTCACCCTAAAGAGATGCCACATGGTTACCAACTATACTACAATTACATTTGGTTTTATGTTGGTTTGCTATTCTTTATCATGGGCCCAAAATGAAGAAAATAAACTAGTAAAATGGTGAAAGTGGTACTCGAACCCAGGTGCACAGGGAGAAAGCACACATCGTTAACATCATGCCACATTGCGTTTTGGTTTAAATGTGATTAATGCATTTTATTAATTGAGTAAACCGAAATAAAACTGGAAAAATAGGATGGAGGGGGGATTCGAACTCAAGTGTTCAAGGAAGCACAATGCAACTCTACCACTACACCATAACCGTTGTTATGAAGTATGTAGACAACGTGTTTTGTTATCCTTAGAACATGAAAAATTAAATTATTGAAAAACGTAGGAAATGGGAATCGAACCCAGATCTCATGGGGGATAAGCGCACAACAATAAAAAAGCGCCACACTGAATTTTGAATGAAGGGCTGCTTGTGGTTATATTCATACATGTTTTCTAGAAGTTGCTTACATCCCTCCATCTCAGAAGTTGCTTTTCTTCGTTAACGGCGAATCCAAAAGGTTGAATCCCTATTTTAGCATCCCTGGAACATCTATAAATACTATTATCATCTCAAAATCAAACACACAATCTTATTTTCTCAAATCATTCTCATATTGATTCTAAACACTCTAAACTCCATATTTATTCCAAAAGAAAGTTTAGACCAATGCTCTTTCACTCCACAATATTTGAATCTGGTTCTAATTCACTTCCTAACCTCTGCACACTCATTCTGCATCATTTTTAAAGGTTATTGAAGCTGTACACTAGTTCGGCTACTTAGTGTATTGAAGACATAATATACAGTCAAGTTATTCCTTTGTAAAAGAAAAGATTAAAGTCTCTTTCGGCTGCTTGGGCAAGTGTACTGAAATCTTGTTCTGCTGCTCAGGTGCTTATTCCTCTGGGCGAAGTGAGGGTGTTTGTTAGTTAGTTCCAGAAGGAGTCTAGGACTGGACGTAGGACTGGAGGTCCGAACTAGTATAAAAACTCTTGTTTGATTGCTTCCTACTTTACTTTACTATTTATTCCCGCTGCTATTATATTTATATTGTTGTTGCTGCGATTACTATGCTTCAATTCTATATCTACATATTTGGCCATCATCGATCCAATGCATAGCGAATATTGGTCCAAGCTACGTGACTAACAATTAGTATCAGAGTCTGAAATTCTATCAATCGTCACAACATCATCAAATAATGCCAGAAAAAGATTCGGTCGAAATACAGCAAGCAAAAAGCCTAAAACTATCAGAGCTACAATCAACGAGGACTATAGAAAGGTACTTTCTGATTTACAAATTTAAGTAAAAGATAATAATTAATTAGTAAGTACAAGCGATAAGATCTCAAAACTTAATTTTGTTATTTTAGAAAAGTTGACATCTATCGAACTTGAAAATGAGAAATTGAAAAATGAGAAATTAAATTTAGAAAATAAACTTGGTGTTTTGAAAAATAATTTTATTAACCTTAAAGATTTTTTTGATCAACAAAACACTATATTTGAAAAGGATAAAGAAAAAATTTCAAAAGAAATTTTCGATTTGAGTAGGCAAAATGATTTATTACAATCCTCTTTAGATAATTCAGAATCTCAAATTTTTCTTCTCAAAAATGAAAACTGTACGTTAAAAAACAAGAATTCTGAATTAAATAAAGAAATTGATATTTTGAAAAATAGCAATATTTCTTTTGAAAATAACAATTATGACTCTAAAACTAAACATGAAAAACACAAAAATGAATTTGTGAAATTTAATAAAGGTCAAAATGATTTAAACATGATTTTGTCTAGCCTTAGATCTTTACATGATAAAAGTCATTTAGGATATAATAAAACTAATTGTAGAGATAGTACTAGATACGCTTTTATGTATAGTAAAAATGTTAATTCTAGTACTAGATTTCGAGTAAAATCTAAATCCAATGGAAATTCAAGTGCTTCTATAACCAATAATGTTTATAATATCTCTAGAAGTACAAAATCATTGACAGGAAATATAACTAAAAATTATCTAATTATTTGGGTTTCGGTTAATTGGAAAAACAGAAAAAAAATACATTAATGACTATTTTGATACAATAATTAATAATGAAAATTTAATTTTCAAAGGTTCCACCAAACCCACTTGGGTGTGGTTACCTTCGGTCTAACCCCTTGGACCCTAATGTAGGAAGTGGGTACCAAAATATAGAATTTTTTTTCAGGTACCCAAGAAAGATAAAAGAATGATATGGAATTCGAATAGCAAATGTTACATAAAAATGATGGAGAACGAGTATTTAAGGATAATGGAACTACAGCAAATTCGGTATATCTAACTTTTTTTTATTAGTTCAATGTTGATAGTTTCAATTTTAGAATATCACAAAGTAATATTTAAAAAAAAATTGTTCTTGACTTAATTAATATACGACCCAAAATCAATGATGATTTTCAACCTTTTTGTTGATGACAAAGGGGGAGAAAATTGAGCATATTAATAAAGAGAGTATAAATTCAAGGGGAGCAAATATCAAGAGGGAGTATATAATATTATTATTTTATTCTTATAGTTGTCATCATCAAAAAAGGGAGAATGTTGAAAATACAATTTATAGTTTGATGATAACAACCATATGACAATACTACTAATATGTTTATCGAGTGATTTAAGATTGAATGGCTATACAATGGATGACAAAGTTTATACTAGCCTTATTAAAAGATACAAAAGAAAAAATATTCAAGCAAGCTACAACAAATCGCATATCGACTGTAGTACAGTGCAATGATGCATAATTTGGTTGCCTTCTAATATTTTCAGCCCAAAATATCAAAATAAATTAAAACACAAAGTGGGACTCGAACCCAAGTGTTGGAGGATAGAAGCACACATCACTACCAACCAGAAACATAACTACTTTGATAAACATTGCTTAGCGGTTCATTTTTATAGTGAAAGGCGGAACAAATTAGCAAATAAAAATCACATAGTAGGAATTGAACTTTGGTCAGCCTAGAGAGATGGCACATGGTTACCAACCACACTACAATTACTTTTGGTTTTATGTTGGTTTGCTGTTCTTTATCATAGGCTGAAAATGAAGAAAATAAATTAGTAAAATGATGAAAGTGGTACTCCAACCCAGGTGCACAGGGAGAAAGCACACATCATTACTACCATGCCACCATGTGTGCGTTTTGGTTTAAATGTGATTAACGCATTTTATTAATTGAGTAAAGAACAAAAATCAAAACTGGAAAAATAAGATGAGGAGGGATTCAAACTCAAGCATTCAAGAAAGCACAATGCAACTCTACCACTACACCACAACTGCTGTTATGAAGTATGTAGACAATGTGTTTTGTTATCCATTAAACATGAAAAAATTAAATTGTTAAAAAATGAAGGAGATGGGAATCGAACCCAGGTCTCGTAAGGGACAAACACACAGCAATACAAAAGAACGACACTGAATTTTGAATGAAGGGCCACTTGCGGTTATATATATACATGTTTTCCAGAAGTTGCTTACATCCCTCCATCTCAGAAGTTGCTTCTCTTCGTCAACGATGAATCCGAAAGGTTAAATCCCTATTTTAGCATCACTGCAACATCTATAAATACTATTATCATCTCAAAATCAAACACGTAATCTTATTCTCCGAAATCATTCTCATATTGCTTCCTAAACACTCTAAATTCCATATTTATTCCAAAAGAAAGTTTAGACCGGTGCTCTTTCACTCCACAATATTTGAATCTAGTCCTAATTCACTTCCTAACCTATGCACACTCATTCTGCATCATTTTTAAAGGTTATAGAAGTTGTACTTCAGTTCGACTACTCAGTGTATTGAAGACACAATATATAGTCAAGTTATTTATTTGTAAAAGAAAAGATCGAAGTCCCGTTCGGTTGCTCGGGCAAGTGTACGGAAATCCTTTTCTACTGCTTAGGTGCCTATTTGTCTAAGCGAAGTGAGGGTGTTTGTTAATTAATTCCAGAAGGAGTCTGGGATTGGACGTAGGGTTGGAGGTCCGAACCAGTATAAAAATTGTGGTGTGATTGCTTCTTGCTTTACTTTACTATTTATTCCTACTGCTATTATATTTATATTACTGTTGTTGTGATTACTACGCTTCAATTCTGTATCTATATATTTGGCCATCATCGATCCAGTGCATAACGACTATTGGTCGACACTACGTGACTAAATTGTGTATTTGAGACTGTCCCAATATTCTTCTATACTAATGATAAAAGATGTCAATTCGCAATCCAAAATTGAGAATTAAAGTACCAAACTAGAATAATTTTAACACGAGTACATCGTTGACGATCATAAGTTTGTTGTTTACTTATAGTTAAAATATTTAGTACCTTTATAGTGCTTTCTTATAGACACAAGCTTCCTCTACATTTTGATTGAAATTCAAACTATTTGACTTTTCTTTTAAAATATTTTATCATCTCTGATGCTTGTTGAACGATACTTCCATACCAATTCTTGGATCTTATCAATAACCTATAACTTAGAAATGCTCCCACTAACTTCGAAACACTTTGGTTATTAAGTGCAAACAACATATTATAAATCTGTTTCAACGTACATATACCGAAATTCAAAATCATTTTGTGCGAAAATTTTGCGAGTAAAATCTGCATTAACTTTAGTATGTTGAGTGATGAATCTGTTATGTTAATTTCAAGAATTGAAATTTACGATGTTATTCTATCAACTAGTATACCAATTCCAACTACATTGGTCCTTTTCTTAGAGACACTTTTACGGCTAATGGATCATATCATTTGGGTATAACTATCAAAATCATATTTTGATGACGTAGTTAGAATCCATTCTGAATTTGCGCATTATTTCATAGGGTAGATTCAATGCTCTTAATGGCTTATTGACAACCAAGGAATTACTTTTATCGACATCGATGAAGAATCATAGTTTATCTTTAATGTGTAAGGTTTCTTATTAGACTATCAAATTAGTTGTGTCCATTTAGGTTTGTTCAACTACATTTCATCCTTTACAGTTGGTTTTAACTTTGGATCATATTCAAATCTATTATACTACCAATTTCTCTAAAAGAAATTCCTTTGTCGTGAAGTTGGTGTTTCTTGCAATAGTTGTCTCTCGATGTAATGGAGTATATATTCATAAACATCTTATGAATTGCCGGTACAAAAACTGATTTGGTTTCTTATTAGACTAGAAATGACAAACAATCATAAGTGTTTGTTATTCTACACCGATGGGTGTAAGATCTCGTCCACTATTGCTAGCTTGAACATGCCATCTCCAAGCTTTTGCTGAATTGCATACGAACCTTCCAAACTCTGGCCCAAGCTCCCAGAGCTTGGGAAGATTTGTTTGAGAACGAGGTCACCAATTTCAAAGGTCCAAATCTTGACCTTGGTGTTGTAGTATCAGGCGACTAAGTTCCGATGTGCAGCTGCTCTCAAGTAGGCTTCCTCACGCTTCTTATCGATATGTCGAGAGACTCCAGCAGGAGTTTCTCATTGGTCCATGGATTGTAGTGAGTTACTCGATAAGAAGGTACTTCTAGTTTAATAGGAATCATAGCCTCTGATCTGTAAGCTAGGGCAAAAGGAGAGTGGTCGGTCATGGACTTGTGAGTCGTTCTGTAATCCGAAAGTGCTAATGGTAATTCGTCGACCCACTTGCCCTTGGCTTTCTCCAACCGCTTCTTGAGATTGGACTTGATAATTCTGTTCATAGCTTCTACCTGTCTATTTGCCTGCGGTTGTGCCACCATTGTAAATCTCTTTTCTATGCGATGCTTGCGGCGGAAATCAATGAACTCGACACTGTTGAATTGGGGATAATTGTTTTTGGGAGACCAATGCGGTAGATGATATTCTTGACTATGAAGTTGATCACCTTTTTGGCAGTGATCGGGGCAAGCGGCTCCGCTTTAGCCTACTTCATAAAATAGTCAACAACAATGAACTTCACACCACCTTTGGATATTGCCATTATACCAATGATATCGATTCCACAAACTGCAAACAGCCAGGGACTGACCATTTGGGTAATCTTCGTTGGCGGGGCTCTTGGAATCTTAGCGAATCTCTGGCACCTGTCACACTCTATGGTGTAATCAGCTGCGTCTTAGTTGAAAGTAGGCCTAAAATACTTGTAATGAAGGATATTCTTCGCTAGGGTTTGCCCTTCGGTTTGTTCTCCGTAGGCTCCTTCATGTACTTCTCTTAGGACTTGCTTGGCCTTATCATTGGCGACATGCCGAAGCATAGGAACCAAGAATCTTTTTTTGTAAAGCACCCTTTCTTGCATTATGAACCTTGAAGTTTTAAGGAGTTAATGTCATTCATTTTTTCTATCGGAAAGGATTCCTCTCTGAAAATAATTCTTTATTGGGATCATCCATGACTTCTTTTCACATTCGGCCTTCAAGGTCCAACCAACCTCCATCTGGTCGATGCTCGGAGCCGATAGCACTTCTACCAGGACCAGGCCCATGAGCTACTCATCTCCAGATTGGCTAACTTAGCCAGTGAGTCATCCTTGGTAGTTTCCTCTCTAGGAATATGTGTTTTGGTGTAATATTCAATATCACTAAGCAGCTCGAGGGCTCGGTTTAGATAAGGAGCTAGCCTCACTCCTTTTGCCTGAAACTATTTCCTTACCTGGCATACCACTTGTTGGGAATCACAGAAGATATGCAAAGTTTTAACTTCTAGCTCTTATGGTAATTTGAGTGCTGTGATCAATGCCTCATACTCAGCTTCATCGTTCGTCGTAGGAAAGCCAAGTTTCGGAACATAACAAATCGAACGTTCCTTGGGAGTCACCAGCACAACTCCAGCACCAGAACAATGTTGGTTAGATGCACCATTCGTGTACATTTTCCACTTGGCATTCAGCTCTCTACTACTCTCCAAAGTGTCATCTCGTGCAGTGTATTCAGTAATAAAATCCTCCAAAGCTTGGCCTTGGGTCGCTCTCCGATGGTGATAGGTTATGTCATACTGGTTCAATTCAATGTTCTATTTCAACAGCCTTCCAGAAGTCTCAGACTGTTATAGGACCTGTATCAAAGGCTGGTCGGTTAGAAGTTTGATTGGATGAGCCTGAAAGTAAGGGCGGAGCTTCCTTGAAGTGATTAACAGGTAGTATGTGAGCTTCTCCAGCTTTGGATAGTTTATTTCTGCTCCATTTAACCGCTTGCTAATGTAGTACACTGGCCTTTGGATTCGGGACTCCTGAGGCATGAGTGCGATGCTCAAAGCATGCACTGACATTGCTAGATAAATAAATAAGTCCTTCCCTCTAGCAGCTTTGACGGAATGAGGGGTATCTCTAAGTGATCGGATAGAGCTTGGAATACGTCTATACATTCTTACGACTAAGTGAAATTCTTCTTCCCTTTCTTGATCACTTCAAAGAGAGGGATGCATTTGTCAATGGCTCTAGAGATGAATCAACTCGAGGTGGTGACCTCCCATTCACACTCTGGATCTTTTTGATTGTTTTCGGGGCTTTGATATTCCTCAGTGCTTCGACCTTCTCCGGATTGGCTTCGATTACATAGAAGTTCACAATGGAGCCTAATAATTTTCCTGATGCAACGCTGAATGAGCATTTCAAAAGGATAAGCTTCATTCCATACTTTAGGAGAACGTTGCACATCTCTTCCAAGATATCGATGTGGTTCCTCAATCACTGTGACTTCACGAGCATATTGTCCACATAGACCTCCATCGAGTGCCCAATTTGATCTTTAAATATCTTGTTCACCAACCCCTAATAAATTGCTTCTACGTTCTTCTATCCAAAGGGCATGACAAGATAACAGTACAGTCCTGGGTTGGTGATAAAGCTGGAGTGTTCCTGGTCTAGGATGTGCATCAGAATCTGATTGTATCCATAGTACACATCCATGAACGAAAGCAATTCATCCCTTTCTATTGAGTCCACCAGCCAATCGATCTTCGGGAGTGGGAAGCTATCTTTTGGGCATGCCTTATTTAGTTCTGAATAGTCGATACAAGTCCTCCACTTCTTGTTAGCGTTTTTCACCAAGACTAGAATGGATACCAATTTAGGGTATAAGGCATCGCGAATGAAGCCGTTATCTTTAACTTCTGCACTTCTTCTTTGAGTGCAGTGGATCTCTCTGGACCTAAGCTGCGGTGTTTCTGTTTCATAGGAATGCATTTAGGATTTACATTCAATATATAGCTCGCTATTATTGGCGATATTCCACACATGTTTGAGTGAGTCCAGGTGAACACATCCTGATTCGCTCGGAGAAAACCAGCCAACCCTTTCATCATTATCATCCCGCCGTGATCCGACCTTCTAGACCCATGTAGGATCATCTTGGAGGATCGTGATGTTGATCATCAACTCAGCTGGACGCCCTCGCACACTCCAGCTCTTTTCTCGGATTCATATCCTTATGAAACCGACTATGATGGCCGAGCCAGGGCTCAGGCGATGATTGCTATGCGTCCAAAGCTTTGATGCGGAGAGTCTTCTCCATACCTTTTCCTTTCTCCCTTTACTTCGCTTCTTTTACCTCAACGAAATAACACTTCCGGCCAAGCCCCTAATCATCCTGCATTATTCCCACACCGCTCTCTATTGGGAACTTCATCATTAAGCATTAAGGAGCTATAAACGCTCGAAATTCAACAAGGGTTGGTCGACCTAAGAAGGCATTATAAGCAGAATAAATATCCAACACAACAAAAGGCACGACCCACACTCTCTTGCGGTCGCCCTCTCCAAGCACCACCGATAGATCCACACATCCCACTGGCTTAGTAGAAGTTGCGTTAGATCTCTGGATTCGAGATTTATACGGCTTTAAGTCCTTACCCTCCAGAAGCATCTGGTCCCAGGCTTTCTTGAATAAAATGTTGACTGAACTCCCACAGTCAACCAACACCTTCCTTACAATTGCAGGGCCAATCATTGCCGATATCACTAGCGGATCAATAGTCAGTGCCTCCACCCCGTCGGCATCTCAATTTTTGAAAACAATGTCATCTGTCATAGTCCTGGGGTGTTTCGCCAGAGCACCATCTTCGATGGAAAAACAGCTCTCATTTACTACATGTTTCAAAGCACCCACATATCGCTACATCTCGTTCTAACTCTTTTTAGTTGGATGTGGTCCACTAATAATAGTATTAATTACCAAACGTTTCTCAACCATCACGGGCTCACCAACACCAAGCCTGGCTTGCTCATGCTGGCGATTTGATGTCCCTTGACCGTAATCCTACGGGGCTTGCACAAATAGTTGCAACTTCTTCTTGCGAATCAAATCTTCGATCACATCATGCAAAACTCTACATTCATTGGTGTTGTGACCATGCGTCTTATGAAATCTGCAAAACTTGCTAGACTTCTTCTCCTTTTTAGCCGACTCCTCTGGAGCCGGCTTCTTGTACTGTTCTTGGCCCTAAGTTTCCAGGTATATGTTTTCAATCGAGTTATTCAATGGAGTATAGTTATCATAATTTAGGATCCACGGATGTCTCCTCGAATCTGATTTCTTATCTTTAGCTCCATTATTGTTCTTGCTCTGTCCACCACTTCTATTTTCCACAATGACATCGACATTACAGTGACATTACTTTGGATCACCTCTACTGACTACCGGGCATTGGTTTTTTCAGCGGTAGTGCCTGCCTCTTCCGAGCGCAAGAACTAAGCCGCCTTTGTGTAGAACACGTCCATTGTCGATGGGAATTTCATCTTCAACAACCTCCCGAAATTTGTATCAGGATATATCCCCCTAATAAGTGCCAACAGTATAATATCTTCTTGAGTATTGCTCATCTCGATTACTACAGTATTAAACCTTTGTAAAAAATCCTTAAAAGACTCTCCCGCTCCCTAGAAGAGTTTAGATAGTGACATGATGTCCTTTGAATGGGTAGTGTGCGTATGGAATTTCTCAATGAACTTCTACGCCAATTGCTTAAAAGATGATATGGATCTCGGCGGCAGCCGGGTGAACCACATCGTCACCACTCCCTCCAAGAAAATCGAGAAACAAAAAAAACGTACAACATCAATAGCTTTGGCAGAATCCACATGCCAATGTACTTCACCAATTGTTGCCTCGGATCCGTCCTGTTATATGATGTCATTATTGGCATCACAAGTCTCCTTGAGTATTCCTCACGTAGGATTTCTTCGTAAATGGGTTCCATCTTGGAAAGGAGCCCTAATCATCATTGGTCCGATGATGGTTCTCATTTATAAGACTTTTTACCATTTTAGTCAAATCCACCTCAAGTGGATCTATTGAATGGCAGTAATCCTAATCCACTTCGAGTTTTTGGCCTAGAAAATGCTCTCGGTTAGTTTCACGATACTTGGGTTCCCCTGACTCTGGAGAACCGTTCATTCAGCAGTTCCATGTACATAGTCTCTTCAAGGCGAATCCATAACGTTCACCTAACCTCTAACATTATGTTCATCCACAAAATGACCAGGAGCCAAACCAGCACCATCAATTGGAAGTCGACCACCCGAACCAACATTGGGTGGTTCGGTACCGATCCCTCTTGATATATCGATACATAAACCTTTGCCACGGTTTGGTTTAGGCCTTTGCCTCGACTTTCTAGTCTCTTTTCTAAGCCTATTCTGCTTTCTGTCTCTTTACCTTTGCTATGATGACGAGGAAAGGTCAGATTCTAAACCAAAAGGTGTCAAGTCCCTCCTGCATCTTCTATGGTTATTAGTTAATTGATTCAACGAATCCAAGCACTGTTTCATTTGCTGATTCAACTCATCACAACTTTCTTAGAGCTTGTCCTCTATTTTCTTCATCATATGGTCCATCTCAACCCTAGTAATCACATTCATTGGGTTCCGACCCTTAGTAGCGGATGGTTGTGTAACCTCCTCAGCATGTTTGGAATTGACATTCTCAATATCCTCAGTAGCTCTTAAAGTGGTGGATCGATCTCTTCGACGGGCCATTCTAAAATAACTTCTAGTAGATTTTCTGGAAATCTGAGTAGTTCAAAAGAGTAAAAAATAAAGAAATTGGATCCATCTCTTGAATTTAAGCAATCCAATAGTAGATGATGGATCTAAATGGTCTAAGAATCACGCTCCCTATAAAGGTACCAAAATGTTAATACCAAAAAGTGGCACAAACACTCAAGAAATTAAGTAGAGAATGAAAAATGAAGAAATGTAAATGGAAAATGAGTAAAACAAGACACCAAACATTTGTAGTGGTTCGGCCAAGTATTGCTCATGTCCACTTGAGCTTTCTATTGCTTTTATTGATATTTTACGTATAGTCCTTATGGATCGATAAGGATCCATGGGTGATTACAAGTCGTCGAGAAATGAGCCCCTAGCCCTCTATTTATAGTTGCAAGTTGTCGAGAAATGCTCCACCATGTCTTCCACCATGATCTCCACGTTCCTGTAGAAGTTAGCTTCAAACAAACATGGCCATGTCAGCAATGTAGATGGATCGATACTGATCCATAAGATCTTCTTATGGTCTAGTTTTGGTACTTTGTGATGTGGTGACTTATTGTTTGCTTCATGATTTCCATCTTGTTTGCACTGTTACGAGCTTGTTTCTAGGCCAATAAGATGGATCGGTGAAGGAATGGAATTACTGATTTCAAGTACTCAAGTGAGATCGATGGAGAATTTCATGCAAATGATGCAATGGAGCTTGAAGTAGGTTTCTAGAATCAAGACTTGTGAACAAGAGGAAGATGGGATCATATAGGTGAAGATTTATGGATCGGTACTAATCCATGGGGTTGGATCGGTATCGATCCATCAGTTGGATGTATTTGGCTTTGGGATTTTGTGAGGTGGTCTTGCTTCCATCTTGTGGTCTTGGTTGCACTTGGTTATTGGACTCTAAGACTATCTTTTTGGGCTTCCTGCCTCGATAGATTTCAAGTTCGATTCGTCAAGCCCATCCAAATCAGACCCAGTCAAAAGGCCGGATAACACTATCTATTTTATTTCCATATGCACATACGATATATCCAACTTTCTCTGAGGTACAACTATATATATTCATATATATATAAGCGTTGCACTACCCAAAAAGAAACCTCGATAACTGAACACTTCTTCCATAGGCATGAGGCACACCCAACGGCCATTTAATATTTCAATCCCAAAGCGGTCCCTCGTAATGTAAACGCTAGTTAATCGGCCCTTAGCTACGAAGATCGATGACCCTTAAATATGACTTTATAATTTAATCTGTCGTATCACTATTGCATCTCAAAGACTTATCTAAAGATTAACTAGCCTACTTTTGACAAACAAACAACTAATTAAATTTTGAGCTCTTTGTGTATCCCATATGGATTCTACACTAATTGAAAGCAAAATCTGTTAGGGCATAACCCAAGTCTTTTCCAACAACTGCTCGGGTCGCTTGTAGTCAAGGCCTATATACTAGTCCTACTTCAAAATAACGGTTTATCAACAATACTAACGTAGCCCACCGACCCCATAGCCAAAATCTCCTATAGACTTACCTAATATAAGTCAAGAAAAATACCCACTCTAGTTACTTAATACTTCTTGTTACAAAAAAGCAGACCCCATTTCCCTATTAGGCACTACCATAGATTATCTAGGACTTCTTATATTGAGAGGAGGTAGACCCAATGGTCATTTAATACCTTCCACTCCGAAGTAAACCCCTTGACTGAGTTATTTAATACTTCAAATACAAGGCAAACCCTTCGTATATTTTCCCCTACCTATACGCGAATGTATATCCCTTTCCAAAAGGTCCTATGGTTGGAGATGTCCCGCATCAGTAGTACGTATACACAATTGTTGGTAGCCTCTAGGTGAAGGACATACTTCTGTTGTGTAACTCTACTAACCTCACCTAACACATACTAAACCAAGCCAATTACCCTAAACCTAAACATTAGGCTAGGCCTAATAATTTATGTTCGTCTTAAAAGTATTATTGAGGTCATATAATTTCCACTGTGGAAATTATATTGCCTCTTAAGTTTATTTATTTGTATTAATTTTCTTATTTATCGGGGACCAATTCCTATCTTATAGGCTTATTTCCTATATTCTTCTTTCCATTCTTATGTCCCATAAATGTTAATTATCTGTAATAAATGATTATTAATATTCAAATTGGACAATCAATCACATTTGATGCACTTATGTCCCCATTTAATTTTTGTAACTCTCTATTAACTGGACAATTATTGCCTTACTATTTTTGCAATCACTGTTCATTAATTTTTGGAGTTACTACCTTTTTTATATTGCAAACCCCTAATCCTATGATTTACTACACTATTAATATTTAGTCATCCTAATTATAACTAAACAAGTACCGACATATATTTATTTATTATGCTTTATTCGTTACTCTATGTTTAGTTATATTTATAATTAGTGGGTGCGGTTATGTGTGTGTGTGTGCATATTTCTATTTTTAACTCATTAATTCTTACGCTTAGGAATTTCAAAATATACACTTATATGTACATTCAGAAAAGAACATTCATTTCCACATTTTAATTTATTAGAGCTATCCTTCCCAAAAAGGATCACCCTTATAACTTTCCACAAATTATCTAAAGGTGAGACTTTTACCACATTTGAAACTACAAGGAATTATCTCTTTTCTTTTGTTGAAATGGATAGTTCAAACTATAGAGAAGAACATCTGTACTTTACACATCCTTTTCATTTTGGTATATAGCTTATTATTCCAAACAATGCCCTTTTTAATCATAGTTATGGAGTTAGATTATTTATGGAAATGCACATGGAAATAGATACAATTAAATTTGTGTCCATAACGCACTCAATAGATTAAAACATAGAAATTCCCATTCCAATCAAATTAGGGAAATCCAAATGAATACAAATAATTTACAACCCAATTATCATAAATCTAGAATAAAATTTTCAATCTTATCAACATTCTACTTTAAAAAATTTAGGGACTAATGTCCAAATTTTTAGATTATGGTGTATATACAATTCCATTCCAATTACCTAACTTATAGAATATGTATGGGAGATTTCAATTGAACATGTTCATTTTAAGCCTATAACTCAACAGTTCTTATATAGGCATAATAATTAAATAAAATTCAACGATATAAATTTCAGTATTATATATATATATCATATAATTTCCCACTTACCTTTCTAGCTTTCCAATTCTCCCAAATCCAAATCTATTCCTTTAGTTAACTCCTTTTTCCTTTCCATTCCAAAAATATGTATAACAAAATATATACATACCTATTAGAATTACATATCCGAGAGGAGATTTGACTTAAATGGAATATAGATTTATAATTATAGAATATATCTTTTTCGCAGAATTGATTCACCCCTTCTCTTCTTCTCTTTTATTTTCCGCCATTCTCCAATTTGTATGTATGTATGTATAATAGTAGATTTATAGTCTCTAGAAATAGTGGAGAAGGGAAAATGGTAGAGCTCCACTGCTCTGATCAGAAAATATGAGAAGAAAAGTGAGGGGCTAGGCTTGTATTTATTGGCACTCGAATCAATCGTATCCGCTAGATTTAAATTAATTAAATCTAGAAGGGGATCAACCAGTGAGGTCATTATTATTTATTTCCTTTTAAATTATTTTCATATTCAAAAACTCAAATGATTATAACTTAGTCGTTTGAACACCGATCGTAAAACTTTATATATGAAAGTTGCTCGGGAAATCGCCACGAACACAATGATTTAAGTTTCGTAGCAAAATTCTAACGTTTGCTCAAATTGAATTTTGGAGCCTTAATAATTATTTATTAATTACCGTTTATTCTACAGGGTGTTACAGATCTAGCAACTTTGAAGGATGAATTCGGCTATAAATATCCATCCTTTAGAAATGAAATATAGACTTTTCCATCTCTTTATCTCTACACTAAATTGCTGCCATTTTTTATTGTTAATTTGTTGTTTGAAATTGGTTCTAATTGCGAGGGTCGATTGGAAATAAAAGTAATAGTTGTTGTAGGCAATCGATCTAAGGCCAAACCACTCTAAAAATTGTGTAGTTCCACTTTTACATTTCATTTTTGCTTGACCACCTCGTTTTCGTTTGATTTGGGGTGTCGTGTCACTTTTTGACGTCACATTTTTGGTGCTTTCACAAAGAAAGAAGACTCTTAAGTATATATCTATGCTTTAATTTTAGATTTAAATAATCTAAAAGTTAGATCTAGAACTTTTTGTTAAAGATCCAATAAAAATGGCTCCAAGGAAGGCTGCTTCTAAATCTGGAACTATTATTGAAGGAGATCATGAAAGATCCCAACATGCTGATGATGAAAAAACTCACCCCTTGTCTGCTCAACTGAGATCATATTCTCAAAAAACTGAGGTTGTGAAAAGAGCTAAAATGGAGAAGTTGATGTAAGATATGAACCTAAAAATGTTATAGCAACAAAGGATGTAGATGACATTGATGAAAAGCATGCAAGAGAAGTTGATAGCATTGGCTCAGCCCTGGCAGAGGACTGAACCGCAGAGGCAAAGGAGTAGAAGGAAATGTAACGATCCGCCCTTTTGATCCTTAGAAGTCGACACTAATATATCCATGGTACTACGTGCCGAACATCCATATGTTGGAAAAACAGATAATTATGGTGAAAGAAAGAAAAGACTGAACAAAATATCACAAAACGTGACAAGTAACATATAATATACAAATTATCTTTACAAAAGCAACTGAACTTTAATATACATACATATATTAGAATACAACCCTAAAACATCATCAACCACTGACATGGCATACCGAATTACAACCCTAAAACATCATCAGTCCTAAAACATCGTCTCTTGAAAGCTACAAAGTGTATAGCTAAACCTAAAAAATATGCTCACGCTGATCCGAGCATTATAGGAAAACAAAGCACATGCCAGTCTGGTAAAATCAGCGTGAGAAAGACACTCAAATGGATTACAGTATGTTATAAAACCTTTTGAAATAAAGGTATCTCGTAAGAACACACCGCACATAAACACGGACGGATTTTTACCTTACGATAACCAAAACATTTTTATGGAAAATGCAGTGATATTATAATAATGTCTAAGGAGAAAATAAATATATAAAATAGCTGAAATGCTTGCATCTCACATTTTAATATAGTTGGGTACAACTAGAACCGTAAGGCTCGTATTGGAGATTGGATTCCAACTTAGCATGGTAACAGACTTCCTTTCGAATAGTACACCTCTAGATAAAATGTACCTGAGGTCAACAAGAACTTCTTCCACCCCTGCTACACAAAGTCGGCTGCCTCTTTAACATGGCATACCGAATTACATCATTCCTCGAGACCATGGCCCAAAAAAATGTGCACACTCCTTGGCCCCACTCCTTGTGCGCATGCCAAATCCATAAATACCGACGATAGATCTGAGGAATGATGCTCCTAATGGTAGCGAACCACATAGCTCTGTTGAATCCCTTGTTTTAGCCATTACCGGGTTGTGAGGCTTGTAAGGTCACGAATTATCTTTTTCCTCTCTTAGCAATTCCCACTTGGAATACTAACTCTGCCCTCCAGGCATCAATGTAGTGCCAACATTTATCCATACAAGTCATTCAGGAGATAAACGAACCGAAGACACCACCTCTACTACATCTTCAATCCAAATTCTTAAGTTGAATCGAAGTGGTTTTCCGATAATTTATACTTTTCTGATCCCCGTCTCTTCGAATCAACATTCGATAGTTTCTAGTAAACTCAACTCCAGTTCTTTCGAAAATAAATAGACAAGATAGGAGTGGGGGTCACCCCTAACCGTTTAATTGGATGGATCTCCCTATCATTTTCTCTAGGAGAACATAACGAGGTTTATACATGCAACACAACATCAATGAAGATGACTATGACTTATAACTCAAGTATTTCTCCTAGATATTTCCAAAGTTATATCCTTCGGTGTTAAGTAGGGAATTTCTTCTCTACCACCAAAATTAAGAAGGATTATTTAGGCCAAGAATTGATAGTCGGTTATTTAACTATGAACTAAAACAACAACCAATCACAGATTTAATTTCATAGAAAACTAAACTCACTTAAGCCCACAAACAACCACTAAGCCTCTTTAATTAATATTTTGATTGATTAAACACTTTGTAAATATTTGGAAATCATTTCCATTTACTTATCTCAACAGAATAAGTATATTCACAAAATGCTATATTTTTAATACTTAGAAAATGAAATCATATACTTATCTCAACAGAATAAGTATATTCACAAAACACTATATTTCAATACTTAGAAAATATAATCGTATACTTATCCAAATAAGGTAGGTATATTCACAAAACACTATATTCTTTTCTTATTCATAACATTTCTTTAAATCAATTGCTAAATAATTATTAAAATATATTAATAATTCTAAACCCTTCTTTTATTGATTTTCTAACTTTCTAAATCGTACTTGAAAAGAGTTCCAAAAATATCTAAGGCAAATAAAATTTTCAATGTAAAGGAATCACCGAGTTTCAAAATTGCATCCATAGCGACTATCGCTATATGAACCATAACCTTTAACTTGTTTATAATTAAATAGCATTTAAATCACATTCCCTATTGTTTATAAAATATTATTTATAAATCTTTACTATAAAATATCATTCATAGATCATCTCCTTTTATTTATAAAATATTATTTAAAAATACTTCTAATAAATCACTTTATTAAATTAAACTCAATTAAATAAAATATTTAATTAACTTTAAACATTATTAATTACATTAACTAATTAACTTTAAACACTATTAATTACATGAACAAATTAACTTTAAATACCATTAATTAAATAACTAGTTTATTAAATTATCATTACTAAATATTAATTAATTAATTTTAACCTCATAAATCAAAATAACCAACGAAGCCTCAGTAATTAAGTAATTAACTTAAACCACTTTGATTAATGAAATTAATTAACCTTAAAACCTTTTTATTAAAATAATTGATCAACTAAATCATTTTAATAGAATAATTAATTATTCTTAAAATATCTTAAATAAATAATTTTTTGATTTTAAACAACATTAAAAATTTAATTAATTAACTAAAACTTTATTAAAACAATTTTAACAAACTTATGAACATCCTTAATTAAACATTTCTCACTAAAATATCATTAATAAAATAATAATTAACTTTAAATATTATTAAATAAAATATAATTACTTTAAATATTGTTAACAAAATATGATTAACTTTAAACTAATTTCGATTAAAGTAATTAACAAATTTAAACATTTTGCAAATTTGAGGCTTAGTGATCACATCGGTACTTAAACAAGCTTCCATTTGTTTTTATATCACAAAGGGTTCATATGTCAATGTCATTTTCAATATGGCTAGGCTACCAAACTTCTAGCACTCAACAATTAACAATCAATAGTTAGTTAACCTTTCAATCCATAAAAAAATCAATCCATATGTTAATTAATTACATAAGTTAACAATTTACTTAGCAAGTGCAGAACGGGGATTTATACTCAACAGGTGTCCATAATATTTATTCAATCCAATTTAACTAAAAGTGGTTTATTTGGCCAAACAAATATCACTAATTAAGATATAATAATTTAACGATGCTATTATTCAAAATAGCGTAGTTAAATTTCTGTCTCTTTCAATATGTCATAATTTTCAAACATCCCAAATCTGCCAACAAATTAGACTACAACGTTGTACTCGTTAATATGGTTCCAATGCAAAAATCCATTTTGTTAACTGGGTTTTTAACCCAATAGAATTCAAAGGAAGTTAGAACATCCATGACAAGTCGAAACATCTCAAGAATTAACCAAAAGGACTAGAAGAATAAAAAGAAAAAGACCCAAGAGGAAAGATGCAAAATAAGCTAAGGTGATGGATCACTAGTGACCATCACCTTATAAGGCTTGCTCATGGACTCTCCAAACTTCTTGCGTCATGATCTAATATCTTTTCTAAGGATGTCTACCAAGTTTCATGGTATTCCAAGCAAAACTAGTTCAAGAAGTAAGCATTCCTTTAGTTCCAGTCATAGTTCAATGCAACCTATATATGAATCACCATCAAAACAAGGTAACTAGTTACCAAATTACATGGAGAGCATCTACATGAGGTAAGGAATTAAACCCAAAGGAAACGATCCAAAAATCCCCTAAATACATGGATCACTAGCGATCCATCACATTAAGTTGGATTGTAGTGAAATTTTTGGAGCATCTTCGTATCATCAAGTGTAGGCTTTGGACAAAGCAGCTTAGCCCAATAGCTCTCCTACCCCTATAAATACAGTCCTACTTGCAACATGAAGATGATGGGCTGGATTGGCTGCTGGAACGTTGTTGAAACTATTCTTCACTCTTCTCCTCCCACACAACAATCACCTAGGGGTTCACTTGATTCTCCAGTAACTCTTGACTTGTGACTTGATCTAACTTAGGAGATTCAATCATATTATAATATGATTTCACTTATAGCAGCAGTCAGTTAATAGGATGTTATTAAGTGGACGTAGACTTCATTAACAGCCGAACCACTATAAAAATCTTCTTGTTCCTTTACTTTTTCTACGATCTAGAATTGCTTTTTCCATTTTATTTGCCTTGATAAACAAGGTTGGTGCTTTCACACTCAATCTAGGTGTTGATCCATTTTTTGGGTTAACATTTTGGTGCTTTCACTGAGAACCCAACTCAGGCTTAGATCTAGCTATCTACTTTGGATCAGACAGGCTCAGAAGTTGGATCCTCAATCTTTGCTTAGAAGATTCGTTGTTGAGAATCAATGGCACTAGAAAGAAAAAGAACTGCTTCCGAAAGATCCATAGAAGCTGTAAAGGTTGGAGAGAAAACCAATCCTCGGCAAGTTGAAGTCAACAGCGCCACAGAAGATCAGATGTCGGAGTCTTCTTCCAAAATGAAGATGTCACTAGAGGTGAGTTAAACAAGATGGCTAATGAAATCAATCAAAAGATGGAGAACAGCCAAAAAGCTCTTATGGAAAAACTAAATGCCATCCTAACCTTGCAATCGCTGACCACACCAAGAACCATGCCAGAGCCTGTGGCTTGGACGAAGCAGGAATACTCTTCTGTTTCTTACCCAAATAGGAAAAACAAAAAGCAGCAGCAAAAAGGAGTAATAGGTGGAGCTGCAGGAATCACCATAGAAGGAAACACAAGCACTCCACCAATTGCAAAGCAAACCGCCATGAACTTGAATCTGGGAACGAAAACCCCATGGGAAGATATAGCAGTGGATCTCTCTAACTGTGAAGATGGTGAACAACTTGACGATGACGGCTTAAAAGAAAACACTAATGCACTCAATAACGGCAGAGAGGTCTAAATTGCCCCTATACGACCAATCGCAAGCCAACGAAACTCTAAGGGAGTGGCTCTCCCGAAGACAGAAGAGCCTAGGCTTCAACCCACTTACCAAGACCGGGCACTCCTCATTCGCCCTAGCATATGATTTAGAAGCAATGATCCCAGTCGAGCTAGAAGTCCCCACTCATTGAAGGCAAAACTTCAACCAAAGGCAAAATGAGCAGCTCCTACTTGAGTCGCTCGATATGGTCAATGAGAAGAGGGAAGAGGTCGAGTTAAGGACTGCTGCTCACCAGAAAAGGGTCGCATGATATTTCAGTTCCAAAGTCCATAACCGTACTTTCAAAGTGTGAGATCTTGTCCTTAAATGTGTCCATTCAGTACCAGGAACATTTGGACCGAACTGGGAAGGGCCCTATGTGATCGGCCAGAAGATAGGGGATGACACATTCAAGCTAACAACCATTGATGGATCCCAAATTCCCCGAGTTTGGAATAGCGAATCACTGTGTCGTTACTTTATCTAAGACTATCTTATGTATTTCTTATTTCTTGCAAATAAGCCATCCTAGAATACCGAAGGTATCGTAAATAGGCAGAACTTGCCCAAATTTTATTAATAAAATTGCTTTGCTTTCTGAACCAATAAAATTATATTCACAAAAGTAACCTGCTAGGTCGGTAGGGTCAAATCGACTCAAAACCATCCAATCACTGCTTGAGATAGTGGGACCATGCTCATGTACGCACTATTTATCTACCGAGTCGAAGGAAGAAAATCGACTCAAACCGTCGGATCGACGGAACTCGATCCCTGCCTTCTAAGAACCGGTGTTGCTCCAACAACACCGAGAAGGCCCAAATCAGAGCCGCGCACTCCCATAAGCCGCGCATTACTTTTTGAGCTGTGGAACCACGCTCTTGAAGCTCGAACTCCTCACTTTACCCGAAGATTGGCAACTTCAAGAAGTCCCAAACCGTTCCGGATCGATAGGTCGTATTGATCCCATAAGTCGTGCATTTCATAGGTCGCGCATCACTTCTTGGGTTGCTGAATCATGCCCAAGCAAATATAATTACTTAAGCCGCGCATTCCATAAGTCATGCACTCTTAAAAGACGTGTATTTCATAAGCCCCGCACTCTTAAAAGCCACGCATTTCTTAAGCCACGCACACTCTTAAAAGACGTGCATTTCATAAGCTATGCACTCCACGCAAGCGCTACTCGATGTTGCTCCAGCACCATCAGCAAGCCATCAAGATCTTGTAAGTAACGGTATTATCTTGACAACATCGAGAAACTTGTCTATTGCAGGACTAACAAGAATCCACAACTAGAAATCGATAACGAATTCTGATCGTTGACAGATAGAATCTCTAGAATCGAGACGCTCGAGTCACAAGTTCCCGAAGATAGGAACCGTAAAGTAGATTCGGCTATAGACATTTGAGGAATCGCTCAGATCAACTAGTCATTTGTCAAGTGTTTGGAGAAAACAACCCTGTAAAGTAGGAGGCACACACATACTAACATTTAGTTGAAAGAAAAACTACTCCATAGACCTGTTTCTCCAAACAAATTTTTTGGCAATCACAATGAATCTAGTTATAAAGTTAAAAAATGCATATATAATGCATGAAATCATGGAAATAAAGGCATCATATACCGCAAAACACGGCATGACAATGTGAAGTATAGAAATTGCAGAACAAGCAATCGTGCCATGAGCAAACATAGTAGTATAAAAACCAAGCTAAGTACGTGATAAATAAGGAAGAACATAGAAGAGATGATAGTTGAAACATTAGTCTTTTCATTCCTTCTAACATTTTCTATACAAAGTCAAAATGTGGGGGACGTACCCACACAATATCGACCAACAAAAAGAAAATTACAGATGCTACAACAATAAAAAGTAATAAGTGCAGACTCTGCACTTATACAAAATACATGTCAAACAAATCAGAATGTTCCAGTATCCAGCTCCTTTATCACTCAAGCCTGTTAATGTTTCTTTCTACCACATCCATTCCCGCCTTTGGTCGAATGTTTCTTCTTCTTCTCAGAATCCCCGCCAGGAGTTGTGTCACTGCCTGAAATATCAATTATCGACACTGTGCCTAGGTCTCCTCCTTGTTCTACGGCTCCCATTAAAAGACTCCCCCTTGGTCTTCCGCTTTTGGGACTTGCGATAGCTCCTTAAAGACTTTCTCTCCTCAATCTTTTCCCTCTTAGTGGCCACCATCTGCTATTCAGATTTACTTAGCTGGATAGCTTAGTCTATCTGCTCTCGAGCTTAAGCTACTGTTAAATTGCCCTCCAGAGATACAGAAGGGTCATCCAGGCCATGTAACGCAGCAATCTTCTTGGATTCTGGCCTTGGTTGTGAGCCAAACACAGGTGTGGTGATCGAAGCAGCTATAGAAACAAGTGTCAAAGCAGTCGAAATAGCAGCAGGCCCCAGGATCGAAGAAATTGGTAGTTCGATAGGTAAAGAAGACGGACCTATAAGATCAAAAATGAAAGCATTCAATTCGCCTTATTCTTGCGGCGTGAGCTTAAAATTCTAAAACTCGGGAGAAACAAGAAGGTTACCTGCATCAAAAGAGTGACCGAGAATTTTAATCTCATACTCCACGTGGTCTCCTTCTTTGGAAGGCTGCACGATCTTTGGTGAAGTTCCAGGACCACCCAAGGCTTTCGAAATAGCTACTGAAGGGGAGGATAACAAAGCAATATCGGCTAAACCCGGAATAGTTCCTGACTGATCACGAGGGTGCTTTGATAATTCGCCAGGCCCAGAACTGAAAGGCTCTAATAGCGCTTTAGTAGTTGCAGTTGCAGTAGCATCGACGACATCCCACTCCATCTCTATCTGAATGATATCACGGCCTCTACCAAAGCCTTCTTCGACCCTTCATTGAGATAGGCGTCCTCCAGCTCTTGCTTGGTGTATACATCCCCGTTTTCTTGGAAATGAGGCAGAACTTCTTCCCAAACCACAGCAAGAGTATGCGGGAATTTGGGGCCTAGATAGTTGAGGCTTCCCTAATACAGCAAGGAGTTAACGTAGAAATTCAAGACGATGTCATCCATCTTCCCCATCTTCCTTTCGAAAGTATCATGTAGCTCCAAGTAGTCCACCATCACGGCGGCTTTCTCAACTTCAACTTGGGTCTTTTCAACGTTAAGCTGCGTGACTTTTTCCAAAAGAGAGAGCCTGGTCAGAAATGGTCTTGTCAAAGGATTCCACCATTCTCGCATAATCAGCAGTTGTCTTTTTATGAGCTTCGACGGCTTCGTCATGACTAGCAATAGTTCTCTTCTGAGCTACGATGATCTCACCACGAATTTCAAGCTTCTTTTTCAGCTTAACCTCATCAGCATGGGGCTTCTTGATTTCATCTTGGAACATGATCTCGATTTTTGTATGGCTCTCTTTCAGTTCCTTCAGCAAACTAACATTGCTCTTACTCTCTCGTAGTGCATCCTCCCTTTCCTTTGTCAATTTTTCGACTCGGGCATCACGTTCCGTTAACATCCTCTCATAATCATCCTTTTCTGACTCGAAGGAAAGCATATCTTGGTAGTTGTTACGGTTTGTGTCCACCAGTTGCTTACATTACTTCTCCCATCCTTCAACTTGATCCAAATCGCTTTGAATTGCCTGGAGATGGGGCATATAAGAATCTTTATGGATCAAGCGTAGGTCACGATCAAATTTAACTCCCTTCAAAAACCATCCGGGGAGCACGGATTCAAGCTTAGGAGGACAAGACAGGAGAATATAAGTCGGCCTCCTACGGGGCGTGAATAACCAAAAACTGGCACTACGTGATTTGACAGAGTCTGGGTTGATGGAGAGACTTGAACAGTAGAAGTCGAAACTTCAATTCCAACAGAGACTGGAGCCAAGGAAAATGCTTGGTGGTCAGAAGGATGAGAACCACGGTCTACCTTCGATTTCTTAGATGGTTCTTCTTGATCATCGGGAGTTTCCACTTTCATAACCACTTCTATAAACTCTGCCTCAGTCTCTGTCGTCCCAACGACGAACTTCAGCTTTCGAATCTTTCCTCCTTCTCCACTCTTCCTCGATTTCTCAGGGCTAATGGCCGCTTAATGTCTGTCTTGACTCACGTTGTGCGTTTGTAAATTGTTCAAGGTCCTCATAAATTCCACGACCTCTCATAGTACCTGATATAAAAAATAAATGAAGAACTTTAGCAACTGAAAATGAACTCAAATAATACATATGTAAGTGTACATGACCCTAGTGAAATGTGTAATGTGTCGTAGGCGGCCTAAAAGGACTTCACAAACTGGATCGGGAAGTCACTATAGTGGAATTTCGGTTAACTCTAGAAACAGCATGACCGAGGTGAGAAGACAATCCCTCAAACTTGAAATCATCTCCTATGAATTCATCGATGTTTACATAAACGTTTCCTAAGTCCCCAAAGTTGATATTGGTTCCCTTAGGCGGAGAACCGTAAAATCAATCAGCTATTGGGGGAGCATCTTTAGCAATAATCCCTTGGGGAGGCGAATCTGGGAGAATAAGACTCATTCCCGGAGTTTCGTGAAATGATTCGAAATCTCCTTAACTGAAACTTGCATCAAATTCCTCATCATTAGGGAATGAATCATAGCTACTACTGCTCTTAATTTCACCCTCCTCCTTTTCTGTGATCACCACAGCCTTGCCCTCACACTGCTAGAACTCCCATTCGCCTCCTCCGGGATCGGAGGCATTCTAATCGGGCAACTGGCTTGGGTCGTAACACCTTTTTCTTTATGAACTTCCTTAGTTGATCCATCAGATGGAACTTCTCCTTCTAGTAGATCATCCTCTTTGGAGTTATGCAATGAAGAAGCGGAGCATGTACGAATCCTAGAACGGGAAGGAGATGGAACTCCAACGGCAATAGTCGATCTCCCGGGATGCAACAACCTATACCGAAGTAAATTCTCATCCGTTAGCAAAGACTTGACTGATCTCTCTCTAGCATCTATGGCCTTCAGAGTATGGAAGATGGGATCAAGCACTATCGTATTAAATCACAATGAGTAAAACAAAAGACTTACCCCATGTCGTCAAAAGGTGATTAAATACCTTAGGACACCTAACAAAAAATATTGGGCTTTGAACTGGGACAAATTACTTTGAAGCTGCAGCACAATTTTGCGATTTCTTTAGGTCTCGATGATCACAAGAGATGGACGTTCATCTTTCTTTTGGAGAGAGAGGAAGTATCTCAGCTCATCAAAGCTTGGGGAATGATTGAATGTCCGCATAAACAAAACGTGAAGACAAGTCAAAATCACGTATTTGTTGGGATGAATCTAAAATGGGCAATTCCCAAGTTCAGAAGAGTCTCTCTCAAGAAAGGATTGAAGGGGGCACTACTTTATTCAAGCATATGTACCGATGGAAGGTGGTGTACCCCGAAGGTGGCATGTGTGAAAACTCATTTTTTAATGGAAGGCGTATATCATCATCCAGAATGCCATGCTGTAAACAAATGTTGTAGGGGACTTTAGCAGAAATTATAAAGGAAGCTCTCTCCGAAGGTTTGAGTAAAACTCTAAAGTTTGGAGAAGTTCGATGTACAACCGGACCAAGTGGAACTAATTGTCCATATTCAACTAGTGGTGTCGAAGAAGTAAGCGCTGCTGAAACCATTTGTGAAGTCATAACTGATATCGATTCAGCTTGTGAGAGTGTCGGACTTCCTCCATTGGATTTACGATGGGATGACGGTGCTTCATTCTATACAACAGAACTTTTATCTAATGCGGTCAGGTAAATCTATTTATAACTAAAAGTCCCCCTATGCTTAACACTTGAATTCCGAAAAAATATCGATTTTTGCAAACTCATCGGATTTCAAGCGTTGACTGGGGAAAGTGCAGTGTGTTATCTATATGGGATAGGCTCGGTGTCTTGAACACTACAAACGCTCTATCCTTTGTAGATAGTTCACTCAAAGCGAAGAAAGGAAAATGCTTTTCGTATCATTCATTAAAGTTATTTCACTTACACTTACTCATTACCAATCAATAATTGATAACGGATCTGCTGTTTGAAGTGACATAGAAAGCTCTTCCTATTCCAGGCACACTGACTGTGCAATGACAGGACCAATCCAAAGTTAGCAACTATATATTAATAGGTTCGAAATGAGTAGAGAATTCTTAGCATAAGTTGATTTCAGTTCTCTGGAAAGTGATAACAACATGAGTTGCATACGAGACGCTACCCTAAGCCATTATCACCTCCAAGAAAAACCAAAATCAATCGGTAAGACACCATGCTGGATTAACGGTGTAACTTGGTGCAAGTTAATTTTGACTCTGTAGATGAAGATAGCAAAACATGTCGAGCACCAGGGCAAAACCCGGGCTTCATTCCATGATGAATTCAAGACTCGATTTAATATCTTCTTCCATAAAGTCGCAATCAACTCGAATTCTCTATTTCATCCATCACCAACACAACTTCATCACAAATCGCTAAATAAACACCAAATCCACATCACCAACCTCAAGTCAGAAGGCTAATACGGTCAATCTCAAGTTGTTAGCGATCCAAGGTAGGCAAGGTCGGGGACGATCCAGGTAGATGATGTTTCAGACACTAAAGGCTGGCTCGAGATAACGGTGAAGTCAAGTAGGGTTGGTGGCAAGAAGCTTTGGCGGTGGAGATCGATGACGGCGAGTTGGGAGCTTGTTTAGGATTTGGAGGCGTTTGGATCGGGTCGCAAGGCAAATGGCTCGGTTCGTAAACAAAAATGTGGAATGATGGAAGGTCGGCTCGAACGAAATTAAGTAGGAGATTGCATAAAAAAATTTGCTAAGACCTTGGATCGCTAGCGATCCATGGACTATGGATCGCTAACGATCCATAAAGTTGCAGTCAATTTTCTCCAAACTCACCAAGTATGATCTAAGTGTTGTTTGCAAGCATTTGGAATGTTGTGGGGTTGAAATTGATTTATCGTTACGAGCAACGACGATTCACATCGGAACTCAATAGATGGCTGAATGGCCAAAGCCAGGCATGATAGCCTCAACATGATCAATTAAACTTCATGAAATGGGAACTCAAAAGCGGTTACTTCCATAGCACACCTTATTTCCAACAAAGGCATACTCCGGGGGGGGGGGGGGGCAAATGTTAACCGGGTTTTTAACCCAATAGAATTCAAAGAAAGTTAGAATATCCATGACAAGTCGAAACATCTCAAGAATCAACCAAAAGGACCGGAAGAAAAAGAAGAAAAAGTCCCAAGAGGAAAGATGCCAAAATAAGCTAAGGTGATGGATCGCTAGCGATCCATCACCTATAGATTGCTAGCGATCCAAAAGGCTTGCTCATGGACCCTCCAAACTTCTTGCATCATGATCCAATATCTTTTCTAAGGATGTTTGCCAAGTTTCATGGTATTCCAAGCAAACTAGTTCGAGAAGTAAGCATTCATCTGGTTCCAGTCATAGTTCAATGCAACCTGTATACAAATCACCATCAAAACAAGGTAACTAGTTACCAAATTACATGGAGAGCATCTACATGAGGCAAGGAATGCAACAAAAAGGAAACGATCCAAAAATCCCCTAAATACATGGATCACTAGCGATCCATCACATTAAGTTGGATCACAATGAAATTTTTAGAGCATTATCATATCATCAAGTGTAGGCTTCTGGCATAGCGGCCTAGCCCAATAGCACTCATACCTTTATAAATATAGTCCTACTTGCAACATGAAGAGGATGGGCTGGACTGGCTGCTGAAACGTTGTAGAAACTATTCTTACTCTTCTCCTCCCACACAACATTCACCTAGGGGTTCGCTTGATTCTCCAGTAACTCTTGCACTCGTGACTTGATCTAACTTAGGAGATTCAATCATATTGTAGTCTGATTTCACTTGCAATAGCAGTCAATTAATAGGAAGTTATTAAGTGGACGTAGGCTTCATTAACAGCCGAACCACTATAAAAATCTTCTTGTTCCTTTACTTCTTCTACGAGCTAGAATTGCCTTTTCCATTTTATTTGCCTTAATAAACAAGGCCGTTGCTTTCACACTCAATCCAGGGTATCGATCCATTTTTTGGGTTAACACGTGTGTAATATGAATGCCATATGAGCGAGTTATGAACTTCAAAAATTATCACACATTTATGTATTTTAATTAATATAATTATAAAAGATTTCTCTCCCCCTTATGCATTGGGCTCGGCCTACTAACTCCACAACCCGACCCGCCTACTCCCATCTTCTTCTTCCCTTATTCTTCTCTAATTTCAAATTCAACTATTGACTCACTAACATACATCACAATCGACTGCAACCAGCCTACCATCAACATAGAGACCATACATCAGAGAACAACCAACTCACTAAACTACTGTCAATCCCTATACCTCCACCACATACCTCTCTGCTTTGCTGTGCCAACCGACATTGAAATTCATCAATCACAGTGCCGCACCCGCAACCTTGCTTGATTCCATCACCGCACTCCAAACTAACAGCAACCTCCATCAACTCTTCAACCATCCTCCTCATACTGCCTCTGCAAATACATTACTGCCACATCAAAAAAAAACCATACTACAACCAAAACTTCACAACTCCTACACTTCATCACCTCTGCTACTTGATCATAGCCACAAACCGTGCCACATCACCTCATCACATACTTCCCACATCAACAACTTTCTCCAACATCCTTCCCTTACTTGCCTTCAACCCATTCAACACAGCAGCCTACACCTTCAAACCATTCACTGATTCATACCATCAACATCCAATATCTCTGCAGATACCACCATCATAATACTACACAACCACCTTACTTTTTCAACTACTACCACTTCTCCTATCAAATCCTCTGACCATCCAATCCCCTATACAACCACCTTCTTCCACACTTCATTCCCATCTTCCCATCAAAACAACAGTTACAACACTCACAAATTTCAGAACTTGTAGTTTCAAACCCCTTCACATACCACCACAGTGCTAACATCACACATATACAACACCATATACAACGGCAACTCCATTGATACATCATTGTTCCATCACTCCCCAAACAACTGTATATCATCTACCAACAGCTACAAATCCCGTACAACCCATTCAATTGACCCACACTGTTTCAACTACAACCACCAACAACTTTATCAATACAACCATCTGCCATCTACCAATCCACTGCCTCGGCACTCATACTTCACTGCCATACCAACAAAATTCCCACATCATCCACTACATCACTACCTTATCACGAAGCCACACCGCCTGCTTTACTTCTCAAACTTCCCCTAGCTCACTACCCATTACCATTCTCAAACAACTACCCACATCTCACCACAAACCATACCCACCACCAACATCAACGGCTACATATCACATACGACACAAACTCGTTATCACTGTTATCATTCCAACAAACACTGTCACCAAGCATACATGTTTCTGCAGACCACATACATCCCCTTGTTGCTCTGCATATAACCATCACCCTTGCCATCTTAGCCATTTCAAATCACCTGCATATATCAATCCCCTGGCATATCAGTGCCTACCACCATCCTCTGCCAAGCAAAACTTTACTCCTGACTTCACCTTGTTCATCTCTGACCACCTTCCTCACTTCTCCCAAACAAAAACAAAAAGAAAAAATTTCACCGACGATACAACAACCCTACCATACAAGCATCACTGGCGATAGCACAAATTCCCACTGCCTTCTTCGATCGCGACACCTCCATCACCATCGAACCATCATTCGCCTGAAGGAAATTCGCAAACCCAATCACCAAACCCATTATCCCCACGAATTCACTGAAAGACATCTTCCATCACCTCCTACAACCACGACCACCTCCGCGCCATCCAAACCCAAACTCCAATTCCTGACCAAACACTGCCTCACGACCACTCCTGAACACTGAAATCACCCAAAATCGCCACAATATCTAGCATCGCCTCATTCCAACCCCATGAAACCAAATCTCTTTCACCGAATCGACGCCACGCTACCCTTAATTCCTTGAAAATGATCTTCTGAAACTTGAAGCGATTTTAAATTTTCGATTCTAATTTGGGATTTTAAGGGAAATTTTGTGTTGAAACAAAGTACAAAGTTTGGTGGCAAAATATTTTTTAAAGAGAAATGGAGTTTGCTTGTTTTGGTGGGCCGGGTTTGGCTAGTAGGCTCAGCACAATTTTTTTTCCTTTTTTGTTTATTGTGTTTTGTTTTAATTCTTTTTTTTTCTTAAGTCCATCCTTATTAAAAAAATATTTGCTCAAATTTTATTTTTTTTAAATTTCTTTTTACTTTTTTTTCCTTATTCTTTTTAAAAAAAGAAAAATAGATTTTGAGTGTTAAAGCTCTTCTTTCTTTTTCTTCAATACTAAAAAAAACTTTTGGGTTGAGTTAGATTGCCTTAATTTTCTTTTTGCCTTTAAAAAACAAACAAACAAACAAACGAGGTATTTTCAAAAAAAAGACACAATTGAATATATATCTTGTTTGAAATTTCAGGTTGCCGAAGTAGAAAATCGCAAGGAAAAGAAGTGCTTCCTAAAATAAATTGCTTGCTTTGCTTAGCTTGTCAAAAAAATAGCTGCTTGCTTGCTTATAAAAATTTTTGCTGCTTTTAACCTCTATTTATTGGTTTTATTTGCCTTGCATTTTTGTTTACTTGCATTTAAAAAAAAATCAAAAACAATAACAAATTTCATTATAGTTGCATTGTTAATACACGTTTAATTTGTACTTTGCATTTCATCTTAGAATTTGATTAATAATAACGGTTAGACATCAATAACACTTAATTGTATATTGACAAATTGTCTTCTTTGAACAATTTACTTTCTTGGTGTCTAGGCTACAACAGAGCAATAACCATTTATAAATATTATGGTGATTCGTAAATATTATAGTGGTTGTTTCTCTGAAGGTACTTAAACCTTCGGTTGCATTGCTATGGTAATTCGTGGTGCACCGATAAATCATGTCCGTTACCTAGCTAAGAACTATCTTGTTGATTTAAGACAAAGTGTGATTATACAATTTTGGATTAACTTAGGATGAATAATTTGTAATTAAACCCTTGCATTCATTTAGTTGCATTAGTTCATGCATATTTTAAAAAAATATTCAAAATCCAAAACTAATTTTTTTTTGTAAATATTCCTTTTCCTTTGAAATTTTTAAATCCTTTTTTTGAAATTTCAAAAAATCCAAAAAATTTTTAGAAAAACCAAAATCCAAAAAAAAAAACAAAAATCAATTTCTTTTTTGAAAAATAAATTCTATTTGTAAATATTTTTCCCCTCTAAAAGAAAAAAAACTTTAAATTCTTTGTGAATACTTTTCCTTTACACAAAAAAAATCCTAAAAATGTCTGAATTTCCATATTCGCATGAATTTTACAATAGTTGTGAAAATAAATATAATCCATATAATTTCACACCAAATTCTTATAGATATTTCAACAACTATTGTTTAAACGATTCGAGTTTTGAACCACAATATTTTCAAAATGACGAACAACCCTCGAATCTCGAAAATAACATTTCATCTCTACTTGAAATCTCTACACAACAAAATCAAATGATAAATGATTTGTGTAATTCTTATTTGTGTGATAACTCAAATCAAAGTTTTCAAAATAATCAAAATTTGAATTCACTTCAAAATTCAAACGATTTCGAGTATAACCCATGCCAATTCAATTTTGAACTCCAAAATGAATTTCAAAATCAAAACGAAATGTGATCCACTTTACAAATAATTTTAGCAATGGTAATAATCTCGACTACAATACGAGTGAAATTTTTTGTTCTCGACAAATCCAAATCGAAAATTCTCAAGTTAATAACTATAAATTAGATTTTGTTGAACAAATGGACGAAATCTACAATGATCACATGGACTCATTGTTTGAAACATATATGAAACAACGTGATAAACAAAATCAAATCCCAACGTGTGATGAGTCAAATAATAATCCATCTTTTACCACAATTGACGATTTTCAAATAACAACTTTCGAAACTGAAAATGCTACTCTTAACGAAGTTGTTGAAAATTTGGTAATTGAGTTGGATTTCAATTCTTTTGAGGGTGTGGAACCAAATTTAAAATTCGATCTTCCTTTTCTCGATTCCAAAAATTTGAATACAACAACTTTGGATTTTGAACTTAATATATGCGATGAAGTTGGTGATAATCCAAATAAGGAAGACGAATTCAATGAACACGGTTTCTTTAGAATTTTCAAAAACGAGTTGTCAAATTCTGAGGGGGAAGATTTACATCAACGTTTTGATTTTGAAATCGATAATTTTAAAGAAGTTTTCAATGATAAGTTTGAACTTCAACTTGGTAAAAATAAACTTGAATGTCAATCAATTGTTTTATCAACTCGGAAAATCATCGAAAATAAAACAACTCATACAATTTTCAACAAAACGATATTCGTTTTTCCAAATCAACGTTCAACTTCGAAATCTTTTATGATTTGGTTTTCTTTGCTTAAACTGTGTCTCACATACTTGACGAGACAAATGAATCGGTCTTTGGAAGACCGTTTCATTTACTTTTTAACGATATACTTTCTAATTTCGTGTAGATACTGTTCATTTTCATATAAATAAAGGCCATTTTTATTTTTATTTTTCTCCTTCCACTTGGGTTGACTGTGGGGACACAGTCAAAATCAAGTGTGGGGAAGTGACTCATCTTCATTTTTAATTTTTCATGGTTTATTTTTGCTTTTTCTTTTAAAAACTCAAAAAATATCCCAAAAACAAATTTTCTTTCGATTTATTTTTAAAGAAACACTATAGGATAAATATATGGTTTTGGTTTATTAAATTGCAATTTTTGAAAATTTAGTTGTCTTAACAAAAATAAAAATGAAGTTTGATTGCAGATAACAATGGTTTAACTAGTATATAGGAAGATTCATACGTGTTAATTATGAAATACATCCCAATTGAAAAGCTTTGTTTTAAAAAGTGGTTCATTTAAAGTAAAGATATAACATTTTTTTGTCTTCTAAGTTAAATGGTGCTAAGATGATAGTGTGAAACTCTCTCTTCTAAAAAAACAAAAAAAAATATGTCTTGTATATATCTATTTAATTTTTTTAAACACCTAGAGTCATGTGTCCACACTCGTGTGTTCACTCGCCATGCTCTGTACCCTTCTTACGTAAGCCCGAAAGGCAGTGCACGATCAGTATATCCGGCCTCAGTTTATCTGAGTTAGGTGTGTGTATATAAAAATTATTTTACTAATAACGCCTACAGTCAATAAGTGTTCACACTTGTGTGTTCACTTGCCACGCTCTGTATTCCCCTTACATCAGTCCGCAAGGCAGTGCATGGATAATATATCTGGCCTCAGTTTATCTGAGTTAGGCATATGTAAATATTGCTAATATAAATAAATTTTTCAAACAAAAATTAGAGAGAGTAAGCAATTGAAATCCAAGCACTATTTTAACTTATTTGATTTGACTTATTATTGAAAAGAAATGAATATACCACTTTGATAAACTTTGATAATCAACTAAGGATCCATTTCATAGTTACACTTTGTTATCAACCGAAACTACGAGTTAAACTATAATCTATTTGTTATGATAACTTTGTTTTTATCGGAAATTTTGACGAGTAAATGACCTAAATTTCAAGATAATGACCAAAACCTATATTTAACTTATTTGTGTCAATTTAAAAGTAAACCCTTCATTTGTATATATTTTCAAAAACTTGCATTCATGTCTTTGTAAATAAATCTAGCATTTTGTAAATATTTTTATCATGCATTTGGATTTTGTGGGTAGTATTCGCTGAAAACCCTCACGAGACAACACTCGTCCTACTGGGGACACCCAGAGGTTTAACGGCTTGTTGCATACAATCAATGCAATCATTCTCCCTACGAAAATGGATTTATCTTAGTTTTTTTTCTCTTTATTCGAGGACGAATAAAAAGATAAGTGTGGGGGAATTTGATGTGCACGTAAATGGGCATATTTTTACCACCATATTTAATCTATTTGAATTAAATAAATGATCATATCGGGTATTTTAACTTGTTTAAACCAAATTCAAATAATTTTCAAATTGTCACATATTCATCTCCATATAGAGGCAAAATGGTCATTTTTGTGCATATATTAATTTGAGAAAATTTAATTGGAAATTTCTATATTATTTTGTAGGAATTTGGCTTCATGTACAAGTGGCTTCATGAAGATATATACATGCACAAGAATGAATACAAAGGAACGGAGATGAAAATAATTCAAAGCCATGATCATGGATGACCCCACCTACCCACCTTCCTTCATGTATAAATTAGAAGCTAATCCACATGCTAATGGCCATTACACTTTCATGCACACTTAATGGGTGATTATTGAAGCTAATGATAACTTGGCCACCATACTTCCTACAAGGGCATTTTGGGCATTCCCTAAATTAATGAATTAGGGTTTCTAACTTGTATAAATACCCCATATCTTCACGTAACCCTCTCTTCCTCTTAGTTAGTTTTTAGCTTAGAAATAAAAGAAAGCTTCTCATTTCTTTTCATGGCTACTTAGCCATTTCTTTCATGTAACTTTCCTTTTTTTATGCAATGTTAATTAGCACTTTCTCTTCATTTACATGCTTCTCTTCTTATGTTAGTAGTGTAGTTTATTGTTCGTGCAAGTAGATTAGTGTTTACTTCTTTTTACTTAGCTTTTCTTTTCATTTAGCTCTTTTTCCTCTTCTTTTAATTTCATGTTGCATGCTACTTTTGTTGATATGATAACACAAATGAGAGGCTAATCCCTTCAATTTAAGGGTAATGAAGCCTCTAATCATATAGCTTCAACGATTTGATAATCTTTGCTCTCTTTTTGTGCTTCATGGAAAGTTGATGTTTATGTAATTTTGTGTTTGGTATTGAGTTTGATAGCCTATGTTGTTCAAAACAAATAGGCTATGCTTAGTCATATGAATCACAAATTGCCTCTTCATCTACATATGATTATGGCAATGAAGTGAACGTTGAAGTTGAAATTTGATGGTCTATCTTTTTAATTAATAGTTAATAGACCATACTTAAAATGGATTTTGCTTTCAACTTGTTGTCATTTTTCATGAGAATTAAAAGTGGTTAAAAGGTTGTGTTATAGTTTGATGGCTTATGTTGAGCTAATTAATAGCACAAATGAGCCATACTTATGATAAACACATCATTTAAACTCACTTATGACCAACAAAGAGAGATCATAATTTCATAATGTGTTGAACTATATGATCTAGAGAGTGGAATTATCTCTCAATTATCATTTACTCTCATATTTTTATCACTTTCTTTTGTCATTTTTTTAGCTAATCACTTTCAACTTTGGTTTAATTTGATTGAATAAAAGGAAATTTAAATTAACAATTCCCTGCGGATCGACCCAAACTCACTACGTACTACGATAGTACGCCATGCGCTTGCGGTATAAATTTAATTCAAAATTTATCGACGGTTTTCGAACTTGATAGAAATTCCGTTGTTAAACAAGTTTTTGTAGTAGGAAGAGATGGTAAAGGCAGGGGTAGTTGGCACTTGTATGAATGAGTGAGTAGTTATGAAGTGGTGTTACTGTAGGCAGTTGTGGTGAGGAGATTGATGGCAGTAGTGTGGCTCTGGTAATGGCAAGAGGAAGTAGGCAATGAGTCTTGAGAGGAGATGGAGTGGTGATGTTATTGTGCAGATGCCTGACAGTAAGGTATGATGGCAATTGTGGTATGGTGAAAATGTTGAGACAGACAAGTAATGAAGGAGGTTTTGCTGTGTTAAGGCAGTGTAAATTTGTGGCACTGAAATGTTGATGATGTGGTATGCACAGGGATGAACTGGTTTGGTTAACTACAGTGGAGCAGTTTGTTGAATATGGAGCAGGGTGGTTGAAGGAGATGTATGTGGATGTTTTGACAATGGGGATGGCAGAACTGTATGCACAGTGTTGTTTTTGTATTTTTCTTATGTAACAAAAAGAGAAACTTGTAAAACCAAGCTAGAAAATGTAAATGTGATGGAAGTGTAATAAAAATATTTTTGTTTGAAATTGTATTTGCTTTTTTTAAATATATAAAATGCAAATGCAAAATAGAAAAGCTACAAACATACAAACAAATGCAATTACAAATCAAACACACGACACAATTTTTTTTTAAATGCACTCAACACACAAAAATCAAAAAACTAATCCGAAGAATAGAAACAAAATCAAATCAATTCCCCAGCAACGGCGCCAAAAACTTGTTTAACAACGGAATTTCTATCGAGTTAGAAAACCACCGATAAATTTTGAATTAAATTTATACCGCAAGCGCACGGCGTACTATCGTAGTACGTAGTGAGTACCGGTCGATCCACCGGAAATTGTTGATTTAAATTTCCTTTTATTCAATCAAATTAAACCAAAGTTGAAAGTGATTAGCTAAAAAAATGACAAAAGAAAGTGATAAAAAAATGACAAAAGAAAGTGATAAAAATATGAGAGTAAATGACAATTTAGAGATAATTCCACTCTCTAGATCATATAGTTCAACACATTATGAAATTATGATCTCTCTTTTTTGGTCATAAGTGAGTTTAAATGATGTGTTTATCATAAGTATGGCTCATTTGTGCTATTAATTTGCTCAACATAAGCCATCAAACTATAACACAACCTTTTAACCACTTTTAATTCTCATGAAAAATGACAACAAGTTGAAAGCAAAATCCATTTTAAGTATGGTCTATTAACTATTAATTAGAAAGATAGACCATCAAATTTCAACTTCAACATTCACTTCATTGCCATAATCATATGTAGATGAAGAGGCAATTTGTGATTCATATGACTAAGCATAGCCTATTTGTTTTGAACAACATAGGCTATCAAACTCAATACCAAACACAAAATTACATAAACATCAACTTTCCATGAAGCACAAAAAGAGAGCAAAGATTATCAAATTGTTGAAGCTACACGATTAGAGGCTTTATTACCCATAAATTGAAGGGATTAGCCTCTTATTTGTGTTATCATATCAACACAAGTAGCATGCAACATGAAATTAAAAGAAGAGGAAAAAGAGCTAAATGAAAAGAAAAGCTAAGTAAAAAGAAGTAAACACTAATCTACTTGCATGAACAATAAACTACACTACTAACATAAGAAGAGAAGCATGTAAATGAAGAGAAAGCGCTAATTAACATTGCATAAAAAAGGAAAGTTACATGAAATAAATGGCTAAGTAGCCATGAAAAGAAAAGAGAAGCTTTCTTTTATTTCTAAGCTAAAAACTAACTAAGAGGAAGAGAGGGTTACATGAAGATATGGGGTATTTATACAAGTTAGAAACCCTAATTCATTAATTTGGGGAATGCCCAAAATGCCCTTGTAGGAAGTGTGGTGGCCAAGTTATCATTAGCTTCAATAATCACTCATTAAGTGTGCATGAAAGTGTAATGGCCATTAGCATGTGGATTAGCTTCTCATTTGTACATGAAGGAAGGTGGGTAGGTGGGGTTCTCCATGATCTTGGCTTTGAATTATTTTCATCTCCATTCCTTTGTATTCACTCTTGTGCATGTATATATCTTCATGAAGCCACTTGTATATGAAGCCAAATTCCTACAAAATAATATATAAATTTCCAATTAAATATTCTGAAATTGATACATGCACAAAAATGACCATTTTACCCCTAAATGAAGATGAATATACGATGATTTGAAAATAATTGAATTTTGGTTTTAAACATGTTAAAATGCCCAAATATGATATTTATTTAAATAAAAATAGATAAAATATGGATGTAAATATATGCACATTAACATGCTCATCAACTACCTATAGCCATTTTCGTGCACCACCGTGCACATGCACCGTCGAACCACACTATCATTCGAACATTAAAGGTCGCCATCAAGTCCCCCTTTGCCTGCTCTTCGCAACGACCACCACGACACCCCACCAATCACCCAAAACAAAATTCGATAGAAACATTTTCTCTTTCAAATTTCACGTCCAAAATCAATGTCGCACCCTCAATCCACAATTGGACCCCACCAAACTCGACCACCCTATGCTCTTTGTGATGACAGACGTGATGCCACTCCTCTCTCATCGTCTAAAACTCTAACAACCCGCAACCCTAGCTCACAACCACCATCGTCGACCACCACTAAAACTTGCCAAGACTTCATCAAAAATACTACCTTAGACCATGAATCTAATGCCAGTAAGGATGCAGTCTAATTCGAAGGGATTAGGGATAAATTAATTTTTGAAATGATGAAGGCAACTTTATATCTTTACTGTAAATGATCCCCTCGACCACTGAATTCGATAAAAACTCAGGCGAACATTTTTTTAAAATATCATGGACTAGTATCAACAACTCCCATGTTAGGAATGGAGGCTAAAAATAGATAATTTGTGAGCTATTGATTTTTGGAAGCAAGATAGAGAAGGTTTTTTACTTCTTGTTTTTCAAATGACAGGAAAGAACAAAGAAGTGAAGGAAGAAGAGATATTGTATGCGTCTCTATGTATCACTGTATACAGTTCAAAAAAACTTAAATCATTCATTCATTCTAAAGCAAAATATCAACCATATATGGTTTAAAACAATTAAATAAATAATAGAAGCATTTTTACATCAAACTATTAACAAAAAATATTCAACACCCATTTCAACCAAAAGTTTAGATCTCACAGCATATATATTTTTCCAAAGAAAATGTAAAACAAGGATTAGTAATCTCACCTTTCAAATTTGTTGAGCTGCTTGAAATTTTGTTCTTTTTTTTTAAGTTTTTGAAAGATAGGTTTTATTCCAAAATTTAAGAAAAAAGAAAAGAGAAGAGGGGAAAACGTTAAGAAGATAAGTATAGAATGAGATATGAAATGGAAGATGTATATGCATATATAAATGGATTTATAAGGAAAAAAAATATGCCTTTCAACTCAAAAATGCTTTCAAATCTTTCAAAAGGACAAGCATAAGAAGACTCAATGGGTAATAGGGTGTGTCCATATACTTAATCCATTTTCCATTAGATAAAAAGGTGCTTCCACGTACTAAACCCACTTCCACACACAAGGCTTCATATCATGTCACTTCATACTTTTTATTTGAATTTTAAACAATATTTTACATTTTTAAATATTTGTTAATTTCAAAACGAATGTGTTTTATATTTCAAAATAATTTACAGTTCGATAAAAAGCAAAATTTTGAAAATTGCATTTTGATCACATTTCCAGTTTTTTATCAAACTATTTATTTATGTAAACAAAATTTTAAAAATAAAATTTATATTTTTAATAATGAATTTAAAAGTCTATTTAATTATTAAATTCATTATTTGAATATTTAAAATAAATTAAATATTCTTAAATTAAATCGATAAAATTCCGGCTCGTTACATTCTTCCTCCTTTAAAAGAATTTCGTCCCCGAAATTTTATCCCATCCTACCCAGAAAACAACACCATAAATACTTAACAAATTCATAAGCTGTATAATGAACAAAGATCATCCATATGCAATACATGATTCAATCAGTTACTAGAATACATAGCTTTTCTTCCGAACTAGTATCGCTCATCCGACGTCTCTAGTGCAGACTCTAATCCAGCTCCTTAATTGGGAACCTCTGTTTCCCATGCATAGCTACATACTATGATAAAAAGCTTTGGTTTTGTACCAAGAACCCTCACCAAGTGTTCGCCATCAAGGGTCGAATGATAAATCCTTATTCAAGTCGGTGTGAGTCACCTCAAAGTCAAGTGCTCAAATTCCAGATCGCAAATAGTTATGCGAGCTAAAAAAATCTAAGTACAACTTAGGTACTCACTCTTATTGGTTATCCTAATACCAATTTATTTTTATTTATGAACATTATTCCATAAAAACTTACCTAAGTTTGTTAGCATTTTCTAACTCAAGTTCATATTCATATAATATTTAACCAAAAACTTAAGAATTAAACACCTGGGTTTTTATTTCAAATCAATTTGAAATAATAATATACACTTATAACTTTAATATATCAAATCAGGATTTGTTTTCTCAAAAAACTTGAAACAAAACAACTATTGTAGCAATCCGTCAATTAGAAACTCAAAAATGAATACCAATGATGCTGCAGTCACCATCGAAATTATTTTCCAACAATCGAAGTGAGTTCAGTGGTTTCTACATCCTTTAAAGGCGTTTTTTAAAAAGATATTTATATTCATAAATACTGTCAAATAATATTATTATCATCTTCTCAAAAATTTGAAAAATATTTTTTTTTCCAAAAGCACCGGGATTTAAGTTCTCAAATTCTCAATTCAACTCCATTCTTATTTATAAACCATATTGATAAATCATACTTATATAATTTTCACTTTCTTACTTAAAATTATTTCATAATTGTATATCTTTTTTTATTACCATTATAATAAACATTCCTGATTAAAATTAAATTTTAACTCGATGTTAATCCCGAACGCCTTATATTCAAATTGTGAAACTGAATTCACAAGTTGTTCGTTTTAATGTTTTCCCTAGATTACTAGCTATGCAACCTATGTAGTAAAAAGCCTAAACTACTCATAAACTAGCTAAGCATTAACAATCAAATAATAAATAATAATAATTGAATATTATCATTCCTTAATAGCAAACATTCTCTAAGTAACTATATTAATTTCCAGAAAATCATTCCTTTATATAAAAAACATAATTCTAGGTAAAATTATTTCATTTACCTATCTTAAAACAAGACTGTGTTAGTTTGCTTTTTTAAGTATTTAGAAACTCTTATCGATAACGCTGATCAGACGCATTAACCAGAATTCATAAGCCACTCAACAAACAAATCAACACAATATAAAACATTTTATAGCACTAACAAATAAACTTTCGTACATATATACAATCTTACTCATTCTAGGGTGTCACTTACCCTATCTCTAATGAGTTAACCCCACCAAAGCTAAGGTTCTCTCTTAACCTTTAACTCCGATACCAAATATAATGGTCTGTCTTTTCGATCCTCAGAAGTCAACACTAATACATCCACAGTATCTACATACCGAACATCCAAGTGCCGGAAAGACAAATCATTAGGGTGAAAGAAAGAAAAGACAGAACAAAATCTCATAGAACGTGACGAGTAACATATAATATACAAATGATGTTTACAAAAGAAATAAAACTTTAATATACATACATATATCAAAGTACAACACTAACACATCATCAGCCACTGAACAGTTATAACAACCTGTCCTATAATTTGCCGATAACTACATCAAATAGGGGAAGATAAAAAAAATATGGAAGTACGTCTTAGGGCATCCAGCACGTATCCTAAAAGCTCCAAAGTGTCTAGCTAAATCTGGAAAATATGATCGGGCTGACCCAAGCATTATAGGAAAACAATGCCTAGGTCAGTTTGGCAAAACCAATATGAGAAACACACTCAAATGGATTACACTATGATATATAAAACCTTTTGAAATAAACGTATCTCGTAATAACACACCACATATAAACACAGACGGGTTTTTACCTTAGGATAACCAAAACATTTTTGTAGAAAATCCAGTGATATTATAATAATGTTGAAGGAGAAAACAAATATATAAAATAGCTGAAATGCTTGCATTTCACATTTCAATATAGTTGGCCATAACTAAAACCGTTAGGGCTCATATTGGTGATTGGATTCCAACATAGCAAGGTAAGGGACAACCTTCTATGCAGTACACCTCTAGATAAAATGTACCTAAATTCAACAAGAACTTCTTGCATCCCTGCTACATGGAGCCAGCTGCCCCTTTAACATGGCATACCATATTACATCATTCCCAAGGATCAAGGACCAAGGCCCAAAAAAATTATGCACCCTGTGTAACATCTCATACCTTAATGGACCTAAATTTCGAAAAAAATCAACACCTAAGTCCATCCGAACACAGATTGTTGGATTTGGTACTTGTAAATAAGCATGAGCATTATCAGAGACTGATAGGAAATCTAAACTCATAGTGGAAACAATAATAGGATAAGAATACTGATTATGACTACTACCTTGGAATTAATGGTATTACATGGATATCAGATTTATCACATCAACATCGAGCATGAGAGAAAAGAAGACTTCTTGAACAACTAAACACATCCAGCTCCAGTGCTATGTTCTTTTAAATCTATCATGTGTTTTGTAATGAGAAGGGGGACAGAACAACATTCTGGTGACTAGAAAATCTATAAACTTTCCATAACACAAATTTATACCGATTGGTTTCCATTTAATTGTTATGTATATTAAGGTTAGAAATTCTAATCTAACCTTGCATTGCACACATGATTATCTACCTACCCATTCCTAAGGTACAAAATAATGACAAAGCCTTATCAGCTACCCAATACTTCCATACCCATTTTCTTCTTAATACTTCTAAATATGAAACGGGCTTCTACTATCACCACATAATACTTTTAGAAGAGAAATAGGCAGACTCTGCAATTTAAAACCTTTGTTAACTGGTTTTTTAACCCAACAGAATTCAAAAGAAGTTAGAACATTTTGATTAAGTCAGAACGACTTGAAACTTAACCCGAAGGTCTAAAAATACATGACAAAGAAACATGAGAAGTTTAGCCCAGAATTATGCTAACTCTTAGGATCGATACTGATCCGATCCAATTGGATCGGTATAGATCCAAAATGTTGGCTCATGGCTCCATCTAACTACCTGAATTGCACTCCTACACCTCTCCTAAGATCACCTATCAAGTTTGGTATCATTCCAAGCAACCTAGTTCAAGAAGTGAAGACTCGATCAAATACATACCCACTTTTGGACTGGAGCAACTTAAAATGGACCTACAGAACCCATACGGGCTCGGATTGACTAGAAATTTGGAGGGTAAACTTAGAAGACATAAATGAAGGATCACACCAAAAATGAAGTCATTTGGCCTAGCTAATTTGGATCAGTACCGATCCAAACTCATTAGATCATCCAATCCATTTAGGTTGGGCCCCACTACCTGCGATCCATATTGTTGGTCCCACACATCCTCTAGAAGCTACCTGCAATGTTTTGTCTTATTCCGATAAGTATTGAGCGAGTTATGGATGAATCTCCTCCAAATGGAGCTAGTTTGACGGATCAGGTTCGACCAACCTAGGATGGGCCCCACCTTATGAGATCCGATTTAGAGGTTCTCCTACTTAGCTACATTGACGTATGAGTTTCATGTCATTTGGTTAAGTATTGAGTGAGTTATGGCTGGATCTTCTGTAACCCAGAAGAAGATTCAAAAATAGCTAAGGGTTTGGATCACCGTCGATCCGACTCAATTGGATCATCGTCGATCCAAATACTTAGCTCAGATCTTTATGAGATCCGATTTGAGGCTCTCCTACTCATGAACATTGCATGTATGAAGTTTCGTATCATTTGGTTAAGTATTGAGTGAGTTGTGGATGGATGTTCTACGAATGGATGGATTGGGTGATCTATGAAGATGGATGATCAAAATAACTCCAAACGACTTGATATTTGGACAAGGCACTCAATTATGGGATAGGAAAACAACCAAATTGAGAAGATTCAAAAGTTTCACAACTTTTTCGATCGGTATCGATCTGATGCAATCGGATCAGTACCGATCCAAAAAGATAGTCCCACACACCCCCAAACTTCTTGAGCGACCTCTGCATGATGACTGCAGGCTTTTGGTAAAGTGTCTCAGGCCTAGATGCTCTCTAACCCTTATAAATACTATCCTATCTACAACAGTAGAGGGGATCTGATCTCTACTAAAGCTCTGCCATTATTTCTTCACTCTTCTTCTCCTACACAACAGCCATGAAGGGACAATTAAGATCCTCCTTTTTGTCTCTAACAATGGTGGCTTGATCTAATCTAGAAAAGGAGAATTAAATTGGAATTTAAACTCCTTTGTAATAGGATTTGATCGACAAAAGAATATATAAAGTGGATGTAGTCTTCATTAATAGCCGAACCACTATAAAAATCTTTTGTCACTTTACCTTTTCTGTTATTTACTATTACGTTTTCTATTTTATTTGCCTTGATAAACAGGGCTGGTGCTTTCACATTCAAACCAGGGCGTTGATCCATTTTTTAGGTTAACATTTTGGTGCTTTCATTGAGAACAAAGGTATATCCGACAACTTGAAGCTTAAATCTAAGATTTGGGAAAATGAAGAGGCCTAATACAAGATCTAAAATTGGAGCAAGTCAACCAGAGCCCGGGGCCGTCAGGAAGTATCCTCAAATTCTCACCAATCCAACTATGTAACTAGAAAAGAAATGGAAAGGCTGATGAAGGAGATGCAGGATAGAATCTTGGCTAGGCAACAAGAGATGATGGAGGGATTCTTCCAAAGGATGGGACAACAAGGAACTGTAGGAGCTTCAGGAATTCAGACCCTAGGAAACAATACAAGGGCTGTTGGAGTTGGATTAGAATGAGATGGAACATTGCCTCCATGCCCAGAGCAACCGATACTTAGGGGCAACACGGGAGTCAACCTGGAAATCAACATCGATGATGGGATCAATATTGGAGCTGGCACCGAAAGGGCCAATAATGGAGCGACTGTTGAAACACTGGGAATTGGTGATATGTGAGCTAATTCGAATACTATAGTGCAACCAGCAGAGGAATATGTGCCAGGGCTACCCTGGAGGAGTGGAGGATAGAATGAGACTAGGAGAGTATGGCAGAACACTAGTGTGCAATCAGTGATGCATTGGATTTCCCTTTCCTAGGTAATGGCAGAACATTGCTTTCAGACAAAGACCTTCATTGGATGGTGAAAATTGAACTGTTGAATTAGTAAGAAGGTTGGTTAGAGGAGGACCCACAGATCAGGGTTTGGAAGATGTGAACAGAAACCCGTTTACTGCTAATATCCGGAAAGTGAGAAATCCTCCTGATTTTAAGCTTCACGTATTGGAAATGTACAACAGAAAGAACGATCCAATGATTCATCTGATGAGATATATCCAACATATGGAGGTGTTGGGTGCTTTTGAGGAAGTAATGGGGCGGTGCTTCCTATTATACGTCCCGGGTTTGGCAGCGATGTCGTTCAAACAGCTAGAGAATAGGTCCATTACACGTGGACCGAGTTAGTGGGTAGATTTTTAAAACAATTTCGAGTTTACATCTCACAACCAAAGAATGTGATGACATCGGCAAATGTGAAACAAAGGCCCAAGGAGACCTTGAGAAGTTATTGAACAAGACTCAATGCAGCAGCGGCTGTGGTTGATAGGCCGGACCCATCAGCGATTTTGATGGCGGCAGTGTCTGGACTCGCAAGCAAAACCGACTTCAGGGCTGCACTTAAGAAGGATCCACCAATGGATCTTGTTGAGTTTTACTTTGAAGCTGAGAGATTTTTACGTCAGGAGGATGCTGATGCTGAAGATGAAGCTGAAGACACCGAAATTTATGTTGTAGATGGCAAGGGATCCTCTGGAGCAGGATTTGGAAAAGACAAAAGCAAAAGAGAAGCTGATGATGATTTTAGGGAACCTAAACGACAAAGGAGGGAGCCCAAATTCTCTTCCTATTCTGAGCTGACTGAAACCCTGGAAAGGATATACCTAGATACTATGGGGCAAATTCCCTATTGGAAGCCTCCGAGAAGAGAGCCCACTGATCGAGAGAAAGGATCTAGAAAGTTTTGCATCTTCCATGAGCTGGGCGGACATGAAACGAATGAGTGCCAACACCTTCATGATCTGATAGTAGAACTATTTCGAAACAACCAGCTACCACAATACTTGAGGAACAGAGCTGCGATACCTCTGCCAGAGCAGCCACCACCTGCATCAGATGCTTCAAAGAATGCCCAAGGATCTGAGCCAAGACAAATAATCCCATAACCGGGATGGATGGGAAGTTAGATCCGGCTGCTACTATTTTCTTTGGTTTCTTTTTTGCACTTTTATTTTCATATATTAGCGGTAAAAACAATAATGACCCCAGACCGCTTAGACGTATGCTAAACCTAGATTGGTTTCTAGTCGCGCTCTGTGGATGACTGCATAGGATAATAATCTCAGACCACTTGGATGTGTACCAAACCTAGATTGGTCCCTTGCCACGCTTTGAGTCGGATGTTTGGGATAAACATTCAGGATTTTTGCTTATTTAATTTCTGCTTATTTGCGTTGATTTGAAATTTGAATTTTGTAAAATCCATGTTTAATGCGATGATTGATTTTGAATGCCATAGAGTCCCGACCGGAGAGACGGGACTGGAGTGCAAGGTGCAAGTCCCCTTGCCGAAGAGTGAGTGTATGGACTTGTACGATATCGAATGTCATAGAGTCCCAACCGGAGAGACGGGACCGGAGTGCAAGGTGCAAGTCCCTTTTCCGGAGAGCGAGTGGATGGACTTGTACGATATCAAACACCATAGAGTCCCGACTGGAGTGCAAGAGGTAAGTCCCCTCACTAGACAGTGAGCGGATGGGCTAACTTAATACCCCTTAACTTAATAACCAAATGATCTAGAGAGATCATCCCCCTGAACATCGAACTCCATAGAGTCCTGACCGGAGAGAAGGGACTGGAGTGCAAGAAGTAAGTCCTCACCAAAGAGTGAGCGGATGGGCTTACTTAATCCCCCTTAACTTAATAAGCAAATGATCCAAAGAGATCATCCCCTTAAGCTGAACCAACAAACAATCTGGAGAGATCATCCTCTAAACTAAACATTAAATGATCCAAAGAGATCGCGCATTAAACTTAAACGGTCCGAAGAGATCGAACCTTAAAACAGATTTGATTTTTCAAAAAGGATTTGAATGCCTTATAAATAGAATAAAATGGATAAATCCTAGATAGACACAGGATGATTTTGATATATGATGTGATATAATGTAATTTTGATAAATGATGTGATATGATTTCGATATATTATAAGATTTTAATATATGATATTATAACTCTGAATTAAATCTGAGTGGTAAAGATGTAAAGACCTTATGAACACGAGATGATTAGAGATTTGTAATGTAATTAGAGACAAGTGATGTAATAACTCCAAATGAAACCGGAATGATTGTGATGCATAGATTATAGTTAGGTAGAGTCTAGAGTCTTAGGCTATAACTAGTTTGGAAGGACTTGTGATTGACGAAAGAATCCAAAGGAATGGGATGGTTTGCCGAGGCTAAAAGCCGCTGGAAAGCTCAACAATCAAAGACTCGTTACTGGAACTTGTTCTGGAGCAAAGATTACCTTTCATTCAAAAGGCGTACTTTGGGGGGCAAGCGTTTATTGGGTTTTTAACCCAACTGAATTAAAAAGGAGTTAGAACATTCTGATTAAGTTAGAATGACTCGAAACTTGACCGGATGGCCTAAAAGTACTGGACAAAAAAACATGAGAAGTTTGGCCCAGAATTACACTAACTCTTCGAATCGATACCTACCTGAAATGTTGGTTCGCGGTTCCTTCTAACATTGGCCCAGAATTATGCTAACCACTTGCATTGTCACTCAAATGCCTCTACTAAACTCGCCTATCAAATTTGGTAACATTCCAAGCAACCTAGTTCTAGAAGTGAAGACTCAATCAAATACCTACCCGGTTTTTGACTAGAGCAACTTAAAATGTACCTACAGAACTCATATGGACTCAAATTGACGTGAAATTTGGAGGGGACATTTAGAAGACATAAAGAAATGCTCACACCAAAAATGAAGTTATTTGGCCAAGCCAATTTGGATCGGAACTGATCCAAACTCGTCAGATCGTCCGATCCATTTAGGTTGGGCCCCACCACCTACGATCTGTAATGTAGGTCCCACACATCCTCTAGAAGCTACCTACAACATTTCGTTTGATTCTAATCGACTTGATAGTCAGACAAGGCACTCAATTATAGGATAGGAAGACAACCAAATAAAGAAGACTCAAAAATTGCACAACTTTTTAGATCGGTACTGATCCGATCAAATCAGATCGATACTCTAAAAAGTTAGCTCCAAACACCCCCAAACTTCTTGAGCGACCTATGCATGATGACTGCAGGCTTTTAGTAAAGTGGATCTGGTACAAATGCTCTCTAACCCCTATAAATACCATCCTATTTGCAACAGTGGAGGGGATCTGATCTCTACTGAAGCTCTGCCATTATTTCTTCACTCTTCTTCTCCCACACAACAGCCATGAAGGGACAATTGATGTAACAACCCGCATATTTTACGATTGTATATTTAAATGTTTTATTTAAATATAGCATCATTAATCGGATTAAAGTCCGAAATGTTACTTTTTATAAATAGTCGAATTGGGACTCGAGACCACTTCCATTGAGTCCAAAATGGCATTTACAACTTTTTTGAGTATAAACATCGATATGTTTGGAGTTGAGTAGAATTTTGTTATTTTTCTATTTGGGCTTTGGGTTTGAGTTTCAGCCCACTAACCCAGCATAATACCCTAACTCCACTCAACTCCTCTTCATTCATTCATTCATTCCATTTCCTAACACTCATGCTAGAGAAAAGTGGGGGAAAAGATTGGAAATTAGAATTCCAAAACCCTAGATTACTAGGAAATTCCAATTCAAGCTCTAGAAATCAAGGAGAAGCTTAGGTAAGCATCCTCTTCATCTTCTCCATCTCTATCTCTCTTCAATTTACAGAAATTCCTATAACCTAAATTAGGAAAAACTTCACCTTTGATAATAGATTGAAGATTCTAGAGGTATATTGAAGAGGAATTGGTCTTGCTTTGTTTTAAAGCTTCTCATTCGTGTCTTTGAGTTTTACAGGTGAGTTCTTTAACTCACATCTACGCCTATAACTTTCATTGTTGTTAGGTATGAATTCCTAACATTTATTCATGTTCATTGGCTTTTGATTTGAATTGATTTGGTGAATTTTCCAACTTTTGTCTTGTGAAGTCCAATTTTATGAAAATCCTACTATGGATGTTTGGACAAGATATTTGGGGTGTATCGAAGAGCCTATAAGGCTGGGTTGTCGCTTGGCATAAATCCCTAGTCGTCGTTGCTTGTCCGATCGCTCCCGAATTGTTTTGGCCATCATGGCCTAGGCAAATTGTATCCCAGACCAGGCAACCAGACGTCTGGTTTGAAGGTCCAGACGTCTGGTTTAGGCAGCAGTTGAAAATAAACAGCAGAAGCTTGGACCAGACGTCTGGTCCAAACCTACCAGATGTCTGGTTAGTTTCCAGACGTCTGGTTAGTTTCCAGACGTCTGGATTAAGGTTCAGACGTTTGGTGGGTTTCTGTAATATTTCCAGAACCCAAATCCAGACGTATGGATTAAACCCCAGACGTTTGGAACTGTTCAATTTTGCCTATTTTTTGAGTGAATTTCCAATTTTAATCGATTTTTGTTGATCTGGTTAGTTGTTATCACTTATTATCGACTTTGATGACTTCTTTCTTTGGATTTTTGGGAATATCCATTTGATGGATTTGATATCGATTTTTATGGATTTAATTCACATTCTCGTATGTGAATTTTTAGTGATTGCTTGTTCCTACAATCATTTCTGTGGTTTGTCACTTTAAAATACAAAGGTTTCTATACTAGTAGTAAATACTCAAACTCTTTCACAAAAACGATTTCAACACTACTTTTAAATACAAAGCTCATTTTTAAAACCGTTTTCCAAATCTATTAGTATATACAAACCTTTACCTCATTCGTATGAGAAATCTAATGAAACGACTTAGCAAAACAAGTGGTATGAAACGCTTGCGTTTACTTCGTCAGTTAATTCTTGGACTTGTTCGATTGAACTCTTGTGACAATTTTAGAGTGGAAATCTGCAATTTGTTCGTAAATATTTAAGTTAAGCTAGTGGTTATGAGGCATGAAGCTAAACTCATTTATTTACTAGCTTAGTGTAATTTACACTTATCGATCAATGATGATCCTTTGGTGATTTAAACTAGTGATGTGCGATGTCTCTTTGTCCGCGTGGGGGACTGTACCCTGTTTGGAGGAGTTTCGGCTCATAGTCCGCAAAGGGGGGCTATACCCTGTTTGGAGGAGTTTCGTCTCATAGTCCGCAAAGAGGGACTATACCCTGTTTGGAGGAGTTTCGTCTCATAGTCCGCAAAGAGGGACTATACCCTGTTTGGAGGAGTTTTGACTCATAGTCCGCAATGGGGTACTATACCCTGTTTGGAGGAGCTTCGGCTCATAGGAGGAGCTTTGGCTCTTAGTCCGCAAGGGGGGACTATACCCTGTTTGGAGGAGCTTCGGCTCATAGAAGGAGATTTGGCTCATAGTCCGCAAGGGGGGACTATACCCTATTTGGAGGAGCTTCGGCTCATGGGAGGAGCTTTGGCTCATAGTCCGCAAGCGAGGACTATATCCTATTTGGAGGAGCTTCGGCTCATTTGCGATACACGTGTTGGGAAGTTTTCATGCTCCCGTTTGTGATAGACCTTCCCCTTTTTGTGATTTTTGAATTTCTAGTTGATGATTTCTAGAATTTGTGTTTCACCGATTTTTATGCGATTGGCATTGATATGTTTTGTCAATATTTGTGTTTTGGTGAATAATTTAAATAATATGACATTCTTTTTAGTGTTTGAGAATATTTGAGATATTGTATGATTTTTGTTGTTATCTGATGTATACTTGTCACAATATGGCATTATTGTTATCATACGTTTTTGTCATATCCCTTATCCTATCTCATTTTATATGATATTTATAGCTAGACTGATCCATTTATTATTTTCTTCTTATATAATACTCAGGTCAGGCCTAGGTATTTCAGGTGCTCCTGCTTGACTTCTTATCAGGGTCCGTCACCTGACTTTTGACTAACTACTTTAGCATAGTAGTTTTTGTTAGTATACATTTGAGATAGAGACTCCTTGTTGTATACATATTCTCTTGTCTAGCACTTGTACCTATTCTTTTGTGATGTAGTGGATCTTGTATGACCACTATTTTGATGTACACCTTTATGTGTTATATTCATATCTGTTTCTGCCATTGTGGTATGAATATCTGTGACTGATTTATGTTATGTTTATTTCTATATTTGTTTCCAAAGTCCATATAGCCACTGTGTGGTAGCTTTGAGTTTGTATTTGATATGTCAGATTTCCTCTTGAAATGAAATGTAAGTTATATTATCTGACATATCGGTACTCGCACAAAGCAATTACACAGATGGACGCTCCTCAACAGCCTTATTCTTCATGCTAGTCGATGGTATTACCCCGTAGTGTCCTTGGCTAGTGTGAGTATAGAGGTGGGGGGTCACAGCTTGGTATCAGAGCCAAACTTTGGAACAATGTAGAATAATCTAGCAAGGATCATTGTCCTAAGTCTTTCTTAGGAGTCGTGCCTTATGATTAATTCGAGTCATTGGACTCGTTCTATCCTATTTTCTTTTGTGATGCCTTGTTTTATCAATCAAGTTTGTTTGATATTCATTCTGAGAATAACCTTTTTCCTCTTCTTTCTTTCTTAAAGAAGAGAAATGGTTAGACCAGGCCGTCCTAGCACCGGTCAATCCAGTGCTACTCCTCAGGATGGAGTATTTATGTCTATTCAACAACTTTTAGATCAGGTGAACAATGCCCAAGCTGCCGGACCCGTTCCAGAGCCTACTCACCCTAAATCCGAGTTTGCACGCTTGTGCAGAGATTATACCGCTTTGGGTGGAAGGCCATTCAAGGGTTCCGAAAACGTTATAGAAATCCAAGCTTGGCTTAGATCATGCGATCGCATCTTTTCTCGCATGAATCTTGTGGATCTACATCGAGTCCAAGTGGCTTCTAGCATGCTCCAAGAAAGAGCATTAGATTGGTATGAGCTTTTGATTTCAGAAATTATTGAAGCGGACCTTACTTGGGAGCAATTCCGGGAAAGGTTCGAATTGAAGTTTGTGCCGGAGGCTGAAAAAGTAACTTTAGCTCAGCGCTTTATTGAACTTGTTCAAGGTGAATCTTCTGTGACCGACTACGTCGCATCTTTTGAATCTCTCTCTAAATATGGGGTCGAATATATTAATACCCCATCGAAGAAAAATCAGAGATTTGTCTATGGGTTGAATAAGAACCTCAAAAGGCCTTTACTTCTGAAACTAGAAGTTTCTTTCGATCAGCTTATAGATATCGCTCTTCGATTTGAAGAGGCCGATAAAGAAAGTGATGTTGAAATTATGGGTGTCAATAAGAACTTCAATATCAATAAGAAGAGGCATCCCTTTATTAAGTTCGAAAGTCCTAATCCCAACAAGAAAGTAAAGCAAGTAACTTCGGTAGCGAAGACTCCAATCCCTAATCATGGAGAATGCTACAATTGTGGCTCTAAGGACCACTATATAAATAGGTGTACAAGGCCTATTTCTTGCCGCTATTGCAAAAGTTTGGATCATTATATATCTTCATGTCCCAAACTTCAAAGCAAGAGAAGGGGAGAGTTGAATGTTGTCCAAGCCCCTAGTAACACTTCTCTTGGTCAAGGTATTTTTCATTCTGTCCTCAATGCCGTTATTTTGTTTCGTGATCATCCTATTCGAGTTCTTTTTGACACGGGTACATCCCACTCTTTTATATCAAAAGAACTTGTTGATTCTATTTCTTTAAATATTATGGGCTTGATGACTTCACTGAGAATTGCGAATCCGGTTGGTGGATCCGCAACACTCAGTTTACTTTGTGGAGATGTCGATATTATTTTATGTAATTGTGCTTTCCGATCTAGTTTGCATGTTATGTGCTACTTAGGTTTCAGAATGATTTTGGGAATGGATTGGCTTAATCGATATGAAGCCCATATCCTATGTCTAGTGTGGACTATCCATCTTTGACATTCTCAATCTGTTAAGCAGATTTCTATTGTTCTTAATGATTTTGATTTCCAAATTCGGTGGCATCATTTTATTCTTTAAACCCACATGATGAGGAAAGTGTTATTTCTCTCATTCAAGTAGTTTGTGAATTTTCTGGTATATTTGAGCTTGTCTTAGGATTACCACCTAAGCAATCTATTGAGTGGTGCTAAGGTCTTTTCAGCTCGACCTTGCCACCAGTTTTCATCAGCTACGAGTTGCGGAGGGAAGCATTCCACTTACCGCATTCCGCACTCATTATGATTCTTATGAGTAACTCGTGATGTCATTCGGTTTGTCCAGCTTATTTCATCCATCTTATGAATCGAGTATTCTGCGAATATCTCGATGAGACCATCCTTGTATTTATTGATTATGGATGAAAACAACAATTTAAAATTTGCAAATCTTTTTAATAAGATATTTATAAGTATGATTGGATTTTGTTCTTAAAACGAGCAAAGAATATTTGTAAATTTTATAAGAGGCATGTTTATCATATAGAAGATGATTTTGTGTTATTTTGCCCATTGAGTGCTATAAGAATTCTGGTCGATGCGCCTGATCAACGTTATCGATAGGAATCTCCTAAACGCTATGATGAGACAGTCTGACACAATAAATTGATTTGTAAAAAGTAAATTTTTCTAAAAAGATGATTACATAAAGTTCATTATAATTTTGAATGTCTTAGCTTTTCGGGAAAGAGGATCAATTAAAAGAACTCTTTTCCGATGCTTTTATTCTTGTGATTCCCGAAGGGAACCAAGACTTTATTGTTTGTACCGATGCTAGTCGTATTGGTTTGAATGCCATTCTCATGCAAAAGGGAACGTGTTATCACATATGCTTCTTGACAATTAAAGCCTGCCGAGTCTAGATATGCCACTCATGATCTAGAGCTCGTGGCCATTGTTTTCGCTCTTAGAATTTGGCGTCATTATCTTTTGGGAGAGAAATTTGTTCTCTACACTGATCATAAATCTTTGAAGAATTTATTTTCTCAAAAGGAACTTAATTTGTGTCAACAACGTTGGCTCGAGTTCCTTGCATCTTATGACCTTGATATTCTCTATACTCCCGGAAAGGGAAATCGTGTGGCCGATGCCCTTAGTCGTAAGCAACAAGCGGTTGTTTCCATGATGATACGAATGAAATGATCTCGAGACTTTATCCACTTGTGAGATTCGAGATCGTGAATCCAATTCATGTTCATCTCTTGTTTTATGTAGCCTTGAGGCTCATCCTTCTCTTTTATCACCGCTTATCATCCTCAATCCGATGGACAAATAGAGCGTGTGAATCAAACTCTTGAAGATCTCCTTCGTGCATGTGTTCTTGATTTTGGTGGAAGTTGGGAAGATCATATTTCTCTTGTTGAGTTTTCCTATAATAATAGCTTCCAATCTAGTATTGGTATGGCACCTTTCGAGGCACTCTACGGAAGGCCATGCCAATCTCCTTCGTGTTGGTTTGAAGCCAGTGAGAAGCTGGTTTTAGGTCCAGATTTTATTCGTGTTTCACCTATGAAGGGTGTTGTGCGTTTCAGTCGATCGGGAAAGTTAGCACCTCGATATATTGGTCCATTTCCCATCACCGAACGTATTGGTTCCGTAGCTTATCGCCTTTTATTACCGGCTCAATTTTCTACTATTCATGATGTTTTCCACGTCTCTCAACTTTGGAAATGCCTTAGGGATTCCGATTCTATTCTTGAGCCCGGTGTAATTAAAGAAATTGAAGTTTCACCAAATTTGACTTATGAGCAACATTCTATTCGTATCATTGCTTCAGAGGTTAAACGCCTTCGAAATAAAGATGTTCTTCTTGTGAAAGATCAATGGTCCTCAAATCCTAAGGATTGCTCTTGGGAATCTAGAGAATTCATCGAGCAAACACATCCGGACTTACTCTCTCGTGCTCTTTAGGGTAAACTTCTCATTTCAAAATTTCTTCTTTTGTGTTGTTATGCCTTAGTATGGTTGTTACTTTTATTTTCTTCTTAAGTATTTCGAGGACGCAATTTCTTTAAGGAGGAGAGTCTGTAACAACCCGTATATTTTACGATTGTATATTTAAATGTTTTATTTAAATATAGCATCGTTAATCAGATTAAAGTCCAAAATGTTAATTTTTGTAAATAGTCGAATTGGGACTCGAGACCACTTCCATTGAGTCCAAAATTGCATTTACAACTTTTTTGAGTATAAACATCGATATGTTTGGAGTTGAGTAGAATTTTGTTATTTTTCTATTTGGGCTTTGGGTTTGGGTTTCAGCCCACTAACCCAACATAATACCCTAACTCCACTCAACTCCTCTTCATTCATTCATTCCATTTCCTAACACTAAAGCTAGAGAAAAATGGGGAAAAGATTGGAAATTAAAATTCCAAAACCCTAGATTACTACGAAATTCCAATTCAAGCTCTAGAAATCAAGGAGAAGCTTAGGTAAGCATCCTCTTCATCTTCTCCATCTCTATCTCTCTTCAATTTACAGAAATTCCTATAACCTAAATTAGGAAAAACTTCACCTTTGTTTTAAAGCTTCTCATTCGTGTCTTTGAGTTTTAAAGGTGAGTTCTTTAACTCACATCTACGCCTATAACTTTCATTGTGTTAGGTATGAATTCCTAACATTTATTCATGTTCATTGGCTTTTGATTTGAATTGATTTGGTGAATTTTCCAATTTTTGTCTTGTGAAGTCCAATTTTATGAAAATCCTACTATGGATGTTTGGACAAGATATTTGGGGTGTATCGAAGACCCTATAAGGCTGGGTTGTCGCTTGGCATAAATCCCTAGTCGTCGTTGCTTGTCCGATCGCTCCCGAATCGTTTTGGCCATCATGGCCTAGGCAAATTGTTGCCCAGACCAGGCAACCAGACGTCTGGTTTGAAGGTCCAGACGTCTGGTTTAGGCAGCAGTTGAAAAAAAACGGCAGAAGCTTGGACCAGACGTCTGTTTAGTTTCCAGACGTCTGGATTAAGGTTCAAACGTCTTGTAGGTTTCTGGAATATTTCCAAAACCCAAATCCAGACGTCTGGATTAAACCCCGGACGTCTGGATTAAACCCCAGACGTCTGGAACTGTTCAGTTTTGCCTATTTTTTGAGTGAATTTCCAATTTTAATCGATTTTTGTTGATCCAGTTAGTTGTTATCACTTATTATCGACTTTGATGACTTCTTTCTTTGGATTTTTGGGAATATCCATTTGATGGATTTGATATCAATTTTTATGGATTTAATTCACATTCTCGTATGTGAATTTTTAGTGATTGATTGTTTCTACAATCATTTCTGTGGTTTGTCACTTTAAAATACAAAGGTTTCTATACTAGTAGTAAATACTCAAACTCTTTCACAAAAACGATTTCAACACTACTTTTAAATACAAAGCTCGTTTTTAAAACCGTTTTCCAAATCTATTAGTATATACAAACCTTTACCTCATTCGTATGAGAAATCTAATTAAACGGCTTAGCAAAACAAGTGGTATGAAATGCTTGCGTTTACTTCGTCGGTTAATTCTTGGACTTGTTCGATTGAACTCTTGTGACAATTTTAGAGTGGAAATCTGCAATTTGTTCATAAATATTTAAGTTAAGCTAGTGGTTATGGGACATGAAGCTAAACTCATTTATTTACTAGCTTAGTGTAATTTACACTTATCTATCAATGATGATCCTTTGGTGATTTAGACTAGCGATGTCTCTTTTTCCGCGTGGGGGACTGTACCCTATTTGGAGGAGTTTCGGCTCATAGTCCGCAAAGGGGGACTATACCCTGTTTGGAGGAGTTTCGTCTCATAGTCCGTAAAAGGGGACTATACCCTGTTTGGAGGAGTTTCGTCTCATAGTCTGCAAAGGGGACTATACCCTGTTTGGAGGAGTTTTGGCTCATAGTCCGCAATGGGGGACTATACCCTGTTTGGAGGAGCTTCGGCTCATAGGAGGAGCTTTGGCTCATAGTCCGCAAGTGGAGACTATACCCTGTTTAGAGGAGCTTCGGCTCATAGGAGGAGCTTTGGCTCATAGTCCGCAAGGGGGGACTATACCCTGTTTGGAGGAGCTTCGGCTCATAGGAGGAGCTTTGGCTCATAGTCCGCAAGGGAGGACTATACTCTATTTAGAGGAGCTCCGGCTCATTTGTGATACACGTGTTGGGAAGTTTTCATGCTCCTGTTTGTGATAGGCCTTCCCCTTTTTGTGATTTCTGGATTTCTAGTTGATGATTTCTAGAATTTGTGTTTCACCGATTTTTATGCGATTAGCATTGATATGTTTTGCCAATATTTGTGTTTTGGTGAATAATTTAAAGAATATGAAATTCTTTTTAGTGTTTGAGAATATTTGAGATATTGTATGATTTTTGTTGTTATCCGATGTATACTTTTCACAGTATGGCATTATTGTTATCATACATTTTTGTCATATCTCTTATCCAATCTCATTTTATATGATATTTATTGTTAGACTGATCCGTTTATTATTTTCTTCTTTAATAATACTCGGGTCAGACCAAGGTATTTCAGGTGCTCCTGCTTGACTTCTTATCAGGGTCCATCACCTGACTTTTGGCTAACTACTTTAGCATAGTAGTTATAGTTAGTATACATTTGAGATAAATACTCCTTATTGTATAGATATTCTCTTGTCTAGCACTTGTACCTATTCTTTTGTGATGTAGTGGATCTTGTATGACCACTATTTTGATGTACACCTTTATGTGTTATATTCATATTTGTTTCTGCCATTGTGATATGAATATCTGTGACTGATTTGTGTTATGTTTATTTCTATATTTGTTTCCAAAGTCCACATAGCCACTGTGTGGTAGCTTTGAGTTTGTATTTGATATGTTGGATTTCCTCTTGAAATGAAATGTAAGTTATATTATCTGACATATCGGTACTCGCACAAAGCAATTACACCGATGGTCACTCCTCAACGGCCTTATTCTTCTTGCTAGTCGACGGCATTACCCCGTAGTGTCCTTGGCTAGTGTGAGTATAGAGGTGGGGCATCACAATTGAGATCCTCCTTTTGTCTTTAACAATGGTGGCTTGATCTAATATAGGAAAGGAGAATTATATTGTAATCTAAAATCCTTTGTAATAGCAGTTGATCAACAAAAGAATCTATAAAGTGGACATAGGCTTCATTAATGGTCGAACCACTATAAAAATATATTATCTCTTTACCTTTTCTGCTATTTACTATTGCTTTTTCTATTTTATTTGCCTTGATAAATAGGGTTGGTGTTTTCACACTTAAACCAGGGTGTTGATCCATTTTTTGGGTTAACAACCTCAATCGAGGTAGACCCCATCATTTAAGACCTATTCCCAAGGTAGACTTCTAGCATCGTCATTATTGGCTAATTGGTCCTAGCTACAGAGACCTTTGACCACTTTCTATGGCATTATAATTCATAATAGCCATACCACTAATGCATCTATCGTTATTAAAGTTTTAGCAATGTGTGAAACTATACCCAAGCCACTTAATACCTCATTAATAAGGACTAAACAGGTCTTCGACCATTTAACACCTATTTATAGGTAGGCCTTTGCCATTTAATACCTAACCTCAAGGTAGACTCCTCACTGGTACTATTTAGCTGACATTGCTTGGAAATCTCATTAGGTACTTAATACTTCTTTTATAGGAGAGAAGCAAACACTAGATCATTCACTTAGTACATCAAAACTGAAGTGAACCCTTTCCGAGATATCCATCGTCAATCTTAATTATAAATATGGAATCTCGTTAGGTTACTTCTTTCTATAGGGAGGCGGGCCCTGTAATAGCCACTAAATACCTCAACACTGAAGAGAACCTTCTTGGAGAAATCCTTATTTATTTAGAACTCACTAGGTTACTTAACACTTATTTTTTTAGAGAGAGGCGGAACCTACAACCACTTAATACCTCAAAACAGAAGCGAACCCCTATGGGGATATCCCTCACTTCTCCTAATTCCAAATCTTGACCAATTAATACTTTTTAACTGGGAAAGAGACGGGCCCTTAAAAAACCATTTAATACCTTTGACTCTAAAGCAGGTCCTATCTCTAGCAAAGTCATGGGTCCTAGGATTAGTGATATCTCACATCAGTAGTAAGTGCACCCAACTGCTGGTAGCCTTAAAGTGAAGGGCAGTCTTCGGTCGAGTGACCCTACTGACCTCGCATCACTGACCTACTAAGTCCAATTAACTATTCTAAGTCATTACTTATACTATTTTAGGTTGACATTGGACTTAGCTTACTGATTTCCTTTTTGTTTAAAGCAATAAGATTTAACTTAAATACTTATCTACCCATAAATCCTCTTTTAACGCTCATAAATGTCAATTTATCCCTAAAATCCTAATGGACATTTCCTAAGACATTTATGTATGACTAGTAATTCCAAATTAGTAACATTTTTATATCTATTCCATTTTTATCAGTCCTTTTTTATCCATTTGTCCCTATTAATTGTAATTCCCAAATTCATTTTCATTAATTGCACATTTATTGTAGTTACAGTCTTTAATTCCCATACCAACCAATTGTAACCCCTAATCTAATCCTTTTATTATTTCTCAATAATTGCCCATTAATTAGGGTTACAATCTTTTATTTCCTATTAATTATTGGCAATTCCTAATTTATTGCCTATTAATAGGAATTACTACATTTCCTGATTCTACATATTCGCTTCCCTAAATATAATAATAACTAACAAACATTACACATAAATAACACACGGATAATGATGTTTTTATTTATTAACAAAATAAATATGTATAAACAACCAAATAAAACTACATATTCCTATTCAAATATATTATAGTCATAAATATTTAACAATAATATGCTTTCCATATTTAATATGCTGGAATTTGATTCCTTAGGAAGATTGCGCTATGATTTCCATAAATTAGTTTAACAAAAAAAGGAAAGATTGACTTCGTTTGAAATTACAAGGAACAGATAATTTCTTATTCTTTGTTAAATCAAAAGTCACCCTTCTGAATGAAAAGTGGAAAAAGTAAACAAATTTATAAAAATCAAACGGATATTCTTCCCACAAATTAAAATAAGAAAAATCTACAACATAACACAATTTGGGCAATAATCCAAAAAACCTATTTTATACCCAAGTACAGATCTGGAATAAAAATATAGAACATTCAAATTCTAAAATCTTTGGGACTGATTTCCAGATCTAGGAGTAAACATATTTCAAATTAGATCTAAAACAAGAATATGTAGGCAATAATTTTCTATACTAATTTAAGCCTACAATTCACAAATAAAATTTATTTAGGCATAAATATCAAATGTATGCCAATGGAATAGATTTAAAATCATCAACAATACATAAAATTTCCCACTCACTTTTTAGAAGCGATCCAAATCTCTAGATCTGAAGTAGAACTTTAAATTCATCTCCAAATCCTTTTTAATCCAAGAAATATGTATAAAAAGGGTATATACATATATTAGAATTACATATCTGAGAGGAGATTTGTGATTGGGAAAGAAAATAGATACAAATATAAATATATATATATACACACAAATTACTTCAAATATGTGTACAGTTGATCCTCCTCTCTTCTCCTTTTATTAGGTTTCTATTCTTCTCCAATTTGTATGAATATAGATATAAATATCTTATTTTTATAATTTAGAAAGAAAGTGGAGAAGAAGAAATGGCAGAGCTTCGCTACTACCATCAGAAAAATATGAGAAGAAAATAGAGGATTAGGCCTGAATTTATAGGCGTAAGAATCAACTTCAACTGTCAGATCGAAATATATTAAATCCGATTAGTTGGGTCTAGGCTCTAGCCGCCACACATAAAGCGGTCGACCGCCCCTTCTTAGGGGTCGATTGCCCTTGGTCGACCGCTCATTGTGGCAGATCGATATATGGGCTCGAGTTAATTAACATAAAATGTTGATTACTCTAAACCAATTATTTCTGCCTCGAATTTGTTTTTCGTCCGTAACTTCTTCATTTGGACTCCGATCGCAAAACTCCAAATATAAAAATTGCTCAAAATTTCGCCACGGGTGCAATGATGTAAGTTTCATGGTCAAATTCCATCATTTGCACATATTCCATTTTTGGAGCCTAATTAATTAACTAACTAATTAAATAACTAATGCCAAATTACGGGGTGTTATATTCTTCCCCCCTTATAAAGAATTTCACCCTTAAAATTTCACCAATTACTAAGTCATGGTTTTGGCTCCTAATTATCCTAAACTACACAACCAATGAGTGTATTAGTTTTGCAACCAAGCGTTCACAAGTGCATATGTATTACTTTATCACCATACATAAAATATGTATGCAGAATGATTCTAAATCGGATCCTCTTATATGAATGCGTTTCTTTTGAATACATTTTGAAAAATATGATGCAAACAACCTATATATATACACTGGCAGTTCTATATGTATGTAGCTTTTTAAAAAATCTTTTCAACCAAAACTCCCATGCTCCTACTTATAGAAGTATGAAGCAACCAATTTTGCATCCACTTCCTACCATCCAATAATCTAACGCATCGATAAATTGCTTCCTAAACTTTACCCCTATGCTAAAAAATGGAATTTAGGTGGAGAACTTAACATTCTTACCACTTTATAATCTTCCTATTCCCATAGTACAATGGAAATTTCCTCGCTTCACCGGATTTACTCCAAATTTTCCATGTACGAAATGCATAAGGAGGCTTATTTCAAGGTCTAAAATGGAATTAAGTCTAAAAATAAACTCGCGTGCGTCATCGACAAGGTATGGAAGTAGAAATTCCAAGGCTAAAACAGCTTTACCCTTATTATCACTTGCATTTATCGCATCGTCGATCCTAATTCACCGCTAAATCCACAAATTCTAACTTATTTGCCTTCCCTACCCTTCGCATGTGGCCTTCAAAATAAAATATTTCACAAAAACCTTTCCAAAATTTTCAAATTTGTACGTTATTTGAAAAATAAAATCCCAAAATATTTAGAAGCACCTTTTCCCTTGAAATAAAATTTTGAACAAAAAATCTAAAAATAATTTAAGAGCCAAAAATAACTAAACCACAAAACTAAATTTTTTTCGAAAGAGAAACTTTTCAAATCAAGGGGAAACTTTTCAAAACATTTTCCTTTACAAACATTTTGATAAATCAAGCCACGGTTCAGCATAGTCGGAAGTTGGTTATGTGCTAAACGCATAAAGCAAATTCTAAAATTCTACAAGTAACCTTTAACCATAAAACTTGACATTTTACATAAATAAAAATGTTAACACATCTATTATTCAAAAAAATTAGGTAGTGTTTGGTTTACCTTTTTAGTTTTGAGTTTTTTTCATACAAAAACACGTATGACGCGGGTATATCGTGGAAAACGACTAATTAAGAAAACAAAGTTTACATACAAAATAGAAAACTACTTTTTTTTATTTTTCATGTTTTGAGAAATAAGAGAAGCATGAGAAATAATTCATCCTTCCATCATTCCTCCATCCCCTTCGTGGTCTCATCAATCTTCCTTCCATCATATCTGTCGTCCCTCCATTTCTCTCATGTTTTGTAAATAAAGTTGAAAACACAAAACTCATTTTAAATCAAACGCTACCTTAAATTTTCAGGAATATGAGCAATGAACCGTGATACCAAAACAACTTTATCATGTCCTTCGCTAAAAATTTCCAACTATTCTAAACTTCCAATCTTATATTGCATTTACTGTTATTTAAATGTCTTTATGAAATTCTCATATTCATGCTGCTTCTTTACTATGCATATATAAGAGCGGTTTACATTTCCAGAAACAATAACACGGTACATAAATATGAACTCATAATATTGTGTGTGCCTTTTACAAGAGACAACTAACAGTTACAACCCAAACAACTTAAAGAAAAGAATAAATGTTGGAAGGGAAAAGACAACAACACCATAACTCCTAAGACAATACCTACAGACTACGAGATGCCTTGCTCTGTGACTGGAGCTCAATCTATTGCTGCGACCCTTGAATGGTCATAGCATGGCGGTTATACACCCAATCTCTTGCCGCTGACACTGCTGGTGTTATTGACGGCTTCAGAATTGCCTTCTTCCTAAGGAAGGATCTAATGATGTTAGAAGGAACCTTCTACTAAACTGCCTCTCCATGGAGGTTCACCAATATTATCTAAAGATGGAGTGGATAGGTGAAAATACAGAAAGTGACTCTGTGGAGTGCTAATCCTTGATCAACAAATTGCATCATAAGGATGCGGGTCCAATTGACGACGATACTGCCAATACTAGCATAGGTGGTCTTCCGCACCATAGGATAAATCCGGTTGTAAGTTTCCGTCTTAGGGATGTTGTTATACTGAATGATGCATGTAACCTATTGGGCAGTCAAACGTAGATTATTCATCTTCCAAACACCAACATCTTGAGAAAAGATCTACTGTAAAATCTTTGAGTCTGTCACTTTAAAATCATCCAAGTCCACGTCCTTCGTGGAGGCCTCTAAAATCTCAGCGAGATCATCATTAGTTAGCTTAAACAAGACACCGTTCACCTCCAAACAAATCAAACTGTTGCCTCCATCAAAATTCTGCACCAATAGGACATTGAAAAGGCAGATGCAGCATGGGTAACATTCCCGCTCAAAGGTTTTAAAGCAGAGGATTGATGCAAATCCTACCGCAACGTATAGCTCTTCCATCCCAAAAGAACCGAAACCTTCTGCTCATTCCGGTCTAGCCAAGTGGCCTCTTGAGGGTTGAGACCATAATGGTGGGAGGAAAAACCGGCAGTGCGAAAAGGTGTCTTAGGCTAAGAAGTGGTCAGAGAGAGGAAATAAGGTTTAGATCTAGAGTGGTTGTGGGGCGAGATCTAACGTGCAAAACAAGCATGAGGGGGAGGTGAGGTTTCTGCTCCTAGGGAAAATCGACTTCACCTAGGGGAGGAACAAAGGAGAGAGGCTGCTACTTAGAGGAGGAGAAGGATGAGGAGGATGAAGATTAGGTTTGGGTTGTTGAGGAAGGAGGAACGAAAGAAGGAAACTAGGGGAATTTGGAAGCGACTATTATTGTCTCGTTCCAGGTTTAAGTTTTGTCAAAACTAATTAACTGATAAACCATTCTAGGTTTACCACTAGATGGTCAACTGCTAGACGGGCTTTGAGCGTTAATTGAACCTAGACCCAATTAGGGTCGGATTAAATAACAATAATCGTTTCGCGCCTCCTCCTTCGATTCGACACGATCCGAAAAATTCATGTCCTCATAACGGCGGTGTCAAAGCCTACCAACTACTCCCTAACCATGCTCCAGCAATTCACCATAGTCCCAACAAAACTGCTGTGACCAACAACAATTCCAAAAACTCAAAAATATTCCAGCTACTATTTTCTGCCTACGTCACACGAAAATATTTTTTCCAATAGCTGGTGGGTACAACAACACTTCAAACTACATACCCCGATAAAATTGAATGTCATTCCTATTTTGTCTATACCCTAAAGAGAGAAGAATTTAAAAACCTTAATTTTATAAACTGAAAAATCAATGAGCTAAATATATGACATTTATACTTGTTTCAAAATAATAGAAACTATTGTATACCAAAATTTCACTTAAACTCAAACTTATATATATTTTAGGGTTTCCACAAATTTCCCAAATTAGAAAACTATTTCCTTGCCAAAAATCAAAATCAAGCCTTTATTGATATATATACATACATTAAATATTTAAGGAATTCAAAAATTAATCTTTTATAAACTAAAAATTTCTTAACACAACCAACTTAGTGGTATACGTGTTTCTTTGAAAATTTCAAAACTTCCCAAAGCAAAATTCCAAAACAAATCCTTGGGAAAAGAAATACTTTGAAAACCCTTTTTCCAAAATCTAAGGCAATTCCAAAATATAATTTATAAAATTCTCTCACGGGTTTTAGACTAAGAATTTGACATTAAATATCCAAAAAAATCTGATTTTCCATCAAAGAGGTGATTAATGAATGCATCCTAGAAAATACTTGCCTTTGGACAATTGTGACATACAGACTCTAATTTCTCGCCCATCTGGAATAAATGTATGTCTCCGACTGGAACTCATCATCAAAATCCAAAATCAAAAGGTAGCTAGAATCTCAAAAATCAAGTTGAACACCTTCGGTCTCTGGGATTCTGCTATATGTCGTACTCATGCTCTTCCTCATCGGTGCCTTATGCATCACCAGCAGTCCATGGGGTACTTCGGAGTTAGCATGGAAATCTTAACTCTAAAATATTTCCAACGCATAGTTGCTTTGTCCATTCCTTCAAAGTGGAATTGCAACTATTTCTATAGGCGGAATTCTTAGAATCTAATGTAAATAGATAATAATACTATATAGGAAAGTACGAGTGTATTCTCTCAATTTATCCTAATTCCTCTGATCCACTAATGTAGGCGCTGATACCAAATGTAACAAACTATACCTTAACGGACCTAAATTTCGACAAAAATCGAAACCCAAGTCCATCAAAGCACAGATCATGGGATTTGGTACCTGCAAATAAGCATGAGCATTATCAGAGATTGATAGAAATCTAAACTCACAGTAGAAACAATAATAGGATAAGAATACTGATTATGACTACTACCTTAGAATTAATGGTATTCCTTGGATAGCAGATTATCACATCAGTATTGAGCATGAGAGAAAAGAAGACTTCTCCAACAACTAAACACGTCCAGCTCCAGCGACTTTTTTTTCAAAATCTATCATGTGGGTTGTAATAAGGAGGGGGTCAGAACAATGTTCTACTGATTGGAAAATTTATAAACTGTCCATAAAATAAATTTATACTGATTGGTTTCCATTTAATTATTATGTCTATTAAGGTTAGCAATTCTAATCTAATCTTGCATTGCATACACGATTACTTACCTATCCATTCCTAAGGTACAAAATACCGACGAAGCCTTATCAACCACCCAATACTTCTATACCAATTTGCCACTTAATACTTCTAAATATGAAGCGGGCTTCTTCTATCACCACATAACACTTTTAAAAGAGAAATAGGCATACTCTACCATTTAAGACCTCAATCGAGGTAGACCCTGGCATTTAAGACATATTCCCAAGGTGGACTTCTAGCATCGTCATTATTGGCCTATTGGTCCTAGCTATAGAGACTTTAACCACTATCTATGGTCTTATAATTCATAATAGTCATACCACTAACACATCTATCATTATTAAAGTCTTAGCAATGTGAGAAACTGTACCTAAGCCACTTTATACCTCATTAATGAGGACTAGGCAGGCCTCTGACCATTTAACACCTATTCATAGGTCTTTGCCATTTAATACCTAATCCTAAGGTGGACTCCTCACCGGTACTATCTAGCTGACATTGCTTGGAAACCTCATTAAGCTGTTTAATACTTCTTTTATAGGAAAGAGGGAAACCCTAGATTAGTTAGTTAGTACCTCAAGCTCGAAGTGAACCCCTCCTGAGATATCCACCATCGGTCTTAATAATAAACATGGAATCTCATTAGGTTACTTCTTTCGGTAGGGAGGCGGGCCCTGCAATAGACACTTAATACCTCAACCCCGAAGTGAACCTTTTTGGAGATATCCTTATTTATTTGAAACTTACTAGGTTACTTGATACTTCTTTTTAGGAAAGAGGCAGACCTTACTGCCACTTAATACCTCAAACCAGAAGAGAACCGCTATGGAGATATCCCTCACCGCTCCTAATTCCAAATTTGGACCATTTAATATTTTTTAATTGAGAAAGAGACGGGCCCTCAAACAACCCTAAAGCAGGTCCTATCTCTCATAAAGTCACGGGTCCTAGGATTAGTGATATCTCACATCAGTAATAAGTGCACCCTATTGTTGGTAGTCTCAAAGTGAAGGGCGATCTTCTATTGAGTGACCCTTCTGACCTTAATCACTAACTTACTAAGTCCAATTAACTATCCTAATTCTTTACTTATATTATCTTAAGTTGACATTTGACTTAGTTTACTAATTCCCTTTTTATTTAAGGTAATAAGATTTGCCTTAAATACTTATCGACCTATAAATCCCTTTTTGATGCTCATAAATGTCAATGTGTCCATAAAATTCTAACAGATATTCCCTACAATATTTATGTATGATTACTTATGCCAAATTAGTAACCTTTTTATATCTATTTCATTTTTATCAGTTCCTTTTAATCCATTTGTCCCTATTAATTTTAACTCCCAAATTCATTTTCATTAATTGCACATTTATTGGAGTTACTGTCTTTAATTCCCATATTGACTAATTGTCACCCCTAATCTAATCCTTTCACTATTTCCCAATAATTGCTCATTAATTGAGGTTATAGTCTTTTATTTCCTATTAATTATTAACAATTCCTAATTTATTGCCCATCAATAGGAAGTGCTACATTTCCTAATTCTACCTATTTGCTTTTCTAAATATAATAATAACTAACGAACGTTATGCATAAATAACGCACGAATAAACGCTGTTCTTATTTATTAATGCAATAAATACATATAAACAACCTAATTAAGCTACTTATTGCTATCCAAATATTTTTTAGTCATAAATATTTAATTAGAATATGATTTCCATATTTAATATGCTGGAACTAGAATCCTTAGGAAGATTTTCCGATATGAATTCAATAAATTGGTTTAACACAAATAGGAAAGATTGACTCTGTTTAAAATTACGAGGAATGGATAATTTCTTATTCCTTGTTAAATCAAACATCGCCCTTTTGAATAAAAAGTGAAAAAAGCAAACAAATTTATAAAAATCAAACGAATGTTCTTCCTACAAATTAAACTATGGAAAATCTACAACATAGCATAATTTGGGCAATAATCCAAAAAAACTATTTTACACCAAGTACAGATCTGCAATAAAAATATATAACATTCAAATTCTAAAACCTTTGAGACTGATTTCCAGATCTAAGTGTAAACATATTTAAAATTAGATATAAAATAAGAATGTGCATGCAATACTTTTCATACTAATTTAAGCTTACAATTCACAAATAAAATTGATTTAGGCAATCTGAAGTAGAACCTTAAATCCATCTCCAAATCCTTTTTAATCCAAGAAATATGTATAAAAAGAGTATATACATATATTAAGATTACAGATCTGAGAGAAGATTTGGGACTGGGAGAGAAAATAGATATAAATATACAAATATATATATATATATATATATATATTGCCTTAAATATGCATATAGTTGGTTCTCTTCTCCTTTTTATTAGATTTTTATTCTTTTCCAATTTGTAAGAATATAAATATAAATATCTTATTTTTATAATATAGAAAGAAAGCGGAGAGGAAGAAATGGCAGAGCTTCGCTACTGCATTCAAAAAAATATGAGAAGAGAAGGGAGGGTTATGCCTGAATTTACAGGCGTAATAATCAGTCTCAACTGTTAGGTCAAAATATATTAAATCCGGCATGTTGGGCTTAGGCTAAACCTAGCCACCACACATGAAGCGGTCGATCGCCCCCTTCTAAGGGGTTGGATGCCCCTGGTCGACCGCTTATAGTGGCGGGTCGACCTGTGGGCCCGGATTAATTAATATAAAATGTTAATTACTCTAAATGAATTATTTAAGCTCCTAATTAGTTTTTCATCCGTAACTTCTTCGTTTGGACTCTGATCGTAAAACTCCAAATATAAAAGATGCTTAGAATTTTGCCCTGAACGCAATGGTTCAAGTTTCATGGTCAAATTTCATCATTTTCACAAGTTCCATTTTTGGAGCCTAATTAATTAACTAATTAAATAACTAATGCCAAATTACAAAGTGTTACACCCTCCTTGGCCCCACTCCTTACGTGCATACCAAATCCATAAATATTGACTCTCGATCTGAGGAATGATGCTCCTAATGGTAGTGAACCACATAGCTCTGCGACATCCCTTGTTTTAGCCATTACCGGGTTGTGAGGCTTATGAGGTCACAAATTATCTTTTTCCTCTCTTATAAATTCTCACTTGGAATGCTAACCCTACCCTCCAAGCATCAATGTAGTGCCATTATTCATACATACAAGTCATTCAGGAGATGAACAAACTAAAGGCATCACCTCTACTATATCCATTTTAGAATTTCCCTCGGGATTAGTAGCAAGTATCCCTTTGCACTTCAAGAGCTATTTCTTGATTCCATCATCTTTAAGATGTCTTTAATCCGAACGCTTAAGTTGGATCGAAGTGGTTTTCGGATAACTTATACTCATCTGACCCCAAGTCTCTTCGAACCAACATTCGATAGTTTACGGTAAACACAACTCCGATTCTTTCAGAAATAAACAGACAAGATAAGAGCGGGGATAATCCTCTAACCATTTAAGTGGACAGATCTCCCTGTCATTTGCCCTAAGTGAACATAACGAAATTTATACGCACAGTAAAGCATCATCGAAGATGTTGTGCCGTATAACTCAAGTATTTCTCCTATATATTTCCAAAGTTATATCCTTTGGTGTTAAGCAGAGAATTTCTTCTCTACCACCAAAATTAAGAAGGTTATTTAGGCCAAGATTTGATAGTCGGTTATTTGACTATCAACTAAAACAACAACCAATCACATATTTAATTTCACAGGAAACTAAACTAGCTTAAGCCACAAATAACCACTAAGCCTCTTTAATTAATATTTTAATTAATTAAACACTTTGTAAATATTTGGAAATCATTTCCATATACTTATCTTAACAGAATAAGTATATTACCAAAATGCTATATTTTCAATACTTAGAAAATGAAACCATATGCTTGTCTTAATGGAATAAGTATATTTACAAAATACTATATTTTCAATACTTAGAAAATATATCATATACTTATCTTAATGGAGTATGTATTACAAAAAACTATATCCTTTTCTTATTCACAGCATTTTTTATATCAATTACTAAATAATTATTAAAATATATTAATAATTCCAAACCCTGCTTTAATTGATTTTATAACTTTCTAAATCGTATTTGAAAGGAGTTCCAAAAATATCAAATAAATTTTTCAATGTAAAGGAACCACTGAGTTTCAAAACTGCATCCATAGCGATTATCGCTATATGGACCATAACCATTAACATGTTTATAATTAAATAGCATTTAAACCCTAATCCCTTTTATTTATAAAATATCATTTATAAATCCTTACTATAAAATATCATTCATAGATCATCTCCTTTTATTTATAAAATATTATTTATAAATACTTCTAATAAATCACTTTATTAACTTAAACTCAATTAATTAAACCATTTAATTAACTTAAACACTATTAATTACATTAATTAATTAACTTTAAACATTATTAATTACAGTAACTAATTAACTTTAAACATTATTAATTACATTAACTAATTAACTTTAAATACCATTAATTAAATAACTAGTTCTATAATGACCCGGAGTTTTGATCATTTGATTTTGAAATATATAATTGACTTAAATATTAAAATGTTGGATTAAAGAGTAAAATAACTCAACATTTCCAAATAGAATTTAAATTAAAGTTAATATTTGGAATTCAAATATAGAGACTGTTTAAAATATTTTAATTCATGAATTTATATTTGAATAGTGTTTCTAATAACTAGCTATATAATTGAATATTAATTCAATTAATTTAGTGGGCTTATTTAACTCATTTTAATATAATAAATAGTAACGGTACATTCAACTGTAAATTTAATTGCAGTAATAACAGCAAACAAATAATTTGAAAATGAATTATTATTTTTACGACTCGATTTTATGGACGTATTTTTAATTTAGTTTATTTGATTTTTCCATAATTTTTGATTTGGAGAATATTTAAATTTCTTTTTAACGATTTATCGTTAAATTTCTATTCTGGGAGTTCTACAAAATAGATGCAAAGAAGATGGAAATTCATAGAATTGATTTATAAAGGATATTTATAAAGGAAGGTCTAGAAAAAAGTTTATAGATAATATAAGGGAATTTTATAAAAGAGTTATTTATAATAGGGATTTGATTTCCCGAATTGACCTTCTTAATTACGGTGGTAAGGATTGCTGCCTTAGTGACTGCTAAGGAAGTTATTTTGGTAAAAACCAAATTTTGTTTTAGAATTCCAAAAGCATGATTTGATTTGGAAGAAAACATGCATGTGTTAATATTTTTAAAAAAAATTGGTAACTTATAAATTTGAAGAATTTTAAGTTAAACAAATTCTGAATTTGTTAAACATTTGGGCTAAGTAAAAACAAATTTGAATTTGTATATATACTCTTAGGCCATAGAGAAGTGTTATACAAATGTGTACTTAAGTTTAAAGTGGAATATAAACATAATTGTGCTTTATAAAATGTTTATAGTAAATTTAAGTATGAAAGGGCTTTATAGATGAAGTTGTGCATTTTTGAATTATGTATAAAACTTGAATTAAAAGTGATTGATTTACAGAAGTGTGCTTCTAACTTGAGCTATGAGATGAAAATTTAACTTAAGTAAAGTTAAATAAAATAGTTTTATGACATAGTTCATAAGTGAAATTAGTATTAAAGGAATTATACCAAGTGATGATGAATATGAATAAAAATAATAATTTGGTATAATTAAGAAGTCTATTGGAATAAATACGTAAGTTGTACGTAGATCATTTATTCGCATAACTGTTTTGATCCAATTCGAGTACACGATTTCGAGGTGATTTACACCGATCTGAGTTAGGATTTTTCACTCGATTCTTGACGGCAAACACTGAATATGGATTTTTGATATGATCTTGAAGTTCTCTATCATATTATATGGCTATAAAGAAGAACGACAGTTTCTAATCAAGGAATCGGATCGGAGTCCGCACTAGGGAGTTAAGCAGCTGATCCTAGTTCGGAAATGAAATTGTGTGATCAAGTGAGCGAACAGATTTGGTATTGCCTATGGGTGGTATACATACATTATATGGGCCTTAATGAATTATATGTTTGACCTTTGGGAATGCAAATTGTAATGACTATGAGTTAAGTAGTTGCATACCATGTGTAAGTGAGATGCAGGTTTATGGAAGCAAAGGCTAGTTGAGGGTTTTGGTTTCATAAATAAAGTTTGGTTGCTTGACAAATAGGTACGTGTTTATATATTGTTGTTTGGATTCGATGGTTTTATAACCCACTTCAAGTAGTTGATTTTGGAAAGCTAATGGGTTTAGAGATAATTTTCCTACCTTTTTAATTTCATGGACGAAATTCTTTGGAGGGGGAGAGTGTAACGACCCGTAATTTTGGTCATTTGATTTTGAAATATATAATTAATTTAAATATTAATATGTTGGATTAAAGAGTAAAATAACTCAAAATTTCCAAATATAGGAATTTAAATTAAAGTTAATATCTAGAATTCAAATATAGAGATTATATAAAATATTTTAATTCATGAATTTATATTTGAATAGTGTTTCTAATAACTGGATTTATAATTGAATATTAATTCAATTAATTTAATGGGCTTATTGAACTCATTTTAATATAATAAATAGGAACGATAAATTCAACTGTAAATTTAATTGTCATAATAATAGTTCAAATAAATAATTTCAAAATGATTTATTATTTTTACGACTCGATTTTTATGGACATATTTTTATTTTATTTTATTTTATTTTTCCATAATTTTTAATTTGGAGAATATTTAAATTTCCGTTTGACGCTTTATCATCAAATGACAGTGTTTTTGTGATTTAACGGAATCCACCAGTGTATATTATTATTGTTTGGAATCGTGACGTTGTTCTGAGTGCAACCGTAGTTTTGTTTTGTCATTTAGAGTTCATACGCAAACCAGAAATCTGTGCGGTGAATTACCGGTAATTTCAAATTAAATATAACTCAACTTTTACCATTAGCACACACTCTAGCCTACCTTGTACTCTTCTCTGCTCCTACTTTTCCTTGTCCTCCCATACGCGCCCTTTTCACTTTACAGAGAAAACTTCACAAACCAAGTAATGAAAGAAAATGGATCCATACTTTAAAAATTCAAATACAAATCAAGAAAATCAAAAAAATAATAAAAGGGCTTATTTTTGAGCTACATAGATTTAGATCCACGTTTAGGAGGACTTTCAGAGGTCACGACATCTAATTAGAACGTGCGACAGTTTAGTAGTGAAAGTTTTTGGGTTTTAAAGGCTAGGGTTTGGTTTTCTTTGCTTTTGAAGTGGAGTTAGATGATGTGGTGGATGGATTTGAGTTCATCAAGGAAGAGAGCACCTGGGATGAGAGTTTGGAGGTGCACGAGGGTTTCTGGAGGGTCGTGTCTGTTGCGTGGAACGAGGTGGGGCTTCAGGTCGTAGAGAGAGAAAGGTGACCGAGCTTGATGAAAATATGACGAGGAGGTGGAGGATGGAAGGAGGAGCGATCGGGTGGTGTCCGTTCATTGGATGGTTCCTTGGGGAAGGAGGACGTGGCATTCAAGGAGTTGGTCATGGTGGAGAGTTACTGTAAGAGGGCGGCAATTTGTTTAAATGAAAGGGAAGGAGATTGATTAGGATATAGAAGATGGTAATTAGTAAATATAATATGTTACTAGTTTATTTAATATAAATTTTAAAATTGTTTAATTAAAAAATTGAATATCTCATCCATACGAGATCCAATCGAAGCGCGGATTTTTGCACTGCACTCGTAATGACAAAGGCTTTGCAATGGAACTGGTCTGGTCAAATTCTGAGCTAGTGGAAATTTGGGCTAAAATCTGACGTCGTTCGATTTTAGTTCCAAATGGGAACACTTCGGCACCAACTGGAATTTTGGTGAGTATAATTCACATTTCTAACTAAATCAGTAATGTTTGTAGTAGTTAAATTTTACAGTCTATGCTTGGTTGAAATATTGGCTGTTTAAGTGCAATATCTATTTTTAAACAGTTGACATTTTAAAATTTTGAAATACAATAAAATGTGTTGAGAAATCCGGATTCCTCCCAATGGAAATTTATAATTTCCAGTTATACTCCTATTGTTTATTTCAATCATATATCTATGTTACATATTTTAAATGCTAGAAAATTGACTGTTTGGCCATTTTGGATGTGACCTCGACATTGTGAAAATTTAACTGTTTGGAGTTAATAGAAGTAATAACATTTGTTAAGTGCTATAGTGATTATAGACCTCGATATAGTATTTTTGAAATATTATAAATTGTTGTTTGGTTTGGTAATGATTTCCTTTTGAAAATGATCTTTTTTTAAAATTTGTTTGTTTGTAATTTATATGATATTTTTGTTTAAAGAGTTTTAAAAATTCTTCTTTCCTTTTTTCCAATTTCTTTATCTTTCTCTTTCTAATCTACATCTATTTTTAAGTAAAAAAATTTAAATAATCAGTTTGTAGTCTTATCTTTTTATAAAAGTTATTTTAATAATATTATATTTATTTTTTAAAAAAAATATGAAAAGGATTATTTTTATTTCTAAAAAGGGATTTTGCGAATTAAAGGAAAGTTAAAATATTTGAAATAATATTGTGTAAATTGTTTGTATAAAATGTTGTTAATTTATCAATATTATTTTAAAAGCGAAGAATAGATTTATTAAAAGTGTTTTATGAAAATAAAAGAAATGTTATTCTTAAGTGATATCTTTTAAAAAAGGGAAATCAACATTTTTGGATAAGAGGAGTAAATAAATTCATTTAGAAATTTATTGAAAAGGTATGGAATGCCCATGTTATAAAAACTATATGAGTTTTATAATTATATTTTGGAAATGATTTATATTTTGAGTTTGGCATTATTTTTGGGACATTTTTAGAAAGAAGTTTTGCGGTTATATTTAATAAATTTATAAAGAAAACAAAGAGTTTTAGAAATGAATTTTGGGAGGTTTATAAAATAGATGCAAAGAAGTTGGAAATTTATAGAAATGAGTTTATAAAGGAAGGTTTAGAAAAAAAATTATAGATAATTTAAAGGATTTTATAAAAGAGTTATTTATAATAGGGATTTGATTTTCCGAATTGACCTTCCTGATTACGGTGGTAAGGAATATTCTTTCCTTACTTAACACCGAAGGAATATTGTTTGGGTTATTATTATCTTTGTTATAAATGACTCTGTTATAACCCAAGATTTAAGTGGAATTTGAAGTGAAAATCTTTCTAATTTAAAACATTAGAGTTGCTTCGTGCTTAAACATTGTTATTTTCCCTTAGGGAATAAATCTATGGATGAATTGTTTGATTTTTGATAGTTAAATAACCTACTATCAAATTTGGACCAAAATTATAACTTTGAAAATATCTAAGAGAAACAAGAGAATTATATGGTACAATTGCCGTTTGAGGTGCTATACTGTACATATAACTCGTTTTGTTCTTCTAAGACCAATGATAAGAAAATCCGTCCATAAACGATTAGGATGTAAACTCCATACTTATCTTTGTCTGTTTATTTCCTAAAAAACCGGGGTTGAGTTTATCGAAAATAATCGGATTTGTTTCGAAGAGACCAGGATCAGATATGTTATCCGAAAACCACTTCAGACTAACTCAAGTGTTTAGAAGTGAAGACATCTCAAAGATGATGGAATTTAAAGACGGAGCTCTTTTAAAGTAAAAGGGCTGCCTGCTATTAATCCTGAGGATGATTCCAAAATGGATGTAGTAGAAGTAGTGCCTTCGGTTCATTCATCTCCTGAATGACTTGTATGGAAGAATGCTGACATTATGTTGTCAATTGGAGGCAATATTAGCATTCTAAGTGGGAAATGCTATATAAAAGGTAAAATGTAGCCTCAAGCCTCATCAACCGGGAATGGCTAAAACATGGGAGATGCAGCAGGGCTAACCAAGTCGCTCCCAATTAGGGTATGATCATTCCTATCTAGAGTCGATATTATGTCTCATTTGTATGCTTCGGGGACCAATAACCAAGGGGTGATCATATTCGGTACTACTAGTCGAGTGGTAGGTCGGTCCTGTGTAGGCAGGGGATCCTGACGAGGTCCTTTGTGTTATTTTATCTAGAGATGCACCATGATAGGCGGTGCCCCAATAGCCCAGTCATTGTACTGAATCCATTCTTCAATAAGCGCCGTATGGACTTAGTTGTGCCCAACTATGCTAGAACATGAGATGCAAGCATTATAGCTATTTTATATATTTATTTTAACCCCTAGACATTATTATAATATCATTGGATTTTCTATAAAAAAATGTTTTGGTTATCGTAAGGTAAAAACCCATCCGTGTTTATGTATGGCATGGTCTCACGAGATACCTTTGATTTGAAAGGTTTTCATAACTTCGAAATCCATTTGGGTGTGTTTTCTCATGATGGTTTGCCCGACTAATCTGACGTTATTTTCTTATAATGCTTGAGTAAGACCGAGCATATTTACAGATTCAGATTGTGATGCTTTATAGCTCGGGAGACGAGCGGGAGGCCATAGAAGTATTGTCGTACTTGTTTAGTTTCCACTACATTTAGTTGTTTATTTATCAGCACTTGTAAGGATAGGTTGTTATAATTGTCCAGGCTCTGTGGCTGACTTTTAGTTAGTGAACTCTAATTGGATGTATGTATATTACAGTTATTTTTTTCTTGTGTAACGATCTGTTTCATATTATATATTAATCATTCCGTTGTGGATTATGTATTGTTTTGCTTTCCTCTTGTCTTCTTTCTTCTTTCTTTCCCTAACAATCTTTCTGGCACTTGGATGTTCAGCACGTGAATATTGTGGGTGTATTAGTGTCGACTTCTAAGGATTGAAAAAGTGGGTCATTACAAGTTCACTAAAATATCATTAGTAAATAAATAATTAATTTACTTTAACCTCATAAATCAAAATAATCAACTTAAGCCTCATTAATTAAGTAATTAACTTAAACCACTTTGATTAACGAAATTAGTCAACCTTAACCCCCTTTATTAAAATAATTAATCAACAAAATCTTTTAATAGAATAATTAATTATTCTTAAAATATCTTAAATAAATAATTTATTGATTTTAAACAACATAAAAAATATAATTAATTAACTTAAACATATTAATTAAAGTAAATTTATCAAACTTAAGAACATCCTTAATTAAATAAAATTATCACTAAAATATAATTAATAAATTAATAATTAACTTTAAATATTATTAAATAAAATATAATTAATTTAAATATTGTTAATAAAATATGAGTAACTTTAAAACAATTTCAATTAAAGTAATTAACAAATTTAAACATTTTGCAAATCTGAGGCTTAGCGATCACATTGGTACTTAAACAAGCTTCAATTTGTTTTCATATCAGGGTTCATATGTCAATATCAAATTCAATATGGTCGGGCTACCAAGCTTCCGACACTCAAATTAAAAATCAATAGTTAATTAACCTTCCAATTTATAAAAAAATCAATCCATATTTTATCAATTACACAAGTTAACAATTTACTTAGTGTTTGCAACCAAATTGGTCACAAACATCCGAGAATAGATTTAAGTAGTGAAATAAATGAAGAAATTAAATGAAAACCGAGGAATGACACTAGATATTAAGGAAATTATTACAGAAAGCAAAAATAACAAGGTTTATAATGGTTCGGTGCTGATTGCCTACGTACACTCTGAATACTTTCTTTATTGCTTCACAACTCAATTGATTACAGTTACAATCAACCAGAAATAGCTTGAGAACAACTTAGAACAAAAGGAAACTGATTACAAAAATGGCAGAGTTTCACTTGTCATCCAAAAAGAGAAGTCCCCAAAAATGGCCATCGCCCCTATATTTATAGATGAAGGCAGCCTCTAACCCGACTGACATCTCGAGACCTGGACCCCCTTGACCATTTGGGCCCATCATAGGAAGGGCTGAGCCCAACTCTTCTATGGATTGGGGTCAGCACCGACCCCTCCATAGATTGAGTTCGGGGCTAGCGACTCCTATGATGACCCTCTTGTGGCACAACATGATGGTACTTCAAGCATTACGACGTTTGGACATATGATGCTATGGTTCTGATAGTGTTTTGGTTCGAGTTATAAACTAATCAAGTAAATACCGACCCCTTCTCCTCGGGAAATGTTAGGCCAATCCATAACCTATAAGGACACTATGCCGACCCTTCCATGCTCCATCAATATCATACCAAGCCCAACTCACTATGCCGATCCATATCATCATGTCGACCCTTCTTGGTATACTGACCCTATTGTTTCCATATCCTATGCTGATCCAACCATACCACATACTATGCCTATCCCACCATACCATGCCGATCTGACCCATACCATGCCGACCCCCCTTTCATAACCATTGCCATGCCGAACCCTCCAATATACCGATCCTTCTTGTATATGCCACTAATATGCCGATCCATTATCATTTATAAGACTAGGCCGATCCTTCCATTATTTCATCCATGTCCACTCTTCATCCAACCGATCATGCCGACCCCTATAATACTACCTAGCCACACCGATCCCTTGCCTATCCAAACCAATCTTCATATCTCTAGCATCATGCATTGTCTATATGCTAACTTTGTTCAATCTTGGCTTCGTATGATCATCTAAACTCTACTTCTGGGTCCCATAGCCATTACTCTGTAGTCATCCTTCTTGACAATAGTCGAATCTGTCTTGCGTAATCAATCCAATATAGCCGGGTCAGGACACTGGTAACACTTGCCCCCCCCCCAAAGTACGTCTTGTGAGTTACATGACGTGCTTTGAATCGAACAAATCTGAATTGTCCGAAAGAAGTCCAACTAGCTTCCTGATTGATTGTTATTCCTTTGTCAAATCATTTTCCAAAACATTGAATCTTCCACTGATTGCTATGATGCTTGGTCGACTCTAAATAACATTAGTCCAATGTCGTATTCTATCAGTATATACAAATCTGGTCATGCAGAACTTATAAACTATTTATTATATGATCCGGCCTCGAACTTGAAGGTCTTAGGTTTGATTGCAACTCCCATTGATTTTAAGAAGATTGAACATTTAAATCATTCACGCATATATTTACACACATGTTTCTATCGTCGGCTCCCGACGTGTTCTAACTTTCACAGGTCGTTGCCAATTTTGTATGTTCACATCTACTGTTGAACCTTCATGGTCCTTATTTTCATTCGACCATCATTTTTTCCTCTTTCATTTTCTCTTTCTTCTTTTTTTTAATGTAGGAGGGGTCGGCATTTGGTATGCCGATCCCTCGGTGGATCTGAATGGATAGGGATCGGCATACCCTAAGGCCGATCCCTCTTATTTTTATAATCGGGTCAATAGGGCATGACCGGTTCTTCTTCCCCTCTCTCTCTTATATAAGAAACTTGCATCCCCTTCCCTTCTCCTTTCACTTCATATTTTCAACACTTAAACTTTTTTTTTACTTTCTCGTTCATTATAGTCGAACGCCCTAAAAAAGAACTAACCTCCCTTTCAAACCTAAACTCGAATGCGAAAACTCATCCCCAATCTTCACTACTGTAATGCCGTTGAATTTTAATTAACATTATTCAGGATATTTAATTGGATAAATTAAATAGAATGATGTGAATAATTAGAGAGATGAGATTAATAAATCCAATGGCCGTGTCTTAATGAATGAACTAAAATAAGACTTAACTAAATTAAGAAGGAGGAATTTCCTAAGGCGTAAACTTGGAAATGGGGCTACATTTCTTAGTATAAATCTCTTCTCCACTTTAATAAATTTTCACTCTCTCATTCATAACTCCTCACTAACTTTCGGTCCGCCATTAAAAGCTCCAGGAAGAGTTTAAATTGAAGAAAAAGCTAAGGAATTAAAGCTAGGAAATTATCTCATTCTCCAATCAACTAATCAAGGCGAATAATCATGTTTATCATCTCATTTTTATTTGTTTGGATCAGCTATGGGTTATACTCGATTCATGTTTGTGATTTGGTTAAAATATAACCATTTAAACCTTTGTTTGGATAAGACATAGGTGTTTTAAATGTTAAAGGGCAAATTAACACGTTTTTATTCGGTTTTGGTCAATTCCGAGTTGTTTTTGAACTTTATATGCTTTGAAATTTTAATATGTTGAAGATAACATATTAATTGATTTTCTGGAATTTTCCTAGATTTTTCTATGATGTTTTAATAGTTATATAAAATTATTTAAGGAATGGGGCTTAAATGTTTTGTATAACTATAAAGGAGAAAAAGGCTTTTTCAAATTTATTTAAATTTCCAAATAAAGGAAGTCGGCAGCAATTTTGAATATAAAATTCTGGCAACCAATTAGATTTAGACAAACAAGGTAGGTGGGATACAAAAGAACTGTTTTAAAGTACAATTTTCACTATTTCGACTCTTTTGGCATGGGCTTCCACCTTCATTTTAGACTTTCCGACAAGGTCGAAAGGTATCAAACCTTTCGGCTAGGTCAAAATTCAATGCACATGGTATCATACGACTGGTACGTAGTGAATTGAAAGGGGTCGAAAGGTTAGAGCTTTCGAAAGAGATGAAGCTTTGTTTTGATTTTAAGGAAAATATGCCTACTAGCTTTTGACATTGTCAAATGACTTAAAAGAAAAAGGTTTTGATTGGTTTGCTTTCTAGTTTCAAATGAAACCTTTCGACAGGGTCGGAAGCATATTTGCCGCTTCCAAACCTTTCGACCCAGATGGAGTCAAAGGTTATCTTTTGTTTTCTAAAACTTGCCGCCTCTCTCCATTGTTTTCGAAGGGTTGGTTCAAACACTAACACTTCAATGATTTCGAAAGGTTTTGGTTTTGAAAGGTTTTGGTTTTGAAGGGTTTTGTCTTCAAAAGGTTTTGATTTCGAACGATTTGTCTTCGAAAGGTTTTGGTTTTGAAGGGTTTTGTCTTCGAAAGGTTTTGATGTCGAACGATTTGTCTTTGAAAGGTTTTGAAGGGGTTACCTTCAATGATTGTGAAAGGTTTTGAGTTTCATTGCTTTCGAAAGGTTTATAAATAGTATTATAAAGGGGGGATACCCCAAGCTTTCGACAAAGTCAAAAGGTGAAAACTTTCGAATAGGTTGAAAAGAAATCTTCCGACAAGGTCAAAAGGTAAGACCTTTTGACAAGGTTGAAAGGTATGGTTTTTTCATGCTTTCAAAAGGAAGGCTTCCGAAGGGGCTAACTTCGGATCTTTATTTGCTTTCGAATGGGACTTCATTTGAAGGGGTTTAAAGAACTGTTTTTAGCCATTTTTCCTGAAATAAAATTTTGCTAACTTGAAGTGGCTACTTCAAAGGATTATAGCATAAAATACTTATTTTGTTTGAATATGTAAGGGGGGATCCTTATATAAATTTGATGTTATTAAACCTTGGGGACACCGGGTGGGTTTTATGTTTCCAATACATAGTTTGGGGTTACAAACAGAAACATGCTTTCGAAAATATACATTAGGGCTATCAATGTGTTTTATTTAATTTAACCTAACTGGGGTTACCAATGGGAATAGGTTAAACATGTGGTATACCTGGGGAAAATAAGTAATCATGGGGATCATGGTGTTTTAATTGACCATGTGATGAGTTCTTGGTTAACCTAGGAAAACCATGGAATGTGCGGTGGATAGCCCACATCAAATTTCTAAAGTAAAGAATGTTTTGCCAGAGGTGATTAGCCTTAGGATTTGGCACCAAGGGTTCTTAGTCATCCTAGGAAAACTATGGAGTGTGCGGTGGATAGCCCACACCATCTTGTATAAAACAATGTACGATGGATAATCTGCATTTATTTTAAACGGACTGCGATGGATAGTCCTAGTAAATTATGATAGATAGTCATTTTAAAGATTTTAGATGGAAAATCTAATAAATTTCTTTTAGATGGGATATCTAATAAATGGGTGGATGGGATATCCAATATATATGATTTATGGCTTTATTTCATATTATGTTAAGACTAATCATTTTGGGTGCAGGAGCATAGTAAATGATTTGCATGTTTTGTTTTGGATAATAATAAGGGGAAAAACCATTCCGCTAAGCGGTGTGGTCTCACTAGATATCTATTTATGATAAGAGATGATAGGAGATTATTCATACCAGACTTATTGTCTGACTCGAAGTTTGTGTTTCTCCACAAACTCTCGGGTACTCGAAATTAATTTGAGTAGTCTGAGAGTGGGAGACTTTCAGGTTTTTGGACGAATAAGCTTCCGGAGATGTGCAGGAGGCAGTGTTAGCTATATATAAGTTATTTTGTGTTTTCTGCTGTGATGTACTAAGAAATGTAAAGTTCATATTATCAGTTCTCTGATCATCATAAGGGGACATCTTCATATGTCGCTCTTATCGTATTTTGTACGTGTATATATGATCTGAATGTGGTTAACATCTGGGATTATGTAATTAAATTGTAATTGTAATTTGCATGAAATGAGAAATTCTGTTTATTGGAAGTTTAAAATTTTTCATATTCATGTGTTCCTATGTATCAATATTAACTATGCCGCATTCGGTCGTCAAGAAATAACAACTACGGATGACTGCAGCATCAGTAGCGGTTAGTTATGGGCCTCAGGGATGCTACAAGTTGGTATTAGAGCATGGTTTATGTACTTAAAAGGAATTTAAATCTTAAAAGACTTTTAAAGCATAATATAATGAATCTAAAATATGGTTGGGCTTGGGTAAGCGTTATAGTAATGTATGTGTACTTTGCTATAAACACCTAAGTATGTATTCCCCACTCTCTTAGACCGTTCTTTTGTATCTTACCAAGATTGGATTTCAGGTAGTAGGGAATTAAGATATGGAGGCAGGAAATGGAAGAGTGAATCAAGGTGGAAGACGCATTGCAACAAGTGGAAACGTTCGACCCAATACTAGGAGCAACCTGGGTCGACAGGCGAATGAAAACCCAAATGCAAATGCTAATGTTGGTGCTGAGATCCCGCCGGTTGATATGGGGATATTATATCAGTTCTTCGTGAATATAATGCAAGCTGGAGCAGATGCGGGAGTGGCTGTAGATTATGCTGGAGGAGCTAATCCGGTGGCCCCAGTTGGCAATAATTATGCCAAGCTGAGCAGGGATTACGCTAGTCTTGGAAGAAAGCCATTTCTGGGTACCGAGGATGCAGTAGGAGTGGAGAATTGGATATTGCATTATGAAAGGATATTTGCAGATCTCGACTTGATGGATATGCAGAAGAGAAGACCTACTTCAAGGCAAATGCAGGGAGCAACATTGTTTTGGTGGAACGGAGTTACCATGGGAGAGCAAGAGGAAGACCTGACTTGGGCTGAATTTCGAAGGAGGTTCGAAGAAAGATTTCTATCAGAGGTTGCCAAGTCAGCATTGCTCAAGAAATTTGCAGATTTAGTCCAAGGGGATAAATTAGTGATTGAGTATGCTATAGAGTTTGATGATCTATCCCGTTACGGATATGCTACTGTAGATATTGTCATTCAGAGGAATGATAAGTTTATCAGGGGGTTGAATCCTGAGATCGCCAGAGCAACCTTGCCAAACCTCCGGGATCCGTGTCATATAGTTGTCGAGATGGCTATTTGAAATGAAGAGATGCCTTCTACTTTTGGAAAAGGGAAACCAGCTAAGGTTCAGAATTTTCAAGTTAAGAAGCGAAAGTTCTTCAAGAAGAAAGGTGCACAGTTGGGGTTAGCAGCCAAAAAGAGTAAGGCTGATATTGTCTGTTACAAGTGTGACAAGAAGGGGAACTATGCTACTGAGTGTTGCTCGGGTGATGGAAGAGCAGTTGCGGTAAGGCCGAATGTATAGTGCTATAACTGTGGCCAGATAGGGCATTACAAGGACAAGTGTCCCAAGGATGCTAAGGCTGGAAAGGGAAAGGTCTTTGCGTTGGAACCATCATCCTCTAGACCAACGGCTATCGAGAAAGGAAAATCTATGATGGAAGGTATGCTTATGATTCATAGTACTCCGGTTAGGATACTATTTGATACAGGTGCATCGCACTCATTTATATCTCAGTATTTGGTAGATTGCTTATGTCTGGAAACTTTATACCTTATTACTCCTTTAAGGGTTGCGAATCCTATAGGAGGGTATGCAACTCTGGGAACAAGATATGACCAGTTAGAACTTGATTTATTAGGTTATATGTTTGCATGAAGTTTATATGTTTTTGATTTCGTGGGTTTCGGGATCATATTGGGTATGGATTAGTTAGATAGGTATGATGCTAGATATTTTACCAAGAGGGGGAAATATCATTGAGACACCCTAATAGCCATAACCGAGTTATTTACTTAGTAAGCAGTTTGGATGGAAACGCTTATGCGTTATTGGGTGCCATAGGAACGGAAGCAGAGTTGAAGCAGGTTTATGTTGCAAGAGAGTTTGCGGATGTGTTTGAACCAGTTTCGGGCTTGCCGCCAAAAAAAGCAATCGAGTTTCGAATAGATCTCATACTAGGAGCTGAACCCATAAGTAGACCACCTAGCAGGATGTCACCAATCGAGATGAAGGAATTGAAGGTGCAGCTAGTGGAATTGGAAGGAAAGAATTTCATCCGGCCAAGCAGTTCGCCTTGGGAAATGGCCGCGGTATTCGTAAATAAGCCAGATGGGTTGTTAAGGATGTGTATCAACTATCGTATGTTGAACGAGAGGACAATCAAGAATAGTTATCTTTTTCCAAGAATCGGCGACTTACTCGATCAGTTGAGTGGAGCCAGAGTGTTTTCCCGGCTAGATTTAGCGACAGGTTTCCATCAACTAAGAGTGGTAGAGGACAGTATTCCTTTGACGGCATTTAGGATCAGATATAGGTCTTACGAGTGGTTGGTTATGCCATTCGGGCTTACTAATGCACCAGCTTTCTTCGTGGATTTGATGAACCGAGTTTTCCAAGAGCACTTGGATAGGTTCGTGTTGGTTTTTATTGACGACATTTTGGTATATTCTAAGAATGAGAAGGATCATGCTGATCATCTTAGATTAATTGGAGACGCTAAGGCAACATCAGCTGAAGGCAAAGTTCTCCAAGTGTCATTTCTGGAAGAAGGAAGTGAAGTTCCTTGGTCATGTAGTTTTTGAGGAAGGGTTAGCATTTGATCCGGATAAGATCGAAGCTGTTAACAATTGGAAGAGACCAGAGACGGTAGGTGAGATTAGAAGTTTTCTTGGTCTTGCAGGATACTACCGAAGGTTCATTAAGAATTTCTCGCGAATAGCGGCATCCTTGTCTATGATAACTAGGAAGGACGTGAAGTTTGTTTGGTCTGACAAATGTGAGGAGGCATTCCTTAAGTTGAAACATTTGTTAACCAATGCGCCCGTGTTAGTAGTTCCAGATGGGAATCAGGGGTTGGTAGTTTACACCGATGCATGTGGTACTGGGTTAGGTGTTGTGCTAATGCAGAATGGAAAGGTTATTACCTATGCTTCTATACAGCTTAGACTGCGTGAAGTGAGATACACTACTCAGGATTTGGAGTTAGCAGCGATAATCTTCACATTGAAGGTGTGGAGACATTATCTTTTGGGAGAAAGGTTTAAGCTATTTATGGATCATAATTTTCTACGGTATTTATTCTCTCAGAAGGGGCTGAACATGAGACAGCGGAGATGGCTGGAGTTTGTTGCAGCTTATGATTTTAGCATCGAGTATACATCGAGAAATGGAAATAAGGTGGCGGACGCACTTAGCAGGAAACATCAAAATGTGGTGTTAGCTATGTTGGCAGAATGGAAAGACTTAGAAGCATTGGCTGCTTGCAGTGTGCATTTGAGTTCGAATGCTGGATCTAGTCGGAATATCCCCATGATGTCTTGTTTGGAAGTTTGACCAGTTCTGATCGAACGAATTACTTCTACGCAAAAAGAGGATCTAGTCTTAGCCGAGAGGATTAGGAAGTTAGAAGTTGGAACCGAGATTGATGATTTAAAGGATTTTATTCTTGACCACAGGGGTTGGTTCAGAAAGAAGGAACGGTTAAGTGTTCCGGATGTTGGAAACCATATGAAGGAAGTTCTGAGGGAATGTCATCGATCGAAGTTTACGATTCATCCTGGGGGAACCAAGGTGTATCAGGATATGAAGAGAAATTTCTTCTGGGAAGGAATGAAGAGGGATGTTGGCTTATGGGTAAAACAGTGTTTGAACTATCAGCAAGTAAAAGCCAAACATCAGAAGCCAAGTGGTTTTCTTTCAGCCTTTGGATGTTCCAGTTTGGAAGTGGGACTCAATATCCATGGATTTTATTGATGGGTTGCCAAGGTCAAACCGGGGTAATGAAAGTATATGGGTCATAGTGGAAAATTTGACCAAAAGTACCCATTTCATTCTGGTAAGGTCAACCAGGACGGCACCTGTTTTGGCTAAGTTTTTCATGAAGAACATCGTTAGACTACATGGAATTCCTATTAGTATAGTCAGTGATAGAGATTCTTTATTTACTAGCGAGTTATGGAAGAGCCTGCAGAGTGTGTTAGGCACTAAGCTCAAGATGAGTACCACATATCATCCTTAGATGGATGGGCAGACAGAGAGAGTCAACAAGGTACTAGAAGATATGTTGATAGCTTGTGTGCTGGATTTTAGTGGTTCTTGGGAAGATCACTTGCACTTAGTGGAGTTTTCCTATAAAATAGTTATCAAACTACTATAGAAATGGCGTCTTTTGAAGCTTTGTATAGAAGGCCATGCAAATCACCAGTATGTTGGTTAAAGACCGAAGACAGATTGGTCCTTGGTCCAGATTTGGTGAGAGAGGTAACGGAAAAGATCGAGTTGATATGGGAAAGAATGAAGGAAGCTCAGTCTAGACAGAAGAGTTACGCAGACAAGAGGCGTAAGGTTCTAGAGTTCTCAGTTGGAGATAGAGTTTTCATCAAGGTATCGCCGATGAAAGGCGTGGTCGGTTCGGAAAGACCGGGAAGCTAGCACCAAGATTTGTTGGACCATTTCCTTTATCAGAGAGGATTTGGAGACTCGCGTATCGAGTAGATTTACCAAGCAGTTTGGCCGGGGTCCATAATGTATTTCATGTTTCTCATCTTAGGAAGTATGTTCTTGATCCAGAAACTACTATCGCTCTGAGGGCACTGGAGGACTTAGGGGTGGAACCAGATATGACTTTTGTGAGGCAACCAGTTCGTGTTGTGGCAAAAGATGAGAAGAGGTTAAGGAACAAGACAGTAAGGTAGGTGAAAGTTGAGTTGAGCGACAACGTGAAGGACTATACTTGAGAGACAGAAGACAGGATTAGGGCTACTTTTCTTGGGCTGTTTGAGATGGTAAATTCTCTATAGGGTTTATATAGAATTTGGCTGGTAAGTTATACTAGCTTTGCTTACATGGGTTGTATGCTTGTCGTTTTGTCCTTACTAAAATTTCGGGGACGAAATTCTTTAATGGGGGAGTTTGTAATGCCCCTGAATTTTAATTAACATTATTCAAGATATTTAATTGGATAAATTAAATAGAATAATGTGAATAATTAGGGAGATGAGATTAATAAATCCAATGGCCGTGTCTTAATGAATGAACTAAAATAAGACTTAACTAAATTAAGAAGGAGGAATTTCCTAAGGGGTAAACTTATGGACGACAATCGACAATCGACAATCGACCACTTCTCTGCACTGCCACAACACTCAACTACCTTGCCACTTCTTCCTACACTATCATTGTACTGCTCACCATCAATTCATACATAACTCCTCACCATCAATTCAACTAACATTCCACTACAATCCATACATAACTCCTCACCATCAATTCAACTAACATTCCACTACAATCCATACATAACTCCTCACCATCAATTATTTTCCCTCCCCTGAACCTGAACCACCAATCACAATCATTCAATCACAATTCAAATATAACACCCCTACTTATGTACTTTTATCATTTTACCAAAAATCTATCTGCACTTTAGCTGCTAGCATTCCTAATGTATATATAAAAAAAATTATATACCTTTCATTTTGACTTAATAATGATTTTTTCCATTGGCCGAGCTATGGGAACGCCAAAGCAATCATCCATGCACGTCAGACACGATGTTGGTCTCCATATCTCTGCATCTGGAACTATCACCAGTTCAATCCAAACTTTTACAGCATTACGTCCCAATGGACAACAATGGACCATCGTTATCGGATCAGTTGATGCAATACTTCCTTCAGCCACTACGTCTGCTCCACCCAAATCGATCAACTGCCATTTGGCATCCTTTTGCATGGTTGCAATCGGCTGAAAGAAAAGAGATTATTATGCACAATGTATACATGCACATTAAATAAACTTTCATACACAGTTAACTTCTTCAAATTTGAAAATTAATACTTACATTTTGCGATTTATTCATGACCATATGTGCGGATTTCATGGGAGAATTCACAACATTTTCAGTATCATCACGACTCTCATCTAGTTTTTCTTGATCAGCTTCTACTTTTGATCTTGGCCATGCTACTTTCCTACCAACTGCTTCTCCAATGCACGACATATCAGATGTGGGTTGCCACAAATAAGCATCTTTATTTACTACTTTGTCCACCCAAATCACAACAGTAGACGGACCGAGTGGAATACCATTAACAGTATATTTTGGATCAGTGGTGTGGATTCTTCCTTCGGCAACTACACCTTCACCCTCAGTCCAACCGTAAATCTTGCAAGTGTCTTCGATGATGCTGGTACTCTAAAAATGAGAAGTGAAATTCAAGACTTTAGTATGCTATACAAAAACAACGAATATGTGTTAAATTTTTATTCAGATGGGGGGGTGCTCGCTGCATTTTAGACATCAATAAGCTCGCAGCATATTACACTAATATACTTAACGTGAAAAAAATTACCGTACTGGCTGCACTACAGTTCAACCGTGTTCGCAGCGGGACCTTGATGCAAACTGATGGCCAATCAACTACCTTATTCTTAGCGTCTGCTAAGACTGCCATTTCAGGTGTAGGCCTCCATAAATAAGTATCTGCTTTATCCACTGAATCTATAACAACGCTCCCAGCATTTGGTCCAAGACGAATGCCATTGACAACGTCATCTGGGTCCATGGACAACAGCCTCCCATGGGCAACAACTCCAGAGGTTCCATCCCAATTCAACAGGAAACATACTTCGTCGTCGCTCTACAATTAATCAACCGAAAATTAAATCAGTTACTGGATTAAAAAATTAAAATATAAATTTCATTTATTGAGTAATATAAATATTATTTTTACCGAATCAGGTGAGTTCCTTCTCGAACTTTCTTTACCCTGCAGCGAAGCACGAATATAAATTAATATTTTACGAATATAAATTAATTTCCAAAAATTTACCTTCTGGTCCATCAGAGTCTGTATCATTCCCTTCAATTCTGCTATTTCCTCTCGACACCGAGACACTTGTTTATCTTTGGACTGGGCCAAAGCTAGCTTGGTTAAAGTGCAACCCCTACCCAATGCCCTTAACCGTCCCGGTTTATCTTGTCCCAGTACATGTACAAGAGCATCTTTTCCAATATCATTCTGTGTCGAGCCGGATTGGGATAGGCTACCATATTTTTTGATCTCCTCCTATATAAATAAATACACATAGATAATGTACAATGGTAAAAATATCATAGTTTCAAAAAAATATACCAATAAAATTAAAAACAATTTTACAATAGTATTCGCAGCTTCCATGTTCACTGGTTCACCATTTTTTTTAATGTGAGATCTAATCCACACATCAGCTCTACTTATGGACGATGGATCTACACTTTCTTTTTTCTAAAAATAGAATAACATTAAATTAATAAACTGACAGGTATAAAATAATGTTAAATAATGCTATAGTTAATTAACTTACCATGTCTTCGGTCTTTCTAGCCATTCCCCTACGACCGGTTGTATGCGGAAGTTGTGTGTATCTAAGGGCTGAATATTTCTCACTTTTTTGCTGAAAATATTGAAAGATGCTAGAATTTAACAACCAAAATCATAAAAAGAAAAACTATCTAATATTTATAATGCAGGGTAAATATGTATGGTGAGGATTGCAATTTATTTGAAAATCAATTCATCGGTTGCTAACTATGTAGATGGATCTGCATAAACATGCCAGACGAGTTCAGTAGGAATGATTTACCTTAAACTCCGGACTTGTTTTCGCCTTCACAAACTTCCTCCAATCGGTTATGCTTTTTATGTTCGTAGGTTTCAGTTTAAGTCTTTCCTCATCGTTCTCCGCTTTTTGCAAATTTCGAACCAATTTGCTTTTTGACGATCTCCAAAGTACTCCCATTTGTTGAAATATAGCTTTTCTTTGCCATTCCTCTTCCAATTTAAATCTAATCTGCAACAATACATCAAAACATGATATTAGTAAAATTTATTTAATTTAAATACGACAGATTTAATTAAATCTGAAAGGTTTTCTGAAGTTATTAGAGGGCAATTTCAATTTATAATTGGCAAGAACTATTTTTCAATTTATCCAGAAGTTATTAGATGGCAATTTCAATTTATAATTGGCAAGACCATGCAATATTAGAAGTCATTTTCAAAACATATTAGAGTCAGAATGTTAAATAATAGATGCCTGCTTCATACCAGAACCGACTGCCACAAAACTTCTTTTAAGTCATCACTAATATTCCTCCAATCATCAATGGTGTATGGAACCTGCTCCCGCACAAGCGGTCCAAGAAAAGAGGATAAATATACCGACCCTTGACCTACTGGTATACCTAGATCATTGAACTCAACTTCAATTCGATCCTGACTGCATGACGGGAGTCCTTTTGCTTTTGCTGGACCTCTACCGCCTCTTTTCCGAGATGTACTTCCGATTTCAGCTTCACTTTGTTTCCCAAATTCCAGCTCGGCATCAGCAGTTTGTTCAGGACGGGTTTCATTTTTTGAGCGGAGTCCTTCATTTGGGTCAGAGGGGATATCATCTAGTGGTTGTTCGTCTTCTTCATTGTGAACAGTGGCTTGCTTCTTAGCATTATCTGGTTGTTCTTCTATTTCATTTATACTAGCTGGAACTTTACGTTTTCGCTTTGACTGTTTGTTCTTAGCTTTGACGGTTTGTTCTTCAGCCTTTCTATGCAAGCGGGTACGTACAAATGTTGTAGACATATTTTTCTGCAAGTGACAGAAAACACGGTATAAACCAATAAGCACATGTAAACAATAAGCAGTGATAAATATTAACAAACAACACTTAAATATCATCAACATGTAGCTGAAAAGAGATGTGGCAGTTTGCAAACCAAACAAGCAGGCCTAAAAGCCTTGAGATGATGAACAGATTTGTAATTTTATGAGAAAATGTACATGTAATGCAAACAGAATTGATAAGAACACTACTCATTATCAAGCAATATATGCAAACAGAATTGATAAGAACATATAATGCTTTGTCTATGGAAGTATACAAAGATCAAAACACAAAGAACAAAAATTGAATGGTACATGCATTTGCAATGGATTAGAAAATTAAATGGTGCAAACTAACAGCCATTCGCAACATTAAAAAAACAAAGCATTAGTGCAGCAAATGAACAACAATCACTAAAGAAAATCAATACAAGTTCAATGAAATTTCCAAATAGCCCAGATTTAATATATAAGTTCAACCATCACTAAAGCAAATGAACAACTATACTCAAGTAGAACATATAATCTACTCAATTATGCCCTCGCAATCCTCTCTAACATAGCAAACATCTTCATCATCCGCTTCAGTTATTTCATCTTCCACCACTTGAATATCTTCCTCGATGCAATCGTGCTCCTCTATATCATTAAAACTTCTTGATGGTGCTTTCATTACAACGTACCAATTAGAAACATCGTTCTCTCTTGAATAAAATACTTGTTTTGCTTGAGATGCAAGTATGTATGGGTCTCGTGAAAATGATGCTTGATGTAAATTAACAAGAGTGAACCCATCATCATCAACTTTTACTCCATTTCCTTTATACGTCCAACGACACTTGAAAACTGGAATATAAAACAAATGATAATCTAATAAAATTATATCTGTCAATATTCCATAATAAGTGACCACATCAACCACTTGGGACATATCTTTAGCACTTGCTCTACACATAGTAGTTGCATCAAAAGTCACCCCACAATTCTGAGTTTCTCTCCCTAAATCTTTTACATGAAAACGTTGCTCGTTGATGATATATCCTTTGAAAGACATGGCATCATCCTTCGGACCATAAGCAATCCATTTTAATATGTCATTATGATCCTTGGAGGTAATAGGTATCTACAACAAATTTCATTTAGCATGTAAATTTATATAGTAATATTGATAGTTGAATGAGAATATATTTGAAATCTAACTAACCTTCCTTTTAATCCAATCGACAAAACTTTTTGTATGTGTTTCCCAAAGTAAGGTCGAATTTTTTGTCATGCGTTGGTCTGAATTTTAATTCCTCCAAATGGAAACTAGTATTGAACAATTGATTATAAGTTATATATATCATTGCGAACACATCAAAATATTTAAAACAATATAACATAAACTTACTCTATAAACGGTTCCACCACGGCCATATTCATTAACACAGCTAAATGAGCACTTTCTTTCTCATTAACTGGCAATTTAATTGTCTTCGATACTGAAATTGGACGTCCCTCTAATATTCTACTACTTTCATAATCTTCATTTCGAGCTCCTTTCTCCTCTATATGTCCTGATTTCTTCAAAAATTCATTGAAAAACAACATGCATTCAGTTGCAAGATACAATTCTGCAATACATCCCTCTGGTCATGCATAGTTTCTGACATAATATTTTAGTGTCTTCATATATCTTTCGAATGGGTACATCCATCGAAAATGAATAGGTCCACACATTTGTGCTTCTTTTCCAAGATGAATGGATAAATGTATCATTATATCAAAGAAAGATGGTGGAAAAAAAATTTCAAGCTCACATAAAACGTCAATAATTTCAACATTGATTTGTTCTACCTTCTCTCTATCAAGAACACGTTGACATAATTTGTTGAAAAAAGAACATAAGCGAATTATCGCTTTTCTTGCCTTCTTTGCCATGAACCCTCTCGATGCTACTGGCAATAAATGTTGCATTAACACATGGTAATCATGTGACTTCAATCCACTAATTTTGCAATCCGACAACGAAATCCGATTTTTTAAATTTGAACAGTAGCCATCCGGTCCTTTGAAATCATACAGTCTTTTGAAAAATATTTTTCTCTCGGATTTTGACAACATATATGGAGCCGGTGGGAGATATGTTTTATTCCCACGAGCTTGTGTATGAAGCTCACTTCGAATTCCCCAATCCTCTAAATCCTTTCTACAGTTGGTTCCATCTTTGGATTTATTTCCATGCAACATTGTGCCCAATAGGCTTTCACCAATGTTCTTCTCCACATGCATCACATCTAAATTGTGACATGGAAGTTCCTATGAAAACCAAAACAATAATGCATTATTGGGTTTTTCTTGTATTAAAACAATGAAAAATAAATAAATTAACCACTAACCTCCCAATAAGGCAAATCATAGAAAATTGATCGTTTTTTCCACCTTGATAGCTCTACTTCTGTAGAACTATTAGTATCATCATATTCATCTTCTTTATCATAGACATGCTTTCTCTTCTTACTTTTCTCCTCTATTCCTTTTCCAAAATCATTTGGATAATCCTTCAATAATGCATAGATGTTTCTCCCAGAAAGCATTCTAGGAGCACCATCTGTCTTTATGGTATTATCAAACAATGCTTTTTGTTTCCTCCGTGAATCTGAAGGAGGTAGAAATCTTCTATGACCCATGTAGGCGAACTTTCGACTATGTTTCAACCAACGAGAATGGGTATTGACACCACATAATGGGCAAGCTTTTTGCGCTTTCACACGACATCCAGCAAGATTTCCATAAGCCGTAAAATCATTAATCGTCCATAACAAAATTGCATTCAGTTTAAATAAAGTTTTACTAAATGCATCATAAGCAGTAACTCCATTAGACCACAAGTGATGCAAGTCTTCCACCAAAGGCGCAAAATATACATCAATATCATTCACGGGTTGCTTCGAGCCTGGAATAAGTAAAGTTAACATAATATTTTCTTTCTTCATACACAACATAGGCGAGAGATTGTATGTCACAAGCATTACCGGCCAGCAACTATATTTCGAACTCAACATGGAAAATGGATTGAATCCATCTGTAGCAAGACCAAGCCTAAGATTGCGTGGATCAGATGAAAAAGATTTATACTTTTCATCCACCATTTTCCATGTCATAGAATCCACGGGATGACGCATTTTTCCATCGTTACTTTTATTATTAAAATGCCATCTTAATTCTTCAGCCATCTTTTGAGATCTATACATTCGTCTAAACCTTGAAATGATTGGGAAATATCTCAATACTTTAACTGGAACACCTTGTATAACCTCTTCAGTATCTTGATTTTTCTTCTATCTCGAGGAACCACATTTTGGACAACTTTCTAAATTTTTGTATTCTTTTCTGAAAAGGAAACAATCATTCTCACAAGCATGTATCTTTTCAAAACCCATGTCGAATGCTTTAAGAAATTTCTTGACTTCATATAAGGTTTTCGGAAGCACGTTATCCTTCGGCAGAAATAGATGTTGCACAGCTAAAAGCTTATCAAAACCACTATCGGACAAGCCAGTCTCGCATTTAAGATTATACAAGATGGTGATGGCAGATAATTTTGTGTGATCTGTGCAACCAGGTTATAATGGAGTTTCTGCATCTTCCAAGTTCTTGACTAACTCATCCTCTTTTCTTCGAGAATCAACATCGTCTTTATCATCATCAAAAAAATCTTGATTCAAAAAATCTTCATCTTCATAGTGAATCATCTTGAATAGTTCATATACGTCAAACGTATTTGTTTTATTCTCTACATATATCTCTTCACCATGGTTAAACCATACACCGTCAATGTATTTAGGATCCATTCCTTTTATAATTAAATGTTCAACGATGATTGGTCATCATGACGACTAAGATTCCGACAATCCTTGCAAGGGCATAAAAATTTTTCTACACTTCTTACATTCCTCTTTGCAGCATGCACAAAATTCATTGCTCCTTGTCGGTATTCTATACTAGTTCTATGAAAAAAGTAAAAAAAAGTGAGCTTTAGTATTAGATTATATGTTCTAATTCTCAAAATACATATTAAGTTAATCATGGTTTTATCACCTGTTTAGAAAAACCCAGCCTTTTTCCATTATCGACATTTGAAGGCAAATAAGTTTCCAATCTTTGACGTATAAATTGGTTATCTGTTGTAATCAAAAAAATAACTAGATGTTGAAGTACAAATACTTGTAGCACTACTGCATATAACCATGGTGGTTTAGTAGACAAAGGCAAAGAATACTTTTCCAAAAATATAAATTTTACACTTATATTTTGCATTTAACCTCAGATTTACATGTATTTATAATTAATCCGTGCATGAATTCAAAACCTATGTCCAGAAAATTATAGAATTACTGCATATAAATTCAAAGCCTTAGAATGTACAAACCAATAGTTTCCTCTTACCAAACCAACAGTCAACTTCACCGCCTCCTCTTCACTACCTCACATCCACACAACTGACATATTTCCAGTGCCTGCCACTCCACAAAAGACTATTTATGCTCCAACATTTACCACTCTCAACCATCGAGCCAGCCAATACCCAATCGCAAACAAACCCGCGACCTCCATCAATGCTACTTGAACCCACCAAATTCCTGAAACATGCAACCTCAACCTCCTCTCAACAAGCAACCATTGATTCACTGAACCACTTCAACAGAACATTCATATACTCAAAGAAATCAAAGCAGATATCCCAACAGATCATTGCAATTAGGGTTAAATCAACCATTTCAGTAATAGTTTAGGAAAAAATACGAAATTAAGATGCATTCAAATTCATATAAAATCCAAATAGAATCACAAAGTCGATTTAAAAGATTCATACCTAAATATACCTAATCGATTTAAAAGATTCATACCTAAATATACCTATATCTGTTGGCTGCCGTGACTCGATGTTGAGTAAGGGGGAAACGACGGAGTTGACGATGATACTTGAGTGCGATGAAAATTTAACACGATTAAAAGGGGAAATTTTTTTTTTGAAGAAGAAAGAAAATTAGGGACGAGAATTTTGTTAAGTACGAGAGTAAAATGATAGGTTACGTTTATTTAGTTCGCGCGGACTCTTTTTTTTAGAAGCGGGAAACGTGAATTATTTTTTGCCACGTTTATATTATTTGGTAATCTATTTTTTGTTGCCTTTTCAATAAAACGCCACCGATTTTTGCAACTATAAATGGTTTTTCTTGTAGTGATAGCTTTCAACAGGGTCGGAAGCATAGTTGCCGCTTCCAAACCTTTCAACCCAGTTGGAGTCAAAGGTTATCTTTTATTTTCTAAAACTCGTCGCCTCTCTCCATTGTTTTCGAAGGGTTGGTTCAAACACTAACACTTCAATGATTTCGAAAGGTTTTGGTTTCGAAGGGTTTTGTCTTCGAAAGGTTTTGATTTCGAACGGTTTGTCTTCAAAAGGTTTTGGTTTCGAAGGGTTTTGTCTTTGAAAGGTTTTGATTTCGAACGGTTTGTCTTCGAAAGGTTTTGGTTTCGAAAGGTTTTGAAGGGGTTACCTTCAATGATTGCGAAAGGTTTTGAGTTTCATTGCTTTCGAAAGGTTTATAAATAGTTTTATAAAGGAAGGGGATACCCCAAGCTTTCAACAAAGTCGAAAGGTGAAACCTTCTGACTAGGCCGAAAAGAAAACTTCTGACATGGTCGAAAGGTAAGACCTTTCGAAAAGTCGAAAGGTATGGTTTTATTATGCTTTCAAAAGGAAGGCTTCCGAAGGGGCTTACTTCTGATGTTTATATGCTTTCGAATGGGACTTCATTTGAAGGGGTTTAAAGGGCTGTTTTTAGCCATTTTTCCTTAAGTAAAATTTTGCTAGCTTGAAGGGGTTACTGGGTAGGGTTATAGCATAAAATACTTATTTTGTTTGAATATGTAAGGGGGATCCTTATATAAATTTAATGTTATTAAACCTTGGGGACATCGGGGTGGGTTTTATGTTTTCAATACATAGTTTGGGGTTACAAATAGAAATATGCTTTCGAAAATATACATTGAGGCTATCAATGTGTTTTATTTAATTTAACCTAACTGGGGTTACCAATGGGAATAGGTTAAACAGGTGGTATACTTGGGGAAAATAAGTAATCATGGGGATCATGAATTTTTATAAATAATCACAGGGATCATGATGTTTTAATTGGCCAAGTGATGGATTCTTGGTTAACCTAGGAAAACCATGGAATGTGCGGTGGATAGCCCACATCAAATTTCTAAAGTAAAGAATGTTTTGCCAGAGGTGGTTAGCCTCGGGATTTGGCACCCAAGGGTTCATTGTCATCCTAGGAAAACTATGGAGTGTGCGGTGGATAGCCCACACCATCTTTTATAAAACAATGTGCGATGGATAATCTGCATATATTTTAAATGGATTGGGACGGATAGTCCTATTTAATTATGATGGATAGTCATTTTAAAGATTTTAGATGGGAAATCTAATAAATTGCTTTTAGATGGGATATCTAATAAATGGGTGGATGGGATATCCAATAAATATGATTTATGGCTTTATTTCATATTATGTTAAGACTAATCATTTTGGGTGTAGGAGCAAAGTAAATGATTTGCATGTTCTATTTTGGATACTAGTGAGGGGAAAATCGGTAATGTGGTCTCACTAGATATCTATTTATGATAAGAGATGATAGGGGATTATTCATACCAGACTTAATGTCCGACTCGAAGTTTTTGTTTCTCCACAAACTCCCGGGTACTCAAAATTAATTTGAGTAGTCTGAGAGTGGGAGACTTTCAGGTTGTTGGACGAATAAGCTTTCGGAGATGTGCAAGAGGCAGTGTTGGCTATATAGGAGTTATTTTGTGTTTTCCGCTGTGATGTACTAAGAACTGTAAAGTTCATATTATCAGTTCTCTTATCATCATAAGGGGACATCTTCATATGTTGCTCTTATCGTATTTTGTATATGTATATGTGATCTGAACGTGATTAACGTCTGGTATTATGTAATTAAATCTTAAATTGTAATTTGCATGAAATGAGTAATTCTTTTTATTGGAAGTTTAAAAAATTTCATATTCATGTGTTCCTATGTATCAATATTAACTATGCCGCATTCGGTCGCCAAGAAATAACAACTACGGACGACTGCAGCATCAGCAGTGGTTAGTTTTGGGCCGAGATGTTACAACTACCATCCAATCATTCCTAACTCAAGTTTTCGACCTTGCAATCCATGTCGACTAGGTATAATCTCTTTTTCATGTGTACTTAGGCCATGAATCTTCAAGCTCGGATGCGGTTAGGGTCTGTTAGTTGTATTATTTAGTAGGGTCGATTATGTTATGCAATCAAGTTGGAGAAGGCGAAGGAGCTAGAGAAGGGAGAATAAGAAAGAGAAGAAGAATGGAAGGAATAAATAAGGGAAGAACGAGAAGGGCTCGGCATCAAGCGAGGGGTCGGTCTAAGGTAGTCAATGGAGGGATCGACATTAGGGATAGGAAGGGTCGGTAGGGAACATGCTAACCTAAGGGTTCGGTATGTTGTTGTTGGGCATGGATTTGGTGTTAGAGACGTAGGGGTCGATATACGTAAGGATATTTGGAGGGATCGATATGTAGGTTAATAGGAAGGGATCAGCAATTAGCGGTAGATAGGGGTCGGTATTTCTATGCAAATCTAAGTATAAGGATCGGCTATGGGGTCAGGACGTAGGGATTGGCATACATAGCTAGGGTCGGTGTTGACCAATTAAAACCATCTTAACTCGAGTTATTCGAACATATGATTGTACACTACCTCATCCAAGCATAAAGTGACTGATAACAACACGACTAGCATATACGAATCAATGAACTTAAATTTGAACGAACAAATTCCTAATCTACTTAACATGAACTAAGTATAAAATTGGCCCAACATACTCGAACAATGGACTTCATAATCTAGAACATCAACATCTGATCCTAAAGCTTTTGTCACCGATAACCTTTTATGTCATTTGAGATGGTCACCGATAACCTTTTACGGGGGGACAAGACGTTATTTCTAATATTGATTGTCTACTGAGTATAGCTGACATAGATCTCGAGTTAAATGAAGCGTCCAACCACAATGTCTTCAGAATCGGTTATGAAATCAAGCTCCGCTACCTTGTCTAACAAGCCCGCACCATGTCAGCAAAGAGAAAGGACAGAGACATCTAATTTACAAGCAAATCTTCATTTCAACACACCAGTTCTTCCTGCAAAAGTTATTGATCCAGCTCCCGACGTCGTGGAGGGTGCCATTGTTCTAGACAATCCTGTGGACTCACATCCATCCAGAATCAGTGAGGCGGCTCTCCGATGGCTATGTTCTACCATGAGATTCCTTTTGAAGATGTTCTCATCCCGTCGAAGCAAGATAGACCTTACTTGCCCTTAGCCGGATATACTGCATGCAACAAATTCATGTGCAGAGCTGGATGCATGCCACTGTTTAACTCTTTCATTCGGGAAGTTCTGAGATTTGTGGGAATCGCTCCTACTCAGATACACCCTAACAGCTATGCCTTTGTTCATGGCACCTTTCTCCTCTTCATGAACATCCTATTTCGCCCTCCAACTCACAAGGATATTCAATACATTTATAATTTCAAAAGACGGGTTGATAGTCCTTCGTATGTCTTCCTCGAACCTTTGCCCAAATTCCAGATCATAACGGGCACGTGGAATAAGCTCTCCTTATTCAAAAACGAATGGTTCTAAGTACGGTGTCCTCCCAGCTTCGCCAGAAGATGGCTGGAACGACGTAATTACTACTTTAGATTTTTCCTTTAATCTAAAGATTCAAATTACAGTTTCTTTCTCAACCGTACTAATTCCTTTAATTCTTTTAGGGGTTTTCCCTCGTCCTGAAGGCGTCAGATATTCCAGGGCTGTCGCGGCCATCTGCACTACTCGGGTGGAGGACCGGGACATCAAACTCCTCGTCACCGATGAGTTGCTCTCTTTATTTGGTCCATTATAGGACAGCCGTAGGATTGGCCTCCTTGGAAGCAGAGCGATTCTGAAGGTTGTCACCGAGAGAAGGGAAGAAACAAACGACCCCGTAGTGCCCCCATTAAGGGAATACAAGAAGGCACCGAAGAGGGAAAAATAAAGGAAACAGAAGATGTAGGGCCAAGAAACAAAGACGCAGGCCTCGGAAAAACATCGGCAGTTGAAGCGTCACGCACTAGCCAATCGCAACCTCCCCCAAGAAGGGGAAAAGGTTTGGCGTACAAGATTCGAAAGAGGAAGACCAGGGCAACCTCAAAATTTGTCATAACTCTGGTCGAGAAAGGATCGTCTTCTCAACAAATAGAGAGCGTGTTGAGGGGACTTTCCAATATTTCGATCCTGGATGATCTATTGAGCTACAACTTGACCAACCTTGACGTCGAAGGGATTAACTCACCCGCGAGAAGCGGCGAAGGCGTGCAACCTTCCAACAAAGTGGAAAGAACTCCGATGAGTAAACCAAACGTTACTAGTCCGTCGGACGGAACCACTAGGACACACACAAGCACTTGCACTTCACCATCCACTTGTTATTAGCTCTTCACACAACAACTCCTAACATGTCCCCGTTTGGTTCTTTTACAGGTGCAATATCTCATTCACATACACTCGATCGCCTCTGTGGCTCCTCCACCTACTACCACTCAGGTCGGGATTCTGAATCCGGAAGGCGTCGAGACAAGGATGAAGGATGGGATAGAGACTATCATTCTCAAGAATCTTCTTCTTTGTCCAGAATGAAGTCTCAAGCATACGCTCCATGCTAAAGCAACCCATCTAACTCTCCTGCTCATAGTGGAGACAAGTTCGCACACCGGGGTTCTCAATATGCCGCTCCCCATGACCAACACTCTGGATCATCAAGTACCAGGCAATCTCATAAACACCGTAAACAACCGCTGGTTACGTCTTAACAAATTCCTCTGGTTCCTGCCCATGATTCGACCACAGTGGAGAAACCTGCTGAACATAAAGCTACCTTCCCGAAAATTTGCTTCAACAAGCTCAAATTCCTTCCCTCTTTACACATCATCCCAGGAACTACCAAAGGGAGTTCATTAGCATGTATGAATGATGTGTACGTTCAGCATGAAGCATTCATCCACTTAGCCGAAAAAGTCTCAGAAGTTTCTATGGAGCGCCAGCATGAGATTGATCGCCTTAAACTAGAGGCCATTCACTACAAGGATATTATCAATTATCAAGATGTTGAGTTGCTCCGGGTTAAGGCTCAACTCGCCGAAGCGAAGAAAAATGCGAAGGAAACAGCTGAGGCAGTGAGTCGCTTAGAGACTTCACATAAGAGAGAACTGGACGCCACACTCCAACGCAGTTGCACCCTAGCTTTAGAGAAAGACTCCTTACATAAGGAGAAAGATGTCCTAGCCCACCGCATTGAGGAGCTAGAAAAATTACTGTTCAAGGAGAGGGAGGAGAAAGTCCAGCCACAAGAAGAGTCGTAAAAATATTGCGAGGAGATTATTGAAACCAGAAATTTAAAAATGAAACTTGATGATCAACTCTCCCAAATCGAAGCCCTGAAAGAAGCCGCCCATGAGGAGGGCAAGAAAGAGGTGCTCGTAGAAGCCAACTCTCGAGTTGAGGCAGCGACTGAGTCCGGTAGTGAAGAGAATAAATGCTTATTCGATCCATTCATCGTCGAATATAATGCAAAAGTTATCCTTCACTACGACTTAACTTTCCTAGGCGAGGGCTATCTCGAATCGCTCGACGAAGCTTGGGAGATCATTACAAAGATCAAGAAAGAGGAGTTGGGGATGGGAGAGCTTGATGAAGGGGCACTTGTGCAGGAAGTGCTTCAAGGAAATGAGCCATCTGACTTGGCTGCCGTAAAACTTCAATTCGGCAAAGCTCCTACATCGCTTAAGGAAAAAGAAGATATCGTAGGGTCTTCTGGAACTAAGCCCTAAGGTCCTCCTCTTGTTTAGCGGGTTGGGATGTCAATGGAGCAACACATTGGTTAGGATCCAGACAGGCCCGGGCTTGGCCCATACATGCTATCTCCCATCGTTAAAGGGAGCACCCCGGCGACCACCAAAAGCCAACCAAATGCTGGTACCGTATATAACTCCTTCGAATTGAAAAAGTTGCTATTTTCGACACATAATAGATATAGACTAATGCTTTCCTTTTTATGAAACTTTGTAGGTCATTCCGGTCCTGAATCAACTCCTAGGAGCGATGTCGCCACGGAGCAGGAAGGAAAAGTGGTCGAGGCTCCGACTGCTGCAGATACTCTAGGGCCCGACGCTCAAGTAATTGGGGCACTTGATGAAGACAAGCCCGAAGACCCATCTTTTACTAAGGAGCATGATGACATTGTGGTCACGGGTGCTTCGGAGCATACCGCTAAATTCAGCTTGAAAGAACAAATTGAAGAAGAGGAAAAATCAAAACTCAAGGTCAAGGGTGAACCCGATTTGGTGGTGGTTGAAGTTCCTCTTCATAGGCCTTTGCAATTCATCCCACGCAGCGGGATAACTCCTATTGTGGTTCCTCCTCCTTCCTTAAGTACTTCCACTTAAGGCGAAAAAGGGTCTCGAAAGAGGCGCTCGACCTATTCAACTCCCGAAAAACCGAAGAAGGAGAAGAAATCGAAGAAATAGCTAGCGTCTTGTGTTGTTGTACTTAATCCAAATAAATTAGACATGCGTTGTTTTCCCTCTTTTTTTTAGTAGCACATGTACGGGCATGGACCCCGAACTCTCGAATAGTTTGTAAGGAATTTTTTAGATTGTAAATAAAAAAATTTGTTCCTTGGTTAATCATCGAGTGATTTATTACTTCAATAGTAGAGTAGGTTCTTCCCATTTCAAGTACTTGTAATAACTTTCACAAGTTTCGTTGATAATTCATTATCTTGATCTTTGGAGCTTCTCTGTAAGCTCCATCTTAAGTCATAAGCGATGCCAAGCCGAAATTGTAACCAACGGTTGTATTCCTCTGCTAACAGTTCGAGCATCTTCCGTCGATCTTAGATCGGAATTTGTAGGATAGAGAAAGATCAAAAGCTCATATGTCTATCCATTAGGTCATTGAATTAGCCTGTGGTTTGGAGACTTGGAATTTTTTAGTCCACAGTCAATGACTCAAGACTTTTCGTCAAATCGTTTACGTTTTAGTCTGCTTCAGGGGCATAGAGATTTTTGTTAAGTTGTTTATACTTTAGTCCATGCTCTAGGGACCTAGAGTGCTCTAATCCGCACTCCGGGGACTTAGAGATTTTTCTCAAGTCGTTTATACTCTAATCTGCACTCCAGGGACTTAGAGTACTCTAATCTGCACTCCGAGGACTTAGACATTTTCCAAGTCGTTTATACTCTAGTCCATGCTCCGGGGACTTAGAGTACTCTAATCACCACTCCATGGACTTAGAAATTTTTCTCAAGTCGTTTACACTCTAGTCCACGCTCCGGAGACTTAGAGTACTCTAATCCGCACTCTGGGGACTTAGAGATTTTTCTGAAGTCGTTAATACTCTAGTCCACGCTCCGAGGACTTAGAGTACTCTAATCCGCACTCCAGGGACTTGGAGCACTCTAATCCGCACTCTGGGGACTTAGAGCACTCTAATCCGCACTCCGGGGACTTATAGATTTTTCTTAAGTCGTTAATACTCTAGTCCACGCTCCGGGGACTTAAAGTACTCTAATCCGCACTTTGGGGACTTAGAGGTTTTTCTCAAGTCGTTTATACTCTAGTCCGCGCTCCAGGGACTTAGAGTACTCTAATCCTCACTCCGGGGACTTAGAGATTTTTCTCACCGTCGGCGACCTTTGTTCCTCATTACTAAAATTGCCTTTTGATTCATCTACATGAACCGCCAACCGAGCTAACTTACAACACCCCCTTGTTCATTTTCATCGGGGATTGGTGTAACCGGTCGATTTTTAACCTTACACATCTGTTCATACATCGCATATGTCGATATCAATCCGATCCAACACACACTTAACATAACATGCAATAACAGTAATTTATGCAAAGGAAGCTTCAAGCTTTTATTCATCACAAAAATAAGGACAGAATAACTTGCCTTATTACATATCAAAAAAGTCAAATACCAAGCAAATATTGAAAAAAAACACTACTGAAATATGAAAGAAATAGTCTAGGTGAAATAGCGTCGTAAATGCTCGCTATTCCACGCTCTTGGAAGCATTACGCAATCAATAGTCGCTAGCTTAAAAGTTCCTTCTCCAAGCCTCTGTTCAATGATGTATGACCCTTCCTTCGTTGGGTTCATGTGCGATGGGACTGGAAAAATTTGTTTCAGGACAAGGTCGCCCACTTCGAAAGTTCTCGGTCGGACTTTAGTAGACCGGGCGACTCGATGTCGATGTGCAGTCGCTTTCAAATTGGTCTCCTCACGCTTCTCATCAATAAATTCCAATGACTCATATAAGAGATTTTGGTTTGTTCTGGGATCGTAGTATGTTACCCGCTGAGAAGGGACTTCGAGTTCTACAGGAATGACTACCTCAGCTCCATAAACAAGAGCGAATGGAGTGTGGCCAGTCGCAGACTTATGAGTGGTTCTGTAGGCCTAGAGTGTCGTAGGAAGTTCATCCACCCACACTACAAGAAAAACCATTTATAGTTGCAAAAATCGCTGGCGTTTTATTGTAAATGCAACAAAAAATAGATTACCAAATAATATAAAAGTGGCAAAAAATAATTCACGTTTCTCGCTTCTAAAAAAAAGAGTCCGCGCGAACTAAATAAACATAACCTATCATTTTACTCTCGTACTTAACAAAATTCTCGTCCCTAATTTGCTTTCTTCTTCAGAAAAAAAATTTCCCCTTTTAATCGTGTTAAATTTTCATCGCACTCAAGTATCATCGTCAACTCCGTCGTTTCCCCCTTACTCAACATCGAGTCGCGGCAGCCAGTAGATATAGGTATATTTAGGTATGAATCTTTTAAATCGATTAGGTATATTTAGGTATGAATCTTTTAAATCGACTTTGTGATTCTATTTGGATTTTATATGAATTTGAATGCATCTTATTTTCATATTTTTTCCTAAACTATTACTGAAATGGTTGATTTAACCCTAATTGCAATGATCTGTTGGGATATCTGCTTTGATTTCTTTGAGTATATGAATGTTCTGTTGAAGTGGTTCAGTGAATCAATGGTTGCTTGCTGAGAGGAGGTTGAGGTTGCGTGTTTCGGGAATTTGGTGGGTTCAAGTAGCATTGATGGAGGTCGCGAGTTTGTTTGCGATTGGGTATTGGCTGGCTCGATGGTTGAGAGTGGTAAATGTTGGAGCATAAATAGTCTTATGTGGAGTGGCAGGCACTGGAAATATGTCAGTTGTGTGGATGTGAGGTAGTGAAGAGAAGGCGGTGAAGTTGACTGTTGGTTTGGTAAGAGGAAACTGTTGGTTTGTACATTCTGAGGCTTTGAATTTATATGCAGTAATTCTATAATTTGCTAGACTTAGGCTTTGAATTCATGCACGGATTAATTATAAATACATGTAAATCTGAGGTTAAATGCAAAATATAAGTGTAAAATTTATATTTTTGGAAAAGTATTCTTTGCCTTTGTCTACTAAACCACAATGGTTATATGCAGTAGTGCTACAAGTATTTGTACTTCAACGTCTAGTTATTTTTTTGATTACAACAGATAACCAATTTATACGTCAAAGATTGGAAACTTATTTGCCTTCAAATGTCGATAATGGAAAAAGGCTGGGTTTTTTTTAAACAGGTGATAAAACCATGATTAACTTAATATGTATTTTGAGAATTAGAACATATAATCTAATACTAAAGCTCACTTTTTTTTTACTTTTTTCATAGAACTAGTATAGAATACCGACAAGAGCAATGAATTTCGTGCATGCTGCAAAGAGGAATGTAAGAAGTGTAGAAAAAATTTTATGCCCTTGCAAGGATTGTCGGAATCTTAGTCGTCATGATGACCAAATCATCGTTGAACATTTAATTATAAAAGGAATGGATCCTAAATACATTGACGGTGTATGGTTTAACCATGGTGAAGAGATAAATGTAGAGAATAAAACAAATACATTTGACGTATATGAACTATTCAAGATGATTCACTATGAAGATGAAGATTTTTTGAATCAAGATTTTTTTGATGATGATAAAGACGATGTTGATTCTCGAAGAAAAGAGGATGAGTTAGTCAAGAACTTGGAAGATGCAGAAACTCCATTATATCCTTGTAACGCCCCGGAATTTTGGACCATTCGCGTCCATTATAAGTGAATAGGTAGACACTCATGCCGGAGTTGAATTGCTCAAAATACCGCGTTGTTAATTTAAATTGGCAAAACTGAACATATACAGTAAATAAATAATCACAGATCACAGACACAGAGTAATAAGTGCAGCGGAAATAAAAGAGATAGTAGTTCATGAAGCTACTATATGAATATATAAAATACATCAGAGTTTACAACAGAAGAGTAATACGATACATTAGAGTTAAACTAAATACAACGGAAGAGTAACAGATACAAATCAGAATACATCACTGGAATCATCGAATATCTGAAAGCTGGATAGATAGCTGGATCTCCAAGCGAAGCTCCAACTCCAAAGGTGAGTCTCGAAAGCTGAACTACTCAGTCTGACCCGAGCGTAAAGCAAAACACAAAACACTCGAGTCAGGATTAACATTCTTATATTAATAAATCCAACTCAAGTGAAATAGCAATTGAAATACAAGTAACTCAAAGGATGTTTGGAATAACCATCCTTTAAGGATCCGTTAAACTATCTACTATGTAGTAGTGTACGATAAGTAGATAATGTCTATCAGTAATATAAAGATATCAAAATAGCGTTAAGTCATGGCCCATTCCACCCTTAACACATTTTTATTCCCAAGAGCATATACAAGACCGTAGTTTCCCCAAAACCGGAAGTCACCAGAGGGCAATCCATATACTCAAGGTACAAATCAAAATCGTAGTGGTCGCGCATAGGATAATCAGTATGACAAGGTACATGAGGCGATACCAACTAGGATACTAGTAGTTGCCTGATCCGGACTGATGTTGGGCATAGCAGCTACTACCCCAACACCGCGAAACAACACTCCCAAATCGAGGGGTGCACCCAAATCGAACCACATAAGTAATAGATAAGGTATCGAAGAAGTGTGTCCGCTAGAGATGGCGATCCTCAATGTCCCGGCGCGGCTCCTGTTTTAGTCATGTCAGGGGTCATCCAAAATCGTTCTCTTTCTTCAGTCAACGCGTTCACCAAACCATCCACTTCATTCTGGATCATCACTCCGCGTATAGTTATTAAAGTGGTTTTCGGTTTAGATAGAGAGTATATCCATAACCGAATTCCGGTCTCTTTAATAACTTCCGTAATTATTTCACCGATTGGTCATTTGTATATTTCAAATCCAAATCAATTTCAATTTCAATTTCAATTCGTAAATCAACATTTCATTTGTCTTTCAAAACCCTTTCCATAAATTTTCGTTTCAAAACTTCCAAATTACACTTTCAAAGTCTTACAATTCAATTTCAATTTCTATTTAAAACAATTCAAATATTGATTCAAGTTCGTATATAAGTTTTATTTCGAAAATCATTTTAATTAATTTGATTTAACATTTAAATCAATTTAACTTCATTTATCGATTTTATTCAATATTCGTTAGGTAAATATTCTATTCAACAATTTCTATTAAATTTCCAATTCATTAAATCCATTATTCAAATTCAACTTCATTATATCAAAACTTACAAATTTAATTAAGTTAAATTTGTCAAATCAAATTCTTTAAATTTCAAGTCTTACATTGATTTCAATAAATCACATTTTATTTCTTGTTAAAGAAATTCAATTTCACCTTTTTAATTACTTAAATAATTTTCCAAAACTTAATTAATAAAGAAACTCAATTTCAATTATTTACGAGGTAAAATTCACTTATTCAAAAGTTCAATTTCACATATTAAAGAATTCAATTCAATTTAATCATTAAATAATTCAATCTTATTTAATTATTAAATAATTCAGAACTTAATTATTAAATAATTTCAAAGTTAATAATTTCAAACTTACTTATAATTTCAAACTTAATTATAAAATCATTTCCAAGTTTAATAATTTCAAACTTAATTATAATTTCAATCTTAATCCAATCCTTTCTCAAATTAAACGGCATTCTTTCATCAATTACATTGTTAATATTTTGTTTTAGATTATTAAATATTAACATTTTCCTTTCATTAAAATTCAAATTTCAACTTCATTTCAAAACCATATTATTTATTCAAATAAAATCTTCGTTTATTTTTAAATCAAATTATTGACCAATCGGGTTTTATTTAATTTCCTATCCTAGGTCAAAGTTCAATTTGGGTATTTATCATTTCAACCCGATTCCAATTCAATTCAAAATCAAAGCATAGTAAAGGGAACTTGCAGTGTGATAACAGGGATGGTGTCAAAGTAAATAAACAAACAATAACAACAACCAATATCAATCCGATAATCAATTCAAATAATCCCGAAATAACTGTATTAATTCGCATTGTTATTTGTACGAATTAATATAATTATTTCTAGAATCTACACTATCATTTCATGTAGATTAAAGATTATTACATTACGGTTTTTCACTTGTCATCTATTTACAATTTCATACATCATCAATTTAACATCATACATTCAGTGGTTCAAAGTATAATTAAACAAATCCTACGTGTCAATAAATTCAACAGTTAAAGGGGTCATATTATACAAATGTCAGTTAATCAAATTTAACATTTAATTATCCTATATCAAGTTCAATTTCACACTATTTATCATTTTAACATTAACAATTTAACGTCCAATATAAACATCAACAATCAATCAATTAACAATCAAACTGGATTATCATTTCATATATAACAGATAATGGTGTCAGATGTCACAGGTGAACTGATACAGTTAATAGCATAAATAACAATAGCATATTTCAATTGCCGTTTCAATTGAAATCAAATTTAATAAATAAAAGAACGTTAATCGTGAGTGAGTGCTCACCTTTCGAGGCTAGATAGATTCGACAAAGAAATGAGCTACGAATCCAAGCACGAATCTCAAAGCAAGGCAAGATTGAACGAACAAGGCTGATCAATAGGAATTGATGAAAACAATCAGGGTCACCCATATGAAACCGAAACAAAATATACGGTAAAATTTCTTAAAAACCAAATTTAAAACGTACATTTAAAACAAGAGGTATATATATAATTCCAAATCAATCTTTTTTTAACACGTACATACAAACAAGCTTATAAATATACATATACAACTGGCGTAGACCATATATATCTACCACGAATATTAAGTATGTTTATAACCCGGAAACGTATATCTAAATAAAATAGACTAGGACTTTAAAATAAATATATCACTCACATAAACTTAATATACGAACATACTTTATCCTATAATACTGGTATATAACTTATATCCTATTAAATGAACATGTGCAGACATCATACATATATACAACAACATGTCGTGCATAACTAATGTCAATTTTTGTCAATAAGCAACAGATCTTAATAAATTATAGCGACATTTATATACTAATACAAACATATATGTTGACATTTAAAACAGGCAAAAGAAAATATGTATGCGACTGCAGCTAATACTAATATATATTTATATAACACGCGTCAGTCATATGGAAACTTTGGAGACACTGTTTATACCTACAAAACATAGCTTCTTTGAACACAATAAACTGCAGTACAATATTATAGCCCACCTACATATATAATGGTTTAAAAACAATATTAAATAAAACACTTAAATCAAAAGTTTCTAAACTATATTTATTTCCACTTCCTATCAAAATATCTAAGCAACTACATTATACTTATATATACTTGGATTATTTGCAGAACAGTTGAGTGGAAGGCTTAGCAAAATGTATATAATACTGACCCTAATTTGTATCTAACTAACATATTATATATAAGCTACCAGTGAAACTTTTGTATGCAGTTGTATATAAACAGATAATATAACTATTATAATTTACATTCGTGAATAGAGTTTGGAGAAAAAGAATAGAGAAGTTTGGGTACCCAACAATAAGGCAGAGCACGACTGGAAAGGAGATGCTCGGCCGGTGAGCTTGTGGCGGTGACGCAAGTGGTCGGTGGCGACGGAGATCGAGTGACGCGGATCTGGGATTGGTTTGCAAGGAGGTGCATGGAGAGTGGTTGCTTGGTTGCGCTGGCATGAGGTTGAAGCTTCGGTGGTGGGTGGCTCACGTGGCATGGGAGGCTCGGTGGAAGGACAGATGACGTGGCATGGGAGGCTACATGGCGTCGGGTTTGGTGCTCGGTCCAGGCGGAGGGGGAGGGATGGTGAAGGCCGAGCATGGGTGGAAGGGAAAAGGAAAGGAGATGGCTTTGTGGGTTGGCTTCCAGTGGAAAGAAAGATGGCAAGGCAAAATGAAGAGGGAAGAAGTTGTGGTGAGGCCGAGAACAAAATGAAGGGGAGACAGTACTTCAAAATTTTTGCAGTAACCAAGGAAATGAACAGTTCAAAATATGAAAGCAACGGTACAATTAATATAAAATCTACATTTCCAAAATGAACCAATAAATGAAATGAATGAACAGGCAGAAGTTATATTCAAAAGATATAAATGCAATAGTAACGAATAGTCGTAAGGAAAACGAAAAGGTTTAAAACGACTACCGATACGGAAAATTGTTTTACCAATTTCACAGCGTACCGGACTCTGATACACAAAGATGAGTATACTACGGAGATCAACACGACAAGATGATCAAAACGGTATACAGATATCAGTGGTTCGATCGTCCGACCAAAAGTCGATATCGGTACCAAAATGCTGCTATTTTGTCGAAAATAAGATCGACGGAGCCAAAGAAGTCCGAATTTGGAAAAACGACAAACTGTCATCTTGCTCAGAAGATGGTTTAGAATTTTTCTATGTAAAAATATTTAGATTTCAGGAACATTTTATTTTCATCGCTTTTTAACTGATTGAATTAAAGTGAATTTACGCGCGAAATAAACTTTCATATTTTCGGACGAAAATTTACCAGTTGCTATGTTTAACTAGACGTATTCCAAATATTAAATTTTTATTTCAAAATTTTATCGTTTAAAATTTCACAAAATTTCAACTAATTACGTTATTAAAACAGTTGAAATTTACGGGTCGTTACACTCTCCCCCACTCAAAACTTTTCGTCCCCGAAAAGGAACGAGGTAGGAGAATAGAAACAACCAGAAAGAAAAACAGATTTGAAATACAAAATAACAATTAATTTAAACCATATAATTCAAATTTAAATTAATTGATATTCAATAATTGATTTAATCCATTTGATTTCACTAAAATCAATCTCAACTATTTCTAAATTCATTATCTTATTATCTCATTTCTTCAATTTACAATTTTTTTAAAACCATAAGTTTGAATAGTCTTTTATTATAATTATATTTTCTTCAACGATTTTAAATTCTTCTTTATTCCAAATTACTGTTAAATTTATTCTACTTAATATATCTACCCACATATATTTAACCCATATAGATTAATTTAAACCATATAAATTTCAATTTAAATTAATTTATATTCAATAATTGGTTTAAATTTAAAGTATTTCCATAAGTTGATCTGATTTCCATATATTAATTCCTTCAAAACAAATTTATTTGCCTCATCTATTATTCAATTAACTTTATTCTATTTATTTCAATTAACATTTTATAATTAAAGTTTAAGTGTATAACATTTATTATAACCACTCAAATTTTATTTATAAATTCAATTTATATTATATATATCCAATTACATATTCAACTTCTGAATGATTTTGGGTAAGTTGTATTAGAATGCAGTTGAACAATATACAATAAAAATTTCCCAATTCAATTATTCAAGTTTAAATATTTATTCCAACTTTTGGTCTTATTTATATTTAAAATCATCTTTTTACAAAATTTAAGAATTAGATTTCCGATTAACTTTAAACAATTTAGAGATATATATAATATATTTATATCAAATCAAATTAAATTTTAAAATAAGATACCTATATATATGTAAATCAAAATATATTGAAGAAATTCAGATCAAAATATATTTTCTCAAAACAAAACCGTAGCAAAGCTACAGAATGGTTTCTCCACTTCGAAACTCGAAAATGATCGTCGATGATGCGGCCGCCATCACCGAAATTATTTTCCAGCGACAAAGAGAAGAGTACTGATTTCAACATTTTATAATTCTTTGGAAACGATTTCTATTCGAAAATACTTTCAATATATATACTTTAAAATTTTAAAAACAAAAGTTCGAAATCATCGAAAACTAATAAATTCTCAAATTTCTGAATTAGATTCATTTCAAATTCCAATCAATTTATAACCAAGTTTATAAATTCATTTATTTATATTATGCAATAGTAAATGGTTTACAAAATAATAAATGAAAATCAAATATTATTATTTTCAGACAACAAATTCATTAACAATTTAATTTCAGAAAACTTATATTTATATATAAGATAATCATACAAAACTTCTATTTTATTTATCCATTTTGAAAATGATATTGTGTCAGTTTGCTCTGCTCAAGTGTTTTGGAAATCCTATCGATAGCGTTGATCAGACGAATCGATCGAAAACCCAAATCAGCATCAACAACTCAAACAACACAATGTATAAAACATTTAAATATTAATTTACAAATACACTTCCTCGCTCAACGATACAATAATGGATTTCAAAGCAAGGATAGAGATTCAAATTTGATAGACTCAAATCAAGGAGAATTCTGATTCGAAGATAAGTTCAAAACAGAAGAAATGATGGTTAAATAACGAAATAAGAAGATGGATAAGTTTATATAAATCGCGGGCAACCTTTACCGGGTCGACCGTGACTTCAAGAATAAGATTGATGCGGAATTTCGAGGTAAATCGACATTCGATCTCAAGAAATAGAATTCAGGTATAGCAGGAGATAGATAGCATCGTAAACCGAGGATACATAAATCTTCGGTAAATCAATGCCTATTATAAAGGAGTTTCACCCCTTTACAAGTCATTCGAAGATTGGCGAGACCGCCGATCTATTATAGATATCATTCAAAATGGAGTTATGGGGTGCTCCAGAATTGAAAGAAGAGAATAGTGAGGGACACGAATGAATTTTTGGAACCGCAGTGAGCGTTCCAAAATTCAAAGAAATCGAGTCGAAATGGAGAGATTGAAACTCGAATGAGAGTGATTCTGTAAATACATTTACCCTACATGTTGAGTTTTGCCTAGAGCTACCAAAGCTCTGATACCAACTGTAACGACCTGGAATTTTGGACCATTCGCGTCCATTATAAGTGAATAGGTAGACACTCATGCCGGAGTTGAATTGCTCAAAATACCGCGTTGTTAATTTAAATTGGCAAAACTGAACATATACAGTAAATAAATAATCACAGATCACAGACACAGAGTAATAAGTGCAGCGGAAATAAAAGAGATAGTAGTTCATGAAGCTACTATATGAATATATAAAATACATCAGAGTTTACAACAGAAGAGTAATACGATACATCAGAGTTAAACTAAATACAACGGAAGAGTAACAGATACAAATCAGAATACGTCACTGGAATCATCGAATATCTGAAAGTTGGATAGATAGCTGGATCTCCAAGCGAAGCTCCAACTCCAAAGGTGAGTCTCGAAAGCTGAACTACTCAGTCTGACCCGAGCGTAAAGCAAAACACAAAACACTCGAGTCAGGATTAACATTCTTATATTAATAAATCCAACTCAAGTGAAATAGCAATTGAAATACAAGTAACTCAAAGGATGTTTGGAATAACCATCCTTTAAGGATCCGTTAAACTATCTACTATGTAGTAGTGTACGATAAGTAGATAATGTCTATCAGTAATATAAAGATATCAAAATAGCGTTAAGTCATGGCCCATTCCACCCTTAACACATTTTTATTCCCAAGAGCATATACAAGACCGTAGTTTCCCCAAAACCGGAAGTCACCAGAGGGCAATCCATATACTCAAGGTACAAATCAAAATCGAAGTGGTCGCGCATAGGATAATCAGTATGACAAGGTACATGAGGCGATACCAACTAGGATACTAGTAGTTGCCTGATCCGGACTGATGTTGGGCATAGCAGCTACTACCCCAACACCGCGAAACAACACTCCCAAATCGAGGGGTGCACCCAAATCGAACCACATAAGTAATAGATAAGGTATCGAAGAAGTGTGTCCGCTAGAGATGGCGATCCTCAATGGCCCGGCGCGGCTCCTGTTTTAGTCATGTCAGGGGTCATCCAAAATCGTTCTCTTTCTTCAGTCAACGCGTTCACCAAACCATCCACTTCATTCTGGATCATCACTCCGCGTATAGTTATTAAAGTGGTTTTCGGTTTAGATAGAGAGTATATCCATAACCGAATTCCGGTCTCTTTAATAACTTCCGTAATTATTTCACCGATTGGTCATTTGTATATTTCAAATCCAAATCAATTTCAATTTCAATTTCAATTCGTAAATCAACATTTCATTTGTCTTTCAAAACCCTTTCCATAAATTTTCGTTTCAAAACTTCCAAATTACACTTTCAAAGTCTTACAATTCAATTTCAATTTCTATTTAAAACAATTCAAATATTGATTCAAGTTCGTATATAAGTTTTATTTCGAAAATCATTTTAATTAATTTGATTTAACATTTAAATCAATTTAACTTCATTTATCGATTTTATTCAATATTCGTTAGGTAAATATTCTATTCAACAATTTCTATTAAATTTCCAATTCATTAAATCCATTATTCAAATTCAACTTCATTATATCAAAACTTACAAATTTAATTAAGTTAAATTTGTCAAATCAAATTCTTTAAATTTCAAGTCTTACATTGATTTCAATAAATCACATTTTATTTCTTGTTAAAGAAATTCAATTTCACCTTTTTAATTACTTAAATAATTTTCCAAAACTTAATTAATAAAGAAACTCAATTTCAATTATTTACGAGGTAAAATTCACTTATTCAAAAGTTCAATTTCACATATTAAAGAATTCAATTCAATTTAATCATTAAATAATTCAATCTTATTTAATTATTAAATAATTCAGAACTTAATTATTAAATAATTTCAAAGTTAATAATTTCAAACTTACTTATAATTTCAAACTTAATTATAAAATCATTTCCAAGTTTAATAATTTCAAACTTAATTATAATTTCAATCTTAATCCAATCCTTTCTCAAATTAAACGGCATTCTTTCATCAATTACATTGTTAATATTTTGTTTTAGATTATTAAATATTAACATTTTCCTTTCATTAAAATTCAAATTTCAACTTCATTTCAAAACCATATTATTTATTCAAATAAAATCTTCGTTTATTTTTAAATCAAATTATTGACCAATCGGGTTTTATTTAATTTCCTATCCTAGGTCAAAGTTCAATTTGGGTATTTATCATTTCAACCCGATTCCAATTCAATTCAAAATCAAAGCATAGTAAAGGGAACTTGCAGTGTGATAACAGGGATGGTGTCAAAGTAAATAAACAAACAATAACAACAACCAATATCAATCCGATAATCAATTCAAATAATCCCGAAATAACTGTATTAATTCGCATTGTTATTTGTACGAATTAATATAATTATTTCTAGAATCTACACTATCATTTCATGTAGATTAAAGATTATTACATTACGGTTTTTCACTTGTCATCTATTTACAATTTCATACATCATCAATTTAACATCATACATTCAGTGGTTCAAAGTATAATTAAACAAATCCTACGTGTCAATAAATTCAACAGTTAAAGGGGTCATATTATACAAATGTCAGTTAATCAAATTTAACATTTAATTATCCTATATCAAGTTCAATTTCACACTATTTATCATTTTAACATTAACAATTTAACGTCCAATATAAACATCAACAATCAATCAATTAACAATCAAACTGGATTATCATTTCATATATAACAGATAATGGTGTCAGATGTCACAGGTGAACTGATACAGTTAATAGCATAAATAACAGTAGCATATTTCAATTGCCGTTTCAATTGAAATCAAATTTAATAAATAAAAGAACGTTAATCGTGAGTGAGTGCTCACCTTTCGAGGCTAGATAGATTCGACAAAGAAATGAGCTACGAATCCAGGCACGAATCTCAAAGCAAGACAAGATTGAACGAACAAGGCTGATCAATAGGAATTGATGAAAACAATCAGGGTCACCCATATGAAACCGAAACAAAATATACGGTAAAATTTCTTAAAAACCAAATTTAAAACGTACATTTAAAACAAGAGGTATATATATAATTCCAAATCAATCTTTTTTTAACACGTACATACAAACAAGCTTATAAATATACATATACAACTGGCGTAGACCATATATATCTACCACGAATATTAAGTATGTTTATAACCCGGAAACGTATATCTAAATAAAATAGACTAGGACTTTAAAATAAATATATCACTCACATAAACTTAATATACGAACATACTTTATCCTATAATACTGGTATATAACTTATATCCTATTAAATGAACATGTGCAGACATCATACATATATACAACAACATGTCATGCATAACTAATGTCAATTTTTGTCAATAAGCAACAGATCTTAATAAATTATAGCGACATTTATATACTAATACAAACATATATGTTGACATTTAAAACAGGCAAAAGAAAATATGTATGCGACTGCAGCTAATACTAATATATATTTATATAACACGCGTCAGTCATATGGAAACTTTGGAGACACTGTTTATACCTACAAAACATAGCTTCTTTGAACACAATAAACTGCAGTACAATATTATAGCCCACCTACATATATAATGGTTTAAAAACAATATTAAATAAAACACTTAAATCAAAAGTTTCTAAACTATATTTATTTCCACTTCCTATCAAAATATCTAAGCAACTACATTATACTTATATATACTTGGATTATTTGCAGAACAGTTGAGTGGAAGGCTTAGCAAAATATATAATACTGACCCTAATTTGTATCTAACTAACATATTATATATAAGCTACCAGTGAAACTTTTGTATGCAGTTGTATATAAACAGATAATATAACTATTATAATTTACATTCGTGAATAGAGTTTGGAGAAAAAGAATAGAGAAGTTTGGGTGCCCAACAATAAGGCAGAGCACGACTGGAAAGGAGATGCTCGGCCGGTGAGCTTGTGGCGGTGACGCAAGTGGTCGGTGGCGACGGAGATCGAGTGACGCGGATCTGGGATTGGTTTGCAAGGAGGTGCATGGAGAGTGGTTGCTTGGTTGCGCTGGCATGAGGTTGAAGCTTCGGTGGTGGGTGGCTCACGTGGCATGGGAGGCTCGGTGGAAGGACAGATGACGTTGCATGGGAGGCTACATGGCGTCGGGTTTGGTGCTCGGTCCAGGTGGAGGGGGAGGGATGGTGAAGGCCGAGCATGGGTGGAAGGGAAAAGGAAAGGAGATGGCTTTGTGGGTTGGCTTCCAGTGGAAAGAAAGATGGCAAGGCAAAATGAAGAGGGAAGAAGTTGTGGTGAGGCCGAGAACAAAATGAAGGGGAGACAGTACTTCAAAAATTTTGTAGTAACCAAGGAAATGAACAGTTCAAAATATGAAAGCAACGGTACAATTAATATAAAATCTACATTTCCAAAATGAACCAATAAATGAAATGAATGAACAGGCAGAAGTTATATTCAAAAGATATAAATGCAATAGTAACGAATAGTCGTAAGGAAAACGAAAAGGTTTAAAACGACTACCGATACGGAAAATTGTTTTACCAATTTCGCAGCATACCGGACTCTGATACACAAAGATGAGTATACTACGGAGATCAACACGACAAGATGATCAAAACGGTATACAGATATCAGTGGTATGATCGTCCGACCAAAAGTCGATATCGGTACCAAAATGCTGCTATTTTGTCGAAAATAAGATCGACGGAGCCAAAGAAGTCCGAATTTGGAAAAACGATAAACTGTCATCTTGCTCAGAAGATGGTTTAGAATTTTTCTATGTAAAAATATTTAGATTTCAGGAACATTTTATTTTCATCGCTTTTTAACTAATTGAATTAAAGTGAATTTACGCGCGAAATAAACTTTCATATTTTCGGACGAAAATTTACCAGTTGCTATGTTTAACTAGACGTATTCCAAATATTAAATTTTTATTTCAAAATTTTATCGTTTAAAATTTCACAAAATTTCAACTAATTACGTTATTAAAACAGTTGAAATTTACGGGTCGTTACAATCCTGGTTGCACAGATCACAAAAAATTATCTGCCATCACTGTCTTGTATAATCTTAAATGCGAGACTGGCTTGTCCGATAGTGGTTTTGATAAGCTTTTAGCTGTGCAACATATATTTCTGCCGAAGGATAACGTGCTTCCCAAAACCTTATATGGAGTCAAGAAATTTCTTAAAGCATTCGACATGGGTTTTGAAAAGATACATGCTTGTGAGAATGATTGTTGCCTTTTCAGAAAAGAATACAAAAATTTAGAAAGTTGTCCAAAATGTGGTTCCTCGAGATGGAAGAAAAATCAAGATACTGAAGAGGTTATACAAGGTGTTCCAGTTAAAGTATTGAGATATTTCCCAATCATTCCGAGGTTTAGATGAATGTATAGATCTCAAAAGATGGCTGAAGAATTAAGATGGCATTTTAATAATAAAAGTAACGATGGAAAAATGCGTCATCCCGTGGATTCTATGACATTGAAAATGGTGGATGAAAAGTATAAATCTTTTTCATCTGATCCACGCAATCTTAGGCTTGGTCTTGCTACAGATGGATTCAATCCATTTTCCATGTTGAGTTCGAAATATAGTTGCTGGCCGGTAATGCTTGTGACATACAATCTCTCGCCTATGTTTTGTATGAAGAAAGAAAATATTATGTTAACTTTACTTATTCCAGGCCCGAAGCAACCCGGGAATGATATTGATGTATATTTGGCGCCTTTGGTGGAAGACTTGCATCACTTGTGGTCTAATGGAGTTACTGCTTATGATGCATTTAGTAAAACTTTATTTAAACTGAATGCAATTTTGTTATGGACGATTAATGATTTTCCGGCTTATGGAAATCTTGCTGGATGTCGTGTGAAAGGGCAAAAAGCTTGCCCATTATGTGGTGTCAATACCCATTCTCGTTGGTTGAAACATAGTCGAAAGTTCGCCTACATGGGTCATAGAAGATTTCTACCTCCTTCAGATTCACGGAGGAAACAAAAGGCATTGTTTGATAATACCATAGAGACAGATGGTGCTCCTAGAATGCTTTCTGGGAGAAACATCTATGCATTATTGAAGGATTATCCAAATGATTTTGGAAAAGGAATAGAGGAGAAAAGTAAGAAGAGAAAGCATGTCTTAGATAAAGAAGATGAATATGATGATACTAACAGTTCTACAGAAGTAGAGCTATCAAGGTGGAAAAACGATCAATTTTCTTTGATTTGCCTTATTGGGAGGTTAGTGGTTAATTTATTTATTTTTCATTGTTTTAATACAAGAAAAACCCAATAATGCATTATTGTTTTGGTTTTCATAGGAACTTCCATGTCACAATTTAGATGTGATGCATGTGGAGAAGAACATTGGTGAAAGCCTATTGGGAACAATGTTGCATGGAAATAAATCCAAAGATGGAACCAACTGTAGAAAGGATTTAGAGGATTGGGGAATTCGAAGTGAGCTTCATACACAACCACGTGGGAATAAAACATGTCTTCCACCGGCTCCATATATGCTGTCAAAATCCGAGAGAAAAATATTTTGCAAAAGACTGTATGATTTCAAAGGACCGGATGGCTACTGTTCAAATTTAAAAAATCGGATTTCGTTGTCGGATTGCAAAATTAGTGGATTGAAGTCACATGATTACCATGTATTAATGCAACATTTATTGCCAGTAGCATCGAGAGGGTTCATGGCAAAGAAGACAAGAAAAGCGATAATTTGCTTATGTTCTTTTTTCAACAAATTATGTCAACGTGTTCTTGATAGAGAGAAGGTAGAACAAATCAATGTTGAAATTATTGACGTTTTATGTGAGCATGAAATTTTTTTTCCACCATCTTTCTTTGATATAATGATACATTTATCCATTCATCTTGGAAAAGAAGCACAAATGTGTGGACCTATTCATTTTCGATGGATGTACCCATTCGAAAGATATATGAATACACTCAAAGATTATGTCAGAAACTATGCACGACCAGAGGGATGTATTGCAGAATCGTATCTTGCAACAGAATGCATGTTGTTTTCAATGAATTTTTGAAGAAATCAGGACATATAGAGGAGAAAGGAGCTCGAAATGAAGATTATGAAAGTAGTAGAATATTAGAGGGGCGTCCAATTTCAGTATCGAAGACGATTAAATTGCCAGTTAATGAGAAAGAAAGTGCCCATTTAGCTGTGTTAATGAATATGGCCGTGGTGGAACCGTTTATAGAGTAAGTTTATGTTATATTGTTTTAAATATTTTGATGTGTTCGCAATGATATATATAACTTATAATCAATTGTTCAATACTAGTTTGCATTTGGAGGAATTAGAAAATTCAGACCAACGCATGACAAAAAATGCGACCTTACTTTGGGAAACACATATAAAAAGTTTTGTCGATTGGATTAAAAGGAAGGTTAGTTAGATTTCAAATATATTCTCATTCAACAATCAATATTACTAAATAAATTTACATGCTAAATGAAATTTGTTGTAGATACCTATTACCTCCAAGGATCATAATGACATGTTAAAATGGATTGCTTATGGTCCGAAGGATGATGCCATGTCTTTCATAGGATATATCATCAACGAGCAATGTTTTCATGTAAAAGATTTAGGGAGAGAAACTCAGAATTATGGGGTGACTTTTGATGCAACTACTATGTGTAGAGCAAGTGCTAAAGATATGTCCCAAGTGGTTGATGTGGTCACTTATTATGGAATATTGACAGATATAATTTTATTAGATTATCATTTGTTTTATATTCCAGTTTTCAAGTGTCGTTGGACGTATAAAGGAAATGGAGTAAAAGTTGATGATGATGGGTTCACTCTTGTTAATTTACATCAAGCATCATTTTCACGAGACCCATACATTCTTGCATCTCAAGCAAAACAAGTATTTTATTCAAGAGAGAACGATGTTTCTAATTGGTACGTTGTAATGAAAGCACCATCAAGAAGTTTTAATGATATAGAGGAGCACGATTGCATCGAGGAAGATATTCAAGTGGTGGAAGGTGAAATAACTGAAGCGGATGATGAAGATGTTTTCTACGTTAGAGAGGATTGCGAGGGCATAATTGAGTAGATTATATGTTCTACTTGAGCATAGTTGTTCATTTGCTTTAGTGATGGTTGAACTTATATATTAAATCCGGGCTATTTGGAAATTTCATTGAACTTGTATTGATTTTCTTTAGTGATTGTTGTTCATTTGCTGCACTAATGCTTTGTTTTTTTTAATGTTGCGAATGGCTGTTAGTTTGCACCATTTAATTTTCTAATCCATTGTAAATGCATGTACCATTCAATTTTTGTTCTTTGTGTTTTGATCTTTGTATACTTCCATAGACAAAGCATTATATGTTCTTATCAATTCTGTTTGCATATATTGCTTGATAATGAGTAGTGTTCTTATCAATTCTGTTTGCATTACATGTACATTTTCTCATAAAATTACAAATCCGTTCATCATCTCAAGGCTTTTAGGCCTGCTTGTTTGGTTTGCAAACTGCCACATCTCTTTTCAGCTACATGTTGATGATATTTAAGTGTTGTTTGTTAATATTTATCGCTGCTTATTGTTTACATGTGCTTATTGGTTTATACTGTGTTTTCTGTCACTTGCAGAAAAATATGTCTACAACATATATACGTACCCGCTTGCAGAGAAAGGCTGAAGAACAAACAGTCAAAGCTAAGAACAAACAGTCAAAGCGAAAACGTAAAGTTCCAGCTAGTATAAATGATATAGAAGAACAACCAGACAATGCTAAGAAGCAAGCCACTGTTCACAATGAAGAAGACGAACAACCACTAGATGATATCCCCTCTGACCCAAATGAAGGACTCCGCTCAAAAAATGAAACCCGTCCTGAACAAACTGCTGATGCCGAGCTGGAATTTGGGAAACAAAGTGAAGCTGAAATCGGAAGTACATCTCGGAAAAGAGGCGGTAGAGGTCCAGCAAAAGCAAAAAGTCTCCCGTCATGCAGTCAGGATCGAATTGAAGTTGAGTTCAATGATCTAGGTATACCAGTAGGGCAAGGGTCGGTATATTTATCCTCTTTTCTTAGACCGCTTGTGCGGGAGCAGGTTCCATACACCATTGATGATTGGAGGAATATTAGTGATGACTTAAAAGAAGTTTTGTGGCAGTCGGTTCTGGTATGAAGCAGGCATCTATTATTTAACATTCTGACTCTAATATGTTTTGAAAATGACTTCTAATATTGCATGGTCTTGCCAATTATAAATTGAAATTGCCATCTAATAACTTCTGGATTAATTGAAAAATAGTTCTTGCCAATTATAAATTGAAATTGCCCTCTAATAACTTCAGAAAACCTTTCAGATTTAATTAAATCTGTCGTATTTAAATTAAATAAATTTTACTAATATCATGTTTTGATGTATTGTTGCAGATTAGATTTAAATTGGAAGAGGAATGGCAAAGAAAAGCTATATTTCAACAAATGGGAGTACTTTGGAGATCGTCAAAAAGCAAATTGGTTCGAAATTTGCAAAAAGCGGAGAATGATGAGGAAAGACTTAAATTGAAACCTACGAACATAAAAAGCATAACCGATTGGAGGAAGTTTGTGAAGGCGAAAACAAGTCCGGAGTTTAAGGTAAATCATTCCTACTGAACTCATCTGGCATGTTTCTGCAAATCCATCTACATAGTTAGCAACCGATGAATTGATTTTCAAATAAATTGCAATCCTCACCATACATATTTACCCTGCATTATAAATATTAGATAGTTTTTCTTTTTATGATTTTGGTTGTTAAATTCTAGCATCTTTCAATATTTTTAGCAAAAAAGTGAGAAATATTCAGCCCTTAGGTACACACAACTTCCGCATACAACCGGTCGTAGGGGAATGGCTAGAAAGACCGAAGACATGGTAAGTTAATTAACTATAGCATTATTTAACATTATTTTATACCTGTCAGTTTATTAATTTAATGTTATTCTATTTTTAGAAAAAAGAAAGTGTAGATCCATCGTCCATAAGTAGAGCTGATGTGTGGATTAGATCTCACATTAAAAAAAATGGTGAACCAGTGAACATGGAAGCTGCGAATACTATTGTAAAATTGTTTTTAATTTTATTGGTATATTTTTTTTGAAACTATGATATTTTTACCATTGTACATTATCTATGTGTATTTATTTATATAGGAGGAGATCAAAAAATATGGTAGCCTATCCCAATCCGGCTCGACATAGAATGATATTGGAAAAGATGCTCTTGTACATGTACTGGGACAAGATAAACCGGGACGGTTAAGGGCATTGGGTAGGGGTTTCACTTTAACCAAGCTAGCTTTGGCCCAGTCCAAAGATAAACAAGTGTCTCGGTGTCGAGAGGAAATAGCAGAATTGAAGGGAATGATACAGACTCTGAAGGACCAGAAGGTAAATTTTTGGAAATTAATTTATATTCGTAAAATATTAATTTATATTTGTGCTTCACTGCAGGGTAAAGAAAGTTCGAGAAGGAACTCACCTGATTCGGTAAAAATAATATTTATATTACTCAATAAATGAAATTTATATTTTAATTTTTTAATCCAGTAATTGATTTAATTTTCGGTTGATTAATTGTAGAGCGACGACGAAGTATGTTTGCTGTTGAATTGTGATGGAACCTCTGGAGTTGTTGCCCATGGGAGGCTGTTGTCCATGGACCCAAATGATGTTGTCAATGGCATTCGTCTTGAACCAAATGCTGGGAGCGTTGTTATAGATTCAGTGGATAAAGCAAATACTTATTTATGGAGGCCTACACCTGAAATGGCAGTCTTAGCAGACGCCACTACGCCATAAATGGCCTACTGCAACACAAAAAAAATGTTGGCTCAGGCCCGAAAAATGTTGCCATAGGTCTATGGCAACACTTTTAGGGTGATGCAATTTTTGCCGTTGCCTTAGACCTCAAAGGCAACATTTTGACTATCTAAGGCAACATAAGTAATATTGTTGCAATAGAACCCTATTTGGGTCTATGGCAACACCCATAGGTATCTGTAGCAACATTCTAAAATGTTGCTATAGATATGAACTTTTTGAATTTGTGGGGCCCACAATGTAGAGCATATTTGATTTTTTAATAAAAATAAATATTTATTTAATAAAATGCTATTACACAGAATTTGATATTTAAACAGTAATTTATTTAAATAAATATTTTATTTCAATATTTGAAATAGTACAAATTCCTGACTCCACTATTTTACAATTCAATATATAACACCGATATTCACATATACAGATATTCCTCACTACATCACTCAGTTCACTCATTACATATGCAGTTTCAATTTATACATACACCGACACTGACAAATATATGCCGAGCCGAAGGCGAGCTGAGTGCCGAGCCGAAGGCGAGCCGAGAAGCGGGTCCGGGCGCAGCGCCGGCGGGGGTCCAGGGCACCGCAGTCCCGGCGGGTCCGGGCGCAGCGCCGGCGGGGGTCCGGGGCACCGCAGTCCCGGCGGGGGTCCGGGGCACCGCCCGATTCATCCGATTTTGGAAGATCGAGCCTTCTTTGAAACCTGTCTTCAGCTCATGCATTCATACACTCATGCACATTTGATTTGACTCTGTCTTCAAGCTTGTATTCAGCTGTCCAGTCTTCAATACCTGTCACATATAATTCAAAAGCAGTAATCTGGAAAATAATATTTAACTCAAACAGAAAATGAAAATATTTTTGTTATAATATTTGCCTCAGGTATTTGGGTTGTTTCTTTTCATAAGTGCATAAGCCAAACATGAATGCAACACATGGATACAAGGACACGGCACACGGTCAAACCCGAGTCATCGACTGGATTCAACTTAGGGCCAAGCAACCAACAAAACAAACAAGAACCAGGTTCAGCAAAATATAGACAAGCCAGTGCAAGAACACAGCAGTACACATAGGCAGCCCATCAAGCAAAAACAGTGAATGCATTAGGCATGTACAAGAGAAACATAGGCAGTAATATGATATACAGAGGACTTGGAGCACCAGTTCATGTTCTGGTTTAACAAATGCAGCAGAAAGGAGCTAACAAGCTCAGACCATACATCATCGCAATCCAACATACCAATACATCATCGCAATCCAACATACCAGATTTATCAAAGTCCAACAGAAAGATTAAACCCGAGATTATAGGAAATAAAGCCTATAAATAAATCCCAATTCATCATCGGCAAAAGCATGCGAGTGTAACCAAAATCGAGAATAATCAAGTAAACTAGAAGGCATAAAACATACCAAATAATATCACATCGCACCCGACGACGAAGTCAAAGCAATTCGAGCAATCAATCAAGGAATTGAAACTGGTTTTATGATTGCTGGCCAATTTGAAAATTTAAGCGGCATTCTCTCAAACAAGAAATCTGCGTTTGACATCTTCCTTGAATCCAAAAATGGTACTTTTTGAAGCAATCGAGCAAAGCTTCATCAGAATTGAACTTCTTCTGAACATTGGCGAGAAAGATTCAAGCATCAGATCTGGTCGAAGTATCATAAATTGCCAACCCTGCCGTCACGAAACCACCAGATTCGAGGAATAGCGGCTGAGCCACAACTATCGCCGACGTATCCTCCTCGATGGGTCCGTTAAGGCAGATGACGCGCTCTTTGAGAAGCCGGGAAAAGATATCGCAGGCACGCTGGCCACGGGATGTGTGCTCGATGACCATCGGAATCAGGCTGTAGAAACGGCGGTGGGGTAGTGGAGTTTTGTTGGGGGCTGCGGTTGGTAGGATTTGGGAGAGGTTGCGTATCGACATGTAGGCAACAGCAGCGAAATTGGGGGTGAGAACGAAATGGGAACGAAAATATGATTTGGAAATTAGGGATTTGGAAATTGGGGATTTGGATTTGGAAATTGGGGGTGAGAACGAAATGGTATGAACAGTAAAGCGGGAAAACAAAAATTTAGGGCAAAATGTAGCGGTGATCCATGTTAACAATCAGATTAAATGTAGACCGTTGGATCGTATTCACGCGAATTGCTAATTTTATTAATTTTTTAATTTGAAAACATCTATAGCAACACTATATAAAAATGTTGCATCGTGTTACACTTGTTTAGCTAGAGCAACACATTTTTATGGCTAAGGTAACACTAAAAATACAACGTTGCAGTAGGACCAAAATTTTATAGCTATCGCAACATTTTAGCTGGCAACACCTTGCAAAAATGTTGCAGAAGGTCATTTATGGCGTAGTGCGCTAAGAATAAGGTAGTTGCTTGGCCATCAGTTTGCATCAAGGTCCCGCTGCGAACACGGTTGAACTGTAGTGCAGCCAGTACGGTAATTTTTTTCACGTTAAGTATATTAGTGTAATATGCTGTGAGCTTATTGTTGTCTAAAATGCAGTGAGCACACCCCCCATCTGAATAAAAATTTAACACATATTCGTTGTTTTTGTATAGCATACTAAAGTCTTGAATTTCACTTCTCATTTTTAGAGTACCAGCATCATCGAAGACACTTGCAAGATTTACGGTTGGACTGAGGGTGAAGGTGTAGTTGCCGAAGGAAGAATCCACGCCACTGATCCAAAATATACTGTTAATGGTATTCCACTCGGTCCGTCTACTGTTGTGATTTGGGTGGACAAAGTAGTAAATAAAGATGCTTATTTGTGGCGACCCACATCTGATATGCCGTGCATTGGAGATGCAGTTGGTAGGAAAGTAGCATGGCCAAGATCAAAAGTAGAAGCTAATCAAGAAAAACTAGATGAGAGTCGTGATGATACTGAAAATGTTGTGAATTCTCCCATGAAATCCGCACATATGGTCATGAATAAATCGAAAAATGTAAGTATTAATTTTCAAATTTGAAGAAGTTAACTGTGTATGAAAGTTTATTTAATGTGCATGTATACATTGTGCATAATAATCTCTTTTCTTTCAGCTGATTGCAACCATGCAAAAGGATGCCAAATGCCAGTTGATCGATTTGGGTGGAGCAGACGTAGTGGCTGAAGGAAGTATTGCATCAACTGATCCGATAACGATGGTCCATTGTCGTCCATTGGGACATAATGCTGTAAAAGTTTGGATTGAACTGGTGATAGTTCTAGATGCAGAGATATGGAGACCAACACCGGGTCTGACGTGCATGGATGATTGCTTTGGCGTTCCCATAGCTTGGCCAATGGAAAAATCATTATTAAGTCAAAATGAAAGGTATATAATTTTTTTTATATATACATTAGGAATGCTAGCAGCTAAAGTGCAGATAGATTTTTGGTAAAATGATAAAAGTACATAAGTAGGGGTGTTATATTCGAATTGTGATTGAATGATTGTGATTGGTGGTTCAGGTTCAGGGGAGGGAAAATAATTGATGGTGAGGAGTTATGTATGGATTGTGGTGGAATGTTAGTTGAATTGATGGTGAGGAGTTATGTATGAATTGATGGTGAGTAGTACAGTGATAGTTTCGGAAGAAGTGGCAAGGTAGTTGAGTGTTGTGGCAGTGCAGAGAAGTGGTCGATTGTCGTCCATATGTTTTGTTTCAGTACATTGCTTATTTAAGCAGTTTTAAGTTCAGGTTTTGTTTTCTCACTCTTTTGTTCTGTTCTTTGTTGACAGGTAGTTCAGGTTTTGAAGACATCAGCAATGACAGGTAGTTCAGGTTTTTATGGTGGTTCAGGTTTTGCTCGGTACTTATGGTAGTTTGGTTATAACACTTATGGTAGTTTGGTTATGTATGTGTACGTGTAGCTTTTTGTCGACACCTATGTATGTGGATGTATGAATGTCTATGTATCTTATGGATCTTCAATGCGTATACGTATTTTGTAGTTGTTTAATATAATGTGTTCAAAAGTGTATGTGCTTGCGTATTCTGTTATTATATAATTGGATGCTAGATCAGGGGTAAATCTGGAGTAGCAGGTGGAGGGAAACAAACGCTACTGGATATTATTTATTTTGGTAGCGTTAAAATGTCGCTACAAAAGAGTGATTAAAAACTCAAGTACACTTATGCTGGCGTTTAATAAGCGCTACAAAAAATGTATATAACGCCATGAAAAGGTAACGTGGAGGAGAAAACCATTTCGGTGGCGTTAAACAGGCGCTACAAAAAATTTAGATAACGCCATAAAAAAGTATCATGGAGGAGAAAACCTTTTTGGTGGCGGTAAATAGGCGCTACAAAAAAGGAATTCTATGGCGTTATAAAAACGCTATCAAAAAAACAAATTTGATGGCGTTTAAAAAAGTGCAACTAATACTCGAGGATTTTTAGTAGCATGTTTTCTCGTAACGATTATCGGAACGCCACTAAAAATACGTAGTGGCGGTTTTTGGGCGCTACAAAAAATCAGTTTTCTTGTAGTGCCATTTGCCTTTTTCCTTTTCCAAACGCTTTTTTAAGATAGACTTTATAATCTTATTTAGAACTTCAACTTGTCTATTTGCCTGAGGATGGGCGACCGCCGCAAATCTCATTTCAATGTGATATCTCCAGCAAAACTCCTTAAACTCGACACTATCAAATTGAGTCCCATTGTCAGTTATGATAGTTCGCGAAAGACCGAAACGACACACGATGTTTCAAACAACGAAGTTAATGACCTTCTTGGTTGTGATCGTAGCTAATGGCTCCGCTTCGGCCTATTTGGTGAAGTAGTCGACTACAACGAACGCATATCTCGTGCCACCTTTGGAAACCGGCACAGAGCCGATAATATCGATTCCCCATACAGCGAATGGCCATGAACTAACCATTTGCGTGATCTCCGTCGGTGGTGCTCTTGGGACTTTTGCATATATTTGGCATTTGTCGCATCGTCTCACATGATCTGCGGCGTCCCGGTTCACAGTCGGCCAGTAGTACCCATAGCGGAGTATCGTTTTTGCTAGCATTTTCCCCCCAGTGTGATCACCACATTCTCCCTCATGGACTTCTTTCAAGACATGCTTTATCTCATCATAGGCGATACACCTAAGTAAGGGACAGAGAATCCCTTTCGATACATATTTCCTCCTTGCATAATATACCATGAGGCTTTACGAAGGACTTGTCGCTTTTAATTCCTCTTCTCAGGCAAGATTCCATGTAATAGGTATTCTTTAAACGGAGTCATCCATGACTACCTTTGGGGTTCTATTTCTGGTACTTAATCAACTTCCATCACATTTATACTTAGGGTATGTAGTATCTCGACTGGAACCAAGCCCATCTGTTGTGCATCACAGATGCTCGCAAACTTTGCCAACGAGTTGGCTTCTCCATTATGCTCACGTTGGATATACAAAATGTCATAGTATTCGATATCTGCCAACAACTCCTGAACTCGAGTAAGATATGAGGCAAGCCATTGTCCCTTTGCCTGGTAGTCCCCTCTAGCTTGGTACACCACCAGCTGCGAGTCACCGAAGATTTCGATATATTTCACCCCGAGCTCTCGAGCAAGCTTAAGTCCAACAATTAATGCCTCATACATGGCCACGTTGTCCGTAGCGGGGAAATCAAGCTTCATAGCATAGAAAATTGATTGGTTCTCAGAGGTTATAAGAACGACGCCTGCACCGGAACAATGATCATTGGATGTTTCATCAGTATATAGCTTCCATCGTACAGTAGGAATTACACTACACTCTAGGGGCTCGTCCTGCATGGTAAACTGCGCTATGAAGTCGGTCAGTGCTTGTCCCTGGATAGCTCTTCGAGGCAGATATGTGATGTCAAACTGACCAAGTTTGATGTTCCACTTAAGCAGCCTCCCAGACGTCTTGGGTCGTTGTAGGACCTGTTGTAAAGGATGATCGGTGTAGACGTTGATTGGATGTTCCTGGAAGTACGGGCGAAGTTTGCGCGACGCGATCACCAAGCAGTATGCCAATTTCTCTATCTTCGGGTAGTTTCTCTCTGCCCCCGTTAATCATTTACTAACATAGTACATCGGTGATCACATGTAATATAGTATTAGATTAAGGGGGAGTTATATAGTTTGGAGTTAGTTTTTGTTGATGACAAAGGGGGAGAAGTATAAAATAGGATAGTTAGTCATAGATTAAGGGAGAGTTATTAGTTTTAGGGGGAGTTATTAGGATAGAAGTGATATTTTATAAACAAAGGTTGTCATCATCAAAAAGGGGGAGATTGTTAGTCCCTGAGAAGTTGGTTTTGATGACAACAACCTTAGAATAAGATTATAAAATATGAATACTAACATTATTATTTAGATATATATGCATATGCAGAATATAAACATGCAGGTACAAAGAATGAAGACTGTACAGTATAGAGATTCAAGAACTGATAAACTCAAGATCAAAGATATCAAGATTCAAGACTCATGAGTATCAAGATTATCAAGAGTTCAAGATTTCAAGATATGTAATTTAGTTAGGAATTTTGTTAAAACTCCTAGAAAAGCACTGACATCTTAAAATCCATTTTATTCGTGGAATGGAATCCACTTCGAGCCCGTTAAAGGGATGGAACCCTAAGTAGGATGGAACCTACGAAAAATCTAGTGGAACATTGTTTTGTATCCACTAACTTTTATTCTAAGTGTTTTACAAAATTATATCTTGTTTTCAAAATGATTTCAAAATCTTCCTTTTTTAAATCAAAAACATCTATCCTGGTTTTAAAATACTTTTAGCCTCAAAATAATCTTTATTTTCAATATCAAATTATCCTTGGTTTTAAACTATATTTTAATTATAATATATTCAACTTTTAATATTTATACTTAGATTTAAATATAAAATTATAGTAAAATTTTATATATACCAAAATATTATTCTCTATACTTATTTATGTATTTTAACTATAGTTAAGTATATTTATAAAGTTTAAAATAGTTTTAATACAAGATAGAAATTATTTTCAAAGAAAAACAAATTACCAAAAATAACTTAGGCCTGTCGACAACCCCAAGTACCCCTTGTCGACAAGGTGACAGTTGATTTCAAAAGTTTGAATTTCAAATGAAGTGTCTATTCGTCATATCCTTTCACGATGGCTGTTGTTCTACTATAAATAGGGGATGTTTTAAATGAATTTATATTTATATTTTCTCTGATTTCACTTCTCTTCTTCTTCCACATTTCTTTATATACATTTTTACCATTACTCTGCCAAAATCACCATTGAATCTAACTAGATCATCTCTGGTTTGATTCTCTATCACTATCTCAACAAGATCCCAGTGCTATTCGGAGTTATAGATTTCTTTGTAATCAATCGAGCGAGAAAAGGTGTGATTGTAGCCTGGAAAATCAATCGGGTGAACTTGTTGCCCGTAAAATCAAGTATCTCTACCCAGAGGATTGTGAATCTGGAGCGGTGTACCTCGTGGCCTTGAAATCGAGGGTGTAATTGTAAGAATTGATTTTGAAAGGAAATCTTTACTTGTGTTGCGGGACTGGATGTAGGGTAACTCCGAACCAGTATAAAATCCAGTGTGTTCTTTCCTTTATTGCTTTTACTTTTTATCTGCATCTGTGTTTGATTCTGTGATCATATCTGTGTCTGAATATTGCATACATTTGTGTTCAAATTGATATAAACTCAAAAAGAATTAGTAGTTCCTTAAAACACTATTCACCCCCCCACCCCTCTAGTGTTAATTCTAGCCTTAAGATCCGTAATCCGCATTTCTCACATAAATGACAACAATTCGTGCCCTACAGTTGAATCAAATAGTTAATCAATTCTAGGCAGGGGAAAACTATCCTTAGAGCACGCCTTGTTTAGGTTTGCATAGTCAACACACGTTCTCCATTTCCCATTTGCCTTCTTCACCAGCACGGGGTTAGATATCCATTTGGGATAGAGGGCATCGCGAATAAACCCATTGGCTTTAAATTTATCCACCTCCTCTTTAAGGGCCATGGATCTCTCAGGATCCATACCTCGTCTTTTCTGCTTCACAAGGACATACTTCAGATCAATATTCAATGCATGGCTCACGATGGTAGGCAAGATCCCACACATGTCAGAATGAGTCTAAGAGAATACATCCAGATTTGCTCGAAGGAAATCGGTAATTTCTCTCATCATTGAAGGGCTGAGTTATGATCCAAGCTTCAACACCCATGATGGGTCGTCGTGGCTAACTGAGATATCAATTGTCAGTTCAGCCGGAGTTGCCTTGGCCTCCTTGGGTTCTTCCTTATCATCCCTCGGATCTATATCTCTATAGAACTGACTGTGGTGCCCAAGCCAAGGCTTAGGCACTATTTGTCAAACTTCAGTAACCTAGATGCAGACAGACTTGTCCACACCCTTTTCCTTCTCTTTCCACTGAGCCTCTCTTAACTCATCCACATAATAGGCACGGCCAGTTGCCTGATCACCATGCACAACACCCACTCCATTATCGGTCGGGAATTTCAACGTTAAATACCATAGGGCAAGGGCTGGCCGAAATTCAGCCAGGGACGGACGGCCCAGAAAAACATTGTACGATGAATCAACATCCAAGACAATGAAGGGTAGGATTCACACCCTCCTACGTTCATCTTCTCCCAGCTCAACCGGTAATTCGACATAACCCACCGCCTTAGTAGCCACACTATTGAAACCGTGTATACGAGCTTTAGATGGTTTCAAATCCTTAGCCTCCATCCTCATTTGATCATAAGCCTTTTTAAAGATGATGTTCACAGAACTGCCACAATCAATAAAAATTCTTCTCACCAGAGCGGGGCCAATCATGGAAAAGATAACCATCGGATCAATAGCAGGGGCCTTAACTCTATCGGCAACTTCACTTTTAAATATTATATCATCCGTCATTGTACGATGTTGCTTAGCCAGAGTTCCATCCTCCGTATTCGAACAACATTCCAAGTCCATATGTTTCATTGAACTAGCATAACGCTCCATTTCCTACCAACTCCGGTCTGCAGGGTGCGTTCCACCAACTATCGTGTTTATCACCAACCTCCCACCAGTCTAAGTGGGCTCCTCAGCCCGGCATGGAGCTTGCGTTCGATTGGCATACGTTCCATTTCCGCCCTTCTGCGGATTCTTGACAAACTGCTGCAACTTTTTCTGGTGAATCAATTTCTCAATGGCATTATGAAGATGCCTACATTCGTCAGTATTGTGCCCGTAGCATTCATGAAACCAACATTACTTCCCGGTTTGCTTTTGTTCCTTAGTCGATTCTTTCGAACGCGGCTTCTTATACTGGAAAGTGTTATAGGTCGACAAATAGATGTTCTCCAGAGATGCATTCAGAGGTGTATAGTCGTTATACGTAGGAATCCTTGACTTCCACTTTCCGGGCTCCCTTTTCCGATCGGGATTTCCTTCTCCGCTCCTTTTTTGTTGACCCGGCTTGTTTTGAACATTAACCTGAACCTTTCCAGAGCTTTCGCCAGATTGCTTCACTGTGATGTTGCTTTGTACCACTTCTCCGCTTGGCCCTACAGCATTACTTCTTCTAGACAATCTGGCCTCTTCCTTTCTCATGAACTAGTTTGCCTTCGGGTAGAAACGCTCCAGCATGGCCGGCAGTTTTCCAGCTAGCCAATCACCGAACTCGGATTTTGGGTCAACCCCCCTTGTCATAGCCATAAGTATGGCGTGGTCATTTGGGTTACTAACTTCAGTGGCAGCAATATGGAATCTCTACAAGTAATCCTTCAATGATTCCCTCGGAGCCTGGATTACACTAGATAGCGACATGACATCTTTAGGGCATGTGGCGTGAATCCGGAACTGCTCTATGAATCTCGTAGCCAGCTCGTCAAATCTTGAGATTGATCGTAGGGGTAACCTCATGAACCACATTGTAGCAATCCCGGATAGAGTTATAGGGAAGCACCTGCATTTGGTAGCATCATTCGCTCTCGCCGAATCCATCAACCATTCGTACCTCATGACATGTATGACGTGTTGTCGGGGGTCAGTCTTTCCTTTATAAGCGGGCATCGTAGGCATGTTAAACCTCTTAGGATACTCTGCCTGCAAAATGTTCTCGGTAAATAGGGTATGACTTCTGGAGACTCCTTGGTCATCGTTTGTCAAACCCTAGTTTTCCCTCATCAGATGTATGACCATTGCGGATAAATCTGCTGTCTGGATGGGTGGCGCAAGGTGGTGGTCGTGCTCCGTCCTGTAGGAATGTTCTGACCGGTGTCTTTGGGGCATCTCATGCCTCCTTAGCCTATTATCTTCCAGATGTGTATCCTGAGCATTCGCCTCATTATCATTCTGGAGAGGTTGTTGACCAGCATCCATGCATGAGCCAGTGACTAAGTTTCCGATTCCAAGCTGAGTACGACCCCCCAATTGCAGTTGAGAAGCCATGCCCCGGGTCGAGGGATCGGTACCGACCCATAGGGAGGGATCGACACCGACCCAGTTTGGCAGACCAGGACAGTCTACCAGACCTGCTCCATTGCTTCAGCTCATGTCGTTTCAATCCTACGACGCCTACGCCTGTGGTGCTCGTCCGATGAGGTTGAGCTACCTGACGCCAAGTATGAAGCGAGACCTCCTCCAGGTTTTTGGCATTGCAGTCGAGCAATCTGGTTCATCATGTTGGCATTAGCCTGGATTTGCTCGTTTAGCTGCATACGGTTCTCCATCAGCTCCCTCACCAAGTCATTAAATTCAGCTCTAGTAACGGAATCTATGGGGTTCTAAACTGCAGCAGGCTCCACATTCGCTTTAGCAGGCTGGTTGCTTGGGCCCCCTTGTTGGACACTGGCAGTTTCATTGGCATCAACATTGTGGAAAGTAGATCTGGTGCACCTTACCATCTTGAATTCCTTTGCTTAGATCTTGAAAAATCCGAATAGTATCGGCAAGCTTCTAAAAGTGAACCTAGATCTCCTTTGGGGGATTTCTTCAATCCAGTAGCAACAAAGTTGATCCTATAGCCTGAGAATCGATGTTTTTAGTGAAAGCGCCAAAATGTTTGCAACTAAATTGTTCACAAACACCCGATAATAGATTTAAGTAGTGAACTAAATGAAGAAATTAAATGAAAACTGAGGAATAACGCTAGATATTAAGGAAATTATTACAGAAAGAAAAACAACAAGGTTTATAGTGGTTCGGCACTGATTGCCTACATCCACTCCGAATATTTTCTTTATTGCTTCACAACTCAATCAATTACAGTTACAATAAACCAGAAATAGCTTGAGAACAAGTTAGAATAAAAGGAAACCGATTACAAAAATGGCAGAGTTTCACTTGTCAGCCAAAAAGAGAAGTCCCCAAAAATGGCACCATGCCCTTGTATTTATAGACGAAGGCAGCCTCCAACCTGACTGACATCTCGTAACCTGGACCCGCTTGACCATTTGGGCCCATCATAGGGAGGGCTGAGCCTAACTCTTCTATGGATTGGGATCGGCACCGACCCCTCCATAGGCTGAGTTTGGGGCTAGCGACTCCTATGATGGCCCTCTTGTGGCACAACATGATGGTACTTCAAGCATTACGACGTTTGGACATGTAAAGCTATGGTTCTGATAGTGCTTTGGTTTGAGCTATAAACTAATCAGGGAAATACCAACCCCTTCTCCTTGGGAAATGTTAGATCGATCCATAACCTGTAAGGACACTATGCCGACCCTTCCATGCTCCATCCATATCGTATTGAGCCCAACTCACTATGCTGATCCATATCATCATGCCGATCCATATCATCATGCCAACCCTTCTTGGTATACCGACCCTATTGTTTCCATATCCTATGCCGATCCTACCATACCACATACCATGCCGATCTGACTTACCATGCTGATCCGACCCATACCATACCGACCCCCCTTTCGTAACCATTGCCATGCCGAACCCTCCAATATGCTGATCCTTCTTGTATATGCCACTAATATGATGATCCATTATCATTCATAAGACTATGTCGATCATTAAATTATTTCATCCATGTCCACTCTCTATCCAACTGATCATGCCGACCCCTATAATACTACCTAGCCACACTGATCCCTTACCTATCCAAGCTAATCTTCATATCTCTAGCATCCTGCATTGTCTATATGCCAACTTCGTTCAATCCTGGCTTCGTATGACCGTCCAAACTCAACTTTTGGGTCCCATAGCCATTAATCTGTAGCCATCCTTCTTGACAATAGTCGAATTTGTCTTGTGTAATCAGTCCAATATAGCTGGATCAGGGCACTGGTAACACTTAGCAAGCGCAGAACGGAGATTTATTCTGCTCAATAAGTGTCCATAATATTTACTCAATCCAATTTAACTTAACAGTGGTTTATTTGGCCAAATAAATATCATTAATTAAGGTATGATAATTTAACGATGTTATTATTCAAATAGTGTAACTAAATTTCTGTCCCTTTCAATATGTCATAATTTTCAAACATCCCAAATCCACCAACAAATTATACTATGACGTTGTACTCATTAACACGGTTCCAATGCAAAAATTCGTGTGTAGTACGGATACCATATGAGCAAGTTATGCACTTTATAAATTATAATTTATATATTTTAATTAACATAATTATAAAAGATTTCTCTCCCCCTTTTGCAATTAGGCTCAGCCCACTAACTCCACAACTTGACTCGCCTATTCTCCTCTTCTTCTTCCCCCATTGATCTATAGTTTCAAATTCAACTACTTGTAGCCATTCACGTGCACCGCCTTGCATGTGCATTGCCAAGCCACACCGTTATTCAAACATGAGACGTCACCACCAAGTCCCCCTCTACCTGCTTTTCATAACAACCACCATGACTCTCCTTTCGATCACCCCCAATCCACAACCTAACCCCACCAAACTTGGCCACCCTTTGCTCCTTGCCGCGATAGACATGATGCCACTCCCCGTTTCCCTTATCGTCACTTAAAACTCTAATAACCCGCAACCCTAGCTCACAACCACTATCATCGACCATCACTAAAAGTTTTCGAAACTTCACTAAAAATACTACCTTACACCCTGAGTCTAATGCTGCTAACGATGCATTCTAATTCGAAGGGATTAGGAAGAAATTAATTTTTGAAATGATGAAGGGAACTTTATATCTTTACCGAAAATGATCCCCCTCGGCCACTAAATTCGATAAAAACTCAAGCGAAGGGTTTTGTAAAATACTATGGACTAGTATCAACAATTCCCATGTTAGAAATCGAGGCTAAAATGGATAGTTTGTGAGCTATAGATTTTTGGAAGCAAGATAGAGAAGGTTTTTTACTTCTTGTTTTTCAAATGACAGAAAGAACATAGAATGGAAGGAAGAAGAGATACTGTATGTGTCTCTATGTATCACTCTACACTGTTCAAAACAATTAAATCATTAATTCTAAAGCAAAATATCAACCAAATTATGGTTTAAAACAATAATAGAAGCATTTTTACATCAAGCTAATAACCAAAAATATTCAACATCCATTTCAACCAAAAGTTTAGATCTCACAACACATATATTTTTCAAAAGAAAACGTATAAACAAGAATTATTAATCTCACCTTTCAAATTTGTTGAATTGGTTGAAAATTTGATCTTCTTTTTTTAGTTTCTGAAAGATAGTTTTTTTCTAAAATTTAAGAAAAAAGAAAAGAGAAGAGGGGAAAAATTAGGAAGATAAGTATAGAATGAGATATGAAATGGAAGATGTATATGTATATATAAATGGATTTATAAGAAATAAACAAAAAACAATATGCCTTTCAACTCAAAAATCCTTTCAAATCTTTCAAATGGATAAGCATAAGAAGACTCATTGGTAATAGGGTGTGTCCATATACGTAATCCCTTTTTCCATTGGATAAAAAGGTGCTTCCATGTACTAAACCCACTTCCACACATAAGGCTTCAAATCATGTCACTTCATTCTTTTTATTTGAATTTTAAATTATATTTTACATTTTTAAATATTTGTTAATTTCAAAATGAATGTGTTTTATATTTTTAAAAATTATTTTAAACCAAAACAAAAATATTACAACTTAAAATAACTTGTAGTTCAATAAAGAGCTAAAAATCCAAAAATTGCGTTTTGGTCACATATTCAGTTTTTCGTCGAACTATTTATTTATGTAAATGGAATTTTAAAAATAAAATTTCTATTATTATGAATTTAAAAGTCTATTTAATTATTAGATCCATTATTTGAATATTTAAAATAAATTAAATATTCCCAAATCAAATCGATAAAATACTGGGTCTTTACAGGAATCATCATCTTTTGATTCCAATGATGAAAGCTTATCTTCTACAGAAAGGAACATAAGAGACGATAAAAAACCAATGCAAAGAGTGGCCTAGGTAGTGCAAAACAGAGCTACAAAAGATGGAATGAATCGGGAAAGAGTCAAAATGTCTGTACCGAGAGGTTCTAACATGTTGGTGCCGACATGATTGTTGAGGCACTAAACTTGTCTAATGGTAAAGAAGATTTACAAGAAGTTGGTGTTGATGAAGGGCAAGCTACTAGTACTCTGATTGATGGTCTTCAAATAGATGATGGTTAGTTGAATACCATGGAACTAGTAAGGAGGAAACAAAGTCCGAGAAGGCGTCATTGGAGGGGGTCGGGATGAGTGGCTTCCATGGAGACAGGAGAGCCTAGACGTTATACGATGAACCAAGAGCATTTGCAGAGTCAAACACTCGAGGTTGTTCCTATTGATCGTTGCCCAGCCACCCAAAATAGCTTGGAGTACATCGTAAATATGGTTAAGAGATTGTTGAAAAAAAATCAACACACAAATAATGATAAGTGGGGTTCATCACAAAGTCAAACCCTATCCACCAAAACATTCTTGAAGCAAAGTACCTAAAGAAGTTTGTAGAGCCGACTATGTCATCCTTTAACCGGACGATTGATTTGAGATAACAAATATTGAGGTATAGTGGCATACAAACAACACTCGTGTAAGGGACGCTATTAGATGTAGATGTTTTAGATATTCCTGGATGGAGTTGCGATGACGTGGTTCACTCGACTCGCGCCGAGGTTCATATCTCATTTGATCAACTGGCTAAGAAGTTTGTGGAGCAGTTTGAAGTCCACACCATGAGACCAAAAGACATGATGTCATTATCGAATGCTCATCATAATTACGGAGAGAGTCTGAAATATTTGTATAAAGAGGTTCAATGTTGTACTTATTGAGGTGAGCAATCCCAAAGAGGAAACTGTATTGATAGTGTTAATCGATGGGGTTCGCCCAAGGATGGATTTCGATGGGTGGCTTAGGAGAAAGCAGCCATCTACCATAGAAGAGTTTTATCGAAAGACAACCTAATTTCTAGGCTTGGAAGAGTCAGAGTTGGCTTCCATATTGGCTGCTAACGGTTAAAGGTCACTAAATGGCGGGATACAAAGCAACGTTGCTATCAAGCAGACTGGTGATAGTGCTGGGAACGTTGCAGTAAATGTTGGGAACAACAATAGTAATGCTAAGAGAAAGAACTAAGGCATTGGTAGTAAAAAGCAAGATACCAAGAATTGCATGAGGTACACTGGACCATGAGATTATACTCCACTAATTGATACTGTTGAGAATATTTAACTTGCGACTATGGTACTGAGAATTACAAGATATCGCCTTCGAGAAAGGCGACATTTGGTGTGACAACCCGCACATCCGAACACACCAATTCAAAGCCTAAAGTGCCTTTCGAACTCGCATCGTGCCTAGAAGTACGAGTAGTCGAGACTTTTAGAACATTGCATGATCAAAAAGTAATAGAAAATTTAAAGTATCCCACATTTCCAGATCTCACGATGGAAAAAAATATAAATACTAAAAATAAGCCAATTGGATAATAGTTTCAACATAACGTAGTCCATACAATGATGTCTCCAAATAACAACATAAAGTCTGATTGATAGAATAATATAATATAAAATACATGGAGAATAGCTATAGGTAATGTAATTCTAGGCGCCTAGTCTCCTCCTCTACGCACTATACCCTAACAGATTCACCTACTGGCTTGTCCTCCTGTAATGGGTAAAATGGAAAAGAAAGGAAGTGGATCAGACAAAGTCTGGTGAATGAATTGTATTGTTAATTTATGGTTTTCACAAGAAATTGACTTCATTTATAATCTTCATAACCTAGGGTGTCTATTTGTGTACGTGAATTACATATAAAGCATTGGTTACTACACAAATCATGGGTATAATTCTTATTAGACTACATAAATAAACAACTTATGAAGGTTTCCAACCGAGGGTTGAACAACCAACATCTAATAACTCTAGGTCAATCCGTAGCATATGATCCCGATAAATAACCTCCTTACCTAACCAACATTGGATAATATTCTCAATAGCAAACTACATAAATTGCACATACAGACTGAACGAACATCACAATGCCTAGGCTCACGCCGAGTGTACTACCTCAATGATTTATGGCCCACTGAAGCATTCATGTTAACATCTCAATGGTAAATGCGTCTTATGTTGTTCATCATTCAACTGGAAGCTAAGGAAATCGCTTATAATGATTCCCTCATAGGATCAATCACTATCCGGCCATATAACCCTACTATTGTGAATGTCCCCGTCTCACTTTCCTGATATCCAACATGTTAGCATGTGACCAAGCATGCCTCAGTAACAATAAAACCTTCTAGTTGCGCTACAATAAAATGCCTTTTCGAGTTCCATGTTACTCTCTCCATGAAGTGTGAACCTAGGTATGCCATCCAGTATAGAATTGATACTGCCCATTACACCTACTTCATGAAGCTATGTGAACTCTTAAAAGCCAGAAAATGGAAATTAGTCCCTCGATTCGTCCTACTTGGACTGAACTAGGTCCAAGTTCAACCTGGGGTTATGGAAACAATTTAGACATTTCAAAAATAATTCAGACACCTGACCATCTTAAAAAAAAATATTCGAGTATTTAGACGTTTGACTTCCTTTCTCGGACGTCTAACTTTGATTCTAGACATATGAAAAAGAATTCAGATGTCTAAATCGAGTCAAATTTGAACTGATTTCTTTTGGGTTAGGACCGTTTGAAATCTAGATGTCTGATTAATTTTTTAGATGTTCAGTTAGAGTTTTCTATATTTTTATATTTGTTTAATTCACTTAATTTCATTCGTCTCCTTAGTGGTTTTGAATATAGACTTAAGGGCTTATTTTAACAATTTTTTGGTGGTGATTTCTTCTTTTGTTTACATGCAACTTTAGCTAATTAATCTCAATGATTGTATACAATTTTCTAATTACCACCTATGTATTTGCTTCAAAATCTATTTATATTTCAAATTATATAACCTATTCAAGGTGAAATAAAGGGGTATTCGATTTCTTTCGTTTATCCAAATCAACCCAAACATTTATCGAATCATACCAAACCTTATCATATAAAGGTTTAAATATTTAGAATTTAACATGGATTACTCTGGCCTATCTTTTCCCATTTTCTATAATTATTTTTACTACATTAACACCTAGGATTTTCCACCAGTAGTATTCTGTTTAATTTATTGCTGAAATTGTAGTTCAACTAAAATCTAGATTGAAACTATTTTCAAATTCGACAATTATATTTTTAAATCAAGTAGAATTATAAAGGAATTTAATTACTTATGAATCAGGATAACGTCATAATCAATTCACTCACCTCAAAGAAATCCCTCTTCTATTTTGATTTGAATCCGTTATTTCCTTTATTTTTTAGTTTGTTCCTTTACCTTTCAATTTGAATCTTCTACTCTTTGATTCTTTGCTTCTCTCTCTCTCTCTCTTATTTGATTTGATTTTGTTTTTTTTAATTTCAGAATTTAGAGAAGGTATGTAAGAAACTAGAATTTTTGAGGAGAAAGAAGAATAAGAAAATGAAAGTATGTAAACGAGGAGGCGAGGGCTAGGGTTTAGGATGAAGAGGAGTAAGGGTTGGGGTCTTATTTATAGTTGAAAACTAGGGTCATCTAGTTTAAACCCAAAATTAATAATTATGAAAATACCATTGGTTATAGTTTTCGCTAATTTTGACCCGTTCTATCAAATTTATCGAGTTATATATGTTTCCTAATTGTAAATGACATTCCGATGGTTAATTCCAACATTTGTGAAAATTTATTATTTTGTCTTTTTATGTAAAATTGCATTTTTATCCTTATTCTGTATTTTCATTTATTATTAAAATTTCTTAGGTGTTGTAGGCTCCCATCCTTAAAAGGATTTCGTCCCCGAAATATCTAAAGATGGAAAATGTAATTCTCTCTATATCTACAACCATCTATTTAACCATCAACTTTGCAAACATTGTTCTTAAATTCAAAATTTCTAATGCAACATGTACATATACGTATGTGATGTATATGAACATATAGGTAGGGTAAAATTAGGCAGTTTTCAAAACCAATCAACATCCTAAAATGCACGTGCGTATGCAATGTGTCCAAAATGCATGCAATGTCTTATACTTGCAATTCTATATGGATGAGCAGCTATTCAATACATATGCAAGAATGCAACAACCATTAGGCATATAACTGATAAAATCAAATGGATAATGTGATGTGTGTCACAGGCCAACATGAACATATTAGCACATATATGCAATACTAACTAATAAAATACATCCATTAGCAAACACCATCTAAAACATGTCCTAGTGACACGTTCACAACCATGCCTAGCATCCAGTCTCTCTTGCCTATGGAATATTCTAAGCTAAATACTAAGGGTACAAGTGATTATACTAACATAAATGGAAACATACCACAAAGAAGCTCTGGATTGTTAGCTCAGATTTTCTCCTTGGGCTTCCAAGTACTCTCAACTGGACTCTAATTGGTCTAATTACTTTGTTGTGGAATCGTATTATTCTATGCTCAACAATAAGGGTAGGTGTACGGTGAACAAGTGACTCTCTCCACTTAAACTTCTTCCTACTAACTTGGCTCGACCATAGTAGTTGAATCATATAAACACTTCAGCAAGTCTGCCATGTAGAAGACATTGTGAACTCCTATCAACTTTTCAAGAAGCTCCACTTTTAAGCTAACTTCTTACTCTCTCCATAATCAGAAAAGGTCCTACAAACCTTGGTGCTAACTTTCCTAAATTACCAAACCTCATAATGTGTCAAAGAAGCGAGACCTTCACAAAGACCATATCATCCACTGTGAACTCTAACTCTGTGCGTCTCTTATTAGTATATGATTTCTACCCACCTCTGCCAGTCTTTAACCTTCTACCGATCAATTTCTTTGAAGTCTCCTTTATCATATTGGCCCAAGAATGATTCTACCTATAGTGTCCTACCAATAAGATGGTGATCTACAAGGTTTCTTGTACAACGCCTCGAACATCCTGATACTTGCTTGATAACTATTATATGCAAAATCTACTAATGGCAAGTGATCCTCCCAAGAACCTCCAAAGTCCAAGATAAACATTCGTAGAAAATACTCAATACCCTATTCACCCTATCAGTCTGTCTATCTATCTGAGGTTATAAGCAGTACTCAAATTTACTTCAGTGCCCAAGGTCTCCTAAAGACTCCCTCAAAACTCACTAGTGAAAAGCTTCTTCTGCTCTGACTTTACTCTCTAACAAGTGACACTCTTGGAAACAATTTATGATACATGTCTCTTCATATTAGGCCTGTAAAATACTCTCTTCATATCATGATACATTTTTTAACCATCGAGATGAATAGTCATCCTAGAACGATGGAACTCTATCGGTATCATGTCTACCAACTCATTAACAAGAGGAACACACAACCTACCATCTCTTTGTGACCATCCTTTCGAATCAATGGAATAGCGATATAAATGAATTGAATGATCTCTCGAATCATCTCCTCGAATCATCTTATCACAAATATCTAACAACTCCTTTTCTTGCCTCTAATTTGAACCAATATGGTCCATAAGTAAAGGCTGAACATATAAAGTTGCCAACAATCCTGGTGTAGTGTCCAATGAAGGTCGAAAATCAAAAGTAAAAATGAACTCCAAGTGATTCCATTCCAAAAATCATAAGGCTAAACTTCACATGCGTCCTACTCAAGGCATCAGCTATAACATTGCCCTTTCTTAGAGTGTATAAGATACTAAAATCATATGATGCCAAGAACTCCATCCACCTCTATTGCTTCAAATTCGAATCTTCTTGGGAGTATAAATAATTGAGAGACTTATGATCCATAAATAGCTCAAATCGCTCCCTTAAAGGATAATGCCGCCATGATTTGAGGATGAAAATAATGGATGCCTACTCAAGATCATGGGTTGGATAGTTTCTCTTGTGTACCTACAATTGTTAACTAGCATAATAAACAACTCTACCCTCCTGCATCAACACCGTGCCCAGTCCTATACCACAAGCATTGGTATACACTACAAGCACCTTCGTACCATCAGGGAGTACTAAAACAGGTGCACTAGTCATAACTCCTTCGGCTTAATAAAAGCATCTTCGCATTTTAAGTTCCACAAGAAATCTAATTTTTCTTGGCAAGGCATGTCAACGTTAAAGAAATTTTAGCGAAGTCCTTAATGAACTTCCTATAATAGCCAGCCAAACCTAGAAAACTTCTCACCTCTGTGGCATTATTTGGTATGTGCTAATCTTATAATGCAGCTATATACTTGGATCGACCGTTAGTCCATGCTCGAAGACAACTGTCCTAAAAAGTGACCCTTCTTGTGTCAAAAGTGACATTTGAAAATTTTCGCCTTTAGCATATTCCTATAGGGAGTATCAAGAACTTCTCCTAAATGCAACATGTGCTCTTTCTTGCTTTTCGAATAGACAAGCATGTCATCAACAAACAACACCGTGAACTTGTTTTGCAAACCTCTAAAGATCGACTCATGAGGTTGGCAAAATATGATGGTGCATTGACTAGTCCAAATGGCATGGCTAACTACTCATAAAGTCCATCGGGTGTGAGAAAAGTGATTTTTTGAATACTATTCTCGACCACATGCAACTGATGGAATCTAATTACAAAGTTAGACTGAGAGAATACATTTGCTCCAATCAATCAAAGAGAATATCTATATGTGGTAGTGGATAACGATTCTTCTTTGTCAACTTATTCAATTCATGATGATCAATGCACAGCCTTAAAGAGTCATTTGCTTTAGTAGCAAAGATAAATGATACTCCCCAAATCAAAATACTTTCCGCTTAAACCCTTCTCCAATAATTCATTCACTTTCTTATTTATCTCGGATCTTTCTGTGAGAGCCATATACCTAAGGAGCAAGGCAACAGATCTAGCATTCTCTTCAATAGAAATTCAAAATTCGATCACCCAATGGGGGGAAGACCAAAAACTTCGTAAATGACATCTAGGTATGTAACATCCCCCACTTGAAGGCCCAAAACTAATGGCTACGGATGTTGCAGTCATTCATACTTATTAGTTCTCGATAATCAAATGTGGTAATATTAGATACATTGATATAACAGAAACACATGAGTATAAAAAAAAATTAAACTTATAAAACAAATTTCTTATTCCACTTCAAATCATATTTCAAATTCATTACATAATCCCAATTTTGTAAATCATGTTCAGAGAAATATAATTATTACAAAATACGCCAAGGGCGACATATGAAGATGCCCCTTTGGATGATCAGAGTCTAAACATAGGCATTTAAGCAACTTTGCCATTAAAACCAAAATACAGCGGAATCAAACAGAAAGAACTCCTAATAGCTAGCTTGGCTCATGCACGTCTCTGGAAGCTTATTCGTCTAAAGGAGAACCTGAAACCATTTCCACTATTTTATATATGTTATTCGCATAGTATGACATTTTTATGTATAAAAAATCCACAAGAAATAATTTTGAAAATACAAATTTTAAAAATGTTTGTCACTACAAAAAGGGACCATCCTTCTAATGGGGGTGCAGAGGAAACACCTCTTGCAAATGGAGGTTTAACAAAAATGATTGTTAATATATTTTCATTTTTGGAAAACAGAATTATTTTTAAAAATTATAAATATTTAAGGTTGTTTTCAATTGTAAAAACTGTATTCTTTACCAAATGAAGAATTTATGACTGATATCCTTATTATTTTTCTCAATTGGTTAATGTTATAAAATTTCCAAAAAAACTATATTATAAATTACAATTCATAAATGAGTTAGCGTAATTTTTTCACTTAAATGAAACAAAACGAAGAAAATATCCTTTATCATTAAAAAATTAAAAGTAAATATAATTGAAGAACATATCTGTTTTATGATTTATAAAATTAATGTAATTATTTCAACTTAAAACATAGTTTAAGTATGAAAATTAATATTGATTAATGATGTAGGCATTTTTTTAGAAGAAGAAGAAGAAGAAGGATGGGATTTAGTCCCATACAATAGAATAGACAATGATAACTTTGTTCATACAGTGAATTCTCAAGAGAAGGTTGGACCCTTTGGGCATCCAAATGTATTCTCTTAGGTTGAAGAGGGAGACAATGCATATCAACACACATGCACAGCCTCCGTCATCGACTGACTGGGTTGGTGTGGGTCTAGGTCATATTTTTGGACAATATTTTACAGGTATTTAAGCCCGTTTACATAACCCAAAAGTTTGAAATTTGAACCGAATGAAACTGACAGGAGACATGATTATTACGAACATTTACAGGCCAACAATCACATCTATTTGAATTTTGGTGGGAAACCAATGGACGCGACCACTAAAGAGGCAACTTTTGGCGATGGGACATGACTCCTCACTACCTATATAAAGGTAGTACGAAGATCACTTAAGATATACAAAATCGTGTTTTGTTCTTCTTTACTTATTTTCTCCATTAAATTGCATCATTAGCCTCCGAATCTTAGAGTGTTCTTGGTTGGATAATAGTCGTACAAACTTTGAATCCAATTACATAGTTAGAAGGCTTTATTGAATCCTGATAATCAATCATTCAATAAACTTTTTGTTCATGGTGGGTTGAATTATTGTTTGAAAGAATCTATTATATATATCCTTGAAGTTAGAAGCATGGTATCTTCTTTACTATCACACGGAACCAATGAAGTTTTCCAATGATAATTTTTAAACAATAAGTTTCAATTATGGAAGGTTCAAGCAACATCAATTCCCTATAAGTAATGAATCAACACCTTACTCGATTGGAGCGATTTGATGGGGATAATTTCACTCAGTGGCAAGAGACTATGAAGTTCTTTCCAATCATCATTAAATTGTTCTAAATTCTGAATGATGGCTTAGATGTAATACTTGAAGAAACTCCTACCGACAATGAGGCTCTCAAGATGAAACATGCAATATGCAAAGCGGATGACTTTAGTGTAGAGAACACATCCTAAGTGCACTTTCAACTTCTATTTACAATGCATATCAAAGCCTCAAAACAACGAAAGCACTCTAGACTATGTTGGAAAACAAATACCATATATTGGAGGGAAGTAGTAAGAAATTCCTGGTATGTAATTTTATCGACTTCAAAATGGATGATAATAAGTCCATTATTGGACAAGTTAGTGATTTATTATATATAATAAATCAACTTAAAGACACCAAGGTTGATCTTCCTAAATCATTTATAGTGGGAGTGATAATTTATAGACTCCCTCATTCTTGGGATGATTATAAAAACAATTAAAGCATGCATAAATGGATTATGATTTAGAGAGTTTATAGCGTCATCTTTGAATGGAAGAGGAATCTTATAAACATGCACTAAATGGTAGTCCACAAACCAAGTTTCATTCTATGGCGAATCATGTTGAAATATGAAACTTGTTGAGCCTAAAAATGAGACATAGTTTAATAAAAAAAGGTCATTCCAAGAAGGATAAAAAGAACGATGCTTGTTATTTTTGTAATAAGCCCGACTACTATACTCGCAACTATCGTCCATGAAAGAAACAAGTAAAGGTGAACGTGGTCGAAGAGAGACTTGTGGCTATAGTGCAAGAAGCAAATTCCTTTAATAGCATGGATAATTATTAATAGCTTGATATTGGAGAAATCATTCATATATGCAAAGCCTGTAGTCTTTACAAGACCTATGAAGAAGTTGATGGAGATGGACATGAGGTTACTGAAGTAAATAATATCAGAAGCAACATAAGTAAAAAGGCACTATAAATCCCTCATTCACTTTAGGAAAGGTTCTTACTTTGGTCAAAGTATTTCATACCTGATACTTATAAATGTTATCCCGCCTTTTGGTCTGGCCGGGATATCACAGATTTGGCTAAAGTGGATGGATTGGAAATCGGTTACAATTGAAACTATGGATAATAGTTGAATGAATTCAGATGGACAACACTCAAAAAATGGCTAAGTACCCAATCAACGTGCAATCAGTACGAAGTGACAAGGAAGGCCACATGAGGGTACATTTCAAGTTTCAAGTCAATCAGAGTTCGTATGCTCGAGTTATGGACAAAGGAAGAATTTATATGGATTGATCGGGAACGATCCATTAAATAGCGCAAAACAACGATGATCGATCGATATCTCAAAATCTACAAGGCTAATTCACTTGAAACTTTCAGGGCATCAATACACGGAAGAGTGGATCCCACATGAACGATTACAGGCCAAAACTCAGAAGAATCAAAACACACCAATCATTACTTATCGATCGTTCCTAAAGATCAGTGTAAATCAGCCAAATTTCCATATTCGATGAAGATTGATCCATATCTTGCAAACTACAACTCAAAATGACACCATATTTTAGGATTAAGGTATAAAGGCATGTGGGAGCCCCCATAAACGATCGCATGGAAATTAGAAGCAAGAATAGCGATCGGTATGATTCATACCGATCGTTCCAAAGCAATTAATTACGACTGCCGATTGTTCTGGTGGGCCCCTACGGATCTGGAGACTCTTCTGCCTAACTTCCAGTGAGATATTTCGCCATCTTCACCTATAAATATAGTAGGCATGGCATCAGAAGAAGGATCTTTCTTTCTGCTTCAACCTAGGCTATACTCTGCCAATTTTACTCTTGGATTTCGAACTGTAACTGTAAACAAACTACAATATAAATAAAAAGGATTATTCTGGATTGGACGTAGGCCGGAGTTAGCCGAACCACTATAAATCTATGTCTCTCTTTACTTACTTTCATTTATAATTTTGTTTGTTCACTACACCAAAAGCTGAATTTTACAACAGGCCTTCCGCCTAATTAGCAACGGTTACTTCCCGTTGTAAAATATAACGGTTGTTAACCGTCGCAAATGATGGAGGGAAATTTCACCTTTGGCGCCATATATTTTTGTCCGTTTCTTTTCTTTTGGTGACGGGATTTAACCGTCATTTATTTTGTGCCACATGCTGGCGGTATAATTTAGTCTTTGCGCCATAATATTTACAACATCATGAAACATATTTCCCCCAAATTATATCCCCATTTCGACCCAAATTAAACCTAGATCGATTTCGCCCCAAAATATTTCCACCACCTCCGCCTCTTCCGAAAGAGCCAGAGCCACCTATTATCACTTTGGACGATATGTTCAGGAAGACCAAGACCACTCCCAGGATCTATTACTTGCCTCTCTCCGAGGAGCAGGTTGCTGCCGAGCGTGCCAATCAAGGAAGGAGAGCTTAGGGACCATTTCGGGTTAATTTCTTTCATGTTTTTAGACTTAATTTTTGATTTGTAGTATGCGGATTCTAAAAAAAGAATGCTCACCAACTATATTAAAACTTCATGCGTACGTGTATAATATTAGCAGAAGTTAATACATGAATAACATCAAAACTGTATTTAGAAGTTTTAGAACCATTCAGCCATTAACGTCATTTTTAGAAGTTTTAGAAGTTAATACAGTTTCGTCACAAAACTATATTTAATAAACATGTATTATTATTATATTTAGATTTCCGTATATTTAATCCAATGTGTTACTGTGTTTAATAAAGGTTATACATGTTTAATCACTTATACATGTTTAATCCAGGTTATCCAGGTTATACTAATTATAATTATTAAATACAGGTTTTAGAAGTAAACATGATGTGATAATTATAAATATAGCTAAGTTAAGATTTGATTTCATGTACAGATTTCATGTATAAAACATGTACATATTAACATATATTCTGTAAACTGACATTCCACCTGAAAACACAATATAGGTAAAAAGTTAAGCTATTAATAAGGTACTTCTAATTAAGATGTTCACTTCTTAATTACGTTTTGAATTTCGTGAGGTAAAAGACTGTAACGACCCCAAATTTTATATAAATTTAAAATGATAATTTATTAATTTTTGAATTAATATTTGTGAAATAAAACGATTAATTGATTGCGAGTTTCCCCGAACTCAAATAAATCCTATGTTAAATCATTTAAAATTTAAAATATTGTAAATATATGTATATATGTGAATATATATATATATATTTGGATATATATGAGTTAATTTGAAATTATAAATTAAATATAAGATAATAAATATATTAACTAAAAAACTAACATGGTAAAATAAAAATAGAAAGTAGAACATTTGCTTAATTTTAACAACATATTGAAATAGAGTCTCATGTATATAAAATAACAAACAAAAATCTATCAACATACAAAACAATGCACCAACTAGCAATACAAAAGTATGCTAAGCATTTAAGTTAAACAAATAAAACAAGTACAAAATATAACATCTCTGCCGAAATCAAGTTAAGATTGCAAAAGTTGAACAAAGACTTTAGAAAATAAAATAAGCAAAGTTGTACAAAACAATTAATGCAAGATCATCTTTAGCCACCAAAACAAGATATCAGCCTCCAAAGAAATGAAATATCTCTACCAAACCCAATATCACTTGTACAAAATATAATAACCCTGTAACTTCTCTTCCTTGTATCAAGCCTCTCATTTCATTTCGTCCATTTAAAAACTGAAAGGAAAAGAAAAATGAATGAAGTAAAACCATTTTATACTTAAAACAAAGCTTCAGCTGAAAACAACAACACAAATTCAAATGCAAAACCAGAGATCAAAGTGGAAGATTTCAACCAGGAAGTTTAAACTGCTGTTTCAAGAAAATATGCTCTGTTCTTTCTTTTGACCACGGTGAGCAACTCCTATTTTAATAGCCTGACTTGTTTTGAAAATTTAAATCTAGATTATTGGTTCAAGAAAATATTATGCTGTTATGTATTTGTTCTGAGAAGTTGCTGTTTTACTGGAAGTCTGTTATATGATGTTCTTCAATATTTCAAATCTTTGAGCAAAGAAAACGTAAAGAAACTCATACATCTTCATATATAACATCTTAAGCTTAGAGTTCATAACCAAATAGGTTGTTTTAAACTTAGATTTTAACCTGGAAATGGTTTCAAGCATGCAGTGGAATTTAGAAACTGTTTATACAGATTTTAAGTAAGAAAGAAATCCAAAGCTAAAAATTCGAATGTTTTAATTGGAAGATTTGATCCCATATCTTGATTTAACATACAAGATTAGGATTTTTAAAATAGAAACGATGATATTTTGATCAATATTGAAGGTGTAGTTTGGGTATGAACAAAAGTAGCATTTTTGTCAATATCGGTTGATTCGATTAATTTTAATTGTTGAAATTTATTATGAAGCAACCTTGAAGATGTATTAACATAGGAAAAATGCTAAATAATTTTTCTAATGCAAGTACGTTTGTGACGAATTGGAAGTAGGGTTTTGTTCGAATGTTTTTCAATGCTCTGTAAAAACTTGTTTTCGTCGCCTAATCGTGATCGAGTGTCACAAGCATTTGGGGGATGGAAGAATTACGTGTTGTCGTGACGTGGCCGGGGTCTTGTGGCGTCTGATGGTCGGGGGAGGGGGATCGAAATGGTTTCTGGTAATAGCTGTTGTGTTTATTTTGGTCGAGGCAACTCGATTTTGATTGGTTGGGTTATTCGAAAACCTGGGTTGTCGAATTTAGAGTCGAGATCATTGTCGACTTGCTGGAACGAGTGGTGATGGCCTGAGAGTCTCCGACCAAGTGTGCACGTGCACGCGAGACGATATGTATCTGTTGCGTTCGAATTTGGGGAAGATGAAGTTAGCTGGGGGGAAGCTCGAAGGAAATTGCGAAATACTCGGGGAAGAGGGTGCCTGGCTTCGGGGAGGAACTCGCGTATGCGAGTGAACTTCCTGTCGTCTTCGTTGAACATTTAAGTATAAGTTGAAAAAAAAAGGAAAGAAAAAAAAAATGGGAAGAAGCAGGGGAAGTTTGCGTGATACTCGAGTAGTTCGAGCGTTCTACTCGAAGGGGTGTAGGGTTGTACTCGGGGGATTTAGGGATTTGCTCGAGTATCGTTGGTTACAGGTTTTTTTTGTAAGAACCTGCCACTGTTTGTTTCTTTTGATAAACTTAAATTTTAAACAAAGTTAAATAAGTTTTAAAGCCTTGATCCAGAATAGATCTGATGCTAGTTTTAAAATAAATAAGTTGTATGTTAAACAACTTTAAAAAGTTAAAGTATATTTTAGAAAAGTGATTTGAATTAAAAATTGGAAAAGGGTTTTTAAATCTGTTTTTAAAACTTTGTTAAGTTAAATTTGTATTTATTTTGAATCTTAAATTGAAATGGAATTTAAAAGGAAATTCAAAGGTAAAATGTTTTGAAATGCATTTGTAAATGACAATTAAGTCATTAATAAGAAGAAATGATTTATCTTAAAGATAATTAAATAATTAATGGTTAATTAATGGGTCATTAAGGATTAATTAATTAAGTTAATTAATTAAGGGATTATAAATTAATGAAGGTGATTAAGGAAAGATAATAAACTAAGGGCTAATTAATCAATGTGATTAATTAAGGATAATTAATTTAAGAATAATTTATTATTATTAATGGTTAGTTAATAAATGATTTAAAGAATAATTAATTATATTGGTTTGTAATTAATTAATGATTAATTAACCCGGATTAGAAATTCATAAGAAATTAATTTGATTTGAATAAATCAGATAATTAACTGACATTACTTATGAATATTTGGATTTGATTGGATGATTGAATTGTTTGATATTCTGATCTATGATGCTTTGTGATATATTCTGATTTGTGTGTAATCTTTACTGTAGTTTATTTATCTGAAATTTATATATATCTGTGATCTGTGAGTAAAAGATAAGCGATATAGTTTATATCGTCTATCAACTATATTTCTGTATTCTGATATGTGATGATTCATTGTGTTGCACTATTGTGTCAAACCCCTGGACTACACTATTACACACACAAATATGGATTTCACGTGGAAATCGGTTAAGTCACAAATAATTTAAATTTGATATTTTTGAAATTTAAATTTTAATTTCAATTGATTTTGAAATTAGAAATTTGGGTTTAAAGTGAAAAGCTTTTGAAATGGAATTTCAAAGATAAAAGTTATTTTGAATAACTTAACCGAGTTTTGAAAATTTAAATAATTTGATTTAAATTTGAATTCAAGTTTGAAATTGAATCCTATGATTTGAAACTAGAGATTGAAAATGTTATAAATGTGTTTATCTGAAGTTAAACCATTTAAAAAGTTTGGTTTTGAGAATTTGAATTTAACCCAAAGACTTTAACTCGTATGAATGAATCAGATTTTCCGAAATAAAAACTGTTTGTTTTCAAATGATTAAAGCTTTCACATATATAAGAAATGAAATTCCAGTTTAATTAAAGGAATTTCAAGATTGAATTGAAAAATGGTTTTCCAAGTTATGAATGAATTGTTTTGAAAAGCTATGAATTGAATCTGTTTATTTCTAACAGATTTAAAATAATGATTGGTTTAAATCATTTGAAATGGGATTGTTTTGAAAGCTATAAGTTAAATCTTAAAGATTTAACGAGTTAATCAAATTGAAATGGAAATTGATTTAGAAAATCTGTGAATGAATCTTTTGTTTAAAAGATTAAAGTGTGGAAACTGTTTAAACCGTAAAGGTTGAATCTTTTTGTTTAAAGATTAAAATGGTAATTTGTTAAACCATTTGAGAAGAAAGATTTTGGGTTTTAAGCTGTGATTTAATTGAAATCCCAATATCCATATGTTTTTAAATATTACGCTCACTATTCGGTTTAGCCGGGAGAGGACCTTTGGGTCGTATAACCCATTCCGAATATGTGATACGTCGTATATGGATAGCATTTGAAGACCGGTGTTGAAGACCGGATATTTTTGAAAACGGAAGGATTACCGTCGAGTTACTCTGCATCGGCTGATCCCCGATATAGAGGTTTTATCATCCTTAGTGACGGGAAGTCCGGACGTGATTGGAAATTATCCGGATTTGCAAGGGCTTCGTGAGAAGTGCCTTCGGTTCTGTTCGATCCCGGAACAGACTTGTATGGATTGTGTGTCTGACGTTACACTTTGAGATATAAAGCCGATTTCTTTCAAATACATTTTTGTTTGGTGGCGGAGAATTTATTCTCTTAGCTTAACACCCTTCTCTGAGACGTACGAGCTCAGAGGTTATGTAGTTGAAATTATCAGCGATATATCCCAATTTGGTAATGTGACATGCTGAGTGTTGCTGTGTGATGATCAGTGTTTGATCATTTGTGATATGATCATTTGTTTGATCATTTATCTTTGTGATCATAGGTTGATCATCTGTTGACCCAAAGCATGGCTTTTTGAAAAAGTGTAGCTTTGTGGACGAGACTTCGGCAGGGCCTCACAACCCGGAAATGGTCGAAACAGGAATGTTGCGGCAAGGTTATGAGGGTCGCGCCCTTTAGGGTATGTCATTTCCTTCTGGAAAGGGGTGGTATCATGGTATGGAGCCCAGATACTTACTCATGTGGATACACTTTCTTTATGATGTGTGATGTTGGATATCGAGCGCTCGGATAAAGGTCCCAAAGGACCGGGAGGTGGCATATTCGTGAGTTACCTGTTACAGGGGTAACCCGGCCTTGTTGGCAGAGAGCAGTTTGTCTCTCGGGGCGTCCCGCCAGAGGCGTTCCCATGCGGCGGAAGGAAGTTCCTTAGCCTGACCATTTGTTGGAAATCCATTTCCCAATACGGAACTTGTACGGTATTAGTTGTAGAACCTGCCATTTACTTATGGTGGCGCCCCACTGTTTAGATGGTAGCTATAGTAGGCATAGTTCGAAATGTCTATGCTGGCTAAGATTAATATTATACTTTCGAAATGTTTTCTGCACTATGCACTAATAATAATATCCAATTGATTTTGCATAGTAAGCATCTTTGACTATCATAAGAAGAAATCTCCTCCAATTCTGCGTTTGCATTGTGTGTGTGGTGGGAGGTCTTATGGTAGTTTCATTTTCCAAAAGCATTGCGGATTTCTATGTTTAAAATCCTTTTGTTATTGTTTAACGATAAACTGTTTTTGTTGCTCACACCAGTCCCATGACTGATCCGGAGTTTATTGTTCCTTTCCTAAACTCTGGGTGCTCATAATTTTCCACACGAGCAGTCTAGAGTTGAGTTTCTTTTCAGATATTCAGGTTTAGTAGATTATCTGGAGCTAGTTCATTCATCGAAGTTGCTTATCTTGGAGTTGTGGATTCATTCTTGTCTGAAGATCATTTTGGAGTTATCATTCCTATTGATATTGTTCCGCTGCTGATGTTATCTTTTCTTTTCCGCTGCTATTTCTTGTATCATATCTCTGATGTATATTGATATTCATTGTATCACTCTGTTGTATCAGATATTGTATATTGATATATTCTTTTTCTTCCGCTGTGTTATTTACTTAATTGTGTTATAGCTCCGGCGAATCGGATTTGAACGGTCGAATCTGCGGCATTCTAGTACAATGTGAAGTACGGATGTTGATTTTTGAGCGGGCAAAACCCGAGTCGTCACATGTGGTATCAGAGCTAAGGTTGAACTTTAGCTCAGGAGTATAACACGTTAAGTAACTCATTAGAGATAGAGTGAAGTAAACTCTAGAATGAGTATATTCTCAGATATCCGTTCGAATGTCTCAGTAAATTCTCTTGCTATCCACTGATAGTGAGTATGAGTGCAAGAAGAGGATGAGATAGGGGACAGAGGGAATACGACTATAAATGGTCGATACTCTGTAACAATAGTGGAAACAAATTTTCTCTATTAATCTCTTTTGTTCAACATCTCTTTTCTCAATTCTTCCATGATTTCTGGTAGATCCAGAAATAAATTCGATATATAAAAATGGGACATAAACTCCAACTGAGCCAAAATTGTTTGTTTGGATGAATTGTTTGCTATGGTTGATAAGTATACTTTAGTTTCTAAACTAAAAGTTTTGAAATTGTATCCATATATCTACCTATTCTTTGGGTCCCAATATATTCTACGAATGGTTAGTTATCCTTTTGAACTAACCGATGCCATTGTATATTTTGTAGATCTGGATAACCCGAGTATCTTGTAAAGTGCTAAAACAGATTCGTTCTTGTATCTGTTATTGATATTCTGATTTGGTAAGCCAAATGCAGAATTGATATTCAGTTTGATTCAATGAAATATTCTTCATCTATCTTTTTGTCTCCTTGGTAATTTCGAGGACGAAATTCTTTTAAGGGGGGAAGTCTGTAACGACCCCAAATTTTATATAAATTTAAAATGATAATTTATTAATTTTTGAATTAATATTTGTGAAATAAAACGATTAATTGATTGCGAGTTTCCCCGAACTCAAATAAATCCTATGTTAAATCATTTAAAATTTAAAATATTGTAAATATATGTATATATGTGAATATATATATATATATTTGGATATATATGAGTTAATTTGAAATTATAAATTAAATATAAGATAATAAATATATTAACTAAAAAACTAACATGGTAAAATAAAATAGAAAGTAGAACATTTGCTTAATTTTAACAACATATTGAAATAGAGTCTCATGTATATAAAATAACAAACAAAAATCTATCAACATACAAAACAATGCACCAACCAGCAATACAAAAGTATGCTAAGCATTTAAGTTAAACAAATAAAACAAGTACAAAATATAACATCTCTGCCGAAATCAAGTTAAGATTGCAAAAGTTGAACAAAGACTTTAGAAAATAAAATAAGCAAAGTTGTACAAAACAATTAATGCAAGATCATCTTTAGCCACCAAAACAAGATATCAGCCTCCAAAGAAATGAAATATCTCTGACCAAACCCAATATCACTTGTACAAAATATAATAACCCTATAACTTCTCTTCCTTGTATCAAGCCTCTCATTTCATTTCGTCCATTTAAAAACTGAAAGGAAAAGAAAAATGAATGAAGTAAAACCATTTTATACTTAAAACAAAGCTTCAGCTGAAAACAACAACACAAATTCAAATGCAAAACCAGAGATCAAAGTGGAAGATTTCAACCAGGAAGTTTAAACTGCTGTTTCAAGAAAATATGCTCTGTTCTTTCTTTTGACCACGGTGAGCAACTCCTATTTTAATAGCCTGACTTGTTTTGAAAATTTAAATCTAGATTATTGGTTCAAGAAAATATTATGCTGTTATGTATTTGTTCTGAGAAGTTGCTGTTTTACTGGAAGTCTGTTATATGATGTTCTTCAATATTTCAAATCTTTGAGCAAAGAAAACGTAAAGAAACTCATACATCTTCATATATAACATCTTAAGCTTAGAGTTCATAACCAAATAGGTTGTTTTAAACTTAGATTTTAACCTGGAAATGGTTTCAAGCATGCAGTGGAATTTAGAAACTGTTTATACAGATTTTAAGTAAGAAAGAAATCCAAAGCTAAAAATTCGAATGTTTTAATTGGAAGATTTGATCCCATATCTTGATTTAACATACAAGATTAGGATTTTTAAAATAGAAACGATGATATTTTGATCAATATTGAAGGTGTAGTTTGGGTATGAACAAAAGTAGCATTTTTGTCAATATCGGTTGATTCGATTAATTTTAATTGTTGAAATTTATTATGAAGCAACCTTGAAGATGTATTAACATAGGAAAAATGCTAAATAATTTTTCTAATGCAAGTACGTTTGTGACGAATTGGAAGTAGGGTTTTGTTCGAATGTTTTTCGATGCTCTGTAAAAACTTGTTTTCGTCGCCTAATCGTGATCGAGTGTCACAAGCATTTGGGGGATGGAAGAATTACGTGCTGTCATGACGTGGCCAGGGTCTTGTGGCGTCTGATGGTCGGGGGAGGGGGATCGAGATGGTTTCTGGTAATAGCTGCTGTGTTTATTTTGATCGAGGCAACTCGATTTTGATTGGTTGGGTTATTCGAAAACCTGGGTTGTCGAATTTAGAGTCGAGATCATTGTCGACTTGCTGGAACGAGTGGCGATGGCCGGAGAGTCTCCGACCAAGTGTGCACGTGCACGCGAGACGATATGTATCTGTTGCGTTCGAATTTGGGGAAGACGAAGTTAGCTGGGGGGAAGCTCGAAGGAAATTGCGAAATACTCGGGGAAGAGGGTGCCTGGCTTCGGGGAGGAACTCGCGTATGCGAGTGAACTTCCTGTCGTCTTCGTTGAACATTTAAGTATAAGTTGAAAAAAAAAGGAAAGAAAAAAAAACTGGGAAGAAGCAGGGGAAGTTTGCGTGATACTCGAGTAGTTCGAGCGTTCTACTCGAAGGGGTGTAGGGTTGTACTCGGGGGATTTAGGGATTTGCTCGAGTATCGTTGGTTACAGGTTTTTTTGTAAGGACCTGCCACTGTATGTTTCTTTTGATAAACTTAAATTTTAAACAAAGTTAAATAAGTTTTAAAGCCTTGATCCAGAATAGATCTGATGCTAGTTTTAAAATAAATAAGTTGTATGTTAAACAACTTTAAAAAGTTAAAGTATATTTTAGAAAAGTGATTTGAATTAAAAATTGGAAAAGGGTTTTTAAATCTGTTTTTAAAACTTTGTTAAGTTAAATTTGTATTTATTTTGAATCTTAAATTGAAATGGAATTTAAAAGGAAATTCAAAGGTAAAATGTTTTGAAATGCATTTGTAAATGACAATTAAGTCATTAATAAGAAGAAATGATTTATCTTAAAGATAATTAAATAATTAATGGTTAATTAATGGGTCATTAAGGATTAATTAATTAAGTTAATTAATTAAGGGATTATAAATTAATGAAGGTGATTAAGGAAAGATAATAAACTAAGGGCTAATTAATCAATGTGATTAATTAAGGATAATTAATTTAAGAATAATTTATTATTATTAATAGTTAGTTAATAAATGATTTAAAGAATAATTAATTATATTGGTTTGTAATTAATTAATGATTAATTAACCCGGATTAGAAATTCATAAGAAATTAATTTGATTTGAATAAATCAGATAATTAACTGACATTACTTATGAATATTTGGATTTGATTGGATGATTGAATTGTTTGATATTCTGATCTATGATGCTTTGTGATATATTCTGATTTGTGTGTAATCTTTACTGTAGTTTATTTATCTGAAATTTATATATATCTGTGATCTGTGAGTAAAAGATAAGCGATATAGTTTATATCGTCTATCAACTATATTTCTGTATTCTGATATGTGATGATTCATTGTGTTGCACTATTGTGTCAAACCCCTGGACTACACTATTACACACACAAATATGGATTTCACGTGGAAATCGGTTAAGTCACAAATAATTTAAATTTGATATTTTTGAAATTTAAATTTTAATTTCAATTGATTTTGAAATTAGAAATTTGGGTTTAAAGTGAAAAGCTTTTGAAATGGAATTTCAAAGATAAAAGTTATTTTGAATAACTTAACCGAGTTTTGAAAATTTAAATAATTTGATTTAAATTTGAATTCAAGTTTGAAATTGAATCCTATGATTTGAAACTAGAGATTGAAAATGTTATAAATGTGTTTATCTGAAGTTAAACCATTTAAAAAGTTTGGTTTTGAGAATTTGAATTTAACCCAAAGACTTTAACTCGTATGAATGAATCAGATTTTCCGAAATGAAAACTGTTTGTTTTCAAATGATTAAAGCTTTCACATATATAAGAAATGAAATTCCAGTTTAATTAAAGGAATTTCAAGATTGAATTGAAAAATGGTTTTCCAAGTTATGAATGAATTGTTTTGAAAAGCTATGAATTGAATCTGTTTATTTCTAACAGATTTAAAATAATGATTGGTTTAAATCATTTGAAATGGGATTGTTTTGAAAGCTATAAGTTAAATCTTAAAGATTTAACGAGTTAATCAAATTGAAATGGAAATTGATTTAGAAAATCTGTGAATGAATCTTTTGTTTAAAAGATTAAAGTGTGGAAACTGTTTAAACCGTAAAGGTTGAATCTTTTTGTTTAAAGATTAAAATGGTAATTTGTTAAACCATTTGAGAAGAAAGATTTTGGGTTTTAAGCTGTGATTTAATTGAAATCCCAATATCCATATGTTTTTAAATATTACGCTCACTATTCGGTTTAGCTGGGAGAGGACCTTTGGGTCGTATAACCCATTCCGAATATGTGATACGTCGTATATGGATAGCATTTGAAGACCGGTGTTGAAGACCGGATATTTTTGAAAACGGAAGGATTACCGTCGAGTTACTCTGCATCGGCTGATCCCCGATATAGAGGTTTTATCATCCTTAGTGACGGGAAGTCCGGACGTGATTGGAAATTATCCGGATTTGCAAGGGCTTCGTGAGAAGTGCCTTCGGTTCTGTTCGATCCCGGAACAGACTTGTATGGATTGTGTGTCTGACGTTACACTTTGAGATATAAAGCCGATTTCTTTCAAATACATTTCTGTTTGGTGGCGGAGAATTTATTCTCTTAGCTTAACACCCTTCTCTGAGACGTACGAGCTCAGAGGTTATGTAGTTGAAATTTATCAGCGATATATCCCAATTTGGTAATGTGACATGCTGAGTGTTGCTGTGTGATGATCAGTGTTTGATCATTTGTGATATGATCATTTGTTTGATCATTTATCTTTGTGATCATAGGTTGATCATCTGTTGACCCAAAGCATGGCTTTTTGAAAAAGTGTAGCTTTGTGGACGAGACTTCGTCAGGGCCTCACAACCCGGAAATGGTCGAAGCAGGAATGTTGCGGCAAGGTTATGAGGGTCGCGCCCTTTAGGGTATGTCATTTCCTTCTGGAAAGGGGTGGTATCATGGTATGGAGCCCAGATACTTACTCATGTGGATACACTTTCTTTATGATGTGTGATGTTGGATATCGAGCGCTCGGATAAAGGTCCCAAAGGACCGGGAGGTGGCATATTCGTGAGTTACCTGTTACAGGGGTAACCCGGCCTTGTTGGCAGAGAGCAGTTTGTCTCTCGGGGCGTCCCGCCAGAGGCGTTCCCATGCGGCGGAAGGAAGTTCCTTAGCCTGACCATTTGTTGGAAATCCATTTCCCAATACGGAACTTGTACGGTATTAGTTGTAGAACCTGCCATTTACTTATGGTGGCGCCCCACTGTTTAGATGGTAGCTATAGTAGGCATAGTTCGAAATGTCTATGCTGGCTAAGATTAATATTATACTTTCGAAATGTTTTCTGCACTATGCACTAATAATAATATCCAATTGATTTTGTGTAGTAAGCATCTTTGACTATCATAAGAAGAAATCTCCTCCAATTCTGCGTTTGCATTGTGTGTGTGGCGGGAGGTCTTATGGTAGTTTCATTTTCCAAAAGTATTGCGGATTTCTATGTTTAAAATCCTTTTGTTATTGTTTAATGATAAACTGTTTTTGTTGCTCACACCAGTCCCATGACTGATCCGGAGTTTATTGTTCCTTTCCTAAACTCTGGGTGCTCATAATTTTCCACACGAGCAGTCTAGAGTTGAGTTTCTTTTCAGATATTCAGGTTTAGTAGATTATCTGGAGCTAGTTCATTCATCGAAGTTGCTTATCTTGGAGTTGTGGATTCATTCTTGTCTGAAGATCATTTTGGAGTTATCATTCCTATTGATATTGTTCTGCTACTGATGTTATCTTTTCTTTTCCGCTGCTATTTCTTGTATCATATCTCTGATGTATATTGATATTCATTGTATCACTCTGTTGTATCAGATATTGTATATTGATATTCATTGTATCACTCTGTTGTATCAGATATTGTATATTGATATATTCTTTTTCTTCCGCTGTGTTATTTACTTAATTGTGTTATAGCTCCGGCGAATCGGATTTGAACGGTCGAATCTGCGGCATTCTAGTACAATGTGAAGTACGGATGTTGATTTTCGAGCGGGCAAAACCCGAGTCGTCACAAGACAGTGATACTATTTTCACTTAAAATGAAGGAATAAATCATCCAAGTAGCCAACAGACAACCTAATGCAATTTTCTCAGGCATGCTACATGAAAAAATTTATGTAATGTATGCAAGTATAAATGCAAAAATATAGAAAGCAATATATACATAGAGCAGGATTTTTTTTCTTCTTTTGTTCATAACTTCCTAAGTAATATATCGATAGCGATACTGTTGATGTTAGGTGTTTTTCCTTTGAATATTCATGATAGTTGGGTATGCACACCTTTTTGAGTTCGATATCATGTAGGGTTATTTTTGTAGCCTATAGCTCAAAAAAAACAGATGAGAATGAAACAAGTTATCCTCCTTTCTTTTTTATAGCAATAATGTAATATAGTTGGTGAGCATTCTTTTTTTAGTATGATTTTTAAAATAATCAACTCACCATTGAATTGCTTAATACTTACTAATGATAGTGTAATGTTTCATACATAAATATATGAAACTGTAAGTGTAGATAGACAATATCTTGGTTATGATAGTGGATAGATTCCTCATCTTCTTCCCCATTGTGTTCATTGTTTGGCTGAAACATAATTCATCAAAGTAAACACATTCACTAGTAAAAGAGGAGTAGCGCATAGACGTTATGCCGGTGCTAAAATTCATGTCGTTGTAATGTCAAATTTTTTTGGAAACAGTTTGGTGCTAATGTTAAAAATAAGATTGATTGTGCAAAATAATAACCAGTAGGGATATTATTTGATTGGTAGTTGATTGAGTTGATTGAGTTGATTGTTGTAGGATAATATCAACTAGTGATATTATTCGATTGGCAGTTGATTATTAATCGATGATAAATAATTGTTTAGTAGTAATTGTAGATAACTATTATTGGGTAAATTAAATTTTGTAAATGGCGCGAGCCATGTGTTGCCTAAAAGAGGAGTAGCGCATAGACGTTATGCCGGTGCTAAAATTCATGTCGTTGTAATGTCAAATTTTTTTGGAAACAGTTTGGTGCTAATGTTAAAAATAAGAATCACTTTTTTGTTAACTTAGTTAATTTTTATAAAACATAGTTAATTTAGTTAATTATGATATAATTTTGTTAACTTAGTTAATTTTTATAAAACATAGTAAAATAATAAACTTAGTTAATCGTTGTAATGTCAATTTTTTTGGAAATAGTTTGATACTAAAATAATAAACTTAGTTAATTTATTTAATTATGATAAAATTTTGTTAACTTAGTTAATTATGATAAACCATCTTTATGTATTAATTCAAATAATTTCACTTAAATATCAATTTAATTATTTTAGAATTATTATGCATTTTAATCCTCGAAGCCTTTGCATTTAAACATGAAATTATTCACGTACTTATTAGCTCATTATTTTCTTTCAGTATGTCTTTTAATATAGACAAACAATGGATGAATGAATCTAATCGAAGAAATGAAGAATATGTGCAAGGAGTGATAAATTTCATTAAATTTGTTACTGAAAATGGTGGCAATAAGGAAAAGTTTTCATGCCCTTGCACGCGGTGCAAAAACGAAGATACATTTGAATTAAAGGAAATTCATTATCATTTTCTTAGACATGGTATTGATCAATCATACACTGTGTGGTATTTTCACGGGGAAAGAATACCGGAGAAGCCAAAACAACAACCGGTTAGTCATGCCACAAATACCGATGAGTCTGAAAATATTAGGATGGAAGATTTGGTCAATGATGCGGATAGATTCCATCATTTTCAACCTACAAGTCAGTTGCATGATAATGCTAGTATTGGAGAGCAGTCTACGGATAAATCATTTTTCGGTAGTGCAACTGCAACAGAGCCATTGTATCCTTCATGTCCAAAAGGGATTACAAAGTTGTATGCCATTGTTAAACTGAATAGTTTGAAGACCCAATACGGCTTTTCAGACAATGGTGTGACTGCACTACTCGAATTCATAAAGGAGTTACTCCCCGAAGGTAACACGCTACCATCAAAGTATCCCGACGTGAAGAAGATCATTAGGCAACTTGGGATGGATTACATAACTTATGATGCATGCATTAATGACTGCATCTTGTACTGGAAAGATAATGCAAACAAAGTTTGTTGTCCAAATTGCCCCGAACCAAGATATAAGTCAACGCTCGATGAAGAGAGAAAAGCTATCAAAGTACCTCAAAAGATGGTAAGACATTTTCCTTTAATTTCTAGATTGAGGAGGCTGTATACTGTACCATGGATAGCAGAAGCGATGACCTGGCATGGTCGTGCCAAGTCCGGTACAACCGTAATGCGTCATCCGCGTGACACTTCTCAATGGAAAACTGTAGATTCTTTTGATTCTTCGTTTGCTGCCGAACCACGAAATATCACGCTTGGAATAGCAACAGATGGTTTCTGTCCGAATGCTTCTTTAACAAATCCTTATAGTTGTTGGCCAGTGATTGTAGTACCATATAACCTTCCTCCGTCTTTGTGCATGAAAAGAGAGTTCTCAATGTTAACACTGTTGATTTCTGGGCCAAAACAACCAGGGAAGGATATTGATGTTTATTTAGAACCTTTGATAGACGAGTTAAAGCAGTTATGGGAAGGAGTCGTTACATTTGATTCATTTAAGAAATCTGAGTTCATAATGAGAGCTAGAGTATTGTGGGCAATCCATGATCATCCCGCTCTTGGGACTTTATCGGGATGTACAACTCACGGCTACTTTGCATGTCCTATTTGTGGGGAAGAAACTGATTCTTATTATCTCCCTGAAAGTAAGAAAATTTGTTACATGGGACATCGTAGATTTCTTCCGTCCGGACACAAGTTTCGATACGATAAGACAAATTTCAACAATGAGCAAGAACTTAAGCGTCCTCCAAAGCCACTGACTGGTTATCAAGTTGAAAAAAAGGTAGCGAATATAAAAATGAAAGTTGGTAAAGAAAAACGAGAAATTGGTCGAAAACGAAAAAAGATAATCGATGAAGAAGTTCCTGCATGGTATAGGAGGTCGAAATTCTTTGATTTACCATATTGGAAAGCAAATTTGACCCGACATAATATTGATGTTATGCATACAGAGATGAATGTCATGAAACATTTGATTAACACAATTATGGACCATAAAGACATGTCAAAAGATGGCATCAATGCACGGAAGGATTTGAAAATCATGGGTATAAAACAAAAGTTGTGGGTGATAGAAGATCCTGAAACAAGTAAACTAACCATACCAATTGCGACTTTCACTTTGAGAAAAGAAGAAAAGATATGGTTTTGCACCATTTTGAAAATTTTGAAAGTGCCGAGCAAATTCTCTTCTAACTTCCGTAACAATGTGAGCATCAACCCTCCTGAACTAAGAAATATGAAGTCGCATGATTACCACGTCATAATGCAACATTTACTTCCGGTATTGCTTCAGCATTGTTTTCCGCAACATAAGGATCTACGGAATGCTATTCACCGCATAATTCTCTTTTATAACATTTTATGTTCAAAGGTGATCAATAGGGAACATCTTCAAAAATCAAAGGCTAGTTTGGTAGAAGCAATGTGTGTTCTTGAAAAACATTTTCCGCCTGCATTTTTTGATATCAGTATTCACCTTATGATTCATTTAGCCGATGAAGCATTGATTTCTGGTCCTGTTAGATATAGGTGGATGTACCCATTTGAACGGTAAATTACTAATTTCAATTATGTACATCATTATTCGATTTAAATAGCTATTGATGTCTACAATTTACAACTGTTCGTCTTCATAGGTTGATGAAAACATATAAAGGATATGTGCGCAACAAAAGATATATTGAAGGGTGTATTGCAGAAGGATATATTGTACAAGAAGCTAGTCTTTACTGCATGGAGTATATGCCAAAGGGAGGTGATGGCACTCATAAACATACCCGTGAAGCGTTTTTAGATGAGGATGATGAGTTTGCTGATGAAATAGCACTAGATAATGGTAAAGATATAACGTTAACTCAAGTGCAATTTGAACAAGTGCGTAAATGGGTCCTTGATAAATATGACGGATTGGATGAGTGGAAGAAGTAAGTTCATAAATTTGTTCTGAATTTTTATTATTGTAAATCAATTCATCAATTCATATATATAGTAATTATTGTGTGTTTTTCGTAGGAGGTATAACTCCTATGTTCAAAGCACCAAATCTCGAACTCGAGGCGGGGGTACATCTGGGGAAGCTATTAAAAATTTCACTTTTTGGTTACGTGAGGAGGTATATATATTAGATATTTAACGTATTTTTAAGTTGGCCATACACCTCCTTGACAATGTTATTTTTACTTATTGTGTTTGTTGTAGTTGTTGAAGACCGTCGATGTTGACTCAACTCTTTGGCGGCTAGTTAATGGGCCGATGTTTGATGCCCGTAGTTATATGAAGTACCAAGTGAATGGGTTTTTATTTTCTCCGAAAAGTTATGAAGAGCGAAAGCTAACACAGGATAGTGGTGTATGCATGAGAGCAATTACACAATTTAGAGCGAGTGGGAAGGATAAAAATTTTAAGGAAGCAGAAACAACTTATTACGAAGTTATTCAACAAATAATTGAGTTGGATTACATTGAATTCAAACAAACAGTTTTTTATTGTGATTGGGTAAAGGTCGAAGATAAGATCAATGGTTGTAAAATAGATCTTGTTTCAAACTTGATCACAGTTAACTTGGGAAAATTGAAGAGTAAAGACAGCGTGAATGATGAGCCATTTATTCTTACATCGGAAGCGAGTCAAGTGTTCTACTCAAAAGATTTAAAAAATGACGGATGGTTTGTGGTTTTGCATACACCAAAACGGTTGACCATAAATGTGGATGACACTGAGTTTTCCACCGTTTATCAATCAGCTTTTGAAGACAATGAAAAATTAGAAGATCTTATCAAATGCATATGTTAACTCTGATGGGAAGGTTGGTCTATAGATTATTATTGTTACCTGTGATGTAACTGCTAGCTCTTCATACTTAATGATTAAGAAGAGTTATGGCATAGTAATGAAATCAAGTTTGCATTTTGCAGGAAATAATGTCACAATCGTCACAATCATCCACTTTAAACCGGGAGAAAATTGATATAGACAACTACGGTTCTCCAGTCGGAAAAAATGCTTCAAAGGTCGCCTCAAAGATGGGTAAACTAGTAAGAAATCATGTGCCAATCTCCTATCCAAGTTGGAAAAAAGTTCCGTCAAATTACAAGGAAGACGTGTGGAATCAATTGGAGGTATTGTTTTTTCAATTTCTATAAGTTAGAACTTCTCTATCTAAATTAAACAAGGTGTACTTCAAAACGACCCGCAAGTGAGATTCTTTTTAAAATTAAACAAGCTGTTGCACCTTTGGGATTTAATGTTGAGAAACACAACTATATATAGGATGCTTTCTTTTTAAAATTAAACAAGCTGCTGCACCTTTGGTAGAATTCTTATCCTACACACAATAACATTATGTTTATGAGGATTATATTCTCCGGCTATTTTCTGATGCCTTGAATTTTAATTCGTATTATTTATTGAAAGAGTTTAATTGCTGACTGTTCTGAAGCGAAATGCTTAAAGGACACGACAATAAGAACATTGGCTTCATTGCCAATGCCATGCTTATTTGAATATCATTTTTTAGTTGTTAAACATATTGACCATTCAAAATCTAATTCAATTCTGGATAAGTAAAAGGCATTGAGCAGTTTCGACTTATGACTTGTTAAAAGTTAAAATAATAATGTTAAGTAGATACTGCACTCTGTGCATCCATGCATTTTCCATATTCATGAACAGGTAGTTTCAAATTCAGTGAACAAGTAGTTTCAAATTCATTTAGTTTTGTTTTTCATGCAAATATACACCGTCTTGCTGCTATTTGCTCGTTCAATGTTAATAATGTGTCTTCAAAAGATATTGCAACTCATCTAAATCAACAGGACCGACCATCTCTGCAACTCCAACAAATTGACCTGCTGCTGCCAATAGTCCACTGTCCTGCTGCCAATAGTCCACTGTCTTGTTAAAATCAACAGGACCGACCATCTCTGCAACTCCAACAAATAAAGATATTATTTTACAAACAGAAAAATGATCTTGTAATATTTGAGACAGACTTAATTTACTACTTACAGAGAAAAATAGAAAAACTCTAAATAGTCATACTTCATTAGACATGCATGGTTGTGGCCTAGGTCATTTTTTATATTGTATGTGAATTAATCCCTTTATCTTGGTTTGTTATACAGAAATATTTTGAGCTCGATCCTCTATCAAAGGACCTTATGCTCAGAAAGATGTCCGAGGTTTTTAGGGGACACAAGAGTGATTTGCGCAAGAATTATTATGATATTTTCAACACTAACGAAGAAAGAATGAGAAATTATCCGCCGAAAATTGATAAAAATGATTGGGCGGAGTTCATAAGATACGAATCAACACCCGAGGCAAAAGAAAAAAGGAAGAAAGGAAAACAAAATAGATCAAGGCTCGAATATTGTCATCATTCGAGACGTAAGAGTCATGCTATGATTACTCAAGAAATGGTATGTGTACTATATATGTGCTTCGAATGTTAGGCCACTTGCACTATATATGTGCTTCGAGAACTAATTTTTGTTGAACTTACTAACAAAGATATTTGCATATTTAAAGTTTTCAGGTTTCTTTGTGTTTTTCTTAAGGTTGCATAGGTTACACATGATGCAAATTATTTCAAACAAAACCTTGAGAAAAAATGGTTACTTTGCTATGTCCCCAGATATGAATTTTGTGATATACCACCATTAATTTAAAATGCTAACCTATAACATTTTGCTAAATTTAATTAATAATTATAGATTTTCCCGGTTTCAGTTTATCTTTCTAATAAAAAAACCCTAAAGATGAAGAAAATAAACTGTATATTCCAATGATGTAAAATCTCTTTGTATGTTCCAAATATAATATGGTTCCAATTATGTCCTGATATATGCATATTTAACACTGTCATTTCTTGTATGCAGGTCGATACAAGTTCGGGAACAGAAGTATCACGTCCTCAAGTATGGGAGAAAACACATAAGAAAAAAGATGGCAGCGTGTCTGATGCGTCATCTTCGTTCTTTGTAAGTTAAACAAATAATAACGCCTCTAAATTAAATTTTCATTATTCGTTATATATATATATATATATATATGTATGTATGTATTTACATTTCAGGACAAAATTGAAAAAGAAAAGGAAACGACGAGTGGTGGTGATGAAGACGTCTTTATAAAAGTGTTTGGTAAAGATGTAAAGGGCAGGAGCCGATGTATTGGGACCAATATATCTCCTAGTCAAGTTAAGGGTGCTGCCATTCCATGCAAACGACTCAAAGAGGCCAAAGGAGAATATGAGCAGCGGCTGCAAGCCGTGGAGCAAAAATTGTTGAAGGTGGATAGTATGGATGATAAACTGGAGCGTATTCTCAAGCTAGCCGAAGGTGGTCAAGTAGGCAGTAGCACCGGTACTTCTCAGTTTCCCACTTCGACCAATCCGTCAATCGACCAAAGATGTGAAATCCTGAACTTCGAGGAGGAAGTAATTGCAACAGGTACTATTTTATATATCAGTGTATATAATTCGACATATATTTACTCCTGGAATGCTTATTAAATCTGTATGATATTATTAAATCCGTATTATACATACAATGATATAACATGTACTATATGCCGAGATTCCACACAATCAATATGTCATGGAAAACCAGTACCACTCGCGTATGAAAAAGTTTTGTTAGACAAAATTTTGTTGGAGGATGAGCCAACTGCCAAAATGAATCGATATATGGTCGAGACCTTTAGGGACGTTGGAGTCGGAGGTTATGTGTGCCATCAAAAGGGTTTGATACGATATCTTTAGTCGGAGGTATGTCTTTTGTTATTTTACGTTGTCGGATATCTGAATTTGTCTCTAAATGCTAGAATATGCATTGAATTTCCTTAATTCTATAGGTGTTCATTGCTATTGAATAGCTACATTGACATTTGAAGAATTCGTGTTCATGTCCACTTCCATATCAAAATTATCACTGTTAGCATTTTGATTAATAGGTTTCTTATAGTGACCAATCTCTGCATATGTTGTTTTGCATAGTCGTGTTGTACTTGAACTTTGTTACTGCCATTGTGTACTTGGTTTGTTTGTTGCGTCTGACTTGGATGACCTAAATACTTGTTGGCTTGGCTGTGACTTTTAGCAAAATCTGCATTTGATAAATGAAAAGCGACTTTTAGCAAAATCTGCATGTGATTATCTTTGAAATTAAGCAAATTAAATATTTATCTTTATTTTAAGTCATATCCCTTGATTTGTTTTTCCACTGTAAAATCTGTTTCAATATTCAAATCATAACAATAGTATTAATAAAATGACTTTTTTATGGATTTAAAACTGAATAAATAAAATCAAATATAAGAAGATCCGCATTTTATTTTTAGTTTTGATGAAAATGGAAGTAGAAGTGAAAGACACATAAAAAAGGGGGAAATGACACCTGTATGAAATTCCCACTTTCCAGCAAGCTTTCATATTTCAATCTTCTCTATATTTAAGTCAAATGCCATTTAATTGATTTTCATGGAAAATTCATTTCTAGAACTATTAGTTTGTAACAAATATACATTCAAAAATTATTATTTTGTATAAATAACTATCAGAAAACTAAAACTATTTTCATATAGAGATTATAGATTTACGGGTCTATTTCTAAAAAATCAGTATTTTAATATTTTCATTATTATATCCCTAAGCGCAGGTCTGATATATCCGTATATTAAACTGTGTGTTTTAGCCAATATTTTTTAAGATGGAAAAGTCTCTTGAACTACAAGATGAAATTACACTTATGTCTAGATCTGGAAACTTTTCACATGTTCAGCATTATTCATTAAGTATTGAACTATTGATTGTTCAGTCATAACAGTCCTCTTTAAATATTTAATGTATTGTTACAAACTGAACAATGGAACAACTTAAGTTTTGGTATTCCCAGATCAACATTAGCACTCACTTGTATCAAAAACTAAACACAGCTCAATACGACTTTCAGCTCAACTTCCCGTTTTCCTCGTAAAACAAACAGAAAACACGAAATAAAAACAGGCAAATGGCGAAAAGAAAAAGTTTAAGTTTTGATTCCAATATTGATTCTCGATCACAAATCGAGTAAGTTAAAGTCATGATTTTGGGTTCAGATTTGGATTTAGGCTATTATGGCGCAGGTTGTTGATAACAGGGTTTTTGGTTGTATTCAGATGATTATGGATTCAGACGACTATGGTTGGTCGCAGTTGAAATTTAGGGTTGCAGTTGGTGCTGGTTGTTTGGTCGCGGTGATTTAGGAGGGGTAGTGGTAATTATTGAAGTGAGGCTTTTGTGTGCATGTACAGCAGGCAGGTGATTGATTTGCGGGTTTGGCAGAAAATTGGGTCGGATTTTGTTGGACTTTGATATATGGGGATGATGGTGATCTATGTGGTTATGCAGTCTGATTCATAGGAGGGTGTTGGAGTTGTGGTTTAGGTGGTGATTGGTTTTCGTTTGAATGGTGTAGACTATCTCAAAGTGAAAAACTTTACAATATTAAATCCACTTCAGTATGCTTCATTTGTCATCTTAGCCAGCTGATGAAATCAGTATTAATTTCATGCATATGTTATTACCAGCGTGTTCGTGCAAATGTTATCACCAAATTATTGACTATTTGAGTTTCTTTTGCCTTTTTGTTTCTAAATTAAGTGTTGTTTTTGAAATGCAGGCTTTAATAGAAGCATTTTGGGTTGCTGTCTTTATTTCTAAACTCAAATGTCTCGAATCTTTGTTTCTCTGGTAACTGCTTTGGTACTGATTGTATGATATGTCTCTGTTTCTTGGCCGGTTGTCCCTGCTGTATCATGTAACTCATTGTATTATTGCATTATTGTGGTAGTACTGTTTGATTGTATGATATGTCTGGTACTGATTGTATGATATGATATGTCTCTGTTACTGATTATATGTTTGGTAGCACTGTTTCCTGGCCGGTTCTCTGGTACTGATTGTATGATATGTCTCTGTTTCTGTTGCATTAATTTTCTCTGGTACTGATTGTACTGATTGTATGTTGTATTATTGCATTATTGTTGCTCATCTGCTGTTGCTTTTGATGCCTATTTTTTTTCAAACGGACAGAATTTCAACGGGTAAGAACCGTTGTACATTAGTACATAACAACGGTTTCTGTCCGTTACGTTATGACTAAAGCCATGGAATTATGGCTCAAATGAAACGGCTACAACCCGTTGCTACTTATTACAAAAACAACGGACTTTAACCGTTGCTTTCTAGTCATTAAGCAACGGTTTTTAACCGTAGCTTTTCTCGAAAAAATGGTGTTATAGAGACAGATAAACAACGGGAAATGACCATTGCTTATGTGTCTAATACAACGGTAAATAACCGTAGTTTTTTTTTATATTTAGCAACGGGTATTTCCCGTTGCTTTTTGACCTAAAAGCAACGGTTAATTACCGTTGCTAAATTTTACCACTCCATTATTAGAAACGGTTTATAACCGTTGCTAATAGTGTTAGCAACGGTTTTAAACCGTTTCTAATCGATGATCATGGTGTAGTGGTTCTTCATTTTATATTCTCTACGTTATACTATTTTGTGTTCTGTGACTGGAAATTGATGCTTTCACACAACCGGGTGATTGTGACCATTTTTAGCGCAAACATTTTGGTGCTTTCACTAAGAAGGACTAGCACTCGCTGATTTGGATAAGATTCAGAGCTTGGATTTAGATCAATGGTAAAGTAATCTACTAGAAGAGCAGATCAAGAGAGGAGCCACCATGAAGGGAGTCAAGAGGCTTCCTCGGGAGCAAGAGCAAATCAAGCAGTTGTTTACATCACAAGGGACAAGATAGAGGCAATGATAGGTGATATGCAGGAGCAAGCAATGAAAAGGCAAGAGGAGATGATGAAGAATTTCCTCGGGCAATTTGGACAGGCAGGAGCAGTAGGAGCCATTGGAACATAAAACCATGGAGTTGGAGCAACAGAAACTACTATGAATTTGGATCAAGGAACTAGAGCAGAAGAAGCTGCTAGGAATCAGAATGGAGCATAAGGAAACGGACCTAACAAATAAAATGATGGAGTAGTGCAACCGAGGATAATCCTCGGTCGACACATAATGATCGATACTGATCATCCCAGAACGATTGGCACCAATCGATTGGTACTTGGGGGCATGCCTCCGGGTCATGCTGGATCAATCCTTGAAGGGATACCAGGCGGTGCTGCGTAGTATGGTGTCAATCGAAATGCAGATGTGCGTAATGAAGAGCATATACCAGGATTCCCTCATGAACTTGGGGGGCAGTTTGGAAATGAAGATCGGAAGCTACCGTTGGAAGATAATGACAGATTTGCAGCGATGATCAGACGAGCTATGAGAGAAGGATTGGTAAATAGGGATTTGGAGGATGTGAATAGGAGCCACTTCACTTCTAATATCAGGCAAGCTAGGAATCCACCAGAATTCAAATTACCAACACTGGAATATATAATCAAAAAACGGATCTTACGGGTCATCTGATGAGATATATGAGACACATAGAAGTACCGGGGGCATTAGAGGAAGTCATGGCATGATGTTTCCCCCTATACTTGACGGACATAGCTGCGATGTGGTTTAGGCAGTTGGAAAGCGGTTCTATTGGCATATGGATGGGGTTGATCGAAAGATTTATAAGGCAGTTTCAGGTTCATATCACGAGACCGAAGAATGTGATGGCATTGACATTGGTAAAGCAGTGGGCAGGAAAATCACCTAGAAATTTCTTATCCAGGTTTAATGCGATAGTTGCTTTAGTGGATCAGCCAGATCCATCGTTGGTTTTAATGGCAGCCGTGTCGGGAGTTGCGGATAATTCAGATTTTAAGATATCACTGATATAGGATCCACCGATGGATCTTAGGTAATTTATCATGAAGCAAAGAAGTTTCTGCGATAAGAAGATGTGAAATCTGATAGAGAGGTAATAGAAGTTAATGTGATTAAAAGAGGAGGATCACCTAGTGAAAGCTCAAGAAAGGACAAGGGAAAAAGGAAAGCGGATTATGGATTTAATATGTCGAAGAGGTAATGGAGAGAACCGAAATTATCTTCTTATGTGGATTTGACTGAATCTCTGGAAATGATTTATTTGGATACTCGAGGACGCCTTCAGTACCAAAGGTCGGCAAGGAGGGAACCCTCCGAATGCGAGCGGGCATCGGGAAAGCACTGCCTATTCCATGAGCTGAATGGCACAATACAAACGGCTATAGGCATTTAAAGGATATAGTTGAGGAATATGTGAGGAATGGTCAGTTGCAACAATACATGAGGACACGAGCTGCAATGGTGGAATAGGAGCAGTCAACCTCGAATGAAAATGGAAATGGATCTAGGCATCATGTTCAACTTGTCTTCAACTGATCGGGATGGCATGGAATAAGTAACAAACTCCACAGACTGTAGTGGTAGGTTTTGTGAAATTTTGTTTTTTCTTGTTTACTTTGAACTCTGGTATTTCTGATATTTTGGTTTATTAGTTTCACGATTGTCCGGTCTCTTATTTTATATTTTAGCAAATGGAATTTGGAATGCTTAAATCAAGATTAATATAATAAATAAAAACAGGTCGCGGTTGTGGTCCTGACTGGAGAGACGGGGCCATAACTGCAAGGTGCAAGTCCCTTCGCCGGAGAGCGACAGAATGGACTCATACACGAATTAAGTCCTTGACTGGGGATCGAGGCTGGAGAAGGATATCCCATGGATCAATACCTTAACTGGGGATCGAGGCCGGAGAAGGATACCCCATGGATTAAGTCCTCGACTAGAGAGTCGAGGCCGGAGAATAAAACCCAATAAGTCATTAGGTATGGATTATGCCTGGAAAGGAGTAGATCACTTCACCGGAGAGTGACGGGATCGGCCTACTCAGGATGTCAGATATGGATTATGCATGGCAAGGAGTAGGTCGCTTTGCCGAAGAGTGACAGGATCGGCCTACTCAGGTCGTCGAGTATGGATTATGCTCGGCAAGGGTCTAGAGAGACCACGAACTCGGATAACGATCTAAAGAGATCGCGGGTTGGCTTACCAACTTCCAGGATTTCAAATGGCTATGGATTTGGATATCAATCTGGAGAGGTCGCAGATTTGGATATGGACTTGGAGCAGTCCCAGGTTTGGCTAACGAATCAAAGAGGTCATAGATTAGGATATCAACTTCGAATAGCAATAAATTTGTCTTTGGATGGATACGTATTTAGATAAAATAACCCAAAGAGATCATGGATTTGGTTAATGAATTTAGAATGGATTCAAAATTGGATATCGACTCAGAACAGTCATGGATTTTCCTAATGATCCGGAGAGATCAAGGAATTGGATTGGCAACAGATTTGATTTCGGATTGGATAATACGGCTATCGATGGATTATAGACTTCAGATTTTGGATTTATAGTGATACAAAACACGCCTTCCTACTACAAGGCATATTTTCGGGGGCAAATGTTATCCTGCCTTTTGGTCAGGCTGGGATATCATGGATTTGGCTAAAGTGGATGGATTGGAAATCGATTACAGTTGAAATTATGGACGATGGTTGAATGGATTCGGATGGAAAACACTCAAAAAATGGCTAAGTACCCGATCAAGGTGCAATCAGTATGAAGTGATAAGGAAGGCCTCGTAAGGGTACATTTCAAATTTCAAGTCAATCGGAGTTCGCATGCTCGAGTTATGGACAAAGGAAGAACTTATATGGATCAATCAGGAACGATCCTTAAAACAGCGCAAAACAACGATGATCGAACGATCTCAAAGTCTACAAGGCCAATTCACTAGAAACTTTCAGGTCATCAATACATTTAAGAGTGGAGCCCATATGAACGATTGTAGGTCAAAACTCAAAAGAATTGAAACACACCGATCGTTACTTACCGATCGTTCCTAACGATCAGTGTAAATCAGCCAACATTCCATATTCGACGAAGATTGATCCATATCTCACAAACTACAACTCAGAATGGCACCATATTTTAGGATCAAGGATTAGAGGCATGTGGGACCTCCCATAAATGATCGCATGCCAATCAGAAGCAAGAATAATGATCGGTATGATTCATACCGATCGTTCCAAAATAATGAATTACGACTACCAATCGTTCTGGTGGGCCCATATGGATCTGGAGACTCTTCGCCCGAATTTCCAGCGAGATATTTTGCCATATTCACCTATAAATATAGCAGGCATAGCATCAGAAAAAGGATCTTTCTTTATGCTTCTCTTCTCCTTCAACCTAGGCTATACTCTGCCAATTTTACTCTTGGATTTCGAATTGTAACTGTAAACAAACTACAGTATAAATAAAAAGGATTATTCTGGAGTAGATCTAGGCTAGAGTTAGCCGAACCACTATAAATCTATGTCTCTTTTTACTTTCTTTCATTTTTAATTTTTTTTTGTTCTTCATTTTATATTCTCTATGTTGTACTATTCTCTGATCTGTGACTAGAATTGGTGCTTTCACACAACTGGGGTTTGTGACCAATTTTTGCGCAAACAGTAAGAGTTTGGTCTCTGGATACTTCCGAATAAGGGAGGATTCAAGATACTATATATGTGACAAGTTGATGTTATCCAAGAGTGGCAAGTTCATTGAATAGGGATACTCTTGCGATGGCATGATAAAGTTGAATTTAGTACAGAATAATTTTGCTTATATTGTTAATTCTAATAGTTTATGACATGTTAATTATGATTCTCTTAAAAATATGAATAAGTTAAGATTAATTTCTGATTATAGTTTTGATTCTATCTCTAAATGTGAAGTTTGTGTTCAAGCAAAAATACATAGGAATCCTTTAAAAATATAGAAAGAAAAACCAGTTTGCTTGAATTTTTTTATAGCAATGTTGGTGACTTAAAAGATCATAGAACATATGATGGTAATAAATATTATGTCACATTTATTGATGACTATTCTAGATATGCATATGTTTATCTAATGAAAACCAAAGATAAAGTTTTCAATAAGTTTAAAATTTATAAAGCTAAAGTGGAAATGCAGCTAGGACTTGAAATTGAAGTGTTGCATTTCGATCGTGGTGGTGAATATTTTCCAAATGATTTCACATTATTTTGTAAACAAAATGGCTTAATACGTCAATTTACTACTCCCTATGCACCTCAATAAAATGGAGTCCTTGAAAGGAAAGGCAGGACATTAGTAGAAATGGTAAATGTTATGCAAATTAGTTCTACATACCAAATACTATATTGGGTGATGCTATTTTATCTACATGTTACATTTTGAAAAGGATTCCTTTAAAATCTAAGAATATATCCCCTTATGAATTATGGTTTAAAAGAAAATTTAATTTATCAAGACTCAAGTTTTGGGTTTATTTGACTTATGTTAGAAACGATAACCTAAAAGACCAAAATTAGAAAATAGAGCATTTAGGTATGCTTTTATTATATCTTCGCCTTATAATATAACCTATCGAGTCATAATACATCACACTTTTGAAGTAATAGAATTTGTGGATATAGAATTTTTCAAAAACAAGTATATATTTGAAAATCAATCTATTGAGGATTTGTTGGTCTCATCTAGTCCAAAGCATATAGAAACTAATGATAACAATGATGCTGATTTTATCTCTTCTTGAAACAATGATGAAATCTGAGAACCTGAAGAGAAGACCGAATGTAGGAAAATTAAAAGAGCGAGAATAGAAAAGGATAATGGTCTTGACTTTATTACATTCTAGTAGAAGGAAGTAAGGATGAAATCCATAATATAACCAGATACATAATGAATCTTGATGATGACCCTAAAACTTATTCTGATGTAATGAGTTCCAATGATGCAATTTTATGGAAACAAGCTATCAATGATTAAATGAATTCAATTTTAACAAACCAAACTTGGATTCTGTAATATATTTTCCTCATGGTGCTAAATTAATGGATATTCAAGAAAAAATTGAATATAAATGGATCTATTGATAAATTTATAGCCAGATTAGTTGCTAAGTGTTATGAGCAAAGACATAGAGTATATTATTTTGATACACATTCTCATATTGCTTATATCTCTTTGATTCGTTGTTGGATAACACTTGCATCCATTCACAAACTGGTGATTCATCAAATGGATGTGAAAACTGCTATTCTAAATGGTGATTTAGAAGAAGAGATATATATGGAACAACAAGAAGGTTTCATAAATCCAGACTAAGAAAGAAGAGTTTGTAAATTGGTTAAATCTTGTAACAACCCTGGTTTTGGAGATTACCTGTAAATATTAAATTATAACGGTAGTTATGATTTAATATTGTGAATTAAAATAAAATTGGAGAAATTAAATTGTTTATTTGGAATAAACAATGAATTTTGGTAATAAAATGTGAAAATAAAGTTTGTAAACTTTATTTTGTTGTTTGGGTTAATAATGAATGGAAAATGACTTTTATTTAGAGAAAATGCAATAATTTTATTAATTATTGCCAATTACTTCTTTTAATAATTTTTAAAGGAAGTATTTGATTTTTAAAGGAGATCTATTTAAATAAAAAGTGGAAATTAGTCTAAAAATAAGTTTGGTTATAAAATTAAGTTTGAAGTGGTTTGTCATATTTTTATATGCAAGAAAATAATTTTTGTAGAATTTTTGAAGTTAAAAATAAGGATTTACGCATTTATTTGTGTAAATTGTGCATTTTTGTAAAAATAAGGGTTTTAATAATAAAAATGTTTTTATAACATAAATTATCTTTTTATTAAGTTTAAAATATTTTATATAACTTGTAGACATGTTTACATAACTTATTTGTAGAGAAAACATGAGGAAAAAATATTGTTTGTTAATTACATAAGTGTGTATGCATGTTTTAGTGTTAATTTGTTTACATAGCTTATTTAATTTCTTTTTATGTTTGGGTCCAAAGCCCATTAGTCAACCTAAATCAGAAATAGGAAATGAGAAACCTGTACGTTCATTTCCTTCTTCTTCCTCCTTTAGCCTGAGAAACAAAGAAACCCACTCCACAAACATTTAAAGCCAAGCCAATTCTTCAAATAAAATCAAAAACTTGTTATTTTCTTTCAAATTAAAACATATTCTACAGGTAATCTACTCCAAAACTGAACCATTTCATCAAAATCTAATTTGTGCTATAGGGTTTGTTTGTAATCTCTTTTTTTGGCTTGCATGTTTCTATTTTGAGTTTTTGTAGGTATTTGAAGCAAATTCTAGCTCCAAGCTCTCATCTTTCAGCCAAAAATCCCAGCTTTTACATCAAATCAGCAAGGTGAGAATAATATCTCACAAATACTAGCTAAATTGCTTGTGAAATTGCTTGAATTGGCTGCATATGTAAAAGTTTATTCAATGTATAGTCTATTTTCGTTTCTGGCCTAAAGTGTCAACTTTGGCCATCCATAACTTCCATCTCCGGCAACGAAATGATGCCGGATCTTTTTCTGAGTCAAGTTTATATGCTAAACTTCATTTCTGCAAATTTTGGTTGAATAATATGGTCATTTGGGTGTTCAAATCGTCACTGCAAAATCAATGCACAGCCTGTAAATATCCAGTGCACATTTTGTTTTCTGAGTTGTTGCAAACATGGTCTGAGTCCATGTTTGAGATATCATATCTCTTTCGTTTCTTTCTCAAATTGCACAATTCTTTTTTTCCTGAAATATGAAGTTCTCTAATTTATGCATACCAAATTACAGGTCATTTTGACATAGATAGCTTATATTAATCTGCTGTCAAACTTGGACCTGAACCATGTTTTTGCCCAGAGTTCAACAGTGAAACACTGTCTGGGTTCAACTTTGAGAGATCATGCCTTTATCATATTTTATCCAAATTGCATCATTCTTTTTTTGTTTGGGAGATGACGTTTTCTACTACATGTGTACCAATTTTTAGCTCAAAATGATGTCATTTGATCCTCTGTTTTAGCCTAGAGGTTGAGTCCAGGGGGTTTTTAGGCCTGCACATTTATTTGGTTTTTGAACTGTCGCAAACATGGCCTGAGTCCATGTTTGAGACAGCATAACTCATTCGTTTCAAATCGGATTTGAGCGATTCTTTTTGCAGATTGAAGTAGGTGTGTTGATTTACATTTCTGTAAAATTTGATAGAAATCTGGGTTGGTTTACTATCCCTAAACTACTGTCAAACCTGTACTCGCAGCTTGCTATAATTCAGTGTTTCAAACCTTGTTTTAGTCCGACCTTGAAACGACGCAGATTCTTCGTTTCAAATCAGATTTGAATGATTCTTTTTGCAGATTGAAGTAGGGATGTTGATCTACATCCCTACAAAATTCCATGTCATTTGGACTCATTTTATAGGTCCAAACCTGCTGTCGAACTTGGGTTCACATCGTGTTTTCACCGGTTTTTATACTTGAATAATTTTCGGCATTTTTCTGATATTTTCCGATTTCTTTGAGATTTTTCTCTAGATTTTGTACACGGGGTTTTTAAAGCATTACAAGGTGTTTTTCAAGCAAATTGACTTTTGAAATTATTATTTAATTATTTAATATTATTTTTAAGTATTAAATTAATTACTCCATAATAGGAGAATTTCAAATGCAATTTCTAAAGCGATTTTGAAGCGTTCCTAAAACTCGTTTTCTTCAAATTAATTTCTATATAAAACACACAATTTTGCACTTCGAGCGAAGAGGGAGGAGAATTAAATGATAGGATAAAACGCGTGCTATGAACACGTGCGTTTATCTTTTCAGTTAATTCCTAATCTATTCGTTTGATCGTTTTGACCTTTGGGTCTGGTTTACCGATGAGATGAGGTAAAATTTGTACTACTTTAAATGTGGAATTGACTAACGGTTAGTAAATCGTTTAGTGCGAACGTGTGGTATGGGACACACGTTAACACTTTTCGGGTTCCTTCCCGAGAGTTTGTGACACGTATTGCCAGTTAGTGGTGTCCAGTACTGGGCCTCCGGACTTTCGCCACTACGGTTTGTTGTCTTCGGGCTTGTGCCTTCGGGCTTGTGCCTTCGGGTTTGTGCCTTTGGGCTTGTTGCCCTATAGTATCGCTTTTGGAGTTGGTCCTTCGTTACCGCTCGAGGGATACTTGGGTTTGTCGCCTTTGGGCTTGTGGATCCTTGTTTATATAGTACTGAGCACGTGCATCTTTTGTTTCATTGATATTTATATTTCCCTAGAGTATCGCCTTTCGGAGTAGGTCTTTTGGACCACTCGATACATAGCGATTACCTTGTGGAAACTTGTGTTACCTTCATTGGTATTTGTTATTTGCCTTTTTGGCTTGATTTGGGATATTTATATCCTTTGTTTATTTGAGTTGCCGATGATATGAGGCTTGTTATGATTCATCTCTTGTTAGATGATCATGTTATTTCTTTTAGAGATTTTTGTGGTACTTTATGACCTTGCATGTTCATTATCATTTAGCTTATCTAACTGATTTGTTTAGCTAGACTGACCCGTGTATTTTATACTCGGGTCAGACCGAGGTGTTTCAGGTTAGGTACATTTGGACTTAGCCTATTCTGCTTCCGCATGGACTTTCTGCTAGTTCCTTTTGTTATAGCTTTTTGTGTAGTCCTTTTTGTTTGTAACTCTGATATGTATATTCTTTTGACTCGCCTGTATATTGTGGTTGCTACACCACTTGACATGTATCATTTTATTTACTCTATGATGTACCAGTATATGTGTATATGTATGTGATGATCTACTGTTCTATGATGTGTTTTACATTTGAGTTGTTATATTTTGTTCTGTTAGATCTTATAGCCATTATAGTTTTGTATTAAATATCTATTGGATATGTCGATCCACATGGAAAAAAAAAATATGCTACATTTTTTTTGACGTATTCAGTAGATAGTTAAGACAAGGCTATAGATGGTCGCTCCTATCCAGCTCTATTCTCCGCATTAGCAGACAGTATTACCTTGTAATACTCTTTGCTAATGTGGGTCTCGGAGTGGGGCGTTACAAATCTCTTTACGGTCTGAAACAGGCACTCATGCAATGGCATGAGAAGTTTAATAAAGCAGCATTGTTAAATGGCTTTATTGTTAATGATGTTGGTAAATGCATTTATAAAATCCGATAGAATGGTTATGTTATAATGTGCTTATATGTTAATGACATGGCAGTATTTGCCTTTGATATATCTTGTGTGAAAGAAACAAAAAGGTTTCTTGCCCTCTAATTTTGATATGAAAGATCTAGGAGAGGTTGATGTGATTTTAGGGATCAAAATCATAAGGAAAGCGGAAGAGTTGGTACTAACTCAATCTCACTACATCGAGATGTTCCTCAAGAAGTACGGTCATTACAATGACAAATCAACTCAAACTCCTTTATGTAACGACTCGTATTTTTGGTAATTAAAAATATTAAATTAAATAAGATTTTTGGAATTTAATATTGTGAGAAATTAAAATTTATGATTTATAAATGGAAAAAAATCATTAGAATATAATTTATAAATTTTGTTTGAATGTAATTAACAACTGTTAATGTAATTTCAATCAATTGAAATAAATGTAAAGCTAATTTGGTTAAAACTGTAAATAAGGAATAAATTAAATGTTGGATTTAATGTTGAAATTATATGTTATAAATTGAAATAGGTTTATTATGGAATATGAAATCAATTAATTAGTACTTAAATCTATTATCTTTTGTTTGCAAACAATAAGTTTAGAAATGTATTTGGATTACTAATACATGACAATTGATTTATTTATCACCTTATTATTTAATCCGTTGAAATTAATTTGGAAATCAATGTGAAATCAATGAAATTAAATATTGTAGTTAATATGAGTTAAGATGATAACTATAGAATATGAATGTAATAAAATGTATACTGATGTTAATTATATTCATAAGGTATTTAATGATTTAATAATAAGAACTTAAATCAAAATAAAAGAAACTGTTGGAATTTAAATTATAATAAACTAGGATTTTATTACAACTGTAATTAAACATTAAAATTAATGTAATGCAAATATTGGAATTTACATGGAAAATTGTATTTTAAGAGATTATTAAATTCCTATTTAATAAGGAATGATGAAAATAGTTAACTTTTAAATTTTGAATTTAAAAGTGATTGAATTGATTTTTAAATAATAATTTATTTAATTAATGCGTAAAATTTGTCTTTTTGGCCACTGTCTTGGATTTCGACGAAACCAGTTTCATCGGATCTGTAATAGTGAATTATTATGGGATTTCAAGTTTCGTAGCGATCAAACTGTTTGATCGTACGAGCTCGAAACACGTAGTAATCAATTAAATGAATTTAATTAAAATAACTTGATTTTGAAAGCTAACTTTGGTACACAATGGAATTGGGGTTTGAAAATAGTTCCACTGAGTTTAAAAATATCAAAAACATATATTTTGATATATTGGATGACCAATTTTCGTTTCGGAAACGAAACGGGCTTTTCGGATCGTTGTTATCGTTTCGATCCAATTCGATCTGTTCCATCCATTCTTATCCATCTCTGTCTATATATAGGCTGTTATAAACCCTAGAAGCTTTTATTTTCATTTCCTGTGCGTAAATTTTCTGTTCTCTTCTTCCTTCTCAATGGCAGACATCTCAAACCCTAATTGAAATTCCAAATCAAACTCCGAAATTCAAACTCCTCAAACCCTATCATATTATATATCATCGCGAAGCTCTCAACGAGCGTAATCTGCATGTGCAATTCGTTTTTCAATTGGAGGCTTCGTTTGTCCAGAAATATGCGATCTTTCTGGCCGTTCATTCTAGGGTTTCGCAATCAACGGTAAATTTGCAACGATTCGTCGATCGGGAAGTTGCAGTGTGTAGAAGTTGTCAAGGCGAGTTCATCTATACGGTTACATCTTGTCGGAGATGCCTCAATTCGCCACGATCGGCAAATATAGGCAGCGGCGGTGGTTGGCTCTAGGAGGCGTCAGAGGTTGTCGTACCACCATGGTTGGAGGCGGCTCGGTCTAGGGATGGCGGCACGGTGGTCGGATCTGGGGTGTGGCGTGTCCAGGCGACGGTGAACTGGGAGAGTTTAGTGGCGGTAGGGGTTAGTCGTGCGTTCTGAACGAGGTGAGGGGTTAGCGTTAATTACAAAAATGCCCTTGTTTTATTTTAATTTAAATTTAAATTCCAAATGTTCTAACACACATAAGTTTTTGATACGAACTCGGATTTAGACGCAGTTTCTTCCTTTGGGATCGTATCAAAATTTCGGATAATATGAAACTAGTTTGGTTGAAATTGGAGACTGTTCAAATTTTGAGTTTTTATTGGATTTTAAATCGACTATAAATCAAAGGTGAGTGATTTAACCCATTCACGCAATACTAAACCTTCTTATGTTGGTTGAATTAAGTTTATGATGTGATAAGAATTTTATTGATTGTTGTTTGGTAATTTAAATTATCATTTAAATTTAATTTGAATTTGTATTGAATTAAATTGACATTTAAATTAATATTGAATTTAAATTGTTAATTATATACCTGATAATGATAACCGTTAATTGTTTTGATTTATTGGCTGATTTGGATGTTGATTATGATGGATGTTTATTTATTGACATTTTGGATGATTGGATGTTTATTTATTTTTATATATCTCTGTTATCACCCTGTATATTAAGTGACAACATATACACTATTATTTTAATTATTTCGAATAAAGTAAGAAATAGGTTGGAATGATATATACCTATGACATTTTAATTTTGACTGAAATGATATATATCCATCCCTATAATTAAAATTGAAATAACCGATCACTTGGCCATAGAGTAAAAAACTATATACGGACACCGGATTGGTTAAATTAAATGGTTTTAAAAAAAATCTTGAATTTGGATTTTTGCTTAAATGATATTGTTTTAAAGGAAATAAATTTTGGATTTATATAAATTGAATTATTTGCTAATTCAATTTTGAAACTAAATTGAAATTGAGTTTTGTTTGATTTGAAATCTAGATATGGTCCAGATTTGTTGAAATGGAAAGAAACGGTTTGATTTGATACTATTTTCAAACTAAATTATTTTAATATAATCTGTTTAAAATCTATTGTTTTTAATATTAAAATTATCTAGATTTTCCAACACTATTTCACTATATAAAACATTTTCAATACTCAAACCATTTTTTATTAAACTATTTTAAATATCTAAACTATATAAACTATTTATAACAATTCAAACTATTTTCTAAAACTTCAAACTATGCAAAATTGGAATTTCAATATTTAAATCGTTTGTTTAAATGAGAATGTGGTTAAATGAGGTTATAACCTAAATTGGAATTTGAAATGATATTTTCAAGTGGAAATGATATATTTTGAGTAAATATGATGATTTTGAAATGAAAGATATATTGAAATGAATATGATATTTCGATATCAAATATGAATTGGTTTTGAAATGTAAAAGAACCAACCGGTGTGAAAAATGACGTTTGGTTGTTAAAGAGACTGGGACATCTTATTGGTATACTCTCTGTCAATATTTGTAACGCCCCGGATTTTTAACGCTCGAAAATCGACATCCATACTTTAAATCGTATTCGAATGCCGTAGATTCGACCGTTCAAATTCGAGTCGTCGGAGCTTATAACAACAGTTAAGTAAATAACACAGCGGAAAAGAAAAAGAATATAGATATACAATATCTGATACAATATCCGGATACAATGTGATACAATGAATATCTATATACATCAGAGATATGATACAACAAATAGCAGCGGAGAAGAAACGATAACATCAGCAGCGGATAATCTTCATCTTTAAAGCACCAATCCAGAATCAGCTCGAACTTCCAATAACGATGCACAAAGATACGCAAGTGCAGTCCATATCCAAAGACTGAACTAGCTCCAGAAAATCTACTAATCCTGACTATCTGAAAAACCCAACTCTAGACTGCTCGTGTAGAAAAATTTTGAGCATCTAGAGTTTAGGAAAGAAACAATAAACTCCGGATCATTCATGGGACTGGTGTGAGCAACAAAAACAGTTTATCTTTAGAAACGAACAACAAAAGAATTTAAAAGTCCATTCGCAATGCTTTTGGAAAATGAGACTACCATAAGGCCTCCCGCCACACACACAATGCAAACGCAGAATTGGAGAAGATTTCTCCTTATGATAGTCAAAGATGCTTACTACGCAAAATCAAATCATTTTTGATATTATTATTAGTGCATAGTGTAGAAAACATTTCGAAAGTAGAATATAAATCTTAGCCAGCATAGACATTTCGCACTTATGCGTACTATAGCTACCATGTTCAATAGCAGGTTACCGCCACATTCCATGGCAGGTAATACAACTAATACCGTACAGGGCTCGTATTGTTTTGTTTGGATTTCCAACAAATGGTCAGGCTAAGGAACTTCCTATTCAACGAAAGAAACGCCTCTGGTGGGACGCTCCGAGAACCAAACCGTTCTCTGCCAAACAAGGCCGGTTACCCCTTTTCCCAAGGGATATTACAAAACCTAAGATATGCCACCCCCGGTCCTTTGGGACCTTTATCTGAGGCCTCGGTATCCAACATCACACATAATATATAAGTGTATCCACATGAGTAAGTATCTGGGCTCCATACCATGACACTACCCTTTTCCAGAAGGAATGGTCATACCCTAGGGGAGCTACCCCTGAAACCTTGCCGCACAATTCCTGTTTCGACCATTTCCGGTTTGTGAGGCTCGACGAAGTCTCGTCCACAAAGCTACGCTTTTTCAAAAAGCCACGCTTTGGGTCAACAGATGATCAACCTATGATCACAAAGATAAATGATCAAACAAGTGATCATGTGACGACCGCCCATGACCCCTGCACCGAATCTAGAGATAGAGCGCTGTAAAGTGTGCCAGGCGACCATGGACGATTGTCAAGGTAAGATTTAAAACAACAGAATCTATCGTATTACTCACAGCGCATGGACAAAATACAATAGAACATATGTATAGTGAAGCTTTACATAACAAAATGACATCATATAAAACTCCATAATAGTTGAATACAAGCATCCACATAGTCAATACATCCAGCCTCACTACATATCTCTCAGAGCATACAAAACAGCGGAATATCCAGTACATATAAGAAGATAATATGCAACCCTCTAGCTCGTCTTCGATATCAGCATCGTGAGAAGAGAACAGCACCTGTCACCTGCTACCTAGTCTGCCCGTCCCAAAATGGACGAACAGCCCAAGGCAATAAGAATTAAAACATAAAGCCTTGAGTCAGACAACAGTCTTAGTGAGCAGTAAATTAACTAACAACATACCAAAAGAGCATAAAGGAAAAGGAATAGGAATACAACCCTTCCACTCCAACCTCATTCTACAGTGATAGCCCCCAGACACACACTAAGCAGAAGCAAACATAGCAGAGCATACAATTCAAGTAAAGCTACTATCACTCGAGTCAAGGGCGATGTTTTCCAAGTACCAAGGCCTAAATCAGATAAGCACCCGGAAAATACCGCTCTTGAGTCCGAATGACGATACAACCAAACATCCATGACTCTGGCTATCACTGTTATCATTGCTTCGATATCACCGTTAATTGAATGACCGGCACATTCTTTCAGCCGTCCGTCAAGGGCTAATGGAAACCCCGGTTCTAGACATAACTCCCGCACGTCGTCGCAGCCCGTGCCTAGGACTATCGAATCTGCCCAGAGTACTCGACCATCAACAGTTGGCCGTTGGGACTATCGAATCTGCCCAAACGTACTCTTGCTTAGAGCATACTAGAACCTTCAACAACGATGCTATCCAAGCCTCCTAGTCATCCTCCTCGACGACTATTCTCATATCCATTCATTATCCTCAACTCGAATCATATCACCGAGTTATCAACATGCTTGGAATGATCCCGTCTGGATTAGACCAAGTCTTCATCATATGATTGCCTCGCTTCATCACATCCTCGCGAAACCTCATCTCAACATCACATCATCAAATCTATGCATAAGAGCTTCATCATCCCGCTACATATGCCACGAGCAGCTTTTCCAATTCAAGAGCCTCTTCCTTAGCTTTTGAATCACCTTCGATCTAAATCTAATCATCAATCATCTAGTTCATAACAATAAATCAAATCAAACATCAATCCAAGCAATCAAGCATTCAAAAATGATCTAAGTAGACAATTATAACAATAATGGCATTTTCGTAATTAAAGAGTTGAAAGTCCAATAAGCATGAAAACATGGATTATATCTCTACAAACTTGATGAATGAACTTGCATAGGTTAACATATGATAAAATGGATGTAACATCATCATGAACAATGGATCTATATGGATCTACACTTAGGATGAAGAAAATGCATGGAAATCTCTATTTAACACCAAATTGAGCCAACGATCCGATATACTCCTTTGGATCCGTGTGAGAGATAATCACCACTCACCAAATCACCTAAACAACCTCAAATCAATACGCTTCAGATCTGGACAGCGAAGGATCAAGCTTGATCTAGCACGAATCCGCTTCAAACGATGAAATCCCTCTTGAAAAGATGAAGATCTTCAACTTTAGCTCTTGAATCTTCAATCTTGATCTTTGATTTGGATGGAAGGAAGCACTAGATTAGAGTGGAGAAAAGAAGTGAAGAAGTGTAGAAGTCGAGCTCTCAAAATGGCAGCACTTCGTCGCTCCAAAATCCGGATCCCAAAAATGAAGAGAAACCCTCCTATTTATAGCTGAAATCCCTATCTCGTCTGCCTCCATGAGTCGTTTACGACTCACGACTCAAAGCCCTACGACTCAACGACTTAACACACTTCAGCCTATGACTCACAATAAATCGGCTATCTCCTAAGTCGTCTTCGACTTATAGTATGCGCCTACGACTCACCAGACCCCTGTCTACGACTTAAATGCGCATGCCTCACTTGGTTAGACGACTCAACTACTAACTCGTATACGACTCATCACAATGGCTACGACTCATCCACTTGCGCGAGTTATCACCTACGCGCGACTCAACAGCTTACGACTCATCCCTTAACTCGTCCACGACTTAACTGTTAGACGAGATAACCCATTCTACGACTTATCAAACAACAGGGATACGACTCATCAGATAACTGGGTACGACTCATCAGATAACTCAGTCACGACTCATCAGATAACTCGGTCACGACTCATCAGATAACTCAGTCACGACTCATCAGATAACTCGGTCACGACTCATCAGATAACTCGGTCACGACTCATCAGATAACTCGGTCACGACTCATCAGATAACTCGGTCACGACTCATCAGATAACCTGGGTACGACTCATCAGATAACTCAGTCATGACTCATCAGATAACTCGGTCACGACTCATCAGATAACTCGGTCACGACTCATCAGATAACTCAGTCACGACTCATCACTTAGCCATTTTCGCCTAAAATCTGAAATGGCTCAAAAACTCTAAAATTCCAAATTCTGTCGAACTTGTCGATCCGTTAAAAAATACGGGTCGTTACATTCTCTCCCCCTTAGGAATTTCGCCCCCGAAATTCCAAACAAACAAAGCAATCGAAGACTATTCTGTACGCCTACCAACCATAACAACCATCAAACCATGCATCCAATTCTAGCTTAGCGTACAGAATTCTAAGACTTAGAACAAGTTACAATGTTGTTAGATGATACGACACCTTAGGGCCATACCTTGAAGAGTTCAGGATGAGCTGCCTTCATCCTCTCTTCCACCTCCCACCTACAGTCGTTATCATCGTCACTCCATTGTATCTTGAGCAACTTAACTACCTTCCTCCTAAGCTGTTTCGTGTCGGTTTCAACAACACGAAGCGGTTTACGAGGTCTTCTATCGACTGGATCAACTTCGATGTCTTCACAGCTATCAGCAGAAACCACTGTATTCGAGTCGTGCACATACTTCCGTAGATATGATACATGAAAAACATTGTGCACACCCGACATCTTCTCAGGTAACTCCAACCTATAGGCGAGCTTTCCAATTCGCTCGATGATCGGGAATGGTCCAACAAATCTCGGAGTCAATTTTCCTTTCTTCCCGAATCGAATAACATTCTTTAGTGGAGAAATCTTCACAAAAACCATATCTCCTACGTCGAATTCCAAATCTTTTCGACGCTTATCGGCATAACTCTTTTGACGGTCTTGGGCTGCCTTCATTCGTTGTCGAATGATCTCTATAAAATCCGAAGTCTGCCGAATCATCTCCGGTCCAAGTATCAGCTTTTCTCCAGTTTCCAACCAACATGTTGGAGAGTTACACGGTCTTCCATACAATGCCTCATACGGTGCCATACCAATGCTTGACTGGTAACTGTTGTTGTACGCAAACTCCACCAAATGAAGGTGATCTTCCCATGATCCTCCGAAGTCCAAAACACATGCTCTGAGAAGATCTTCCAAAACTCGGTTGACTCTCTCGGTCTGACCATCTGTTTGGGGATGATAAGCTGTACTCAAACACAACTCGGTTCCCAAGACTTCCTGGAAGCTCTTCCAAAATCCACTAGTGAACAATGGGTCTCGATCGCTCACTATACTCTTCGGAATACCATGGAAACGAACTATCCACTTAACATACAACTCAGCCAACTTTGATGCAGTCCTAGTCGATCGAACAGGAATGAATCTAGCACTCTTAGTCAGACGATCCACAATGACCCAAATTCCTTCATTTCCCGTTCTGGTTCTAGGCAATCCATCGATAAAATCCATCGACACTTGTTCCCACTTCCATGTAGGAACTTCTAATGGCTGAAGCAACCCACTTGGCTTCTTTTGTTCGGCTTTTACCAACTGGCAATTCATACATTTGGAAATAAAATTTCCAACATCCTTCTTCATGCCTTCCCAGTAGTAGGTTCTCTTCAAATCCCGATACATCTTGTTTCCACCTGGATGAATTGTCAACTTCGAGTGATGACTTTCCTTCAGAACTTCACTCCTCAATTCATCTATATCGGGAACAACTAGTCGTCCTTGCTTTCGAAGCCAACCCTCTCGATCGACCTCGAATCCTTTATCCTTTTCTGGATCCAATCCAGATTCCAATTCACGGATAATCTTGACAAGCTTATCATCTCGCTTTTGGCCCTCGCCAATCCTTTCCACAAGAGTGGGTCTTATCGATAAGTTTGCCAACATCTCAGGTTCCAATTCGCATCTAGTCCTGAAGTCAAATCCAGCTAAATACTCGAGATTCTTCCATTCAGACAACATGGCTCCCAATCCTGCATGTCTTCGACTTAACGCATCTGCCACTGCGTTACCTTTTCCCGGAGTATAAGCTATACCAAAATCATATGATGCCAAAAACTCTAGCCAATGTTGCTGCCGAAGATTCAAATCCTTTTGGGAGAAAAGATACTTCAACGACTTGTGATCCGTAAACAACTCGAATCGAACTCCCAACAGATAATGCCTCCACATCTTCAGAGCAAATACAATTGCCGCTAATTCCAAATCATGAGTTGGGTAATTCCTTTCATGCGGCTTCAGTTGTCGACTGGCATACGCAACAACTTTATCCTTCTGCATCAGCACTGCTCCAAGTCCAGTACCACATGCGTCGGTGTAAACCACCATCTCATCATTCCCACTAGGAATAGTCAAAACAGGAGCACTCGTCAATCTCTCTTTCAGGATTCCGAAAGCTTGCTCACACTTAGCATCCCAACTGAACACTTGGTTCTTTTTCGTCAATCCTGTTAACGGTGCAGCTACCTTGGAGAAGTCTTTGATAAACCGTCGATAATATCCTGCTAATCCAAGAAAACTTCTCACATCAGATGCATTCTTAGGTCTAACCCAATCCTGGATTGCTGCCACCTTAGCGGGATCAACCGCTATTCCATTTCCAGAAATCACATGGCCTAAGAACCTCACTTCACTCTTCCAGAAGTGACACTTCGAAAACTTAGCCTTCAGCTGATGTTTCCGTAAGATCTCCAAAACAATACGCAAGTGCGTCTTGTGCCCCTCTTCCGTTCTGGAATAAATCAGAATATCATCTACGAACACAAGTACGAACTTGTTCAACTAATCTCTGAACACTCTATTCATAAGATCCACAAAATATGCTGGCGCGTTAGTCAATCCAAACGGCATTACCAGCCACTCAAAGAAACCGGATGGTGTCCTAAAAGCAGTCTTCGGCACACTATCCTTCGCTACTCTCAACTGGTGAAATCTCATTGCCAAATCCATCTGAGAAAACACCTTAGCTTCGTGAAGCTGATCAAACAAGTCATCTATCCTCGGCAATGGATACTTGTTCTTCTTAGTTACCTTATTCAGCTCACGATAATCCACACACAATCTCAATGACCCATCTGCCTTGGTTGCAAACACAACTGGTGCACCCCACTCGGACACACTACGCCGAATGAATCCTTTCTGTAAAAGGTCATCAACTTGCACCCTCAACTCCTGCTGTTCCCTAGGCGCCATCCGCCTAAGAGGCATCACAACAGGTCTGGCTCCTTCAACTAGATCTATGCGAAACTCGATCTCTCTATGCGGCGGCAACCCTTTGACTTCGTCAAAGACATCCTCGAATCTATTTGCGATTGGCACTAAAGACAGTCCATCCCGTGGAACAACTAGCGAATACATGAAGCTCATGAAGACGCCTTCCTCATGCTTACATCGTATCACAATCTTTCGCCCCTCCACATTCTCGACTGTCACCTCCAGCCTCTCACAATCAACCTTAGTCGCATACTTCCTAAGCCAGTCCATACCCAAGATAATTCCGAACCCCGCAAAGTTCAGAACAAAGCAATCACAAACAAAAGAGCAACCATGACTCGACACAACTAGACCACGGCATAACATACACAAACAAGACGAACCCCCAACTGGATTAGTCACAACCAATGGCCTATCAACAATATCCGGTGCCAAACCTAACCGACCTACGAGTTCATTACAAACAAACGAATGCGACGCTCCAGTATCAAACAGAACTCTAACTAGAACACCACATAGGAAAAGAGTACCTTGAACAACCACACTCTTTCCCTTCTCTTCAGCAGTAGGAGCTTTCGAAGACGACGGAACAGCTCCTAAAGCTTAGGCTTGCACAATCTGCCTGTCCTTCCTTGGTTCTGGACAATTCTTCCTGAAATGCCCCGGCTTGTCACAGTTATGACACTTCATCGGCACCTTAGGATTCTTACAATCCTTAGATAAATGGCCCTTCTGCTGACAATTGTAGCAAGTCACCTCGCCTTTCGGCTTCTTCTGGCCATCCTTACCCTTCTGCTGCTGCTGCTTCCTCTTCTGGTTTCCACCCTGTTGTGGTTTAGATTCTCCCTTGGTAACAGCAACAACAGGTCCTTCCTTAGGAAACAGACTCTCATGCCTAAGAGCTTTCTCCACAAGCTTCTCAAATGAATCGTCCAAATGATCCACCAACTGTCTCCCAAGATAACTATCCAAACCGGTCACAAACTTCTCATTCTTCTGATAAGCAGACTCAATATATGACCGGGCTTATTTGGACAAAGCTTCAAACTCAAAAACATACTCAAGAACAGATCTTCCCCCCTGCTTGAGCTCCACAAACCTCTTGAACAGAACAGACTTCTGAGCTGTAGAAATGAACTTAGCTTCAAATCTAGCTTGGAATTGCTCCCAAGTAATCTCTTCCTCCGCAGTATCGATGGTAATAGAGTTCCACCAATCAGAGGCTCTCCCTTGAAGCTGCCTCGATGCCAACTTCCTCTTAGTTGCATCATCAATTCCCAAATCACCAAAGATCCTTCTACAAGCATCTATCCATCTTTGGACTTCGATAGTTGATTCGGTTCCCAAGAAAACCTTCCCTCCAAGAGCAGTATAATCCTTGCACAGCTTAGCAAAATCCACTGGTTTCGGAGTTTGGACTTGAACTCCAACATCAACTGCTGCCCCCGGAACTGGTATCCTCCTCATGATCGAAGTCATCATAGCTTCGAACATGGTTGCATAATCAGCAGTCTCTTCAGTAGCACGGCCTTCCCTAGCAGCTGGTCTCCCTCTTCGACTCATTCTCAATATCTATAAAAAGGAATGATTAGAACATCTAGAGAAACAACTGCATAAAGGACTCAAACTCTACTAAGCTACTATATTATATATAGTAATCATCCATCAAAATATAATTACGTCTCTCATACGTAGTTACGACGGCGAGCGTTGGGTAAAATCGATTAACCAATGCTCTGATACCAAATGTGACGACCGCCCATGACCCCTGCACCGAATCTAGAGATAGAGCGCTGTAAAGTGTGCTAGGCGACCATGGACGATTGTTAAGGTAAGATTTAAAACAACAGAATCTATCGTATTACTCACAGCGCATGGACAAAATACAATAGAACATATGTATAGTGAAGCTTTACATAACAAAATGACATCATATAAAACTCCATAATAGTTGAATACAAGCATCCACATAGTCAATACATCCAGCCTCACTACATATCTCTCAGAGCATACAAAACAGCGGAATATCCAGTACATATAAGAAGATAATATGCAACCCTCTAGCTCATCTTCGATATCAGCATCGTGAGAAGAGAACAGCACCTGTCACCTGCTACCTAGTCTGCCCGTCCCAAAATGGACGAACAGCCCAAGGCAATAAGAATTAAAACATAAAGCCTTGAGTCAGACAACAGTCTTAGTGAGCAGTAAATTAACTAACAACATACCAAAAGAGCATAAAGGAAAAGGAATAGGAATACAACCCTTCCACTCCAACCTCATTCTACAGTGATAGCCCCCAGACACACACTAAGCAGAAGCAAACATAGCAGAGCATACAATTTAAGTAAAGCTACTATCACTCGAGTCAAGGGCGATGTTTTCCAAGTATCAAGGCCTAAATCAGATAAGCACCCGGAAAATACCGCTCTTGAGTCCGAATGACGATACAACCAAACATCCATGACTCTGGCTATCACTGTTATCATTGCTTCGATATCACCGTTAATTGAATGACCGGCACATTCTTTCAGCCGTCCGTCAAGGGCTAATGGAAACCCCGGTTCTAGACATAACTCCCGCACGTCGTCGCAGCCCGTGCCTAGGACTATCGAATCTGCCCAGAGTACTCGACCATCAACAGTTGGCCGTTGGGACTATCGAATCTGCCCAAACGTACTCTTGCTTAGAGCATACTAGAACCTTCAACAACGATGCTATCCAAGCCTCCTAGTCATCCTCCTCGACGACTATTCTCATATCCATTCATTATCCTCAACTCGAATCATATCACCGAGTTATCAACATGCTTGGAATGATCCTGTCTGGATTAGACCAAGTCTTCATCATATGATTGCCTCGCTTCATCACATCCTCGCGAAACCTCATCTCAACATCACATCATCAAATCTATGCATAAGAGCTTCATCATCCCGCTACATATGCCACGAACAGCTTTTCCAATTCAAGAGCCTCTTCCTTAGCTTTTGAATCACCTTCGATCTAAATCTAATCATCAATCATCTAGTTCATAACAATCAATCAAATCAAACATCAATCCAAGCAATCAAGCATTCAAAAATGATCTAAGTAGACAATTATAACAATAATGGCATTTTCGTAATTAAAGAGTTGAAAGTCCAATAAGCATGAAAACATGGATTATATCTCTACAAACTTGATGAATGAACTTGCATAGGTTAACATATGATAAAATGGATGTAACATCATCATGAACAATGGATCTATATGGATCTACACTTAGGATGAAGAAAATGCATGGAAATCTCTATTTAACACCAAATCGAGCCAACGATCCGATATACTCCTTTGGATCCGTGTGAGAGATAATCACCACTCACCAAATCACCTAAACAACCTCAAATCAATACGCTTCAGATCTGGACAGTGAAGGATCAAGCTTGATCTAGCACGAATCCGCTTCAAACGATGAAATCCCTCTTGAAAAGATGAAGATCTTCAACTTTAGCTCTTGAATCTTCAATCTTGATCTTTGATTTGGATGGAAGGAAGCACTAGATTAGAGTGGAGAAAAGAAGTGAAGAAGTGTAGAAGTCGAGCTCTCAAAATGGCAGCACTTCGTCGCTTCAAAATCCGGATCCCAAAAATGAAGAGAAACCCTCCTATTTATAGCTGAAATCCCTATCTCGTCTGCCTCCATGAGTCGTTTACGACTCACGACTCAAAGCCCTACGACTCAACGACTTAACACACTTCAGCCTATGACTCACAATAAATCGGCTATCTCCTAAGTCGTCTCCGACTTATAGTATGCGCCTACGACTCACCAGACCCCCTGTCTACGACTTAAATGCGCACGCCTCACTTGGTTAGACGACTCAACTACTAACTCGTATACGACTCATCACAATGGCTACGACTCATCCACTTGCGCGAGTTATCACCTACGCGCGACTCAACAGCTTACGACTCATCCCTTAACTCGTCCACGACTTAACTGTTAGACGAGATAACCCATTCTACGACTTATCAAACAACAGGGATACGACTCATCAGATAACTGGGTACGACTCATCAGATAACTCGGTCACGACTCATCAGATAACTCGGTCACGACTCATCAGATAACTCGGTCACGACTCATCAGATAACTCGGTCACGACTCATCAGATAACTCGGTCACGACTCATCAGATAACTCGGTCACGACTCATCAGATAACTCGGTCACGACTCATCAGATAACCTGGTCACGACTCATCAGATAACTCGGTCACGACTCATCAGATAACTCGGTCACGACTCATCAGATAACTCAGTCACGACTCATCACTTAGCCATTTTCGCCTAAAATCTGAAATGGCTCAAAAACTCTAAAATTCCAAATTCTGTCGAACTTGTCGATCCGTTAAAAAATACGGGTCGTTACAGATCATATCACAAATGATCAAACACTGATCATCTCACAGCAACACTCAGCATGTCACATTACCAAATTGGGATATATCGCTGATAACTTCAACTACATAACCTCTGAGCTCGTACGTCTCAGAGAAGGGTGTTAAGCTAAGAGAATAAATTCTACGCCACCAAACAGAAATGTATTTGAAAGAAATCAGCTTTATATCTCAATTTGTAATGTCAGACATACAATCCATACAAGTCTGTTCTGGGTTCGAACAGAACCGAAGGCACTTCTCATGAAGCCCTTGCAAATCCGGATAATTTCCAATCACGTCCGGACTTCCCATCACAAAAAGAGTGATATAAATCTCTATACTGGAGCAACTCGGTGCAGAGACATTCGACAGGTTGTCCTTTCATTTTCGAAAATATCCGGTCTTCAACACCGGTCTTCAAATGCCATCCATATACGACGTATCACTATTCGGAATGGGTTATACGACCCAAAGGTCCTTTCCCGGCTAACCCGAATAGTGAGCGCAATATTTAAAAACATATGGATATTGGGATTTCAATTAAGTCACAACTTAATAATTCAACTTCTTTTTAAATGGTTTAAATCGATTACCATTTCAATCTTTTAAACAAAAAGATTCATTTCACAAAGTTCACCCAGTTTCACAAAAATTCTTTCATAGATTTTCAAATCAATTTCATTTCAATTGGATTAACTCGTTAAATCTTTAAATCAAGATTTAACTTATAGCTTTCAAAACAATGTCATTTCAAATGGTTTAAACAAATCATCATTTTCAAATCTGTTAAAAATAAACAGAATTAATTCATAGTTTTCAAAACATTTCAATTTCATTTTAAATTTGAAACCTTTCAACACAAATTGGAAGTTCACTTCTTATATGAAAGCTGTTATTATTTGAAAACAAATAGTTTTCATTTCAGGAAAATCCAATTATATTTGAACGAGTTAAAGCCCTTGAATTATATTCACATTCCAAAATCAATACTTTTTTTTAAATAGTTTAACCCTTATATAACGGGTATAACATCTTTTAATCCCTAGTTTCAAATTATAGAATTCAATTTCAAACTTGAATTCAAATTTAAATCAAATTATTTAAATTTTCAAAACTTTATCAAGTTATTCAAAATAACTCTTGTCTTTGAAATTCCATTTCAAAAGCTTTTTTACTCTAAACCCAAAACTTTTCTAATTTCAAAATCAATTGAAATTTAAAATTTCAATTTCAAAAACATCAAATTTAAATTATCTGTGACTTAACCGATTTCCACGTGAAATCCATATTTGTGTGTGTAACAGTGTGGTCTAGGGGTTTTACACAACAGTGCAACATCATTCAATCATCATAGATTAAAACACAAAAATAAAATTGATAAGCGATATAAATATAACGCTTATCGTCCATTTACAGATTCACAGATAATATATAAATGTAAATAAATGAATAAACTACACACAGCTCAATCTACAGAATAAAATATCACAGATCAGATAGAACAATCAATTCAAGGCACCTCATACAATACAATTATTCATAAGTAAGGTCTAATATTCAATAATCATTTATAAGCAGAATTAATTAATTGTTTAATCCTAATTAATTCAATCACATTAATTACTTATGAATTAATTATCCTGAATTTATCATAATAAGTAATTATCCCTAATCACTTAATTAACTCTAACCACCGATCAATTTCTTTTTAACTAAATAATTATCCTTAATCATTTCCATTAGTTGATTAACCTTTAACTTTAAATTAATTAATCCCAAATTAATTACCTTAATTAATTTATCACATTTTACCTTGTATTAAATATTGATAAATCACTTGATTAACTAACTTTAATCATTAATTAATAATTCTTCATTAATGATTTTAACCCTTTAATTACTTACTTCATTAATCCAAATCGTTAATAAACCATCATTAAACCTTTATTAATTTAAAACCAATCTCATTTTTTTCGGGATTTAGAATGATTTCTTATTTAACTTTAATAAAGTTTTAAAACCAAATTTTCCTTTAGATTTACATGTTAAAGTAATGTTTTAATTATAAAAGAAATTTAAAAGAGTTTAAAATCAATTTACTTTAAATTTCACATATTAAAAGAAACCTTTACATTTAAACTTATTTAAAGATTTAAATCTATAAACTTAATTTTATTTCAAAATCTGGAAATCAAAGTTAAATTTGAATCCAAGTTTACAAGTTTTGATTTAATTTTGTTTACAATTCAATTTCGTTTTAAGTTCAAATCTTTTTAAACTCACTTAACTTTTAGTTCTTTAAACAATTTAAATTCTAAAAAGATTTTAATTTCAGACTAAGTTCTAAACTGAACTTGAATTCATATTTTAACTTTTGGTTTATATCTCAGTTTAAACCTTGCTTTATAATTTTAAAATGAACTTTTAAATTGTAAGGCAGAACAGGGTTTGAAACCTGGTAACAACATCTACCCGAGCTCATCAAAACTGCTCCGAGTCCCAACCCTACATCCTTCGAGCAAAACACACGACAACAACTACTTCGAGTAAAACACTCGAATAACTCGAGTTCTTCCAGAGTCCAAACTGCACCACCCAAATAAAACGACAGTCCTTCCAATATGCACGTGCACGTGCACCGTGCTTCCAGCCACCTCCGGCCACTCACCAACGTCGCAACCCATCACCGACTATCCCTAGATGACCTCGCGATCACCAGAACCCATCACCACATCTCTAATCAAATTCGAGTTCTCCTCTTCAACCTGGAACACGAGCTCGTCCACCCTTCAAAACCTGTCATCGCTTCCCCCACGGCGCTCCGACCACCAGTGAACTTCCACCTCCGGCCTCGACTTCAACATCACCCAAACTTCGACCACCCAAAGTAGCGAAACTCTCGAATCCATATTGAGACCGCGGTGAACAATTTTCCATCATTGCTAAAAACTAGGTTAAATTTTTTTAAATCCAAATCGCAAAATCCACATAGCTTAATTCTATGATTCAATATTTTTCCTAGCTACCCCGTAAGCCCCTCTACCTCCTCGCGAAACCCCGGCCAACCCAGTGCTCCCGACCACCTTATTTCGACCAAAACCCATTTTCCGTTCAACACCACAATGCCATCTCATTCTATCACTAAAAAATGTGATTCGAGTTTCAAAAATCCTAATTTTGATTAAGCAATCAGTTTATAAACATGAATCGGTAATTCGTGATGTTTGAATTTGTCACTTATATTGAGTATTACTGTTCTTGAGTTTTTTTCCAGAGCATATCAACTTTATTTACCATAAATTAAATTTTACAATCTACTTTATACTCAACCAAACATATTTGGTTTAGATGATTTGTCCTAACAATCAATAGGTCGAGCACATATGATCTTTGAAGCAACCCAGGCCTCAAAAAAAAATTTTAAACAGAGCATCATCCAGATAAAAGAAAATGAGCAGGCTTCATCTTATCAAAATTAAATGAAATGCATATATTTCATACAACAATATATCTGATATTCATCATACACTAGATTTAAACTTAGGTTGTTTGAGAAAAGTGAAGTTACTCACCTGTTTTTCAGAGAAGAAAGAATAACAGAGTATGTTGTTTTTGATTTGGTTCGAGCTTTGATTTTTCCAGATTTTGATCTTAGGCTTCAAGTTGTATTCTGTTTTGAAGTTGCCTTAAGCTTTCAGATTTGCTTTTGATGTTTAAGTTAAAGATGATGCTACCCTCAGTTTTTTTTTCTTGTTTCTTAGTTTTAGATGATTATGAACTGAGGAGAGTTTGATATATAGAAGGGAAGTTACTGTGTGATATAATATTTTTGTATAAGGTGATTATCAGTTTGCTTGTGCCAGCATTAAATGCTTTGCATTTCGGCTAATAGTTCACTTGGGTATGGCTGAAATTTGAAAGCATTAAATGCAAGCATGCTTCCTTGTAACATGCAATCTTATTTAATTCTTGCAAGTACACTCTTGCTTTACTTATATAGATATGCTGTATGATTTGTATATGTATCATGTGGTTTTAGATTTACAGATTTCTCTTTTGTTTGTTCATGCTTATGTATTTGCCTGCATATTAGTTTACAACTTGAATATTTTTACTGTCTTCAGGTTTGTATATGTGTATGTGTTAATATATTTTGTTTCCTTCTTTTATTTTGTTGTTAAATTGTTTTACTTTACTACTAACTATCCTATATTTTGTATTGATAAAATTTTATTCCATTATAAATACATCTTCTTACCCATTGTCATATACATATATATTTTTGTTTGTTTTATCACTTTATTACTTAGGAATGAAATTCTATTGTTAATGTGTTGTTAATTTTTATCTATTTGTTACTTTATATTTTTATAATCAATCTTAAATATATTTATTTCTATTATAAATTTTACTTTAATACTTATTTTATATATATATATACATATTTATTTATTTTATAAATTCAAGTTATTATTCACCATCAATTCTAATTATTATTATTATTATCAATTATTATTAAACAATTTATTTACAATTTAAATTCAAATCAAATGTATATACATATATTATTTATAATCTCAAATTTACTCATAAAGGCTCAAATACATATATATTCACATATATACAATATTTACAATATTTATAAATTTAAATGATGTATACAGAATTTATCTGTATTCGGGGAAACTCGTATCTATTGATAATAAATTTTACAATTTTTATTCAAAAATTCATTTAATTATTAATTTAAATATAATTAAATTTCGGGGTCGTTACAAACTTCCCCACTTAAAAGAATTTTGTCCTCGAAATTCGCAGGCACGAAAACAACACAGAGATAGACAGATTCGATCTCCTATAATTCCTCAAACTTACGATATGAATTCCAAACTCAAGTCGGAATATCTCAGAATACATACCAATTTGTCCCTCTTCGGACTTTGGTATTCAAAAGAATTTAGAATAGAATTTCAAAATTGGGTTTCAAACGATATCGTTTTATTGATTTAATTCAATTTTATCCTCATATTCTATTAATCAAGTTAACTCAATTTAAAATTTCCAATTTCAAATTCATTAAGGTTTAAATCAAAAAGCTGAAAAGAAACCGATGAAATACGAAGTAATCATCTTTGACAACGATTCATAGAGCCATCATCACACCGAAACTCCTTCTTGTAGCTGATACGAAGCAATCAAAATAATTTGGAAACGAATCAAAAGAGATTGATAAGAAAGTTATTTCCACTATTGTAGGGTATTGACCATTTATAGTCGTATTTCCCTGTCCCCTATCTCGTCCTCTTCTTGCACTCATACTCACTATCAGTGGATAGTAAGAGAATTTACTGAGACGTTCAAACGGATATCTTAGGGATACACTCATTCTAGAGTTTACTTCACTCTGTCTCTAATGAGCTACTTAACGTGTTATACTCCTGAGCTAAAGTTCAACCTTAGCTCTGATACCAAATGTAACGATAACGAATTTTGCCCGCTCGAAAATTGACATCCATACTTTAAATCGTATTCGAATGTCGTAGATTCGACCGTTCAAATTCGAGTCGCCGAAGCTTATAACAACAGTTAAGTAAATAACACAGCGGAAAAGAAAAAGAATATAGATATATAATATCTGATACAATATCCAGATACAATGTGATACAATGAATATCTATATACATCAGAGATATGATACAACAAATAGCAGCGGAGAAGAAACGATAAGATCAGCAGCGGATAATCTTCATCTTTAAAGCACCAATCCAGAATCAGCTCGAACTTCCAATAACGATGCACAAAGATACGCAAGTGCAGTCCATATCCAAAGACTGAACTAGCTCCAGAAAATCTACTAATCCTGACTATCTGAAAAACCCAACTCTAGACTGCTCGTGTAGAAAAATTTTGAGCATCCAGAGTTTAGGAAAGAAACAATAAACTCCGGATCAATCATGGGACTGGTGTGAGCAACAAAAACAGTTTATCTTTAGAAACGAACAACAAAAGAATTTTAAAGTCCATTCGCAATGCTTTTGGAAAATGAGACTACCATAAGGCCTCCCGCCACACACACAATGCAAACGTAGAATTGGAGAAGATTTTTCCTTATGATAGTCAAAGATGCTTACTATGCAAAATCAAATCATTTTTTATATTATTATTAGTGCATAGTGTAGAAAACATTTCAAAAGTAGAATATAAATCTTAGCCAGCATAGACATTTCGCACTTATGCCTACTATAGCTACCATGTTCAATAGCAGGTTACCGCCACATTCCATGGCAGGTAATACAACTAATACCGTACAGGGCTCGTATTGTTTTGTTTGGATTTCCAACAAATGGTCAGGCTAAGGAACTTCCTATTCCACGAAAGAAACGCCTCTGGCGGGACGCTCCGAGAACCAAACCGTTCTCTGCCAAACAAGGCCGGTTACCCCTTTTCCCAAGGGATATTACAAAACCTGAGATATGCCACCCCCGGTCCTTTGGGACCTTTATCCGAGGCCTCGGTATCCAACATCACACATAATATATAAGTGTATCCACATGAGTAAGTATCTGGGCTCCATACCATGACACTACCCTTTTCCAGAAGGAATGGTCATACCCTAGGGGAGCTACCCCTGAAACCTTGCCGCACAATTCCTGTTTCGACCATTTCCAGTTTGTGAGGCTCGACGAAGTCTCGTCCCAAAGCTATGCTTTTTCAAAAAGCCACGCTTTGGGTCAACAGATGATCAACCTATGATCACAAAGATAAATGATCAAACAAGTGATCATATCACAAATGATCAAACACTGATCATCTCACAGCAACACTCAGCATGTCACATTACCAAATTGGGATATATCGTTGATAACTTCAACTACATAACCTCTGAGCTCGTACGTCTTAGAGAAGGGTGTTAAGCTAAGAGAATAAATTCTACGCCACCAAACAGAAATGTATTTGAAAGAAATCAGCTTTATATCTCAATTTGTAATGTCAGACATACAATCCATACAAGTCTGTTCCGGGTTCGAACAGAACCGAAGGCACTACTCACGAAGCCCTTGCAAATCCGGATAATTTCCAATCACGTCCGAACTTCCCATCACAAAAAGAGTGATATAAATCTCTATACCGGAGCAACTCGGTGCAGAAACATTCGACAGGTTGTCCTTTCATTTTCGAAAATATCCGGTCTTCAACACCGGTCTTCAAATGCCATCCATATACGACGTATCACTATTCGGAATGGGTTATACGACCCAAAGGTCCTTTCCCGGCTAACCCGAATAGTGAGCGCAATATTTAAAAACATATGGATATTGGGATTTCAATTAAGTCACAACTTAATAATTCAACTTCTTTTTAAATGGTTTAAATCGATTACCATTTCAATCTTTTAAACAAAAAGATTCATTTCACAAAATTCACCCAGTTTCACAAAAATTCTTTCATAGATTTTCAAATCAATTTCATTTCAATTGGATTATGTAACGACCCCGAATTTTATATATTTAAATTTATAATTAAATTAAATTTTTGAATTAAATTTGTAAAATTCATTGTAAATTGAAAACGGGTTTCCCCGCATTCAAATAAATTCTATGTTAAATCAATTAAAAAAATCTGTATATAGTATATATGTGATTTAGATTTAAAGTTCAAGTAAATGGTTAATAATGATTTGAATTTATGAAATAAATACAAGACGATGAGTTAGAAATAGAAATAGAAATAAATCCAGGATAAATAATAAAAATATAAAGTAAGATAAGAATAGAAGTTTACTTATTTTATAAGGTAATAATTAATACTTAAGCTATGAATAAAAATAAAAGCATAGTCAACAAGCAAAACAAATAAATTATATTCATGTACATGAGGATAGTTTGCAAACAAACAATATATATCTCAAATATGATGAATATGAACACTTAAACAAATATATAAAAGCAAGCTATGTATATACACTTGCAAAAGAAAGCGTATGTTCAAGTGTAAGCAAAATATAAGTATGAATTAAGTTGCAACACAAGACAAAAGTAATAAATGCAATATCTTTAGCCATCAAATTATCTTCAGCCGAGATATATAGGCTGGCAAAGGAAGAAAAATAAATATATAGCTTTGTACAAACTAATGAATGCAAGCACCACAACCTTATCATCTCAGCCGAGACTTACTAATGAAGTAAACAAAAGAAAAGAAAACATCTATGTACAAAACAATTAATGCCATCATCTCTTTAGCCACCAAACCAGACATCAGTAGACAAAGCAAGAAAATATCACTGCTAAAGTTTGTACCAAATAAAATATCGCTTGTACACTTCTTTTTCTCATATATCAACTTGTCTCCACTTTAGTTCGTTTATTCAAAGCCAAGTAAAACTAAAGTGAATTATTATCTAAACTCAAACAAAAGAAATTCAACTTTAAACAACAATAAACAAGACAAACCAGAGATCAAAAGCAAGTGTTCAAGCTTTCGAACTGGAAAATCAAAATGGAACTAGAATTCTCAGATGAAAACTCCAAGTCTGCTCTGCCCTCTGTTCTTTCTTCAACAACACTGTGAGCAAACTCTCAACCTTCAAATCTTTTGATACTGCTGTATGTGATATCTATGTGGTGGTGATGTATAAGTATGTTTGTTTAGATATATCAAACTTGAATATAGTTAAATTAGGCTATAGATATGTAGGCATGCTGGTATACAGGTATATGTATATACCTCTGTTAATCATTTACAGGCTAAATATTGATTTTGATAATTTAAACTCTTTTCATATAAACAATGATAGGCCAGAATCCTTGAGGATGAATCGTGTATAAAGGTATAACATTATTTAAAATAGTTTCAGGAGGAAATATTTAGTGAATATTTTGGAACTATTAAATTTACAGTAGATTGATACATCTCAGAAAAGAAAAGAAAAATCGAATAAATTTATTTTAAAATCTGATTACATAAGCACATTTGAATTTCAAAAGGGCGATTTTAGGTGAAAATTTCATGATTTTTAAGCTAATAAATCTCGTGTATGAAGGAGTTGAACGGGAAATGCAAATTGATCAAGTTCTGGTGATCCCCATCGATCTGGGCATCAAGATTCACGGCGAAGGAAGCTGATGCGTAGGGGAGTATGGGAAAAATGTTTGAAATATTTTTTATTAATCTTAAGAGAGGAACGAGATTGAATTAGGGTTTAAGGCGCGGTTCGACTTGTCGAAGTTTGAGGAAAGAGTTCGCCGCCGTGGGTGAGCTATTAGCGATCGGACCAGGGGGATTAGAAGCGTAGGTTGATGACGCGGCCGTGGATGTGAAGGCGAGTTCTCTGGTGATCTGACATGGCGGCGCGAGGAGAAGTTGTCAACTGGTTTGAGTTCGTGGGGGTGTCGACTTACTCAATTTCGATTTGGGTTGTCATCGAGAATTCTGGGTGGTTGAGCACGTCAATGAGGTCGAGAGTGACTGGTGGGTGGTCGCGAGGTTGGTCGGAGACGACCTGAATGCGTGTGCACGTGCACGTGCTTATGTGTGTATCTTGGTTGAAGGGTTGGGGAAGAAGGAGGTACAGGAGCTCGAGTTTGTTTGCGTGTTGCTTTGGGAAGAACGAGTGAAAGTTTCGCGTCGCACTCGGGGAAATGAAGGGAGCGGCTCGAGTTTAACTCGAGTAAACTGGGTTTTGTTCGTTTGCCTGGGAAGAGCTGAATTTCCTCGCGTCATACTCGAGTAGATCGAGCAGTTTACTCGAAGCAGAAACAGGGTGGCTCGGGTCAGAGTTTTGGTCCAGGTTTTTGATACCTGAACTGTTTTTCTATTTTAAATTAAATTTAAATTTTAATCAAGGTTTAAAACTGGAGTTAAAACAAAATGTAAACAAAGATTCCAGTTTGAAATAGAATTCAGTTTGAAGATAAATAAAAAGTTTAAATTCCATTTGTTTTAATAAGGGAAATTTTGCCATAAGGGCCTTTTTTCATTCAACAATAAGTTTCCAGGACATGGCATTAAAGGAATTATTTTCCAGGACAAAATTTTAAACACGTGACGTCGCTTCACGTGTACTCGCCCATTCCTTCGTTTCGTCTCCTCCTTCCACTCATTTCATTCAATTGTTTTCTTCTGTTTTTCACGATTCTAACCGAAATTAAAAACTAGGGCTTCCCGATCTCTGATCATTTTCAATCATCTGAAACCCTACTTTTAATCATTTTCAAAACTAGCTACAAATATTTCCATCTACACGAATTAGATCTCAAGCAGATAATCTATCAACCAACGATTTTCACCGTCTTCATGAAAACCACGACTTCGATTAATCAATTACTCAACAAGTAAGTTTTCTTTTTGATCTGAAACCCTACATTCGATCTAAAACCTTACTTTCATGCAAATGTTTTAGGTTCATGATAAACCCTACTTAATTATTGATGTATATGATAGTTTTTGTAATGCAAGTAAGGTGTTTGTTGTTTTGTGATGATTTAATGTAATCTGAAACTGTTTGATTAATCATACGTACATATTCAGTGGTAATTGTCATTTTGTTTAACAACTTAAAAAGATAAAGGCGTTTATATTTTTGATCTGAATGAATTTATTACATATTAAACCTTAGTAATATTTGATAATTACTGATACATGTTAAACGTATTTTTTTTCTTATGATTTGAAGTTATTATGATAAAAGCATTTAACTTTTCACATACATGATTCAATTACAAGATAAAGCCTAGAAAAATCTTCATAGTTACTGCTGCATATGATTTAAGTTCATTTAAGTTCTTACACAACAAGTAGTTAAATGTTTTTACTCATGAATCACTTAAGATGTATATGGTTACTACTGCAATCTGTACTCATGAATAACTTAAGATGTAAATTTTCTTTCATTTTTGCTGTAAATGTTTTTGCTACATAATGAACCCTAATTAATTTTTCATTATAATCGGTTTTTCTGAAAGCTTTTGTATAGAACTTTATGTTTTTTTGTTCTTTAAATTTTTAGTTAGTATAACCTGGTATTCTCTAGCCACATTTACCCTTTAATGTAAAAAAGATAAAGACATTTATCTTTTATTTTAAATGATATAATTAAGAGTTAAGTCCTATTTATATTAAAAACTTACTGGTATATCCTAAACATCTTTCTTGTTTTTATGATGATTCAAATTTATTACGTAAGATGTACAATTGATTTTAACTCCAACTAGAAAAGATAAAAAGATTTGCATAAATATCATTTCCAAAATCCTATTTTACTAAAGTAATAAAAAAGATAAGAATATTTATCTTTTTTTACAGCATAATTCTTTTATAATGATGTACATTAATACTTCTAATTTTTCTAATAATTGAACAACATCACATGTCAAAGTTTATCTGAAAATATTTTCCTTTCAGATTCTGAAATTTTTTTCAAGTATAACAAAAGAAGTGAAGGAACTTTTGACAAAGAAAATCGACACAATTGAGGAGGAAGAGGCAACACACAGCACAAAAAGAAAATTTGATGAGCACCAAGAATTAGAAAATCTGAGAAAATCTGCCAAACAATACGCCAGTGGCTTTAAAGACTTAGAGTTAAAAGTTACTTTTCTGATGGAGGAGATGAAAACTGTTAATCAACAGTTAAATGAAGAGAGAAGACTAAGAGAAATTGCTGAACAAAGAATCAAAAATCTTGAATTGAAACTGGAAATGGAGGACAATTTGAAATCCCAAAATTTAGAAAAAAAAAATGATGTACAAGAAGAAGTCAATTTGAAGGAGAATAATGAGCTTGAAAAAGGTAAAAAAAATAGTTGGTTTGGTTCACATAAACAGTTCTATTGATTTTCTAACTTTTAATTTATTGCAAACTCAAGAGTATGTCGAAGAAGATGAGACAAAAAAAACTCTAAAACCACACAACTTAGAAGTACCTGCTGAGAATGTTATTGTCGTGCAAGATGTAGTCCTCAAAACCAATCCAGAAACTGCTATTATTTCAAAAGATTTTGTCCCCAAACAAACCAACAAAAAAGAAGAAACAAAGGAACATTAAGAAATGTCCTCTTCTGAAGTATCTCAGTGATAAACAAATCGGGAGTGTCAAAATGCTCTTCAAGATTTTAGGAGGAAACAAGTAAGTATCTTAACTACTTTTCACTGCATTTAGTTAAATATAATTTTACTCCAATAATATACTCATTAAGATACTATATGGTAACAATGTACACCTCAAAAAAAATTATGTCTACAAAATCATACAAAATTGAAAAAGATAAAACAATTTATCTTTATTTTTTTTAGTGATAAATTTTTAGTTCCTATGAGGAAATAATTAACTACATTTAATTATTAACAACAATGGCATTCTCCAGTGATGAAGCATTCAGTTCCTACGATGAAAACTCAATCATCATTACAAAAGCTATGCTCGAAAAACTTCTTTTTAGCGGATGTATTATTGGTCAGGTAAGAAAAATAATTTATATTGTTCTTAATCATAAGTTCTACACTTTATCCATTTCCTTTTTGATATACAGGTCATAGATTGGTTTTGGTTTAGAAAAGCAAAATCATTCAATGATAGTTCTAGCATAGTATATGTGAACACGACGATGACAGTAAGTAAACCATAATCCCAATTAAAATATTGCATTGCAAAACATATTTTCTCAAAAAACATTTAAACAGAAAAGCGCAACGGATGCAAACTTCGAAAATATCAAACAAGAACTGTTTGTACCTTTTATACAAAAGACACTTAAAGATCGATTTTGTTGCAACATATTATTTTCTATTCATGGGAACGAACATTGGAGCTAGTTAGAGCTAGTAGTTGATTCATGTTAAAGGAATCACTATGACTCATTACACTTAACAATAAGATCAAAAAGCTGTAGAAATGGACATTCAAAATATGCTATAAACGTGGTAAGTAAATATACAGACAAAGTAAAAAAGATAAAAACATTTATCTTTATTATAAAAAATTGATAATTCTTTTTTTTCTTCCAGAATTCAGCTGTCAGCAAGGTAAACGAAGAACTTCAAAAGGCTGGGGAGAAAACAATTTTGAGGAGTTCTACACTGATAAAAAATATTGATTGTGCACAACAAAGCAATGGGTAATATTTATTAAATTTTGTTTATATGAAAATTCATGTTACACAATAAGTATATGCCCGTTACTGCCAATTACAAACTGTTATCTAGATAAACACACAATTTATTACAATTTATTATCAAAATTTATATTGCAAGAAAATATAGTCTACAAGACCATACCCGATAATCATTACAATTATCAGAGTAATTTGGATTTGTTTTAATCTTATTCCTCATGTTGGATAAAACTGAAAGTCTGTCCCATTTCGGTCTATTTTCATCTATAATATTTTTCTTTAGCATTTGTTTGGCATTGTTCCAAAAAGCAACATCCCTTCTCAATCTATAAATCAAATTACCACCTTGAAACTAGGGATAGAACCAAATACATGTCAACTCACCAAATAGACACTATAACTTATTCACATACTGTTTTGTAATGACGTAGAAATTTTTATTACAATTCATTATCATAATGAAGAAAAGATCATCTGTTTTATCATTATATTTCAAGTATACTAAATTTCAGAAATACAGGTACGATTGTGGAGTTTTAGTCATGACATTCATAGAAAAGCTAACCAAAGGAATGGACACAACAACAAAAATCACACTTAAAGAAGTTGAAGCTCTTAGAGCAGAAGTAGGTGCAGATATTCTATCTGATGAACCATATTGCTAGAATTTTGAAAAATTGTGCAGCTTAGCTTCTGCTACAAAAATTACAAACTGACAATACTCACAAAAAATGCTTGCTGTCAAATGTTGTGTTTATGATGAATTTGTTAACTATTTATTAAAATATATGGAACTGTGTTGTTCATACTACATTTACGTAATGTAAATAAATTTACTTATCAATTCAATAGTCAATTTGTAATGACTGATATTGACTACAATGTAACTACGTGGCTGATGTAAAGACTGATGAATGAATGATGTATTTGTAATGAGTGATGTAATGCTTGAGGTAATGATGAATTTAGAATGGCTGGTTTGTTTCTAAAGAAATGTTAAAAACATAAATGCATTTATCTTTATCATGACAACCAAATATATTGGTGCATTTTTACTATATTTTGGTGCAATTTCAGTTTTACTGTATATCACTTGATAGTGTTATGGAAGTTGGTGTTGTAGATGCTGGTGTTTGAATGGAGCAATATGGATGTCAAGGGCAGTTGGTTGGATTGCTATGGTTTGCTGTTGTGGTCGGGGTTGACTGTTAAATGGTCTGGGATGAGGAAATTAAAGAGTGATTTTGATGATAAAATATGGTTTCATCGGATAAAGTCTTGATGCCAAGGTTGGCATAAGGGCTAGGCCTACTAAGCAACCACCCAGGGTGACCACCCTCCACTAGCAACCCCGCACAAAAAATTTTCCAGTGAAAATGTAATCTAAAAGAAAATCATGCCACTAACATCAACCGCTACACCATACTGACAACCGTGTTCACATCTGATATAAATGCAATGCTGCTCCGAAACGCTTCCTCAATTGATGTTCCAATTCTGATGTAAATGTATTTTACTATGTAATTTTTTTCTGGAAAACAAATAGATTACGCTCTACAATTGCAATTGCTTTGTATTGTTTTTTTATTTCTTTGAATGCAGTTGATCGAATTGCTTTGGATTGCTTAGGGTTTTTGGAATTAAAGTGTTCTAATTCAAAATTTGGAGTAAAAATGTTTTGCGTGCTGACTCATCTTTAAATATATCGGTTAACAATATTATTCCTCTACTTTTTGATACTTAAGACAATCCACAGAGTTCCACCGAATAGCCTTTACTTCATCTCATCCAAGCTAAACAAAGCATCACTACCATCACTCAAAAGACAACTGCATTGCCATAATTCATCAGAATACTTTTAATATTCATCAACATTAACAACTACTTAAAATCATAGCTAAACATAGCAAGAAAATAAAATCTAAGTACAAGTATCTTTTTAAAAAACTGGCAACATCATATAATAAAACAAAAGTTGCAGAATTTAAATCACAGCTAAACATTAATAGTTGCTTAAAATCATAGCTAAACACAGCAGGAAAAAAAGATAAATATAATTATCTTTTTTAAAAACTGCAGAACATTAACAATCATCACATATACAAGAAAAAAAAGATAAATACAATTATCTTTTTTAAATACTATTTAAAATCAACAATCATCAGAAACATATAACCAACAATTCAACCATCCCCAATCAATCAACTAACATTCACAAAATACATTGAATCAGTATATAATCATTATTCTGAAAATGATGTTTATAGAATTTTAGATGCAATGTCGTCTTCAGCAATAGCTCTATGGCCTACGACATATCCCTCACATGTTCAACCTGCGTCCCTGCTTGCTTTTCCTGAGTCATGCTTTACAGCAGTTCTTTGCATCATGCTCAGCATACTTGCTCCTTTACAGATGTCTCTACAACAGTAGCCTTTCAAATTGCTCCATCTATCATCTATGCACCTTCACCCTGAAGACCCCATGTTGCATTACTATATAGGGCATTGAAAAGTAGCTTGCCCCTGCTTCCTTATCCAGGATAGGTGGAAGACACCCAAATTGAAGCTCTCGGCTCCAGATCATGTGCAACACTCCGCTGTTGAACGTCTCTCCCTTTCTTCAAATAAAACTATCTAGGAGGTTTGTTGTATCCACTTCTTTAGGCATGGAAGAAGACTTTTTTGCCGTCCCATCATTAGGGCTACATCCTTGCTGGTTGCTTTCACTACTCTCACTCATATGTGTGCCTGCTTCCGCTCATGTCAGTCATGAACCATCAACTTCTACCACATATGCTGCTGCAAAGTCCAACAAGTCTTGTTTGTTTCACCGTTGGCACACTAGCACATTCCAACCAGCTCTTGCTCTCTACTCACTATCTCTTGCTTGGCAATTCAATCATCTTCTGCATATTTTTGTTCTAATTATTATTATTCTATACATGTAAATCTTCAACTTTGTCATTATCAACCATCCACGCCTTCAAGTAGCATGCAAGCTTCAGCAAATGCAGATAACCTTTTTATCTATATTAGCAGAATCTAAAGAAAACCTAAAACTAAAGTTGTTTTTATTGAAATCAACAACAACCAAAATAGATGCTGCAGCACTGACAGAAAAAAGATAAAAAGATTTATCACTATACAAAAACAGAAAAAAAAACCAAAATATTAAATAAAAACATTCTATACCTTTTATTGTCAATACTATCCATCTTCCTATAGCCAAACTAATAGACTGGTAGAAAAAGAATAACCCAGCTTGTTCCTATAGCCAAAATAAAATAAATAAAATATATAAACACCAAAAGTGAAAATTTAAATCCTAAGAAAATATAACCTACCCAGTAATTCCGAAATAGAAATTGAAATCAGCAATATAGGAAGATTATAAGACTAAATTAAGTTTGAAATATGGACGACATTATAAATATGATATTAAGATTGAGAGGGAGATAGAGATTGAAATCGAGATTGAGATTAAAATCGAGATACAGATTGATAATAGCATATAGGAAGATCTAGATTGAGAGATGTGTAAATACAGTTATGTTGTAATCTTAACTTCGGTACTTCATTAAAATCAGTACCTTCATTAAAATCATAATTTTGCCTAATTTCCACGAGCACAAGATTTCAGAAGATAAGAACGTCGTTTGAGAAGACGAAGACGGGCGCTGCCTAGATAATTGTCCTGCAAAATAATAATTTCAAATCCGTGTCCTAGAAAAAAATTGGGCCGTATAATTAGGCCCTTCACACCAATTTCCACTTTTAATAATTTAAAGAAATTAAAGGTATTGAAGAAAATTGGAATTTAAATTAGAATTGAATTCGAAAAAAAAACTCAAACAAGTTAAATTTAAAAGTAGAACCTGAAATAGGTTTCAAATCAGATTTTAAGATTTGGAAATTTACTTTAGTCTTATCACTTAAGTTTGGCAATGAGTTAAAATGTTAAAGGAATTTGCTTTAAACTTTATTAAAAGTAAATAAGGACTTATTTTAGATTTTAAATCAAAATTTGAAATGAAAAGGAATTTGAAATAATGTTTCAATATATGGTAATAATCATTAATCATAAATATAGATGAGTTTACTTTAAATAACAATGATTAATGTAAGAAATTTCTTTAGAAAAGTAATTAAAAAATTTTTAATAGTTAATGAAATCATTAACTAAGATTATTTGAATAATTAATGTGATAAATTTAACAATAAATTAGATAGATTAATTTAATAATAATCAATTGTGGAACTATTAAGTATACTTACTTAATGACAGTAATTATGAAATTAATTATTCAGTCTAATTAATTGAGTTAATTGAATTTGTTCAAGTTCATTTCTTAAATTCAGAATAATCAGTTGATAATTTTGAAAATATAATTACTTAGAAAAGTAATTAATAGATAATTACGGAATGTAATTTATTGAATAATGATTTGAAATTTTGAGTGAATTGATTTGTTAATAAATCAAAGGATTAATTAATAATGGTGATTCATTAAGATGTATTTAATAATAAAAAATTAATCGGTTCATTAATTAAGAATGATTAGTTAATAATTACAGGGTTAACTAATAAATTTGAAAGAAAATTTATTTCAAATAATTTGTGATTAAATTTTGATAATTAACCCGGATTGATAATTGATACATCCGATTTAAATTAATCAGTTGATTAATAAATTCACTTGTGAATGTTTGGATTTAACTGAATGATTGAACTGTTTGATATTCTAATCTGTGAAGTTTTATGATGTATTCTGATTTGTGTATGATCTGTACTGTAGTTACTTATCTGGATAAAAGTAAATTATTATCTGTAGCTTATATATCTGTGATCTGTGATCTGTAAATGAACGATAAGCGTTATGATATACCGCTTGTCAACTATATTATGTATTCTGATCTGTGAAGATTGAATGATGTTGCACTACTGTGTAAGACCCCTGGGACTACACCATACACACACAAATATGGATTTCACGTGGAAGTCGATTAAGTCACAGATAATTTAAAGTTAAGGTTGTTGAAATTGAAATTTTTATTTCAATTGATTTGAAAATGAATTTGGGTTAAATGTTAAGATTTTGAAAAGGAGTTAAGAATAAAGTTATTTTGAATAACTTGGTAAGTTTTCTAATTTAAATAATTTAATTTGAATTTGAAATCAAAATAAGGAATTGAATTCCATGTTTGAGATTTATGATTTAAAATGTTAAACAAGTTATAAATGTGAATTTAAGCCATTTTTAAAAATATTGGTTCGAGAATTTGAATTTAACCCAAGGATGGTAATTCGTATAAATAAACCAGATTTTTCGGAATGAAAACTATTTGTTTTCAAATGATAAAAGCTTTCAGATAAGAAATGAAATTCCAGTTTAATTAAAGGAATTTCAAGTTTGAATTGAAAAAATGGTTTTCTAAGTTATGAATAAATTGTTTTGAAACTATGAATTAAATCTGTTTATTTTTAACAGATTTAAAATGATGATTTATGTAAACCATTCAAAATGAAATTGTTTTGAAAGCTATAAGTTAAATCTTTAATTTAAGGATTTAACGAGTTAAACTGAAATGGAAATTAATTTGGAAAATCTGTGAATGAATCTTTTGTTTAAAAGATTAAAATGTGGAAATTGTTTAAACCATTGAAGGTTATTAAAATGAATCTTTTTGTTTAAAAGATTGTGAATGGTAATTTGTTAAACCATTTGAAAGCAAAGTTTTGGGTTTAAGTTGTGACTTAATTGAAATCCATTATCCATATGTTTTTAAATATCGCGCTCATTATTCGGTTTAGCCGGGAGAGGACCTTTGTGTCACACAACCCATTCCGAATAAGTGATACGTCGTATATGGATAGCATTTGAAGACCGGTGTTGAAGACCGGGTGTTTGCGAAAATGATAGGATAACCTATCGATTGTCTCTGCACTGGGTAGCTCCTGGTATAGAGATTCCCTAAGTGATGGGAAGTCCGATCGGGATTGTGAATACCCGGATTTGCAAGGGCTTCTTCGGAAGTGTCTTCGGTTCTGTTCGAACCCGGAACAGACTTGTATGGTTACATGTCTGACATTACACTTTGAGATATAAAGCAGATTTCTTTCAAATACATTTCTGTTGGTGGCAGAGAATTTATTCTCTTAGCTTAACACCCTTCAGTGAGATGTACGAGCTCAGAGGTTATGTAGTTGAAATTTATCAGCGATATATCCCAATTTGGTAATGTGACATGCTGAGTGTTGCTGTATGATGATCATTGTTTGATCATTTGTGATATGATCATTTGTTTGATCATTTATCTTTGTGATCATTGCTTTGATCAGCTGTTGACCCAAAGCGTGGCTTTTTGAAAAAGCGTATGTGACGACCGCCCATGACCCCTGCACCGAATGTAGAGAAAATGCACTGTAAAGTGTGCCAGGCGACCATGGACGATTGTCAAGGTAGATTAAAACAACAGAATCTATCGTATTACTCACAGCGCATAGACAAAATACAATAGAAAGTATATATAGAGAAGCTTCACAGAATAGAATGCCATCATATAAAACTTCATAATAGTTGAATACAAGCTTCTGAATAGTCAATACAACAAGCCTCACTACATATCACTCAGAGAATACAAAACAGTGGAACATCCAGCACATATAGTAAGAAATAATATGCAATACTCCAGCTCGTCTTCGATATCAGCACCGTGATAAGCAAGATCAGCACCTGTCACCTGCTACCTAGTCTACCCGTCCCAAAATGGACGAACAGCCCAAGGCAATAAGAATTAAAACATAAAGCCTTGAGTCAGACAACAGTCTTAGTGAGCAGTAAATTAACTAACAACATGCCAAACAGAGCATAAAGGAAAAGGAATAGGAATACAACCCTCCCACTCCAACCTCATTCTACAGTGATAGCCCCCAGACACAAACTAAGCAGAAGCAAACATAGCAGAGCATACAATTTAAAGTAAAGCTACTATCACTCGAGTCATGGGCGATGTTTTCCAAGTACCAAGGCCTAAATCAGATAAGCACCCAGAAAATACCGCTCTTGAGTCCGAATGACGATACAACCAAACATCCATGACTCTGGCTATCACTGTTATCATTGCTTCGATATCACCGTTAATTGAATGACCGGCACATTCTTTCAGCCGTCCGTCAAGGGCTAATGGAAACCCCGGTTCTAGACATAACTCCCGCACGTCGTCGCAGCCCGTGCCTAGGACTATCGAATCTGCCCAGAGTACTCGACCATCAAAAGTTGGCCGTTGGGACTATCGAATCTGCCCAAACGTACTCTTGCTTAGAGCATGCTAGAACCTTCTACAACGATGCTATCCAAGCCTCCTAGTCATCCTCCTCGACGACTATTCTCATATCCATTCATTATCCTCAACTCGAATCATATCACCGAGTTATCAACATGCTTGGAATGATCCCGTCTGGATTAGACCAAGTCTTCATCATATGATTGCCTCGCTTCATTACATCCTCGCAAAGCTTCATCTCATCATCACATCATCAAATCTATGCATAAGAGCTTCATCATCCCGCTACATATGCCACGAGCAGCTTTCCCAATTCAAGAGCCTTTCCCTTAGCTTTTGAATCGTCTTCGGTCTAAATCTAATCATCAATCATCTAGTTCATAACAATCAATCAAATCAAACATCAATCCAAACAATCAAGCATTCAAATATGATCTAAGTAGACAATTATAACAATATTGGCATTTTCGTAATTAAAGAGTTGAAAGTCCAATAAGCATGAAAACATGGATTATATCTCTACAAACTTGAAGAATGAACTTGCATAGGTTAACATATGATAAAATGGATGTAACATCATCATGAACAATGGATCTATATGGATCTATACATAGGATGAAGAAAATGCATGGAAATCTCTACTTTAACACCAAATCGAGCCAACAATCCGATATACTCCTTTGGATCCGTGTGAGAGATAATCACCACTCACCAAATCACCTAAACAAACCCAAATCAATACGCTTCAGATCTGGACAGCGAAGGATCAAGCTTGATCTATCACGAATCCGCTTCAAACGAAGAAATCTCTCTTGAAAAGATGAAGATCTTCAATCTAAGCCCTTAAATCTTCAATCTTGACCTTCGATTTGGATGGATGGAAGCACTAGATTAGAGTGGAGAAAAGAAGTGAAGAAGTGTAGAAGTCGAGCTCTCAAAATGGTAGCACTTCGTCGCTTCAAAATCGGGATCCCAAAAATGAAGCCAACCCCCTACTATTTATAGCAGAAATCCTTAACTCGGCTGCCTTCTTAAGTCGCTGCCGACTTAACACCATGCCGACCTACGACCTAAAGCTTTGCCGACCTAACGAAGTCTCAGACTCATCATACAGCCTCAAAACCCAAGTCCTAACGACCTACAACAATGCGCATCTGCGACTTAACACATAGGCGCGACTTAACTTAGGTCGTTGCCGACCTAAGTGCCTTGCCGACCTATGACATATGAAGGAATACAACTACGACTTAACTCGTAACTGGGTTACGACTTAACACAGGAGGCGACCTACCGACTCAATTACTCTGCCGACCTATCCTTAACTCGCTTATAAGTCGGTACTCCTATGGGTCGGTCATCCCACTAACTCGCTTACCCCGGTAAACCGCTAACTACAATAAGTCGGAGAAACTCTTAGGTCGTCTAAATCTTAGGTCGGTCCATCCTATGAGTCGTTAACTCGGTACAACCTTTAAGTCGCCCCAAACTGTCAACCGACCTAAACCACACCCCTATCTACCTTAGGTCGTCACCGACCTACACCTTAGTCATTAACTCGCCCAGACTTGTTGCTTAACTCGTCCAAAACTCCTAAGTCGGCTACGACTTAGGACTTAAGCAAAATTCTGCCAAAACCTGAAAGGACTTAACAACAATACAACCAAAGGTCAATCATTTTAGAATGTTTTGATCCGTAAAAATACGGGTCGTTACATTCTCTCCCCCTTAGGAATTTCGCCCCCGAAATTCCAAACAAACAAGGCAATCAAAGCTATTCTGTACGCCTATCATCCATAACAATCAATAAACCATGCATCCAATTCTAGCTTAGCGTACAGAATTCTAAGACTTAGAACAAGTTACAATTTCGTTAGATGACACGACACCTTAGGGCCATACCTCGAAGAGTTCAGGATGAGCTGCTTTCATCCTCTCTTCCACCTCCCACGTACAGTCGTTATCATCGTCACTCCATTGTATCTTGAGCAACTTAACTATCTTCCTCCTAAGCTGTTTCGTGTCGGTTCCAACAACACGAAGCGGCTTACGAGGTCTTTTATCGACTGGGTCAACTTCGAAGTCTTCACAGCTACCAGCAGAAACCACTGTACTCGAGTCGTGCACATACTTCCGTAGATACGATACATGAAAAACATTGTGCACACCCCACATATTCTCCGTTAATTCCAATCTATAAGCGAGCTTTCCAATTCGCTCGATGATCGGGAATGGTCCAACAAATCTCGGAGCCAATTTTCCTTTCTTCCCGAATCGAATAACATTCTTCAGTGGAGAAATCTTCACAAAAACCATATCTCCAATGTCGAATTCCAAATCCTTTCGACGCTTATCAGCATAACTTTTCTGACGGTCTTGGGCTGCCTTCATTCGTTGCCGAATGACCTCTATACAATCTGAAGTCTGCCGGATCATCTCTGGCCCAAGTATCAACTTTTCTCCAGTTTCCAACCAACATGTCGGAGAGTTACACGGTCTTCCATACAATGCCTCATACGGTGCCATACCAATGCCTGACTGGTAACTGTTGTTGTATGAAAACTCCACCAGATGAAGGTGATCTTCCCATGATCCCTCGAAATCCAAAACACAAGCTCTGAGGAGATCTTCCAAAACTCGATTGACTCGCTCGGTCTGACCATCTGTTTGAGGGTGATAAGCTGTACTCAAACACAACTTGGTTCCCAAAACTTCCTGGAAGCTCTTCCAAAATCCACTAGTGAACAAAGGATCTCGATCGCTCACTATACTCTTCGGAATACCATGGAATCGAACTATCCACTTAACATACAACTCAGCCAACTTTGATGCAATCCTAGTCGATCGAACAGGAATGAACCTTGCACTCTTAGTCAAACGATCTATAATGACCCAAATTCCTTCATTTCCCGTTCTGGTTCTAGGCAATCCATCAATAAAATCCATCGATACATGCTCCCACTTCCATGTAGGAACTTCCAATGGCTGAAGCAATCCACTTGGCTTCTTCTGCTCAGCTTTCACCAACTGGCAGTTCATGCATTTGGAAATGAAATTCCCAACATCCTTCTTCATTCCTTCCCAGTAGTAAGTTCTCTTCATATCCCGATACATCTTGTTTCCACCTGGATGAATTGTCAACTTCGAGTGATGACTTTCCTTCAGAACTTCACTCCTCAATTCATCTATATCGGGAACAACTAGTCGTCCTTGCTTTCGAAGCCAACCTTCTCTATCGACCTCGAATCCTTTATCCTTTTCTGGATCCAATCCAGATTCCAAATCAAGGATAATATTGACAAGCTTATCATCTCGCTTTTGGCTCTCGCCAATCCTTTCCACAAGAGAAGGTCTTATCGATAAGTTTGCCAACATCTCAGGTTCCAATTCGCATCTAGGCCTGAAGTTAAATCCAGCTAAATACTCGAGATTCTTCCATTCAGAAAACATGGCTCCCAATCCTGCATGTCTTCGACTTAACGCATCAGCCACTGCGTTACCTTTTCCCGGAGTATAAGCTATACCAAAATCATACGATGCCAAAAATTCTAGCCAACGTTGCTGCCGAAGATTCAAATCCTTCTGGGAGAAAAGATACTTCAACGATTTATGATCCGTAAACAACTCGAATCGAACTCCCAATAGATAGTGTCTCCACATCTTCAGAGCAAAAACAATCGCCGCTAACTCCAAATCATGAGTTGGGTAATTCCTTTCATGCGGCTTCAGTTGTCGACTGGCATACGCAACAACTTTATCCTTCTGCATCAGCACTGCTCCAAGTCCAGTACCACATGCGTCGGTGTAAACCACCATCTCATCATTCCCACTTGGAATAGTCAAAACAGGAGCACTCGTCAGTCTCTCTTTCAGGATTCCGAAGGCTTGCTCACACTTAGCATTCCAACTGAACACTTGGTTCTTCTTCGTCAATCCTGTTAACGGTGCAGCTATCTTGGAGAAGTCTTTGATAAACCGTCGATAATATCCTGCTAATCCAAGAAAACTTCTCACGTCTGATGCATTCTTAGGTCTAACCCAATCCTGGATTGCTGCCACCTTAGCGGGATCAACCGCTATTCCATTTCCAGAAATCACATGGCCTAAGAACCTCACTTCACTCTTCCAGAAGTGACACTTCGAAAACTTAGCCTTCAACTGATGTTTCCGCAAGATTTCCAAAACAATACGCAAGTGCGTCTTGTGCTCTTCTTCCGTTCTGGAATAAATCAGAATATCATCCACGAACACAAGTACAAACTTGTTCAACTGATCTCTGAACACTCTATTCATAAGATCCACAAAATATGCTGGCGCGTTAGTCAATCCAAACGGCATTACCAGCCACTCAAAGAAACCGGATGGTGTCCTAAAAGCAGTCTTCGGCACACTATCCTTAGCCACTCTCAGCTGGTGAAATCCCGTTGCCAAATCCATCTGAGAAAACACCTTAGCTTCGTGAAGCTGATCAAACAAGTCGTCTATCCTCGGCAATGGATACTTGTTCTTCTTAGTCACTTTATTCAGCTCACGATAATCCACACACAATCTCAACGACCCATCTGCCTTGGTTGCAAACACAACTGGTGCACCCCACTCGGACACACTACGCTGAATGAATCCTTTCTGTAAAAGGTCATCAACTTGCACCCTCAACTCTTGTTGTTCCCTAGGCGCCATCCGCCTAAGAGGCATTACAACAGGTCTGGCTCCTTCAACTAGATCTATACGAAACTCGATCTCTCTATGCGGTGGCAACCCTTTGACTTCGTCAAAGACATCCTCGAATCCATTTGCGATTGGCACTAAAGACAGTCCATCCCGTGGAACAACTAGCGAATACATGAAGCTCATGAAGACGCCTTCCTCATGCTTACATCGTATCACAATCTTTCGCCCTTCCACATTCTCGACTGTCACCTCCAGTCTCTCACAATCAACCTTAGCCGCATACTTCCTAAGCCAGTCCATACCCAAAATAATTCCGAATCCCGCAAAGTTCAGAACAAAGCAATCACAAACAAAAGAGCAACCATGACTCGATACAACTAGACCACGGCATAACATACACAAACAAGACGAACCCCCAACTGGATTAGTCACAACCAATGGCCTATCAACAATATCCGGCTTCAAATCTAACCGGCCTACTAGTTCACTACAAACAAACGAATGCGACGCTCCAGTATCAAACAAAACTCTAACTGGAACACCACATAGAAAAAGAGTACCTTGAACAACCACACTCTTTCCCTTCTCTTCAGCAGTAGGAGCTTTCGAAGACGACGGAACAGCTCCTAAAGCATAGGCTTGCACAATCTGCCCGTCCTTCCTCGGTTCTGGACAATTCTTCCTGAAATGCCCCGGCTTGTCACAGTTGTGACACTTCATCGGCACCTTAGGATTCTTACAATCCTTCGAGAAATGGCCTTTCTGCTGACAGTTGTAGCAAGTCACCTCGACTTTCGGCTTCTTCTGACCATCCTTCCCCTTCTGCTGCTGCTGCTTCCTCTTCTTGTTTCCACCCTGCTGGGGTTTAGACTCTTCCCTGGTCACAGCAACAACAGATCCATCCTTAGGAAACAGAGTCTCATGCCTGAGAGCTTTCTCCACAAGCTTCTCAAATGAATCGTCCAAATGATCCACCAACTGCCTCCCAAGATAACTATCCAAGCCGGTCACAAACTTCTCATTTTTCTGGTAAGCAGACTCAATATATGACCGGGCATACTTGGACAAAGCTTCAAACTCAGAAACATACTCAAGAACAGATCTCCCACCCTGCTTGAGCTCCACGAACTTCTTGAACAGAACAGACTTCTGAGCTGTAGAAATGAACTTAGCTTCAAATCTGACTTGGAATTGCTCCCAAGTAACCTCTTCCTCCGGAGTAGTGATGGTAATAGAGTTCCACCAATCAGAGGCTCTCCCTTGAAGCTGCCTTGATGCTAACTTCCTCTTAGTTGCATCATCAATTCCCAAATCACCAAAGATCCTTCTACAAGCATCTATCCACCTCTGGACCTCAATAGTCGATTCTGTTCCCAAGAAAACCTTCCCTCCAAGAGCAGTATAGTCCTTGCACAACTTAGCAAAATCCACTGGTTTCGGAGTTTGGACTTGAACTCCAACATCTACTGCTGCCCCCGGAACTGGTATCCTTCTCATGATCGAAGTCATCATAGCTTCGAACATGGCTGCATAATCAGCAGTCTCTTCAGTAGCACGGCCTTCCCTAGCAGCTGGTCTCCCTCTTCGACTCATTCTCAATATCTATAAAAAGGAATGATCAGAACATCTAGAGAAACAACTGCACAAAGGACTCAAACTCTACTAAGCTACTATATTATATATAGTAATCATCCATCAAAATACAATTACGTCTCTCATACGTAGTTACGACGGCGAGCGTTGGGTAAAATCGATTAACCAATGCTCTGATACCAAATGTGACGACCGCCCATGACCCCTGCACCGAATCTAGAGAAAATGCGCTGTAAAGTGTGCCAGGCGACCATGGACGATTGTCAAGGTAGATTAAAACAACAGAATCTATCGTATTACTCACAGCGCATAGACAAAATACAATAGAAAGTATATATAGAGAAGCTTCACAGAATAGAATGCCATCATATAAAACTTCATAATAGTTGAATACAAGCATCTGAATAGTCAATACAACAAGCCTCACTACATATCACTCAGAGAATACAAAACAGCGGAACATCCAGCACATATAGTAAGAAATAATATGCAATACTCCAGCTCGTCTTCGATATCAGCACCGTGATAAGCAAGATCAGCACCTGTCACCTGCTACCTAGTCTGCCCGTCCCAAAATGGACGAACAGCCCAAGGCAATAAGAATTAAAACATAAAGCTTTGAGTCAGACAACAGTCTTAGTGAGCAGTAAATTAACTAACAACATACCAAACAGAGCATAAAGGAAAAGGAATAGGAATACAACCCTCCCACTCCAACCTCATTCTACAGTGATAGCCCCCAGACACACACTAAGCAGAAGCAAACATAGCAGAGCATACAATTTAAAGTAAAGCTACTATCACTCGAGTCATGGGCGATGTTTTCCAAGTACCAAGGCCTAAATCAGATAAGCACCCAGAAAATACCGCTCTTGAGTCCGAATGACGATACAACCAAACATCCATGACTCTGGCTATCACTGTTATCATTGCTTCGATATCACCGTTAATTGAATGACCGGCACATTCTTTCAGTCGTCCGTCAAGGGCTAATGGAAACCCCGGTTCTAGACATAACTCCCGCACGTCGTCGCAGCCCGTGCCTAGGACTATCGAATCTGCCCAGAGTACTCGACCATCAACAGTTGGCCGTTGGGACTATTGAATCTGCCCAAACGTACTCTTGCTTAGAGCATGCTAGAACCTTCAACAACGATGCTATCCAAGCCTCCTAGTCATCCTCCTCGACGACTATTCTCATATCCATTCATTATCCTCAACTCGAATCATATCACCGAGTTATCAACATGCTTGGAATGATCCCGTCTGGATTAGACCAAGTCTTCATCATATGATTGCCTCGCTTCATTACATCCTCGCAAAGCCTCATCTCATCATCACATCATCAAATCTATGCATAAGAGCTTCATCATCCCGCTACATATGCCACGAGCAGCTTTCCCAATTCAAGAGCCTTTCCCTTAGCTTTTGAATCGTCTTCGGTCTAAATCTAATCATCAATCATCTAGTTCATAACAATCAATCAAATCAAACATCAATCCAAACAATCAAGCATTCAAATATGATCTAAGTAGACAATTATAACAATAATGGCATTTTCGTAATTAAAGAGTTGAAAGTCCAATAAGCATGAAAACATGGATTATATCTCTACAAACTTGAAGAATGAACTTGCATAGGTTAACATATGATAAAATGGATGTAACATCATCATGAACAATGGATCTATATGGATCTATACATAGGATGAAGAAAATGCATGGAAATCTCTACTTTAACACCAAATCGAGTCAACAATCCGATATACTCCTTTGGATCCGTGTGAGAGATAATCACCACTCACCAAATCACCTAAACAAACCCAAATCAATACGCTTCAGATCTGGACAGCGAAGGATCAAGCTTGATCTATCACGAATCCGCTTCAAACGAAGAAATCTCTCTTGAAAAGATGAAGATCTTCAATCTAAGCCCTTAAATCTTCAATCTTGACCTTCGATTTGGATGGATGGAAGCACTAGATTAGAGTGGAGAAAAGAAGTGAAGAAGTGTAGAAGTCGAGCTCTCAAAATGGTAGCACTTCGTCGCTTCAAAATCCGGATCCCAAAAATGAAGCCAACCCCCTCCTATTTATAGCAGAAATCCTTAACTCGGCTGCCTTCTTAAGTCGCTGCCGACTTAACACCATGCCGACCTACGACCTAAAGCTTTGCCGACCTAACGAAGTCTCAGACTCATCATACAGCCTCAAAACCCAAGTCCTAACGACCTACAACAATGCGCATCTGCGACTTAACACATAGGCGCGACTTAACTTAGGTCGTTGCCGACCTAAGTGCCTTGCCGACCTATGACATACGAAGGAATACAACTACGACTTAACTCGTAACTGGGTTACGACTTAACACAGGAGGCGACCTACCGACTCAATTACTCTGCCGACCTATCCTTAACTCGCTTATAAGTCGGTACTCCTATGGGTCGGTCATCCCACTAACTCGCTTACCCCGGTAAACCGCTAACTACAATAAGTCGGAGAAACTCTTAGGTCGTCTAAATCTTAGGTCGGTCCATCCTATGAGTCGTTAACTCGGTACAACCTTTAAGTCGCCCCAAACTGTCAACCGACCTAAACCACACCCCTATCTACCTTAGGTCGTCACCGACCTACACCTTAGTCATTAACTCGCCCAGACTTGTTGCTTAACTCGTCCAAAACTCCTAAGTCGGCTACGACTTAGGACTTAAGCAAAATTCTGCCAAAACCTGAAAGGACTTAACAACAATACAACCAAAGGTCAATCATTTTAGAATGTTTTGATCCGTAAAAATACGGGTCGTTACAGCGTAGCTTTGTGGATGAGACTTCGTCAGGCCTCACAACCCGGAAATGGTCGAAACAGGAATGTTGCGGCAAGGTTATGAGGGTCGCGCCCTTTAGCGTATGTCATTTCCTTCTGGAAAGGGGTGGTATTATGGTATGGAGCCCTGATACTTACTCATGTGGATACACTTATTTATTATGTGTGATGTTGGTTACCAAGCGCTCGGATAAAGGTCCCAAAGGACCGGGGGATGGCATATTCATGAGTTACCTATTACAGGGGTAACCCGGCCTTGTTTGGCAGAGAGCAGTTTGTCTCTCGGGACGTCCAGCCAGAGGCGATCCCATTCGGCAGGAGGAAAGGAAGTTCCTTAGCCTGACCATTTGTTGGAATATCCAAAGAAACAATACGAAATTGTACGGTTTTAGTTGTAGAACCTGCCATTTACTTATGGTGGCGCCCCACTGTTTAGATGGTAGCTATAGTAGGCATAGTTCGGAATGTCTATGTTGGCTAAGATTAATATTATACTTTCGAAATGTTTTCTGCACTATGCACTAGTAATAATATCCAATTATTTGCGTAGTAAGCATGTTTGACTATCATAAGGAGAAATCTCCTCCGATTCTGCGTTTGCATTGTGTGTGTGTGCGGGTGGCCTTATGGTAGTCTCATTTTCCAAAAAGCATTGTGGATATTTTCTACTTGCTTTATTGTTGTTGTTGTTTAAAGATAAACTGTTTTTGTTGCTCACACCAGTCCCATGACTGATCCGGAGTTTATTGTTCCCTTCCTAAACTCTGGGTGCCCACCATTTTCCACACGGGCAGTCTAGAGTTGGGTTTCTCAGATATTTAGGTTGAGTAGATTATCTGGAGCTAGTCGGTCCTTGGACGACTGTCCTTGCTTTCCGCTAGCTATGGATTGGAGCATTCTATTGGAGATATTCTATCTGCTGCTGATGTTATCTTTCCACTGCTATTTCTTGTATCATATCTCTGATGTATATTGATATCTATTGTATCATATTGTATCATATTTTTGGTATCTGTCATTGTATCAATGGAATATATATTGATATATTCTTTATTCCGCTGTGTTGTTATACTTAATGGTGTTATAAGCTCCGGGAAGCCAGATTCGGCGTTTGGATCTGCGGCATTTTGAGTACAAGTGAAGTACGGGTGCCGATTTTCGAAGGCCGAGTTTTTGGACTCTTACATTTGGTATTAGAGCTAAGGTTGAATCTTAGCTCAGGAGTATAACACATTAAGTAACTCATTAGAGATAGGGTGAAGTATACCCTAGAATGAGTATTGCTCAGATATCCATTCGAAAGCCTCAGTAAATTCTCTTGCTATCCACTGATAGTGAGTATGAGTGTAAGAAGAGGACGAGATAGGGGATAGGGAAATACAACTATAAATAGTCAATATCCTGAACAATAAGGAAATAATCTTTTCTCTATCAATCCCTTTTGTTTGTCATTTCTCCTCAATTCTTCGATGATTTCTGGTAGATCCAGGAAGAGATTCGATATATTAAAATGGGACATAAACTCCAACTGAGCCAAAATTGTTTGTATGGATGAATTGGTTGCATTGGTTGTTATGGTTGATAGGTATACTTTAGTTCTAAACTAAAAATTTTGAAATTGTATCCATATGTCTATCTATTCTTTGGGTCCTAATGTATACTATGAATGGTTAGTTATCCTTCGAACTAACCAATGCCACTGTATATTTCGTAGATCTGGATAACCCGAGTATCTTGTGAAGTGTTAAACAGATTCGTTCTTGTATCTGTTATTGATATTCTGATTTGGTAAGCCAAATGCAGAATAAATATTCAGTTTGATTTGATGAAACATTTTTCATCTATCTTTTTGTCTCCTTGGTAATTTCGAGGACGAAATTCTTTTAAGGGGGGAAGTCTGTAACGACCCCAAATTTTATATATTTAAATTTATAATTAAATTTAATTTTTGAATTAAATTTGTAAAATTCATTGTAAATTGAAAACGAGTTTCCTCGCATTCAAATAAATTCTATGTTAAATCAATTAAAAAAATCTGTATATAGTATATATGTGATTTAGATTTAAAGTTCAAGTAAATGGTTAATAATGATTTGAATTTATGAAATAAATACAAGACGATGAGTTAGAAATAGAAATAGAAATAAATCCAGGATAAATAATAAAAATATATAAAGTAAGATAAGAATAGAAGTTTACTTATTTTATAAGGTAATAATTAATACTTAAGCTATGAATAAAAATAAAATCATAGTCAACAAGCAAAACAAATAAATTATATTCATGTACATGAGGATAGTTTGCAAACAAACAATATATATCTCAAATATGATGAATATGAACACTTAAACAAATATATAAAAGCAAGCTATGTATATACACTTGCAAAAGAAAGCGTATGTTCAAGTGTAAGCAAAATATAAGTATGAATTAAGTTGCAACACAAGACAAAAGTAATAAATGCAATATCTTTAGCCATCAAATTATCTTCAGCCGAGATATATAGGCTGGCAAAGGAAGAAAAATAAATATATAGCTTTGTACAAACTAATGAATGCAAGCACCACAACCTTATCATCTCAGCCGAGACTTACTAATGAAGTAAACAAAAGAAAAGAAAACATCTATGTACAAAACAATTAATGCCATCATCTCTTTAGCCACCAAACCAGACATCAGTAGACAAAGCAAGAATATATCACTGCTAAAGTTTGTACCAAATAAAATATCGCCTGTACACTTCTTTTTCTCATATATCAACTTGTCTCCACTTTAGTTCGTTTATTCAAAGCCAAGTAAAACTAAAGTGAATTATTATCTAAACTCAAACAAAAGAAATTCAACTTTGAACAACAATAAATAAAACAAACCAGAGATCAAAAGCAAGTGTTTAAGCTTTCGAACTGGAAAATCAAAATGGAACTAGAATTCTCAAATGAAAACTCCAAGTCTGCTCTGCCCTCTGTTCTTTCTTCAACAACACTGTGAGCAAACTCTCAACCTTCAAATCTTTTGATACTGCTGTATGTGATATCTATGTGGTGGTGATGTATAAGTATGTTTGTTTAGATATATCAAACTTGAATATAGTTAAATTAGGCTATAGATATGTAGGCATGCTGGTATACAGGTATATGTATATACCTCTGTTAAGCATTTACAGGCTAAATATTGATTTTGATAATTTAAACTCTTTTCATATAATCAATGATAGGCCAGAATCCTTGAGGATGAATCGTGTATAAAGGTATAACATTATTTAAAATAGTTTCAGGAGGAAATATTTAGTGAATATTTTGGAACTATTAAATTTACAGTAGATTGATACATCTCAGAAAAGAAAAGAAAAATCGAATAAATTTATTTTAAAATCTGATTACATAAGCACATTCGAATTTCAAAAGGGCGATTTTAGGTGAAAATTTCATGATTTTTAAGCTAATAAATCTCGTGTATGAAGGAGTTGAACGAGAAATGCAAATTGATCAAGTTCTGGTGATCCCCATCGATCTGGGCATCAAGATTCATGGCAAAGGAAGCTAATGCGTAGGGGAGTATGGGAAAAATGTTTGAAATATTTTTTATTAATCTTAAGAGAGGAACGAGATTGAATTAGGGTTTAAGGCGCGGTTCGACTTGTCGAAGTTTGAGGAAAGAGTTCGCCGCCGTGGGTGAGCTATTGGCGATCGGACCAGGGGGATTAGAAGCGTAGGTTGATGATGCGGCCGTGGATGTGAAGGCGAGTTCTCTGGTGATCTGACACGGCGGCGCGAGGAGAAGTTGTCAACTGGTTTGAGTTCGTGGGGGTGTCGACTTACTCAATTTCGATTTGGGTTATCGTCGAGAATTCTGGGTGGTTGAGCTCGTCGATGAGGTCGAGAGTGACTGGTGGGTGGTCGCGAGGTTGGTCGGAGAGGACCTGAACGTGTGTGCACGTGCATGTGCTTATGTGTGTATCTGGGTTGAAGGGTTGGGAAAGAAGGAGGTACAGGAGCTCGAGTTTGTTTGCGTGTTGCTTTGGGAAGAACGAGTGAAAGTTTCGCGTCGCACTCGGGGAAATGAAGGGAGCGGCTCGAGTTTAACTCGAGTAAACTGGGTTTTGTTCATTTTCCTGGGAAGAGCTGAATTTCCTCGCGTCGTACTCGAGTAGATCGAGCAGTTTACTCGAAGCAGAAACAGGGTGGCTCGGGTCAGAGTTTTGGTCCAGGTTTTTGATACCTGAACTGTTTTTCTATTTTAAATTAAATTTAAATTTTAATCAAGGTTTAAAACTGGAGTTAAAACAAAATGTAAATAAAGATTCCAGTTTGAAATAGAATTCAGTTTAAAGATAAATAAAAAGTTTAAATTCCATTTGTTTTAATAATTTAAAGAAATTAAAGGTATTGAAGAAAATTGGAATTTAAATTAGAATTGAATTCGGAAAAAAAAACTTAAACAAGTTAAATTTAAAAGTAGAACCTGAAATAGGTTTCAAATCAGATTTTAAGATTTGGAAATTTACTTTAGTCTTATCACTTAAGTTTGGCAATGAGTTAAAATGTTAAAGGAATTTGCTTTAAACTTTATTAAAAGTAAATAAGGACATATTTTAGATTTTAAATCAAAATTTGAAATGAAAAGGAATTTGAAACAATGTTTCAATATATGGTAATAATCATTAATCATAAATATAGATGAGTTTACTTTAATTAACAATGATTAATGTAAGAAATTTCTTTAGAAAAGTAATTTTTTTTTTAATAGTTAATGAAATCATTAACTAAGATTATTTGAATAATTAATGTGATAAATTTAACAATAAATTAGATAGATTAATTTAATAATAATCAATTGTGGAACTATTAAGTATACTTACTTAATGACAGTAATTATGAAAATAATTATTCAGTCTAATTAATTGAGTTAATTGAATTTGTTCAAGTTCATTTCTTAAATTCAGAATAATCAGTTGATGATTTTGAAAATATAATTACTTAGAAAAGTAATTAATAGATAATTACGGAATGTAATTTATTGAATAATGATTTGAAATTTTGAGTGAATTGATTTGTTAATAAATCAAAGGATTAATTAATAATGGTGATTCATTAAGATGTATTTAATAATAAAAAATTAATCGGTTCATTAATTAAGAATGATTAGTTAATAATTACAGGGTTAACTAATAAATCTGAAAGAAAATTTATTTCAAATAATTTGTGATTAAATTTTGATAATTAACCCGGATTGATAATTGATACATCCGATTTAAATTAATCAGTTGATTAATAAATTCACTTGTGAATGTTTGGATTTAACTGAATGATTGAACTGTTTGATATTCTGATATGTGATGTTTTATGATGTATTCTGATATGTGTGTGATCTGTACTGTAGTTATTTATCTGGATAAATGTAAATTATTATCTGTAGCTTATATATCTGTGATCTGTAAATGAACGATAAGCGTTATGATATACCGCTTGTCAACTATATTCTGTATTCTGATCTGTGAAGATTGAATGATGTTGCACTACTGTGTAAGACCACTGGGACTACACCATACACACACAAATATGGATTTCACGTGGAAGTCGATTAAGTCACAGATAATTTTAAGTTAAGGTTGTTGAAATTGAAATTTTTATTTCAATTGATTTGAAAATGAATTTGGGTTAAATGTTAAGATTTTGAAAAGGAGTTAAGAATAAAGTTATTTTGAATAACTTGGTAAGTTTTCTAATTTAAATAATTTAATTTGAATTTGAAATCAAAATAAGGAATTGAATTCCATGTTTGAGATTTATGATTTAAAATGTTAAACAAGTTATAAATGTGAATTTAAGCCATTTTTAAAAATATTGGTTCGAGAATTTGAATTTAAACCAAGGATGGTAATTCGTATAAATAAACCAGATTTTTCGGAATGAAAACTATTTGTTTTCAAATGATAAAAGCTTTCAGATAAGAAATGAAATTCCAGTTTAATTAAAGGAATTTCAAGTTTGAATTGAAAAAATGGTTTTCTAAGTTATGAATAACTTGTTTTGAAAACTATGAATTAAATCTGTTTATTTTTAACAGATTTAAAATGATGATTTATGTAAACCATTCAAAATGAAATTGTTTTGAAAGCTATAAGTTAAATCTTTAATTTAAGGATTTAACTAGTTAAACTGAAATGGAAATTAATTTGGAAAATCTGTGAATGAATCTTTTGTTTAAAAGATTAAAATGTGGAAATTGTTTAAACCATTGAAGGTTATTAAAATGAATCTTTTTGTTTGAAAGATTGTAAATGGTAATTTGTTAAACCATTTGAAAGCAAAGTTTTGGGTTTAAGTTGTGACTTAATTGAAATCCATTATCCATATGTTTTTAAATATCGCGCTCATTATTCGGTTTAGCCGGGAGAGGACCTTTGTGTCACACAACCCATTCCGAATAAGTGATACGTCGTATATAGATAGCATTTGAAGACCGGTGTTGAAGATCGGGTGTTTGCGAAAACGATAGGATAACCTATCGATTGTCTCTGCACTGGGTAGCTCCTGGTATAGAGATTCCCTAAGTGATGGGAAGTCCGATCGGGATTGTGAATACCCGGATTTGCAAGGGCTTCTTCGGAAGTGTCTTCGGTTCTGTTCGAACCCGGAACAGACTTGTATGGTTACATGTCTGACATTACACTTTGAGATATAAAGCAGATTTCTTTCAAATACATTTCTGTTGGTGGCGGAGAATTTATTCTCTTAGCTTAACACCCTTCTCTGAGACGTACGAGCTCAGAGATTATGTAGTTGAAATTTATCGGCGATATATCCCAATTTGGTAATGTGACATGCTGAGTGTTGCTGTATAATGATCATTGTTTGATCATTTGTGATATGATCATTTGTTTGATCATTTATCTTTGTGATCATTGCTTTGATCATTTGTTGACCCAAAGCGTGGCTTTTTGAAAAAGCGTAGCTTTGTGGACGAGACTTCGTCAGGCCTCACAACCCGGAAATGGTCGAAACAGGAATGTTGCGGCAAGGTTATGAGGGTCGCGCCCTTTAGGGTATGTCATTTCCTTCTGGAAAGGGGTGGTATTATGGTATGGAGCCCTGATACTTACTCATGTGGATACACTTATTTATTATGTATGATGTTGGTTACCGAGCGCTCGGATAAAGGTCCCAAAGGACCGGGGGATGGCATATTCGTGAGTTACCTGTTACAGGGGTAACCCGGCCTTGTTTGGCAGAGAGCAGTTTATCTCTCGGGACGTCCAGCCAGAGGCGATCCCATTCGGCAGGAGGAAAGGAAGTTCCTTAGCCTGACCATTTGTTGGAATATCCAAAGAAACAATACGAAATTGTACGGTTTTAGTTGTAGAACCTGCCATTTACTTATGGTGGCCCCCCACTGTTTAGATGGTAGCTATAGTAGGCATAGTTCGGAATGTCTATGTTGGCTAAGATTAATATTATACTTTCGAAATGTTTTCTGCACTATGCACTAGTAATAATATCCAATGATTTGCGTAGTAAGCATGTTTGACTATCATAAAGAGAAATCTCCTCCGATTCTGCGTTTGCATTGTGTGTGTGTGCGGGAGGCCTTATGGTAGTCTCATTTTCCAAAAAGCATTGCGGATATTTTCTACTTGCTTTATTGTTGTTGTTGTTTAAAGATAAACTGTTTTTGTTGCTCCAACCAGTCCCATGACTGATCCGGAGTTTATTGTTCCCTTCCTAAACTCTGGGTGCCCACCATTTTCCACACGGGCAGTCTAGAGTTGGGTTTCTCAGATATTTAGGTTGAGTATATTATCTGGAGCTAGTCAGTCCTTGGACGACTGTCCTTGCTTTCCACTAGCTATGGATTGGAGCATTCTATTGGAGATATTCTATCCGCTGCTGATGTTATCTTTCCGCTGCTATTTCTTGTATCATATCTCTGATGTATATTGATATCTATTGTATCATATTGTATCATATTTTTGGTATCTGTCATTGTATCAATGGAATATATATTGATATATTCTTTATTCCGCTGTGTTGTTATACTTAATGGTGTTATAAGCTCCGGGAAGCCAGATTCGGCGTTTGGATCTGTGGCATTTTGAGTACAAGTGAAGTACGGGTGCCGATTTTCGAAGGCCGAGTTTTTGGACTCTAACAGATTAACTCGTTAAATCTTTAAATCAAGATTTAACTTATAGCTTTCAAAACAATGTCATTTCAAATGGTTTAAACAAATCATCATTTTCAAATCTGTTAAAAATAAACAGATTTAATTCATAGTTTTCAAAACATTTCAATTTCATTTTAAATTTGAAACCTTTCAACACAAATTGGAAGTTCACTTCTTATATGAAAGCTGTTATTATTTGAAAACAAATAGTTTTCGTTTCAGGAAAATCCAATTATATTTGAACGAGTTAAAGCCCTTGAATTATATTCACATTCCAAAATCAATACTTTTTTTTTAAATAGTTTAACCCTTATATAACGGGTATAACATCTTTTAATCCCTAGTTTCAAATTATAGAATTCAATTTCAAACTTGAATTCAAATTTAAATCAAATTATTTAAATTTTCAAAACTTTATCAAGTTATTCAAAATAACTCTTGTCTTTGAAATTCCATTTCAAAAGCTTTTTTACTCTAAACCCAAAACTTTTCTAATTTCAAAATCAATTGAAATTTAAAATTTCAATTTCAAAAACATCAAATTTAAATTATCTGTGACTTAACCGATTTCCACGTGAAATCCATATTTGTGTGTGTAACAGTGTGGTCTAGGGGTTTTACACAACAGTGCAACATCATTCAATCATCACAGATTAAAACACAAAAATAAAATTGATAAGCGATATAAACTATAACGATTATCGTCCATTTACAGATTCACAGATAATATATAAATGTAAATAAATGAATAAACTACACACAGCTCAATCTACAGAATAAAATATCACAAATCAGATAGAACAATCAATTCAAGGCACCTCATACAATACAATTTTTCATAAGTAAGGTCTAATATTCAATAATCATTTATAAGCAGAATTAATTAATTGTTTAATCCTAATTAATTCAATCACATTAATTACTTATGAATTAATTATCCTGAATTTATCATAATAAGTAATTATCCCTAATCACTTAATTAACTCTAACCACCGATCAATTTCTTTTTAACTAAATAATTATCCTTAATCATTTCGATTAGTTGATTAACCTTTAACTTTAAATTAATTAATCCCAAATTAATTACCTTAATTAATTTATCACAATTTACCTTGTATTAAATATTGATAAATCACTTGATTAACTAACTTTAATCATTAATTAATATTTAATTAATAATTCTTCATTAATGATTTTAACCCTTTAATTACTTACTTCATTAATCCAAATCGTTAATAAACCATCATTAAACCTTTATTAATTTAAAACCAATCTCATTTTTTTCGGGATTTAGAATGATTTCTTATTTAACTTTAATAAAGTTTTAAAACCAAATTTTCCTTTAGATTTACATGTTAAAGTAATGTTTTAATTATAAAAGAAATTTAAAAGAGTTTAAAATCAATTTACTTTAAATTTCACATATTAAAAGAAACCTTTACATTTAAACTTATTTAAAGATTTAAATCTATAAACTTAATTTTATTTCAAAATCTGGAAATCAAAGTTAAATTTGAATCCAAGTTTACAAGTTTTGATTTAATTTTGTTTACAATTCAATTTCGTTTTAAGTTCAAATCTTTTTAAACTCACTTAACTTTTAGTTATTTAAACATGTTAAATTCTAAAAAGATTTTAATTTCAGACTAAGTTCTAAACTGAACTTGAATTCATATTTTAACTTTTGGTTTATATCTCAGTTTAAACCTTGCTTTATAATTTTAAAATGAACTTTTAAATTGTAAGGCAGAACAGGGTTTGAAACCTGGTAACAATATCTACCCGAGCTCATCAAAACTGCTCCGAGTCCCAACCCTACATCCTTCGAGCAAAACACACGACAACAACTACTTCGAGTAAAACACTCGAATAACTCGAGTTCTTCCCGAGTCCAAATGGCACCACCCAAATAAAACGACAGTCCTTCCAATATGCACGTGCACGTGCACCGTGCTTCCAGCCACCTCCGGCCACTCACCAACGTCGCAACCCATCGCCGACTATCCCTAGATGACCTCGTGATCACCAGAACCCATCACCACATCTCTAATCAAATTCGAGTTCTCCTCTTCAACCTGGAACACGAGCTCGTCCACCCTTCAAAACCTGTCATCGCTTCCCCCACGGCGCTCCGACCACCAGCGAACTTCCACCTCCGGCCTCGACTTCAACATCACCCAAACTTCGACCACCCAAAGTAGCGAAACTCTCGAATCCATATTGAGACCGCGGTGAACAATTTCCCATCATTGCTAAAAACTAGGTTAAATTTTTTTAAATCCATATTGTGATTCGAGTTTCAAAAATCCTAATTTTGATTAAGCAATCAGTTTATAAACATGAATCAGTAATTCGTGATGTTTGAATTTGTCACTTATATTGAGTATTACTGTTCTTGAGTTTTTTTCCAGAGCATATCAACTTTATTTACCATAAATTAAATTTTACAATCTACTTTATACTCAACCAAACATATTTGGTTTAGATGATTTGTCCTAACAATCAATAGGTCGAGCACATATGATCTTTGAAGCAACCCAGGCCTCAAAAAAAAAATTAAACAGAGCATCATCCAGATAAAAGAAAATGAGCAGGCTTCATCTTATCAAAATTAAATGAAATGCATATATTTCATACAACAATATATCTGATATTCATCATACACTAGATTTAAACTTAGGTTGTTTGAGAAAAGTGAAGTTACTCGCCTGTTTTTCAGAGAAGAAAGAATAACAGAGTATGTTGTTTTTGATTTGGTTCGAGCTTTGATTTTTCCAGATTTTGATCTTAGGCTTCAAGTTGTATTCTGTTTTGAAGTTGCCTTAAGCTTTCAGATTTGCTTTTGATGTTTAAGTTAAAGATGATGCTACCCTCAGTTTTTTTTCTTGTTTCTTAGTTTTAGAAAGATAATGAACTGAGGAGAGTTTGATATATAGAAGGGAAGTTACTGTGTGATATAATATTTTTGTATAAGGTGATTATCAGTTTGCTTGTGCCAACATTAAATGCTTTGCATTTCGGCTAATAGTTCACTTGGGTATGGCTGAAATTTGAAAGCATTAAATGCAAGCATGCTTCCTTGTAACATGCAATCTTATTTAATTCTTGCAAGTACACTCTTGCTTTACTTATATAGATATGCTGTTTGATTTGTATACGTATCATGTGGTTTTATATTTACAGATTTCTCTTTTGTTTGTTCATGCTTATGTATTTGCCTGCATATTAGTTTACAACTTGAATATCTTTTACTGTCTTCAGGTTTGTATATGTGTATGTGTTAATATATTTTGTTTCCTTCTTTTATTTTTTTGTTAAATTGTTTTACTTTACTACTAACTATCCTATATTTTGTATTGATAAAATTTTATTCCATTATAAATACATCTTCTTACCCATTGTCATATACATATATATTTTTGTTTGTTTTATCACTTTATTACTTAGGAATGAAATTCTATTGTTAATGTGTTGTTAATTTTTATCTATTTGTTACTTTATATTTTTATAGTCAATCTTAAATATATTTATTTCTATTATAAATTTTACTTTAATACTTATATTTATATATATATATATACATATTTATTTATTTTATAAATTCAAGTTATTATTAACCATCAATTCTAATTATTATTATTATTATTAATTATTATTAAACAATTTAGTTACAATTTAAATTCAAATCAAATGTATATACATATATATTATTTATAATCTCAAATTTACTCATAAAGGCTCAAATACATATATATTCACATATATACAATATTTACAATATTTATAAATTTAAATGATGTATACAGAATTTATCTGTATTCGGGGAAACTCGTATCTATTGATAATAAATTTTACAATTTTTATTCAAAAATTCATTTAATTATTAATTTAAATATAATTAAATTTCGAGGTCGTTACAATATTGGAACCACTTTAACAACTGTGTACGCATTGGATGTTATCCAGAATGTAGAGGTTGATTCGGAGGCATTTGCTGGATTTGAAGAAAGAGAATGATGATGGATAGCCTTGACTTTCGAGTCAAAATTAAAATGAGTGTAACAGGAGCTATACCGGGCCAAGTGGGGTCACTCCCCTGATCGAACATGCTTCTTTGATACCATATCTGTTAATTTGTGATTGATTGGTGGCCACCCTTGATTATGGGAGTGTTGTTTCGAGGTGGGCGGTAGTAGCTGTTATGCGTTACCACCAGTCCGGGGGTGCAAAACGGTAAAATCCTACTCTGGGCATTGCCTTGCATGCCTTGTCTTATTATCCTTATCGAGCCCACTACGATTTTGGTTTGTGTCGTACCTATGAAGTTCTCCCTGATAGACCACCAGTTTACGGTGGAGTTTACAGTACTGTATAGACTAGATGCCTATAAAAATGTGTTAAAGGGGATATGGGTAATGCCTTAACGCTATTTTCAATATTATACTTTACTGATAGACACTACATATATAGCGTATTATAGCACATATTGATAGTTTAACGGATCCTTAGGAGATGAAAAATCCCGCAACATCTCTTAAGTTATTACACGCACATTATACACTGCATAAGAGATGTGAAATCTCGTAAACATCTCTGAAGCTATCACACTCATATTTACTTGTTGTTGATTTAACTTACATAAGATCTTTTAAAACTAAATCGCGTGTTTTGTCGCTCGGGTCAGCCTGAGCATTCCAGTATTGAAGACTTTATTTTCGGAGAACGAAGATGAAGTTTGGTATATTATATTTTTAGTATTTTTCCACTGCATCAATTTGTTGTTGATTGTACTCTGATTTTATTGTAAATTTGTGTAATCAAATGTATATTATAAAACAGCTTCATGAACTATTTATTTGATTATTATATTTTGTCATTTCGCTGCGAGATTCTGTGTTTGTTTTTTCCTCCTTTTCTCTTATTTTCTTATTTTCCTCATTGACAATCCAACTTTTGAATGTTTTGAGTTAGACATGTATGATTTATTTTTGATTTAAACCATCCAAAAAGGTGGGTCGTCACAGTTGGTATCAGAGCTTTGGTTTATAGGTACCTTAGCCTGTTTAGGGTTTTACTCATTCGAGATAGGGTTAATAATACCCTAGAATGAGTCTGAGTGTATATATATAAGAGACGTATTTGTTAGTGTTATAAAAATGTTTTGTATTTTGTTAATTTGTTTTATTGAGTATTTATAAATTCTAGTCGGTACATAGGACGCTATGGCATCAGTAGAGATTTCTAAACACTTGAACAGGGTAAATCGACACAATATTGTTTAAAAATAGGTAAATTAAATAATTTTACCTAATATTATATTTCGTATATAAAAGAATAATTTTTATAAATGGATATAGTTGTATGTGATATGTTTGTTTGTTAGGAAGTAAAATTTTATAAATATTGGTTGCAAAATAGGATTTACAAATAAAATGAATATGAATTGGAAATTTGAGAACATAAATTCCGATGTTTTGAAATTTGTTTCAAAGATTTGGAAAAAAATATATTAGTATTATTTTGAAGTATATTCAAATAGAAATGTTTTAAATGTTTTCAAAGGGGACTTGAAAGGAATGTTTTAAAAAGAATTTTGAAGAAAATAAGTTTTGTACTACCCACTTCTGTCGCTGGAAAATAACTTCGGTGATGACCGCGGCATCATCGACGTTCATTTTCGAGTTTCAAAGTGGGAAGACCATTATAGTAGCTCTGCTACACAGTTTTTGTTGAAACAAAATTTGATTTAATTTCCTAAGTATGATTTGATATAAAAAGATATATGTTATTTCAAAGTGCTTCAAAATGAACATATGTTTATAAATAAAAGAATTAAGATGTTACAAGAATATTATAAACTTAAGTTTATGTTTTGAAGTGATTTATAATTAGATTGAATAGTAAAAAGTGAACGTTATCTAAGAAAATGATTATAAACTTTAAGAAATGATAAAATGAATCACAAATAAGTTTATTATTAAATGATACTGTATGTGAAGAAATGAATGTAAATTAAAAAGTTAAGAAACTTAAGTTGAAAAGATTTATGAATGAATATTAATATTAAATTGAAATCAAGCTATATAAACAATACTTGTGAATTAAACTGCAATGAAATGGATGAAATACTTTAATAATGGATGCATTGATGATTTCAAATATTGAATGAATTTTTTTTTATGTAAGTAAATAAATGAGAAAAAATGACATTGTATGAATGAATGAAAATAAATGAAAAGTAAATGATGAAAAAGAAGAAATCAATAGAATAAACTTAAATAATATTTAATTCTATGTTGTTTGGCTTATGTGAAGTTTGGGAAATGATACTTCAAATTATTTGAGGTTGTATAAATAACCTATTAAGTAATTATTTAAGGTTGTTCAGCGTAAGGTACACTTGGTAGTTTATTTACTACCATTGTACGATGAAAAGTATCTGAACCTAAACAAACCATTGGTTTTGGTTGCTATGGATGTGTGATGGATTCTTTGGTTGCCTATAATAGTCGTGCTGCTTTTATTGCATATGGTTATTATACATTGTTGTGTTGCTTGTGCTATTAATTGAAACAACTAATATATTACTCTTTTTACATAATTTTAACTCTTTTGGATTATATAAGTGAAATACAGGTTTATGGAAGCAATAGCAGTTGCTTTTGGTTTCATAAATAGAGTTTGTTTGCCGACAAATAGGTACGTTTTCGGATTACGGTTTTTGTAACAGTATTTTATTGTTTTTCCCATGGTTTGGGATATATCATAATTAAAATATGATATATATATATATATTGTAATTATTGATATTATTATTTTTTCGGACCTAATCGTGCAAAGGAGACTCTGCCAAAAAAATTCGTAAATTTAGGACTAGAAAATTTTTGTGCAAACATGGTTATTCTCAAAGTTATATTAAAACTTAATGATGAAAATTTAAAGTGTTTATAAATTGAATATTTTGAATAAAATTATATCAATTTTCTTAATTCCCTCTTATTCCTTTTCGGGGATGAATAGTTTTGAGTGAGGGAGATTGTAACGACCCGTATTTTTTATAATTAAAAATATTAAATTAAATAAGATTTTTGGAATTTAATATTGTGAGAAATAAAAATTTATGATTTATAAATGGAAAAAAATCATTAGAATATAATATATTAATGTTGTTTGAATGTAATTGACAACTGTTAATGTAATTTCAATCAATTGAAATAATTGTAAAATTAATTTGGTTAAAATTGTAAATAAGGAATAAATTAAATGTTGGATTTAAAGTTGAAATTATATGTTATAAATTGAAATAGGTCTATTATGGAATATGAATTCAATTATTTAGTACGTAAATTTATTAGCTTTTGTTTGTAAACAATAAATTTAGAAATGTGTTTGGATTACTAATATATGACAATGGTTTTATTTATCACCTTGTTATTTAATCCGTTGAAATTAATTTGGAAATCAATGTGAAATTAATGTGATTAAATATTGTAGTTAATATGATTTAAGATGATAACTGTAGAATATGAATGTAATAAAATGTAAACTAATGTTAACTATATTCATAAGGTATTTGATGATTTAATAATAATTAACTTAAATCAAAATAAAAGAAATTGTTGGAATTTAAATTATAATAAACTAGGATTTTATTACGGATGTAATTAAACATTAAAATTAATGTAATGCAAATATTGGAATTAACATGGAAAATTGTAATTTAAGAGATTATTAAATTCCCATTTAATCAGGAATGATGAAAATAGTTAACTTTTAAATTTTGAATTTAAAAGCGATTGAATTGATTTTTAAATAATAATTTATTTAATTAACGCATAAAATTTTTCTTCTTGGCCACTGTCTCGGATTTCAATGAAACTGGTTTCATCGGATCCGTAATAGTGAATTATTATAGGATTTCAACTTTTGTAGTGATCGGACTTATCGTTTGATCGTGCGAGCTCGAAATGCGTAGAAATCAATTAAATGAATTTAATTAAAATAACTTGATTTTGAAAGCTAACTTAGGTATACAATGAAATTGGGATTTGAAACTAGTTCCATTGAGTTTAAAAGTATTGAAAATATATATTTCGATATATTGGATGACCCATTTTCATTTCGGGAACGAAATGGGCTTTCCGGGTCGTTGTTATCGTTTCGATCCAATTCGATCTGTTCCATCCGTTCTTATCCATCCTTGTCTATATATAGTCTATTATAAACCCTAATAGTCTTTTATTTTCATTTCCTATACGTAAATTCTCTATTCTCTTCTTCATTCTCAATGGCAGACATCTCAAACCTTAATTGCGATTCCAAATCAAACTCTGAAATTCAAAGTCCTCAAACCCTATAATATTATATATCATCGCGAAGCTGTCAGCGAGCATAATCTGCATGCGCAATTCGTTTTTCAAATGGAGGCTTTGTTTGTCCATAAATTGGCGATCTTTCTCGACCGTTCATTCTAGGGTTTCACGATCAACGGTAGATTTGCAACGATTCGTCGATCGGGAAGTTGCAGTGTATAAAAGTTGTCAAGGCGAGTTCATCTATATGGTTACATCTTGTCGGAGATGCCTTAATTCACCACGATCGGCGAATATAGGCAGCGGCGACGGTTGGCTCTAGGAGGCGTCAAAGGTGGTCACGCTACCATGGTTAGAGGCGGCTCGGTATGGGGATGGCGGCGCGGTGGTCGGATCTGGGGTGTGGCGTGTCTAGGCGACAGCAAACTGGAAGGGTTTGGTGGCGGCTGGGGTTAGTCGTGCATTCTGAACGAGGTGAGGGGTTAGCCTTAATCACAAAAATTCCCTTGTTTTATTTTAATTTTAATTTAAATTCCAAATGTTCTAACACACATAAGTTTTCGACACGAACTCGGATTTAGACGCAGTTTCTTCCTTTGGGATGTATCGAAATTTCGGACAACCTGGAACTGGTTTGGTTGAAATTGGAGGCTGTTCAAATTTTGAGTTTTTATTGGATTTTAAATCGACTATAAATCAAAGGTGAGTGATTTAACCCACTCACGCAATACTAAACCTTCTTATGTTAGTTGAATTAAGTTTATAATGTGATAAGAATTTTATTGATTGTTGTTTGGTAATTTAAATTTAATTTGAATTTACATTGAATTAAATTAACATTTAAATTAATATTGAATTTAAATTGTTAGTTTAATACCTGATAATGATAACCTGTTAATTGTTGTGATTTATTGGCTGATTTGGATGCTGATTGTGTTGGATGTTTATTTGTTGAGATTTTGGATGATTGGACGTTTATTTATTTTTATATATCTCTGTTATCACCCTGTATATTAAGTGACAACATATAAACCGTTATTTGAATTATTTTGAATAAATTAAGAAATAGGTTGAAATGATATATACCTATGACATTTTGATTTGGATTGAAATGATATATATCCATCCCTATAATTAAAATTGAAATAACTGATCACTTCGCCATAGGGTAGAAAACTATATATGGACAATGGATTGGTTAAATTAAATGGTTTTAAAAATCTTGAATTGGACTTTTGGTTAAATGATATTGTTTTAAAGGAAATAAATTTTGGATTAATATGAATTATTTTCTAATTCAAGTTTTGAAACTAAATTGAAATTGAATTTTGTTTGATTTGAAATCTGGATATGGTCCCGATTTGTTGAAATGGAAAGAAACGGTTTGATTTGATACTATTTTCAAAATAAATTATTTTAATATAAACTGTTTAAAATCTATAATTTTTAATATTCAAATTATTTAGATTTTCCAAAACTATTTCACTATATAAAACATTTTCAATACTCAAACCATTTTATATTAAACAGTTTTAAATCTCTAAACTATATAAACTATTTTAAACTATTTATAACTATTCAAACTATTTTCTAGAATTTCAAACTGTGCAAAGTTGGAATTTTTATATTTGAATCGTTGATTTAAATGTGAATGTGGTTAAATGAAGTTATAACCTAAATTGGAATTTGAAATGATATTTTGAAGTGGAAATGATATATTTTGAGTAAATATGATAATCTTGAAATGAAGGATATTTTGAAATGAATATGATATTTTGATATCAAATATGAATTGGTTTTGAAATGTAAAAAACCAACCGGTGTGAAAAATGACCTTTGGTTGTTAAAGAGACCGGGACCTCTTATTGGTATACTCTATCAATATTGGAACCACTTTAACAACTGTGTACGTATTGGATGTTATCCAGAATATAGAGGTTGAATTGGAGGCATTTGCTGGATTTGAAGAAGAGAACGATGATGGATAGCCTTGACTTTCGAGTCAAAATTAAAATGACTGTAACAGGAGCTATACTGGGCCAAGTTGGGTCACTCCTCTGATCGAACACGCTTCTTTGATAACATATCTGTTACTTTGTGATTGATTGGTGGCCACCCTTGATTATGGGAGTGTTGTTTCGAGGTGGGCGGTAGTAGCTGTTATGCGTTACCACCAGTCCGGGAGTGCAAAACGGTAAAATCCTACCTTGGGCATTGCCTTGCGTGCCTTGTCTTATTATCCTTATCGAGCCCACTACGATTTTGGTTTGTGTCGTACCTATGGAGTGCTCCCTGATAGCCCATCAGTTTACGGTGGAGTTTACTATACTGTATAGACTATGATGCCTATAAAAATGTGTTAAAGGGGATATGGATAACGCCTTAACGTTATTTTCAATATTATACTTTACTGATAGACACTACATATATATAGCGTATTATACTACGTATAGGTAGTTTAACGGATCCTTAGGAGATGGAAAATCCCGCAACATCTCTTAAGTTATTGCACACACATTATACACTAGATAGGAGATGTGAAATCCCGTAAACATCTCGAAAGCTATCACACTCATATTTACTTGTTGCTAATTTAACTTACATAAGATCTTTTAAAACTGAATTGAGTGTTTTGTTGCTTGGGTCAGCCTGAGCATTCTAGTATTGAAGACTTTATTTCCGGAGGACTAAGACGGAGTTTGGTATATTGTATTATTAGTATTTTTCCGCTGCATCATTTTGGTATGTTGTTGATTGTACTCTGATTTTATTGTAAATTTGTGTAATCAAATGTATATTATAAAACAGCTTCATGAACTATTTATTTGATTATTATATTTTGTCATTCCGCTGTGAGATTCTGTGTTTGTTTTTTTCCTTCTTTTCTCTTATTTTCTTATTTACCCCATTGACAATCCTACCTTTTGAATGGTTTGAGTTAGACATATGTGGTTTATTTTTGATTTAAACCATCCAAAAAGGTGGGTAGTCACAGTTGGTATCAGAGCTTTGGTTTATAGATACCTTAGCCTATTTAGGGTTTTACTTATTAGAGATAGGGCTAATAATACCCTAGAATAAGTCTGAGTGTACATATATGAGAGAGCGTATTTGTTAGTGTTATAAAAATGTTTTGTGTTGTGTTAATTTGTTCTATTGAGTATTTATGAATTCTGGTCGGTACATAGGAAACTATGGCATCGATAAAGATTTCTAAACACTTGAACAGGGTAAATCGATACAATATTGTTTAAAAATAGGTTAACGAAATAATTTTACCTAGTATTATATTTCGTATATAAAAGAATAATTTTTATAAATGGATATAGTTGTATTTGATATGTTTGTTTGTTAGGAAGTGAAATTTTATAAATATTGGTTGCAAAATAGGATTTACAAATAATATGAACATGAATTGGAAATTTGAGAACTTAAATTCCGGTGTTTTGAAATTTGTTTCAAAGGTTTGAAAAAAAAATATTAGTATTATTTGGAATTATTTGCAAATAGAAAAAATGTTTTCAAAGGGTACTTTAAAGGAATGTTTTTAAAAGAATTTTGAAGAAAATAAGTTATGTACTCCCTTTTTCTATCGTTGGAAAATAATTTCGATGATGATCGCGGCATCATCGAGGTTCATTTTCGAGTTTCAAAGTGGGAAGACCATTATAGTAGCTTTGCTACACAGTTTTTGTTGAAACAAATTTTGATTTAATTTCCTAAGTATGATTTGATATAAAAAGATATACATATATGTTATTTCAAAGTGATTAGAAATGAACCCGGTATTTGAATTCTTAAGTTTGTTAATTAATGACTCTCAGTTGTAGAAAATAAAGTGAAATTTTAATAGTTGGAAACTTCTAAAAATGAGAAATAATAAATTAGAAGCTAAGTGTTCAATGAAATTGTAAAGAAATAGAAGATTGTCACTTGTAAATTAAAAGATAATGAAAATTAAGAAGATGTAAACTATTGAAAATTTTTGTTAACTAGAAAATGAATAAGATAAATTTGTATAACATTCAGTTACATTCTAAAAACATATATAAAACTTACCAGAAATATTTAAAGAAGTTGAAATGTTAAATATGAATATGTAATAGAATATTATACAAGTAAAAAAGCTTAATAACAAAAATGCTTCAAAATGAACATATGTTTATAAATAAAAGAATTAAGATGTTACAAGAATATTATAAACTTAAGTTTATGTTTTGAAGTGATTTATAATTAGGTTGAATAGTAAAAAGTGAACATTGTCTAAGAAAATGATTATAAACTTTAAGAAATGCTAAAATCAATCACAAATAAGTTTATTATTAAATGATATTGAATGTGAAGAAATGAATGTAAACTAAAAGGTTAAGAAACTTAAGTTGAAATGATTCAGGAATGAATATTAATATTAAATTGAAATCAAGCTATATAAACAATAATTGTGAATTAAACTGCAATGAAATGGATGTAATCCTTTAATAATGGATTCATTGATGATTTCAAATATTGAATGAAAAAAATTTATGTAAGTAAATGAATGAAAAAAATGACATTGTATGAATGAATGAAAATAAATGAAAAGTAAATGATGAAAAAAAAGAAATCAATAGAATAAACTTAAATAATATTTAATTCTATGTTGTTTGGCTTATGGGATGTTTGGGAAATGATATTTCAAATTGTTTGAGGTTGTATAAATAATCTATTAAGTAATTATCTAAGGTTGTTGAGCGTAAGGTACACTTGGTAGTTTATTTATTACCCTCGTACGATGAAAAGTTTCTGAACTAAACAAACCCTTATTTTTGGTTGCTATGGATGTGTGATGGATTCTTTGGTTGCCTATAATAGTCATACTGCTTATGTTGCATATGGTTATTATACATTGTTGTGTTGCTTGTGCTATTAATTGAAACAACTAATATATTACTCTTTTTGTTGAATATGCGAGTATATGATTTTTGTTTGATGATAATAAACATATATATATTCATTTAAAGGTGTTAATGTACTATTTTATTTTTCACATAATTAAATTAATATTTGCTGAATAAAATAAATAACTCAGAATTTAAATTCAAACAGATATTTTATTCAAACAAATATTTATTACAATTTTGAATAGTATAAATTCAAGCTCTCACTATATATATATATATATATATATATATTTAATTTCAATTACAATACAAATTTTACAACATCACAATTTTCATTTACATTAGCACCTCAGTACATATCACTCATTCACTCGTATTTATCTTCAACTCTATTCCAGATTGAATCCAGCATCTGAGCTATCTGCAAAAATATACACTGAAGCAGTAAAATTGAAAATGAAATATTTTTACAGTGTAAAATAAAATGTGTATTGAAAATAATATTTGCCTCGGTTATTTGGGTTGTCTGTCATCATTTAATTCGTCATACACGAACAGCTTGTGACATGCACGGTGTATCACTATACATGCCACAAGGTCGTGCACACCGATATACACTTGATAAAAAATGCAGGGACAGGTGAGCACAAGGTCAAACCCAATCAAGAGTCGGGTTCAACTCAAGTGAAATACAGATAAAGTCACGAAATCAGCAGAAGGTCAAACCCGAGCTTTAAGCTGGATTCAACTCAGGTGCACTACAAAACATCACAAAACTGTCGAGCACAACAATTGTAACAACCCGCAAATTTTGAGAATATTTTAAATGAAAATTTATTTGAAATATTGAATAAAATTATTTTAAATTTCTAAATTGGGAAATTTTAATGTATAATTTTGAGTTTTGATGTGAAATGTTTTCCAAATTTAATAAAATAAAGATTTTTCTTAAATACAAATTTTGTCAACTTTGGTCAAAGTTTGACTTTCTGTGAAAATTTTAAAATTTGAATTTTTAACTTTTACTTTTTTTATGAAGATGAATTTAATTTTAACATTTTCCTAGTTTTTCGTTTTGTTAAATTTTGATGTTTACTTCTCAAATTTTGCAACTTTTGGCATATTACACGCAGTTATTTTCCCTACAACTTCTATTTTATTTGTATTGTGATTTGTTTGGGGTTAGACCATTTGGGCTAGAAAACCTTTAGTTAGATGAGTAGCCTATATATAATCTCCTAGAGTTTTGGTTAGCCTCAACATCCATTCATTTGTGCCTCCACAGAAAAATATAAGTCTCCTTCTCCTTCTTCTTCCTCCTCTTTCCAAAACCCTAGATCTTCTTCTCCACCACTCCTCTTCTTTCATAATTTGCCATCACCTTCACCACCTCCTCTCACCTTATTCTCTTCTCTCCTATTCTCCACCTCTTCCCAAAACCCTAGACCTTTCTCTTCCAAACCCTAGCCGTGACCTCTTCCCTACCCAAAACCGACAACCATCACCAAATAGCATCCCCATAGCCGAGCACAACCGTTTTCCTCCCCTTCCTTTTGCCTTCCTAGCCGTGAGCCTTGCCCCAGAGATGATGGCCGAACCCATCTCCACCAAAACCTAGCTATGGTCGAACCCATCCCCACCAAAACCTAGCCTAGACCCAACCAAAACCACCTCTAGACCAAGCCTATGCAAACCCTAGACAAGCCTCTTATGTATTTTGCAAATATTTATTTTTCTATGTAAAATTATTTGTTTACGTATAGAATTTATTTTTATTTTTCAAGTGTCGGATTTGGATTCTCCTCTCACTCAAACTGGTCCATAGTTTGTTGATTTTTGTGCTGTGCTTTGAATCACTTTTCTAACCAAAGAAAGGTGAGAAATCACACTTGACATGCGTACTTATTTATTTGATGAATTGATGACAATTGAATTGTTAGGATATGTATATGCAAATTTGACATTTCACATATGATTTTATTTTGTTATTTCATATGTTTATATCATGTTATTTCATATGCTTATATTATGTCAATCATATGATTTTATTTTGTTATTTCATATGTTTATATCATGTTATTTCATATGCTTATATTATGTCAATCATTCTACACCGTTGCGAATGTACTGCTGCGTTTTCTTAAAAGTGACATTTTCTGAATGCTACAAATTTTTTAAAGGGTTATAGTTCCGAATGTTATGGTTCTAAAGGTTACATTTTTAAAGTGCTATGATCTCTAAATTTTTACGCCAAAAAGGGGTTATAATTAAATGAATTTGGAAGTGTTACAACTTTGGAAAAATGAATAATATTTTAAAGAATAATGATTTGGAATTTATATGATTTTGGAAAGAATATGTTTGAGATGAAATATAAACCATTTTAAATTGAATAACCACGGGTTATAATAACGTTTGGTTGTTAAAGAGACCGGGATCGGATATGGGCATACTCTCTATCGATACCGAAAACCACTTTAACAACTGTGTATGCGGTGGAGATTCCAAAATGAAGTAGGATGGTGGCGACGATCCTAAAGGTATATTTACGTGGACCTAACTCCCGTGAGTTAGCATAAGTTGGCTAAAATAGGATCAATCGATGGGCCAAGGAGGTATCTCCTCTAATCGGACACACTTCATCGTTAGCCATTCTATTACTTTGTGATTGATTTGGTGCGCACCTTTGATTCGGGAGTGTGGATCGAGTTGGGCGATAGTTGCGGCTATGCGTTACCAACAGCCCGGAAGTATAATTGGTATATCTACCCTGGCATTGCCTAGTTGTGCCTTGCACCTACCCTAGCGCGCCTTCTACGAGTTTGTTTTATGTCATACCTATGTGGTATCCTCTGGCGGCTCCAGTTTACGGTGAGCTACGGTACTGTATAGACTATTAGCATACCTAAAAATGTGTTAAGGTGGAAAATGTAAAGCCTTAACGTTATTTTTAAATAGTATACTTTACTTTAGACCCTATTATAATAGCGTATACTACTACATAGTAGATAGTTTAATGGATCCTTAGAGGATGGGCGATCCCAAGCATCCTCTAAGTTACTGACGCATTTCTTTACAGTTCACTTGAGTTGATTTACATTTTATAAGTATGTATGTCCTAACTCGAGTGTTTTGTGTTTTGCTTTACGCTCAGGTCAGCCTGAGTTCCACAGCTTTGGTTTCATCCTCTTTCGAAGCTAGAGATCCGCTGAAGATTCACTCGTCTACTTGATATTTTATTCCAGTTATTTCCATGCCACTTTTTCTTTGTAGTAGAAGCTTATGTATCTAACTTTACAAGTATATTTGTTTCCAGACTTGGTATTATGTATTAGTTTTGAAACTTTGTATCTAGGAGCTTCATGAACTCCTATGTTTGTTTATTCCGCTGTGAAGTTATTCTGATATTTTGTGTCTGTGATTATGTGATTGATTTTATTTGCCCCAAATTTTATTAACAATCTGTTGTTTTGAATTATTCAAGTCTGACATGTGTGGTTTTATTGTCGATTTGAATGGTCCAAAATAGCAGGATGTTACAAGAATTCAAATACAACCAAACAAGAACACAATCTCGACCAAAACAGCACTAGACTCGACCAAGACTACTTATAGTAGCAGTAAACAAAAAAGGCAGTGCAACAGGACAACTCGGCTAGCATGAACCAGATATACAGTGACCAATGCAAAGTGATGAATGCAAAAACATGAACCAGTGAAACAAGCAACCCAAAGTTTCGACTGCAACAAAAATGAAGTACACGGCATACATAGATAAATGTGTGTACATATATATGATTCACAGTGCAGCTCAAAGACAAGTTTAAAAAGAACCAACAACAAATACAATGCATCACTGAGACACGAGTACAAGATACAATGCACACTACAAGAAAACTGATTTTTTGTAGCGCCCAAAAACCGCCACTACGTATTTTTAGTGGCGTTCCGATAATCGTTACGAGAAAACATGCCACTAAAAATCCTCGAGTATTAGTTGCACTTTTTTAAACGCCACCAAATTTGTATTTTTGATAGCGTTTTTATAACGCCATAGAATTCCTTTTTTGTAGCGCCTATTTACCGCCACCGAAAAGGTTTTCTCCTCCATGATACTTTTTTATGGCGTTATCTAAATTTTTTGTAGCGCCTGTTTAACGCCACCGAAAGGGTTTTCTCCTCCACGTTACATTTTCATGGCGTTATATACATTTTTTGTAGCGCTTAATAAATGCCAGCATAAGTGTACTTGAGTTTTTAATCACTCTTTTGTAGCGACATTTTAACGCTACCAAAATAAATAATATCCAGTAGCGTTTGTTTCCCTCCACCTGCTACTCCAGATTTACCCCTGATCTAGCATCCAATTATATAATAACAGAATACGCAAGCACATACACTTTTGAACACAATATATTAAACAACTACAAAATACGTACACGCATTGAAGATCCACAAGATACATAGACATTCATACATCCACATACATAGGTGTCGACAAAAAGCTACCCGTACACATACACAACCAAACTACCATAAGTGTTATAACCAAACTAGCATAAGTACTGAGCAAAACCTGAACCACCATAAAAACCTGAACTACCTGTCATTGCTGATGTCTTCAAAACCTGAACTACCTGTCAAAAAAGAACAGAACAAAAGAGTGAGAAAACAAAACCTGAACTTAAAACTGCTTAAATAAGCAATGTACTGAAACAAAACATATGGACGACAATCGACCACTTCTCTACACTGCCACAACACTCAACTACCTTGCCACTTCTTCCTACACTATCATTGTACTGCTCACCATCAATTCATACATAACTCCTCACCATCAATTCAACTAACATTCCACTACAATCCATACATAACTCCTCACCATCAATTATTTTCCCTCCCCTGAACCTGAACCACCAATCACAATCATTCAATCACAATTCGAATATAACACCCCTACTTATGTACTTTTATCATTTTACCAAAAATCTATCTGCACTTTAGCTGCTAGCATTCCTAATGTATATATAAAAAAAATTATATACCTTTCATTTTGACTTAATAATGATTTTTTCCATTGGCCAAGCTATGGGAACGCCAAAGCAATCATCCATGCACGTCAGACCCGATGTTGGTCTCCATATCTCTGCATCTGGAACTATCACCAGTTCAATCCAAACTTTTACAGCATTACGTCCCAATGGACAACAATGGACCATCGTTATCGGATCAGTTGATGCAATACTTCCTTCAGCCACTACGTCTGCTCCACCCAAATCGATCAACTGCCATTTGGCATCCTTTTGCATGGTTGCAATCGGCTGAAAGAAAAGAGATTATTATGCACAATGTATACATGCACATTAAATAAACTTTCATACACAGTTAACTTCTTCAAATTTGAAAATTAATACTTACATTTTGCGATTTATTCATGACCATATGTGCGGATTTCATGGGAGAATTCACAACATTTTCAGTATCATCACGACTCTCATCTAGTTTTTCTTGATCAGCTTCTACTTTTGATCTTGGCCATGCTACTTTCCTACCAACTGCATCTCCAATGCACGACATATCAGATGTGGGTCGCCACAAATAAGCATCGTTATTTACTACTTTGTCCACCCAAATCACAACAGTAGACGGACCGAGTGGAATACCATTAACAGTATATTTTGGATCAGTGGTGTGGATTCTTCCTTCGGCAACTACACCTTCACCCTCAGTCCAACCGTAAACCTTGCAAGTGTCTTCGATGATGCTGGTACTCTAAAAATGAGAAGTGAAATTCAAGACTTTAGTATGCTATACAAAAACAACGAATATGTGTTAAATTTTTATTCAGATGGGGGGGTGCTCGCTGCATTTTAGACATCAATAAGCTCGCAGCATATTACACTAACATACTTAACGTGAAAAAAATTACCGTACTGGCTGCACTACAGTTCAACCGTGTTCGCAGCGGGACCTTGATGCAAACTGATGGCCAATCAACTACCTTATTCTTAGCGTCTGCTAAGACTGCCATTTCAGGTGTAGGCCTCCATAAATAAGTATCTGCTTTATCCACTGAATCTATAACAACGCTCCCAGCATTTGGTCCAAGACGAATGCCATTGACAACGTCATCTGGGTCCATGGACAACAGCCTCCCATGGGCAACAACTCCAGAGGTTCCATCCCAATTCAACAGCAAACATACTTCGTCGTCGCTCTACAATTAATCAACCGAAAATTAAATCAATTACTGGATTAAAAAATTAAAATATAAATTTCATTTATTGAGTAATATAAATATTATTTTTACCGAATCAGGTGATTTCCTTCTCGAACTTTCTTTACCCTGCAGCGAAGCATGAATATAAATTAATATTTTACGAATATAAATTAATTTCCAAAAATTTACCTTCTGGTCCATCAGAGTCTGTATCATTCCCTTCAATTCTGCTATTTCCTCTCGACACCGAGACACTTGTTTATCTTTGGACTGGGCCAAAGCTAGCTTGGTTAAAGTGAAACCCCTACCCAATGCCCTTAACCATCCCGGTTTATCTTGTCCCAGTACATGTACAAGAGCATCTTTTCCAATATCATTCTGTGTCGAGCCGGATTAGGATAGGCTACCATATTTTTTGATCTCCTCCTATATAAATAAATACACATAGATAATGTACAATGGTAAAAATATCATAGTTTCAAAAAAAAATATACCAATAAAATTAAAAACAATTTTACAATAGTATTCGTAGCTTCCATGTTCACTGGTTCACCATTTTTTTAATGTGAGATCTAATCCACACATCAGCTCTACTTATGGACGATGGATCTACACTTTCTTTTTTCTAAAAATAGAATAACATTAAATTAATAAACTGACAGGTATAAAATAATGTTAAATAATGCTATAGTTAATTAACTTACCATGTCTTCGGTCTTTCTAGCCATTCCCCTACGACCGGTTGTATGCGGAAGTTGTGTGTACCCAAGGGCTGAATATTTCTCACTTTTTTGCTGAAAAGATTGAAAGATGCTAGAATTTAACAACCAAAATCATAAAAAGAAAAACTATCTAATATTTATAATGCAAGGTAAATATGTATGGTGAGGATTGCAATTTATTTGAAAATCAATTCATCGGTTGCTAACTATGTAGATGGATTTGCAGAAACATGCCAGACGAGTTCAGTAGGAATGATTTACCTTAAACTCCGGACTTGTTTTCGCCTTCACAAACTTCCTCCAATCAGTTATGCTTTTTATGTTCGTAGGTTTCAGTTTAAGTCTTTCCTCATCGTTCTCCGCTTTTTGCAAATTTCGAACCAATTTGCTTTTTGACGATCTCCAAATTACTCCCATTTGTTGAAATATTTCTTTTCTTTGCCATTCCTCTTCCAATTTAAATCTAATCTGCAACAATACAGCAAAACATGATATTAGTAAAATTTATTTAATTTAAATACGACAGATTTAATTAAATCTGAAAGGTTTTCTGAAGTTATTAGAGGGCAATTTCAATTTATAATTGGCAAGAACTATTTTTCAATTTATCCAGAAGTTATTAGATGGCAATTTCAATTTATAATTGGCAAGACCATGCAATATTAGAAGTCATTTTCAAAACATATTAGAGTCAGAATGTTAAATAATAGATGTCTGCTTCATACCAGAACCGACTGCCACAAAACTTCTTTTAAGTCATCACTAATATTCCTCCAATCATCAATGGTGTATGGAACCTGCTCCCGCATAAGCGGTCCAAGAAAAGAGGATAAATATACCGACCCTTGCCCCACTGGTATACCTAGAACATTAAACTCAACTTCAATTCGATCCTGACTGCATGACGGGAGTCTTTTTGCTTTTGCTAGACCTCTACCGCCTCTTTTCCGAGATGTACTTCCGATTTCAGCTTCACTTTGTTTCCCAATTTCCAACTCGGCATCAGCAGTTTGTTCAGGACGGGTTTCATTTTTTGAGAGGAGTCCTTCATTTGGGTCAGAGGGGGGTATCATCTAGTGGTTGTTCGTCTTCTTCATTGTGAACAGTGGCTTGCTTCTTAGCATTGTCTGGTTGTTCTTCTATTTCATTTATACTAGCTGGAACTTTACGTTTTCGCTTTGACTGTTTGTTCTTAGCTTTGACTGTTTGTTCTTCAGCCTTTCTCTGCAAGCGGGTACGTACAGATGTTGTAGACATATTTTTCTGCAAGTGACAGAAAACACAGTATAAACCAATAAGCACATGTAAATAATAAGCAGCGATAAATATTAACAAACAACACTTAAATATCATCAATATGTAGCTGAAAAGAGATGTGGCAGTTTGCAAACCAAACAAGCAGGCCTAAAAGCCGTGAGATGATGAACAGATTTGTAATTTTATGAGAAAATGTACATGTAATGCAAACAGAATTGATAAGAACACTACTCATTATCAAGCAATATATGCAAACAGAATTGATAAGAACATATAATGCTTTGTCTTTGGAAGTATACAAAGATCAAAACATAAAGAACAAAAATTGAATGGTACATGCATTTGCAATGGATTAGAAAATTAAATGGTGCAAACTAACAGCCATTCGCAACATTAAAAAAAACAAAGCATTAGTGCAGCAAATGAACAACAATCACTAAAGAAAATCAATACAAGTTCAATGAAATTTCCAAATAGCCCGGATTTAATATATAAGTTCAACCATCACTAAAGCAAATGAACAACTATGCTCAAGTAGAACATATAATCTACTCAATTATGCCCTCGCAATCCTCTCTAACATAGCAAACATCTTCATCATCCACTTTAGTTATTTCATCTTCCACCACTTGAATATCTTCCTCGATGCAATCGTGCTCCTCTATATCATTAAAACTTCTTGATGGTGCTTTCATTACAACGTACCAATTAGAAACATCGTTCTCTCTTGAATAAAATACTTGTTTTTCTTGAGATGTAAGTATGTATGGGTCTCATGAAAATGATGCTTGATGTAAATTAACAAGAGTGAACCCATCATCATCAACTTTTACTCCATTTCCTTTATACGTCCAACGACACTTGAAAACTGGAATATAAAACAAATGATAATCTAATAAAATTATATCTGTCAATATTCCATAATAAGTGACCACATCAACCACTTGGGACATATCTTTAGCACTTGCTCTACACATAGTAGTTGCATCAAAAGTCACCCCACAATTCTGAGTTTCTCTCCCTAAATCTTTTACATGAAAACGTTGCTCGTTGATGATATATCCTTTGAAAGACATGGCATCATCCTTCGGACCATAAGCAATCCATTTTAACATGTCATTATGATCCTTGGAGGTAATAGGTATCTACAACAAATTTCATTTAGCATGTAAATTTATTTAGTAATATTGATAGTTGAATGAGAATATATTTGAAATCTAACTAACCTTCCTTTTAATCCAATCGACAAAACTTTTTGTATGTGTTTCCCAAAGTAAGGTCGCATTTTTTGTCATGCGTTGGTCTGAATTTTCTAATTCCTCCAAATGCAAACTAGTATTGAACAATTGATTATAAGTTATATATATCATTGCGAACACATCAAAATATTTAAAACAATATAACATAAACTTACTCTATAAACGGTTCCACCACGGCCATATTCATTAACACAGCTAAATGGGCACTTTCTTTCTCATTAACTGGCAATTTAATTGTCTTCGATACTGAAATTGGACGTCCCTCTAATATTCTACTACTTTCATAATCTTCATTTCGAGCTCCTTTCTCCTCTATATGTCCTGATTTCTTCAAAAATTCATTGAAAAACAACATGCATTCTGTTGCAAGATACGATTCTGCAATACATCCCTCTGGTCGTGCATAGTTTCTGACATAATCTTTGAGTGTCTTCATATATCTTTCGAATGGGTACATCCATCGAAAATGAATAGGTCCACACATTTGTGCTTCTTTTCCAAGATGAATGGATAAATGTATCATTATATCAAAGAAAGATGGTGGAAAAAATATTTCAAGCTCACATAAAACGTCAATAATTTCAACATTGATTTGTTCTACCTTCTCTCTATCAAGAACACGTTGACATAATTTGTTGAAAAAAGAACATAAGCGAATTATCACTTTTCTTGCCTTCTTTGCCATGAACCCTCTCGATGCTACTGGCAATAAATGTTGCATTAATACATGGTAATCATGTGACTTCAATCCACTAATTTTGCAATCCGACAACGAAATCCGATTTTTTAAATTTGAACAGTAGCCATCCGGTCCTTTGAAATCATACAGTCTTTTGCAAAATATTTTTCTCTCGGATTTTGACAACATATATGGAGCCGGTGGAAGATATGTTTTATTCCCACGAGGTTGTGTATGAAGCTCACTTTGAATTCCCCAATCCTCTAAATCCTTTCTACAGTTGGTTCCATCTTTGGATTTATTTCCATGCAACATTGTGCCCAATAGGCTTTCACCAATGTTCTTCTCCACATGCATCACATCTAAATTGTGACGTAACGGAAGTTCCTATGAAAACCAAAACAATAATGCATTATTGGGTTTTTCTTGTATTAAAACAATGAAAAATAAATAAATAAACCACTAACCTCCCAATAAGGCAAATCAAAGAAAATTGATCGTTTTTTCCACCTTGATAGCTCTACTTCTGTAGAACTGTTAGTATCATCATATTCATCTTCTTTATCATAGACATGCTTTCTCTTCTTACTTTTCTCCTCTATTCCTTTTCCAAAATCATTTGGATAATCCTTCAATAATGCATAGATGTTTCTCCCAGAAAGCATTCTAGGAGCACCATCTGTCTCTATGGTATTATCAAATAATGCCTTTTGTTTCCTCCATGAATCTGAAGGAGGTAGAAATCTTCTATGACCCATGTAGGCGAACTTTCGACTATGTTTCAACCAACGAGAATGGGTATTGACACCACATAATGGGCAAGCTTTTTTCCCTTTCACACGACATCCAGCAAGATTTCCATAAGCCGGAAAATCATTAATCGTCCATAACAAAATTGCATTCAGTTTAAATAAAGTTTTACTAAATGCATCATAAGCAGTAACTCCATTAGACCACAAGTGATGCAAGTCTTCCACCAAAGGCGCCAAATATACATCAATATCATTCCCGTGTTGCTTCGGGCCTGGAATAAGTAAAGTTAACATAATATTTTCTTTCTTCATACACAACATAGGCGAGAGATTGTATGTCACAAGCATTACCGGCCAGCAACTATATTTCGAACTCAACATGGAAAATGGATTGAATCCATCTGTAGCAAGACCAAGCCTAAGATTGCGTGGATCTGATGAAAAGGATTTATACTTTTCATCCATTATTTTCCATGTCATAGAATCCACGGGATGAGGCATTTTCCATCGTTACTTTTATTATTAAAATGCCATCTTAATTCTTCAGCCATCTTTTGAGATCTATACATTCATCTAAACCTTGGAATGATTGGGAAATATCTTAATACTTTAACTGGAACACCTTGTGTAACCTCTTCAGTATCTTGATTTTTCTTTCATCTCGAGGAACCACATTTTGGACAACTTTCTAAATTTTTGTATTCTTTTCTGAAAAGGCAACAATCATTCTCACAAGCATGTATCTTTTCAAAACCCATGTCGAATGCTTTAAGAAATTTCTTGACTTCATATAAGGTTTTGGGAAGCACGTTATCCTTCGGCAGAAATAGATGTTGCACAGCTAAAAGCTTATCAAAACCACTATCGGACAAGCCAGTCTCTCATTTAAGATTATACAAGACGGTGATGGCAGATAATTTTGTGTGATCTGTGCAACCAGGATATAATGGAGTTTCTGCATCTTCCAAGTTCTTGACTAACTCATCCTCTTTTCTTTGAGAATCAACATCGTCTTTGTCATCATCAAAAAAATCTTGATTCAAAAAATCTTCATCTTCATAGTGAATCATCTTGAATAGTTCATATACATCAAACGTATTTGTTTTATTCTCTACATTTATCTCTTCACCATGGTTAAACCATACACCGTCAATGTATTTAGGATCCATTCCTTTTATAATTAAATGTTCAACGATGATTTGGTCATCATGATGACTAAGATTCCGACAATCCTTGCAAGGGCATAAAATTTTTTCTACACTTCTTACATTCCTCTTTGCAGCATGCACGAAATTCATTGCTCCTTGTCGGTATTCTATACTAGTTCTATGAAATAAGTAAAAAAAAAAGTGAGCTTTAGTATTAGATTATATGTTCTAATTCTCAAAATACATATTAAGTTAATCATGGTTTTATCACCTGTTTAAAAAAACCCAGCCTTTTTCCATTATCGACATTTGAAGGCAAATAAGTTTCCAATCTTTGACGTATAAATTGGTTATCTATTGTAATCAAAAAAATAACTAGACGTTGAAGTACAAATACTTGTAGCACTACTGCATATAACCATGGTGGTTTAGTAGACAAAGGCAAAGAATACTTTTCCAAAAATATAAATTTTACACTTATATTTTGCATTTAACCTCAGATTTACATGTATTTATAATTAATCCATGCATAAATTCAAAGCCTAAGTCTAGCAAATTATAGAATTACTGCATATAAATTCAAAGCCTCAGAATGTACAAACCAATAGTTTCCTCTTACCAAACCAACAGTCAACTTCACCGCCTCCTCTTCACTACCTCACATCCACACAACTGACATATTTCCAGTGCCTGCCACTCCACAAAAGACTATTTATACTCCAACATTTACCACTCTCAACCATCGAGCCAGCCAATACCCAATCGCAAACAAACCCGCGACCTCCATCAATGCTACTTGAACCCACCAAATTCCCGAAACACGCAACCTCAACCTCCTCTCAGCAAGCAACCATTGATTCACTGAACCACTTCAACAGAACATTCATATACTCAAAGAAATCAAAGCAAATATCCCAACAGATCATTGCAATTAGGGTTAAATCAACCATTTCAGTAATAGTTTAGGAAAAAATACGAAAATAAGATGCATTCAAATTCATATAAAATCCAAATAGAATCACAAAGTCGATTTAAAAGATTCATACCTAAATATACCTAATCGATTTAAAATATTCATACCTAAATATACCTATATCTGCTGGCTGCCGCGACTCGATGTTGAGTAAGGGGGAAACGATGGAGTTGACGATGATACTTGAGTGCGATGAAAATTTAACACGATTAAAAGGGGAAATTTTTTTTCTGAAGAAGAAAGCAAATTAGGGATGAGAATTTTGTTAAGTACGAGAGTAAAATGATAGGTTACGTTTATTTAGTTCGCGCGGACTCTTTTTTTTAGAAGGGGGAAACGTGAATTATTTTTTGCCACGTTTATATTATTTGGTAATCTATTTTTTGTTGCATTTACAATAAAACGCCACCGATTTTTGCAACTATAAATGGTTTTTCTTGTAGTGGCACCAGATGAAGTCGTAAATGAAACAGCGACTTGAATAAACAGTGGACAGAACTCGAGGCTACAATCCAGTACATATGCATACACACATGAATTACATGACTCGAGAACAAGCATACATGAAGACTACATATATTGTGTCGACCAGTTCAAAATGAAACAGCAAGAGTGATTCAAAGTAAAGCTCAACTTCCAACAGAAACCAGACCAACAGCAACCTATACTAGTCTACATGATAAATGCTAGAACATAACTGCACAGATCAGTTATAAAAATCAAACCAGTGCACATGAGCAACCAAATACAAAGACATGTGTGCATACACATTAGAACCGGACTCAAGGAAATGTACAAAGAAGTGATACAAAGTGCAACAGAAAATCAAAGTAGCAGTTTTGAACAAAGACAGTTAAATGCTGAAGTCAACATAAATTCAAGTTCAAATGCCAGAAGTATAAAGTCGAAGTGATCGGAAATTCACGAAACCGACATAAGCAGGTCAACAGCAGTTTCAAACCAAAGTCAGAGACGTGGTGGCCAAGGAGTCGAACAAAGCCATGATAATCAAGTAAACAGAATTGAAGAAGTCAGAAATTATCTCAAGCATTCAAAGATAATCAAGTGGCTGAAAAAAATAATTGACAAATTCAAAAATTTATACGAACGAAACTTTAGGGAATTAAAACCCTATATAAACCCAATCATCATCGACTTTCAGATTCATTCGAGTTCAAGCAACAAAGAATAATCATTCAATTTGAATCAAATTCGAGCACAATCGAAACTTAAAAGGAATTTTACATACCAATTTTCAACCAAGTGAAGGCGCTCGACAATTTTGAAGCAGCCGAAGCAAATCAAAGAGACAATCGATCAATAGAGCAATCAAAGTGAAATCGCAATTTGATCGATCAATTTGAAGTCGGCATTTTCCAAAGCTGTAACGACCCAGAATTTTTATTAATTTAAAAGTTGAATATTTAATTAATTTTAAATATTAATAAGTGAAATTAATGAGTCGAATAATTTAAAATTCGAATAACTGGATTTAATTGGATAATTAAATCAATAATTTAATAGTTGAAATTCCAGAAATAATTTAAATCTGGATTAAATATGATTGAAAATGATTTATGAAGTTATATTAAATCATATTGAAGTTATAGTGATGTTATAGAACTTTTAAATTTGAATTAAAAGTTAATTTGTGAAAATTGAATATTTTAATATTAAATCGACTAGTGAAATTAGCCAATTTTCGAACAGTCTCAGAATTGAACGAAACTAGTTCCATTGGATCCGTAATAGTTTGTTATTTTCAGATTTCAATTTTCGTAGCAATCGAAGTTGTCGTTTGACCGTGGCAGCTCGAAACGCATCAAAATTGTTTTAATATTAATTTGGCGAGTTAAAATAGTCATTTTTCAAAAAGTCTCGGATTTTGACGAAACCAGTTTCATCGGATCCATAATGTTAAATTATTGTATGATTTCAAATTTCGTGTCAATTGGATGTTCCGTTTGTCCGGGGCAAGCCAAAACGCCTCGAAATCGATTTAAATCGGTTTAATTTAAATTGATCGTTTATTGCCATATCTCACACAGATGATCGAATTAGCTTTCAAAACCTGTTCCATTGTGTCCGGAACGCAGGATAAACCCTAGAAACGATAGTGACCGCGCGTAAATCGGAGTTTGGAAATTCCGGATGAATAGTGTTCGTAAAATCTCTATAAATATCCCCTTTATTTTCATTTTTTTGAAGAAAAATAATAACCTAACCCTAATTTCAACCGGCCGCCTCTATAGCAATCAATGGCCGATACACTCCCTCCTTCCTCCCTCATTTTCTTCAAATCTACACACTAATTTCAAAAGCTTCCAACTACAAAAACATAGAGCTACGCGAGATCTTTAGATCCATACGGCTATGATCATTTATAGTCGAGCGAATCATTTGCAATTCGCGTGAGAAGTCGCGACGTTCGCATACGTTTTCCAACGTGGAGACACGACCGAGCTCGACAAGGCTTGGGCCGTGGGTAGGGTTTGGATAGGCGAGTCGAACCGTGGTGCCTGATCGTTGGCGAAGTCGTCGTAGGCGATGCGAAAATTGCACGATGGAGGCGGCCAAGATGGGTTTGGGCGTACGTGTTTTACGCGATAGGGAAGAAGAGTTTTCACGCGGCCGAGATGTCATCAATTTGAAACGAGCGGCCCAGATCAAATTTAGGTTAAAAATATAAAAGAAAGTGTAAATTATTTATATTTAAATTTGTACAATGTTAAAAATGATGTAACTCTTTGATACGAGGTCGGATTGTGACGAAACGAATTGCGTTGGCTTCGTATTGTCGAACACTACGCGATGCAACTAGATTGGAATCGTTTGGAACTAGCGGAAATTTCGGGTAAAATTAAACGCCCGTTTAATTTTATTCGAAATAAACGCTGAAACTGTTATTTAAATCACGGTGAGAACTTCTCACTCAATCGAACAGTTTCGATGTTTATTTTAAATAGTTAGATTTAAAATTGTTGATTGTATGCCTGGATGATATATTATTATCTGTTATTGACTGAAATAGACATTATACGCTGTTATTAAGCGGAGGTTAATTATTAAGAACATATACCGCGAATATTTCATCGTAAGTGAAATTGGTATTATATATGTATATATATAGCAATATATACATATTGGCATATGTATATATTGGAGTTGTTGATTTTCCCGCCTTGTGTAGCGGATGAGACCCTATTGCGCCGCATAATAGCGGATAATATTTATTGAACCTATATACCACGATAATTCCGTACTGGAGCGGAATTGGCATTGTGCTAACATCTTTGGATGCAGGGGGACAGGTTGGAGGGATCCAACTGGATTCCTCAACTGTATTGATTGTTTACAAATATTTTGATATTTGTTGATTTTCATATCGATATATGATGATTGATTTCTGTGATTGATTGTTGGTGCTGTTGCATCATCGGATCCATTTTCTTTGAAGTTAAAAATAACGATTTTTGGATTTTTAAAGAATTTTAAAGTGATTTATGAAAATATACGTTTTATTGCATTTTGGAATCGATTCATTTTAAATAAATAAATGTTATAATTTTCGTGTTATGAAAATTATGAGTTTGTGAAATATGACCAAAGTGTTATTTTTGAAATAAATAATTGATAAAAATTATGAAATAGTTTAAATTGGAATTTTTGAAGTATTATAAACGATTTATATTAAAAGATTTATAAAATTGATGTTTATAAATTAAAAACATTGGAATTATAAAACAAGCTTTTATAAGTGTTATAAATAAAATAGAAAAATGGATTTTATAAGCAGATTGAAATTTATAAATGTATGAATTGTGAAGTTATAAAATAAATAGATTTTGTAAAAGAAAAGTTTATAAGTAATTGACTTATAAATTAGATTTTTGATATGAAATCGAGTTATGAATTAGAATTGTTAATTCAAGGATTTTTTATAAATCGAAGTTTATAAATAGGGAAAGAATTTATAGACATTGTTTATAAATTCGAAATCAATGGAATTTGATAAATTGAATATAGAAAATTATTAAAGAAAGTATATTTGCGATTTTGGATAGCAAATTATTATTGAAATAAATTGTGTAGAAATTGTTAAAATTTGGTTAAGTGAATTATATTCACGATTTTGGACAGTGAATATATTAGTAAATAAAATGGATATGTTTTGGAGAAGTGATATTACGAAAAGAAGTAATTGTTTTAAAGGATGTTTTAAAACGTGTTAAGTATCGAAAACATAGATTTCAACATTCATTGTTGAAATAGACGTTTCGAGAAAGAAGGAAATGGTGGACTATAACACTGTTGTTATAGTAAATGGTTTCCGAAAGGAAATGTTTTATATAGTATTGGGATTTACATATCTATCTAAATTTCGAATCCCCATACTAGTGATTTTGAGTCGTCGTAACGATGTTTTACGTAACATTCGTTTTGACTCAAATAAAATTTGTGAAAGAGAATGATTTCCTTAAAGAATGAAGTATATACTTAATTTTGATTTAAGTATATCGAATATTTTCAAATGTTGAAAATAAATGATTTGTGAAATACTTATTTTTAAATAAGTATGGAAATGTTTTTCCAATATGAATTGTAACGTTTTTTGAGAATTTATCTTTTTAAAGATAAATTGAAAACGAATATTTGAAAAGTGAATATTTGAAATTTGTTTCAAATGGTTAAGTGTGGAAAATTTTATATCTTATAAAGATATTTTTGAAGAATAAATAATTTGGGAAAATTATTTGGAATCTGATGATGTTGCGCATCTCTATTGATAGTTAAATAACCGACTATCAATGATTCAATATTTACCTTGAATGGGTATTTGTTGTGAATTGGATGAATTTGAATGCCACACTTATTTTTGAATAAGCGCTCACTATTCGGGTTAGCCGGGAAAGGACCATGGGGTCGTATAACCCATTCCGAATATGTGATACGTCGTAATAAATTGCATTTGATGACCGGTGTTGAAGACCGGATATTTTTGAAAACGGAAGGATTACCGTCGAGTTACTCTACATCGACTAATCTTCGATTTAGAGGTTTTATCACCCTTAGTGACAGGAAGTCCAGACGTGATTGAAAATTATCCGGAATTGCAAGGGCTTCGTGAGAAGTGCCTTCGGTTCTGTTCGAGCCCAGAACAGACTTGTATGGATTGTATGTCTGACATTACAAATTGAGATATAAAGCTGATTTCTTTCAAATACATATCTGTTGGTGGCGGAGGATTTATTCTCTTAGCTTAACACCCTTCTCTGAGACGTACGAGCTCAGAGGTTATGTAGTTGAGATTTATCAGCGATATACTTCCAATTTGGTAATGTGACATGCTGAGTGTTGCTGTGAAATGATCAGTGTTTGATCATTTGTGATATGATCATTTGTTTGATCATTTATCTTTGTGATCATAGGTTGATCATTTGTTGACCCAAGGCATGGCTTTGTGAACAAAGCGTAGCTTTGTGGACGAGACTTCGTCGGACCTCATACCCCGAAATGGTCAAAACAGGAAGGATGCGGCAAGGTTCTAGGGAGTAGCGCCCCTTAGTGTATGTCATTCCTTCTGGATAAAGGTGGTATCATGGTATGGAGCCCAAATACTTAACCTATGTGGTTACTACATTGTTATTCTTATGTGGTTGTTGCGAATCGAGGATCCTCGGGAAGATCGGTGACGATCGGGGGATGGCATACGTGTGTCAGTAGTTACCTATTTTTGCAGAGGTAACCCGACCTTGTGTTGGCAGAGATCCGGTTAGGTTCTCGGGACGTCATTCTAGAGGCGTTTCCATGTGGAAATGGAAAGTTCCTTGGCCTGACCATTTGTTGGAAATCCAAAGAAACAATACGAGCCTTGTACGGTTTTAGTTGTAGAACCTGCCATTTAATATGGTAGCTATAGTAAGCATACTATAATGGTACCTATGCTGGCTAAGATTTATATTCTACTTTCGAAATGTTTCTACACTATGCACTAATAATAATATCAAAAAGAATTTGATTTTTGCATAGTAAGCATCTTTGACTATCATAAGAAGAAATCTCCCCCAATTCTGCGTTTGCATTGTGTGTGTGGCGGGAGGTCTTATGGTAGTTTCATTTTCAAAAGCATTGTGAAATTGACTTTAAAATTTCCTATTGTTTGTTTTTTTTAAAATATAAGATAAACTGTTTAAGTTATCACACCAGTCACCATGACTAACTCGGAGTTTATTGTTTCCCTTCTAAACTCTGGGTGCCCACCAATTTCCACACGGGCAGCCAAGAGTTATGTTATCAGAATATTATGGAGCTTTGGGAGAAAGTTGGATGGCAAGACGTAGTATTTGTATCAGATATTATTTATTCCGCTGTGTATTCTGTATGAGGACAAGTTTATATAACTGTTCAATGTTGAGCTGTGTTGTATTTGTTGTTGTAAACTCTGATGATGATGTAATGTATAAAATGATATAGTTCTTTGATTTAAAGATTATTCATTTATCTATTATATGTTGTTCCGCTGCGAATGTGAGATTCTAATATTGTTTCTGTTTCTGATGTTGTTCTATTGTTCTTCCTTCTCTTTTCTTCTGTCTTTTCTTCTATCTATCTTTTCTTCTACCTCTTCTTTCTTAAACCCTAAGAATTCGGTTTTCCGGCATTCGATGGCTCGGCATTTGATACAGTGGACGTATCGATGTCGGTTTTTCGGAAGTCGAAGAATTGGGTCCTTACAAAAGCCCTAATTTCAGAGTGAATAAAGGAATGAGGCACCATTTTTTTAAGCAAAGAAGAGCATAGAAATTAAATGAGAAAAGGGCTGGCAATTCTTTTGTGAAAATTTTAATGGGCCAGTTCCTTTTATTACTTCAGCTTTAATATTCTAAATTAGGGTTTTGAGTTTTTAAATTTTTTTGAGTTTGTATTTTGATTTCAAACTATTGTAAAGTCTAGTCGTGTGACTAGGGGACAAACTACATGGCGTAGTTTGAGAATTCGCAACTCAGTGGCTGAGTTGTGGCAGGGTTTTGAACATAGAGTTAGGTTAATCGATAGCGGGTGTCGCGAGTTTACGTGTGTAAGCGTCTGACTACTTAATTTCTAGTAGAAACCTTGGGGGCAGCACGTAAGTAGGGTTTTGCCGAAGCTGGGTACATCTGTGTTGTTCTATTTCTGCATTTACTATTCTGCTATTATCTGTGCTGCTATTATTCTGTTGTTATCTGTGTTGAAATTATTTTATAAACTTCCACAATAAATTTTTATAATTGATAGTATCACCCTATCCACCCCTCCCCCTCTAGGGTGAAATCGATCCTACAAGTGGTATCAGAGCTAGGAACATAAGTCAATTCTTTGATTTAAAATTTTGATTTTTCAAAAACCGATTTTTGTTTTAAAATTTTGAATTTTTAAAATAAATTCTTTTAATAATGCTTTTGCTGAGGGTCAGGTTATAGTTAGACCACCAATGTTCAATGGTGAATATGCTTATTGGAAAAATAGAATGAAATTTTTTCTGAAAACCATTGATGCTTGGAATTTGTTGAGACAAGTTATAGAGCGCCAACTATAATGGTAGATAATCAGGAAATAGAAAAACCGATGGATCAATGGACGGATCTAGAAAATAAACTACATAATACTAATGCTAAAGCTATGAATTCTATTATATGTTCATTGGATCAAATTGAATTTAATCGTGTCTCATATTGTCTAACTGCGCAGGAAATATGGCACACACTCGAAGTGACTCACGAAGGAACATCTCAAGTCAAAGAATCTCGCCTTGCCATGCTTAGTAGCGAATACGAGAACTTCACAATGGCCAAGGATGAAAATGTTAAAGAGATGTATGGACGACTTTCCAATATCATCTACAAATCAAAAGCTCTCGGGAAATCATACACAGAACTGGAAATAGTCTAAAAAATCCTCAGAGTCCTTCCACGGAGTTTTGAAGCAAAAGTCACAGCTATTCAAGAATCATAGGATTTGAAACAAATCAAAGTTGAAGAACTCATTGGAAATCTCACCACTTATGAGCTAGAGATGAAATTCAAGGAAGAACGAGAAGGAGGTGATACTCGAAAGAAATCAATAGCTCTTAAAGGAACAACGAAAAGTGATGATGATGATGATGATGATGATGATGATGGAGCAGTTGAGCTGGCACTATTAATGAAGAAATTCAAAAAGTGGAATCATAGATACGGAAATCCAGCTCTAGCTCTAAATCAATAATTGAAAAGCAGAATAATCAAAGCACTAGACAGCCCAGAAGAGCGGGAGATCATCTGTCACAAGTGCAACAAACCTAGCCACATCAAGCCCAATTGTCCTCAGAATCGACACGGCCAAGAAAAGAGATCAAAAAGAAGAAGTTTTGCACATGGAATACAAGTGATGAAGATAATAAAAGTACTAGCAGTGAGGGTGAAAAAGCAGATATGTGCCTTCGAGGTGATATAACTGATAGCGATGATGATGGGCCAAGCGAGGTATCAAAACTCACTCACTCGGAATTACTTATATATTTCCATGAAGTAAATGGCTGTTTCGAATGACTTAGGGAAAGATGTACTAAAATTGAATCATAAAGAGATACTTTGATAGATTTAAATAAACAGCTTGATCAATTAGTTAAAAACTATCAAAGCAAAAACCCTTAAGTGTGATAAGTGTCCAACATTCGAAGAAGAGATTAAAAAATCAGAAATCAAAATTAAATCACTTGAAAAGGAAATTCTGATTTTAAAAGAAAGTGAAAATACTAGGAGAGAGAATTCTATTAAAAAGTGCACACAATTATTGAATGAAAATGAATCTCTCAAAACATAAGTCCAACAACTGTCAACGACTTTAGGAAAATTTTCCAAAAGTGAAAGATCGTTGAATATGCTAATAGGAAAACAAACTGTTAATACTGATAGACAAGGACTTGGGTATACTCACTCTGATTATGTTAGAAGCAAAATTAATCAAGTCAAATCCGAGTGCACTATTTGTAGAAAAATTGGACACAATCAAAATATTTGTTGGTATAGACCCAAACAAGTAAAAACTATTCCAATTTGGGTTCCAAAAGGTACAAATATAAAATCCCTCAAAGTTAAACAAATCCGGGTGCCGAAAGGAACATATATAAATAGTTTTGGGTCTCCACAAAATTATTTGCCACTAACAATCATGGACCTATAAAAACAAATAGGTCACAAAAATCTTTTATCGTGTAGGTATAGTGGCAGACTAAGGAGCAACAATAGTGTTATCTGGATTCTGGCTGTTCTAGACACACAACAGACGAAAAATCAAAGTTCCTTACCCTAGTACAAAGGTGACAGAATCACAATGGGCAACAACGAAAAATTACCGACAAAGGTAGAATAGGTAATGGTATATATATCTTGAACGATTTATTAAATATGATAATCTGCACCATAATTTGAATTAATTCAGCCAGTTATGTGATAAAGTTATGAATGTTGATTTTGATTCTGAATTATGAAAATTGTTGGCCAAATTATTTTTTATGACGAGAACACAACAATCCTTGAAATACTTCATATAGATTTGCTTGGATTAATGATGGCATTTTATTGATTACTCTCGGATATATTTGGTTACTTTACTGCTGACACTATGATCATTGTTTGCATGGTTTCAATTCAATTTCATGTAAAAGCTATTAAAAATGATTTTAAGGAATTTGTTGCAACTTCATGATATGGTCTATAACTAATGATAATCTTGAGTGAAAGAAAATTCAGATGCAGATTACACTGGTAATCTAGCTGATAGAAAAATTACTAGTGGAACGTGATTTATGTTGAGACATTCAGTAGCTGCGTTGATTTTATAAGAAAATATCTGCATAGTTTTCATTTCAAATAATTTTCAAATAGCAGACATTTTTCTTATAAAACCCCTTCTAGAAAATAATTTTTGTTGACCTTATTTCAGATTAGTCATTTTAGGAAATTTGATTTTATAATTATTTTTGGATTTGATCTTAAATGACTACATTAACTAATCTGACCCCCTACTAATTATCGAAAAGATAAATAGTGATTGAAAAAGTGATGAGTGTTGATATTAATCATATATTATAACTTGAGACAGCATATTTAGTAAATTTCTTTAGAAATTTAAACAAGAGTTATGAAAACTTTTGTTTGGTAAAAATTCCATGACCATTTCTATTTCTATCATATTTCTATCAACCATCACTCATCAAAATTCAATATAGTATGTCAGTATGTGGTATTTTAAACGGGAATTCATTCGTTTTTCAATTGATTATATTTTGAAGAAATAAAAACATCCAAAGTATCCAATCTCATTTAAAATTCCTCACGGTTATACATGGGTGAATTACTTGGAATTTTTGATTATGTGCTTCCATGCTCATTTAAAAGTCCTCACGGTTATGCATGTATGGAACGCATATCAAAATTGATTGATTAAATAGACAAGTTGATTCTAATCCCATTTAAAAGTCCTCATGGTTATGCGTGGTTAGAAGATACTTGAATTTATTTTTTAATAAAAATTTGGAATACTACTAATCTCATTTAAAAGTCCTAATGGTTATGCATGGTTAGTAGATATTCAAATTCCTGATATAAATATACCACAAATAGACACAACTATATGGTTTTATATGATGACTTCATCCATATCATTCTAAAGTGGAATATGTGTCAAACAAAGTATTTATAATTTTTGTTTGATTTTTTATTAAAATTTGATATTTATACTCGATTGAGTATTAATGTCTATCACTTTATCTCTAATTTTTCTGACACTATTACTCTTTTGCTGATAACAAAAGGGGGAGAGAAAAGTTAAGATTTTGGCAAAGAAAGGTCAAATATTTTATTTAGTATTTTCTAAATGCATCTAGGATCATTTCCTGATTGCATATTTTTATTTTCATGCATATATGAAGGGGGAGCTTGTGTAGCGAGGGAGCATTCAAATAGAGGGAGCAAATTGAATGATCAAATACATTTAATAAATTCAAAATCTTAAATATATGTTTGTTATCATCAGAAGGGGGAGATTGTTGAATATGCGAGTATATGATTTTTGTTTGATGATAATAAACATATATATATTCATTTAAATGTATTTGTTAATGTACTATTTTATTTTTCACATAATTAAATAAATATTTGCTGAATAAAATAAATAACTCGGAATTTAAATTCAAACCGATATTTTATTCAAACAAATATTTATCACAATTTTGAATAGTATAAATTCAAGCTCTCACTATATATATATATATATATAATTTCAATTACAATACAAATTTGACTACATCACAATTTTCATTTACATTAGCACCTCACTACATATCACTCATTCACTCGTATTTATCTTCAACTCTATTCCAGATTGAATCCAGCATCTAAGCCATCTGCAAAAATATAAACTAACACGGTAAAATTGAAAATGAAATATTTTTGCAGTGTAAAATAAAATATACATTGAAAATAATATTTGCCTCAGTTATTTGGGTTGTTCGTCATCATTTAATTCATCATACACGAACAGCTTGTGATATGCACAGTGTATCACTGTACATGCCACAAGGCCGTGCACACCGATATACACTTGATAAAAAATGCAGGGACAAGTGAGCACAAGGTCAAACCCAATCAAGAGCCGGGTCCAACTCAAGTGAAATACAAATAAAGTCACGAAATCAGCACAAAGTCAAACCCGAGCTTTAAGCTGGATTCAACTCAGGTGCACTACAAAACATCACAAAACTGTCGAGCACAAGAATTCAAATACAACCAAACAAGAACACAGTCTTGACCAAAATAGCACCAGACTCGACCAAGACCACTTATAGTAGCAGTAAACAAAAAAGGCAGTGCAACAGGACAACTCGACTAGCATGAACCAGATATACAGTGACCAATGCAAAGTGATGAATGCAAAAACATGAACCAGTGAAACAAGCAACCCAAAGTTTCGACTGCAACAAAAATGAATTACACGGCATACATAGATAAATGTGTGTACATATATATGATTCACAGTGCAGCTCAAAGACAGGTTCAAAAAGAACCGACAACAAATGCAATGCATCACTGAGACACGAGTAAAAGATACAATGCACCAGATGAAGCCGTAAATGAAATAGAAACTTGAATAAACAGTGGACAGAACTCGAGGCTACAATCCAGTACGTATGCATACACACATGAATTACATGACTCGAGAACAAGCATACATAAAGACTACATATAGTGTGTCGACCAACAGCAACCTATACCAGTCTACATGATAAATGCAAGAACATAATTGCACAGATTAGTTATAAAAATCAAACCAGTGCATATGAGCAACCAAATACAAAGACATGTGTGCATACACATTGGAACCGGACTCAAGGAAATGTACAAAGAAGTGATACAAAGTGCAACAGAAAATCAAAGTAGCAGTTTTGAACAAAGATAGTTAAATGCCGAAGTCAACATAAATTCAAGTTCAAATGCCAGAAGTACAAAGCCGAAGTGATCGGAAATTCACGAAACCGGCATAAGCAGGTCAACAACAGTTTCAAACCAAAGTCAGAGACGTGGTGGCCAAGGAGTCGAACAAAGCCATGATAATCAAGTAAACAGAATTGAAGAAGTCAGAAATTATCTCAAGCATTCAAAGATAATCAAGTGGCCGAACAAAATAATTGACAAATTCAAAAATTTACACAAACGAAACTTTAGGGAATTAAAACTCTATATAAACCCAATCATCATCGGCTTTCAGATTCATTTGAGTTCAAGCAACAAAGAATAATCATTCAATTCGAATCAAAGTCGAGCACAATCGAAACTGAAAAGGAATTTCACATACCAATTTTTCAACCAAGTGAAGGCGCTCGACAATTTTGAAGTAGCCGAAGCAAATCAAAGAAACAATCGATCAACAGAGCAATCAAAGTGAAATCGCAATTTGATCGATCAATTTGAAGTTGGCATTTTCCAAAGCCCTAATTTCAGAGCGAATAAAGGAACGAGCCGCCATTTTTTTAAGCAAAGAAGAGCATAGAAATTAAAAGAGAAAAGAGCCGGCAATTCTTTTGTGAAAGTTTTAATGGGTCGTTTCCTTTTATTACTTCAGCTTTAATATTCTAAATTAGGGTTTTGAGTTTTTTAAATTGTTTTTAATTTTTATTTTGATTTCAAACTATTGTAAAGTCTAATCATGTGACTAGGGGACAAACTACGTGGCGTAGTTTAAGAATTCGCAACTCAGTGGCTGAGTTGTGGCAGGGTTTTGAGTGTAGAGTTAGGTTAGTCGATAGCGGGTGTCGCGAGTTTATGTGTGTAAGCATCTGACTACTTAATTTCTAGTAGAAACCTTGGGGGCAGCACGTAGGAAGGATTTTGCCGAAGCTGGGTAAATCTGTGTTGTTCTATTTCTGCATTTACTATTCTGCTATTATATGTGCTGCTATTATTCTGCTGTTATCTATGTTGAAATTATTTTATAAACTTCCGCAATAAATTTTTATAATTTATAGTATCACCCTATTCACCTTCCTCTAGGGTGAAATCGATCCTACACTTTTTACATAATTTTAACTCTTTTGGATTTTATAAGTGAAATACAGGTTTATGGAAACAATAGCAGTTGCTTTTGGTTTCATAAATAGAGTTTGTTTGCCCGAAAAATAGGTACGTTTTCGGATAACGGTTTTTGTAATGATATTTTAATGTTTTTCTCATGGTTTGGGATATTTTATAATTGAAATATGATATATATTGTAATTATTGATATTATTATTTTTTCGGACCTAACCATGCAAAGGAGACTCTGCCGAAATTTTTCGTAAATTTAGGACTTAGAAAATTTTAGGCAAACATGGTTATTCTCAAAGTAATTATATTAAAACTTGATGATTTAAAATTTCAAGTGTTTATAAATTGAATATTTTGAATAAAATTATATCAAATTTCTTAATTCCTTCTTGTTCCTTTTCGGGAATGAAAAGTTTTGAGTGAGGAAGATTGCAACGACCCGTATTTTTGATAATTAAAAATATTAAATTAAATAAGATTTTTGGAATTTAATATTGTGAGAAATTAAAATTTATGATTTATAAATGGAATAAAATCATTAGAATATAATTTATTAATGTTGTTTGAATGTAATTGACAACTGTTAATGTAATTTCAATCAATTGAAATAATTGTAAAGTTAATTTGGTTAAAATTGTAAATAAGGAATAAATTTAATATTGGATTTAATGTTGAAATTATATGTTATAGATTGAAATAGGTTTATTATGGAATGTGAAATCAATTAATTAGTACGTAAATTTATTAGCTTTTGTTTGTAAACAATAAATTTAGAAATGTGTTTGGATTACTAATATATGACAATTGTTTTATTTATCGCCTTATTATTTAATCCGTTGAAATTAATTTGGAAATCAGTGTGAAATTAATGTAATTAAATATTGCAGTTAATATGAGTTAAGATGATAACTATAGAATATGAATGTGATAAAATGTATACTAATGTTAATTATATTCATAAATTATTTGATGATTTAATAATAATTAACTTAAATCAAAATAAAAGAAATTATTGGAATTTAAATTATAATAAACTAGGATTTTATTACAGTTGTAATTAAACGTTAAAATTAATGTAATGCGAATATTGGAATTAACATGGAAAATTGTATTTTAAGAGATTATTAAATTCCATTTAATCAGGAATGATGAAAATAGTTAACTTTTAAATTTTGAATTTAAAAGCGATTGAATTGATTTTTAAATAATAATTTATTTAATTATCGCGTAAAATTTGTCTTTTTGGCCACTGTCTCGGATTTCGACGAAACTAGTTCATTAGATCTGTAATAGTGAATTATTATAGAGTTTCATATTTCATAGCGATCGGACTTACCGTATGATCGTGCGAGCTCGAAACGCGTAGAAATCAATTAAATGCATTTAATTAAAATAACTTGATTTTGAAAGCTAAATTCGGTATACAATGGAATTGGGGTTTGAAACTAGTTCCATTGAGTTTAAAAATATCGAAAACATATATTTCGATATATTGGATGACCTATTTTCGTTTCGGGAACGAAACGGGCTTTTTGGGTCGTTGTTATCGTTTCGATCCAACTTGATCTGTTCTATCCGTTCTTATCCATCTCTGTCTATATATAGGCTATTATAAACCATAGCAGTCTTTTATTTTCATTTCCTGTATGTACAATTTTATATTCTCTTCTTCCTTCTCAATGGCAGACATCTTAAACCCTAATTGTAATTCTAAATCAAACTTTGAAATTAAAACTCCTCAAACCCTATCATATTATATATCATCGTGAAGCTCTCGACGAGCATAATCTACATATGCAATTCGTTTTTCAATTGGAGGCTTTGTTTGTCCAGAAATTGGCGATCTTTCTCGGCCGTTCATTCTAGGGTTTCGCGATTAATGGTAGCTTTGCAACGATTCGTCGATTGGGAAGTTGTAGTGTGTAGAGGTCATCAAGGCGAGTTCATCAGTACGGTTACATTTTGCCGGAGATGCCTCAATTCGCCACGATCGACGAATATAGGCAGCGACGGTGGTTGACTCTAGGAGGCATCAGAGGTGGTCGTACCATGGTTGGAGGCGGCTCGGTCTGGAGATGGCGGCACGGCGGTTGGATCTGGGGTGTGGCATGTCCAAGCAACGGTGAACTGGAAGGGTTTGGTGGCGGCTGGGGTTAGTCGTGCGTTCTAAACGAGGTGTGGGGTTAGCGTTAATTACAGAAATGCCCTTGTTTTATTTTAATTTTAATTTAAATTCCAAATGTTCTAACACACATAACTTTTTGATATGAACTCAGATTTGGACGAGGTTTCTTCCGTTGAGATCGTATCAAAATTCCGGACAACATCGAACTTGTTTCGTTGAAATTGGAGACTTCTCAAATTTTGGGTTTTTATTGGATTTTAAATTGACTATAAATTACAGGTGAGTGATTTAACCCACTCACGCAATACTAAACCTTCTTATGTTAGTTGAATTAAGTTTATGATATGATAAGAATTTTATTGATTGCTGTTTGGTTATTTAAATCGTCATTTAAATTTAATTTGAATTTATATTGAATTAAATTGACATTTAAATTAATATTGAATTTAAATTGTTAGTTAAATACCTGATAATGATAACCTGTTAATTGTTGTGATTTATTGGCTGATTTGGATGTTGATTGTGTTGGATGTTTATTTGTTGACATTTTGGATGATTGGATGTTTATTTATTTTTATATATCTCTGTTATCACCCTGTATATTAAGTGATAGCATATAAACTGTTATTTGAATTATTTTGAATAAATTAAGAAATAGGTTGAAATGGTATATACATGTTTGATTTGGATTGAAATGATATATATCCATCCCTATAATTAAAATTGAAACAACTGAACACTTGGCCATAGGGTATAAAACTATATACGAACACCGGATTGGTTAAATTAAATAGTTTTAAAAAAACCTTGAATTTGGATTTTTGGTCAAATGTTATTGTTTTAAAGGAAATAAATTTTGGATTTATATAAATTGAGTTATTTTCTAATTCAAGTTTTGAAACTAAATTGAAATTGAGTTTTGTTTGATTTGAAATCTGGATATGGTCCAGATTTGTTGAAATGGAAAGAAACTGTTTGATTTGATACTATTTTCAAAATAAATTATTTTAGTATAAACTATTTAAAATCTATTATTTTTAATATTCAAATTATTTAGATTTTGCAAAACTATTTCACTATATAAAACATTTTCAATACTCAAACCATTTTATATTAAACAGTTTTAAATCTCTAAACTAGTTTAAACTATTTATAACTATTCAAACTATTTTCTAGAATTTCAAACATTGCAAAGTTGGAATTTTTATATTTAAATCATTGATTTAAATGTGAATGTGGTTAAATGAGGTTATAACCTAAATTGGAATTTGAAATGATATTTCAAGTGGAAATGATATATTTTAAGTAAATATGGTGATTTTGAAATGAAGGATATTTTGAAGTGAATATGATATTTTGGTATCAAATATGATTTGGTTTTTAAATGTAAAAGAACCAACCGGTATGAAAAATGACGTTTGGTTGTTAAAGAGACCGGGGCCTCTTATTGACATACTCTCTATCAATATTGGAACCACTTTAACAACTGTGTACGCGGTGGATGTTATCCAAAATGTAAAGGTCGAATTGGAGGCGTTTGCTGGATTTGAAGAAAGAGAACGATGATGGATAGCCTTGACTTTCGAGTCATAATTAAAATGACTAAAACAAGAGCTATATCGGGCCAAGTGGGGTCACTCTTCCGATCGAACACGCTTCATCGATACCATATCTGTTACTTTATGATTGATTGGTGGTCACCCTTGATTATGGGAGTGTTGTTTCGAGGTGGGTGGTAGTAGCTGTTATGCGTTACCACCAGTCTGGGAGTGCAAAATGGTTGAACCCTACCCTGGGCATTGCCTCACGTGCCATGTCATATTATTCTTATTGAGCCCACTACGATTTTGGTTTGTGTCATACCTATGGAGTGCTCCCTGATAGCCCACCAGTTTACGGTGGAGTTTACAGTACTGTATAGACTACAATGCCTATAAAAATGTGTTAAGGGGGATATGGGTAACGCCTTAACGCTATTTTTAATATTATACTTTACTGATAGACACTACATATATATAGCGTATTATACTACATATAGATAGTTTAGCGGATCCTTAGGAGATGGAAAATCCCCGCAACATCTCTTAAGTTATTGCACACACGTTATACACTGGATAGGAGATGTGAAATCCCGTAGACATCTCTGAAGCTATCACACTCATATTTACTTGTTGTTGATTTTACTTACATAAGATCTTTTAAAACTGAATCGAGTGTTTAGTCACTCGGGTCAGCCTGAGCATTCCAGTATTGAAGACTTTATTTTCGAAGGACAAAGGCGGAGTTTGGTATATTATATTATTAGTATTTTTCTACTACATCATTTTGTTGTTGATTGTACTCTGATTTTATTGTAAATTTGTGTAATCAAATGTATATTATAAAACAGCTTCATGAACTGTTTATTTGATTATTATATTTTTTCATTCCGCTGCGAGATTCTGTGTTTTTTTCCTTCTTTTCTCTTATTTTCTTATTTACCCCATTGACAATCCTTCCTTTTGAATGGTTTGAGTTAGACATGTGTGGTTTATTATCGATTTAAACCATCCAAAAAGGTGGGTCGTCACACTTTAGATCCTAGTATTAAATTAGTGAAGGTACTCGACAAACTATTTTTTAACTTGATATTCCAGTATTATGGGAGTCTTATGTATGCTATGCACTACACTAGATCGGACATAGCACATGCTATGAGTGTGTTGTGTTGATTTACGAGCAATCCATGAACATTGGAAAGCTATTTCTAGAGTTCTAGCTTATTTGAAAGGGACCGTGGACTATGGTTTATATTATAAATAATTCTTGTTGTATTAGAAGGATATAGTGATGCAACGTGGAACAATATAGAATCCAAGTCCATGTCTATGATTAGATGGATCTTTACATTAGGAGGTGTTGCTGTGTCATGGGGTTCTAAGAAGCAGACTTGTATTTTTGATTTAATGATGTTGTTAGAATTAATTGCATGAGTAGATGCATGTAAAGAGATTGAATGACTTAGGAATATTCTAAAAGAAATTCCTCTACGGGAAAAGTCATCGGCTTCAGTCATGATTAATCGATAATCTGGCTATGATTTATTTGGCTTTTAACAAAACATATAATTGAAAGTCTAGACATGTGAGTTTCAGACATTAGATGATAAAACAATTACTTAAAAGAGGAGTAATAACAGTCAATTATATAGAAACAAAGAAAAACTACTTAATAAAAACCTTAATAGAAACCTAACCTATGTTTTCCAAAGCAATGGTTTCTGTAAAATCATGAGAGATGGGGCTAAAGTCTGTGGATGAAGGTTGATCATCCTTAATAGAAACCTAACCTATATTTTGAAAAATACAAACAAGGTTCAATAGATACTAACAAGTAAAGAGAATGATTAAGGAACACTAAAACAATTTCCCATAAACAATTGTTGGATTCTACATGAACCTAGATGGATGAAGATCCATAGTATATCTAAATATCTAACAAGGCATATTGCAGAAACACCTTAAGAGATTTACTTATATGATTATGGAAATCAGGTCGTTTCCTACGAAAGTAAGATCGCTTTCTAATGTAGACTCATGAACTTAAGATTAAAAGCACATGGCCATTAATGTGCTGGATGAAAGACTATATGGATTGACTAATATGAATAATTATCTAAGTTATAAACTTGTGTGGAATATAAATATAAAAGGCAATAAAGTAAATAACACTAGAGATTTTTATACTGGTTCGAACTCCCATTCTACATCCAGTCTCAAACTCCTTTTGGAATTAACTAGCAACATCCTCATTTAACCCGAAGGAATAGGTATTACAACCACCTGAGCTACCGAACAAGACTTCGTCTACAAAGTGAGTAGAATTGTTTATGACTTCTTGTGCTCTTGTATTACATGATTTAGCTAATAAGTACAACCTTCCTATAATCTTCTTCTTTGTGGTATAATGTGTGCACGTGAAGAAAAGAAGTAATTTGATCACAAGAAAATATTCTTGAATGAATGTGTGATAAAAAAAACTTAAAGCAATGTAGTGAATTGAATGCTTGAGAGTAAATCAAGACTAAGATAGAAATAATTGTAAAATCAGTGATTTGAATCTTTGAAATGGATTGCTTTATATAAATGATCAATAGTTGCAATTGTTAGAGGAATGATTGCAACCATTAATGAAGAGGAATAACTCTTCATGGAGAAGAGCATCTCTTCAGATAATTTGGAAAATATGGATGTTATGATCGTTTGGTTGACTGAAGGAAATAGACTAGACGACTATATTTGAGTATAGATAGACGATTCAGTAAACAGAAAATAAGTAGTTCAAAATAAGCAGTTTCAGTCGACTGAAATTGTTGAATCAGTCGACTGAAAGTGATTTAGTCATCTGTTTCGACTTTTCAGTCGTCTAAAGCTGTTGCTAATTTATTTGTTTATTTCGTTTGGGTCAGTCGACTAACATGGGTGTTCCAGTCGACTAACTAATGCGTATTTTGACTTATCTGATTAATTTGTAATCGCGTGTGTTTGTATATACCACTAGAAGAGATGTTAATAATTTATATAACTCTAGACTAAAACCCTATAACTGATACTACATAATTGTGCCATCATGGTCTTCTTTTTGTCAATATTTTCCTGTACAAGTGGTTAGTATATACAATATTTCATATTCGGTGGGAGTGAGGGCAAGGCTTGTAAGTTTTAAGGTTCATTTATGGACTCAAACAAGCTTCAAGGAGTTGGAACAAGTGTTTTGATAAGGTAATCAAACAGTTTGGTTTTTATTAGAACAAGGAGAAAGTGCGCATATACAGAAAGGAATAGGGCAACTCAATTATATTCTTAGTGCTATATGTCAACGATCTTCTGTTGATTGGCAATGACACTTAGTTATTGCAATCAGCAAAAGTATAGCTTTCCAAGAACTTATCCATGAAGGATTTGGGAGAAGCTTCCTATATACTAGGTATAAAGATCAATAGAGATTATCTAAAAGGCTATTGGGATTGTCCCAATCCCTGTACATAGACACCATACAGAAAAGGTTTAAGTATGGAGAATTCCAATCATGGAAATGTTTCAAAGCACTATGAAATCGTGCTTTCCAAGAAGAACGCTCCTCGTACTGATGAGGAGAAAGAGCATATGAAAAGGATCCCATATGCATCAACCATAGAATCCATAACTACGTTATGGTATGTAATAGACCAAATGTGGCATACGCATTAGGAAGCGTAAGCCGATACCAGCCTAATCTTGGAGAAAGGCATTGGATTGTAGTAAAATGTATACTAAATTATTTTAGAAATACTCGGGACTTATTCCTCATATATAGTAATAGCGACCTCCTTATGAAAGGGTATACTGACTATAGCTTTCAAAGGGACGTTGATGATACAAAATCGCTGTCCAGTTATGTTTTTATGCTTAACGATGGGATATTCAGTTGGAAAAGTTCTAAATAAGAAACGGTAGCTAATTCGACCATGGAGGCCGAGTACATCGCCCTCAATAAAGCAGCTAAAGAGATAGTCTAGATGCACAAGTTTTTAAGTGAGCTTAGAGTGATTCCCGATATCGAGAATTTGATGACATTGTTCTGTGACAACAATGCGGCGATATAGATCACATAAGAGCCTAGAGTACACAAGAAATCATGACATATTCTTCCCAAGTTTCACCTCATCAGAGAATTCATTGAGAAGAAAGAGGTCATGATACAGAGGATAGATACCAATGACAACATAGCAGATCCATTCACTAAGGATGTAAGTTAGTCAGTTGTCAAGAAGTTAATCGAAGGGATGAAATTAAGATTCTATAATTGGCCCCAAGTGCAAGTGGGAGATTAATAGAATCAGGGTATGCCCTAGGGCCAATTCTGTAATTTATTGTAAAATTTTAGCTATGGAATCAATTCTCGTTCATAATAAAAGGTGTTTTCTTTCTGTTATATACTTGTTATAAATAATTGAATGTTTAATTAAAGTATATTTAAAAGAAAATCCATAAATGGTATGTTTGTAATAGTAATTACAAATGTTGTAATCATAAGTATTGTATCATAATGAACAAAACACATCATTTTAAATATTCATAGTCATCGAGACTAGATTATGATGCATCCGTTGAAACTAGAGTACATAATGCTCTCTAAATGTTGGGTAGTGTATTACTCATGACTGTTAGGGGGCACCAAGAGGTTATATACTGATAGTTATTGTAAACTATGGAATGACTCACTTGATAGTTTTCCATTGGTTAATATAACTAAAGTCAAACAGAAAATGTCGATATGACTAAGTTACACGGTTCTCTTGACTCGAGAATACTATTGACCTCTAATAAGCTCCGATTTGATTATAATTGAATAATGGCACGACGTCCATCGAATGACTATAGTTGGATCGAGTGGAAGTATATAAAGTGAAACACTATTCGAGGGAAGATTCGTCTCCTCGATTATATAAGGTTAGTATAACGGTCAATTAAAGTCAATTTAAAGTCAAAATCTCTGGCCAAAGTGGTTTGGCTAATAATAATTTTTATTATTGAACCAAGGAGTTATTGTTTGGAATATAGAGTTGAATATGGATGATATTAGAATTTTGACCATTACGAACTTCTATAAGTCCTAAGTGATATAGTTTTGATGAAAAGAATAAGTGTAAATAATTGTCAATGTCAGGTAACGCTTAATAAAGTAAAATTGGATTTCACCGGTACCAAGTAAGCAATTAATTTGGCCATAACGTCACACTTTCTGCTAACTGAAGTATGAACGTTAATATTTGAATTGTTTGATATTAATCACTGACCAAATTTACATCTAAGAGTCACACAATCAAAACGTTGAATACTCCTATTACCACCTGATTTAATTAATTTCTAGTTGTTATAAATTAATTAAATTAATATTTATAAAATATTAATTATAAAAAAAAATTGATGTATATTGAACAATATTAAATAGCCTGCATATAATAGTTATATTAACACTAATCGATATATGATATTGATACGTGTTTAAATTGGATTTAAATGCAACAAATATTGTTCGGGTTTGAAGTACTTCAAGTATTCTGCTCGCTCTAGCCATCGCTTTTTCAAAGAAAAAGGTCTTACGCTACATAAACTACGCTCTTACGCTTAATCGCTCTTACGTTACTTCGTAACTCTATAGTATTCTCATAAAAAAGCTAAGATAGATCTAATAGTTCGCGGAAAGGCCAGGTGTTTTAAGGACTAATAGGGGCTTGGTTTAGGCAGCTGTAGGGAAGCAATTGAGGCTGGCCATATGATGGTTTAGGAAGAGGAATTTTGAATTCAAAAGGAAAGAACTAGTAAGAGAAAAATAAAGATCTTTATCCTTATTTCACTCTCTTATCTCTCATTTGTTTATTCCCTCTAAGGCTCTAACATTCACTTCTCTCTTGATTTTTAACCTCTCTTCTTACTGCTATTCCACGCCGGCTACAACCTCTTCAAAACCCCAAAATTCAAACATCAAATTAAAAGTCGATTCGATCGCCAGTGGTAGAGCTGTTCGGGAGCTAGCAATTTTTTGATTTGGAATTTGATTCAAGAAGTTTAGTTCATCACTTCAAGGTGCCAACTCTAGTATTTAGTGAGAGGTACATTTCTTGTTTACTACATATATGAATGCTTTATTAATTATTGTATAATATGCCAGTTAAGAAATTATAACGAATCTGCATTCACATTTGATGGTTGTATATAATTTGCATACATGTATATATATTTGTGTGTGTATGTATATATTAAAAAAAATATTTTATATGTATATACTTGCAAAGTGCTCACAGCCAAACATAAAAAATTTCAAAAATAAACTAATATTAATTGATGATATTTTAATTAAAACCTAAATTTAAAAGTAACATTATATAATGTACATTTTAAATTTTATAAATATTCATTTATATGCACTATGCTTTTGACAATAAATTTTTATTTTATTTATTTTCTTATATATATATATATATATATATATTATACAAAACTAATTATTTATTTAATGTAAAAATTGATTGTACAATTCATATATATATATAATATAAATTTTAGTACAAATTATTATTCATTTTGTTTTCAAAAAATAATTTATTTATACGGTTTTTAAAATTAAATAGTAAATGTTTATTATTAAAATACATATATATATATATAAACCATAAAAAACCTAAGCCAAGAGCAATGTTGCATATATATATATATATCTATTTTAATATATATATATATATATAATTTTTTTATTATTATTATTTACATTAATATGTATATATATATGTATGTACCCTATATAAATTATCTTTGAATTTTTTAAAAATATTCTTCACGGATTACATATAATATTTTATGTATGCAAAATATTTCATAAACTAATATTTAAAATAATTTTGCAATCTAATTATATGTGTGTGTTATAAGTATTTTATATAAGTTTATTTACGATTAGTATTTCATAATATATATATATATATATATAATTATAGTTGTACACATCTATTTATTTATATTATATTTGATGTGCATGCGCATGCATACACACACACATAGACAATACATTTGTATATAAGAGGGGCTAAAATGTCTGTTGCGGTGTAATCTCAGCATTTGTATATGGGTATGTCAAACCATGTACACTCTATTATGTTCCATGCACACATACACATACGTGTATATTATACAAATATATACTATACTATATAAACTATATATAAATAAAACTATATTTATGACTTAAATAAAATATTGATTTTATTTAAAAAGAAAATTTAGAAAAGTTCTAAATAAATTCAGACTGCATAGGCCCGATAATGATCCAAAAATGTATAAAAAATTACCCAATTACCCCACTGTTGGATGGCCCAGTTCCAACAAATAGCGCCTCAAATTTTGTCACATACTCAAACATCTTCTCTTACTTGAGATCAATGAATCTTCTATCTAACACTGTTTTTCTGCTTTCGGTAAGAACTTCATCTAAATTCGGGTTTGTAATTGCTCACAAGATAGCTCTGCTTCATCTACTTCAACAATCAACAAATCATACTAGTCTAAAGCTTATTCCTGAAGTTGGCTCGATGCTACTTGCACCTAACATAAGTCTAAAAGACCCATGCACCGAAATATATTCTCATATGGCCTAAACCATGCCTGCACCTCAATTGCTCCCTCAGAACCCTTAAATTGCTTTCCCTCAAATGAGTATAATCGCAGCACATATGAGCGAAGTCTATCCTGGGAGTGGAAGGGTCAACAAATGAACTAGAGGTTTTGGCATTCTTCATTAACTCCATAATTTGTTGGGTAGTCATGAATACTCTTTCCTGACTAGGACCACCAGACGGCCTAGTATTAGTACGAGAAGATATACTATCAACCATAACTCACTCCCACCACAAGTGATTTTCAAATCCTTATCAATATAATCATAATAATAATTTATATATATTAGGGATAAAATCTTACAAATACATCTCAATTGATTCCTCAGACAATCATTCGTATTCCTATCACCAATAAGAATAAACTCTAAGGTCTACCCTACACCCAAATGGACGGGACTCTAAGTCTATCTAAGCCAAGATTTGCGTCTCGCATATTCTATATTTTTCCGACCTGCTTTGATACCATGTTGTAATGCCCAACCTCTATACCCATATTACTAGAGAATATTACATTGTAATATTGTTTGGTAATAAAGAGAATAAGGCTGGTTAGAAGCGATCATCCATATATATTCCTTTAGGCTAACATCATCACATTTAACTTTACCTCATATAATCATAACTAACATGAACGGTATCGAAACAAAGTAATAACATGTTGTTTAATTCAAATATATATATATATAACATATTTGAGAATACAAAATCACATATCACGACGATAAAATATGATATACACCATAACTAGAAATATGATGTGAGTCTACAAAATGGACCATTATACCTATATATAATATACACAACAAACACTGGACGAGTACACAAAAAGGATATACATCATTTGTCACACTATCTCATACAAAATCCATGCGCGCACACATATACACGAGGACTAATAAAAAGTGATATAACTATATAGCTATCTCCAAAAGCTAGCATAACATCCATGGTCAATGAGTCCTAATATGTATCAAGGTCTCAGTCTGATCCGAGTATTATAAAATAATAAACGAGCTAGACTATCTCTAGTTCAATTAAATGAGATCATAGGCATAAACATATGGAAATCTCAATGATATAGTCATAACTATATAATATGCCATCAATTTAAACGGAAAAATGCATAATTACACATAATTCACTATCTCATAAAATCATATCATGCCTATCATAGGCCATCAAAGAAAATATGGTGGACAACATATCATAGAATGAACCCATAAAACTAGCATAAAGTGAATTACACCATAACTAGCACGAGGCATGTTGAACCATAAGACTAGCATGAGGCACGTTGAACCATAAGACGAGCACGAGTGTGATGCCCCGTCCCGAGACTCACATTAACAAAGAATATTACTGGGCAATACTGTCTGCTAATGTGGAGAATAGGGTTGTTTAGGAGTGACCATTTATAGCTTTGTCTTAAACATCTACTAAATACGTCGATTAATGCTCTAAATTTTTTTTTTCTATCTCTAGTGGATCGACATATTCAGCAAAAGTTTAATACAAAACTACAGGCGGCTAATGGATCTATCAGAACTAAATACAACAGCAGAATGTACAACACATCATAAAACAGGAAACAACTGATATATATACATATACCTTAACACATCCCAGTACAATACACAATGATACATCATAAGTGGTACAAGAACCACACTATATACAACGTGTCAAAATAATATAGATACAAATCAAAGTCAAACAAAAAGGCTACTACAACAAAAGATGATAAACAAATATCCAAGCGGAAGCATCAAAGAAAAGCTAAGTCCAAATGTAGGTATCTAACCTGAAACAACTGGGTCTGACCCGGGTATAAAATACATAGGTCAGTCTAGCTAAAACAATCAGTTTAGTAAGGATAAATGATAATATGATGCATAGGGAAAAGGGTGATAATTCTTCTCAAATAAGAAGAAATAATTCTAAGAACATGTGGTTGCTTCAAGTGATGAAGTGTGATTAAGCATATATAGTCTCGAAAGAGATAACTCAACATTAAAACAACAAGCAAAAGCATGCCTCATATCATCGGCATAATCCCAAAATAACAATAATGGTTTAAAGAAACCATAACTCCTAAATAGGAGGAATCCCAAACTCAAACACGCCATAAAAAGGCAATCTCAAAAATATTCTCTAAATAGAGAAATCCCAAAGCTCGAAAATACGCCACAATGGCAATCATATATATATATCTCCTTAAAGGAGAATATAAATCTCAAATAAACGCCAAGAATGGAAAATCTCAAATAAATGCCAAGTGTTGGCAAACTCAAATCTCAAATATAGAATTCTATAAGGAGTTCAATTTCCAAAGATGTAATCGACATATATATGATATCTCAAACGGCTCAAATGGCCAATAATGCAAAAGGCGATACACTTGGAAAATCATAAAGAAATCAATGAAATCATCTCAAAGATATATCACGTGCTTATGGCCGAAGCCTGCCAAGTACCATTCTCTCAAAATAAGGCGCCATGTCTCGAAGACAAACGTCCCGAAGGACAAATACATCATAATGACAAACATCCCAAAGGACAAATACGTCGCAATGACAAAGATCCCGAAGGACAAAATTGTCGCGATGACAAACATCCTGAAGGACAAATGACCCGAAGATCTAGTACTGGCAAATACATCTTAGACAAATGTGTCACAAACTCTCAGATAGGAACCCGAAAAGTGTTAATGTGCGTCTCATACCACACGTTCGCACTTAACAGTTTACTAACCACTAGCCAATGCCACACCAGAAAGCAGTAAAAATATTTGCCTCATCTCATCGGCAAATACGACCAGAAGGTCAAAACGATCAAACGGACAAGTCAGGAATTAACTGAAAAGATAAACGCACGTGTCCCATACCACGTGTTTTACCCAATCGTTTAATTCTCCTTTTCATTTGTTCGAATAGTGCAAAAACGTGTATTTTATATATAAAATAATTATTTTGAGAAAACAAGCTTTTTAAACCGTTTTCGAAACCATTTTGGAAAAAAAAAATCTTTAAAATTCTCTTATTATAGAGAATATATAATTTTTATAGCTTTAAAATAATTTCAAAATATTATATAATATATTTTGAAAGCCATTTTATTTTAAAAACCATTTCGAAATTGTTTTGGAAAAATCCATGCACGAAAACAATGAAATCATCGAAAAATAGCCAATCATCGGCTTGTGAATTCATCTCAAAATTGTGTCCATCTAAAACTCAAAATACCAAAATTTATAGGCTTTTCTATTGACAAGAAGAAGCCCTTCAAAAACAGTTCAAAATATCACCAAAACGAGCAAAATAGGTCACTGGATGAAGCAAAATAGGCAGAAAAACATACTAGAACAGGGTGCAGCCGACCTGGGCTCATTCCAAAGCCCAGGTCGACCCTTAGGTCGACCTATAGGTCAACCTAAGGTGGCTTTGGTCGACCCTAGGGTCGACCTAAGCTGTTTGAGGGTCGACCTGTAGGTCGTGAGACCTACAGGTGATTTTCTACTTGCACGAGCCCAATTTTGAGCTGCAATTTGACCTATCTACAGATTGAATTTTCATGTGAAATTTGGCATGAACAAACTCCATCAAATGGAATATAAACCAAAAAAAATCCGACAACATTTCGATGCCGGAATTGAAAGATATTAACATGCAAAGTAGTAACAAAAATCAAATTTTCACAAAGAAGGAACAGCTTTAGGAAATATTTACAGAAGCTAAATTTTACACGGATTTTTGCTTTGCATTTCACTGATTTAGCTAGAGAATGTGAGTTACTAAATCACCTTGCAATTTTAAAGAGCAAATTGAACAACTTGAAGAAAGTTGCAAGCTTGGGCAAGAGGAAGCTTCAGCAGCCTGTAAAATCAGAATACAGAAACATGCAAAGCAACCAAAGAGATTACAGACAACCCAAACACAAAAGCTAGATTTTGATGAAATACTCTTTGTTTGAAGTTGATTACCTGTTTGAAATTAGCTTTTATTTAATTAAAATAGCAAATAGTTGGAGAAATTGAAGATTGAAAGCCTTGGTTTCAAGAGAGTAAAGTTTTCTTCTGTTTTGATTTTTGTTTTCTGTAAAGAGGAAAGTGTACGTATTGGTGAAATGAGGAGAGAAACTCTCTCATTTCTTTGTTCTGGTTTTTGTTATTAAGTGGGCTTGGACCCAAAACAAATTAATTAACCAAAGGAAAATCAATTATCTCTTAAAACACAAATATACACTAATATTTTTATGAAAATAACATTTTAACCCCAAAAATCACACAAAAATTATTTTCTTGTGTAATAAAGTACAACAAACCATTTTAACATCAATTTTATATCCAAAACTTATTTTTAAACAAATTTCACCTTTTTATTTAAAATAAACACGTTTTAAAATCAAATACTTCCTTTAAAAATTATTAAAAGAAGCATTTGGCAATAATTACAAGAATTATTGCATTTTCACTAAATAAAATCATATTTCATTCATTATTATCATAAAGAAATAAAATAAAGTTTATAAACTTTATTTTCACATTTTATTTTCAAAATCCATTGTTTATTTAAAATAAACAATTTAAATCTCCAATTTATTTTAATTCACAATATTAAATTAGAACTACCATTATAATTTAATATTAACAGGTAATCACCAAAACCAGGGTTGTTACAACGAGGCACGTCGAACCATAAGTGATCAATAATGATCAAATTTTTGTATACTTTCAAATAATAATTACTCTAGTAGCAGTCGAGTGTCACATACCACTCGGTGTTACATGATATTTACTATAAGTTAGTAAATCCCACTTACTTAAAATATACACAATAAGTCACTATAATTAATCGATGAAGTGATGTCGAACGTCCCATTCCACCAGAATCCTATAGTCATATATCTCATTACATAGAAGGATAACAAGCTTAAAAGCTAACTTTTAAAATTATTTAAAGATATGTGTGTATATATATATAATTTTCAGGGACTAAGGTTAATAAACTTTTGATTAACTTTTTTGTTACAAGGCTTAGATGTACATATGGATTTATATATCATACCATAGAAAATTTTATTATTATTTAATTCATATAAAATAATTTTCTTCTAAAAGTGTGTACACACACATATTCAAATATAAAGTTTAATCGAAAATTTTAAATCCTAAAAATATTTTTATAAATATATAAAATTCATAGGATACTTAAAAGATATATTTTTATATAGATAGGTAAAAGCTAGTTTTATTTATAAATTAATTTTTTTATTTAAATATAACCTTTTAAATCAATTTGACAATACCAGAATTGCAACTTCCCAATGCTTATAAGTGTTGTAAACTAAATTGGTAATGGTTATAACCGTTACCAATAGAGGCATGGTATTTTCTGTAATAGATATGCTAACGGTTATAACCGTTAGAAAAATTCATATTTCTAACGGTTATAATCGTTAGAGATGTGTTACTTCCCAACGGTTATAACCGTTAGTAAGGGTGGCGGTTTCAATGGTTATAACAGTTAGTAAATTGCACTATTGCTAACGGTTATAACCATTGGTACATATGGTAAAAAAATTATAAATTTAACCATTGCTAACAGATATAACCATTGGTATGCATTCTCATTTGTAAAGCTTATAAGTGTCAAAATTTTGATCTTCCTGGATGACTCAGCATCTTATTATACTATCATATATTATCATACAAAATTTAAATTTATAACAACAACAAACACATAACCAAATATCAAAACTAACAGCAACAACAAACATAGCCAAATATCAAAACTAATAGCAATAGCAAATACATAATCAAATGTCACAACTAACACATCAATAAGTTTCAAAACAACGTCAAACGTACATGAATATACTTCCTACAAAATTCATTATATGAATTTATATTTTACTATTACAAAATGTATAAAAACTTACAAATGACGGATCCAACACTTCGGCCAAACTACGAAACCTCCATCAACTAACTTGGAGAATGTATAATGACCGTTTTGAGGTGCATCAAAAAGTGGCTCGTCTAAATCAAGAACATCCTCCACCCAAACAACTTTTTCGCCATCTACAACATTTCTACCATGACAAATCTTTTGCACTCCAAGATGCCCTTTAGCTACCACTTCTAATTTTTATGATAATAGTTGCACTGCTTGTTTTCCAAACATTGAGGATCCAACAACAGCAGTAGATGGAGTGGGACTAGGGTTGGGATGGTGCACAGTATGCGAAGCATTTTATGTTCTTGGGTCATCGAATTTGTTCTAATCTGACCAACAAGTTGCCTTATACAATGTTGCAAATAAGCTAGAGTTGAATTCATTGTTCTACTTTCTTTATGCATTTGATCAATCTTGTGTTGCATCCTCATTTTCCATTGCTTATCTTCCTTCTCTTTGTAATTAATATTTGCTTTTGAAGCTTGAGTGAGTTTTACGCCCTTTACATTAGATGTAGAACTAATCGCACGGTAATAGCTTATTTTATTTTCATATCCAAATACTTCAGCAACTGCATCTCTTTCAAAATCTTGTAAACTAATTACTCCTTCTTCACCATTAACACTAGCTTCTGATTTTTGCTTTTCTTCTGCAGCTTCTATTAAAGCCTCCATATTCACAAACACTTCTCGGTTTATAAAACAAAATAGGAAAAACAAAATGGAAAAAAGAAACAAGCCAAATTTTCATTTTAAAACTGAGCAATCTTCATTTTTAATAAACTAAAACAATTCAATTTTTTTTACAAACTGAAGAAGCACAATATTTTCATGTTTCCTCAAGTCATAATCATATTTCAAGCAACTATTGGTTCTCAATGATACCATTGTGCCATCTCTCAGTAAACTTTTATATTTGAAGTATTCATATTTTAACCCTTGCATATAATACAATCATCTTGCTTTCATGTTGTAGATAATGAAACAGATACATGTTTCATGACATTCTAAAGCTATTGATAAAAAGAAATAATTTTTATATGTGGAAGTGCTTTTGATGATCCACTATGTATTGGAGTTGTGATTAGTTATGTTCCTATTATACCTGAATAATGGTAATTTGTGGGGTTATATTTCACTATTTGAAGAATGTCTTGACTCGGTTTTTCTTAATATTCAAAATCTGTGTATAATTAAACTTTGTGCGCAAAATTTTTGCATTCAAGCTTGGGGATAATGCTACTTTTTTCGTTTGGATGAAAATTATAATCACTATGAAATTTCAAAACAATTTTCAATGTAATTGTTTTTAAAAATGGTAGTCACTTCAGTGAGTAATCTACTATATATGTTCGTTAGAAAAGAAAAAAGAAATGTTGCATTGGTTGTTATTTACTATGGATGAGGTTTATCAAACATCTTTTCAAAACTTAAATCTGCATTAAATCGCAGCTTATCTAAGTTCTATTGCACTAAAAGTTCAAACAATTGCAATTTTAAGCATAACTTAAAAATAAAATTTTGAAAATTATTTCAAGGATATTTCATTTATTGCGCTGTTGGTGGGGCGGAAGTGAATTACATTTGGAAATAAGTATGTTTTTGTTAAAATATATTAAAGGACAAATTTTATTTATAGGTCCAAGAAAAAAACCTATTTCAACTTAAAAATAAAATAAAATTTATAGGTCTAACTCCATAGACAGCATTGTGCTGTGCAGTGCAGTAGCCTACCACTACTTCATAGGCAGCGGTTTTTTTAGATTATCATGCATATTTAAAGTTGTGGATCCTACTCCAATCTCATTTGTATGAAACACACATAAGTAGTATGAAAGTTGACTGATTAGTTATGGAAAGTCAAGAGCATTGGAAATCAAAGTAAAATACGTGAAGTAATTAACATATATAATGAAAATCGATGTTATTTGAAGTAGTTACATTGTGCTTTCTACTCAAAAACTAAGGGATAAATTCTCATAAAATTTAATTTTCTTATCAAAAAGGATAAAGGGTTTGAATATAATGTAGCAAATTTTTTATAATTAAAATGCACCCAAGGATGCACAAAATGTAAAATGAAACTAATGTGGATTTTTTTAATATGTGTTACTACAAATAGCAACAGCCTATGATGTCTTAAAAGCAATATTTTTAACCATTTGAATTTTCACACTATAATTTTCTGATGGACAAACAGTTCACATACATCTTATAAGAGTTTGGATTGAAAAGACTACTAACATAAAACAAAGAAAACACAAAGACTGTCTGCAGATGGATAGATTGAGAAGAATTAGTTTTTTTTGTGAAATAGTACTTTATATACAACATGTCACTGGGACAACATATCACATGTCAATAAACGTTCGAATCACGCTATGCAAGTTTCGAATTTGTAACCACTCGCACCAAAGCCGAATCACTTAACCACTTGGACAATGGTGTTTGTCGAAAAGAATTAGTTTTTACGAAGGAAATTAAGAAAGAACCTAAACCACTATGATATAAGATCACATATCACTAAAAACAGATTCTCAAAGACAATGGAAGATAATTTGGGACTGACAATTTCAATAGAAAAAATTAAGCTACAGAAAGAGCATTACAGTAATCTCACAACTAACCGCCAAATTTTATTTTATTTTTAAGTAAGTATAGACGTCTTTAACAATGCAATCTCATTATAACACTTATTTTATTTATAGGTCCAAATATATTACAATAATCTCATTATTAGTCCCCACACACACATAATTTTCCCTTCAAAGTATGTGGCTATGTAAATTGTGGACTTGCATATTTTTCTGCTACAAACGAAAGCACCTCTTCCGCTTTTCTGCTTGTGAGCTATTTTCCACGCCATTGCTTGTGTAGGCTTGTATTCTGAATTCTCCACTTCCTACAGGAAAAAATATGAATTAATTTGTAAATTATACATTACTGTTAAGGTTACATGTACGATGGTTGCTACGTACTAATTCTTCATAAAGTCGAGTATATGATTTTCTTCCCAAAGTATGAGCAATGGTATTTTTTTCTTTATTTTTAGTATTTTGTTTGCACTATTTTTTCTTATAAGTGTACTCGTTGTCAATGAATCTCTCCCACTGGATTTTGTCAATGTCACTTGGACGGTTATCAATCGCAATACGTCTAGATAATAATTCTCCATCTTTCTTCAAAAAAGTATGCATTAGCTTTGATTTTTTCATTCTAAAATATTGTAAAACCTCTCTCCAAAATAGGTCGAGCAATAGTTGGATCTAGATTCTTATCAAACTCCTTCTACAAAAACAAGAGAAAAAAATCAATACAATTGTTAATAGGAACACTTGAGTTATAAATGATAACTAGTCAAATGTACACATTACAAATTAAAATAAAACAGTTTGGTTTTCTACTTGTCATCTTATTTAGGTTGAACAGATAAACAAAATGCAATTATGTGGTAAATACTAGATCAAAAGCGTTGTGTGCTACACTCTTATTTTTTAAGATTTATGTTCATATCAAAAATGAGCAAATTTTAGGCTGCGACCATTAATTTACTGCAATATACGTCTCCTTGGAGATTATTGTCTAGTACTTCATATGTTAGATTGCAATATACTGCTCTAAAAATTAATGTACGTTTATTTTATACATGTAAGGTAAAGTAAAATACCATGATAGTTTTCCACAAACTATTCCTATAGAAAATGTCTACTTTCCTCCAATCATCATAACCACTTGGAATGAGCCCACGAATCAAAACCTCACAACAAGACCTCCATTTTGTTGCATCTCTACCTTCAGCACCCTCCATGTCAACAACTATTGAATACTTTTTACCCGATGGCGGAGGAGGAACATCTTCTTCAGTGCTTTTTGGATGTTGTGATGCATTGCTACAGCCAGTCGACATTCTACAATATACAATAATTGTTACAAAAAATCCACCAAATTAGGGCCTAAATTAGAACACATAATAATCAATCATCTGTTGTTGACTACTTCAAATACAAAAATAAGATTCATCCTTTTCTGACCTTCCACACCACTGCTTTAACCAACCATAAGTTTGAAATTATTAAATCAGTTTCGGTTTAGTTGCTGATTTGGATGCCTCGATAAACAAATCACAATTTTAACTAACATGATATTACATGATATATTTCAACAATTGGTCATGAAGGTTCAACTTCTGTAGACCAATAACTGTAGTTTATACAAGCATTTTTTGGGATAATTTTCTAGCACAAGACCATTAGCAACATTAAACTTAGGATTATTTTTGCTCTGTCAAATCATAGGATAATAGGACCTACAATCACTTAATGCAAGGCTTTCTCTGTAGCATATTTTTATTTGTAGGGATTTACATCTATCATTCGTAACTATCATTTGTTCTATTAATTTGTTTTATTCTTTTTTTAAAGTAAATGAGAAAAAATTTACTAGTAAGTAAACAAAATTGGCTCTGAATAAAGCATCCTTTACAAATTCTCAACATAACTTAATAAATGAGTGATTTAAGTAAATGAGAAAAATATTTTGAATTCTTTATATCAGATTGTCTCTGAATTGTTTTTCTTCATCCCAAACCTTAACGATTTCCGATACGAACATGTTTTTATTTTACTAAAAAGCATGAATAAATTCAGGTAAGATTATTGAATCATTCAACAAAATTGAAAAAGAAAAATTCTGCATGAAATTTATCTAAGATTTCACTATATAGTCCATTAGAAGGTAAGATTATGAACGGTTGTAAGTTGCCTTGTATAGATTATAACAGATTGCTATTGAAATTGACAATATTGTTCAAACCATACCATGGGGTGCTATTGTGAGAGAAAATATATGCTATACTATGATATTTTAGAAAAATTATGCTATGTGAATATGTGATAATATTTTGTTATCTTGTATCAAATGTTAAAACTATAAAGGTCTTTAATATTGTTGTCATTAATGTTGGAAAACATTAAAACCATAAAGCACAACATTATATAAAGTTTAGTATTGGAAGGAAAATGTGAAATGTTATTCACCGTAGCTGTAATACATTTCTCTTTTTCTAGATTGATTTTCTGCTTCATAATGGTATTTACTTCAGAATTTATTGTCCATCTTGGCCAGTAGTTAGATCTCGAATGTTCTTCCTAGTTCTGCCACCAAAAATAATATTTAATTATATTCACTATTATGATTGACAATTCGGGGTGTTACAGTACATATTAACGCGCATAATTGTAACCAACTGATAATAAAATTTCAATTTGCTATACTAATAGCATTTGATGTTCATATTTGCATTCTGTTTCGCCTGAAACAATGCCTTTTTATGATGTTAGGATTTACAAGTTCTCAAAATTAGGCATTTACAATGAAAGCCTTTGGTGAAATGCATATAAAATCATAGAATTAAGCAGTATGAAATATATGGAACAACATTAATAGCATAGTGTTTCAAGTTAGAATGTGCCTTGAAGGTTAGATTTGAATCCACAAGTAGTTAAATGGCCTGCAACTATTTGTCCTAACTCTTGCTGCCAATTATCTGTGGCTTTTGCTTTTGGAACAAGCAGTACCCAAATAACTACGTGTTCCTTCTCAAAGCTTACTATAGCTTGTGATACTTGAGGTTGTACAAACAATTGCAATCACATAAAAGCGTAGATGCTTAGGCTATTTTTCTTATGTTAGCGGTACATTGTTATTTCCATTTCAATGTTATTGAAATGCAATTGAGTTGCACACGGCGGAGCACAAAACTGAAAGCAGTTAACAGATTTTGAGCCATCGGAGACAATTTACTAGAAAGCAAACTCATTTACTAGTAATTTACTTTAAAATTGGCTTACCTACTAGTAAGTAAACAAAATCACATTAGTTATTGAAGCTTAGTATAGTGAGGAAATTCTCAACATAACTTAGTAAATACAAATTATCACTGTCCAACAATAATCCCAATCAAATCACATCAGTTTTTAAAGAAAACCTAAAAAATCAAAGTCCACAAAACCATCAATAAAACATCCTTTACCGCTACATATTTTTTAGATATGAAATCAACGTGCAGATCTTCTATTATTTGCGGTTTGGTTCATTTTTTTGATTTTACAAGGATAACCTGAATATGAAACTTGATTTCTTAAACCATATGGTTTATAGGTTTTCTGGATGATGAAAACCAATATGAAAACAACTAATAATTAAGCACTTAGTCTAAAAGAGTGTTTTACTATTCCTATAGCAATCAGATGTCTACTTAGATTCAATAATTCAAACACAAAATAAATAAAACATCCTTTGTTACAATCATATTTGTCTACTTTAGTTCGATGCATTTCAACAGTGTTAAGTTGGGTTGCTCATTTAAATTGGATTGAAAGTTTGTTGGCATCTCATAATCATCTATGTCATCGGTCAAACACTTAGGCGGACGTTGTATAATGGACCACTCAGGATTTTGTACATCTTTTACGTAAAAGATTTGACTTGCTTCAAACGCAAGAATGACAGGCTCATCATATTCTTTATTGCTGCTTTTAAGCTTCTTTAGATTCACCATCAACAAATTAGAGTATGGACAATCTTACATCCGCGTGTTTTGCCAGCGATATTAACTTAGTTACAATAGAATACTATATGTTGAAAACCGTAATAATCAACCTCAATGATCTCCTTGATAACACCATACCAAGTAGTATCATCCATAGGATTTAAATCTTTTGCACTTGCAACAAATGTTGCAATTGCATCCATGCAAACACCGTTGTCTTGCGTTGAAAGATTGTTGTCATGATGTTGGGGAGAGAATACATAGCCATTGATCCTATATTTGAGGTGGGTTTTGGCTTCCTATGTTGGCCCACTAACATAATACCATAATATTGAATTCATGCATTTTTCTTCAATGAACTATTAAAACCACTAAGATATGTTAAATAAAGTCATATTTTTATGATTAAACTATCATTCTATGGAAGCTTAATAAACCTTCTTATGCAACCAATCATGAATGTAGTTTGTACTACAACTTCTCCCTTTGTCTGAAGTCTTTTTTTTTGTTATGTTGAGCATCTTCTAATGACAATCGATACTCACTACAAATTAAACATGTTATATTTAAAGTAAATATAAAGTTATCTGATAATCTATAAAAAAAACACTAACCTATAATAATCATCTAGATCCGGTATGTCCATTCTAAAAGGTATCTAATGACAATCGATACTCACTTCGAATTTGTATGTGTTGTGCGTCACTTAGCTTGATAGTTTTACCCTCAATAATGGAGCGTTCATATGTATCATTACCATTCTCATCCAAAAATATAGAGCTATGATTACCAGCACATGAATCTAGCATATACTCCATTGCATACCTGATGGGTTCTGAAACAAGATATGCTCGGAAATCGACCCTTTCACATATCGTTTATTGCTTGGTATGTCCTCACACTCCTTCATTGCTCTAAGAAAATATAAATAATGCATGTTTTTATATTACTATTAAAAATAATTCATGCAATAATTATTTAAAAGAATTTTTCGCCTTTCAAATGGATACATCCATGTATAATTAACTGGTCCGCAGAGTAGTGCTTGACCAGCTAAATGCACCATTAGATATATACTTATGTCAAAAAATTGAGTGGGAAAATAATGGACCAGCACAAATAATGCGTCAGCAATCATATCTTTGGCAGCTTGGACATGCTCTCGAATAAAAACCTTTGAACAAATAATGTTGAAGTACAAGCATACTTGCAAAATCGCATGTCTCAAGTCAAGAAACTTTGGAAATGCATGTTGAACCATGATAGGAAGAAAATGTTGGATAATAACATGATAGTCATATGACTTTCTAATATTCAAACTAGGTGGTTGGATACTTACTAAGTTGCTTAATTTAGTTCCAAAGCATGACAGAAGTTTTATATCTTTAAGAACTTGACAACATTAAATCTTGTAAGCTTTATCAAATGTAAATTTAAAGGATTGTTTGGTTCTATCGAACAACAAATTAATAAAATGCTCCGCCACATTCTTCCCAGTATGCATCACATCTATTGCATGTCGCACTTTATGACCACTCCAATACTCTAAGGAAAAAAGAAGTGACTTCTTATACCATGCCGGTCTTACACCATTGTCATTCGCATTTACAATGCGTTCTTCATCATGATTAAATTCATCTCCCATACGCTTCTTTTTTTAATCAATTTACCTGGTGTATATTTGATATGAACAATCTTCTCTAAAAGATCCGATCTTGTCAACCGTGTTGGAAGTTCTTTATACTTTGTACCCTTATACCATCCATGTTTCAGCGCTCAATATGGATGACCATTCTTCGTAAATCTTTTGTACTTCGTATAAACAATCTTATTACCAACATGTTCTGACTCAATCTTAGTAGCACAAATAGGGCATGCTTTATAACCATGAGTCACACAATCTAAATAGATTCCCAAATGCAGGTAGATCATAAATTCTCCACAATAGCATTGCTCTCAATGTGAAATATTCTTTCTTGTTCATGTCAAATGCAAGCACTCTCATCGTCCAAAGTTGCTTCAACTCATCCACAAGAGGTTCTAAATATACATCAATATCTTGACTTGGTGCTTTAGGTCCAGGAATTAATAAACACAACATTTGAAATTCGATTTCATGCATAACGAAGGAAGCAAGTTATAAGGAACCATATACATAGGCCAACAACTATAACTATTTGAATGGGTGTATTAGGATTAATCCCATAGGTAGCAATTCCAAGCCAAACATTTCACGCGTTGTTAGCAAACTCCAGCCATTTGTTCATAACAGATCTCCATTCGGTCGAGTAATAGGATGACGAATGAATTCCAACAAGGTTTTGCTTCACTATGCCATAACATTTTTCGAGCTACCATGGTATAGTGTACAACCTAGTTAATTTGGGAACTATTGAAAAATACTTTACAACCTTTCTTGGTTGCTTTGTGACTTTTACAATTTGACCTTCATCTTCAAGTTTAAATCTCGAAGTATGGCAACGAGGACATTCAACGGCATCTTTATTCTCTTTCAAAAATAATATGCAATCATTTTTGTAAGCATGTATGCTCTCTACAGACATTTCCAAATCTTTTAAAATTTGTTTCATCGTGGGGTATTTATCTGGTAGTTTATTTTCCTTCGGAAGCCACTTTTTCAATCGCTTCAACAACTCGGTCACAATGTTTCCGGGCCAATTGAATTCTTTTTTTCAAATTATGTAGCTCTATAAGGACACTCAATGTTGTAAGACCATCTTCACAAGAAGGGTATAGTTTTTCATTTGTTTTTCTTTTGTACACATGGTACTTTTTCCCCCGATAACTATCGCCAATACCATGTATGTTATCATACGCACCATACACATTGTCAATAAGGTTTCCAAGAGCACCTTCTACATGGTTTTCTTTTGGAGTTTGATGAGAGATGAAAACTTCGTTAGCGGTAATATGTGGTGTAGGATTGACTACTGCATCGACGTCGTTCCTCTCACCGTGAAAAAACCACCCATCATATGTTGATCCATCCCGTAAAAGATCAAGTGTTTCTCGACTGTTTTAAAAGATAATTTTTTTGAATTTCTACATTTTTTACAAGGACAACTGCACATTTCAAAGTCAGGCGGTGAATGATGCTTTGCAAAATTTATAGATTATCGAACCCCTTATATATATTCATCGGTGTTCCTATGCTGACATCTAATCCACTCTCTCGAAGTAGGTAATGACATTAGCTAAAAAAATTATCTCCTCTCAATATTTCACATAAATATGAAAGAAAATTAACTTGTGTAAGTAGAACATTAACATTGTAACGTACTAATCAAACGAAGGACTGAAGCATATATTGAAAGAATTCGTATGAATTAATGAGAAGATTTGTAATTTGAAATAGAGATAGTAAATTTGTAATAATGATTTTGTTTCAATAGAATCAGATATGTTTGTTAATCTGATACAACAGTTATATATACAGAAAGATACTATGATGGGCTGATTTACTTAAACAAGCCCAAGCCCATATTACAAGAGTTAAGTAACTCGTTCGAGATATTATTACATTCTAACTCTTCCCTTCAGTTTCATCTAGGGTTCCCTTCTCTCGTCCTCATTCTTGCGCCGCCATCTTCAACTCTTAAATCCAATTTTAATCGACTGAAATTCTTTGTCGAGAGAGGCTTGGTTAGAATGTCAGTCTTCTGAAACTGAGCTGGTACGTGATTAACCTTTAGCTTCCCCTCTAGCACTTTTTCACGAACGAAGTGCAGATCTACTTCGATGTGCTTCGTTCGTGTATGCTGAACTGGATTTGATGAGAGAGACACAGAGCTTAGGTTATCGCACCAGATTATTGGAGTATTTGTGGGATTGATTTGAATTTCGGAAAGCAGAGACATGATCCAGGTGATCTCTGCCGTAGTACTAGCAATTGCTCTGTACTCGGCTTCGGTACTAGAGCGAGAAATTGTGGCCTGTTTCTTGGAGCTCCATGAAATTGGATTGCAGCCAAGATAGATGCAAAATCCTGTAGTCGATCTCCTATCGTCTGGATCTGAGGCCCAATCTGCATCACTGTAAGCTTGTATGTTCAACCCCTTTTCATTGTTGAAAAGTAGTCCATGACTCATAGTTCCCCTCAGGTATCGTAATATACGCTTTACTGCTTTCCAGTGACAGCTAAGTGGTTTATGCATGAATTGGCACACTTTGTTTACACTGTAGCTTATGTCAGGTCTGGTTATTGTAATGTACTGTAGTGCTCCTACGGTACTTCTGTATTGCTTTTCATTAGTTATGGTTTCGCCTGAGTTCCTTGATAGTTTGAGATTACTGGTCATAGGAGTTGGGAGTTGCTTTGCTTGATCCATGTTTGCTCGCTTTAGTAGATCCTGTATATATCGTTTCTGACATAGGAACATTTCTGAGTCTGATTTTCTGATGACTTCAACTCCGAGAAAGTAATGTAAGTCCCCCAGATCTTTTATAGAGAATGTTTTGTCAAGATGATTAATAGTCTGATTTATTGTTTGATCATCATTACCAGTAATTATGATGTCATCTACATACACCAGTATATAAGTGATCTTTGCTTGATTGTGTTGCATGTATAGGGAGCTGTCAGACCTTGTTGGATTAAATCCCAAGTCTATTAGTGTTGATTTGAGTTTTTCATTTCATATACGTGGAGCTTGCTTCAATCCATAAATGGTTTTATGTAGTTTACATACAAGATTGTTGTTTCCCCCTTTTCTGTAGTCTTCTGGTTGCTCCATATATACAGTCTCTTGTAAGTCCCCATTGAGAAATGCATTATTTACATCCAGTTGCCTGATTTTCCATCCTCTGTGTAGAGCTAGAGTAAGCATAATTCTTATTGTTGTTGGTTTGACAACTGGTGAGAATGTTTCATTGAAGTCAAATCCATATTGCTGATTGTATCCTTTAGCCACTAGTCTAGCTTTGAATTTTGCAATGTTGCCATCTGGATTTCTTTTGACTTTGTAGGTCCATTTGCATCCTACTATGTTGTTGTTTTTGGGCATAGGTACAAGACTCCAGGTCTTGTTTTTGATAAGAGCATCATATTCGTTGTCCATTGCATGTTTCCAGTTATTGTTTGTAATGGCTTCACTGTAATTTCTTGGCTCAGTTGTATCAAGTTGTGCAGTGTAAGTTTTAGGTTTAAAAATCCCACTTTTTGACCTTGTAATCATATGATGCCTTGACATTTCAGGTGGTGACTCTTGGGTATGTGTGTCCTCATCATTATGCTGAGACACTGATGGAGGAGATTCCTCTTGTCCTGAATTTTCATTGCTTTTCTGATTTGCATTGTGAGAGGAGCTGGAGAATTCAGATGAATCATGACCTGATTCAGTGGCACTGCTGGGTAGAGTGTGTTGTGATCCCCCTTGATTTCTCTGCACACTTTCATCACAGTTGTCCCTTTCAGATACAGTTGGCATAGAAGGTATTGACAAGCTATTTTTGCTGTATACTTTCTTGGTTGTCTGTATATTTGTATCTGCAAAAGGAAAAACAGTTTCATTAAATACTACATGTCTTGATACATAGATCCTACCATCATTGCTTAGGCATCTGTATCCTTTCTGATTGTTCCCATATCCTAGGAAAGTGCATGGGGTAGATCTGAGACTTAGTTTATTCTTGTTGTATGGTCTGAGGCATGGAAAGCATAAACAACCAAAGGTTTTTAGGCTTTTATAGTCTGGTTTTACCCCAAACAGCACTTCTATTGGAATCAGATGCTTAAAGACTTTGGTAGGAAGTCTGTTAATTAAGTAAACAGCAGTATTAAAGGCATCAGGCCAAAATTTCATTGGTAGTGACCCCTGAGCTAGTAAGGTTAAACCAGTTTCCACAATGTGTCTGTGTTTTCTTTCTGCTATCCCATTTTGCTCAGATGTATGTGGACAAGTGGTTCTGTGAATAATACCTCTTTTCTGGAAATATTCCTTTAGTGGTTTATATTCACTCCCACCATCTGTTTGTATAGTTTTGACTTCATTACACAGTTGTTTCTCTACTTGAGTTATAAATTGTATTACTACCTTTTGAGTGTCAGATTTTGACTTTAAGAAATATATCCAAGTATATCTAGAGAATAAGTCAACAAATGATATATAGTACCTGTATCCATAGTCTGCATTTATAGGGGCTGGACCCCATAGATCTGTAGCAACCACTTGTAGTGGTTTGTTTATAACTGTTGTTGAATCTGCAAATGGCAATTTATGACTTTTGCCTAGTTGGCAATAGGTGCATACAAATGGTAGAGTAACATCAACAGAAATATTATTACTCAATAGTACTTGTTTTACAGTGTTTACATTGGGATGTCCTAGTTTATAATGCCACTGAGTAAATATTTCTTGATTACTGGTGGCATGACATTCAGTATTATTACACTGCATATTTCTAAAGTTGCTCTTTCTTGTATCCCCAAGATTGAATTTGTATAATCCCTTGTCCAGTTTACCCTGTAACAATATGTTTTGACTTAGTAGGTCCTTAACTACACAGTATTTAGGGTGAAACTCGAAATACACATTGTTATCATTAGCAAATTGAGATACACTTAATAGATTTTTCTTGATCTGTGGTACTCTCAATAGATTGTTAAGATAAAGGGTTCTTTTACCTGGAACACTGCTGGTTCCTACATGTGTGATTTTCAGAGCTTCACCATTTCCCATAAGAATGGAGTGCATACCTGTGTACTCTTTGTTGCCAAGGTTAAGATTCTGCAAGTTGTTTGTGAGGTGATTTGTTGCACCTGAGTCTGGATACCATTCCTCTTCTGCTATCTCATCAGATCTGGTAAGTCTTTCGGAGTTTAAGCTTTGAGTCCTCAGGTTTTCTGTATGACTTCCTTGTCTTTGATCAGCATGTGCTAAGTTTGCACTAGGATTTTGATTTCTTTGATTTGTTTGATTTTGTTGATTTGGATAATGATCAGTGTTGAGTCTGAAGTAGCATTGTCTTGCTGTATGACCTGGTCTTTCACAGATTTGACATCTTGTTCTGTTGTTATTCCATCTACCAGTTCTTCCTCTGCCTCTTTGAGTGACATTATTTCTCTGATTGGAGTTGTCTTGTCTAGTATTTTGATTTTCTTGTTTTCTCCCTTGACTTCTGTTTCTTGAATTTGAGGCATAGTTGAGAGACGGTTTTGTGTTATTTTCTTTTCTCTGTTCAATTCTCCCTTCATGAGCTAACAGTGTTGAATTGACATATTGCATGTTGGGTAGATCTTGGTGTGATGATATAATTGCCACTACAGACTCATATTCGCTATCAAGGCCATTTAAGATGGTCAGTATCTGCTCAGTCTCAGATGCTTTATGACCAGCTGTGTCAAGAATATCGTAGTATGACTTTGCTTTAGTCAGATATTCCCTCATTGACATGTTTTCTTTCTTGAGATTCTGTAACTGTCTTTTGTAGTACATAATTCTTGCAGCTGATTGTGTATTGAAGTTTTGTTGAATTGCAGACCATATTTCGAATGATGTTTTACATCCAACAATTTGTGACATCAGATCTGAACTGATGGATGATAGTAGCCATGCTGCCAGTAAACTGTCCTGTCTCTGATGATCAATGAAATCTTTGTTGACAACTCTCTCTCCTGTACTGTTAGTTGTCATCCTTGCTGGCACAGTAGCAGTTCCATAAAGGAAATCTTCCAGTCCATACCCTCCTATACTGGTTTCAACTTGATACTTCCATAATATGAAGTTATTCTCATCAAGGGTTGTTGTTACTAAATTGTTCTTTGGTTTTATGATCTTGCAGGAGTTTGTTCCAGTATTTGATGAATCTTGGTTTCTTGATCTTGATCCTTCCTGATTCTTTACTCCACTTGTTGCTGATGATGCAGTATCATCATCTCCAGCCATGGTGGATTATGTGGGGATGTTGATCAGACAACAGAAGCTAATGAAATGATGGTGCAGCCAAGGTTCTTGAATCAAGGATCTTGGCGAGGCACGCTTACTGAGTACAGGGAATTCTTTGATTCAGAGATAGGTTTGTTCCTAACCCTCAGATGATGAGATAGCGATGATCTGAGAGCAACCAGGATGGTGGATGATGAGGATTCTCTGACACCTCCTTGGATGGCTCGGTGATGATGCTATGATTCTCTGATGAGGATCTGAAAACTGCTTGAATTTGAGTTACTGTCGTCAGACAGATTTTAATGCTCTGATACCATGAAAGAATTCGTATGAATTAATGAGAAGATTTGTAATTTGAAATAGAGATAGTAAATTTGTAATAATGATTTTGTTTCAATAGAATCAGATATGTTTGTTAATCTGATACAACAGTTATATATACAGAAAGATACTATGATGGACTGATTTACTTAAACAAGCCCAAGCCCATATTACAAGAGTTAAGTAACTCGTTCGAGATATTATTACATTCTAACTTATATAAAGGACTGAAGCGTGGTCTTCAGTTTTTTTATACTGAAGCATAAGCTTCAGTATAAATAAACTGAAGGATATGCTTCGGTTTTTGTATATTAAAGCCAACTGAAGCATAATTCTGCATATTTATATTATTATTTATTATTCACATGTTTATGGATTGGTTGACCATATCATGATTGTTTCATTTTCATTTGAATTTATTGCAATATCAGTTGTGGTTTTAAGATAATCAAATATTAAAACTTGCAGGGATAGATAAATCCATATTTGACAGTAGAGGTTCTAGTATAAGGTAACATAGTTAGTGCTCAGGACTTTAAAATTAAACAATCTCACTGCATGCATTTAACAGTTGAAACCAACATTTCCAAGCAATAGAAACGTTTTCATCCATTATAAATATCAAATGAGTATATATAAAGAAATAAGAATTGCAAAGAAACATAGTTTAATTCATTAGAAGCACACTTACTGCTGCTAATGCAGCTGAATTGTTGCTGCAATATGCAAAAGCACAGTATATCTATCTAAAAAGAGAAAAAAAATTCTGGCATGGTCAGTGTGTGTGTTTCGAAGTGCATGCGTGCTTGCATGTGTGTACAGGTGTGTGTCGCAGTGTATAAGTTTGTGTGAACATGTGTGGGTAAATATGTGCATGTGTATTGGTAAGTTAGTACTGCTTGGATTTTGGGAAGAAATGTTTTGCCCCGAACTTATTGTTACCAACACTTGTTAAATTAGCAATTTCGCATTTCTGATACTTCCATTAGTACATCAATAGGGTGAAGTGCATAACTTTCACAATTTGGGAATGTTTAACTTCAATTGATCTTGCATTGGCATGTGAATATTGCGTGGAATAAGTTGATGTCAAAATGTTACATTTCTTGTGAAATGTTAAGGTAAGCAAATGGAATTTTCATAAAAGTCGGTTGGATGTGCTCATAGTTAGCTAAGCCATTGAATTTGGTCCATGTTGATAAAGATATAAGTTTATGACTTTGCAAAACCAGGTTGGAAGACATGTATACATGGTAAAGACATCAATCTTTCCACTTTATACTAAAAACAATGAATTAATTGAAACAAACAATGAATTTGCATCAAATTAATTGAAAATCATTATTCAATCATATTTGTAGAACTGACTGAAATAATTGTATGGGCATACATAAGAAAACAGCATACTTCACATCTTATATAAGAGAATCATACACACACACACACACATTAGTCATTCAACTATTTTTATATTTGTTTCATTGTTCTAGGGTTATAATGTAAAAATCTATGCTTCGAAAACTGGTTACAGTTAAACCTACTAGCAAATGAAGGAAATACTTATAGCCTGTAAAAAATAAAAATACAAGTAACAAAGTATATCTTTCCAGGTATGAGAAAAACAACGAAAGCCTAGATTTTGGTACATAAATCAATTTGAATAGAAGAAAAAAGTGAAGCTCTAGATTTGAATCTAAAAATTATACCTGAGATTTTGAGATTGAAGGAGGGGAAGTAGAAGAAAAATCCTAGATTCAGACGATTTGCCAAATAGCTGCATTCAAAACAATGGAGGATGAAACATTAATTCCATCCATTCTTTCTACATTTGTGATTTTCCTTATCACTTAATAATTATGCAAAATTATAATGGATATAACGTCTTTATGATAATATTATGCAATAAAGATTCACAAAATAACAAAGAGAGGCGAACAAAATTTGATGAACCCGAGGATCAAGTTTCGAATTTAGATAGTGTATGAGCATTGGGATTTGCTGTACATACAGGACAATAGTATGACACTGAGATTATGTCCTTTTTTCGACTTAACCACTCATTAAGTGGATAAAACAATTAATAAAAGTGAAAATTATCTGAACAAGTGAGATTGAGTGGACGCATGAGAACACAGGATCTCTCCTTGTAGTAAGACTTAACTAACAGACAGTGTGGTGCATTAAGAAATCCATTTAAACACATTATTCATCTTTATAATGTCAATGGGATAGGATCATATGAACTAGTTTTAACAAGAGTAGGGAAATGACAGATAAGAAATTAAAATTAAAGCAGATATTTTCAATGAATACAAATATGTTTTGGTTAAACATAAACAAGAAACGACAAATATGAAATTAAAATTCACAAAAACGTTTCAGCAAAGATGCAAAAACGATCAACTACAGTATTGGAAAATATTCATTCATGAAGTTTTGGCTTTCTAGTTCTACCGTGTCATCATAACTGAAACAGGTCAGACTTAATCCAGGCAATTCTAAACCTTGATTAAAAGATGCAAACATGTAGCAAACAAACGGTTTTTTTCCCTTAACCATTTTTCATACGTTATCTATTTAATTAAAATGTAGTAATAGAACATAGAAATTAAATAGAAGTAGTCACTAATTAATTAATGAACGAACAAATTTCCATTTACTATATTAAATAAATTAAACCGATTGAATTAAGAAACAGAAAACCAGCCATGCAGCTAAGAAAAACAAATCGGTTTCTGCTGGCACACCAAACTAACCCCCAAAACTATTTCAGTTTAGAATACAAAAACATTCCAATCGAACATTAAATGAAATCAGCAAACTAAACTCCTAAATGTATATTAAATATAAATATATACTCTTTTGGTGAGTAGTTACAGTCAGGTAAAACTAATCATGTATACATCTCCCATTTTTGGTAAACTTTTTTTTGTAAAAATAAATTTAAAATAAAACAAAAAAGATCTTTGAAAATTTGATTCTTTTCCAGCTGTTAACTATACAACTAATATATTCAAACTAATATTTTGACCTTGATATATCCATGGACGGTAAATATACAACCATAATAGTATGAATCTTCGACAATATGTAAATAGGTAATCAAAAATGCTAGTGTGCCAAAAAATGTTTTTGTCAAATTCTACAACAAAAACAAAATTTCCAGTATGTAGAGGGACCCCCTCTCTGATAGGGGTGCGCATGCACTTGAGTTAGAGAACCTCGTATTATCACAAAACCAATTGGTGATGTGAAGAGAGGTCTCTTAGTATTTATGCAGAATTCATATTGTAAATTGCCCGATGTGAGGACTAATCTAAACACGCCCCCGCACGTGTGGTGTTTCATCAGCCAAACACGTGGACATTCATTGAGGATAATGTGTGACACAATTAAACCTTGCTCTGATATCAAGTTAGAGAACCTCGTATTATTACAAAACTAATTGGTGATGTGAAAGGAGGTCTCTTAGTATTTATGCAAAATTCATATTGTAAATTGCCCGATGTGAGGACTAATCTCAACAACTTGCGAACGACGATTTTACAGAACATATTTATATGTTTTATTTTAGTTTTTATAAAATATAATTATTTTACAACTCGTAAGTGTTTATGATTTTTTTCAAATGTAAATATAGTATCATCTACTAAATGAAGAAATTGTAATTGATTCGTTTATTGATTTTCTTAACAAATTAGTGTTAGTGACTTACCAAAATTTTTGTAGTACTAAATGTGTTTCCATAACATTACCCGACTAGTGCTAATAAATTACCAAAATTTTCATAACAAATTATATATGCACAAATGAGTTGCCATAACAATAACTTGTATGATACAATAGCAATACCGGTGTAAGTTACAATTCAACTGACTTTAGTAGCTATGAACCATCAAGACGAGATCTGAAGGGAAAACCCTAGGGGTAAAATAGGAAACTAATAGCTGAAAAGATTATATCGAAACAATATTTTTACATGTTTATCTTATTCCAACTTCATATTCCAACTCAAAACGGATCCAACGTAAAAATAAAAATAAAAACCTAAAAAATGAAGCAAAATAGTGGTGAAATCAGGCAAAACAAATGAATTTTTATCAATATTCAATCAATCAAATCAACTCACTTAATATCAAAGTTAGCCTAAAAGCATTAAGTTTATCTATTATAGAAATAATGGCCTTGATATTGCATTCCTCAGTATAGATGCATCAAGAAAGTGTAGAATGCAATAAATAAATTAGCTCCTTTTTTTCCTAACCTACAAATAACATGATATCATGAACATTGAAATGAATTAGAAAGAAATAGCTATATTTTGAAGTTAGAAACTCATATAAAGTATGAATGGAGATTTTATATCTTACCATTTAGATTAATGAAAATTTCTTCATAGACAATAGTTTGTGTGTAGTCTTTTCTTTCTCCATCTTTATTTTTAGTTAAAATCTTCAATCCTTTTTGCATTGTTGTGAGAGAACATATAATTGGCCATGAGTGAATATAGATCATGATAATAAATCCCAACATTCTCGATAGGGTTGTCAATTTTCAGCACGACCCGAAGATCACACGGAAATTAGCAAGTTAACCCGACCCGTTTAAGTGGGCAGGTTATTTTCGAGTCAAACCGAATTTGACCCGTTTATAAACGGGTGGGTTTCGAGTTGACCCGTGAACCCAAAGTTGACCCGTTTATCACCTGTTTATACTTATATGGGTTGACCCGACCCGATTATAACCCAACCCGACCGGTGAATCCGAATTTGACATGTTTACGACCCGTTTATAACCCATTTATACCTTATACGGGCTGACCCGGTCCGTTTACGACCTGACCCGATCTGGTTATAATCGGGTTACACGGGTTGGGTCAACCCATTTATAATTGGGTCGGGTTCGGATTGAGCTATTTTTGACCTATTTAATAAGCGGGTTGACCCGACCCATTTAAAATCAACCTGAACCCGACTTGACCCGACCCGAATCCGACCCATTGACAGCCCTAATTCTCGGGTGTTTGACCTTGATTTTTGTTGATTATCATTGCAAAATATATTTTGAATGGAAAGTGACGTCGTCGAAGGATAAAAGGCCATTTTGTGTCTGTTGAGAACATTACTATTCTTCGAATTAAAACTATTAAGTTGTTTGATTCATGCATCCTTCTCTTAAATTCTTGGTAAATGCTAATACATATTCATCTGTACCCCCCATATGTGATACTTTTGCTTTACTAGCTTCCATGAATTTAACCATCTATCTTTGTATCATATAAGAAAATTTTGTAACAATCAAAAGCAATAGTCAATTATACTGCTAGGAGATCCTAGATATCATATAGGTTTTAATAGGATTTTACATGTAATAGTTCTAAACAACATTGTAAATCTTACAGATCCTAGATGACTTGTGATCAAATTGCATTAGCACCTTTAACCATGTTAAAAAAAAGAAAGCTCTATAACAACATAACTACTTATGGAAAGAAGTTACATATTGAAGAGAAACTAAGCTCAATGCAAAGAATCCTAAAGATATACTAAGAATTCCACTTCAACAATAATGCTCCAAATAACCAATAATTTTTATAATGATTAGTTATTACTTTGAATACGTCTTGAGTACATACTATAATGACATTCACGTTGGTAGAGAAGTTGATATGAACTTTATTATAGGTTATTTGTATTATTTTTCTGGATGATAAAGACGCATGGATGAGATATGTGTATGAACATGAAGAGTATGTGCAATGTGAAGCACTAGTATGATTTATTACTATTTTAATCACCGAACTGAAATGTATGACTAAATACATGTAGAAGTTAAAGAATTTGATATATTTCTAACTTATTTTGTTGGTTTTTTCCTCCAGTTAATACACATTTATCCTTTATGATCACAAAATATCAAATTAAATTCATGATAGTAAAATCCTATTATAGAAACTGTCATTCGATTTATACTTGCATTTAATTATAAAATGATATAAATAAATATAGGATGAATTTTGCTTATAGCTCCAAAAAATAATCTATTACAACTTTAGATCTCATGCAAAACTAAGTATAAAAATATGTATGGTTTAATATAGCTTGCGCATTTTTGGAATGCACAAGCTATATTTTAAAAAAAATTACTTCGTGCATTTTTGGAATGCGCTAGCTATTTTTTAATAGCCGGCACATTCAAAAAATGCACGTGTTATATATATATATATTTTGCGTATTTTTGGAATGCACAAATATATTTTCGGGCCCGAAATAAATAGCTAGCCCCATTTCTTCCTTATTTCCCTCTTTCATCCTCCATTTCATCAAATCCCTAATTCATTCTCCTATCTAACCCATTTTATTTTCCAATTTCAATTCTAGTTCAAAATAATCCTTAGATTAGCTTCAAATACTAAGTTGTCTAATGGAAGGCTCTTCCCCATCTTCTTAAATTAGAAAGAAAAAAATTTGATTTTGGATTAATTGATTTTTGGTCATGTTTAAAATATTTTATTTATCATTGTTGTAGTTAATTAATTTAACATTGAAATATTACTAGCTAGCTAATTGATATTGGAAACCCTAGTTTTAATTTTGACAGTGAATAATTGGGTATTGATGGTTATGTACTAGATGATAATTTTTTGTATAATTGCCATCCGGACCCATTGATACAAGTGTTCTTTATCTTCAACAAAAACGTAGAAGTGAAAATCAATCGCTTATGGAGGAATTTATTTTATATACATTGATTTTTAAATGAAAGTGCAATATAAATATTGGTTTTTATTTGTTGTTATAAATCAGAACGTTGAAACAGTTTAACTTGAAGATCATTCTAACAAGCTTAAAGAAATAGATTATAAAGACTCTAGATTTGAACAAAATTTAAGAATAGCTGGTTTTTGGAAAGCAATGCAAGTTGAGTACATTAGACTATAGATCATCATCTTCTTACGGAATTATGTGATCGTTGGAGGCCTGAGACAAATACTTTTCCTTTTAGATTAGGAGAAATGAGTATCACATTTTGTGATGTTTACTATTTATTTGGCTTATCCATGGATGGTTCCCCGGTATATATTGATAATGTGGAGTATGATTATATTGCATTGTGTCATGATTTACTTGGTATATTTCCTCCTCAAAATGTAATAAAATCTAAAAATTAGCTTAATATAAGTTGGTTTAAAAAAAATTCAATAACCACTTGGAGTTGCATGACAGATATAGAGATATTTTGTTGTAGTCGTGCTGTAATTTTGTACTTATTAATCTATCGGCTTCTACGGATCATCCGAAGGGTCGATATAACTTGAATAATTTGTCATTTTTGGATGATTTGGCACTTTGTGGTTAGCATTCATAGGCTAGTGCAGTACTTTGTTACTTGTATGGTGAGTTGACAAATGTTGCATTACAAGAAATAAAATTATTATTCGGTTCTGCAACATTGCTGCAATTATTTCTTGGTCTCATTTAGCTATTGGACGTCCTACTATAATGATTCCTACCAATTTAGATCATAAACTTCTATATGGTTGTAGATGGAATTCTGGTAGAAGTTGGCGTGAAACTCCAAAAAATGTACTAATTACCATAATTAATTAGACTTATTAGCGGATGATACCGTAACTTGGGTACCATATTCGTTGATTAATGCATTTTATGGTCCTATTATACAATTTCTATTTGCTGGTTGGATCTCTAATGTCAACTAATTTTATTTTGGACCTTTAAAAGTTATATTCCAGATTGAGTGATGAGACAATTTGCATTTAATCATCAACACATTCTCGATCCCGTCGTTCAAATTGATCCAAATCTGATCGATTGGAGATCTTTGCTTGAGGTATAGAATGCAAGATTTGAGCATTATGCTCAAGAATGTGATCCTCCTACATTATCGAGTGAGTATGAATATTGGTATTGGCAAATAACTCATCATGACATCTTGAAATAATCGTCTAGGAGACTGGTTGTTTACATTCCTCGAGCTCTACTAGTGTGTGATGTGGTTCGTACTTTAATTTACAATATTTGGTGGTTCACATTTTTTAATACCATATTAATTCTTAAACTGTCCTTTTTTTATAGGTAAGCAAGATGTATAGTGCTTTAGAAGTGGTTGATGAAATTCAAGACAATTGTTTTGAGCCGAGAAGGTGAAAAGTAACTGTATTGAGTAACGATGTTTGCTCGACTCAATTTTAAATAGAAACAAGTTACATCGACCGTCGAGACCTTTGGTAACTACTCGTGGAGAGGTTTAAGACACACATACAGGAGTGGAGGTATGAAAAACACATACACAAGCGGAGGCACACAAAAAAGGAACAAGAGCCATAAGAGATAAACAAGAAGAGACACATAGCACAATGGAAGGTGAACAAGAATGGCCTTCGTGGAATAAAGGAGAACAACGATTTGCATATGGTGAATAAGTTATTTCTTCCATCGAATAACCACAATGGCAAGTACAACAACATCAAGAAGAGTTAATATTATGTCTCACTCAACAACAAGTACGTCCTCCTTCGACCCTAGATCAATCGTAAAGTTTATAGCCCATTACTTATCAAAGGAAGAAGAAAAAAGATAAACACCTCTTGAAATTAGAAGGCTTAAGGATTGAACTGTCATGATATGTTATGTTGTTGTGGTATGTTATGTTACATTGTTATGGTGTTGATGTTCGGAGATGACATTTTGATGTTTATGTTGGGATGATATGTTTTGTTTAATTTGATATTGGGATGATTTTGTTGCTATGATAATGATTTTGTTATGATATGGCATTGATGTTTTGGTTAAATTTATCGGTTATGTTTTGTAAGTATTGGTTATATTGGTAGAATATAAGATTTTGTTGTGATATATGGTGTTATATTAGTGGAAACAACTCTCTGTTTTTCTAGGCTTGAAATTAAAGCTTGAGCATTTTTGAAATGACCACTTTATTTTTAAGTAAAGCTTGTGCATTTCAAAAATGCACAAGCTTTATTTTGAAGCCTAGGAAAATAGAAAGCTTTTTCTCGTTACAAAACTTGCATATAACATCATATATCACTAATATAACAATATCATATCATCAATATCACAATAAAATCATTACATTTCACTAATATAAACTTGACTAGAGTCCAACACGACTAATAGCGTTCGGTCGCTTTTTGTATAGGGTGGTCGAGTGTATGATGATAGTGATGGTCAGTAGAGATCTCAAAGTAGAGCGCGATGCGATTGGCAATTCGTAATTTCGTCAATTGTGGAATAAGAATTCGAGGGATGAAGGTTAGGACATTGGGTATCTATGTGCATCGTGCACGGCCAGGCTATTTCGAATTAGAAAATATGTATTAATATGGTAATTAAACTAATTGAGTAATTAGTGTAAATTTAATTATTTAATTAAATCGATTCTTATAAATTCAATAACTATTTTATACAAGGTCGGATTTAGACGTGGTCTTTTGCGTTGGACTCGTATCGATGTCATCTACGCGCTAGAAATGATTTCATTAAATTTGGATCTGGTAGAATTTTGAGCTAAATTGAAGCATGAAAGCGTCAACTGGAATTTTAATGAGTTAACTCACCTTTAAATAGACTATATGATATCCGTGTTACTATAGATTATTATTGAATGCTTGGATGATAGTTTATTATTGGTTGTTTGAATTGTTTGGATTCCCGCTTAAGAAAGTGGTTGACATATTGCATGATTTACAAGGAACCCATATGACTGCATATTTTTGTTCGATCCCGCTTGATAGCGGATGATAAGAATACTCATTTTTACCGGGGACAAAAAGAAGAAGTCGGAGTATTTTCGTAGCAAATAGGTCGCTACGGGACACTTTGAAGTGCATATATACATGAGGGTTATAGGGGACTTTTATAGAGAGATGCTAAGGGGTTTCTCGCCAATATTGTTTTATTTATATTCTTATATTGCTTATATTGATATTTGGTTGAAATATTTATGATATACTATTTGAATTGTGTAAGTGTCGTTATAGCAATTTCCGATATACCGTCACTTATGAAATATCATCTCCTTAAACCTTTATATGTGTTAAACTTGTGCTTGTATTTTAACAAAATAAATATTTGGTCGCATTTTTGCACTTCGAAAGTTATTTAAACTATATTTTCAAATATTTTGAGAATTTTGAAAATAAAGGTTAAGTATTGATTAGAATTTATAAAAGAAGTTATAAATTTGATTAATTATCTTTCGGGATAATTAATGTTGTTTTAAATTTATATATGAATATAAATTTAATTGATTATCTTTCACGATATTAATGTTGTTTTCAGTTTATAAAAAGATTATAAATGCGACTTATTTTCTTTCGGGATAGTTAATGTTGCTTTAAATTTACAAATGATTATAAACTTGATTAATTATCTTTTGGGATAATTAATGTTGTTTTCAATTTACAAAAAGATTATAAATTTGATTTATTATCTTTTAGGATAATTAATAATGTTTAAAATATATAAAAAGATTATAATTTGATTTATTGTCTTTTGAGATAATTAATGTGGCTTTAAAATTTATAAAAGAATTATATCAATTATCTTTCAAAATGATTAACATCGTTTAAAAATTGATAAGTATTTAGATTGATTTATTACCTTTCAAGATAATAAATGTTGTTTTAAATTTATAAATAATAGGTTATAAATGTGGAAATCTTTAAAAAGGAATGTTTAAAAATCAATCTAAGTGTAAATTGTTATGGGTTCATAGTAACAGTGTTTTAATACACTTAGAAATATAATTAGCTCTTCAAAGTGATATTTTTAAAGGGTATTTTTAAACTGTTTCTATAAATATTTGTAATTGGGAAATCAAGCACAAGTAAGTGTCAAATGTTTTAAAGGCTTGATTCACTTATTGGTGATAAGTGTATGCGATCTATTTTCATATACGATCATTTTTGTTATTCCTGATAGTTGATTTATTGACTATCAATTATGTTATCTTATTTGTGTTTTGTCGATTCTAGATGATTTTGTTGCTTGTTTAGGGTATTAAAACTCTTACTATTCTTAAAGTTATGAATGTTGTCGTGGCAAGATATATAGCAACACTACCCTAGCTTGTCCGACTTTATTGTTTTCCCTGAGGTAGTATTGGTTTGTTTCCGATAGTTTGTTTATCGACTATCGATTTTGATATCCTTCTTTGTGCTTTGGCAATCTAAGACGGTTTGTTGGTTATTTTGAGCATTGACATCCAAGTATCCAACGTCGTGGATAACTAAAACCAAAGAGCGAGTGGGAGCCAAACCGTTTTGGGTCGCACCCATTAGGGTATATTAACATTTATCTAGAGATTTGATAGTAACATGATGTGGTAATGTGGGTATATTCGGATGCCTGCGGTTTAACGAGGTCCAGCTTGGAAGTTCCTAAGAGTGTTGCATGTTTGACGTGGACTCTTAAATATATTTTATTTAGAGGTATACTTTCGGTGTAGGGGGTGCATCCTTCTAGTCATCTTAGATAAATTCATTCTCCTTGTTTTAATTTTGAATCTTGAAGTTGGTCTTTTTTTAATTGCATCAAGAATTTTCTTGTGCTCTTCTTTGTGTTTAATTATTTTTGTCCATTCCTTAAGTCTGGATTTTGTACATTCTTCAAGTCCGGGGTTTGCCCTTACTTTTGTACATCCTTTATGATTGGATTTGTTTCTGTTGTTTGTCCATTCTCTTGAGAATAGATGTTGTTCTTGTATGGTGAAACCACGTTCCATGTTTTGCGGCGTGGTCCCACCAATTGTTATATGTTTACCACATCTCTTGGGTTTCCTCACGCTAGTTTTCTAAACTGACCCGGATGTTATTTTATTATAATGTTCGGGTAAGGCTGAGTATTTTTCAGGTTGGCATTGGTGTTATGGAGCTCTTGGAGAAGAGTTGGATGTTCACCTACCATAGTATTTATTTTCCACCGTATTGTTATATATACCCATCAGCAACTGTAAGGTCAGGAAATCATAATTGTCCAACTGATGAGCTTTGTTTTTAACTCTGATGTACCTTGTATCTTGGAGTGATAGTTTATATTGTCTTTGTTATATTATATGTTGTCGTTTCCGTTGTGAGATTATATTTCCCCTGTTGTTCTTTTTATTTTACCCTAACAATCTTTCTTTCTGGTGATTGGATGTTCGACATCTGAGTACCAATGATGTACTGGTGCCGACTTTCGATGGTTGAAAAGGCGGGTCGTTTCATTTTACCATCATTGTTACAGTACATAAATCATCGTCTAATAAATCTTCATATATAATTTATCTTCATCGACATTTAGATCACCAACCTTATATGATTACATCATTATTAACCTCCATGTTATCGACCCTAGTTTTACCTAGATCATCCGCACAAGCTACATGCATGTTATCCAATTGCACTTTGTTATCGTTTGCGTTATCAACGTAATCATCATCATCATCATCGTTAGCACGAGCAATGGATGCTTCTTCCACTTTATTCATTTGGAAACTACAAGTAGCAAAAATAATAATGAGAGTAAAGTGTATGAAAGTAATTCAAAATGAAAATACTAGAGTAAAATTACTATTCACTTGACGGTTGTTTGAGATTGATTTGGATTACTACAAGTTGGATATAAAAAGTTATGATCCACATATTGTGCTTGAAAAGATGATCCTTCAACCATTTCGCTATATCTATTTAATAAATTTGTAAACTCTCTACTATGATGAGATGTCATATAAGAAGGTAGTGCCAAACATTATGTTTCTTGAAACCATGTAGTAAGTAAAGGCTCTTCCATTGATTGTATGGAAAAATGTGTTTCTATAACATTAACATGTTTTGTTTTTGTAACAAAAATTTCTATCACTCTCATTCCAACCAAAAACGTAGTAGTCATATCATTATCAACTTCCATGTTAATAGCGGATGAACTATCATCTCTAACCCATTTAGCCACTATATTTAAATCATATTCGAGAGCATTGATTTTTTTCACTTCAAATGCGCGTTATTTAAGCTCTCTAAAACTATAATTCTTTTTAATTTTCGATCCTTTCTATTTACCATCAATATACCTACGTTTATCGTCTTCATCAACCAACAATTCTCCATCGTAGTAAAATATAATTAGAACCATTAACATTATCTATAAAAAATAAAAACATTAAATTCAAATCTTGATTTGTTAACAATCTGAAGTTCAAAATTTCAAAATTAATACCTGGATTTGAAAAGAAGATGATGTTTTTTTAGAAAATCTTCAACCAAAAGTACTTTTATTTTAATGAAATCTTTGTATTTGACAAACAAATTTGGAACAAGAAATTAAGGAGGAAATAATTTGGGTCTTGTGAAATTGTAACGACCCTAAATTTCCGACCCAATTTTAAATTTTAAATTTATCGTTTCAATAAAAAAATTGAAATTTATAAACGATCTAAATTAACGTCCAAACTTTATTTATAGGATACGTCCAGTTAGATATGAATATAGAAAAAGTTTCGTCGTAAAATATCATTGGAAATTTCGTTCGCGTTTTATTGTATATCAGTTCATTTTAAAGCGCGAAAAATTTTATCTTCCGAACCCAAATATTTTTACATAAAGAAATTCTAAACCATCTTTTGAGTAAGACGTCATTTTTTGGTTTTCAAAATTCGGACTTCTTTAGCTCCGTCGATCTTATTTTCCGGCCTTTTTCCTGCATTTTCCCTATAATATAAAATTCGAAATTTTGTAATACAATCGTACCACCATTATCTGTGCACCGTTAGAAGCGCGTCGTCGCACTGATCAAAACAGTATATCTAGTCATGCTAATCGGAGTCCGACGGAAATTGCAGTGTTAATTTAATCGGTTCGGACGGACCGGTTAAATAAAATTTCAACCCATTTACAAAAGAAACAATTTTATCTCAGCTGAGGCTTTGAAGAGGGGTAGTTGAAAGCTAAGAGCTGCTTGGGAAAAGTGTGAAGCGTTTGGGAATTCAAAAAAAAAAAGGAAATGAAAATGTAACGTTTGGGAACCCAAGAAATTAACTACGGTACTAAGATAAATGGGGGAAGACAACTAATTTTCATTTCACGTTCACTGTCTATTCTCACATTTTGGCTCCAGGTAAAAACATCCCTTCTTCATCTTTTATTTTCATTTCACTTCTCCATATCTTCATTCTTTTGCAAAAGAAAAAAAGAGGCATGGGCGAAGCATGCACAGACTCTCCGTGCCTTCCCCTCTCCATCTGCCTCAGCCATGTCCACCATGTCCAACGACCACCTCCCAATTCCGTCGTCGACCCCACGCCACACCATATCTCACCTCCGAACACAGTGCATCAACCTTCCTCGGCCCTGAAACCTCATCTACACCGTCCCCTCTCTCCGTGCATACACACTCACCTTCACGGAGCCGCCACTGTCCTCACCTTGTCATACCACCACCTCTACTGACCCCGCCGTGTACCGAGGGTGTGCTAGCATGTGTTAGTGATGCATGTGCATATACGTATTGCGTGTATACGTATATGCGCATGGTTTCATGCGTGTATGGAAGGAGAGTAGAAAAATATAACTGTGGTTTTGGTGTGTGCATGTTTTGTAAAGAAGAAAAATATGTTGCGTGATGGGGTATAGTTGCTGAAGTAGAGGAAAATGAAGTTGTACGGTTATGGAAGTGGCATGGTAGTGGAACTGTTATTTCGTGAAAAAAAAAAGAAAAAAAAATGAAACTGAGATTTGCATTAGATATTGCAGAAGAATATTACGCGAATATCTATTTGGTTGCCAAAATAGTAACCAATTTTCTTTTCTTGTTCTGTGCAGAAACAACCGATTGAGCTTCTTGTTGCAGCAACATCGGTTTTCAGCTTTCGTCCTTTCTCCGTCGTTGTGTCCGGTGTTCGTGCTGTACCGACTCTATTCGTGCTTCTTCTTGCTTTGGGTCAATTTCTTTATCCACGGAAGGTGAAATAATTTTTTCACGACATATATTCTTATGCTAGTTGGTTGATAACCGATTGCTATGTGATAATTAAATTGAATGCTGATTGCTATTGTTAAGTGATAAAATATGCAAGTTGAAAGTGATATAGGATAATTAACAATATTAAGTGAATTATATATGTTGAATGTTGATTAACTTGACCCCCTTATATGTTGAATATGGACTAGTTAAATATGACCTCTTTTAATTGTTAATTAATTGACACGTAGGATATGATAAATTTCCCTTTGGACCTTTGCACGTACATTTGATTACGGTTGTAGTATTGAAATTGAAGTTGAACGATAAATGCAAAACCGTAATGTAATAATCTTTAATCTACATGAAATGATAGTGTAGATTCTAGAAAATAATTATATTAATTTGCATAAATAACAAATGCAAATTAATACGATTATTTCGGGATTATCTAAATTGTTGAATTGTTGTGAATGGATGCTATTGCTTGTTTATTTACTTTGACACCATCCCAGCTATCACACTGCAAGTTCCCTTTGTATGCTTTGATTTTTAAATTGAAATGGAATCGGGTTGAAATGATAGATACCCAAATAAACCTTGACTTTGGATAGAAAATTAAATTAAACCCGATTGGTCAATGTTTTGATTTAAAATAAAATAAAGTTTTATTTGACAAATAATATGGTTTTGAATAAAATTTGGAATTTAAATTTGAATGAATGGAAAATGTGAATATTTGTAACTGAGACAAATCTTAACGTAGTAATTGACGAAGAACGTTGTTTAAATTTAAATTGATTAATAATGAAGTTTTGAAATTGTTAAAAATTAAGTTTTGAAATTTGTAACAATTAAGTTTTGGGAATTATTAATAATTAAGTTGGGATTAGAAATAATTAAGTTTTGAAATTGTTAATAATTAAGTAATAATCAAGATTTGGAATTATTTGATAATTGAATGAGATTGGACTATATAATGATTAAATTAAATTGAAGTTTTCAAGAGAAAGTGAATTTTTGAAAAGTGAAACTAAGTTTCTTTAATTGAGTTTGAAATTTGTAACTAAGTAAATAATAAATGAAATGAATTTCTTTGATAAGAAATAAAATGCGTTTTATTGAAACAAATGAAGACTTGTAATTTAAAGAATTGGATTTGACAAATTTAATTTCAAATAAATTTGTAAAGTTGATATAACAAGTTGAACTAAAGAAAGTAATGTAATGGATTGGAAATTTAATTGAAATTGTTTTAATGATAAATTAATTGAATGAATATCGAATGAAATCGATAATTGAGTTTAAATCGATTTGAACGTTAATTAAGTTAAATGATTTGTAATGAACTTATATACGAAATTCAATGAATATTTGAATCGTTTTAAAATTGAAACTTTGAAATTGAATTATAGAAATTTTAAATTGAAATTGGGAAGTTATGAGATGTAATTTTGGAAATTGATTTAGAAAGACTAATGAAATGTCGATTTACGAATTCCAATTGAAATTGAAATTGATTTGGTTTTGAAATATATTAACGACTAATCGGTGTTATAATTACGAAGGTTATTCTAAACCTTTTACATTATGATAATTGATAGCCTTGACACTTGTGTCAAATTGGAAATGACTAAAACAGGAGCCGTGCCGGGCCAAATGGGGGTTAGCTACCTCGAGCGAACACACTTCTTCGTAAACTATTCATTTACTTTGTGATTGATTGGTGCGCACCCTTGATTTGGGAGTGTTGTTTCGCGGTGTTGCGATCGCTGCGGCGATGCGTTCTCACCAGTCTGGATCAGGAAAACGGTAGTGTCACTACCTTGGGTATTACCTCTTGTGCCTTGTCATACTTGTATTCCCATATACGTGACCACTACGAATTTGTTTTGTATTATACCTATGGAGTACTCCCTGATATCCCACTAGTTTACGGTGGAGTTTACAGTGCTGTATAGTCTATGATGCTTATATAAAATGTGTTAAGGGGAATAATGGTGACGCCTTAACACTATCTTGATATTTTACTTTACTGTTAGACATTATCTATTTATCGTACACTATTATGTATAGATAGTTTATCGGATCCTGAAAGATGTTTATTCCATTCATCTTTGAGTTATTGTTATTTCAAAATTTGAACCATATTATCTGTATAAGAATATATGTCCTGATTCAAGTGTTTGTTTGTGCATATGCTCGGATCAGACTGAGGATTGCTGTTGCTGTTCTACTTGGAGCTGAAGACCGAAGACTATCACTATCTTATCTTATCAGTATTGTTCTTTCTATTTGGACTATTGGACATATATGTTGTTCTATTTCTTTTATTTGAGACATTGTTGTATTTATGGGTAGCTTCATGAACTACTCTATGACTATGTTGTAATTCCGCTGCACTATTCTGTTATGTTATATTTTCTGTGATTCTGTGATGATTCTCATTTACATACATATACTCCATTAATGATTCATGTTTTGCACTATTTAAGTTGACATGTGTGGATTATTGTCAATTTAAATGGTCCAAATATACGGGATTATTGTCAATTTAAATGGTCCAAATATACGGGTTGTTACAGTTGGTATCAGAGCTTTGGTTCCCGATAACCTTAGCCTGTGGAGTTTAAAGCTCATTAGAGTTAGGGTAAACATACCCTAGAATGAGGAGAATCATTTCAGAATCCACATCCTTTGATTCATCTTTCTTATTGAATTCGTTGAATAGAATTTCCTTAAGTTCTATAAATTCATATCTTTGATTCTAAATCACTTTTGGTATTCCAGGATGGCTACCAGAAAAAATGTTAGAGGCAGGGGTGGAAATGCTCCTGGTCCACATGCCCTAGCTCCCGTAGTCTGATTCTCCAGTCTTAGCAAGGAGTACACTCAGCTTGGCGGAGTCAAATTTACTGGCTCCGAGAGTATTATCGAAGCACAACAATGGCTAAAGAGTTTGGAAAGGATTTTTACTGGCTTAGAGATCACAGACGCTCAGAAGCGTAAGTTAGCCGCTTGGCAGCTGCAAGATGCAGCACAAGATTGGTGGGAATCCGTCACTTCTCGTACCGATGAGGAAACCATCACTTGAGCCCAGTTTAGGTAGAAATCTATCTAAATTACATCAAAATAATTCCTTATATTTCGTCAAAATTTTGTCTCATCTTATATCACTTGTAAATAGGGATTCCTTTATGGCTTAGTGGATGCCAGCTGTTGGGAAGGCCCAACTCTATCGGTCTTTTATGGATCTCAAGCAAGGCAACATGACCTTCACTGAATATGAAAGGAAATTCAACAAACTATCTAAGTTCGGACCCGGTTTGATTGACACACCTCTGCTTAAGAATGAGAAGTTCATACATGGCGCACGCCCAGAGTATTACGAGCTCCTCACCGCTCATGTCCATGGAACTTTCACTGAGTTGATGGATTTTGCTCTTCGATACGAGGGAAAACCTAAGGGAACATCTGTCCCCAAAGCTCCAGTTACTCAGGCATCGGCTAATCAGTCGGGAAATCGAAAGCCAAATTTTGAGCAACAGAAGAAGAATTGGCAGCAGAAATCCGGGCTTGGCTATTCTCAGAAGAAGCCCATTGACTTATCCTCCATCACTTGTTTCAAGTGCGACCAGAGGGGTCATTACGCCAACAGTTGTCCAACATCTGCCAGTGCCGCTGTTCCGCCCCCTCAGAATACCAGGAACAACCTCTGTCACGTATGTCTGCAGCCGGGCCATTTCAAGAGGGATTGTCCTATGCATAAAAAGGGAAAGACGGCTGGAGTATTTGCTATGACTTCTTCCGCCCATGATCCACCTACCCCACCTGCTCCTACTGATAACCAAGGTACATTACAGAGTACTTTTATGTTGCATACTTTACCCGTTAAAGTTCTATTCGACACCGGAGCAACAAGTAGTTTCATATCTATTGATTTGTGCAATAAACTTGGTTTGGAACCCATCCTTTCATCTACTTTCTTATGTGTATCAAACCCTATTGGAGGGCCCGCTAACCTTAAAAGGGTTTGTATATATGTCACTCTTATGCATGGCATTCACCGATTCACTTGGGATTTCTATGTCCTTGGATTCGAGGCATTCGATATACTATTAGGCATTGATTGGCTACGAAAGTTCGAAGCCATTATCACATGCAAAGCTCGAACCGTCTCTCTTATTGACGACAAGAGTATACCTTTAGTTATTAAAGGTAAATCACCTCAAGAATGTGCTGGGAGTTTTATATTCTCACTTGACTCCCATCCAAATGAACTAAGCTCTACTCCAGTGGTCCAATTCTTTTCTGATGTGTTTGGAGAAGTCAATTCTCTACCACCTCCGTGGGAAATCGAATTCCGCATTGACCTTATTCCTGGTGCACGACCAGTAGTTCTCCCTCCTAGGAGAATGGCTCCTAAAGAGAAGGCAGAATTGAATGCTCAAATTGAAGATTTATTTTCTAAAGGCTTGATTCGGCGCAGTCATTCAGAATGGAGCGCTGCAATTGTATTTGTCACAAAATCTGATGGCTCTCTCAGAATGTGTGTAGACTATAGAGAGCTGAACAAGCTCACACACAAGAACAGATATCTGATGCCCCGCATCAACGATCTATTCGACCAGCTCCATGGAGCTAAAGTATTCTCTCAACTCGATCTGGCTACTGGCTTTCACCAACTCAGAATTTGCTGAGGAGAGTATTCCTAAGACAGCATTCCGCACTGAGAATGGTTTCTTTGAATGGCTGGTTATGTCGTTCGGTCTTACTAATGCTCCATCTTATTTCATCGACTTGATGAATAGAGTTTTCCGGGATGTTCTTAACAAGTTCGTTCTTGTTTTCATCGATGATATTCTTGTCTTCTCAAAAGATGAGAAAGAGCATAGGTCACATTTGGCTTTTGTTCTCGAAACTCTTCGCAGTCATCAGCTTAAAGCCAAGTTTTCGAAATGCCACTTTTGGAAAGATGAAGTTCGGTTTCTTGGCCATATTGTTTCAAAGAATGGGATTTCGGTCGATCCAGCTAAGATCGCCGTAATCAATGTAAGTTCTATTCTTACTTGTCAATTCTATCAAAAACAACTTATCAATATCTTAATTCGAATCTTTGGAATTTGCAGGATTGGGAGACCCCCAAAACTCCCACAGATATCCGCGGTTTCTTGGGTTTGGCCGGCTATTATCGCAGATTTATAGAAAACTTTGCTCGTATTGCCGCACCACTTACCGCACTAACCAGAAAGAATGTAAAATTTATTTGGAGTGAAAAGTGCGAAGCAGCTTTCAATGAGATGAAGCGAAAGTTGACATCTGCCCCAGTTCTTACAGTTATTGACGGTAGCGAAGGATTGACCGTCTATACTGATGCATGCCGGGATGGATTAGGAGCAGTTTTAATGCAGAAGGGAAAGGTCATTGCTTATGCTGGTCGTCAGTTAAAGACCCATGAAGCAAATTATGCAACACACGACTTGGAGCTTCTTGCGGTTGTATTTGCTCTTAAGCTATGGAGGCACTATCTATTGGGAACAAAATTCGAGTTATTCACTGACCATAAGTCATTGAGATATATCTTCTCGCAAAAGGATTTGAATCAGAGACAAGTCCGATGGCTCGAATTTCTAGCTGCATATGATCTTGATAATAACTACACCCCGGGGAAAGCAAATGCCGTAGCCGATGCTTTGAGCAGAAACCAAGCTATGATATGTTGTAATCTTGTTGAGGGAATGTTATTCCAGCTTTCCGTCTCCCCAGCTCTTATGGATCGTATTATAGCCAAGCAATATGAGGACACTTTGATTTATCGCATCAAAGAAATAGTTCTTGGCAGAGTTGAAAATGCTGATAATAAATTGGGTGCACATGTTGATAGTAATGGAATCTTGAGAATTGATAATCGTATCTGTGTTCCTAATGTTGATGGTCTAAGACAGGAAGTGCTGAGAGAAAACCATCAATCTTCGCTTTCATTTCATCCCGGTGTCACAAAAATGTACCAGAATATGAAGAAGTTATATTGGTGGAGTGGGATGAAGCGCGATATTTCTACTTATGTTAGCAGGTGCACAACTTGCCAACAAGTTAAAGCTGACCACAGAAAGACAGCAGGTTTGCTTCAACCATTAGAGATTCCAGGTTGGAAGTGGGAGCAAATTTCTATGGACTTTATTGATGGACTGCCAAGGACTAGAAAGGGTAACGAAAGCATATGGGTGATTTTCGATAGACTGACGAAGTCCGCTCATTTTATTCCAGTCAAGTCCACTCGTACAGCTTCGAGTTTGGCCGAGATATACATGAGAGAAGTTGTTAAACTTCATGGTGTACCATGTAGTATCGTATGCGATAGAGAACCTATTTTCACTAGTAAATTCTGGAAAGCATTTTAGGATACTTTGGGCACCAAACTGAATCTGAGCACAGCCTACCATCCTCAGACAGATGGCCAAACTAAGAGGGTGAATCAGATTTTAGAAGACCTTCTTCGGGCTTGTATTATTGATTTTGGTGGATCTTGGGAGGACCATCTTCACTTGGTAGAATTCACTTATAATAATAGTTACCAGGTAAAGAAATTGAATTTCAAATTTGAATAAGTATGTTTGAATTTGAATTAATCATATTTAATAAATCAGGCAAGCATTGGTATGGCACCGTTCGAAGCCTTATACGGACGGCCGTGCAAATCGCCAGCTTGTTGGATAGAGTCGGGTGATCGATTAGTGCTTGGTCCAGAAATAATTATGGAAGCTTCTGAAAAGGTCGAAGAAATCAGAAAGAAGATAAAGATGGCACAGGATAGACAGAAGAGTTACGCTGACAGAAGGAGAAGAGATCTTGAATTCAGTGTAGGAGACAAAGTATTTCTGAAAGTGTCGCCCTTGAAGAATATTGTTCGATTTGGAAGGAAAGGGAAGCTAGCTCCGAGGTTTGTTGGTCCGTTCGAGATTACAGAAAGAGTTGGAACATTGGCCTATAGAGTTGCATTAACAGAGAAGTTCGCCGGTGTGCACGATGTGTTCCACGTCTCACATCTTCGCAAAGTTGTACACGATCCATCTATGACCATCCCTACTGCTCAATTGGAGGAGATAGTTATTGAGCTTGACTTGGCTATTGAGTGAAAGCCGCTACGGATAGTTGATCGTGAGACAAAGCAACTCAGAAGGAAGTCGGTAAATCTAGTCAAAGTACAGTGGAGTGCGGATGAGCGAGATTGTACATGGAAGACTGATGATAGTATTCGGGATTCAAACCCCGAATTACTAATTTCAGGTATAATTCAAATTTCTCGAAATCTATATTGACTTTTCTGCTTATTTCGTTCCTACTTCACTCGTCTCGTACCTTTTCGAGGACGAAAAGTTTTGAGTGGTGGAGATTGTAACGACCCTAAATTTCCAACCCAATTTTAAATTTTAAATTCATCGTTTCAATAAAAATTTTGAAATTTATAAACCATCTAAATTAACGTCCAAACTTTATTTATAGGATACGTCCAGTTAGATATGAATATAGAAAAAGTTTCATCGTAAAATATCACTGGAAATTTCGTTCGCGTTTTATTGTATATCAGTTCATTTTAAAGCACGAAAATTTTTATCTTCCGAACCCAAATATTTTTACATAGAAAAATTCTAAACCATCTTTTGAGCAATGTAACGACCCGCCATTTTGGACCATTCGCATCCATTATAAGTGTATAGGTAGACACTCATGCCGGAGTTGAATTGCTCAAAATACCGCGTTGTTAATTTAAATTTGGCAAAACTGAACATACACAGTAAATAAATAATCACAGATCACAGACACAGAGTAATAAGTGCAGCGGAAATAAAAGAGATAGTAGTTCATGAAGCTACTATATAAATATATAAGTTACCACAGAGTTAAACCAGATACAACGGAAGAGTAATATGATACATCAGATACAAAGCAGAATACATCACTGGAATCATCAAATATCTTAAAGCTGGATAGATAGCTGGATTTCCAAGCGAAGCTCCAACTCCAAAGGTGAGTCTCGAAAGCTGAACCACTCAGTCTGACCCGAGCGTAAAGCAAAAACACAAGACACTCGAGTCAGGATTAACATTCTTATATTAATAAATCCAACTCAAGTGAAATAGCAATTGAAATACAAGTAACTCAAAGGATGTTTGGAATAACCATCCTTTAAGGATCCGTTAAACTATCTACTATGTAGTAGTGTACGATAAGTAGATAATGTCTATCAGTAATATAAAGATATCAAAATAGCGTTAAGTCATGGCCCATTCCACCCTTAACACATTTTTATTCCCACAAGCATATACAAGACCGTAGTTTCCCCAAAACCGGAAGTCACCAGAGGGCAATCCATATACTCAAGGTACAAAACAAATTCGTAGTGGTCGCGCATAAATGGAATACAAGTATGACAAGGCACATGAGGCAATACCCAAGGTAGTGATACTACCGTTCGCCTGATCCGGACTGGTGAGAACGCAACGCCGCAGCGCCCGCAACACCGTGAGACAACACTCCCAAAATCAAGGGTGCACCAATCGACAACAAGTATAAGTAGTTCGAAGAAGTGTGTCCACTTGAGGTATCAATCCTCCATTGGCCCGGCACAGCTCCTGTTTTAGTCATTTCCAATTTGACACAAGTGTCAAGGTTATCCATTTCGTTCTCTTTCTTCAGTCAACACGAACATCATTCCAACCACTTCATTCTGGATCATCACTCCGCGTATAGTTATTAAAGTGGTTTTCGGTTTAGATAGAGAGTATATCCATAACCGAATTCCGGTCTCTTTAATAACTTTCGTAATTATTACACCGATTGGCCGTTTATATATTTCAAAAACCAAATCAAATTCAATTTCAATTCGAATTCGTAAACCAACAATTTATTTGTCTTTCAAAAACCAATTTCCAATAATTTACGTTTCAAAACTTTCCAATTTTAATTTCAACATTTCTATATTCAATTTCAATCTTTATTTAAAACAATTTAAACATTGATTCAAGGTCGTATATAAGTTTCATTCCGAAATCATTTAAATAAATTTAATTTAACTTTGAAATCAATTTAAACTCATTTATCGATTTTATTCAATATTCGTTAAATTACTTTATCATTCAAAACAATTTCTATTAAATTTCCAATTCATCAAATCAATTCTTAAGTTCAACTTCATTAAATCAAAACTTACAATTTTGAATTAAATTAAATTCGTCAAATCATTTCTTTTTAATTACAAGTCTTACATTAATTCCAAAATATCACATTTTCATTTCTTTTTAAAGAAATTCAATTTCACTTATTTACTAACTTAAATAATTTTCCAAAACTTAATTAATAAAGAAACTCAATTTCAATTATTTACGAAGTAAATTCACTTATTCAAAAGTTCAATTTTACTTATTAAAGAGTTTCAATTCAAATTTAATCATTAAATACTTCAATCTTATTTAATTATTAAATAAATTTCAACTTAATTATTAAATCATTTCAAAGTTAATTCAATCATTTCTCAAATTAAACAACATTCTTTCATCAATTACATTGTTAATATTTTGTTTCAAATTATTAAATATTAACATTTTCCTTTCATTAAAATTTAAATTTAAACTTCATTTCAAAACCATATTAATTATTCGAATAAAATATTCGTTTATTTTTAAATCAAATTATTGACCAATCGGGTTTTATTTAATTTTCTTTCCTAGGTCAAAGTTCAATTTTGGGTATTTATCATTTCAACCCGATTCCAATTCAATTCCAAAATCAAAGTATAGTAAAGGGAACTTGCAGTGTGATAACAGGGATGGTGTCAAAGTAAATAAACAAGCAATAACAACAAACAATAACAATCCAACAATCAATTCAAATAATCCCGAAATAACCGTATTAATTCGCATTGTTATTTGTACGAATTAATCTAATTATTTCTAGAATCTACACTATCATTTCATGTAGATTAAAGATTATTACATTACAGATTATCACTTGTCATCTATTACAATTTCATACATCATCAATTTAACAACATACATTCAGTGGTTCAAAATGTAATTAAACAAATCCTACGTGTCGATAAATTTAACAGTTAAAGAGGTCATATTATACAAATGTCAGTTAATCAAATTTAACAATTAATTATCCTATATCAAGTTCAATTGCATACTATTTAACATTAACAATTTAATGTCCAATATAAACATCAACAATCAATCAATTATCAGCCAAACTGTATTATCATCGCATAAATAATTAACAGATAATAGTGTCAGGTGTCATAGTTGAACTGATACAGGCAATAGCATATATAACAGTGTAATTAACTAACAGCAGTATATTTCAATTGTCGTTTCAATTGAAATCAAATTTAATAAATAAAAGAACGTTAATCGTGAGTGAGTGCTCACCTTTCGAGGCTAGCGGATAGACAACGAAGCGGGCTACGAATCCCAAAGCTAAATTGGCACGAATTCGACGGATAGAGCTGATAAATGGGAATAGACGAAATCAAATCAGAACCAGATCGAAGAGGATAATTCATATAATTGAACTTACAGAAAAAAATATATAAAAAAAAAAAGTAATAATAATAATAACTATATATATATATATAAATACAAAAATCATCATTTGAATTCAAAACATATTAGTTTAAATATATCTATATAAATTTCAAACTTATTGTTTCAAAATAACCCACATATAAAGATATATTCTATTTATTTTCAATCCATTTTGATTTAAACACATAACGTAACATATCGCATCCAAAATCTTTATATTTAATATAAAATAAACTAACATCGTTTAATATATATGTACTTTAAGCTATAGGAGTACAGTTACAATAACATTTTATAAAAAAATAATGCAACTGCAGATTTCAACAGCTATAAAAATCTCATATATCATATTTAAAGTTTTGCAAACATACATATGGACATCTTCTCACTTATTTACATGTATACGTATGCTTAAAATCAACGCCTATTTTTTTTTATTACTTATACTTCTCTAAACTTTTATACATATAGTTAATTATAAAAGAAACAACTTTACACTATATATAATTCTTAACTGCTACACAACTCATAAAATTAAACCACATAAATTTCTTCTCTGCCATTCTTACCAAAACCAAAGTAAACTTTACAGAATAATTATATATTATATATAACCAAAATGACCCAGTAATATATACATGTAGCTCATATATGCAATATGTACTATGCACTTGTAGCTGTTATATCATATATTATCAACCATATATAGATATATAACCTTATATATATAACACTTATATAATTCAACATCTGTACATACCTAAACTGTCACTATAAGATATATATATATAGACTTCATTTAACCAAAAATTCAAGTATATAAAAACGAATTAAATAAATGTTTATAAGCAAGTAGATGGTACAGTCACAACAAAATGTACTAGGTCGACAAAATAATTATGCAGACTCGCTATACATATATATGCAATTATATCTTAACAAACTTATATATATACATACCACTAACATAATATATAACATGTATTACTTATATTTACATATTCAACTAATACGCGTAAACTAACATACATGTGATATTATATATGTGTAAACTCACGCAACCCATAACTTTTATATATATGTATATTAACTTTAATATAACCTGAATACATTAACATAGCTACAAATATATATGCTCATATATAAATATACATAATATTAAATATTAAATAAGTAATAGGTATGAGATATATAAAAAAAAATCAAGTGAACATACCTGTAAAATGACATGAACTTATGTATATATGCGGTAAGGTTTGCAAGCAAGAAGGAGGGGACGTGCAAGGCTGTTCATGATGCCAAGAACGTGTATGGTGGTGGGTATTGGTGGCGACAGGATTTCCTGGTGGCGAGGCTTGCTGGTCAGGCCGTGGCAAATGAAGAGGTGGCCGAGGCTGGGAAGTCCTAATGGTGGGCTGGAGTTTGCGGCGATAGGTGTTGAGTAGAGATTGGTTTAAGAAGATATGGGTTTTGGCGTTTATATGGCTGTTGTGGCTTGCGTTACTGATGGCGGTGAACCGGTGATGGGTGAAGGTCAACAGTTCAAGGGCGGAGGGGTGGTGTCAGGTGGCGGAGGGGCTCAGATGGGTGAGGTGAGCTCGGTTTGATGGGAGGAGAAATGATGAGGTGGAACGCCGAGCAGAGATAAGCAACGTGCAGCACCTTCTTTTTTTTCTTTTTTTTTATACGTCATAGATCAACGAAGAAGGGAAAAGAGCAATGAAATGAATGAACGAACAAAAGGACTTGGGAAGATGTAGTGATAAATGAAAAGGCTTCCAATTCAATGTGTACACTTTAAAAAGTATGAACTGTACTATCATCTTATCACTTGGAATTGAACAGGTAAGCAAAGTAAATTCAAGGACTTGGAAATAGCAGGAGTCTTTCACGTTGAATTCAAGTATATTAAATGTAAATGGCCATTGGATTTCCCAGTGTATAAACGAACAAACCAAGGAATTCAGAAAGTTCAAAGCTGTACCGATACGGTAGGCGTTGCGCAAAGTGTAACGTGCAACGGAACTCCGAATTTGACAATCGAATATACCGTAGAGATCGGCACGACGAGACGATCAAAACGGTATATAGAAATCAGTGGTACGATCATCCGATAAAAATCGATATCGGTACCAGAATACTGCTATTTTGCAGAAAATAAGAACGACGGAGCCAAAGATGTCCGAATTTGGAAAAACGACAAACTGAAATCTTGCTCAGAAGATGGTTTATAATTTTTCTATGTAAAAATATTTTGGTTTCCAAAACATTTTATTTTCAACGCTTTTTAACTGATTAAAAATGAAGTGAATTTCCGCGCGAAATAAACTTTCATATTTTCGGACGAAAATTTACCAGTTGCTATGTTTAACCAGACATATTCCAAATATTAAATTTTTATTTCAAAATTTTATTGTTTAAAATTTCACAAAATTTCAACTAATTACGTTATTAAAACAGTTGAAATTTACGGGTCGTTACACTCTCCCCCACTCAAAACTTTTCGTCCCCGAAAAGGAACGAGGTTGGAGAATAGAAACAACCAGAAAGAAACAGATTTGAAATACAAAGTAACCATTAATTTAAACCATACAAATTTAATTTTAAATTAATTGATATTCAATAATTGATTTAATCCATTTGATTTCACTAAAATAAACTTCAACTATTTCTAAATTCATTATCTTATTATCCCATTTTCTTCAATTTAAATTTCTAAAACCATAAATTTGACTAGTCTTTTATTATAATCATATATTTCAGCAATTTTAAATTCTTCTTTATTCCAAATTACTGTTAAATTTATTATACTTAATATATCTAATCCCATATATTTAACTCGTATAAATTAATTTAAACCATAAAAGTTTCGATTTAAATAAATTTATATTTACTAATTGCTTTCAAATTCAAGGTATTTTCATAAGTTGATCAAATTTCAATTTATTAATCTTTCCAAAACAAATTTATTTTTCAATTATCTTTATTCTATTTATCTCTATTAACATTTTATAATTAAAATTTAGTGTATAACATTTATTATAACCACTCAAATTTTATTTATAAATTCAATTTATATTATATATTATCCAATTACATATTCAACTTCTGAATGATTTAGGTAAGTTGTATTAGAATGCAGTTGAACAATATACAAATAAAATTTTCCCAAATTCAATCATTCAAGTTTAAATATTTATTCCAAATTTTGGCTTTATTTATAATTAAAATCATCCTTTAACAAAATTTAAGAATTAGATTTCCGATTAACTTTAAACAATTTAGAGATATATATAATATATATCAAATCAAATTAAATTTTTTTAAAATAAGATACCTATATATATGTAAATCAAAATATATTGAAGAAATTCAAATCAAAATATATTTTTCTCAAAACAAAACCGTAGCAAAGCTACAGAATAGTATCTCCACTTCGAAACTCGAAAATGAATGTCGATGATGCGGCCGCCATCACCGAAATTATTTTCCAGCGACAAAGAGAAGAGCACTGATTTAATCATTTTAAAATTCTTTGGAAACGATTTCTATTCGAAAATACTTCCAATAATATATACTTTAAAATTTTAAACCAAAGTTTGAAATCACCGGAAACTAAATTCTCAAATTTCTGAATTAAATTCATTTCAAATTCCAAATCAATTTATAAACCGTATTTATAAATTTATTTAGAACAGTAAATGATAATCAAATATTATCATTTCAACAACAATTTAATTAACTTATTAAATTCCAGAAAATTTTAACTTATATTTTTACAATATAATCAACAAATTTATTTCATTTACCAAATTTGAAAATAATATTGTGTCAGTTTGCTCTGTTCAAGTGTTTTGGAAATCCTATCGATAGCGCTGATCAGACGAATCGATCGGAAACCCAAATCAACATCAACAACTCAAACAACACAATATAAAAACATTTTTATATAAATTTACAAATACACTTCCTCGCTCGATGATACAAGAATGGATTTTAAAGCAAGGAAAGAGATTCAAATTTGATGGACTCAAATCAAAGAGAAATTTTTGATTCGAAAATAAGTTGGAACAAAAGATAAGATGATTATTTAACCGAATAAGGAAATAGATAATCTTATATAAATCGCGGGCAACCATAACCGGGTCGACCGTGACTTCAAGAATAAGATCGATGTGGAAATTCCGAGGTAAATCAACATTCGATCTCAAGAAATAGAATCCAGGTATAGCAGGAGATAGATAGCATCGTAAACCGAGGATACAGAAATCTACGGTAAATCAATGCCAATTGTAAAGGAGTTTAATCCTTTACGAATCATTCGAAGATTGGCGAGACCGCCGATCTATTATAGATAACATTCAGAATGGAGTTATGGGGTGCTCCAGGATTGAAAGAAGACGAATAGTGAGGGACACGAATGATATTTGGAACCATAGGGAACGTTCCAAAATTCAAAGAAATCGAGACGAAAGGAAAAGATTGAAACTCGAATGAGAGTGATTCTGTAAATACATTTACCCTATATGTTGAGTTTTGCCTAGAGCTACCAAAGCTCTGATACCAACTGTAACGACCCGCCATTTTGGACCATTCGCATCCATTATAAGTGTATAGGTAGACACTCATGCCGGAGTTGAATTGCTCAAAATACCGCGTTGTTAATTTAAATTTGGCAAAACTGAACATACACAGTAAATAAATAATCACAGATCACAGACACAGAGTAATAAGTGCAGCGGAAATAAAAGAGATAGTAGTTCATGAAGCTACTATATAAATATATAAGTTACCACAGAGTTAAACCAGATACAACGGAAGAGTAATATGATACATCAGATACAAAGCAGAATACATCACTGGAATCATCAAATATCTGAAAGCTGGATAGATAGCTGGATTTCCAAGCGAAGCTCCAACTCCAAAGGTGAGTCTCGAAAGCTGAACCACTCAGTCTGACCCGAGCGTAAAGCAAAAACACAAGACACTCGAGTCAGGATTAACATTCTTATATTAATAAATCCAACTCAAGTGAAATAGCAATTGAAATACAAGTAACTCAAAGGATGTTTGGAATAACCATTCTTTAAGGATCCGTTAAACTATCTACTATGTAGTAGTGTACGATAAGTAGATAATGTCTATCAGTAATATAAAGATATCAAAATAGCGTTAAGTCATGGCCCATTCCACCCTTAACACATTTTTATTCCCACAAGCATATACAAGACCGTAGTTTCCCCAAAACCGGAAGTCACCAGAGGGCAATCCATATACTCAAGGTACAAAACAAATTCGTAGTGGTCGCGCATAAATGGAATACAAGTATGACAAGGCACATGAGGCAATACCCAAGGTAGTGATACTACCGTTCGCCTGATCCGGACTGGTGAGAACGCAACGCCGCAGCGCCCGCAACACCGTGAGACAACACTCCCAAAATCAAGGGTGCACCAATCGACAACAAGTATAAGTAGTTCGAAGAAGTGTGTCCACTTGAGGTATCAATCCTCCATTGGCCCGGCACAGCTCCTGTTTTAGTCATTTCCAATTTGACACAAGTGTCAAGGTTATCCATTTCGTTCTCTTTCTTCAGTCAACACGAACATCATTCCAACCACTTCATTCTGGATCATCACTCCGCGTATAGTTATTAAAGTGGTTTTCGGTTTAGATAGAGAGTATATCCATAACCGAATTCCGGTCTCTTTAATAACTTTCGTAATTATTACACCGATTGGCCGTTTATATATTTCAAAAACCAAATCAAATTCAATTTCAATTCGAATTCGTAAACCAACAATTTATTTGTCTTTCAAAAACCAATTTCCAATAATTTACGTTTCAAAACTTTCCAATTTTAATTTCAACATTTCTATATTCAATTTCAATCTTTATTTAAAACAATTTAAACATTGATTCAAGGTCGTATATAAGTTTCATTCCGAAATCATTTAAATAAATTTAATTTAACTTTCAAATCAATTTAAACTCATTTATCGATTTTATTCAATATTCGTTAAATTACTTTATCATTCAAAACAATTTCTATTAAATTTCCAATTCATCAAATCAACTCTTAAGTTCAACTTCATTAAATCAAAACTTACAATTTTGAATTAAATTAAATTCGTCAAATCATTTCTTTTTAATTACAAGTCTTACATTAATTCCAAAATATCACATTTTCATTTCTTTTTAAAGAAATTCAATTTCACTTATTTACTAACTTAAATAATTTTCCAAAACTTAATTAATAAAGAAACTCAATTTCAATTATTTACGAAGTAAATTCACTTATTCAAAAGTTCAATTTTACTTATTAAAGAGTTTCAATTCAAATTTAATCATTAAATACTTCAATCTTATTTAATTATTAAATAAATTTCAACTTAATTATTAAATCATTTCAAAGTTAATTCAATCATTTCTCAAATTAAACAACATTCTTTCATCAATTACATTGTTAATATTTTGTTTCAAATTATTAAATATTAACATTTTCCTTTCATTAAAATTTAAATTTAAACTTCATTTCAAAACCATATTAATTATTCGAATAAAATATTCGTTTATTTTTAAATCAAATTATTGACCAATCGGGTTTTATTTAATTTTCTTTCCTAGGTCAAAATTCAATTTTGGGTATTTATCATTTCAACCCGATTCCAATTCAATTCCAAAATCAAAGTATAGTAAAGGGAACTTGCAGTGTGATAACAGGGATGGTGTCAAAGTAAATAAACAAGCAATAACAACAAACAATAACAATCCAACAATCAATTCAAATAATCCCGAAATAACCGTATTAATTCGCATTGTTATTTGTACGAATTAATCTAATTATTTCTAGAATCTACACTATCATTTCATGTAGATTAAAGATTATTACATTACAGATTATCACTTGTCATCTATTACAATTTCATACATCATCAATTTAACAACATACATTCAGTGGTTCAAAATGTAATTAAACAAATCCTACGTGTCGATAAATTTAACAGTTAAAGGGGTCATATTATACAAATGTCAGTTAATCAAATTTAACAATTAATTATCCTATATCAAGTTCAATTGCATACTATTTAACATTAACAATTTAATGTCCAATATAAACATCAACAATCAATCAATTATCAGCCAAACTGTATTATCATCGCATAAATAATTAACAGATAATAGTGTCAGGTGTCATAGTTGAACTGATACAGGCAATAGCATATATAACAGTGTAATTAACTAACAGCAGTATATTTCAATTGTCGTTTCAATTGAAATCAAATTTAATAAATAAAAGAACGTTAATCGTGAGTGAGTGCTCACCTTTCGAGGCTAGCGGATAGACAACGAAGCGGGCTACGAATCCCAAAGCTAAATTGGCACGAATTCGACGGATAGAGCTGATAAATGGGAATAGACGAAATCAAATCAGAACCAGATCGAAGAGGATAATTCATATAATTGAACTTACAGAAAAAAATATATAAAAAAAAAGTAATAATAATAATAACTATATATATATATAAATACAAAAATCATCATTTGAATTCAAAACATATTAGTTTAAATATATCTATATAAATTTCAAACTTATTGTTTCAAAATAACCCACATATAAAGATATATTCTATTTATTTTCAATCCATTTTGATTTAAACACATAACGTAACATATCGCATCCAAAATCTTTATATTTAATATAAAATAAACTAACATCGTTTAATATATATGTACTTTAAGCTATAAGAGTACAGTTACAATAACATTTTATAAAAAAATAATGCAACTGCAGATTTCAACAGCTATAAAAATCTCATATATCATATTTAAAGTTTTGCAAACATACATATGGACATCTTCTCACTTATTTACATGTATACGTATGCTTAAAATCAACGCCTTTTTTTTTATTACTTATACTTCTCTAAACTTTTATACATATAGTTAATTATAAAAGAAACAACTTTACACTATATATAATTCTTAACTGCTACACAACTCATAAAATTAAACCACATAAATTTCTTCTCTGCCATTCTTACCAAAACCAAAGTAAACTTTACAGAATAATTATATATTATATATAACCAAAATGACCCAGTAATATATACATGTAGCTCATATATGCAATATGTACTATGCACTTGTAGCTGTTATATCATATATTATCAACCATATATAGATATATAACCTTATATATATAACACTTATATAATTCAACATCTGTACATACCTAAACTGTCACTATAAGATATATATATATAGACTTCATTTAACCAAAAATTCAAGTATATAAAAACGAATTAAATAAATGTTTATAAGCAAGTAGATGGTACAGTCACAACAAAATGTACTAGGTCGACAAAATAATTATGCAGACTCGCTATACATATATATGCAATTATATCTTAACAAACTTATATATATACATACCACTAACATAATATATAACATGTATTACTTATATTTACATATTCAACTAATACGCGTAAACTAACATACATGTGATATTATATATGTGTAAACTCACGCAACCCATAACTTTTATATATATGTATATTAACTTTAATATAACCTGAATACATTAACATAGCTACAAATATATATGCTCATATATAAATATACATAATATTAAATATTAAATAAGTAATAGGTATGAGATATATAAAAAAAAAATCAAGTGAACATACCTGTAAAATGACATGAACTTATGTATATATGCGGTAAGGTTTGCAAGCAAGAAGGAGGGGACGTGCAAGGCTGTTCATGATGCCAAGAACGTGTATGGTGGTGGGTATTGGTGGCGACAGGATTTCCTGGTGGCGAGGCTTGCTGGTCAGGCCGTGGCAAATGAAGAGGTGGCCGAGGCTGGGAAGTCCTAATGGTGGGCTGGAGTTTGCGGCGATAGGTGTTGAGTAGAGATTGGTTTAAGAAGATATGGGTTTTGGCGTTTATATGGCTGTTGTGGCTTGCGTTACTGATGGCGGTGAACCGGTGATGGGTGAAGGTCAACAGTTCAAGGGCGGAGGGGTGGTGTCAGGTGGCGGAGGGGCTCAGATGGGTGAGGTGAGCTCGGTTTGATGGGAGGAGAAATGATGAGGTGGAACGCCGAGCAGAGATAAGCAACGTGCAGCACCTTCTTTTTTTTTTTTTTTTTTATACGTCATAGATCAACGAAGAAGGGAAAAGAGCAATGAAATGAATGAACGAACAAAAGGACTTGGGAAGATGTAGTGATAAATGAAAAGGCTTCCAATTCAATGTGTACACTTTAAAAAGTATGAACTGTACTATCATCTTATCACTTGGAATTGAACAGGTAAGCAAAGTAAATTCAAGGACTTGGAAATAGCAGGAGTCTTTCACGTTGAATTCAAGTATATTAAATGTAAATGGCCATTGGATTTCCCAGTGTATAAACGAACAAACCAAGGAATTCAGAAAGTTCAAAGCTATACCGATACGGTAGGCGTTGCGCAAAGTGTAACGTGCAACGGAACTCCGAATTTGACAATCGAATATACCGTAGAGATCGGCACGACGAGACGATCAAAACGGTATATAGAAATCAGTGGTACGATCATCCGATAAAAATCGATATCGGTACCAGAATACTGCTATTTTGCAGAAAATAAGAATGACGGAGCCAAAGATGTCCGAATTTGGAAAAACGACAAACTGAAATCTTGCTCAGAAGATGGTTTATAATTTTTCTATGTAAAAATATTTTGGTTTCGAAAACATTTTATTTTCAACGCTTTTTAACTGATTAAAAATGAAGTGAATTTCCGCGCGAAATAAACTTTCATATTTTCGGACGAAAATTTACCAGTTGCTATGTTTAACCAGACATATTCCAAATATTAAATTTTTATTTCAAAATTTTATTGTTTAAAATTTCACAAAATTTCAACTAATTACGTTATTAAAACAGTTGAAATTTACGGGTCGTTACAAGCAAGACGTCATTTTTTGGTTTTCAAAATTCGGACTTCTTTAGCTCCGTCGATCTTATTTTCTGGCTTTTTTCCTGCATTTTCCCTATAATATAAAATTCAAAATTTTGTAATACAATCGTACCACCATTATCTGTGCACCGTTAGAAGTGCGTCGTCGCACTGATCAAAACAGTATATCTAGTCATGCTAATCGGAGTCCGACGGAAATTGTAGCGTTAATTTAATCGGTTCGGACGGACCAGTTAAATAAAATTTCAACCCATTTACAAAAGAAACAATTTTATCTCAGCTGAGGCTTTGAAGAGGGGTAGTTGAAAGCTAAGAACTGCTTGGGAAAAGTGTGAAGCGTTTGAGAATTCAAAAAAAAAAAGGAAATGAAAATGTAATGTTTGGGAACCCAAGAAATTAACTACGGTACTAAGATAAGTGGGGGAAGACAACTAATTTTCATTTCACGTTCACTATCTATTCTCACATTTTGACTCCAGGTAAAAACATCCCTTCTTCATCTTTTATTTTCATTTCTCTTCTCCATATCTTCATTCTTTTGCAAAAGAAAAAAAGAGGCATGGCCGAAGCACGCACGGACTCTCCGTGCCTTCCCCTCTCCATCCGCCTCAGCCATGTCCACCATGTCCAACGACCACCTCCCATTTTCGTCGCCGACCCCACGCCACACCATATCTCACCTCCGAACACAGTGCATCGACCTTCCTCGGCCCTGAAACCTCATCTACACCGTCCCCTCTCTCCGTGCATACACACTCACCTTCACGGAGCCGCCACTGTCCTCACCTTGTCATACCACCACCTCTACTGACCCCGCCGTGTACTAAGGGTGTGCTAGCATGTGTTAGTGATGCGTGTGCATATACGTATTGCGTGTATACGTATATGCGCATGGTTTCATGCGTGTATGGAAGGAGAGTAGAAAAATGTAACTGTGGTTTTGGTGTGTGCATGTTTTGTAAAGAAGAAAAATATGTTGCGTGATGAGGTATAGTTGCTGAAGTAGAGGAAAATGAAGTTGTATTGTTATGGAAGTGGCATGGTAGTGGAACTGTTATTTCGTGAAAAAAAAAAGAAAAAAAAATGAAACTGAGATTTGCATTAGATATTGCAGAAGAATATTACGCGAATATCTATTTGGTTGCCAAAATAGTAACCAATTTTCTTTTCTTGTTCTGTGTAGAAACAACCGATTGAGCTTCTTGTTGCAGCAACATCGGTTTTCAGCTTTCGTCCTTTCTCCGTCGTTGTGTCCGGTGTTCGTGCTGTACTGACTCTATTCGTGCTTCTTCTTGCTTTGGGTCAATTTCTTTATCCACAGAAGGTGAAATAAATTTTTCATGACATATATTCTTATGCTAGTTGGTTGATAACTGATTGCTATGTGATAATTAAATTGAATGCTGATTGCTATTGTTAAGTGATAAAATATGCAAGTTGAAAGTGATATAGGATAATTAACAATATTAAGTGAATTATATATGTTGAATGTTGATTAACTTGACCCCCTTATATGTTGAATATGGACTAGTTAAATATGACCTCTTTTAATTGTTAATTAATTGACACGTAGGATATGATAAATTTCCCTTTGGACCTTTGCACGTACATTTGATTACGGTTGTAGTATTGAAATTGAAGTTGAACGATAAATGCAAAACCGTAATGTAATAATCTTTAATCTACATGAAATGATAGTGTAGATTCTAGAAAATAATTATATTAATTTGCATAAATAACAAATGTAAATTAATACGATTATTTCGGGATTATCTAAATTGTTGAATTGTTGTGAATGGATGCTATTGCTTGTTTATTTACTTTGACACCATCCCAGCTATCACACTGCAAGTTCCCTTTGTATGCTTTGATTTTTAAATTGAAATGGAATCGGGTTGAAATGATAGATACCCAAATAAACCTTGACTTTGGATAGAAAATTAAATTAAACCCGATTGGTCAATGTTTTGATTTAAAATAAAATAAAGTTTTATTTGACAAATAATATGGTTTTGAATAAAATTTGGAATTTAAATTCGAATGAATGGAAAATGTGAATATTTGTAACTGAGACAAATCTTAACGTGGTAATTGACGAAGAACATTGTTTAAATTTAAATTGATTAATAATGAAGTTTTGAAATTGTTAAAAATTAAGTTTTGAAATTTGTAACAATTAAGTTTTGGAATTATTAATAATTAAGTTGGGATTAGAAATAATTAAGTTTTGAAATTGTTAATAATTAAGTAATAATCAAGATTTGGAATTATTTGATAATTGAATGAGATTGGACTATATAATGATTAAATTAAATTGAAGTTTTCAAGAGAAAGTGAATTTTTGAAAAGTGAAACTAAGTTTCTTTAATTGAGTTTGAAATTTGTAACTAAGTAAATAATAAATGAAATGAATTTCTTTGATAAGAAATAAAATGCGTTTTATTGAAACAAATGAAGACTTGTAATTTAAAGAATTGGATTTGACAAATTTAATTTCAAATAAATTTGTAAAGTTGATATAACAAGTTGAACTAAAGAAAGTAATGTAATGGATTGGAAATTTAATTGAAATTGTTTTAATGATAAATTAATTGAATGAATATCGAATGAAATCGATAATTGAGTTTAAATCGATTTGAACGTTAATTAAGTTAAATGATTTGTAATGAACTTATATACGAAATTCAATGAATATTTGAATCGTTTTAAAATTGAAACTTTGAAATTGAATTATAGAAATTTTAAATTGAAATTGGGAAGTTATGAGATGTAATTTTGGAAATTGATTTAGAAAGACTAACGAAATCGATTTACGAATTCCAATTGAAATTGAAATTGATTTGGTTTTGAAATATATTAACGACCAATCGGTGTTATACTTATGAAGGTTATTAAAGGAACCGGAATCGGTTAGGGACATACTCACTGTCTAAACCGAAAACCACTTTAATAACTACGCGCGGAGTGTGATCCAGAATGAAGTGGTTGGATTGACGAACGCGATGACTGAAGAAAGAGAACGATAATGGATAGCCTTAACACTTGTGTCAAATTGGAAATGGCTAAAACAGGAGTCGTGCCGGGCCAAATGGGGGTTAGCTACCTCGAGCGAACACACTTCTTCGTAAACTATTCATTTACTTTGTGATTGATTGGTGCGCACCCTTGATTTGGGAGTGTTGTTTCGCGGTGTTGCGATCGCTGCGGCGATGCGTTCTCACCAGTCCGGATCAGGCAAACGGTAGTGTCACTACCTTGGGTATTGCCTCTTGTGCCTTGTCATACTTGTATTCCCATATACGCGACCACTACGAATTTGTTTTGTATTATACCTATGGAGTACTCCCTGATATCCCACTAGTTTACGGTGGAGTTTATAGTGCTGTATAGTCTATGATGCTTATAAAAAATGTGTTAAGGGGAATAATGGTGACGCCTTAACACTATCTTGATATTTTATTTTACTGTTAGACATTATCTATTTATCGTACACTATTATGTATAGATAATTTATCGGATCCTGAAAGATGTTTATTCCATTCATCTTTGAGTTATTGTTATTTCAAAATTTGAACCATATTATCTGTATAAGAATATATGTCCTGATTCGAGTGTTTGTTTGTGCATATGCTCGGATCAGACTGAGGATTGCTGTTGCTGTTCTACTTGGAGCTGAAGACCGAAGACTATCACTATCTTATCTTATCAGTATTGTTCTTTCTATTTGGACTATTGGACACATATGTTGTTCTATTTCTTTTATTTGAGACATTGTTGTATTTATGGGTAGCTTCATGAACTACTCTATGACTATGTTGTAATTCCGCTACACTATTCTGTTATGTTATATTTTCTGTTATTCTATGATGATTCTCATTTATATACATATACTCCATTAATGGTTCGTGTTTTGCACTATTTAAGTTGACATGTGTGGATTATTGTCAATTTAAATGGTCCAAATATACGGGTTGTTACAGAAATGGAAGAGAAGAGAATGGAACGGAAGATAGAAATGAGGCTAGCTGTTTATTTCAGCCTCGAAAATATAATTTCACATTCCAAAAATGCGCAAATACAAATATATAACATGTGCATTTTTGGAATATGCAAGCTATTTAAAAAAATAGTCCGTGCATTCCAAAAATGTGCAAAGTAATTTTTTTATATAAAAAGTATAGCTTGCACATTCCATAAATGCCCAAGCTATATTAAACCATACCTATTTTTACAATTCAAAAGGCATGCTTTTTCACCTTGTCATTTTTTTTTGAAAAAATGCTTTTCAGTTTGTAGAGAACCACTTTAAATCGATTATCCCTACAAATATCACATCCTTGAAAGCATTTGAAATATTATACCTTATGATAATTTGACTCTTGCAATTTGAATTATCCTATCTCTCAATGTTATTCATAATATTATAAAAACATTCAACTATAATAGAGATGGTTGTGATCCTTCTAATTGCAAGATCTGAATCCACGAAGTCAAGAAAAACGAACATGTTCTCTTACTAATCCTTGGAGTTAGTTCCAAACAAGATGAGAAAATTATTAAAATTGACAGACACTTTAGTCAAACTAGTTTAAAATTGAACAAAAATAAAGATTGACTGTATATGCTCATATCCTAAATATCAGCCATAGTAAATTCAAATAATTGGTAAGTCTCTTCTCAAAATACCTAGCAAATATTAATATCAAGTCTTTGGACAATAATATTAGCTGTAAGTGGTACTCTTGTTGTAATGATCAAACACTAACAATAAATTAAATCAAATAACAATCTTCCTTTGGACTGATTAGTTGTTCACTTGTAAAACTTTATAATTGTCACTTATTTATCATCACACATGTGTAAGTGATTCGATCAAATATTAGTATTCCTTTGGACCGGCTAATATCCACATGAATAAATTCATATAAATATCAAACATTTTCATGAACAACTAAAATAAGAGAGGTCACTGACATGTTATTTCAATTATCTTACTTGGAATGTAGGATATTTACAATTAGTTTGCAAAGAGATACCAAAAATATATTTGAATTTATTTCTTAGTGTACGTACAATATAAGTACTATAAAACACTCTCAAAAATGCTTTAGGTCTATATGACACTTGAAAATCTAAAAATTATAACCGCAACACAACATGTTTTAATCATAGCTGTTATAATCTTTTGCTTCATGTATGTAGTTACATTCATGATATTCCCTAAATAATTAAATATGATACATAACATCATAAATAAATCATATAATAAATGTCATGGTTGAACGTCAGAATTAAACGCCACATAAATTTATGCATAAATGACATAGTAAATGTCGTACTAAATAAAATGAAAGAATGTAGTAGATATGATGTATATATGAACCATAATATAGCTACACAGAATGCTACCGTGTCACTTTATTTTTAGTTTATTATTTGAGTACTTAATTAAGGTCAATAACCATGCATTTTGGCAAAATATGAAAATTATTGCTCTTTTAAAGGATGAAAATGAAACAAACTACTATGTCCAATTTAGCAAAGAACATTACAAGTAATGTCGTCTGCTAATTTGGAGAATACGGCTGGTTAAGGGCGATCGAATGTGAATATATCTCTATACTAACACTGGCACGTCTTATTTACCTTTTTGAGGATCTGAACTGAAATTCAGACATGTGCAGTATTAATAAAAAGTAATAAACACACCGATTAAAAATATTCAGAACAATATATAATATAGATAAATAAGAATCAGAGTCACGGATTTCAACGGACTAATATACAACATATTTCATAATAAGATGTGAGTCTACAAAATGTCGATACTAGACTCACTCTAATATACATCATAGCTCATACTCTATATTAGGTACAAAATGACTACTGAATAATATACATAACATTACTACTAAATGTCAATATACATAATGATGAAGTAAACTAAAACTGTCAAAATAGTCTACTTCAAAGCTAACACAAAATCTAAGAGTCAATGAGTACATGTACCTGTAAAGTCTTGGCCTGACCCGAGTATTAAAATAATAAATGGGTCAGACTATATCTAAATAAAAGGTGTGATACTAATATCATAACTTTATGACTTAAAATAATAAGCCACATAAAATATGCCAAACAAACAATCATAATAAGGCTTATTAATTAAATTCACTAATTTATAAATTCATAAATAACTTAACTCTAAAATAAGTAATCTTAAAATATGCCTAAAACCCAAAAATCCATAAAAGGCATTACAAATCAAATCACCATTTCATAAATCTATATCAAGTCCCAAACAGACTATCATCAAAAATATGGTGATAACAATTCAAAATTTCTCCAGAGCTAAAAGATACTAAATATATATCACGAAATCTTCGAAGAGATAATCATCACTAATGAAATAATAATTGTAGTCAAAGAAAGCTACAAAGGACCTATTTTCCATTAGAAGTCATGATGACATAATGTTGTAGAATCATGCAACAGAAATGAATCATAAAAAGAAAAAAACAAAAGATGATAAAACATAAGCATGAGCAAAATTTTGGATTGTTATCACCATATTTTTCATGATAGTCTGTTTGAGACTTGATATAGATTTATGAAATGGTGATTTGGTTTGATGTGCCTTTTATGGATTTTTGGATTTTAGGCATATTTTGAGATGACTTATTTTAGAGTTAAGTCAACCATGTCTTTTTTATTCCAAATACAAACATATTGCATCATTAAATTTGTTGTAACCGACACATATGATAATAAATTAATTCATTTATTACCATAACAACCACACTTAATGCATTTATAATAAAAATAAATGCAATTGACCGTTGTATGGTCCAAAATGTAAATTAGTGTCATGTTAAAATTTATTTCCATAATAAAATAAACATAAACACTTTAAAGGAGCATACTTTATTTCTAATTAATCAAAATTTCTAAAATAACCAAAATACCTTTATATATATATATCCAAATTACTTAATCAAAAGTTGATTAAGGTAAAATAATCATAGAATCGGATTTATATTACTAGCATAAATGATTCTAAATTATATATATTTGTTTATACCATTTATAAACATTAAATAAAATGACTATATATATTAATTTCAAAATATTCCTCACATTAAATTCACAACTTATTTACAAGATATACAATAATAAACATGTGGATGCTTTAACCAACAAAAGTTGTTATTGAAATTTAGAGGAATTTTGATTATTTCCCACGAATTTAATGATTTTCAAATTCTAACTTATTTCAAAATAACATACAAATCATTTAGGTCTATCTTTCTAAATCGAAATAGTTTCACAAATCAGTCTTTTAATTTATTATATTAAAAAATTACTAAATCAAATCCAAAATCATCAATAGAAAATCCTTGATATATAGATCAAACAGATCTAAAACTTGAGTAGGAAATTATAGGACTTCTAAAAAAAGTACAATTCAAAACTTACTTATAAAAAGTGCATAAATTTTTTTCCAATGAAATCAATGATGGGTGGCTCTGGTACCAATTGTTAGGATTTCAACTTTAGGATAAATTAACCATGAAACCATAGATCTGAATACCCATATCGATTTGATGGAGAAGAAATCAGAGAAAGGTAAATGAATTAGCGGAAGTCATACCTGAACCCATAATTGCTGGTTGGAAAAATAAATTTGGTTTAATTTTCAATATTGACACTAGCCCTAGATCTTATATTAGATCTGAATCCGTAGTTGTTGTTTTCATGAACTGATTAAGAGAAAGAGATAAATCTAAAAAGATAAGAGTTGGATCTGATCTTCCAAATTGACATAAACCCTAGATTTTAATTATTTCCTTATAAGAGATTTAAGAGAATAACCAAGCTTGTGTAATTTGGGGACTATAACCACCTATTTATCTTGTTGACATTTTCTAATTTGGCTCTTCAACAAGTTAGAATTACCACAGTATCTACACATTTATATGATGACGATATATCTTTAAGCCTTTTAACTTTAACTCATAATCTAATCACTTTAATTAGGCTTTACACTAAAATAGCACAACACATTTTATTTTACATATGTGGCCCACATGTCGAAATTTTCCAACAATTTATACACATATGTAATTTGCTAGACTAAAGATTTATGTATCTCAAGCAGTTTATGTATTGATATGAAGTTCTTAGAGATATTGTTTGGTTATGTATGTTGAGAAATTTGTGAAGATTGAGATTTTTTATAATCGATAAAATGTATATCTTTACCGTATTTACTATGTATAGGTTGAATTTATTTTATTACATGTAGTGAAGATGATTTTTGTATAGAATATTTATATTATCAGTAAGACTATTTCATGTTTATTTACTAAATTGTAATGAATTAAGTTGATTCAATAGATAATTGTGGAAATGAATACAAAATATCTAGAGAGAATTAAGAAGAGAGGAGAAAAAATGCTAGAGTTAATAAAAGGCTTTCAAATTCTTCAGTTTACTATTATTTAACTGGTGTGTTAGGTAAATTAGATCATGATCTTGCAAATAGTTGGAAATTCTAATATAATGGTTAATGGAATTCTAGATAATAAAATTCAATCTAAATGTGGCTTTAGGCAGGGAGATCCATTATCGCCCATTCTTTTCAACTTAGCAGCAGACGTTTTCGCTAATATCATTATCCATTACAAACAGAGTCGTAGATAGCATAGGCAATGATAGCGCTAGCAACGGACTCTCGGTCCTCCAGTTCGCTGATGATACCATGTTTTTTACCTCACATCTGCCTCGCCATGTTACAATGCTCAAGTTTATTTTTTACAACTTTGAAATGCTTTCGGGGCTCAAAATCAACTTCGATAATAGCTCAGTTTTAATTTTGAAAGATATAAATAACGTCGAAAATCTTATGGCCGATACCCTCAACTGTAAAATCATGAAGTTCCCCACAGACTACCTAGGCTTTAGGATTAGACAAACAACAAATAAAATTAAACAAAAACTATCAAATTAGAACAACAAATTTCTATTTAGAGTTGGTAGGATCATCTTAATTTACTCGGTCTTATCAGCACTTTCCATATATTGGATGTCTTATTATCTCTTTCTAAATTAGGTAATAAACGCAATGGATAAAACTAGAAGAGATTTCTCGTGGAGAGGAAATAGTTCTTGTAGTAGCATTAACTGTCTTGTCAACTGTGAAACAATTTGCAAATCCAAACAAGAAGGAGGCCTAGGAATCATAAACCTTCATAATCTTAATGTGTCTTTACTAGGAAAATGACTTTGGAAATTTAATAACAGTAATGAAAAATTAATTTGAAAAAAAATGATTTCTAACCAATTCTATGGTGGAACTTACAACCTTCATCACATCTCCTCTAATCTCAACAACATGTCTCACTTTTGGAAGTCCATTTTAATTTTTTTTAACATTTTTAACCTTGGTATCAGTCACATAGTTCATTCTAGCAATAATGCTTTCTTTTGGCATGATAGCTGGATTTTAATTGCTCTTTTGAGAGTGGAAATCAAGGATCTTTATGATATTTGTAATTTCAAAAATATTGTAATTTCCAAGGTTTCTGCACCTTATAATGAATTTCTGTGGAACTTCAATTTCAATCGTGCCCTCGAAGTTACTACATTGACTCAATTTATAACATTTAGTGCAATGCTTGAACTCTACAACTTAGACAATGAAAGCGATACTAAAATTTGGTGTTGGGAAAGTAATAAAATATATTCCCCAAACTCACTTTACAAATTCTTAAATTTCTCTAGGACAAAAGAAACGACCTTCAATCTAATTTGAGGAAAGTTAATGCACCCCCAAAAACAAAAGTACATATGTGGTTAACCTTATACAACAAATTAAACACAATTGAATTTTTAAAGAAAAAGAACCTAATTTTGGACTAAAATATCCATTTTGCAACTCAAACGTAGAAAACATAACACATTTATGCTATATCTGCCCGCTGACTAATTCTATACTTTTAAACACTTTTCATATATTTGAAATTAATATAACTAACATGGATTTCAACTATGACCACTCCTAGAACGTTCTCAAACATGAATATACCCATCGCTGCAGAATTTTGTTATACACCATTTTCATAATCATATGTTAGTATCTTTGGTTCGAACGGAACCAAAGAATGTTCAATAGTGCTGACACCCCATCTGATAACCTAACTTATGCTATTGCACTATTCATCTACAATTGAATTGCAAACCGTAGTTACAAATTAGCCAAACATAAATCATTTATGGAATTTCTTAAAAAGGTAAAAAGTAGGATTGATGCCTTAAAGATTAAAATTATTCACAACGGTAGGGGACACAATATGGCTATAAGCACCGATTTGGCTGAACCTATTAATGAAGATTACCACTCGAGCACCATACTTTTGCTAGATTACTAAGTATACTATCGATTTATACACCCTTATCCTCACAAACACACATATACATACATATGTATGGTGTTACGGGCGCTGCTGAGGCGTCGTTGAGCGCTAGTAAGGCGCTATTTTGCAATTTTTAACGTCCTGCCTTTTTATAATAGCGCTTTATTATGCTCTTTGTCTAATGCGTCGTTTGAGCGCTGAGCTTTTCTTAGAATGCTAGAAAATATACCTTTTTAGTATAACTTTATTTTTTACTTGGCTAAATTAAATACGCTTATAATAAAATCATTTGGTTAATTTGTTTATTTATCGTAGAACTTTGAATCTCAAGAATTTCAATGCTTAGATCGTTTTTCTATATCTTTTTTAAAATATACAAACAACAAGTTAATAAATAATTAAAATCCTTCTTTATATTTGAAGATAAATGTTACCCTTTAATTTCTCATTGCTTTGAAATTTGGTTTTACTAAATTCTTAATTAATTTATTTATTTTTAATTGTGTTAGTCGTTTTAAATAATTTCTTAATCAAATACAAAATAACTAACTACAAATTGAAATTTATATTATTCACAAATATTGTACTTAATTTTTTTAAGAATATTTGGTATACAAATATTCAATTATTGTCATAACATAAACTTTACTAATATAAGTTCTACTGCTTATATAAATTATAAAAGTACTTGATTCATTTTTAAAGTTATATACGAAACATTTACAAGTGTACACACCCACACATACATATACATATACAGACACACACACATCACTTATAACAAACTAATATGCAGTGATTATTTAATCAACATCAATATAGTTTAACCAATAGTTAGTTATTTTGCATAATTATGTAATATGAATATTATTTGCACAAAATGTATGCGACGAACGCCTATATTCATCCAAGCTCCGCTTGAACTCTGTTTGGACTCTAAAGCCAATCTTAGTGCCCAGCACTCCGCTCCATCTCGAACAGCATGGATGCATATATATGTATAGGACTCATATCTTTTGTTGAGATTTTTGAGTTTAGTAGGCTATTAATGAACCAAATTTTGCCACGATCGTTTTGGTGATGGGACACCCTTGTCAACTGATCTAGACTTCTACTTCGTAAGCTAGCCAAGACGTAGATAGTGCTACAACCTCTACTGTATTCTACTTTCATGGCATTACACAGTGCAGATTTGCTTACGATCCTTGTATCACTATTAATTCTCTAGTCTGTGGGATTAGGGTTTTTTTTCCTTTTTTTATGTAAGATGGATTTATGCTACATGTTAGGTTTGTTGGCGGTACTTCTTTTAAATATATAATAAAATTACATGAGTGCTCTTCTCCTTGAGAGGATCACTCATTTTACTTAAAAACTAGTGTGTAACATGTGCATGATATGTTTTAAAAAAATAATCATATAAATATTTTCAACAAATTGAATTTATTATGGATGAATTTGGTAAAATAATCGAGTTGTCTACTAAATTTATTAATTTTAAGTATGTAATTCTTATCATGTGAATTATAATTTTTATATTTATACAAAAATTAAATTATCCTTTTTGTAAATAATAACGAGTTAGATATTAATTTATTATTTTTTGGCATTTAATATTTGTTAATAAATTAAATAAAAGTTAATATTCTAAGTTAACTTCAAAATTAATATTTTTATAAATTTCAATATACAAATATTTATATACATAACTTTTGAGTTTAATGTTAGGATTTCAATATACTTTAAGACTGATTAATCATGAAACCCTAGATCTGAATAGATGACCCATATTGATTTAATTGAAAAGAAATATAAAAAAGTAGATGGGTTAGCGGAATCATACCTAAATTTATAGTTGTTGTTGGAAAAGTAAATTTGGTTTGGTTTTCCATATTGACACAAACCCTAGACCTTATATTAGATCTGAATTCATAGTTGCTGCTTTTATAAACTGATTAAGAGAAAAAGATAGATCTAAAAGATAAGAGTTGGATTTGATCTTCCAAATTGACATAAAACCTAAATCTGAATTATTTCCATGGAAGAGATTAGGAGAATAACTGAAGCTTATGTAATTTGAGGACCATAACCCCTTATTTATAATGTTAGCATTTTCTAATTTGGCCCTTCAACAAAATAGAATTGCCTCAGATCTACACATTAATACCATGACAATTATACTTGTAAGCCTTTTAACTTTAATTCATAATTTGATCAATTTAATTAGGTTTTACACTAAAATAGCACGACACATTTATTTTACTTATGAGGCCCACATGTCAAAATTTTCCAACAATCTCCCCTTGGGCCATATATGTAATAATATTATAAATGTGTTTAACATTATGAGCTCCAAAATTTGCTATTTACAACATAAGGTGTTTTTGAAACAATCTCGTCCATTAACTATACTAACAAAGGATCAAAGTGGCTTTCGTTACTTTCAGTGTAACTAAACCAATCAATGGTCACATATACCAACACAATCAAACGACATAGATCAATCATGGATACGTAGCATGGAAATTACATGAGATGTGATCTATACATGTCTATTTCCAACTGGTCCTACTTTAGTGAGATTAAAACGTTCAATATTTGAACAATCTAGAGTGCAAACAAAACTTTATTGCTTTATTTCTGATCAGAAAAAAGAACATAATATATATCTCTAACCAAAGTATAGAGCAATGTGTCATATGACAGTACTAAATGCAAACTCCCTCTAAACCTAAATATCCTTACATAAAAGTTACACCAATTGAGCAAGATGCTCATGAAAGACCTTGGGTGATAGTCCTTTTGTAAGCGGATCCGCCATAGTGGAGTTTGTCACAATATTACGATCTATTTTGCACTCCCCCTTTACTGGAAAATAATATGTTATTTATTGTTACAATATTACTTTAACGATCTTTCAATTTCGTTATTTAATAGTCCATTACTTTATGACAAAATTATACAATTATTTTCCAACGTTGGATGTCCCATCACGGAAAATAGCAAAGAATGCTATAAGTATCTGTATGACAACTTTCCTTATATAGCTTCACCAAAAAAAATAACAACAACAACAATAATATTATTGTTATCTGAAGTGGATCTTTTGTACTCTTGGCATCCAAAATATTCGGACTGTAATGCCTTATGATCTCCAACCAATCCGTCTTGAGCATATAATCCTTTGTTTCTTAAAGATATCTCGTAACCATTTTGGTACCAACAATTGATCCACTTTTAATGTCTGTAAGATATCTGCCAAATAATACACGTAATATCCATATTTGTATATGCTTTAGCATGCATTAGACTCCATACCACAAATGCATGAGGAATCTTTTGCATTTCTGTAGCTTCAAGGATGTTCTTATATTACTATATAAGACAACATTTGTCTATTTTAGCAAAAGAGAATTGATTTGCAGTTTGCATACCAAACCCCCCCCCCCCCCCCCCCGCCGTCATCTGTCTAGCCCTTTTGTGATAATCCAAATAGCACTCCATGAATGATAATGGTGTATTTGAATCCCTAATAAAAAAGGTAATCCATAAGTGGTTACCTTAGTTGTTTCATCAAAGTCTCCATTGAGTAACACGACTTTAATATCCCTCCGATATTGCTTAAAATCATAATCTACAACAAGTTTCAAAATAATTCTAAAGAGTCCTTTAGTAACACCAAAGAGAAAGTCTCTTTAAAAATAAAACATTGTTTTCCTTTTTAGTATAGTCTTTTCTGTAATGAGCCTTATACATTTCCACATTACTCACTTGATCCATTTTTGTTTTGAATAATTATTCATAACTAATGATTTTGTTACCTTAAGGTGGTGGAAAAGATCTCAAACTTTATTATCCTTATAGATTTAGACTATGTATTCATACCTTAAACCTACATTTCAAATTTGTACTTTATATGGATTGATGCAAGCCCAAAGAATCATCTTCACCAATCCAATATTTATCTTTATGAAAAAAATACTATATAGTCATCAGAATAGTATTTCTTCTTTTCAAGTGGATTTCCTTAGTGACCTTACACTTTAGGTTGTTGAGTTTGTTTTTTTGAAACAATAACCTTAATTTGAAGAAAATTTAGTTTGACGTTGTCTTATTAGGGTTCTTAATCTACTTCTTGTTAATTAAAGGAAACCAATCCTATATATTATTCGAAGAAGCAACAGTAGTTGAATCAAAGATAATGATTCTCCTTAAAGACAATGATACATACCTTAAAATTATGTTTAACATTGTCTTATTATGGTTCTTAATTTACTTTTTTTTAATGAAAGAAAACAAATCCTATACATTATCCGAAGAAGTAACTGTAGTTGAATCGAAGATAATGATTCTCCTTAAGGACAATGATCCATACTTTATTTCTCCCCCCAAACTCAACATCCTCAAAAATTGTAGCATTTCTCATCTTATAATTTTTTTCTTAGTGTGAGTTTATAAATCTTGTAGCTTTTAAGTCGCTTAGAATACTAATAAAGTATTTGCTAACTTTAGTGCCTTAATCTACAATTATTTAGTAAGTTGAAACAAATAATCATAATCACCGAATCAAAATTTGAGACTTCATTATAAAAGGTATTTAGCATAAGTAGATATATATATAAAAGCTATATTTTAAACATTAAGAGTATTAATTCCAACAATGTTTGAATTTATTCATAAATCAATCTTATTATTTCTAAATGAACAATAATAACCCTATTTGTTCATATTAGAAATAAAAAACTGAAATCTATCTAAATGACATCATAACAAAAATATCAAATAAATCCAAACAATATTATTGAAATCTCAATAATATCTTAAAAATATCTAGTAAACTTTACTTTATATATCTGCATATCTTAGTAAAGAAACAACTATAAATATATTTATATGTTATTTCTTTTCTTCTAGATCCTTAGCGACTTCTTTATCCTTATTTATACATTTATTTACAATGTACGATAAATAGGTACTTTCTATCTTACCATGCTTCAATCTCTTTTTTTTACCACAATGTGAAATGAGCTCAATAAAGGTCATTTTACTCTTAAGAAAATTAATAATAATCTTAAAATGGTTATGCTGTGAATGAAGAGAGTATAAGAAAAAATAACAATAACTTAAGTGTCTTTAACTTTGGAAGCAATACTATCCATATAGCACTTATTTATGTTTCCTTTATTTTGACTTTATGGAATCAAGTCATATAAAGCGTGCTTGTTCCTCCTTACCATTTTAACAAAACGCTTTTCATTCTCAATAAAGAAATCCTTAAAATAGTTATCCCTATGGATACCACATCCTTAAAACCTTCTAAAATATTTTACTTTATGAACTTTTGACTCTTTCCTTTTGAATTGTCCCGCCTTTGAATGTTCTTCATGACATTATAAGAGCATTCAACCATAATATGAGTGGATGTGACACTCCTAATTGCAGGAGCTAGACACATAAAATTAAGAACAAACAACATGTTTTCTTAATAATCCTTTGAGTTAGTCCTAAACAAGATGATAATATTAAAATTGGCAGACACTTTAGTCAAATTAGTTGAAAATTGAACAAAAATTAAGGATTGATCGTATACGCCCATATTCAAATATCAGCCATAGTAAATTCAAATAATTAGTAAGTCTCTTCTCAAGATACCTAACACGATATAAATATCAAATCTTTGGACAATAATATTAACTGTAAGTGGTACTCTTGTTGTAATGATTAAACACTGATAATAAATTGAAGTCAAATAACAATCTTCCTTTTGGTCGATTAGTTATTCACTTGTAAAATCTTATAATTATCACATATTTATCACCACACATGTGTAAGTTATTCGGCCAAATATTAGTCTTCCTTTGGGCCGGCTAACATCTGCATGAATAAATACACACAAATATCAAACATTTTCATGAACAAGTAAAATAAGAGAGGTCACTGTGGTGACATGTTATTTCAATTAGCTCACTTGGAATGTAGGATTTTTACAATTAGTTCGCAAAAGAGACACCAAAAAATATATTTGAATTTATTTCTTAGTATATGTACAATATTTCAAGTGCTATAAAATACTCCCAAAAACATTTTAAGTCTATATGACACTTGAAAATCTTAAAATTATAACTATGACACAATATGTTTTAATCATAGCTGCTATAGTCTTTTACTTTAAGTATGTGGTTACATTCATGACATTTTCTAAATAAGTATGATATAAGGTATCATAAATAAATCACATAACAAATGTCATTGATGAATGCCAAAATTAAATGCCATGTAAAATTATATATAAATGACATTGTAAATGTCGTAATAAATAACATGAATGAATGTAGTAATTATAATGTATATCTGAAACACAATATAGTTATACATAATGCTACCGTACCACTTTATCTTTAGTTTATTATTCAAATACTTAATTAAGGTTAGTAACCATGCATTTTGGCAAAAATATGAAAATTGACGCTCCTTTTATTTCATGATAATCAAAGCATGAGAGTGAAACTTATTTTTAATGAGTGGGTCATATATATAAAATATCTATATCTATCAAATATAAAAATGCATTAAATAATAAACAATATGTCTTTTCTTATTTCAAATACAAACATGTTGCATCGTTAAATTTATTGCAACTGACGCATTTATTTATTACTATAACAACCACATTTAATGCAATTATGATAAAAATAAATGCAATTGACCATTATGTGGTCCAAATGTAAACTAGTGTCATGTTAAAATTTATTTCAATAAAATAAAAATAAATATAAACATATCAAAGAAGCATACTTTACTTCCAATTAACCAAAATTTCTGAAATAATCCAAATACCTTATATAAATATCCAAATTACTTAATCAAAAGTTAAGTAATGTAAAATAACAATAGAACCAGATTTATATTTCTTGCGTAAATGGTCCTAAATTATATATATATTTGTTTATACCATTTATAAACATAAAAAATGACTGTACATATCAGATTCAAAACATTCCTCACCATAAAATTCACAACTTATTTATAAAACATACAATAATAAACATGTGAATGCTTTAACCAATATAAGTTGTTTTCGAAATTTAGAGGAAGTTGGATTATTTATCATAATTTAATGATTTCAAAATTCTAATCATTTCATAATAACATATAGATCATTTAGATCTATCTATCTTTCTACACCAAAACAATTTCATAAATTAGCCTTTTAATTTACAACAAAAAATTGATACTAAACCAAATCCAAAATCATCATCAAAAAGTCCTTGATGCATAGATCAAGCAGATCTGAAACTTAAGTAAGATTATTACAGGACATCTAAAAAAAGTTCAATTCAAAACTTACTCATATTTTAAAAAAATTCCCAATGAAATCAATGATGGGTGGCTCCGATACCACTTGTTAGAATTTCAATATACTTTAAGACTGATTAATCATGAAACCCTAGATCTGAATATGTGATCCATATTGATTTAATAGAAAAGAAATGGAGAAAAGTAAATGGGTTGGTGGAAGCCATACCTGAATTCATAGTTGCTGTTGGAAAAGTAAATTTGGTTTGGTTTTCCATATTGACACAAACTCTAAACCTTAATTAGATCTGAATTCATAATTGCTACTTTTATAAACTGATTAAGAGAAAGAGATAGATCTAAAAGATAAGAGTTGAATCTGATCTTCCAAATTGACATAAACCATAGATTTGAATTATTTCCATGGAAGAGATGGGGAGAATAACTAGAGCTTATGTAAATTGACCATAACCCCTTATTTATAATGTTGGCATTTTCTAATTTGGCCTTTCAACAAACTAGAATTGCCCCGGTATCTATACATTAATATCATGACAATTATACTTGTAAGCCTTTTAACTTTAATTCATAATTTGATCACTTTAATTAGGCTTTACACCAAAATAGCACGACACATTTATTTTACATATGTGGCCCACATATTGAAATTTTCCAACATTTAACATCTAGTTTTTAGTACATTTGTTTAAAAGATAAACAATATATAGATTGAATTTCAAATATTACTAAAATGAATGAAAAAAATACCTAAAAATGAATGTGTAATAGTAATGAACAGTTTACTTTTATGCATTAAAAACTCTTGCAGTTGATATCAACATCAAAAATAAATATATTATATTATCTAAGTGATACAAAATATTTATTTAACTAAAAGAAAATTTAATTAAATGAAAATTACAAATCATATTGTTATTTAATTATGTAAAATTTATAACTTGGTTTTCAAATCATTGTTTCGTACCTCAGTAATTTTAATTTATAATAAGCAATTTTCAAAAAATAATTAACATTTGCTTCAAAAAGACAATAAAATAACAAAGAAAGCATTCTACTTAAATACTGCATATTTTTCACTTGATTAACGTAAATTACAAATATACATAATTAAAATTTAATATTTTCACAAAACGTATTAATTGAAAATATTCATTGCTTTTCAAAATTACAAACTACATTATTCATCCCCTACAATTAATTTAATATCATTCTTAACAAAAAAAATTATTAAAGATAAAGAATTCACCCGATTTACTAATTTTTAAAAGAAAAAATGTTGAATGCGTTTGTAATAATACATATTTTAGAAAGAAAAAATTATGCATATGTTTGTTTATAATAAAATAACAACCTCAAATGGAAAATTTATGTATATTTTTCTTTGTGATTAAACACCAATTTTAGAAGGAAATAAATTATATAAATTTGGATTGGAATAATGTAAGAGAACAAAAGATAATTTTGTAAATAATTATAGAAATTCTGAGGTATATGTTAGAAATCTGCTATTAGAAACTGCAATCGTTTCATTTACTTTTAACGTTATGCAGCTTCTAATCTTAATGTGACCCTATTAATTAGGTCATAAATAGAACGTTTCATTACCTTTAACGTTATGCAGTTTCTAATCTTAATGTGACCCGATTAATTAAGTCATAAATAGACCGTTCTATAATTAGAACATTAGGTCTGTGATTAATCTTAAGCGTTGAATTGGTATATGATGGACGTACCAGATTTAGAGTTAAATGTTATATAAAGGATTGGGTCCTCTCTCTCCCAAAAAAAGATAGATGTATTCTTCTCCATTAAGAAACACATAAAGAAATAGGGTTAGAGAGAGAAACCGAATTCTGAGAAGAAGAGTAATTATTAGAAGTCGGAAGAAGAAGATGACAGCCATTACATCTTCCATTGTTAATCAAGGTACGTCATCTTAAACAAAAAATCATATTAAGTTTTGTTTGTGAAATATTCGGTATTGGTGATCCTTGGGCTATTACTTGAATTGTTCATCATTAATCATGAAAGATCGAACAGTAAAGAATTTCTGACATTTGGTATCAGAGCCACCAATCAATAACTGAATATTTCCTATGATTGCAATTGATCTATTCTATGCTTTACTCATGATTTTAATCAAGTATGTGTTATAAGTCAATTATGCACATGAGATTTATGGTTTTGTTAATCACCAAAGTGGTCAAAATCAGAATAATCATTTAGTGCATAAGTGACATAATGATTATTGATAGAAATTGCCAGTTATAATAATACCAATTAAAAACCGGCGTCACTAATGATAGAACCTGAGAACTTATCCAAAGGAAAGTCTTGTTCTATAACTAGTTGACATGATGATGTTTAATAGATATCTTGATTAAATAAATATTGATCATCCAAAGATGTCAGTTCTATTTAATTGAATATATTTATTACTTACTTATGTTTTGATATTTAATTATGTTAAGTATAAGATAGTATCTACCCAAAGGAGTGCTATATTATACTATTATGTACATATCTGAATCGCGTTAGCTATGAGCTTATAGTTATTTCAATTTTTTTATTTAATTTGCAGTAGTTCCCATGAACACACATGCTTTATCTGTTACATTGTTCACTGGTGTTAATTTTTTTGAATGGAGAGAACAAGTCAATTTCCATTTAGGTGTTCAGGATCTTGACTTGGCACTCCTTGAGGATAAACCTGTTGCTCTTACAACAGCTAGTACTGAGACAAAAAAATCATACCATAAAGCATGGGAACGCAGTAACAGATTGAGCCTTATGTTTATTAAGACGACTGTTGCTAACAACATCAAGTCAACAATTCCACAAACAGAAAGTGCTAAGGAATATATGCAGTTTGTGGAAGAGCGTTTCCGTTCAACTGATAAGTCACTCGCTGGTACTCTTATGGCAGAACTCACGGCCATGAAGTTTGATGGGTCGCAAACTATGCAAGAGCACATTATAGAGATGACTAATCTTGCAGCAAGGTTAAACTCCCTTGGACTTACAGTAGAGGATTCTTTTCTTGTCCAGTTTATCCTGAACTCGCTACCTTCTGAATATGGACCTTTTCAAATTAACTATAACACTATAAAGGATAAGTGAAATGTTAATGAATTGGCCAGTAGACTTGTTCAGGAAGAAGGACGTTTGAAAAATCAAGTGAATCACTCAGTAAGTTTTGTGAGTAATAAAGCTGGTAAAGAAAAGAATGGAAAATCAAGTCATTTCAAGAAGAAAAAGGCACCTGCTAAGAATGGGCAGGATAAGGAAAAGAAGGAACTAAAGGATGTTCGATGTCATTTCTGTAAAAGGAAAGGACATTATCAAAATGATTGTCCGAAAAGGATAGCTTGGTTCGAAAAAAAAGGTAATCATCTATCTTTCGTATGTTTTGAATCAAATTTAGTTGAAGTTCCTATTAATACATGGTGGCTTGATACTGGTGCTACAACTCATGTCTTCAATAATATGTAGGGATTTCTTATGATCTGAACCATAAATCCAAACGAAGTTCGTTTTCTCTTTATGGAAAACGGAATGAAATCCACAATAGAAGGCATTGGGACTTATCGTCTAATTCTAGAAAGTGGATATGTATTAGACTTATATAGTACCCTTTATGTACCTTTATTATCTAGAAACCTTATTTCCGTAAGTAAGTTGGATAATTCTGGTTTTAGATGTACGTTTGGATCTGGTTGTTTTGATTTATATAAGAATACTGATAATGTTGGTTCTGGTATTCTAATTGATGGTTTATATAAATTGAAACTGAATGACACTTATGCGAATTCCTTGCTGAATGTAATAAATAATGTTGGATGCAAACGTAGCATGTTGAATGAAAATTCTGCTTTCTTATGGCATAAAAGACTAGGTCACGTATCCAAAGAAAGAATGATGAGATTAGTAAGTAATGAAATTTTGTCAAATTTGAACTTTAGTAATCTAGAATTATGTGTGGATTGTATTAAAGGTAAACAAGCCAAACATAATAAGAAAGGAGCCACTAGAAGCAGCTAGCTTCTTGAAATAATACACACTGATATTTGCGGACCTATGGACACTCCAGCCTTTAATGGAGAAAAGTATTTCATCACTTTTATTGACGATTTTTCCCGCTATGGTTATGTCTATTTGCTTCATGAAAAATTTCAATCTGTGAATGTTCTTGAGACGTTTGTAAAGGAAGTTGAGAGGCAATTAGATAAAAAGGTGAAAATCATAAGGTTTGATAGAGGTGGTGAATATTATGGCAAATATAATGAGTCAGGCCAGTGTCCAGGTCCATTTGCAAAATTCCTCGAAAGTCATGGCATATGTGTGCAATACACAATGCCAGGTACACCACAGCAAAATGGTGTAGCAGAAAGGTGCAATAGGACGTTAATAGATATGATTAGGAGTATGATGTCAGATTCTACACTACCTAAGAATTTGTGGTCGTATGCTCTCAAAACCGCTAATTATTTGTTGAATAGGGTTCCTAGTAAAGCTGTTCAAAAGACTCCTTTTGAATTATGGACTAATAGAAAACCTAGCTTAAGACACCTGCATGTTTGGGGTTGTCCAACGGAAGCGAGAATTTATAATCCACATGAAAATAAATTAGATTCTCGAAAGATTAGTGGGTATTTTTAGGTTACCCTGAAAAATCTAAAGGATATGTGTTTTACTGTCCTAATCATAGTCCAAGAATTGTAGAAACTAGTAATGCAAGATTCATTGAGATTGGTGAAGTCAGTGGGAGTACTAGAAGAAAAATAGTGGAAATAAAGGAAACAAGGGTAAATGTTACATTGCCTAGAATAGTTCCTCCATCTACTATTACTCCAAATGTTGTTCCAGCTGTTGGAGAACAGCATGATGATGAACAACATATAAATGAAGAAGTACTTCCTGAAGGAAATGACTTACATAATGTTGATATGCATGAACCACAACAAGTAGCATTAAGAAGATCTCAAAGAGATCGTAGGTCAGCTATTTCTAATGATTATATGGTTTATATGCAAGAATCAGATTATGATATAGGAATCAATAAGGACCCAGTTTCGTTTTCACATGCTGTAGAAAGTAAAGAGTCAAAGGAATGGATTAATGCCATGAAAGAAGAACTAAAATCCATGCAACGGAATGAAGTTTGGGATCTTGTTGAGTTACCACATGGCTGTAAAAGAGTCGGATGCAAATGGGTTTTTAAAACCAAACACGACTTTAGTGGTAATATCGAACAATATAAAGCTAGACTTGTTGCTAAGGGTTACACTGAGAAAGATGATGTTGATTACAAGAAGACATTTTTTCCTGTTTTGAAAAAGGACTCACTAAGAATAATAATGGCATTAGTAGCACATTATGATTTGGAATTGCATCAAATGGATGTGAAAACAGCCTTTTTGAATGGAGATCTTAATGAGGATGTTTATATGGATCAACCTGAGGGTTTTTCTGTAAAAGGTAAAGAATAATTGGTGTGTAAACTTAAAAAGTCAATATATGGGCTTAAACAAGCATCCCGACAATGGTATATTAAGTTCAATATCATTATTACATCTTTTGGTTTTAAGGAAAATACGATTGATCACTGTTTATACCAAAAGATCAGTGGGAGCAAGTTTATTTATCTAGTCCTTTATGTTGATGACATCTTGCTTGCTGCAAATAATTTAAGCATATTGCATGAGACTAAGGAATTTCTCTCAACGAACTTTGAAATGAAAGATATGGGAGAGGTATTCTATGTGATTGGAATAGAAATATTTCGTGATCGATGACAAGGAATATTGGGATTGTCTCAGAAAGGATATATCGAAAGGATTCTAGAGAGATTTGGAATGAGTAAGTGTTCACTTGGGAAAGTTCTTGTACAGAAAGGTGATAAATTCAATCTCATGCAATGTCCTAAGAATGATGTTGAACGAAAGGAAATGGAATCAATTCCATATGCATCTGTAGTTGGTAGCCTAATGTATGCTCAAACTTGTACTAGATCGGATATCAGTTTTTGCGGTCAGTATGTTAGGGAGGTATCAAAGTAATCCAGGAAGGGAACATTGGCAAGCTGCAAAGAAAGTGTTGAGGTACCTACAAGGCACGAAAGATTACATGCTCATGTATAGTAGATCCAATGAATTGGAGGTGATTGGATATAGCGATTCAGATTTTGCTGGATGCATCGATACTAGAAAATCGACTTTTGGTTACCTATTTATGTTTGCTCAATGAGCCATATCATGGAAAAGTGCGAAACAAACTATCGTTGCTTCATCTACTATGGAGGCAGAATTTGTGACATGTTATGAAGCCACAATTCATGCATTATGGTTGCGGAACTTTATTTCAAGACTTGCGGTTGTCGACACCATTAGCAAGCCGTTGAAAATTTATTGTGATAACTCTACAGCAGTGTTTTTCTCAAAAAACGACAAGTACTCTAAAGGTGCCAAACATATGGAACTGAAATATCTTGTTGTGAAAGATGAGGTTCAGAAACAAAGAGTGTCAATCATGCACATCAGGACAGAACTTATGATTGTAGACCCTTTGACGAAAGAGTTACAGCCAAGACAATTTAAGGAACATGTTCAAAGAATGGGTCTTGGTTGTATTAATAATAATTGATGTGTGACATTCTGAGCTCCTTTGTGTGTTTCTGATATACAATTATGTGTCTCTTGTTTTAATGTTGTAGTACGTACTTTATGTAATTTTAAACAAGAAAGAGTCTTATAAAGATATTATGTTTAATCATTATGATATAAGACATTATGTGGACCATTATGCTGTTTTATATAAATTATGAGTATAAAATGATGGATTGCTGGTATTGTAGCATATGGAAGGGAATGCATTGAATTAATAATGCACAACCACCATAACTCTCAGTAATTTATCATAGTATGATGTTCAACACTTGATATTATGAATAATCGGGTCAAGTGGGAGAATGTTAGAAATATGCTATTAGAAACTGCAATCGTTTCATTTACTTTTAACGTTATGCAGTTTCTAATCTTAATGTGACCCTATTAATTAAGTCATAAATAGAACGTTTCATTTACCTTTAACGTTATGTAGTTTCTAATCTTAATGTGACCCGATTAATTAAGTTATAAATAAACCGTTCTATAATTAGAACATTAGGTCTGTGATTAATCTTAAGCGTTGAATTGGTATATGATGGACGTACCAGATTTAGAGTTAAATGTTATATAAAGGATTAGGTCCCCTCTCTCCCAAAAAAAAGATAGATGTATTCTTCTCCATCAAGAAACACATAAATAGGGTTAGAGAGAGAAACCAAATTTTGAGAAGAAGAGTAATCATTAGAAGTCAGAAGAAGAAGATGACAACCATTACATCTTCGACTATTAATCAAGGTACGTCATCTTAAACAAAAAATCATATTAAGTTTTGTTTGTGAAATATTCGGTATTGGTGATCCTTGGGCTATTACTTGAATTGTTCATCATTAATCATGAAAGATCGAACAGTAAAGAATTTCCGATAGTATATAGATTGAATGAAATTTTAGTTTCACAATTTTTGTCAATACAAGTGTAGTATACAACACCTAGAATTATCATCTACTAGGACTTGTTAGACAAAATAACGACTATTAGTTAATTGTATTTATTTTAAAACTTCAAATTTTAGATTAGTTAATTAATTTATATATATGGTCTCGAATGTAAAATAATATGATAAAACTTAGAAGAATTTTGTAAATAATTATAGATTTATTAAATATTGATATTTAAATGTAAAATAATAATCAAAAGAATCAGTAGAAATTTGTAATAGTAATGACAAATTGAAAGAAAAATAAAATATCTAGAGAGAACCAAGGAGAGAGTATGAAATCTCTAAAGTTAATAAGAGAACTTTAAATTCTTCTGCTTTACTATTATTTAGTAGATAGATATATAGATACAGTCACAATTAAATATCCATCATGCGGATTATAATCGTGGTCGCACATTTCTATTTGTCTCATGAATATGTGTATTGTTGAATGTAAATGAAATAATAATTTTTATTAGGCAAAATCTTTTGCTATCCCATTTTTTACTCTTCACCCACCTTAGCTTCTAACAAATGATTGAAACCCCATTATTTAGTTTAAACACCCTGATTATACTAGTTCTACCCTTCATTTTGTTTTTTATTCTACAGAGCTTCATTTCTGATTTACTTTCCTCTCCCACTTTCTTCCTCTTTCACTTGGCTCACCAAGTTTTTTTGCTGTAATCTTCAAATCCAACTTTACAACACTCATCGGTTCCATTTTTAAAATGTTCACGGGTTATCATAAATATGAATTTGATTTGCTTGCTGGTAAAATTTGAAGAATATTGATTGAAATATAGCTGGACTTAAACTCCACTATATTGTAATATTCTTAGATTTTGATTAATTGAATCAACATTCAATTTTGGGTATTTTATTGAATTATCTAAACTTATATTGTTTTCTAAGCTTATTAATTGTAAGTACGTAGGGAAGTACATAAGCTTTTCTAGAGCCTGTTAATTATGCAAGTACACATGATATACAGAAGTTTTAGTTTATTTAGACGTGTGTAGATGAGGAATTTAGGAAGATAGTAACATGATGTCTTTTGCTTACCGTGGTTTTTTTTCTTAGGTCCTCATTCTGAAAGCTTGTTATTTTGTGTCTCTCAGAGCATCTCCAACTAACACAAGACTGAATATTCAGGATTTGACCCAATAACTAGACGTCTATTTAATAAACGTCTGAGTTTGAACGTCTATTTAATAGACGTTGCGCCTGTTATTCAGGCGTTGCCTTATTCTTTCTAAATACGTAACCCCCGTTTTAAATTAGTGGGTCTGGGCATTTATTTAATAGGCGTTCATTGTCATGGTCTTATTTAATAAGAGCTTGATAATAATGTCCATTAAATAGGCGTTGATGATGAATTCAAAATCCTGAATTGACATCCGAATACTCGTTGGAATAATGTCATTTACTTTTGCTGAATATTAACCCTTAATTCGCAACGGTTGGAGATGCTCTAATTGTGAATTCCATGAAATTAGGGTGATTTGGTCTGATTTCAGCTAGTGGAGTGGGAATATCCAACCGTAGGCTGTAAATGAAATTCTTAACAGACGAGGATTGTTTTCCCCAGCTGAAAACGATTCCTCAAAGCTGCAGTTGATTCAAGTTAGCAGTGAAACCCTACAGCTTCCAATTCATATATCCCGAAACTCCAAAAATTAAATCTACCAGTCAAACAAAATCTCTCAAGCAATCAAAAATCATGGCATCCTCTTCCTCGTCTAATCAACACTACCGACCAAAAAATCGAGTTCAAACCCAATACCAATATGTCCCCAAATCCACTAACAAAATCAACACAACCACCACCAACAAAACCATCCCATCCCTCACCACTTCGTTGAGATCATCAGCACTGTCTTCGTCATCAGTGACGTCGTCATCGAAGGAAACGAGCAATTTTGTTAATTACTTGCCTCAAGACGAGGCTGTGGCGTCTGGGCTCGGTGCTGATGCCGGCGGATTGGATGCTGTTGAATCCCAAAGAGTTGTGGATTTGTTGAATGACGAGTTATCAAAGATTCTTAAAATGAACATTAGGGATTTTTGGAAAGAAGGTTTACACTTGCCCATTTTATAGTTGTCCATGAAAATTATTGTTTTCAATAATTAGTATTATTTAAGGGATGCATTTCGGGCTTCAAAGTTAGGTTGCATTTGTTTAAAATGCTGAATGTTGATCACTAATTGCTGATTGTCGAACATTGATTATTGAATGCTGATTGCTAAATACTTGAAATGTTGCTTGTTTGCATTTTTATTGTAAATTTATTTATTAGCGTATATTATTGTTTTGGCAATATTACTCTCAATATTAACATTAACTATTCTTTTATTCAATTGTCACACAAATCACACTTGATCATTTATCTTATATAATTAACTATAATGTCAAACGTTCACTTATATATTTATTCTTTATACCACTTAATTAACAAAGAGAAAATAAACAATTTAATCGTTTAAATTTATATCATAAAAGCTTTGTTCGAGAAAAATATATTTTATTATAACTAGTTGAAACATTTGATGGTTTTGATCAAAATTATTTACTATATTATCTTATTCAGCTTGTCCAAATGAGTAACTATTGAGATTATCACGTAGTTTTGTTCAGCTTATCTAAATTGTTTATTATTATTATTTTTGCATTTGCGTTACGCGTTTCATTTGATTTCCTTTTAACCCAAAAAAACGTCACATGATTTTTTCCCAGCTTGCTGAAATTATTTATTGGTATTTATTTTATTGTGCATTCGATACCCACTATATTTCCGTTTAACTCAAAAATTATGTTGTAATAAAATTTATATTTGTCTAATTTTCATTCTTATCAATAATAAGATTGATATGTTGTCATATTTTAACTTCGAAATATGTTCAAAACATTTTTTATATGTCATGAAACCATATTTTAGTTTGTATGTATTTCTTATTGTTTTTCAGTGGGAAACTACAAAAATTGCACTAAAATCAACATCAAGTTAAAAATGTTTGCCATAGATTTGAAAAAGGTTGGAATATCGGGTGGTAACCATACTTTTGAACTTTAAATGCTGCACATTGTTCTAGAGAGCTCCTTTATTTTATTTTTGGAACTTATAATGCTGCACATTGCTTGAGAAAGCTTTTTTATTTTGTATCTTCCTTTTTATTAATAAAAGAGCATGCCTGTTTGAAGCTCAGGATCTTTAGAACATATTTACAATTTATCAAAATCTGTGATCTCAATCAACTATGCTTATGGACCTTTATCTTGTAAGAGTTATTAACTGGATTGGATTTTGTGAAACTCAATCGAGACTGAAAGAAAAAAAAACTTTGTGTGTGTGTGTGTGTTGTATTGTAAATTAGAAAAGTACACATCGTTATTTGGTTAATATGGGTTATATCCTCTTTGAATTCAATTTTGGCAACAACTCTACTAAGAAAGATATTTGAAATATTGCACCTACAAAACTGTATACTTTTGCACGACATTCAATCAAGCAACTAAAGGATTTGTAATATCTTGCTGTACTGCTAGGTCTTAGATGCTAGATTCTCCAATACAATATTTTATTTTGTTCTTTGTTAGCAGAAAAAACTTTATACTATTGTTTGTTAACGAAAATGTCTTAAAATCGAATAATTGCTTGTTTGCACAGCGTGTTTACAAGTGCTAACTATTGTTTAACATGTTCTTTCTTTTCCAGTGGCTAAGAATGATTCTTTGCATGAGTTTCTTGATAGTTATTTACAGTTTAGGCACAGATGGTATGATTTCCCTCACCATGGGGCCAAGGGGATAGTTGCTGGGGTGATTGTTGGAGAGACTGAACTGTGCCGTAGAGTCTTTATGGTTCTCTATCGCATGTATGTGCATATATTTTTTAGTAAGCATGTAATTCTTCTTTTCCTTCTTGCCATTTGTGTATTACGGCCATGTACATGGTTCCATCTAGCTCTATACTGTAGAACTACAGTTGTTGCTAAAACTGAAGAAAAATGATTACCTTGTTTCACATTTATTTAAAGTTTACTATTTCCTCTTATGAAACACTACTTCTTGAAATCACTGACAGTTGATTAGCCTTGATCATTGTTTATTCACATGTTTTTTTTCCGGTTCTATAGCCAGACGTTACAGTTTGATATTTTGTATTATTATCTTACTAAACTGCATACATTGATAAGGTTACTAATGAATCACTGGAACCATTTTTGCAGGTCTTCCAATAGGGATCCTGGTACAAGTAAAAATGAGTGCCTTAGCATGAAAGACCACACAGGTATCTTATATTCATAATCATTTTTTGTGGAGCAAAATCTGCATGTTTTATTATCAGCTCCTCCCCGTTTGCAATAGAATGATATAGTCTCACCCTTTTTCAATCAGTACAAGTAAAAGTGCAGCAGTCCATGGGGTGTGGAAATAGTCTCACCCTTTGTTAAGTGTAAAACTTGGTCACATTTTATTATCTCTACTATATGCAGTTCTGTTGCAAGAAAAGAAGATATTAGACCTACCGAAATTGCTTGATATATGTGCTATATATGGGCATGAGAATGGAGAACTGACTAGGTCATTGGTAGGTTTCCTTATTGATGCTTCTTTGATTCAGCTCGTACAATGAACCTTTGTTCCCCATTAATATAACTGTATTTATCCGTTCCCATGTGTATTGTTTTGGTCCATGTTTTGGGTTGTGCATCCTTTTACTTGTTATGGCTATTTCTTTTTGCATGATTATTTTATCGATTAGTATAAGAACATGTTTATATTAAGTTTGAAGCTTCCAGTTCTATCCAATCCAAGGGCGATAAAGAAAGAACGACTTTTATCCCTAAGAAATTATCTTCTCTTCATTAATATACTAGTATATGATATGCATGATGAGCACACACGTATGTGTCATCTAGAGATGTGATAGAATATAAATATGGAAAAGGTATTTATTTTGCTTTGATGATGGTTGAATTAACAAACACTAGTGAATTTATACAATCAATTCCATGAATAGTAGGGATAGAGATCAAAGTTGTCAAAATTATAATGGTTTTATGTTCAAGTTTCCATACAACTTGTAAACATCGTAACATGTAGTATATTATGTTGGTGATGCATTACTCTAATATCAAAAAAATGTTCAAATTATGCACTATTATACCAAGCTTGAAATTTTATCCATCATCAAATGATTCAAGGTCCGTGGTAGTTGAAAAAGAAGACTCTCCTTTGTTGGTAGTAGAATAGAGGGGATGCTAGATGATGGAAGTGTTAAGTAGGCGCGGCTATGTGAAGTTTTGAGGTCATTGTCCGTAGAACATTTGAGTGCATTTCAATTTATTTAAAACACCGCGAACTTTTCTTTTAAAAAGCGAAGGTTGGCGTTCAAAATAATAATCTTTCACATGCATCCGTTCTAACTAATGTGTAACCCGTACGTCGCACATGGTAATATTGTAAAATATAATATTTATACTTTTACTATTAAAATGAGAACTTTGTTATGCAATTTATGATAAATTCAGTGAAATTAAATATAAATTAAAACCGTTATTATTGTTTGTGTGTAATTTATGTTGTACAATTTTATATACATACATATATTATATACATACACATATATATTTGAGAAATAAAATAATTTTATTATTTTTATTAATATGAATATAGCATACGTGTTGAAACTGACTTATGTTAGCAATATATTAGATGAATTAATAAATATTTATTTAACAAAATTTGTTTAAATAAGTTAAATTTAAAATTATGTAATCAGTTTAAATATATGGACTTAAAGGTAAACGGTAGGAAGAACCGAGAAGAATTTTGTGAAGAATTATAAAAGTTTGATGTAGAGTTATTGAAGTTAAACAAATTTTGTAACATCATGTATGATTAATTCTTGATGTAAACGAATTATAACCGATTTACAAATTATTTGTAAATAGTTGTCTAAACTTTAAAATACCCGTACAAGAATGTAAAAAGATGAAAGAGAATTAGTAAAATATGTATAAATTGATAAATTTAAGGGATTTGAAAATAAAATATCAAGAGAGAATAAGGAGAAGAGAGAAAAATCTTAGAATCAATAAAGAGCTGGGACTTTATTATGCAATGTATGGTAAATTCAGTGAAATAAACGAATTATAGTATAAATTATTATTATTTATGTATAATTTATGCTATATAGCTTATATATACCTTTGTATTTGAGTAACAAATTATTTTATCATTTTTGTCAATTTGAATATTGTATACATGTTAAAACCGACAAATTTTAATGATTAATTAAATAAATGAACAAATAATATTTAACTGATTTTTTTAACTATGTTAAATTCAAAATTACATAATTAGTCTGAATAGATGGAACTAAAGGTAAAATGCAGAAAGAATTGTGAAGAATTTTGTAAAAAACTAAAGAAATATTAATGTTTAGTTATTTGAAGTTAAAATTAGAATTTTGTAATGCAATATATAATAAATTTCTGAGATAAATGAATTATAATTGATTTGCCAAGTAACTTTGTCGTTAATGTTTATGTATATAATTTATGTCTAGTTATCTATATATCCTTGTAGCTAAATAAAAGATTTTACCATTTTTGTTAATATACACAGATTGAAATTGATCTATATTTTCAGGAATTTATTAGAAGAATAGACTAAATGTTTTATAAAGGTTATTTAAATAGTTTGATTTTGTGATTTAATAGTTTAAACATATGGATTTAAACATAAACTATTAGGAAAGAAATTGAGGCTGTGTGAATAATTATAGAAATGTTAAAATATGGTATTCGAAACAAAAACAAAACTCCGCAATGCGGTGTGTGAAAATAATTATCGAGATAAATGAATAATAAATAAAATTTATTAATACAGTTTATGTATATTATTTATATTATGTGATTCATATATCTTTATATATTTGAATAAAAAAAATAACTTTACCACTTATTGTTGATATGAATATGATCATCTATACATATTGAAACGGTCATATTTAAGAATTTATCAGATGAATTAACGAATATTTGTTAATTGAATTTATTCGAAAGTTTAAATTCAAGATTACAAATTATTTAAATATAGTGACTTAAATGAACAATATTAGGTGACATAGAGGAGGGTGTTGCAAATAAATGTAGAAATTTCAAAATGTATGCTTAATATTAAAAATAATAATTTATAGTGCAACGCATGGTAAATATATTAATATAAATGAATTATAAATTAAATTTGTGATTATTATTTATGTTTTGTGATTGATGTATTTATATATTTAAATATGCAGCCGCCTCTCCTCAATACATGTTATAATAAAAAAAACTTGTATGTTTAAGATTTAAGATATTTGCGGAGAACTCAACAAATATTTACAGAATAATATGCAAATATTTGTAGGGTTTCTGCTAATATTTATAAGAAATATTAATAAATATTAGTTAACTGAATTTATTTAGCAGCTTAAATATTGTATTAATTAATTTAAATGAATGGACTTAAATATAAGAGGTAATTGATAAATTATATGTAACTAATTGTATAAACTTTAGAATATATTGATGGATGAGAATTAATGAAACAAGGGTAAAATGATAAATTAAAAGATTTGAAAATAAAATATCTTAGAGAGAATCAAGGAGAAAAGAGAAAACTCCTAAAAACAACGAGAGCCTAAAATTCTTTCGTTTTACTATTATTTAATAGATTACTAATAACCACCGCCCAACGATCGTTGTGCTATTAAACATTCTTATTATTTTTCATCTTTATAAGTGACCTATTTACTATCCTCGCAATAAATCACCCTTTTAATTGGACTTGTCAATCATATCTTACTGTGAAACAATTAAACATAATTAAACGTTTAGATATGTACGGGAAGTTCAAGGCACTAAGAATGATTATAGTCAATATATGGTATAAGGATTCTAGACGAAGTCTAATGAACCTCTACAACTTGTCTGCTACAAATAGGTATTAATGATATCTGAAGAATAATCATAAAGTTTGAGAATTCCGCCGATAAAATTTTGGAATCTTATATGCTAATTTTTCATGTCACAAACTCACAATTCGAATTTAACAATACCATCGGTATGTTGCATATTTAACCATAACTTAAATAGTTGATATATCTCATAAAATATAAAAATCCAGCAAGAATGAATCAACACTTGCATCTATCGAATGTTCTACTTGCTCAACGAAAAATAAGCACAAAACATGTCAATGAGAACTCATTTGCATCTATGTTTGCTTGGACATCACTTTAGACACCTAGTTTAACTAATCAGTAATATTAAAAGGTGTAGCACTAGCACCCTTTACGAATGGAAAATTGTCACTGTCTTGACAGTTGACGGTGCTTATGAAAACATATACCATTATTTTACAATTCTAACAACACACCTGCTTAGTTATCCTAGAAATGCCCTTATTTCAGGCTTTCAGAACATGCACACTACTGCAATATATTATATAAGCACTTAATGGTTTATCCTCGTGGTATGGCCCTTCATCGTGCATTTTTTGATAACCTGGTGGTTGGTTTTGATTAAGGTGTTATAAGCTTGTTCATTATTTTATATGTGGATAATGGATTATGCATCGGACATCATTCAAGCAGCTTGAAAATGGGGGTAATTTCAATTGCGATTACTGAATAGATTTGAGATTGCAATTATTCATCACATATTAACATGTTAGCCAGCTCAAATATTCACATTTATATTAAGTAGATGAATACGCATAGATGAACATGGCTTATTGAGTTTTGCATATTAAACTTTAATTGTATTCTGATAAGAACTTGCATTTGAGATTCAAAATTATTGGATGTTGATAGAACATGCTTTATTTGGTGTTACCGAGCTTTAAAAAGTCAAGAAGAAACGTGAACTTTGCATGAGTATAGCGTATTCTGCGGTGGCTTAGTGGCTAAGGTGATTCATGCAAAAATAGTTGCTATGTTTACAAGAAACAGGAAATGGGGGAAATGCAATGATATATGTAGGATGATCATGAAACAAATGGGCAAGACTGAAGAAAACATAAGTAAGCGACATAAAAATATGGTAAATTGAATCTGCATGAACTTATAATTTTAGATTATAAGATGTTCCAACTACCAAGAGCTAGGGTTCCAGTTATGGGACTGTCTATTAGTGTTGATGTAGTTGATTCCAACTTACGGAGATTAAGGATAAGAGAACTATATACGGAGAACGATGATAAGAGGATGATACTGTAAGTCTTAAATTTTGCTATTGTTGAATCGCGAGGCATGAGTTCAGCTTTTTAAGTTATGTTTGTAGTTACTTTTTGTGGTATTCATATTTATTATAGACAAAAGGCAAAGGGATACATCGGTCATGTTGTCATGTATGAAATACCATACTTTTTATTTCAGTACTCACGGTTTGAACTTTAACATAGGGAAGTCATCCTAATTATATAGTTCAGGTCTACATACTATCTGTAGATTGGGGAAGTAAATTACACATTTGTGTTCCCCTATTTTCCAAAATTAATTTTGGACAGAGCATAAATACTGCAAAGTGCAAAATCGGTTCATTAATTTATTCATTTTATCAAAGCTTTACAACAACAACTAAGCCATTATTCTCAAACAAGTTGGGGTCGGCTAGAGATGGAACCCAAAACTAAATGAAAAAATCAATTTAAAAGTTATAATAATAACAATAGCAATAACAATAATAAAATAAAGTCAATAAGTAAATTAATAATAATAACTAAGTAAAGTAAAATAAAATAAAAATATATATGTATATATATATATAAGAGGAATGATAATAATAATACTAATAGCGATAATGATACTAATAGTAATATTGGTCAAAGACCAAACCTACGTCTTAGGCTCATGTTTTCTAGTCCTATAATCTAAAACTTATAAAACTCAACGCTCATGGTTCTGGTACGTGAATCGCTAACTTCCACTCGCTCCGATCCGTCACCAGCTCTTCGGATATACTCCAATTCTTCAAATCTCTTTTTACTACTTCCTCCCATGTCAACCTTGGTCGACCTCTAAATAGGAAAGCAAAAAAAGGTGAGCTGTGATTAAGAGAACAAGACATCAAGGAAAGCAAAAACGTTACTGGACACTCAAGCGAGATTAAGAGAACAACATGTTTACCTTAAATAGGAAAAGCGAAGAGAAAAAAGGTGAGCTGTGATTGTTGCTTAACATGCCTAATAACATAGGTGATATCCCCCATTTGAGTATTTGAAATAAAACTAAGATGATGATGATAAGCGATCCATGTTTTAGTTGCCTCATGGCACACTTTAACATCTGTTTTTTTCCCTTTTAAAAAACGATAATATATCTACTAGCGCTATATGTTGAGCAGCCCAAACTGTGCTTTTGAATCCTGTCAAGAGGCATTACAATTATTGTAGTTACACCCGTAATTTTATGGAAGTTATTATTTTGTTACTTATGATACAATAAACTTGGTTTTAAAATGTAAAATTCAAAGCACAAGCCCCCCTCTGTATGCAATGGTCTGAGTGGCCATCGCTGGAACTAGCATTTCCTTCAAATAATATCTAAGAAGCTGGATTTGTTACTCGAACTCCAACACCGTGAGGAGCATATTATTACATCTTAAAGTGATACCAACAACTTACACGCACACGCACATACAATTTTAATATTTGAATTAAGAATCTAGACATCATCGTTATATCGGTGTAATCATTAATAAATTTAAGTTGAGTGGATGTAATTCTTCAGATAATATTTCCTTCTATGAATGTGTCATCTGTTTTGTTTCTGTTTATTTTTCAGGTTACCAATGTCTTCAAGGCTCAACCAAAGCTTTTGGATAGCTTAAGTGCAACTGTATTCCACTTTTTGGGCATAGTTCATACGATGCATCAAAGATGTAGCACATCACTAGAGGTGGTACATTTTGTTATTGAATTGTTTACTTGACTTTTCTCTATTAGGGCCACTATATTTTTTCAAAGAATCGAACTATACCAGTGTAGTGTATAGCGTATGTAAATACAGTGCATACAAATGCAATGCAACTTAAGAATGGTGTTATTCAGTGAAGAGTTAACAACTTTTTTTTGTAGTGTTTTTGTTTTTGTAGTTAACTTGAGAATGCTCATATGCATATTATGTTACATGTTGTGTGCGTGTGTGTAAAAGGGTTCTGCAACCTCCCATCTACACCTCAATGAATTTTTAAGCTACATGATTTGAAAGCGAACAAAAATTTGTAGATATGCTCTTACATGCCTCAACATTATCTCCATGAAATTTTGGTTAATTTGAATAATCCTAACATATTCAAAATAATATTCCAAATCGACATGTTTTACCGGTTGATATTGAGCTAACATTTTAAATATGTTAGAAGTTTCGAAACGATCTATTTTTTGTGGATATGATGTTTGTAGTGTAAATTGAAAATCCCCAGAGTTTCATTTGTTTTCAATAATGCAGCACTAAAAATCGCAAGGGTATAGAATGAGACGTAGCGAAAGAGGTATAACGGATCTTTTTCTATGTGTATGTATATACACGCACACACATACACAAACACAAGGTTTCAAATCTTGGCTTTCGATCACGTCCCATATTGTAGATTTCACACACGAAATCTCATCTCAGGTGAGATCTCGAACGAGATAAATGTTACTCGAGTACGTCTCGGGTTTAAAAGTTCATCTCAAAACTATCATAGAGTGTTTTTATGTACGAAATTAATTTGCGTATACAATTAAATTTATAAGTGGGTTGCAAATTTTTAGTACCAGATATAGAATGAAACTCCAACAGTAAAACACAAAAGATCATGATAGTTAACCAAAATGAAATCAAGTTCTCTTCAGGCGTGTGTTATCCTCTTTAATAAAATGCCTTGAACAACTCTTTAGATCAGTGAGCCCGTGAATTTTTCTTTCCCAAAAAATACTAATCCTCCTAATAATTTGCTATAACATTGTTCATTCTTTTAAATGTATCAATTCACGCATCCACCATCTATTCATTATCGTTTGGTGCCAAGAATGTATCTTTTATCTTCTATCAAACTTTCATTTGTGTAAGAAATAAATTCAATAATCAGTTTTTTTGTTTATCCATGCATAGTACCCAACATTCTAGTTAACTATGATTCATCTAATATTATAAATCTGTTGATGGTAAACTGCAACTAAAAACTGGAAAAAAGAAGTTGTATTGCAATTCAAAAATACCGTAAAACAAAATAAAATTATAACTTGTATTTTTTATGCTTTAGTTAACTGCAAAATCAAAATAAAACGATAACTTAGTATATTCTTGTTTGGGTTCACTGCATTTCAGAAAAAAAAAGGTGCTCCTATTTATACCGCAATTCAAAAGACAACTTCAAAGTAAAGTCAGTTTAAGAGTCTCTCGAAAAGCAACTTGAAACTGAATCTACAAACTTGAATTCGATTAACTAAATTTACAACTATTGAGCATGAAATAGATTGTGAACGGAATGAAAAGTGAAAATAGAACAACAGGAATTTTTTATAGCTGGTTTAGAAGAGAGTATATATGTTTCATTAATTTATGGGTAAAAAGTGAATTAAATATATGTTTCATTAATTTATTTTTGTGAATTAAATTTTGCTATGGGTAAAAAGTGAATTAAATATTATATATTAAAGTAAGTTGTAAATTGTTATAGCTAGCTTAGAAGAGAGTATATATGTTTCATTAATTTATTATGGGCATTGTGATACACCCACTGTTCAAATTAGAAAATTATGAACTCGGACGAGATCTCACGAACAGATCTTGTTCGAGATCTCAGCCAAGATTTTCAAATCTCGCTTGAGATTTGGTTTTGGGTGAAATTTGATGTTTTGAACCGTCTCAAGCTTCAAAACAAGATCTTGGCCGAGATGGTGGAGTTTTAAAAGCCTTTTGTGTGTGTGTGTGTGTAAGGAGGGATCCATAGTCACCCTTGTTTAGCTCATTTGTATCCCCTTCATAATGGCTATTCGATTTAATAAATTAGCGACTAGATTTGATGATGATGTAAGAAAGAGAAAATTGATCAAGTACGAAGAGAGAGAATTAAATATGCACATTAAATCTAACTACTAATTTGTTAATTCCAATGATCAATATGAATGGCTATGGATCCCTCCTATACACACACGCGTGTGTGTACACACACATACACATACATACATGTTTCAGTTTTGGATATTAGACTTGTATTCTTTTTGAATGTTCATAACACTTGCAAGGAGTTGCTTCCTAAATTATTCTTAACTCAATTCAGATAAGCTTCTCATTCTGATTTCTTTCCTTGTATTTATAATTAATGCACAGAGTTTAAATTAGAGTGAAAGTTAACGACTACAGCACAATAAGTCAATTTAGCCACATTATATCAATAATGCATGTGGTAAGGTTAGAATTCTGACCTCATTATAGAATAGGTTTATGATGATGATGAAGTGCTAATGCAACAAAATTTATAGGATTATTTTTCAGAGAATTTTTGATAGAAATATTTGAATAAGCCGATGTTCTGTATTGATACATGTACGTACTATTCAGGCACTAGTATCTTCTGCAAGCTATGAGGATCATAATCATGCGCTACTTTACAAGGATTTTTTGGAGGCAAGAAGCTATCTTATTTACCCTTTTTAATTGTTAGTTTATAATCTGTCTTTGATGAATCTCTTATGTTGCTTCAGGTTATGGACTTCATAAACGATGCAGTTGCGACATTAGATGCTTTTGCTGATTCATTCGAACCTGCAGCATTGCATTTCTCCATTTCATTTGATATGAGGTACATACATCTTCTGATTTATAAGTCCGGTGAAATTTCTGATGTATCTTATCTATAAAGCAAAACTGTAGTTCAAACTCTGCATCTATTGCTCCCTTGAGATTAAAAAATTCAATTTGTATGTTAGGAGCATTTACACCTTACTCAGTGTTTGTCTTCATACTTTTATGAATACTTCACGGTTTCATTATGATGGCTGTTTAAAATTTACAGGAAATTCTGAGGATACGATTACTGGTGTAAATTAATGTTCAGTACGTAATATCCAAACCGACATTCAAGGCTTTTGAGCAGTACATGTATATTTCTTATAAATATGAACTCCAAATTCAGTTATTAATCATCAGGCATGAATACATAAATATATTTTTGTAAAATAAACGTAAATAAGTAAGAGAAGTTCTTACCTTTTAAGTAAAATTAGTTATAGACCATATATCATATTAAAATGCTAAACATGCTAATATAATACGGTCCACTCACATTTTGGAGTACCAAGTTTTGTTTTTGATAACAAATTAAGAAAGAAATGGTTTGTTGCATCATTGCATGATGTTCTTAATCCTTTTTTTTATACCAGCTGGAAGCCTTCTCATCAGATTATATAATGCCCAACTGTTGTGCAAATATGTAAATTTAGTACTTGTCACCAGATTCAATATGGTTGAAACGACAATGTATAAAATGCAAGCGGAAGCTTATTTCTCACTTATTTAGTTTATTTCTCATCTTCTTTTATGCATTCTTATTTTTATGACATGATTATGATTCACAATTAAGCAGTTATGGAAGTGATGATCTACTCAATACTTTGTCAAAGCTGCATGACGCTTTGTTGCCTTCTCTTCAACAGGGGTTGACCCTTATTTCTACTGCTAAAAACGATGCATGCAAATCCGACGATGAAGTGCAAATTATAACCACAAATTTTAAGATGTTATCGAAAAGAATTGTCAGTTTAGGATGGAAATTACTGGACATCTGTTACCTACGCGATGAACCTATTGAAGACAGCCTGCTTGAAAGTACTGCGAAGATGTTTCCTTTTAAAGTTGAGGACCCTGGAATACGAGGAGATATTATAATCCAAATTTTTAAGGAGATCAATGCCGAAGCAATACATCAGATTGAGGGTAATACTAGTTATGGGACCTTCGTTCAGAATCTTGAAAAGAATCACAAGGCATTGAATCGAATTGGCACTCTTCGTGATCGTGGTAAGTCTTCTTGTTTATTATTTATAACTTAAATATTTATGCATTCCAGGTTCATTTTTCGTTTTTTATTACTAGTACTCTGTTCACTGTTGATCTATTTATTTTTTCTTTGCCGTCATAAAGATGTGATATGCCGGATTCTCTTTTAATACATCGCTGTATAATATATTAACAGGTCACAGTTTCTAATCGACCAAAGCAAGATTTACCCATAAGAGAATGATTATTGACTCCCTATACGATTTAATTACGTTGCTTCTTTGACCTGCATATATCTTATCACATATGGTTTATATGATTTAATAGTACCTCCCTTATATGCTTTTATGTACTTGCAGGATGGATTTTTATTGATGAGAATCAGTTCCAGTACTTGGCACAAATAGCAAGATCATCATCAAGTAGTATGTGGGAAAGTGTGCCAGAGTCTGTGATGACTTCCCAAAATGTCAGTACACATACAGATGAAGAGTCAATAATCATGGAGTCCAAAATAAGTCAAATAAAAGACCTATTTCCTGATTATGGAAAAGGCTTTCTTGCAGCCTGTCTTGATGTTTATAATCATGACCCTGAAGAAGTGATTCAAAGAATATTAGAGGGTACTCTTCATAGTGATTTACAATCTTTAGACACTTCACTAGAGCAATTTTTACCTCCAAAATCTTCATCGACAACGTCAAGTAATAAGAATGACAAGGGTAAAGGGTTGCTAATAGAAGAATCACCGAATTGGAGTGATAAGGGTAAAAGGGTGCTGGTAGAAGAATTACCAAATCAGAGTACGAGCAGTGCTTTACCTGCTATAGAAAATCTTACAATAAGCACAAAAGACACTAAAGCCCCACCACCACCTTCTTCATCATCTACATATGGTCGATTCATAAGAAAACCCGATGCATTATCTTCATTTGCTGACACCCTTGATTTGAAATCTGCTAAAAATGAAGTACGTGCTGCTGTTTTAGCAGCCGAGCTAGAATACGATGATGAGTATGATGATTCATTTGATGATCTTGGACTGAGTGTTGTTGAATCTGGTGTCGAAATAACGGAGAGCTTGAGTGAAAATACGAGTTTTAAAGGTTCGAATTCGGGTTCAAGTTCATCTTCTAAATGGGCTTCACGAAACAAGCCTCAGTTCTACGTTAAGGATGGTAAAAATTACAGCTACAAGGTATCTGGTTCAGTTGCTGTGTTTGACGCTCAAGAGGCAGCTTTGTATACTCAAACACAAAAAGAGATGATTCATGGTTTGGGCAGAGGAGGAAATGTACCCCAAAGGCCTGTTAAGAATGAAATGATTATTGAAGAGAAAAGCGAGGATTTGAACAAAAATGATAGCGAAGGTAATGGTGAAAATAATCGCGGTAGAGGAAATATGAGCAGCAGAGGTAGAGGAGGAAGAAGAGGCCGGGGTCGACAAAGTCATTCTACTTCGAAGGAGAATGAGATGGAGAAAGAAGAGTCAAACGAAGATAACACTGAAAATAGAGGTGGTAGAGGGAATGTAAACTCGCGAGGTGGAAGAAGAGGCGGAGGCCGTAGAAACTCTTATAGAAAAGATAGAGCAATGATGAAGCATTTCTCTGGATTGACCGGAACTTGATTTAGTAGTAGTGTTGGTTGTGGTATATCACATGGTTGCCCTTTTATGGATGGCTGACTACTTATTTGTTCAGTGTTTATGCTTTTTTGTTGTTGGATATATTTACGAAAAGGATAGAACAAGTATAGTTTTGAGAATCAGTGTTTATGAACCAATCTTCATTTTGTCACGAGTGAATTTATTACTTCTCCCATAGTCTGTTAATTTTGTTTATCAGTCTGTTATTGATTTTCACGCAATGACGGCATAATGATGCCCTACATCTTCGAATGACGATTTTTCATGTTATGTATCTATCAGTAAAATATTGGTGTTAATGAATCGTCTGCTTTTAGTTTTAATGTAGAAAAGTCTTTTGATGATATGTAATTACAATGGTTAAAGAGGAGGGATTCATAACCCATTTATCTGTGGTTCCGTGGTTAAGTACTGAGTCAAAAACTAATCATAAGCGAGCTCCAAGAGCATGTTATAAATTACAAAATGTGAAAATGTAGCCGCTGAACACACTCTCCAACGAGGGTTACAATTTGTAACTGATTACAAATTCAAAAGGATAGTTTGAAAATTTGTAATTTGTTTGAATCGTTTGTTGAAAAAACATTCAACTTTTAAGCGCTTGTTGAGCAAACGTCCAAATCTCGAGCGTTTGTTCAACATGCATTTGAGAATTGAGTCCTTATTCAACAAGCGTCTAACATATTCAACAAACGTCTTAAATCCAGACACGATCTTTTGTTGGGAAATAATACATATTATACTTTGTAACTCTTAAAAATGTGATATATAACCAAAATTTATGTTGAAGATGCTCTAAAAGGCTATAAACGATCTAAAATTTGAGGGTATTAACTTAAAAACATATTAAACAAAATTATGAACTCAAGTCCAAGTATTTCAAAGCAGGAGCAAAAATCAAGATTAAAAATAGAGACAATTACTAAAATAGGCTTCCGTAAAAAATTTATTGCGAAAATATGGTTCGTCCAAAACTATTTACAAAAATAGACTTGTTTTTCGATTTTGTACATGCGTATATTCAGGGTGCGCATGTACAAAATCAAATTACAAATTACGAAATGTGAAAACTTAACCCCCAACCTTCTCCAATAAGGGGTACAATTTGTAATTGATTACAAACTCAAAAAGATGGTTTGAGAATTTGTAATTTGTTTGGACGTACGGACATTCAACTTTTAAGCTCTTGTTGAACAAGCGTTCGACTCTCAACCATTTGTTCAACATGTGTCTGAGAATTGAACCTTTATTCAACAAGCGTCTTAAACTCAGATCTGATCTTTTGTTGGTAAATAATACATATCATATTTTGTAACTCGTAAAAATGTGATATATAACCAAATTTATGTTAGAGATGCTCTAAAAGGCTATAAATAATCTTAAATTTGAGGGATCTTAACTTGAAAACTTATTAAACAAAATTATGAATTCAAGTCCAAGTCTTTCAAAGCAGGATCGAAAATCAAGATAAAAAATAACAAACGGTTTGCATTGTAAACAATGGGAGACAAAATAAACAACAAATTATTCAAATGAATATTAATCTAGGACGTTCTTCTAAATCATCAGTCATAAGGTTTTTAAATCACCATAAGTTTCAAAATAAATTTGTCCCTCGACAAAAACAGATTTTACAAAAAACTTAAATCATTACTTTTAAAAAAATGTGCAAGCTACAATATACATGCTTGCAGTCTATAATCTAAATGTTTATTTTGTAAAAATTTACGGTTATAACTATAAATATTTGAAGTATGTAAATTTTCATTGAAATTATTAACAGTGGTGTTTCAAATATTATATTTGAAAACAAAGAGTTCTAATTTCCATCGTTGTTTTGCATAGTTAATATTTCATATTATTACTCCGCATAAAATATATATTTAAATAACACAATAATTTCAGGCGTAAATTCAGAAATCTTAAATTTTTGTTTCGCCACAATGCAAAGTAATAGACGAAAAAAAGAAAAAAGGAAAAACCCACGAAGTTTGCATACACCAGTATGAAGAACAGGTAGAGAACAAACTTACTGGTATACTCATGAAAAAAAAAACAGGTTAAAGAAAAGATGCGATACCAAACATATCAGTACATTCATGACTCATCACAAATGTACTACCTTTCTACTCCCACATCATCATCGGAATCAACCGCCTCAGCCGAAAAAGACTTGTCCAAATTCCGTGGAACAATCTTGGCATCATCAGTATAAGATACGTCCAAATTCAGTGGCAAAATCTTGTCATAATCAGAGCAAACCTTAACGTCATCAGAATAAGACTTGAGCAAATTCAGTGGAGCAGTCTTTGCATCACCAGAATAACCCACATCACCAGAATAAGCTTTGACAAAATGCAGTGGAACAATCTTTGTATGGACATAAGGAATGGTATCGCCTATGGAAGTCGGTACATTGACCCATTCAGGCATACGATTAATCATTTGACCATAAGTCCTACCACCATCTTCTCCCAAATCCAGTAATGGCGTCCAGAACACAATCCTATCCTCAACCCAAAGAGCGACCTCCTTCTCAAATCTTAAAAGCTCTATCCTCTCAGACGAAAATATACCAGAAACATCCAGACTACACAACGCCTCCCAAGAAACAGTTTCAGTGAAGCCGTCCCTCACAAGAAAAAGCTCTATTACATTATCCCTCAGAACCACCAGCGAAATACCGATACTGCCCATCCTCCCCAGTTGCAACTTCACACGCTTCCCATAACACCCTTTTGGTAGAGCGGACACTTGAGAAACACCGGTACCTGCACCATTGTTGTTGTACTTTACAATCTGATGTGGAGGTTCGGTGAGCCAGTACACGCTTCCATCAGCAGTTGAAATGCCCGTGTTTTCAATGATGGGTCTACCAGTTATGATGGGTTGGGTGCCGACGAACCATTCATCGGCATGAGACGAGTACATATCGAAGGTGTACTTGTTACGGAGCCTTGCATCTTGCTGTTCCAGAACGATGCTTATGATGTAGAACCGCATGCCGGAATCAGTTCGTCTGAGGTCGGTTGAAAGCACTGACGGAGGGCAGATCTGAGCGTGTGACGGTGAAGGGCGAGGTGGAGGAGGGATGAGTCGGTAACCGGAAGAGGAGTGAACGAAAGGGTTGCATGCGTGGTAGTTGTGGTCGACGAAATCGTGGCATAGGAGGAGGCCTTGTGAAGAGGAAAGGATTGTGAATGGAATCGGAATGCTGAAGAAGGATGGGGTTGGAAGGTTGAGATATGGGTATGGGCGCATGAAGTTGAAGGCGGGGTTGCCTGAAGAGTCGAAGAAGAAGATGCCGGACATTGATTTGGATTCGATGTAGGGGAAGGAGTTGATGTCGTATGTGACGTTATTGGGTGGAGAGCGGAATAAAGAAGCTGCTTCTTGATTGGTCTTGGTTCTTCCTCTTGCGATTGACATGCGGGCTATGGGTTCTTCTTCTTTATCGTTCCGTTTCTCCATGGTTTGGAAGAAGCGGAAGAAAGTGATATCGTTTCCTTAGTTTTAATTGTGAGTCACAAGAGGAGATCGTTAGCTTATTTTTGTATGGAAATTATTAACTTGTGCCCTAAGGCAAATGTTAAAGGTTATTGAATTGTATATAAAACCCTATTTGTATTGTAGAAAAAGTGATAAATATGCTGTGAGTAAAATCGGAATACTAATAAGCCCACAGCCCAAAAAACACAAAGCGGTCCAGGACTTTCGCCGACATCGTAAACAAATCGAAAAGAATAACTATTCTCAACTCGTGAATCTAGCATTACGTAAATTTTATTTATTTTTGTACGATTCGGCTGTTATTTTGATATCAGCTCTGCTGCCTAGATATTGAACCTAGCGTTAGAGATTGACCGAACACGAGTCAATTTGGAGTAGCAATTTCGTTTATTTTTGATTGAATATTTATAGAATTACAGCTCTACTATAATTATTACAAACGCACTGATTTGGTGATTTTTAAACTTTACGGTAAAAACCGCAAATATTGCTGAAGTACTCGTAAAGAATTTACTAGAAACGATTTGAAGGAGTATCAAAAAGATTTTATTGACTGTGGTTTTTATGCATTAAGTCAGGAAATAGTACACATCCTAATTACAGCTAGGAAATAGTACCCAGCTATAATCCCAGGTTTATTTGGTATTTATGTCAAATAATTTAAAAGGTCCGAGAATTATGATGATGGATTAAGCCCAAATGAACTTTGCCACTGAACGGTACATTTCCCCCTAAAATCCACCGTTTGGTGCACCTTTGCTGCACTTCTAGGGTTGTAGGTGCTATACCGTTACAAATCAGATGAAGCTTTTGAAAATGTTCGCATTTAGAATATAAGAATAATGTTCACAAAAATGAGGTCATTCATGAATTCTTAACATGTTCAAAATGTTTAAGTTAAATGTAAAGCACTAGAACGTTTATTTTAACTTTTTATTTAAAACGTGTTAGGATTAACTAAATTAAGCCAAATCGTGGAGAGATTATTTTTAATTATGTAAGAACATATCTATAAATTTATTTTGATTTTGAAGTATGTAAATCAAAAACTAAAAAATGTACATACGAGGTATAGTAAAAAGAGGTGTGGCGGAAACCTTCCTATAAATCGCAAATATGTGAATCTAATAGCTAAATCTGTTTACTTTATTAGAATTTAATGTGAGACATGTATTATAAGTGCAAAAGCTTTGATAGTCACAATATTTTTATTTCAGACAGTTTTGTTAGTGGTTTCGGATGTAAATGGATGGTGAAATTTCGTTGATGGGTGGTCAAAAATGAGACGATGTCGAAGGCCTTTATATATGAAAGTAATTTGTGATAAAAGTAATTTGTGATACTAATAAACCATTTCCAATTTTCTTCGACAAAGTACAAAACGTGTAGTAAATAATTTAAAATGCCCTTTATATATAAAAATAATCTGTGATACTAATAAGACCTTTTCATTTTTCTTGTACAAAGTACAAAATGACAGTATAAAAGCATCATATTTTCGGATTTTTGATTAATTTTGATGCTATATTTATAACACGTGATGTTTTTTGATTGTGCTCAGAACTTGGTGGTTGGAAGTTGAAATCTAGAGTTCATCATTTACAATGCAATACTGATAGCTATGTCTTGTCGAAACAGTGTGATGTAATTACCACTTTGTTGTATGCAATAACGAGAAGTCCCACCTGAATATGTTTTTGCTTCTTGCCTTTTGATGTTGTTACGATTAGACCTGTAAATGGATCGGGTTCGGTCCGGGTTACAGTAATTAAAATTCAAGTTCGATCTAAACCCGCAGGATATTTCAACTCAATATTCGAGCTCTGTCCATCGGGCATTTTAGGCTCGCTGGGTGATAACCGATACCTCAGAATATTTATGTTAAATATATATTTTAAAACTGCAACTCTGCTAAAATTTGTATACAAACAATGTTAACATATAAAGTGGACGGTGATATAATCAAGTTAACAACAAAAATATGTACATGTAAACAAACAAAATGGTAAATTAATAACATACAAAATCATGTTTTGATACGACGAAAACTACTAGTCGGATCGAGCTCTAACCGGACCGGGTTTTGATAAAATCGTACTCGATCCGGATCGCATCCGTGTCGGGCTTGGGTAGTAAAACACAAAACCCTTACCCGCATTAATAGGACGGGTTCAGATCGGTCTCGGACCGAAACTCGTACCATTGACAGGCCTAGTTGCAATGCCTTCAATTTTGAATAATAGTTGTAAAGTAGCTAAAACTTTAGTAAAATCTCTTATTTCTTTATTGAGCTGCGGTTGGTTTTACTCGTTTTGATGGCTGATGAACACAACAAAGCACTGTTCATCAAAATGACAAAACCTTTGCCATTTTATAACGAATTTGTGGTTTTAAATAAAAGTGAGATGTTTGTTTGGAGGAAAAATTAAAACGGTGAAAACTTGACGGTTTTAAAATAAAACGGCGAAGAATTCCCTGTTTTATTTTGACTATTTATTTTTATGGAACAAATTTTCAAATTAAGTTAGAGAAAATAACATATTTAAACTTTAGACCTTGTTCAAGACTTATTACAAAAATAGATATCATTTTGCTTTATGCACCATTTTACACTTGTGCAATGCATATTTGAACAAAACTATATATAATTTTGTAATAAGTTTTAAACTGAACCAAATATATTATTTTTTGTGGTGTAATTTGAAGATTTTTCCACTTTTAAACTGGTATGGTGGTTACTTTATACCGTATCGGGATGTAGAATTCTGGCCGTTCTGCGTAAAAGTAAAAAACAGAGGTAACAAAACATAATGCTTGTTGGTAAAACCACTTGGGTAACGGTTTGTGATGTAAAAATGTTTTCACCAAATGAGTTTCTGACAGTGAATCGGAAGTGTACAGCAGTCAAAGACAGAAAGTATATTTTCTCACAAAATAAGCCTAAATAACAAATAGGGCCGACCCTAGTTTGTTGCAGGTCTAAGGGCCTAAGGCCCAAATATCCAAAGTCAATCGGTAAAAACAATTAGAGCGGTTAAGGTGAAAATTTAATTTAAAGGGTAAATGCACGCACAACACCATATTGAGGCTGGTGGTGGTTGAGAAACAAAGCATATCACTTTACCGTTACACTAATTCTACTTTCATCGATTAAAAAAAGGGCAGGCTATGTCGAAACAAATCCACACACATATATTCTCTCTCAACAGAAAATGGGAAAATGGACACAGGGAAGAAGTTACAAAAAAAATTAGTCTCAAGAACAACAAGTTTATTTTTTAGTTTGAAAGACATTTTTTAGTGTAAACAGAAAACGATAGTTACAACTATCATTCTGTGATTTGCACTAGAAAGTATCATTCTGCCTAAAAAAACAAAGTTATTGTTCCTGAGACTAACTTTTTTTTCAACTTTTTCCCTCCGCCTAAAATCCCCCCATTAAAAATTTCCAAGAATTTTGAGGAATTCAAACTCACATTCATGTTTTTTTAAGCAGCACAGTTTGATTTCTGATTAATATCATCTCCAAATTTGATTAATCAAGTATTAGGCATGAATACATCAACTTATTTTTATAATATATATGTGAATAAGTGAAAATAATGTCCTGCCTTTTGATTAAAATTAAATTTACTTATAGTTAAAGATCACGTATAATATTATTAAAATGCTAACATACTAGCCTCCTATCCCATTTTTGGAGTACAAAGCTTGTGTTTGATAACAAATTTGTAATATGGTTCATTACATAAATATAAACGAAAGCTTACTTGTAGCCTAGTTAGTTATACTCCTGTATTCCTTCATGCGTTTTTATTTTTATAACATGGTTGTGACCCACTGTTAAGCGGTTACGGAAGTGATGATTTAATCAATACTTTGTCAAGGCTTCGGGTAGGCCCGTCAAAGGTTGGTCCGTCAAACGAGTTGGAATCGGTCAAAATGGGTTAGATCGATTTTGACCCAACTCATTTATGACCCATTATTTTTAAGTCATTTAATACCGGAGAGACAATCAGATCCAAGCTATTTAATGAGCGAGTTACCCATTTAATTCATTTAAAAATTTAAATTTGATTTAACTAATAAAAACAAATAGATATAAAATAGTTCTAATTTCAATTTTTACCTTTTGAATTTCGATAATAATCAAAATTTAAAATTTTAATTCTAATTTTCGTCAAAATTCAAATATGAGGATGTAGTCTGTTATTTGCTAAGTGCAACCGTTAGTTGTCATGGAGAACTACAACATGCGTTCACAAAATGAAGTATTCGAGTATTCCATATTGCCCGTAATTTAAGTGGGAGTTCATCGGTCAAAAGTACCACTGTTAGTCACCATGGAGACCTACAGTGTGCGTTCACAAGAAGAAGTATCAGAGTGTTTCGTAATGTCCGTAATTTAGGTCAGAGTTCATCGGTCGAAGTTTTGCTTGATTTCGAGTTAGTATGAAGAAGGTACCGCGGTCCGAACAAAACAAAATAGCAGTGTCTGCCTAGACGCGGTTCAAATATAAGGATGTAGCATGTTATCTCTAAGTACAACTGTTAGTCACCATGGAGAACTACAGTGTGCATTTACAAGATGAAGTATCTGAGTGTTGCATATTGTCCGTAATTTAGGTGAGAGTTCATCTGTCGAATTCTCGCCTGATTTCGAGTTAGTATGAAGAAGTTACTGCAGTCTGAACAAAAAAATAGCGACTTCTACTTCGGCGAAATTCAAATATGGGGATGTAGCATGTTATTTTCTAGGTACAATTGTTAGTCACCACGGAAAACTACAGTGTGTGTTCACAAAATGAAGTATTCGAGTGTTCCAGGGTTTGCGTTTCCTTCATTCTTTTTCGGTAGCTTACGCACCAGAGACCTCCTTCCCGTCCCGGAAGATCACTTCGCTTCTGACGACTAGCTTCTACCGCTTCAATCAATGGCTAAAGCTACCTTTCATCAATCAATGAATGATTGGGTTCGAGGACCTGTTGGTCAAAGGAAAGAGGATGTCCAGATTTCGGGATGGAGCCGTATGATGCGAGAGTCTCACGTACGATTCCGTTGAGAAGGGTGTGATACCACCACCTATCAGGCCCGACGGAGAAGGATGGACTTCGCTTTCAATAGTAGTGGCAATAGCTGATGGGTCTGTTGGTCTAACTCCGATCTACAAACACACACGATCGTGAAGACGGCATTGTCCGTAATTTAGATGGGAGTTCATCGGTCGAAATTTCGCCTGATTCCGAGTTGATATGAAAAAGTTATGGCAGTTTGAAAAAAAATAGCGACATTTGCCTAATAGGAGTTTAAATATGGGGATGTAATCTATTATTTTTTTAGTACAACCGTTAGTCACCATGGAGGACTACAGCGTGCGTTCACAAGATGAAGTATCCAAGTAAAAAATTTTAAATTTTCAAAATTCTTATTTTCTAAAATTAATATTTTTGAGTTTTAAGTTTTTTAATAAATGGGTTACCCATTTATAACCCTTTTAAAAATAGGCCAACCCATTTATGACCCATGTAATAAAGATTTATAAATGGGTTGACCCAACCCATTTATAAGTAGAGTAAATGGGTTGGGTCATATTTTGACAAGCCTAGCTATAGGACCTTTTGTTGCCTTCCTTACAAAAGGGTTCGACCCTTTTTCCGAGGAAGACCTTGATACAAGAGATGTATCAATGTGTGATATGAAGAAACCGAGTTGGGTCGCAACGAGATAAATAGATAAGTTCAATTTTAGATCTTATCGACCTATGAAGTCCAAATTATTTTAGATCCAATCTAATTAATTTAAATAAAATCTTTATATTATTTAATTTGGTTATATAAAGGTATTAATTACACACACATACACCCATGTATATCAAATACACATATATGTGTATACTGCATGTGTAACGTATAGAAATTTACATGATTTCAATGTGTACGTATATAAGCACTGCAATTTGCACCGCAACGGACATATTTATCCCACTGTATATAGGTCTGTCAATGGATACTTTAGGATACAGATAGTGCCATATATGTATACGCATCCGAAATCATTTTCGAATATCGGATATCCGCATCTGCGAATAAGAACGGATATCGGATAATTATCCTATCCCCTAACGATCGATAAATCAATAAATATAAATGAATTTTTTTAGTTTAACGTAAACTTTTTTCAGTCCAATTGATTATTAAAGAGTTACAAATAAACAAATATGATGATAATAAATAGTTTTATGCATTTAATACATACACTATAAATTTCTAACTTAATAAAACAATAAATAAATATTTTTTACACGTATTAAAATACAATGCAGATGTCTTCGTATCCGCATCCACAGTCATTTTTTCGGATATCGGATATATATCCGCTTTTCGGATACGGATTTCGGATTTTCCGAGTATCCATTGATAGCTCTAATTGTATGCATATTTGTTGTCGATAATTAGTTTATTATACAGACGCGTATATATAAAACATTTGTTGTCCAACATCAAGTAACAAGTCCATTAGTTGGGGCATATCAATGAGGGAAGAGGTTTGAATACTTCTCGTTGACTAAGATGAGCTCCATAATAAAGAGAGAAGCAAAACGAGGAGATATTTGTGATTATTTCTTGGCTATAAATTGCACCTCCTTTTCTTATTCTAAATATACAATAAAACTAAAATCCCTAGCCCCAGTTAATAATTTGTTAGAGCCTATAGTTGGGATTTGCACACCAATCTAGGAGGAAGAAGGAATTACATTCTGAAGAGGTAAAGCCATCGATACAACGTGTCGACAAATGGCAAGATCTAAGTTAACGCTACAACTAATAATAAGTTACCAGCGCCAATATGATGTCGACACAACGTCGGTAAAACTATTACCGACACCATATACGGCATTGTTAAATGGCCTCGAAGGAAGAAAAAAATTCGATTCATTACCGACAGCCTTCGTACATTAGCTCCTTACCAACGCCAAGCCGGTGCCACTTTATAAATACTGTTTCGACGTCTTTCCAACCACATTTTATCGATGTCATGGAAAGGACACAATAAAAAAAATTCCGATACCATCGTCAAATGTTAAAATCTGTTTCACCAACATCATACCAACATCTTGCTAACACCATGCCTGAAACATTATTGCAGCATTTCTACTGTTTTTCTCACCTTCAATCACACATTCGTATATAAACCAATATATCATCACAAATATTCAACATACACACACACGTAGACACATACATAGTATTTCATATATTTTGCATTTTATGAATGTATTAAAATTATACACGCATATACACATATACACACACATGAAAATTGTGACGCCCCACCTCTATGCTCACGCTAGCCAAGAACACTACTGGGTAATGCCGTCAACCAGTGCGAAGAATAAGGCTGTTGAGGAGCGACCATCTGTGTAATTGCTTTGAGCGAGTACCGATATGTCAGATAGTATAACATGCATTTCATTTCAAGAGGAAATTCGACATATCTAATACAAACTCAAAGCTACCACACAGTGGCTATGAGGCCTTCGGAAATAAATATAGAAATAAACATAACATAAATCAGTCATAGACATTCATATCACAAAGGCGGAATCAGATATGAATATCACATAAGAGTGTACATCAGAGTAGTGGTCAAACAAGATCCACAATATCACAAAAGAATAGGTACAAGTGCTAGACAAAAGAATAAGTATACATCATGGAGTCTATATCTCGAATGTACAACAACAAAAACTACAAAGGTAATGTAGTTAGACAAAAGTCAGAAGATGATCCCAGGTAAGGAGTCAAGCAGAAGCACCTGTAACATCTCGGTCTGACCCGAGTATTATTTAATAAGAAAATAATAAACGGATCAGTCTAGCTATAAATATCAGATAAAGGAATGAGATATAAGCAGAGATATAACAAGAATGTATGATAACAATAATGTCATACTAGAACAAATATGATATAAAACAACAACAAAATCATACAATATCTCAAAGCACAAAAAAGAATATCATATTCTTTATTTTATTCACCAAACTACAAATATTGACAAACATATTACTGCCAATCGCAAAAGTTGGTGAAACACAAATTCTAGAAATCATCAATTAGAAATCCAGAAATCACAAAGGGGGAGGCCTATCACAAACGGGAGCATGAAAACTCACCAACACGTGTATCACAAACGGAACGCTATTCCATGGTTGCTAACCATAAATTTTGAGCCGAAGCTCCACAAACGGTCCGAAGACCACAGGTCGCTACCCCACCAAATTGAACCGAAGTTCCACAAAACGGGGTTTAGTCTCCCTCGCAGAGAAATAGACATCGCACATCGCTAGTCTAAATCAAAAATGATCATCATCGATCCATAAAAAGTGTGAATTACACTAAGCCAGTAAATATAAGAGTTTAGCTTCATGTCCCATAACCACTAGCTTAACTTAAATATTTACGAACAAATTATAGATTTCCACTCGAAAATTGTCACAAGATTTTCAATCGAACAAGTCCATAAATTAACCGACGAAGTAAACGCAAGCGTTTCATACCACTTGTTTTGCTAAGCCGTTTAATTAGATTTTCTCATACGAATGAGGTAAAGGTTTGTATATACTAATAGATTAGAAAACGGTTTTATAAACGAACTTTGTATCAAAAATAGAGTTGAAATCAGTTTAGTAAAAGAGTTTGAATATTTACTACTACTATATAAACCTTTGTAATTTAAAGTGACAAGTCACAGAAACGATTGTAGAAACAATCAACCATCAAAAATTCACATACGAAGACGTGAATCAAATCTAGATAAATCGATACCGAATCCATCAAAATGGATAACCACAAAAATCCTGAATAAGAAGTCATCAGAGAAGATAATAAACGATAACGACAAATCGGAAACCATGAATCGATAAAAATTGGAAATCAAAAAAATAATAATCAATTTTGTTGATGCAATCAGGTCAGTCGACTGACACATGGATACGATTTTTTTGTATCCCCAGAGTCAGTCGACTGACCCAGATGGTCAGTCGACTGATACAGACCCAGGCAATTTCCTGGGTCTGGTTTAGTCAACTAAACCACTGGTTCAGTCGACTGAACCTGCTCTGAAGCATTTTTCATGCTCTGGTTCAGTCGACTAAACCACTGGTTCAGTCGAATGAGCCTGCTTCAGGAGCAAACTCAGTCTAGCCCCCTTTGGGGCAAGTTCGATACACAGACGGAAGCGACGAATTGAGCAACTACGACTGAGGATTTACGCCAAACGATAACCCAGCCTTGTATGACCCTCCGAAACGCTCCACTAACGTGTTCAAACATCAAAGATTGGATTTTTATAAAAGTTGGATTCCAAAAACAAAAAATTGAACAATTCACCAATTCGATCCAAATCGAAAGCAAATGTATATGAATTAGTGTTAGGAATTCATACCCAACAACAACAATATCTATAGAAATAGATGTGAGTTCAAAAACTCACTTTTAAACCCGAAAATGATGAAGGAGAAGCTCGAAAGCAAAGGGAGATCAACTACACTTCAACTCCAACCCTAGAAGCTTGAATCTAAGCTCAAAGGAAGAACATTTCCAAAGTTAGGTTTAGGAAATTTCTGAAATCAAAGAGAGATTAAGTTGGAGAAGAAGATGGAGATACTTACCAAAGCTTCTCTTTGAATTTGGAGCAAGAATTTGTATTTGCTAAAGAAACTAGGGTTTAGGATTTTAATTTCCCATCTCCACCACCATTTTTGCTAAAGCTTAAGTTGTAGGAAATATTATGAAGTAAGGAAGAGGAGTGGAGTGGAGTTGGGTTGATATGTTGGGTAAATGGGCTGAACCCCAAACCCAAAACCCTAAGTGAAAAGGTCGAAATTCTAGCTAGCTCCAAACATATCAATGTTTATACTTAAAAAAGTCGCAAACGCCGTTTTGGACTCAATGGAAGTGATCTCGAGTCCCAATTCGACTGTTTGCAAAAAGTAGCTTTTCGGACTTTAATCCGATTAACGATTCTATATTTAAATAAAATATTTAAATATTCAAAACTTCTAAATATGCGAGTTGTTACAGAAAATACATGTAAATATTATTTAAATTAATTTTTATGGATAAATTATCGCAAACTCTGTCAAAGCATGATTTATCCAACTATTTGTGATGGACCCACCCGATGACTCAATCTTGTGATTCATACTGTAGACTTGCTAAGACGTAGTTTCATTACGATGCTCTTCATACTGAAAATTTGAATTAAGTAAATTACTGCACACCACAATGCAACTTGGGATTCTAATTCCTAATTTCAGAATTCCTTTGTGATTTCTTTTCAAAGTCCTATTTGCTAATATACCAAGAACTTCTTGTATATCTCTTCGGCGATGGCTGGATACTTCTTGCCACTCCAGCACATAATATAAGTCCATTCTCGAAATTTGTGGCTTGGTTTGATTGCCCAAACCTTTCTCACCAATCCTTCAAAAATGTCATCTTTACAAGCAAATTTCCTCTGCTGGCATTTAATGGTAGATGTATGGGTAGATGTTCCATGCAATTGGAAACTCCAAGAGGAAATATTTTCTCCAATTTACAAAATAATCTGGGTATATTTGTTTCCAATTTCTTCAAATTAGTGTTTAATTGTGGTTGAGCATAATTCTATATAGAACAAACTAAACCCAGTTATAGACATCCACAGCTTCGGCAATAATATCTCCTTAAATACTATCGAGAAAAGTATGTCTAAAAATTACATGACAATCATGACTCTTCATAACCGACATTTGAAGATACTTCATATCAACAAATATTTTCATCTAAGAAGAACTTCCATCGGGAAACTTCAGATTTTGAACACATTCTAATAATATTTGTTGATGCTTATTTTCCAACTCGTAATAAGCAAGACGTTTGAAATTTGATTGCTCATTATACATTTTAAGCCCAGGATGGTTACAGTATAACACAATATCCTTCTGTGACTTCAAATCATATTTTTTTTCCTTTTACATTCATTATCATGTTAAAGAAGTTCTCTAACCACATTTTTATTGTTGCACATCACATCTATATTGTTTTGAAGTTTTTGACTTTTCCACTATGGTAGCTCCTAAAATATACTTTGTTTATACTAATTATAATACCATTCTTTACCAATAGTTTTTGGATTTTTTCCTATCTTGTGTATTTTGAGATAATCTTGCATGAGCTCATACACTTCTTCGCTACTCATAATGGTAGGTGACTCTATAGTAATAGTTATATTTCATCTGAAGTTTTTTTATCAAACCTAAAACGAACGTTTACATGCAAAAAATGGCGAAGTTGATCCACCGCCACTGTTTGCCACCATTTATAAGTCAAAATGATTCTATCAAATCCATGCAAAAAGGACAAGCAAATTTTCCATTAGTTCTCCATCTAGAAAGCATCCTATACATGGGAAAAATGTTCTAAAGTTCTTTTTTTGGAATGTCGTATGTAATGACACCCCTTGTCCATAGTTTTTTCCACTCATCAACCAAAGGTTGTTAGTACACATCTATCTCATTTTTAATTTTTTTAGGTCTAGGTACAATTATAGTTAGAAATTAAAGGAACCGGGCTAAGTCGCAAAGGATTAAACGGGCGAATTTGAAAAAAATATTCTATTTTAGATCCTTGTCAGGCCTATAAAGTATAAATGAATTTTAGATCCAATCAAAATGTTTTTAAATAATATCTTTAGGTTTTAAATACACTTAATCGTGTATAGTGCACGTGCCATATATATAAAGCGCACATGACTAATATGACCGTATGTAGGTGTTGGGATTTACATTGCTTCATACCTATTTGTCCCTTTATATATGTCATTTTTCCATAGTTTTGATTTATACCTACATACATACATAATTAAGAAAGGGCTTAAAAATGAAATCTATAGTTTTACACAAAAGTCCATTTTATAAAATTTGAGTTAAAATAACGTACACATACATATATATCCACATATAAATAATTGTAAGCTCTGTTTTAATATTTAAAACAACTTATGTATGTAAAGTTTGTAATCTAATATATATATATAAATTTGAAGTTAACAAATTTAAATCCAACTTTCAACTTATGGAGGAACCAACTGTTTTATGATTTTACATAAAAGTCCGCCTATTGATTTTCAAATTGAAATAACTTTTACACTTATGTATAAAACAACCAAACAAAATATATTCAAAACTACAACCATGTAACATATGTATTCAATTTTAAAGATGAGTTTAAATAATCAATGTTATTTTCAATTAAAATTGTTTGCAATCAAAACTAAATAAAAGTTAATCGAATTGTTTTAACTCAAAATTGTTTAGATAACCATGTAACATATATATGTACTTAATTAAAAAAAATTCAACCAAAATTGTTTAAATAACCATGTAATATACATATACATACATACATACATGTGTGTGTGTGTGTGTCTGTGTACTTAATAGTAAAAAGTTCAAAAATTATTTTTAATCAAAATTGTTTATAATCAAAATTAATTAAAATCTAATGAAAATTGTTTTCAAGCAAAATTGTTTAAATAACCATGTAAAACAAAAATACATATACATACATACATACATACATATATTTATGTATATATCAACTAAAAAATTCAATTTTGTTGAACAATAATTTCTAAAAACAACAATAAAATGGATCGGACAACTAAGGCACATATAGATCCATTGTAAAAGATGCAGATCTAAACTATACAAACGATATGAAAAAACAATCAAAAGAGATGAAGGATCTAAAATATATCAACATAATGATCATATAATCAAATGAGGTGTAGTACAAAAGAGGATCTCAGTTAAATTAACATGATGAACATTTAATTAATTGAGGTATGGAAAAATGGGATTTAAATTATATTATAAGATGAATACAAACAAATGATATGTAGCATGTATTGGGTCTAAACCATATGAACATGATTGATGTATGGTTAAATAAATTTTGAATGTCACCTTAAGATGTAGCAAAAAGCAGCCTCTTTAATGATGAACAAAGCTCCTAGATTTAACTGAATCAACCTCTAGACTTTTCAAGAATCAAGAGATAACAACCACCTTTATTTTGTTTTGAAATTTTTTGCCATTGAGGCCATGAAATTTTCGGCTGTGTTTGGGATAGAGAGAGTAAGGGAAAAGATTGAATGAAATCTTTTAAGAAGGCAGTAAAGGATAATTAAAGGCTAGAGATGATTTACCTTTCTTTAATTACACTTTTTGCTTTTTCATTTTGAAATTGAACACTTTTTATCCCCCCTTCGACTGGTCATAGAATGAGGTAAAATAGGCCTAAAAGTTTCCCAAACCCAGTTAGTATTTATTCTATTTAAATCCAATTTAAATATTCTATCGATACGCATATACATAACTTCTATATATACACAATACTAAAAGTATTCAAACATCAGATAAAATTAAATAATTAATAATTCATAAATATTAAGTAATTTAATTAATTTACAACGATTATAAATTAATTAAATCATGTGGCTTATTCGAAGTATCCATTATTATGGTTTTGCCACTCAAAGGTGTAAATTCAGTCAGCGATTAATATTGAACAATTTGAATATTAATGTTCACGGGCTACCTTAGCTAGTGGTGTGACTTTTTGGCTGAATTTATCGATTACACATCCTTTCGGTTATAAGAAATACCCAGTAGTAATGATTATTTTTACCAATTCTTTTCATCAAAACTATATCCCTTTAGGACTTACAGAATTTTGTTTTGGTCAAAATTCCAGTGCCATCCATATTCAACTTTGTTAGTCTAAACACAATGTCCTTGGTTTAATAATAATGATTACTATTAACCGTACTACTATGGCCAGAGACTTTGACTTCGAGTTGACCAGGGTTGACTATGATACTGACCCCATATAACTAAGGAGATGAATCCTTTATTAAATAGTGTTTTAATTCCAATACTTCAACTCAGACCCAACTATAGTCATTCAATGGATTCCATGCCCTGGTTTAACTAGAATCAAAGTGGAGTATCCACACCGAAGTTCAACAGTATTCTTAAGTCGAGAGAACTATGTAATATTATCATTTCGAGATTTTTTTTTGACCTTAGTTATATTAACCAACATAAAACTCTCGAAGAGTCATTCCATGGGTATTTAATAACTATCAATAGCAGCCCCTTAGTTCCCTCGACAGTCATGAAAAAGATACTATCTAACATTTAAAGAGTGTTACGTATTCTAGTATCAATGGATGTATCGATATCCTATCTCAAAACACCTTGACTAGGAATGTAAATAATTGAATATTATTTTAATGTGATAAGCTTCTCATGATTACAACATATTATAATTACTATCATGTAATTAAGAATTTTATATTTAATATACTTAAATTAAATAATTAATTAACATATCATAATAGAATAAGTATATAATAGAAAGTCAAACAACTTTTATTCGGACGAGATTTTATTACAGAATTAATAATTTACAATAAATTATAGAATTGGTCATAGTGCATAGCCCTAACTCTATCAGAAACATGTATGGATTCTTCACTTACATCCTCGAATGAATATTGTAAGGTGTTAGACTAACTGGTCACATTGAATAAGGTTTATCAAACAAAGCAAATAGTGAAAACCATCCGTACATAAGCTAGGTCTAACATTAGGGGATTCTGTAGAAAAATTATGGTATATGTTATAAAAATGTTTCCAAGATTTTCCATTTGAAAGATGGCATAAAACACCTTCATCTCATTGTCGTTCACTACACCATCACATGTGTTTCAACAGAAGATGCATATAACTATTGCAATCCGGGTGTAATTGGAAAATGAAGCATTATGGTTAAAAGTACACCTTTAATACTGATTTTTGTCTGACTTATATCAAGATTGTTTATAGAATTTACACAACGTCGTAATTTTATCTTCCTTCCAATAAATTATGCATCCACTTGGATGCGTGTTAATTTTTTCATACAATAAAGAACCTTTTTTTAACTAAGTACCAATACTTTTCCAACATATTGTATGGTGGAAATATTTCTTTACACAAGCTAAGAATTGCGTTCATTAGGTTTTTTGATGGATCATACTCATATTTTGTAGCGATCAACCTAGATGTCTTTGGCAAGTGTATCATTTTATAGCCTTCATACATTAGTCGTTTTAATGCTTCTAATAATTTGAAATACTTTCTTACTTCCGAGTCAAGTTCTTCCTCCAAATCTAGTTCACTTATCCATATACTTGGACTAGCAACATTATGAACCATTTCAATATTTCTACTTTCTAGATCTACATTTTCTTTAACATGGGGTTCATCGCAATCTACATCTATATTTACGATCTTCTCTTGTAAATGTGGTCATCTTCTCCATGATATATCATCACTGATAGTTTGGCATAAAACCATATTCATGCAGATGTAACATCACACCGAGAAACTTTAGAAGTTTCACGTAACAACATTTCAAACATGGATATCAGACTTTCTTCATATTTATTTTATTATGAGGTGCCACTTTCATGAATGCTTCACACCATTTGTAAAGTGCAATGGTAATATTCCTCCTCCTTTACCTTTACTGTAATACACCATAAAATTTTATAACAATTAATATCTAATATATATGATAATTTAACTAATTTAAATAATGATGGGGCAAAATTATCATTTTTCCAAGTTTGGAATTTGATAATGAAAGTTGTACCATTGCGTAGAGAGCATCATTCTGGTCGATTTCATATATTTATTTATTCGATTTGGAGGTTGTATGGAGAAGTACAAACAAAATAAGTTTTCAAGCTAAGCGGGCTTTGAGTTTTTGAATTTGAATTTTAAATTAAAGAGACATTTATAAAATTCCCTCCAACAATAAATAGATATGTAGTACAGTTCTGGAATTCAAACTTTCTTTTTCTTCACCGAATTTTCTACTCCCTCTTCTATTTTCTTCACTCAAATTCAAAAAGGATTAACTTTATCGTTTCTTAATGAAATTTGACAAAAATAATAGAGAAACAAAGGACGTGCAATATACTATAGAAGTATACTAACTTGTAGATGGAAGGATTTGGTTGCTACAGTTACGGACACGAAGGATAAAAGTGGTTTGGAGTATTTCAAGAATTTTGGTGAGTGAATCTTCTCTAAACCTCGTCATAATCCATTAATGATGTTATAATTATGATTTGTGTATAAATTAGGGATTATTATGAGTTGATTGCTGAAATATCACAATTAAATAAATGGGTTAAGGGATGGTTAAAGTAATAGTGAATTAAATGTATAACTTTTCATTAAATAACAATCGGGGCTTACAAACTGATAAACGATGGTTGGAATGTTGTAGTTATAACTATATAACATATTATAATGAAGTAATAATCAATATAAATTTAATGAAACAAGATTTGGACTATAAAGATAAGAGGAAGAAAAAAGGACATAATGAAAACGAAGTATAAGAAAGAAAATAAAATTAACGCGTCTTCGCTAGTCGACCCCCTATCACTAGTGATCGACCAGTGACAAGGACCGATCGACCACTAGTCGAATTAGGGGTCGACTGATAAATAAAGTTTGAATTCAAATCTGTGCAGTTAAAGCGTTTAGTGGTTCTATAGTGGTGGAGGTACAAAAAGTTATAGCGGGGATAAAACGAGGATAGAACGGAAAATAGCGGAAGTGCAAAAAGCTTCGTTAGATATACATCCAAATATTTAAATTTAATTTATTCTCATTCCTACATCTTTTGTATAGAAATAATAAATATTGTTTAATCCTGTATAACAAAAACTGAAGAATAGCATGATTTATGTAGACTAGATTTGGCGATTACAATAGATTTCTAACTTATATTGAGTACTTATGCCTTAAAATTACATCTTTACCCTAACTTTTTGATATGGTTTAAAAGAGAACTAGTTAAACCAGCCTTTGTATATTATTGTTTCTAAAGAGGGTACTAAAGAGCCTTGGTTTAGCACATGTAGCGGAAAATAGCAGGGCTTAAAGCGGATCTACTGTTTAATAGCACTAAATTGAAATTGCGTAGTGGTCGATGAGCGTGCGTATGGGGGATTTTGCTGGGCTTTAGCACGGGCTTTAACTACATATATCCAGGTTGAACCTGGACCTAAACTACATCGTGTATGTCTGTTTCGTGAATTTACATAAAATTTTGGAGCTATTTTGGAGACGGTTTTGATGCTACGAAGCCAAGGTAAGGTACGTGCATATTATTTGTTGTATAGGGTATAAATTGATGTACTTGGTTAATGATGGCATTGTTCAATATTTGTTCGATAGTGTACGATTCTGTATTGCATGGGACAAGACCAAAATATGAACCCATAGTGCAAGTAGGCGGGTCCAGAAGTACATTTTCCTATAGCGTATAATGAGGATCCAGGAGTCATGGACATTAAGCAGTCCTATAACGTATGAGGCGCGTCGAGGCATGAGTCCGATATGTGATAGATATGAGATGTGATTCTATATCGCAGATGATGGAACATGAATGGCTAATTAAGTGTAGTACAACTTGTAATGCACGAGATGAATACAAGATGTGTGAACATATACATTAGACATCGATCATAATATAACAATATCTTTATAGTATATGTGGAGTAGATATGTTTCACTCACCTAGACTTATGTCTAACTCACTCCTATTTTCCATTTTTATTTTATCACTGGGCCAATAGAGCTTGGTGACATGATGGAGCTTGTGACAAAGGCTTTGATGTATATATTGTATATATTGTAAATAGACAACATAACTCGTTTATATAGTGTGGATTTGTATTTGTATTAGTATTGTATAGACCTATAATTTGATATAAGTTGACATAATGTGATTATAAATAAATGTTGGTTATTCTATACTGTACTTTTATTTCCTTCCACTTCAAGATCAAAAAGTTTATAATTAGAAATGTGTGTCTCTAGATTATCATAGACATGTCTTTTTCGGCTTTCGAGGTGTAAATGTCAATATGGGCATTAAACCCGAGGGTCCGAAAAGGCGGATTGTTACATATGGTATTAGGGAACATATCCTTAATTCGAGGATTAAGAACATATTGAGAGAGCGTATTTATAATTTTATAAACATATAAGTGTGCGTATGTTTATATTAAGTAGGAGTCAAGTACATTTGCACACATCATTTACTGCTCCAGTTTTACTTACTATCTATTGGGATTTGCTAATGAATCTCATTTTACAGATAGTTGAAAATGAGCAATTCAGTCAAAATTGGAACAAAGACTAATGCAGTCAATGCTGGTGGGGTAGAAACCAGACTCGAAACTAGAATTAGAGTTGATATACTGGATATCCCTATAGTGAATATCCTAATATGGTTCTTCAGATGCTATCTCCAAGCAATGAACCAAGCTAGTACCAACAACGAAACCCATGACTACTACCATTACCACTCAAGTTGTAATTCCCATCCAAACACCACCAACTGTTGATTTTACCAGAATATCTAAGAACTTCTCTAGTTTAGGCAGGAAGCCCTATATTGGGACAGAACCATGCTCAGTAACTCGAGCATGGCTTGTCAATTATGAGAATATTTTTAATTATTAGGAAATATTAGTGACATTACCAAGAGGAATTTGGCCTTTTGGCATTTGCAAGGCGAGGCAACTAATTAGTGGGAGGTAGTCACCGTGGAGGTAGAGAAGGATAATATCACTTAGGCTATGTTTAAGAGGAAGTATGAAGTAAAGTTCTTTGTTACTACTAACAATTACCTCGAAAGGATGCAGTACTACAATGTAGCCATGATGTCACCTCCCATCTTCGCCACCTTTCCTCAATAAAAAAAAGTGTTCACCATTGTCAACCTAGAAGGTGTTCGACGAGCTATTTGATCACAATGCTGCATTAATAAGTAGTGCCGAAGTAATAGAAATGAATTAGTGCTGACACCAATGATGCCGACTCTTATCAACATTGGCATCGATGACATTAATAAAGCCAAAGGACCTTAGACAACATGAGTGTCGTTAATAATGGTATCACCAATGATCAAAGTCGTCGCTCTATAATGTTGATGACAAATGTTGTCAGTGTTGACAACCGTTATACATGCGATGTTGATGGAGAACGCCGTTAATATCCACAGAAACCATTGATGCCACTCTTCATTGGTGTTGCCTCATACTCATCCAAATTCAAGCTGATGTCGGCATTCATCTAACGAAAGAACTTTATGGATGACACCTTCCTCATTAGTATTTAATATCACTTCCAACCATTGCCGCCAGCAATTAATCAAGGCATTGCCACTCTTCTTCAACATTGCTCTATATCAATGCCGCTCTTCACCAGTATCACTTCATGTTGATATTGCTCTTCATCTATATTGCTTATATTGGTGCTGCTTCCTATTAATGTCATAGCCGTGTACTATTGAAGCTAGCTTGTTGTCGACACTATTCCAAGTGATACAACCCAGGGTCAATGACGACATTGTTGCATTTCATCAATACTAAAGAGATGCCGCATATGAATGTCGCCGAAAGTCAAGATCGCGGACACCAAGTTGCTACACACGCCACCTTCCTACCCCCATAAGTATGGGCCTTGGGATAAGTTGGAGGAGGTGAATCATTCACTACACCATTATAAGCTATTAACAACGGGTAAAAACCGTTGTCAAGTCCAAAAGCAACGGGTAAAAACCGTCTTCAACACAGGAGTGGTTGAATTTAGCGACGGGAGAAAACCGTTGCTTTATGTCCAAAAGGCAATGGGTATAAACCGTTGCAAATTGGGACAAAGGCAACGGGTATAAACCGTTTCAAACTGGGCCAAAGACAACGGGTATTAACCGTTGCAAATTGGGCCAAAGGCAACGGGTATAAACCGTTGCAAATTGGGCCAAAGGCAACGGGTATAAACCGTTGCTTTATGGACAATAGGCAACGGGTATAAACCGTTGCTTAATGTACAAAAGGAAACGGTTACGAACCATTGCTTAATGGGCAAAAAATCAACGGATATAAACTATTGCTTTCTGTCCAAAAAGCAACGGGTGCAAGCGTTGCTTTATGGCCAAAAAACGTTGCTTTATGTCCAGTAAAAAACGGTTAAAAACCGTTGCTTTATGCCCAAAGTCACACATAAAGCAACGGTTAACACCCGTTGCACATAGTGTTTGCTCCTGCTCCTACAAAATCACATCTGTAACTCACTACTGCATTACACGCATATCTCAGTATATATACCAGAATATCAATATATATCAAAATATGCCAGAATATCAAAATATTGGTACACAAGCACTACAAACATATCGAACATATACCATACATATAAAATTATCAAACTTATAATTACACTATTGTTTTGCAAACAGAATGCTACCGTGCCGGAATATCATACTTATTACACTGCATTGTTTATTACACTACACTACAAAGATTTCATTAATTACACTACATTGTTTTGCAAGCAGTGAAGTCTACATATAATAAACACATTAAAAGGATGCCGAGCAAGTTAGCCGAAGCTGATATTTCTTTGGCTCATGCTGTGGTGCATACAGTATTCTATCCAATTCCTGTGCAAAAGTAAAAACTGGTTTTAAACTCAAATCATACAGTGAATTTTAGCTTGGTCAAGTTCAGTTAATAGAGCAACGGAATTCCTGTGTAAGCAATAATAATGCATAAGTAAAAGTGGCAGCAAACATTTAAACAACTATAACAACACTAAAAAAAAACTGCCTTTCAACTTCATCCCATCCCCTCTGCTATACACTTCCACTCACAACCACACTCCTACACACTACAACACTTCCTCATTTTCTCTGTTTTCATCTCATCCACACTTAAGTACTACATCACACCCCCTACTGCCTATTGCCTGTCAACAACATACACCATTAGCTTGGTCAAGTACTACACTTAAGTACTACACTATTTTTGGGTTTTTGTCCAATGTTGCACCGTTTGTACTGAGCCAGAAATCAAGTAATATGAACAAGTTGCTCGGACATATCTAACCTTAAATGTCCACCTCCTCCGAATGCATTTGATTCTACTATTTTTCTTAATTATCTCATTCGGGTATTGTTAAATCCATAATCTTTAAAGTTTGTACATGCACACACCTATCAAGTTAAATCCAAACATTTTATAATGGTTTTTTCAATAAATATTGCTTGATGTTAATAGTATGTACCAATTTTGCACCATTAATATCCAACAAAAGCTATATTGCAGTATACCTTTAAGTTATTACCTCATCAGTAGGTGTACATTATGTATGCTTAATCTATGATTGATTTCACCTAGAATATATGAAAACAAAAGGATATTGCACATAGCCTCGTTATCATAAATAAGCCAAGTACAGGTTTGGTTCTACTCAGTACTCAGGCAAAAGAGATGTCTGCGAATGCGGCGAGTGTTTCTGCTGGTAATCCAACATTGATTAAACGAGTTAATTATATGCATTCTAATTGTTATAAATTTTAAATCAATTATATGCATTCTAACAACTGTAATTCCTTTTATTGTCTGCTTCAAAACCAATCCCCTGTCAACTGCACATTCACATCACATCACAAAAACTATAACAGTCTTCTTCTGACTGCTCCGCAGCCTTCAACTTCCCTTTCATCCACCATTTACACTTCCAACCTGGTTCTTTGGTACCAGTAAGACATCAAACACAAACTACAAACCTGCCTGCATTCCAACAACATTTCCATATTTCCTATTCAAACCAATCACTACACATTTCATTTCCTCTTCAAACCAAATCACAACCATAACACTGTCAGCATAATTCAACTATCCCGACCAACCTCTCTAACTCCACATTCTGCAATGAACTCCAGCATTACAAACTGCCTCCCACTTCCTATTCACCAACTCTACCACAAACCACCAGTATCAACCACTCCAACCACCAGTAAACACTCCAGTAACCACTCTAGTTCCCTACCAAACATTCCAGTCCCCTACCATTTCAGTCCCCTCCCCTACATCATAACCAAATTATTTTACCACCCATTAAACCCAATTAGTACGATACACACATAAATTTTTTTAGCTAATCAATTTTTAGTTTATTGGACCTCCATTCATCGTTCATGTACATCTAAGTTCATGTTTTTTGTTTTTTGATTTTGTCCTTGAATTTTGACTTTACTTCCTAGTATTTGATAAATTGTCGATTATCTTGTAAACAAGACAGACCAGGACAAAATACACATGCATTTGCATATGCAAATTTCATATACAACAAACAAAAGAAAATCAGCAATATATGCAAAGAACAAGTCAGAAATATCAATACCTCCGACTAAAGATATCGTATCAAACCCTTTTGATGGCTCACATAACCTCCGGCTCCAACATCCCCAAAGGTCTCGGTAAATTGTCGACATATTTTGGCGGTTAGCTCATCCGACAATAAAATTTTGTCCAACAATACTTTTTCATATGTGGGTGGTACTGGTTTTCCATGAATTACTAATGCTGTGGAATCTCGGCATATAGTACCTGTTATATAAGCATTTCTGGAGTGAATATATGGAATCACATTTACAGAACTAACAAGCTCCCAAACATTTAAGACCATTGTGCAGAGCTACACAAGTCCTAGACCCATTGTGTATGCGATATTCGATCTTTAAAATCATGCACGATTGGAATGGAAGGTGTAAACTTTTATGATCTTTCTATATCCTTTTTTGTTTTGGAGTTTACTGATTTATTTTTGGACATAATGGCTATTGTGAGTGTAAATGAAAATTGAAACCAAAACAGATATAAGATAAAGACTACGATGAGTATAAGTATACAAACTAGATCGCTATTGACAATGAATTCCTTCTCATCTCTGTCATTCATTCGCTGTCTCAAACTCCAGCTCTGCAATAACATTTTGAACTTTTACGTGATTCTTCATCATTTCTTGCTATCTCTCACTGTTTCTCAAATCTAATCATGAACACAACCTTTTTTTAAATAACACTGTACTTTTAGCCAAGCAAGAATTTAGTGAAGGTTGTGCCCACCAGATCTTATCCATGTGATCATTGCTATTGATTTGCTAAAACTACTTAAAACTGCTTAATTTGCTCTATCCTACGGTTATAACATTATAAATATTGCTAAATATTCTCTTATATCTTATGATTATGTTAATTTGGATTTGAAAATGTCATATATACCTCTTGTGAACCGAAGAGAATTTGCTCGGCACTTTCAAATTTTTCAAAACGGTGCAAAACCGTATCTTTTCTTCTTTGCTCAAAGTGAAAGTCGCATTTGGTATGATTACTTTACTTGTTTCAGGATCTTCTATCACCCACAACTTTTGTTTTATACCCATGATTTTCAAATCCTTCCGTGCATTGATCCCATCTTTTGACATGTCTTTATGGTTCATAATTGTGTTGATCAAATGTTTTGTGACATTCATCTCCGTATGCATAACATCAATATTATGTCGGGTCAAATTTGTTTTCCAATATGGCAAATCAAAGAACTTTGACCTCCTATACCATGCAGGAACTTCTTCATCGATTGTCTTTTTCCGTTTTCGACCAATTTCCGGTATGTTTTTACCAACTTTCATTTTTATATTCGCTACCTTTTTTTCAACTTGATAACCAGTCAGTGGTTTTGGAGGACGCTTAAGTTCTTGCTCGTTGTTGAAATTTGTCTTATCGTATCGAAACTTATGTCCGGACGGAAGAAATCTACGATGTCCCATGTAACAAATCTTCTTACTTTCAGGGAAATAAACAGATGTAGTTTCTTCTCCACAAACAGGACATGCAAAGTAGCCGTGAGTTGTACATCCCGATAAAGTCCCAAGAGCGGGATGATCATGGATTGCCCACAACACTCTAGCTCTCATTATGAACTCAGATTTCTTAAATGAATCAAATGTAACGACTCCTTCCCATAACTGCTTTAACTCGTCTATCAAAGGTTCTAAATAAACATCAATATCCTTCCCCCGTTGTTTTGGCCCAGAAATCAACAGTGTTAACATTGAGAACTCTCTTTTCATGCACAAAGACGGAGGAAGGTTATATGGTACTACAATTACTGGCCAACAGCTGTAAGGGTTAGTTAAAGAAGCATTCGGACAGAAACCATCTGTTGCTATTCCAAGCGTGATATTTCGTGGTTCAGCAGCAAACGAAGAATCAAAAGAATCTGTAGTTTTCCATTGAGAAGTATCACGCGGATGACGCATTACGGTTGTACCGGACTTGGCACGACCATGCCAGGTCATCGCTTCTGCTATCCATGGTACAGTATACAGTCTTCTCAATCTAGAAATTAAAGGAAAATGTCTTAAGGTCTTTTGAGGTACTGTGGTAGCTTTTCTCTCTTCGTCGAATGATGTCTTATATCTTGGTGCGTTGCAATTTGTACATGAAACTTTGTTCGCATTATCTTTCCAGTACAAGATGCAGTCATTAATGCATGCATCATAAGTTATGTAATTCATCCCAACTTTCTTAATGATCTTCTTCATGTCGGGGTACTTTGACGGTAGCGTGTTACCTTCGGGGAGTAACTCCTTTATGAATTCGAGTAGTGCAGTCACACCATTGTCTGAAAAGCCGTATTGGGTCTTCAAGCTATTCAATTTCACAATGGCATACAACTTTGTAATCTCTTTTGGACAAGAAGGATACAATGGCTCTGATGCAGTTGCACTATCAAAAAATGATTTATCCGTAAACTGCTCACCAATATTAGCATTATCATGTAACTGATTTGTAGGTTGAAAATGATGGAATCTATCTGCATCATTGATCAAATCCTCCATCCTAATATGTTCGGACTCATCAGTATTTGTGGCATGACTAACCGGTTATTGTTTTGGCTTCTCCGGTATTCTTTCCCCGTGAAAACACCACACGGTATATGATTGAACAATACCATATCTAAGCAAATGAAAATGAATGTCATTTAATTTGAATGTATCTTCATTTTTGCACCGCGTGCAAGGGCACGAATACTTTTCCTTATTGCCACCGTTTTCAGCAACAAATTTAACGAAATTTCTCACACCTTCCACATTTTCTGTATTTCTTCGATTAGATTGATTCATCCATTATTTGTCTATACTAAAAGACATACTGAAAGAAAATAACAAGAGCTAATAAGAAATCATGGGTAACAATATCTTATGGTTTTCCACCAAGTTCAACTCTGATAGTAACTAAACAGATGTATATTCTTCTGATTTCACTTGAAATTTAACATTAGCATCAAACTGTTTCCAAAAAATTTGCCATTACAACGGCGCCATTTTGTAGCACCAGAGTAATGTCTATGCATTACCCCTCTCCTGATACTTGGCTTGCGCCATTAACAACAATTTTATCCACTTACTAAATATGGTCTCATATTTAGTAAAACAAAATTCATTGCATCAACTTATACCCTAGCAGTCACTATAAGCAGCTATGTCTAACTAACATGCAGTACAGTACAACATTTAGGCTTTAGTAAATATGAGAATGCACACTACAACACTACTTCTCTTCCATGTTGCAATGTTTGACTGATGATACACCACACGTACGGGGACGTGTTAGATTATCTCACATTGTACAATTTGTAAAACAAATCATATATAAATGTAAAAAGATCATCCTTTGCATAACCAATTGTTTCTTGGTTCTCTAACACTGTACACTTAAAACATCAAATATGTATTCTGATGGTTCAGATTAGAAGGTGCATCTCTACTTTGGCAAACTGTTAAAGAGTAGTAGATATTGACTATAATCAATCCCCAAAAACTTAATGAAACATCAATCCTAAAAGATGAAGATAATGATGGAACTCAAATGACAGCTTATATGGTAACACTAAACAAACCCATAAGCAAGCATTATAGGGAATAAACTGTTCCTTAACTTGTGTTGCATCCCTTTCTTTATTATTCTAAACTACAAATATAAGCATGTAATCTTTTCCTATTATTCAACCATAGAAACGAATGGATTCACCGTGTACAGACAGCCAGTCGTCGATAATACATATAAAGCACTGAGTAGAAACACACATGCTTGTTTTCCAAATAATTTACCGATTTCTATCAATCATGTGTGGATTACAGATTAATTTGTTATCATTGCATTTGACAATCTTTTAACTAAGTTGTGATAAGTCAATTTTCACAAATTGCAGATAAATATAGTGTTCAGAAATCAAATACATCTTCTCTAGTTTCTTACACTCTGAACAAAAAATAGTCATGTCAGCTGGCAGCAACAGCAGAAGGCACAACACTAGCCTGTTGTATGCCTTCTGCTTCAGAAGTGTTGTTGACATTCTTCATTTTAAACTACATCGTTTTCTTTGCATTTTGAACACTGGCTTGTAGCAGTTTTGCAAAACTCAAACAATCATATGACTTGTTTATATAATTGCAAAACAATAAAAGCTGCAAAGTCAAACTGCATAAAATTGCAAAACTGCAAAACATGGCTTGTATCCTGCTTCTAGCGATTTCATTATGAAATCAATTCACGGTTAATCCTAAGATCATCAATCAACCAAAATTAAAAAATTTAAAACATACCAGCAAACTCAAAGAGCAGCCGTGCAGTGCGACCAGTGAACAATCGGCGTTTGTTGATGGTGATAGGCAGAGCCAGCTTGTGCTTATGCTGGCGCCGATTCTAGGGTTTGTTCTTCTTTTCGTTTTTGTTTTTCGTGCGTTTCTGAATCGCTGAATCGCGATTAATTTCTTTCTGAGTCGTGAATTTTGAAGTAGGGTTTTTTTTCGCGGGGGGTTGCTCGTCTAAGGGGGGTTGCCCCAGGCCAGCGTCTGATGGGCCTAGCCCATGAGCCGGCTCTGTCTGAGAGGGCCACTGATTGGCATTGAATGAAGGAAGAACTAGTGCGGCTGGAAGGAAGATGAGTTCGCAGCTGGACACGATTAGGTGGAAAGATGGGTTCGCGGTTGGATGGAAGATGATTTCACGATTAGATGGAAAGATGAGCGGGTTGAAGCAAATCGAATTGGTGGAATTGGGGTTTTTTTTGATTTAGGTTTTCTTTTCGTTGAAAGAGGACGAAACGAATATCAAAGGAAAGGAGGGAAGGAAAAGTGACGGGCCAATTCTTTTTGGCTCCCAGCGAATATTTGGCACAAAATTAGCGCCATTATATGCCAGAACATTTACGACGGTTACAAACCGTTGCTAATTAGCCACGGTTGAAAACCGTTGCTAGTTGGAACGAAGCGCGCCAAAAATTATGGCGCGAAGGATGAAATTCACCGCCATCATTTGTCTCCAAAGAAGCTACGGTTAATAACCGTTCCCAATTAGCAACGATAAAAAACCGTTGCTAACTGAACCAAGACGGTGATTAACCGTTTCTAAATGGCAACGGTTAATAACCGTTGCCAAATGCGCGGATGGTTAGTTGCAAATCTCAGTATTTGGTGTAGTGATTCTCATCCCATTTCTTACATTTTTCACTTTGTAACCCTAAATCAATTTGGGGATTTTGGTCGACTGTAGCACTTGAACTTTGTACACATAAGAAATTGAATATCAAACAATTGCATAGCATATTTGACAAGTTGTCTCTTGGATTAAGACTTGCATATTAACTTATATATTGATTTGCACATTGCCTTGTATATTGACTTGTATATTGACTTGCACATTGGCTAGAATATCGACTTGTATATCGACTTGGTTCACCTATGATGTTCGACATAATTTTCCCTAGTAATGAATGCACATTAGAATCACATGGATCTAATATCGAGTACATTCTATCCAAGTGGCTTAGCCTAAGTTTCCCTTGGCCGTTTCTTATTTTAATTCACTTCTTCTAACACTTTTGGGGTTAGCGAAGAAATTCGTTAACATTTTGGCTATAGAAGGAGGTCCCGAACCTCCGCCTCCATTGAAGCCTTAAGTGGAACTACCCCAGCCTGCATATTTAGGGCTTAAAGGACTTACTCACTTACCCAGTATTAAGATTCAAAGCACTGCAAATCATGGAAAATAAGAGAAGATAAGTAACATTTTATAACCCAGACAAATGGAGCTTGAATCCGTTCCATCTAAGGCCATTATCGATCTTTTCCCTAGGAAGACAATGCAAGAAGGATGATGTCTTCTTGAAAATAAGAAAAGAGATTCAACTCAAAGCCAAGGGGACCATTTTTGAAAGAGAAATAATAAAGGATTTTGATCGATTCACTAGGAGGTGGGAAAATATTCTTAACCACTCTAAAGGATTAAATGAAACTCAAGACTCTTTAAAAAGAAAACTTGTTATGGAAGCTAAGGAGCCTGTCATGCATAAGAGAGCCAAAAAGAATTCTGAAGGATCAACTTTCAAAAGGTCACGGCTTTCCAAGAACTACACTCTTACCACTTCCTATAAGAACATTTATCTCTTGCCTAAGGATGATCCTAACTATTGGCCTTCACAAAAGAAACATCTGAAGAATGAAAAGAATCTCGAAGGGTCATATTGCTATTACCATTGGGCCAATGAGCATAATATAAACCAATGTCGAAGCTTCGAGAGCTTGATTAACAATTTCCTAGGGCAAGGAAAGTTGACTGAATTTGTACCAAGATGTTAAGTCAATCATCAATAAAGTCAGATGTTCTAAGTGTATCTACATGGTCAAGGAGTAAAACTCTCCTAAAATAATAAAAAGCCTAAACCACTCCCTAAGATGGTAGTAAGGGGCTAAAGCCTTTGTTCCCTACTAAGATGGCTAGGACAAAGCACCTTCTAGAGGGAGGACAGAGTAAGCCTTTAATGCCATCATCAAAGGCCTTACTAAAGCACCAAACAAGCCTTCAATGTCGTTATCAAAGGCCTCGTTAAAGCGCCTCCTAGAGGGAGGATGGAGTAAGCCTTTAGTGTCAGCATCAAAGGCCTCACTAAAGCACCAAACCAGCCTTCAGTGTCGTCATCAAAGGCCTCACTGAAGCACCTCCTAAATAGAGGAAAGGTAAGCCTTTGGCCTATCCAAAGCGTCGAACCAGCCTTTAGTGCCATCATCAAAGGCCTCACCAGAGCGTCTCTTAGAGGGAGATCGAGTAAGTATCTTAGAGGATAGCTAACAAAATGCACCGGACAATAGACCTAAAATTATCACCTAGGTCTATTGTCCGGTAATTAGAACATAGTAGTGATATAAATCCCAAAATCATGGAATCATGTGAATTTTGGGATTTTTCCCGTGTAATTTTGAATTATGGAGAATCATTTATGCTAGAGTATGGATATAAAAGTTTAATTAATTATGGTTAGTAATTAATTATTTAAAATAATGTTTTGGATTTTGGAAATAGGATGCGCCAATTTTTCAGTAAAGAAAATTGATAAAGTTTTGCTAGCCAATAAGCTTTTGACAAATTATAGAGGTTTGGTGAAAAGTAATACCTTTTTATAGCAATTTCGTAGCTTTTATGTTAATTACGGTTTTGCCATGTCGACAGTGGCTATGTCGAGCCATCATTCACCACAACCCAGAGTCGTCGACGTGGAACAAAGCAATGCCACATGATGTCAACGAGTTTGACATGAAGTGGATAGGTTTTGGTTCTCACCGAGGTTGAAATAGAAAACACAAGGAGATGGTCTTCGACATAAAGATATCGATGTTTATACATGTCGAGTTTTATACTAAGAGGATTGTTGTTGTGTTTTATATATTACAAAGCATGCTGCTACATATACCATTCAATGTTTTGCCTCGTCGACCTGATGGTCATCGTGCTTATGCAGCTTTTAACTAGCCTTCGAGCATAACCTATGCTTTTATTATCATCGAGCCTTGACAGGTCGCTTTTAACTTGTCATCAAGTTTACCCTATGCCGCTTTCAATATTGTTATCGAGCTTTGTCAATGCCTTTATCTAGTCTTTGAGTTTTAAATAGGCGGATAACCTATGTACCATGAGAGTCAATGACATTATTATCATCGAGGTTTCTAGATGCTGCATGTTTTGTTTTAAATGAGTTTACAATAGAGGCAGCGAGCCTAATGCTTCTTAGTAGACACCATGGAGTTTTTGATAATTATCTAAATCTATCTTTTTGAAGTGGAAATCTTATATCATTTTCAAACATATACATGGCAATACATCAAGTGATTTATACAATGGCATTAAACTTTGAGAATATAAAAGATGATTTCCTTGTTAGTTTTTGGGGTAAGGGTATTAACCATATTTCATTGAGAAAATGATACAAGGAATTAAATTATGGATGTTTATATTATTGTGTGCATTTAATCAGTCATTATAAATGCTATTGTTATCATATTCACTTCATTTTTGACCCATAACTGCGTTTTGGGGTGTTAAGGGCAGGATAACCAACTAGCTTGATCCAATAGTGAATATAAATTTACTCAATTCCTGAGTGAGTAGAATTGCATCCAGGAGGTCAGGTGGACCATAATATAGGATGCCCAGAACTGATCAAAAGATTATTGAGTTAGACAGATTCTTAGTTAGCCCATGAAACTATGTTATGAGATATGTTATTGGCAGGGGCCAATAGGTTTTTAGTAATCCCATGAAAACTATGTACAGAATATGTTATTGATAAAGATCAATAGGTTCTAATTAGCCCATGGAAACTATGTCCAGAACATGTTATTGACAAAGATCAGTAGGTTTTAGTTAGCCCATGAAAACTATGATTTGAGAGATGTTATTGGAGGATGCAATAGGTTCATAGTGATTCCATGAAAACTATGATTGAATAAAGTTATTGGAGCATCCAATAGGTTCATAGTGATCCCATGAAAACTATGATTAGATAAAGTTATTGGAGAATCCAATAGGTTCATGGTGGTCCTATGAAAACTATGATTGGATAAAGTTATTGGTAGAAATCAATAGATTTTTAGCGGTCCCATGAAAACTACGAATCAGACATATAGTTCGTAAGATTGGAACAGGTTATTAGCCAGCCCATAAAAACTAACAAATTAATGGTAACCCTAGAAACTATAAACTGAGACAGATAGTCAGATAAATTGGGATGGGAAATCCAGGGCATATTGCAGTTTTGAATATCATCATATTACGTTACGTTTTAACCATTGTGGATGCAGATGCATAGTATATGGTTATTGTATTATGGTTAAGATACTAGTGAGGGGAAAACCATTTAGGTTGGCACCATGGTCTCGCTAGATATCTAGTTGGTCCGAAATGGTAGGTTATTATTCACACCAGCCTTTTCATCTGACCCGAAGTTTTTGTCTTTTCCCTTAAACTCTCGGGTACTCGTTTGAGTAGATCGAGAGTAAGGGGTTTTCAGGTTTTATTTAGACGAATAAGCTTCCGGAGACGTGCAGGAGGCAATCAGGCTAGTAGGAGCTATATATCTATTTTTCGTTGTGTTTTGATTATGCTTTTGTCTTGTAAAGGCAAGTTGTATTAAATGCTAGATATTTGACTTTGATCATCCAAGGGGGCATCTTCATATGTCGCTTTAGGAATATGTTGTAATAATTGTATTTTCTCTGAATGTGTTTTGTGAATTGTGATTATGTAATGAAATTGAAATCTTATTGTGAAATGTAATGAGAAAATTTATTTTAAAACTATGTTGAATTTTTCATATTCATGTGCTTCTGGTATTATCAATGTATCTAACATGGCTGCATTTTGTCGCTGTAAATTAATCGCTATGGATGACTGCATCATCCATAGCACTTAGTTCGGACCTCAAAATGGAGGATGTTACAAGTTGGTATCATAACATAGGTTTATGTAAATTTAAAAGTAATTTAAACCTAAAAGATTTTGAAAACATAATCCAATGAGTTAGAGAATAAGATTGGGGCTTAGGATAATGCTATACTAATATACTTGTATTTTGCTATATATAGGTATGTATTCCCCTCTCCCTTAGACCATTCTTTTGTATCTTAGGAAGCAGGAAACAAAAGAGTGAATCTAGGTGGAGGAAGCACCACAGTTAATGGAAATGATCAACCCGGTACCAGGAGAAACAAGGGTCGACGGGAAAATGCTAATTAAAACGCATATGCCAACGTAGGTGCTAGAACCCTACCTGTAGATATGGGGATGATGTATCCATTCTTCGTTAACTTAATGCAAGCTGGAGCAGCTGTAGGAGTAGCTGGAGGAAATGCTATGAATATGGGAGGATTAAATCACGTGGTGCCAGTTAGCTATAATTACGCCGAGCTGAGCAGGGACTATACCAGTCTTGAAGGAAAGTCTTTTCTTGGAATAGAGGATGCTGTAGAAGTGGAAAATTGGCTTTTGCATTATGAGACAATTTTTTCTAATCTTGGTTTGATGATGAGCAGAAAAATAGACTAGCTTCAAGGTATTACAGGGAGCAGCATTGTTCTGGTGGAATGGAGTCACCGTAGGTGTGCCTGAGGAGGAATTGACTTGGGCAGAATTTTGAAGGAGCTCGAAGAAAGATTCTTATTCGAAGTTGTTAAATCGGTTTTGCTAAGAACGTTAATGGACTTGGAGAAAGGAGAAATGTCCATGATTGAGTATGCCACTAAGTTTGATGAACTATCCGGATATGGATATGCTACCACTGACACCATCATTAAGAGGAATGAAAAGTTTGTTTGGAGGTTGAAGCCAGAGATTGCTAGGGTGACCATTCCACACCTCTGAGACCCGAGCAATGTTGTACTGGAGAATGCAATCTGGAATAAAGAGAGGCTTTCTACTTCTGGAAAAGAGAAGCAGGATGAAACTCAGGATTCTCAGGGTAAGAAAAGAAATTTTTTTAAGAAGAAAGGAGCTCAGAAAAGAGGAGCTGCAAAGAAAGGGAAGGTCGATCTGGTTTGCTATAAGTGTGATAAGAAGGGGAATTTTGCTCATGAGTGCCGGTCTGGCAAAGGGAAGAAATTTGGTGAAAAGAAAGGAGTAAAATGCTTCAACTAAGAACAGATGTGACACTGCAAGAATCCGTGTCCAGAACCAGTCAGTGTGGACAAGGGAAAAGTTTTTGCTTTGGAACCATTATCCTCTAGACCAACAGTAGTAGAGAAGGGAAAACTTGTAATGGAATGTATGCTTTTGATTCGTAATATACCAGTTAGGATACTATTTAATACCAGTGCATCGCATTGATTTATACCTCAGTATTTGGTAGACAAATTATGCTTAGAACCATCATACATTGTTACTTCCTTAAGGGTTGCAAATCCATAGGAGGGTGTGCAACTCTGTGGATGAGATGTATCCAGTTAGAACTTGATTTGTTAGGTCATAACTTTGCATGCAATTTGTATGTTTTTGATTTCGTAGGCTTTGGGATCATATTAGGTATGGATTGGTTAGATAGACACTACAAGAAAGCAAGCTTTTGATAGCACCAATAGATATGGTTTATGTTCTATGTGCTATAGTTGGTAACAGAAAATCAGATAAAATAATAATAAACGCTATGTAAGTTGTATAATTTTTTTCACATCGCGGTTAATATCCTGCCTTTTTTTCTTCTATTTCCCGTATTCCCTTCAAGCGAAACTAAAAACCCCGAAACTACTCCGTTCTTTATTCCCAGTCTCTCTCTTCAGCAAAATACAAAATCCAACATTCCTTTATTCCTGAGCTGAAAATTCTTCTTCGACTTAAGAAAAAGAAGGCCCTAAAATTTCCATCTCAATCTGAAGTCTTCCTTTTCTCATCTGTTGAAGGATGCCTTAATTTTTTAACAAACGGAATCCCTAGAAAGTTTCTAGCTTATTCATTTTGGGTATTACTCGGTTACTAGTTAATTCATTGATCGGTTATGGCGAATAGGAGAGAGAATAATGCTAATCCCTATGTGGATTGGATGATGCATGAATATATGTAAATTATTCACGCTTAGGTGGAACAAGCAGAGTGAGCTCAATGCACACAAGTGATGGAAGTATTTAGCAGTTGCTAAGAAGCAGCGAGTAGTTTGGTGCATGGTCTGAATTGGGTGTTGTCCATAGAGTGTTTGTTGCCTCAAACTATATGCCTGCATTCGGTAAGGTTATCATTTATTTGTTTATATGTATGTATACTTAATAGAATCTTACAATTTAGGGATGTTCACATTGCTCAAACATGGACTAGAAAACTATTGCTGTCAATATCCGTATTGAAACAGTGAAACCTTTATTGAATTTATGGGAATCATTGAGCTTAATTTTACCTAAACATAAAGATATTAGGGGATAAATGTTGAAATTAAAGTAGCGCGATGTTTTGTTAGAAGAAGCATTATAAATGCTGACGATCTGGTTTGAGTTCTAGAAAATAATATTAATGATAAGTTATTTTTTGCCACTAAATGATGTCAACAAGGCCATCCAAGATTGATATTTGGTAAATTAGATGATATATCAAAATACTCATCTTTTATAGAGTTTGATAACAACCTTCATATGTTTATCCTATAGCTAATATATGCATTCATGGAGTAGGTAAGTTTAGTCAGCTATATGTAAACTATTCTAGAACAATATTTACATTTCTACCAAAATAAATTTCACGTGTTATACGCCCTTTTCATTGATTTGCCTAGAAAACAATTAGAGTTTATAAATTAATCAAATGAAATTTTTTTTTACTTGAATAATAACCATATAATTAGTATTCTAAAAAATGACCATATAATTAACAACTATTTATCGTGAATTGGCTCACAACTTCATTGTTGCTGGCTAGTCAATTCTAAAAGAACAATTCACCTAATATACTGTTAATAGCAGGATATCAACTAATTATTCTTTTAATAGTCGTATCTTGAACAAAATAGATACGTAACTTCATGCATAGTAGCGTGTTATGAAATTAATTCAAATAAATCTTGCATGTCGAACAAAATTCCTCATGAATGGAAATTTTGTTGATGGCAGTTGCCATCTACCCCATATAATTGGCCATGTTGGAAGGGCAGCTCAATGCATCTGATGCAACTTTATCCAAAAGAGATTGATTTATAGCTTCAAGTCCTTGGCCAAGCGCATTCTCCGTTTCTTATGTTAGTTGTTGTTATCCGCATATCCCTTGTTGCTCCGTTAAAGGTTTTATGTAGCTCATAATTTTCTATATTTTTTCAAACGTATATTAGCAAACATGGAAAAAAATGAGTATGCATGCAGATTCTTTATAGAAAAATCCATATTGCAAATATAAGTTGCTTAGAACGGATTTATTGCATTCTTGTAATCCTAATTAGTTAGAGGGATTTATTTTGTAGACCTAACAAAGAACTAACTTTTGATCATAAAATTTGCAGAGCATGTGCTTTTCCTAACAGAAGGATGTTTTCTTAGAAAATTAATAAAAAGGAACATATGTTTGGAAAATCAAATTTATTTTCATCCTTTATGATTCTGTTATATTTGGTAATGGGTTGACTTTGTAAATTTCACTAAATTTAACTTAAACCAATAAAATTTAAGAAGATAAAACTTTTCTATTTGTACAATAAAATATAAATACTACAAACTTGGAAACACTAAAGCTATATAAAACTTACCAAGTTTGCATGCATGTTCATATCAAATATATGTATGTATTTATGTATATGTGTGTAAGTACTTATCTTTTCATGCATATATAAATGAATATATAATACATATTATCTTATGAATTAGTTATATCGATGTTGTACGCAAAAGATTTCAAAGTGTGATAAAGGGTCATACCTATTAAATAGTACATAAATCACGGTTCTTCATCAATATTCCATTTTCATGTAGAAATAAACACCATTTTTTTTTGAAAGAGTGGTCCTCAATGAGATAAGAACATACTCATTATTTAATTAAATTTTAAAGAACTAAAAACGGTGATGTTACATGGAAAATGTGTGAAAGTATAATATAGGGTAATTACCAACATGATCAATAAAAGTGCATAAGAGAAATCACAAAATAATATATGTACGTGGTTCAAATTTGAAACACTAAAAATGATGCTGCACAAATTTGAGATGCCATATCTTGACTGAAGAGAATGCTATGCAAATGAGAGGCCTCGAGGAACTAAGAAGGCATGCGTGCAGTGAGAGGATGTGGTGGAAGAACCGAAGCTATGGTAGAGATCCTAGAGAAGAAAAGGCTAGCGTTCGCAGCAAAGAAGACTTAGTAATAAAGAACGTAGCTGTTGCGATAGGGTGAGTATGCTGAAATAGGGGGGCATGGTGCATAGGGAGTCTAACGTGAAATGCGTTAAAGATGAAATGCAGCCTGTAACATGGACAAGCCCATTACATGTTTGTAAACTGATACTTGAAACAAACTGAAATATGAGTGTCCCATACATGGGTCAAACAAACTGACTGCAAACAATATATTCAGCGAAACAAACTTGAGTGTCCCCTGTAGTAAACTGGCAAACGTTATATTCATTTTCTCATGTTCTGTGTATGCCACTACATTGCTAAAGCATGGTGAAATTGATTGAAGTTAATATAGTCTGACGGGCATTTATAGCATGAAGGTGATAGTGGTTATTGTTAAGGTAAAAATTTCGAATGAAACATCAATGCAGTTGTGCACGTTTTGATGTAGATGACAGGCTGTTGTAGCATGATGGTAATAATTGTTGAGGTAAGAACTTCAGTGGAAACATCGATGTAGTGGTGCACGCTCTGATACAGAAAGGCTGAAACAATTTACTAAAGTAGAACAAGTTCAGGTATAACATGTTCAAGAATAGCAAATTCTGGTAATGCAGGGTTAATTATTCGTTATTGAGGCGTAATGAGAGCATGAATGTGCATGTTGGGAAAACGACAATGCTGATGGATAGCGGTCAACTACAGATAGGTGAACGTGGCCTGGTTGGAGCGAACTTGTTCTAGCGCATGAATGGGGCAAGCAGGTTGAAACTAAAGTTAAATACTAAGAACGACATCAATAATGGGAAGTGCTGAAGTAGATGGCCGATTGAATCTTATGTGATGAGGATGAAGACTGATGAGGTGGCTAAAGATGTGCACTAGAAAGACATGTAGCAATATACCGCTATAAAAGTGTGAGTTAAAACTGAGTGTGGGCAAGACAACAACATAGGCCATGATGCAGCACGACAGAGCTCAAAGAAGGAAGAAGCAACAAAAAGTACCTTAGATCGTCTCCGACCTAGAATCGACAACTTAATCCCTCTCCGACCTAACTTCCACGACCTACCGAAGCCCACCGACTTAACTCCACCACGATCCAATTCCTCCGACCTAAACTCCATTTCCCGCGACCTACGACCTACCAGTAGCTCCGACCTATCTCCAGTCTCCACTACGACCTACGACTCATCGCCAATTCCACGACCTAATTCCCAAATGCCTAAATCGGTATACGATCTAACCAAACCACCCAACGACCTAAATCACCACACGATACGACCTACTGCTCTCCGACCTAACCACCAACCCGTCCTAACTCCTTCACGACATAACCCACCACGACTTAACTCCAATTGTTCCCAATATCCAATCACCGACCTAAAACTATTTCGACCTAACCCTGAATCGTTGCCAGATAAGTCGCGGCATGACTGAAGGTCGCGAACGAACAAACTACCCTTAACTCGCGAGACTTGATAAGTCGGAAGTGAAGATGATAACTCGTGAGGAACTTCTGATAAGTCGCGAATCGAAAAAGATAAGTCGAGAGTTGGTTTTGATAAGTCGCGTGAATATTTTAAGTCGGAAGACTGCTGTTTCTCTAGGTCGTTAAATACTTTGTTAAGTCGGTACTACTTTCTTATGTCGTTGTATCAAGTGTTGTTAAGTCGGAAACGACTTTGGAGATGTAATTTTTTTTTGTGTCATGTTGTAACGTCTATAAATAGACCGGTTGGGTCATTTGTAATAGGTTGTTGAATTTGAAATAAAGTTTGGTTTGTGCTTTGTGCCTCCATTTTAAATCGGTAGTTGAGTGTTATCTCCTATCTCCACCTTCGGCATTCGAGTGCGCTCGAATCAACGATTGTTGAAGCCAATTCACGGAATCAAGTGCGCTTGATCAACGTCGAAGAATTGCAGATCTTCTCTCACGGCATCGTGCGCGATCAACGTGTCGAAGATTGCTAAAGTCCGGTATCTTCGTGATCAACGGATTTGGGCGTTTGGTATCATTAATTCATCGATTCATATTGCTTCATCTAATCGTTCATCGATTAGTTTGACACGAAATCTTCAATTCGTCGTCATCCGTTATTTCCGCTGCGTCATTTGGTATCAGAGCTAGAGCGCAAGGAGTTTGCGTAGATTTTTGGAGTTGTACGAGATTTACATCATTTGGAGAAGTGAGTTATCGAGATTTTGAAGAGATTTGTTCGTTTGGAGATTTTTGAAGATTTCAACAAGTGGGTAGTTTTGATTTGAAGAATTTTAGATCGAAGTGAAGTTTTTGTTGGAATTTGTCGAAGAGTGATCATGCCTCCGAGAAGAGCTAACCGTTATCGCAACATTGATGCTTTGTATGGGAGAGAAGAGGCCGATGAGATGGAGCAAAGAATTAACGAAAATTTTAATGAGAAGCTTAATGAAGGGATTGGTCGATTAGAGAGGATGATGTTGGAGATGAGTCAAAATCAGAGAAGAGTTTCACCTGAATCGAGCCATGGGAGAAGTAGAGTTTCACCACATTCAAATCGAGAGAGAAGTGTTGACAGTGATCATAGAAGCGTGGATCGAGATTGTGATAGAAATGTTGATGATCGAAGTCGTGATAGAAATGTGACTGATCGAGATCGGAGGAATGTAGATCGTAGGAATGTTGGTGGAAGAAATGGTGGTGGTAGAGATGTTGGTGGTCAGGATCGACATCGATATACGTCGGATTGTGAAGAGGAGTATGATGGTGGTAGTGTTCGAGGACAAGGACGAGGACAAGGAAGAAATTACTCTGAGTATGATCACAAGTGGGAGTCGGGAATGAAGATGGAAATTCCTGAATTCAAGAGTGGTATGCAAGCGGAGGAGTTTTTAGATTGGATGGCTAATGTAGAGGAGATTTTTGACTTCAAGGAAGTTCCAGAACATCGTAGGGTGAAGTTGGTTGCTACAAGGTTGAGGGGTAGAGCTTTGGCATGGTGGCAGCAAACCAAACTTACACGTGAACGAATGGGGAAGTCAAAAGTTGAATCTTGGGAGAAGATGAAGAAATTGATGAAGGCAACGTTCTTACCTTACAATTATCAAACTCTGATGTATCAACGTTTGCAGAACTTGAGGCAGGACACGAAGACTGTTAATGATTACGCAGATAAGTTTTATCAGCTGATTGCAAGAAATGATATTATTGAAACGGAAGAACAACTGACATCTAGATTCATTGGGGGATTGAGAATGCAGATCCAGGATATGGTGAATATGTTCGATCTAAGATCTGTGGCGGAAGCACATCAGAAAGCGTTGGCTTGGGAGAAGCAGGGACGACGAGGAGGTGGTGTGTTTACTAATTCCAACAATCAAGTGAAGGGTGTTAGTGGAAGTTCTAATGTTTCTAAACCTATCAGTAAACCAGTGGTGAAGGAGGCTGAGAAGGCAAAGGTTAACAACGGTTTCAAATGTTACAATTGTCAGGAGTTGGGTCATAAAAGCAATGAGTGTCCAAAGCCAAAGAAGAGAGCAATGATTGCTGAGGTTGAGGATGAGGATGAGGAGGCTGAAAATACTAATCAATTACCAGTTGAGGAGGAAGAATTGTTGTTTGGAGATGATGGTTATACATTAATGATGAGGAGGAATTGCTTAACACCGAAGCAGGAGGAAGAGACTAGCTGGTTGAGGAGTAACATCTTTCAATCGACGTGCACTATCTTGGGAAGGGTTTGCAAATTTGTTATTGATGCTCGAAGCTGTGATAACATTATCTCTGCAGAAGCTGTAAAGAAGTTATCATTGAAGACAGAGAAGCACCCGAAACCGTATAAGTTAGCTTGGTTGAGGAAAGGTGGGGATGTGAAAGTTAGTCGAAGGACTTGTGTTAATTTTTCAATTGGGAAGAAATACAAGGACGAAATTTGGTGTGATGTTGTGGACATGGACGTATGCCATTTGTTGTTGGGAAGACCGTGGCAATATGATAGGGCGGTGCAACATGATGGGCGTACCAACAGTTACAGTTTCATGTTTGAAGGCACGAAGATTACTCTCGTTCCCAAGAAGCGTCAACAAGAAGAAAACAAATTGGAGGAGATTGAAGAGCTGAAAACTTTATTAACCTTGAAGGAGTTTGTTAAAGAAGTCGAAGAGGAGCCGGAAGTATTCTTGTTAATTAGGCGTGAGAGCAGTGAAGAAGTTGAAATTCCAGAAGAAGTTAAACCAGTATTGAAAGAATTTGAGGATGTATTTCCAAAGGAGTTGCCAACGGAGTTACCGCCGTTGAGGGACATTCAACATCAAATTGATCTAGTTCCAGGAGCTGTGTTACCTCACAGGCCACACTACAGAATGAGTCCAAAAGAGCATGAGGAGTTGCGAAGGCAGGTGGAAGAATTGCTTGAACATGGGCGTGTGCAGGAGAGTTTAAGTCCTTGTGCTGTACCAGCTTTGTTAGTACCGAAGAAGGACGGGACGTGGAGAATGTGCACTGACAGTCGAGCATTGAATAAGATTACTGTGAGATATAGATTTCCAATGCCGAGGTTGGATGACTTGCTAGATCAAATAAGCGGAGCTACTATCTTTTCGAAGATTGATTTGAAGAGCGGATATCATCAAATTCGTATCAGGTCAGGTGATTAGTGGAAGACTGCTTTTAAAACCAGGGAGGGTCTATACGAATGGTTGGTAATGCCATTTGGTTTATCAAATGCGCCAAGTACATTTATGCGAGTGATGAATCAAATTTTTAGACCATTTATTGGAAAATTTGTGGTGGTATATTTCGATGATATTCTGATATATAGTGGAAATCCAGAGGAACATTTGAATCATCTGAAAGAAGTGCTGATGGTCCTGCGACAAGAACAATTTTATGCTGCAACGAAGAAATGCGTGTTCATGACGCATAGTGTTTTATTTTTGGGGTATATCGTATCGGATGGAGGAATACAGGTTGACCAAAGTAAAATCGAAGCGATTAGAGATTGGCCACAACCCAAGACGATAACAGAAGTTCGAAGTTTCCACAGGTTGGCTTCATTCTATCGAAGATTTATTCCACACTTTAGTAGTGTGATGGCGCCTGTTACTGATTGTATGAAAGGAAAACAGTTTTCATGGACGGAGGAAGCAGGGGTTGCTTTTGAACGAATCAAGGAGTTGTTGACGACAGCACCAATTCTAGCATTACCTGATTTTCAGTTGTTGTTTGAGCTACACACTGATGCGTCAAAGGTTGGAATTGGAGGGGTGTTGAGTCAGAGAGGACGTCCTATTGCATATTTCAGTGAAAAGCTATCGGGAGCAAAGATGAGATATAGTACATATGATGTGGAATTTTATGCTGTTGTGCAGGCTATTAAACACTGGAGACACTATCTATTTCAGAAAGAGTTTGTTCTTTACACTGACCATGAGGCGTTGAAACATTTACAAGGGCAAGACAAGATTTCAGCAAGACATGCATCATGGATTGCATATCTGCAACAATTTACGTTTGTTGTGAAACACAAATCGGGAGTGACGAATCGTGTGGCGGATGCTTTGAGCCGAAGGAATCATTTGTTAACTACGATGAAAGTTGAAGTGACCGGGTTTGATGTGCTACCAGAGTTATTTGTTGAAGATCCTTACTTTATGAAGTTTGTAGATAAAGCGAAGAAAGAAGAAACAGATGAGTTTGTGATGGTAGATGGTTTTCTATTCAAGGGAAATCGATTATGTATACCGGATTGCAGTTTACGGTTGAAGATTGTGAAGGAATTGCATGAGGAAGGTCATGTGGGTAGAGACCGTACCTTACAGCTGATTTCTCAATCTTATTTTTGGCCATCAATGAGGAAAGAAGTGGAAAGATTTGTGGAGCGATGTCACATCTGTCAGGTTTCGAAAAGAACTGCGACCAATGCTGGATTATATATGTCGTTACCTGTACCAACTAAGCCTTCGGTTGATGTGAGTATGGATTTTGTTTTGGGTTTGCCTCGAACTCAAAGGGGAAACGATTCCATTTATGTGGTGGTTGACCGATTTTCGAAAATGGCACACTTTATTGCTTGTAAGAAGACGGCGGATGCTGTTCGTGTGGCTCAGTTATTTTTCAAAGAAATCTATCGACTTCATGGATTGCCTGAATCGATTATTTCAGACAGGGATACTAGATTTCTAAGTCATTTCTGGATAAGTTTGTAAAAGATGGTGGGAACGAAATTGAAATTCAGTAGTGCTTATCATCCACAGACAGATGGACAAACTGAAGTTGTAAATAGATCATTGGGAAACTTGTTGCGATGTCTTGTACAAGACAATTTGAAGAGTTGGGACTTAAAGTTGTGTCAGGCAGAGTTTGCTCATAACCACGCTGTTAACCGAAGCACTGGTTACAGTCCATTTCAAATTGTAGATTCAAGCTTGCCAAAGGGGCCATTGGATTTAACGGTAGTGCCACAACCGAAAAGAGTAATTAAGCGGGCGTCAGATTTCGTTGATGAGTTGAAAGATTGTCATAGAATCGTCCAGGAACGTTTGGAGAAGACGAATGAGAAGTATAAACAAGCTGCAGATAAAAAGAGAAGAAGTGTGGAGTTCAACGAGGGTGATTGGGTGTATGCTGTTTTGACAAAGGATCGTTTTCCAGTAGGTGCTTATAACAAGTTGAAAGCCCGAAAGATTGGTCCCGTAGAAATTATAAAACGGATCAATGAAAATGCTTATAAGTTGAAGCTGCCGGAGGATGTTTACACTTCTGACGTGTTTAATGTTAAACATCTTATACCTTATTATGGAGATGAACAATCTAAGGGGGAAGAACTTTTAAATTCGAGGACGAATTCGTTTCAACAGGGGGAGGATGATGCAGCGCGACAGAGCTCAAAGAAGGAAGAAGCAACAAAAAGTACCTTAGATCGTCTCCGACCTAGCATCGACAACTTAATCTCTCTCCGACCTAACTTCCACGACCTACCGAAGCCCACCGACTTAACTCCACCACGATCCAATTCCTCCGACCTAAACTCCATTTCCCGCGACCTACGACCTACCAGTAGCTCCGACCTATCTCCAGTCTCCACTACGACCTACGACTCATCGCCAATTCCACGACCTAATTCCCAAATGCCTAAATCGGTATACGATCTAACCAAACCACCCAACGACCTAAATCACCACACGATACGACCTACTGCTCTCCGACCTAACCACCAACCCGTCCTAACTCCTTCACGACATAACCCACCACGACTTAACTCCAATTGTTCCCAATCTCCAATCACCGACCTAAAACTATTTCGACCTAACCCTGAATCGTTGCCAGATAAGTCGCGGCATGACTGAAGGTCGCGAACGAACAAACTACCCTTAACTCGCGAGACTTGATAAGTCGGAAGTGAAGATGATAACTCGTGAGGAACTTCTGATAAGTCGCGAATCGAAAAAGATAAGTCGAGAGTTGGTTTTGATAAGTCGCGTGAATATTTTAAGTCGGAAGACTGCTGTTTCTCTAGGTCGTTAAATACTTTGTTAAGTCGGTACTACTTTCTTATGTCGTTGTATCAAGTGTTGTTAAGTCGGAAACGACTTTGGAGATGTAATTTTTTTTGTGTCATGTTGTAACGTCTATAAATAGACCGGTTGGGTCATTTGTAATAGGTTGTTGAATTTGAAATAAAGTTTGGTTTGTGCTTTGTGCCTCCATTTTAAATCGGTAGTTGAGTGTTATCTCCTATCTCCACCTTCGGCATTCGAGTGCGCTCGAATCAACGATTGTTGAAGCCAATTCACGGAATCAAGTGCGCTTGATCAACGTCGAAGAATTGCAGATCTTCTCTCACGGCATCGTGCGCGATCAACGTGTCGAAGATTGCTAAAGTCCGGTATCTTCGTGATCAACGGATTTGGGCGTTTGGTATCATTAATTCATCGATTCATATTGCTTCATCTAATCGTTCATCGATTAGTTTGACACGAAATCTTCAATTCGTCGTCATCCGTTATTTCCGCTGCGTCAGGCCAGGACACGACAATTGAGTTGTATGGGTAATGCACGGTGCTGAAGCCAAAGTTACATGGTCCTGAAGCTCAAATATGATAGTTATATGGGTAGAACATCAGAAATAAATAAAACTGCAGATGAAACTGGACAGGGCAAAAAAAGTAGAGTGAGCGAGCTTAAGTGCTACGTCTAAAATAACATATGATAGAGTGGATAATCTAAAGTGAAAAAATGAAGCAAGAGAGCATGGACTCGACATATCCTCGAGCATGCACATGAATAGATGAAGCCATTTCAGCTAGTCGGAAGGATGGTATTGAATAAACAGAGTTGAAGTAGCAGAGTCCATCGATTAGCATCAGGGGATCCACTATGAGGGAAACCTTCCCTATCACCAACTCTTCTTCCATAACATTACTTTATGACAAGGAATTAAAAAGAAAGAATGATCATGTCAAATCTTCTGTGTAGCAAATCATTTAAGTAAACATTGATTTGTCTCTATTAACAGATTGAAACATTTATTATACGTTCTCATTAATAGAACTTTGCAACGAACTGCTGGCTGTATAATATTTTTCATTTGTCATTTCCACGATTTGGACACTTTAATTTTTTCTGTTACAATTGGTGTCTTATCACTTATTACTAAAACAAGGTACATGGTTGCATGCAATAAGCAACCAAACTGTAATATAAAATCATGTTAGATATTAATCTCATTTTTTCTCTTTTATGGAAACAGGCTGTCAAGCTTGGGAAGATTGCAAGCCTCATAAATGTAGGACATATTGACTCATCAAAGCTTATAACAACGAAAACTCTTAAGGTATTTTTTACTCAAAGCACATCCATCACTAGACTAGAAAATTTTGGTTTACAATGCACCGACTTTAATCAGTTTCATCTTTGCTAATAGGACACAATAGCAATAGGGAAACAAATGAAAGATGGTGTCAGGCTGTTGGCCGGGGGGGTGATCTGATTCATTGGCCAATTCATATTGAGGTAAGTTTATGATTAGCGAAAATGTTTAGTTCTTTATATTCTATAATAGCTACTTACACTACAAAAAATACTTGGATAAAAATAAATTTTGTAGACTATAGGGTTTGAAAATTTTTAGCATCAAAAAAATAAACATAATGTCGCTTGCAGATATTACATCTTGTTTTTTATTCATTCAGCATAGAAAATTACCAATGCTTTTGCATTATTGCTTCACAATCAACACCTAAACATATTAGTATAATATGTCAATGAGAAACTATTCTATTTATTATAAAAAATACTTGTTTTATATCAGTATACAAGAGTGATATGCTTGCTAGCTTTCTAGGTATGTACTAATAAAAAAGTTAATTTATTCATTACCACAACTATTAACATATACCGAAAGTGCGTGGATGAAAGTCGTCTTTATGATTATTAGTATGGTTACTCACCTAATTTAATTCATTTGATGTTTCCAAAAGTTTCGGTAAGTTATTCCTTACCATGACTATTAATGTACTTCAACGGTGCATCAATGAAGGCTATCTTGCGTGTTGGAAGTTATTGAGCTTAATTAGGTAACTTTAGCTTCACATTCGAAAATGGCAACTTAAGATTAACAGACACACAAATAAATTAAACCTTTTAAAAAAACATTGAAGATACCTACAAAAAACTGGGTTCTTTTGATCTCATAAGAAAAGGTTATAACATTTCATTTCATTAATAATGAATCAGTAAATATATAATATCTAATGAAAAGTTCAAGGTAGGGAACTTAGCAAAAATGATCCATAAATATAACAATGATAACAACCATTATGTTTATAACACATATTTTAACCAATTAAGCTGTAATAACTCCATCTAATAAATATATCAATAATGAAAAGTTCAAGGTAGGGAGCTTAGCAAAAATGATCCACAAATATAATAGTGATTACAACCATTATATTTGTAACACAGATTTTAACCAATTAAGGTGTAATAACTCCATCTACTAAATCTTTATTGTTCTATCTGCTTGCTTACATCAATATTGCTTGATGTCAATGAGATAACTAGTTTTCCTTTTTTGGATAAAATGAGAAAAATTCAAGCCATTTGGGAGGAGGGGCATTTGCCTTCTGATTGAAATGACCCTTTAGCCTCTCAACCCTCCCAATCGAGGAATGAAGGTATTAAAACTAAGGCTGATGTTAATGTTGATACCGACAGTCCTTTGGTTCAATGTCCTATAACTACTCCTGCTGGCTTTGCGAAAAGACACTCACGAACCTTGTTTCAGGGCAATATTCAGAAACTTCAGGAAATGAAGGAAAGAAAAACACATCTTATGTCGTCAAAAGTTGCATTCCCTTTCATTCACAAAAGTTAATTAGCAAAATCCACAAAAGCTCTATTAGTAAAGTTCGCAAACGCACCTAAATTATATAACATAGAAAATATACTAAAATCCACTCACATAAAAATTACTTCAGCAAAAAATGAATAAAGTTTAAGCAAGTGTCTCACTCATCCATGCTGACGGAAGTACACACTGTTACTTACTAGTCATGTGCACGCTTGTCTACATTATCTATAAGTGTACGTAGTCCTCAAATGTTAATTCCAAACTCAATTTAATCACAACTCATTGTAATTGCATTAAAAGCAAGTTACTACTCAAATTGTTTAACTGATTGAACTGTATAGAAAAAAAATTGCTACCATAAAATTTTATAGAAGAAAATAGCATTGGAAAGGAAATAGAAATCCAATGATCCATAAACATATCATTTTTTACTCGGATTACTTGTACCATCTTCTTGCCAAGTTGCTTGCCATTGCTTATCGTAAAAAATTGTTTCTTCAAATGGCTTTTTCAGAGTTTCAATGTCTTTGTTGTTCCTGATGAAGAGTACTTCAACAACTGATATGAACAGTAGAGTTTTGCAAAAGACATTCCCCAACTGTCCATGAAATAAGCAATGAAAAATCCAATAATCGCAACACGCCCTGCAAAGTTTCATATTATAATCATCATTAGTAAGTTACATTCTAAGTTCAGACAGTAAATATGAACCATGTGTATTAAGCTAATATGGAAGGATGTGAAGTCACAAACCATTAAGTTTTTCAGCTTCAGGAAGATGAAACCTTTTGATCCGTGCCCACCAAGGAACTATTGATGTATCAAACAAGACAGGCTCATCGTTGCTGGAAGGTTCAGGATTGTCTTGAAGCAATTTTCTTCTACGAGCCTCTGTAATAAACAATTGAAATGATTATATATATATATATATATATATATATATATATATATATATATATATATGAATTTCTCCAGTTTGTACCAATTTCTCCAATGTATTATATGAAGGAATTTTACAAGTTCATTTATACAGTCTCCGTGACAAGATATTAACATCTCATGCAACGACGCACTGAGAGCAAAAAGAATGCTTGATCATCTGATGCAAACTGCAGGACATAATATGATCAATTTGGAATTAATACCATGTCTTGTGTTGTATAATAAGTTATTTGTCTTTTTCCTTACTTTTATTGTTCTTTTCTAATTTTTTGTTTACAGGGTCTATGGGCATGCTTAATCTGTGGACTTGCTCTTTAGGTGCATTGTATGTGATCATTATGTGTTTACTATGTTTGAATTGTTGATAGAACTTATGCTAGTCATGCAAGGGTCGGAAAGTCATGAAAGGAACTAAAATAGTAACGGTAAACGTGATGTCAGGTATGTTATTAGTATCTGAGTTAGTTGTAATTATAGTTGATTTTCATTTTGAGTTTTGTCAATACACAAGCACTGCACTTATTAGACCATTCATTCTATTTATGGATATTTAGAATGATAAATTTACTAAATTGAGAGTTGGATATTTATTAATATAAACATGCAAGGCTGTTTGGAATTTGAATTTTGAGACATTGTCCATCCTCTTATTTGATGAACTGGTCTTTTCAGTTTTGGCAAAAGGAGATAAATGATAAAAACCAAATGTTGTTTTACTTCTTGGCTCAAGTTTTGATTTGTCTTATGGATTCTCACATTACATTCTAGTGCTTCTTCTGTAACACAACCACCACAAGAACTCATTTAGTAAAAATTTGAATTCCGAGGAAAAAACTCATTTTAAATTATTAAAATAATACATATCACATCACATATTGATATTTAATTATAATAATTCATGTTGTTTGCTCTATCGATAATCTTTGTAAACTAAAAACTGTATAAATACGCATGTTCATGTATATAATGTATGCATGTCCAAATCAGTACGCTAACAATATGTTTGATTGTACTACTACTAAATTAGGTCCACATAACTTAGTTACATCCACCACCTATTTGAAAAGTTGTTTTAAAGTAACTATTACTTCACCATAAATATAATGATTAACAAAAATGTGTTGGCCAAAAAGTATAATCATAGAGAAACAGCTGCCTAATGGTTTTTCAGTGTTAGTATTTGGGTCCATATTTAACATGTATATAATTATATGGGTGATATGATGCCTAACGAATGTAGATAAAACTAAGCTATAATTGGCTAAATCCCATTATCTCTTGTTATCTTGGGGAGCTATCCAAGTAGCACTAAGATGGATGATAGCTTTTCCCAATTTATAATCAGTATTGAAGTTTCAATATTCTTATTGTGTGTACTTTTTGTATCTCACTTCCTACTAATATAATTATTGTAAGTTGAATTCAATATATATGTTGGTAACCATATCATTTACCATCCCCTACTAAAGCATTGATGTCTTTCTTCTACATTCTTCTTGGAATACTTATAAATTGCTATAATGTATGTTACATGGATATAAAATTAAAGTTCAATCCAAGCTTCTGTAATAGATTAGTTGATGTATTGGTTAATATTATATTGAACGCTTGAGTGGTAGTGATCTAGTGTTCTTTATACATCAATCCAGCGTCTATTTGGAATAAAAATGCAATCTGTCTAGTTAAGATTAAGTTTATCTATAAATATGTTCACTATATTTATATTTATAAATGTGTTAACTATATTTTCGTACTTGTTGATATATGTAAATGCATAGATTCAAAAAGATTTCAAGTTAGAATTGTTAATATCTACATATGTATTTTTTTCGTATGCAGGAATCGTCAAAGCTTGTTGATAGCTAATTTGGGACCGAGTGAGGTGAAGAATATAAAATAACTATAGTGTATCATTTTACTAGGTGAGTTGTTGTTATGATTCATCATTTGCTAGGAGATAACTATGAAGCCTCCTTGTTAGGAAGTTGTTTGTTAAGCAATTGTTGCAAATGTGTAATATGTATGAACATGAGAAAAATTGTTTAAACAATATGTATGAACTATCATGTGTTTTAATTTACATATATTTTTTGTTTGATACAGTGTATGTGAAAATCTGTTATATTTACGTGCAAGAAAAAATGAGTAAAAAGATATTATATATGTGAAAATTTGGAAAATTTATATATTTTATAACTAATTAATTCTTATGAAAACTAAAACACATTAAATAAAAGCTGCAAAAATGATATTACGTTTTATAACGTTTAAAAAATGCTATCGAGATGAAAATGCTATAGAAAAGCAACTGCTATCATAAAATTCAAAACGCTATGGGAACATGATTTTATAAGGTGTTTAGTTTATGCTATTACAGGTTGATGGTCCACTATAGCATTTACTTTGAATAGCGTTTTTAAAATGCTATGGAATCAGGATTTTTTATAGCGTTTTATTTTTGCTATAACAAGTTGATTGTCTACTACAACATGTCGTTCCAGAGCATTCCTTGAAACGCTATGGTAAATTATAATAGCATTTTTCAAAAGCTATGGAAACTCCAGTTTGTTGTAGTGAGATATGATGCTAGGATATTTTGTCAAGATAGTGAAATATCATTGAGACATCATAGTAGTAGTGACCGTATAGTATACTCAATCGAGAATTCGAATCCAGGAATCAGTGCTTTGCTGAATGCTATGGAAGCAGAAGAAGAGTTGAATCGAGTTTTGGTAGCAAGAGAATTTGCAGATGTTTTTGAGCCGATCATAGTACTACCACCGAAACGAGCTATCAAATTTCAAATAGATCTTGTGCCAGGAGTAGAACCCATAAGTAGACCACTTAGCAGGATGCCATCTATCGAGATGGAGTTAAAAGTGCAACTAGTGGACTTAGAAGGAAAAAACTTTATCAAACGAACCAATTTGCTTTGGGGAGCGGCTGCGGTGTTCGTGAAGAAACCGGACGGGTCATTGAGGATGTGTATTTACTACCATAATGAGAAGACTATAAATAATAGGTACCTTTTGCGGAGAATCGGTGACTTATTCGATTAGTTTAGTGGAGCTAAAGTGTTTTCCTAATTGAATTTGGCGACAGGGTTCCATCAACTAAGAGTGGCAAAGGACAGTATTCCATTGGTGTCATTTCAAATAACATATGGTTCGTACGAGTGGTTAGTGATGCCATTCGGACTAATTAATAAGCCATCTTTCCTTATAGATTTGATGTATCAGATTTTTCAAGAGCACTTGGATGGGTTCATATTGGTGTTCATGGATGACATTATGGTATATTCTAAGGTGGAAAGAGAGCATAAGGTTCATCTTTGAATAGTGTTAGAGACACTGAGACAACATCAACTGAAAGCGAAGTTTTCAAAATGTCATTTCCGGAAGAAGAAAGTAAAGTTTATTGGCCAAGTAGCTAGTCTCGGGAGAAGGGTTATCAGTTGATCCAGCTAAGATTGAAGTGGTTAATAGTTAGAAGAGACCAAGACAGTGATCGAGATAAAATGTTTTCTAGGATTGGCTGGATATTACTGGAGATTTATTAGGGATTTTTCACAGATAGCAGCACCCTTGACTAAGCTAACCAGGAAGGACATGAAGTTTATTTGGTCCGATAAATGTTAGGATGCATACCTTGAGTTAAAGAGTTTGTTGACCAATAAACTAATGGTAGCAATTCCAGATGGAAATCAAGAATTAGTGGTGTATACAGATGCATGTGGTACTGAATTAGGAGTTGTGTTAATGCAAAAAGGAAAAGTGATTGCCTATGCTTCTCGACAACTCAGACTGCATGAAATAAGATATCCGACCCATGATTTAGAGTTGGCAGCGGTGATCTTTGAATTGAAAGTGTGGAGACATTATCTTTTGGGAGAAAGATTTGAGTAGTACATGGATCACAAGTCTTTAAGGTATTTATTCTCTTAGAAGGAGTTGAATATGAGAAAGCAAAGGTGGCTGGAGTTTTTCATAGCTTATGGTTTCAGTATAGTATACACTAGGGAAAGATAATAAAGTAGCAGATGCTCTTAGCAGAAAACATCAGAGCATGGTGTTAGCTATGTTAGCATAATGGAAGGACCTTGAGGCATTGACTACGTGTAGTACGCAGTTAGGATTGACTGCTAGTTCTAGTCAGAATACTGCCATGTTATCCTATTTGGAAGTTCGATCAGTTTTTATCAAAAGGATTGCTTCTAAGTAGAAAGATGATCCGTTATTGTCCGAGAAGATTAAAAGATTTAAGATTGGAACTAAAATTGATGATCTAAAAGATTTTATTCTTGACTAGAAGGGATGGTTGAGAAAGAATGGACGGTTCTGTGTCTTAGGGAATGTCATCGATTGAAGTTTACGACTCATCCTGGAGGAACCAAGATGTATTAGGATATGAAGAGAAGTTTTTTCTGGGAAGGTATGAAGAGGGATATTGGCTAATGGGTAAAGCAATGTTCGAATTGCAAGCAAGTAAAAGCCGAGCATCAAAACTCAAGTGGGTTGCTTCAGCCTTTAGATATACCGGTTTGGAAATGGAATTCGATATCCATGGATTGACGGGTTACCAAGGTCAAATCGGGGAAATAAAAGTATATGGGTCATAGTGGACAAATTGATTAAGAATGCCCATTTCATCCCAGTTTGTTCAACTAGGACGACACCTGTATTGGTTAAGTTATTTAGGAAGAACATAGTTAGACTGCATGGGATTCCTAGTAGTATAATCAGTGACCGAGATACATTGTTTACTAGTGAGTTCTGGAAGAGTCTACAAGAAGTGTTAGGTACTAAGCTTAAGATGAATACCGCTTATCACCCTCAGACAGATGGGAGATAGAGAGAGTCAATAAGGTACTCAAGGATTTGTTGGGAGCTTGCATACTAGATTTTGGTGTATCATGAAAAGACCACCCATACTTGATTGAGTTTTCCTATAATAATAGTTATCAGACTAGTAATAGAACAACACATTTCGAAGCTTTGTACGGAAGGCCATGCAAGTCACCAGAATGTTTGTTGGAAACCGAAGACACGTTAGTCTTAGGTCCAGATCTGGTGAGAGAAGCAATAGAGAAAATTGAGTTAATCCGAGGTAGGATGAGTGAAGCTTAGTCTAGATAGAAAAGTTACATGGACAAAAGGCGTAAAGATCTAGAGTTCTCAATTGGAGACAGAGTCTTCATTAAGATATCACTGATGGAAGGTGTGGTGAGATTTGGTAAGACAGGAAAGTTAGCACCGAGATATGTTGGACCATTCCCAGTTATAGAAAGGATCAGAAAGCTTGCGTATCGAGTAAAGTTACCGAGCAATTTGGCAGGAGTCCAAAACGTTTTTCATGTTTCTCATCTTCAGAAGTATGTGCATGATCCAGAGACTACTATCACTCCGACATCATATGAAGGTTTAGTAGTGGAACCGGATTCAACTTTTGTTAGGCAACTAGTTCGGGTTATAGCGAGAGATGAGAAGAGGTTAAGAAATAAGACAACTAAGTTGGTGAAAGTTCAGTGGAGCGACAACGAGAAAGATAGTACTTGGGAGACAGAGGACAGAATTAGAGATACTTATCTTGATCTGTTATGAGGGTATGTTCTATAATTGATGTATAGATTGGTTGTTAGTCATATAGGCTAGTATTGTTATTAGGTAATGTGACATATGTTTGCATGTTTGATATGCTTAGTATTTAGTCCTTACTGAATTTCGAGGACAAAATTCTTTAAGGAGGGGAGCCTGTAACACCTCTAATGTTAATTAACATTATTAAGAAGAATTAATTAAATAGAATAATGTGATGGTTAGATTGATAAGGAAATTGAGATTTGAACAAGTAAGAATATGCCTGAACAAAATAAATCTACAAGCCTGTTTTATAACTTAAACACATATTTGAATAGGGAAAGGGTAAAATAGGAATAGATAGATCTTATAACCCCTAAACTCTTATTCCATTCCATTCCATTCATGTTTTCATAAATCAAAACAATCATAGGGCTCAAGTAAGGCCGGCCATTAACCACTATCTAAATCATGAATTTAAGTAGAGGATCGAGGAGGAAAACTAGGAAGATTTAAAAGCAAGATTCAAATCTTAATCCATTATCAAACCAAGGTGAATAATGATCTATACCATCTTATATTGTTTTAATTCGATTGATTTAAATCCCGGTTTCAGATTTAAAACCGAATGTGTGAATGGTGATGATATGCCATGATTAATGTTTCCCATGTTTTTATTTAAATGATGAGTTATGAAAATTTTACGTAGCAAATTAACACGGTTTTAAGAGTAAAATCATAGTACATGATTTCCAAATACTATGATTTTTGACTATGTTGTTAAAAACCTTATTTTGGAGATGAGTTTTAATTTGAGAATTTTCCAAAGTGAAAGGAATTTATTATGAATTTCCTAAGGTTAAATAGGCATAAATTCGGGTTTAATTTATTAATGATAATTAAATGTGGGTTTTGGACTCGAATATTCTATATGTCAAATGAAATATAATTTTGGAACTAATGTGAATTTTGGGATTTTCCCATGTAATTCGGGTTTAATTTAGGTTAGTTATTAATTATTTGAAATAATGTTTTGGATCTTGGAAATAGGATGCGGCAGTTTTTCAATAAAGAGAATTGGTAAAGTTTTGCTAGCCAATAAGCTTTTGACAAATTATAAAGGTTTGGTGAAAAGTAATACCTTTTTATAGTAATTTGGCAGTTTTTATGGTAATTATGGTTTTGCCATGTCGACATTAGCTTTGTCGAGCCATCATTCACGACAACCCAAAGTTGTCAACGCAGAACAAAGCAATTCGTATGATGTCAATGAGTTTGACATGAAGTGGATAGGTTTTGGTTCTCATTGAGGCTGAAGTAGAAAAGGCAAAGAGATGATCTTCGACATGACAATGTTTATACATGCTGAGTTTTATACTAAGAGGCTTGTTGCTCCGTTTTATATACTAGAAAGCATGTTGCCGCATATATCATTCAATGTTTTGCCTCGTCGATCTGATGGTCATCGAGCCTATGCTGCTTTTAACTAGCCTTTGAGCCTAACCCATGCTTTTTATTGTCATTGAGCCTTGACTAGCCGCTTTTTAACTTATTGTTGAGTTTACCCTATGCCACTTTCAATATTGTTATCGAGCTTTATCATTGACTTACCTATATATCATGAGAGTCGACGACATTTTCGTCATCGAGGTTTCTAGATGCCCCATGTTTTTGTTTTAAATGAGTTTGCAATAAAGGTAGCGAGCCTAATGCTTCTTAGTCGACACCATGGTGTTGTCAACAATGATCAAAATCTATCTTTTTAAAGTGGCAACCTTATATCATTTTCAAACATATACATGGCAATACATCTAGTGATTTATAAAATGGCGTTAAACTTTGAGAATATGAGAAGATGATTTCCTTGTTAATTTTTGGGGTTAAGGGTATTAACCATATTTCATTAAGAAAATGATTATAAGGAATTAATCTATGGATTTTATATTATTGTGTGCATTTTATCAGTCATTATAAATGTTATTGTTATCATATTCACTTCATTGTTGACCCATAACTGCATTTTGGGGTGTTAAGGGCAGGATAACCAACTAGGTTTACCCAATAGTGAATATATATTTACTTACCTCCTGAGTGAGTAGAATTGCATCCAGGAGGTCAGGATGACCCAAATATAGGATGCCTAGAACTGATCAAAAGATTATTGAGTTAGACAGGTTCTTAGTTAGCCCATGAAAATATGTTATGAGATATGTTATTGGCAGGGACCAACAGGTTCTTAGTGAACCCATGAAAACTATATTCGAAGTTATTGATAAAGATCGATAGGTTCATAGTTAGCCTATAAAAACTATGATTAGAGAGATGTATTAGAGAATCCGTAGGTTCATAGTGATTCCATGACAACTATGATTGAATAAAGTTATTGGAGAATCCAATAAGTTCACAGTGGTCGCGTGAAAACTATAATTGGATAAAGTTATTGGGAGAAACCAATAGGTTCTTAGTGATCCCATAAAAACTATGAAATCAGACATATACTCTATAAGATTGGAACATGTTATTAATCAGCCCATAAAAACTAATAGGTTAGTAGTAATCCTAAACTATAAACTGAGATAGATAGTCAGATAAATTAAGATGGAAAATCCAAGGCATATTGCAGTTTTGAATATCATCATATTATGTTATGTTTTAACCATTGTGGATGTAGGTGCACAATTTATGGTTATTGTATTATGGTTAAAATACGAGTAAGGGGAAAACCCATTCCGCTTAGCGGCATGGTCTCAATAGATATCTAGTTGGTCCGAGATGGTAGGTTATTATTCACACCAGACTTTTCGTTTGACCCGAAGTTTTTTTCTTTCTCCTTAAACTTTCGGGTACTCATTTGAGTAGATCAAGAGTAAGGATTTTTCAGGTTTTCTTTAGACGAATAAGCTTTCGCTAACATGCATGAGGTAATCTCGCTAGCATGAGCTATATATCTATTTTCCGCTATGTATTGATTTTGTTTTTGTGTTGTACTGGAAAGTTGTATTAAATGCCAGATATTTGACTCTGATCATCCAAGGGGGCTCTTCATATGTCGCTCTTGGAATATGTTGTAATAATTATATTTTCTCTGGACGTGGTTGGCAAATTAGGATTATGTAGTGAAATTGAAATCTTATTATGAAATGAAATGAGAAAATTTATTTTAAAACCATGTTAAATTTTTCATATTCACATGCTTCTGGTAATATCAATTTATCTAACATAGCCGCATTATTTCATCGGAAATTAATAATTTTGAATGACTGCAACGTCCGTAGCACTTAGTTCGGGTCTCAAAATGGGCGATGTTACACTTGTCTTCTTTCATTATTGTTGGATTAGGATTTTCAGTCTTCTTCCATTATTACCGGATAAGGATTTCTGGTCTTCTTCCATTATTATCGGATAAGGATTTTCGGTCTTCTTCCATTATTGCCAGATAAAGATTTTTGCTCTTCTTTTATTATTGCCAAGTAAGGATTTCTAGTCTTTATTTATTGTCGGATAGATGTTCTGGTCTTCTTTTACTATTGCTTTATGGGTAGAGTGGCTCTTTGAACTTCTAATCAAATTGTTGGCAGAAGGATTTTTGGTAGCAGAGCATTGCTAAATCAATCCTCGATTTAGATTTTAATTCATTTAACAGGAATCTCCATTGCTAAACAAATTGTTGAATATCTATATAAACACATATTTCTATATATCAAGTTATACATCAAAAGCTCAAAACACAGAAAAAGCAAGATATTGATCGTTAGTGATTTCAAGTAAGAATCAGTATCCGATTTGGAACTACAACTTAGGTAATATTCATTCAAATACAAATTTATTTACAATCTATTACATCGTGTACAAAGTTGCAGGTACATAAATCAAACAAAAAAATATGTTTAAAGCAAATCATTGCTAAAGCGCAAGGCTATGTGCTGTCTTCTCCAAATCCTTGGCAAGTAAGGGATCAGTAATGTGGCGAATGGCCATGTTCAGAAGTTCTTTGAATTTCTTTTCCTTTTTTCAAATAGTATCTACATCATCAACTAAGTTAATTTGAATTCCCAAAGTGCGCTGGAGAGTCTTATTGGCTCCTCATAAAGTTTGAGCCATATCTTTTAACTTTTCAATCTCTTCTTTAAGAGTGTATTCCTCGTGTTCAAGCTTTTGAACTTTACTTTCATATTCGTTAAGGCATTGAGATACCTTTCCAATCAACTTCCTGTTGAAGTATTGCATGCATTCAAATTTAACTCTACTACTCTAGTTAGAGATAATTTCATTGCTTAAACTCAGAGGTGGTTTTAATAAAGTAGGAAATTTTTGGCAAGTAAAGATTTAGATCTTGTCCTTTATCCTGGAGCAGGAGTGGAAGTATAGAATCGCCTCCACTCGCAATAAGTTCCATATATTGACAAGATAATTGACTTTTCATCAATTCCATTTCAAGATCATTTATTCGTTGATATAATTTGGCCATCTCGGCATCAATCTAAATTGAGGGCTTATTACCTAAAACCATGTCTATCTTTTCTCTCAACACTTGAGTTTCTTTAATCTTCTCATCAACTTGTTCCTCTAAGTTTGAGGTTACTTATTTATGCTTCCTAAATAATGACCTTAGCTCATAGTATTTTCTATGTCGGTTTTGCGCCTCCAGATTGTTTGGAAATCGCAAAGCTAAAGCATCTTGAGAAGACTTCCTCTTTTCGACATTAGCTAGTAATCTATCTCTAATTTTAATCACTTGTGAGAAAACATCTTGGGGATTAAATGAACATACTAACTGAGTGTTCTATTAAGAACAAGCGAAACAGGAATTAATACGTGAAAAGCAAGTTCTTTTATTAGCAACAACAAAGATTTACAGGCGATAAAGAAACTGGGATTACATCACAATTTTGTTTTCAGATATTTAATTAACTCCTGAAGTTTTGAAGTAGCAGTTTTGGTCTTTTTAAATGACCTAGCAGATAGGGTAAAAGTAGAATCAAAGGAAGCTTTAATTCCTTCTGTAGAATAAGATGGAGGGAATTAGTGATAATCCCATTCCCTAATCGAAGAGCTAGCATGATTGCATACTAATTTGGCATGATAGGTTTGGATTTCACCGAGTAGCTTGTCTTTATCATCACCCAAGAAGTCAAAGCGGAAATGTGGAAAGCTCATGTAAACTTCTTATAGGTCTCTAAGAAAGTAGTGTCTTGCTAGCTGCGATGCCTTGAGAATTAGGGATTTCTCTTTAAAATCCTTCTTTAATTTGACAAACTTACTCAAGAGTTCTAAAGGAATCAGACTTGTTGAGGTTTCTTTAATCTGTACGATATGTTAACATTAGGCTAATGGTAAGAGAACTAAAACAATAAACTTTATAAGTAACTCGAGTTACATATAACAATTATACAATTATTCAGGTTCATACAAGATTGATTTCTTATACAATTCGAAAATAAATCTCTTCTTATTATATTTCAGTTTTTCGAGGGAAGAGAATGAAAAGAAAGAGGAATAGATGCAACTCTGGGAAGATTCCAGCACACTCCAGGATGAGGATCAGACCCATGCTCATCCAAGTATCTATGATGAAAGCATCTGAGCGAACCCCCACGGTTGTCGCCTAAGTAGAAGAAGTCAACAAACTTGCCCCTAGAATAAGATCTATAAAGAAACTCTTTCAAAATATGCCTATCATCAATCAACTTCTAAAAACGAGTCATCAGTTTTGCATTTTCCACTATGAGTTTTTCCCGATAAAGGCATGCTCTCTTCATCTGTGGAGCAACTTCCCTTTCTTTAAAATATTTTAGTTCCGATGTGCTGGTTGAAAGATTCTTATATTTTTTCGGACAACTCATTGTACTCTTTCAAGTGTCCATCCATTTCTTTGTTCAACCAATCTACTTCCATTCGCTTCTTTTCAAGCATAACGTCGTAATGGTATGTTGATTTTCTCTTTAGCTAAAGTAATCAATGTATTAACTAAGAATTACTTGTTAACTTAAAATGTTTGAATAAAGAGACCCATTCCTAAGAAAGTGGAACTGAAGATGAAGAAATCTTCTCTTTTCCCTTAACCCTTTGGCCTTGGGAAGCGTTGCCTTTCTTAGGAGAATCTTTCTTTAGAGGATCAAGTATATTGGTAGTTTCTGCATCCTAGACAATTGAGTCTGGGTTAGCATCACCAGATCCATTTTCATCATCTGGTTATCTAGATAGACCCATTCCATCACCTCCACCATCGCCACCATTATCATTACCACGACCATTATCTTGGTCATCATCACGATCATCGTTATTGTCATCATCATCGTCCTCTTCTCCATTAAGTTTTTTCCTTCATCGGTAGGAGCATCATCAAAGGTTAGCCATTTGTCAGCATCAGTTTTCGCTTCGACGGGGAATTCTTCTTCAAGAGTCTTCCTGTCCCTTTTCATCTTAAGGCTGAACTTATCATTCAAGTCTAGAAGAGATGGAAAGTCCAAATCTCGGCATTTTTGGTTATTATTAGTGTCAACCACATACAAAAAATCTTCGTAACACTTTTCAGTGATTTTAGGAATCGAAACATTAAGGAAGGAAGTGAATTTCTCCTTAGCATCAATGGAAATGTTATTAGAGTAATCTTAGAGACTAGATTTTCTTTGCAGTAGGTTTTCTAGCAATTATTTCTTCTTAACTAGCTCATAATTTTCCTCAGTCGTCTTTTTAAGATCTGCTTTGAGTTTATTAGCCAACTCAAGGTCAGCTTTTAAGTTTTTCATTTTCTCTTCTAACGACTGCCTAGCTTTCTTTTCCTCATCAAAAGAGGAAGCAAGTTTGTCCTTTTCAAGAATATCTCTCACCATAGCAATGTCGATCATACTATTTTTAAGCAAAGGGATCTTTTCTTTAAGCTCGGCCACTTCAATGGAGGTCCTTCAAGAAGCGTCTTAGAGAAGAAACATATATTGTCCTACGTAGAATATATAACCTGTCTAAGTTAGAACGGAATCTATAAAGTTAAGATAAATCAAGTGAATAGAAAAACATACCGATATAAGTTGTTTAACAATAATGAAAAGGTGATCATCAGAATATGCTAGAGACTGCGATAATCCAAGAGAAGTGATGGGGGGAGATTGAATAGCCAGTCGAGCGAGTTTTTCAAAATTCATCACCGAGGACTGAGTCTGAGCCTTCGAAGGATGAGGATGATTTGGAGAAAAAAGAAAACCAAGAACAACACATATGCGGCTGATGGATGCTGGGGAGGTATGAAAAGTAATGTTTAGTAGAGCATTGGGAGTCTGAGCCTCCTTGGATTTCTTCGGAGCTTTATCTAAATTCACCGCCTTAGGTCTTGAATCAATGTTTACATGCCCCTCCTTATCCACAATAACGGGAGAGAATTCACTCGCAAGTTTGGACTTCTTACTCTAAGGGGAAGGATGAATGTTGATAAGAGCATCATTGCATATTTCTTCTTCTTTGTCTAACGTCTCAATGGCTTTGGCAATGGATTTTTTAATTGAAATAGGTTTGATCGGTTGAGACAGAACGGAAGCTTTGTTTTTACTCTTCCTCTTCTTAGAAACACCATCTCTAACCCTTGCTTCTTCGGGAGCAACGACAAGGGCAGATGAACCTAAAGCAAAAGAAAAGGTTAATAAACCAGTATCATCAAGAATTCCATTTTAGCTAAATTGAAATTTACCAGAAGGATCAGGCTGAACTGGAGAATTAAAAGTGAAGGATTTTGACTTGCCCATCACCAATGAATATTTCCCTCGAGCATTGTATTTCACCATGGGAGGTTCTCCTAAAATCTTGTGCTGATCTAAAGTAATAGAATATTTAAGAATCTTGGTTGAGGTTAACAATTTTAACCGATTCTGTATCTTCTCTACCACCCTAGTTAAAGATAACACAGTTGCTTGATCATCTGAGCTTAGCTTCTTAGGAGCAGAATCTGAGAACAGACATTTATCATTAAAAGATAATAAATAGACATAGGGTAACTAAGGATGAGAATCTTACTAGCGATAGAGAATGTCCCCTTGATGTTAGAAACACTTGACAAAAAAGAATTGATTTTCCCATCCTCTTTCCTTGTTTACACCCTTAGAGATCATGCTTTTTGGGTGAGGATGGATTCGGTATAATTGATGGTCTAATTATTTACCCGCCGTAGCAGGGCCAGTTGTCGAATAGAGAATCTCAGCGCTAAGGGAGGGAAGTCTTGCCTCTTGAGCCAAGACTTCTAAGCAAGTCAAACATGCATAGGAGTTTGAAAAGAATTGTATTAGTGCGATGTCCAAATATTCCAGATATCTTTAGAGAAAGTTGGGAAACGGAAGATAATTAGTATGCTAGATGTGTACGGGAATAAACACGAAATATCCCTCTGGTGGGTTATAGATGTTGTCTGCAGGGTTGCACGGGATGACTTCGATCCCTGTAATCAAAACTGATCAAGAATAGAATTCACTTCTTCTTAGGTCATTATATATGATGGGTTTAAGAGATTATCTCCTTTCCTACTGGCTGAATGTGAAGATTTAGGCCCTTTGTTAGGCTTCTTGATGGATTTATTTGATTATTGACCTTCCATCTTCCTATCAGGTGATATTATTCCAAATTTAAGAAGTAATAATGCACATTTTATCTAAATTATTTGCCATATGTTAAGTTAAAAATTATTGTCTAAATGATCCATTTACTGTTTAAGTGATGAAGTATATAATAGTCACAAGTTGATAACCTTTGAACGACGCATGTCAAGATTAAAAAAACTTTAACTTTAACTTTAACAAAGGAAGTCCATGGAAAAGGTATATAAAAACTAAGTAAGAGTAGTTACAGAACGTTAGTAAGCCTACATCTATGTCAAATGTCATGAAGCTTATGCTTTGGGAAACACCACGACTATGACCAATATTGAAGTAATGAGGATTGTTGACATTAGTGAATAACGATGACGTGAGTGGATAGTTTTTAATCAGATAAATAACTTATAATATCCTAAATAACAGTATCGTAAGCAATGATATCAAAACGGTGACGATGAATAATAAGACCGACAATATCAAGCTATAGCTTCAAAATTCAATAACGAAAGCAAATGGCGTCATTAAATAATGGTGCATCTAACTAATATGCACTTTCTCCTGACAATAAGGTATCGTCTCATTTGATTAGTCAACTAACAGTATAATTTTTTTTTGTATTATTGAGGCGATAGGTTAATAAAAGACTTTATTGACAATGAGGGTCGTACTGATATCACAACACCGACTTTAATCAATACTAAGTTTAAAGATGTCGCATCTGATTGACTTAGGCACCCTAAATAAAAATAACATCATTAACTCTAAATGGATCATCATTTTTCACTTTCATTATTTACGATATAAAATATTTGTGCTAAAGGCATTAACCAACGGGCTAATAAGATAACGAAGGGTTTTATTAATTTTGAGTATTATAGTGACGTCGAAAACCATCAGTATCGATCATCATGATAATTTCGTAAGTAATGACATAATTAATCAATAATGAGTTTCCGGTCCAATAGATTGTCTTCTTCACCAACAAACCTAGAACTTACCAGTGTAACACCTATGTCAATTAACATCAAATCCCATGCAAGCGGAACAAAGGTATACTGCTAATCTAATCCAAATCGATTATCACCTTAATTAGTAAATAGCAAAACTATGTGACTAAAATCTTACATTGATAAAATCAGGAAAAACCCAAATTAAACCCTAATAGCAACCTTATTGTCTAATCATTTAAATCGGCTTGTTAATTGGAACAATGTAAAACAAAAAGTCAAACCTAAATAGAAAATCGATTGCTTGAGAGTTGGGGAAGTTTGAATTTTCTTGGGAATTTCTGATTTCTTGCATAAGCTCTTGAATATAGGTAAATGAAGAAAAGAGAGTAAACCTGGCTATTTATAGGAAAGAATAAGAATGCAGGAGCCGTTGGATTGATTTCAAAAAGATGCCTAGATTGGCAAAAGAAGACCAAAAGGCGGGAAAAGACGATGTCGAGACTATTGACTTGCAAAGTCAATTGATCCACTATACTTGGGAGGGCGGAAATGTTACTACTAACAATTACCTTGAAAGAATGGGGAATGATAATGTAGCCATGGCGTCGCCTCCCATCTTCACCGCCTTTCCTCATTAAGGAAGTGTTATCTCCATTGCCGACCTTGAAGGTAATCGACAAGCTACCTGATCACAACACTGCATTAATAAGCAGTGTCGAAGTAATAGAAATGAATTAATGCTGACACCAATGATGCCAACTCTCATCAACATTAGCATCGCATGACATCAATAAAGCCAAAGGGCCCTAGGTAGCATGCGTGTCGTTAATAATGGTAATGCCAACGATCAAAGTCACTGCTATATAATATTGATGACGAAGGTTGTCAATGTCGACAAAGGCTATACATGCGATGTTGATGGAGAACGCCACCAATGTCCATAAGAACCATCGATGTCGCTCTTCGTTGGTGTTGCCTCATACACATCCTAATTCAAGTTGATGTCGCCATCCATCTAATGAAAGAACTTTATGGACGACGCCGCTCTTCATCAGTGTTTAACACGGCTTCCAACCATTGCCACCGGCAATCAGTCAAGGCATTGCCACCCTTCTTCAACACTACTCTATATCAACATCGTTCTTCACCAATATCACTTCATATTGATATCACTCTTCATCTATATTGCTTATATTGGTGTCGCTTCCTATCAATGTCACTGCCCTGTACTATTGAAGCTAGCTCGTTGTCGACGCTACTCCAAGTGATACAACCTGGGGTCAATGACGACATTGTTGCATTTTACAATACTAAAGAGACGCTGCACATGAATGCCATCGAAAGTCAAGATTGCTGACGCCAAGCTACTACACACGCCACCTTCCTACCCCTATAAACATGGACCTAGGGACAAATTGGAGGAGGCGAATCACTATTATCCCACTTCTTACATTTTTTACTTTGTAACCCTAAATCAATTTGGGGATTTTGGCCGACTATAGCGCTTGAAATTTGTACACATAAGAAATTAAATACCAAACGATTGCATAATATATTTGACAAATTGTTTCTTGGATTGAGACTTGCATATTGACTTGTATATTGACTTGCACATTTGCTAGAATATTGACTTGCATATTGACTCGGTTCATCTATGATGTTCGACATTATTTTTACCTAAATAAGGAATGCACATTGGGATCACATGGATCTAATCTCAAGTACATTCTATCGAGGTGGCTTAGCCTAAGTTTGCCTTAGCCATTTCTTATTTGAATTCGCTTCTTCTAACACTTTCAGGGTTAGCGAAGAAATTCGTTAACATTCTTCTTAAGGGAAAGGCAGGGGTTTCTATTGGAAAGTGCATTGATTTGATATAGAGGGAGATGACTGTAGATAAGTATTTAACATGTTCAATAAGTTGGCTAGGTTCGGATTTGATTTGGTGTATACTCAGCAAATAAGGCATTGAAGTATGTGAAAGGTTTGAACTCACCATTGAAGTACTTGGCTTTGAATCCTATACCACATGTAGCGACTTTTGAAGGATTGGTGGAGGTAGATTTATTGAATTCTATTAATAATGGTGTGAGTAAGGTGTAGTTCAAGGTAGAAGAAGGCTGCCAGTAGGGTAAGAATAAGAATAATGGACCCTAAGGAGAAGGACAAGGGCAAAACTGGCTATCATTTGTAGGAGGTGCTAGAAGGAGGGACACATTATGAAGAAACGTAGGGTAAATCTCTTGAAAGGCAAGTGTTATAACTATAATAAGGTGGGACACATGGCAAAGGTTTGTAGGGAGGCTCCGTAGAATGTAAGGTGCAACAATTGTAATTAGATTGGTCATATAAAGAGGGAGTGCCTAACACTTTAGAAGAAAGGTCGGGTGGTTAAGTTATATGCATTATTATTGCATCACTGTCGTCCCTGGAGAAATGGAAGCATATTGTTATGAAAGGTGTATTGATCTTATTCGATTCTGCTATTCATACATTATTTGACATGGGTGATCTCATTCCTTCATAGCAAGTGCATTGGTCGATATTTTAGATCTTAAACCTGACATCGTGCATGGATCTATTTCGATATTGAATCCTATCAGAAGGTCGACCCATTATTGATGATATGTTGTGATTAAAGTTGGTTGTACATGGTGTAAAGTTCTCCTATCACGCATATGTACTGAGCTTTTTGGGGTACATGTATATTTTAAGAATAGATTAGATGTCTCGCTATAGGATAGTATTGGATTGTGACAGAAGGGTTGTTTATTTAGAAAGGATGAGGGGTGCAACTTGATTTTATGTTCTGAGTCCTATATTTCTGTTATGGAGACCTATTTATATATTCTTAATCTGTCATAAGAAGAGTTATCATTTATCCCCATAGTGAAAGAGTTTCTATATGTATTCAAAGAAGTTTTTGGTCTTCCGCCTTGTATAGAAATCGGATGAAGAATTGATCTCGAGAGAGATGCTAGGCTAGTTGTGATACCTCTTAGGCATATAGCTCCGAAGGAGAGAAGAGAATTGTATACACAAGTTTCAGAGATGTTACAAAAGGGATTTATTAGAAGAAGTAATTTAGAATGGGGAGTGCCTATCATTTTTACTACTAAGGAAGACGATTCCCTTACATTATGCATTGATTATTGAGAACCAAACAAGCCGACGAGGAAGAACCACTACCCCTTGCCTTGGATTGACGACCTCTTCGATCAACTTGTTAGGGAAAAGGTTCTCTTGCTTGATCTAGCCACCAGATTTCATCAGCTAAGAGTAGTTGAGGGTAGTATTATGAAGATTGTGTTCCGTACACCAAACAGATTATATAAGAGGGTAAATCATGTCGTTCCGATTGACTAATGCTCTGCTTTATTTTGTTGACTTGATGAGTAAGGTATTTCAGGAGCAGTTGAATAAATTTGTAGTAATCCTTATGTATTCTAGAAGTGAGGTGGAGCATGAGTTTCATTCGAGAGAAGCATTGGATGTTTAGAGTAGGAATCAATTGAGGGCAAAAATTTTGCGTTGTCACTTCTAGAGAAAGGTGGTTCATTTTCTTAGGCATGTTGTATTAACAGAAATTTCATAATAGACCTAGGGAAAGTAGCGACTATTAAAAATTGGAAGACATCGAAGAATGCTTCAAAGGTCTATAGCTTTCTGAGATTGGTAGGATGCTATAGGAAGTTTATTAAAGACCTCATGAAGATTTCAACACCTTTAACTCGTCTTGCTAAAAAGAACTTGATTTATACTTGAAGTACGAAATGTGAGATGACATTTGTTAAATTGAAGGAGATATTAAAGAGAGCTCTAGTTTTGACTATTCTTGATGGTACCAAGCCATTTACCATGTATATTAGTGCATGCAGTACTGGTCTTGGTGTTGTCCTTATGGAAGAGGGGAAGGTAGCATATGTGAGCCGACATCTTATAACTCATGATAGAAATTACCCGACACAAGACCTTGAGCTAGCCACTATTGTGTTCGCATTATAATACTGCAGGCACTAGCTGTTAAAAGAGAGGTTTGAGCTGTTCACAAATCATAAGTCCCTTAAGTATCTATTCTCCTAAAAGTACTTGAATCTGAGGCAACAAAGGCGGATGGAGTTTCCGTCAACATATTATTTTGGGATTGCTTATACTCTAGGAAAGGGGAATATAGTTGCTGATGCTTTGAGTAAGATGCATGTCGAGTTGAATGCTATGTTGTTGGAATGGAAGCAGTTGGAGTTCATATTGGATTTTTACTTCTGACCCTTATCAGAATATGCACCTGGTTTATTGGCAGCAATGGAAGTTATACCTGTGTTGATGGATCAGATTAGGTTAACTTAAGGGCAAGATGCATCATTGGTTGGTATCATGGAGCAGTTAGAACAAGGTGAACGATTGAGTTATTTAGGTTGTTACTCCTGGGATCAGAAGGATATTTAAGATGAGACGGGAGATTGCATTCACTGCAGGTTAGGGAGTTGATGATAGAGTTAGGGGTAGCCCTAGGGGCAGTTATGTAATTTGTTACATATTTCCAACTCGATAATTAATATTTTTCGAAATAAAAGGTGTTTTCTGTTTATTATATACTTATTACATTGTTGTATAATAAATTAAGTAATCAATTTAATGTATAATAAATAGAAAATCCTTAAATTATATATTATGTGATGGTAATTACAATGTTTTGTAATCATGAAAATTTTATCATATTAAAAATATAACATTATTTTAAATATTTCTAGTGAAGATGTTGTCCTATTATAGCCAACTTTCATTCACCAAACCCTGGTTCATCTCGTATAGTTATTGTGGATACGTACAAGGATATGGAGTGGGTCGATGCATCAGACTACCTTGCCTGTCGTAGCATGCATAACTATCTATGACGCAACTGATTCGGTAAGCTATGTGTTTAGACGGAAAACTGTTTAAGGTCCTCCAGATGGGATATCGATACACCCATCGAGACTAGAGTGCGCAACGCTCTCTAAATGTTGACAGTGTATTACTCATGACTGGGGGCACTAATGGGTTAAATATTGATAGTTATTGGATAGCATAGGATGTCTCACTCGAGAGTTTTTTGAAAGTTAATATAACTAAGGTCAAACAGAGTATCTCGAGTGACAACATTACACATAATTCTTGACATGAGAATACTATCGAGCTTCAATGTGGACTCCACTTTGATTATAGTTAAATCATGGCTTGACATCCATCGAATGACTATAATTGGGTCTGAGTTGAAGCATTGAAAATGATGCACTATTCAATAGAGAATTCATCGCCTCAATTATATGAGGTTAGTATCATGGTCAATTGTAGTCAGCTCAAAGTCAAAGCCTCCTTCCAAAGCAGTATGGTTAATGATAATTTTTATTACTGAACTATGGATTTTATAATTGGACTATTCGAGAGTAATGCAGACGATGTTGGAATTTTGATCAAAATCAAATTCCATAAGTCCAAAAGTGATATAGTGTTAACAAAGATAATTGGTGTAAATAATTATTACTACCGGGTACCGCTTATATAATAAAATTATATTTTACCGTAAAGATGTATAAGTAACAAATTCAGCTAAAATGATACACCACCAGCTAAGGCGATGTGTGAATGTTAATATTCGAATTGTTTAATATTAATTGCTGACTGAATTTACACCTTTGAGTCACATAACCGTAATGATGAATACTCCAAAAAAACCACATGATTTAATTAATTATAACCGTTTAATATTTATGAAATATTATTATTTTAATTTAATTTGAGTTATTTGAATATTATTAATATTTAATAAAGTGCATCATAAAAGTTGTACACCCATGCATCGATATACGATGTCGATAGAATATTTAAATTGATTTAAATAGATCAATTGCTAAGTGGTTTTGGGAAAACTTTATGGCCCAGATGTCACTTTTATGGCCAACCATGCTTGGGGGGAGGGGGTTTCAAATGTCATTTGAAAACCAAAGGAGCAATTAAAGGAAGGAAATAAATCTTCATCATTTACTCTTCTTTATGACTCACTTAAAATGACATTTATAAAATAATTTTTTCCCTTTTCTCCTCATTCTATTTGCTACCGAAAATATGAAGAAGGGAGAGAGGATTTGAAGGGATTAAATAAGGAATGTTTTAAAGGAGGGAATCAAAAGGTTTAAGTGTTTCCTTTAAGACAGATTCTCTTTTATTCATTTTAGAATTCCAACCGACAATTTACTTTTCCTTCTCTTTTCTCTCTACCTTCTCATGGCCAAAATACCGTGAAACCATGGAATAAAAAATTCCCAAAAAAGTATCCAAATTAAACCAAAAAAAGGTGGTTGTTATCTCTATTGATTCTTGCATAGAGGTTGGTTCAGTTAAATGTAGGAGTCTTTGTTCAATGTGAAATTTATGGCTACATCCTAAGGTGATTTTCAACTTTATTTATTCAAATATATTAAAAATGTTCACTTAGTTTGAATTTTCACATGTTTCATACCGAATATATATATATATATATATATATATATATTCATCTTATAATATAATTTAGATCCTCTTTTGCAACACTTAAATTAATAAACTATTCATTATGTTAATTTACTTTGGATTTCCTTTTGTGCTATTCCTCGACTAATTATATGATCGCTATGCTAATATAATTTAGACCCTTCATCACATATGATTATTTATTCATATTATTTGTATAATTTAATTCTGAACCTTTTATAACAAATTTATATTTGCCTAAGTTGTCTGATCTATTTTGTTGTTAATTTGGAATCATTTTTGATTGAATACCTTTTAATTAATTATATATATATATGTATGTATGTATATGTATATGTATATATGTTACATGATTATTTAAGCAATTTTGACTAATTTTTAGTTAATTATGATTGATTTTTATTGAAAACAACTTTAACTATTTAAATTCACCTTTAAAGTGAATACATATGTTACACGATTGTTATTTGAATATATTCTATTTGGTTGCATAAGTGTAAATGTCATTTTGACTTAAAAACCCATAAGTGAACTTTTATGTAAAATCTTAAACCATTTGATTCCTTCCTAAGTTAAAAGTTGGATTTGTAAACTTTAATTTTATATATGTAAATATTAGATGCAATTTTTACACAAATGTGTAATTTTAAATATCAAAACATAGCTTGCAATTATTAAATTTAGGCACATGTGTATATGTATCTTATTTTAACATAAATTTTACAAAATGGACTTTTGTGTAAAATTATAAAATTCAATTTTAAATCTTTCCTTAATTATATATCTATCATTATATGTACATATATTTTAAATATAAACCATTGATAAAGAACGTATATATAAAGGGATAAATGGGTCCATTATGGTGTAAATCCTAGCACCAACATAAGGTCACATTAGCCATGTACACTTCATATCTGTAACACGTACACTTTACATAAATAATGCATTTGATACACTTATAAAAAGGATCTTTTTAAACAAACTGAATAAAATAAAGATTTTATTTAAATTTTAGGTTGTATTTAAGTCCACTTTAAATTTCATAGGACCAATAAATCCAAATTAGAACTTTTTTTTGAAATCTACCAATTTCATCCTCTTCTAATTGGTCCAGTTCCTACAGCTGGTACTTAATAGAGAAGGTTCTAGGCGAGTGTCACCATTCTCGGATGATATTCATCTAGAAGGGGATAAGATGTACCCAAATACAAAGAGAGATTACTACCATTAAAGTTTCCATAGTGGAAATGAACATCTCTATGGGTCGATGGTTGCCAATGTGTAGGAGGAAAAATGAAAGCATTTGGGTTATATTTGATCGACTTACCAACAACGCACACTTCATTTTAGGTAAGAGTATAAGGAAGGCAGCGATATTAACGACATTATATATCAAGAAAGTGTTTTGACTTCATGGAGTTTCGGTGAATGTAGTAAGCGATCAAGACCCAATTTACACAAATGAGTTTTGGAGGAGCCTAAAAGATGCATTAAGGACTGAGCAAAATTTGAGTATGGTGTATCACTCGCAGACGACTGACGAACAGAAAAGGTGAACAAAGTGTTGGAAGATTTTTCGAGAGCGTGTATATTAGATTTTAAAGGATCTTGTGAGGATTGCCTACCTTTGTAACAATAGTTACCATACTAGCATAGGTATGACAACATTTGAAGTGTTGTATAGGAGGCCATGTAAGTCACCTTCATGTTGTTGGAAATCGACGGATAAGATCATACTTGCACTAGATTTGGCTAAGGATACTACAAAGAAGGTGGATGATAAAGAAAAGGAAGAAGGCCATACATGATCAAAAAGAATCTTTTGTCGATAAGAGACGGGAGGATTTGAAATTTGTAGTAAGTGACTTTGTTTTCATAAAAGCATCGCCTTTGAAGAGATTAATAAGATTCAGAAGTTCGTATAAGCCAGCACTCTGATTTGTTGGCCCATTTCATATACTAAAGTAGATTTAGAGTTTGGCATATAGAGTGGAGCTTCTAGAAAAGATAGCAGGATCCCATAATGTATTCCATGTACCACATTTGCAAAAAAGTGCACATGATCCAACCATGGTAGTCAAGCTAAGTTAGCTGGAGGATGTGGAGTTGGAGCCTGAGCCGAGTTCATCCTGTGGTCCAGAATATATTTTGTATATGTTGTAAAGTGGCTTAGGAGTAAGGTAGTAAAGTTGGTAAGAGTACAATGAGGGAACGATTCAGTTGAGGGTATGTGGGAGCTTTAAGAGAAGATGAAGGCTTTTCATCCTCAATCTTTACTGGTATGTTCTTTTGTTTAGTTTATTTTTTTAGATTAGTTTTATTCTTAGATTTGGATTGGAGGCTTTGGAGGGTTTGGTTTCTAGGATAGAGTACTACTAGGTTTAGGATTTCCAAGTATACACTCGATTGTTGTGATATGACTATTGCATTCATGTAGAAACTATATACTTATATTATGATGTTATGCATTCATGCTTGATATGCCATATTATCGCATTCATATAAGGTGGCATTTCTGCATTATAATATAGAATATTACAAGTATATATGCCATCACCCATGCTTATATGCTATAGTATACTATCACTGTTGCTTCACCTAAGTTACATATGTTGTGTTTATTCATTTGGTGCCTGTCTACCCATTTAGAATTTCGATGATGAAATTCTTTTAAGAGGGAGAAAGGGAGAAAGTAATACCGTATAAAATTTAACATTAACTAATATTTAATAAATACAATTATTTAAATAATGGGAGAAAATGTTCGTTTTTTAAAGTTTGGAATTTGACAATGAAAGTTGTACCATTGCGTAGAGCAATGTCATTCTAGCCAGTTTCAACTATTCACTTGTTCGATTTAAGGGTGACACGGAGAAAATATGATGAAATAAATTTTAGTGCTAAGTGGGCTTTGGGCTTTTGAATTAAAGAAAAAAATTCCCTCCAGTTATAAATAGATAAGTAGTATAATTCTAGAATTTAAACTTCCATTTTCTCCTTCCACTTCTCTCTTCTTCACTCAATTTCAAAAGGGCATAACTTTCTCGTTTCTTGATGATGGTATAACGAAGGGCATGCAACATATTATGGAACTATACTAATTTGGAGACATTGCTCGAAGGATTTGGGTGCTATAGATATAGACAACGAAGGGCAGAAGTGGTTTGGAGCATATCGGGAGGTTTGGTGAGTGAATCTTCTCTAAACCTTGATATAATGCATTAATAACATTATAACTATGACTTAGTTCTAAGTTAGAGATAATTACAAGTTAATTACTAAAATATAACAATTAAATGAATGTGTTACTAGATAGTTAAAGTAACAGTGAATGAAATGTACAACATTGCATTAAAATAATAATCGAGGCTGATTAACTGATAATTAATGGTAAGAATGCTGTAGTCATAACTATTTAGTGTGGTATAATGAAGTAATAATCAATATAAATCAATTGTAAGAAGATCTGCACTGAAATGATGAAGTCAAGGGGAAGAAAGCTGAAGGACAGAATGAGAACAAAGCATATAAAAGAAAATAAATAAATGCATCTTCATTAGTCGAACCCCCATCACTAGTGGCCGACCAGTGACAAGGACCAATCGATCACTGGTTGATTCAGGGATCGACCAGTGAATAAACTTTGGATCCAAGTTGAATAAGGATCCAAATCGAGCTATGCATATCCATACCATGAATTTACATAATGTTTTGGAGCTATTTTTAAGACGATTTCGATGCTACGAAGCCGAGGTAAAGTACACAGAACTTAATTGTTGTGTAAATTATAAATTAGTGTATTTGGTTAGCGATGGAGTTATTCGATTTTTTTCGATGGTGTATGATTCTATAGCGTATAGTGCGGGACTAGTATATGAACTTACATTGCAAGTAGGCTGGTCTAGGGAGTACATTCTCCTATAGCATATAAGGCGGTCCAAGAGGCATGGATGTTAAGGACTCCTATAGTGTATGAGGCGGGTCGATGATGTGAGTCTAGTATGAAATATATATGATATGTGATTCTATATCTCAGATGGTGGATATGTGAATGATTAGTTAAGTGCAGTACGACTTGTACCACACGAGATGAGTCCAAGACATGTGGATGTATATGTTAGACACCGATCATGTTATAACATTGTCTTTGTAGTATATGTAGATTAGATATGTTTCACTCACTTAGACTTATGTCCGACTCACTCCTATTTTCCCATTTTATTTTATAACTAGGCCGATGGATCTTGATGACATGATGGATCTTGATGTAAATATTGTATGTATTGTAAGTAGACAGCATGACTCATTTATATAGTGAGGATTGGGATTTGTATTGGTATTGTATAAACCTATGGTTTGATATTAGTTGACATAGTGTGATTATAAATAAATGTTGTTGGTTATTGATATTACATTTTTATTTTCTTCCACTGCAAGATTAGAAATTTTATAATTGCAAATGTGTTTATTTCTGGATTATCATATCTCAATGATCCATCATTTTCGGTTTTCAAGGTGTTAACATCGATCTAAGCATTAAACCTGAGGGTCAAAAAAGGGTTGTTACATTTGTAGTACATCTGATTTTGAACTTTCAAATATTCCATACTTTATACTCTACATGTAAATAAATATTCTATTAATTTTCACCGAATAGCATTTTTTTAATAAAACCAAACATTACTAATAATATAGCATATTACTATCATCTGATTTATTTATTGTTTATTAATAAAGAGATAATATCATATATTATTGTTATTTTTATTATTACAAATAAAGCGATATATATTTTTATTTTTTATTCTTAATATCATGCATTTTAACTATAAGTAATAATATCATTCGTTATTATTTTTATTATCAGTATAATATATTATTCAAACTTTTAAATTTAAAATGGCTAGTACTTCAAAATTTTAAATATCATTCATTATTCGATAAATTCAAAATTTTCATATTTCAAAATATTCATTTAAAAACAATTCAAACTAGAAAATTTAATCACTCAAATTATAAATGGTTTAAATTTACATTATACTATACTACTGTTAATTCTGTTTTATCAATACCATATCAACAACAATGAATTTATCGAACAACTTCAAAATAGTGGAATTCAAAGATAATTTCCATGCTATACATAAGGATTTCTACACCTTTTTTAAATAGCTAGCCATCCTATTTCCCATTACAAATGCAATGATATTTACATTTCGTAAATCATTTCCAATAGAACAGTTAGTAAATTTCGATAACATTTCCCCCTTGTTTCCCTTATCATATGCAAAAGAGCATACATGGAGGACAAGAAGGAAGTGTTGTCAAAATTTTGTTAACCGTTTAATTTACGAAACATAAATATCATTGCATTTATAACTTGTCCTATACTGGGTTATATAACATATCAGGTTAATATCAATTTTCGTTCTTTTAAAAACAAATATATGTATAGCTGTCATATATGGTACTTGTTAAGAAGGCCAAACTAAACAAACATTTACAGGGTTTCATTAATAATATCATATTGATAACAATGAATCCATCGAACTATTTCAAAACAATGGAATTCACAAATTATAGCAATGAGTCTATAACGAATTCAATATTGTATATATTCAAATCAAAGCATTGGATAATACAAAAATATCAAGGAAAAGTTGTGTACCGATGGAGGGCTTGGTGTGAGGCGGAGGGTGATGTTTCTTGTGACATATCTGGTCTGCGGTGGCGATCCAACTATGGACTAGATGTGACTTACGGTAGAGAGCTGTAGCGATATGGTGGAGAACGACGGTTGGTGCGGAGGGAGGGCTGGTGGTACTTCCGATTTGGATGGGCGATAACATGGTGGATAATGGAATTAGGGGTATGCCTTAGAGAAAATTATGTAATTTGTTACATATATCTAACTTTGTGACCAATCTTATTCATAATAAAAGGTGTTTTTCTTCCTATCATATGCTTGTTATATATTGATATAATTAATTAAGTAATTAATTTAGAGTATATAGTTGGAAAATCCTTAAATGATGAGTTTCATGATAGTAACAACAAAGTTTTATAGTCATGGGAATATTATCGCAGTGAAAATAACATATTGTTTTAAATATTCCTAGTCAAGATGTTTCGAGAAAGGATATCGATTCATCCGTTGAGACTAGAGTACGTAACGCTCTCCAAATGTTAGACAATGTATTTCTCATGGCTGTTGGGGGCATCAAGTGGTTACATACTGATAATTATTGGATAACTATGGAATGACTCACTCGAGAGTTCTTTGTTGGTTAATATAACTACGGTCAAACAGACAATCTTGAATTGACAATGTTACACAATCCCTCAACTTGAGAATACTATGGAACTTCAATATGGACACTTCACTTTGATTATAGTTAAATCATGGCATGACATCCATCAAATGACAATAGTTGGGTTTGATTTAAAGCATTGGAAGTGAAACACTATTCAGTAGAGAATTCGTCTCCTTAGTTATATGTAGTTAGTATCACGGTCAACTGTAGTCAACTCAAAATCAAAGTCTCTGGCCAAAGCAGTACAATTAATAATAATTGTTATTATTGAATCAAGGATTTTGTGTTTGTAATTACAAAGTTGAATGTGGACGATGTTGGAGCTTTGACCCCAAAAAAATTTATAAGCCCTAATGTGATATAGTACTGACGAAGAGAATTGGTGTAAAAAATCATTAATACCCAGTACCCTTTTAATAGGTAATATCAGATTTTACCAAAAGATGCGTAAGCAATAAATTCAGCCAAAATGTCACACCACTAGCTAAGGTGATGTATGAACATTAATATTCAAATTATTCGATATTAATCGCTGACTGAATTTATACCTTCGAGTCGCATAACCGTAATGATGAATTCTCCGAAAAACCACATGATTTAATCAATTTAGTAAATGTTGTATATTAATTAAATATTATTGAAGAAATATTAATTACTATTTAATTTAGTTAATGTTTGGGATTTATTTGTAATTATTTGAATGCATTTATAAAAGTTATATTTGCACGTCTCGATATACGATATCGATGTAAGTTTAAACGAGTTTAAATAAAAGATAATTGCATGAAGTGATTTATGAAAATTTTATTTCATTTGATGGCATGTAATTTCAGCCATACTATATGAAGAGAGTGAGAGTGGAAAGAGTGATATAATCTAGGGAATTAATTAAGGAATTTTAATTAAATAATGGGAAATGTTTCATTCTTTCAATTAAGACAAATATGCTAATTCATTTTTTGCGGACAATTCATTCTTTCTCGTTTATTTTTTTCTCTTCTCTCCTCCTGATTTTCCATGGCATAAAACAAAAATAAAGTGGTTCACCCATCTTTGTAAGGATTTGGTGTGGACCTTGAAGATCCAAGGAGATATCATCATTGTGTGATTTATTGGAAACATCCTAAGGTGATTCTCTAGTTTATTTATTTATGTTTTATCGTTCGTATATTTGGATTTGAATCATTCATTATATGTTTAATTGATTAATTTTAAATATGTGAATCAAAGCCCCTTTATCTTAATTAAAAGCATGTCTATTATTTTGATTCATCTCAGATCTGCACATGTTCTTCATTCCCTAACAGTTTATGCTATTTATGTTAATATTAATAGATCCATCACCCTTTTTGTTCTTTTGTTCATATTGTATGTTTAGTTTAGATTTGAATCCTATTACCATGAATTATATGTGCCTTGGTTATCTAATTCTTTTCAATTTTAAAAATCATTGTTTGAATAATATTTTGTTTTGAAATGTTATGATTAACTGATTTAGATTTTATGTTATGAGTTTGGGAACCGAATACACTGTTACAAGTTATTTTGAAACAACTTTGGTCATTATTTACATTAGAATAAAAGTTAATACATTTTACGATTTACATATAGACTTTTCTATTAAATCTTAAAACTTTTATTTTAAGTTAACAATTTGATATAAGATTGTTATTTTGATTGAATGTATATATATTTTAAACTACAAATTAATTAAATAAATATATTATAGTTTTTTTTGAATTTAGAACATTAATTCAATTATTGTATACATACATGTGCACGTGCGCGCGCGCGCGCACACACACACATATATATATACATGTATGTATATGTTCTTAATTTAAGTTTTGCAAAATGGACTTTAATGAATTACATTTTTGACTTAAATTTATCCGTTAATTAAAACTAGTTTTAAATTGTTTGCTTACTTTAAAACGTGTCAAACAACCAAAATCAACTTTAGTGTAAACAAGAATACACACACACATACACTATATGTGTGTTTATATATATAATAAATGTTGTTTTGTTTACAAAAAAATTTGGACAACAAAGACATATATAAAGGGAATCATTAACTTTACAACTTTATTATATGTTGCACTTGCATAATATACAGTATGAGTATATTTGGATATACTTACATTTCATGCTATGTTTAAATTAATCATCAATGACATTTAATGAATCATTAATCTAATAACAGAGAGAAATGAAATGTTTCTCTCTCCAATTAAAGCTATTTATTCCCTTAATTGATTGCATAGATTTTAGATAGGAAATGAAAGATTTACTTCTCAAATTAACTTTAATGAGTAATTATTACACAAATGGATGTATTTGATACACTCACATTTAAATTTATATTAAATTTAAACTCTTTCAAACTAGTTAAATAAAATAAAAGATTTTATTTAAAACTCCTTTTATATCAGATCTAAAATTTCTTTGACTTCATAGGCCCAATAGGTCCAAATAGATTTTTTTTTAAATCAGCATATTTGACCCGGCTACAACAGTAGAAACCACCTAGAGGGAAGGCTGGTGTTTTTTTGAGATAGTGAAGGAGAATGATGCATTTGGGCTAGATAAGTTGGGTACGGGGCCGATGGCTTACCGATGCCACCCCGACGCCTTAAATATGGCGCTGACGCGATGTCAATAACTTATTATAGGGAAGTTTTCCCCTAGGCCTTACGGACACTGCACCGATGCCATATCTAAGGCATCGACGTGGCACTGGTAATTTAAAGTAGTTAATTTATCCCTTTTCTAGTAGTGTACACATTCGATTTGATTATATATATATATATATATATATATATATATCCATAATTTACTTTCAGCCATATAAAATAGATTTCAAAATCAAATTATTATTAGTTTGAAATATAAATATATTATATATATGTATGTATATTAAAAAATAATTTTTTTCCATTCGGACATAACATAAATATATTATATATTATTTATAATAATATATGCATGTATTTAACTTTTATACACACACAAGCATGTATCTTATTCTTAGGTTTAGATAAGAAATTATTTCAGCTTTAAAATCAATATTATATATAAATATATTATTAATGATAAGGTTAAGTTTGAATTTAAATTTTAAATTTTAAAATACACACATATTTATTATATATGCAATATATATCTAAAAATTATTTTTTGGCCAGTACCAAGTCGATTTAATTAAATTTTAAATTTTAAGTTTAATGTATATTTATGATATTATTTATGAAGGTACGTTTATTTAAAAAAATTATATATATAGGTAGAAAGCATTATATACATATAAAAAAATATTTTTATATAAAAGTCGAAAGTATACAATTAAGGCTGAAATTATATATAAAGGTAGATATATGTCTACAAATGTGCACAAATATATTAACAATATATTATGTTAAATATAAATATTGTATGCTCATTTTATATAATGTGATCATAAAACAGTGATCGCAAATCCTCTATATTATTTATCTCTTGTATCTCTTAGATAAGTTTATTCACATTTATTTATACACCAAATGCTAATTTTCATATTATGACTATGGACCTCCAGTTAGTATGATAAAACTAATCAAATTTGAAATTAAAGTTAAATTAGCTTAAAGTTAAATCAAACTATAATAGAATTTAACAAACAAAACATTGGAACTAAAACTAAAACATAATTAATTTTAAGTATTATATTCTCATTTTATCATATATACACTAAATAAAAATTTTAAATTTTCCCAAATATTTCAAAAGTTTTATATAAAAAGATTTTTGAGCGGAAAAAGGGAAAATGTCCGATTTTTGAAATGCCTCGTGCTTAGCAAATGGAAAAAGTAAGCAGGTTAGCATATAAATTGTTACTATGTAAAAGAAGTGGTGATAAAATAAGATAAGTTAGTGACAAGGGAAAAAGCCATCTCAGATATGGAATTTATGTCTCCTTAACTTGTAGGTAGACTAAAAAAACTGGTTTTAAATAATTCTGTTTATTTTTTTTAAATTTAGTAGTAAATCTATTTATCCAGACTATATTCGATAAAGTCGGTGAATAATTATGGACAAAAGAGAAGGTTCCAAGATACAGTGGAAAAATGGTACACAAAGAAAGGATGAAAATATGGAATTCTTGACCTATACCTTTCTCGGCATAAAGAATACAGGTTTAGAAATTTGAATTTTTCAAATTTTGGATGTTAGAAATGGTGTGATAGGATTTTGGACGGTATGGATTGGATGCAAAATTGATTGAACTATACTTATACTCATCAATGTGTAAATTATGGATGCGAAAACAAAGATTTTAATTTTCAAAATGTGCATACATATAGAACTGCCAGTATATATAGGTTGTTTGCATCATACTTTCAAAATTGTTTTAAGACATGCATTCATATAAGAGGCACCGATTTAGAATTATTTTGCATACTTTCCATATATGTTATGATATACGGTGCACTTGTACACTTTTGTTTGAAAAATTGGTTTCACACTAATTGGTTGGTTAGTTTTTGGTTACGCGTTATGTTACATAACACACCCTTGAGGAATTTCGAGGATGAAATTATTTTAAAGGGAGGAGGATCTAACGACCCTTAATTTTTACGACAATTAATTAAAAAAATTAGTTAATAAATAGTAACACTAAAAAATATTTGTTTTACAAACGTTAGGATTTGACATGAAACTTGCACCGCTAGGTTCACGGTGATTTTCTGAACAATTTTCATATATAAAGTTTTCCGATCGGAGTTCAAATGATAAGGTTATTAACATTTGAAGTTTTTGAATCGAAAATAATTATATGTTTAATTAAGGAAATAAAAATGATTAACTAACATTAATCACCACCAGTTAGAGTTAACTGATAGTTAACATTACTTAAACGTTAAGTAAGTTAAAAGTGCAAAGAAATTATATCGACTGGGTTAATAAGGAATTAAATCAATGAAATTAAACGGCAAGATAAATTAACAAAAACTTAAAGGATTGTCGGACCCTTGACTAAGGCCGGTCGACCGCTAGCGGTCGATCGATAGGTGGCAACGGTCGACTAGTTGAACTATCGATTGGAGGTTTTTGACATGGCCGAATGACCTGGATTTAAAATAGTTTAATCTAGCGGTGGCATTGATTCGAACCCCTATAATACGGGCCTATCCTCTCACTTTTCTACTCATATTTTTTGAACCATTGCGAAGCTCTGGCATTTTCTCTTCTCCATAAAACTCTTAATTCTTAAAAACAGTTATAGTATATATATATATAAGTGGAGAATAGTATATGATGATTGAGAAGAAGAATAGGGTCGAATCAAATCGTCAAAGCCAAGGCAAATTATAAATCCAGAATTTAAACTAAAATCCAAATCTCTTCACCGATCTTGATTTCTGTTAGTTGTATGTACGCTTGCGGTGTATGTATTCAAATAGGGAGAAAAGGGAGTTAAATTGAATAACAGGGACTAAATCTGGAGATTCGAAAATATCAAAAATCGTGTTAGAAATTATATACTTTTATATATTATTGGATTTATGTTATGGTAAATCTATTTATGTATGACTGAAATGTAAATTGGAGTTGTAGGCTAAAATTTTTATATGTGTAATGGAACTATAAACCCTACCTATATATTCTGCGATTGATAACTTGAATTATATATATTTTGCATGTTTGTGAATCTGGAAAATATTGGATGTTAGTAGTCCCTGAATTCAGTTTTAGGTAGTAGCAGTCCCTGAAACTTATAAATTATATGATAGTTCCAGATTCGTAGATTTGAATGACCGTTGCAAGTAAACATTTAAATTAAGTTATCATAATAAACTTTGGGGATTTAAGTAGTATTTTAACTCATTAGAATATAGGATGTTGCAATGTGAATTTCTATAGATTATCAAGTTCGGATTTATAAATAAAAGTGTACCATTTAAAATAAGAAGGAATACACGTAAAAGAAAGAGATGTATAAAATATGGTTATTTACCGTATTTTGTAATGTCTATTTCAATAATTGTGAAAAAGGTAGTTCCTTGTATTTCCAAACATAACACAAATTTCCATTTTCGATAAGATATAGAAATTTACAGTGTTAACCTTTCCATTTGGGAGAGACATAATTCCAATGCATTAAAATATAGAAATACCAAAGGATTAATTGAAGAATTACAATGTGATAATAATAATAGTCTAAGGGAAGAATTAATATACATGCAATATAAGCAAGATAGAACTTAAATAAAAATGATAAAAAGATAAGCAAGTAATAATTTAGAATAAAAGGGTGTAGGAAGTCATTTAAACAAGGGAGGGAATTAAGGGTTAAAAAGGAAATCGAGATAGGAAATTTAATATTGAGAAAAGGGAAGTAAATGGGAAAAGATATTTAGAACTTTTAAACGAGAGTGATAAATGGCCTTAAATTAAATAGAATGTAAACGCATGAAGAAGTAAACAAATATTATAAACAGTGAGCATTAGATGCGTAACAATCAAACAAGTATGAATACACACACATGTGGCCTCAGTTATGCGTTATGACAGGTGTGAATTATTAATGTTAGTAAATAACTTAAATGGATAAGAATGATGTATTCATTAGAATAGGTTGAAATGCGAGGTTAGTAGTGTTACATAATAGAAGTTTGCCCAGCGCAAGAGGCTACCAACAATCATGGATACATTATACTGATGTGGGATATATCCAACTGTAGGACCCGTGGAATTATATATGCTCGCATATAGGTGAAGGAATACCCCAGTAGGTCTACTTCAATCTTTTAGGAAGGGTATTGCCTTGATTGTATTAGGAAATTTAAATGGGATGGCGAGAAAAATCGGCACTTTGTCAGTTGGTACCATATTAGGAAGTGGAGCTGTACATTGGTCGTAAATGTAATCAGTCCTGAGCGGTCAGTCGTAAAGGCGAGGGTTACACATAAACAGACTACACCTCCTACTACTTTAGGTCACATTTGCGTCATGCACCACCATAATTGTTTGCTATTTTATTTATTAGGGGCAAGGCTAGATAACCATTAAGAGAGGTCTTTCAAAACAAATGGGGTAATCCATGGATCTGAGTCCACAATAGTCCATGGAAGTTAGTCCATAATAGTCTGAGGAGTTGAGTTCTCTGTAGTCCATAGAGTTGAGTCCACTATAGTCCGAGGAGCTGAGTCCTCTATAATTCATGGAGTTGAGTCCACAATATGAAGCATATAAGTAGTAAATCCCCAATTCAAGATAGAATATGGCTAAAATATCATGATGCTATTATTAGGCACTGTGGGAGTTCCTCGGTTTTTGCGACGATGAGGACGTGATACTGCATAGATAATGGATCCTAATGGGATATTGGGTTAGGGATACTAGCAGGGATAGTATCTAGGTCCAAAGTAGGACAAGTGTTATGTGTTAAATGTATCATTTACAAATCACCAGAATGTTGTTCGGACCCCCTCCTTACTAAAACCCACAGGATAGCTTTAGAGAGATAGGTACTGGTGCAAGGTGGGAACAGTTGGAGGATAGGTTTTCTTATACATGCTCGACATTATCAAGGACACTAGATACTGTAAGTGTCAATCTTGGTCAGTATTTATATAATTTACTATACTTATTCAATGATTTGTACTTTGGTGGACTTGGGTTTTCAATTTAATGAAAATTCAGGTCCACTGCGGTGCAAATTGTTGGTTTTGTTATTAGAGCTTAGGTTAGCTGATCTTGAAAAATTAGGAAGCGTTGAGTAAATTTATCTGTATTTTGCCTTTGAATATAAATATTAGACGCGAAATCCTATAAATTCCAACTATAAAGTAGTTGCAACCATAAAGATGGGTACGTCGATTAGGAGTCGAAAAAATGGATGAAGTTGAAGATTGTATACGTACCCCGATTACCCTATGGGAAATATGTCGTATGGGAAAGGCATTAACATAGGAAGAGATCGAGTGCAGCATATGGAAGGTCCCTAAAGCTGGATAGTACGTCGCTCCTTAATTGGTCTCTCGATAGATTAATGATTATAGATCCCCGCAAGATTATCGGATAACGATGTAAAATATGTCCAGATAAAGGAAATGTAAGAGTCTATATGTTGTAGAAATCTAAAAGTAAGAATTAAATATGTTTTCGAAGGAAGGTGTGTAGTGGTCACTCCAAGATAATAGCCGGATTTTAATATTTGGAAAAAGGAGATAAAGTTGGTAAATAGTAGAAAAGAAGAAGAAGTCCAAAAGAAGGGACAAATAAAAATCCACTTTGATTCCGACCCTATATGAAAGAATTTAGTATAAAAGTTAAAATGATTTTTGTATAAAAGATTGAGAAAAATATAGAAATAATATATTTAGAATGATTTTCAAGGGAATTATTTAAAAGAAGAGGAACCCTATTTCGAAAAAGTAACTAAATATTAAATTTGCAAAAAAATAAAATATCCATGTTACATTTAAATTATAAGTTTTAGTAGAAATTAAAATTAGTTAAAACTGGAAAATTCAGTAAAGGGGTTTTAATAAAAAGTTATTTTCTTTGAAAAAAATGTACTGAGCGTACGTATGGCTCGTCGATTTTTTTGAGATAATAATATTTAGGTCATAAAATTCTTTTTAGGGGTGGATAATAGGAAGTGGTAAAGTTTAAAACGGGGTAAATAGTACGGGAAAGAAGACTAGATTCTCAAAATAAAAGCAGTAGGCGAATGCACTGTAATGGTTCAATAAGTGAACATTTAATTGAGAAGAAAAGGTGTATAAGAAGAGAAATTTAAGTAAGAGTAGTTTTGGTAGAAGAAAGTTGAATTGCAGTAACATTATTGGAAATTTATATAAAATGATGTTAGGAGATCATATTTAAAATAGTGCTAGTAATCTAATCAGAAGCAACATAGGAAATTAAAGGCAAAACAAAGGAAAATGTATATTTTCCATGGTGGTGCGCATTGACTAAATGTATCTCTTAAAAATTTCCCCTCACTTGATATTAGAGACTCCACCAGGAATTGGAAGTGGAGATAGAATGAGCAATAAGATGGACGTATCCTTGTTTACTCCAGTTTTTACTGTTTAAAATTGTAAAAGATCTTTTGAAAACATTGTATAATGCATTTTTTTAAAGTAATGGTTTGGTATAAAAATTGAGTTTTTAAAGGAAAAACTTAATAAATGATTTGAGTTAAAAATCCTAATTTTAAGAAGTAGAAATCTTTGTTGTTTAAAAGGGGCTTTAAAAGAAAACGTTGATATGAAGAAAAAGGAAAGGAACTTCCTTTTCAAAAGATTAAATTGTAGTTTTAAAAAAGTCAAGACACCAAGTTATTTTTGAATTTAATAAAAAGTTTTTAATTTTGTACTTTTAAAGATAAAAGTTTTAGGATCAAGTGCTTCAAAACTTTGAAATTTTAATTTTTGAAAAAAATGGTGAAAGGTGAACCAAAATTTTAATTTGGAGTAGATAAGGATGACTGCCTAGGTAAGATGAGGTAAAAGGTAAGGGTATGAAAAAAATTGCAATGACTACTCATAGAGTAGCAATAAAGAATCCCTGTAGAATTTAAGGAATGTTGGTGTGAACCTAGGAATGCTTTATTAGATACGTGTATAAGTCAGAAGAAGAACTATAACAACCCGCATATTTCATAATTATATATATTTAAATGTTTTATTTAAATATAGCATCGTTAATCGGATTAAAGTCCGAAATGTTACTTTTTGTAAACAATCGAATTGGGACTCGAGACCACTTCCATTAAGTCCAAAATGGCGTTTACAACTTTTTTGAGTATAAACATCGATATGTTTGGAGTTGAGTGGAATTTTGCTATTTTTCTATTTTGGGCTTTGGGTTTGGGTTTCAGCCCACTAACCCAACTTAATACCCTAACTCCTCTACTCTTCATTCATTCTACTCCTCATTTCCAAACACTCTAAAGCTAAAGTAAAAACGGGGGAAAAGATAGGAAATTAAAATTCCTAAACCCTAGTTTGATTAGGAAATACAAATTCAAGTCCAATATCAAAGGGAAGCTTAGGTAAGCATCCACTTCTTCTTCTCCACCTCAATCTCTCTCCAATTTCCAAAAATTCCTATAACCTAATTTAGGAAATATTTGCCTATGATCATAGATTGGAGCTTCTAGAGTTGAAGTTGAAGAGTGGTTGATCTTTCCTTTGTTTTAAAAGCTTCTCATTCGTTGTTTTTGGGTTTAAAGGTGAGTTCTTTAACTCACATCTATGTCTATAACTTTCATTGTTGTTAGGTATGAATTCCTAACATTTATGCATGTTCATTTGCTTTTGATCTGAATTGATTTGGTGAATTTTCCAATTTTTTGTTTTTGAAGTCCAATTTTATGAAAATCCTACTATGGATGTTTGGACATGATATTTGGGGTGTATCGAAGAGCCTATAAGGCTGAGTTGTCGCTCGGCATAAATTCCTAGACTTCGTTGGTTGTCTAATCGCTCCCGAATCGTTTTGGCCATCATGGCCTCGGAAAAATGTTGCCCAGAAAAGGCAATCAGACGTCTGGTTGTAAGGTCCAGACGTCTGGTTTGGGCAGCAGATGAAAAAAAACGCAGAGAACAGAATCTGACGTTTGATACACACTATCAGACGTCTGATACACACTATCAAACGTCTGATACAACTTGCCAGACATCTGGTACAACCTTTCAGACGAATGGAAGGTTTCTGAAAATTTCCAGAACCCAAATCCAGACGTCTGGATGAACCCCCAGACGTCTAGAACTGCCAATTTGGCCTATTTTGGCTGTCTTTGATTGAATTTCCAATTTTAATTGATTTTTGTCGTTCCGGTTAGTTGTTATCACTTATTATCGACTTTGATGACTTCTTTGGATTTTTGGGAATATCCATTTGATGGATTTGATATCGATTTTTATGGATTTAATTCACATTGTCATATGTGAATTTTTGGTGATTGATTGTTTTTACAATCATTTTGTGATTTGTCACTTTAAAATACAAAGGTTTTGATACTAGTAGTAAATACTAAAACTCTTTCATTAAAACGATTTCGACACTATTTTAAATATAAAGCTCGCTTTTAAAACCGTTTTCCAATCTACTAGTATATACAAACCTTTACCTCATTCGTATGAGAAATCTAATTAAATGGCTTAGCAAAACAAGTGGTATGAAACGCTTGCGTTTACTTCGTCGGTTAATTCTTGGACTTGTTCGATTGAACTCTCGTGACAATTTTTGAGTGAAAATCTACAATCTGTTCATAAATATTTAAGTTAAGCCAGTGGCTATGGGACATGAAGCTAAACTCATTTATTTACTAGCTTAGTGTAATTTACACTTCTTATTGATCAATGATGATCATTTTGTATTTTCGAGTGGAAATCTACAATTTGTTCGTAAATATTTAAGTTAAGCCAGTGGTTATGAGACATGAAGCTAAACTCATTTATTTACTAGCTTGGTGTAATTTACACTTATTCTATGGAGCTTTGGCTCAATTTGGTGGGATAGCGACCCATGGTCTTTTGACCATTCGAGGAGCATTTGGCTCATTCGTCCGCGTGGGGGACTATACCACGACCGAGTCTGTGCATGAGGCGTATCTTTTAGGGTGCGTCGATGTTCAGCTCATTCGTCCGCGTGGGGGACTGTACCACGACCGAGTCTGTGCATGAGGCATATCTTTTAGGGTGCGTAGATGTTCGGCTCATTCGTCCGTATGGGAGACTGTACCACGACCGAGTCTGTGCATGAGGCGTATCTTTTAGGGTGCGTCGATGTTCGGCTCATTTGTCCGCGTGGGGGATGTACCACGACCGAGTATGTGCATGAGGCATATATTTTAGGGTGCGTCGATGTTCGGCTCATTCGTCTGCGTAGGGGACTGTACCCCGTATTTTTATGGGATAGCGTCTCATTTGTGATACACGTGTTGGTGAGTTTTCATGCTCCCGTTTGTGATAGGCCTCCTCCTTTGTGTTTTCTGGATTTCTGGTTGTTGATTTCTAGAATTTGTGTTTCACCAATTTTGATGATATGCATTGATAAGCTCTATCAATATTTGTGTTTTGGTTAATAATTTAAAGAATATGACATTCTTTTTAGTGTTTGAGAATATTTGAGATATTGTATGATTTTTGTTGTTATCTGATGTATATTTGTCACAGTATGGCATTATTGTTATCATACGTTTTTTTGTGATATCTCTTATCCTATCTCATTTTATATGATATTTATAGCTAGACTGATCCGTTTATTATTTTTCTTCTTAAATAATACTCGGGTCAGATCGAGGTATTTCAGGTGCTTCTACTTGACTTCTTATCTGGGACCATCATCTGATTTTTGGCTAACTACTTTAGATTAGTAGTTTTTGATTTTATACATTCGAGATAGAGACTCCTTGATGTATACATATTCTTTTGCTAGCACTTGTACATATTCTTTTGTTATGTAGTGGATCTTGTATGACCACTATATTGATGTACACTTTTATGTGTTATATTCATATCTGTTTCCGCCTTTGTGATATGAATATCTGTGACTGATTTGTGTTATGCTTATTTCTATATTTGTTTCCGAAGGCCACATAGCCACTGTGTGGTAGCCTTGAGTTTGTATTTGATATGTAGGATTTCCTCTTGAAAAGAATTGTCATACTATTTGACATATCGGTACTCGCACAAAGCAATTACACAGATGGTCGCTCCTCAACGGCCTTATTCTTCGTGGTAGTTGACGGCATTACCCAGTAGTGTCCTTGGCTAGTGTGAGTATAGAGGTGGGGCATCACAGCTTGGTATCGGAGCCAAACTTTGGAACAATGTAGAATAATCAAGCAAGGATCATTGTCCTAAGTCTCTCTTAGGAATTGTGCCTTAGGATTTAATCCGAGTCTTTGGACCCGTTCTATCCTATTTTCTTTTATGATGCCTTGTTTTATCAATCAAGTTTGTTTGATATTCATTCTGAGAATAACCTTTTTCCTCTTCTTTCTTTCTTTCTTAAAGAAGAGAAATGGTTAGACCAGGCCGTCCCAGTGCCGGTCAATCCAGTGCCACTCCTCAGGATGGAGTATTTATGTCTGCCCAGCAGCTCTTAGATCTTGTGAAGAATGCTCAAGCTGTCGGACCCATTCCAGAGTCTACTCATCCTAAATCTGGGTTTGCACGCTTGTACAAAGATTATACCGATTTGGGTGGAAGGCCATTCAAGGGTTTCGAAAGCGTTATAGAAATCCAAGCTTGGCTTAGAACATGCGATCACATCTTTTCCCGCATGAATCTTATTGATCTACATCGAGTCCAACTGGCTTCTAGCATGCTCCAGGAGAGAGCATTAGATTGGTATGAGCTTTTGATTTCTAAAATTATTGAAGCAGATCTTACTTGGGAGCAATTCCTGGAAAGGTTCGAGTTAAATTTTGTGCCGGAAGCTGAAAAAGTATCTTTAGCTCGACGCTTTATCGACCTTATTCAAGGCGAACCTTCTGTGACAGATTACGTCGCATCTTTTGAATCTCTCTCTAAATATAGGGTCGAGTATATTAATTCCCTATTGAAGAAAAATCAGAGGTTTGTCTATGGGTTGAATAAGAACCTCAAAAGGCCTTTACTCCTGAAACTAGAAGTTTCTTTTGATCAGCTTGTTGATATCGCTCTTCGACTTGAAGAAGCCGATAGAGAAAGTGATGTTGAAGTTGTGGGTGCCAAACAGAACTTCAACAACAACAAGAAGAGGCATCCCAATAATAATTTCAAACCTAATCCTAACAAGAAAGGGAAGCAAGCAACTTCGGAAACAAAGACTCCTACCCCTAATCGTGGAGAATGCTACAATTGTGGATCTAAGGACCACAATGCAAATAAGTGTCTGAAGTCCCTTACTTGTCATTATTGCAAAAGTTTTGGTCATCCTATATCTTCATGTCCCATACTTCAAAGCAAGAAAGAGGAAAAGTTGAATTTTGTGCAAGCCCCTAGTAACCCTTCTCTTGGTCAAGGTATTTTTCATTCAATCGTTGATGGCATTATTTTATTTCGTGATCTTCCTATTCGATTTCTTTTGATTCGGGTGCATCTCACTCTTTTATATCGAAAGAACTTGTTGTTACTTTTTCTTTAAATATTATGGGCTTGATGACTTCATTGAGAATTGCGAATCCGATTGGTGGATCCGCAACACTCAGTTTACTTTGTGGAGATGTCGAGGTTATTTTATGTGATTATGCTTTTCGATCCGATTGCTACTTAGGTTTCAGAATTGATTTTTGGGAAAGGATTGGCTTAATCATTATGAAGCCCATATCCTATGTCCCGAGAGGACTATCCATCTTCGACATTCTTAATCTGTTAAGCAGGTTTTTAATTTTCTTAATGATTTCGATTCCAGTTCGGTGGCATCATTTTATTATTTAAACCCACATGATGGAGAAAATGTTATTTCTCTCATTCAAGTAGTTTGTGAATTTTCCGGTACTTTTGAGCTTGTCTTAGGATTATCACATAATAATCTATTGAGTGGTGCTAAGATCTTTTCAGCTCGACTGTGCCACCGGTTTTCATCAGCTACGAGTTGCGAAGGGAAGCATTCCACTTACCGCATTCCGCACTCGTTATGATTCTTATGAGTGGTTCGTTATGTCATTCGGTTTGACAAACCCTCCAGCTTATTTCATCCATCTTATGAATCGAGTATTCTGCGAATATCTCGATGAGTCTATCCTTGTAATCATTGATTATGGGTGAAAACAGCAATTTAAAATTGAAAATCTTTTTAATAAGATATATTTATAAGTATAATTGGATTTTGTTCTTAAAACGAGCACTGAATATTCGTAAAATTTTAAGAGACATGTTTATCATATAGAAGATGATTTTGTGTTGTATTGCTCATTGAGTGCTTTAAGAATTCTGGTCGATGCGTCTGATCAACGTTATCGATAGGAATCTCCTAAATGCTATGATGAGACAGTCAGACACAGTAAATTGACTTGTAATAAGTAAATTTTTCTAAAAAGATGATTACATAAAGTTAATTATAATTTTGAATGTCTTAGCTTTTCGGGAAAGAGGATCATTTAAAAGAACTCCTTTCTGATACTCCTATTCTTGTGATTCCCGAAGGGAACCAAGACTTCACTGTTTGTACCGATGTTAGTCGTATTGGTTTGGGTGCCATTCTCTTGCAAAGGGAATGTGTTATCACATATGCTTCTTGACAATTAAAACTTGTCAAGGCTAGATATGCCATTCATGATCTGGTGCTCGCGGCCACTGTTTTTGCTCTTAGAATTTGGCGTCATTATCTTTTGGGAGATAAATTTTTTCTCTACACCGATCATAAATCTTTGAAGTATTTGTTTTCTCAAAAGGAACTTAATTTGCGTCAACAACGTTGGCTCGAGTTCCTTGCATCTTATGATCTTGATATTCTCTATACTCTCGGAAAGGGTAATCGTGTTGCCAATGCTCTTAGTCGTAAGCAACAAGGGGTTGTTTCCATGATGATATCCAAATGGAATGATCTCGAGACTTTATCCACTTGTGAGATTCGAGATCGTGAATCTGATTCATGTTCATCTCTTATTTTATGTAGCCTTAATGCTTATCCTTCTCTTTTAGCACTGCTTATCATCCTCAATCCGAGGGACAAATAGAGCGTGTGAATGAAACTCTTGAAGATCTCCTTCGTGTTGGCTTGAAGCCAGTGAGAAGCTGGTTTTAGGTCCAGATTTTATTCGTGATGCTACAGAAAAGATTGACCTTATTCTGCATAGGATGAAAGAAGCTCAAAGAAGACAAAAATCCTATGCCGATAACCGAAGAAGGAATTTAGAATTTTCTGTGGGAGATTTGGTATTTATTCGTGTTTCACCTATGAAGGGTGTAGTGTGTTTCAGTCGATCGGGAAAGTTAGCACCTCGATATATTAGCCCTTTCCCCCTCACCGAACGCATTGGTTCCGTGGCTTATCGCCTTTTATTACCGGCTCAATTTTCTGCTATTCATGACGTATTCCACGTCTCTCAACTACGGAAATGCCTTAGGGATTCCGATTCTATTCTTGAGCCCGGTGTAATTGAAGAAATTTAAGTTTCACCAAATTTGACTTATGAGCAACATCCTATTCGTATCATTGCTACGGAGGTTAAACACCTTCGTAATAAAGTTGTTCCGCTTGTGAAAGTTCAATGGTCCGCAAATCCTAAGGATTGCTCTTGGGAATCCAGAGAATTCATCGAGCGAACACATCCGAACTTACTCTCTCGTGCTCCTTAAGGTGAACTTCTCATTTTAAAATTTCTTCTTTTGTGTTGTTATGCCTTAGTTTGGTTGTTACTTTTTATTTTCTTCTTGAGTATTGCAAGGACGCAATTTCTTTAAGGAGGGGAGTTTGTAACAACCCGCATATTTCACGATTATATATATTTAAATGTTTTATTTAAATATTGCATCGTTAATCGGATTAAAGTCCGAAATGTTACTTTTTGTAAACAGTCGAATTGGGACTCGAGACCACTTCCATTGAGTCCAAAATGGCGTTTACAACTTTTTTGAGTATAAACATCGATATGTTTGGAGTTGAGTGGAATTTTGCTATTTTTCTATTTTGGGCTTTGGGTTTGGGTTTCAGCCCACTAACCCAACTTAATACCCTAACTCCTCTACTCTTCATTCATTCTACTGCTCATTTCCTAACACTCTCAAGCTAAAGTAAAAATGGGGGAAAAGATAGGAAATTAAAATTCCTAAACCCTAGTTTGATTAGGAAATACCAATTCAAGTCCAAAATCAAAGGGAAGCTTAGGTAAGCATCCACTTCTTCTTCTCCACCTCAATCTCTCTCCAATTTCCAGAAATTCCTATAACCTAATTTAGGAAATATTTGCCTATGATCATAGATTGGAGCTTCTAGAGTTGAAGTTGAAGAGTGGTTGATCTTTCCTTTGTTTTAAAAGCTTCTCATTCGTTGTTTTTGGGTTTAAAGGTGAGTTCTTTAACTCACATCTATGTCTATAACTTTCATTGTTGTTAGGTATGAATTCCTAACATTTATGCATGTTTGTTTGCTTTTGATTTGAATTGATTTGGTGAATTTTCCAATTTTTGGTTTTTGAAGTCCAATTTTATGAAAATCCTACTATGGATGTTTGGACATGATATTTGGGGTGTATCGAAGAGCCTATAAGGCTGGGTTGTCGCTCGGCATAAATCCCTAGTCGTTGTTGCTCGTCCGATCACTCCCGAATCGTTTTGGCCATCATGGCCTAGGCAAAATGTTGCCCAGAAAAGGCAACCAGACGTCTGGTTGTAAGGTCCAAATGTCAGGTTTGGGCAGCAGATGAAAAAAAAATGCAGAGAACATAATCAGACGTCTGATACACACTGTCAAACGTCTGATACAACTTGCCAGACGTCCGGTACAACCTTTCAAACGTCTGGAAGGTTTCTGAAAATTTCCAGAACCCAAATCCAGACGTCTGAGTGAACCCCCAAACGTTTGGAACTACCAATTTTGGCTGTTTTTGATTGGATTCCAATTTTAATCGGTTTTTGTCGTTCCGGTTAGTTGTTATCACTTATTATAGACTTTGATGACTTCTTTCTTTGGATTTTTGGGAATATCCATTTGATGGATTTGATATCGATTTTTATGGATTTAATTCAAATCGTCGTATGTGAATTTTTGGTGATTGATTGTTTTTACAATCATTTTGTGATTTGTCACTTTAAAATACAAAGGTTTCGATACTAGTAGTAAATACTAAAACTCTTTCATTAAAACGATTTCGACACTATTTTAAATATAAAGCTCGCTTTTAAAACCGTTTTCCAATCTATTAGTATATACAAACATTTACCTCATTCGTATGAGAAATCTAATTAAACGGCTTAGCAAAACAAATGGTATGAAACGCTTGCACTTACTTCGTCGGTTAATTCTTGGACTTGTTCGATTGAACTCTCGTGACAATTTTCGAGTGGACATCTACAATCTGTTCGTAAATATTTAAGTTAAGCCAGTAGTTATGGGACATGAAGCTAAACTCATTTATTTACTAGCTTAGTGTAATTTACACTTCTTATTGATCTATGATGATCATTTTGTATTTTCGAGTGGAAATCTACAATTTGTTCGTAAATATTTAAGTTAAGCCAGTGGTTATGGGACATGAAGCTAAACTCATTTATTTACTAGCTTGGTGTAATTTACACTTATTCTATGGAGCTTCGGCTCAATTTGGTGGGGTAGCGAACCATGGTCTTTTGACCGTTCGAGGAGCATTCGGCTCATTCGTCCGCGTGGGGGACTGTACCACGACCGAGTCTGTGCATGAGGCGTATCTTTTAGGGTGCGTCGATGTTCAGCTCATTCGTTCGCGTGGGGGATTGTACCGAGTCTATGCATGAGGCGTATCTTTTAGGGTGCATCGATGTTCGGCTCATTCGTCCGCGTGGGGTACTGTACCACGACCGAGTCTGTGCATAAGGCATATCTTTTAGGGTGTGTCGATGTTCGGCTCATTCGTCCACGTGGGGGACTGTACCCCGTATTTTTATGGGATAGCGTCTCATTTGTGATACACGTGTTGGTGAGTTTTCATGCTCCCGTTTGTGATAGGCCTCCCCCTTTGTATTTTCTGGATTTCTGGTTGTTGATTTCTAGAATTAGTGTTCCACCAATTTTGATGATATGCATTGATAAGCTCTATCAATATTTGTGTTTTGGTGAATAATTTAAAGAATATAACATTCTTTTTAGTGTTTGAGAATATTTGAGATATTGTATGATTTTTGTTGTTATCTGATGTATATTTGTCACAGTATGGCATTATTGTTATCATACATTTTTTTGTGATATCTCTTATCCTATCTCATTTTGTATGATATTTATAGCTAGACTGATCTGTTTTTTATTTATCTTCTTAAATAATACTCGGGCCAGATCGAGGTATTTCAGGTGCTTCCACTTGACTTCTTATCTGGGACCATCATCTGATTTTTGGCTAACTACTTTAGATTAGTAGTTTTTGATTTTATACGTTCGAGATAGAGACTCCTTGATGTATACATATTCTTTTGCTAGCACTTGTACCTATTCTTTTGTTATGTAGTGGATCTTGTATGACCACTATTTTGATGTACACTTTTATGTGTTATATTCATATATGTTTCCGCCTTTGTGATATGAATATCTGTGACTGATTTGTGTTATGCTTATTTCTATATTCGTTTCCGAAGGCCACATAGCCACTGTGTGGTAGCTTTGAGTTTGTATTTTATATGTCAGATTTCCTCTTGAAAAGAATTGTCATACTATCTGCCATATCGGTACTCGCACAAAGCAATTATATAGATGGTCGCTCCTCAACAGCCTTATTCTTCGTGCTAGTTGACGGCATTACCCAATAGTGTCCTTGGCTAGTGTGAGTATAGAGGTGGGGCATCACAAGAACCCATAAAGGAATGATGAATGATACAAAAGTGTACTTTTGCGAGTTCTAGAATAAGCTGAGAAGAAAGGTCAAGGATAAAGAAAGTAAATACCAAAAATTTAGAGTACTATTAAGAAATTTGGATTAAGTGAAGATATTAATAGAGGGTAATAAGATAGAAAATATTCAAGAAATGAAAGAAAAGAATTCAAACTCTAAGTCTTAAATGATATATATAGGACATTAGTAGACTCAAGGTTAAGAAAGACAAGGTAGATGGTGGAAAAGTTATTTTACCAAGTCAATTTGCTAATGAGTTATTCTAAATGTGCATAGTTTATTTTTCTTACCCACTACAGTAAGGGATGCACAGTTTATCCGATAATTGGCTGTGATAATGGAAGGACCTTAATAATTAGATGCCTTAAAAGAAAGTTAAGTTCTGTGGATTAAAGTAGAATGGCAGGTTAGAAAGGTCCATTAAATGTAAATAAGAAGTGATTAGGGCCACAACATCGTTATGGTCAGTTGATGTTGAAGGGCAGCTTCTAGCGATTGTTTCTTTTAGATTTGGGTTGTAAGTATTAGTTGTTTCTATTGTATAAAACATACGATATCATGAGAAATGTTTCTTTTGATTGGTTTTCTGGATGGACTGCTATGTTAATGGGAAAACTATGTAAGGAAATCTCATGCAGACACTTAACTAATGCAAAATAAATAAAAGAATGAAAGTTTATAAATAAATTAGGGAATTTATTAAATTAGCTATCAAAAGAAAAGTAAACTAATGTTAATTCCTAAAAGTCTTAAAGTTTCAGGAAGATAAATTTGGCGAGCAAAGGACGGGGAAAGTTTGTTGCGAAGCCACGGGTCAGGGTCCTTGTGCCTTAAAAATTGAAATTTATAAATGAACTTGTTTGTTGATTGTTATTTTAAGATAAAAAAAAGTCCTGGAAAATTGAAAATTTTCCATGTGATAGGATAGAGTTCGCTATGGACGTTAAACCATTAACTAAATTCCGACTGCGGATGCGACATGATTTGTGTTGGAAAAAAATATATACTTTTGAAATTTTTTGTTCAAAATTATTATTTTTGGAGAATAAAAGACTTTATAAAAAGTTTTGAAAAAGTATTGCAATAAAATTTTGAATTTTAAAATTTTCCAAATATTTCAAAAGTTTTGTACAAAAGTATTTTTGGGTGGAAAAAGAGGAAAATGTCTGATTTTGAAATACCACGTGCTTTGCATAGGGAAAAAGTCGGCAGGTCAGCAAATAATTTTTCTATTGTGCAGCAGAAGTAGCGGTAAAATAAGATATGGTTAGTGACAAGAGAAAAATCGGTCTCAGAAATGGAATTTATGTCTTCATACCTTGTTGGTTGATTAAAAAAAATGGTTTTAAAATAATTTTGTTTAGAAAATTAAAATTTTAAAAGTAAATTTATTTATGAAGACCATACTTGGAGAAGTTGGTGAAGAATTAGGAATAAAAGAAAAGGCTTCTAGATATAGTGGAAAAAGGGTACACAAGAAAAAGATGGAAATATGGAATTCTCCATCTAAACCCTCTCCCGCATAAAGAATATAGGTTTAAAGAATTGAATTTTTTAAAATTTGGACGTTAGCAATGGTGTGCTAGGATTTTGGACGGTAGAGATTGGATGCAAAATTGATTGAATGGTACTTCTACTCATAGAAGTGTGGAAAAATTTGGAGGCGAAAACAAAGATTTTGATTTTAAAAATGTACATACATATAAAACTATCGGTATATATATGTTGTTTGCATCATATTTTCAAATTTAAGTGATGCTTTCATATAGGAGGCGTCAATTTAGAATTACTCTGCACACGTGCCGTATATATTGTGATACACCATGCACTTATACACTATTGGTTAAAAAATTGGTTGCACACTAATTGGTTGGTTAGTTTAGATTGGTGCACAATATGTTACATGATAATTCCCGGGAGGAATTCCGGGGAAAAAGTTCTTTTAAATGGGAGCGGATGTAATACCCTGCAATTTTTACGACAACTAATTAAAAAATCAATTAATAAATAGTAACATCGAAAAATAGTGTTTTTAGAAAGGTCAGAATTTGGCTAGGAAACTTGCACCGTTGAGTTCGAGGTGGTTTTCCGAGCAATTTTCATATAAAAAGTTTTCCAATCAGATTTCAGACGAAATAGTTATTAATGGTTGAAGTTTTTTAATCGGAAATAATTATATATGTAATTAAGGTAATAAAAATAATCAACTAACATTAATTAGCATCGGTTAGAGTTAACTAATAGTTAACGTTACTTAAACGTTAAGTAAGTTAAAAGGGAAAAGAAATTATATCGAATGGGTTAATAAGGAATTAAATCAATGAAATTAAACAGCATGGAAAACTAAAAAACGTTATGGACCGGCCGACCTGTAACTTGGGTCGGTCGACCGCTAGTGGTCGATTGCTAGTTGAACTGTCGACTAGAAGTTTTTGACATGTCCGAATAACTTGGATTTAAAATAGTTTAATCTAATGATTGGCATTGATTCGAATCCCTATAAATACGGGCCTAACCCCTCACTTTTCTTCTCATATTTTATAAAGCATGGCGAAGCTCTACCATTTTTTCTTCTCAACAAAATTCTTAAGTCTTAAAAATAATTAGAGTTTGTATACATATATACAAGTGGAGAATTGTAGAGGATGATTAAGAAGAAGAATATGGTCGAATAATATCGTCAAAGCCAAGGTAAATTATAAATCCTGATCTAGAATTCTAATTAAAATCCAAATCACTTCTCTAATCTGTATTTATGATAGTTATATGTACGCTTGTTGTAACATCCCCCTACTTGGAGTTTCAAAACTAACGGCTACAGCTGCACCAGTCATCCATACTAATTAATCCTTGGCAACCAAATAAGGGGATATTAGATACATTGGTACACAAAAACACAAGAATATGGAAAAAAATTAAACAACCACAAATTCCACATTCCTTTCAAAAAATTCCAAGTTGATTACATAATCCCAGTACGCGGTCCATGTTCAGATAACATATAATCAATACAAAATACGCCAAGAGCGACATATGAAGATGCCCACTTGGTTGATCAGAGTATATAATAAGGCACTAGAACAAGTTTTGCCTTTACAATCAAAAACACAGCGGAAATAAAAGAACTCTGATAACAAAGCTTGCCTCTTGCACGTCTTCAGAAGCTTTATTTGCCTAAAAGAACACCTGGAAACCTTAACTCTCGACCTACTAAAAATCAATTGAGTACCCGAGAGTTTAAAGGGAAAACAAAAACTTCGAGTTAGACATAAAGCCTATTACGAATAATAATCTACCATCTCTAACCATTTAGATATCTAGTGAGACCATACCGCTTAGCAGAACGGGTTTTCCCCTCACTAGTATCCCAAAACTTTTATAAAACCATATACTGTGCTCCTGCATCCACAATGGTTAAAATGTAGTATTTCAAAATATTATGATGATATGCAAAACAAGTAAATCAAATCTGGATTACCCATCCCCATTTATTTTGACTATCTGTCACAATTATAGTCACTATTTACTTATTCAATGTTTATGGACTATCTGTCCGATTTCATAGTTTTCATGGGCTCACTAAGAACCTATTGGTAACTCCAATATCAATTTTCTTATCCTAGTTTTCGTGGGCTAACTAGGAACCTATTGACTATCTGTCAATATCTTAATCCGGATATAGTTTTCATGGGCTAACTATAAACCTATTGGCCTCTGCTATTGGCCTCTGCGAATATCAATCATAGTTTCCATGGGCTAACCATGAACCTATTCGCCCCTGCCAATATCGTTAATTAAGATTTTAACATTTCTTAAGTTATATTCACTGCTGGGTCAACCTAACTGGTTATTCTGCCCTTCCCCAAAGTACTGTTATGGGTTAATTACAATGTGAATAAGTATATGAAGAAGTATACATAACAATAAATAATACCAACACCTGTGGTTTATTATATTCTGTAGATATCTATCATGGTTAAACCCTTTAACCTTTATAATCAATGAAAACTTCTTCATTTCAAATTCCTTTATTTATTTGTACCATGGTTATTCCTTTAAATTGAGATTGGGTTTATGTTTTGAAATCTTAAAACATCTCTTTCAAAACCTTTGAATGACTTCCGTCGAAAGCAAAAATCTCTTTTCAAAACATAATAAACATACCTTTTGAAGCCTTTGATGAATATTCTCTTTTTAAAACCAAATATACCTTTCGAAGGTGTCGAAACGTTCTTTAAACATAGCTTCGAAACAAATGAAAGTGCCCCTTTTGAAAGCATTGGATTTACCCTTTAAAATCCTTATTTGGGTCAAAGTGGTTATATACGAAAGTATCCCTCTTTAAAATCATCATTTGGGTCAAAATGGTTATATACGAAAGTATCTCTTTCGAAACCAATTATTAAATTGTTTGGAGAGAAAAGTTGATGGTGTCGGAACCATCTAGTCAAAAGCACAATCCTTTAAATTAAAACTTTGAAGGATAGAGTCGAAACCCTCTTTCGACTCCGTTGCCTTCGAAACCTTAACCCCTTTAGGAAGCATTTAGGAAGTGGCTTGGCTTATGTAAAACAAAGATAACCCTTCGAAAGCATTGATGGCTTCAGTACAGTCGAAAAGAAAATTAGCGGTTGGGTTTCGACTTGGCCGAAACCATTCCTTTCGAAAGCTCTTAATTTAGAGAAAAAGGTACCCCTTCGAAAGCTAACACCTTTACATAGTATAGCAACCTTCTTCGAAATCTATTTATAAAAACAAACCCCTTTTGGAAAGCATATGTATCGACTATGTCGAAGGCTTTAAGTGAAACAAAACAAGATCTTATCTTTTAGAAAACAAAACAGGGTTTCGACCCCATCGGAAGCATACCTTTCGACACCAAGGCTTCCGCCTTCCTTCCAATCCACTATGTACCATCTAAGTGATAACTTGTGTATTGGTTTCGACTTTATAGGTTTTGACTGTGTAGGTTTCGACTGGGATGGTGCGGAATCAATGGAATTGAAAGGTGTTGCCATTTGAGGCGGAACTAATTTTTCTGAGTTAAAGGCTGAAATCTAGCTTCTTTTAGTAATTGCTTTATAACAACTTGCCTAGTTGTAAACCTTTGATTGGTTGTCATAAAAACTTTTCAAATACTTTACATTTAAAACTACTACATTTTTATCAGATCTAAACCATAGAAATATAACGTTTAAGCCCTTCCATATAACAAAACCAACAATTTCAGAAAAGTCCCTCTTTTAAAATAATTTATTTTCCTTAGTATATCAACTGGGAAAAATCCCCAAAAATCATAGAAAATCTCTTTCATCATGTAATCAAACATATTAAAATTTCAGACCCAATATCTTCCTAAAATACTCAAAATAAATTTTAAACCTAATTATATCATATTTTCCTGTAGAAATTTATAATAAATTATCTATAGCTTGGAAAATCCTGAAAATTAAAACCCATCTCCAAAATCATGTTTTACTTAACATAAATTTTTTCCACATCATTTCAGAATCATAAACTCTCGGTTTTTTCCTAAAACCATGCAAATTCATATGTAAATGAATTAAAATAAATCAAACATAATATAGTTCAAGCATATCATCATCCATATCATCATAAAAACGAGTTAAATCTAAAATCCGAAAACATATGGATATAAAACAAAATAAAGATGGAATGAATTATTATTCACCTTAGATATAATCAGGAATTTGAGATTTGTTGTTGATTAATCCTTCCTAGCTTTGATCCTTAGCTTTTGATTGAATTTTCCTCTTTTCCTCCTTGCTAATGGCTGGCTCTAATTTAGGTTTTTGCTTTTCGTTTGTGGAAGTGAGAAATGAAACGTGAATGGGGAATTACAAAGAAGTATAGCCATGTAAATGAAGTGGCTATTTACTAATATGCCCACGTGTAATTTAAATAGCCAATAGCCCAATTAAAGCCCATTTACTTTATTAATAAGCATGGCTCTATATGTGGTTTATTCAAATCTCAATCCCCTTATCATCACTATTCTATTTAATTTATGTAATTAAATTTTTCTGAATAATGTTATCAAAAATTAGGTATGTTATAAGCTCTTCCCTTAAAGAATTTCGTTCTCGAAATTCAGCAAGTACCAAATACTAAACATAGCAATCATCTATAACAACTCCTAACAACCATAACAATCATACTAGCCTATCTGACTACCAATTATCTATATAATACTAATATAGACATACCCTCAAAGCAGGTCAGGATAATTATCTCTAATCATGTCCTCTATCTCCCAAGTACAGTCCTTCTCGTTGTCGTTTCACTGAACTTTCACCAACATGACTGTCTTGTTCCTTAATCTTTTCTCATCTCTCGCTATAACCCTAACTGGTTGTCTAACAAAAGTCAAAACAGGCTCTACTACTAAGTCTTCCAATCCTGTCGGAGAAATAGTAGTCTCTGGATCATGCACATGCTTGCGAAGATGAGACTCATGGAATACATTATGGACACCTACCAAACTGCTCAGCAACTCTACTCTGTATGCGAGCTTTATAATTCTCTCTAAAATCTAGAATGGACCAATATATCTTGGCGCTAACTTCCCCGACTTTTCCAAATCGCACCACACCCTTCATAGGTGATACCTTAATGAAAACCTTATCTCCAACTGAGAATTCTAGGTCTTTACGCCTTGTATTCGCGTAACTCTTTTGTCTTGAATGAGCTTCCTTCATCGTTCCTTGGATTAACTCAATCTTCTATGACGCCTCTCTGACCAAATCTAGACCTAAGCACGGTCTGTCTCCAATCTCCAACCAACATGCTGGTGATTTGCATGACCTTCCATACAGAGCTTCAACCGACGCCATTCCTACACTAGTCCGACAATTGTTATTATAGGAAAACTCAACCAAATGTAGGTGATCTTCCAAAGATCCCCCAAAGTCTAATACACAAGCTCTTAATAAATCTTTGAGTACCTTATTGACTCTCTTCATCTGCCCATTAGTCTGAGGGTGATATGCAGAACTAATATTAAGCTTGGTACCTAATACCTCCTGTAGACTATTCCAGAATTCGCTAGTGAACAAAGCATCTCTGTCATTGACTATACTACTAGGAACTCCATGTAGTCTAACAATGTTCTTCATGAACAACTTAGCTAAAATAGGTGCTATCCCGGTTGACTTAACTGGAATGAAATGGGCACTTTTGGTTAATCTGTCCACTATAACCCATATACTTCCATTACCCCTATTTTTCCTTGGCAACCCGCCTATAAAATCCATGGATATCGAATCTCATTTCCAAACTGGAATTTCTAAAGGCTGAAGTGACTCACTCAGCTTCTAATGTTCAGCATTCACTTGTTGACAGTTTACACACTGTCTAACCCACAAGCCAACATCCCTCTTCATGCCTTCCCAATAGAAGCTCCTCATAATATTCTGATACATCTTGGTTCCTCCAGGATGAATCGTAAACTTGGACCGGTGATATTCTCCAAGAACTTCTTTCCTCAAGTCCTCCACATTCGGAACACACAATCGTCCCTTCTTTCTCAACCATCCTCTCTGGTCAAGGCACATTTGCGTGACCTCTGATGGTCGGAGGAGGGAGTACGAGATGATCTTGGTGGCTCAGTTTTGTTCCAGGATTGGGTCGTGTAGCCAAATCGCGGGTTCGTCGTCGATTCATGTTGCTGGGTGGTTTGAAGGGTCGAGTAGATGATCGTCGACCGGTCGATGGACGTAACATCGACCAGAGGTTATCGAAGCAGTTGTGTACGTGCACGCGTAAGAGCTGTGTATCTGGGAATAATGATGTTTTGGGAAGAAAGGTTTTTCTCAGGGTTTTGTACGAGTTTTACGGAGTTTGACTCGAAGTGGGTAGGGTCGTGAGTGACCCGAAGTTTTACTCGGGAAAACTAAAGATTGGCTCGGGTTTGAGTGATTGGGAATAAAACAGTTTTTAAAAGTTTTAAATTCTAAACAAGTTTATAAAGTTTAATCAAGTTTAAACAAACTGTGTTAAACAACTCCTCTTAAGTGTTTAAAAGATTAATTATTTGATTTAAGTAATTAAGGATAATTTATTTAATGATTAAAGTTGATTAATTGAAAGATTAGTTAAAGGATAATTAATTAATATGGTTAATCAATTAAAGTAATTAATTTGAAGATAATTAATCAAAGGTTAAATAAATTAATGTAAGTGATTAAGGATGGTCATTTATTGAAATTTTATTAATTAAATGATAATTAATTAAGGGGTTAATTAATTATGAAATTGGTTTAGAAGTTAAATTAATGTGATTAATTAAGAATAATTTATTAATTAAGAATAATTAATTAAGGTGATTGATAAATTAATTTATATCAAGTGATTTGTAATTAATTAATCAGGATTGGATAACTAATTCATAATTAATTAATTTAATTGGAAATAAATTGAATTAATTAGGATTAAACAATTAATTAATCCTGCTTATAAATGATTATTGAATGCTTGACCTTACTTATGAATGATTGTATTATATGAGATGCCTTGAATTGATTGTCCTATCTGATCTATGATATTTTGTTCTGTGTGATGCTTTGTGATTAGGATTGTTTTAATTCAAGCTGTGATGAATGTAATTTATTTATTTATAATGCATTTATATTATCTATCTGTGATTCTGTGTATATAGATAAGCGTTATAGGAATATACCGCTTATCGATATTGATATGCTTAAACCTGTGATGATTTGATGATTTGTAATGTTGCACTACTGTGTGAAACCCCTGGACCACACCATACACACACAAATATGGATTTCACGAGGAAATCAGTTAAGTCACAGATGATTTAAATTTAATATTATGAAATTGAAATTTTAATTTCAATTGATTTTGGAAATGGATTTGGGATAAATGTTAAAGCTTTTTAAAAGAAGTTTTAAAGAGAAAAGTTATTTTAAATAACTTGGTAAAGTTTTCAATTTAAATAATTTAATTTGAATTTGAATTCAAGATTTGGAATTGAATTCCATGGTTGGAAATTATGGTTAAAGATGTTATGAATCTGTTTATATGAATTTAAACCATTTTAAAAGTATGGTTTTGAGAATTTGAATTTAACCCAAGGACTTTAACTCGTATAAAAGAATCAGATTTTCCAAAATGAAAACTATTTGCTTTCAAATGATAGAAGCTTTCATATAAGGAATGAATTTCCAATTTGTGTCAAAAGAATTTCAAGTTTGAAATGAAAATGGTTTTCCGAGTTATGAATAAATCTTTGTGAAAGATTGTTGAACTTTGTTTTGAAATAGAAAGGTGTACCTTTTGTATAAAAGGTCGAAATGGAATTGTTTTGAAAGCTATCGATTAAATCTTTGATTTAAAGATTTAATGAGTTAATCCAATTGAAATGGAAATTGATTTGGAAAATCTATGAATGGATCTTTGTGAAACTGGGTGAACTTTGTGAGATGAATCTTTTTGTAAAAGATTGGAAATGGTAATGTGTTTAAACCATTTGAAGAAAAGTTTTGGGTAATAAGTTGTGACTTAACTGAAATCCCAATATCCATATGTTTTTAAATATTGTGCTCATTATTCGGTTTAGCCGGGAGAGGACCTTTGCGTCATATAACCCATTCCGAATAATGATACGACGTGAATGGATAGCATTTGAAGACCGGTGTTGAAGACCGGGTGTTTGCGAGAACGATAGGATAACCTATCGATTGTCTCTGCACTGAGTAGCTACGGTATAGAGATTTCCCAAGTGATGGGAAGTCCGATCGGGATTGTGAATAGCCGGATTGCAAGGGCTTCTTTGGAAGTGCCTTCGGTTCTGTTCGAACCCGGAACAGACTTGTATGGTTGTATGTCTGACATTACACTTTGAGATATAAAGCTGATTTCTTTCAAATACATTTCTGTTTGGTGGCGGAGAATTTATTCTCTTAGCTTAACACCCTTCTCTGAGACGTACGAGCTCAGAGGTTATGTAGTTGAAGGTTATCAGTGATATACTCCCAATTTGGTAGTGTGGCATGCTAAGTGTTGCTGTGTGTTGCTGATCATTTGTTGATCAAAGCATGGCTTTCGTGTAAACCGTAGCTTTGTGGACGAGACCTCATCGGACCTCACAAACCGAAAATGGTCGAAACAGGAAAGATGCGGCAAGGTTTCAGGGGTAGCTCCCCTAAGGTATGTCCATTCCTTCTGGAAAAAGGTGGTATCATGGTATGGAGCCCAGATATTTACCTGTGTGGTTGCTCCAATCTCATTTACTGTTTGATTGTTGCTGTGTGATCGAGGCGCCTCGGATAAAGGTCGCAAACGACCGGGGGTGGCATATCTCAGGTTTACTACCCGGGAAGGGGGTAACCGGCCTTGTATTGGCAGAGAGCCAGGTGGTTCTCGGGACGTCCCTCTGATGGCGTACCCATGTGGCAGTAGGAAGTTCCTTAGCCTGACCATTTGTTGGAAATCCAATCAAACAATACGAACCCAGTACGGTTTTAGTTGTAGAACCTTCCATTTACTTATGGTGGTCACCACCGTTTAGATGGTAGCTATAGTAGGTATAGTTCGGAATGTCTATGCTGGCTAAGATTAATATTATACTTTCGAAATGGTTTTCTACACTATGCACTAATAGTAATAATATTGAATGATTTTGCATAGTAAACATTTTTGACTATCATAAGGAGAAATCTCCTCCAATTCTGCGTTTGCATTGTGTGTGTGGCGGGAGGCCTTATGGTAGTTTCATTTTCCAAAAAGCATTGCGGATTTCAATGTTTAAAATTCTTTTGTTGTTTGTTTTTAAGATAAACTGTTTTTGTTACTCATATCAGTCCCATGACTGACCTGGAGTTTATTGTTCCCTTCCTAAACTCTGGGTGCCCACAATTTTCCACACGGGCAGTCTAGAGTTGGGTTTTCAGATAGTCAGGTTTAGTAGATTAGTCGGAGCTAGTTCAATTTTTGGAGTTCACCGACTGCACTTGCTTCTCTTAGTGGGATGTGATGGTGGTTCGAGCTTGATGTTGGAGTTGTTGGATTCATTCTCTTTTTCAGATCATTTGGAGTTATCAGTTCTGTTGTTTCCGTTGTAGCATTATTATTTGTCTCTGATATTGTTGTATCATATTGATATCATTGCTGTATATCATTCTGGATATTGTATTCATTGGAGTTGTATATGATATCATTCATTTCATTCTTCCACTGTGTTATTATGCTTACTGTGTTATAAGCTTCGGAGAGCCAGATTCGGCGTTTGAATCTGCGGCATTTTGAGTACAAGTGAAGTACGGGTGCCGATTTTCGAAGGCCGAGTTCAGGATCTTTACAATTTCAAAATATTACGAAGATATGCAAAACAAGTAAATCAAATCTGGATTACCCATCCCCATTTATTTTTACTATCTGTCACAATTATAGTCTTAAGGGTCGTTATTAATCTGTTAAATGTTTATGGATTATCTGTCCGATTTCGTGGTTTTCATGGGCTCACTAAGAACCTATTAGTAACTCCAATATCATTTTTCTTATCCTATTTTTCATGGGCTAACTAGGAACCTATCAACTATCTGTCAATATCTTAATCCGGATATAGTTTTCATGGGCTAACTATAAACCTATTGACTCCTAAACCTATTGGCCCTTGCCAATATCAATCATAGTTTTCATGGGCTAACTATGAACCTATTGGCCCTTGCCAATATCTTTAATTAAGATTTTAACATTTCTTAAGTTATATTCACTACTGGATCAACCTAACTGGTTATTCTGCCCTTCCCCAAAGTACTGTTATGGGTTAATTAAAATGTTAATAAGTATATGAAGAAGTATACATAAAAAAATACCAACACCTATGGTTTATTATGTTCTATAGATATCTATCCTGGTTAAACCCTTTAACCTTTATAATCAATAAAAATTTCTTCATTTCAAAACCCTTTATTTATTTATGCCATGGTTATTCCTTTAAATTGAGATTAGGTTTATGTTTTGAAGTCTTAAAACATCTCTTTCGAAACCTTTGGATGACTTCCGTCGAAAGCAAAATCTCTTTTCAAAACATAATAAACATACCTTTCGAAGCCTTTGATGAATATTCTCTTTCGAAACCAAATATAATTCGACGGTGTCGAAACGTTCTTTAAACATAGCTTCGAAACAATTGAAAGTACCCCTTTCGAAAGCGTTGGGTTTACTCTTTAAAATCATCATTTGGGTCAAAGTGGTTATATACGAAAGTATCTCGTTCGAAACCAATTATAAAATTGTTCAGAGGGAAAAGTTGATGGTGTCGGAACCATCTATTCGAAAGCACAATCCTTTAAATTAAAACTTTGAAGGATAAAGTCGAAACCCGCTTTTGACTCCATTGCCTCGAAACCCTTAACCCCTTTCGAAAGCATTTAGGAAGTGGCTTGGCTTAGGTATAACAAAGTTAACCCTTTGAAAGAATTGATGGATTTAGTACAGTTGAAAGGAAAATTATCGGCTGGGTTTCGACTTGGTCGAAACCATTCCATTCGAAAGCTCTTAATTCAAAGAAAAAGGTACCCCTTCGAAAGCTAACACCTTTACATAGTATAGCAACCTTCTTCGAAATCTATTTATAAAACAAACCCTTTTTGAAAGCATATGTTTCGACTATGTCGAAGGCTTTAAGTGAAACAAGGTAAGATCTTATCTTTTAGAAAACAAGACAGAGTTTCGACCCCATCGGAAGCATACCTTTCGACCCCAAGGCTTCCGCCTTCCTTCTAATCCACTACGTGCCATCTGAGTGATACCTTGTGTATTGGTTTCGGCTATGTTGGTTTTGACTGTGTAGGTTTCAAATTGGATGGAGCGGAATCAATGGAGTCGAAAGGTATTTCCATTTGAGGCGGGATTAACTTTTTTGAGTTAAAGGTTGAAATCTAGCATCTTTTAGTAATTGCTTTATAACAACTTGCCTAGTCTTAAACCTTTGATTAGTTGCGATAAAAACTTTTCATTTAAAATTGCCGCATTTTTATCAGATCTAAACCATAGAAATATAATGTTTAAGCCCTTCCATATAACAAAACCAACAATTTTAGAAAAGTTCCTCTTTTAAAATAATTTATTTTCGTTGTTAAATTAACTGGGAAAAATCCCCAAAAATCATAAAAATTTCTTTCGTCATGTAATCAAACATATTAAAATTTCAGTCTCAATTTCTTCCTGAAATACTCAAAATAAATTTCAAACCCAATTATATCATATTTTTCCTTTAGAAATTTATAATAAATTATCTATAGCATCGAAAATTCTAAAAATTAAAACCCATCTCCAAAATAATGTTTTACTTAACATAAAAAATTTCATGTCATTCCAAAATCATAAACTCTCGGTTTTTCCCTAAAACTATGCAAATTCATATGTAAATGAACTAAAATAAGTCAAACATAATATAGTTCAAGCGTATCATTATCCATATCATCATAAAAATGGGTTAAATCTAAAATTTGAAAACATATGGATATAAAACAAAAGAGAGATGGAATGAATTATTATTCACCTTAGATATGATAAGGAATTTGAGATTTGCTGTTGATTAATCCTTCTTAGCTTTTATCCTTAGCTTTTGATTGAATTTTCCTCTTTTCCTCCTTGTTAATGGCCAGCTCTAATTTAGTTTTTTGGTTTTCGTTTGAAAGTGAGAAATGGAACGTGAATGAACAATTACAAAGAAGTATTGTCGTGTATAATGAAGTGGTTATTCACTAATATTCCTATGTGTAATTTAATTAGCCAATAACTCAATTAAAGCCCATTTACTTTATTAATAAGCACGGCCCTATATGTGGTTTATTTAAATCTCAATCCCCTTATCATCATTATTCTATTTAATTTATGTAATTAAATTTTTCTAAATTACATTATCAAAAATTAGGGATGTTACACTTGCGATGTATGTATTCGAATAGTGAGACAAGGGAGTTCATTTGAATAACAAGGATTGGGTCTGGAGATTTGAAAAGCTAAAAAAGCAAGTAGGAAATTATATATTTTTATATAATATTGGATTTATATCGCTGTAAATCTATTGATGTATGCCTGAAATGTAAATTGGAGTTGTTGGCTAAAATTCGTATATGTGTAATTGAACTATAAACCCTGCCTACATATTCTATGATTGATAACTTTAATTAGATATATTTTGCAAGTATGTGAATCTGGAAAATGTTGGATGTTAGTAGTACCTAAATTTAGTATTATGTAATAGCAGTCCCTGAAACTTATAAATTATTTTATAGTTCTAGATTTGTAGATTTGATTGACCGTTGCAAGTAAAAAGTAAATTTAGTTATCACAAAAAATGTGACGACCCACGTTTCGGAAGGTTTAAATCGACAATAATCCACACATGTCCAACTTAAACAATCCGAAATGTAGATAATCAATGGGGTTAAATAAAAAAAATAAGAAAAGAAGAAGAAAACAAACACAGAATCTCACAGCGGAAACAAAAAATATAATAATCAAATAAACAGTTCATGTAGTTGCTTACTATACATTTGATTATAATCTATACAATATTTATCAGAGCTATATATATACATCAGGGATAAATAATCAATACAGTAGAATAGCATGATGCAGGGGATAATAATAATAGTAATATACCAAATCTTCATCTTCATTCTCCAAAAAATAATCTTCAATACGCTGAAAACTCAGGACTGACCCGAGCATAACGAAAAGACAAAACACTCGAGACAGAACTAAAATACTCTTATGTAAGTCAAATCAATATCAATAAATATAATTGTAACAGCGTCTGAGATGTTTACGGGATTTTTCATCTTCTATCCAGTGTATAACGTGAGTGCAATAACTTAAGAGATATTGCAGGATTTTCCATCTTCTAAGGATCCGTTAAACTATTTATATATAATAGTATACGTTATAATATATAATGTCTATCAGTAAAATAAATATCAAAATAGTGTTAAAGCTTTACATTGACCCACCTCAACACATTTTATAGGTACAATACCAAAGTCGTAATGGGCTCGTATAAGAATAAATATGACAAGGCACGTGAGGCAATGCCCAAGGTAGGATTCTACCAGTTTACCCTTTCTGATTGGTCGTAACCCATCCATGGCCGACCGCGACAATCAATCCGAATAAAAAGGTGCACCCATCGAATACAAAATCACCATAGTAATATGAGTGATCAACGTCGCTAGAGGTAGCTAACCTCATTGGCCAGACATAGGCTCCTGTTTTAGTCATTTAATCATGACACAAGTGTCAAGGCTATCCATCATCGTTCTCTTACTTCATTCCAATAAACATTTGCCAATTGAACCACTACATTCTGGATATCATCCACCGCGTACACGGTTGTCAAAGTGGTTCCAATATTGACAGAGAGTATGCCAATAAGAGGCCCCGGTCTCCCTAACAACCAAACGTCATTTTATACACCGGTTGGTTCTTTTACATTTCGAAAACAGTTCGTACTTGATATCAAAATATCATATTCACTACAAAATCAAATCCATTTCGAAATCATCATATTCGCTTCAAAATCATATTTTATTTCGAAATGTCAATTCAGTTCGATATATCGATTTCACTTAAAAATTTGATTTGAATTACAATTTAGGTTATAACTTTACTTTAACCCAATTCGCATTTAAATCCAAGATTTAAATATAAACATTCCACCCTTTTGACCAGTTTGAATTCTTAGAAAATAGTTTAAATGGTTTTAAAATAGTTTAAATAGTTAAAATAGTTTAATAGAAAATAGTCTGAGTATTAAAAATGGTTCATATAGTAAAATAGTTTGGAAAATCAAAATAATTTGAATATTTAAAGAATATAGATTTCAAACCGTTTATACTAAAATAATTCATTTGAAAATAGTTTCAAAGTCAAACCAATTCAATTCCAAATTTCCCGATTCAGATCGATTCCAATTTCCATTTCAATTTAATCGATTCAATTTCGATTTCAGGTCGAATTTTACTTCAGTTCCAAATTAATTTCAATTTCAATTCCAAATTAATTTCAATTCCAATTCCAAATTAATTTCAGTTTTGATTTATATCAATTTCGAGTTCGTTTTTTAAAATATCGATTCAAAACTTAAATCAAGTTAACCTTCAATGTCCAATTTACAATCTCAATCTTCAAATATAATTCAATTCTGTGCTCAAATTTTGAAATATCGTTTTATATTACTTTTACTTAGCAATATTCAAAGTTCGAATAAAAGTCCAATCTTTTAAAACAAATCAATTTCTGAAATTCAAATCATATTCCGATTATAATTTCAAAATCTCAACTTCGATTATTTAAAAAAATTCTTGTTATCAAATTTATTCAACATTTCGAGCTTAAGTTCGAAAATAATTCGATTTCCATAAATTCAATTTTTATTTCTTTAAATCAAACTCATTTAAATAATTTCAATTCAAAAAATTTCAGAATCATTTAATTTAACCAACCCGGTGTCCATATATAATTTTCTATCCTATGGCCAAGAAAATAGTTATTTCAATTTAATTTCAGGGATGGATATATATCATTTCAATCCAAAATAAATGTCATAGGTATATATCATTTCAACCTATTTCTTAATTTATTTGAAATAATTCGATTTACGGTTTTATATATAGTAAATAATATACAGGATGATAACATGATATATATAAAATAAATACACATCCACACATCCAAAATATCAATCAATAACATCCATCTCAATCCATCATCCAAACAGTCAATAATCACAACAATTAACCAATTATCAAAAATCGGGAGTTTATACTAATAGTTAAATTCTAATTCAATTTAACTATCAATTCAAATTCTATTAATTAATTCATATGTCAATTAAATGTCAATTTAAATTTATCAAACAACCATCAATAAATTTAAATCACTTCACGATATCAATTTTACTAACATAAGAATATATTAGTCAAATGTGAGCGTATAAGCACTCACTTTTTCATTTGAAACTGAAAATATTTCAACTTCAAATAAATTCCAAATTTATTCTATTGCGTAAACGACACCGATACAATTCCAGCGCACTTTGTTTTGTCCAAAATGGGTCTCGTATGTAAAGATTACGAATTAATTAGTATAACGATTAATTAACATTTAAATTAACTAATTTAATTTAAAAAAAACAAACCTTCATCACGTACACAGGCCGAAGCAGCAACCCAACCGCGACTGCATCTTCTTTGTTCGCTGTAATTTTTTTCTCTATACGATCGATCATCGCAGCCCCTCCGTGCCGCCAACTCAGCATGCGCCTCGCCTCGACCTCAGCCCAAGTGGCAACGCCGCGTTCGCTAATAGGTGATTCAAGACCAACCCTAGATCGCGACCCGATGGATACGCACGAACCTCGATTGCATTACTAACATCCCTCTACACGCGCACTCACGACCTCATCTCCATTTTTATTGATCGGCAGTTTGTTTTTGTTTTTTTTTTATTTGGATCAAGATTTCATTCGATGCCGAGCTAATTTCAAAAAGAAAGGGAGAAAAGGTATGTACGGCTGAAGTGTAGGAATTTGTTGGAAGGAGTATTGAGATAAGGTGAATATTATATTATAATAATAAGAAAATATCTGATTCGAACGGCCAACGAAGTCACGAACTCCAAATGAAGCGTGCTGCCTGGCATTCATAATGTTTTACCCGCATTCCAAACATAATGAAACTAGTCTTGAATTCTTATTCGATCGTATGTGGAAGATAGCCTTTCAAATCGAATTATTTTATTTAATTTCTAGAATAAATTTCTACGCATTTCAAGCTCGCACGGTTAAACGACAAGTCCGATCGCTATGAAACTTGAAATCCTACAATAGTTTTACTATTACGGATCCGATGAAACTGGTTTCGTCGAAATCCGAGACAGTGGCCAAAATGGCAATTTTTACTCGTTAATTAAAATATAGAATTTCCAATTTCTATTTATTCACTTTTAAATTCAATTTTAAATGTTAACAATTTTCATTGTTGTTCAAATAAAATTTAAATCAATTTCATTCACATCAATTCAAGATTCAATTATTTAAATAATTGCAATAATAAATTCATGATTAAATTTCCACTAAATCACCATTAATAAATAATCCAACATTTATTGACAATCGTTTTATAATCATATAAATAATTCAACCTTCATTCTTCAATTATAGACATCGATTACAAACACAAAATAGAAATTTCATTTCAATAATTGTTATTGCCTAAATCTTTGGAATTTATTATTTCAAATTTTTATTCAAGTTCAAATTCAATAACTACACTAATCATTCATTAAATTTTATTTTTAACCATTTTATCCAATAATTACATTAATTTTAATAATTTCAAATAGTTAAAAATACAGGTTTTTACAAATAATTATGGGGATTTAAGTAGTATTTTATTTTATTAGAATATAGGAGGTTGAAATGTGAATTTCTATAGACTATCGAGTTTGGATTTATAAGTAAAAGTTGTATTATTCAAAATAACATGGAATACGCCTAAAAGAAAGAGATGTATAAATTATAGATATTTATCGTATTTTGTACCATATATTTTAATAACTATGAAAAAAATAATTCCTTGTAATTCCAAATGTATCACAAATTCCCTTTTGGATAAGATACAGAAATATACGGTGTTAACCTTTCCATTTGGGAGAGGCGTAATTACAATGCATTAAAATGTAAAAATCCCTAAAGATTAATTGAAGAATTGTAAATGTGATAATAATAACGGTCTAAGAGAAGAATTAATATACATGCAATATAAGCAAGCCAAAAATTAAATAAAAACGATGAAAAGATAGGCAAGTAATAATTGAAAATAAAAGGGTATGGGAAGTACTCTAAACAAGGGAGGGAAACAAAGGTTAAAAAGGATATAGAGATAGGAAATTTAATATAGAGAAAAAGGAAGTAATGGGAAAAGATATTTAGATCTTGTAAATGAAAGCGGTAAGTGACCTTAAATTAAATAGGAAGTAAACGCATGAAGAAGTAAAGAAATGTTATTAACAATGAACGGTAGAGACGTAATAATCAAACATGTATGAATGAAAACATACACGCACACGCACACACGTAGCTTTAGTTATGCATTTATGATGGGTGTGAAATATAAAAGTTAGTGAATAAATTAAATGGATAAGGTAAGATGGATATAGTCATTAGAATGGGTTGGAATGCGAGGTCAGTAGTGTTACACAATAGAATTCTACCCATCGCAAGGGGCTACCAGCAGTTGTGTACATTATACTGATGTGGGACACATCCAACCGTAGGACCATGGAATTATATGTGCTTGCACGTAGGTGAAGGAATACGCCAATAGGTCTGCTTTAATCTTTTAGAAGGGTATTGCCTTGATTGCGTTAGGCAATTTAAATGTGACGGTGAGAAAAGATCGACGATGTGTTAGTATGTTGGTACCATATTAGAGAATAGGAGTTGTACATAGGTTGTGAACATCATCAGTCTAGCACGGTTAACCAAAAAGGCGAGGGTTACACCTAAACGGACTACACCTTCTACTAGTGTAAGTTAAGTTTGGGTCATGCACCACCATAGTTGGTTGCTAGTTTATTTGTTAGGAGTAAGGTTAGATAACCCTTAAGAGAGGTCTTTCAAAATGAATGGGCTAGTCCGTGGAGCCGAGTCCAAAATAGTCCATGGAGCTGAGTCCATAATAGTTCGAGGAGCTGATTCCTCTATAGTCCATGGAGCTGAGCCCACTATAGTCTCCTTTCTTGTTCGTGGAGCTCAGTCCACAATAGGAAGCAGACAAGTAGTAAATCCCTAAGGTAAGGTAGAATATGGCTAAATTATTATGATACCCTTATTAGGCACTACAGGAATTCCTTGGTATGCATGAAGACTAGGATGTGTTATTGCGTTAATGATGGATCTTAACAGGGTGATGGGTAGGGATACTAATAGGGATAGTATATGGGTCCAAAGGGGGACCATGGTACTATATATGTATATAAACACACACACACGTATGTAGTTATGGTCTACTTCGGGTAGATGAGGCGTATTGTACGCATATATGGAGTTGAGACGACTATGTAAATTATAAAGACATAACATATGGCGGAATACAATCGACATAAACTAGTGTTATGTGTAAAATGTATAATTTATCAATCGCCAGAACGTTGTTCCGACCCCCTCCTTATTACAACCTGCATGGTAGTTTTAGAGGGATAGGTACTGGTGCAAGGCGGGAACAATGGAAGGACATGTTTCCTTATGCATGTTTGGCACTAATAATATAATGGAAGTGTCAATCTTGGTCAGTAACTGTATGATTGATTATACTTTACTATTTCATTATGAGTTATGTAGATAGTTCCCTGACATGCATTTATTTGTTTATTTGTAGGATACCAAATCAACCATCCATACTTTGGTGGACTTAGATTTTCGATTTAGCAAAATTCAGTTCCACTAGAGTGCGGGTTGTTACATAGTCAATGTTCAGTTACATCTTTGTTTAAACGGGAGGGCCATTAGTTGGAAAAGTTCCAAATAGGAAACGTTAGCTAATTCCATGATGAAATCCAAGTACATCGCTCTCAATGAAGTAGTTAAAGAAGTGGTCTGGATTGCATAAATTTATGAGTGGGCTAGGGGTGATTCAAGACATAGAGAATCCAATGACATTATTTTGTGACAACAACGCGGCAATGCAGATCGCAATGGAGCTTAGAGCACATAAGAAATAAAGACACATTTTTTGAAAGTTTCACCTAATTAGAGAATTTGTCGAGAAGAACGAAGTCCTGATTCAAAGAGTAGATGCAAATGATAACATAACAAATTCATTCACGAAGGGACTAGCTCGGTCAGTTCTCGTCAAATCGATCGAAGGGATGAGATTAAGATTATATAAATGGCCCCAAGTGCAAGTGGGAGATTGATAGAGTTAAGGGTATGCCCTAGGGGCAATTCTGTAATTTATTGTAAATTATTAACTTTATAATAAAACCTCGTTCGAAATAAAAAGGTGTTTTTATTTCTATTGTATACTTGTTATAATGTGTTATATTATTTATTTATTTTATTTAAGTATATTTAATATAAAATCTATAAATGGTATGTTTTTTATTTCTATTATATACTTGTTATAATGTGTTATATTATTTATTTATTTTATTTAAGTATATTTAATATAAAATCTATAAATGGTATGTTTTGTTATAGTATTTATAATGTGTTGTAACATAAGCAGTTTTGAAAATAAACATATTGTTTTAAATATTTCTAGTCAAGATGTATCGAGATTGGATATCGATACATCCATTGGGTCTAGAGTACATAACGCTCTCCAAGTTTAGATAACGTATTACTCATAATTGCAGGAGGCACCAAGGGGTTACATACTGTTAGTTATTGGATAACTAAGGAATGAATCACTCGATAGTTTTCTATAGGTTAATATGACTAATGTCAAACAGAGAACATCTATAACAACCTGCACCTTAATGAGCATGAATTTTGACTAAATCAAAACCCAAAATCCATTAGGGCATGGATTGTTGGTTTTGTTAACTTGTAATAAACCTAAGCGTATCTGAAAGTGATTAATATAAACTCATAGTGAAATAGGAAATATAATAGAACATATATACCGACTAAAACCACTACATTGGAATCAATATCATGCCTTGGAAATCTAGTCGCCTTGTCAGCGCCGAATATGAAAGAGAAGACTCCACCATCCACAGTTCCCGTCCTGCACCAGTAGCTTGTCCCTCTAAATCTATCCTGTGGGTTGTAATGAAGAGGGTGTCAGAACAACGTTCTGTTGACTGGAAAATTACACACTTTACTCTTAACATTAATTTATGTCGATTGATTTCCATTTAAGTATCATGTCAATTCTTTACAGCTAATCCGTTCAATCCTATGTGTGCATACGACATGTCCAATCTTCTCTGGGATATAACTATATATATATATATATATAAATGATGCACTACCCAAAATCCCCGACCACTTGATACTATGTAAATAGGGAGGAGGCAGTCCAACGGTCATTTAATACCTCAACCACGAAGCAGGCCCTTTGCACTGTAAACATTAGTCAATCGGTTCTAGTACAAAGACTGATGTCCCCTAAATACAGATTTACAATTAATTGTCATATAACTAACGCATCTTAAAGACTTGTCTAAGTGTTAACTAGCCCAACTCCAACAAACAAACAACTAACTAACTAAGCTTGAGGTCTGTGTGTATCCCATACGGATTCATGGGTCATTTAATACATCTTATTAGAGATGAAGCAAACCTCATTTCCTTAAAAGTACTGGTCCATTTAATACTTCAAATCCATTGCGAACACTCGATATACTTTCCCTTATCTATCTGCGATGCATATCCCTTCTTCATGGGTCGACATCAGTTGTAAGTATACACAACTTCTTGTAACCTCTAGGTGAAGGGCATACTTCTGTTTTGTAACTCTACTGACCTCGCATTCCAACCTATTAAACCAAACCAATTATCCTAGGCCAAAATATTGGACTAGGCCCACTAATTCAAACTTATCCGAAATGTATAGTTAAGGCTTTATAATTTTCCACTATGAAAATTATACTACCTCATAGTATTTAATTCCTATCTTATTCGCTTATTTTCTATATTCCATAAATGTCAATTGTCTGCAATAAAAGGTCATTATTATTTTATTTGGACAATCTCTAATAACATTTATTTATTCGTTCTAATTCAACCTACTATGCTATTTCATTTCTCCATAAATTTCATATAAAATCCTTAGCCAGTCCCATTAACCGCATTTCTATCCCACTTAATTCATGCAACTCCCTACTACCTGTATATTTATTGTCATATTAATTTTGGAGTTACTATCTCTTTTCCACCTAAATCTCCTAATCCAATAATTTACTATGCTACTTATAACTAGACGTCCGAATTATAACTAATGCGAATATCGACGTATATTATGCTATATAAATATATTTTAATTTTTAATCGATAAGCGTGGTTAAACGTATATATTTTCCTATTTCTAACTACTAATTCCTAAACCAGAACTTTCATTTCCATGTTTTAATTTATCAAAGCTATCTTTCCAAAAAGGATTACCGCTATAACTTTTCATAAATTAACCAAAAGTGTGACCTTTTCCTTATTTGAAATTACAAAGAATTATCTCTTTTCTTTTATTGAAATAGATAATGTAAACTATGGGGAAGAACATCCATACTTTACATATTTCTATCATTTCACTTAAAAAGGACGTTTTTTTCATACATTTGTGAAATTAGATAATTTATGCAAATTACACAGAAATATATACAATTAAATTATACTCCACCCTCAAATAAATTAAAAACATAGAAATTCACATTCTAAGTCAAATTAAGGCAATCTAAACTAATACTAACCTTTTACAACCCAAATATAAATCTGGAATAAATTTTACAACTTTATTAACATTCGACTTTAACAAATTTAGGGACAAATTTCCAGATTAGGGTGTATACTCTATTCCAATTACATAATTTAAGGAGTATGTAGGCAAGAGTTCATCCAAATATGTTCCTTTTAAGCCCACAACTCATCAGATCTTATACAGGCATAATAATTAAATAAAATTCAATGATATAAAATTCAATGTTATAAATAAATCATATAATCTCTCATTCACCTTTCAAGCTTTTCAAATCTTCAAATCTGAATTCATCCCTTTACTTGGCTCCATTTCCTTTCCAATCCAAAAGAATATGTTGAATAAGGTATATACATACTATTAGAATTACAGATCTAAAATGAGATTTGGGTTAATCAATTTTATTTTATGCTCCTTCTTTGATTATATATATATATATATATAATATAATATAATATAATTTTCCCCTAGCGCTTTGCCTTGCCCTTGTGATTACATAATGGTGTCTTTATTATGCACCTTTCGGCTGATTCTATGCTTCTTAACGTCTTCTCATATTTACCATGTTATGGGCGAAAATGCCCACAATACTTGCCCCCCAACGCATACTTTCATAGGATAAAAAGTGTGCTTTGTTTCATCCAAGCTTGTCTTTCTTTCTTATGCAATGGTTATCTCGAACCTCAAATATCTATATCCTCATTCCCGTCCATTCGGTATGTTTTCCGATACTAATATGTTGCAAAGCCTTGTTTACTTGGGGAAAGCTTGTTGATCATTCCAAGATATCCCTTATCAATGTGACGTTCACGGTTCATTCTTTCTTGGTTGTATAGTCTTCTAGCATGATTTCCCATTGATTCTCATTTATGTCTGGTAGGCCTTTTCTCCCTTTGGTTCATCCTCCTTGCCCTCATGTCCTGGGTATCGTGTGTCTTCTTATGAATGTTCCAAGAATATCGAGGTGCCCTAGGGAAAGGAAAATACAATGGTTCCATGGCACGTGGATTTGACGTGTATTTTGTTGCATTGATCGTAGTTTGATCAATTAAGACTAGAGGGTGCGATGTATTTTTGCTGCATGATTGTCGAGTTATTCCACTAGTGATTCCTTCATCACCATCATGCATACTTATATAGGTCAATCACCAAAATGTTTGGCTAGGTAAGTTGTTTCTGCTGAAGTATTGAATGTAGGTTGATCATGTGCTTATGTTGTGAAGCCAATCTTCTTTTGATATGAGTTGTTGTGTATGGTATTTATTCACATCCATATTCTCCTCTTCTTGGATAGTAATCGTTATATGTTTGTTCCACACGATTGCTTGGTTTGCTTGTTCCATTAGCAACCTTTCCCGCCGCTATCGTGCATACTTGTATGAGATCAATCACCAACAAGTTTGGTAGGGTAAACAGCTTCTGTAGCTAACACTTCCCTTAGCCCATACTTTGTATTTCCTTTATAAACACTTACACAAGTGCATATATATAGAATTATCAATGAAATTATCATACCTAATCAGGATTAGTGATTATGTTATGTTTGTATAGTATTCTTGCTTAGTACAATACCCTACCTTTATACGCATACTATCTAAGAGATTACAAAGTAATACTATCAGAAAATACGGAGAATGAGGCTATATGGGGTACACACGTTAATATTCCCTTGGAGTAACACTGGTACATATTAAATCATCTAATAAATTACCAACCCATATATACACGGTATTAGTACAAAACAATAAAAAACAAGTTCCTCCAAGACAATACAATAAGCAATATATAATAAACAATAGAGAACACAGAGTCAATCGTTGTTATAATATATAATATATAATACAATAATGTTATAGAATATAATATAAATCAATGTCAATTATATATACGTACAGTGAATTAGATATCATATAACAATCCTAATATTGTACTCCTCTAATCCCAATAAAATAGATGCTAGTCATGTTGTCCCTGTATCTGAAATGCCTCGGACTGGCCCGAGCATTATAAAATAATACATGGGTTAGACTATGCCTAATCAAGTAGCTATAATAAGGGTAGCTCAATTCAGCATGGAATGATAATATAATAGCTCTCTAATATAATCAAAGCATCAAACGATATTTCAAAGGATGCATATAAATATAGAAAGTATGTATTATGCCATAAATAATCATCAAGACATCACATCATCCAAATATCTTAAACCCACACTAAACCAATCAGCATCAATATCGAAGAGGTCATCATCCATATAGAAATACATCAAAATAGAAATCTTAGAACCATCATAAATGGATGAATCATACGTATCCAGAAATCTATGTTCAAATCCTAAAAACATCCATAATATCAATATAAGAAGACATCTAGAATCAAAACACAATAATGATGGCACAAGCCAATGAGATATAAAAAAACACATGAAAATAAATAATATTTGGCAATATATGCCAAAGAAGAATAATATGCGACACACACCAAAGAAGGATACAGGATTTGATCATACACATGACAAAGTCCCTGGTATAATCACAATGTACTTGTCTACATCATATCACATCGGAACCAGACGGGAGACTGACGGACACACCTGCTCCAGGAGACGACACACGAAACTGGCAAACACGACACACGTGCCATCCAGCTTAGCTCCTACAGTCATCGGTTACCATTACCTCTCTTTCACTCTTCGGTAACGTGACAATAATCCACCATAGGCTCAACTACGCATAGCCTCTTCGACCACTGCTACCGACACATGCCCCTATGGTAACTGACTGACGGCCTTTATGATAAAAGGGACAAAACATATGCCAACGCATGTTAGTGGCTGACACAGAGCCCTAAATAAAAAAAATGTGTCACTGATCTATGGTGCGACTACCGCATCAGACCGTCGGGGTGGATATTGGCCAATTTAATTTACTCCTGAAACATAAAGGGAGTTGGACGGTGATAGAAAAATACTGTAAATATATATATAATAGCCGACACGCAACTATATACACATACCAACACTTGTTATTATACATATGCTGACATACAACTAAATACATATTCTGACACATTACTTTGTATATTGTCGACATGGATCGATATAATCATCGACACATGGCTTCGCGTCAATGCATTACTATAATATATTCAACGTGGAATATCACACACCATATCCCCATATTGAGTGTCAACCACGAGGAAAAGAATAACCGAACAAAAAACACAATGGCATCCCATACCACCGCTTGTTACTAGTCCTTTTATTCAGTGCTCGTTTATCACATTCAACATTCTATAATAACGAGTCCAATGAATAATCAGAAAAGCGATATTAAAAGTCTCATACCAGACGATATCACTAAATCGTTTATTCAAATTTCTCATCATAAGGAATAAATATAAAAAAATCAAATAGAAAGGATGTCATCACCGTATCATATTAAAATCATCATCCAAATCAATATCAATGGAGAATCACTCATATTATCGGAATCAATATAGAAATGATAAGAAATCAGAATCTAATATGAAATAGATTATCCGATATTTAAATAAGCTATAAGTTCTATTTTGATCATTTCTCGAAATTCTATGTTTAGAAGGGTCTATATTAAGTTTGAAACTGACGTTATAGCTCAGCCATTTCAAATTTTATGAGTTGATATCTAATAGTAAAATGGACGTAACTTTTTAGTCATAAATCTGAATTAAGTATAGATTTTTTTGTTAGAAAGCTAAGACATTAAGGAACAACTTTCATGTTGTAAGTTTCTGCAAATTCTATGATCTATAGGGTCGAAATTGGGTTTGAAACTAATAAACATGTATCAGTGTATATGTATATATATGATGTTGATTACTGTTCTGTGATGTGCTTTACATTTAGTTATTGTATTTTGTTCTGATAGATACATTAGCCACCTATAGTTTTGGATTAAGCATTTTTACTGGGTATGTCGATCCACTTGAGATAGAAAAGAAAAATCATATTGCATTTATCGACGTATTCAATAGATGTTTAAGACAAAATTATAGATGGGCGTCCTTAACCAGCCCTATTCTCCACTTTAGTAGACAAAATTACTCGTTAATTCTCTTTACTAAGGTGGGTCTCGGGGCGGGGCGTCACAACATAAAATTACTAAATCAACTTCTAACAAAATCATTCACCACATTTAATTATATATATAACGTAATAAAAGCTAAGTTATAGGTAATAAATTCATATTTTAGAATAATTTAAATAATTATCTAATATAGTTTAATATAATTAGTTCCTCAATATTTTATAATTAAATTAATAAGTCTTTATGTTCACCAGTGAGATTAGAAACTTTATTTCTATCTTTTGAAAACCCAAAAATACTTTATAGAACCAAATAATGTGCATGATGACTTGTCCGTAAGTCTATATAATTAAATATCATTTAAAAATAATCATAAAGCAACCATGTCGATTTATATATTACAATAATAATCTATCAGATACCTTTATAAAACTTAATTTATATTATATATATATATATATTAAAATTTACATTTGTATAAAATGATAATAAAAGACTATTTGAATAACACAATTAAAATCACTTTAATTTTTTAAACTTATTTAACATTCTTATATACATATGTATGATATCTGATAAGTTTATATATTAGAACTAAACATATTTGATTTAGTGTATTGAAATAGAAATATAAGTGTATGCTTTAATTATATATAATGAAACTTATACACATATAAAATCAACATACAATATCACAAATGTCAAGTCAAATCCATAAATATGTAAATGAAACCAAGTGCAGCAAATAAAAGAAGGCACAATAGGATACAACCCAAAAGAAAATCAACTCAACAAAAAGAGAGCATTAGGCAAAACTAAAACCAGCAAACACACAAGCTTCTCAGCACACACATGAATCAACTTACACAACACTAAATAACAGGCGCATGCACACACACCAAGTCAACATTTGCATACACGCAATATATATACATACATTTGCACATGTGCTCACCACTCAAGACACATACACACACACCACACTTATATACACACATGCGCGCGCGCACACACACACACTAATACTTATGCATACCCAAAGCACTCACGCAAATCAACCCACACACACGCACAAATATAGACACGGTACTCATTCTCACACTCACAATTATGCAATTAAAGGTAGGTGAAAAGCAGTGCATATATAGGTTCTTATATAAATATACTTACAAATGAAAATAGAGGAACAAAAAATCAATAAAATCAGTTCAGGTATAAAAGCATGCAAAATATAAAGCATGAAATTAGGCATATATATAAACATATGACATGAACTAGTAACAGTACAAATAGGAGGATTATACAACCGCTCTACATATGTACGCAAAATCGAAAGAGAATAACTTATTCATGTATCCAATGGTACATTAAATCTAAACAAAACATGGAACACATTAAAAAATAATACACTGGAAATGGAAACGGTAGATGTGAAGAACTGTACACACACACACAACAGTGACACTCACACACACCAACACAAGTACACATGCAAATGCACGTATAAAATAACCCAACGGTTGACCAGTCGCCTCCACAGGTCGACCGATCGGAGGACTTCTTTATAAATCAATCACCTACTAATGATGCATTTACTTCCTACTTCATTTAATCCATTTAGGACTTAAAGCACATGACAAATTATAACAAACACAGCACATAGTATACGTATAAATCATAATAAATTAGATTAAAGCATAGATGTGTGAGTGTAAATTACCCACCTCACATGTGTCTTCATCCTCCACTTCTTACATACTCTAACACACGCAGAAATACCAACACAACAACTAAAAGCATGAATTTCTTTTTTCCACACATACCAATTAATAAAGAGAACATTATAATTAAATTTAGGAATTTATTATAGTTTCTTTGATTTGTTATTGAATTTAGAGGTAGTGGATTATATAAGAAGGAAGTAGCAGGGGAAAGATCAATGAACAGAGGCCAATCTACGTAAACTAAAACTTGGGAACAAAGAAAAATCGAAAGAGTGAAAGTTTTGGAATTTAGGCTACAGGGAATTAGGTTTAAGGAAAAACCTGAGAACAATTTTAGATTGAGGGACACAAGTTTTAAAATTTAGTTTGAAGGACAAAAAATGATATATTCATATAGCATTACACATCAATAATGCTACATTCATATAGTATTATATATATACACACATACATACATATATATTTCAAATTGGGCCTATTTTCTTTGCATCTAAACAGTTTTCAACATGCATAAACAGGTAGCACGCTTTCCAAGTATACAACATAATTCTATATGTTTCTGCATACACAAACAAGCAGTTGTGTTTCCTAATTCAACACAGCTAACCATGCTGCCTCTGCTAAAAACCAAAACAACCACGTAGAAAAAAATAAAAAATATATGATACCCATGTTCTAATCTTCAAACTACTATTGTACAACTACAGCAAAGAAATCGAATATAAGCCCCCTAGATAAAAAAAATGATAATCTAACATAAAATACAAGTCAAGCATTAATCTCAGAATTGCACTAGTTTTCATGGTGGAAGTTTCTTCTGATCCAAAAAATACCGAAACAGCTCGTTCTTTCGAGTCTCTCATCATTCAGTTTATCTTCATTGGTGATACTACTCTGAGACCTGCATGGAGATTGCTCTCTTCCGCCTTCATTTTCAACATCGGGACATGGATCATCATCGCATGTGCATGAAGCAATGGGTACGGATGGAAATGGAGTGCATGAAAGAGGGCATACAACATCTGAAGAGACAAATGCCATACGGTTTCTTCTTATTTCTGATCTGCAGATAAGTGGGGAGCCCAAAAGACGGGGGTGAGAGATGCATGATGTGCATAGGTTTAGGACAGGTTTTGCTTGATTTCTTTTGAGGATATGGTGGGTAGTTTGACGAAAGAGATGATTCTGCTTCGGTAGAGAGGATGTAATGCTATATGAATATAGCATTATAGATGTGTAATGCTATATGAATATATCATTTTTTCGTCCTTCAGACTAAATTTTAAAACTTATGTCCTTCAAACTAAAATTGTTATCAGGTTTTTCCTTCAGCCTAATTCCCTCTTTAGGCTAAGATTGTTTGGGCTTGGTCCTAAAACAAAATAAATGAAGATATACTCTTATTTCCTTTCAATTGTAAAAATAAATTCCAATTCCTATCTAATATCACTTCCTTTTTTTCCAAATCAACGTTAGTTGCATCGCTTTTATAAAATATTATTTCATACTTTTATCTTATTCAAATTTAAATATCTGGATTTCACAATCAAAATCCTTTTATTTAAATAATCTCAAAACCAATTTATAAAATAAATCTCTAAATTTCAATTTAATTACTATTTAGTAATTTAATTAATTATTGCTTAAAAATCGGGTTGTTACACTTGGCCATTTGCTTGTTAGCAAGGTTGTGCCGATCGATCCTGCAAGGTTTGGATAAATTATCCGATCGGCCCTGAAAGGATTGGGCTGAATTACCAATTAGCCTAAAAGATTAGGTCAGATTATCCGATCGACCCAAAAAGGATGAAGCGGAATTATCCGATCAGCCCGGAAGATTGGGTCGAATTATTCGGTCGACCTGAAAAGGATGGGGATGAATTATCCAATCAGCTTGGAAGATTGGGTCAAAATATCCAGTCAACTCTTAAATGGATAGGGCTAAATTATCCGACTAGTCCAAAAGATTGGGTCGAATTATCCGATCGACCCTTAAAAGGATAGGGCTGAATTATCCGATCAACCCAAAAGATTAGGTCGAATTATCCGATCGACCCTAAAAAGGATGGGGCTGAATTATCCGATCAGCGTGGAAGATTGGGTCGAATTATCTAATAGACCCTGAAAGGATTTGGCTGAATTATCCGTTCAATCCTAAAAGATTAGGTCGAATTATTCGATCGACCCGAAGTCACATTCCCTGGCTATGATCCTAGCCTGAGGAGCTTATATTTAAAGGATGGGGTCGAATTATCCGATCGAACCTGAGAGCATACTCCTGTTCCATTGCCCATGGCCAAAGATTATGTTCCTGATCATACTGCTGATCGCGCAGTATGGGAATCTGGCTTTCAAGAATACAGTTTCATTGGTCAAAGAAGTCGACTTTGTTTATGAACGAGAAACTTAGCTGGTCTTGCCTTATTGTTCTACCCCATGGTCCTTGGGTGGCTTATTTGCGAAAATAAAATGAAAGAAGCTAAGTACAATAGTGTCACAATAGATCACTATTCCATGTGTGTGGGATCGGGATTCCATAAATAATTGCTAGCTTAAATGTTTCATCTCTAAGCTTTTGATCAATTGCATAGGGTCCTTCCCAGTTCAAACCAATTTCTCTCGTTTTAGAATGAGATCCCCTACCTCGAAGGTACGGTTTTGGACCTTAGCATTGAAGTACATTGAAGTGTTGTGCTACCCCTTTCTGCGATCATATCTCGGTTATGGGTAAATCCGGTTCACTGTTACCGGTTAAGGGTTTGTCCAAGCTTTCCATGATGCTCCGGAGTTGGTTTCTCCCCGGTATGCAGTGGCCATGCCTGTATAGTCTTATAAATCAAGGACTTTATTTGACATGGGATGGTTGCTCTTATCGTGCTTTGGCAGCACCGATCATCTATCATTGTTTTGCATACCCTATCCATGGGGTTTCGTAAGATCATGATGATTTACAATACACTTATCCATAATCCATGTAGTTGCAATAGCCAGTGCGCAAAAAACAAGATAGAGGTTTTGAGCATTCCATGTTTTCTGGGATACGGCTCCGTCCATGATAATGAAAATGTAGGATTCATTCCCTTGATATCTCCTGATAAAATACAGTCCTTCCCGGATTGAGATAGGTGCCCTACTCAAAGGGAGTACATGTTTAGCACTAAGTCCCCTTCCTTAAGCGGACGGTATTTGGCCTTAAAGGTATATTGCTTGCAATCCTTCGCTTATGCGCCTCAGCTTGTAAAGCAGCTTCATCATGCCTTTCATCAATCAAATCCAATGACATACTTAGCAATTCCTCATTCTCATTCAAGTCTTAATGAATCCTCATTTATGATAGCAATGATGTCCCCACTAGTAACATCCCTTTCGATCCATAAGCTAAGGAGAAGGGAGTATGACCTGTCGCCGTCTTTAAAGAAATGCTGTAGGCCCATAGTGTAAAGGAAGCTCATCCACCCATACTCCTTTTTCCTTTTCCAGCCGCTTCTTTACGAGGGTCTTTAAAACCTTATTAACCACTTCCACTTGTCTATTATACTGCAGAAAACCCCTTCTTTATTCCATGCTTCATTTCACATTCTTATCTCCGCCCTGGCCATGGAAAGTTTGCCAATAAGATCTATTGCCCAAACCGCAAAGGGTCAGAGGCTAACCTTGTAAGTTAGTTCAACTAGTGGTAATATGGGGATTGTGAGATTTTCTATTCTAGGGTCTAACCCCCGATATAGTCTCCTTAACTGCCTTGATGCATGTTGTCCAATATTTTCCTAGCCTCTCTAGCAGCCATGCACCTTAGCAGTGAGTTAGTGAAAACTCTTATGTATATGATGTAATCATGTATGATGTACCGAGTCGCCTTGCGCATCACCTTCTTTTCTTCATTATGGTTTAAGGGTGAAGTTTTTACTAGGACCAACCTAAAAAGTGATACATTTACCGAACTAGCCAATTTTTCCAAATCCTCAGCATCATGATTTTCCTTCCATGCGGTGTGCTTAACTACACAGCATTCTTGTGCATCAAGCATAGCCTTCGTCCCTTTTTATTTTTCTTAAGTAGTATGCCAACTATTATTCTTTGGTTTATAACTCCTAAAGTGCTAATTCACAGCCGTTTGCAAGTTGTTATAGATAAATAGTGTCATGGTCCCTAGTTCTTTTGTTGTTTCCAATTTTGCTATTATTGTATTGTACATTGTCGTTTGGTATATCCTACAAGATAAGAGGTCTATCTGATCTGTAAGGATCAAGAACATTCGTTCTTGCCCTGTCATTAGTATTTTTCTTAATTCTAGGAGTGTTGCATAGTCATGTGGCATGGTGTTATTTATACCTTAAGTATTTTCATTAAATATCATTTGAAATTTATTCATTAAAGTAAGTCATACCTTTACAATGTTGTCCCCGTACTCTATGAGGATATTCAGTCTCTATAGTATCATGCTTCATATTCATATGAAGTTGACTCTGTCTCTGGGATTTTTGAAAAGATTATGCTCCACCATATCTAGTGATGTCTGGTCCCACCTATGGAATGGGCCAGAATTACACTCCACCATCTTTGGAGGAGTCGAACCCGGTCTCCTATCTGTCGGAGTTGAACCCTATCTCCATACTAGGAAGTTTATGCTTCACTTTCTAATTACTTCGTTCTTCATGATTTTCATGCACATCTACCTCTAGATATCTAGTAGGAGGATATTCTCTGATGTTCATAGGGAAAACTGACACCATGCCCCCGTGTGTGGTTTGTACCCTTCCTCCCAAGGACTCGGTTCCATCGAGGGACTACAGTTTATAGTTTATAGCACTCTCATTGGAGTTACCTTAGGTTTTAGCCTAGAGCATTCTGACTCCCATCTCTGCCATAATCAGCTCTTTGGTTCTCGATTCACTGTATTCCACGATTTCTCTAGTAGTGAGATAGATTCTTTTAGGAGTCTCCGTAAGCTATGAACGTGGAAACTTATCCGGTCTTCTGAAGTGTTTCCTTTCTCCAATCTTATTGTCCATCTTTCACATATCCCTATCCCGAGGCTTTTCATTTCTAATCCAACATGAACTTGTTGGCTTGATGGTATAAGTCCTTCTAATTGGCATTTGGATTCTTCTTAAGTTTCCTATATAACTCTGTTTTCCTATTAATTCCTAAAGCATTAACCATAAGAAAAATCCACTCATTAAGTTGACACATAGTGGCTGTTATATCCTTGAACCATGCAAGATTGTTCTATAAGTTTTATCTATCCTTTTGCTTGATATCCAAGTGTTAACAGATTAGTGCTCCAAATGACTAAACCAAATAGTCTCTAAGTATGACATGAATAAAGGAAAGTAATGACATCTTCTCACTTCATAGCTCCAACTGCTTCCATACACTAAATGTAGTGCCTCAAATGCGTTCAAGGGTTGGTTTTTCCAACATATTACTCCATGACCAATGTCTTAAAATACAGGGGTTGACAGCATATCTGATGTTTGGAGTGAACTGATATGGTCATCTTGTTAAGCTCTGGTTTCTTGCTCTGCCACTGGAATGCATCCTTAGGTCTCTTAGTAGGCCACATCGTGACCCCACGTAATGGATCAACTACATGTGTATCAGTTAGTATGAACTAAGGCGGTCCATTTCGACAGCCAAGTGTATGGTTCCAACATCAGCATTGACTTCTGGTGAGGCATCCTCCCTCGGTCCGACATGGGCCATCATATTGGTCTGGTACTTATGAGTTCTGCATCAGTTCGATTTTGTTCGAGTCCTAGCCGGTTTAGTTTATGGAAGTCCAAACTTTCATGACCCCTTCCTGCCTTACAAGCTTCTTACGTCCATTCTTGATGGGTTGGAAACATAATTCCAGACTCAATCTCTCTGGACCATATTTTCCATCATCATTTGCGGTCAATACTAGGCTCTTCTCTAGTAGTTATACCAGGTTGTCTCTCTGAAGTAGCACATTCCAACCCCATATAATTTGTCGGCTCATAGACGAACTCCTTCAATGTGGTTGATTTCTCTATTACTAATCTCTTAGCAAACTTCATTCCAGGATGCACTCCACCATACAAGGTCATTATGGTGAACCTTTCGTCCGCATTTTGAATTCTAGTTGGAATTGACTAATAAAATTCTCCTATAACGTCGCCTATATGTGAATTTGTCCTGGTGGAAGATCACGTGGTGGCTAAGCCTATTAAGAATAGATGAAATCACTTATACTAGACTTCTTCTATAGCTTCAACATGTGTTAGGTATACCATGTTAATATACTATAGGGTCAGTTAGTCCTTTATACGGTTGCATGGTAGGCATCTTAAAGTCTATAGGGTTTTTGGTAGTTATATCCCTAAGGAGAAGGTATTGCTAGCCTAACTCCAATTTATCACTCCACTTTTTCACATCGAGCACATTAACTAATGGTTCGAGCCATCATATCCTCCGATCTAGTTGATTAGCAGTGATACTCGTCCTTTCCCTTTGAGGGGAACAATTTCCTTCATCCTCCCTATGATAACTTGATCTTTGATTTAGGGCATGGTTATGGCTCCTACATCAATCCCAATGATCATTTTATTCTTTATTGACCATAATATTGGTGAGGGAATGAGACGTATTTGTTGTAGCTTCCCCTGGTTCGAAATCATCCCTATCTGGTTTGGCGCCGAACCACTTCCTGGGTTTAGCTCGGGTTGAACACTTGCTCGTTTCATCCCTTCATTATTCCTTCTTTTAGCTCTTTGACTTTCTTGATCAGATTCTTCATCAGACTGTGACTCTTTCGTCTTCTAGATTCCATAGACTAGGATCACCCATGTGTTTAAGTGTTGCAACCAATAATTTACGGCTGTCCTAAGCATGTCATAAGTTGGTACCCTATTGCTTGATGTTAGGTAGCGAAACATTCATTCAGCTTGGTCACAACTCTATCCAGGTTGCCTCTGGTAATTACGTCAACTAGCACTAGAATGCTTACTGAATGATTATCAGTTATTTGATTGGGTGCTCAGGTGTTCCCTGCATTCTCGTTGGTAGCAACAACCTTGTTCTTTGATCTTGAAAGCATCCTGAATTCATTTCTCAGTGAAAGCACCAAAAATATTTGTACAAAAAACGAAAAAAAAAACACCTTCAATCATTTATTGTAGGGCTGAGAATATGGGATGTATAATGCAATGGTTATATTTGAATTATGATTGATTTTCATAGAGCGAATCACATATAGGTTATGCAGAAAGAAAATTGCAATAAAGTAAACAACACAAGGATTTATAGTGGTTTGGCAAGAATGTGTCCACATCCATTGTCCATTTTCATCATTCTTCCTATAGATCTTTGTTATATGTCAGTGATACCAAATACAAAAGGCTCAATAGGAAGTAAGATATAGTCCAAGGAAGTTTGTTCGTCTATTCTTGTTTGGCAATTCTTGGCTGCCTATTCATGTTCGACTGTCTCTGTTAGGCGGTCTTTATTAGGCTGCTACTGCTAGACTGTTCCTACAAGGCTATTCCTGCTATGAAGTTCTTGTTAGGCTGATCCTGCAAGACAGTTCCTGCCAGGCAGTTTCTGCTTCGTTGTTCATGCTAGGAAATTCTTGTTAGGCTGATTCTACAAGACTGTTCCTAGCCAGGCTATACCTAGCTTTCTCTAGCTTGTTCGCCATTACTGTTATAACCTTGGATCTCCCAAATTCTCCTCCATTGTTGTTGGAAGTTTTGGTATTTATAGAAATGAAGAGGTATGGTGGTCACTCCTGTAAATCAGGCAATTTCCATTTATAACTCGCTTGGTTCAGATACTGTCGTATATGCACGATACAATCAGAATTTTCCATATGTACTTAAATTTCATTCGATATATAGCTTGTTTGGGTTCGGTTGGAGAAGCTCTGTTCGTGTTCTGTTGGTTCGGTGGATGCACATGGACACCTTGCTGGCTAGGTTCTCTCACTTCCCACTCGGCTCGGCATCCCTTATTTCCCTTGGTTCGATCTTCATATCATACATTTGGTTCCCTACCGGACCATTCCTCGTGTTTCATAAAATAATATGCTTGCCAGGAATCAAAATCCTAACCTCTCCATTGAAAGCTTGGTGCTCAACCACTTGAGCTACGCACATTTTTGTGTCATAACTCCTTCATTTCAAGTTAGAATTGAATGAAAGTTGGATCATTCGTATCGTTGAGTAGAGTATTCCAATACCTCTGAATGTTCCATTCGTTTGTAGTAAGTAGTAGCTCTCCAAGGTGGCGCCTGAGTTGGTTAGGTGGCAGACAAATTTTGAGATGATAATATCTTTCAATCTGTAACTCAGATCGAGATGCGATTTCGACCTAGGTGCATATCCTCACCTTAGGAACATTTTACAAGTGTTTTGACTATATTTCCGACTATGCCAAATTTGTCCCTAACGCTTCGCCTTGCCCTTGTGATTACATGATGGTGCCTTTATTATGCACCTTCCGGCCATTTCTATGTTCCTTAACGCCCTTTTGTATTCATCATGCTGTGGGTGAAAATGCCCAAAAAATATTTTTATAAATTTTAGCTTTTAAGGCATGGGGATAGTGACTCATGATTTCGCAAAAAAAATTCCCTATCCTTCACTTGCTAAAATTTATTTTTCCTTGGATTTTGAAGTTTTTGAAATCAAAGCTTTCTTTATTCTAGTTGCTAACCTAATTTACTAATTTACTTCTAGCTTTAATAACATTTATTGCTAGTTAAGTTTCCTTATGAGATTTCCTTATTTACATTATTTTTTAATATGTATAGCAGTCAAATTCCATCCAAACCATCAACACGGTAACAAACTAGGAGCATATCTCATATCCTAGCGATTACAACCCAAATAACCTAAAAGAAAATGATTGTTGGAAGCTGTCCTTCAACATCAACCGGTGTTAATGATGTTGTGGCTCTGTCACCCCTTACTCGATTAAGATGGACACTTCTAGTATGCCCTTCGACTATAACCGACATGTTTTAACTCACCTTTTGGCTTCTAATTAATAAGGTTCATCCATTACTTCAATTATTACACCTGATTATGAGATAAATTGTGCATTCCCACACTATAGTGGGCAAGAAGTATAAACTATGCACATTTAGAATAACTCATTGAAAAATTGGCTTGGTGGAATAACTTCTACCACCTATCTTGCCTACTTTAACCATGAGTCAACCAACATCATTTATGTGAGATCGCCGTCTCAGGGTCCTACTATCTTCTTTTAATCAAAATCCCTTAATAGCATTCTCAAGCTTTGGTATTTACCTTCTTTATCCTTGATCTTTCATGCGAGTATGCCCTATGACTCACAAAAGTGTACTTTTATACCATTCTCTATTCCTTTAAAGGTTCTTCTTTTCGCTTCCACACATCTCTAATAAAATTTCTTATGCTCATACAAATATTCCTTATATTTGACAGGGATTCTTTGTTGCTGCCCTATGAACATCCATAGCTATTTTATTCATAGCCTAAACCATTACCCCGTCTTATCAAGGCAGTCTTCCCTATCTACTCCATATCAAAAATTGGTTTGGGTTTCAACACTCTTTATAAAACTAAAACTTCACAATCATGAACAAAAACTTTATCTTTGAAATTATAAACTTAGAAACCTTTTCATCAAATTCAACCATTGCTTGGTTTTTGAAAAGGAACAATGAAAAATTTCCTTTTCGAAGACATTTTACAACAAAGGTTCACTTCTTTAGAAATAGGATTTTTAACTTAAAATATTCGAAAACTCAATTATCATACCAAACCATTTTTCAGAAACATCTTTTATACCTTAAACAATTAAAACTGAACTAGACAAGGATAACTTCCATCATATTATTTTTCCAGTACTCATGCTATTTCCACTTTCACCCTTTGCGGAGATTTTAATAACATGTGAGGGGGACTTCTAAAAGATACATGCAATTGCAACATCCATCTAAGCGCCTATCTAAAACATATGTGCAATTACTACACATGCCTATGAAATTTATCCATTCTTTCTATTCGATTCCTATCGTTTTTCTCATACACTATTTTAAACTAGATTACAAATCATATTTTTACATGAATTCCTAATGCTAGTTCAATTCAAATTTCCTAATACTGCTACTATTAAAATTTCTCCACCTAAAAGGCTTCTACTACATATCTCTTTTCCTCTTTTATTGTTTTTCTCACTGACTTATTATAGTATGTTCACCTCCTGCTTTAGTTATTGGGGTCTTCTTCATTAACATGAATATGTATATATATATATAAATAAAAATCTATTTCGGCAGTTATTCTCTGTATTTCTTTTACGGAAATGTTTCTCCTACCATCATCATCTGACATTCTTACCCGTCTATTCTTTTTACCACATTTCAATTAAGTACCATTTCCATTTATCAACCATTTAGAAAGAATTTAAAAAAAAAGAAATTCTAAATTTACAAAATAGGAAAAACCATCGAGCCAGACATACACCCTCTTATCCATTCATCTCAAAAACGAAAAACCCCTTTACCTAAAACCTTTTAATCAAAATGTTTTGACTCAACCAATATCAAACTAAGAATTTCAAAATTTACTTACTTTTAAATCCTTTGAAAAATCCATTCAAACATTTCAAAAATCTTTTTGTCAGATTCTTTTACATGGAGTCAGACTTAGAAATGGACTTTAATTGTCCCTTCTTTTGGACTATCCCTATTTTCCACTCATACTTAACTCATCTTTACTCTTAACGTCTTTTTACTAAGAGTATAGACTAAAAATTCGGCTATCCTATTATGGTGATTAGTGCATACCGTCTTGTGGGAACTTGCCTAATCCTTATACAGATCTGCTTTCGGATGCTTGCAACATATAGATTCTTGTCTCCTATCTATATGGATAAAATGTACGTCTTTAATCGGCGATCTATCCAAATCCACAATCATAAAAGGCCCAATAAAGAAGTCAAGTACAATCCAGCCTTTCTTCTATATGTCGTGTTCATGTTCTTCTTGGTTAACACCTTATGGTACAGCCAACACTCCATGGGGTAATCGAGGTAGGTGTATAAATTTAACTCTATTTATTAGCCCATCTCATAGTTGCATCATCCATCCTTTCAAAGTACGGTTGCAACTACTTTTATAGTCGAAATTTATAGTGTTTGGCATATAGTGTGTGTGTGTAATTATAGGTAAAAATACAAATATGTTCTCTCAGCATATTCTAATTCCTATAATTGACCAACTTAAGCTCCGATATCGAATGTAACAATCTACAGCTTAATGGGCTTGAATTTCGACTAAATCGAAATCCAAGTCCATTAGTGCATAGATTGTTGGTTTTGGTAACCTGTAATAAACATAAGCGTATCAGAGAGCGGTCAACGTAAATTCACAGCGGAATAGAAAAATATAATAGAACATATATATCGACTAATGTCACTGCCTTGGAATCATATTATTCCTTGGAAATCTAGTCGTCTTTTCAATGTCGAGCATGGAAGAGAAGACTCCACCATTTGCAGTTCCTGTCTTGCATCAGTAGCATGTCCTTAAATCTATCATGTGGGTTGTATTGAAGAGGGGTCAGAACAACATTTTGATGACTAGAAAAATACACACTTTACCCATAACATTAATTTATGTCGATTGGTTTTCATTTAAGCATTATGTTTATTATTTACGGCTAATCTATTCAATACTATGTGCATGTACAATATGTCCAAGCTTCTCTGAGGTATAACTATATACATGCCTATATACATATATATCTAAATGATATACTACCCAAAAACCTCGATTCTTTAATACTCCTTGAATAAGAAGGAAGTAGACCCAACGGCCATTTAATACCTCAACCCCGAAGCGAGCCCTCCGCAACGTAAACGCTAGTCAATCGGTTTTAACTATAGAGACAGATGACCCCTACATATGACGCTATAATTCAATTTTCGTATAACTAATGCATCTCAAGACTCATCTAAGGGTTAACTAGCTCACTTCCGACAAACAAACAACTAACTAACTAAAATTGAGGTATGTGTGTATCTCATACAAATTCTAACTAGTAGGAAGTGAAATCCGTCATGGCTTAACTCGAGTCTTTGCTACCAATCACTCGGGAATTCTGGTGGTCATAGCTTATATGCCCACCCTATTACTAAATACTGGTCTGATAATAATACTAACATAGCTCGCTGACCTTCCATGGCTGAAATCCCATTGATACTAATATACTGTAACTGAAGAAAAATTCCCCTTTCAGTTACTTTATAACTCTTTTTAGAAATTAAGCAGACCCCGTTTCCTTAAAAGTACTGAGCCATTTCATACTTTAAATTTAAGGAAATCCCTTTGTATATTTTCCCCTACCTATCTGCAATGCATATCTCTTCTCCATGGGTCTTATAATTGAAGGTGTCCTACATCAATAATAAGTACACACTACTGTAGGTACCCTCCAGGTAAAGGACGGACTTCTGTTGTATAACTCTACTGATCTCGCATCCTACCCCACTAAGCCAAACCAATTATTCTAGGCCTAAATATTGGATTAGGCCTACTAATTCACGCTTAACCTAAACGTATAATTAAGGCTTTATAATTTCCCATTATGAAAATTATACTACCTCCTAGTATTTAGTTACAACCTTATTCGCTTATTTTCTAAATATCAATTTTCCATAATAAATTATCATTATTATTCAATTTGGACAATCTCTAATAACATTTATTTATTTATTCTAATTCAACCTACTATGCCTATTTCATTTCCCCGTAAATGCTATATTAAATCATTTAACTAGTCCTATTAACCGCATCTATGTCCCTATTTATTTCCTTTAACTCCGTATTAACTCACATTTATTTCCCTATTAATTTTGGAGTTACTATCTCTTTTCCATCTACACCTCCATATAAATTCCCACTCACCTTTTAAGCTTTCCAAATCTCCCAAATTCGAATTCATCCCTTTACTTGACTCCTTTCCCTTTTCAATCCAAAGGAATATACATAACAAGGTATATAATGTGATAACCCAGATTTTTGGACATCCAGTAATTGGATAATTAACTGGTTTATTCAATTGAACAGATAAAATTCTGATAATAAAGGATATCTGGTTATGTAAGTGAATTTGAAAATATAATAAAAATTGGATTATAGATATTTGGATAAATATTTGATAATCTCCTAATAAAATTACTTAATATTTGACAAATTATTCTTTTAAAACAAATATTAATGATTGTTTATATACATGGATATAAGAAAATTTTAAATAGAAAAATTATTATATTCAAACAAATTGAATTTGTGTTTGTTTAAGTAAATATATTTGTGTGAGTTAATTTCAGTTTGGATTTTAAATTGTATTTGAATCTGAATTTAAAATTCAAAGGGTAGATATATATATATATATATATATATATATCTTAAATATATTTTGGATTTGGAAATATATTATATATGATATAGTTTGTTTTCTTTAAAAAGATTTATTCTTATAAATTAAGATATGTATTTATTAATTAGGAAAGAGCCTTATAAACATTTAAAAATTTATTTATGCATGAAAAATACATGTGTTAAATTATAAACCTCCTTATTAACAAGTGTTAGATGATTAAATGAGAAGAAAGACCAGTGTCATTTTTAATTTTAGTTTTCTTTTATTTTTAATAAATCACAATCTAGCCTATATATCCATCTAATTCCTCTCTTCAATTCTTTTTCTATTCTTCAAATTCAAAAGCTAAGAAAGACTCAATCCTATAACTCAAAACAAATCTGTAATCTAATATTCCTCAAACCAGAAATTAATCAAATTCAGTAACCTGTAAATCATTTTCAAGAATTTATAAACCAAAGCCTGTACTTTTCTTCAACCCGAGATTAATCAAAAGCATACAGTAAAGTATGGCAGCAAATTTAAGTTCAAAAAAAACTCAAAGATCATCTCAACATTCAAGCAAGCTAAGATCAGAATCAAATACAAGTTTCAGAAACAAAAGTATTTCCAGATCATCATCAAAACTAAATATCAGATAAAAAAATCAAGAGATCATGTTCTTTGCTTTTACAAAGCAGGTGAGTAAACAATTCTTATTTAAAAGTTTTAAAATCTGTTGAAAACCTTGTTGCATGCAGTAAAACTTTAAATAAATTGTAAAAGTGTGTGTCTGATTGTTTTATATGATTTCATGTGTATATACTATGAATATTTTTGAATACATGTCAGTGTTTAGCTCTGTTCTTCACTTCTAGATTGCAAGTAGGATTCAAAAGTTAAATGCTCTTCATCTGATATTCTTTAGACTTCAATGTATAAACAAATATTGTTTGTTATAACAAGATATCAATTTTAAAAATATTTTTAAGTCCAATTTAAAGTCAGTTTTAAAATAAAAGAAGAAAAACAGTGAAACTTAAATCATATTAAAATTTCAATATAAATAATTGGATGATTCATGAATATAATCAGTTGTGTTTTCAAAATCTATGATTTTTAGAAAAAGAATCATGATTTTTAAGCTTTTAAATCAAGAGGAATCGAGTGTTGAACGGGTTTGGTGTTTTGAGGCTTTTCTGGTGATCGGCGAGGCTTGGGATCTCGGGATCGCTACTGGAGTTAGCAAGGGAGTGGGGGAGCTGGGGAAAAATGCTCATTGGATTTTACGATCACCGTGGCGGTGGCGTGGCGACGATTTAGGGTTTAGCTCAGGTTTTAGTCGTGGTCAAACTTCGAACTTCTGTGTCATCATCGATGTATCGAGTTGGGTCAGAGGTAGGGGAATCGAAGCAAGGAACTCTGGCGAGGGTCTGGACAAAGTGGCGAAGCTCTAGATCATCAGAGGTGGCGAAGCGTGGAGGCTTTAGATGATCGGGTTGTTCTAGGGGAGGGTCGAGGTTGCTCGAAATTCGAATTCATGCTCATTCCAGGATTTGGGTGGTCGGGATCAGAATGGTAAAGTGAAGTCGACTTGTCAACGGTGGTCTTGGAGGCCGGAACTTCGTCGTGGATGGGTGCAGGTGCACAGCGTATCAGAGTATCAGTTTTTGTTGTGAGAAGAAGTAGGAGATGAGGTCTCGGGTTGGACTCGGGGAAAGTGAAGGCTTGGCTCGAGATTATACTCGAGTGTTTAGTGGGTTCAAAGGAAGTAGGAAGAAGAAGAGTGTCGGGGGAAAGATGGAGTGTAGCTCGAGAATTTGATCGGGATATTTGGGTTAAGCACGAGCAACTCCGGTTTGTCTCGAGTTAATTGAAGGGTATTAACAAGTTTTTAAGTTAAACATAATCAAATTTTAATTAATTAGGGTATTGGGTAATTAAAGATTTATTTATTAATGAAGATAATTAAAGAGTAATTAATTAATTAATAAATTAGTAATGGAAGGTTGATCAATGTAATTAATTAAAGTTTGGTAATTAAAGTAAATGATTTATCTTGAAAGGATAATTAAGGTTTTAATGATTAATGATTAATTTAATTTAAGTATAATTAACTAATTTAATTAATAAATATAAGGTTTATTAATTTATAAGGGTTTTGTTAATTACTTAAGGATTAATTAATTAATTAAGAAATAAGATTAATTAATTGATAATTAGAGGTAATTAATTAGATAATTACTTGATGAAAGTAATTAAAGGAAAATTACTTAAGGGTAGTAATTGAGAATTAATTACTTAGTGTAATTAATTAAAGGGTTGATTAATCAAGGTAAGTGATTATGGATAATTAAATTGAGTAATTAATTAAGGATCAATGAAATTAATATGATGGGTAAAGGTTAATTAATTTGTGTAATTAATTAAGAGTTAATTACTTAATGTAATTAGAGGATAATTAATCAAAGGTGATTAATTAAGATGAAATTAAAGGATGATTAATTAATCGGTTTGTAATTAATAAATGTTAAGTAAAGGTAATCTAATTGATTAAAGATTAGTAATTAGTTTAATTAGGGATGAATTAAATTAATTTTGGAAGTGATCAATCTTGCTTATGGATGATTGAATGATGTAAATGCCTTGAATTGGTTGATATCTCTGATATGCAATGTTTTGTGATATGATATGATTAGGTGGACAATGATAATGTAGTTATTTATCGATGATAAATTGCTGTGTATAAGTGACATCCTATTTAATGTTGAATTGTATTTCACTTGAATAACTTGGGTTAAGATGATATTGAATTCGAAGAGACCGGGATCGGATATCAGCAATATCCGGAACCACTTCGATTAGAAATCTATAATTATTTATAGATTTGACATGTGAAATCAATATGCCGGTTTGGAATAATATGGACCATTTAAACTGAGTTGGATACGTAGATATTGTTTTGTGAAATAAGTATTGACTATATAAGTTGTTTACTTGTGGTAAAGTACGAGTTACCCCGAGTTTATATAAGTTCTATGAATTGAAATTTCATGTTAGATGAGTTTACTCACGCTGGTTTCCAGCCTGACTCGGGTGTTACTTTGATGTAATGCTCGGGTCAGACCGAGTATTACAGTTTTCAAGTAAGGACGTTCTGGAGCTCAGGAGGCGGGCTGGATGGCAGGAACGTATGGAGTATATTCCGCCATGATATATTATAGTTGTCAGAGACATGTTAATTCTAACTGTCTAGTATATTTGTGAATGTTGTAACTCTGATGTATTAAAATATAATTAACAAATACAGTTTTCTTTGTATAACTGATATTATTATTTGATATTGTATTTTGATCCGCTGCGAATGTGAGAATCTGTGTCTTGTTCTGTTTCTTCTTCTATCTCTTTTCTTTTTCTCCTAACTATTTGGAATTTTCGGGTTCGAAAATTCCGGGTCGTTACATTTGGTATCAAAGTCAGGTTAAGCGAGAACCTTGGCTCTGTTGGGATTACTCATTAAGGATAGGGTCAATGGTACCCTAAGATGAGTTGAGTGTGTGTATATATATATGATGAGAGCGTACTTGTTATTTTCTTATATAAAGGTTTTTAAATGGTTTTAAAAATAAATGATTTTTATATAAGTTTATCTTTTGATATATATAGAAATAATTTTCTAATTATTAAATATATTAAAGAAATTGGTTGTTGAATCATTGGAATTAAATAAAATAATAAGAATTAAGTGGTAATAGTAATACAACCAAAATTGAAATTGAATGAAGATAAGTTCGAAATGGATCCAAACTGAATTTAAAACCTTGAATTTGTAGAAGTGTTATCAGAATAAAGATAATAATGAATTGGTTTCCAGATATGATAATCTTGGTTATTATCATAAATGTTGTTGTGTTTAATAATAAAATATTGGTAATGATTAAGTAAAATGAAATGTTTTAGGGAAATAAACTTTTAGGTAAGTATAATTTATAAATTGGAATTGAAGATAATTTAAATTTGTGAAATTTTAAATTTAAATACAGAAAAATTGAAATTGTTTTAAAGAAATTTGTTTTGAATTAAAACCAAAGGTGGTTTAAAAATTTAAGGTATAACTTGGTGTGTAAAGGAAATAAATATGTATAAATGAGGATATACATAATATCAAAGATGAAATTGAAATTTAACTTGGGAAGTTAAATGGTTGATTTTAAAATGGGAATTATGAGTGATCTCAAAATGGGTTTGAGATCTGGAAATTGAAAATGGATGCTGTTAATTGGTGTCTGGATAAATTTGGATGTTTATTTATCCTGATATCATTCTATTGTTATAAATAATCTATGAAACTGAGAATTGGTTTTGAAGTTAGAAATGAATAACAAATTAGAATCTGAAGATTAAATTGTTTTTGAATTCTTATTTGAACTTTGTAATAAGTTATGTAAGGATAATTTTAAAATGGGATTTTGGAATTTGGATTCAGAATTAAATATTTAAGTTGTTAAATTAAAAATTAAGGTTGATTTGATTTAAAAAAGTAAAAGTTAATTTGACTTTAGGGATTAAATCAACATTTAAAATTTTTAACTCAAATTTATATAATTCGAGATAGTTTTAAATTGAGATTTGAATAGAATTAGTTCAAATTGAATTTGATTTGAATTAATTAGAATTGTGATTGAAGATGGATAAGCATAAGTTTAAATGGAAAATTTGAATTGAAATAATTTGAAATAAAATTGAAGTTGAAGGAGTTCAAATTCAAATGGTAAATTAGAATTGAAATGATTTGGAATTGAAGCTGGTTCAATTTGAAATTAATCCAAATTGATTTGGAATAATTTGGAATTATGATTAAAGTTGAATAAGTTTAAAAATCAAATGGAATTTGACTTGAATTTGGAAAGGAATTAAGGTTAATTCAACTTGAATTGGGCTTAAATTAATTTCAATGGAAATTGAAGTATTGAGTCAATTTAAATGGAAGTGGAAATTTAAATTGAATTGATGGGAAATTAATTGGAAATGGAGATTGGAAAATTAAACAGTTTGGCTCTGGATTATTTTCAAAATAAATTGTTTTAATACAAATATATTTTTCCAAACTATTTACTATACAATCTTTCTTCTTAATCCCCAAACTATCTTATACTTATTTTACAATTATTTTGGAACTATTTAACTATTTTGAAACTGTCGTATAAACTAATTACTATTTTTTAGTTACTTATATCTATTTTAAAAACTATTTTGCAATTATCTAACTATTTTATACCTACTTAACTATTTTACAAACTAATAACTATTTTTCAACTACTTATCTATTTTAAACTTTTTCAAGCTATTTTTAAATTTAAATAGGTAAGAGTTCAAACTGTTTGTAATTGAAGTAATAACTTAATTGGAAATGGAAGCAATTGAGAATAAGTGAATGGAATTAAAGGAAATGTGAATAGAAAAACGTAGGATATACGTATATTATTCTATTCTCATAGTGATTGATCTAGATTCGAACACAGAATTTCGAGATAGTATTATCGATCCGAGTTGGGATTTTTCGCTCGATTTTCGACGGCGAACCTGGATATGGATTGTTGATTGGTTCTGGATATTCTCTATCATAGTTGTGACTATGCAAGAAGAATGGCGGTTTCTGATCAAGAAATCAGATCTGAGTCCGCACTAGAAAGCCAGGTGGACGATACTAGTTCGGAAGTGAAATTGTGTGATCGAGTGAGCGATCAGATTAATATTGCGTACGGATGATATGTGTACATCGTACGGGTTTGAATGAAATTGATATTGAAAATTTGTGGATAAGAACTATAAAATGGTTTTTGAAATGAAAAGTAATATGGTTAATAACTTTATTAAAGATTTATCAAATTTGAATATTTGATTTGGAATAAAACAAAGATATATATCCTTGTTATATAAGATAAATCTTCCCTTGTTGAATCTATTACCAGAAGAAAAGGGTTTTGAAATATTTGAAGTATAAAAGAGGTTTATACAAGTTTGAAATAATCCAAAGATTTTTCAAAGTTATATATATTCTATATACATATAAAGGATCTTATGAGAATGATTTTGAAAAAAAAAATTTGGGAACCTATGAATTTGGAAAAGGCTTTTGATTTTTGGGAAAATCAATTTTGGATTTTGGAAAGCCAAGTTTGGAACTATCGATTTTGAGTAAAGGAGATTTTGATATAAATCATAAAGGATATGATTTGAAGATACTATAAGTGTATAGTATAAAGTGTTTTGAGAATAGCTCTGGGGAAAAAGGCGCTCCCTTGAAATGAACTTCTCAGGAGTGCCACTGGGTGGTACTGCCTTGAACCCCAAGGGGGAATTCTAAAGTTGATCCTGTGAGGAGTCCGGAAAAAACTAGTTCCTGAGGATTATTTGTGTAGCAAAAGTCGAGGGGCTGGTGCCTACAGAGGCATTTGGGTTATACTGTGGCGACAGTGTAACTCAATGTCACTGCGATCTACTGCAGATCATAGCGAAAGTCGTGTGTGCCGCTGAGAGCCAACAGTCCGCGTTTGATTTTATATCGGTAGACTGCGACACTATGGTAACATAGCGAAAGTCATGTGTGCCGCTGAGAGCCAACAATCTGCGTTTGATTTTATATCGGTAGACTGAGACCTATGTAGGAGTGGAGAAGTTTCATTTTGACAGCGAAAATCGTTTGTGCCGCTGAGAGCCAACAGTTACATGGACTTTTGCTGTGATGGCAACGTAACCCTGGATGTAACTGCGATCTGTTGTGGGTTCCATGGTGTAATCAGTTACATGGACTTTTGCTGCGATGGCAACGTAACCCGTGATGTAACTGTGACCATGGATGGGGTGATGATTTCCAGAGCATTTTCACCAAAGATATTTCCTCTATTTTCAAAATTGTTTTCTATATTTTCATAAATTATTTTCCAAGTATTTTCACTGGGTGTTGAAAACGGGTTTACCAAGTACTTATATATTTTCAGCCTTATGTCTGATCAACGTATGACCGAATTTCTGTGAGAACAAGGATGGACTTGTTGAAACATCGAGTTATAAAAGTATTTTTACAAAAACTATTTTGATAATATTATATAGATTTTTAAAAGTGTTTTAAAAAAATGATCAAAGAAAATTTATCAGATTTTAAGCATTGAATAAATTCTGGCTTCGTTCCTTTTCGAGGACGAAAAGATTCAAAGGGGGGAGGAATGTGATAACCCAGATTTTTGGACATCCGGTAATTGGATAATTAACTGGTTTATTCAATTGAACAGATAAAATTCCGATAATAAAGGATATCTGGTTACGTAAGTGAATTTGAAAATATAATAAAAATTGGATTATAGATATTTGGATAAATATTTGATAATCTCCTAATAAAATTACTTAATATTTGACAAATTATTCTTTTAAAACAAATATTAATGATTGTTTATATACATGGATATAAGAAAATTTTAAATAGAAAAATTATTATATTCAAACAAATTGAATTTGTGTTTGTTTAAGTAAATATATTTGTGTGAGTTAATTTCAGTTTGGATTTTAAATTGTATTTGAATCTGAATTTAAAATTCAAAGGGTAGATATATATATATATATCTTAAATATATTTTGGATTTGGAAATATATTATATATGATATAGTTTGTTTTCTTTAAAAAGATTTATTCTTATAAATTAAGATATGTATTTATTAATTAGGAAAGAGCCTTATAAACATTTAAAAATTTATTTATGCATGAAAAATACATGTGTTAAATTATAAACCTCCTTATTAACAAGTGTTAGATGATTAAATGAGAAGAAAGACCAGTGTCATTTTTAATTTTAGTTTTCTTTTATTTTTAATAAATCACAATCTAGCCTATATATCCATCTAATTCCTCTCTCCAATCCTTTTTCTATTCTTCAAATTCAAAAGCTAAGAAAGACTCAATCCTATAACTCAAAACAAATCTGTAATCTAATATTCCTCAAACCAGAAATTAATCAAATTCAGTAACCTGTAAATCATTTTCAAGAATTTATAAACCAAAGCCTGTACTTTTCTTCAACCCGAGATTAATCAAAAGCATACAGTAAAGTATGGAAGCAAATTTAAGTTCAAAAACAACTCAAAGATCATCTCAACATTCAAGCAAGCTAAGATCAGAATCAAATACAAGTTTCAGAAACAAAAGTATTTCCAGATCATCATCAAAACTAAATATCAGATAAAAAAATCAAGAGATCATGTTCTCTGCTTTTACAAAGCAGGTGAGTAAACAATTCTTATTTAAAAGTTTTAAAATCTGTTGAAAACCTTGTTGCATGCAGTAAAACTTTAAATAAATTGTAAAAGTGTGTGTCTGATTGTTTTATATGATTTCATGTGTATATACTATGAATATTTTTGAATACATGTCAGTGTTTAGCTCTGTTCTTCACTTCCAAATTGCAAGTAGGATTCAAAAGTTAAATGCTCTTCATCTGATATTCTTTAGACTTCAATGTATAAACAAATATTGTTTGTTATAACAAGATATCAATTTTAAAAATATTTTTAAGTCCAATTTAAAGTCAGTTTTAAAATAAAAGAAGAAAAACAGTGAAACTTAAATCATATTAAAATTTCAATATAAATAATTGGATGATTCATGAATATAATCAGTTGTGTTTTCAAAATCTATGATTTTTAGAAAAAGAATCATGATTTTTAAGCTTTTAAATCAAGAGGAATCGAGTGTTGAACGGGTTTGGTGTTTTGAGGCTTTTCTGGTGATCGGCGAGGCTTGGGATCTCGGGATCGCTACTGGAGTTAGCAAGGGAGTGGGGGAGCTGGGGAAAAATGCTCATTGGATTTTACGATCACCGTGGCGGTGACGTGACGACGATTTAGGGTTTAGCTCAGGTTTTAGTCGTGGTCAAACTTCGAACTTCTGTGTCGTCATCGATGTATCGAGTTGGGTCAGAGGTAGGGGAATCGAAGCAAGGAACTCTGGCGAGGGTCTGGACAAAGTGGCGAAGCTCTAGATCATCAGAGGTGGCGAAGCGTGGAGGCTTTAGATGATCGGGTTGTTCCAGGGGAGGGTCGAGGTTGCTCGAAATTCGAATTCATGCTCGTTCCAGGATTTGGGTGGTCGGGATCAGAATGGTAAAGTGAAGTCGACTTGTCAACGGTGGTCTTGGAGGCCGGAACTTCGTCGTGGATGGGTGCAGGTGCACAGCGTATCAGAGTATCAGTTTTTGTTGTGAGAAGAAGTAGGAGATGAGGTCTCGGGTTGGACTCGGGGAAAGTGAAGGCTTGGCTCGAGATTATACTCGAGTGTTTAGTGGGTTCAAAGGAAGTAGGAAGAAGAAGAGTGTCGGGGGAAAGATGGAGTGTAGCTCGAGAATTTGATCGGGATATTTGGGTTAAGCACGAGCAACTCCGGTTTGTCTCGAGTTAATTGAAGGGTATTAACAAGTTTTTAAGTTAAACATAATCAAATTTTAATTAATTAGGGTATTGGGTAATTAAAGATTTATTTATTAATGAAGATAATTAAAGAGTAATTAATTAATTAATAAATTAGTAATGGAAGGTTGATCAATGTAATTAATTAAAGTTTGGTAATTAAAGTAAATGATTTATCTTGAAAGGATAATTAAGGTTTTAATGATTAATGATTAATTTAATTTAAGTATAATTAACTAATTTAATTAATAAATATAAGGTTTATTAATTTATAAGGGTTTTGTTAATTACTTAAGGATTAATTAATTAATTAAGAAATAAGATTAATTAATTGATAATTAGAGGTAATTAATTAGATAATTACTTGATGAAAGTAATTAAAGGAAAATTACTTAAGGGTAGTAATTGAGAATTAATTACTTAGTGTAATTAATTAAAGGGTTGATTAATCAAGGTAAGTGATTATGGATAATTAAATTGAGTAATTAATTAAGGATCAATGAAATTAATATGATGGGTAAAGGTTAATTAATTTGTGTAATTAATTAAGAGTTAATTACTTAATGTAATTAAAGGATAATTAATTAAAGGTGATTAATTAAGATGAAATTAAAGGATGATTAATTAATCGGTTTGTAATTAATAAATGTTAAGTAAAGGTAATCTAATTGATTAAAGATTAGTAATTAGTTTAATTAGGGATGAATTAAATTAATTTTGGAAGTGATCAATCTTGCTTATGGATGATTGAATGATGTAAATGCCTTGAATTGGTTGATATCTTTGATATGCAATGTTTTGTGATATGATATGATTAGGTGGACAATGATAATGTAGTTATTTATCGATGATAAATTGCTGTGTATAAGTGACATCCTATTTAATGTTGAATTGTATTTCACTTGAATAACTTGGGTTAAGATGATATTGAATTCGAAGAGACCGGGATCGGATATCAGCAATATCCGGAACCACTTCGATTATAAATCTATAATTATTTATAGATTTGACATGTGAAATCAATATGCCGGTTTGGAATAATATGGACCATTTAAACTGAGTTGGATACTTAGATATTGTTTTGTGAAATAAGTATTGACTATATAAGTTGTTTACTTGTGGTAAAGTACGAGTTACCCCGAGTTTATATAAGTTCTATGAATTGAAATTTCATGTTAGATGAGTTTACTCACGCTGGTTTCCAGCCTGACTCGGGTGTTACTTTGATGTAATGCTCGGGTCAGACCGAGTATTACAGTTTTCAAGTAAGGACGTTCTGGAGCTCAGGAGGCGGGCTGGATGGCAGGAACGTATGGAGTATATTCCGCTGTGATATATTATAGTTGTCAGAGACATGTTAATTCTAACTGTCTAGTATATTTGTGAATGTTGTAACTCTGATGTATTAAAATATAATTAACAAATACAGTTTTCTTTGTATAACTGATATTATTATTTGATATTGTATTTTGATCCGCTGCGAATGTGAGAATCTGTGTCTTGTTCTGTTTCTTCTTCTATCTCTTTTCTTTTTCTCCTAACTATCTGGAATTTTCGGGTTCGAAAATTCCGGGTCGTTACATACATACTATTAGAATTACAGATCTGAGAAGAGATTTGGGGTTATGGGGAATATAAATTTATAATTATGAAATTCACCCTTTTTGCAGTATCAATTCGCTGCTTCTCTTCTTCTCTTTTATTTTCCATTCTTCTCAGATTATATACATACATATGTATAAACATACACGTGTGTATATGTATATATATTATTTATAATTAATAGAAACAATGGAAAAGGGAAATGGTAGAGCTTCGTTGCTTTGATCCAAAAATATGAGAAGAGAAGTGGGTGTATGCCTGAATTTATAGGTTCTTGAATCAATCATATCTATTAGATTAAAATCTGATAAAGCCCTATGAAGGTTCAACCTTAGCTACCATGCTCTCGGCCGTTCGTCCATTTTATAGGCGGTCAGCCTCTAGCAGTCGACCGGCCTAAGTAAGGGGGTCGACTGATAGGGTCCCTGGAACAACCCATAAAATGAAAAGGAAATTAGTTAATAAGTAATTATTAAAGTCCAAAAATAGAATTTTTGCTAATGTCAGAATTTGGCCACTTACACCGTTGGGTTCATGGCAATTTTCTGATCAGTTTTTATATATAAAGTTTTATGATCGGAGTTCAAACGAAAATGTTATTGACGTTTGAAGTTTTCGAATCGGAAATAACTATATATGTAATTAAGGTAATAAAAATAATTAACTAACATTAATTACCATTAGTTAGAGTTAACTGATAGTTAACGTTACTTAAACGTTAGGTAAATTAATAGTGGAAACAAATTGTATCGACTTGGTTAATAAGGAAGCAAATTAAACAAATCAAACGTCACTGATTAAATAACAAAAATGTTAAGGACTGGTCAACCTCTAGCGATCGATCAGCAGGGGATAGTGGTCGATCGGTTGAGACGTCAATTTTGAGAATTAAGGGTGATCGAATGGCCTAGATTTAAAATAATTTAATACAATAGTTGGCATTGACTCAAACCCCTATAACACGGACCTAATCCCTTACTTTTCTTCTCATATTTTCCGAGCGACATCAGAGCTCTATCATTTTCTCTTCTCCACGAAATTCTTAATTCTTAAAATTAGTTATAGTTTATATGTATTTATAAGTGGAATAGTAGAGGGTGATTGAGAAGAAGAATAGGGCCAAATCAAATCGTTAAAGCCAAAGAAAATTATAAATATGGATTAAGAATTTATACTAAATCCAAACCTATTCTATGATCTAGATTTTAGATAGGTATATGTATGCTTGTTGTGTATGTATTCAAATAAGGAATCAAACTAAATTACATGGATTAGATCTGAAGATATGAAAAGCTAAAAAGGTGAGCGAGAAATTATATGTATTTATATAATATTGGATTTATATTGTTGTGAATCTATTTCTGTATGCCTAAAATGTAAATTAGAGTTGTAGACTAAAATTATATACGTGTAACGAATTTATAAGTCCTACCTAATATTTTGTGATTGATAACTTGAATTATATATTGCATGTTGGTAAACCTGGAATTTAGGATTGGGTAGTAGTAGTCCCTGAAACTTATAATTATGTGATAGTTTCAGATATGTAGATTTAAATGTTGAGTTCAAATAAAATATAAATTATCGCAGTAAATTGCTGAGATTTAATTAGTATTTTAATTTATTGGAATGTAGAGGGTTGTAATATAAATTCTTATAGATTATCAAGTTTAGATTTATAAATAAAAGTGTATCGTTTGAAATGACAAGGAATACGCCAAAAAGAGGGATGTATTAAATAGGGATATTTATCGTATTTTTTATTGTCTATTTTAATAACTATGAAAAAGATAATTTCTTGTAACTTCAAACTCAACATAAATTCTCCTTCTAGATAAAATACAGAAATTTACAATGTACCTTGCCTTTAGGGGAATGTGGTTCCAATGCATTAAAATGTAGAAATCTCCAAGGATTTATTAAAGAATTGTTAATGTGATAATAATAATAATAATAGTGACCTAAGAGATGAGTTAGTTTATATGCAATATAAGCAAGATAGAAATCAAATAATATCGATGGAAAGGTAGACAAGCAGTAATTTAAAAATAAAAAGAGTATGAAAAGTTTATTAAACAAGCGAGGGTAGTAAACGTTAAAAGGGAATAGAAGGAAAAGTTCAATAAAAAGAATGGAAATGAAAAGAGATATTTAGATCTTTTAAAAGGAAGCGGTAAATGGCCTTAAATTGAATAAGAGGTAAACGCATTAAAAAGTAAGAAATGATATTAATAGTTGAACATTGGAGGCATAATAATCGAACAAGTAAGAATGAATATACATACACACTCATACACACATATACATATACATACAGGGCATCAAATATGCATTTACGACGGGTGTGAATTATTAAAGTTAGTAAATAACTTAGATGGATAAGAATGACGTAGTTATTAGAATGACTTGGAATGCAAGGTCAGTAGTATTACACAACAGAAGTCTACCCACTACAATGGGTTATCGGCAGTTATGTATACATTATACTGATGTGGGACATATCCAACTATAGGACCAGTGGAATTATATACGCTTGTGTATAGGTGAAGGAATACTCAAGTAGGGTCTGCTTCAACTTTTAGGAGGGGTATTACCTTGATTGAATTAGGCAATCTAAATTGAATGGTGAGCAATGATTGGCTCTATGTTAGTGTGTTGGTACCATATTAGGGAGTATGAGTTGTACATAGGTCGAGAATGTCATCGGTCCTGAGCGGTCAGCATGAAAGTTAAGAGTTACGCCTAATGGGGTACATCTCCTACTAATGTAGGTCACATTAGGTCATGCAGAGCCATAATTGTTTGCTAGTTTGTTTGTTAGGGCAATAGCTAGATAACCCTTAAGAGAGGTCTTTCAAAATGAATGGGGTAGTCTGTGGAGCTGAGTCCACAATAGTATGAGGAGCTGAGTCCTTTATAGTTTGTGGGGCTGAGTCCACAATAGGAAGCAGAAAAATAGAAAATCCCCATGACGAGATAGAATATGGTTAAACTATCGTGATGCCGTTATTAGGCACTACGGGAGTTCCTTGGTATGCACAATGATGAGGACGTGATACTGCATTGATGATGGATCTTGACGGGGTGTTGGATTATGGATACTAGCGAGGATTGTATCTTGGTCCAAAGGGGGACTGTGGTATTTATATATTATATATATATACTAATGTAGTTATGGTCTACTTTAGGTAGATGGGGCATACTGTACTCGTACATGGAGTCGAGACGACTAAGTAAATAAAAAGACACAACATGTTATGGAAGGTGATCGCATAAACTAGTGTTATGTGTAAAACGTATAATTTACCGGTCAGCAGAACATTGTTCTGACCCCTCCTCATTACAACCCACAGGATATCCTTAGAGGGACATGTACTGGTGCAACGCGAGAACAATGGAAGAACGGATTTTCTTATGCATGATCGGCATTGACAATGACACTAGATATTGGAAGTGTAAATCTAGGTCAGTAACTATATGATTTATTATACTTTACAGTTCCGTTGTAAGTCATATCAATAGTGCTATGATATGCATTTATTTATTTATTTGCAGAATACCAAACCAACGATCTGTACTTTAGTGGACTTGGGTTTTCAATTTGGAAAAAATTCAGGCCCATTGGGGTGCGGGGTATTACAGTCTCGCATTTATTATTACTTTATTTTTTTAAATTATTTTCGTTTCGAAAACTTCAAATGCTAATAACTTCTTCATTTGAGGTTCGATCGCAAAACTCCATATATGAAAGTTGCATAGAAAATCGCCATGAATGCAATGGTGCAAGTTTTGTGGCCCAATTATAACGTTTTCTTAAATTTCATTTTTGAGCTTTACTAATTATATATTAATTACCGTTAATTTTTACGGGGCGTTATAATATTAAAGCGACAATATTACATAGTTCTCTCGGCTTAAGAGTATTATTAAACTTCAATATAGACACTCTACTTTGATTATAATTAAATTATGGCAATGTGCCTATCGAATGACTACTGTTGGGTATGAGTTGAAGCATTGAAAGTGAAACACTATTCAATAGAGAATTCATCTCCTCGTTTATATAAGGTTAGTATTATAGTCGACTATAGTCAATCCAAAGTGACAGTCTCAATTCAAAGCAGTTATGTTAATAATAATTTTTATTATTGAACCAAGGACTTCATGTTTGAATTATACAAGTTGAATATGGACAATATTGGAATTTTTACCAACACCAATTTCCATAAGTCCAATATGATATAGTTTCGACAAAGTGAATTAGTGTAAATAGTCATCACTACTAGAGACCACTTAAAATAGTAAAATTGGAATTTATTGAAATTGCGTAAGTGATAAAATTTGGCCAAACTGTCACACCACTAGCTAAGGAGATATGTGAATGTTAATATTCGAATTGTTCAAAATTAATTGCGGGCTGAATTTACACCTATGAGTCGCACAATCATAAGGTTGAATAATCAGAATAGCATAAGATTTAATTAGATTAAAATTGTCATAAATTAATTAATATTTATGAAATGTCAAGTATAAAATTTTATTTGATTTATTTGAATGCAGTGCATATATAAAAGTTATATATGTATGTAACGATAAACGATATCAATGTACATTTAAATTGAATTTAAAATATGCAATTACTGATTAGCTTCAAAATTGTGTGTAGACCCATTGGCCTACAAGTATAGCCAGCCATGATAGGTTAAGAGGGGCATGATATTTTCACGAATATTTGTATTGAATTGGTTCAAAGGAAAGGTAAAAGTGAAATCTAGATCTCCTTCTTTTTCTCCTTTTTTTTCTTATTAAAACCCACCAACTTCTTTATTTAAAGCTCACTTTTTCTAGTCTCCTTCATTTTCTTGTATTTGGAATATGTAATTGTATATTCATAAATAAGAATTTTATACAAGTTAGCACACACATATACATATATATACACGCGTGTGAATATATTATATATATTTGATATATATATATATATATTATATTTTAATTCATATATAAAAACACATATTAAATACATTAAAATTGAAAGGAGGAAAAAGTTGAGCGACTTTTTTGAAAGAAGAATGTGGCCTGAAATAGTAGACTGAAGGAAAAAGTTAAGATGCATAGGCTAGGGAGAACTACAAGAGTAGATGACGACAACGCAAGCACAAACAGCGACACAAATAAAGGCGGGCTCGTGCATGTGACGATGGTGGAGTGTAAGCGGTGGCGATGATGACTTCGACAGTGATTATGACTCCAGCGACAACATCGATGGTGAAGTTCAAGTGAGCGGTGGTGGAGTGGAAGTGATGGTGGTTGGTGGTGGTGAAGGTGGCGATGATAATCAGCGGTATTGAAATAAACCGATAAAAGAAATGCTATATGTAGCATTTTATAACTGTGATGCTATATGAACTTAGCATTATATACGTGTGATGTTGTATTAACTTAGCATTTTATACGTGTAATGTTGCATGAATATAACATTCTACATGTGTAATGCTATATAAATATAGCATTCTATATATGTAATGTTATATGAATATATTATTCTGTTATCCTTCAGATGAATTTTAAAACTTGTGTCCTTAGGACCAAAATTAGTTTCATGTTTTTTCTTCAAACTAACTCTCTCAATTAAGTATATAATGTTTAAATTTAAATTTGAATTTCAAATAAAATAGTATTTTGATTCAAGATCTGATTTTAAATGTGAATATTTCTTAAGCTATTTCAAATATTAAATTTGAATTATTATTTATATATAATTATTTTGTTGTATATATGTGTGTATGTATATATATATATATATATTAAATTAAAATAATATTAGACAACAAACACGCATATAAAGGGCAAATGTATCCATTGTGGTGTAAATTCCAACACTTATATAAGGTCTTATCAAACCATATACACATCATATGTTGCACGTGCACATACATGTATATGTATATTTGATACACATGTATACCTTATATATTGCATATATTAATAAATCAAATCTTTATATTAATCAATTAAATAAAATAAAGATTTTATTTAAAATTTATTTAGATTCGATCTAAATCAATTTAAGCTTCACATGTCCAATAAGAGCTAAAATGGTATTTTTTTTTTGAAATTCACCCATTTATCCCGTTGTGTGCTAGCCCTATTCCAACACAAAGTGTCACGAGGTTAGTGGGAGGGATAATTGAGTTTGTGAGTATTGGGTAGGATCCAAGAACTGATACAATAATATTGTTCGACAAGCATCAAAATTAAATAAATATTTGATAGAAAATCGACTAGTTTAAGTCAAAATGTAGAGAAAGAAATGTCCGAAAGAAAGAATATTAGGAGGTACATAAAATAAAATTGTAAGTAAACAACACACTACTAATTGCTAATGAGTACCCATGTTAAAATCGGTTCTAGTTTTGTTGTTTAATTCTCAATATAGGATTTGAAAATGACATCTCTACCTGTATTAAAGAATGCTGGGATTGTCCTAAATGATACACATAACCACCATATTAAAATGTTTTTTGTGTAGTATATGAGATGAATTCCTTATGCATTAACAAAAGAAATTATGACAAATGCTATGTAGTCTACCATATCATATTTCGCTTATGTACTTGGTACATTGAACGAATATCAAATTCGAATCAAGATCGCTAAGTGGTAGTTAAATATTTTCAAATACTTGCGAAATACTATAGAATTATTTATGAAAACAATGAACTCCTTATAAAGGAGTATTCAGACTTGAACTTCATAAGTAATGTAACGACCCGTAATTTTAGGTATTCGAATATTTAATCTATTTAAATATTCGGATTTGAATTAAATTACAATAAAAGATCTATCTCTAATTTAGAGTAGATTTTAATAGCATATTTTTAATTTAATCAATAATATTTTTCTATAATTTTTAATTTGGAAAATAATCAATTTTCCATTTCACGTTTTTTACGCCAAACGTCGGTACATTTGAAACTTCATAGAATAGGATAACCGACCTATTTTATTGATGTTTTGTGATCGTGCTACGTTGTTATACACGATTATATTTTTATTTTGTCATCAGTAGTTCATAAGTAGATGGAATATTGGGTAGCATTGTACCACATAGCTTAAACTAAATATCTAGGTATTTTATAGAAACCAACTCAAATCTCTTCCTTCTCTTTTCTTTGCTATCACTTCTTCCACCAGCACATCAACATTTCACCTCACCACTTCATCCTCACATTAGCCCCTAGCCTTCCATCATCACCATCACCCTAGTCTATCACCTCAAGCCACCCTACACCATCACTTCAGCCGCAGCCTACCATCAGCTTATGACATCTCAAACACCTCCCATCACTTCACCATAAATGCTTCAACCCTTCACCACCAAGTCATCTCCACCTATAAATACACCATCATCAATACAACACAACTCACACCAAGACACGGATAAAACTTCTTCTTCTATCTCTCCTTTATATTTACAGAGTATGAAAATCAAACTTTTCTTCTCTTCAAAAATCACCATACCCCAATTCATAGCTAATTAGCTTTAGTCTCCAACACAAAAGTTTTCAGTATACCGATCTAGTATTTTTAGAAAATGACGGATCACGATTTCGTTGAGAGTCGAGCAAGATATCGCTCAAAAACAACAAAGGGGAAAATGAGCATAACATTTCAAAAAAATAAAATATCTCGATCCGCTTCGAATCGATCGACGCCGTCAGCGCCGTTGAGTTCATATGGAAGCGTAGTACTTTCGATGAAGTTTCGGCACGATTCTGCGTCGGCGATTTATAATGGTGGAAACTATGTTTTGGGTTCGTCGGAGCATGAGGCGATGATCGACGAATCGGAGAGTGGTGTTGTGATCATGAAGGAGAGGGCTACATCGCGGTGAAATTTGGTTGAGTTTGGCATAGCAAAGTGTCGATACTTTTTTGGGTTTGGATGTGATTTTTTGGGTCTTCACGGTCGGATTTCGGAGGAAGCAGCCGGAGGGGTGGCAAGACGGTGAGGTGATGGTGGACATGTTGGCAGCTTCAGTTGGTCGAGCGGTGAAGTGAAATGCGTGTGCACGTGCACGGGGGAGGAACATTTACTGGAAATGGAGTAAAGGAGAGGAGGAGGAGAAGAAGAAGGTAGGAGAGGGATTCGGGTTAGGTTTGGCAAGGCGGGTTGGGCTTTGGCCCGTTTGGGTAATTGTTTTATTTGTTTTTTATTTTATTAGTTCAGTTTAAACATATAAAATTAATAACTCACCCGTGCGAACTCCAATTGACACGTGGTTTTCGGTTAGAATCACATTGACGAGTAGAACACATTAGTATAGAATATTGACCCATTTGACAAAGTATAAATTATTGGAAAATTATTAGTTATTAAATTTAATTACGATTAACGTAGTTAATAATTCATTAGTGACATTTAATTAATAGAACAAATCTCCAGTTTGCTATTATAAATTGCATAAATAAATTATGGACATTTATTGAGCAAAATAAAACACCGTTCTATGCTTGCAAGTAAAATGATTGTTTTGAAGTTAATTAATATGTTAATTTATTAATATTGAATAAATGAAGTGTTATTTATTGATTGTTAATTATTATTTATTGATTTGCTTAGCCAGTTTATGAGCAATTAATTATCCATATGCATGGGCTGGATAAAAAATAATTGTAAGCTAACACATTGTGATTTATATCACAATTTGACTATAAGGTGTTTAGCGCTAATATTTGGTTCATTTAATTATTATAATTGGTTATAAGAATTTAACTTAAATTTAATGAATTGTTTTGAAGTTGGATTTTCCTAAAAGAAATATTATGAAATATTTTCCCATTAAAAGAAATATAAATATTTGGAAATAAACATTTTTAAAGGTTTAGAGTCAATCAAATACTTGACCGCCTTATGGGTGATAAAGAGATAGTGTTTAGGCTTGAATTTGGAAAACCAGTTTCCTACTCTCCCTGGCTATCCAGACTGGTCCGACAGAGGGGATAGTAAATTTGTTTTATTTGGATCGAGTTTTCTTAATAATAAAGGAGATTTATATAAATAATGGTTTTATAATAATGTTTTATAAAACGAAAGGATTTTCGAGGACTAAACTCGATGGTTTTGAGATGATTTTTTTAGAAAGGATTTGAAAATGTAAATTATTATAGATTGAAGTATTTGTAATTATTAGTGTAAATGATTTTGCCACTTCAGGATATAAAGTGATTTGTTATGTTACCAAAGATTCGGGTAACCCATAATCTACAAAACGCATGGGCAAAGGAGGTGCAGATGTTCTATAGCCTCAGTGTAGTTCGTCGGAGTAGAGGGATGCACCAATCTAATATTTATTCGAAAGGCTAGACCTAGGGGTCTGGATATGGCTGGAGACCTCCCGAGATTTGATAGCATATAATTTTGTATGCTTGTATATTGGTATCATCTCAAAAGGTGATTTGTTTTCAAATACCAAAGTAAAGGACTAGTTTGAATATAAGATATATATATATATATATAAATTTCAAAAGTTTTGAAATAAGAATTTGGGAGTAAAGTTCAAAGAGATAATTACCATAAATTTAATTAGATTTTGAATTCTAAAATTGAAGATTAAACCTAAGTGGGTAGTTTTGAGAAGTGCATATTGTTTGTTGCATCGTAGACTCCATGAGTCCTATTTGTAGTAGGAAAACTACGTTGGCTTGATTTTATATCTAATTGGGTATCCAATTAGATAGGGGTACGCAGGCAGTCACAAGTGGTAGTGATGCAACCCTTAAAATAATATAACCCTTTCTTGTTTATCGGTTATTGAATTATTTGGTTTGTGCTCATGTATCTTTCCTGCATACTATTTTATTCCACATTTACATTGTTTATTAAGTTCATAGGTTAGGATATTGTTGTCTCTCTCATTAGAGTGCGGAGCGGTAGATTTATTGTCGTTGAGTTAGGTATGCACAACTTGTAGAATAAATACATTTCTCTGATAAGTCATATGAATTGAATTTGTATCCTATACATTTAGCAATGTTAAATATTTATCAAATATTGTGTATTAAGTTGGTAGTTTTCATTCATAGTTTTAGAACGGATGGGTTTATCGGCAATTTTTACTGGTCCGAAAACCCGGGTCGTTACAAGTAATATCAATTATAATATGTCAATCTTAATTCATGTTCAAACTTAGTTAAAAAGCTTTAAATTAGAGATATTCCTATTAAGAAGTAGTGGCTGATTCAATGGAAAGGCTTGGTACATCGCCTTTAATAAGCCGTAATAAAATAGTATACATTAATGCAAAATTTATAACCATGCAAAGGGTGATTCCAAATATTGAGAATCCTATGACATTGTTTTACGGGAATAATGTTATGATATAGATCGTGAAAGAACCTAGGGCTCATAAGTAGTAAGACATATACTCGAAAAAAGTTTCACTTGATGAAGTTAATTTATCAACGACGAAGGGGTGTTGATCGGCAAAGTAAATAGTTAAGAAAATATAGCATATCCGTTCACCAAGGAACTAGCTCAATTCATTTTGAGAAAATTGATCAGAGGAATGAGAATAAGATTACATAACTGACCCCAAATGCAAGTGGGAAGTTGAAAAAGTTAGGGGTATGCCGTAGAGGCAATTATGTAATTTGTTACCTATATTTAGATCTGTGACCAATTTTGTCCATAATAAAGGTGTTTAATTTCTATTATATACTTTGTTATATTTTGATACAAATTATAATTAATTAAGTAGTTAATTTAAGTATACTAAGAAGAAGTCCTTAAATAATATGTTATGTGAGAATAGTTACAAATAGTTGTAATCATGAGAAAATTAACATAACATAGAATAACATACTTTTTAAATATTTATGGTCAAGATGTTTTGAGAAAAAATATTAATACATCCATTGAGACCAGAGTGCATAACGCTCTCCAAATGTTGGGTAGTGTATTACTCGTGACTGCTAGAGGCGCCAAAAGGTTACATACTCGTAGTTATTGAGTAATTATGGAATGACTCATCCAAGAGTTTTTATTTATCAACAACAGCTAGGTCAAAAAGGAAATCTCGAAGTGACGATGTTACACAGTTCTCTCAACTTGTTATAGTATTAAGCTTCAATGTGGATACTTCACTTTGATTATAGTTAAATTATGGCATGACGACCATCGAGCGACTATAGTTGAGGCTAATTTGAAGCATTGAAAGTAGAACTCTGTTCAATAGAGAATTCATCTCCTCGGTTGTATGAGGCTAATATCACAGTCAATTTAGTCAACTTAAAGTCAAATTTTCTGGCTAGAATAGTGCATTTAATAATATAGTTATTATTATATCAAAAACGTTGTTTATAGACTAACCAAGTTGAATGTGGATGATATTGTAATTTTTACCGAAACTAAATTCCATAAATCCTAAAGCGGTATAGTCTTGACAAAGAGAACTGATGTAAATAATTGGTGCTAAAAGGTGCGTTAAATATGAAATTGGATTTTATCGATGAGATACACAAGCGACGAATTCTGTTGAACTGTCACATCACCAACTAAGGTGACGTGTGAATGCTAGCATTTGAATTGTTCAAATATTAACTATTGTTTGAGTTCACATCTATGAGTCACACAACCGAATTTATTCAGTCTTCGAAACACCGTCCAATTTAATTGGTTTATAATAGTTATAAATTAATTAAATAAATTTATATTTATGAAATATTAATTTTTGTTGTAATTTTTGTATGGAGTGTATTTATCAAATGAGGTAGCCTCTAGAAATGTGTTGTGTGCTATAACTAATTAATTCAGTGCGTATATAAAAGTTGTATATATGCATATCGATATACGTTATTAAATATAAATTTGGTTTAATTAGAATTAACTACAAACGGGCTTGAGTATTTAATTGGTCCATTATGAGACCAATAGGGGCCGACCAAAGAAGAGGTAAAAGTGGGAGAGTGATGCAGATCTGATATTGAAATTGAATGAGATATTTGTGGAAGATTTGATGACCAAGTTGCTCTATAATAGTAAGGTCAAATCTCTTTGTTTTAGTTAATGTTTTTCTGGCCACATTTGTCTTCCTTGTCATGGATGGACATATCTTCTCTCCAAAACAACAATGCTTAACCCCATATATTATAAATACAAGGAGCTACAACTATATTCAATGTCGATGCATCGACTGCTAGCAACAGTGGTGCGTATCTAGAAGATCTAGGAGATCGATAGAACAAGGATTGAATCTAAGACATCTTCTTTTGAGGTAAAATTCTATATTTATGTGCATGACAGTTAGGTCCTTCATTACAATTTTATATATGTGTTAATGTCTCACCATAATTATTAATGCTTAATATCTAGTTAAAAATAGTAACATTATAAGAAATAACCAATTTGATACAAAGTTTGGGATCAAAGTATGTATGTAAATAATTTAATTCGGCCCTATCCCCCACCCACACAGACATATATGTATGTATGTATTAACATGTGTTATAATTTTCTAAGAATTATAAATAATTTTAATAATATTTTGATGATTATTCACTAATTTTAAAACCCAAAATACTTTAAATCTATATTTAAAATTATATATATATATATATATATTATTTAATATATTCGGTTGTGAAAAAAATCCAAGCCGAAACTATTTAATATAATTATTATGTATATATATATATGTGTGTGCGTGCGTGTGCGTGTGTGCGTGCGTGTGTGTGTGCGTGTGCGTGCGCGCGTGCATGTGTGTGTATTGATCGTTGTTTAACTCATTGTATTCTTTTAATATTATTATATACGTGTATACAATCATCTAATAAAATTAGTTATAAATGAAAAAAAAAACTTTTTCTTACCAGCCGAATTATATGTTTTACATATATATTAATTTTGTATAATATAAGTATGCATATATGTATACAAATTAATCGTGCATATCAAATTGATCTTCTGTATTTTAAAATTAAAAAAATTACTAAAAAAATATTTTCGATAGCAAAACCAAATTTATATAAATATACATTTTAAAATTTAATTACAGAAATATTAACAATAATATTAAGACCAAGTTTTAAATTTTAAATTTTTTTACTAAGTCTTATTCATATATTTTAAATACAAAATTTAAATTTAAATTTACCGACTTAGTTAAAATTAGATTAAATATTTTACATTAAATTATATACATATATATAATTTTGAAATTTACATCAATATTCATATATTTCATAAATACATTGAATTGCATTTGAGACAATTAACACGTATATAAATGGCCAATGTATACGTTATTGGGATCCTAATATCCATATACGTATATATTAACTGTGTACACATTGACATGTTGCATATGAGCTTCATATACGCATGAATTTATATTGATAAACTCAAATTCATACAAACATTAAATTAAGGTAAACATATTAATTCATTGAATCAAGAAATTAAATCAAAATTTGATTTTATTTAAAACCAATAGATTGGATCTAGTAGATCCCATTAGACTTCATAGGCTCACTATGATCCAAATATGGATAATTTTTTAAAATTTACCCAATTAACCTCTGCCGACTGACCCAAATCTAACATGATGATAGCTCAAGGATGCATAGGAGGCCTATGCTTTTCTCATACTATTATATGGAGCTACTACTTATCATGCTGTATAGTGTTTGGAGTTATTAGCACTTATGTATATGTTAAAGACAATTTTCATTTTATGTAGCCACTGATGTACCGAGATATATAAACTCATATATGTTCTGTGATGTATGATCTCATGAACCGCGCTGTACTCTTATGGTTTTTGATTTGGGTTCATTTGATCATGTTTATGTCTCAACTGTTTTTTATTTATGTTGTGTATTATATTTTATTAATGCGTCGTGAGATATATGACATGTTATTGATTTCTTTGCCTTCACCTTTGATGAACTCTCTATCGACCAGGTACCATACAATGCATTAGTCCTTTATTTGGATTTCGGAGGTGGATGGGGAGTCAAAGGAAGATTTGAGTATTAAAAGGTAGAGCAGAAGGAGTGAGAAATAAATCGATAAACAGTTGTCATTTATGAAAACGGGACACATTTCCATTTTAATTTAAAATAACAAACGATTCACCGTTTTATCGACCAGTCATAATCGTTGAGTTACTAGTTTTAACAAGTGAAAAGCAACATCTGCATACATGGTGGGTTTTTCAGTGCAAAATTTTGAGTGAACAAGTCACGATTGGTTGTGCTCTAAGAGCCACAGGGGTTAGCCGTTAAAATGACATAGTGTATTCAATGTTAATGCATACACATTAGAACAACATATCGTTCGTTTTAATGCCCTCTAATCACCAACACAAACATTTATTATTTATTATTTATTTGGTTTATGGCTTGTTATGTTGCTTTTGGACGTGTGGTGTGTCGTGGTTGGTTGGAAAAGGTAGAAATAAGCATGTGAACGGATACTTTCGGATACGGATAGTGCAATATCTGTATCCGTATTCGTATCCGAAATCATTTTTGGATATTGGATATCCATATCCACGAATGCGGACAAATATCATATATTTATCGAATATTTTCCAACCATTTTACAACCAATAAATATAAACAAATAAACATAAAATTTTGATTTATTATAAATCTAATTTTGTACTAAATATATAAAAAAATACACTAAGAAAAATAATTTTAAGTGGTAAAAATTAATTTTTATATACATATTAACCTTTTTACCAGGATAAAATAGTAAACGACAATCATTTTATTTACTAAAATATATATAAAAAAATAACTATAACCTTGATAAAAATAAGACGGATAATTATCGAATACGAATATCGCCATATCCTTATCCATATCCGTTTTTCGGATACGGTCACGTACAGATTTCAGAATTTTTGGATACTCATTGACATGCAGAAAAATGAAAGTGAAGACATCAACCATTATTGCTGTTATATACATTATTATTGTTTTACTCGGCATGCAACATGTTTTGCTCTGTTGAGAGTGCCAAACAACTTATTTGTTCAATGTTTTAACTTATTTTGATTTGATATACCAAGGAAAAGGATATTTAAGTCACCATCCAGAACTGGCATTGTGCGATCCAATCTCACTTTGTTTATCACGAGTGAATTTGTTGCTTCTCCCATGATGTATAAACTTTGTTTATTAGGTTGTCATCTATTTTTGCTTCTCCACGTCTCCACGATGACAATTACATTTCCAAACAAGCAAGGAAGCATAAAAAACAACTTACATAACATGAATTCAGGGTTGTATACGTGAATTGTCATGAAAAGTAATTAGAACAAACTTAATATACTGAAGGAACTAAACAATATAATCAACAAAAATAAGATGTGATACCAAACAAACCAACACCGTACATACATTCATCACAACTATAGTACATTTCAACTCCCATTCAAGGATGGTATCATCATCAGCAGAATAAGGGCATCTCTAGTGGTCGAATTATTCATTGAATACGCTGAAAAAAATTCTCCAGTCGTTAAATTAAGGCCTCGAATTCAGCTGAAAGTTCAGGATCCGATTCCGGATTCTGAACTAGGCTTGGGCGCCCATTTAATGGGCGCCCAAGCCCCCCTACCCTACCCCCTCTTACCCATTGCAAACGGTCTTATTCCGGGCGGCAACGGCTATAAACGGCCGTATTTTAAACTCCAACGGCTATAAACGGCCGTATTTTGACCCCAACGGCTATAAACAGTCATATTTAAAACTACAACGACTACAAACGGTCAAATTTGTGATTTCATTACATATATCGGACTATTTTTCAGATTGTAATACACACATCTCTTCTTCTAGTACAATTATAATCTCAATTCCATAATATTGAAAGTATGTCTCATCCGTTTCAATCATACACCGAAGAGATGAATATGGATAACTGGGATTTTGATTCCCAACCCTTTCAAAATGTTCATCCCCATACCGCTCCCCCTCTATCCTTCCATTCTTCTGCTCCATGGTCTGATGATGAAGATAAAGATTTGTGTTATATTTACTGTCATTTTTCTAACGACTCAATAAAGGGGAATGACCAAAGTGGAGAGGCATTTTGGGCAAAAGTCATGACTGCGTACAATAAAAAGCATGTTGAAAAGATGAGGTCAATGTCTGCAATCACGGGTCGTTTTGGGAAGATTAATCGACAAACACAATTCTACGAGTCTCAAATTCACAAAATAAGAACAACAAATCCAAGTGGAATGGGTGGCGAGTTGAATTGGTAGTGTTTTGAAAAATAACATTTTAATTTATATTCGTATTTGATCACTTTGTTAATATATCATTTTGTGTTTCTGTTTTTTTAGAAGAGAATGGCGAACGATCAATTCTTGAAATTATTTCCAAGAGAAAATGGTACAAAGAAACCCCACTACTATCAGTTTGCAAACTGTTATGACTTGCTTGTTAGTCAACAAAAATGGAGCTCAAACACCGCAAAAGGCTTAAGAGATGTCCAGACGAAGTCAAAGGGCAAGAAAAAAACAAGTCGAACTAATTATAGTTCTATCCCAGGCAATTCTTCTCATATGGACGCTAATGTATGCCCAGATAATGAAGACGAAGAACCAGAACCCACATTTTATGAAGATGCTAGACCGATGGGGCAACGAGCAGCTAAGAAGAAAATTGATGTTCAATCCCAAATCGATTCTCGTTTAGCCCTAATGCATGAAAAACATGCGAGATAAAATGCAGAACGTCAAAGAGGGAGTGCAGAAAAGCTTGTTGTGTTAAAGAACTGACCGAGATTGAGAAGGGCTGGTTTGAGCTAGAGCGGCAACGCCAAGAGACCTTAGTAATGGAAAAGGATGTCAATGGAATGGACCCAATTACAATGCAATATTGGATGGAGTACAAACAATGCATTGTTGAGAGTAGATCAGGAACAAAACATATGTAGTTGAAATATTCATGTGCTATTTTTAGTTATTACAGTTTAAATATCCATGTACCTTCAGTTTATATTTTCAATCATGTGCTATTTTCAGTTTTAAAATATTCAATGGTATATCATTTTTTTCGATGCATTCTGTAGATATCATTATAGATTTACTTCACCAAACATAAATGCTATTACAAACATCAAAATTATAGCATTCTACACTTTGTTACATAAATAAAAAGGCAAACAGATGTAATTAAACAAAGATCCACCATCACGAACTACTAATTTGAGAATTCCAAATATGCTCCATTAAATCCCTTTGGAGCCTATTATGAATAGCTGCATTACGATATACTTCATGATGATCGACATGAATTGCGTATTGTCCTTCAGTTCGTAACGTGGCTGTGCGAAACAATTCGGGGGGTTGTCTTGTCCCATCATACTCGAAATCGGGATAGTCCATACCGCGTTCATCTTCAATGATCATGTTATGCAGAATTATACAACAGAACATAATTGTAGCCATTTTTGATCTCTTCCATAATCTACATGGATTGCTGACCATTGCAAACCTTGCCTGAAGGACCCCAAACGCCCTTTCTACGTCCTTCCTTTGTCCTTCCTGCATTGCAGTAAATTCTTTCTGTTTTGTCATCAATGGGTTTGCAAATGTCCTTACAATCGTACTCCATTTGGGATAAATTCCATCAGCTAGATAGTATCCATGCTCATATGTGTTATGACCAAGAGTAAATGATACGGGAGTTGACTTACCTTGCACCAAATCATTAAACAAATGAGATCGTTCGACAACGTTTAAGTCGTTAAGAGAACCTGGCATTCCAAAGAAAGCATGCCAAATCCACAAATCATGAGAGGCAACTTCTTCGAAGATGATAGTCGGTTTTTTTCTTTGCCGTTATATGCTCCATGAAAAGTTTTTGGACAGTTCTTCCACTCCCAATGCATACAGTCTAGACTTCCAAGCATGCCAGGCCAGCCTTTGCTTTCATGCATTTCACGCAAGCGCGTTACATCTGCCTCGTTTGGAGAACGAAGATATTCAGTCCCATAAATGTCCACAATTGATTGACAGAAGTGATCTAGGTTTTCCAATGCTGTACTCTCTGCAATACGATATGCGTCGTCAAGGGCATCGGCGGGTGTACCGTATGCTAACATCCTCAAAGCTGCGGTCATCTTTTGATGCCCACTCAAACCTTGTTTTTTTGCAGCGTACTGCTTGTAAACGAAATAATTATTATTCTGCTGAACACTTTCAAGAATTCTTAAAAACAATGGATGACTCATTCTGAATCGTCGTCTAAACATCTCTGGACCGTAAGTTGGATCACGGGCAAAGTAATCTTGCATATGTGTTTTGTGAAATGCTTGCTGGTTATGGTTGATGTATTTCCGACCCACAACTGAGCCACCGTGTTTTCCAGAAGTTAAACTATATGCTTCATGGTATATCTCCAGCAGTTCCTCCTCCTCTTGTTGATGTTCTAACGCATACGCTTCTTCTTCAGAGTCACTGTCGCATAGCAATATAGCTTTTAGTAAATTTCCAAACATTGTTTTTGAGGATAGTTGTTTGATTTTTGAATGCTTTGGTAGATCTAATTGCGGTGAACAGGTATGAGATCCATATGGCTATATATATAGGACTAATTCGTGAGTGGGGACAAGGCGGCTCAGTGTGCGGTCATATCATGCACTGTAGCCACGTTCCGCTGTCGGCCTCAGCTAATATCTTTATTGAGTGGAGACAAGGTGGCTCAGTGTGCGGTCAAATCACATACTGTAGCCACGTTCATTCGCCGACCAAGATTCCATGCTTTCTTTAGTGGAGACAAGGTGGCTCAGTGTGCGGTCATATCATACACTGTAGCCACGTTCCGCTGTCGGCCTCAGCTAATATCTTTATTGAATGGAGACAAGGTGGCTCAGTGTGCAGTCAAATCACATACTGTAGCCACGTTCATTTGCCGACCAAGATTCCCTGCTTTCTTTAGAGGAGACAAGGCGGCTCAGTGTGCGGTCATATCATACACTGTAGCCACGTTCCGCTGTTGGCCTCAGCTAATATCTTTATTGAGTGGAGACTAGGAACATCCATTATATAAATCCACAAATCGTTATCTGTTTAAATCATTTAAAAACTTAACATTATACAAACTACAATGTCCAACATGACATTTACGTCTCATGAATTGAAGCTGCTTATGCAGTACTACATACAAACTGATGAGATGTGCGACAATCAGGAGTTAATGGTAATTCAATTTTGGGACACTTTGGCTGAACTATACAACAACGACGTGGGATGTCGAGTCAGACGTACGGCTCAAGAGGTAAGGACTGCATACAGAAACTTTACTAAGGCATGCGCGCGTTACACAAAGGTTATTAATGAGGTAATATCATAAAATGTGTTCAAGACTACACGATCGACTTATAGCGGTCGATACAATTTAAAATACTGCACTTCGTTCATTGGCCATGATGCGTACTTCATAAGCCAAAATTGGCTAGAAAGATTTGGTTGGCCTTAAGATAACAGTATTAGTAGCTGGTTATGTAACGGTCATTACTGTATTATTTATTTGGAGATGTTTTAATGTGTAGTTAGTTCAGTAATATTGTGTTGTATGAAGAATCTTTTAATGTGTAGAGAGCATTCTGAATTGTCTTGTCAAATAATAATGTCTGTTGTTGTTTTCAGATCAAAAAGTAGTGGTATCACATCAATTATATAGACATGTTTGTTTATATATGCGCTTTCTGATTTACTTATTCATCATTCATAATCATCTTCTTCCTCAATCACAACAACAACTTCTTCATCGCAATGCCTTCTTGGCCCTCTTCTATCGATTCAAATGTAGGGTTACGTGCCTACGGAAAGTCCACATAATGATGAGGATTGGCTTATCAATTATCAAGAACAACACTATGAAGATGTCCACCCACCTAGCCTGTCATAGAGCATCTAAGTACTGATCGCCAATCACTCTATATCTACCAAACATGTCCTCACAAGATAAAGGATCATATGGTATACGACGATCACTCGTAATCTGATAAGCACACCTCTCTCCCAAATAGGCAAATACCACATAGGCATAAATGCAGGTGTATGCAAAGCAACCCTACGTTTAGATAGCGAATACGCAACCATCAAGGGATGGTCGTCCGCCATAAGACCTGCATCTGCTAGATGAGTCTAATGTGAGGCCCAAGGAGTCCGAATGATGTTACCCCGACTACGCATATCAAGCTGTGACCTAGCCTCCATCAAGTCATGTTGTACGCCTAAGGAAACATGATGTACGTACTGCATAGTCTCCCATCATCTCATCCTAGGGAAGTACTGCTCAGCGGCCTGACTGCCATGTCCTACATGCGGGGATGCATGTTTGTCGTGTACTCGTAGTACCATAACGACAAATATACCAAAAAGCATGCATCTGCTTGACATCGCCAAGCGCAAATGAATCTAGAGCGGTATAAAGGGTGCCGAATATCGATGTGCCCCAATCAATAATATGCAGCTGGTCTAATCTGGCAAGAGATGCTAAATAGCCTAGTCTAACCGTACCTTTTTGGTTCAAAAAAAGGTCGAACCAAACAAATACAGCAGAAATGCTCTAGTAACTACATCCATCATATCGGCTCTAGCTATATAAGTGGTGATGTACTTCTGTAGGTAAGTCAACTTAACAGAACCACTAGTGACGCAGGTAACATCTATCAGTGGTAGAAAAACAATAAACAGATTGGGGTACTCGTATAAATCATCAAATGGAAAAGGTCGAAGACCGTGTCGTCCAATCTCAATGCCAGTGGACATGTAGAAATCAACTAGGGTAATACCAAGCTCAAAATCTGAAAAATGAAATGTATGTGTGGTAGGCCACCACCTCTCAGCTAATGCCTGAATGAGAGGTCGATCAAAGGACTGGACAGGCCCAATCGACAAAAAAGGATCAAAAGGGCAAGTCTGTAGCCTCTCCATAATAGGACCGGGCAAAGAGTCATAAAACTGGGTAATGCACTTAGCCCAACTAAATGTAATGGTCCTATAGATAATTTATGAATTAATAATTTTGGATAGAGTAACAGTTATTTAATATGATTATGTGATGCACATATAAAAATAAACAGATATATTAATGTGCAATTTATACCTGTATGGTCGCCAAAGCGGTTTCAGCTCTATGCCGATAACCATTTGGAAGCTCGTGTAGCCATGTAGATCGTCTGGTGAAACTCCAGGTGGCGACGGAACGTGTAACGGTCCAGCTTGCTCCGTTGGATGTCCATGAACCGTTCTTCGAGCAATTTTGGTTAGACGCGGCGGCATTTTGTTTAGGTTTTCTAATTAAATAAAATTTAAAAGTGAAAATTTAGATGGAAAGTGAGGAGGAGAGGGGTATATGAAGGGAGAGGGGGCCAGGCGCCCATTTAATGGGCGCTTGGCAATCAGGCGCCCATTAAATGGGCGCCTGGCCCTGGGTGCCCCTCCCCCCTTCAGGGCTGAATATTCAGCCCTGAATCCACTGGAGTTGCCCTAAGAGTCTGTTGGACAACGATCTAAAAATGGTCAAAACTATTTAAAAACAATATGGAAAGCAACAATTATTTACTTATGACTTATGATCTAATTTCATAAGTAATTTTGACTAAACAAATTACCAAAATGACCAAATATATTGTCCATATGCAAAATGTATCTTTCATGTACAATTACATGTTCAATTATATAATTAACATAGAATCATCACTAGTAGTGTAACAACAAAATTAACTTGATCCAGCTTATAAATCAAAATACATCCAACCACTTTTGCTTGTACCCGTTTAAAACTGCTTAGAAGTTACTATTCAAAATTACTTTTAAAGAGTTTTAAAATAAGTTGTTGTCAAACGGATGCTAAACCTCATCGTCGTCAGAACAAGATTTGACGAAATGCAGTGGAACGATGTTTGTATGGACATATGGAATGGTATCACAAACAGAAGTTGGAACATTGACCCATTCAGGCATACAATTAAACATCTTTCCAAAAGGAAGCAATGGCGTTTAGAACACAATTCTATCACCAACCCAAAGCGCAACCTCCATCTCAAATCTTAGAAGCTCTATCTTCTCTGGCAAGAAAATGGTGAAAACATCAAGACTACACAACAACACCCAAGAATAAGAATCAGCGTAACCATCTCTCAAAATAAAAAGAGCTATCTCGTTGTACCTCGCAGCCACTAGTGAAATACCACCACCACCTATTCTGCCTAGTTGTTATTTCACATGGTTACCAAAATACCCTTCTGGTAGATCGAACATTTGAGAATAATCGCACCCCTAGTTCACCGTCGATATTGTACTTAACTATCTGATGTGGGGCTTCAGTGAGCCAATATACACTTCCATCTGCACTGGAATGCCTGTATATCCAATAACAGATGTTTTGGTTTTAATTGGTTGGGTGTCAGGAAAACATTTACCTTCGTAAGGCCATAACCAACAAGGTGGCTTGTTCAGTTTACCCTCTCTCATACTTTTCAACTGAACGAACGAGTTGCGCACTCAGGTAACCGTGAAACCAACCACATATTGGTTTTTTTAAAAAGGTAATTGTTTATATATATAATTTATACAAATGAGAGCTAGAAGAGAGAGAAAGAAAAGCTTCATAATAAACAAATGGTCCATATATGAACACGTGGTCTGGAAATCTTCTAAATAGGTAAAGTGATTACTTTATGCTCTGTTATAATATATGAAAAGTTTATAACGGCGAAGTCTTCGCCGTTATAAATTTATAATGGTCAAAATTTTATTGTTATACTCATCAATCCTTGTTCAGTTTACTGGCCATGAAATCAGTTCAAACTAAACACCAGAAAGTAAACAAGCCACACCTGATTACTCTATGGCTTGTTTAGCAATTTAATAAGTCATTGTTGGTGGTGCCCGAAGATGAATACATGACAACTGTGTACATGACCTTGTTTCGTGTTTTTCAATGCATGTGATGTAAAAGCGCATGTCACTAGGTGATCTGAGGTCGGTTGACAGTACGGATGGACAGAGAGTACTGCGTACTGATGAAGGCGGTGGTGGGATGAGTTGGTAACTGGAAAAGGAATGGATGAAAGGTTTGCATATATATATGGTAGTTGTAATCACGAAATCGGCAAATAGGAGGAGGCCATGTGAAGAGGATAGGATTTTGAACGGTGTGGGAATGTCGAGGAAGAATGGGGCTGGAAGGTTGAGATATGGATATGGACGCATGAAATTGAAGGCGGATTGCTGAAGAGTCGAAGAAGAAGATTCCAAACATTGATTTGGAGTCGATGTAGGGGAAGGTGTATATGTCGTATGTAACCGAATAAAGAAACTATTTCTTGATTGGTCTTGATTCTTCCTTTTGCGTTTGAAGGGCTGGCCATGGGTTCTTCTTCTTTCTCATTTCGTGTCTCCATGGTTTAAAGAAGCAGAATAAAATGATGGCAAATTCTATTCCAACCCATGTTTTTACTTAGTAGCCCCCTCTTGAAAAAACATTTTTCTGAAGACAAAAATACCCTTGAGAAAGTTTCTTCTCAAATCCTATACTTGCGTACTTTTTCAGGGTTCTAAAAAATCGAACATCTAAACTCTAAAACCCTACTTTCTAAATCATTGAAAAAAAAAGTCATTTTGAAACTAGTAGAGGATGGATTTTGAAGAGGAGGGTGGATCTTTTAGTTTAAACTGTGCTTGTTTGAAGGTGATGAAGAGTTGGTATTTTTTTTAACATTTTGTAAGTACCACGTAGGTCGTCCACGTGAATTCTGTTCCAGTTCGTGGTTGCCAAACGTGGATGGTAAGGTAACAACGTTGGCGATTTACGTAGTTATGTGCTGAACCACGCACTGCCTCTACGTGGTTTTCTATCTAACCTCGTCTTGTTAGTGCATGGTGACAACAGAAAGTCAAAAAAAATATAAAACGGATTCCTCTGATGCACAGACATGACTGAAATGCATATATAAAGATCAAACAAATTGAATATCATAGAAACCAAAAACAAACAACATGTGATACACAAACATATAATGCTATCATACATATATAACATAGCCATCCTTTCAACCATTACAATATAACATAGTCGTCATTCGAGTTCGACCCATCTGAAAATAAGCAGAAAAAATTCAGTTAGCACGACGGTAATTATAACAAACAAATATTGAACCACAATAATAATTGTTACTATTTTCAGCAACAATTGATATAAATTGCGTGGAAGCCATTTTTTCCACGCAGGGAGACTGCGTGGAAAAAATGCCCCTCACGCAGTTCCCTTGCGTGGAAAAATTTTCTACCACGCAGTGTCTCTGCGTGGAAGTCATTTTTCCCACGCAAGGGCACTACGTGGTAGAAAATTTTTCCACGCACTGTAAGTGCGTGGTGCGCTGAAACCCTAAAAAAAATCTAAATCACGCAATGTCGTTTTACTCCTCTCTAATTCATTTTCAACAACAACCGAAGTGTCAGCGTGAGGAAGAGAAACAATCGCGGTTGAACTTTTGTACGTGAGGAAGAAAAGAAATCGCGTGAGGAAGTTTTGTACGTAAGAGTGAAATTGTGTGAGGGGCAATTGTGGAAGAAGTTAGGGGTTACTAAGTAGGTTTAGTGGTTTACAAAATTTTTCAAAAAACGGGGGGCTACCAAGTGAAAACCAGGGTTGGAATAGAATTTGCCTAAAATGATACGCATCTCTTCCTCGGTTTATTAATGAGAAAGGGAAAAAATATATAATAAGCCCACAGCCCACAATCGTTTAGCCAACAGCCCACGGTCAGGAATTTCTTGCCCAATAAATAATGGATTATTCACACCCGCTCCTCAGTTCCCATTTTATTTTTCAGCTAATTCGACCTCTAATTTATAATCAAGAGAACAAGAAAAATGTCGATGGGTCCAGGACTATTCGCCGACATCGGAAAGAAATCCAAAGGTTTGTCTTATTTCAGCTTGTAGATTTTGTATTTCCGTATTATTATTACTTTTAATTATTTTTATATGATTTGTTTTTTATTTCAGATCTGTTGACCAGGGATTACACTTACGATCAGAAATTGACCATCTCAACCACTAGTCTATCTGGAGTGGTAATTTCGTTTGTTTTCGTTTTAATTGATTATGAAATTGTAGGGGGTGTAGCTCTGATTCTATTGTTATGAATACAGTGATTTAGTTGTGATTTGTGGTATGTTAATTGGTACTGGAATTAATTCAGTTCATGCCCTGAAGGTGGTTTGCCTTATTCTGACTTTGTAATCAGTTTCCCTGTAAATTGTTTCGCAATACCTGTTAATTATTGATGTTTTGTATCGACTGTATAAAAAGGGTTTTATTTTAACAAAACGTTTAGCTTTAGCAATAAAATATGTTAACATAATATCGTTTGCAATAAAGTACTTTATTGTTTTATGATTTTTAAATCAAATGTTATATGTTGTTAAAATGGTGGAATATACTTACCCACTCGTATACAGTATTGGGAAGTCTTGAGTTAGATTTGATTTTGTTTATATGAGTAAAAAGCGTTCATTTTTGTTATAATTTTGATTGTAAGAATTATGACGTATGCTCTCTGCATGTATTGTTGTATCTGTGCTCATTATTGCTGTCTGTCTCAATGCTGGCACATGAATTATAAGAGTATTTCCAACAGCTCCAAATAATAATAAAGTTCTAGGTTTTAGCGAAGATTACAAGTAGTAATCTTCGGAGTAATTCTGCTGAACTCAATTGAGTAATTTTCTAATTGGGGATTACAAATGGGTGTGAGTGCTTGTTAAACAAGTCCTTGAGTCCAAACACATGTTAAACATGCTTAGGTGGGTCCATTGTTGACCAGTAGGCACCTAGTTGATAGGTGCTGAGCTGTTTGTTGATCATACTGCGAGCTTATTCAATGAGGTTAGACATTTGTTTAACAAGTGTTCAGTTCATTTATTTATTGTGAAAAGTTTTTGATTACAATTTGCAACTTGTAATACGAAACATAATGATACACATGTAATTTGCTGGAGGTGCTCTTATAATCGTTAGGTAGCATAAAACAGGATACAACTATTTATTTGGACATAAGGTATGATAAACCAAAACTAAATATATCTATATTTGTACATTGGTCTTCTTCAAAATAACAAAAATGATACTGTTGAATCTGATATCTTGCTGGTAGATATAGAGGCTGGAAGCCGATTCAAGAACAATTTGCGCTGTTACTGATTTTTCCTTTTCATGTAAAAATCTGACCGTCTGAAGATTTTTAGTGACTCTCTTAAGTTAAACTTTTGTTAGTGATCTCTGTCGTAAAAATCATTCGTGGCCCCCACCTAGGCCTCGTCTAGGCGGTAGGTGAGGCTTGCCGCCTAGCTATCTGCCTAGGCCTGCCTAGACGTGGTATACCACATTATCTAAGCATATTAATATGTTTCTAAGTAATTTTAGGCACTGGTTGAGGACTGATGGCTTGTTTAAGCATTTACATGCTAGTTTTAGACGTTTTTGCGTCGTTGACTGCTACTGTGCCCATCCAAACCACATTCAAACTAGATTTTCATTTTGGATCAGTTAATACTTAAAAAATACTGAAATATTATCAAAATTCATAAGTTTATCAAAAACGCGTAGTTTCGATTAATCCCCGATTAATCTCCGTCTAAACGATTAATCCCTAATCCATGCTTGCCGTCCAGCGTCCGTCTAGCGATTTTTACAACCTTGCTAGTGATAACCTTTTTGTTATGCTATGCACTACACTATAAGTTCAGTGTTCCATGGAACTACAGAAATGGATTATGCGATAACATATTTTATCATTTTATTTTTCTTTCCAAAGAACATCTTACCTCCACCAAGAGTTTATGTTCACTGGTATTACTGATTTTACAGGGAGTTACAACTGCTGCAGTAAAGAAAGGAGGACTCTATGTCTTTGACCTTGGCAGTCAGTATAAATACAAGAACACCCTTGTTGATGTCAAAGTTGACACCGATTCAAATGTACATCTTGTTCCAACTCTTAATTAATTTTATGTTTTAATCACAGAAAAAATGATGTTATGAGTAACTGGAAAGGTTATGGGACTAATTTAACATTGCAGATTTCGACTACTTTCACTGTATCCGATATTTTGCCCTCTACCAAGGCTATTGCTTCTCTGAAGTTTCCAGACTATAATGCCGGAAAGGTAAACTTATCTTCGTTTCTTTCATAATCAAACTGTAAGCTTTTATGTTTATTTCATTTCATTTCTTTTCTCAGGTGGAAGTGCAATATTTCCATCACCACGCAGGATTTTCTTCAGTTGTAGCTCTGAAGCAAACACCTGTTGTTGACTTTTCTGCAACCATAGGAGCTCAAGGTTTTGCTTTCGGTGCAGAGGCCGGTTTTGATACAGCATCTGGAAATTTTACCAAGTATAACGCAGGAATCAGCATGACAAGACCTGACTCTATTGCTTCCGTTATTTTGTAAGTGGCTAAAACTAATCTGGTGCTGCTCGGTTTTTTAATAATGGTCTTAAATGTTTCATTTGTTGATATATAACCTTCATATCTCATCTCCAGTGTTTAACACTATTTGTTTGAAGATCACAAATTCTTAGGATATGATTGGAAGATAGTTCACTTAATGATATAAATTAAACATATCAGTTCACCTTGACTAAATATAATTTTAGAATTATTGTTTGACTCTTAATTTTGCCAAGTACCAACCAAATCTAAACATGGTTTAAACTGGATCTGGCAACTAATTCTGTGTTCACCTATACAACGGATCTGAAGATCATACTCATAAAAACGAGACATGCTAAAAATGGTTATATCATTCAGTGAGTATCGAGTTTGTAGCAAAGTTTTGTTCTTGATGTGTAAAAATCAAACAACAATCTCATAATCATACATCATACATCGTACCGAATATGAAAAATTTCAGAATCAAAGTCAGAAATATTATTTAATATTACATGAGGAAAATATGCACAATGACAAACTTAAAAAAAAATAGAAGGAAAAAAGTTTTTATTTTATTTTATTCTATGAAGGCCAGTGCTGATTTATAACTAGCATTGTGTATAATATACATTGAATATAATGCTAGTTATAACTAGCATTCTGTATATTGTAAAAACTGAATATATAACGATAGCTATAACAAGCATTCCGTTCTTCAGTCCAAAATTAAAGCTTTATGTCCTTCAACCTTTTTTTTCTTCTCTTTTTGCAAAGCTTGTCATTCTCCCTAATTCCTCCTCTTTACATCTTGTGTTTATCGTTTGTAGAAAATAAAGTCACCTCATGTATTTAAAATCAAAGGTCATATCCTATGTCCAAGTCAAATGACTAAATATGGGTTTGTTCCTATACTATTCAAGTTATCAAATATGATGGTTTATTTGAGTTATTTGAATAAGGCTATCACGTATATGACTTATCCTGTATTATATGTTCCTGATACTGCACAGTACAGACAATTTATACTGAATCTTAATTTTTCATAAATGTTTTGCTTAATACATAATCTTCGATGAAAACCTAACAGGGGTGACAAAGGTGACACGCTTAAAGCGTCGTATGTACACCACCTAGATGAGAAGCAAAAGAGTGCAGCAGTGGCTGAAATAACTAGAAGGTTCTCCACAAACGAAAACACATTTACAGTAGGAGGAGCATATGCTTTAGATCCACAAACCACAGTAAAAGCTCGACTTAACAACTCTGGAAAGCTAGGAGCACTTTTACAACATGAGGTGAAACCTCAGTCTGTTCTCACCATTTCTGGTGAGTTGGACACTAAAGCTTTGGATAGGACTCCCAAATTTGGTTTAGTCCTTGCACTTAAGCCATGAGATCTCGATTTATTTACTACCTTTTGCTTTTGTGGAGATGGTTTAATGTTGCCATTGAGTAATAAAAAAATTATTCCACATATGGATGATAATTCATAATTTTTGAATGGAGTATTTTGAGTTTTTGGAACCTTTTATTTTGGTATTTTTTTATACATTGTAGCAATTTGTAATGGCTGTTAAACCAGCTCAGACTGGTAGTCTGTTTAATTGATTTAACGTATGAAGATTTTGGCTCAGTTATTGTTTGTGTATGCATGTTTTAGTTATCAACTAAAAATATTTGTTGAAATGACATGATAGGCTGTTATCTATGCAATTGATACCATATTTGGATTGATGATGGCCTCTGAAATGTGGATGGGGAATCAGGGATGGTATTTGCGGTTTTAAGTTAGTACATATGGTTTAAAGTTATATAATACAGGAGGGGGAATTGAAATATTGAACATGGGTTCAATACGTTTGAATTATGAAAGTTTATATTTTATTTGTACTGGTATATTTAACCGTTTTAAGTAATAATCATCTTGACACCAATTAATAACTCAAATCTTAGCTATGACTAGGAGGTAAATCGGGACACGTCTTTGTTTTGGAAATCTATCACTTGAACTTAAAAATAGGGCCAATGAGAATGCTGATGTGACACTTGTATTCCTTTACTATTTCCCTATTTGTATCTGCTTCTTTGACCATTGTTAACCCCTCTTTTGACGACCCAACGACTTAACAAGTTAACTATGGAAACGACCTAACGACTTAGAGAATGAACGAGCTAACAGGAGCGACCTAGCGACCTAAAGCATAAAGCAGATTTATGTGATACAACGACCTAACGACTTAAAGGAATCAACGACCTAACTACATAAAGGTTTCAGCGACCTAACTACATAAAGGTTCGAGCGACCTAACTACATAAAAGTTCCAGCGACCTAACGACCTAAACTACATAAAGGTTCCAACGATCTAACGACCTAACGAGGTAAGAGGGGAGCGACCTAGCGACCTAGCGTGTTAAAAGCAGAAAAGGACCGCATGCATTCTGTCTCCTTAGGTCGCTAGCGACCTAATCTAGACCGAGACAACTTCTATGCCGCTTTGCCCCTAGGTCGTTCACAACCTATGACTTAGCAATGTGTTCAAGTGATGCAGTGCACCCCTGTTAAGCCGTAAACCGTGCCTATTAGGTCGCCCACGACCTACGACCTACGACCTACGACCTTCCCCTAGGTCGCTCACGACCTACGACCTAACTCCAGAAACTCCCTATAAATACTGCACCAACTCCAACTTGAAAAGGACTTTTGGCTCATTTTTGGAACGCGGATACTCTGCTGTTTTCTCAACTCATCCAACACTTCAAGCACTCCAAACACCGAAGACGCTTCAACGAACTTCAAGAGGAGATCAAACACATTCAACATGAATTCGAAAGAGTCTTCTACATCGAAGTTCTAGCTACTCATCTAAAGTGTGTTGCAATCAAAGTGTATTGTAAAGAGTTGTAATCGAATCATCAATAAAGAAGATAAAGTGGACGTAGGCTTATTTTCGAGCCGAACCACTATAAAACTGCTGTCTCTTTACTTTTCTGCAATTTTCTGCTTATTTCTAGTTCCCGTACCAACGGGTGGTGCTTTCACATTACTAATACTCACACCTGGGTGTTAGCGTCGATTTTTACGTTAACATTTTGGTGCTTTCACTGAGAACCCAACTCAGGGATATTTTCACCATTGCTTCGCAAAGACTTGTTGAAAGAATCTCCTTAAAAACCAGAAGTCTGTTTGAAATCATGGCTCCTGGAAGAAAGAGTAGATCTACCAGATCCAGAAATGCTCATGAAGGGACCTCCGCTTCCCCAACAGCAAACCAGGCAACTCCTACCGTTGGAGTCACAAGGGCTGAATTAGACGACGTAGTGTCGGGATTATACCAACAAATTGAAACTCAAAATGCTTTGATGATGGACAGATTAAACGCTCTACTTGGGGCAAATCAATGACCAGAAAACAACGAAACAACCTTTGCCGAAGATGCTCATAATTCTCAAGAGAAAGGTATTCCTCAAAGAGCAACTGGCACCGCCGAAATGCCACCTTTCCAAGCTGAAGGTTCAAGACCGCAACCAACTTTTCGCGAACATTTGCCTAGGCAAACTTCCGAAAGGAGAGCTGACGTCTACCCGGCGATGCCTTTGAACGATGAGGAGTACCTATCAGGGATGGTTCGCCGAATCATGAAAGAGAGCATGCAGAGGGAAGAAAATGAGAGCGACTGGGGATTTGCTCCGAGCAAAACTCCGTTTACCGAAAGGATCCTGAAAGCAGAATTTCCAAGGAAATTTGTACCTCCTACTATCCCGGCCTATAGGGGGACAAGTGACCCAAACCAGTTTCTATACAAGTACGATTGGCATATGACCAGGGCCAGGGCAACAGATGAAATCAAGTGCCGATACTTTCCGGTGTATTTGGAAGGGGTTGCATTGCTTTGGTTCACAAAGTTGCCAGTCCGATCTGTGGATCAATTTTCTGACTTAACGCGAAAGTTCAAAGACCAGTTCAGGTTGTATGCTACGAAGGCCAAGGACATAATGTCACTGTCCAGCCTCGAACAAAATCCTGGAGAATCTATTAGATCTTTTTTGAACCGCTTCAACGTAGCCTTAGCCGAAGTTGACAACGCAGAGCCGTGGATGATTTTGACTTACTTGATGCGGGCTATCAATAAATCGAGTGAATTAGGAAAATGGCTAAAAATGAAGGAGCCAAACTCACTTGAGAAATTCTATAAAAAGGCCGACGAATTCATGCGCTTAGAAAGCCTTTCTGCGCCAGCGAAAGTAGTTGTTGCCGAAATCAAGAATAACGATGTTGCTGCTAACAAAAGAGAATCTGGAAACCAGAAAAGGGAAAATGACGGAGGAAGAAAGCAGGGGAATGAGAAGAAACCTCACCGCTTTAATCCTTCAGATTTTACTCCCTTAATTGATACACCGGAAAATATTTTCTTTGCAACTAAGGATACTGTTGAATATTCTAAACCACATAAGTTGAGACTTGGGAAAAATGCCACGCAGAGTGGAAGATTCTGTAAGTTCCACAATCAGCCTGGCCATGACACTAATGAGTGCCGCCACTTGAAGGATCTGATTGAGGAGCTATTGAAAGAGAATAAACTTCAACAATATGTCAAGAAAAACAGGAATGACCCATCCTCATCCACTCAGGGGCAACTAGTTCCCGCTCATCAATACAGCTCAGATGAAAGAACTGCAGCACAGGAATCTGAGAGGCTTACCATTAATGCTGTCACAGGGGGTCCTCACCCAGGAGGCAGAAGTTGGGACGAGTTGGAGAAATATGCTTACTCTTTGAGATGAAGTTAATCAAAGTGCTGCTAACTACCCACAAAACTGCAACTGGGCACCTTTCATTCTGTCTGGCATATGGATCCAAGACTATGAATCCAGTGGAAATGGAAATTCAATCCCGAGATTCTGGAATAGCAATGACTGCGTCCATATTTTACTTAAAAAGCATTGCTTAAATTTGTAAAATGATGATGGATGTATAACTCTTGTATTGTAAACCATTGAGAAATCAGTGTGAATCAATAATAAAGAACTATAAATCTTGTGTCTTTTGCTATTTTAAATTGCCTATCTCATTTCGATGTGCCAATATCTTAAATATGTTGCTAAAATATTGATTTAATATTGCAGGCAATCACAAACCCAAGCGATTCCCATAAATCACTCAACAAACTAATACCAAGCCACAAAAGTTCCAAAATTCAACTCCTACAAAAGAAGTGCTATTCACAAACAGTTGATGGTTCCACCAAAGCGGGCACCTTCCTAACATGAAGGTTCTAGACCCTTGCTAACCAATCGTGATCGTTTGTGCAGACGAACATCCGGTAAAGTAGCTTGCGTCTGCCCCGTGGGTTCACTCAACGATAAAGTACACTTCTTTGGCAAAAAGCAAACAACTTGCAAAAGAATGGGACATGTACTTGAAGTGATAACGAGGAATCGCTAAGAAGCAGATGATGGAAGGACATAAGCAACAAAGCTACTCCTTAGAGTCCAAATGCTACTCTTCGGAGTCCACATGCTACTCTTCGGAGTCCAAAAGGACCTCTTCGTAAGCAAAAAATTGCTTCGGAGGCAAAAAGACCTCTTCGGAGGCACATTTCACCGGAGTTGAAGTGCAAAAATCTCTCTTCGGAGGCCCACTTCACCAGAGCTGAAATGCCAAAAAGACCTCTTCGGAGGCACATTTCACCGGAGTTGAAGTGCAAAAATCTCTCTTCGGAGGCCCACTTCACCAGAGCTGAAATGCCAAAAAGACCTCTTCGGAGGCACATTTCACCGGAGTTGAAGTGCAAAAATCTCTCTTCGGAGGCCCACTTCACCAGAGCTGAAATGCCAAAAAGACCTCTTCGGAGGCACATTTCACCGGAGTTGAAGTGCAAAAATCTCTCTTCGGAGGCCCACTTCACCAGAGAGGAAATGCCAAAAAGACCTCTTCGGAGGCACATTTCACTGGAGTTGAAGTGCAAAAATCTCTCTTCGGAGGCCCACTTCACCAGAGTTGAAATGTCAAAGCCCTCTTCTGAGGCACAAGCCCTCTTCGGAGGCATAACTCTTCGGAGAAGCCCTCTCCCAAGGCACAACAGAAAAGCCCTCTCCCGAGGCACAGCAAAAAAGCCCTCTTCGGAGGCACAAGCCCTCTTTAGAGGCACATTCCTACCCTCAGCGGTAAAATGCTAAACAAAGCCCTCTAAAGAGGCATGTCCAAAAAACAAAAAGTTCTCTTCAGAAGCCCGCTTCACTACGAAGAGCAATCCACTTCTTAGATAATATAAGTGGCCATCTCTGAAAGTTGAAGTGTGTTAACTCTTTCTAAAAAGAAAAGAAAAGGAAGAAAACTTATCTGATACAAAGCGTACTCTATTAAAGAAGAATAATATTTCCTCAAAACGGAAGAATTATTCTCTAAAATAAGAGTACAAGTCTTTCCAGAATATTGCAATGAGCCATGGTATGGGGGCATAATATAGCTATATTAATAAAAACAACATACCACTAGCTCACTGCAATATCACACAAAGTAAACAAAGAAACCTGTGCAGAAATAAGGAATAAATGCATTCTCAAATACAGACAGAAGTTTGTACAAACAAAAAGAATCATTTCATTCCATACTATAAAAATGTTTTATACATGTGCAGGATTCGAAAGGCGAGGGCCGGTACCCGCACAATCTCCGATCAATACAAGTCTGAGAATACAAACAAAAAGCAAAACAAGAAGCGTAAAGTCAAGCTCATTACTCCTTCTTCCCTCCACCTTTAGAGCTCTTTCCCGGCTTGATGACTAATTTCTGAATCCGGCGTGGACGGGTCGGGGAAGAAGGAGAAGGAGGTGTAGCTGGATCTGCTTCCACTTTTTCTTCACCAACAGAAGCGCTTTTCTTCTTCTTCTTTGAAATTGCACGTTTCCCTCTCTTCTTTGAAGAAGACTCACTTCCCGGAGTAATCAATGTAGAAAGCTTTGTCTCATCATCATAAGGTTGCTCCAGGGTCTTCTCGCCCTCCTCAAGTTCTTCCGCCTTCTGTTCTTACGAAGCAGCCGGATCGTTCAGGTCTTGAAGAGCTTCTATTTTTTCTGCCTGCGACCCCGGTTGAGAAGCAGAAGGAGGAGTAACTTGAGAAGATGGAGGAACAACAGCTGGAGGAGTGGAAGTTTGTGCAGCACTTGGTATTTCCGCTACAGAAGAAGAAAAGTCAAAATCAGTATTCCTCGTAAAGAGAGGAGATGGTGGCTCATCGAGACTTAAGTAATAAGCGAGAAATTCATCAAGCTCAGGTGAAGCAAACAAGTAATCCGCTTGACCTGGTTCAACGTTGAAGTTACCTGGAGAAGTCAGCTTTATAATGTCAATCTCATAGGCTTGTGCTTCGGCTCTCTCTTCGCCTTCGTCTCCGCCCTGTGCAGTTGAAACTTCAGTTTTGGCTTTATCAAGAGGCGAAGAATGGGAACTGGAGCCTATGATATCAACGTCGGCCGTAATTGAAGTATGGACAGGGGAAGTTAAAGGCGCTTCCTTCCCTGGATGCTCCTCTTCCGTCGATCCGGCTCGCACTTTAGCGAGTTGTTCCTTCCTTCTGGCTAGAGCGGCATGAGTTTCATCATCAAAATAGTATGCCTCAAGGTCTGCTTCAGCATAGCCAGCACCTCCAAGCATTTCAATTGCGGCCTCCCACACTTCGGCCAAAGTAATCTCATACTTAGGGCCCAAAAATGAGAGACTACCACGACCCAGGACGCTGTACAAGTAAAAATCAAATAAAGTAGAGCTGCTGATATTGGCTTTAGTAGCCTCATGAGATTCTTCGGCTGCAACTTTGCCGGAAACTGCCTCATCACTCTCTTTTTCAACTTTAAGAAGTCGAGCTTTTAACATTTCAATTTCCATGTCCTGGGAGCAGGTTTTTTCTCGCAACCGAGCAACATCAGTGCGGTAACTCTCATCAATTTTCTCTTGTGCCTCATATTTGGCCTCAGCGTCTCGTTGACTGGCATGAGCATCCCGTACTTGCTTTTGAAGTACCTCTTCCTTTTGAGTAAAAGAGGTGGAAGAGGCGGCAAGATCATCTTCATGTTTCTTGATTTTAGCCTCGAGCTCCTCATTATGATCGGCAATGTTTCTCATCTCTGTATCGTGCTGGTTAAGAACTTTCTTCCATTCAGAATGATCGTTCTCCATAGTTAACATGGCTTCGAGATTCATATGACTAACTCTCTGAAGCTCGTCAACCAGCTTTTGCCATCCAGACATTCTCTCGATGTCAAGCTTAACGGCGTCGAGATTCCTTAGCATGGCCTGCTTATCAATGGGAACCAAATCCAAGTCAAAGCGCACTCCTTTCAAACACCAATTTGGGAATCGGCTTTGGAGTGTAGGTGGAGCATCCCTGACTTGATACTGAGGCCTGTTAATAATTGTCTGAATATCAGTCCTCTCGAGAGCAGGAGAACCGGAGGGGATGTCAAGAGGGATAGAAGCAGCGGTCTTTTCAGAAATTGCAGACGCGTCACTAAGCTTGGCCCGCTTACTTGGATCTCCAACGATGTGACTCTTCCCTTTATCATCATGGGATTTCCTTTTATGGGAATCATCACCTCTGTGAGAAGAGTCGTATCGTTCATCCCTTCTCTCGTATCGCTCCTCATGGGCTCTTCTCTCTTGAGCCTTCCTAGCAGGTCTTTTTTCGTCAGTTTCCCTGCGGGCAGGGAGATAGCGCATGTGATCATAAGTGTCACGCCCTCCATAGCGCTGGAAGTCATCATAGTACGAATCGCTTCGCCCCATCGGAGAAGATGAAAATAAAAAAGATACGAAACTTCAAAATCTTCGAAGTAAAGAAGCTAAGTGCGTATAAGTGCCAAAAAATTCTAAGTGTGTGTGGCGAGTAAACTATGCGCGTCAAGCTACAAACCACTCTTCGGCTTGGGGGTAATGTCAACTTTTGCAGCTGGCGTTAACTCTTGGGTTGATGGAGTTTGCTGCAAGGCGGATGTCGCCTCAATTGCTGAAGAAATAACTTTAGCAGTAACAGGGTCATCCTTAAAAAGCTCTTGTGAAGTTATCATTAAGTCGCTTAGCTCATCAAAAGTATCTCCACCGTCATGCTCAGCGAAGCTTTCTTTTTCAACTTCTTCTTCGATTACCGGGGAAAGTGTAAGCTTGCCAGACGACCCCGTGATATCGGCATGAGTAGAACACTTCACCAATGCAGCCTCTACAGCAGGTTCTTTCAATACAATTTCTTCTGCAGAAACCGGGGCAACTAATGTTTCAGTCTCGGAACTAGAAACCTCGTGAATCTGAGTAGATCGAGAGGGGTGTAAAAGTCCGAACTGGTGCAAAAACTCGTCCTTCAACAAAAATTTAATGCTTCTCTCTTCAGCAGCCACAACACTTAATGTTTCAAAAGTTGGCTTGTGGCTGGGATCTCTAAGCGGAGGAGGAAGTGCTACAAAAGCAAAGAATGAATTTAAGTACTTGGCAATTCGAGTTTCAAGAAATTCAAAAAAAAATGAATTGAACGGAGATTGTCAATCTTACTTCCAATTCTCCAGATAGCATAGAACCCCGGGGGGCAACGAGCGTAGAAGAATTGACTTAAAAACCCGTGTGCACTCTCGGGCAAGTCCAGAATCAATTTACGGTTTCTTGCGCCTCTCACAAGTATAATTGAAGGGTGATCTTTGTTCTTCGTAAAAGTGCACAAGTAACAAATCTCTTCAAAACTTGGAAGACGGTCGAGCGTCCTCCTAAACAGCACACACAACCCCATCAAGATGGCATAACCATTGGGGTGTAGCTGGAAGTGAGAGATAGTTAGTCGAAGGAGAAGCTGTCGAAGAAAATCATTAAAGGGCGGAATAGCTCCACTCAAGCACATCTGGCGATTAACTGCGACAAAACCGAGAGGTGGCCTGTTAGCAGTATCGTTTACTCCGGGAAGCAAAGCATCCGTTTCGGCGATACCAAACTGAGTACATAGTTGGTTGAACGCCCGCTGATTCAAAGTAGTCGAATTCTTTCTGGAGGACTATCCAAGAGATTAGCTATGGGGAGGACTTCTTCAGCTTGTCCGACTGTCTCTTCTTGTTGAGAAGTCATTCTACACAAGGAACTGGACATTCAAATATGAAGGTGCACGTTTTCTAAAAGTGTGTGAAGTGTTGTGCAAAACAACTGAAATGACATGTAAATAAAATTAAACTTGAAATAGTACTGATTGATGCACATCAATTCAGAAAGTTTCGAGGCTTGTTATTAAATCAAAGTTAAGTGCAGTATCAATGCAGATGATATTTAGAAATATGTAAGTTGTAACTGTATGAATTTTGCATTGACACTTCATTTGATCAGTTGAATCGCAATACGTAACAACCCGCATATTTGTCGATTTTATATTTAAATATTTTATCGTTAGTCGGATGTTAGTCCAAAAAGCTACTTTTTGCATACGGTCAAATTAGGACTCGAGACCACTTCCATTGAGTTCAAAATGACGTTTGCGATCTTTTTGAGTGTAAACTTCGATATGTTTGGAGATAGTGAAATTTTCGTCACTTTTCCCGCTTGTGACTTTGGTTTGGACTGCACCTTCTTTAGTTCAGCCCAACCCTCTTCCTCACTTCATTCACCATTTGTGTTAACATTCTAGCTTCATCAAAAATGGTGGTGGGAAGTGGAAATTAAAACTCCAAACTCAAATTCAATTGCAAATCCGAGATTCAACTCCAAATTCAAGTAGAAGATAGTGGATTCAAGCTTTGGATTGCTTCTCCTTGCCTTCAATCTCCATCTTCATCCATTTTAGTGAAAAAGTGAGATTTTTATCTCACATTCTTGACTATATCTATCTTGGACTGTTGGAAGTGAATTCCTATTACTTTAGCATGCATATTTGCAATTGGTTTGGATTGGATTGGCGAAAAACTTCAATTTTTAGCGTTATTGGAAAATTTCTGCTGCTAGGTCGTTCTGTCCACGTTAGGTCGCTCGGCATCATTAGCTCGCGCGCGTGGAAAAGTCACGGCCTTCATATTCGCGTTCCTGGCCTTAGGTCGTAGGTCGTATGGCCTTTAGGTCGCTAGGTCGGCAGGGGTTTAGGTCGTATGGCCCTTAGGTCGTAGGTCGTTGGCTTTTAAATCGTTAGGTCGCTGCCTACCGTAAGTCGCTCGGCCATTTTGCTAGGTCGTTCTGCACTCATAGGTCGGCCAGGTTAGGTCGTTGGCGTTGAAAAGTCACACATGGATAGGTTGTCCCAGCCTTAAAATTCGCTCTGGAATCGATAGGTCGCGCGGCGCTAAGTCGTAGGTCGTCTTCGACCTAATATCTCTCAGTAGCACTAGGTCACGCGGCGCTAAGTCGTAGGTCGTCTCCAACCTAATATCTCTCTGTAGCACTAGGTCGTTAAGTCGTAGGTCGTCCCCGACCTTATATCGCTCGGCTTGCTTGAGTTAAATCGCGTCTCTTTTAGGTCGCTTGACCTGGATTCCCTCTAGGTCGTTAGGCCTTATACCGATAAGTCGCTTACTCCCCTAGGTCGCTTAATTCCTTAAGTTGCAACCATCTAGGTCGCTTACTTCCTTAAGTTGCAACCATCTAGGTCGCTCACCCTGTTAGGTCGCTCGCCTGTTAGGTCGAACACCGTAGCAGGGGCGTTGCCCCCACACCCCCACCTAGGGGGTTGCCACCCCCCTGGACCCCCCTCCGTAGGGGATATTATATGAAAAACATTCAATAGAACTTCCACTTAGATGTATTTTGAGCTGATTTCCTTGCATTTTATTCACGTCTTCGTATGTGAATTTCTGTGATTGATTGTTCTACAATCATTTTTGTGTTTTGTCACTTTAAAAATATGAAGGTTTCAATACTAGTAGTAAATATCAAAACTCTTTTACCAAAACATTTTCAACTCTATTTTTAATACCAAACTCGTTTATAAAACCGTTTTCCAATCTATTAGTATATACAAGCCTTTACTTCACTCGGATGAGAAATCGAATTAAACGACTTAGTAAAACAAGTGGTATGAAACGCTTGCGTTCACTTCGTCGGTTAGCTCTTGGACTTGTTCGATTGAACCCTTTTGTGACAATTTCCTAGTGAAGATCTACAGTTTGTTCGTAAATATTTAAGTTAAGCTAGTGGTTATGGGACATGAAACTAAACTCATATATTTACTGGCTTAGTGTAATTGACACTTCCTTATGATCATGACGATCATTTTTGTGATTTAGACTAGCGATTGAGCGATGTCTCTTTGTCTGCGAGGGAGACTAGACCCCGCTTTTGTGATGTTTCACCATCACATATATGGGGTAGCACCCCATGGTCTTCGGGCCATTCGTGTGTTAAAGGCCTTCGGGTCATTCGTGTGTTCGAAAAATTAAATGGATAGCTTCCATGAGATAGCTTCTCGTCCGTGTGCTCGGACTTCCCCCTTTATGTGATTTCTGGATTTCGTGTGTTGATTTCTGGGATTTGTTCTGGATTTCGTGTGTTGATTTCTGGACTTTGTGCTTCACCAATTTTCGTGATTTTCATTGATATGTTTTATCAATTCTTGTGTATTGGTGAAATTGTGTGTCATTACCTTTTTATGGGTTTGGATCTTTGAGAAGATTCTTATGATATTGATTTATCTCTTGTTGATTATCATTTACATACTTGTAGTAGTATGACATTATGGTTATTACATGTTCATGTCATGTCGTTTACTTTATACCATATCATCTGATATTTATAGCTAGACTGATCCGTTTATTATTTTCTTATAAATAATACTCGGGTCAGACCGAGATGTTTCAGGTGCTTCGCTTGACTTCTCTTCTGGGATTATTCTGACTTTTGGCTAACTACTTAGATTAGTAGTTTTTTGGATGTACACATTTGAGATATAGACTCTATGTTGTGTACTTATTCTTTTGTATAGCACGTGTTGCTATTCTTTTGTATTATCGTGGATCTTTCTGACCACTACTCTGATGTACACTTTCATGTGTTATATATATATATATTCATATCTTCTTCCGCCTTTGTGATATGGATGTCTGTGACTGATTTATGTTATGTTTATTTCTATGTTTGTTTCCGAAGATCATTTAGAGCCACTGTGTGATAGCTTTGAGTTTGTATCGGTATGTCGGATTTCCTCCCTAAATGATATGCATTCTATACCATCTGACATATCGGTACTCGCACAGAGAAGTTACATGGATGGTCGCTCCTCAACAGCCTTATTCTCCATGCTAATTGACAGAACTACATCGTAGTGTTCTTGGTTAGCGTGGGTATAGAGGTGGGGCGTCACACAATACTTCATCTTTAACCAAATTTATGCTGTTTTGCTTAAGTAAAATATCAGTTCTTTAATCTAATCCATCATTCGATGTGGGCGGTCAATGATGAGCATATTCGTCCCATCTTTCTGCAAATGTTACGTTTAACAGGTTATTAGCATTAAAGTTGATTTAATCTGTAAAGAAGTGCAACAAGTTCAGGGATGTTATCACGGCAGTTCAAGTCAAGAATTCAAGTTAAAGTCATGCTCCAAGACAAGGCAAAGCATTTTTTAACTAAGTGTTAGCTCGTCCGCGACCTAAAGGTTGTGTCACAAAGATTAGCTCGCCCAAGTCATAATGCGACCTAAAGGTAGGTCGTTAAAAGGGATAACTCGTCCAAAGCAACATGCCAGGCATCATAAGTCGCAAAGTTCATAAGTCAATTATGATAGGTCGATCTGATTGTCTTAAGTCGCAAATACGTAAGCCGCTCAGATTCCCTTAGGACGCAAGTTACTTGGGTCGCTCAATTCGTTAGGTCGTTCGATTTATTAGGTCATTCAATAGTCCAGTAGTATAACACTGTCTCCCATCAACACATCCCAAGGCTTGTCCTCCACTCAAGCGCTGCCACGCGTCCACCACCTCACATCACCAGGAACGCAACCGTTCAACCTAGAACCCACTAACCCGTTAACCAAAGGTCTCCTCACATCCTCCAAACTCACAAACCAGTTAACGAAAGAACCAGTAATCAATCATCATCCCCCCGCATCACCAAAAATCACCTGAAACCAAATCAAACCATCTCAAGTCCATAAGAAATTGATCGTAACGTGATTCATGATGAAGCGCGGCATACGAAATTGGGTCAGAGATGGAAAATGGGGAATTCGTGATTCAATGGTAATCGTGGATTGGATAGAAAACCGATCCACTTACGTGATGAAATAATAAGGATGATCGGCGACTGGTAGTTCGAGTTTGTCTTTGAGGGCTCAGAAGATTCTTCAATGGCGGTTTTAAGAGTTGGAGCAGGTAAGGAGGAGAAGATGTGTTACGCGACTTAAATACAGGGGCAGAGGAACCTGAATCGGTGCACATGACATAAAAAATGAGCGAGTTAAAGAAGTATCGAAGCACACGACCTAGTCTCTAGGCGTATACTTCGAGGGGCAAGTGTTAACCCCTCTTTTGACGACCCAATGACTTAACGAGTTAACTATGGAAACGACCTAACGACTTAGAGAATGAACGAGCTAACATGAGCGACCTAGCGACCTAAAGCATAAAGCAGATCTATGCGATACAACGACCTAACGACTTAAAGGAATCAATGACCTAACGACTTAAAGGAATCAATGACCTAACTACATAAAGGTTCCAGCGACCTAACTACATAAAGGTTCCAGCGACCTAACTACATAAAAGTTCCAGCGACCTAACGACCTAAACTACATAAAGGATCCAACGACCTAACGAGGTAAGAGGGGAGCGACCTAGCGACCTAGCGTGTTAAAAGCAGAAAAGGACCGCATGCATTCTGTCTCCTTAGGTCGCTAGCGACCTAATCTAGACCGAGACAACTTCTATGCCGCTTCGCCCCTAGGTCGTTCACGACCTATGACTTAGCAATGTGTTCAAGTGATGTAGTGCACCCCTGTTAAGCCGTAAACCGTGCCTATTAGGTCGCCCACGACCTATGACCTACGACCTACGACCTTCCCCTAGGTCGCTCACGACCTACGACCTAACTCCAGAAACTCCCTATAAATACTGCACCAACTCCAACTTGAAAAGGACTTTTGGCTCATTTCTGGAACGCGGATACTCTGCTGTTTTCTCAACTCATCCAACACTTAAAGCACTCCAAACACCGAAGACGCTTCAACGAACTTCAAGAGGAGATCAAACACATTCAACATGAATTTGAAAGAGTCTTCTACATCGAAGTTCTAGCTACTCGTCTAAAGTGTGTTGTAATCAAAGTGTATTGTAAAGAGTTGTAATCGAATCATCAATAAAGAAGATAAAGTGGACGTAGGCTTATTTTCGAGCCGAACCACTATAAAACTGCTGTCTCTTTACTTTTCTGCAATTTTCTGCTTATTTCTAGTTCCCGTACCAACGGGTGGTGCTTTCACATTACTAATACTCACACCAGGGTGTTAGCGTTGATTTTTACGTTAACAACCATGATACAGAACCACAAGTTCTCCTTTCCTATGAACATTGTTTTGATAACCCAACCGGGCCGTAGGTCAGACCTCATTAACCATGGGTTGTTCGCCACTGCGGCCCGAAAGAGAATCAAGCCGTCGACGGAAAGAACCGAAGGTTGGATCGCGAAAACCCCCAAAACCGTATAGATCAAATCTCAAATAACCGCTAGGAGAAATAATTTTGAGAATTTTTGTTGTTTTAAACTCTCTCATTTGCGATTTCCTCAAATCTAGACCAAAACCCTAAATATTGTTGAGAGTAGCAACAAGAGCACCGTCCCCTAAGCTACTAAGCCGCGGAGGCTCTAGGTGATTTCTAAATAGAGAAAAGGAGCTTTGCACGAAAGGTCCCAATTTCTGCTGTTGTTATAAGAAAAGTACCTATAGAAATGAGTATGTAAATTAGGTCTCTGTTTTTCTAAATCAAAAAACGCAAGTTAGCTTGCGCTTTTTAAACATTATTTTTTTTTGAAAATTTCAAAAATTTTCAAAATATTTCAAAATCAGAAAGCGCAAATTAGCTTGTGCTTTCTTGATAGAAAGCGCAAGTTACCTTGCACTTTTCAAAAATTTCAAAATCAGAAATCGCAAACTAGCTTGCGCTTTCCTAATAGAAAGTGCAAGTTATCTTGCATTTTCTGTCAGAAAAGTGCACGACACCTTGCGTTTTTTATTTTTCAAAAATAAGGACCAAATTTACATATTCATTTCTGCAGGGACTTTTCCTATAACAACATCCAAAACAGGGACCTGTGACTCTTATCTTGTAGAGAAAATGCAAGATAGATTCATGAAACAATATGTCTATTTGTACCTGTAACGTTGTTTGTAGCTGTTACCGGTAGGGCTGTTATGGTAATGGTTACCGTTACCATTTTGTAAACACCGCCACCATACCATTTTTACTGGTAAACTAAAATTGTTTACCGTTACCGGTACCGATTGACTGGTATACCGATGAATGATATACCGATAAATTGGTAACCATTACACTAGTAATGGTAAATTACCGTTTGTGTAGAAAAATAATAAGCTGATATATTTTTACACTGAACGATGCTTCATTATATATCTCATTGGGTCACTTAATAAAGGAAATAGAAAAGAAGTGTATTTATCATCATTTGAGTTGAATTACTAAAATAAATTAAACTATTTTCTTGCTTCTAAATGACCGTAATACATCTTACATGAATATTGATTGATTATGAACGGACTGGTAAATTACTGTTACGGTTGGTTTTGAAAAAATATTACCGATGTTTTACTATAGAAAATGGTAAATTTACCATTACCATATCGATTATACTAGTATACCGACTTTACTTTAAAATATTAACCGATTGACTAATAATGGAATGATAATGGTAAATTTACCGCTACCATAACAGCCCTAGTTACCTGTCAGTTTTGTAGTGCGATAATTATTTTGTTTTTGTAGCTATTAGTTTTTATATTCAATGAATTCTTAGTTTCCCTTGCTGTAGTGTATAATTGAATCACGCGACCTTATGTTCAGAATATAAGAGACTCAATAATATTTTATGCTGATATAATATGGCTTAATCAACTCCATGTCTTCTACTTGCCATCTCATGCCACAGTATAACAATGGGTTTAATATATCATTGTATATATTTGTATAATGATTAGCATTGTGTGAATTGTTGTGACAAAATATTATTTTTGTACCATTGTATCTAATGCACATTGTACGTTGTTTTTGCTTTTTCACGTGAGTTAGAAAGCTATAAATTGAAGAAAAAACGATGTCACGGTTTTGGCGGTTCAATCGGTCGGACCTTCAAAACCTTGAACCTTGAACGATCACGGTTTGACTCGCGGTTCGGTTTTCAAAACTATGCGTATGAATCTTTGTTCATTCTTTAGTTACTCTACCGCGACAAATCTTTATTTTAACACCACTTCCAAAAAGGAGGAAGAGAAATCACCGTCGAGCTTTAATCTAACACCGCCTTAGAAACTAGAAAGAAGAACACCCTACATCTTCCGACTTCAAATCTACTTTCGCATTTCCTTTACTGCTCATACCAATGATAATGTTGTTCTTAGTAAAGGTTTCTGTTTTTAAAAATATAGTCCAAGCCTACAACATGGCATACGCCATAACTACTAAGCGATATGTTGGAAAACTACAATAAAACTTCAGTCCCACGTCGTTTGGTATTTTTCTATTCTCGTTGAATTGTCTTTTCATTGCCCCGGTTGCTCAAATTTATTACATTTTGAATTATGAGCTACAGTTTCTACACACACATATATTTATTGTTGTTCCTTTAGCGGAGAGAACACACAGAAAATGAATCCAATTCATCTTCTTGAATTTTTTAAAAACTCTTCAGCAATGTCTTTCTACACTACAAATTCTTCAATCTTAAGTGCATAAGTTTGAAGTCTGTTTTATGAAACTTAGAGAGCGAACGACAATCAACGATTGCACCTTAATCGTGCCCGAATTAGTTTTTAAGGCAGTGGCCTGTCCATAACACAGCCTCTATTTGCTACTCTTTACTGACTATTTTTTCTTACAATTGATCCTTCTGGACTTGGTGCATTGGATGAAACCAACTACAAATGTTGGTCCCAAAAACTACTCATCCTATTCGAGCAATTGGAAATTGATTATGTCTTGTATATTGAACCCCCTATCGAAGTTTCAGAAACTACCACTCTAGCCACAACTGAAATTACACAACAAAGCATCGTACCAAAGGAGAATGATGATGAAGTCAAAAAGAAATTTAAAAAAGACAACAAGTTAGTCATAGGGTACATGTAGATATACATATCAAACAAACTGTTTAATCTGTTTGTTAATTATAAATCAGCAAACATCATTTGGAAAACGTTGGAAAAGAAGTATGGGGCAGATGATGCTGGAAGAAAAAAGTACGTAGTAGGTAAATGGTTACAATTTCAGGTGGTTGAAAATTCAGTTATGGAGCAGATTCATGAATATGAAAACTTGGTATCTGACTTACTCAATGAAAGAATGAAAATTTGTGAGATTCTACGGGCCAATGTATTGTTGGAAAAATTCCCACCATCTTGGAGCAATTATAGAAATTATCTCAAGTACTAAAGGAATGATCTTTCTCTTCAAAATTTAATTAATCACATGCAGATCAAGGAAACAAATTATCTGAAGGATAAATTCGATGCTATGACCATCGACTCTGATAACGATAATTATATAGAAACCGGAAATCAATCTAATGTAGAAAACAAAAGTAAAAAGACTCAGAATTTTGCTAATCAGAAAATTCAGAGTGTTGTAAATAAAAATAATAAAATTTGAAAAAAAGACTATGATATGTTTATGGCAAACATGGTCATAAGGCGCATCACATCAATGCTTCCAATGGAAAGGACGATGCAATCATAAGGAAGCTACCATTGTCAAAGCGTATGCTAATCTTGCCGAGGATGAAGATACCAAAGTTGCAGTCATTGTTGATGCTAACTTGTTGGAAAACAAGACCGATTGGGTGTTGGACACAGGACCTTCTAGATAGGCCCGTTAATGGTATGGGTTTCGTCCTGAGCCTAATCCAAACCCGCCCTGTTAATATGGGTATGTGTTTTGCCTAAACGACCCAGGTTGGACCCGGTTACTATTAGAGTCGGGTATGGTTTTTATCAAAATCCGATCTAGTTTGGAGCTGAACCGATTATGAGTTCTCTGTAGTATCAAAACATGAGTATTTATGTTATTTGCTTACCATTTTGTTTGTTTGCATGTAGATGTTTTTTCTTACTTTTGTTGTGAACTTAACCACATCACCAACCAATTTGTATGCTAACAATGTATGTATAAATTTTACAAAAATGGCAAGTTTAAAGTATGATTTTAAAATATACATTATGAGTTCGTTATACGGTTATTAACTAGCGGGCTTGAAAAGCTCGACGGGTTGGGTATTAGTTTTGAAATACCCTACGGGTTCGGACCGGGCTTGCATTTTGATTATTGTAATCGGGCTTGGGTCCGTGTTTTAAGATATTTGGACCGAACCCGACCCATTGATAGGACTACTTCTAGACATCTATTTTCAAATCGAGAGATTTTCCATCAATTCGAGGATGCAGTAGACGGTGAGCATGTCTTCATGGGAAACTCTGCTACTATTGGAGTACTTGGCAAAGGAAAGGTTCTTCTTTAACTTACTTCTGAAATATTTTTAGTTCTGAATGATATATTGTATGTCCCCTCCCTTCGTAGGAATTTAGCATCTGGTAGGTTACTGAAAAAGGTTGGGATAAATCTTGTTTTTGAATATGATAAATTTATAATAACTAGGAACGAGTTATTCATGGGAAAGGAATATCTAGATGATGATCTATTTGTATTAAATTCTATTGTTTCTAGTAATGAAAGTATTTCTGTTTTGTTTATGTGACCCAATCTTTTGACTTATAGCATAACAGATTGGACATGTTAATGCAGGCTCAATCAATAGACCAAGAAAACTAAATATGTTAAATATAGAAAATGACACTTTGTCTCCTAAAAGTCTTATATGTGTTGATGCCAAACGTGCTGAAAAATCTTTCAAATTAGTCACTTAGAGAAGTGCCGAATTTCTAGAATTAATACTCTCAGACTTGGCAAATGTTAAGAACACAATTAGTAAAGAAGGTAAACGCTATAATATGACCTTAATTAATGACTATTCTAGATACTCCAAAATCTATCTACCTAGATCTAAAGATGAGACCACAGAAACGTTCTAAAATTTAAGTTTGAAGTTGAAAACCAATTAGACTGAAAAATCAAAAGGCTTAGTTCTGATAGGGGTGGAGAGTATTGTACTGACTTTCTAAGAAGTTTCTACGAGAAAAATGGAACTATCCATGAAACTAGTGTTCCTTTCAGCCTCCAATAAAATGAAGTAGCTAAAAGAAAAAATAGGACTCTTAAGAATATGATGAATTGAATGCTTTTAAGTTCTGGTATGACTGACAATATGTGGGGTACAACCCCCAACAAAATGAAGTAGCTGTAAGAGAAAATAAGTCTCTTAAGAATATGATGAATACAATGCTTTTAAGTTCTAGTATGACTGACAATATGTGAGGGAGAAGCTGTATTATTTGCATGTTATATACTTAATAGAGCGCCTCATAAAAGGTTGGATAAGCTTTTTTACGAATTGTGGAGAGGTTTTGCTCTAAACCTAATTTTTTCTGAAAGTGTGGGGGTGTCTTGCTAAGGTGAGTTTAACAGACTTTAGAAAAAATAAAATAAAACCTAAAACATTTAATTGTGTATTCATTGGCTATGCTTCTAATAGTGCTGCATATAGATTTGTACATTTAAATGATTGAACTATTTGTGAGGTTAGGGATGCTGTAATCTTTGAAAATATCGTTCCTTTAAAGAACTGTAATAATTATAGATCCTTTAGCTCTTCTATTGTCACTGATGTGTCATTGCCTTTACCCACTTTACTACGTGTTGCCAATGAATCTAATAATGAACTTAAACGAAGTAAAAGACAACGTACCGAGACCGACTTTGGACCAGACTTCATTGTCACCTTTTTGGTAGTAAACATCAATTTTGAAAGGATTGATGATACCATTGTTTCTATACTTTTAATTGAGGAAGATCCTAAAAGTACGAAGAAAGAAATAACTCTAGGGATGGTGATTCTTGAAAAGATGCTATTAAAAGTGCACTTGGCTCTATAAGATCTAACCATAACTGGGACTCAGTTGACCTACCTAAGGGACGCAAACCAATTAGGACTAAGTGGATCTTTAGAAAGAAATTGAAAACCGATAGTTTTGTAGGTAAATTCAAGGCTTGATTAGTAGCTGTTCGTTTCACTCAAATGAAAGACATTGATTATTTTGACACTTATTCCCCTACACCAAGGTTGATACTATCAGAACTTTAGTTGCCTTGGCTACTTTATATGATCTGGTAGTGCACCAAATGGATGTGAAAACTGTTTTTCTTAATGGCGTCTTAGAAGAAGAAATTTATATGGAACAACCTATTGGTTGCGTGGTACCTGGTCAAGAGAATAAGGTTTGCAAATTAAGAAAGCTCTTTATGGCTTAAAACAGGCTCCTAAACAATGATATGAAAAAATTGGTAAGACCCTAATAAATAATGGTTATATAGTGAAGGCCTCTGATTCGAGCATATATTCAAAGGTGTTTTGTAATATCCCGGAAATTTTAACAATATCAATTTAATAATCTGTTAAATAATTAAATTGATATTGATGATCTTTTATAATAAGATTTGAATTTAATTTAATAATCTGATTAAATTAGTATTAATTGGTGATTTTATCTTTTAAAAGTTAATAAGATATTTTCTATTTGAATATATATATTTATTTATATATATTGTAAATAGAAGCTTTGGGTAAATTGGGAATTTAGATTTAATTTAATTGAATTTGAATTTAATCTTTGAAATTCAAAAGAATAGATATTTAAATTGTTTTGGATTTTAGAATATTTGTATAAACTTTTATTTTATAAATATAATTAGTTTGTTTCATTAAAAAGTGATTTATATATATATAAGTATTTTATAAATAAGAAAAAGGGCATTTTATATACTTTTAAACTAAATAAAAATAAGATAAATACTTAAAAGACATGTGTCTTTATCTAAACCCTTTGTAAAACATGTGTAAATAAATAATGAATCTATGTGACAAGTGTCTTAATTATTTTTCATTTTCTTTTATTTTATAAAATCATAAATATACATGTATATAAACATTTTATCTCTTTACTTCATTTTCTTTCTAATCTTCATTTTCAAAACAAGAAAAACCCAAATGTAATTCCTCTAATTAAATCTGAAATCAGTAAACAAATATGCCTCAAATAGAAATCAAAATCAACTTCTAAATCAAAGATCAAAACCTATCTGCATATCTCAAAATCAAAACAAAGCCTGCTGCAATTCTTTTCAACATTAAAGCCTACCTGCATTTTTCTATCTGGAACAAGTAATCAAAGTCTCCTGCCTGAAATTCTTTTCAACTTAAGGAAGCTGCTGCATCCTTTTTAAGCTGGAAACAAATTCAAAAGCCTGCTGCATTTTTTCTTCAACATGGAAAACAAACATGCATGCAGTTCTAAATTCAATAAGTAAAGTTCAACCACTCAATTTCTTAAATTAAAGGGCATTCAAGTTAAAGTTCAAAACAGTTTCTCAGTTTCAAAGATAAGGCTCTGCCTCTGTTCCATCTTTGTTTAAGGTGAGTAACTTTTAAAAACTTAAAATAAAATATGGTTGCATGCTAGTATGGTTGAAATGAATAAGTATTGCATATATAAGTGAGAATCTGATGTGAATGTTTATAGTGTGTATGCTGTTAACAATTAGATGCTCTATTATGCCTTCTCAAATCTGTGAGTAGCATCACCTTTAAAATTTTAAGTTTATGAAATAATGTTGCATGGTTTATATATATAAGGTCAAATATGTTTGTGTGTATAGTAGTTAAATTTTGTGCATATTCAGGTGAAATTTGAATGCATGCTTGACACCCTGTTCCCAGTTTCAAATTTAAGATCTGATTTGAAATGTTCTATCCCTTGATCTAGCTATCATTAGGATTTAGTATTTAAATAAAATTTACTTGTTTTATGATAGATTGAGGTTTACAACTTAATTAAGTTAAAATAAATTGATGATACCTCTGAAAGTCAGGAAAGACTGAACAATCTTATTATAAGCCAAATTGCAAACATTTTAATTTATAAATTCAGGAATTTAAACTGAATTCTTAAAACAAAATATGATTTTTAACGTTAAAATCATGATTTTTAAATAGTGAAGTGGAGAGCAGTTTGGTTTGGTTTGAGATGGACATTTCTGGACGCCACTGTCGATGTCTTTGATCGAAGAGGCCGGAATTCTTCCTGGGGGTGAAGGAGCGTACAGGGGATCGGGGAAAAATGGCCAGATGGTGATCAAGTAACCATGGAGACTGCAGTGGTCGATTTCAGTTTGTAGACCTAGTTTTATCTAGGATGAGCATTTCGACCATCACGTTCCCTACAAGTGATTGAGTGCTACCGGATTTTTAGGAGGGGAAGCTGGGTTGTAGACGAGGTGGTGGCCGGAGTTACATGAATTCTGGTGGTCGGAGGATCGAGGACGGCGCGTTGACAGGTTTTGGGATCGGTTGCAATTTTGGTTCCAGGTTTTGGGTTTGGAGTGTAATCTCGATTTTGGGTTTCTTTGGTTGATCTGATGGTCGATGTTTGGTATGGGGTTGATCGATGATGTGAGGAAGATATGGGTGATGGCCGGAGTTGATCGGAGTCAGGGTGCAAGTGCACCGTGCACTTTCGTATCTGGTAATGTTGGGGTTGAGTTTTGGAGTTAGGCTGGAGTTTTCTCGAGTAATTCGAGTACCAGACTCGAAGTATATAAGAATTGGACTCGAAGTATCTTGTGGGTATCTCGGGTTGTTTTGCTAGCAACAGGCTTTCAGCAAAATTGTTACACAGTTTTTTCAAAATAAAAGTTAAAAACTTGTTTAAATGAAAGTAAGTTCTAAACTGAGATTTAATTCAAGTTTAAATCTGGTTTCGGTAGATTTGAATCTCAGTTTTAAAAATAAATAAAGTTTTTAAAATTTTAAATGTGTTTAACTACTTTAAAAAGGTTTAAGTGGTTTGAAATTTAAAGGGAAGTTGGATTGTAAGTAAAATTTAAAAATCAGAGATTTAAATCTAAATTCAAATATAAATTTGAATCTTAAATTTAAAATGAAGTGTAAAAGTGAATTTTGAAAGTCAATTATTTTAAGTACCGTGTTAATGAAAATTTGATCATTAATAAGAAAAATATCCTTATCTTTAAATAAATGAGGGTTTATGATATTAAATTAATTAATGGATAGTTAATGATTTGAAGTAATTAATTTAGTAATTAGGGGTTAAATTAAGGTTTAGGCTAATTAATTTAGGATAAATTAATTAGTAATTAAAGATCATTAGTTAAATGAGATTTAAATTTTAATTAATGATTTGTAATTAATTAACCTAAATTAAGAATTAAGTAATGGGTTATTAAGATTAATTAAATTGTAATTAAAAATGATTCATCTTAGTTAATTACTTTGAGAAAAGTAATTAAATAATAGTTAATGAAGACCATTAACTAAGAATTATTAAATAATTAATTAATGTGATTAATTTTGATAATTAATTAGATTAATTAATTAAGGATAATCATTTATGAAAATTGTTTAAATGTAATTACTTAATGGAAGTAATTAAGAAATTAATTACTCATTGTAATTAATTAAGTTAATTTGATTTAGTTAAGTTAATTAATTAAGTTTAATTAATTTAGAAAAATCAAGAGATGATTTGATAATAATTACTTAATGTAATTATTAAGGTATGATTATTTAGGAAGTAAATAATAAGATAATTACTTGAAGTAATAAATTGATTGGTTATGTATTAAGGAAAGTAATTTGAGTTTAATTACTTGTGAATTAATCAAGGGATTAATTAAAAGAAATTAATTAAGGAAGTAATTAATTTAGTTAATGAAAGTAATTAAGGGAAGTTAATTACTGATTGAAGATTAGTCAAGGTGATTAATAAATGGGTTTTAATTAAAGGTAAATTACTTAATGTAATTACTTTAATTAAAAATAATTAATAATTAATTTATAATTAAGGATCATTAATTAATATAATTAATGATGTAATTAAGATTTATTAATTAAGATTTATTAATTAAGTATAATTAATAAATGAAGTGATTAATTAATGTAATTAATTAAGGTTTAATATAATTAATTATAGTGATTAATTTAATTAATTATAGTTAATTAATTAATGAAGTAATTAAAGGTTAATTACTATAAGTGGTTAAGGTTAATTAATTTGAGTAATTAATTAAAGATAAATTACTTGAAGGTAATTAAAAGATAATTAATCAAAGATGATTAATTGAAAAAGGTAATTAGAGGATAATTAATTAATTTGTAATTAATTAATGTTTAAGTAAGAAGGATTTATAAAATAAAAGTAATTAATTTAATTAACTTTAAATTAATTAGAGATGATATAGATCATTACTTATGGATGGATGATAATACTGAATGCTTTGCATTTGATTGATATCTCTGATGAGATATATGCTATGTGATATGGATGTTTAGTTGAATTGTGATAATATGGATTATCTGATGATATTGATAATGTTGATTATCTATTGTGAATTTTCTTTCTAAGTGTATAAAGATAATTGAATTAAATTGTTTTAACATTTAAAACAACTTGGCCTTAAAAGATACGTTTTGGATTTCGATGAGACCGGGATCGGGTTTCCGTATACCGGATTTCCAGGTCTGGAGACCCGAATACCACATCGATCCAAATTTACGTTAGGTCGTGAAATCCAAATGGAGCAAGTGAAGACTCGAGGTGTAAGAACGATTCTTTGTCAGTATAACTCTGTGGGTGATTCCGTAATGAGTTGACGGAGATAGTACTTTCAGATTCGAGATAAAGATTCAGAGTGCAAGGGTTATTGTCGTTAACTCTGAGGGTGATTCCAATACGAGTGTAACGAGATAATGCCTTCGGTTTCGTTCGAACCCGGAACGAACTTGTATGGATTGAATGCTTTCAGCACATCGTCAGGTGGACGATGAGCATTCTAAGATAGATGTGTTCTTTTAAAAGGTAATCGTGACCTCAAGCCTCACAAACCGGGAATGGCTAAAACAGGGGAGGTGCAGCAAGGTTAGTGGGTAGCACCCAAGTAGGACAAGATGACCTCTGTCTAGATGTCCCTTTCTATTTTCGACTTAGTGTGTGCGGTTGGTCATGACAACCGTGAGGTATCTTATGCGGGAATTATCCAGTAAGGGATGTTCCGGCCTTGTGTTGCAGGGGATTGGGAGTGATCCTCGGTACGGTGATCTAGGCCACGTACTGTGACGGGCGGTACCCCGGTAGCCCTGCCATTGTATGGAATCCAATTTCCAATAAGTGATAACGGACTTGATTGTATAACCCACTTTGTTGGCTAGTATGCTGGAATTTAATAATGTAACAATTTCAGCTATTTCATATTTATTTGAAAACCCTAGACCTATTATAATACAATCGAATTTCCTATCAAATGTTTTGGTTAGCGTAAGGTAAAAACTTACCCATATTTATTGGTGGGGAGTCTTACGTGATACCTTTTCTTTCAAAAGGTTTTGAAGTTAAACAAGTTTAACCTGTTACTCACACCAGACCCATGTCTGACCCAAGTTGTTTATTTCTGTTTTATAAACTCTTGGGTACTCAAATTTTTACGAGTAGCCAAGGGATTCAGGTTTAGCTTTGACGAGTAATCTGGAGGAGCAATGGAGCAGGAGGCTTCGGCGTTGTAGATATAGATAGTAGTTTTCCGCTGTGTTGATCTTTGTATTGATCTGTATTGTGTTGAGATGTAATAACTAGACAGATGTTTATAACTGTCTAGTATGTGATGTGTAATCTGTGTAACTCTGATAGATGATGTATATGATACTATGTAATATTTATGTGATATATTATATTTCGTTTCGTTTCCGCTGTGAGTATCTGTTGTTGTTTTCTTTTCTCTTCTTCTCTTTTCTATTTCTCACCCCTTTCTTTCTTACTGTCGATGCGATTTTCCGGGAGTGGAAAGTCGGGTCGTCACATGTTTGGTCCTCATTGTATGATTATTTGCCTTTATTTGATGACTTGTTGATATTTGGTACAAACATAGTCATAGTAATTGATGAATTTTTTTCTTGTCCTTCCAATTTGAAATGAAAGATTTGGGGGAGGCTGATGTGATACTAGGAATTAAAATAAGAAAAATCGCAATCGGATTCTCACTAAATCAGTCTCACTACATCGAGAAAATTTTAAAAATGTTTAATTATTTTGATGCGACTCTTGTTCGATCTACATATGATCTTATTAAGCATCTTAAAAAGAATAAAGGACCTTGTGTGTCACAATATAAATATGTCAAAATAATTGGAAGCATAATGTCTCTTACGAATTATATCGGACCTGACATAGCTTACGTCATGAGTCGTTTGAGTAGGTACACTCACAACCCTAACAACGAACATTAGGATGCCCTTCGTCGTCTTCTGAGGTACCTTAAAGGTACAATTGATTAGTGATTGCATTTTATTAAATATCCCGCTATATTGGAGGGAATTTGTGATGCTAATTGGGTTGTTGATAATGATGAAGTTGCTCTACTAATGGCTATGTATTCACTTTGGGAGGAGGTGTTATATGATGGAAGTCCTGTAAATAGACATGCTTGTACGATCTACTATGGAATCTTAGTTTATTGCTCTTGAATTGGCAGGTCAAGAAGTAGATGGTTGAAAGGATTGTTGGTAGAAATTCCACTAGGGGAAAAAAATTAATGTTTTGGTTTCTTTGCACTATGATACCCAGGAGCTTTTGGAATTGTAGAAAATAGAGTGTATAATGGAAAAAAAAGGCACATTTGGGTCAAGAACAAAGTCATTAAGAAAATTTTGAAGGAAGGGGTGATTTCATTGGAATATGTAAGATCATAAAGGAACTTGGAAGATCCACCCACGAAAGGATTACCAAGAAATATGGTCCTTGAATCTTCAAGAGGAATGGGCCTCAGGCCTAGAGTATAAGAAAATTTAATAAATACCCATCGACAATCAAATAAGACCACATGATTACTCTTTCACTTCCTTCTTTTTTGTTTTAGAAATTGATTTTCTTTTGAATCCAAAACTAGTTTTGCTGGTGCTCATGAGACGCACTTGATGGATTCATTTATAAAAGTCTTGATTTTGAATTATACATTCATCTTTAATCCATAGCTAGTTTTGGTGGTGCTTATGTTATGCACTTCATGGATTTTTCTTATTTATCTATGATTGGGTCTATTACTATTGCTCAATCCATAATCAGTTTTGGTGGTGCTTTTGAGATGCACTTAATGGATTCAATAAACTGTTTACCTATAAAATTCATAATCTATTTTGGTGATGCTTTTTAGACGTACTTGATGGATTATATAATAACCTTTTTCCTACTAAATCCATAATAAGCTTTGGTGGTGCTTTTAAGACACACTCGGTGGATTTTACCAATATATTCATATTAATTCCATAATCTGTCTTGGTTGTGCTTTCGAGATACACATGATGGATATTACTTATTTTTCTCTAATCTTGACTAATAGGATCCATAACCAGAATTGGTGGTGCCTTTGAAATGCACTAGATGGATTCTATTATCTGACTTAAGGTCGAGCTTCATGCTCTTAATGAGTCCATAGTAAAATTGGTGGTGCTAGGGAGATGCACTTGATGGACTTACCTACTCGAGTGTGAAGTTGGGGCCGCCTTCTATATGAGATTTTAGTTAATCTCTCTAGAGCACTCATGATTTTCCAAGGTAAGCGCATGGCTATAAAAAGTGCATACATATCGCGGAGAAGTGTAGATATCAAAAGTGTAGTACGAGCTGCAATGTTTCAATCAAATCTTGTAGTTTAAGAGAAATTCACTACACAGACAAGGTTGTGGCTTCGATTCTTGTGCATCAATTCAAATCGAAAGAAATTTATGCATATGTATGAAACTTTTATTTTGCTCAGGTAGCTTACCTTTCATCTGTTTGGAGTTTTCTTGTAGTTAGCAAGGGATTGTTGGATAACTACAATAAAACTTTAGCCTCACATCGCTTGATATTTTTTTTTGAAATGATGCTTAGATACAACATGTCACTGGGACAACATAACACAAATCACATGTCAATAAATGTTCGAATCACGCTACGCAAGTTTCGAATTTGTAATCTCTCGCACCAAAGTCAAATCACTTAACCACTGGGACAATGGTGCTTGTCATCGCTTGATATTTTGTTACTCTCTCTTTTATATATCCTTATTTATACTACTTATTAGCTAGGCGTGGGCAGTATGGATTATCAATCAAGCTCGCACGCGCATGCGCTGATGGGAGAATGGACGCATATGGCGCTTTGAGAGCACACTTGGCACTACAATGGAATGAGCTTGGTTCTTCATTACTCTTCCTTCTCTCTTTTCCTTTTTTTATTTCAGCTCTCAAAATTGAAAAGACAAATCATTTTATCTACTTATCAGTTACAACTGTGATTAATAGAATTTATGAATGTATTAAAAAATTATTTCTTTATTGCCACAGATGTTCAAATTTCTCACCATTTGAGTTTTGAGCTACAATTTCTATGCCCACAACTATTTATTGCTATTTCTTCGATGGAGAGCACACATAGAAAAGAATCTAGTTCTTCTTCTTAAAAATCTTTAAAAACTCCTGAGCAATTGTCTTTCTACACCACTCCAAATTCTTCAATCTTGAGTGCACAAGTTTAAAGTCAGTTGTGTGAACCTTGATGAGCGAACGACAATCAATGATTGTACCTTAGTCGTGCCAGAATTCACTTTCAAGGCAGTGGACCGTCACAACTTAACTTCTCTTTCCTACTCTATACTGACTATCTTTTCATATATGATGTCTGGATTTCTATCATTCATTCTCTTGAATCATCGATCATCTACATTTGATTATCATCATCGACCGAAATCATTGTTAAAAGAGCTCCTAATTTTTAGTTTCACTTCAGGTACCTCATATTTTAACTATATCCCTAGCAGAAAATGCCGTTGCTTGAATTTTTTGGTTAAAAATTATGGGTTTCTCTTCCATCAAACACGATTATGGTACATGAGATTAGGATCGGTGCTGAATGGTTTGATTTCTTAACTACATTCAATTTTGATCTTATTAGTAGTTCTGAATTTTTTTACTGTTGTATATTGTGGTTAAAAGAGCTCCTAATTTTTTATTTCGCTTTAGGTAACTCATATTTTAACTATGATCCTAGCATAAAATTTTGTTGCTTGAATTTTATGTTGGAAAATTTATGAGTTTCTCTTCCATCAGTCATGATTATAGAACATGAAACTCGGATTCTATTGAATGATCTGATTTCTTGGCAGCGGTCATTTTTTATCTTATTAGCCATTCTGATTTTTTTACTGTTGTCTATTATGGTTATTTCAGAAAACATGGTATTTCATTTTCTAATGGGTAATTAAATTTTATTGAACCATGACTATTATAAACATGTGCAAATTAATAGTATACGAACTGAAAATTGTTCCTATATCATGATTTCCTTATTTCAAATCTAAATTTCTTTGAATTTACTAACCTTTGTTGAGCTGGAGTACTTTGAATTTAGGCGGCTTGTAATAAAATTGGCAAACCATTTTCATTCTCAACTTTCTAATCCTTTTTTACATATGGTTGATATTATTATATTGTATGCTATCATTTTTGGATGATTGCTGTTGGAGACAATATACAAATAGAAGCCGGTCGCTGAAATCATAAATTTCAACCCAAACAACAACAGATTTTGTTTAATGGTAGGGTAATGTGATCTACATCCTTATAAGATTGTCTAGACTCTTAATTTGATGTATGCAATTACTTATGAAAGGTAACTAATTCAATCTACTTCCTTAATAAACCATTTATTTCGACCTTTTATTTGACTTGTTTTGGTTCAGTGGAGATTAATTTCAACACAACAACAGGATTGCATTGTTGTAACACCCCGTAAAATTAACACTAATTAATAAGACTCTAAAAATGGAATTTGAGCAAACAACGACATTTAATCATGAAACTTGCACCATTGTATTCATGACGATTTTATAAATAACTTTCATATTGGGAGTTTCGTATCGGAGCTCAAATGAGAAGGTTATTAGCATTTGAAGTTTCCGAAGTGAAAATAATTAAAAAACAATAAAAGAAATAGGTAAACATTAAAATGCTGATCCCACCGACCGTCCCCCCTCTATGGGCCGTTAACCTCTAAAGGTCGATCGGTCTTTAGTTGGTAGTTAGTGTTTAAACCTTGGCAAACGGTCCGAATTTAATATTTTAATTTAATGGTCATGGTTAATTCGAGCGCCTATAAATACAGGCGTAACCCTTCACTTCTCTTCTCATATTTTATAATTAAAGCAGCGAAGCTTTGCCATTTTTCTTTCTCCACTACTTCTAAAAATTTATAATATTATATATACATACAAAAAAAATCAAAGAAGGGTGGAAAATAAAAGAGAAGAGGAGAAGAAGCAAATCAACGTTGTGAAAGAAAAAGTTAAATTTCTATAGTTATAATTTATATTCCTCTTAACCCTAAATCTCTTCTCAAATCTATAATTCTAATAGTATGTATATACCCTGTTATACATATTCTTTTGGATTCGAATGGAAAATGAGTCAAGTAAAGGAATAGATTCAGATTTGGGAGTTCGGAAAGCTGCAAAGCTGAATGTAAAATCATATAATTTATTTATAACATTGAAATCTGTATCGTTGGATTTTATTTAATTATTATGCCCAAATAAGATTTGATGAATTGTAGGCTTAAAACATGTATACGAATATCAGCTACATATTCTATAGAATAGGTAATTGGAATAGGAATAACATGTACAACCTAATCTAGAATTTGAATTCAGTCCCGATTATTTATTATTATAGGATGTTTGTTTATTTAAGATTTATAATTGGACTGTAAACTAGGTTGCCTAGTTGACTTTGAATGTGAATTTCTATATTTTAATTTATTTTGAGTGGGGTATAATTTAATTATATTTATTTTCATATAAATTCCACAAATTATCCAAGTTCTAAAATATGTATAAAAGTGCGTTGTTTGAATTAACAAGGAATATACCAAAAAGGAAAGAGATGTGTGAAGTGTGGATATTATTCTTCATTGGGTGCACTGTCTATTTTAATGAAAGAAAAGAAATAATTCTTTGTAACTTCAAATGGTGCAAAGGTCTTGTTTTTGGGTAATTTATGGAAAGTTATAACGGCAATCATTTTTGAAAGGATAGCTCTAATAAATTAAAACATGAAAATGAATGTTCTAGTTTAGCAATGAATAATTAAAAAATAAGAATGCACACACACACACACACATAAAGCAACGCATATCGACTAAAAAATAAAAACACATATATATCGTAATTTACCATAATATTCGTATTAGTTATTATAGCGTATTAAATTATAGGACTACAAAGGAAGGAATAGAAATCCCAAAATTTATGGATATTAACTACAAATTTAATGTGCAATAAATTTGCAGTTAATAAAGAGTTAAGAGAATTAAATAAGGACCGATTAGAGAATTTAATGTGGCATTGATAAGGAAGTTGAATATGCAGAATAAGTGGATTTTAAAACGAGTAAATAAATTAGAAATTATCTAATTTTGACATTAATGACTAATAATTACGGATAATGGACGTTTATTTGACAAAGAAGGAAATAAGAAACCAAAGCCTAAGCATATAAAATAGGAATAATTGTGTAGCGCATAAGTAAGTATTAATACTAAGACTAGCACCATATATTGCCATGGTTCAAAACTTATGTAGCATGATTCAAACATATATTGCCATGTAGTAAGCTGTATACTACCTAAGACTTATAGTACTAATATGTACTACCATCTAAGTACCCAGTTTCAAAAGAAAAAACATTAATACTATTAAGTACACCTAGAAGGCAATATATTTCATAGTAGGAAATTATATAGCTTCAATTATACATTTGGAATAAGCATGAATTAATGGGCCTAGCCCAACACTAAGGCTTTTGGTATTTGGTTTGGTTTAGTGGGTTGGGATGCAAGGTCGGTAGAGTTACACAACATAATTCAGTTCTTTACCTAGAGGCTACCAGCAGGTATATAAACTTACTACTGACGTGAGATGTCTCTAACAACGGGACCTGTAGGGAAGGAATATGCGCTGCGGATAGGTGGAGGAAAATATACCGAGGGTTCGCCTCAGATTTGAAGTATTAAATGACCCAGTACTTTTAAGGAAATGGGTTCTGGTTCACTTTCAATAAGAAGTATTAATTAACCGAAAGAGACATTTTCTTTGACTTACTTAGGTAAGTCTAAACGGGATGTCAGTTGTGGAAGGTCAATGGGCTACGTCAGTACTTTGTACCGGTATTTAGTAGTAAGTCTGACATATAGGCTATGACCACCAATGGTCTTGAGCGAGCGGTAGCAAAGACTTGGGTTATGCTCGGACGAATTTCGCTTCATACTAGTGTAGAATCCGTACGAGATACGCACAAACCTCAAAGTAGATAGTTAGTCGAAAACTAGTTTATCGGAGGTGGGCAAGTTAACCCTTAGATAAGTCTTTGAGACATGTTAGTAGTACGACAATTAAATTATAAATTATAAAGCCATATATATGGAACATCGATCTCTGTAGCTAGATCCAATCAACTAGCATTTACATTGCAGAAGGCTCGCTTTGGGGACTGAGGTATTAAATGGCCGTTGGGTCTACCTCCTCCATATTTAAGAAGTATTAGGTAGCCGAGGATTTGGGTAGTGAAATGGTTAGGCATATATGCATATAAGCATATACTTATGTAATTATACATTGGAGATGGTTAGATTAGGCATATCGTACGTGTACATAAGATTTAATGGATTAGTCGTAAACAATAGACATAACACTTAAATGAAACCAATCGACATAAACTAATAGGTAAAGTATGAAATTTTTCAATCACTAGAATGTTGTTCTGACCCTCCTCATAACAACCTACATGATAGATTTAAAGAGACTGGATATTGAATCAAGATGGGAACTACAGATGGTGAAGCCTTCTTTTTCATGCTTGACATGGACAAAGCAATTAAATATACAAGGAATGATATTCCAAGGAAGTAGCCTTAGTCAATACGTATGTTGTATTATATTTTTCAATTCCGTTGTGAATTTATATTGGTTTCACTCTGATATACTTGTGTTTATTACTGGTTACCAAAACCAACGATCCATACCATGATAGATTTGGGTTTCGATTTAGTTGAAAATTCGAGCCAGTTAAGGTACGGTTTGTTACATTTGGTATCAGAGCTTAGGTTAGTGATCATAGGAACTAGGTAACGTGGAGAGAACATATTTGTATATTTACTATAATTTTATATAAATTCTACACCTAACTCTATAAGTTTCAACTATAGAAGTAGTTGCGACCATATTCCAAAAGGATGGGCGAGGCGGCTATAAGTTGAAAAAACAGAGTTAAATTTATACTTCTACCCCGATTACCCCATGGATGGAGGTCATATCATAAAGAGTGAACCGAGAAGAGCATGAGCATGGCATATAGAAGAATCCTGGAGGTTGGATGGTATTGGAAACCTTTGCTAGATGTAGGTTGCCTTATGGTTGTGGATTTTGATGGATTGTCGATTGAAGATGCATATTTCATCCAAACAAATGGAAAGTAAGACACTATATTGTGCAAGCGTCCAAAACTAAGATATGAAAAAGTAGTGGAAAAAGTTCCTGCAAGAAGGTGTGCACTAATCACCACTAGAAGATAGCCGGAATTTTGATGAAGATTGAGTAGGAAAGAAGGAAAGTCCAAAAGGAAGGACAATTAAAGTCCATTTCTAAGTCCAACACCATATGAAAGAATTTGATAAAAATATTTTTAAGAACCCCTTGAAATATTTTAAATGAGTTTTCCAAACGATTTATTGGGAAGTTGTTGTTTTGAGAAAATACGGAAAATGCAGCGACATTTTAATATTTTTCGGAATGAAAAATATAATTCTAAGGAATCAATTTTTTTGAATACTTTAAATTCTTAGTTTGAAAATTTGTTGAGTCAAAAGTTTCTGATTTAAAGATTTTTTCATTTCTGAAATTCTTAGTTTAAAATTGATTAAGCCAAAAAGTTTAGATTTAAAGATTTTTGATAAAGTGGTATTTCGTTTTTGAAATAAGTGAAAAATAAAGCAGAGGTTAGGGTCGATGTTTTTTCCTATTATGTAAATTTGGAAGTTCCATTTTAAAATTCCCTTTAAAGGGTGGATAAATGGAAATGGTACGTGATTCAAATGGGGTATAGAGAATAGAAGGGTAAGAATGTCTGATAATTTAGATAGAAATAGCATTAGGAATTTATATATAAACTGAAATAATAATCTAGTTAGAAATAATATAAGGGAAAAACAATAGGAGTATGATAGGAAGAATGGATAAATTCTATATGTATGTAGTAATCGCATATGTATTTTAGATAGAATCCTAGATATATGTTGCAATTACACATACCTTTTAGAAGTCCCGCTCTCTTGCTATTAAAATCTCCGCCAAAGGTGGAAGCAGAAATAGCATGAGTATTAAGAAAATAATAGGATGAACGTTATCCTTGTCTACTCCACTTTTCATTGTTTAATGATATAGAAGATGTTTTTGAAGAAAAAAAGGTTGGTAGGATAATTGGGTTAAAAATCCTAATTTTAAAAAAGAAGTAAAATTCTATTATAGAAAGTCCTTAAAAAGGCAATGTTGGTTGGAAAATGGAAAAATTTTCATGGTTCCTTTTGGAAACCAAGAAATTTTTGAATTTGATAAAAATGTTTCTAGGTCTATGTTTTCAAAGATAAAAGTTTTTGATCAAGTACTTCATGATCGTGAAGTTTTACCTTAAAAGAAATTGTGAAAAACCAAACCAATTTTTGATATGGAGTAGATAGGAATGACTGCTCGGTAAAGAGGGGGTAAAGGTTTAGGCTAGGAATAAAATAGCTATGAGTGCTCATAGGTTAGCAACGAGGAATCTTCATTGAATATAATGAATGTTGGTATGAACCTAAGAATATTTTATTAAGGATGTGTAGAAGCTATGAGAAGAACCCTAAAGGAATAGGGAATGGTACCATAGTACAATTTTGCGAGACCTAGGGTGTACTGGCATAAAAGATCAAGGATATAAAGGAAGTAAATACTAATGTTTGAGGATACTGTCAAGAGGTTGTGATTTAGAGAAGACAATGGTATGATCGGGGAAGTGAGCAATAAGATGGCAAATAAACATAAAAGGTGCTAGTTGACTCAAGGATGAAGAAGGCAAGATAGATGGTAGGAAAGTTATTTCACCAAACCAATTTTCTGATATGTTTTCCAAATGTGCATAGTTCGTATTTTTTACCCACTGCCGTATGCGAATGCACAATTTATTCCATAGTTAGATGTAATAATTGAAGTAATGGATGAACCTCTTTTATTAGGAGCCAAGGAGGTAAGCTAAGACATATGGATTGTAGTTGAATGACATACTTGGAATATTCATCTAAATTTAATAAGAAGTGTTAAGGCCACATCATTAACACCAGTTGATGATGAACGACAGCTTCTAGCAAAATTTTCTTTTAGGATTATGGGTTTTAATTGCTAGTTGTCTCCCTTAGGTTACTGGAAAAAGAATACGATATGGTATGATGTATGTTCCTATTTTATCACTGTTTTGATTTTATGGATGGGATTAAACCGCTATATATATATATATAATGAGAAACAGTATAAATAAGGAACTCTCATAAGAACACTTAACTAGTTATAAAATGTAGGTAAGGTTGGAAGCTTATAAAATAAATTAGAAAATTAAATTAGCAACTAGAAATTAAAAATGCTTTAATCCCAAAAACATTAGGATTTTGAAAAAAATAAATTTTAGCGAGCAAAAGACAGGGATAGGTTGTTGCAAAATCATGGTTCACTTCTGTATGCATTAAAAGATAAAATTTATAAATACTCTTGTAGTTAGTTTATTGTTTTAGAATAAAAGAAAAGGTCACCCAGATTAATTACAATACTAGAGCCAATCATATGCATTAACTCATAGACAGAGTCCCGATTACATTAAGACATGACCTGATTTGTTTTAAGGATGGAGCAACAAATGTTTTGAAAAAACTTTCTATTCGAATGCTTTCAAATTTTTTTGTTTAAATGTTTTTAAAAAGTTGGATCAGATGTTTTTAGAAAATTTTGGCTAAGTTCTTTTGAAAAGAAAAATAATGTTTAAATGATTTTGGAAAATTGATTTTTCGAACTATTTTGCAAGGTTGTTTGAAGGGGGAAAAGTTTTCTTTTGAAATGATAAAATTTTCGATTTTAAAATGCCACATACTTAGAATAGGGAGCGTCGATGTATTAGTAAATATGAATTTTACTGTCCGACAAGGGTCACAGTATACAAAACATAGATAATAACAAGCGAAAAGGCTTTAGAATTTCTATTTTCATACCTTGTTGATAGTAAACAAAAATTTCACTTAGAAAAATTATGTTTTAACAACCAAAAATAAACCTCCTTATGCGTATTGTACTTGGAAAAGTCGAAAAAGTTTTGGGGGCAAATGATAAGGTTCCTAGGTACGATGGAATAGGTATCCAGAAAAAGGGTGGAATTGTAAAAATTTCATCTAAATTCCTTTTCCGACATAGAAGTATAGATCAGAATAACTGGATTTTAAAAAAAATTGGATGTTAAAAGTTATGTGCTAGGTTTGGGATGGTAGGGATTGGATGCAAAATCAGTTGAACTACACTCTTACTCGTAGGAGTATGGAAATTATTGTGTGAAAAACAATTTTTGAAAACTTTCATACGTATAGAACTGCCATCATATCTAGGTTGTTTGCATCATATTTTAAAAATATTTTTAAAAAGAATGCATTCATATAGGAGGTGCCGATTTAGAGTCATTTTGCATACATGATTTATGTGTTGCAATACATCATGCACTTGTACATGTTAGGCTGCAAAATTGGTTAGATAGCTTAGACTGATTGCGCACCATGTTACATGATTTAACTCTTGAGAATTTCAGGGACGAAATTCTTCTAAGAGAGTGAATGTAACACGCCATAAAATTAGCAATAATTAGTAAGGGTCAAAAAATAGAATTTGAGCGGCTGATGGAATTTGACCATGAAACTTGCCCCATTGTATTTGTGGTGATTTTTTGAGGAACTTTTATATTTGGATTTTTGTGATCGGGCTCAAACAAAAGTTATTAGTGTTTGAAGTTTCTGGAGCAAAAGTAATTTAAAAAAAATAGAAATAAATAAACATTAAAATGAAGACCCACTAGTCGACCCCCTCTATGGGCCTGTCGACCGCCAATGGGGGAGCGATCGACCGGTCTTTAGGTGGTGGCTAGTATTTGAACCTTTGCCAACGACCCGGATTTAATTATTATAATCTAACAGTTACGGTTGATTCGAGCCCTATCAATGCAGTCCTAACCCCTCACTTCTCCTCATATTTTCTAATCAAATCAACGAAGCTCTACCATTTTCCATACTATACTATTTTTAAAAATTATAATATATATATACACACACAAATCGGAGAAGGACGGAAAATAAAAAAGAAGAAGAGAAGAAGCGAATCAACGTGCGAAAGAAAAAGGTAAATTTCTATAGTTATAAATTCATATTGTCCTTAACTCTATTCTCAGATCTATAATTTTAATTGTATGTATATATCATGTTATACATATTCTTTTGGATTAGAACGTAAAAGAATTAAGTTAAGGAACCGATTCAAATTTGGAAGATTTGAAAAGCTATAAAGGTGAGTGAGAAATTATATAATTTGTTTATAATATTGAAATTAATATCATTGTTTTTTATTTAATTATTATTCCTAACTAAGATCTGATGAATTGTAGGGTAAAAGCAAATGTATAGGAATATCACCTACATATTCTATAGAATAGGTAATTAGAATAGTAATAATATGTACAACCTAATCTAGAAATTTGAATTCAGTCCCGCCACTATTTATTATTGTATAATGTTTGCTGATTCTAGATTTATAATTGGGTTGTAAATTAGGTTTAGTTGACTTGGAATGTGAATTTCTATATTTTAATTTATTTGGAGTGGGGTATAATTCAATTATATATATTGTTAGTACCTTAGGTATTGGTTTTAGGGTGAATTAATTTAAAGGACAAAAATTTGTATATTTGTAGCCTTAAGGACACGACCTCAATATTTTAACCACAAGGACAAACATTCTCCTAAAAATTATTCATAAGGATAAACATTCTTTCAAAATTATTTATAAGGACAAACATTTTTCCAAAACTGCTACCGAACTAAAAACTGCTACCGATAACTACAAACCGATACCTAAAAACTTAAAAACTGATACCTAAAGAAAGTTGTCCTTCAAGCTAAAATACTGAAGGTCTGTCCTTAAGGCTAAAATGCTGAGAAATTTTGTCCTTGACAATAATTTCATGTTGGTTTTAATGGTAACAACTATACAACATTATATAAAATATAAATACTAATGTTTTACCAAGTTATATATAGTATATAGTGCATAATATTAGACATGTACTGATTAAGAAGACCGTACAATATCAAGAGTAGATTCAAGATGCTAATATAGAGTTTCAAGAGCTGGAGAATGAAGACTCATGAGTATTGAAGAGTTCAAGTTTTTAAGATATTCTAGATAAGTTATAGATTCGTGGAATTTATGTTAAAACCTTGATAGCACTTTCATGATCTCTCTCTCCTTCTCTAATTTTGTTTTAAATCATTTTTTAAATATCCTGGTTTTAAAATGATCTTTTGAAAATATTTCTCAAAATGATTTTCAATCTCTTATACTTATAAAGATAAAGATGTTATTTTAGTGTTTTTAAGTTTATATATATATATCAAATTTTTGGTTATACTTTAATAAGTTATAATTATATTGATTATATATATTATTTACATCATATTACAATGTTAAAAATTATTATATAATGTTTATTATAATTTTTGTATGTATAAACTATGCTAAAATATTTTACAAAGTATCAAACTATTTTACAAAACAAAGAGTTTTCAAAGCAACGTTTTAAAGTATTTTCAATTTTTTAAAAAGAGTATGTTGACATACTCTATGTATGTTGGTCGACGTAGTGGCTGATTTTTTCATAGTTTAAATTTCAAAAGAAGTTTCTTTTCATCGTATCTCTTCACGAATGGATATGGCCGGCGTTCCTCTATAAATACTAGACTTCCAACTGAATATTTTACCATCATTTTCTTATTCATCTCTCCTCCTTCCACTCTCTCATTTTCTAAATCAAAATATACCCAAACTCTGCCGAAATTCAACCAAAATCAAATTCAATCATCACTAGTTTGATTCTCCTTCATCTACTCTCTGATTTCTCTCATCTCTCTTACTCAAAGCAAAATCAAAGTGCTATTCAAGGGTTATAGGATCAATTGTAATGAAGATCAAAGATCCGAGTCTGTAAAACTCTATCAAATTATACTGCTATACTTGTGGGTGTGATTGTAGATCCATAAAGTCAATTGGGTGTGCTTAGTAGCCTGTAAATCTAGTGGGTCTGGTTGTAGCCCAGAAATCAAATAACTCTATCCAGAAGTCGGGATTCTGGAGGGTATGTTTCGTAGCCTTGAAATCGAGATTGTATTTGCATTTACTAGCTGGAAAGAAATCTGTACAAGGAATTATGTAGGACAGGATGTAGGATGACTCTGAACCAGTATAAAATCTTGGTATGTTCTTCCCTTTTTACTTTTACTGCATTTACTTTTATCTGCACTTTGATTCTGTGATTGTTAATTACATCATTCCGAGTAGAATCTTCAGGAGTTTGAAACATATTTATATAATCCATTAAACACTATTCACCCCCCCTGTAATGTTAATTTAGCCTTAAGATCCCTATTTCGTTGACTCACATTTGGTATTAGAGCATTTTTTTCAAAGTATTCATCGTCTGATTTTCGAAAAAGTTTAAATGGTTACCAACATCGGTAATAGTACTATTAGTAACACTGTTAATACACTTGTTTGTAACTCATTTGTTGAAGGACAATCTAGTGCTAGGCCTTCACTTTTTAATGATAGTAATTACATATATTGGTCATGTAGAATGAAAATTATTTATAAGTAATTGGTTTAGACACTTGGAATATCACATAAACCGAGTACACTAAAACCGAGACTAATTTTGCACAGTGGACCGTTGACAAAAAAACAGTTGCACAAAGTAACTCTAAGGCTATGAATATATTATTTTGTTCACTAGATAGATATGAATTTAATGGAGTATCCATATGTAAGTCTGCATTTGGAATTTGAAGACTTTGCAAGTTGCACATGAAGGCTCTGTTATCTTCCTTAGTTAGAAATTCAAAAGCTCACAATGATAAAAGAGGTTTAGGCTATAAACAAGCTAAAAGTAAATATAATACTAGATATGCATTCATGTAATTTAATTCTAGTGTTACTAGTAAACATGATAGTTCTAAAACCACTTTCAGTCATAATAGTACTTATTTTAGAAATGATAGAAAATATTTTTCAAGTACTAATCTAATGACTAACAGTATTAGAGTATGGATTCCAGCTAATACGATTGATCATGATAAACAACTTTATATTAGCAACTACTATAAGAATGTAATTTGTAATGAAAACTATGTTTATAAAGGTTCAACCACACCCAAATGGTTATGGTTTCCTAAAAATTAGGAAATTATAAGAACCTTGGGTATCACATGCCTTAAATGTTAATTTTTTTACCGAGATACCCCAGTTTTAAGTAATAGTTATTCATCAATGATTAGCAGTCTTGCTTATAGCGCTAAAATATAGCAATTTACTACGAACTGCTATAAAGAATAGGATTCTTTACAACACTTTGATTAAAATATTACTATTTTAATGCTATCTAAAGTACTGTAAGTTATTTCTATTTGATAAAATTGTTTCATTTATTTTTCTTAGAGGGTACAACCACGCCTATTTTTGTAAGGTTTTCACTCTATGATTAACTCCTGGACCCTAACATAGTAAGTAGGTACCAAAACAATTATTATTTATTCCAGGTACTTGGAGAAACGAGAGGAAAAGGATAGATTTTGAATTTTAAGTATTTTCATACATTTGATGGAATTATGTGCTTACAATAAAATAAAACTTCAGCAAATTCGGTAAAATCTAATTTATTTTCTCCATAATTAATATTGGGTTAATCTTTTATTTTAAGAAATGCTAAGCTATTTCTAAAAAATACTCATACTTTTGACATAGTATAACTTGAATCTTTTTTGAAATGTTCACATTTTTATAGATACAAAGAGTATATATATTGAAAGAATATATTTCTTAACAATATTTACTAAGAAAGATATATTTAGTTAAATATTGTTTATTTATATTTAGAAATATTATAGTTAAGAAAAGATTTAAATATTTGCTCTTTACAAAATATTTTTTAAAATTTATTATATTCCCTCATACTTTTTGATAATGACAAAGGGGGAGAAATTCATATGCATATTGATAGCGGTAGATATTATACTTAGGGGGAGCTTTAATCATACTATGATATCATTTTATGTAGAATGAATATTTTTCAAAAATTATATAGTTATCATCATCATAAAAGGGGAGAATGTTAGAACCATTCTTGTTGGATTTTAATGACAACAACTACACAATAATGCCTAAGAACCTCTAGGCTAACTTGTAGGAATATAAATATCAAAAAGAGACAAACAAATAAGTTTAACATGAAGATACACGGTACAAAAGTGGATAAAAGAATATATGTAGATACGAGAAGAGATATACACGATAGAGACAAGGCGAAGGTGACAAACAAAGTACTATAAGTCATAGAGTGTCATATGTTAAATTCTCTTCAAAGTGATATAGACGCGCGCGCACACACAAATGTATTTGATCACAAGTCAATTTCAAAGTTTAAAAACAAAAATCACTTCAGGAAGTCGTTTGGAAAGACCCCCGCAGTCGACTGAATTCATGCACATACATACATTTATACGCTAACAGTTTTAGTCGACTAAATATGCAATCCATTCGACTAAACTTGGAAATCAGTCGACTAAAACTGCCTATTTTTGAACTATTTCTTCTCTGTTTTAAAACGACGGTTTCTGATCAAATTCAGTCGGCTGGTTGATCTTATTCAGTCGACTAAACGTCATGACAGCTGCAACTCTTTCTCTTGATCGTTTCTCTTCATTAGCAGTTGCATTTATTGGTTATTAATATAAAGAAATCAATTTTTGAATTCAATTGTCAATTACATTCTCTGATTTTCTATATCTTACTTTTGAATTCTCAACCACTTTCATATACTTATTTTCCTTTCAAACTGATTACTTGCACATTCAAGATTACTATTGTTGTGATCAAAACCTTTCTATTTCTTCACGTACACTCAATATACCACTCAGAAGAAGATTATATGAAGGTTGTACTATATCGACTCATCCGTGTTATTTAGAGCATAAGAAGTCAAAACACTTTACCGCTGTTTATAGTCAAAGTCATGTTGGAGATCTTCAGACATGAAGTCTTATTCGGCAGCTTAGGCAATTTTTAATACAAAAGTCCTATTCTACATCTCAGGCAGTTTGTAATACCTATCCAGAAGGAGTATGAGACTTGACGTAGAATGGGAAGTTCGAATTAGTATAAAAATCTCCGATGTTATTTACTTATTGTTATTTACTTTATATCCGCACAAGTTTATAACTTAGTTAATTATTCATATTACTTGATCCATATTCACTTTCATACATATGTTGAAATCTCTTCAAAGCGGTATACACACACATATACACACGAATGTATTTGATCACAAGTCAATTTCAAAGTTTAAAACAAAATCATTTCAGGCAGTCGATTGAAAAGACCCCCGCAGTCGACTGAATTCGTGGACATACATACATTTATACACTAACAATTTTAGTTGAATAAATATACAATTCAGTCGACTAAACACTAATTCAGTCGACTAAACTAAGGAATTCAGTCGACTAAAACTGCATATTTTTGCACTATTTCTTCTCTATTTTTAAACGACAGTTTCTGATCAAATTCAATCGGCTGGTTGATCTCATTCAATCAGCTGAACGTCATAACAACTATTTTTAAATTCTAAATTATGAAAAGACGTTTTTCTCCATGAAGTGATACCTCTCATCAATAATGACTTGAACTCTTTCTCTTGATCATTTCTCTTCATTAATAGTTGCATTCATTGGTTATCTATATAAAGCAATCAATTTTGAATTTGGTTAATAATTCTTTTATATTCTTCCTATCTTGATTTGAATTCTTATGCATTCATACAATTTAATATTGCTTTACCTTTTTAATCACATGCTAATTTAAGAATACAGTTCTTGTGATCAAAACCTTTCCATTTTCTTCACGAACACTCAATATAATACTCAGAAGAAGAATATAGGAAGGTTGTATTATATCGACTCATTCGTGTTATTTATAGCACAAGAAGTCAAAGCACATTACTCTTTATAGTCGAAGTCTTGTTCGAGATCTTCATGCACGAATCCCAATTCGGTAGCTTAGGCGGTTTGTAATATAGAAGTCCTGTTCGACGGCTCATGCAGTTTGTAATACTTATTCCTCCGGGTTAAGTGAGAATGTTTGTTAGATAAATCTAGAAGAAATCGGTATTGGACGTAGAACAGGAAGTTCGAACCAGTATAAAAATCTCTGAGTTTGGGATTCTAGGGATCGTAACTGTTAATCCGCCTTTTGCCAAGGCCATAAACAGGCGGATTTAAATAAATCGACTTCTCGTTTGTCGAGATTGGAATACGATGGGTTTGAGCTAGTTGGATGGATAGATGATCAATCACGGATGATAAGTATGATTACGATGCTGGGGTTCGGCATAACATGGGTCGGTCATGAGCGTTCGGTCATTGGAGTTCGGCCATATGGTTCGGTCATGATGGAGTGGACCTGCATAAGGTAGTGATTCAACATGCTTTAGATCGATCGAGCATAGACACTGGGTCGGTGTTGTGAAGGCTTTGGGTCGGTAGGAAGGTGGTTCGGTCATGATGGAGTGGGTCGGCATGATTGAGTGGATCGGGGTCGGCCTTTCATTTCTGGATCGGCAAGCCATGGGAATGGCATGGGAAGAGCACTCTGGGACGACACCCATTCCTACTTTGGGTGTGTAGGAAGTAGGCTTCGGGACAACACTCGAATATGCTCGGGTCATCAACTTGGTTTTAGGATCGGTCGGTATGATGGAGTGGAAGTTATTTGCTTCGGGTCGGTATTTGCATATCCCCGGGTCGGCATAGGGGAGTAGGTCGGCATAAAAGTGGGTCGGCATGGTTGAAGTGGCTCGGGATACTCGGGTCGGCATCAAAATGGATCGGCATCCATGTGGTTCGGTAGCAAAGTGGATCGGCTAAGAAGAGTGAGGATCATATTCGAGGAGGTCGGTGTTGGCATGGTGCTTCGGGTTCCAGCCCTGTTTACTTTGAGTCGAACATGAGGTTACTTCGAGTCACTCCCGGGGCGAGATTGGATCGGCATGCTCAAAGTTTAGGTTCGATCATAATGATGATTTTGGGTCGACTATGGTCTTAATGGGCCTGGATCACTCAGGAAGCCTAGTAACTCGGGTTTTTCCTATAAATACAGCATGTGGGGCTTCAGAAAAGGGGATCTTCATTCTGTTTCCCTTTGTCTTCTATACTAAGGCTGCTCTGCCATTTTTTCTCTAAAAACTCTGGATTGTAATTGTAATTGATTCTGACATCAATAAAAAGGAAATTTCTGGAGTGGACGTAGGCCGGAGTTAGCCGAACCACTATAAATCTTGTGTTATTACTGCTTTCTTTTAATTTTTACTGTTCTTCACATTCATACTCTCTACATACATTCTATCTGTGATCCGTGACTGTGGTTTGGTGCTTTCATCTGGATTTGGGTGTGAGTGACCAAATTTGGCGCTAACATTTTGGTCCTTTCATTGAGAAAGCTAGCACTCAGGGATTCAGAAGCTCGGATTTTGGATTTATAGGCCTAGGAACTTGGATTCTGGAGACTATGGCTAAGCAATCAACCAGGAGACAAAGGACAGAGAGGAGTCAGCAAGAGGGAAGTCAGGAGGCTTCCTCTGGAGCTAATCAAGCCTCCATCTACATCACTAATGACGAGATGCAGGTTATGATGAATTCCACGCAGGAGCAATTGATGAAAAGGCAAGAGAAAATGATACAGACACTTTTCAGACAATTTGGACAAGCAGGAACCGCAGGAGCTCTGATCCATGGAGCTGGATCAGAAGGACTCAACCGGCAAGCAGATGGAGTGGTTCAGTAAGGGGCAGCCCATGATCAGCAAACAACTATCAATCTGGATGGACCTAGACTCGGGGGCACACCACCAGGTAATGCTGGACCAATCCATGGAGGGATACCAGATGATGCTGCGTAGCCCAGCGCCAACATGAATACAGGAGTACGTGACAAAGAGTATGTACCGGAATTCCCTCGAGGACGTGGAGGGCTAATAGGAAATGGAGATAAGGGGCAACCCTTGGTAGGTAACACTGGATTAGCTGACATTATCAGGCGAACTATTCGCGGAGGTCTGAAAAACAAGGATTTGGAGGGAGTAAACAAAAGTCTGTTTACCCGTAATGTCAGGATGGCTAGGAATCCACCCGATTTCAAGCTGCCCACTCTGGAAATATACAACGGTAAGATGGATCCCACTGACCAATTGATGAGGTACACAAGGCATATGGAAGTGCTGGGGGCATCAGAAGAGGTTATGGCCCGGTTTTTCCCCCTGTACTTGACCGATATAGCTGCTATGTGGTTCAGACAGCTGGAGGATGGATCTATTGGAACATTGACAGAACTGGTGGATAGGTTCTTGAAACAGTTTCGAGTTCACATAAAAAGGCCGAAGAATGTGATGACACCGATGTCAGTTAAGCAGAGGGTGGATGAATTGCTTAGGACTTTCTTAACTCGGTTTAATGCGGCAGTTGCTTCGGTGGATCGGCCGGATCCATCAATGGTTCTGATGGCAGCAGTATCAGGAGTCATGGATAATTCGGATTTCAAAGTATCGTTGATACCGGACCCACCAATGGATCTCGGGGAATTCTTTCATGAAGCTGATAGATTTCTTCGACAAGAGGATGCATGTTTGGATATGAAGTCAAAGGAAGTAAACATGGTTAAGGATGGAGGACCGCCTGGTGAAAGCTCGGGTAAAGACATGGATAAAAGGAAGAGGAAGCGCTGGGGAGAACCAAAATTCTCCACTTACATAGGAATTGAATGCAACATTGGAGCGAATATTCTTGGATACTCGGGATCGCCTTCCTTATCGAAGGCCGGCAAGGAGGGAACCCTTAGAACGCAAAAGGGCATTAGGAAGGCACTGTCTCTTTCATGACCTGGACGGGCATGATACTAACAGCTGGCGACATTTAAAGGATATAATCGAGGAGCATGTAAGGAATGGTCAGTTGCGACAATATGTCAAAACTCGGAATGCGGTGGTGGAACAGAATCAGCCACCGTCTACCTCAAACAACGACAATGCGAGGCCCAGGAATGGTGGTCAGTTTGTCATTAACTGATCAGGGTGGTATGGAATAAGTAGCAAACTCTGGGCAGACGGCTAAGTCCCTTACTCATGTACGGGGACGGAGACAACCTCTAGGCATGCTCTGAGATGATGATAAACCATGATGCTCTGGTTTGCGAAATCTGTTTTTTCTTTTTTAGCTTGGACACTTGCTTTTTCTGGTTGGTTTCGGAGTTTGGTTTGAACTCCCAATTTGGCTTGTTTTCTGTTTTGGATTCTGGTTTGGACGTTTGTCTTTTGGTTTGGATTTTTGATATGGATTTCTGGTTTGATTTGGATTTCTGGTTTGATTTGGATTTCGGGTTTGATTTGGATTTCAGATTGGATTTTGATTGGATTTTCCTCTGGTTTTTGGTTAAAAGGTCGTCGGGTATGGATTATGCTCGGCAAGGGTCCGAAGCGACCAGGATTCGGCCTAGGACTTAGGCTCCATAATATCTATCGGTCACTAACACAGGTCGTCGAGCATGGACTATGCTCGGCAAGGGTCTGGAGCGACCAGGATTCGGCTTAGGACTTAAGCCACGACATTACTCAGCGTTCAGGGACACTGAACCAGGAACACTATAGTATTACTTAACACAGATCGTCGAGTGTGGAGTGCGCTTGGCAAGAACCCAGAGAGGTTACGGATTTGGATATCGACTATGAACAGCTAAGGATTAGGGCATGGACCCAGAGCGGTCCCGGATTTGGATATCGACCCGGAGAGGTCATGGATTCAGTTATTGGTTATTGGGTATGGACGGATTAGAACTCGGCTATCGGATTCGGATTTCAGCTTTGGATCTAGACCCGGATATGGATTTTAGGACCCGGCGAGGTCCCGATTTAGGATTTGGACCCAGCGAGGTCCTCGATTTGGACTACAGGACTCGGAGAGGTCCCGGACTCGGATAAAATGATCCGGAGAGATTGTGGATTCGGTTAATGGATTTGGGATAGATTTGGAATTGGATAACGACTTGGAATGGTCACGGAGTAGGCTATCAGATTTGGATGGAATTTCTTGATAATGAATGTAACATGAACTTCAGATATTGGATTTGAGACTATTCAAAACATACCTTCCAGTAGCAAGGCATGTTTTGGGGGGCAAATGTTAACTCGCCTTTTGGCAAGGCCGTAAACAGGCGGATTTAAATAAATCGACTGCTCGTTTGTCAAGACTGGAATATGACAGGTTTGAGCCAGTTGGATGGATAGATGATCAATCACGGATGATAAGTATGATTATGATGCCGAGGTTCGGCATAACATGGGTCGGTCGTGAGCGTTCGGTCATTGGAGTTCGACCATGTGGTTCGGTCATGATGGAGTGGACCGACATAAGGTAGTGGTTCGGCATGCTTTGGATCGGTCGGGCATAGACACTGGGTCAGTGTTCTGAAGGCTTTGGGTCGGTAGGAAGGTGGTTCGGTCATGATGGAGTGGGTCGGCATGGTTGAGTGGATTGGGGTCGGCCTTTCATTTCTGGATCGGCAAGCCATGGGATCGACATGGGAAGAGCACTCTGGGACGACACCCATTCCTGCTTCGGGTCGGTAGGTAGTAGGCTTCGGGACAACACTCGAATATGCTCTGGTCATCAACTTGGTTTCAGGATTGGTCGGTATGATGGAGTGGGAGTTATTTGCTTTGGGTCGGTATTTTCATATCCCCGGGTCGGCATAGGGGAGTAGGTCGGCATCAAAGTGGGTCGGCATGGTTGAAGTGGCTCGGGATACTCGGGCCGGCATCAAAGTGGATTGACATCCATATGGGTTAGCAGCAAAGTGGATCGGCATTTCTGGGTCAGCTAAGAAGAGTCAAGGTCATATTCGAGGAGGTCGGTGTTGGCATGGTGCTTCGGGTTCCAGCCCTGTTTACTTCGAGTCAAACATGAGGTTGCTTCGAGTCACTCCTGGGGCGAGATTGGATTGGCATGCTCAGAGTTTAGGTTCGGTCATAATGATGATTTTGGGTCGACTATGGTCTTGATGGGCCTGGATCACTCAGGAAGCCCAGTAACTCGGGTTTTGCCTATAAATACATCATGTGGGGCTTCAGAAAAGGGGATCTTCATTCTGTTTCCCTTCATCTTCTATACTAAGGCTGCCCTGCCATTGTTGCTCTAAAAACTCTGGACTGTAATTGTAATTGATTCTGACATCAATAAAAAGGAAATTTCTAGAGTGGACGTAGGCCGGAGTCAGGTGAACCACTATAAATCCTGTGTTATTACTACTTTCTTTTTAATTTTTACTGTTCTTCACATTCATACTCTCTACATACATTCTATCTATAATCTGTTACTGTGGTTTGGTGCTTTCATCTGGATTTGGGTGTTAGTGACCAAATTTGGCGCTAACAGTAACAACGTCCTAGAATAAGTGGCCATAAAGAGATCTACTAAGGGCAATAGAAGGAGAAAGAGCAATAAAGAAGAATCAAAGGAGCAAACAAGCAAATGCTTCATGAGTAAACTCATATCACAATCGGTATGCTTAGATTCTTTATATAAAGATCTTTTGTTGGCACATGATGAATTATTAAAAGATTGTAAAACTGTGAGTAAAGTTAATAGATTTGCATTAGTTAAGTTAAAAGATTGCGAGGAAGAAATTTTCAATTTAAAAGAGGAAAATACATTTTTGGTAAAACAAACCAATTTTTTTGGAAAATACACTAGAAGAACTTGTTTTACAAAAAGATTTCCTAGAAAAATAAAATAAGTAGTTAGAAGTTAAAAACATTGATCTTTTGGAGAAAACCGATGATTTGCAAAATAAATATATATTTTTGGAAATTTCTTTTAATAATTCCAACTCTTTAATTTTGTCTCTTGAAAAGAGAATGAAGCTTTAATTAAAAAGAATTTAAAATTATGTAAAGAATGTGAGATTTTAAAAGATAATAGTAATATTTTGCAAAAAGAAGTTTGTGATTCTAAAGCAAATTTTAAAAGAATAAATGAAAAAATCATAAATTTTAAAAAAGGTAAATATATCTTATCTTCCTTATTTACAAACTCGAAAACTCATAATGATAAAAGAGGTTTAGACTATAAACAAGCTAAAGGTAAAAATAGTACTAGATATGCGTTCATGTAAACTATTTTTTTAGTGCTGGTACTAATAACCAAAATAGTCCTAAACAACTTACAGTCATAATAGTACTATTTTTAGAAATGATAGAAAATATTTTTCAAGTACTAAGCTAATGACTAATAGTATTGAAATATAGATTCCTACTAATATGATTAATCATGATAAACAACTTTATATTAGAAACTATTAAAAGAATGCGATTGATAATGAAAATAATAGTTATAAAGGTTCACCAACATCTAAATGTGTATGGTTTCTTGAAACGTAAGGTATTATAAGAACCTTGGGTATCACATGTTTTAAATGTTAATTTTTTTTTACTAATACCCTAGTTTATAAATAGTAGTTATTTATTAATGATTGACGGCCCTACTTATAGCGCTAAAACAAAGCAATTTACTACGAAATGCTATAAAAAAGATTTTCTACAGCATTTTGATCAAAATACCACTATTTTAATGCTATTAAAGGTACTGTAAAGTAATTACTATTTGATAAAATTGTTCCATTACTTTTACTTCTTTTAGAGGGTACAACTACATCTATTTTGGTATGTTTTTCACCCTATGATTAACCCTTGGACCTAAATGAAGTAAATGGGTACAAAAAATGATTATTATTTGTTGTAGATGCTTGAAGAAACAAAAATAAAATGATAAATTTTGAATTTTAAGGATGTTCCATACTTTGAAGGAATTATGTGCTTACAATGAAATAAAGACTTCAGCGAATTCGGTAAAATCAAACTTATTTTCTCCATAATTAATATTGGGTTAATCTTTTATTTTTGAGGAATACTAAGTTATTCTTGAAAAAATGCTTCTCATATTTTGGACATAGTATAACATGAATCTTTTTGAAATGTCCACATTTTTATATAGATATAAAGAGAACATGTATTGAAAGAGTATTTTTTAACAATATTTTCGAAGAAAGACATATTTACTTAATTTTCACTTGTACTTAGAAATACTGTAGTTAAGAAGAGATTTAAGTATTTGCTCTTTATAATATATTTTTACCTAAAAGGAAATATTTTTATATTTCTCATTTTTTTATAATGACAAAAGAGGAGAAATACATGTGTATATTGATAAGAGAGATTTTATACTTAGACTGATCTTTAATTATATTATGATATCATTTTATATAGTATAAATATTTTTCAAAGATTGTATAGTTGTCATCATCAAAAAGGGGGAGAATGTTAGAACCTCTCTTGTTGAATTTTAATGACAACAACTATACAATTATGCCAAAGAACCTCCAAACTAACTTGCAGGTACAAGCGTATCAAAAAGAAACAAACAAATAAGTTCAACATGAAGATATATAGTACAAAAAAGGATAAAAGTGTATAAATCGATACATGACAAAGACAAGACGAAGGTGACAAAAATAGTACTATTAGTCATAGAGTGTCATGTCTAGAGTATACATATATTAAAATCTCTTCAAACCGGTATACACACACATATACACACAAATGTATTTGATCACAAGTCAATTTCAAAGTTTAAAAACAAAAATCATTTTAGGCAATCGATTTAAAAGACCCTCGCAGTCGACTAAATTCATGCACATACATACATTTATATACTAATAATTTTAGTTGATTAAATATACAATTCAGTCGACTAAACACTAATTCAGTCGACTAAACTAAGGATGTCAGTCGACTAAAACTGCCTATTTTTGCACTATTTCTTCTCTGCTTTTAAACGACAGTTTTTGATCAAATTCAGTCGGCTGGTTGATTTCATTCAGTCGACTGAACGTCATAACAGCTATTTTTAAATTCAAAATTACGAAAAGACGTTCTTCTCCATGAAGAGATACCTCTCTTCAACAATGGCTGCAACTCTTTCTCTTGATCGTTTCTCTTCATTAACAGTTGCATTCACTGGTTATCTATATAAAGTAATCAATTTTTGAATTCAATTAACAATTCTTTTCTATTCTTTCTATCTGATTTGAATTCTTAAGCATTTATACAATTTTATATTGCTTTACCTTTTTATCACACGCTCATTTAAGAATACAATTCTTATGATCCAAACTTTTCCATTTTCTTCACAAACACTCAATATACCACTCCGAAGAAGATTATATGAAGGTTGTATTATATTGACTCATCCATGTTATTTAGAGCACAAGAAGTCAAAACAATTTATTACTCTTTGTAGTCGAAGTCCTGTTGGAGATCTTCATGCATGAATTCCTATTCGACAGCTTAGAAGGTTTATACTGTAGAAGTCATGTTCGGCAGCTCAGATGGTTTGTAATACCTAATCCTCTGTGTTAAGTAAGGAGGTTTGTTAGTTAAAATCTAAAAGGAGTCTGAGACTGGATGTAAAACGGGAAGTTCGAACCAGTATAAAAATCTCTGGTGCACTTCTTTATTTCCGCTGTTATTATATATATACAGGTTTTAATTTAGTAGAATTATTCATATTACTCGATCTGCACACTCTTTCAGTTTGAACATAGTGTCGTCTGGTTTATTTTACATGTCTTGATCGTAATTTAATTTACCCCAACTCCCTTTTTGCTAAAACCTATACTATTGGTACAACTAATTATTTGTGATTAGTCAAGGTTGTAAAAACAGGATTATTTTCCATGAACAAAAAAAATCATCGCTTCCCTTGTTCTTCACTTTAAGTTACCCCAAATTTAGTAGTGCTGAAACATGTTCTATTTGTACAAAGGATTGTTTGTACTAATTCAAGATTGGTAAAACATGACTCTTTTCCATTGAAGAAAATATCATAATTTTTTAGGTTCCTCACTTTGCAATACTGTTTAAAAGATGGATCAGCCTTCTGTGCCTTTTTGTCTAAACTATTTTTTCTTTGTACTTAAATAAAAATCATGACCTATTATTATTATTTTTTCCTTTTTAATGGAATTTTTTGAAGGTCGCTGGTTTTTATACATATTTAGTTAGCTTACTTATTATTTTATTTTTTGTTCTATTTTTTGCTTTAATCAAACAGTATATACTTACGCAGACATGATAAGAACTGATAAATTCATTGTGCACGTATGTTCGTAGTATGTCATTATTGGTTTACAATGCAATATGACAAAATCTACAGTTATAAGGTTAAAAGAAAAGAAATGTTTCACGCTACCTTTTTATATGGTTCCTAACGAACCCTTTAATGACTCTTTTCTTCCCATGTTTGTGCTTTTAGTGGTTTCAGTTAAATGTCGACAATCATGGGGTTGTGCACAGTTTTGCTTATGACTTTCTATTCTTCCTGCTGTGGACTATTCATTGTTGTGCTTATTGGTTTTTTCTTCTACGAACTTATAACTTTTTTGATATGGGTGTTTACTACATGTGTGCATTAAATCATTATAAGATGGATTGGTAATTACATAACAACCAACATTTTTTCCTTAAGCATTCGGTATGGACCATATGTTTGAAATAAAAAATAGGTGGAATTTGTCATACTTGAATGTACATTAACTGTCAAAATTATAATCAACCAATATGGTGTATTCACAAATAAAAAAATGGAACCTAGAATATATTTTCAAATGTTTCATTAATGCATTCCTATATATATATATATTTTTCAAAGAAAAACAATATATAAATAAAAGGAGAAAAAGCGCCTTTCTCCGAAGGCTCATAGAATAACAAGAAACAAAGAAGGACGAAAGCCTCCCAAAAATAAAAACCGCAAAACAACAGCGGAACAGAAAAACCAAAATAACAGGAGATAAACCACAGCAGCCAGCAACAAATCCACCCGAAGATAGTGGAGGAGAAGGGACAATCGATCCACCAACATTCACAAACCCGCCTTGACCCAAAGGAAAAGGCCAGACCACCAAGTCAAACCATAAAGAGAGCAAACTATAAGGCGCAGAACTAGCAATACCAGGGATAGCTCTCTCCCAGAAAGGGAGCAAGAAGCGACGAAGATAAGATACCCAGATAGGTCTCACAGAAGAAACCGATAGGGGTAGGTGGCAAGCAGAGCATCAAAGATGCCACCATCGTAAAACCAGCAGCATAAAAACAGAGCAAGACCATCCATAGCAGCCAAACTACCACAGTAGAACCACCAAAGAGCCAACGAAGAAATGAAAGCCGACCTCTCAAACTAGTCAACCAGATCACAAACCGGGCCAATGAAGCAGCCAAAGAAAACTGAATCTGGAAAACTAACAACCATATTAAACACAAAAAAAAGGGGGGAGGGGAAGTAAGCGTTGGGTGAAGGCCAACGCTCGGACGCGATGATCAACCAATTCCCAGTCTAGCGTGAGACAAATCACACGAAATAAAGAGAAGACCGACCAGACGCTCCGCACGGGAGCTCAAACGACCCCTGAAAGGTCTACCACGGAAAGCAAGGAAGACGTCGTTCCTCACACACCGAATAATAGATGGAGGGTCCATACGAGAATTTTCGAAGGTTGCCTTGTTCCGCGCGCACCAGAGGTGCCAGCAGATGAGGCAGGGAATCAAGCGGAATACGATTGCACGAAGAGACTTACCAGCATTCCCAGACCACCATGAGTTACGGAGATCTGAAGGCGAGCTGGCCAACCGACGAATGCCAAGAAGGTTCCCGAAGTAATTCCAACACGATCTGGCCAAAAAGCCACCAAAGAACAAATGATTCAGGGATTCTGATTCCCCAATGCCGCAGCATCTACAACGAGAAACGAATGGGATGCCGATAGTTTGGAGGTTCTCGTCAAGTGGCAATCCATCATGGAGAATCCGCCACATCAAAATAGAGACCTTGGGGGGAAGACGAGAGTCCCAGATGAAAGAAAAAACAAGACGAATGGGGTCTTGGATTCTAATCGAAGACCAAGCTTTCAGAATGGAAAAGGAAGAGCCATCCCATCCTGAAGATCCACCATGAGTGTCGGAAAACGGCTTCACCGACTGCATGTGCTTCCAGGTCTCACTAGCATATGATGGTGAACCTGTGAAGTTAGAGCCCGCAAGACGGCGGTATTTCACATGGAGGAAAGTAGCCCACAAGGAGTTGTTAGCGCCAAATCTGTGCCATAATTTACAGGCAAAAGCTGCACAAATGTCCTTTGGTTTGCGCAGACCCAGACCGCCTTCTTGTTTGGGTCGATAGACCACGTCCCACGACACCCATTGGTGCTAACGGACACTATCCTTGTTGCCCCAGAAGAAAGATGAGGCCAAGGACCGATATGAACGAAAGAAAGAAGAAGTAGGGGTCATCGCCGCGAAAACATGAGTTCCCATCGAGTCTAAAACGGACTTGATAAGAACAAGTCTACCAGCTTGAGAAATAAGAGAAGCATTCCAGCGTAAAATCTTACCCCTCACTTTATCAGTCAAAGGGTCGAATATAGCATTGAGCTTTCTACCGCGATACAATACCACACCCAAGTACGGAAGAGGAAGGGTGTCTTCCTTGAAGCCCAATACAGACTCGATCCAGGCAGCACGAGTGGGAGGCAGATCTTTCGCATGGACGAAACAGCTTTTGGCTGGGTTTACTAGCTGGCCCGAAGACCGCTCATATTGATGGAGAAATCTGAGTAGCCGTCGAACAGAGGAGACGCTGCCATTAGAGAAAATGACAACGTCATCTGCGAAGGACAAGGAGGAGACAAGGGGGCATCCCCTCGGTATCCCGAAGCGATGAATCTGGCCGTAGATAGTCAAGGATTGGAGACCGCGAACGAAGGCCTCTACCGCAATCACAAAAAGAGATGGCGACAGTGGGTCTCCCTGACGCAAGCCCCTACCTGCCTTAAAATAACCATTAGCCGATCCATTAACGAGCACAGAAAACCAGCAGTTGGAGATGAGCCTCCATACCAAGTCAATAAGGGGTTCCGGAAAGCCGAAAGCCCGTAAGACCTTGATGATGAAAAACCAGGACATGCGATCATAGGCCTTAGCCATGTCCAGTTTGAAGACAACATTAGAACCCCTGATCTTTCGGTCGATCTGGGATATAAGTTCCTAAGCGATCAGAACGTTATCAGTAATCAAACGCCCCTTAACAAATCCCGCTTGAGAAGGAGAGATAATGCGCTCAAGGAAGGGAGCCAAACGAGTGGCCAGTATCTTAGAAATCACTTTATTCGAAAAGTTGCAAAGACTGATTGGCCGGAAGTCCACACACGACCTAGGGTTCTCGCATTTTGGAATAAGGACAAGGTTGGTGGATGTCCAGCCAGAAGGAAGGGATCCCCCAGAAAAAAAGGATGGAACAACAAGACAAAAATCCTCCTGTATAATAGACCAGGCAGTCCTGAAAAAGACACCATTGAAACCATCCGGACCACTAGCACTGTCCTTGCTTAGAGCAAATACAGAAGCACGTATCTCCTCAGTGGTAGGGAGATCCGCGATAGCGTCCCTATCCGGAGAAAGAACAATGCGAGGAATGAAGGCCAGCAGAGCCGGGTCAGATTCCAAGACCGAAGGAGAGCCCATAAAAGATTGGAAATGGGACATGATGGTCTCTTTAACATCTTCAGGCGAAGAGGCCGTAGATAGATCCTGTCGCAAAATCTCACAGATCGTGAGGATGTTATTCTTCTTACGGATAGAGGAATGGAAGAATTTAGAGTTTGTGTCACCGACAACTACCCACTTGATCCTAGCCTTTTGACGAAGGTAGTCATTCTCGATACGAAGTTCCGAAGAGAAAATGGTTTGAGCAAGAGCCCAAGCCTCCTTGTTAGCCTCGTTAGGATCCTCGTCTAGCAAGGATTCGGCTGCAATTAGAGACTCTTCGGCCAAGCGAACGCGATCGAAAAATGTTCTTAAAGACCTGTAAGTTCCAAATCTTAAGGCAAACTTTAAGACGCTTAAGCTTACGACCGAACATCTCATAGGGAGAAGCAACAATAGGAACGCTCCAAGAATTAGCAACAACTTGAAGAAAAGAATGGTGAGATATCCACATGCTCTGGAAACGAAAGGAAGATGGTCCCGTTAAAGAGCGGGGAGAGCAGCGAACAACCATGGGAGCATGATCAGAGAAAGACCGATGGAGATGCGCAATCGAAAAGGAAAAAGGGAGACGAAACCACTCCTCCGACCCGAAAACACGATCAAGTCGGAAAGGATACGGTTCGGTCCCTCTTGGTTGTTGGACCAGGTGAAAGCAGACCCAACAAAGGGAAGCTCAGACAGACCAAAGCTGACAATGAACGAGTTGAAATCCGCCATCGCTACACGGTTGATGGCGGCTCCTCCCCGTTTTTCCGCTTGGCAGGCGACGATATTAAAGTCGCCGCCTATTACTGAAGAAGAGAAACCCAATGAATCGAGCCCTAAAATGTCAGACCAGAGAGCTAATCTCTCCAGACGATCACATTTGGCATAAACCGCCGAGAAAAGAAAGGGAGAGCTAAACGAAGGGGATGAGCAGATCAATGAAAAAAGCTGACAGGAGTCAAAAGCGGCCCGGACCGACATGGATTTGGACCATAGGATCCAAATATTCCCCGAGACGTTGGCAGAGCCACCGCCAAATCCTAAGGATAAGACGATGCTGGAAATGCCTTTCGGACCCAGAAAGGGTTCCAGGAGAGCGACCAAGCCAACAGAGTGCTTCTTGACAATGCGTTTAAGCCTAGCCAAAGACACATCATTGCCAATACCACGGACATTCCAGAAAAGCAAATTCGCCATTTAAAAGCGAGAGCTGGGCACCAAACAAGGAGACTCAGACGAGGTAAAGCGAGTAACGAGTAGATCGATCGATCTGCTCGGACGCCGCTATAGAGCGTGTGCGAATGGTGCGGGGGGTAGCCTGGGGTCTACGCGATCGGCGCCGAGACGCCCTGGGGATAGAGTCGGAAAGCTGGGGAGGAGGCATTGAAGACACCTCAATACCCGAACCCAACACAAAAGACACCGAGGCACCAATCAGAGAAGTCGAATGCAAAGAGATCCTAGCAAGGCAGTCTAGACGCTCATTAAGGAGCGCAATCTCTGCCTTACTCATAAGAGGGATGGAAATGGACAGAGAGCAAGAAGAAGAGGGAAGGGAGCAAGCTGAGGAACAACGGGAGGAAGAGGGACCCACTTGGTCCGAGTGATCCGACTGCTCATGGGGAAATCGACAAAAAGAGGGAAGACGAAACAATCGCATACCAATCTCCCGAAGAAGCCAATCAGGTAAAAACGGAGCAGAATAGAGGAAATAATCAAAGACGCTAGAGCCAGGCGACCCGGTCAAAGCTGGGTCAACCGATGATGGGGAATAACAAAAAGGCGAAACCACAGAAATAGAAAAAGAAGGAAGAATGGAAAAGGATCGGAAAAGTGTAAGGGCGCCAACAGTCTGCAGCCCATATTGCTGTGGGAGTCTTACCAATGCCGGACTGTCACTAATAAAACAGCCCTGCGTAGCAGGTAAGAGTCGCAGGACGGACCAGACAGAGGGGAAGGAAGAGCAGAAAAAGCAAGTCTGGCTATATCTCAGTCTGTCCGTATAGTGGTCAGGAATGGCCACTATACGACCAGGGCGAGATGAAAGCCCGAACCAATAGCTCCAGTCCCTCAGAAACCTCCGAATGCTCAAATCGAATCCAGACAAAGGAAGTCTAAAGCAAAAATACAAAGTCGCTGACGACATAGGTTCGGCGTCGTCAAGACTCAACACAGAAAACCAACAAAGGACAGCCAGCATCTCAACCTAGGCAAATATCCTGAGATAGACACCGCCAATGCGACAGACGAAAGCCCGCAAAATCAACTTAGGCCGGTTAGGCAGATATAGGGAGAAAGTCGACAAGGACCCGATGATCGAATAAAAGCCAGCATACACTAAGGGACCTGACACACTCCCGGCCTCGGATGAGACGGCAGTGTCAGGGAGCTCACACGAATGTGTGACAAGGCTCAGGTATAAATGACAGACCAAAAAATCTGACAACCAAACAACAGCATACCGCCCACAAAAATCAACGGCAAATGAACAATAATAAGAAAAGCTCACCTGCCTGCAACGAGCTATACAAACCTGCGATGGCGGAGAGTTAGCCAGCAACAGCGTTGAACTTGACAGTATGGGAGAAGCCATAACATCCTTCGCCAAAAGAAAGGGCGAGAACAGTGGCTCCAAAGGATCGGGCATGGGCAGATCAGTGACAAGGGCAACCACAACATCCACTGGCATGTCTTCACTAGGAGGTAAGGCGATCAAACCCTTAACCCCTGACGAAGAGGCACAACCAGATTCAACAACAGACCCAAAAGCGAAAGAGGCCTCAAGAGGCCTACAATCAGCAGCAGTGCCAACAAACGCGACTCGAGGCTCAAAACGAGTGATGAAATCTCGTTTGTAGCTCGAGAAGGGGTCACAATCAACCAAGAAGCCAGTTTGCTCAAACATGGCAACAGCTCCAATCGAACCAAAGCAGAGAGCTGGCAGGTCTGAAACAACAACATCCAATTCATCGGCAAAAGATAAGCTCGGAGCAAATCGGGTGGTGAGGTCCCGACTGCCGAGAGACACACCCAACCAAGAATCAGAACCCCAAGTCTCAACAGTAGCAGCAGTATCTACCAACGACCCATCAAATCTAGAAACGCGGGATGGAATCGAGGGGAGAGAGTTGAAAATGGGTTCCAGTACCAAGAAAAAACCCTCAACGTCCACAAATCTGAAGCGAGAAAGAGCCGAAAAGGCCACATCAGAGAACACACAAATCTCAATCGATCGAGGGCCAGTGAAGCAAACCGATAGTGGCGGAGCCACCAGCGCTAACAAGGCAGCAGCAATCGACTCGAAAGAGGGACAAAGCATCACAAAATCACCACGGAAATAAAAAGGACCAAATTCCATAGTCGGAACCCTAGAAACGGCTCCCAATACTGAGCGAAAGAAGTACTCGCAACCAGAAAATAAATTACAAACCGCAAGAGAGGGAGAGCGGAGGCAGACGTAGAAGAGGAAGAGGGCAGCAAATCGCAAATCGCTAATCGGAGAAAAAATGGGAAGCCATGGAAATTTTTTTATTAATGCATTCCTATATAAACCCAGTAATATGTTCTCATTGCGTTAATAATAAAATCAAGACTTTTTACATAAACTACCGGTAAAGTAGGAGAAGAACCCTAATAATTCTACCATAATCTAATACTAGAGTTGAACAAGAGAAGGAAATTATACTTGAGTTCGAAAACTGTAAGATAAGTTATAATGATAAATCAGATACGTATTCGTGTATATAGCTAGGTGTATGGATATAGTAATATATTGGTATCAGGATAAACAGGCCCGACCTAAGGCATATGCAAGGGATGCATTTGCCTAGGGCATTAATTTATGGAGGGCAACAAGAAAACGTATTCGCTTCTCAAACTGAAACCACGGTGGACAACCGATCACATCACTACCAGCCTCCTCCTCAATGCAAAGCTAATGGTGTTTGCTTCAGTTATTCACCCTAGGGCATGAATTGTTGCCATCATAACTTGTTGCCTTGTGTTTCAGCCATCGCCCCCGCCAATGTCAATATGCTTTTCTAATGCCTGTTCATCGTGTTCAAACCCATCAGTATGTGTTAATCTATCTCATTATTTGGTTAACTTTAATATGTTTGGAATTCATAGTTTCGTACTGATATGTATTTAAGATATAACCTGATAGTAAGTTGAAATGCCTGATTATTCAATTGGGTTAAATTTATGTTTGGATGATTCATGTGAGTTTGGAACCAGTTAGTACAATGGCTTTTGCTTTTGCTCAACTTTGATCAATATAGCTTTAAGCTTTAATTTTGATTTCTCTACTCAGTAACTTTTTTGGAGTCAATGGTTCTTTGTTGAAGTGAGAAAAGTAAATCAAAGAAAAAAGTTCACAATTTGATTTGTGAAAGCATTTTGAAATATGATATAGAGAAAATAGTATGTTGGTAGCTAATGTATTGCAAGATGCTGGGGAGAAACTAGCCTACCAGTGCAAATACTTTGTCCATTTATCTCACTTTTTTTCATAACATATTGTGCTTTGAAACAATATTTGCTTACTTTCCTTATTTATTCATTGTTAAAGTTGTTCATCACTCTAGTTTATAATCAATTTTGCATACAAGTGATTTTGATTTCCTTTTCATATTTCTTTCGAAAAGTGCAGATGGTTATTGTTTGCCAATGGCTAATCTAACTTATGCTTTCTAGTGGCTATTTTTTTGGTTAAGTGCTAATTTCGCTAATGCTTGATAATTTTGTTATTGTATTGGCACTGAGTTGTAGTTTGCTTAGAAAAATTCCATACATTGTATGCAAAATGATTCCAAGTTATATTAATTTTTTTATTTAGGCTAAATTCTTGAACTAATTACAAAAATAGGCTAAGTTAAAAACTAATTTCAAAACTAGACCACTTTCTACCACATATGATTTCACGTGTACTGGCGGCATTTGGGATGCCGCCAGTATGCTGTATTTTGGATGCCGCCTGTTTGCGGCATCCAAAATGCTGCCAAATTTTTTGCTCACTGTTTCACTTCAGCCCCTTTCATTATTTTACCCCCTCTTTCAAAACTTAAAAAAATGCCGAACCCAACCCCCCAAATCACCAAAAATCAATATTTTGACTAAAAAACTCGTTAAATCAAGCTAGAAATTGAAGAATGGCTTCCTCATCCTCTCAAGCACCTCCTACAGGTTTGTAATCTTCCGATTGTTCCTCTATGTTTGATTTTATGAATTTATGGTTTTGGAAAAATTTGTTTTATAGTCGTAAATCTATGTTTATGTACTACAACGAAGTAGATTATGCGCGTAGAACAAGTCTTTAATTGGTTGTTGATTTGATATAATGATGGATTAAGGTATAAATTTGATTTTGTTATGTTATTGTGGTAGAATACGAAGAAATGACACCCAGACCGATTGATGATAGCGTGCTTTACCTACAATCTCAACACTGCACAAGCAACAACGATTTGATGGAGGTACATGTTGATATAATTTGTCTTTCATTTTGCAAAGTGTTAGTAAATAGCATAATAGCTTACATTTGTTGTTATTTTTCGACAGACGGTTGAGGCGGATGGCTTCATTGATCATTCTTCGACCTTAAAGCTTGTCACGTCAGCGCATCTTGGCGTGTTGGAACTTTTAGACAACTGGATTCAGTGTTATTAATAAGTTGGGATACACACAGCTTGATCGTAATCTTCTAACAGCGTTGATGGATAGATGGAGACTCGAGACGTCTACATTTCATCTCAGAGTCGGTGAGATGACCATCACATTGAAAGATATAGCTATGTTGCTCGGATTGCCGATTAACGGAGATCCCATCCTAAAATCGAATTTCCAAAGCAATTATATGGATTTGTGTGAGCCCTTACTTGGCTTGTATCCTCCAGAAGACGTGAGATGGGGAAATCAGTCGATAGCGGCCACATGGTATATGAGCAGTTGGCCTGTGATATTCCCCGTCGTGCCTCTCCAAGGCAGATGGCCCAGCGCGCCCGCGCTATTATGTTGCACATCATCACGCAACGTCTATTCTACGATCGATCGAAGACTAGAGCGGCCCTTCAATAGCTCCCTGTAACGACCCGTAAATTTTCGATAATTAAATTTGTTCATTTAATAAGATTTTGGTAATTTAACATTGAAGAAATAAAAATTTATAATTTAATAATGAAATAATAACTAAGATGAAACGTAACAATGTTAATTAAAGTAATTATTAATAAATTGAATGAAATCTCAATCAACGGAAATAAATGTAAATGTTATACTTGGCTATGAATTGAATATAAGGAAACAAGTGTCACTACAAGGACGGCAGTAGATAGCGACGGCTTTTAGCTGTCGCCGGCCGTCGCTAGCCGTCGCCAGCCGTCGCTAAAAGTCGTCGCTATTTGCCTCGTCGCCCAATAGTTTGGCGACGGTTTTAGCGACGGCTCCGTCACCAAAATAGCGACGGCTCGCGACTGCAAATGTGCCACATGGAAATTTTCCAACGTCTAACTGGCGTCACTAAGCATCGCTAAGCGACACAATTTTTTTGCAAATTAGGCGTCACTAGCCGTCGCTATATGGCAACCTACAGGCCGTCGCTAGCCGTCGCTAATCTGAAGCAAATTTTTTGTATTTCCACAGCGCTTCCCCACTTCAAACAACAACCATCATATAACATCATCACAGCCAATATACACTATATTCATCAACTATAGCAATCATATATCCATCATATAACATCACTATACATTCAAACAATATAAAATCCAACCAAATCTCATTTTCAAATCCAACCAAATCAAACAATATAACATCTAACCAAATCCATTAACCAGAATATGTACATAGTTATCCCGACATATATATCCCGACATATATATACATAATAACCAACCAAATCCATCAACTAGAAGTTATCAAAATATGTACATAATATCCTGAAATATATATACACCAAACCAACCAAAATGTGTATATACCAAACTATAACACGAGCAAACAAACATACCTACTCCTCACCATCGCTGCCGTCCTCTCCAGGCATCGTCCCATGCTGTTGCAAATAAGCCGCAATTCGCTCATCCAGCTGTTGCTCAAAGAAACTCTTCCTCCAGTCATTTATTTCTTCCACTGTCGCCCTCAACTGAGCAATCTCCGCATCTTGCTACGACCTCCTGTATGCACTCTGCATTCTCATCGCCTGTAAAATAGTTCATAATTATTTATATATTAGTATATATATAATATTATTAAAATTATTTAACTATTCATATGCATGAGTAAATTTATATATTAGTACATGTCAAAATTTACCTCCACATTTCCATAGCTATACCGTCGACTGGTCCGAGAAGGCGGGTCAATAATAGCATCCCAAATATGGTTCTCCTCCTCTAACGTAAGCTCTTCCCGACCAGTGGACTGTGCTACACGAGCCTGCTCTGCTTCGTACCTCTCCTGCGATTACAAACAATTGTTTTACACGATAAAATCCTAATTTCAAATTTTTGAAAATAAAATAAGACAAAATATTGTTATTAACAATAAATTAATTTACCATTACGGATTGTGATTTGTCATCTGTCTACTCGTACGAAACATTGCCCTCTTCGTCAGTCCTCTCCACGGCATGCGTGGCCTTGAACAGCTCCGCCATAGTGGGCTCGCGGTTATATCTCGCGGTCTGAAAATATATAAATATTATTGCTAATCTGATTATAAAATGTTGTAATAAAATGTAAACACAGTTTATAAATTTAATTACCAGCTCTCTCTTGTGCTCCTGAAAGGATTTGGAGCCACCACGGTGCAATGCAGGATTTTTATTCCTGTTTGCCCGGTTACGCGCAGATAACTCCTACAAATTAAGATAAATTATCACGTATATATCTTGTGAGATTTATATTAGATTTAAATAATAAAGAAAACATATTTTACTTACTTTTACTGCCGGACTGTCCCAAAGCCGAAGAAATTAATTCCATACATTCTCACCCATCCAGTTCGGCTTTTTCCCTGCATTCTTAGCCTTAGACAATGTATCCCTGTAATTTTTTCTCATTCGTTTGTTCCAGTGATTTAAAAAAATGTCCAAGTCGTCAGGGTCAACGCGGACTGCAGCCTGTAAATTAAAATTATTTTAAGTTATATACATTATATTAATTTACAACTGAAATTCAAACTACTACTTACAAGTAAATCCGCCTGTATTGCGTTTTTTACGTGAGGGGGGATGTCGTCCCAACGAGGCTAACAACCATCCATGCGGCTCTGAAATGCCTTTCTCGAAACCTGTAAAATATAATCCGATGGTTCCACCTCAAAGTCACTGCAAAAGTTATGATATACATGTTTAGTGGATTTTAAAAATTATACTTTAAATAAAATTGATACTTACCCAGCACTTCTAGGAACAACTTCTGCAATCGGACGTAAGTCCGGTGCAGTGCCACTGCCACCTGCACCAGGAGATGGGGATGGCGTGCCTGTCATACTTCGTCTCCTGCCAGACATATCTACTATAGAAAAACATTATCATCACAGAACAATTATAGAAATTCACTACTACATAGCATGTTTCAATCAATTTCACAGAACAATTATAAACATTTACTAGTACAAAACATGGATAAAAATTAACTAAATGATCATCACAGAACAATTACAGAAATTTACTATTACATCGCATGTTTCAATCACTATCACATAACAATTATATCAATAACGATCAGTCTTCATCGTTTTCTGATTCATACTCAGTCTCGTATTCTATCTCATTTTCTTCGGTACTTTCGAATGCATCAAATAGGACGTTCGATTCATCATTCAAAGGCCCTACATCAATATCATCAGTTATTATTATTTCTGTATTTGTTTCAAGATCGGCTTGATATGCTGCTTCATTTGGAATATTATTTCCATCAAACGTAAACCTTGGTTTCATTTTGAAAACAACGGACCAATCCGCTTTATCTCTTTTCAAAGATGGATACGGAGCAAAATAAACTTGTAACGCTTGCTTGGCTAATACAAAAGGATCGTACTTATAGTAGTGTGATGTATGCCTTATTTCAATAAGTTTGTACTCTTTATGCACGTTGATTCCAGAACCAGGAACATTACTGAACCAATTGCACTTAAATAAAAAAACCTTTTCTAAAGGTTCAACATAATATGTCAACTCTACAATCTGTGTTAAGACGCCGTAAAAATCTTTTAAATGCTCATCTGGATCATCACTGCCTTTGACAAATACCCTGCTGTTATATGTTAATTTTTCAGCACCGTAATCTTTCGTGTTGAACTTAAACCCGTTGACGAAGAATATTGGATAAGTCTTCACATTTCTTTTCGGTCCAATCGCAAGATGTCTTAAGCCTTCATCAACGACACAGTTTCTTGGCTCATAAACATAGTTCAAAAACCATTTGGCAAATTCTTTACTGAGATCGCCAGATGGATACTGTGATTCGTAGATACTGCATATATGTAATATGTGTTATTATTATTATGTACGTACAAGTAAATTACAAGTGAATTAATTATTACCTGACAAATGGTGCGACTTCGACACAATTTAAAAGAACATACGTGTGCGCTACATGGTGGTCTTTATCGTCCAACCATATTTCCACACATTTTCCACCAGGTCTACCATGTTGTCTAAAAACAGATAACATTGTTTGAGAAGAATTTTGTTCAACGACTTCCTCATTTCGAGGAACAGTTACAAACGATAAGTTCACATCGTCCTTGAAGTAGTGAGAGAAAAAAAATAACGCTTCTTCTTCAAGATACGATTTGCATATCGAACCCTCAACTCGGGCTTTTTGTCGAATCTTCTTCTTCAGATGATTCAAGTACCTATTAAGATATTTATTACATATTTAGATATACAAATTTGAATTTGAAATTGACATGAACATTGCACATGTTTTACCTCTCAAACGGATACATCCATCCATATTGCACAGGACCTCGAAGAAGTGCTTCGGATGGAAGATGAATAGGTAAATGCTCCATTACGTTAAAGAAACCAGGCGGAAGTATTTTCTCCAGTTTGCATAGCAGTATGGGTATTTCTACTTCAAGTTTACGTATACGATCCACCTTTAATGTTGTCGAACAAAGCTGTTTATAAAACAAACATAACTCTATTATGACGTTCCATACTTTTACGGGCAACAGTTCTTTGAAAGCCACGGGTAGTAAATATTCCATCATGATATGACAATCGTGACTTTTCATCCCACTAAGTTTACTATTTTTGAAGTCAACACATCTACGAAGATTGGAAGAAATCCCATCAGGAAATCTTAAATGTTCCACCCATTTTAGCACGAGTTTTACTTGCTTATTGTCTAGCTCATAGCATGCTTTCGGTTTTTTATTGTCATTAGGCTTCATATGAAGTTCCGGCCGCTTACAATAGTTTGCTATATCAAGCCTTGAATTCAAATCGTCCTTGGTTTTTCCCTTTACATTCAAAATTGTATTAAACAGATTATCAAACACGTTCTTTTCGTTGTGCATCACGTCAATATTATGTCGGAGTAAGAGATCTTTCCAATATGGTAACTCCCAAAATATACTTTGTTTGCACCAATTATGAATGTCTGACTTTCCTAGGATTTCAGTCTGGACTCCAGTTTCATGTATCTTTGGATAGTCCTTTACAATTTCGTATATTTCCTCGCCTGACCAAACCTTGGGTGGTTTCAGATTCTCTTCTCTGTTAGCTATGAATTTTTTCTTATCTCTTCTAAAAGTATGATTGGGATGAAGAAAACACCGATGACAGTCAAACCACGAAACTTTCTTCCCATATCGTAACGAAAATGCTCGTGTTTCTTCCATACAATAAGGGCATGCTAGACGACCGACCGTACTCCAACCAGAAAGCATCCCGTATGCAGGAAAATCATTAATAGTCCATAACAAAGAAGCGAACATACGAAATTTTTTTTCCTTGATACATCGTAAGTTTCGACTCCTTCATACCACAGTTTCTTCAACTCTTCGATCAATGGTTGTAAATAAACATCAATTCCTTGGGTTGGATCATGAGGGCCGGGAACAACAGTGGTGAGAAACATATATGGTGTCTTCATACACATCCATGGAGGTAAATTATACGGAGTAACGATAATTGGCCAGGATGAATATTTACTACCAAACTGTGAAAATGGTGAAAAACCATCCGTACATAAACCAAGTCTGACATTACGGCTTTCCGCAGCAAATGCGAGATAAGTCTTATCAAAATGTTTCCATGCTTCTCCGTCGGATGGATGTATCAAAGTTCCTTCTTCCGCTGTTCTCACACTATGCCATCGCATATGACAGGCCGTAGCAGAAGATGCATATAATCTTTGAAGTCTGGGAGTGATGGGTAAATAATGCATTCTCTTGTACGGGACTTCTTTCCCTTTCTTCTTTCTTGGTTTGTATCTTTCTTCGTTACATATTTTGCATTTTCTGAGGTCAACGTCGTCTTTCCAATACAACATGCAACCTTTCACACATGCATCTATCTTCTCGTACGGTAGACCGAAAGCGGACATTAATTTTTTTTACTTTATAATGACTATCGCACATCAGATTATTGGGTGGCATGTGTCTTTTTGCAGCTTGTACAACTACTGTAAATGCAGCTTCCGTAAGGTTGAATTTTGATTTCATAGTTATGTATTCGGCGGTTACTGAAAGTTCGGTTCCGCTATTACATCCGTCCCACAACGGCCTCTTAGCAGAATCCAACAAATCGTATATTTTTTTAGCTCCCGCAGTCGGTTCTTCTTCGACATTTTCGTCTTCATCGACATCTTCAGTTGTAGGAAACATTGATCGTGCTGCATCATCCACCATATTTTCTATCGGATTCGTCATCATATTACCGTCCTCTAATAGTTCAGTATTAGGTGTAGGTTCAACAAGTTCTCCATGACGATCCGAGAAATAATAATCAGGCACGAAACCATATTGATACAAATGTACTTCAACTATATCCGGTTTCCAATGCTTCAAATGTTGGCACTTACTACACGGGCAACGAATTTCTGTGTTGTTTCGGTTATTAGATTTAGCAAATCTAATAAATTCGTGTACACCGTTGTAGAAATGTTGCTTTATTGACCCCTTCTTTCCAGTTCTGACTTCATACATCCAAGTACGGTCGAGAAAATAATTGAACCTTTTTCCTGATTTGAAAATGTATGTTAGACAGTTTAAATCATTAATTTTCAACCATTCTCCATTGTAAACAGTTCACCGTTGCAGAAAATTCAAAATAAAAACTTCACTTTATTTTTTAATTTTTTAGTATTTTGGTTTTCACTTCGGTGGTCAGTCATCCTACTTCCCATTACAAACACAATAATGTAATTACATTTTATAAATTATTTCAGATTAAACGGTTCAACAAAATTTTGGTAGCACTTCCCTTCTGTTCCCTGTATCGTACACAAATGCGTGTACACAGGGAACGTAAAGGAAGCGCTATCGAAATTTTGTAACCGTTTAAAATGAAATGATTTATAATATGTAATTACTTTATTGTGTTTGTAACTTGTCCAATACAGGGACAAATCCGACAAATATTGTATCAGATGAATATAAATGTCTGTTCCGTTACCAAAACGAACATCCATATAACGATCATATACAACACTTGCCAGACGGGGCCAAAGCCAATCTAAGAGATAAAAAAGTTTCTTTAAATTTTATCAAATATTGTTGTTTTTTTCAAATTTTGACAATGTTTCAACTATTTACATTTTATTTCATAAATTTGTATATTTAAATTTTAGTTCAACATTCAATTAACAATTTTAGTTCAATATTCATTTCTTTATTTTACGACATAGATTTTAGCGTAATCTTTGTTGTTGTTATATTCATTTCTTAATTTCATTACAAAATAGATTTCAGTACAATATCAGTTGTTTTTAAAGTCATTTCCTAATTTTTTTAAAAAAAAATAGATATTTGTAGAATTTTTAAGGCTCTCATATTCATTTTTTAATTTTCTATATAAACTTTATTTTTGTACAATACTGTAATTTGTAATTTATCAAACTTAAATTTGTACAATACTATATAAACTTTATTTTTGTACAATACTGTAATTTGTAATACTCATATTTGCAGAATTTAGATTTTAACAACTTAAATTTATAATTTATCAATTTCATAAACTATGAAATACTTTCATGTAAATTTATCAATAACCAAGTTAATCATTAATATACACTATTTTTTCACCTAAAACAACTAACCATGTTAATCGCCAACACTAATCATCTACATCAACCATTTATTCAACTTGATCATGATAAACTAGTTAATGTAATACTAAATAATTCAAGTTCATGATAATAAACTAATTAATCTATCAAATCAACATACAACACTACTAATACCTAATTTAACAACACTACTAATACCCAATTTAACAACAAACCATAATTGACTTAGGGTTTAAACTAAACCTAAAAACATCAAATTTACATTCAAACAAGAGATTAGAAGCATACCGACGTAAATTTGGGTGATTTGGAGGCGTTGAAAGCTGGGGCGGCGGCTACGGTGACGGGGGGCGTCGGAGGGGGAAGGAGGAAGGGAATTTGGGGAAGAAGGAATGAAGGAGCTGTTGCTCTCGGCCAGATCTGTATACTGTGTATAGCGACGGCTAGCGACGGCCGCTTTTTTTAGTCGTCGCTAGGCTCCGCCGCTATACGAAGCCTTTCTAGTAGTGTGTAGATATTGAACTAATTAATTGATGAATCAGTATATAATTAATGATAATTGGATAAAAACAGTGTTATGTAAGCAATTGTAACATTTGTTTGTTAATAATAACTTATAAGTGTAATTAGAAGTTAATGGTAACAATTATAGTATATTACCTATTTATTTAGCCTATTAATTTAAATTGGAAATAAATTTCAATAAATGTAATTAAATATTATGTTAATGTAAATTAAGTTAATATTTGGAAATAATGTGAATTTTATTCATAATATGATAATTGGTTGAATAAAAACAATGGAAATCAAGATTTATTAATTTATTGGAATTTAAATTATAATTAGATTAATTGTAAATACATGAAATTAAATATTTAAATATTACGTTAATGGAGATTAAGATGAAATTTGAGAATATTAGTGTAATAGATCATGAACCAATGTTAATTTCATCCATTTGATAATTGAATAATAGGATGAAAGGTCAATTAAATGGAATTATTGAAAATTTAATTTATAATTTCTGAATTTAATGAAATTGAAATTAAACACTAAGATTGATGGATTAATCAACTTTAAATTGACATCTAAATTTGTTTAAATTATTGTAAGTGATTAAGAAATCAAAAATGATAGAAGTTGTAAATTATTTAAATTTAAACTGAAAAAGTGATTTAATTAATTTAATATTAATTTATTTAATTAACTGAAATATAGCCATTTTGGCCACTGTCTCGGATTTCGACGAAACCAGTTTCATCAGATCCGTAACAGTGAATTATTATAGGATTTCAAGTTTCGTAACGATCGGACTTTTCGTTCGATCGTACGAACTCGAAACGACTAGAAATCAATAAAATTAAAATCAATTGAAATCAATTTGAAATAAGCTGATTTTAGCATAACTTCTTCATACGATGGAATTAGGACTTGAAACCTCTTCCATTGAGTTTAAAATATTTGAAAACATCTATTTTGATATATGGGTTGACCAATTTCGTTTCGGAGGCAGAACGGGCTTTTCGGGTCATTCATCGTTCATCGTTCAATCTAATCTTGTCCGTTCTTTTCTATCTCAGCTTTGTCTATAAATAAACAGTTATAAACCCTAGGTCATTTCTTATTTCATTTTGTCTGTACATAGATTTCTTTCTCAACTTCTTATTCCAATGGCAGACAAACAAATCTTCAATTTAATTTCAAAATCAAAAATCAAATCAAAAATTAAAATTCCTCCAAATATACCGAATTATATATTGATTTGAAGTTCTCGACGAGCGCAAGTCAAATATGTGATTCGTTTTTCGATCTGGGTTGCTGTGTGGCCGAAACTGGGCAATTAATTCTCGACCGTTTATTGGTGTTTGATGATCTTCGATGGATCGTCGATTGGAAGGTAGCGTATTGTAGAGGGGACCGAGCGTTGTTCATCGGTGGTGTTCGCAGGTGGCATCGACGGCTAGATCGACCCTAAAAATTCAATTAGGGTTATGGAAAATGTGGCGGCTGTGGGGTTTTCGGCCGATGTTGGCCGTTCACCGACGTCGTAGAGCTTGGGGGAAGGAGCGGCGCTCGATGAGGTTGGGTCTGGCGAAGTCACAGACGGCGTGGCAGGGTTCGTGGTGGTGGCTGATCAAAGGCGTGTCACAAACGAGCATGTTAGTTAGGTTCTGGAACAATGATTGAGGAAGTGACGTGGCAGGTTGTGGTTGGTCCATATATTCTTATTTTATTTCATTTTTAATTTCAGATTTAAATGTTCTAACATCATTAACTTTCGCATACGAGGTCCGTTTCACGCACGGTTTGATCCGCTGGGATCATATCAGAATTTTGGACATGTTGACGCGGGTTTGGACAAATTCTGAGACTATTTGAATTTTGGGTTTAAATTGGATTTAAATTCAATTTAAATTCAAAGGTGAGTGTTTTAACCCACTCACAACTTCTAAAATTTCTTATGTTAGTTAAATTAATTTTTGATGTGATTATAAATTTATTTATGGCTATTTGATATATTTAAATCATCATCTCAGTTAATTTGAATTTATTTGAATTAAATCGTTATTTAATTTATTATTGAATATAAATTTCCAATTAAATACCTATTATTGATTATCAGTTCTATATTGATATTTATTGATTGATTTGGATGATGTTTATAATGGATGTTGATTGTTGATATTGGATGAATGGATGTTTTATTTTATATTGTTATAAACTACAAGTTCACAATGGGTTGAAATGATACATACCCGAATGATCAATAGATTAAGGAAAAATCGTTATGAGTTGAAATGATAGACTCGAGCGATTTTACGGATTTGATATTTTCGGAATTGCGGATTGAAATGATATATATCCGTAAATATAAAAATTTTAAAATCGCGGATTGAAATGATAAATATCTGTATCACTTGACCCTAGGGTAGAGAATTATATATGGACACCGGATTGGTTAAATTTAAATGATTTTGAATCCTTAAAATTTGCATTGAGTTAAATGATATTTTTGAAATAAAAATTTGGGTTATATGGATCAAATTTTTATCGAATTTTGAGTTTTATATTAAAATCGAATTGTTTTGAAAGATTTGTTAAAGGAATAAAATTGAAATTTTATAGTGAATTTGAAATATAAGTGAAGTTTATCGAAATTGAGTTATTAAAATTGTTGAAGTATAACTTGGAAATATATTGAAATTGGAGTAATTAAATCGATGTTTTAACATAGATTTAATGGATATTGAATTTAATATTTATTTAGAATTCTGAATCGGAAAATTTGAAATTGGGTTTTGGGACATTGTAATGGTCAAAATGTGTTGGAATGAAATAAATAGTTTAAATTGATATAAATTTCAAATTCATATTTTTCATATAAACTGTTTTAAATATATTAATTTAAAAGACTTTAATTATTAAGATTTTAAAAATTTTAAACTAATTAAACCATTTGACTTAATTTAAATCTAATTAATCTATTTTAAAGTTATTGGATCTATTTTAATTATATTTAATCTATTTTTAAAATCTATATAACTATCTTAAAGCAAGAAAACATTTTTAAATCTATTTTAAACTATTTTAGAGTATTTTAACTATTTATAACTATTTAAAATATTTTCTAAATTTTCAAACTAAGGAAAAAGGGAAGTGTTATATTCAATTCACTGGTTAAAAGCGAATATGGTTAATGATGTTATAACCTAAGTTGGGAATTAAATAACATATTTGGTTTAATATGATATTTTGAAATGAGAGTTTAGCCTACTTTGGAAATAAGAATTTTGAATGGAAATATAATTTCGAACTATGATTTCAATGTGATATAATTTCGGAAGTAAGTAATGATTTCGAAAATGATATAATTTGAATTGAATATGATATTTTGATATTAATAAATGATTTTGGAAATGTAAAAGAACCATCCGGTGTGTAATAAGCGATTGGTTGTTAAAGTGACCGGGATCGAATATTGTCATACTCTCTGCCAATACCGAAAACAACTTTGACAACTGTGTATGCGGTGGAGATTCCAGAATAAAGTAGGACGGTGGCGACGATCCTAAAGGTATATACGTGGACCTGACTCCCATGAGTTAGCTTAAGGTGGCTAAAATAGGAGCAATTGACGGGCTAATTAAGGTCATTCCTCAGATCGGGCACATTCCTTCGATACTATATTCTGACTTTGCAATTTTGGTGGCCACCCTCGATTTTTGATTTGGGAATGTGTTCCGAGGTGGGCGGTAGTAGCTGCTATGCGTTACCACCGGTCCGGAAGTGTAATTGGTATATCTACCCTGGCATTGCCTAGTTGTGCCGTGTCACCTACCCTAGCGCGCCTCCTACGAGTTTGTTTTATGTCGTGCCTATGGGGTATCCTCTGGCGGCCCCAGTTTACGGGGAGTTACAGTACTGTATAGACTATTGGCATTATAAAATGTGTTAAGGGGGATATGAGTAATGCCTTAATGCTATTTTAATAGTTTATCTTACTGTAGACATATTATAATAGCGTATTGTACTACATAGTAGATAGTTTAACGGATCCTTAGGAGATGTGAATCCCGAACATCTCTTAAGTTATTGCACTCAAGTTAGACACTAGATAGGAGATGTCAAACCCCGTAAACATCTCCGATGTCGTTTACACTCATATTTATTTACCGTTGATTTGACTTACATAAGATCTTTTAGTTCTGACTCGAGTGTTTTGTCTTTTCAATTCGCTCGGGTCAGCCTGAGCATTTCAGGATTTGAAGACCTTATTTCTGGAGGACGAAGACGAAGATTTGTACTATTATTATTTACTATATTATTCCACTGCATCATACTATTCCACTACATTATCATTTATTTATCTCTGACATGTGTAACTCTGATTTTGTATTGTATAAGTATAATCAAATGTTTTGTATACAGCTTCATGAACTGTTATTTGATTATTATATTTTGTCATTCCGCTGCGAGATTCTGTTTTGTTTTTCTTTCTCTGTTTTTGTCTTATTCACCCCAATAACAATCCGCCCTTCTGTATGGTTTTAGTTGGCATGTGTGCCTACTTAAAACGTCCAAAAAGGCGGGATGTTATACTCCCATTGTTAGAAGACTTTTATTCATGTCGGCAATATTCATGGGGCAGTGCAATGCTAGCTTTCACGTATACAGAGCTTACGAGAGTGGCGTTGGTACAACAACGGTCTGCCGAAGGCTGTATGACTGTAGTTCAGGTACAAACATAGTTATTCTTTAATGCATATTTGAGAATGTTGTAAACATTAATTAAATACAAGTTGCACTCTTGCAGCTATGGTCATGGACTTATCTTCCGATCAGTCGTATATCTATGAAGAGGCAAATAATTGACAATTCGAAACCATACAGATCGAGGTAAAATATTGTTGGTTGTATGGTTGTATCAACTTATATAGTTTGAATACTTAGTATAATTTATTGCTATTATAGGTGGATTAGTCCGAAGAATACCAAAATGACCCCCAGATGGAATCTAGCGTTCTACCGGAATGAGTTTGATGTCTTAGACTACAACGCAGCCATGTGGACTCCATTCACTGAGGCAGAGCTTTATGATCTTACGGCTATTTGCACAGTGGACAGGCCGTTATGGCGGGCAAGACTTATGATATTTTGCTTTGGAGATCTAGCATACCATCTCCCAGTTAGAGTCATGAGGCAGTTTGGACTTCGCCAGCACTTACCGTATTCTGCTCCATATTGCACTCTTCCATACGGTGAACATGAGTTTGAAATGATGATAAAGTTATGGAATAACTGTTTCCTAGATGGAGAAGATGAGCATGAGATTACGCTGACTGATGAGGAGTATAATAGTTGGTATTGGATATCACTCGGTGTTATGTGCTAAGAAGACGAAAGGAAGTGCCTGAGCAAGAGGTTGCTCCTTACACTCCAAGAGCTCCACTTGAACAGAATGTGGTACATATTTAAATTGACAACTTTTAAAGTAGTTGTAAAATCGATAATGGTTTATGTTATCTGCAGGAGGATGGTATGTATCGTATGTTGGACATAGTTAATGAGCTTGTGGAGGAGGTTCCTAAAAAAACAAGGCGAAATGCTTCTCTCTCAAACAAATTCTACGATCTTGTTTGTCGAAGAACAAGATGTCAAGACCAATCCTACCTCCGCCTCCTCCTCCTCCTACCGTGCCACCACTTACTAAGGACGTTTCCCCTCCCGCACCATTTGAGGACATTGCATCAGTCCCACCAGCCCCCGAACTGAAGAGAAAGTATCAAAGAAGGAAGAAAGGTGTGGGCGAAATTTCCCGGGCAATAACTTCCCAGCATACACATCCGGTTGGGCCGTCTCAACCCGCTATGGAAGGGACGCAAGAGGAGGACAGTAAAGAAGTTTCGCCTGTAGAGGAGGAATTCATGCTCAAGCCAAGAAAATCAAAAAAGGAAACTCCTCGCGAAATAAAAAATTTGAGAGGCTAGTGCACAGTGGATTACCTTTGGCATTGATCGTAGTGTTTATATGTTTGTATTGGATACTGGGTTGAAAAATAATGTTGATTGTAGTATTGTTTTTTTATGTGAATGTAGTTGTGATTGTAGTATTTTTTTGTAGTTGTGAATGGTAATGAATGTAGTATTGTTTTTGTTGACATTCGTAGTGAATGTAGTCTTGTGTATATGTTCGAAGTTATGCTATTGTATTGTAACGTTATTTGAAATAATTTAGATACGTTCGAACTATGTTATAATGAACTGAACTATGTTCGTATGCTGTAGTTATTCGAAATGCTTGCCGAACTTGGCAGCTGCTGCTATTATGCAGTAGTGAAACAACAGAGCGGCATTCGAAATGCTGCAGGTTGAAATGCCGCCTCTCCCTGCGGCATTTCAAATGTTGCCAACTATAAAATCATTAGTGGCATTTGAAATGCCGCAGGAGGGGCAACATTTCAAATGTCGCCCTGTTCTTTAACCATTGCATAGCTAGCACCTTTACTACAATAGAGCAAACAACAATTTTGTCGAAATAAAACTGTTTACAATAAACTCAACTTACGAAATTAGCTAACATAAACAATTGTTCTCGAATGTATTCAAATGCATTCGATTTAAAATTACAACCAAACTAAAATGAAAACATTAAGTTGCCGTAGTGCGATGATTTTTCTTATGACCTAGAACACCACATTTGCTGCACCTGTTTCCTTTAGGCGTCTGCATCTCGTCCATTGTACCTTTAATTCTAGTAGAACTTGGACATCCTGGTTGTCTTTTAGCTACAGGAGGTAGGACTAACTGATTGTCGCTTAAATCCAATAGCGTTTATCGTGGACCGGATGAAACTCGGGGGTGTAAGCGGCCAAGTATTTCTCGGCAGAATACCATTCTGAAGCGAAGTCATGATGGGCTCTATTAGCTCCATTGGAAACCGTTGAGCAAGCGACCATAACATGCGTACACGGTAGGTGCTCTAAAAGAGGTATGTTGCACGTACAAGAGCAATTGTTACCGATGATTAGTACTTTGAATTCATCACTAAAATAGTGCACAACTTGCCACTCAGTTTGACTAAAGCGAATTATTCTTGTACGCCTTGCTTCATTAGCTCTATCGACAATCTTGGCTTCCCACTTCGAAGTAAGACGGGTTGTCGGTTTTCCTGCCAGTTCTCTTTGTTGACAAAAATAATCAACCGACCAAAAAAAGGTGCGTGCAACCAAAGCTATGACAGGTAAAGACCGAGCTCCTTTAAGTACACCGTTGAAACTTTCTGTGCAGTTAGTGATCATGACATGAAATCGACCGCTATCATCTTTACACAATGCCCAATTCTCGTCTTTCCCTTGCAAACTCCTTTCTATCCAATTGTGAGCCATAAAGCTTATAGTTTTCATTTCTTTATGGATTTTGTTGTACTCACCTTCTTCCGTAGCACATGCTGCAGCATAAAAAAGACCGGTTAATCGTTTTTATCTAAATCCTGCAGCTTGAAAATTGGCCTTTAGATGTCTAGCACAAAAGCGGTGTTTATGTGGCAAACCCCATTTCATTTCTAATGTTGATGATATTTCTTTTATTCGATCCGAAATGAAGGTAATTCTTCGATTGTCAACACTATGAATGAACCGCCGCATGCAGGCAAAAATCCACCCCCAACTATCATCGGATTCCGACTCTACAATTGCATACGCTAGAGGGTATAGGTGACCATCCGCATCAAGAGCAGTGGCCACAAGTAACGTCCCTTTTTATTTCCCGTACAAATGTGTCCCGTCAATACATAACAGCGGACGACAACGAACAAATCCTTCAATACAAGGCCCAAAAAGCTCGATCAAACACTCCATATTCATCCATCGTAACGTGTCCAATGCTTCCCGGGTTCGTTCTAACAATTTCAGCAAAACATTGTCTTAGAATGGTATATGACTCTGCCCAATCGCCATAAATCCTTTCCACCGCCTTACTCCAAGCTCTTCAAGCCTTCATATAACTAATTTTCATGAACAACTGTTCTTCCATCAAAACTTGCACTGTCCCGGCTGTTATGTTCAAATCAGCTTTCACGAAAGGTAAGATCTTTGACACTACAAAATTAAAAGTCGCTTGCTTATGAGTGAAGTTCACCATTGGGTTAACACATTTGTTTACTAGGATATTTCCTTATAATCCACCAGTTCTGCTCTGATTTTTTAGACATAATAGCATGAATTCTCCATAGACAGTTGGCATCTATATTACAAACGAAGGTGTATTTGGTTTTATTTGATTTTATTGCTTTAAAAGAAACGACATGTAAAATTGACCATTCGCTCAACTATTGTAACAATTTATCTTTCGTCTCGAAAATCATACCAACTTTGAATCCATTTTGAACGCTTACGGTTGAAAATAACTCGTTATTGAACTCAAGATTTGCAACAATAAACCTTGTCGTTATTTGTGCATTGCACAAATCATCATCCAACATTACCTCCATTTCCACCTCATCACTGTCTTCGGGAATATTATCTTCAACCGCAAAATCATAGTTCAAAGCATCATTGTTCACTTGCATACTACCGATCCACGACATGTCATTCTCCGCCATATTCACTAGATCCATACTATTTACAGAGGGTTCGTCATGGACAACTTCACCTAAATCCACGTCCATCTCAATATCAACATCTACTTCGTTTGCGGTTACGTTTACATTCTCCACTTCGGCATTAGATTGTGTAGCAATATTATGTGCGTAAAATCTGGAATTTGCATATAAGTATTAATTTAAAAGCCATACCGGAAATACTAGCTAACAAAGTTAGCTTATTCCTAAGAAATACCTCTGAATTAGATCATATAACTCAGATGGAGTTGGATACATATAAGAAGACATATAACAGTTTGATGGTCCAGTAGTAGTTGACAGTGTTGGTCAACAAGGAAGATAACTGCATATACAACGACAAAACTTTTAACTATCACACAACTAACAATGTAATACGACATAAAATTAATAGATAAATGTTTGGTTCTATATTTGGTTCTAAGTTATTAATAAAGAACCTTTCATTTCAAAAAAAATTGATAAATGTTTCACCTTCTGAGCAAATGTGTAAAGCTGCCTTGACTTGGATATGGATTGGTATAATGAATGCCTTGTTAATAACTCATAGACGACGGATATCCATAGAGGGCTTTTTGTTGACCGTACATCGTTGTCATAGGTGGATTACTAAAACTCAGAGATGCAGTTCCGCGACTGATACTTACTGCCTCAACCATTCTTCGGTGGTCCTCAATTACACTGTTAACTACTTGTTCTCATATGGATTCTTCTATTTGTAACCGCCTACTTTACCCAACAAACAGCTCTATTGATTTCGATGTCGTTGAAAACATTAGCTCCACATCGTCATCATCGGCTATTTTAATGGCTTTCGATCCTGAATCCGTCGGTCAGTTACACACTAACTCTATGTCAAATTCATCAGATTTTATCTTGGTCGCTTTATAAATCGATTCTTTTAACTACACCAAATTACAACCTTTTAATACTTTAGTTGGTTTACACGACTGACCCACATATTTCCTACAATTAAGTTCGTTAATAACCAATTCGCTATCAAAATAAAAGATCGTTGGTACACACTTGGGAGTCATTCTACATTTCAATTAATCAACTTGTGAACTACTTCCATAAAATACCAAAAAGCCAATGATAACAATTTTTTTAATGAACCAGGGTTTGCAAAATAACATACCGAAATTGTTCAAGAGGTAGAATTAAGTGTTGCTCCTCGGCTATAGCTACTTCCAATCAAGATTTAACTACGCTTTGGAAATATTTTAGCGATTTTTGCTTTTAGGTTTTTTATAGATCTGAAAATTTGGGGGAGGAGCCAAAACTTATAGTGGTGGCTGCCTAAAAAAGCAGTAGAATACGGACGACATCCAAAATGCCGCATACTGGCGGCATCCCGAATGCCGCCAGTATTGTTTACAAATTAGATGTGTGCTAGCGGCATTTCAAATGCCGCAAGTACGCGTGGAATCATACGTGGTAGAAAGTGGCCTAGTTTTGTAATTAGTTTTGAACTTAGCCAATTTTTATAATTAGTTCGAGAATTTGGCCTAAATAAAAAAATTATCCTATTAAATTTTGTAAAACAACCGATGATTATTTGTTGTGACCTAACCGAATAAGGTAATGACACCTTTAAATGCATGTCATGTGTGGATGACCATTTCACCAAGTCGGATGTTGCTTACATGCTAAAATTTATGTCCCATAATGTTCATTACTGTTTGCACATTTACTATTTGCACTGTACAATATATGGTTTTTTTTTATGTTTGCACAATACTATATATGGTGCTAATATATTTTCTGGGTTAATAGTTTGTTTGTTAGTTTTTTGGCCTATTTTTATTTGAGGGAACATTTGGCATATATTCTTAATAGATTTGAAAATACACAAAACATCCCTCCATTTTAATTATAAGTTTCTCATCCTTATTTTTAAACGTGACAAAAAGATTTTCCTAAATACCCTTACGTCTTCTCCAAACAAAACCCAAAACCCTTCAAATTTTTTTCATCGATTAACATCTTAAAAAAAGAAAACCCTAATCGCCTGAATTATAAACCGGAATTAGTTGCTACTTCAAAAAATCGATGTCCGAATAGAGTCCAGAACTGAAGAAAGTTGAGATTCAAAAGATGAAAACAACACAAATCAGAAAATCGAAGGTTATCTATTAAGAAATTTCGTCATTTCGATTTTTATTCTATTTTAATAACTAAATTTGCTAAAATTTGCAGACATTTGTTAGAAAAGTTCAAAAACATTCACATACAAACAATATTATGCCTAATTAATGCATCGAAATAGTTACATGAAAATTTAAACATATTTTCCCAAATTAATATACAATATTCTGAATTAATATAGAACTTTCTGTAAATTGTTTATAGTAGTATAAGTTTTATATAACTTTGCCCTTCTATGCAATTATATGCAATAATTGCAGTCATATATGTGACTATATTTAGTATTTGCAAACAAATCTGCAATTATTGGAAACCAGCATTGTTGTACAATTTTCGCAGTCAAATCTGTAATTGAAAATAAATGCATAAAACACTGCAAAAATATTGTTGACATTTACAGTGAAGCATCTAATTATACAAATAAAAATGCAAAAAAATTTCAGCAAATATTTTCTCATTTATATGCAGATATGTTGATTATTTCTAGTTATATACAATTTTATTGAAAAGTTGCAGACATATATGCAATTATTACGAATAGTTGCGTACATCTTTGCAATTAATATTAACAATTGCATTTTTAAATGCATTTCACTTATGAACTTATGAATTGCATCATTTTTAAATGCATGTCCGATATGCATCTTAAAATTACAGATGTTATATGCAAATTTTAGCTGCATATGAAATATGCAGTTAAAACAGACAATTAAATGATGCAAATTTTAAGTGCATTTCACTTATGCAGTTAAAAAGTCATAAGATTTTTATTATACTTGCAGACATATATGCAATTATTATGAATAGTTGCATATATGTTTGCAATTATTTATGAACAACTGCATTTCACTTATGCAGTTATAAATTGCACCATTTTTAATTGCATATCTGTTATGCAGTGAAAAATAAAACTTGTTAAATGCAATTTTTAACTGCATATAACATATGCAGTTAAAACATACACTTGAATCATGCAAATTTTGAAGTGCATTTCACTTATGCAGTTAAAAATTCATAAGATACTTATTATACTTGCATACGTATCTAATATAAAATTATGAATTATATTATTTTTAACTGCATATATTGTATGCAGTTAAAAATTGCAGCTGTTAAATGTGTTTTTTAACTGCATACTTGATATGCAGTTAATAAATACAGCTGTTAAATGCAAATTTTAACTGAATTTTACATATGCAGTTAAAAACTAAAAAGATCCTTAAAAATACAACTACAGAGAAGTCTGCAATTACTTAGATAATAATACAAAAATTGAACCTCTTAATCCATTAAAATACTTTAATTCATTTACAGTAATTGTAGGAAAACCTGCCATTATTAACAAATCAAAATACAACATATACAATCACACTACAACGAATAGGATCAGACTTCTTATTATCAACACACATAAAATTCTACAATAATTATCGATAACTGCTGAAAAATACACATTTATTTAGATAACTAATTATTTTGATAAATACAGCCATGAACGCAATTACTTGCAATAATTGCAGCAGAGTTTGCAGTTATTTACTTAACTGCATACAACTCTGCATTTACATACAAGATTAAAAGTAAAATTTCTTAGAACAAAAAACATCATATTATTCGAATTAATTAACATAGTTTATACTTGCTATGCATAATTATACAAAAAGCATTGCTAAATTATCAAAATATTGCAAAAAACAATAATACAAAGTCGATTGAAAATTAAATCAAGCGTTTACCTGCAAGATAATGAAGCCATAATGAATCGTAAAAAAAATCGAATAGTAGATCGAATTAAATCTAATTTCCCTATGAAGATTTCAAATCTTTATCACCAATACAATCACACGAGAATAGTCGACATGAAATAAACGAAAGTAATCAGGAAAACAAAATATTGTAAAAAAAAATAGGGACCGGATTTACAAGTTTAAAATGGAAGGAGTTTTGGGCTATTAAATTAGATATTAGGGACGTGGGTCCAATTTTCACTTTAATTTGATTTGTTTATTTTTCCAGCTTTTGTGGAAAACCAATCCTTAGATGGAGTAACAATTTGCGGGTACTACATTAATTCTAGAACTGGGCAGTAGGTGTTCTTATGATTATATTACTTTGTATGTGGCGTAAGCTCATTCATTAACTTCTATAGTTAGTATGATATGACCTATTTTAAAAATTAGTGGACAATGATATGTTCATTAGTTGTACTTCTAACTACCTACCTTTTAATGGCTAAATTTAAGTAATACTTTTAGTCACCTAAATATTTTCCAATCTTGCATTACATAACAGGTAACTAGCTAGCAGTAAGATTGTAACGACCCACAATTTTAGACCATTCAAATCGACAATAATCCACACATGTCTGACTTGAATAATTCAAAATAACAGATTGTAATAAAATTTGGAGAAAATAAAATCAAACACAGAATCACAGGCACAGAAAATCAGAATAACTCGTAGCGGAAATAAATACCATAGTAGTTCATGAAGCTACTATATACAACTCTCAAAATATATACAAAATTCTCATAGTAAAATAGATACAGTAGAAGTCAGGATACATAAATCAATAATACAAAGACAAATACAGAATAGGAACTAACTAGAAGAAGTAGACGAATAGATAGACAGATAAGCTCCAACAAAACTCTAGCTCCAGAGGTGAATCCAAAGTTGTGATTCTCAGGCTGACCCGATCGTGAAGTAAAACACAAAACACTCGAGTCAGGACATACATACTTATACAATGTAAACCAACTCAAGTGAACTGTAATAGCAATGCATAATAACTTAAAGGATGCTTGGGATCGCCCATCCTTTAAAGATCCATAAAACCATCAATTAAAAAGTAGTGACAATATCACAGAAATGTCCATATGTAAACCATGCAACTAACAGTGTTAATGTGCATCAAACCATCACCAGGAAATCAAATGACATACAGAGAAGTATACCCGTGGATATAATATTTCAGAACAATATTTTATACTTCAAAATTAAATACCATTTCAAACCCAAATCTTTATCAAAATAAAGATTAAATCATTTCCAAACCATTTCAATTTATCAAAAGATCATATCTTTTCAAAACTTCCTTTCAATCATTATTTGAATTCAAATCCAATTTATCAAATAAAATACCTTTTAAAATTCCAAAATATCATTCATTTATTTTTCTATCAAATCACCCTTTAAAAAGTTTATATTCCAATTAAATTAATTCATTTAACCATTTAAAAGTGAAGTTATTATTCTTTCAAGTCAAGTATTAAATTTCCAAAGTTTCGAACCATTTTGAGCTCATTTCTTAGTTAAAAACCATAAAATTTTAGCCTTTCACAACATTTAGAAAAAGCTGTTATAAGTTATACTTGAAAACATTTTTATTCAGCAAAGACATCAGGCAACTACAGCATTTACAGAACTGCTGTAATAGCCCTTTATTAAGTTTTTAGCCTTTTAATTTACTTCAGCAACTACAGCATTTACAGAACTGCTGTAATAGCCTCTTATTTAAGTTTTAGTTCATTTCAGAAACGAAAGCATTTCTGAAGTGCTATTAAAAGTATTTCCAGATTTTAGTGTATTTCCAGCAATAATAAATCCCAATTTAAACCATTAAACATTATAAAAATCATACTTTAACATTCAAAATGTTCATTAAAAATACTTTTAACTTATGATTTTTATAATAAATTTCTTATAAATAAAACCAATTTTCAAGAATTCACTTAATAAAATTTAAGTGTAAAATTTCTATTCTCTTCATTTTAACAATTAAACTTAACACCTAAATTTTTATTTCCATTTTTCCAATATAATTAAATTTCCATTTTTATTTATATAACTCAAATTTTTTTTAAACCCAAAAATCCAAATTTCCAGACTTAAGTTATATTTCAATAATTAAAATTTAACCATTCATTTAATCACATTTTTAACTTATAGAAGAATCAAAATTTCTTTATTTAAACATTAAAAATCCAATTTAAATCAAATTTTCATAACTTTACACTCTTAAACATATTTAAAATATTTAAAATACTGTATAAAATAACCACGGGCATGTATATAGTTTTCTAACCTAGGTCAAGTGATACGGATATATATCATTTCAATCCGCAGTTTACAAAGAAAAATCCAGGTTCTATCATTTCAAACCCGCAATCCCAAGTAAAATAAAATAAATAAAATCGTTCAGGCCTATCATTTCAGCCCATAACGATTTTTCCCTATTCTAAAGTCCGTTCGGGTATGTATCATTTCAACCCATAGTGATCTAATCTACAGGGAACTTGCAGTGTGATAAACAGATATAACTGAATAGTTTAACAACATATATTAGTAACAGATGAGATGACAGGTAAATAAACAGGTTTAACATCATATAATTAATAATCACAGACATGGATAACATAACATAATAGTACTACACATTCAATTGTTGTCAATTCACATTTGCATAAGTATAAATGTCAGTGAGATTTACTCACCTTTTAAAGCTGGGTTTCGCAAAACAAAATACACAGATGGATTCCAAAAAGCACGATAGCACGATTTTTGATTTGAGCGGAGAGATCCAAGATATAAATCTTGTATACAATAATATACCATATAAATATAATTACAATACAAAAGATTAAATTGGAATAAATGGAAACTAGGCTAGACAAATAACATCACCTAGCTTTTAAATCAAATCTGCTTGATCTTGCTTCAACTTGTGCTCAACCATATATGATTATGGTTCGGCCATGATGATTATTTGGTGGAAATAGATCTGGTTTGGGCTCATATAGGTACAGCTACAAAGGAGAATGCAAAGGGTTTGGAGTTTGCAAGCATAGAAGGTCAAAGGTCAAGGCATAAGTGGTTTTGGTTGCATCTAGGCTCGGGTTTATGGTCCTATGGGGCTCGACCATGCATGGTACAGATCTGGACAGAGGTAAGGCTGAGAGTAAATGGTCATATCATGGTGGTGGTGGAGCATGGGGAGGTGGCCAAGGCAATCTAAGGTGATGGTGATGAAGACTAGGCTCAGTTAGGCATGTTTTAAGGAGTTTGCAACATTTTTTTGTGGAGTTTTTGGTCATGGGAAGGGTATGGCCAGATCTGGTCAGAGGAAGAGGAGGTGATAGGTGGCGGATGGTGAAGAGGAGGAGATGGTGGCGGTGATGGAGGGTAGGGCCGAACCAAGCAAGAGAAGAGGCAAGGCAAAAACAAGCAAAAAGAGAAGAGAAAAGTGGAGAAAGGAAGCCATTGTTTGCATTTTTTTTTTCAAATGAAATGGCCGTGCAAAATGAGGAGGATGAGAAGTTTCTCACATGAATTCTAAGGAGAATACACAGCCAAAGCAAAGAAAATACACGGCCAAACAAGAATAAATGAAAGATTATGGAAAATGAAAGGTCTTAGGCAAATGAAAGGTCTCATGTTATAAAGTCAAGTCTCTTCATATTTCCTTTCTTTTTAAATCAAATAAAAACAAATAAAAATAAGTAAATGAGTTTTAAAACTGAAACAAAGTAAAATAAAATGAAAATAAATAATTAAATTTAAAGAAAATAGAAAAAGAATTAAAGAAATTGCTTAAAATTGGAAACAGGGTTCAAAAATTACAAATAAATTATCACTAGCCTTAGAAAAATTTCTACTTCACTCTAAAACAAATAAAAAGTCACATAAATAAGATAAATGAGGAACAAAACAAAGTGAGAATGAGAAAAAAATAAGATCTTAAGAAAAATAGAAAAATAAATAAAGAATTTCTTTAATTAATTGAACTAGGAATTAAAATTTGTAAATAAAATTACAATTGATACTGGAAAATGTCAATTACACTTAAAATGTTTTAAAACAAAAATATATACATAACATGTTATTTTAGTCATATAAATATAAATTAGAACATTACATGACCAAATAAAATATTATTTTTATAATTTAAAATAAACAATTTTGTTAAATACAGCAAATTTCACACAATAGTTAAAAAGACATAACTTTCACAATATAAATCGGATTTCAACGAAACAAAAAGCAGTATTCTTAAAATTTTATTTACTTTCATAATAAAAGATAAAATTCAAATTTTCAAATTTTTAAATTTAAAAGTAAAAATTTGATCATATTGACCAAAAATTCACTTTTTTGGAAAATATTCTGTTTAGTCCTGTTTGAAATTCTAATTCACATCAAAATCAAAATTTATATTTAAAATAACAAAATTTATCCATTTTAATAAATAAAATAAAGTTTTCAAATCAGGAAATTCAATTTAAAATAATTAAAATATACAATTAAAATAATCACAAAATACAGGGTTGTTACAAAGATTATAATATTTTCGTCATAATTTTGAGATAGTTGATATGTGTACAGAACATCTAATAGGATGGACCAATCCACAGCAATATTTCTTTTGGTACATACTACTCTAATAGGTAGATCTTAATTTTCTTTCATACTGCTATTTGTATTTTGGCATGTAAAATCATGTTTATTTTTTCTAAACTGTATTATTTACCGTTATTTCTTCACTTAATCATTACAGTAATGATTTTTAATGCATTTTAAACTGACTCCCGTGACAAAATAAATAAAACACTGCAATACGACGTAGAAATATCATGTCAATCGATCCCAACCCTCAGATTGCCAAAACCGACATGCTTTGCCAATCATACACAGTAGTTGTTTACCAAATGCAAGTCTACACGTATTTCGTGGGCAAAACATGGTTTCTACCTTACATAATCACTACATATTTGAGTTGCCATTAATGTTACTACATATATGTATATATTAAAATCGTGTTTTTTAACTCATTGAATGTGTAACCTACTCTCTATAATCCGTAAAGTGTGGCGTGGGATTATGGTGTTCAAGTTACAGTTCAAATATGTAGTTAATTTTATCTCTCTACATATGTACGTATGTATGTATATGTATAAATAGATGTGTGTGTATATGTATGTATATCAATTTGTATACATTCTTTACGTTGACGCTGAAACGTCATTGGGGAAGGAGATCTTTTAACAGTTGTGGTACATAATTCTTTGCATCTACGCCTATTTCTTTAGAACTCTGGGTAATCTACTATTAGTTGGCTTATTGTTTACCTGTTTAAAAATTTAGCTTCGTGATTTATCAATCAGTTTAATCGTACCTTTACAGTAATTTTCAGGTTGTAAGGTGTTTGTACCAAAAATGGGCACAACACTCTTCGGGAGTTATTTGAAGAGATAAAATGAAGATTATAAATGTAAAACAGAGATTATCTAACAAAAACTCCAACAAATAGGAATGTAAAGTGCACAGACAAGCAGTTTAGAGTGGTTCGGCGTATAGCCTACGTCCACTATGAAGTTTTGATGATTTTATTGATTCTCTTTCAATGATTACAAGCGTTTACAGCAATGAACAGCGGATTACAGTTTAGAATTCGAAATTGACAGCAAAAGTATGATGCAAATCTCAATCCGGCAGAGTCTGGACGCTTCAGAGAAAAAAGATCCTTTTTCCGTAGGCTTCAGGGGGCTATTTATAGGCGTAGGAGGCTGAGATCGCGCCCAAACTTCGGGAGATTCTTTCAGGCACGTGAGTGGGTCCACGCGCCCGGTCCCACCAAATTCCAGCTCCATCTGGGATCGATTCGAAACGACTTCGTCGATCAGAAAATGCTCCAATCGAGCTGGAATTTGGCGTGGACATCCTTCAGCATGCATGCAAGCTTCTCTGAAAATTTTACTGGATTTGGATCAGTGGATTACGAGATATGGTCGATACGAACTGGAATTCCTTATAGGCTGTCTGGTTCGTATCCATGAATTCGACTCCATCCATTCGCCTCGCTGGCTGCACGTGCTCTTGAAGTGAGGTGGCGCGCGCGCTTCGTCTCGATCCGGTCTTTGTGCCGCATTGACTGTTTCGACTCCACATATCTTGCCTTGTTTTACTTTGATGGAAGACACGTCATCCCTGGTCAGTTGACTCGTTGGATACGAACAGGTCATTAGGCATGGATTCGAAGTGAGGTCCTCTGATGGATACGAAGAGCACTGGTCCGATGGATACGAAGCAAGCACCGAGTGATGGATACGAAGTAGACGCTGAATGATGGTTGCGAAGTAAACACTGACCGATGGAAACGAAGCAAGTACTGAATGATGGATACGAAGCAGACGTTGGCTGAAGGATACGAGGTCCTTCAATTGCTGGCGTGTATGAAGTCCATCGATACGAGCTCGATGGATACGAAGGAAGTCGAGTCAAGCCTGGGTACCTCGATGGATTCGAACTATGGCTTCGGTGATGGATACGAAATTGCCCAGAGTGATGGATACGAAATCTGGGCTTTTCCCTCCAATTTGACTCGATCATAACTTGAGCGTACGAGTCCGGATTGACTTGAAATTTGAGGTGCTGATCTCTATGGCCTTTCTTGTCATGTCCTATCAATTGTAGCTCATTCTGGGCTCGGACAAAATTCAGTGATGTCCATGGCGTGTTATCCTTGTTCTCTAGTCGGCTCCTTGGTGTCCTGGCCTTGCCAAAAGGCGGGATAACATTTGCCCCCCAAAGTACGTCTTGTGAAAACATGACGTGCTTTGAAAAGTTGTACGTCTTCTTTGAATAATTTGAAAGCCGTACTCTTTAACCATCCTTATGTATCGGTCCTCTCATGAATTGATGCTAAAAGTTGGAAAGCTTCTCTTCGCATCGATGCGGGTCATCTTGATCGATACAAAATGGATTCGTATCGATGGTCGCAAGCCATGGCGGATTCTGTTTCGAATTGGCGACATCTGATGGATACAAATTGATTGTTCGTATCGATAGGTCTGCATTGTTCAAGGGTCGATTGTTTGAAAAATTGTTATTTTTGAATCGATTAGTATCACAACGCCTCGTATCGATGGATCCTGTTGTCGATTTGGCTTCGAAGGAGGCAGAGTCCCCAGGATTCGAAACTGGTATTCGCATCGTCCCTTGGATTCGAAATCGGCATTCGCTGGACTGGTCGTGACCGGTCAAAATGACTGGGAGACGAAACGGCCCGGTCTTCCTTTACCCTTCATATAAATACCTGGGATTTAGCCCATTCTCACTTTTTTACCTTTCTACTTTTTACTGTTGCTCTCCATTCCTTCTTTTACTTTCGTATCGATAAACTGAGGGACAAGTGTGCGTTTTCGAGTCGAAGCAAACCTTCGTTTCCTTGTTTAAAAATCGCTGAAATCAGGTAATGAATGGATAGAGTCATGTTAACAACGTCGAATCACGAGTCTGCGCATTCATCTTTCCTGCTCTTTCGTCCAGTCTTCACGAATTTTCAGATCTGGACGAGAGAAATCGATATTGGGGAATGACTCGTGGCCATGGAGCTGAGATCCCTTGGGGAAGAAGAAGATATGGAGGAAAGCGCCTTATCTTCGTCTCGTGTCGATCTGAAATTGGAATATTCGAATCGATCCAGTCAGCATACGTTCGTATCGGTAGGGAGATGAAAGCGGCAATTGTTGCGAAGCCATTGCTTTCAGATCGATGCGAAATTGGCGAATTCGATCGGTTCGAATTGATCTGCCTCCGATCGATACGATTCGTATCGATTCGAACCTGATTGATACGAAGCGCTCTCACCCCTGCCTGACCGATGCGAATGTATTGAGTCGAACTCGATCGATACGAAGTACCTTCATTCCAGTGCGATCGATACGAACACATCTTTCATTCTGAGACGATCGATACGAACGTATCGATTCGAACACAGCCGGGTTGCGATGCATGATCTTCATGACTCGATACGAAATGAAATGCAACGATCGATTCCAACCTAAATTTGGACGGACTTAAAGAAACTTTTAATATCCAAATACTTGACTCCGACGAGCTTCTGCCTTGCATAATTGGACTTGATTACAGGATTGCATATTTGACTGACTTTCGAAGCTCGTCGATGGAACTGTAACTTAACGAACATATAACGGACTTGCACTTGAATCAGCCATCTGATATCTGGGTCGCGCGATCGTGACGGTCAGCGATGACAGTCATTGTCGGTCTGACTTCCAGAGTTTTGTCGCTAGCGTGTTTTCTTTAATTCTGCAGAATTTGCTTAAGTCACGCACAACACTCGCACTACACAACACATTCATGCACTTTACACTGGGGAATGCACGGGCTTTTTGTCATCTAATGATGGTTTCTCGTGAGTTAGCTAGTGATGGAACCGTCAAGTTTGCAGCAGCAAGAAACTCAGAACCCTACCCTTCCTAGAATTGAGATTCCGGTCATCGAGACCGAAGCTATTGGCCCAGCTCCGGACGAGTTGCCCGATGCGTCCTTCATTAACAGTCCGCCTGATTCCGTCCCATCCAATATTTCTGAAGACATGCTAGGGAGAATATGCTTAAGGCATGGTCTGTCTTTGGATGAGGTATTGTTGCCCGGACCGAATGATAGGCCACATAATCCCCCGGAGGGGTATACTGCTTTTAACCGGCATGCGTGCGCAGCCGGCACACTCCTCCATTCAACGACTATATAAGAGAAGTGTTGGCTTATCTGGACATCGCTCCGTCTCAATTGCATCCAAACGGATATGCCTCACTCAACAGCTTGTTCATTGTATTCATGGAGTACCTCCATCGCCCTCCCCGTATGACCGACATAAGATACTTGTTTAATTTCAAGAGTCGGACTGACAGCCCATCTTATACGTTCTTGGAGTCTGTAAGGAACTGCCAAGTTGTCGCGGGGTCGTGGACTAGGCTAAGCTATTTTAAGTCGGAGTGGTTCTATGTCCGATGTCCTCCGGGGTTTGCCAGAAGATGGCTGTTCAGACGTGAGCATTGTCTTTTCTTTTTCAATTAATTGACAGGGCAATTTTCGGAGTGAAATTAAACTTACGTCTTCTTCTCTTTTTCTTTCAGCTATCATCCAGCGGCCTGAGGGTGGCTACTATAAAGAGATTGTTCGGGTCCTCCAAGAGATTCCTAGCGAAGAAAGGAATATTGAACTGTTATTGACAGATCAGAATCTTAGAACCCTTGGGCTGATCGGCCGGAGGCAGAGCATAAGACTCGATGGTGCATTAAAGACCGTCTCCAGGAAAAAGGTCAAGCGGATGAAGCCCAGGGTTGTGATAATCGAGGAACCCGATTCCGAGAAAACTCATACTGACGAGGAACCGTTGGTTGGACCTGCTAATGCAACCCCGGAGTCCGATGCAAAGAGGAAAGGCAAAGCAGTGGCCTCGAAACAGCCTAAGTCTAGGAGGCGGAAGTCTGTGGTTTTGCACCGTCCTTCGCCAGGATTTAAGATTACGGAGGCGTCCTCCCCGCAAGCTGGAGATCAATTCGAAGGGCCTGCTGACCCTCCACTCCTGGACATCGAGCCGGAGCAACACGACGTTGGATCGGGTGGACCGCGACATATCGTCGACGTTAGCGAGCCTGATCCTGCCAGTGCGATTGACACTTCTGGTTGGTCCGGGGGGTTACACATTCACACACTCTTCACGGCACAACACACTTTTCTACCCGTAAACAACACATCGCAAACGATTACTGATTCTTCGTGGTTTTCTTTTCAGGTACGATGTCTGGGCAAGGTTCTGTGCTTGGTAGTTTGCGCAATAAGCGCCGTTATCGCGAGCCACGCAGGAGAGAGGGGGAGAGGGATTACGACTCAGGACATTCGGGCCAGGAGAAGTCCGACAGAGATAGGGGATACGTTCGCCGATCCCGATCTCGCTCTCCTCCCCCCAGGACTTCTGCAGCTCTTACGGCCGTGGTAACTTGTCCTCCCGAAACTTCACGGCCTAGGCCGCCTTCTCAAGCTTTGAGGTCCGATCCTCCGCGCAGGACCGAAATAGCCACCTCTTCGGCTACTGTGCCGGTCTCGACCGAGGCGTCTAGCGAAGGAGCGCTTAAATTGGCACAGATGAGGAAGGAATTCCCTGACATCTATTTTGATGGGTATGTCTTCCCTCCGCACCTGAAGAGAATCCCGCCAACCGCGGAAACCACTATCCATGATTATGTTGCGGACATCTTTTTCCAGTATAGGGAGTGGGGACGGGCCGCGAGGAAGGCGTCTAAAGTGACATTCGAGCGGGGCGTCACCATCGAGAAGCTCGAGAAGGAGCTGGGTCGCAACGACCAAATCATAAAAGCGCTCAATTCGGAGGCTGAGTCCTCCCGTAAGTCTGAAATGGAGGCTTTAAAGAAAGTCGATGAAGTGAACGCTGTCATGGCCAGGATGAAGCAAGAGCACTATACTGCCATCGAGGACATGGGTCACAGGAACACTTCCATTACCGCCGAGAGGGATGCCGCTCTGAAAGAGCTTAATGAGCTGAAATCAAAGTTTTCAGAGATGGCGAAGGAAAAAGACGCAGCTAATGTCTCTGCGCAGGAAGCCTGTGACCAGGCAGTGACACTCCGAAAGGAGAAGGAAGCGGCTATACAACAAGCCCATGAAGCTGAGGCTGGGGTTGACGAGAAGGTACGGCAGGCGGAGGCCAGGATTGAGGCCGAGGTGGAGGAGCTACTCGTCACTTATAACGCCAATGTGCTAAGGCACCGAGACTTGACATGGCTTGACGATTACCCTACACATCTCTATAACGCCTGGAACTTACTGGTTGATGAGGAGAGATCTGGGCACCCTGATGAAGCCGTTGATGAGTTCGAGCTGGAGAACCGCATCCTTAATGATGACGAAAAGAAGGTTCTTCATGACTCCATGATTTCCCATGACAAGGTGAGGCTTGGTGCCCAGATCCAGGAAGTCGGAGAGAGCTCTGGTGCAAAACACCATGTTACGAGTTCTGAGGTAGTCGTGTCATCTCAGTCTGAACCAACTCCGATGATCTACTCCCAGCCTATCCCGGCGTATGACCCAGATCAACCGCATTTATCTCCTATTAAGGAACATCCTTCTGAAGTAGTTCAGATGACCTCGAGCCAAACCGAGGAAGGTACTTTGAACTAACTTCTAGTATGTTTGGATTGAAGAACCCGCGTTGAAATGTTGCTAATGACATGTCTTTTCCTTTGATCAGTGACAGGAGTTGCACCAGCCGCGCCTCTTACCACCCAAGAATCAGGTCAAGCGCCAGGAGCCATCATCTCTGAGGCGACCTCCGTCGCAGCAATGGCACCAGTTGGAGTGACGGAGGGGAGCTCACTTTCTTTCGACGAGCAGATGATAAACGAGCTCCTTGGCCGTCAAAGTGATCCTTTTGCGGACTTGCCATTTGGCTTGGGTGGATTCACGGCTACTTCTGACACCTTGTCCCAGACTACTACGGCTCCTAGCGAGGCCAGGGCATGGCGGGAAGCGGCGATGTTGGCCGAGATTAATGCCGAGATGGCGGCCGCGGCGCACGGTGGTGAAGTAGACGGCGGAGCAGCAGCACAGTGCCCTACTCCTCTTATGACTGTGTCTCCTGGGGGCACACTTACTGATACTAATGTGCCAGCCCCTCCTCCAGCTGCCGAGTCTGTTCCTCCCACTCCTCCTTCGGGAAGTATCCCTATAGAGTCCAGCTCAGACGAGGATGTTGACATTATGCCTCCACCCGAAGGGAGCTTGCCTAAGGAGAAAGGCTCCAAGCGAAAGGGTACTGGTGGCTCCAGTAGCTCCTCGAGGAAGAAGAAGCTGAGGAAACAGAAGGATTATACGTTCTTTTCATAGGCGGTTAGGGACTTTTGTTATTTTTTCTGCTTTTTCCCTTTTGTAGGCCGTGTTTAGATGCAGGTTCGGCCCCTGCTAGTAGGAATATTTTGGAAAAAACTCATGTATAAACCATTGTTCTTGAGTTAGTTGGAATAAAATTTTGTTTTTTGGCTTCGGCTTGTGTTCTTTTCTATGCTTGAATATTGCAGTGTTCGGACTTCGGTCCAGTGTACTTGCATTGTTTGATTGCTTCAAGAATAGCTCATTTTACTTGTAAAGTATAGGAATCTCAGACTTGAGTTGTGATAGGGAATCGCATCGGAGCTGAGCATCGCATAGTTTCGGGTAATGATTAACATTTGCCTCTGCCCCCAGTTCCGGGGTCAAGTTGTGATGATCAGCTCGTGATGGCACCAAGCGAGGACCGAGTGGTCGAACTACGCTTGTTCTCTTATGAATCGTTCCATCCACACTCCGGGGATATGCGTCATCTCGTAAGCGGTTGTTCGTACTTTGGGAACATGGAGTTGACTGATGTTTGTACTCCGCTTCGCACTCTGGGAATGCGGAGTTGAATATTTATACTCCGCTTCGCACTCTGGGAATGCGGAGTTAAATGTTTATACTCCGTCTCGCGCTCTGGGAGGATGGAGTCAAATGTTTATACTCCATTTCGCACTCTGGGAATATGGAGTTGAATGTTTATACTCCATTTCGCACTCTGGGAATATGGAGTTGAATGTTTATACTCCATTTCGCACTCTGGGAATATGGAGTTGAATGTTTATATTCCGTTTCGCACTCTGGGAATACGGAGTTGGATGTTTATACTCCATTTCGCACTTTGGGAATATGGAGTCGACTGTTTATACTCCGCATCGCACTCTGGGAATGCAGAGTTGAATGTTTATACTCCACTTCGCACTCTGGGAATATGGAGTTAAGTGTTTATACTCTGCTTCGCACTCTGGGAATACGGAGTTGAATGTTTATACTCCACTTCGCACTCTGGGAATATGGAGTTAAGTGTTTATACTCCGCTTCGCACTCTGGGAATACGGAGTTGAATGTTTATACTCCACTTCGCACTCCGGGAATATGGAGTTAATTGTAGGATTGTCGTGTGTCAACCCTATTAATATCGGTGTCATGGCTTGTCCCCGAGCTCGGGTTTCACCTAGTGAGTGGCCGGTCGTATCACAGCCACTCTCCATTTGAATAAGTCCCATCGCGTGATGGGATTTAGCTCTTCGTGCATCGTGATGTTGTATATCGTACATAATGAATCACAGCTCTGGCTCGAAGAAGTGTCATTTTATTGCTGAAATAAGAAAATGCGGCAAAGTCAGTTGCCTTATTACAAAATTCAAATTTCGAAATGCAGAAACAAATTGCTAAATAGAATGAAATAAATAAAGCCTGTCATATGTAGTAGCGGCGGAGACTTTCGCTGTTCCAAGCCCTCGGTAAATCGAGACCGTCAACAGTCGACAGCTTGAATGTACCATCTCCGAGCTTTCGTGTAATTACATACGGCCCTCCCCAGTTCGGTTTCATGTGTGAAGGAACTGGGTAGATTCTCTTGAGCACGAGGTCGCCGAGTTCAAAGGTTCGAGGTCGAACTCTGGTGTTGTACAATCGGGCGACCTGGCTTCGATGTGCGGCTGCTCTCAAATCAGCCTCTTCCCGTTTTTCATCCAATAGATCTAAAGACTCGGCTAGGAGTATAGCGTTTGTTTTTGGATCATAATAAGTCACGCGATGAGAGAGCACTTCTGTCTCGACCGGAATAACGGCCTCTGAGCCATAAGATAGGGAAAACGGAGTGTGTCAGGTCGCGGTTTTGTGGGTCGTTTGATAGGCCCATAACGCCATAGGAAGTTCATCGACCCACTTGCCCCCAGCCTTCTCTAATCGTTTCTTCAGGATCGATTTTATAACTTTGTTGACAGCTTCAACCTGTCCATTCGCTTGGGGGTGTGCGACAGCCGAGAACTTTTTGCGGATATGAAACCGTTGACAGAAACTCTTGAATTCTGCACTCTTGAATTGGGTTCCGTTATCAGTGATGATAGTATGCGGGAGTCCAAATCGATAGATGATGTTGCGAACCACGAAATTTATCACTTTCTTTGTCGTAATGGTTGCTAGGGCTTCGGCCTCAGCCCACTTTGTGAAGTAATCAACGGCGACGATGGCGTATTTCGCACCGCCTTTTGCCAAAGGTAAAGCGCCGATGATGTCAATGCCCCACATTGCGAATGGCCAGGGACTGACCATTTGGGTTATTTCAGTTGGCGGAGCTCTCAGAATTCGGGCATGTATCTGGCATTTATCGCACTTCCGGGCATAGTTTGCCGCATCTCGGTTCACTGTCGGCCAGTAGTATCCATATCGGAGTATCTTTTTAGCGAGAGCTTGCCCCCCGGTATGATCGCCGCACTCTCCTTCGTGCACGTCATGTAGCACTCGCTTGATTTCCTCGTGGGCGATACATCTGAGGAGAGGAACAGAATAACCTCTCCTGTACATGACTCCGTTTTGGACGACGAACCTCGAGGCTTTTCGCTGAATTTGTCTCTTCTCATTTCTAGGTTCAGGTAGCACCCCATTCTCAATGTAATTCCGATACGGAGTCATCCAAGATTCTCTACTGGGAGCGGTTTCAAATACAGAGTTCATTTCTATCCGATCGATGCTCGGAGTGGCCAAAGTTTCAACGGGGACAAGTCCCATTTGTTGCGCTTCGCCTGTGCTGGCTAACTTCGCCAGTGAATCGGCTTTCTGATTGCGTTCCCGAGGCACATAATAGATGGCATAATAATCAAACTGGTTTAGGATTTCCTGAACTCGTGCCAAGTAAGCGGCCAGTCTTCGGTCTCTTGCCTGGTATTCTCCTCGCACCTGGCATACCACTAGCTGCGAATCGCAATAAATTTCTACAGCGATAATTCTCAAATCTCTGGCCAGCCTTAGGTCGGTTAGGAGGGCTTCATATTCGGCTTCATTATTAGTTGCACGAAAGTCGAATTTAAGAGCATAACATATGGATCGGCCCTCGGGAGTCTCAAGCACAACCCCAGCGCCCGAACACCGGTCATTTGACGCACCATCAGTATACAGCTTCCAGATGTATTCGGGGGATTCGCTGGTCTCGGGTAAGTCTTCTGGAACGGTGAATTCGGCTATGAAATCAGCCAGGACTTGTCCCTGAATGGCCCTCCGCGGAGCGTATGCGATATCAAATTGGCTTAGCTCAATGTTCCACTTGAGTAACCTACCGGACGTCTCAGGCCGCGTAAGGACCTGTGACATCCCGAAATTTCGAGCAATATCAATTTAATAATCTATGATGAATATTAAATTGAATTGATATATTATTGGATTATAAGATCTGAATTAATATTTTTCTTCTGATAAATATTTAATTGATTTGAAATATCTTTGGATTATAACATTTGAATTGGTACTTTTCACTTAATTAATATTGTATTGTGAATTATTTTCTATCTATTTTATATATATTGGTATATATCATAGATAGGGAAGTTCTGTTTTAAATTTAATCGATAAATTTGTTTTCAAATTTCTAATAATATATATATATATATATATTCTAGTGATTTGGAAATTATTGTTTATTTCAAAAATAAGTTTTTCAAAGCTATTAAATTCACAAATATATTGTTTTAAATATTGTAGATAAATGTTTGAATTGTTTTGAACTTATTTCTAACTTTGGTTTAGATTTATAATTATTAACAAAAGAATTTTATTTTATTTTCTTTTTAAAGTATTGCTTGTTAAAAATTTATAGTTTAAATATATATATGTTATAAATTCAATTTTTGGTCAAATAATATTTTAGCATATATTATGAAATAAGTAATGTGAATAAAAGAATAATTTCTTGGTTTAAATTATTTATTTTTATTTTTATTTGATAAGTGAATTTTTATAATATAAATAAATAAAATGTTCAAATAGAAATACAATATGATAATACGCATAACAAATACGCAGATTGAAATAACTAGTGAAACAAATATACGTGAGTGAAATTTTATCGTTTGTAAGTAATAAAACAAATACATTTTATAATCGACAACACATTAAAAACGATAACACAAATAAAATAAATACGTGAGATAAACTTTATCGTTTTGTAAATAATAAAAACAAACACTACTCAATCTAACAACTTAATCAAACAACATCCCTCACTTTTTAAATTAAAAAAAAACATTACAATAATATTTCTATCACATTGCAAATTTGAAAATAAGAAGATGCAAATCATGGGAAGTGATGTGCCAGCCTTAACCAAAATCTGCCTAGTCAATTAGCTGGTATAGGCAAGTGTAAAGGATTACATAAAAACAAGGTTCGAATATGATTATGCAGGCTTTAAGAACAACAAGTATTCAAAGGCAAAATACAAGGTAAAAATGAAACACACTGGTAGCTTGCAAATGAAGTCACAGGCAAATATATAAAATAGAGGTAAGTATAAAATATGAAACTCAAGTACAATGCCAAGTAATCAAACAACATCCATTACACTTTATAAATATACTAGAGTAACATTTTAAATTGTTAAAATGTAAAACAGACCTGCATAGTCAATTGAACCAAGAAAAATATAACTAAAGTTGTACAGGATAAAATCAAAACAAATGGATGGTTCGAATATAAACATGCCTGCAATACTTAAGGAAACAAAAGCAAAGTAAAACATGAATATATATGCATCTTGTATTGGCTGATGGCTTGTAGTCTAAGACTCGGGCAAATAAAAATATAAGGTATAGTTGTAAAATATGACACAAGGTACAAAGATCATTTAATGTCTTCATTTATGAGCAGCCAACAAAATCTGTTCGTGTGTATAAGAATTCCTTTCAGCCTACATTTCTATAAAATATCTCTGACGAGAAAAAAAAAATGTGAAACCCTGTAAATTGTTTTAAACTTCAACTTGCAAGCTATTTCTCCTATCATTTTTCCATTCCAGTTCGAGTTAAGCAAGGATAAAATGAAACTCCACTTAAAGCTTAAAACAAGATTCATTTAAACATCAAAAACTAGCAATCAAATGCAACTAAACTCCAACAACTACAACATAGTGGAGAAGCAAAATGGCAAGAAGATCAGAGTGGAAAACATTTCCAGTTTTCAGGGAATTCAAAACTGATGCTCTGTCTTTTACAAAATGGTGAGTAACAAATGTTTTTAAAAATATAAGTATATAGTTAAATTGCATGATCATCTCTGAATATAATATGCTGTGAACATGTTTTTATCTCTGTGAATATATGTATGTACATGCTTTGTGTATGGTCTAGATGTTCACTGTTTTCAAATTCCAGGTTCTAAACTCATTTATAATCAAATACCCTGATTCAAACTTCACTTCTACCTTAGTTTAGAACAATATAAATTGTTATACCATGGACTTTAGATTACAAACTGTTTTAAACAAAAACATCCTTGAGTTGTCTCTGAAAACAAAGTAAAATACAGAGCACATTTAAATAAGTCAAAATCCAAGTATTAAAATTCTTATATTCAGTTATATAAATCGATTTCTTATACAAAAATAGGATTTTTAACATTAAAATCTAAATTTTTAGTGATTGAATTCGAGAGCAGTTTGGATTTGATCAGAAAAGCATTTCGAGAGATTTTCTGATGATCTATGAGGAGATGATGGTCGGGGTTCGGCCTATCGATGGAGGAGTGAACGTAGCTCATAAGAAAAATACTGAATGGCGATGTAATCCATCATGGAAGATGCGGTAATCAACTTCTTTTTGGAAACCTAGTTTTTCTGGGTTGAGGTAATTCGATCGCCACGACCGGCGTGGTTGATCGAGTGCAACGCAACATTGAGGAAAGGTGGAGGAGGAGTTCGCCGAGGTGTGGACAAATTCTCTTGACGTCTGATGGCCGGAATCGTTTGGACGAGGAGGTTTTTGGCCGGAGTTGTTTACCAGTGGAGCTCGAGAGTGCTCGAATTAGTCTGGGGCTTCGTGGCGCAGTTTCGTGGGGCGGAGTCGTCCTGGTGGTGGTTCGCCGAGGTGTCTGAAGGATCGTCAGGGGAAGCGGCGGCGAGAACGTCATGTGCACGTGCACAATGATTGAACTGGTATCAGTTCATGTAGTTGGGGAAGAAAGAGTCGTCTCGAAGCGATCTCGTGGAAACTGGGTAATGGACTCGAGTGATTACTGGGTCGTACACGAGTGATATATGCTTCCAGTAGTTAAACAAAGCAAGATTTTAAAAGAAAAGAAGGAAGAGGAAAAGCAGGGTGGTGTCTCGGGTTTTTCCAGAGCATTTTCGTGATTTACCCGAGTTAAGCCAAGTCTGGACTCGAAGCAAAACAATGGGTTGCTCGAGAAATGTTGATTTACAGGGTTTGATAAAACCTGTCTTTGTTTTGTGTTCTTTTAACAAGCTTTGAATTTTAAAGTAAGTCTGATTTCAAAACAAATAAATAAACTTGATTTTGATAAATTCTTTATAAAGGAGTTGAAGCGAAAGTTAAATGATTTCATAACTAAATTTGCAAGTTGATTAGCGATGTATTTTTAAAGGCTAAAATTTTGAATAAATTAATTAAGTTTGTTAAAGTTTTCCTTATATATGTTCTCTATGTAAATATTCTTTACACTCATAATAAAAATATTTAAATTAGTTAATGTTTTAAAGGTGATTAAAGAATGTTATTGGAATAATTAATTAATTAAAGATTATTAAGTATTAGTTAAGAGATGATTAATAATGTAATTACCAAAGAGCTAATATCTAAATGAATCTGATTAAGTATAAGCTTTTAAGGTCAATTACTTAATGAAAGAAGTATGATTGATAAGTATAATTAATTTAAATGGGATTTATAAAAGGGTAGTGAATGGGTTAACCAATGATGGGTTAAAAGTTAATTAATGAATATGATTAGATTTAATTAGATTAATTAATTAAAAAATCAACATTGTATTTGTTTAAGTGAAATTGATTAGTGGGAATTAATTCAGGAATAAATTACTCATTTTGATTTTTGAGTAATTTGATTTATTCAGGTTAATTAACTTATTTTAATAAATCTGAGTAATCAATTGGTAATGTGAGAAGTATAATTACTCAGAGAAGTAATTGGTAAGTAATTACAAGACGTAGTTAATGGGATGAAGTTTGTTAATAAAGTAATTAGAGTATAATTACTTTTTATAATTAATCAAGGGATTAATTGGAGATAAATATATTATAAAGTAAGTAAAGGAGTTAATTACTGATTTGGTTAATCAAGGGTGATTTATATTGTGGGTTAAATTTAGGATTAATTACTTTGATTTAATCAAATTGTAAATTTAATTCGAGATCATTAATTATTATAATTAATGTTGGAATTTGGAATAAATGTATTTGGATAAATTAATAAATGAAGAAATTTATTAATATAATTAATTATGTAATGTAATTAACTTTAGTTAATTAATAAATGAAGTTATGTAAAGGTTAATTTCTATAATTGGTTAAGTAATTAATCTAAGAAGTAACTCAAGGAATTTACTTAAATGTAATTAAAGAAATTTATCAGGGATGATTAATAAAAAGGAATAATGGGATGATGATTAATTAATTAATAATTAATTAGTATAGGTGAGTTAATAATGATGAAGTAATTAATTTAATTAACTTTAAATTAATTAAAGGTAAGGTAATTGATTTAATTCGTTTTAAATTAATTACCAACGATGAAATTATTATCTTTGCTTATGAATGGATGATATGAATTTCCATTGATTGATTGAAAACTCAGTTATGTGATGAGTAATCTCTGTTTGATATGGATGCTTGTTTAAGTGTGATATCATAGATTATCCATTTATGCTGATATGTGATTATTTATATGTGATATTGTGATTTATCTATCTGTGTTGATATGGATAATTGAAAATTGAATTGTTTAAACCTTTAAACAACTTAGCCTTAAAAGACACGTTTTGGATTTCGATGAGACCGGGATCGGGTTTCCGTATACCGGGATTCCAGGTCTGGAGACCCGAATACCACATCGATCCAAAATAACGATAGGTCGTGAAATCCAAATGGAGCAAGTGAAGACTCGAGGTATAAGAACTATTCGTCAGTATAACTCTGTGGGTGATTCCGTAATGAGTTTGACGGAAATAGTACTTATAGATTCGAGATGAAGATTCAGAGTGCAAGGGTTATCGTCGTTAACTCTGAGGGTGATTCCAATACGAGTGTAACGAGATAATGCCTTCGGTTTCGTTCGAACCCGGAACGAACTTGTATGGATTGAATGCTTTCAGCACATCGTCAGGTGGACGATGAGCATTCTAAGTGATGAGTTCTGATAAAGGAAATCGTGACCTCAAGCCTCATCAACCGGGAATGGCTAAAACAGGGGAGGTGCAGCAAAGCTTCGTGGGTAGCACCCACTTGAGAGCGAGATTTTCTCCTGTCTAGATGTCCCTTTTTATTTCGATTGTGTGGGCAGTGGAGACGTCCAACTGCCGGGGTTGTCTCGTTTGGAACTGTTCAGTAAGGAACGGGTCCGGCTTTGTGTTGCAGGGGAGCGGGCGTACTCCTCGGTACGGTGATCTAGGCCACGTACTGTGACGGGCGGTACCCCAGTAGCCCAGCCATTGATGGAAACCCATTTTCCCTACGAGACCTTACGGTTTTGATTGTATTACCCACGTTGTGGCTAGTATGCTGGAATTTAATAGATGTAACAATTTCAGCTATTTTCTATTTACTTGAAAACCCTAGACACTATTATAATATCACTGGATTTCCTATCAAATGTTTTGGTTAGCGTAAGGTAAAAACTTACCCATGTTTATTTGTGGGAAGTCTTACGTGATACCTTTTGTTTCAAATGATTTTTAAAAGTTAAACAACTTTAACCTGTTACTCATACCAGACCCATGTCTGACCCGAAGTTTATTTCTGTTTTTCATAAACTCTCGGGTACCCAAATTTTTACGGGTAGTCAAGGGATTCAGGTTTAGCTTTGACGAATTCTGGAGGAGCATTGGAGCAGGAGGCTTCAGCGTGTAGATATATATATATATATTGGTTCCGCTGTGTCAGTGTTATTCTGTATATTCCGCTATGTTGTATCTCTGTGATGTTGAGTTATATTAACTAGACAGGTGTTTATAACTGTCTAGTATGTGATGTATTATCTGTGTACTCTGATGTATATGATATTTATGTGATATATTATATTTTATTCATTCCGCTGTTGAGATTCTGATGTTGTTTCTTCTTCTTTCTATCTTTTCTATTTTCTCACCTCTTTCTTTTCTTCAAAACGATGCGATTTCCTGGGCGTAGGAAGTCGGGTCGTGACAGTTGGTATCAGAGCACTAGGTTGAGTGAATACCTAGGCTCTTAAGTGATTTCTTCCTTGAGAGGGCGTATTTGTATTTTTGATATATATATATATATATATTTATTTAATTCTACCTATCGGTGGGGTTACCTGTTCGGGTATCCCAATATAAGTATAAAGGTAAATATGGTGGTAGTGGTATGTAACACGACTACCAATGGTTGAATTTATTGAGGTTTGAAGTGTATCGACCGAGACGATATTGGGTCTACAGTTCGTCTCGAATGAATTTGTGGTGTAAGAATTTCTTTGAGTTTCTAAAGGAAATCTGTTAAGGATTCGAAGTCCAGCCTTTAAGTGTAAGATGATCGCGCTCGTGTGAGCGGATTTTCGAGAGTTTGGATGAGTATAGTTTGATCTGTCGGTTGGGCAGAAGAGAGATGATATTTTGATCTCTCGAGATGTAGTAGCTGTGTGATGAGACGCAGTGACCGTGGATGTCTCCGAAGATATTTATTTGGAACGAGTTAGGGAAGTAAGTCTGCTTCGGTGTTGTGGCGGTGTTCAGCAGAATGTATCTGTATGATTCGGGGTCCGAATTTCTCGAAGTACTTTAGATTAGAAATTCTTTGGCATTAGTGTCAGCAGTGCAGCTCGGAGTTTTCTGTGTTGGTAAAGAAGCTTTCTAGCTTCGCAGTGAGTTCAGAATCAGCAGTGTGGATCCATTTCTTCGATGGATTGATTAGTGAACGTATGCTGTTCTGATTTGTAAAGAGGAAGCAGTAATTTTGGAATTAGGTTGGATGGATCGCAAAAGTGACTTGCTATAGCTTGAGTGTTCTCTGGTGTTGTGGATTTCTGGATGTTTTCAGAAAGTCAGTACTTTATCAGCATTTGGAGATTTAGTTTGGTATCGACCGTATTCCAGGAGTGTTACCGGTGGTTCAGCTTAGTAGTAGGATGTTTTTGAAGGAACTTCTGAGTTTTATTTTGGACTTATTGAACCATATTTCCGGATTAGTTGAGAGGCTTACCGGTTGTGATTTGCTGACTGATGGTTGCAAAGCCTAGGTCCGTCACAATTGGGTATCAGTGGAAAAGTTGTGTTTGGGTGCATCATCTATATTTTTATCTATCCATATCAGAGTTGTGCAGCGGAAGCAGTTGGAGTGTGTCTGCTTTTCTTCTCTGGAGAAGATAAGTTGTTTTCTACGGATGATGGTAAGGAATTGTGTTCGTGACCTTAGCTGACCGTGAGAAGATCATTCTACTGGATTGTTTTGGATCTAGATTGTTCTGGAAGGGATCAGCGGAGATTTAGCTGATTGGTAGTGGTGAAAGCAGCTTTGGATCGTCCGAAGAATTTGGTGGATAAGAGACGGAGGAATTTGGAATTCGAAGTTAGAGACTTCGTTGTTGTTGAAGTTTTCTCGGATCGAAGGAGCTGTATAGTTGGGTGAGATCGGGAATTTAGTTCTGAGATGTTCTGGATTTTCTCTGTGTTCTGGAGAAGTTAGTGTTTGATCTTCTGGAGTGTGAATTGCCAGTTTGGATAGCTGTGATTCGTTGTGTTTCACGTGTCTCTGAGGGAGTACGTGTAAGATTCTGTTTCAGATTTTGGAACCAGCAGTTCAGGGAGTTTTGGTTGTTGAGTCAGACTTGTCTACAGTCTGGTATCCTGTCTAGTTGGGTGGATCTAGATGAGTAGGAGCTCTGTAATTTAATAGTGTTGATGGTTTGGATTCTATAAAGCGAGTAACCCGATATTTATACTCGGGGAAACTCGAGAGAATTCTATTCGGAATTTTTGTCTGGATAGTTAGTTTTGTTTGGTTGGATGAATTGATTGCTATGGTTGTTAGTATATATTGATGATATATGCTTGTGTTTTTAAAATTAAATCTTTAATGAGATTATTAAATTACCTTTGTTTTAAATTTCGGGGACGAAATTCTTTTAAGGGGGAAGGAATGTGACATCCCGGAATTTCGAGCAATATCAATTTAATAATCTATGATGAATATTAAATTGAATTGATATATTATTGGATTATAAGATCTGAATTAATATTTTTCTTCTGATAAATATTTAATTGATTTGAAATATCTTTGGATTATAACATTTGAATTGGTACTTTTCACTTAATTAATATTGTATTGTGAATTATTTTCTATCTATTTTATATATATTGGTATATATCATAGATAGGGAAGTTCTGTTTTAAATTTAATCGATAAATTTGTTTTCAAATTTCTAATAATATATATATATATATATATATTCTAGTGATTTGGAAATTATTGTTTATTTCAAAAATAAGTTTTTCAAAGCTATTAAATTCACAAATATATTGTTTTAAATATTGTAGATAAATGTTTGAATTGTTTTGAACTTATTTCTAACTTTGGTTTAGATTTATAATTATTAACAAAAGAATTTTATTTTATTTTCTTTTTAAAGTATTGCTTGTTAAAAATTTATAGTTTAAATATATATATGTTATAAATTCAATTTTTGGTCAAATAATATTTTAGCATATATTATGAAATAAGTAATGTGAATAAAAGAATAATTTCTTGGTTTAAATTATTTATTTTTATTTTTATTTGATAAGTGAATTTTTATAATATAAATAAATAAAATGTTCAAATAGAAATACAATATGATAATACGCATAACAAATACGCAGATTGAAATAACTAGTGAAACAAATATACGTGAGTGAAATTTTATCGTTTGTAAGTAATAAAACAAATACATTTTATAATCGACAACACATTAAAAACGATAACACAAATAAAATAAATACGTGAGATAAACTTTATCGTTTTGTAAATAATAAAAACAAACACTACTCAATCTAACAACTTAATCAAACAACATCCCTCACTTTTTAAATTAAAAAAAAAACATTACAATAATATTTCTATCACATTGCAAATTTGAAAATAAGAAGATGCAAATCATGGGAAGTGATGTGCCAGCCTTAACCAAAATCTGCCTAGTCAATTAGCTGGTATAGGCAAGTGTAAAGGATTACATAAAAACAAGGTTCGAATATGATTATGCAGGCTTTAAGAACAACAAGTATTCAAAGGCAAAATACAAGGTAAAAATGAAACACACTGGTAGCTTGCAAATGAAGTCACAGGCAAATATATAAAATAGAGGTAAGTATAAAATATGAAACTCAAGTACAATGCCAAGTAATCAAACAACATCCATTACACTTTATAAATATACTAGAGTAACATTTTAAATTGTTAAAATGTAAAACAGACCTGCATAGTCAATTGAACCAAGAAAAATATAACTAAAGTTGTACAGGATAAAATCAAAACAAATGGATGGTTCGAATATAAACATGCCTGCAATACTTAAGGAAACAAAAGCAAAGTAAAACATGAATATATATGCATCTTGTATTGGCTGATGGCTTGTAGTCTAAGACTCGGGCAAATAAAAATATAAGGTATAGTTGTAAAATATGACACAAGGTACAAAGATCATTTAATGTCTTCATTTATGAGCAGCCAACAAAATCTGTTCGTGTGTATAAGAATTCCTTTCAGCCTACATTTCTATAAAATATCTCTGACGAGAAAAAAAAAATGTGAAACCCTGTAAATTGTTTTAAACTTCAACTTGCAAGCTATTTCTCCTATCATTTTTCCATTCCAGTTCGAGTTAAGCAAGGATAAAATGAAACTCCACTTAAAGCTTAAAACAAGATTCATTTAAACATCAAAAACTAGCAATCAAATGCAACTAAACTCCAACAACTACAACATAGTGGAGAAGCAAAATGGCAAGAAGATCAGAGTGGAAAACATTTCCAGTTTTCAGGGAATTCAAAACTGATGCTCTGTCTTTTACAAAATGGTGAGTAACAAATGTTTTTAAAAATATAAGTATATAGTTAAATTGCATGATCATCTCTGAATATAATATGCTGTGAACATGTTTTTATCTCTGTGAATATATGTATGTACATGCTTTGTGTATGGTCTAGATGTTCACTGTTTTCAAATTCCAGGTTCTAAACTCATTTATAATCAAATACCCTGATTCAAACTTCACTTCTACCTTAGTTTAGAACATTATAAATTGTTATACCATGGACTTTAGATTACAAACTGTTTTAAACCAAAACATCCTTGAGTTGTCTCTGAAAACAAAGTAAAATACAGAGCACATTTAAATAAGTCAAAATCCAAGTATTAAAATTCTTATATTCAGTTATATAAATCGATTTCTTATACAAAAATAGGATTTTTAACATTAAAATCTAAATTTTTAGTGATTGAATTCGAGAGCAGTTTGGATTTGATCAGAAAAGCATTTCGAGAGATTTTCTGATGATCTATGAGGAGATGATGGTCGGGGTTTGGCCTATCGATGGAGGAGTGAACGTAGCTCATAAGAAAAATACTGAATGGCGATGTAATCCATCATGGAAGATGCGGTAATCAACTTCTTTTTGGAAACCTAGTTTTTCTGGGTTGAGGTAATTCGATCGCCACGACCGGCGTGGTTGATCGAGTGCAACGCAACATTGAGGAAAGGTGGAGGAGGAGTTCGCCGAGGTGTGGACAAATTCTCTTGACGTCTGATGGCCGAAATCGTTTGGACGAGGAGGTTTTTGGCCGGAGTTGTTTACCAGTGGAGCTCGAGAGTGCTCGAATTAGTCTGGGGCTTCGTGGCGCAGTTTCGTGGGGCGGAGTCGTCCTGGTGGTGGTTCGCCGAGGTGTCTGAAGGATCGTCAAGGGAAGCGGCGGCGAGAACGTCATGTGCACGTGCACAATGATTGAACTGGTATCAGTTCATGTAGTTGGGGAAGAAAGAGTCGTCTCGAAGCGATCTCGTGGAAACTGGGTAATGGACTCGAGTGATTACTGGGTCGTACACGAGTGATATATGCTTCCAGTAGTTAAACAAAGCAAGATTTTAAAAGAAAAGAAGGAAGAGGAAAAGCAGGGTGGTGTCTCGGGTTTTTCCAGAGCATTTTCGTGATTTACCCGAGTTAAGCCAAGTCTGGACTCGAAGCAAAACAATGGGTTGCTCGAGAAATGTTGATTTACAGGGTTTGATAATACCTGTCTTTGTTTTGTGTTCTTTTAACAAGCTTTGAATTTTAAAGTAAGTCTGATTTCAAAACAAATAAATAAACTTGATTTTGATAAATTCTTTATAAAGGAGTTGAAGCGAAAGTTAAATGATTTCATAACTAAATTTGCAAGTTGATTAGCGATGTATTTTAAAGGCTAAAATTTTGAATAAATTAATTAAGTTTGTTAAAGTTTTCCTTATATATGTTCTCTATGTAAATATTCTTTACACTCATAATAAAAATATTTAAATTAGTTAATGTTTTAAAGGTGATTAAAGAATGTTATTGGAATAATTAATTAATTAAAGATTATTAAGTATTAGTTAAGAGATGATTAATAATGTAATTACCAAAGAGCTAATATCTAAATGAATCTGATTAAGTATAAGCTTTTAAGGTCAATTACTTAATGAAAGAAGTATGATTGATAAGTATAATTAATTTAAATGGGATTTATAAAAGGGTAGTGAATGGGTTAACCAATGATGGGTTAAAAGTTAATTAATGAATATGATTAGATTTAATTAGATTAATTAATTAAAAAATCAACATTGTATTTGTTTAAGTGAAATTGATTAGTGGGAATTAATTCAGGAATAAATTACTCATTTTGATTTTTGAGTAATTTGATTTATTCAGGTTAATTAACTTATTTTAATAAATCTGAGTAATCAATTGGTAATGTGAGAAGTATAATTACTCAGAGAAGTAATTGGTAAGTAATTACAAGACGTAGTTAATGGGATGAAGTTTGTTAATAAAGTAATTAGAGTATAATTACTTTTTATAATTAATCAAGGGATTAATTGGAGATAAATATATTATAAAGTAATTAAAGGAGTTAATTACTGATTTGGTTAATCAAGGGTGATTTATATTGTGGGTTAAATTTAGGATTAATTACTTTGATTTAATCAAATTGTAAATTTAATTCGAGATCATTAATTATTATAATTAATGTTGGAATTTGGAATAAATGTATTTGGATAAATTAATAAATGAAGAAATTTATTAATATAATTAATTATGTAATGTAATTAACTTTAGTTAATTAATAAATGAAGTTATGTAAAGGTTAATTTCTATAATTGGTTAAGTAATTAATCTAAGAAGTAACTCAAGGAATTTACTTAAATGTAATTAAAGAAATTTATCAGGGATGATTAATAAAAAGGAATAATGGGATGATGATTAATTAATTAATAATTAATTAGTATAGGTGAGTTAATAATGATGAAGTAATTAATTTAATTAACTTTAAATTAATTAAAGGTAAGGTAATTGATTTAATTCGTTTTAAATTAATTACCAACGATGAAATTATTATCTTTGCTTATGAATGGATGATATGAATTTCCATTGATTGATTGAAAACTCAGTTATGTGATGAGTAATCTCTGTTTGATATGGATGCTTGTTTAAGTGTGATATCATAGATTATCCATTTATGCTGATATGTGATTATTTATATGTGATATTGTGATTTATCTATCTGTGTTGATATGGATAATTGAAAATTGAATTGTTTAAACCTTTAAACAACTTAGCCTTAAAAGACACGTTTTGGATTTCGATGAGACCGGGATCGGGTTTCCGTATACCGGGATTCCAGGTCTGGAGACCCGAATACCACATCGATCCAAAATAACGATAGGTCGTGAAATCCAAATGGAGCAAGTGAAGACTCGAGGTATAAGAACTATTCGTCAGTATAACTCTGTGGGTGATTCCGTAATGAGTTTGACGGAAATAGTACTTATAGATTCGAGATGAAGATTCAGAGTGCAAGGGTTATCGTCGTTAACTCTGAGGGTGATTCCAATACGAGTGTAACGAGATAATGCCTTCGGTTTCGTTCGAACCCGGAACGAACTTGTATGGATTGAATGCTTTCAGCACATCGTCAGGTGGACGATGAGCATTCTAAGTGATGAGTTCTGATAAAGGAAATCGTGACCTCAAGCCTCATCAACCGGGAATGGCTAAAACAGGGGAGGTGCAGCAAAGCTTCGTGGGTAGCACCCACTTGAGAGCGAGATTTTCTCCTGTCTAGATGTCCCTTTTTATTTCGATTGTGTGGGCAGTGGAGACGTCCAACTGCCGGGGTTGTCTCGTTTGGAACTGTTCAGTAAGGAACGGGTCCGGCTTTGTGTTGCAGGGGAGCGGGCGTACTCCTCGGTACGGTGATCTAGGCCACGTACTGTGACGGGCGGTACCCCAGTAGCCCAGCCATTGATGGAAACCCATTTTCCCTACGAGACCTTACGGTTTTGATTGTATTACCCACGTTGTGGCTAGTATGCTGGAATTTAATAGATGTAACAATTTCAGCTATTTTCTATTTACTTGAAAACCCTAGACACTATTATAATATCACTGGATTTCCTATCAAATGTTTTGGTTAGCGTAAGGTAAAAACTTACCCATGTTTATTTGTGGGAAGTCTTACGTGATACCTTTTGTTTCAAATGATTTTTAAAAGTTAAACAACTTTAACCTGTTACTCATACCAGACCCATGTCTGACCCGAAGTTTATTTCTGTTTTTCATAAACTCTCGGGTACCCAAATTTTTACGGGTAGTCAAGGGATTCAGGTTTAGCTTTGACGAATTCTGGAGGAGCATTGGAGCAGGAGGCTTCAGCGTGTAGATATATATATATATATTGGTTCCGCTGTGTCAGTGTTATTCTGTATATTCCGCTATGTTGTATCTCTGTGATGTTGAGTTGTATTAACTAGACAGGTGTTTATAACTGTCTAGTATGTGATGTATTATCTGTGTACTCTGATGTATATGATATTTATGTGATATATTATATTTTATTCATTCCGTTGTTGAGATTCTGATGTTGTTTCTTCTTCTTTCTATCTTTTCTATTTTCTCACCTCTTTCTTTTCTTCAAAACGATGCGATTTCCTGGGCGTAGGAAGTCGGGTCGTGACAGGACCTGTCGTAACGGCTGGTCGGTGTACACAGTAAGCGGATGAGCTTGGAAGTAAGGACGGAGCTTCCTTGAGGCAATGACCAAACAATAAGCCAGTTTCTCCAGCCTCGGATAATTTCTTTCAGCTCCTGTTAGTCGCTTACTAACATAGTATACCGGGTTTTGCACTTTGTCTTCTTCCCGGACTAGAGCAGCACTGATCGCATGTTCTGATACTGCCAGGTAGAGATATAGTTGCTCGTGGTCAACCGGTTTTGACAAGATCGGAGGTGTGGAAAGATGTTGAACTAATGATCGGAACGCGCCTTCACACTCCGTGGTCCATTCAAAGTTTCGTTTGCCCTTCCGGATCAGGTCGAAGAAAGGAATGCATTTGTCGGTGGACTTTGAAATGAACCTGCTCAATGCTGCGACCTTCCCGTTAAGACTTTGGACTTGTTTTATAGTTCTAGGGGTTTGCAAATTTCTAATAGCCCAGATCTTCTCAGGATTCGCCTCTATTCCTCGAGCGTTGACAATGAAGAATTTTCCGGATGCAACGCCAAAGTGACATTTGAGTGGGTTGAGCTTCATTCCGTACTCCCGGAGGATGCTGAACATTGAATCCAAATCTCTGACGTGATCGGTGGAGAATCGGGACTTCACCAGCATGTCATCCACGTAAACCTCCATGGTCTTCCCAATCTGATCAGCGAACATTCGGTTGACTAAGCGTTGGTATGTTGCTCCAGCGTTCTTTAGACCAAACGGCATGACTTTGTAACAATAGAGTCCCAGGTCGGTCTCGAAGCTGGTATGTTCCTGATCAGGCAAATGCATGGGTATCTGATTGTAGCCGGAATAAGCGTCCATAAATGATAGTAGTTCATGTCCGGCCGTCGAATCTACGAGCTGATCGATTCGTGGAAGTGGGAAGCTATCTTTTGGATAGGCCTTGTTTAGGTCAGAGTAATCAACACAGGTTCTCCACTTCCCGTTTGGTTTCCGAACTAGTACAGGGTTGGACACCCATTCTGGATACAAGGCATCTCGAATGAACCCATTCGATTGTAGTTTATCAACTTCCTCCTTAAGGGCGGCAGATCTCTCTGGATCCATACCGCGCCTTTTCTGTTTCACTGGGACATGTCGCGGATCTATATTCAGGGAGTGACTTGCAATGCCCGGTGAGATCCCGCACATGTCAGAGTGTGTCCAGGCGAAGACGTCGAGATTCGCCCGAAGAAATTCGACCAACTCCTGCTGTGTCTGCTTGTTTAGTTGGGACCCAACTTTCAGCATCTTTGAATCATCATCCTCACTGATTGGGACGTCCACAGTCAGTTCGGCTGGAGAGGCTTGACTCTCCGTTGATTCGTCTTTATCCTCGTTGTCCCTGGGGTCCAGGTCTTTCAGGAACTGGTCGTGGTGCCCGGGCCGAGGCCCAGGCATCAATTGTCAATTATCGATAGAATGGACGCAGAGAGATTCCTCTACGCCCTTCCCCTTCTCTTTACGTTGCGCCCCGCGCAGCTCAGCAACATAACAGGCCCTTCCTGAGGCCTGATCTCCTTGAACAACTCCAATCCCATGATCAGTGGGAAATTTCAGAGTCAGACACCATGGGGCGATTGCCGCCCTGAACTCGGCTAAAGCTGGTCGACCCAGAAACGCATTGTATGGCGAATCTATTTCCAGCACAACAAATTGTAAAATGCGGACCCTCCGGCGTTCTCCAACGCCTAACTCGACTGGGAGTTCAGTTATTCCGATGGGTATCGTGGCACTTCCGTTGAAACCGTGGATTCTGGATAAACAGGGTTTCAAATCCTTTGTCTCCATCTTCATTAGATCGTAAGCCCGTTTGAGCAAGATGTTTACAGAGCTCCCACTGTCAACCAGGATCCTCTTCATCCAAGCAGGACCTACCTGGGCAGATATGACTAGTGGGTCGATAGTAGGGGCTTCGACTTTATCGGCGTCTCGGCTCCTGAACACGATATCATCGGACATTATCTTTTGTTGCTTTGCCGGGGTCCCATCCTCGCAATTACTATAACACTCGAAGTCCGCATGCCTGATAGAACTGGCATACAACACCATTTCCCCCCAGCTTCTGTCTGCCGGATGGGGGCCACCACTTATTGTGTTGATAACTAATCTCCCGCCCGCACGAGCGGGTTCATCCTCTCTTTCCTGATTTTGTGAACGATTTTGATTCGAGGGGCCCGCTCCGCCAGGCTGCGGCGCCCGTACAAACTGATCTAGCTTCCTCTCTCTAATTAGCTTTTCGATGAGGTCCTGTAAGTGCCGACACTCATTGGTATTATGTCCATAGCTCTCATGGAACCTACAGAATTTCCCTGTCTGAATCTGCCTCTCCGATGAGGGCTTCGGAGCAGGCTTCTTATACTGTACAGTGTTGCAAGTCTGTAAGTATACGTTTTCCAATGACGTGTTTAGCGGTGTATAACTGTCAAACATCTGAGCTTTACGTCGTGGACCTCGGTTTTCGTCTCTCTTCTTATTCTGGCCATTGTTTCCTCTCTGCTGGGTTTGCTTGTTTTGTATAATCAGCTGAACTTTCCCGGAACTCTCGCCGGACTGTTTAACTGCCACATTGCTCTGTATTCCCTCAATGCTGGGTTTCGCATCGTCCTGCTTCCTAGACTGTTTTGCATCCTCCTGCCGCAGGAATTGAGCGGCCTTGGAGTAGAAACGGTCCAACGACGCGGGCGGTTTTCCAGCTAGCCAGTTTCCGAATTCGGAATCAGGATCAATCCCCTTGGTCAGAGCCATTAAAATTGAATTATCGTTGGGATTGATGATCTCGACGCATGCTGCGTGGAACCTCTCCAGGTAACGCCTGAGTGTCTCTCCAGGAGCTTGAGTGACGCTGGACAAGGTGTTGACGTCTTTTGGCCTGGCAACATGCATCCGGAATTGTTCCACAAACCTCTTGGCCAATTGATCGAACGAAGAAATTGATCTAGGTGGTAGGCGGGTAAACCACATTGTCGCGATTCCCCCCAGAGAGATGGGGAAACTCCGACACTTCACTGCGTCGTCGGCCCTCGCAGCGCTCATCGACCATTCATGCTTCAGAATATGCTGGTTGGGGTCACTATTCCCTTCATACATCGGGAGAGTCGGCATTCTGAATCGCCTAGGGGGTTCGGCATGTAACACTTCGTCTGTGAAAGGGGTATGACTACGGGAAATCCCCCAGTCATCATTAGTGAGCCCCTGACTCTCGCGGATCATTTGACGTATCATGGTTGATATATCCGAAACAGGCAGATTCGGAGCGTGATGAGCTAAGGCGTGGTCGGGTTCCACGGCGCGAGTAGGGATCGGGCGCTGTCGACGATCCGTATCTCGCCTCCTTGGCTCAACGTCTTCTAGGACATAAGGTTCAGGAGTATGTCCTCGCTGTTGATTGATCGGCTCAGATTGATTTCGGGTATAGACCCTTGTCTCTGCTGCGGCGGTTGTGGCGCGGTTATCCGTGGTGTACTGTGGGGCAGTACCTCCTTGTGTTGAGGGACCGGTTTGGAAACTGGTCGACGGTCCTACCCTCAGTTGCCCAACAGTTAAGGCGGGCTGATATTCAGCAGCTTGAGCGCGACTCCCCTCTAGTCGAGGACGGGTAGTTCGGTGGTGGTAATCAGATGAAGCTGAGCTTTCGGTAGACGCTCTGGAGACATCATCTCTCCTGGACCTTCTGTGCCCCCGGCGGTTTAGCTGGTTGGTCAGCTCGATATTGGCGCGTAACTGTTCTGCCAACTGCTGACGGCTTTGGGTCAGCTCCTGGAGCAATACTTGAAACTCCTGTCGGGTGACTAGCCCCGTTGAGTCTGAATGAGTGGCATTGTCTTGATTGGAAGAAGGCGGCTGTGTGGGATTTTGCCTGTCTCTGCCTTCTTGCTCTGCAGCGGTGGCGCCAGTTCTTGTGCTGACCATTGTCGGTGGTGGAGTCCTTTCCTAGATTTTGAGCAAATCTGAATAGAATGGAAGGATTCCGGACTGAATATCTGGATCTTCCTCTTGGATTTGTGCAATCCGGTATCGACGGCAGATCCAACGAGCAGGAGAAAAAGCTGGTTTTTCTCGGTGAAAGCACCAAAGTGTTTGTACCAAAAATGGGCACAACACTCTTCGAGAGTTATTTGAAGAGATAAAATGAAGATTATAAATGTAAAACAGAGATTATCTAACAAAAACTCCAACAAATAGGAATGTAAAGTGCACAGACAAGCAGTTTAGAGTGGTTCGGCGTATAGCCTACGTCCACTATGAAGTTTTGATGATTTTATTGATTCTCTTTCAATGATTACAAGCGTTTACAGCAATGAACAGCGGATTACAGTTTAGAATTCGAAATTGACAGCAAAAGTATGATGCAAATCTCAATCCGGCAGAGTCTGGACGCTTCAGAGAAAAAAGATCCTTTTTCCGTAGGCTTCAGGGGGCTATTTATAGGCGTAGGAGGCTGAGATCGCGCCCAAACTTCGGGAGATTCTTTCAGGCACGTGAGTGGGTCCACGCGCCCGGTCCCACCAAATTCCAGCTCCATCTGGGATCGATTCGAAACGACTTCGTATCGATCAGAAAATGCTCCAATCGAGCTGGAATTTGGCGTGGACATCCTTCAGCATGCATGCAAGCTTCTTTGAAAATTTTACTGGATTTGGATCAGTGGATTACGAGATATGGTCGATACGAACTGGAATTCCTTATAGGCTGTCTGGTTCGTATCCATGAATTCGACTCCATCCATTCGCCTCGCTGGCTGCACGTGCTCTTGAAGTGAGGTGGCGCGCGCGCTTCGTCTCGATCCGGTCTTTGTGCCGCATTGACTGTTTCGACTCCACATATCTTGCCTTGTTTTACTTTGATGGAAGACACGTCATCCTTGGTCAGTTGACTCGTTGGATACGAACAGGTCATTAGGCATGGATTCGAAGTGAGGTCCTCTGATGGATACGAAGAGCACTGGTCCGATGGATACGAAGCAAGCACCGAGTGATGGATACGAAGTAGACGCTGAATGATGGTTGCGAAGTAAACACTGACCGATGGAAACGAAGCAAGTACTGAATGATGGATACGAAGCAGACGTTGGCTGAAGGATACGAGGTCCTTCAATTGCTGGCATGTATGAAGTCCATCGATACGAGCTCGATGGATACGAAGGAAGTCGAGTCAAGCCTGGGTACCTCGATGGATTCGAACTATGGCTTCGGTGATGGATACGAAATTGCCCAGAGTGATGGATACGAAATCTGGGCTTTTCCCTCCAATTTGACTCGATCATAACTTGAGCGTACGAGTCCGGATTGACTTGAAATTTGAGGTGCTGATCTCTATGGCCTTTCTTGTCATGTCCTATCAATTGTAGCTCATTCTGGGCTCGGACAAAATTCAGTGATGTCCATGGCGTGTTATCCTTGTTCTCTAGTCGGCTCCTTGGTGTCCTGGCCTTGCCAAAAGGCGGGATAACATAAGGTTTATACAAAAGATTAAAACATCGAGGCATCATTTATTTAGTCCACCACAGCTACGTTACAGAAAGTTGCATATAAGGTTGGCCGTATTTGTTGGAAATCAGGTTGCATAGCAGGTCATTGTTTGTGCATGTTCGTGACTGTCAGTTAATGGTGGCGAATATTGCTTGTTTTCATTAACATATTACAACCATTATCTTTTGAATAACTATCTTTGTTTGTTGCCATAAAGTTTACGTGTTTGTGAAAATTTTGATGTATTTTAATATGCATATCTACTTTTTTTTTTCTTATTGCCGAATTAATAATAATTTTGCTGAAACTAAATTTTTTTTATTCATAGAGTTGAATGAAAAAGATTGGATGTTGTATATCCGGTTAGTTGTGTGCTGTTTTGGACATGTTTCCCTTAAAAAGGATGTAAATCTCTATTTTTTTGCTGTATAGAGTAGAGAGAGCGGACAATTATACTTCTACATTACAGGAGGTTTACGACCCTGGCTATGCAGATTTGGAAAAACGTACGAACGAAACACAGACTTCTTCTAAGAGGGAAACGAGTTAAAAGAAAAAATTAGTCCATGTGGTCGGTCTGTGGGGTCATAATGCGCAATTTGAATATTTATCTAATATAAATTTTGATGCATTCCTTTGTAGTCGTCACAACGAAGATGCCATGAACATGATGTTGTTCTTCTATAGACCTAGAAAAGAAGGTCATATGTTGTTCCTACTTCGCTATGTGAAGAAAAATATTTTTTACACAATCATTTCTACCATTATTCCTAATTTTTAATAACTTTTTTAAAATAGTCTGTCGATTAAAGCGTCAACATAGACATCAAAAGCTGAACCATCGGGGATTGAGAGCTTTCGATATAGGTTCGTATGATGTCAATTTTTTTGGGATTATAATCTCTAAAAACACGATAATCCAATTCAAGTGTACATAAGGCTTAAACTTGTGTTCGTGTTGATTTGATAATTATTTTAACATGTAGTTCATGGTATGCCACTTGTCCACAATCCACATTCCCAATTTATGACTACAAATCAGTTTGTTTACCGTTGTTGTTTCCTTGTATTTTTGATCGGCAGTCACTCAGAGGAGGGATAAGTTGTTCGTCCGATCGTGAGTTACAAATCAGTTATGATAATGATTAATGCACAAGTGACGTATTGACATCTGAACATGTATGAATGTTTCAGGTAGAATGTTCAGTCCACTAAATTTGGGATCTCCGGCTTGTTTTGCTTTAATTCTAGTGCATTGCTATGGTACGAGGAAAGAGTAAAGAAGAGAAGTCCGATGACAAATCCATTATTTTATATATGTTGTAATCCATTATTTTATATATGTTGTAGGAAGGGAAAAGTACAGCTACCCACATATGGAAAATACCCTGATTATTTGCTACAACTTTTGGATTATGAAGGGGGTAGGCAGTCTGCTAAATCTAGAGAAAATATTCATGCTTACGACTCGATTTTTGCATTTACAACCATGGATGGTCATATAGATATCCCTGTAAACAATGGTCGTGGTCCTTATGTGTTTCGTATAAATGGTTAGAATCATTGTCGTATTGGTTCACTCTTACATGCTGGTGGTAAACCAGAGTTTGCTTAACTCTGGTTCTACGACACTCGAATTGAGGTGCAAAACAGATTAACTGCTCATTATGCCCATACCACTAGCAAACTTGATAAAGAGATTGTAACAAATCTGATATCAACGTTTAACGAATGCAATGAGTTGACAAAGGTATTTAGAATCGAAAGATATAGATTTCATGCAACTAAGTTCAAACCTATATCAATTAGACCGTTGAAGAGACAGTTCCGAGATGGTAGATGTTTTAATCTACCAACTTCATCTTAGGTTGCAGCATTAATTGGCACTGCAAATGTTGATTCATGTGGGATTAAGGATGTAGTTATTGAAGAGAGAACCGGTGTTCTAAAAAGGGTGAATGAGAAACATTCGTCTTTCACGTCCATGCAATATCCAATCTTATTTCTATATGAGGAGAATGTTTATAGAAGTAATATTTACTACATGTCAAATTCAGTTTGAAGATCTACCAAAAGAACACCGATTACTATGAGATGTTGGACTTACCCACTGGTCCATATGTGGGTCAGTTAGATAATTAATCGGTCCAAGTGAAAAGTACCAAATTGGGTTTAATAAAATAAAGATAATAATTCATATTGGTGAATAAAAATGTAATTTTCTATTAACACCTTGATGGTAAGTATATATACAAAATAGAAAATCCTAAAGGGATTAGCTCTTTCTCTCCGCCCACTCATCTAGTTTCTCTCTTCATCAAGAAAGCTTGTCAAAATAGAGGGGTCAAAAGAGAGAAATACAATTCTAGACAATTATATAAATTAACTGCTTTTACTCTGAATCAAGGTACGCTCTCTTACTCTATTATGTGAATTGTGAAAATCATTTTGTTCAAAGATCTAGTCTATTATGATTTATGAAAAAATTAGTTCTTCCTTTTATTGATCAAAAAAATTAAGACTTCAGATGTGGTGTAACACCCCATAAAAATTAACAATAAAAAATTAATTAATTAATTAACTAATTAAATAATGATGTTGCGTTCGTGGCACTTTTCTGATCAATTTTCATATATAATGTTTTGAAAACGGAGCTCAAACCAAAAAATTAGGGCTGTTTGAAGTTTTTAGATTCAAAATAATTTAAATGGAATTCAAATTCAAATAATTAATTAGTCTCAAAATTTGAAAACTAACAGTAATTAACATAGGGGTTAAGGAACCGTTAAAATTAACGTTAAAGTTAAAAATTAATCAAGGAATAAAATAAAATAAATCGAATGGCAATAAAAACATACCAGAAATAACACTATCGGTCGACTGCCTACATTAGGCCAGTTCCCTCCTATGGGTCGGTCGACCGCTAGCGGTTGATCGATGGGGTAGAAGCGATCGACCGGTCTATATTGGTGGGGGATAGGGTTTTGTGCATTTTGAAATGTTCAGATTTTATTACTTTTAGCCGACTTAAATCCGACAGTTCCACTATTTTCTAACCACTATAAATAAAAGCCTAGCCCTGTCACGTTTATTCATAAATTATTTTGGAAACCAAGTGAAGTTCTGCCAATTTGTTTCTTCTCCAAGATTCAAAAATTCTCTAGGGTTTTAGGTAAGAAATTTTAGGTTTTAATATTCAATTTTTAATTCAATTTTTCTCCAGTCCCTGAAATTCTGAATCTAATTTATATACAACCCACTTGTCGTATATTTCTCAAGGAAAAGATCTGGAAAGAGATTTAAACGTGGGTAAACAAATCCAAGAGGAAGAGATAAGAACTTTTTTATGAGTGGAAATCTTAGTCTTTCTTATTTTAGTAATTGTATAGTATAACTTGGATTTAATATATGCCTTTAGGAATTACGTTTATGCAAACATCACACTAAAACCCCAAAATTTCCCTATAACGAAATGTCAATTCTTAAGTTAGAATCTCCATTATTATTATTATTATTATTATTATTATATATATATATATTAAAATAATGGAATTGTGTAAGTATTGCAATTTTAATGTTTTACATTCTATTTCACTTCTTATCTTTTTCTTTGGATCTTATTAAAGGATTTGAAAAGGATAAATTAGGAAATGGTGTAAGGTAATGATTATTTTATTCACAATCTACACCGCCTATTTCCGTAATTTAAATAGAGACTCCTTTTTTCAATTTTATACGAAGAAGTTGAATAGAGCGTAATAGGATTTCAATTGTAAGTTTCTATTAATGTTGATTCTATTATTTTAGTATAAAATATGCTTGGTATGGATTCTATTCTATATAAGTCTGTTGATTGAATTGTGGATATTGGATATATATGATATGTTTTTGATAAGGAACTGGACTTGTATAAATTTGAAGTTTTGACATTTAAACGTTCGTTTAAGGCGCAATTTTCATACTCTCAGAAATATTTTAGGTGCGTATTATATATATATATATATATATATGTGTGTGTGTGTGTGTGTGTGTGTATTAGCGTAAGTAACGTATAATTATAACGTATTAATTATGTAATTAATAGGTTTATTAATTATCATTAAATACCCCTTAGGAAAGAAGTTAATTTGTAAAGGCGAAATAAGACTTTATTTAATAAGGCCTTGATATGGAATTGTAACAGTCCTAATTTTAGTTTAACGTTATTCAAGAGGTTTAAATGGATAGATTAAATAGAATAATATAAATGGTTAAGAAGAATGAGGTTTGGATATTAACAAGGTTGTGCCTTAATAAATTTAGTAATAAGATTATTTTGAAAAACTTAACACATAAGAGAATATATGAGAGGGACAAAATATGCAGATCCATCTTTTAATCCTTAAACCCTTTCCCCCTCATATCATTCATATTTTACTTACTTAAAAACAATCAAAAAGAAACGAGATAGAGGTCAGCCATTAAACATGAAGATTAGAAAAGGGAAGTGGAGCTTATCAAAGGAAAGACTTAAGGATTTAAGAGCAAAATCAAATCTCAATTCCAACAATTAATCTAAAGTGAATAATACATAAACCATCTCTTTTGCTTGTATTTTTATTTGGTTATAGAAAGTACCCGTATTAATACTATTTGCTTTACCAAGATATGGTTGTATAATCATTGTTTGGATAAAATAATGATTTATGTAATTTTTTATGAAATTATTTAAGTGGGTTTTAATGGTAAAACCTAAGTTTTTAGTCTCCAATCATTTTGATTTTCTGGTATGTTGAGTAAAACATTATTTTTGGGGATGGGCTTGCTTTTAATTTCATAATTTTCCGAATTAAAATAAATATTTTATGAATTTCCTAAGGTGGAAGTTGGGTTAATTTCGGGTTTTAATTATTAAAAATAATTAAATATATTTTTTGGCCCTTAAATTTTTATACGATGAAGAATATGGTATTTTGGAATTTCTATGATTTTTGGGGATTTATTCGTAGTGATTTCGAATTATTACGAAATTATTATATTAGATAAGCATTTAAAAGGAAAATTAATTAAGAAAATTAATTAATTAATTTGATATATGTGTTGGGACTTTGAAAATTGAATGCGGTTGATTTTTGAAAAGAATTGGATAAAACATTTTATTATCCAATAGGAATTTGGCAAAGAATAAAATTTAGTGAAAAGTATATGCTTTTATTGGTAATAAATTAGTTTTTATTAAATTTACAATAATGCCATACCAATATTATCATCGTCGAGCCTAAGACAACACCGCATATATTAGTGTCAACGTTGATAAGGATGGATGCATATGGTAACTACTTAGGTAGTTATGGAATGATTCCAACCAAGTCGAAGTGGACATCGATGGCAACCTAACATTGGCGACATTCATTCTCGTGATTCACTTAAATGTTTAAAGCTTTAATGCCGACATCATTGATGTCGCATGTTTTCACCGTTGGTTTAAACGACCCAGTGTATCTTCTTTTCGACTGTTTTCAATACTAAGGCGGTGTTGCCGCTTATTTTGACTTCGACCTTATAAAATTGGAGGCATAATAGCCGAAGTATGCTAAGTAAAAGTGTAACGACCCCACCGCGATGCCTAGATTAGCAAACAACATGACAAGTAATGTCGTCTGCTAATCCGAAAATACGGCTTGTTAAGGGCGATCGAATGTGAATATATCTTTATACTAACACTAACACGTCATTTATACCTTTTCATTTAATATCTGAACTGAATTTGATGTGTACAATATTAATACAAAGTAATAGACACACCGATTTCTCAAAATCAGAACAATATATCATATAAATAACAGTCACAGATCACAGCGGAACAAATCTCAACTTATACATATACAAATTTTGAGTTTACAAAATAAAATACTAAACTCAATTGTACATATTATAAACTTATTTACAAATTTCTTGAATGAGATAAACTAAAAGACCAAAAGTGTTTATCTCCTTGCTAGCCCAAACATCCAAAGGTCAACCTGTCCTATAACTTGAAAAGTCTCGGTCTGACCCGAGCAAAATAACACCCGGGTCAGACTACTCTAAATATCCAATAAGGTGAGAACATAATATAACACAAGAATAAACAACATATAAGTAAATACAGATGCACAGGATATAACAAGTTAGGAAATTAATTTAACACGGAACAAGGTTATAAGTTTAACTCACATACACAAACTAGTCACTAAACACAGAATAATAGAATTAACTTAATTTAGCATCCATCACAAGACACAATAATATATATTTATTTCATGAACACAAACATAATAATATATATTTATTTCACTAACACAAGACACAAGAATATATATTTATTTCACGAACACAGAATAGTCATAGAATCCAAATATCCAGAATCCAAGAGATCTTACTCAAAATGATCATAATGATCGTACACAGAACCGTAGTAAACAAACAAACAATTTGGTATCATAAAAACCGGTCCGATACCAAGGATCGTACACGGGACGGGAATCACAGGATCATAGGATGATTTCAAGGATAGCAGCCATGACCGAATCTTTCAGATTAATTTTGGATTATTACACTTGAACAGAAATCTAGGAGTAACTTCTTAAGGATCTAGAAGCCACTTTCCGCACACCAAAAGAGAGTAAACTCTAAAGTGCCAAATACTATCACCTTCAGTAATCACTAGAATTTAACCAATACGTCCCACGCCGTATGGTGAAATCCAAGTATTTACTAAAAGCTAGTAAATATCACTTATTACGGATACCACTGGAAAACCTGGATTATATTCTCTTTCGGATCTCGCAACCACTGGTTGCACACCCGAAGAGAAAACAACTCTAAAGTGTTAAGTACTTTTTCAAATACGATCACAAGAATTTAACCAAGGCATCCCATACTACCGGTGGAATTCGAGTATTCGCTAATGGGTTAGTAAATTCCACTCAAACATTTTATTAAATGGATTGTGCCATATACGACGAATTGTGATTCAAAAGCATTTAAACCTACTGATAACACTAAGTCGATTATTGCTACACCCCAAATTATAGAATTAAGCTTCCCAAACCATTTATTTAATTTATCACTTATCAAAATATTCCGTTATTCCAAATTGTTCCAAGAGTATTTATTTTACAAAACAATATTTTCCATGTTTCAAAATCACATTGATTCTTTAAATTCCATAAGGTTATAATGTTTACACACCATATTTCAAAAGCCACTTATAAAAGTATTCATTTATTTGTGAATCCATAAATCTATTTTCAAAACCAATTTAGTATTCTAATAATTAGTTAAAACCTCGTACACTTATATTTCCAAAATTTGAAATTCCAAATCCATAAAATCATTTATAAAAGTAATTAGACTACTTTAGAAAACAAGTTGATATTTAGAACTTAAATAAACTCTCTTTGCGAAATTATTTGTATACAAAACAAAGTACTTATATACATTTGCAAATTAGGTAGATTTAATTTATAAATTTCCAAAGCTTTGAATAAAAAATGATTCAAAGTCCATAAAGCACAAGAAATTCACTATCACATATCACAAGATTGTAACGACCAATAGTTCCATAAGATTTGATTTTCATATCATCTCTAAACACAATTTATAACTTAACAAACCAATGGAAATATATGTATAAAAACGATCACGACCGAACATTCAAAGCACATTTAAACGACATCACAACATGGCAACAAATCATAGGCCACGATAGATTTTCAGTTTTGAAACACCATTTCGACCCATTTATCCTCATAATTTTTAAAAACTTACAACATGAAAGTTATTTCTTAAAGTCTCAGCTTTCCATCAACAAAATTTTTGCACAATTCGGATTTATAGTTAAAAAGTTATGGTCGAAACAAATCTTAGGTTTTAAAATCATTGTCGTGATCGTTTATTCTCAGGGCAACGACAAAAAATATGATTTCGGCTATATCAACTTCAAAATTTTGCAAAACTCAAAACATAAAATTATTAGATAAAAGTCTAAGCATTCAAACAAGAAAAAGATAATCGAATTTGGACTTACAGTTCAAAAGTTATGACCAAAACAATTCTCAGATTTGAAATTCAATATTCCTGTCGTTTATTCTCAGGACAGCGACAAAAAAGTGCGATTTAGACCATTTTAACTTCAGAATTTTACAAAACTCAAAACATAAAACTTATAGCACAGAGGCTAAGCTTTCCAGAATTTCTTTAATTACCGAATTCCGATTAGAAATGAAAAAGATATGTCCAAATCAATTTCAGATTCAAACTCATAAAATTTTGTTAAAGACAGAATTGTACTTTTACTTTCAATTCTATTTCAAGTCAATTAAATGCAAAATCTCAAAAAGTAACCAAAAGAGAAATTGTTTCTCGTTGAATATAGTTTCTATCCTAAAAAGATTGACCCCAAACGGATTAGAAAAATGCAAGCTATCACTATTTTACTTCACCGCATTTCTAATATATTTTCAGCAATCGTCTACACCTCCAATTTCACACATTGCATACATTCATATCGGTGAAATAATATGAGAAAACTAAAGTACAGTAGGAAATTAAGGTTAGTGTTCTAATTGTATTCTCAGTAAAGCAATTAGCAAGCATTCGACTAAATCTCATCCAAATAAATTCACAATCATTCCAAGAAAATCAAAGGCATGTATGTTATAAGAAATTTAGGGATAGATATTGTGAGGTTTAACTCACCTTAATTCCATAACAAATTAGCTAAAATGCTTCGTTTCAGTTTTTGCTTGAGTTTCGAAACCCTAGACCTTAGTAAAAGAAGAAAGCACAGATGAATTCAAGGCTTGAATTAAAACTGAAATTAATCGATTAGGATGAGAGACTAGAGCCTAGATTACATACCTTGATTTCATTTGATTTTCCATTGTTTTCTTTCTAATTTACCGAGGAAGATTTTGATTATACTAGGAAGAAGGAACTAACCCTAGTCTGCTCTCTTATGTTTTGAATGTACGTAATTTTAGAAAGTAAAAAAAAGAGAAGAGTATTCTCTTCTTTGCTTAGAATTGGATAAAAGTTGAAATTTTTAAGCCCATTTAAATGAAAGTGCAAATTCCTTTTTCAAACTCTACATCTCATACTATAATTTCACATAAAACCCCTTCTTCTCTTTAAATCAAATAACAATTTCCTAATCACTTACCAAATCCAAATTATGTAATTTCAAAGCATAAAAGAATTTATGTATTTCTTATTATCCTATTAAAAATAGACTATTAATTGGAAATTCTTATTTTAAACAATAAATTCCAATATTATCACTTAATTAAATTTACAATATTTTCCCAAAATCTATCTTATATTATCAATGATAAGAATTAAGTTTTCAAAAAGATATTAATTGAATTTCCAATTTATTAAATCCCTAAATCCATTTTAAATTTGGAAATTACAACTGATAAAATTCTCAATTTTATCTTAGATTAATTAAGACAAATCAAATCAACTATTCTCAAAACTAAATTTAGTTTCACAATTTAAATCTCACAAATCACAATTTAAAATTAATTAGGTAATTAACAATAGGGTTGTTACAAAAAGGTTTTTATAATGACACGTAAGTCTTGTTGCCGCTATTTATCAAGAACGACAACCTTATACTTCTTGGTTTTGGCAAACGCCGCACAGTATCGATTCCCTAATTGTTGGTGTCGACGTTGAGGTTTTCTAGGTTGTATCATCTTGTTTTCAAGTTAATAAAAGTTGTATTTTAAAAGGTGGATAACCTATATCATATGTAAGTTGATAGCCTTGCGTTGACATAGAGATTTATACTTAAAAAGAATTAAAAATTTTGTTTTCAACCTTGGATAGAGATCAACGTTATTTTTAATGCCGAAAGTGTTCTATATTATCTTAACAAATGATGGCGAGTCATATGGTTATTGATTTCGACTTTAATCATTAGAGGTACCAATGTGCTTCTTTTATTAAGTTCGTTCGATATAAATCATTAGGGGGTACCATTACATACTATTTTGTGATGTTATAAGTTTAAGGGATATACAACCTAATTGGGGTCACTAGTAGACATAGGTTGAACATGTGAGCTAAACATGAATTAAAATTTGTTAGGTGGAGGGTTCATAGTCATCCTAGGAAAACTATGGAATGTGAGATGGATAGTCCACATCATGCCGAAGATGGATAGTCTCTACGAGGTTAACGAACGGTTCATAGTTAACCTAGAAAAACTATGAGAAATATGATGTATAGTCCACATCATTTTAAATGAATAAAAAATATGTGATGGATAGTCCGCATAATTTAAATAGCTAAACCATGTGTGATGGGTAGTCCATATGGTAAGGGATATGTAATCCAAGTAATAATTAAATATGAGATGGATAGTCCACATAATCTTGATAATGAAACCATGTGTGATGGGTAGTTAATATGGCAGGGGATGAGTAATCCAAAAAATTAGTATATGTGAAATGGGTGGTCCACTTAAGTATAAGACGGGTAGTCAATGAAAATTTAGATGGGTGGTCTAATAGCTTGGGTTGGGTAATCTAGTGTATATTACATGTTTTCATATCAATGTATTATTATGTTATAACCATTGTGGATGTAGGAGCACATTATATGGTTGAGATACTTTAGTTATGATACTAGTGAGGGGAAAACCCTTTCTGCTCAACGACGTGGTGTCACTAGGTATCTGTTGGTTCGAGATGGTAGGTTATTATTCACACAAGGCTATTGTCTGACCTAAAGTTTTTGTTTTTTCCCTCAAACTCTCAGGTACTCAATTGAGTAGGTCGAGAGTAAGGGTTTTCAAGTTATCAGTTAGACGAATAATCTAACTATTTAAGAGTACCTATCTAATCTGCCGTGTTGTTTGTTTTGTCTGTATGGATGTAATGAAAAGTTATATAATTGCCAAGTGTTTGACTCTGATCAACCAAGTGGGTATCTTTGTATGTCGCTCTTGGAGCATTTTGTAATAATTATAATTTATCCGAACATGGGTTTGCGAATGGGATTATATACTGAATATGAAATATCATTTGTGACATGAAATGTGAAAATTTGTCAAGTAAAATTGTGTTTAATATTTTTCATATTCATGTGCTTCTAATTATTGATATGATTAACATGACCGTAATTTATCACCGGAAATTAATACAATGGATGACTGTAGCATCCGTAGCATTTAGTTTCGGGCCTCAAAATGGAGGATATTACAGGAATGCGGCGAGATGTGTGATAATATTTTAAGAGAGTGTTATCGATTTTGACTAGGTTATTGGGATGCGAGGTTGGTCAAAAGCACACGGAAGTTCGTCCAGCTAATTTGGCTACTAACATTGTGACTTTATGGCTAATGTGAGACATTACCTATAATAAGTGTCCACAGAGGATGCGAGGTTAGTCCTAAATTCTGTAGGATAAACCTGTGCAGTTATTCTGGCTACCTGTACCTACGAATAGTCGAACTAATATGAGATGTCGCGGTTGGTTTACGGGTCATAATACGAAGGACCTGCTTCGGGGTTGAAGGTATTAAGTGGCTGCTTGAGGCCCCGCCTCTTCCCTAAGAAAGAAGTATTAAATGGTCAGGATTAGGCACGGTAGAGGATATCTCAGGAAGGGTCCGCTTCAGGTTTAAAGTACTACATAGCCAGAAGAGATTACGTGCAATGTCAGCTAGATAGTACCTAAGAGGAGCCCGCCTTGGGATAGGTACTAAATGACGGAGAACAGTCTTAAATGAGGTATTAAATGGTCAGAGCTTGCCTAGTTTCCATTAAAAAGCTATTAAGTGGCTTGGATGCAATCTCTTACATTATTCGGACATTATTGACAATAGATATAGGTTATTGAGTTGAAAGAATAATGATTATGGAATTGGACCGGAAAAGCCTTTGGGCTTATTGTTGGAAAATTTATAATATAGTTAGGATCTGTAAGACATATTCTTATTTAAATTATCTTGCCCAAGTACTATTATAGAAAGACTGGAGATTTTGTTTGCCGGACATTGTTGCTCCGACTCCCTCCTCATTATAACACATGTTATAGAGGATGATGTAGATTTTCAAAGATGGTGGCGGAGACGCAGACTTATGATAGTTATTTAGCTACCTATGTTATTTTGATGTACTCATTGAAATTGTTTTGTAAATGAGATACTACACTATGAATATTTAGCAATGTAATATGGAATTATGTTGTATGTTTCTAACATTTGAATTTTTAAATAAAATTGGTATTATTTTGATATTATATTTTATCCTTCTGCTGTGAGATTCTAAATGTGTACATAGATAGTTTTGTGTATTGTTCTTTAAACCGACCAATGACCAGCTTTGGAATGTGTCTAAGTTTCGATGGGCCTTTTCTGGGTTGGAATTTAGACCCGTTTCGAGGCAGGTATTTACATTTGGTATTAGAGCTTAGGTTACCCAATCAACAGAGATAGTATACGTATGAGTGACGTACTTGTTATTGTTGAAAGTATTTTTCAAAAAATCATAATATATATATATATATATATTTATTTTCTTTACTTCAACATATAATACTATCATAGGAAATGTAGATGGAAAAGATTGTAACTCAAAATTTAATAGGGCAATAAATGTGAAATTAATAGGAAGTTACAAGAATTTAAAAATGGTACAAATTGATTAATGGGACTGATTAAGATATTATTAGAGTAACCATGGAGAGATAAGGAAGACATAATACGTAAAATTAGAATGAATAAATAAACATCTTTAAAAATTATCCGTTAGAATAATAATTATTTATTACAAATATTGACATTTATAGAAATAGCAAATAAACATGTTAGGTAGTAATTAAATATTGTAAGGCAGTATAATCGTCATTATGGTAAATTATATAGCCTTAGTTATAAAGACAAAGATTAGTGGGCCTAGCCCAATACATAAAAGCAGATGGGAGATAAGAACCTATGTGTTGTAAACATCTGGAAGTAAGGAATGATATGAGTAAAGAAAGATTGAAGAAGGAGTGGAGCAAGTTCTCGTAAGAAGGTGTATATTAATCACCACGAAGAGATAACCGAATTTTTGAAAAGAGTGAGTAGGGAAGAAAAAAGTTCAGAAGAAAGGACAATTAAAGTCAATTTATAAATCCAACCCCATGGAAAAAAATTAATAAAAGGTTTTTGGAAAATTTCCCAAAATGGGTTTTTTTCGAAGGATTTATTGGAAAGTTGTTTTGAAAAAGTAATAAAATTTGAAAATTCATAATTTAAAATTTTTATTGAGTCAAAAGTTTTTGATTAAAAGGTTTTTTGTTAAAAGAGGTTTTCATTTTTGAAATTATAATTTAAAATTGGTTAGGTTAAGTTTTTTCGATTTTTAGAGAAAAGGATTCTTTGTTTTTAAAATAAATGTAAAATAGAGCGTAGGATGAACTTGATGATTTCCTCTTTTTCCATTTCACAAATTTGGAAGTTCCTTTTTTTAAAATTAATTTTTTTTTCTAAAACGGAGAATAAATGGTAATGGAACTTGATTAAATTAAGGTATGGAGAATAATGGTTGAAGTAGAAGCCACTTAGGTAGGTGAAATATACATAGAGGCAATGTTGTGAGATTTGGATAAAAATAACATTAGGAACTTATACATATAAAATAGAACCAGCAATATAGTTAGAAATTAATAGGATAGAAGTTATCTTCGTCTACTCTACTTTTCATTGTTTAAAGTTATAGAAGGTGTTTTGAAAAAAAAATTAGATGGAAATTAATGATGATAATTAATAAATGAGTTGAGATAATTTTGTGAACGTTATAAGGAAGAGCATTTATGTAAGGACGAGAATTTTATATATACATTTTTCTATTTAGAATTTGTTTGAATAAGAATAATTATTGAATATAAAATGGTAATAAAAGAGAAATAAATTGGGATTGATAAGAAAAGGACTGTGAAAGATAGTATAGTTTGAATAAGACTAAAACAAAGTTATAAAAAGTATTTAGTTAAGTGACATTACACTTTTGAGTAATAAACCAATAGATGATAATGTATATCTTTGGGATAATATAACCACTTGAAATTATAAATTTGGCGTGCACGTAAGTAGATTGTGGCTTGAAGTCTACTAAAATAATTGCCTTGAAATATCTTTGAAATAATGAATGTAAGGAAAATCTGCTATTTGAAATGCTCTTGAAGTTATAATCTTTGTAATAGATCTAAAAGGAATTAAATTTGGAAAATAATAATAATATACCTTTAAAATGGTAGTCGATGAACTTTTCATAAGTATGTGCCCTAATTTCATAAATTAATGGAGTAATAAATGCTGATTTCAAATTTAATGTAATAAGTTTATTTATATGAAAACAATTTATTGAAAATTATTTTTGTATGTAATTGAAATTTTAGTTTTATAAGGAATGGTGAAAACCAAACAAAACTTTATGGAGTAGATATGAATCACTATCTAAGTAAGATAGGGTAAAGGTTTTAGTATATGAATAAAATAGGAATAGTATTTACAACCTGATTTGGAAATTTAAAATCAGTCTCAGATATTTAATTGTAGAATGCTGGTAAAGTTGCAAAGATATTCAAGATTTATAATTGGATTGTAAGTTAGGTTGCCCTAGTTGACTTGGAATGTGGATTTCTATGTTTTAATTTATATGGAGCGGGTTCTGTGTAAATTCCATAAACTATCCAATTCCAATATGTGTATAAAAATGTGGCGTTTGAATTAACAGGGGATATACTAAAAATGGAAAGAGATGTGTAAGATATGGATATTCTTTTCTATAGTTTACACTATCTATTTCAATAAAAGAAAAGAAATAATTCCTTGTAATTTCAAACGAAGAAAAGATCTCACTTTGGTTAATTTATGGAAAATTATAACGGTAATCCTTTTTAGAAGGATTGCTTTGATAAATTAAAATGTGGAAATGAATGTTCTAGTTTATAAATTAATGATTAGGAATAATAATACACACACACAAGTATAACCACGTTTAACATACAAAAATAGAAATATATAAATAGTGTAATTTACGACAATATTCGTATTAGTTATTAACAATATAGTAATTATAGGACTAGGATTTATGGACATTAATTGCAGATTTAATGGGCAATAAATTTGCAATTAATAGAGAGTTAAAAGGAATTAAATGTGGACCAATGAGAGAATTTAATACGACGTTTATGGAGATTCACAATTTAATCCCAAAATCATTTATATCAACTGAAAAAATGGATGGACCGCATGTAACATTCCCCATTTTGAGGCCTGAAACTAAGTGCTATGGATGCTTCAGTCATCCTTAGTTATTAATTTCCGGTGACAAAATGCAGCTATGTTAATCATTTTGATAACACTAGAAACACATGAATATGGAAAATTCAAAACAGTTTTAAAATAGATTTTCTCATTTCATTTCATAATAAGATTTCAATTTCATTACATAATCCCAGTTCGCAAACCACGTTCAGAGGTAATATAATTATCACAACATATTCCAAGAGCGATATATGAAGATGCCCCCTTGGATGATCAGAGCCAAATATCTGGCATTTAATACAACTTTCCATTACAACACAAAAGCAGAATAAAAAAATAACGAAAATAGATATATAGCTCCTACTAGCTAGATTGCCTCCTGCATGTCTTCGGAAGCTTATTCGTCTAAAGAGAACCTTAAAAACCCTTACTCTCGATCTATTCAAACGAGTACCTGAGAGTTTAAGGAGTAAGACAAAAACTTCGGGTCGGACAAAAGTCTAATGTGAATAGTAACCTACCATCTTGGACCAACTAGACATCAAGTGAGACCACGTCACTAAGCGGAACGGGTTTTCCCCTAACTAGTATTCTAACCATAATTATAATAACCATATACTATGCACCTACATCCTTAATGAATTAAAACAAAACATAATACGATTATATTCAAAACTGCAATATGCCCTAGATTTCCTATCCTAAATTATCCGACCATCTGTCTCAATTTATAGTTTCTAGGGTTACTATCATCCTATTAGTTTTTATGGGCTGACTAATAACTTATTCCAATCTTATGGACTATCTGTCCGATTTCATACTTTTATGGGATCACTAAGAACCTATTGATTTCTACCAATAACTTTATCCAATCATAGTTTTCATGGGATCACTATGAACCTATTGGTTTCTCCAATAACTCCATCCATTCACAATTTTCATGGGATTACTATGAACTTTTTGGATTCTCCAATAACTTCTCTCAAATCATAGTATTCATGGGTCAACTATGAACCTATTGATCTCTATCAATAACATATTCCAGACATAGTTTTCATGGGATTACCAAGAAACTATTGGCCCCCGCCAATAACATTCCTCATTACATAGTTTTTATGGGCTAACTAAGAACCTGTCTAACTCAATACTCTTTTGATCAGTTCTGAGAATTTTATATTCTGGTCTACCTGGCCTCCTAGATGCAATTATACTCACATGGGAGTTAAGTAAATTTATATTTACTATTGGATCAACCTAGCTGGTTATTCTGCCCTTAATACCCCAAAATACAGTTATGGGTTAACAACGAAGTGAATACGATAACAATAACATTTATATTGACTGATCAACTGCATGCAATAATATAAACATCCATAATTTATATCTTGTAATCATTTTCTTAATAAAATACGGTTAATACCCTTAACCCTCAAAATTAACAAGGAAATCATCTTTTCATATTCTCAAAGTTTAATGCCATTTTATAAAACCCTTTTTATACTGCTATGTACATGATTGAAAATGATATATGGTTTGTTGCCTTCAAAACATCTTAGTTTGATCAACGTCGACACCATCTCATGTCAATGTAACAGCAAAAGGCTTTTCGCCTTTTAAAATTCAAAAACTAAACATAGGGCATCGTGGGCCTCGATGACAATGAAGTCGTCGATAGTCATGATACATAGGTTATCCACTTATTTAAAAAACTCGAAGATTAGTTATAATCAGGATTAAAAAAACTCGATATCAATTTTAAAAGCGGCATAGAGTAACTCAATGACTATTTAAAAGCAGCATGTCAAAGCTTGATGACAATAAAAAGCATGGGTTAGGCTCGAAGGCTAGTTAAAAGCGGCATAGCCTCGATGACAATATTAAAAGCGGCAAACGGGTACGCTCGATGACCATCTGGGTCTTTGAGGCCCAAAGCTCGGAGTCTTGTATAAAACAGTGCGACATCAATGTAATAAAGGTTGGCGACTCTATAAAATATATGCGGCAACAAGCCTCTTAGTATAAAACTTGGCATGTATAAACATCAACATTGTCATGTCAAAGACAATCTCTTTGCCTTTTCTATTTCAGCCTCGACGAGAACCAAAACCTATCCACTTCATGTCAAACTCGTTGACATCATGCGGCATTGCTTTGTTCCGCGTCGATGACTCTGGGTTGTGGTGAGTGATGACTCGACATAGCCAATGTCGACATGGCAAAACCGTAATTAACATAAAAACTGCCAAATTACTATATAAAGTAATTACTTTTCACTAAACCTCTATAATTTGTCAAAATCTCATTGTCTAATAACAAACTTTATCAATTTCTTTACTAAAAAACTGCAGCACTCTATTCCCAAGGTCCCAAAACATTATTTTCAAATAATTAATTAACAGCCAAAATTAAATAAACTTTTATATGCTTATTCTAGCATAAATAATTCTTCATGATTCAAAATTACATGGGAAAAATCCCAAAAATTCACATTAATTCAAAATTATTTTTCTTTTGACATATATAATATTCGGGTCCAAAACCCACATTTATCATCATTAATAAATTAGACCCGAATTTATGCCTATTTAACTTTTGGAAATTCATAATAAATTCCTATCACTTTGAAAAATTCTCAAATAAAAACCTTGTCTCCAAAATAATGTTTTAAACAACATAGTCGAAAATCATAGCATTTGGAAATAATTTACTATGACTTTCCTCTTAAAACCGTGTTAATTTTCTATGTAAAATTTTCATAACTCATCATTTAAATAAAAACATGGCAAACATTAATCATGGCATATCATCATCATTCATACATTCGGTTTTAATCTTAGACCCGAATATAAATCAATCAAAATAAAACAATATGAGATGGTATAGATCATTTTTCACCTTGGTTTGATAATCGTTGAGATTTCAATCTTGCTTTTAAATATTCTTAGCTAACTCTTGAAACCCTACTTTATTTCATGCTCTCTTCTCCTTAGGGTTAATGGCCAGCCTTGCTCTTTGGATTTTTGATTTATGAAAACATGAATAGAATGGAATAAGGGTGTAGGGGTTATGAAGTTATATTTATTCCTATATTACCCTTTCCCTATTCAACTATATGCTTAAGTTATAAAACAATCTTATGTACTTATTTGGTTAAGGGTCGACCTTAGTTATATTCTAATCTCAAATCCCTTATCAATCTAATCATAACATTATTCTATTTAATTTATCTAATTTAATCTCATGAATAATGTTAATTAAAATTAAGGGTGTTACACCACATTTGTTGAAGACTATGCAACGGTCCACCTTTTCGACCCCCAAATGTCGACAACAATACATCACGGTATTCATGTGCCAAGCACTGAAGTGCTGAAAAGAAGAATTGTTATGGCAAAATAAAAGAAAAATAAAAGGAGCAAAAAAGAGGAGAACACAACATTAGAATCTCACAACGAAACGATAACATATAATATCAAAAGATAGTACGAACTATCACTCTAAGATACATAGCATTTCATAGTTATAATCATAAGTACTATCATCAGCCTGGATAGTTATAACAACCTGTCCTTACATATGTTGATACATACATAATAGTAATGCAGCGGAAATAAGAATACTACAGTAGATAAATGGAAGCATCCAGCTTGTCTCTAGAAGCTCCAAAGAACATCAACGGAAACTTGCCTTTCATAGACTACTTGGAAGAGCAGATATGGAAATAAGATAAATATAAAACAACGAGTCAAATATAAGTCTGTTGTAAGAATCTTAAGAAATATATGTGACATATAACAACAACTTTTGAGACTGCATGGAATACCATAACGTTTATCCCCTCAAAAAAAGAACCATCTATTAAGTACATATTTCGATATAATAGATAATGTCAAGGGCATAGAATACAAGTAAGAAGTAGCTAAGGTGCATGTACACCACAACAATAATTAGATATATAATCGAGAACCGCTAAGGCACATTCGCATAAGTGTGTAAGATTTTCGTGGAGGTGCCCTCAGTACATCGAGAATGGTCTTCCTGCACAAGGATCAGAGATATCCTTTCGACCATCGTATACCTCTAGATAAAATATACCATAAGGTAAGTCATAACCGGTCAACGCCGAGATGTTAACCGAATATCATCAACTCCCGCTAGCAATATCGATAGCATCTCTAGATTTGGAGTTGACATACCCTATTTGGGCTCGCTAAACCCTTCACAGGTAGGCACCCTACTCTGGTTTTAGTCATTTCCAATGTCGAGGCTATGTTTGGCATCTCTCGCATGAGTCTTCATCACCCTAACGGAACACGAATTCCCAAATGGATTCCATCAACTCGAACAGATCACGAATCGTTACGTGGATTCAAGCATCACAAATAGATCTCAAATCTCCAAATAGATTCCTGCATATGTCATCCGACGAACGCTAATGTTGTCCTCTCCCTTCGAATACTCTTCAAGATAAACAGTCTCACACGATAGCATCGTTCGAAATGTTAACGCTGACATCTCCCTTGAACTTAGGATAGACAACTCAACTCTATAAGATTTCATTTCACAACCGCTTCTATAATATAGATCGAAAACATGGTTTTGAAGTGGTTACGGGTTCAAGTCATCTCATATAAGTACACTTCTTGCTTACCAGAAGCTCCAAAAACAATTGATGAATTCCTGGTTAACTTAACCCCGGTTTTTTCAGAAATAAAAAGACAATACATAAGGGTAGAGATCATTTCCTATTCGGATAGATTTCCTTATTATTTACCTTAGAAGAGCAAGACGAGTTTATATGTACAGTATAACATCTCTGATGATAACTGTACCATATAGCCCTTATGTTTTTTCTAGATATTTCCTAAGTTATGTTAGTCAATTTCGATAGTCGACTAATCAACTATCAAGTACAAGATAGATGATCATAATTGGAAACCAAGTCTCGTATACTTTCCATTAACAAATAAACACACAAAGAACGACCAAGTCACACAAAGCACGATTGAGTCACATAAAGCATGATTAAGTCACCTAAACGACTTTTAATCCTCTTTTTTATTTAATTAGTACTTTTTGTTAATTAAAAACCTCTTTTATTAGTAATACTTCTTTTACCTAATAAAACTTCGTTAATCAATTACCGTTATTCATTTTTACTCTTTCAATACTTCAAAAAGTATTCATATTCTTATCTCAATTGGTATAAGTATATTCACAAACCATTAACAAGATTTCTTACTTTAAACCGTTACTTTTCCTATCTTTTTCCAAAAGATCCCATACTTATAATTTCCTTCAAAATATCCATTTTAAGGATCTAAGTATTTTCAAAAATCCATTCAAAAGGTTTAAGACTAATGTTACTTAAACATATTGTCACTGCAAACCCAAACCCATTTCACTTATGCTTATCTTTAAAACATTCTTTTAAAGATCTATATACATTTATAAGTATAATGAAAAAGGGTTGAAGACCAATGTTATTAACATATTGTCACAAAAAAACCCAAAACCATTTTTATACTTGTTACTATCTTTAAAAACATTTATTTAAAGATTTAATTTAATATTCAATCAAGTTCGGTATTTGACTAGTTAACTATCAAGTTATAAAGATGATCTTTTATGGAAATCTTGTATACCTAACACATTTTTGACATTGCAACTTATAATATCCCTCGTTCAAGAGTGAAGCTAGGTAAGTTAGAGCACTGGTTGCATATCAAAGCCTTGCTTAGACACTTCATTCTTAACTCTAATAGATAGACAAGTCTACTTAGTCGGCTTTAAGTGTTAGGTATACGACTAAATATTTCCATCAACGAGTAAGTAAACAACACGATTAACATGTTTCCGACGTTCCCGACTTAACTTTTCCTCGGTCAAAAGTGAAGTCGGTAGGTTAGAGCACTATTTCTTCTATTCCTACTTGAACATCAATCTAAACTCTCTCAAATAGATAAGTCTACTTCGTTGGCTTTTAGTGTTAAGCATGGTTAATTACCTTTCAAACAAGTATTTAAATAAAACACGACTTAAGCACTTAGCAATCCATGACCCCTTTCTAAGTCCTTTGTTTATAATTTAAAAGCCCGTTTTGAAATGATATAAATAAGTATAGTAATTTATTTACAAAACTAGATATTTAATATAAAAATTTAAAAGATATTATATTACATAAGATATTTATGTTTTGATAGAATAGTCAATACATTTTCTAGAAACTATATATACTTAAAAATACTTTAAAATACTTATAATAGGCTTTAAAACATTCACCCAAAAATATTACTAGAAAATAACAAGTTAATAATTTACTTAAAACTTAGAAAATCCATGTTTCCTTTATATTTAAAAGTAAAATATCTTATTTAAAATTCATAACTAATTCTTAAAAAGAGTGAATTAGGGAAAATGACAAACTTTGAAAAAAAATTAGGCTGAAGGACATGAAGTTTTATTTTTAGGCTGAAGGACAAATGCTAGTTATATTTATCATTATATTCAACTTTTACACTATACAAAATGCTAGTTGTAACTAGCATTATATTCAGTTTTACACTATATAAAATGCTAGTTATAGCTAGCATTGTCCTTCAGCTCAAAAAATAAACTTGTTGTCCTTTAACCTAAAAAAGTTCCTAAGTTTGTCCTTGTGCCTATTTTTCTGTCTTAAAAATTCATAAAAATGTCAAACCACTTTTAAATACTCTAATAAGAGTTAGCAACCATTATATGAAGAATGAAACCAAATACTTAATTTAAAAGTCCTTTCAAAACCTTTAAAGTACAAATACAAAGGCTAAACGGTGCAGTTTTGCACAAGTAGAAGTTTGACCACTTTTCGATATGTTACTTAACTTTTTAACATCCAATATTTTTATGGAAGCATGCATACATAATTTACATTATAAATATGTTGAGAAACCCCTACAGATCTCTTTACAAAGTTCCATAGAACTTTCCGAACACAAGGCAATTCCTAAGTGCATCTATAGGGACTATCACTATAAGAACACTTTTAAATCCAAGTCCAATCTAGCTACAACTTATGTGCTTTGTTGGAAGGCTATGCTACTAGTCCATTCAAGTCCTTTTAAATCCATACATATGGATTACATATTCCATTTGCTTTGAAAATAAGAATCCAAACCAATATTACAACATATGTCAATATTAATTCAAACAACATATACACAATCAAACACAAGCACATATGCACAATATTTTCATTCAAGGTGGTGAGCAAGCTCACCCTTAACAAAGTAAACAAGCAATTCCAAGCAAGCCTTCCTAACTAAAACTTGTAACACCTAACTTCCTACCACTTCCATTGCTTTGCACTTGTTTTTAGGCTTTTAGCCCATTAATGCTCATGGCTTTTCTAGGAAGGGGAGCCTGGCTTTGGTTCTTCAAAATCTAACTTGATGGAAGGTGTTAAGATGTTTTTCTAAGGCTCTAGTCCAAGGTTAATCTGATTTGAAGTTGTTTTGAAATTATTTTCTTTTAGGAATTTATGTAGAGAAAGATGTGAAAGAGAGTTGATTTCTTTTGTAAATTAGCAAAAGTGATTTCAAGAGGTATTCCCTCTCCTATACAAGCTCAAGATGGTGTTCCTTAACCTTGCACTCACCCCCCATCATGCCATGAAAGGCTCACCCCTCCACATGCCCATCACTTCTCCATTACACCTTTTACATTTAGCAAATTACTTTAATACCCCTTACATATAAATATCTCTTATCCATTAGAAGCTTCTCGAGTTCCCCCATGAAGCAAAGTGTGTAAATTAGTTGCTAATATTTTCATATGTTTATTCGCCTAGCAAAAAGAGTTCGAACAACTTATATCGATTAAAAAGCCGTTTATCGATAAACCGATTTTTGGTCACATTATCGATTGTTCTTCAAAGTATTTATTTTATAAAAAAAATTCTAAAACAAGTTTACCATCATTATATATTATATAAAAGGGGGTTAACAAGGTTATTAAATCAATTTAATAACATTTAATCCATGATTCAAATATTTAAATAATTCAGATATTTGAATACGGAGTGTCCGAAATTTCGGGTCGTTACAGGAGCCATAACATCATTAACACTGGTTGATGATGAATGATAGCTTCCAGCAAAATTTTCCTTTATAGTTTTTAGGTTATAATCGCCAGTGTCTCCTATAGGTTATTAGAAAAACATATGATATGATATAACGTATGTTCTTGTTTTATCATTAGGTTGATTTTATGGATGACACTAGACCACTAAACAAATATATACATATTGAAAAATAGCGTAAACAAGGAAATTTTATAAGGACACTTAACTAACGATAAACTGTAGGTAAGACTGGAAGTTAATGAGGAAATTAGGTTAGTAACTAGAAATAAAGAATGCTTTAATCCTAAAAAATTTAGGATTTTAGTAAAAAATAAATTTTATCTTACAGAGAGACACCATTCAAGGATGACTATTCACTCCGAAGGAGCTATTATAAATAGAGATATGAAGAGAATTTTCTATTAGACAAAGATGAAGAAGAAGGTGGTAGAATTTTCCACTAGGTGTTTGATATGCCAAAAAGAAAAAGGTAGGACTGATTAGGCAGCAAATAAAGGCCACACAAGATTGGTGGAAATCCTACGCGGACAAGCGAAGAAAGGAGTTTGAGTTAAAGGTAGGGGACATGGTGTTTGTTAAAGTTTCCTTGTAACGACCCTGAATTTTTGACATTTGAAATTTGAATATTTAATTGAGTTTGAAGGTCTTGAAGTTAGTTTAATTTGAAATTCAAATATCAGAATGAATTTGGCAATTTAATTATTGAATTTAATTTACTAAAGTTGGGTAAAAATTTGAATCTTCAGTTTTAAGCTGATTAAAAATATTTTCAAGGCTTAAGAAATTCATATTTATGATACTGAAGGTAATGGAACTTTCAGAATTGAATTTGAAACTGTTTTGTTCAGTTTTGAATTATATCGTTTAAATCGATATTTAAAAATAGTCTTCCGAGACACAGTCTCAGAATTCGACGAAACTAGTTCCATTGGATCCGTAATAGTGTGTTATTATCGGATTTCAATTTTCGTAGTATTTGGAGCTGTTGTGTGATCGTACGATAAGCAAACGTGCTGAAAAATATATCGAAAATTTAATATTATAACTGGTCCAAAAAGCTATCTTCTCCATACGATCGAGTTAGGACTCGAAACCTTTTCCATTGCATTCGGAATAGGCGTAAAACATTATAAACTCCTAGCGGCACGCCTTGATAGGATATTGAAATTTTGAGTTGCAAATTCGCGACGATTTGAATTTGAATTGAATATTTATACTAGTCAACTGCAGTTGAAATTATCTCACATCAACTCTTTTCCAGTCTTTTCAAATCACTGCAGCCTTTCTCTATACGCAAATATCTTGTTCTGCCCCCTCTTTCAAATGCACGACATTTACTTTCAGTCGGATTCAAAACAAAAGAAAATCAGTTCAAAGAATCTATGGCCGAAAGAAAAAAATAATCGAATCTCAAATCAGAAAATAAAATGGCCGTCTTCGTTTCTTTTTTTCCAAATTGAATCTCGCGTTCGATTTTTCATCGCGACGATGGGGGGAGGTTCATGGCAATCGAGGTTACTCAATCTCGAGTGGACGTTCGCGAGGGAGTGGCGAAGTCTGGTGGTCTCGATCATCTGGTAGGCGCAGCGTCTTCAATCGAAGGCGGAGCAAGCGGCGACCTAGAAGCTCGTCGAGTTCGATCTCGACTTAGGGTTTGGCGACCAAGCTCGCGATTTGGGGATGGGACTCAGGTTGGTTCGCACTTGCGAAGGCGGAGGCAGTGGGTTCTGGGCTTCGACATCTAGGGTATGGGTTCGTCCTTACTGTTATTACTTGAAAGAAAAATATATATTGATTTTATACACACTTAAAAAAATTCTACTGTTAAATTTTAAAATAGTCGGTATGGTTAAATATATATGTATATCCACACATATTTTAATATATATCAGTAAATATACATAGATCGGATTTTGAAAAAATATAAGGGTTATAAATTGTTCGAAGAATTTATTAAAAAAAAATTGATTATGAAGGGAAATTAAAGTAGAGAATTTTGAGTAAAATAATTTATTAAAGAGGAAAATTTAATTGTTCGATTATTTCGAATATTAATAAAAACCATATAATTGTTTATACAAGGTCTATAAAGCGAGAAACAAACTGGAATGGAAATGGATTGCAAAATAAAAAGCAAAGGTGAGATCTTCTCACTCAAGTTAAAAATTGGAATTGCAGTTATTGATTGACTGTTTGGATGTGGTAGTATATATAATAGTGTATATATATATATATATTTGGTGATTGATTTCCCGCATTATATAGCAGATGAGACCCTATGCGCCGCATAATAGCGGATGATATTATATAAATCCCATATACTGCGATATTCCTCCTCGAAGTGGAATGGGTATTAATTGTTGTGCTAACATTTATGGATGCAGGGAAACAGGTTGGAGGGATCCAACTGGATTCCTCAAATTGTATGAATTTGTTTCATATGTTGTATGAATTTGTTTCATATGTTGTGTGATGATTTATTGATAATCTGTGAACGATTTTATTGATAATTGAATTTGTTGAAGGCTAAAATTTAGCCGAATGTATTTTTGGTATCGTTGGATACCAGAAATAAATAAAATTGGATTTTTGAAATAAAAGTAGGGAATTTTAAGTGAATTCCTTTTGAAAGTATTGAGTGAATTTAAAAGAAGGAATTTTAAAAAGCATAAAGTTGATTTTTGAAATCTTATCTAATTATTTCCCAAAATATGGGAAAAGATATTAATAAATGGGTTTTGAATAGTATTGTTTAAAAGTTGAAGAATTTATTGAAAATGGAATTTTAAATAGTTTGGAAAGAATAAAGGGATTTATTTAAAAGGTGATAAAATTTAGAAATCAATTTGATAATTGATTTGGTATTTGAAAATAGATCTTTGGGAAATCGATATGAAAATTTATTTGGTGTTGAATGAAAATGGATTTTTGTGTTGAAATAAATTTGGAAATCGATTTGTAAAATGACTTGTTATTTGGAAATAAACTTAGAAATCAATGTGCAAATGTTCTGTTCTATTGAAAATAGACTTGGGAATCGATTTGTAAAATTGATTTGGTATTTGAAATAAATGGAAGAATCAATTTGAAATTTGATTCGGTGTTGAAACAAATTTAGAAATCAATTTGTAATTGATTTGGTGTTTGAAAGTGAATATTTGAAAAATCGTATATAAGTGGATATTTGAAAATTTAATTTCACTGTGGAAATAAATGATATCGGGAATTTTATTCCGCGAGTGAAAAGTGATTTGAAATTTGTTTTCAAAGTGATGAAGTGTGGAAAAGTGACTTGAAATTTGTTTTCAAAGTGATGGAGTGTGGAAAATATATATCTTGCAAAGATATTTTGAAATTTAATAATTTGGGAAAATTGTTTAAATTGGTTAATTGTTGTGAATGTTGTTTGATAGTTAAATCACCGACTATCAATATTTGCCTTTGAAATGGCACTTGAATTTGTTTTCAAAACAAGCGCTCATTATTCGGTTTAGCCGGGAGAGGACTTTGAGTCATATAACCCATTCCGAATAATGATACGACGTTATGGGTTGCAATTGAAGACCGAATTTGCAAGGGCTTCTTTGGAAGTGCCTTCGGTTCTGTTCGAACCCGGAACAGACTTGTATGGTTGTATGTCTGACATTACACTTTGAGATATAAAGCTGATTTCTTTCAAATACATTTCTGTTGGTGGCGGAGAATTTATTCTCTTAACTTAACACCCTTCTCTGAGACGTACGAGCTCAGAGGTTATGTAGTTGAAGGTTATCAGTGATATACTCCCAATTTGGTAGTGTGGAATGCTGAGTGTTGCTGTGTGTTGCTGATCATTTGTTGATCAAAGCATGGCTTTCGTGTAAAGCATAGCTTTGTGGACGAGACCTCATCGGACCTCACACCCCGGAAATGGTCAAAACAGGAAAATGCGGCAAGGTTATGAGGGTCGCTCCCTTTAGGGTATGTCATTTCCTTCTGGAAAAAGGTGGTATCATGGTATGGAGCCCAGATGCTTTACCTATGTGGTGGCATCAGTCTTATTTACTGTGTGATTGTTGCTTTGTGATCGAGGCACCTCGGATAAAGGTCGCAAACGACCAGGGGGTGGCATACTCGTGTGTGGAGTTATCTAGTTACAGCTTCATTGCACCAAGAAGCGTGAGATAACTCGGCCTTGTGTTGGCAGAGAGCTAGTTAGTTCTCGGGACGTCCCTCCAGAGGCGTTTCCATGTGGCATAGGAAGTTCCTTAGCCTGACCATTTGTTGGAAAATCCAAAGAAACAATATGAACCTTGTACGGTTCTAGTTGTATAACCTGCTATGGAATGTGGCGGTAACCTGTTATTGAACATAGTAGCTATAGTAGGCATACAATAATGGTTGTATGCTGGCTAAGATTAATATTATACTTTCAAAATGTTTTCCACACTAGGCACTAATGATAATATTAAAAAGATTGTTGCGTATTAAGCATATTTGACTATCATAAGGAGAAATCTCCTTCAATTCAGCGTTTGCATTGTGTGTGTAGCGGGAGGCCTTATGGTAGTTTCATTTTCCAAAAGCATTGCGAATTTCTTTAATTTTTCTTTGTGAAAATAACTGTTTTTAAGATCTCACACCAATCCCACGACTGACCTGGAGTTTATTGTTCCCTTTCTAAACTCTGGGTGCCCATAATTTTCCACACGGGCAGCCTAGAGTCAGGTTATCAGGTCATTCTGGAATTCAGAAGTTGCTGTAGAGATCTGGAGGCGAGCTGGATGGCGAGACGTATCACTTATACTAGTATTATTCCGCTGTGTATATTGTTATGTGGACAAGTTTATATAACTGTCCAGTGATGTGTGTTGTTGTTGTAAACTCTGATGATGTATGGTATAAACCGATATAGTTCTTTGTTTAAAGATTATTCATTCATCTATTATATATTGTTCCGTTGCGAATGTGAGATTCTGTTGCTGTTTCTGTTTCTTTTTCTTCTGTCTTCTTCTACCTCTTCTTTTTAACCCTAATGATTCGGTTTTCCGGCATTCGATTGTGCGGCATTTGATACAGTGGACGTATTAATGTCGACTTTCGAGCATCGAAAGATCGTATCGTTACATTCCTCACTTACGAAGGTTGTGAGATTTGGAAAGTTGGCACCCAAATTTGTTGCCCTTTCCCAATTTTAGAAAGAATAAGAAGATTAACTTATCGTGAAGAACTACCGGATAAGTTGGCTTGAGTAGATGACGTTTTTTTTTACATTTCGCACTTAAGGAAATGCCTACATAGCACAATCATATTGGTTGAGCCTGATCAATTGGGGGACATTGAGATGGAGCCAAAAGCATCCCGTGCCACCACAAATATTGTGGAGCATTTAACTAGGAAGTTTCGCAATAAAGTAGTTAGGCTGGTTTGAGTACAATATGGGGAAAATCTAATGGAAAGTATGAGGACTTCTCGTCCTGAGCTTTTTACTGGTAAATTTTTTCTTCGAAATTAGGTTTTGGTTGCATTATGCTTGCTAGATTGGATGGTAGGAGATGGTTGTCACACTTTTCCTTGTCACATTTGCACTCATGTAGAAAACTTTTTGCTTGTTTAGGATATTACATACATGCTTATATGTTATGACACTTGCATTCATGCTAGGATTGAGCTCACCTACAGTATGTCTGCATACATAATCACATTGCACCTTTGGTTGAGTAGACGGTTGTGTAGATAACAGGGTCATATAACATGGAAGCTTAGTGTGCATTATGTTGTCTGTCCCCTTGGGATTTCGGGGATGAAATCCTTCTTAAAGGTGGAAAATGTAACACCCCATAAAAATTAATAAGAAAGAAATAAATTAGTTAATTAATCAAATACGATAAGGTTAAAATGGAAATTTTACAAAAGTCGGAATTTGACCACGAAAGTTATGCCCTTGCGTTCATGGCAATTTTCAGATCAATTTCCATATATAATCTTTTGAAAATGGAGCTCAAATTAAAATGTTATGGATGTTTGAAATTTTTTAATTTAGAATAATTTAAATGTAATTCAAATTCAAATAAATAATTAATTCCAAAATTTGAAACTAGAAAACTAACAATCATAAGACTTGGGGGCTAAGGAACCATTAAATTTAATGTTAACATTAAAAGTTGATTAAGGAATTGAATAAACAAAATCAAATGGCAATAAAAACATTCCCAAAATAACACTACCGGTCGACCACCTACCTTGGGTCGGTCAACTGCTAGCGGTCGATAAGTGGAGTAGGAGCGGTCAACTAGTCTATGTTAGCGGTTGGTAGGTTTTTTGCGTTTAAATGGTCCGGATTTTATTATTTTTAACTGACTTAAATCCGACGGTTCTGGTACTTTCTAACCAATAAATAAGAGTCCAGCCTCCTCGCTTTTATTCATAAATTATTTTGAAAACCAAGTGAAGCTCTATTAGTTTCTTTCTTCTCCAAGATTCAAAAATTCTCTAGGGTTTCAGGTAAGGAACTTTAGGTTTTAACATTCAATTTTTAATTCTATTCTCCTCTAATCCTTGAAATCTATATACAACCCATTTGTTGCATATTTCTAAAGTAAGAGATCTGGAAAGAGATTTAAGCGGGCATAAACAAATCCAAGTGGAAGAGCTAAGAACTTTTTTGTGAGTGAAAATCGTAGTCTTTCTTTTTTAGTAATTGTGTAGTATAACTTGGATTTAATATATCCCATTAGGGAATTTTTTTTACATAAACATTACAGTAAAACCCCATAATTCTCCTAAAGCGAAATGTCAATTCTTAAGTTAGAATCTCAATTATTCTATATTAAAATAATGGAATCTTGTAAATATTGCAATTTTAATGTTTTATGTTCTATTTCACTTCTTATCTTTTTCTTTGGATCTAATTAAAGGATTTGAAAAGAATAAATTAGAAAATGGTGTGTAAGGTAAAGATTCTTTTATGCGTAGTTTGCACCATCTATTTTTGCCATTTAAGTAGAGATTCCCTTTTCAATTTTAGATAAAGAAGTTGAATAGAGCATAAAAGGATTTAAATTGTAAGTTTCTATTAATGTTGATTCTGTTATTTTAGTTTAATATAAGCTTGGTATAGATTCTATTTTATACAAGTTCGTTGATTTTACTGTGGATATTGGATATATGGTATGTTGTTGATATGGAACTGGAATTATATAAATTTGAAGTTTTGACATGTAAACGTTAGTTTAGAACCCACTCTTAGAAATATTTTAGGCGTGTGTGTGTGTATTAGCGTAAGTAACGTATAATTATAACATATTAATTACATAGTTAACAGATATATTAATTATCTTTAAATCCCCCTTAGGAAAGAAGTTAATTTGTAAAGGTGAAATAAGAATTTTCTTATAAGACCTTGATATGGAATGCGGTGAGATGTGTGATAATATGTTAAGAAAGTGTTATAGATTATGACTAAGTTATAGGGAAGCGAGGTCGGTCAAAAGCGCACATAAGTCTGTCCAGCTAATCTAGCTACCAGCAATTTGACTTTGGGGCTGATATGAGACATCGTCTATAATAAGTACCCACGAAGGTGAGAGTGTAATAACCCTTCCATCATAATACTCAAAAATCAGCATCTTACATCATCGCATGACTTTCAAATACCACAACGGACAAATCGTCGAGGTAGAATTAGAACAAAACACTAAACCAAGAAATTGATAAGATCTCACAAGGGAATGGCAACATATAATATACTAGATATATATGAACAAAATAGAATAAAGATATATAAGAGACCGCACTAGCGGAAGCAACAGAATAGTCAGAATACATCAAGTCCAAAATAAATATGGAGTTCTGAATAAATACCTAATATAACAGTCTCGTATATAAATAATAGGTCTGCCATGTACAATAAAATAACAGTATATATATCTCAGAACATCAATACCACACCTCCAAAATGCTCCAGCTGCGCACTCAGCTAGCATATCCCCAAAATCGCATGACTCTCAAACTACTCAATCGATTAACCGAGAGTTGTCATGACATAAGCAAACAAAGAGAAAAAATTGGTTCAGACATGAAGTCTGAGGTGAGGGGAACTATCTCAAAATAATGTATATTAAAACTATATACAAATAAATAGGAACTACTAAATCACAGCTGATCCTCTCCACAAACATGGCTCAGGAGTAATCTGTACTACTTATAAACAAGTATAGTAAATCCATCTCAAAATTGGGGATCATATCATAACATGTTCTTCTCCTATGATAACAAGTTAGCACAATATCTTCTATTGCACTACACTAGCCCAAAACTACTAATAATATAGTGCAAATATACCATGATCCAACCGCGATCTCAAAACAACTATCACTATTTCGAAGATCGATACAATACACCTCAGCGTGTACGGTCACTGCTGCTAAGACCGAATAAGTATGCCACAATGCATATGGCCACTACTGCTAAGACCAAACAGGTACGCCGCAATGCGTATGGTCATTCTGCTAAGACCAAACATTTGTAAGATTACGAACGTAGGACCCAAAACGTTCAAGCGATCACAACAAGATAAAGCTATTCACGGTCTACCTAAGACCGTGTCTAGTGTGTCATGGCCATCAACAACACTCTAGGTACACCACAACAAGGTCGATAGTTGGGTAGGTCACATAAGTCCATACCCTTAGTGTGTCACAACAAGTCAACGCCAAACAAATCGTATATTACTCTAAGATCGAAATCTAGAGTATGGACTCACTCCGTATATAACTTATGAAATAGCCACGCACGGGTCCAGTCGCCACGACCTAAAAACCCATCGGAGAACTCTAACAAACCCCATACTAACCCGAATCCCATTCCAAATGGAACGAATGTCCTCAATGTCAGAATACTCTTCCGGTGTACCTTAAAATCCATGGTTTTGGAATACGTGTCGGGTTGGGTCCCACGTGGGCCTCAAAATAAAAGTACTCCAAAACCTACCAAATTTTCACAGGTTTTATTTCTTGAAAAATGATGAAAAATGGTCCAAACATCACCTCAATCTGACTTCCTACGCGAAAGTTATCGCATTTTGAAGTTTGCACAACACATAGCAGGTCAGTCAACTGAAGGGCCGTTCAGTCGACTGAACCAGAGCCAAGATTGACTTTTTCCCCTCGATTTGTCACCTAAATGGACCAGTTAAGTCGAATAAGCTGACATTTTCCGGGCAGTGGGCATGTGCAGGGAGTAGATTCCCCGAATGAATGTCATTTCGCGCGTTGTTTCCTCCGATACTTCGCCCGATGAGTTGCTTTACTACTAATGCTTGCCTCCATCCCATCGGACATCCATCGGGGTTCATTGTTTGACATTTTGGAATTGAATTCCATAAGTAATCAAAAATCGATTTCGATACCAAAATCCACTATTTGAACGAGTAGAGTTTTATGGACGATTATGGCGACTCGACTTCCTTTAACATGTCAAAACGACATACTCGGCCTTGTGCGTAGCCTGTACGTGTGTCGATGCACTCCTTTGTGCACGCCTATGCAAACAGCTCATGAAACACATAACCAAACTGTGACGACCCCTATATACGCACAATTCAAGCTGACAATAAACCACACTTTTCCAACCCAAATTGAACGGAAAGGCACATTGTTATGGGAAAGAAAGTAGAAAGAAGAAGGGAAAAGAAGAAGGAGAGAAAAAGAAACCGAAAACAACACAGAATCTCACAGTTGCAGCGGAATAATATATAATATAATATCAATGATCTTTACAAAGAAAAACTATAATATACATACATCCATCAGAGTACAACACATCATAATCATCAGCCTGGACAGTTATAACAACCTGTCCTCACAAATGCTGATAATTTCAACAACAATACAGCAGAAAAATAACAAATACGGGAATACGTCATCAGATACTCCAACTTGTCTCCTAAGTTCCAATGAATCCAAAGAAATCTGTACATATGCTCGATCTGACCCCTAGCATTATAATATAATAACACCAGAGTCAGTCTGGTAAACCGATGTGAGAAAACACACCTAACTGGATTTTTAAGTTATAAAAAAAACTTTTGAAATCAAAAGTATCTCGTCAGACCATGCCTCACATAAACATGGATGAGTTTTTACCTTACAATAACCAAACCGTTTCACATGAAATTCTCTAATATTATAGTAGTGTCTAAGATACAAATACTTATTAATTATAGCCGAAATTGTTACATTAATTAAATTCCATCATAATAGGTATACAACTAAAACCGTAAAGGCTCGTATTGAGAATGGATTCCATACAATGACTGGGCTACTGGGGTACCGCCTGCCATGGTGCATCTCTAGACAAAATAACACTGAGGACCTCGTTCGAATCCCTTGCCAACACAGGACCGGCCTACCGCTTGACTAGTAGTACCGAATATGATCACCCCTCCATTAGTGGGTCCTGAAGCATTCAAATGGGAGATAATATTGACTATAGATAGGGATGATCATACCCTACTTGGGAGCGACCCACTTAGCCCAGCTGCATCTCCCCTATTTTAGTTATTCCCGATTGATGAGGCTTGAAGCTAAGTTTTACCTTTTATATAGCATTTCTCACTTGGAATGTTAACACTGCCCTCTGGGAAACAATGCAATGCCAGCATTCATTCATACAAGTTTGTTCTGGGACTGAACGAAATGCTTGAGAGCTCCGTCTTTAATTCCATCATCTTCAAGATTTCTTCACTTCGAAACGCTCGAGTTGGATCGAAGTGGTTTTCGAAATGCTTGAGACTCGAAAGGAAGGATGATTCCGTAATTGATTCTACTCATTCTAGGGAATTGCTTCCTTATCTCTAATGAGTTTTTACTCCATAAGCTAAGTTTTGCATAAAACTAAGCTCTGATACCAACTGTAACGACCCGCTATTTTGAACCATTCAAATCGACAATAAACCATCCATGTCAAACTTGAATTTCTCAAAATAACAGATTGTTATTTATATTTGGCAAAACTTAGCATATATAGTAAATAAATCAATCATAGAATCACAGATACAAAGTAATACAACAATATACAGCGGAATAGATAAATAGTAGTTCATGAAGCTACTACAAAAACATTAGAATCTAAAGTAAATACAACCTAAGTCCAAATACAAAGAAGTCTCTAATACATAAGCAAATGACAAGTCTGAACATAAACAACTAAAAATAACTGAGATAACTGAAAAGCTGAATAGATAAAAGATAGATCTCCAAAGCAAAGCTCCAGGCTCTAAGGACGAGTCTCAAATGGTGTAATACTCAGGCTGACCCGAGCATAAAGCAAAACACAAAACACTCGAGTCAGGATTAACAATCTTATGCAAGTAAATCAACTCAAGTGAAATGTCCAAATAAAATGCAATATAACTTAAAGGACGTTTGGGATTTACATCCTTTAAGGATCCGTGGAACTATTTACATACATAGTACAATACGCAACATAGATAATGTCTGTAGTAAAGTAAAATATTAAAATAGCGTTAAGGCGTTACCCATATTCCCCTTAACACATTTTTATATAAATGTAGTAGTCTATACAGTACAGTAAACTCCACCAAACCAATGGGCTATCAGGGAGCACTCCACAGGTACGACACAAACCAAACTTGTAATGGGCGCGATAAGGCATATGACAAGGCACGCGAGGCAATGCCTAGGTTAGAATTCTACCATTTTGCATAACCAGGCTAGTGGTAACGCAAAGCAGCTACTACCACCCACCTCGAGATACACTCCCATAATCAAAGGTGTGCACCAATCAAATCACAAAGTAATAGAATGGTTTCGAAGAAGCATGCTCGATCGAAGGTGCGATCTCACTTGGCCCAGGTATAGCTCCTGTTTTAGTCACATCAAGCTGATTCGAGGGAGTCAGGGCTGCGTTCGTACCTCATACAGACGTTCACCAAACCATCCTACTTCATTCTGGATTCTCCACCATGTGCACAGTTGTTAAACTGGTTTTGAGTATTGGCAGAGAGTATGACAATATCCGATCCCGGTCTCTTAAACAACCAAACGCTTATTTCACACCGTGGTCATTTTATAAAATCACTTTATAAACATTTCAATCAAAATCAAAATTAAATATCTAACTTCAATTATATTTAATTCTTAAAATATTCACTTAATTACCTTTATACACATTTAAATAAAATCTCAAATTAAAAATTTAAATCAAAATTAAAAATTCAATTTCAGTTTTATTTAAATTTGAAAAATATTCATTTAATCACCTTTAATCAAAATCAAGTTATAAAATCATATCTTTAAAATATCAAAATCAATAAGTTCAAATCAATTCTTATTTGAATTCAATTCTTAAAACAATTTCAATTACAAATTAATTCCAACTTACCTTTCCAACCTTATTTATTAATTATTACAAAAGTATGTTTTATTATATTAATTTCAATATTTTTAAAGCATAATATATATATTTTTTATTATATATATATTTTTTTATGAAATTTTATTAAATTAAACCTTATATTATATATTTTAAAAATAAAGTTATAAGTAAAACCTTACAATTTACATTTTTAAAACTTACTTATAAATTTAAAATTCTTAAAACATATAATTTAAAAATCTAAATTTTTTTACATATATTTTTTAAAATAAAATCTTTATATTAAATTTTAAAAATCATCTTTTTTTTCAAACACATCTTTCCAAATATTCAGAAATCACTTTTTAAACAGACCGACGGTGTCCGTATATAGTTTTCTATCCTAGGGTTAAGTGATACAGATATTTATCATTTCAATCCGCAATAATTTAAAATTTACGGGTATATATCATTTCAACCCGCAATCCCAAATTTCCAAAATCAATAAAATCGCTTGGGTTTACCATTTCAACCCATAACGATTTCCCTAATCTAAAAGATCATTCGGATATGTATCATTTCTACCCACAGTGATTTTCTAAAACTAAGGGAACTTGCAGCATGATTTGCAAAAAATAACATATATAAAACATTACACATAACTTGCATAATGATTTACATAACATAGCACAATACTTTCATAACAAATTACATAACATAGCATATTACTTACATAACATTGCATAACATAGCATATGACTTGCATAACAAATTACAAACATAGCATATTACTTACATAACTAATTACATAACATAGCATATGTTCATATTTAACATGCATATGGCATAAAATTTTCTTATCATAACATAACATAATATGCAATCATTTCTAACATAACACTTATGTTACAAACATAACAAATGTATGGCATATCAATTTTTCTTTTTTTTCTTTTTCATAACACATATTTTTATTTTCTATTTCTTTTTTTTTTCATTTCACACATTATTTTTCACATAACATATTTGTGACATTTTCATAGCATGTGTGGCAACTTTTAAATCAATATAACATTTCTTTCTTTTTTTCAACATAACAATTTTATATTAACATCATGAAGCAAATATCCTACGCATATAATCACATCTATGTTTATAAATAAACAACATATTATCAATAACCATATCATGTCAATTTATAAGCGAACATAAGTGAACACATATCATGTCACAAATCATATACAAACTATGAAAAATCCTAACTATCACAACATTTCGTATGACATATCAATTGTTATTCATTCACTTAGCATAAGATTATAAATCGTGAGTGAATGGCTCACCTTTCGAGGCTAGGAAAATGACAACACAAAGCTACGAAATTTGAATCTCAATTACAAAGCAAATCGAAGCGGACTTGAATTTGTATATCAAAAACTATATTATATATAACTTTTGTTTTGTTTTTTTATAAAAAGAGGAGAATAGGAGCTAAGGGTTGAAAGGAGGGCTTGGCCTAGGGTTTTTGGGTGGGTTTGGGTGCGGCTAAGGTGGGCTAGAGTTGAGGTTTGGGTGCGGCGAGGCAAGAAGAGGAGATGGTGGTCGAATTGGTGGGTTTAGGTGGAGATAGGCTCGGATATGGCCTAGGGAAGAGCTAGGGTTTTCAGCCTTGGGAGGAAGGGATGGTGGCCGAGATGGGGAGAGGAGGAGATGGTCTTGGATGGTGGAGGAGAAGGTGGCAATATGAGGAGGATGGAAGGGTTTGAAGGAGAGTAGAAAAGGAGTTTTGATTTGTGAACTTTTGAAGTTTTTAGATCTAGAGTTCTCTTTAGATTTAGGAAGAAGATGGAAGAGTGAATAGAAAGTTCCTTAAGAGGAATTATTCTGTACGTACTTATTTAGTCCGATAGGAAATAGAAAGTCGTAGGCAAAGGAATGGTCACATGACTCTTAGTATGACTAGAGTCTCTTGGTTAACCAAGGCCCATTAGACCATCAAACCCAGTATGACTTAGCCAAATAAAACACAACTAAACACTGCAAATTCTTGTCCATTTTTCACAATATTTCATATTTTTAGAGCAATATGAATTTGATTTTGACCAAATGAAAAGTGGAGATTAGAATTCAGTCTAGTATCATATAAAAGAACGAAATTTTAAAATTCAAATTTAAATTTTCAACCAAAAGTTAAACTTTGACTAATTTTGATCAAAATTTGAAATTTCACAAAAAAAATTATTCTATTAAATTTGGTCAAATAAAACACTCAAAATCACAATTTTTTTTTCTGTTTCAAATTTAATTTTTATTTAATTTCAAAATACTGCCATTTTAAAGTTGTCAAAAGTTATGGGTCGTTACACTTTTTCTTAATTAAAAGATGTAATATCAATTAATGCAATATTAATTTGTTTTCCCTTATCATATTTAAAAGGTTAAATGCCAATCAATTCAATATATATATATATATATATATATATATATATATATCTCAAATTGAATGGTGGTATAAATTTCCAATTTATTGTTACTAACATATTTGTAACTTCTATTGTCATTATTAAACAGTTGTAACGTTCATTGCATTAACAAAAGACATTCATCACTTACCAATTAATTGTTTTACCTCATTCTGTTATTTGAAATCAACTTGGTATGTTACCATTTAAATCACGCATTTTATTTTTCTTAAATAAATATGCATTTTATCAGCGCTTACAATTTACATTATTATCCAATTCATGCCATTAACTACGCATCTAATTCACATCCAATTACATTCAAACCTATGTTATCATCTTTATATAACTTATCGGAATTTGTTATTTAATAAAGTTTTTCTAGTTCATATCAATAAATTACAAAAATATAACATCAAATTTTTATTCCTAACCAAATTCTATTCAACAATAAATTAATATTTCTTTTAAAAATTGTTCGAATTTACGATTCGTTACAATCCGTCCATTCTAAAACTACTAACTTAATATACCATATTTGATAAATATTCAACATTACTAAATGTATAGGATACAATTTCAATTATACAACTTATCAGGGTAATTAACTAATTTATTTTACAAGGTGTGCATACCAAACCTATAAGCAATAAATCTACCGTTGCACACTCTGATGAGAGAGACAGCAATATCCTTACTTGCGAACTCCATAAACAATGTAAATGCGGAATAAAATAGTTAGGGGGAAAGATAGAACAACACAAGATAAACAACAACCAATAACAGATAAACGGAAAAATGGTTATATTATTTTAGGGGCTGCATCACTACCAATTGTGACTGCCTACGTACCCCTATCTAATTGGGTATCCAATTAGATACAGGATTAAGCCAACGTAGTTCTCCTACCACAAATAGGACTCATGAAGCCTACGATGCAACAAACAATATGCAATTCCCAAAACTACCTACTTAGGCTTAATCTTCAATTTTAGATTTAAAATCTAATTAACTTTACAGAAATTATCTCTTTGGACTTTATTTCGGAATTCTTATTTCAAAACTTTTGAAATATATATATATATATATATATATATATATTATATTCAAACTAGTCCTTTACTTCGGGATCTGAAAACAAATAACCGTTTTAAAACGATATCAAAATACAAGCATACAAAACTATATGCTACTTGATCGGGAGGTTTCTAGCCATAACAAGGGAACTGGGTCCCAGCCTTTCGAAAAATAAATATAGATATGTATATCCCTCTACAACGAGAGCGGATTATACTGAGGCTAAAGTACATCTACACCTGCCCTGCCCACATTTTTAGTTATGGGTTACCCGAATCTTTGGTAACATAACAAATCATTTTATATTTGGAAGTGACAAAATCATTTACACTAATAATTACAAATACTTCTAGTCTGTAATAATTTCCATTTCTAAATCGTTTAAAAAATCATTTTAAAACCATCGGGTTTAGTCCCCGAAATTCTTTCCGTTTTATAAAATAGTTTCATAAAACCATTCTTTATATAAATCGCTTTTGTATAATATAACTTCAAAATATTCATTTCCAAATATTTTTATTTCTTTAAACATTTCATAAACTTTTATTTATGAAAACCAACTTTGAAAACAATTCCATTGACGTCAAATTATTATAACTAATTATAACAATTTAAATGAACCAATATTATCGCTAAACACCTTTTAGTCAAATTGTGAAATAAATCACAGGGTGTTAGCCTACAATTATTTCCTACCCAACCTATGCTAAATAAAAAGGATAATTGCTCATAAACTGGTTGAGCCTAAATCAAACAATAAAATCAATTAATAGTAAACATACATCCATTTATTCAATAAAAATTAATCAACCTATCAATTAACTTCAAAACAGTTGTTTTATTTGCGAGCATAGAACGGTGTTTTATTCTGCTCAACAAATGTCCATAATTATTTATTCAACTTATAATAGCATACTGGGGATTTGTTCTGCTAATTAAATGTCACTAATAAATTATTAATTACGTTCGTCGTAATTAAATTTAATAGCTAATAATTTATCACTAAATTTATACTTAACTAGAAGTGTCAATATTTTATACTAACTTATTCTATTCATCAATATGATTTCAACGTCGAAAACTGCTTGTAAACCGGAGCTCGTATGTGTGGGATATAAATTTTCTAAGTTTAAACTACTTTAAACTTAAATAAATAAAACAATTCAAACTAACCCATTACCAAAGCCCAAATCAATCTTCACTAACTCAAACTAAAAGCTCTCACATGCTCGACTTGAAACTTCTGCTATGCCTTGTTGTAACGACCCAGAATTTTGAACAAATTAAATTGAGAATATTTAATTAATTTTAAATATTTGAACGATGATTTAATTTGAATCCCCGATTTAAATTTGAATTTGGCGATTTAATTTATAAAATTTAATCGATTGAAAGTTGAATAAAAATTTGAATCTTCAATTTAAAGTTGAAGAAAAATATTTCGAAAGCTTTTAAAATTCGTATTGATATTACTGAAGATAACAGAAGCTTCAGAATCGAATTTAAAACTGTTTTGTTCAGATTTGAATTTTATCGTTCGAATTGATATTTAAAAATAGCGTTCCGGGAGACAGTCTCGGAATTCGACGAAACCAGTTCCATTGAGTCCGTAATATTGAATTATTGTCGGATTTCAAATTTCGCATTTTTCGGAGTCAATACGTGATCGTACGGCAAGCAAACGCATTGAAATCAAATCAAATTCAATTTAAAAATTTAAAATTTATATTATTTAACATCACCACGTATCCCCTTATCTCACGCCTAGATTTACGCCGAGAATCACGAAGGAATCAGGCAAGCACGACATTTTTCTCTGCATAATCACGTCGTTCTTCAATTTATAATGGCTGAATGATTTTCGTTCAATCTATAAATCGCGTAAGCCCTCTTTTCTTTCTGCTCGAGTTCAAAATCAAACAGAGAATAAAAATGGCCATTTCCCCCTTTCCTTATTCAAATCTTCACACAGATAAATGAACGAAAATATTTCAATTGAGATTTAAAACAATGGTCGCGTTCGAGAGAGGATTAGGGCCGAGCCTCTTCGCGATGTCTGGTGATGGCGGCATCGAGTTCGCGACTTGGAAGGGCGGATTGCATTCGAAAAAAAGGGCGGCACTGGGGGAAGACTCGCGTTTGGAATCGTGTTCACGTGGGAGGAGGGATCGAAATCGCGTGGCCAAGGTTATTCAAAGCTAGGGCTGCAGCGATGATTTATGGATCGCGTTCGTAGGGAGCGGCGTCGACAACGAGTTCGCGCTCGCGTGCGAGTTGACCGGAGGTGGGTCGCGACGTGAAGGGTAAAGATTGGCGAGGTGTCGTTCGATGATGGTGGTGGTTCGAGTGCGATGATGGAGGCAGCGTCATGGCAGTGGCGAGGCAAAACTGGAGAAGTCGCGAATCTGGAATTAGTCGCGATCTTCGGCGACACTGTGAAGCAAGTGCTCGTTCGTGAACGACAGTCGTCGTCGAGGGGGGTTCCGTTCGAATGGGGTTCCATTCTCGTTTCTGACAGGTTGAGTTGAGGTATTGAATCTTCGTTTTAATTTTTAAAGGCATTTAGTTAATATGGATATATATATATACCCTGTAAAAAAAATGTTGGTTAAAAGTAAACAGAGAAAAAAAAGATTACAACAAGATATATATAAATGTACAACTTATTTATTTTAAATAGTTAGTGTATATATGAATACATATACAATATAACAGATAGGTATAGTTGAGATTATTTCTCAATTTGAATCTTGATATCCAGAAAAGGAAAAAAATTTGGAAAATAAATAAAGTTGGGAAAAGGAGATGATTTAAAGAAAATGTTTTGTTAAATAGGAATTGGTTTAAAACCAAACCATTGAATAATTAAAATTTCAAATGAAAAGTTGATTGTTCGATCACTTCGAATATTTAACAAATTGTATAAATTGTTTATACAAGGTCAAACCGGGAAAACAAGTCTGGGATGAAATTGGATTGCAAATTAAAAGCGAAGGTGAGATTTTTCTCACTCAAATTGAAAGTGGAATTTTCAGTTATTGTTTGATTGTCTGTTTGGATTGATGATATTAGATATAGTAGGATATATCTATTATATATAGCAATATATACATATTGGCATATGTATATATTGGATTGTTGATTTCCCGCCTCGTATAGCGGATGAGACCCTATTGCGCCGTTAGTAAGCGGATTTTTATAAAACCCATATACCGCGATAATTCCGTACTGGAGCGGAATTGGTATTGTGCTAACATCTTTGGATGCAGGGAAACAGGTTGGAGGGATCCAACTGGACCCCTCACATTGATTGATTTTTATTTATACTGTGGTGTGAATCTGTGAATGATTATATTGATGTATTAATCATATTGATATCTGGAAATTATTTGAATGCTAAAATTTAGCTGAATGGATGTTTGATATCATTGGATTCCAAAAATAAATGAAATTGAATTTTTGAAATCAAAATAGAAATTTTTAAGTAAATAAATTTTTAGAAATTTAATAAATTCGAAGAAAGGAATTTTAAAGTATAAAAAGTTAATTTTTATAATCTTATCGAATTTATTTCCAGAATAAAGTGAAAATGTTAAATAAATGAATTTCGTATAATAGTGATTTTAAATTGAGGAAATTAATTTAAAATCTGGATTTCTAAATATATTGAAAGAAGACAATAGAAATGTATTTTCTTTAAAAGGAATTTGTTTAAAAGGAGATAAGTTGGAAATCCAATTAGAAATTTAATTGGTAAATTGAAATGATTTGGGAAATCAATGTAAAATGAGTTCAATTTAAAGAATCCATTTAAAAACAGGATATTGAATAATTTGAAGGAAAATAAGGAATTTACTTAGTAGTGATAACTAAATTTTTAAATCAATATCGAAATTGATTTGGGATTGAAGTTTTTATAAATAGAATTGGAATTTATAAAAGTTGTTTATAAATCCGAAATCACTTATCCTGATAAGTAAAATATAGAAGTTGATAAAAAGAAGATTTATAAGTTGAGTTGTTACTAAAATAGGAATAGAATTTATAAACGTGTTTATAAATTCAAAATCAGTTGAATTTGAGAAATTAAATATAGAAGATTTTTAAAGAAGGTATATTCGTGATTTTGGATAGCTAATTTTTATTGAGATAAAAATGTGTAGAAATGATTGAAATTGGGTTAAGTGAATTATATTCACGATTTTGGACAGTGAATATATTATTAAATAAAATGGATTTATTGTTGAAGAAGTGATATTAAAAATGAAGTTAAACATTTTAAAGATGTTTTAAAATGTATTATGAATCGAAAGCATAGATTTCCGCAGTTCTTGTTGAAATAGACGTTTTCGAGAAATTTAAGGAAATGGTGGACTATAACACTGTTGTTATAGTAAATGATTTCCGAGAGGAAATGTTTTATGTAGTATTGGGATTTTCATATATCTACCTTAAAATTTCGAATCCCTATACTAGTGATTTCGAGTCGTCGTAATGATGTTTTACGTAACATTCGTTTTGACTCAAGTAGATGTTAGAATAAATGATTTCCTTAAAGAATGAATGTATACTTAATTTGATTTAAGTATATCGAATATTTTCAAATGTTGAAAATAAATAGATTTGTGAAATACTTATTTTAAATAAGTATGGAAATGCTTTTCCAATATGAAATGAACTGTTTTGAGATTTTATCTTCAAAGATAAAATGAAATGTGGAAATTGATTTGAAAATTGTTTTCAAATAGTGAAGTGTGGAAATTTTATATCTAGTAAAGATATTTTTGGAAAAATAATAATTTGGAAAATTATTTGGAATCTGATGATGTCGCGCATCTTTATTGATAGTTAAATAACCAACTATCAATAATTACCTTTAGATAGGTATTCGTTGTGAATTGGATGAATTTGAATGCCACACTTATTTTTGAATAAGCGCTCACTATTCGGGTTAGCCGGGAAAGGACCATGGGGTCGTATAACCCATTCCGAATATGTGATACGTCGTTATGAATCGCATTCGAAGACCGGTGTTGAAGACCGGATATTTTTGAAAACGGAAGGATTACCGTCGAGTTACTCTACATCGGCTGATCTCCGATTTAGAGGTTTTATCACCCTTAGTGACGGGAAGTCCGGACGTGATTAGAAAATTATCCGGAAATGCAAGGGCTTCGTGAGAAGTGCCTTCGGTTCTGTTCGATCCCGGAACAGACTTGTATGGATTGTGTGTCTGACGTTACAATTTGAAATATAAAGCTGATTTCTTTCAAATACATATCTGTTGGTGGCGGAGAATTTATTCTCTTAGCTTAACACCCTTCTCTGAGACGTACGAGCTCAGAGGTTATGTAGTTGAAATTTATCAGCGATATATCCCAATTTGGTAACGTGGCATACTGAGTGTTGCTGTGAAATGATCGGTGTTTGATCATTTGTGATATGATCATTTGTTTGATCTTATATCTTTGTGATCATAGGTTGATCATTTTGTTTGACCCGAAGCAGGGCTTTTTGAGAAAGCGTAGCTTTATGGACGAGACTTCGACGAGCCTCACACCCCGGAAATGGTCGAAACAGGAAGGATGCGGCAAGGTTCTAGGTAGTAGCGCCCCTTAGTGTATGTCATTCCTTCTGGATAAAGGTGGTATCATGGTATGGAGCCCAGATACTTAACCTCTGTGGTTGCTGCAAATTTATTACTTTGTGGTTGTTGTGAATCGGGGATCCTCGGGAAGATCGGTGACGATCGGGGGATGGCATACGCGTGTCAGTAGTTACCTATTTTTGCAGAGGTAACCCGGCCTTGTGTTGGCAGAGATCCGGTTAGGTTCTCGGGTCGTCTATTCCAGGGACGTACCCATCGTGGATAGGAAGTTCCTTAGCCTGACCATTTGTTGGAAATCCAAATCCCAATACGCACCTTGTACGGTATTAGTTGTAGAACCTGCCATTTACGTACGGTGGTCACCACTGTTTAGATGGTAGCTATAGTAGGCATACGATACTGGTCGTATGTTGTCTAAGATTAATATTATACTTTCGAAATGTTTTCTACACTATGCACTAATAATAATATCAAAAAAAGAATTTGATTTTGCGTAGTAAGCATCTTTGACTATCATAAGAAGAAATCTCCTCCAATTCTGCGTTTGCATTGTGTGTGTGGCGGGAGGTCTTATGGTAGTTTCATTTTCCAAAAGCATTGCGAATTTACTTTAAAATTCTCTGTTGTTTATTTTAAAGAATAACTGTTTTACGATCTCACACCAGTCACCATGACTGACTCGGAGTTTATTGTTCCCTTCTAAACTCTGGGTGCCCACCAATTTCCACACGGGCAGTCTAGAGTTAGATTATCAGGATATTCTGGATATTCTGGAGCTTTGGAAGCAAGCTGGATGGCGAGACGTAGTATTTGTATCTGATAGTATTTATTCCGCTGTGTATTCTGTATGAGGATAAGTTTATAAAACTGTCCATTGTTGTATATTGACTCTGATGATTGATGTATATAAAAATTGATATTGTTCTTTGTTTTAAAAGACTAGTAATTATCTATTGTATATTGTTCCGCTGCGATGTGTAAGATTCTGATATTGTTTTCTGTTCTGATGTTGTTCTGTTGTTCTTCTTTCTTTCCTTTTCTGCTTTCTTCTTCTTCTCTCTATCTTTTCTTCTACTTCTTCTTTCTAAAACCCTCACTATTGGAGTTTCCGGCACTCGATTTCTCGACAGTCGATAAAGTGAGTATCGATGTCGAATTTTCGAAAGTCGAAAATTTCGGTATGTGACAGCGTGGTATCAGAGCATATGGTTAAGCGACAACCCTGCTCTGTTGGGTGTTACTCATTAGAGATAGAGTCAGCAGTACTCTAGAATGAGTTTGAGTGTAATAATAGATACGAGCGCGTATTTGTTAGTTAATATAAAATTGTTTTATATTGTGATGATTGATTTATTGAGTGGTATATGGATTCTGGTCAATACGAGTAATTAACGATCATTGATAGGGATCTCTAAACACTTGAATAGAACAATTCGGCACAGTATTGTTTTAAATAGGGTGAATGAAATAATTTTACCCAAAACTATTTTTGTATATAAAAGAAATGATTTTTCTATGAATTATCATAATATATGGATGTTTGGTTGTTAGGAAAGTGATGATATTGAAATGTTATCATTACTATTGAAACTGAATAAGAAATTGAAATTGTAACTCCAAAGTTAAGAAATAAATCCATATACAAATGAAATTTGAGAATATAAATTGTAAAATGTGATTTATAAATGAAATTAAAGAATGCAAATTATAAATGTGAATTGTAATTTGAAACGGAATTCCAGAGAAGTTTTTGGAAATGTTTTGAAAAGAATTTGAAAATTTTGGTGATTTGGAAAGTTTAAATTCCCTTTTGATTTGAAAATGGATTCCAAAGGTTTGAAAAGTATTCTGAAGGAATGAAAGCTCTAAACTCTTTTCGGTCGCTGGAAAATAACTTCGATGATGACCGCGGCATCATTGGTGTTCATTTTCGGGTTTCCAAAAGAGGAATTGCTGCCAAATCATTTTAAATGGAAGTGTTTGGAAAATTTGGGTTTTGTTTTGAAAATTCAAAGGATGATTTGAATTTTTTTCAAAAATGGTTTTGAAAAGGTTGAAAAAGACTCCGGAATGCTATATAAAGATAATTATGAAATATTATTAAGTTGATAACTTATGGAATTTGAATATTGATAGAATAAATTTAACTTAAAGAATGAAGTTAAATGAATGTAAATACAAGCGAATCAATTTAATGGAAGTGAAATTAAATGTTGAAACTCATTTCGAATTTGTAAGCAAATGAATTGAATTGAATAATTGTAAATGAAAGATGAATTAAAATTCGTATGGAAATTGGAAATCCAGTTTAAATGTAAGTAGAATTAAAATAAATTGAATTGATATCAATTTGAATTAGTAATTGAAACTAATTTAAGATAGTGCAGTTGTAAATGACAGATAATTGATAAAATTCAATATTTCAGAATTGAAAGTAAATTGAATCCAAATTAGATTGGAATTGTGAATTGAATTCGAATGAGAATTGAAATGAAAAATTGAATGGATGTAACTTCAACAGTGAAGTAAGCTAAAGATATATAAGCAGTTGATATTGAAAATTTTGTAATGGAATTTGCAAAATGGTTTGAATATATGTAACTAGATATTATGGCTAGTAGGATATACAGGTGTTATAAATTGGATTTGATCTTCAAAAGATAAATTTGAATTGCTCGAAAAAGGTATGTATTTGAATTATAATATGAGTTTTTGATGATTTCTTGTCTAGCCGCTTGGATTTTTCTTTTTCTTTTTGAAATCTGAGAGTCCGTAGGGACGTTTTGTAGTCGTGCCGTATTAGCCGCGCAAAGGAGACGCTGGCGAAATTTTTCGAAAATTTCGAGTGTTAGAAAATTTTTGAGAAAATTTTGAAAGTTTAAATTTGAATTTAAATTTGAATTGTTAAGAAAACAATGTTGTTTGAAATCTGTAATTGAAGTTGAAAATTTAGTTGAATGATAACAAATCTTTAGTAGGAAGATTTGTTTTGATAAATTGATAAAACTATTGAATGTTGAAAAAAAGTAGACGAGTTAAGGACTTTTTTCCTAACTTGTAATTTCGAGGACGAAATTCTTTTAAGGGGGGAAGTCTGTAACGACCCAGAATTTTGAACAAATTAAATTGAGAATATTTAATTAATTTTAAATATTTGAACGATGATTTAATTTGAATCCCCGATTTAAATTTGAATTTGGCGATTTAATTTATAAAATTTAATCGATTGAAAGTTGAATAAAAATTTGAATCTTCAATTTAAAGTTGAAGAAAAATATTTCGAAAGCTTTTAAAATTCGTATTGATATTACTGAAGATAACAGAAGCTTCAGAATCGAATTTAAAACTGTTTTGTTCAGATTTGAATTTTATCGTTCGAATTGATATTTAAAAATAGCGTTCCGGGAGACAGTCTCGGAATTCGACGAAACCAGTTCCATTGAGTTCATAATATTGAATTATTGTCAGATTTCAAATTTCGCATTTTTCGGAGTCAATACGTGATCGTACGGCAAGCAAACGCATTGAAATCAAATCAAATTCAATTTAAAAATTTAAAATTTATATTATTTAACATCACCACGTATCCCCTTATCTCACGCCTAGATTTACGCCGAGAATCACGAAGGAATCAGGCAAGCACGACATTTTTCTCTGCATAATCACGTCGTTCTTCAATTTATAATGGCTGAATGATTTTCGTTCAATCTATAAATCGCGTAAGCCCTCTTTTCTTTCTGCTCGAGTTCAAAATCAAACAGAGAATAAAAATGGCCATTTCCCCCTTTCCTTATTCAAATCTTCACACAGATAAACGAACGAAAATATTTCAATTGAGATTTAAAACAATGGTCGCGTTCGAGAGAGGATTAGGGCCGAGCCTCTTCGCGATGTCTGGTGATGGCGGCATCGAGTTCGCGACTTGGAAGGGCGGATTGCATTCGAAAAAAAGGGCGGCACTGGGGGAAGACTCGCGATTGGAATCGCGTTCACGTGGGAGGAGGGATCGAAATCGCGTGGCCAAGGTTATTCAAAGCTAGGGCTGCAGCGATGATTTATGGATCGCGTTCGTAGGGAGCGGCGTCGACAGCGAGTTCGCGCTCGCGTGCGAGTTGACCGGAGGTGGGTCGCGACGTGGAGGGTGAAGATTGGCGAGGTGTCGTTCGATGATGGTGGTGGTTCGAGTGCGATGATGGAGGCAGCGTCGTGGCAGTGGCGAGGCAAAACTGGAGAAGTCGCGAATCTGGAATTAGTCGCGATCTTCGGCGACACTGTGAAGCAAGTGCTCGTTCGTGAACGACAGTCGTCGTCGAGGGGGGTTCCATTCGAATGGGGTTCCATTCTCGTTTCTGACAGGTTGAGTTGAGGTATTGAATCTTCGTTTTAATTTTTAAAGGCATTTAGTTAATATGGATATATATATATACCCTGTAAAAAAAAATGTTGGTTAAAAGTAAACAGAAAAAAAAAAGATTACAGCAAGATATATATAAATGTACAACTTATTTATTTTAAATAGTTAGTGTATATATGAATACATATACAATATAACAGATAGGTATAGTTGAGATTATTTCTCAATTTGAATCTTGATATCCAGAAAAGGAAAAAAATTTGGAAAATAAATAAAGTTGGGAAAAGGAGATGATTTAAAGAAAATGTTTTGTTAAATAGGAATTGGTTTAAAACCAAACCATTGAATAATTAAAATTTCAAATGAAAAGTTGATTGTTCGATCACTTCGAATATTTAACAAATTGTATAAATTGTTTATACAAGGTCAAACCGGGAAAACAAGTCTGGGATGAAATTGGATTGCAAATTAAAAGCGAAGGTGAGATTTTTCTCACTCAAATTGAAAGTGGAATTTTCAGTTATTGTTTGATTGTCTGTTTGGATTGATGATATTAGATATAGTAGGATATATCTATTATATATAGCAATATATACATATTGGCATATGTATATATTGGATTGTTGATTTCCCGCCTCGTATAGCGGATGAGACCCTATTGCGCCGTTAGTAAGCGGATTTTTATAAAACCCATATATCGCGATAATTCCGTACTGGAGCGGAATTGGTATTGTGCTAACATCTTTGGATGCAGGGAAACAGGTTGGAGGGATCCAACTGGACCCCTCACATTGATTGATTTTTATTTATACTGTGGTGTGAATCTGTGAATGATTATATTGATGTATTAATCATATTGATATCTGGAAATTATTTGAATGCTAAAATTTAGCTGAATGGATGTTTGATATCATTGGATTCCAAAAATAAATGAAATTGAATTTTTGAAATCAAAATAGAAATTTTTAAGTAAATAAATTTTTAGAAATTTAATAAATTCGAAGAAAGGAATTTTAAAGTATAAAAAGTTAATTTTTATAATCTTATCGAATTTATTTCCAGAATAAAGTGAAAATGTTAAATAAATGAATTTCGTATAATAGTGATTTTAAATTGAGGAAATTAATTTAAAATCTGGATTTCTAAATAGATTGAAAGAAGACAATAGAAATTTATTTTCTTTAAAAGGAATTTATTTAAAAGGAGATAAGTTGGAAATCCAATTAGAAATTTAATTGGTAAATTGAAATGATTTGGGAAATCAATGTAAAATGAGTTCAATTTAAAGAATCCATTTAAAAACAGGATATTGAATAATTTGAAGGAAAATAAGGAATTTACTTAGTAGTGATAACTAAATTTTTAAATCAATATCGAAATTGATTTGGGATTGAAGTTTTTATAAATAGAATTGGAATTTATAAAAGTTGTTTATAAATCCGAAATCACTTATCCTGATAAGTAAAATATAGAAGTTGATAAAAAGAAGATTTATAAGTTGAGTTGTTACTAAAATAGGAATAGAATTTATAAACGTGTTTATAAATTCAAAATCAGTTGAATTTGAGAAATTAAATATAGAAGATTTTTAAAGAAGGTATATTCATGATTTTGGATAGCTAATTTTTATTGAGATAAAAATGTGTAGAAATGATTGAAATTGGGTTAAGTGAATTATATTCACGATTTTGGACAGTGAATATATTATTAAATAAAATGGATTTATTGTTGAAGAAGTGATATTAAAAATGAAGTTAAACATTTTAAAGATGTTTTAAAATGTATTATGAATCGAAAGCATAGATTTCCGCAGTTCTTGTTGAAATAGACGTTTTCGAGAAATTTAAGGAAATGGTGGACTATAACACTGTTGTTATAGTAAATGATTTCCGAGAGGAAATGTTTTATGTAGTATTGGGATTTTCATATATCTACCTTAAAATTTCGAATCCCTATACTAGTGATTTCGAGTCGTCGTAACGATGTTTTACGTAACATTCGTTTTGACTCAAGTAGATGTTAGAATAAATGATTTCCTTAAAGAATGAATGTATACTTAATTTGATTTAAGTATATCGAATATTTTCAAATGTTGAAAATAAATAGATTTGTGAAATACTTATTTTAAATAAGTATGGAAATGCTTTTCCAATATGAAATGAACTGTTTTGAGATTTTATCTTCAAAGATAAAATGAAATGTGGAAATTGATTTGAAAATTGTTTTCAAATAGTGAAGTGTGGAAATTTTATATCTAGTAAAGATATTTTTGGAAAAATAATAATTTGGAAAATTATTTGGAATCTGATGATGTCGCGCATCTTTATTGATAGTTAAATAACCAACTATCAATAATTACCTTTAGATAGGTATTCGTTGTGAATTGGATGAATTTGAATGTCACACTTATTTTTGAATAAGCGCTCACTATTCGGGTTAGCCGGGAAAGGACCATGGGGTCGTATAACCCATTCCGAATATGTGATACGTCGTTATGAATCGCATTCGAAGACCGGTGTTGAAGACCGGATATTTTTGAAAACGGAAGGATTACCATCGAGTTACTCTACATCGGCTAATCTCCGGTTTAGAGGTTTTATCACCCTTAGTGACGGGAAGTCCGGACGTGATTAGAAAATTATCCGGAAATGCAAGGGCTTCGTGAGAAGTGCCTTCGGTTCTGTTCGATCCCGGAACAGACTTGTATGGATTGTGTGTCTGACGTTACAATTTGAAATATAAAGCTGATTTCTTTCAAATACATATCTGTTGGTGGCGGAGAATTTATTCTCTTAGCTTAACACCCTTCTCTGAGACGTACGAGCTCAGAGGTTATGTAGTTGAAATTTATCAGCGATATATCCCAATTTGGTAACGTGGCATACTGAGTGTTGCTGTGAAATGATCGGTGTTTGATCATTTGTGATATGATCATTTGTTTGATCTTATATCTTTGTGATCATAGGTTGATCATTTTGTTTGACCCGAAGCAGGGCTTTTTGAGAAAGCGTAGCTTTGTGGACGAGACTTTGACGAGCCTCACACCCCGGAAATGGTCGAAACAGGAAGGATGCGGCAAGGTTCTAGGGAGTAGCGCCCCTTAGTGTATGTCATTCCTTCTGGATAAAGGTGGTATCATGGTATGGAGCCCAGATACTTAACCTCTGTGGTTGCTGCAAATTTATTACTTTGTGGTTGTTGCGAATCGGGGATCCTCGGGAAGATCGGTGACGATCGGGGGATGGCATATGCGTGTCAGTAGTTACCTATTTTTGCAGAGGTAACCCGGCCTTGTGTTGGCAGAGATCCGGTTAGGTTCTCGGGTCGTCTATTCCAGGGACGTACCCATCGTGGATAGGAAGTTCCTTAGCCTGACCATTTGTTGGAAATCCAAATCCCAATACGCACCTTGTACGGTATTAGTTGTAGAACCTGCCATTTACGTACGGTGGTCACCACTGTTTAGATGGTAGCTATAGTAGGCATACGATACTGGTCGTATGTTGGCTAAGATTAATATTATACTTTCGAAATGTTTTCTACACTATGCACTAATAATAATATCAAAAAAAGAATTTGATTTTGCGTAGTAAGCATCTTTGACTATCATAAGAAGAAATCTCCTCCAATTCTGCGTTTGCATTGTGTGTGTGGCGGGAGGTCTTATGGTAGTTTCATTTTCCAAAAGCATTGTGAATTTACTTTAAAATTCTCTGTTGTTTATTTTAAAGAATAACTGTTTTACGATCTCACACCAGTCACCATGACTGACTCGGAGTTTATTGTTCCCTTCTAAACTCTGGGTGCCCACCAATTTCCACACGGGCAGTCTAGAGTTAGATTATCAGGATATTCTGGATATTCTGGAGCTTTGGAAGCAAGCTGGATGGCGAGACGTAGTATTTGTATCTGATAGTATTTATTCCGCTGTGTATTCTGTATGAGGACAAGTTTATAAAACTGTCCATTGTTGTATATTGACTCTGATGATTGATGTATATAAAAATTGATATAGTTCTTTGTTTTAAAAGACTAGTAATTATCTATTGTATATTGTTCCGCTGCGATGTGTAAGATTCTGATATTGTTTTCTGTTCTGATGTTGTTCTGTTGTTCTTCTTTCTTTCCTTTTCTGCTTTCTTCTTCTTCTCTCTATCTTTTCTTCTACTTCTTCTTTCTAAAACCCTCACTATTGGAGTTTCCGGCACTCGATTTCTCGGCAGTCGATAAAGTGAGTATCGATGTCGAATTTTCGAAAGTCGAAAATTTCGGTATGTGACACTTGTGGTGCTCACGGCCATGCTATGGGAAGGAGGAAGAAAAGTAGTAGAATAGTAAATCTCAAAATAGGGACCCGGAAATAGGTCTTTTCCTCTCTAGTTTTTGGACATTCTAGTCTTTGAATTTGGAAAAGTGGTAAAGTAGAAAATTGTAGTAAATTATTTTCTATATGGTTTTAAAAAAAGAAACACTTGATTCCGAATAGTTTTGGGGAAGTTATGATCAAATGAAGAGAAGGTATTCTCGGATTTATCAAAATCATACCCGAAAATACACTTCAAACAAGTACAATTTTGGCATAGCTAAATTAAAAATTAGAAGAAGTGATCAACATGGTTATTGTAGACACTGGAATTTTACATGATTTTAAAAAAATATTCACTTCATTTGGATCAGATTTGAAGTAGATATGGTTGATACAATATGGGCTATTCTCGGTAAAAAATTGGGCCAGAGAACGCATTAAAAAAAATGGAGTTTTTGACATAGAAATGTTTAAAATGGGAAGAAGGGGTCAACTACAAAGTTGTAGCCATTGAAATTTTACAAGGTTTAAAAAAATTTCATGTTTAGGAGTAGAGAAGTGAGATTTATGGATGAAAGAAGAAGAGGGAAATGGAGTGGTATTTATAGGATTTTTCAACAAGTAGACCTTCCTTAAATCTACCTCCCATCTATATCACCCATATATCACTCACGTACAACCACCTCCTCCTTGCACCACTTCCCCATGTGCCAACATATTTTCTTATCACTTCATGTCCTTATTTTGACTTAAGGAGGCTTAAGTATTAATCTAACTAAGATATTTTACTTATGTGTATATATATGTAACTTGTATATGTATATTTGTTAAACACATCATTCTTGCCTCATTCTTCTCCATCATTACCTACACCGTCCTACAACACCTAGGATGTTTTAAGGTCCTATCATGTATGGACAACCCTATGTGCCTTCTTGGATGTGACAAATGATGGTAAGAGTTGGTTGCTTAAGTTAAAGTTTGTTAAAATATCTTAGATATTTTCGAATTCTACCATATGTAATTTATCTGTGTAAATTACTAAGAATGTTTTTACTTTTCTTTCTTTACTAAATATATATACATGTGTTAATGTGTGTATATAAATGTCACAAAGGTGCACAAGTTGTTTGAACGACGTTGTATAACTTATATACGTCAAACCGTTGAAAATAGAGAAACCGATTCCCGGTCACATTTTTACTTATTAGTTAATGTACATATATTCGTAAAAAAAACTTAAAAATTATTTTCTTATCATTTTAAATGAATTAAAACGATCACATTTGGATTATAAAATTATATAAATCAATATAAAACCGTCATTTACAAAAAGTGTTATTATAAAACATTTTTATAAAACCATTATTTATATAAATCACTTTTATATAATATAACTTCAAAATATTCATTTCCAAATATTTTTATTTCTTTAAACATTTCATAAACTTTTATTTGTAAAAATCAACTTTGAAAACAATTCCATTGACGTCAAATTATTATAACTAATTATAACAATTTAAATGATCCAATATTATCGCTAAACGCCTTTTAGTCAAATTATGAAATAAATTACAGAGTGTTAGCCTACAATTATTTCCTACCCAACCTATGCTAAATAGAAAGGATAATTGCTCATAAACTGGTTGAGCCTAAATCAAACAATAAAATCAATCAATAGTAAACATACATCCATTTATTCAATAAAAATTAATCAACCTATCAATTAACTTCAAAAATGTCATTTTACTTGCAAGCTAGCAGAGAATGGTGTTTTATTCTGCTCAATAAATGTCCATAATTATTTATTCAACTTATACTAGCAGACTGGGGATTTGTTCTACTAATTAATGTCACTAATAAATTATTAATTACGTTCGTCGTAATTAAATTTAATAGCTAATAATTTATCACTAAATTTATACTTAACTAGAAGTGTCAATATTTTATACCAACTTATTCTATTCGTCAATATGATTCCAACGTCGAAAACCACTTGTAAAACGGAGCTCGTATGTGTGAGATATAAATTTTCTAAGTTTAAACTATTTTAAACTTAAATAAATAAAACAATTTAAACTAACCCATTACCAAAGCCCAAACCATTCTTCACTAACTCGAACTAAAAGCTTTTACATGCTCAACTTGAAGCTTCTAGATAGCTCAACTATGCCTTGTGGTGCTCACGGCCAAGCTACGGGAAGGAGGAAGAAAAGTAGTAGAGCTATGACCTTGAAATCTCAAGATATAGATCCGAAAATATGACTTTTCCTCTCTAGTTTTTGGACTTTCTACTCTTTGAATTTGGAAAAGTGGTAAACTACAAAGTTGTAGGAAATATTTTCTATATTGTTTTAAAAAAAGAAACACTTGATTCCGAATTGAATTGAGGAAGTTATGATCGAATGAAGAGAAGGTATTCTCGGATTTATCAAAATCATACTCGAAAATACACTTCAAAGAAGTGGAATTTTGGCATAGCTAGACTAAAAACTAGAAGAAGTGCTCAACATGAATGTTGTAGCCATTATAATTTCACATGATTTTATAGAAGGAATCACTTCTTTTGGATCATTTTTGAAGAAGATATGGTCGATACAATATGGGGTATTCACGGCCAAAAAACTGGGCCAGAGAACGCATTAGAAAAAAAAATGAGTTTTTGACATAGAAATGTTTAAAATGGGAAGAAGGGGTCAACTACAAAGTTGTAGCAATTGAAATTTTACATGGCTTAAAAAATTAATTTCATGTTTTGGAGTAGAGAAGTGAGAGTTATGGATGAAAGAAGAAGAGGGAAATGTAGTGGTATTTATAGAATTTTTCAACAAGTAAACCTTCCTCAAATCTACCTCCGCTCTACATCACCCATACATCACCCACATACAACCATCTCCTCCTTGCATCACTTCCCCATATGCCACCATATTTTCATATCACTTCATGTCCTTATGTTGACTTAAGGAGGCTTAAGTATTAAGCTAACTAAAATATTTTACTTATGTGTATGTATATGTAACTTGTATATGTATATTTGTTAAACACATCATCCTTGCCTCATCCTTCTCCATCATTACCTACACCCTCCTACACCACCTAGGATGTCTTAGGGCCCTATCATGTATGGACAACCCCATGTGCCTTCTTGGATGTGACAAATGATGGTAAGAGTTGGTTGCTTAAGTTTAAAGTTTGTTAAAATATCTTAGATATTTTTGAATTCTACCATTTGTAATTTATCTATTTAAACTAGTAAGAATGTTTTTACTTTATATCTTTCCTAAATGTATATACAAGTGTTAATGTGTGTAGATAAATGTCACAAAGGTGCACAAGTTGTTTGAACAACGTTGTATAACTTATATACGTCAAACCGTTGAAAATAGAGAAACCGATTCCCGATCACACTTTTACTTGTTAGTTAATGTACATATATTTGTAAAAAAAACTAAAAAACTATTTTCTTATCATTTTAACTGAATTAAAATGATCACATTTGAATTATAAAACTATATAAATCAATATTAAACCGCGTTTACAAAAAGTGTTATTATATCGATAAACCGATAGCGATTTTTCCTTATATTTTCAAATTAAATCACATTTTCCTAAGTGATGAATTTATGGGTCGTTACAAACTCCCCTACTTAAAAGAATTTCATCCTCGAAATTACAAGGATGGAAAAATATAACGAAAAAAACAACAATTAACGAGAGTTAAGCACACCAAAAATAGTAATATCACCCGTAGCCCCGGTCGGAGGTACGGTGCCTTATCCTATCCATTTTATTTATCAAATTAAGGTAGTTTCATTTTTAAAATTCCAAGGTTGATTTAATAACCTAGACAAATTTTTTACTTGGGCACCCAACCTAAGCTATGATACCAAAGGATGATTATAAATGATATTATAAAGGAGATTTATAAAGGTTATAATATAAGGGAGATTTATAAATGAAATCTTAGAAAGGAATTTATAAATGGAGTTTGTAAATTATAAAAGAATTTTATAAAAAGGAATTTTGTAAAAGAAAATGAGAATTGATTTCTGTAAACAATCATTTTAAAATTATGGTGGTATGGAAAGTATTCTTTCCATACTTAACCCCAAATTCGAGGCATGGAAACTCGTCTCTATCTTGAGAATTAAAAATGTGTATCGAGGCAAGGGTAATTTTTTAACTTATCTGATCTTATTGTTAATTGAGGGATGGTACTGTTTGAAATCGGGAAGTGGTGTTAAGTATATTTGGTCTAATTTCTATACGACCCGTTTACTTACATGAAAAGTATTTTTGGTTTATTGTTACCAGTGTTGCAAACGACATTCGTTTTTAACCTAGTGAAGTCTGATTTTGGAAATGTTGTGTTTTGTGAATATACTTATACCGTTGAGATATGTATATGGGTACATTTCCTAAGTATTGAAAATGTAGTGTTTTGTGAATATACTTATACCGTTGATATAAATATATGGAAAAGCTTTCTAATTATTAAAAGTAAAATGTTTTTTGAATTTACTTGTACAGTTGAGATAAGTATATCAATATTTTTCAAGTATTGAAAAGAGTAAAGAGGATTTGTGAATATATATTTGTACAAGTATGCTAATACAAGAATTTACAAAGTGGTTTTAATTAATGGAAGGATTAATTAAAGAGGCTTAGTGGTTGCTTTGTGCTTAACCATTCTCGGTTAAAGAGGCTTAGTCGGTTTTACACTCTTCTTCCATGTGTCTACGGTCGGTTTCTATGTACGATTTGATTAGTACTAAATAATCATCGAGAGTACAACTTTCAGTTGACATTGAAGATTATTGAAGATGTTGTGAATTTTCATTACAAAGAATTTGTTTAAATATTAAGTTCATGATCTACATCATGTGAAAGTGCCATCTGATCGACCACGTGACAAGCATCCACAAAAATGAACATAAACAAATACAACTATGTTTGTTCCTTCACATAGTTAAGTACAGACATTCAAACAAAATAGGAAATCAAAAACTGATACACTGATGCAAACACTACTAGTAAGTACAAAGATAGATAATACAATGGTACAAACACTGATAATACACTGATACAAACACTGCTAGTAAATACAAACCACTGAAAATACACTGTTACAAACACTGCTAGTAAATATAGAACACTGATACACACATTGATAGGACATACAAATACTAATAGTACATACAAACATTATGGCTCATCAAACTGGTACTCATCATCAAAAAACCAACTGCATCACTAGCATCATCATCGTCATCATTTACTCTACGTGTAGGATAATATCGCTGCTCATCAGCAGTAGTAAGCTCATTAACATGAGCAGTCAACTCATCTATGCTCCATCGATGATCGACGTACATGACCTGGTGGAGTCTCATCTGCATCTGAAACAGATCCTCATATGAAAACGCAGCTGGATCTGGATACTGCGAAATCTCAAGCGAGGATATAAACATATCTTCAATTCCCGACGTTGTCGGTATACTGACTGTCCAACCATAATCTCCTATCTAAGATGGCTATGGAGCATGATATACTTGAGTACTCTGCGCAAGGTCTTGTAAAACTGAGGGGACAACACCACTCCGGATGCCTGAAGGCCCTACCAAATCAACAGATGTAGCATGAACAAAAGTAGCCGTATACGGTGGAGTGTAAAACTGATGCCAAGAAGATGCATAATCTAAATTCATGATGATGAAGTAATTAGCAGACCACCACTCCCCTGCATACTTCTGGAAAGCAGCGCTGTCATACACCTTCAAAAAAGGTGTATCCGGATGTGGATCATCGGGAACAAAATCACCATCTAACATCTGTCTCCAACTACGCTCACTGAGGAAGCAATAGTAGCCTAAACTGGATGGGGATGATACCAATGGAAAACGTCTAACAGATAGGAATGCTCATGCACTACGATAGGGTTGGTCATAAAAGATGAACCATCATAAGGATGCCAAACAACACTCTCTCATATGGTCCATAACCCTATCTGATATCGAGCCCACTACACCAGAAAAGCGATTTTGCCACGGCTTTAAGCTGTGGCAAAATTGGCAGTGGCAAATATTTTGCCACGGCTCCGGGCCATGGCAAATTAATATTTTGCCACGGCCCTTAGCCGTGGCAAATTAAACATTTTCCACGGCTCAGAGCCGTGGCTAAATATTAATTTGCCACGGTCCGGATCCGTGGCGAAATTAAAAAAAGCCCCAGCTTATACCATTTTAACCACAGCTCAAATTCATTCCTAAATGCAGTTTCATGATACACAGACATTCTACATGCAGTTTCGAAATATATATAGTACATGGAATAAATAACGTGAATACAAAACCAGTAATAGTTTACCAACCCAATTTATAATATAGCTACTACAAGTGCTTGATTACAAACTTACAACTTTCAGTTCATAATACAACTTCATTTCATAGTGAAACCATCGGTTCATAGTAAAACAAGTAAACAACATCTATTGTACATGTAAACACTAAACAACAAGAAAGAAATGATCCTGAATTCGCCAAGCATATACTTCATCATAGTATAACAACTGCAGTTCTTATTGAAGCAATGACAACTCCAAGCTAACTGTTGAATCTAATATATAAGTGAAGGCAACAAATTGAACTCAGTAGCCCACGTGCAGACGCAAATTAAATATATTTCAGATGCTTCTCTCCCTAAGCAAAATCCCTAGCTGCAAAATAAACAGAAAATATGCAGAAAGTCAACAGTGGAAAATAAACAGAAATTATGTTAGTGTTGAGCAGATGTTACTGTAGACACATTACATCCTACGCAAGCATCCTTGATTTGTGTCCACTAACTAATGCATCCTCAATTTGTTTACAGAGTATTTTAATTCGAAAACAAACACTAAAGGTTTTCAAAGTTGTTGGGTACTAGGTGTTGCACACGGCAGTACTGAAGCCGTTGCTGTGTTTTTTGGCACAACAAAATTTTGTTTTTTATTGGTTGTTTCTCACCTGCATATGCAGATGAGTACTCCCCTGCACAAGCAAGTGAGTATATCTCACATGCACAAGAAAGAGAGATGTTCTCACCTGAGAACAAGTGGGCTGAGGCCCACTTGTTTTAGCATGTGGACCTATAGCCTACTATGGTAATTAGGCTAAGCCTATTTAGGCCTAGCAATAAAAAAGAAAGCTTATTCCATAGGATTGAGACAATTTTTGTTTTCATGTTAATTTGTAGCATGTATAAAGAGTGTACGATGTTTATTTCATTTTCTTCTTCTAATTACATAATGTAATTCATTCATCAAATTTGGCCTTTTTTTAGTGTTTGAAGTATTGCATTTTGATCGATTTTATTTTAGTTTCAGGATCGCTTTTATTTTAGGGTTATTAATTTTGTATGTGTTTTTTTCCATTGAAACTAGTACTTGGAAAACCACTGATATGATTGATTCTGAAATGATTAAGCTAATTTAAAAAAATTACTCCAAGATTCAACCATTTGGCGGTTATGGGCTATAATTAAGTGTAATCTTTATGATGTAAGAGCAAAACTTCTAAACTCTTTATGATTCTTCTGCTCTGTCAACTTTGATTTAGTGTAATCTTATAATTAGTTTCTCAGAACTGTTATGTCAACAAAGCCTATGATAATTACAATTTTTATCTACATGAATGTGCTAAATGAAATGGATGGTACTGCTATCAGTTTGCCATGCAAATGTTTTGTAGCCATTAACCGTTTGTGATTTGAACACTCGCCTCATGATATGTGCTTTAATAATTTGCAGGATACTTCTAAAAAGCAATTTGCAGACGAACTCTTCTCTTATAGTCATATTTTCAACAGTGTTAATTACTTCGCTTTAGCCTCTAAAGGAGATGTGCCTAACGACCTTGGTGAGTGTTCTATGGATGTCTTCGAAATGTTTAGTTTGGAAACAACTGTTTCCAGTTTAGTAGTTACTGATATCAGTTATGTTATTCCCTTTATATTTAGATGATGCATATGACAAATTGGAAACGTACCTTGCTAAGTTTGATGATGGACCATTTTTCCTTGGGCAGTTCAATTTGGTATGTATACAGACTTGTTCTTTTGTTGTGGTGTATCTAACTGACAACAATGTTGTGGTGTATCTTGATTTCTGGAAATCCCTTAGGCTATAAGATAATCAAAGAATTATTATTCTTAGGCTTACTCTATAAAAAAGTATTTTACTAATTAATTCCCTCCACAACAAATCTGCTTATTAATAGTAATATGCTTTGATTAAAAGTATTTTTGGAAATTAACCCAGTTAAAATTGCCAAAGTATAATAATACATACATACCTGCTTATGGGTCTACATATATCGAATATTACTCATTGAATGGCACACATAACCACCGATTCCAACTTCACCAAAGGTCATAGCAAGAGGATGATTTTGTTTGCATGTTTTCTCTTCTAGTAGCAGTATATTGTCCACGACTAACTTCTCATGTGTTGGAGGTAATGATTTTCTGTGTATAATGGATGCTGTCGAATCTTTATAGACAGTGGCTGTTGCAATGACCTCAAGGTCAATGTTCAGGATTTTGCATTTTTGATTGGCTAAACCAGACGAATTCAATGAATTTGCCAAGTCATTATTCAGCATTCTTCCGACACTTCCACGTGGTGTACCACTTCCTCCTTCATTTGAATCAATGTCCGGTAAATGATTTCCTTGACCTGCATATTGTCCCTTCAACAAGTTGACCAATGACTTCAATGTATCTTCCATATTATCCATTCTAGCTTTCAAGTCTTCTGTGCCTCCTTGAGCCTTTTTGAGTTGTTTATGTGCAATAGTACAAGCCTTAACTTGAGTCCTTGATATTTTGGCTCCAATACTTCGAGTCTGGCCTCTTTTATCCCTGCCAAACACTTGTGATAGGATATCTTCATCCAATGGCAAGTCTTCTTCATCACTACCGATGATTGATTCCTTTTCTTTTGCAATTTTATCCTAAAATATGATAATATTTGAGATATTATTTATTACAAAGACTTTATAGAATAGCTGAATTATTATCTGTTTAACTTACGAAGTACGTAGAAGCCGAATCTGATATTGTACCGTCCTTTTTTGGTGTGAGTCTTCTCCCATACTTGACGATGTGTGATTTCTTTTGTCGGATTTGCACTGGCCTACAACAACAAAAAGAGAAAGAGATCATTAATTTTGAAAGAAAAGAACACAAAAGAGCATCTATGTTAGGGTGCTGACTTTAGCACACCTCGAAAGGCATATAAAATATATGTGCTGTGAAATTAAGAACCACATAGTCTTTAGCATGTTTAGTACAACAGCTATAATTAAGTTAAATGCTGATAAGATATAGTGATGCTGTAGAAAAGAATAACCAATTAGTTAGTAAATATGTATGAAGAAAAGAGTTCCTATGAGGTCATGCCTCAAAATAAGCCTGTAAAGTACTTTTAGAAGCATTCTTACACACACTCTACAATATTGACTATACACACATTGATATGTTCATCTTAGATGGCGCGTATCAGAAATAAAAATCATGGACTCTGAATGGATTCATCTACCATTCACAAAATGAAAGAGCAAATCTTTTTCCACATAACTGGGGTGTATTTGGAGCTCTCTGAGAGAATGATGTCTAGTGTTATTTTTTTTTCACCTGACATGTGACCATAACACTTTCAATGCCTGTAGATTTAAGCAATGTAACATAAATCGCTTATAAAATTTACGATTCTACAGTGAAAACTATTCTGTAGTTTTATGTTTCTAAAAAAATATACTAGTAAGGATTAACATGGGATGGAATGTAACTATGAGAAGATGTATGGACGAGATGGTAGGAAGTGAGCAATGTCAGTGGTGGGTGCTAAATTTGAAGAACAGAAAGGGCAGAACCTCAGAAATAGAAATACTGCGATTATGGTAGCTGCACTGTGACACATGAGAATAGTACCAATATGCAAATCAAATGACTTTGCCGTGGTCAGATAATATGTATAAGATGATGATGAAACTGATTAGGATGGAGGCCCAGTACTAGATATATGAATATAGACACTATGCCTGTCTATATTTAACTATTCATAAGTTTTGTTGGGTGCATTGCTATGAAGTACCAAATGAAATTTAGATGCTAGGAAGTAAGCCTATAGTAACAAGAGGAGGTCAATTCGTGATAGTTTACTTATATTTAATATAAAAAATGAAACAAACATACCATTTCATGTCTACTACAGCGTGACTTGTACGTCCAGTATGATGACCGTAGTTGTACAGCGATCTGTTTTTTTGCCTATCTCTCTTCTTTCCCTTGCACCGGGTTTTCCTTCATTTTTCACAAACTCGATCCAATCTTCTTGGGCGATTGTTAGTGGACAATTTTTCAGCCTATCTTCGTCATTATCATGTTTGTCATAATAGTTTGTCCTCAATTCGCTCTTGTGTTTCCTAAATGACTAGGCCGTTTTTTTAAAAAACAAGTCTTTTGAATCCGACTCTATATCATAAGATGTTTGTAAAATTAAGAGTTGTTTACATAAGAAAAGAAATTATGTGGCAATATATATATATATATATATATATGATCGGCACATGAATTCGTACTAATTTACCAACTCGACTGCTTACTTTTCCAACATTTTTTGAAATAGGAGCACCTAATGCATTTATCTCGACTTTTTCGGGTTGTGTAGAGGATGACTGTGTAATTGAATGGGTTGACGCTTCTGCAGGTTCTGACATTGCTACTATCTTCTTGGTTGCAATCCAAACGACCAAGACCACCTGCAACAAACAATAAAAATATATTAACAATAAAAATATGCATCGTGTTATTTATATAATAATGCTTTCAATCATAAAGATGGCCCAAAAATATTAGAGAAAAACTGGATATATGCACTTTTGAAAATTGGCATTTACTTGAAAATTTGATTAAATGCACTTTTGAAATCATTATACACCTCATTTGGAATTGAATACATATCGCACAAAGGCTCATACATGCATTTTAAATTTTTATTATGAAGATGCACATTTCAAACCATGTCTTGTGGTTTGAAATTAATGACTTTTTGAAGCTATTAGACTTTATACTACTATTTTCCAAAACTAATTACAAAATCATGCGCATACTTAAGTTCTAATACCATAAATTTCTAAATATATGAAGCTGCAAACATAAAAAGCTCTGTATACATACTTAAGATCAATACATACCTTTAGGAGCTTATATATACAAGACTGCACACGTATTTAAAGCCGCACATTTGAAATTACATTCGATAATGCTTAGAACTTGATATAATTACACATATTCAAGACTGGTAGACTTGAAATCTTTATATATGAAATTGACATATATCCAAGACTGCACACATATTCAAGACTTATTTGAAGTTCACATTTTCATGAATCTGAGGCATATAAACTTAAGTCCATACCTATACTTGTCTAAAATCATACTGTACGCAAACTCATAATCATTGAAACCAATATGTTCAAGGTTTTTCTCCTTTGAAATTGACATTCATCCAAAAGTTTATGCATTATTGAAACTGTGTAATGCTCAAGGGCAATTCATGCAGCGTTTGAAAGGGAATTCATAGGAGATTTAACATTTTTAAATCTCAAGGATGTACCAAAACTTTTATTTTGTGCATTCATTTGAAATCCATGCTTATTGAAAGCATTTGAGATTGGCATCTATAAATTATCTTTATATAAAATCCAAAAACTGGTATATTTAAATTCAAACACACACAGATATATATATATATATATAACATATATATGCATTACATTATATATATTCAACTCTGCTATGTATTTAAAACCGCCCATTTTGAAATCCATATATCCATAGAGCTTATGCTTATCTATATAAAGCTATATTACACACACACACATCTGAGAAACTTATGCGAAATCAGCTTGTCCACAAATTCATATATATATATATATATATTCATCCCTGAGAAACTCGATATCATGCATTCTACTTTGCCTTTAGGCATATACCGATGGTGAAGTCATGTTCAACATAAATATATATTAGAGGATGCAACATATATGTTGCAGAGGATGCAGCATAAATATCAGAGGTGATGCATAAAACGAAAATGAAACACAAGCAAACATAAATAGTGAAGAAATTCTAAATTCAATCACACTTGAAATTCAACTCATTTCAAGTAAGAAATACATCTTATATTAACATATGCATTTGGTGAGGTCTTCTAATTTTTTATTATCTTCGAAAGCTGATTGATAGAAAATAGGAAACTCAGTGTCATCCACAGTTGTAGTCAACCGTTTTGGTGTATGCAAAACCACAAACCATCTGTTACTTTTTAAATCTTTTGAGTAGAACACTTGACTCGCTTCTGATGCAAGAATAAATGGCTCATCATTCACTCTATCTTTGGTCTTTAATTTCTCTAAGTTAACAGTAATCAAGTTTGAAACGGGATCTATCTTACAACCATTGACCTTATCTTTGACCTTTACCCAATCACAATAAAAAAACCGTTTGTTTGAAGTCAAATATAATCCAACTCAATTATCTGCTGAATAACTCCATAATACATTGTTTCTGCTTCCTTGTAATTTTTATCCTTCCCGCTCGCTCTAAATTTTGTAATTGCTCTCATACAAAAACCACTATCTTGTGTTACCATCCGTTCTTCATAACTTTTTGGAGAAAATATGAATCCATTCACTAGGTACTTCGTATAACTACGCGCCTTGAACTTCGGCCCATTCACCAACCGCCAAAGAGTTGAATCAACTTCATTTGTCTTGACCAACTAAAAAAACACAATAAGTAAAAAAACATGATCGTGATGGTGTATGATCCACTTAAATACACATGAATACCTAAGAAGATGTAATACCTCATCACGTAACCATAGAGTGAAACTTTGACAAGTTTCCACGGATGCAACCCTACTTTGAGATTTAGATTTAGTACTTTTCACATAGATGTTATACCTCCTGTGATAGACATTTCAATACGTATATGAGTTAATTTATTTTACAATAATGGGAATTCAGGATAAATTGGTGAACTTACTTCTCCCATTCATCCAATCCATCGTACTTATTAAGGACCCATCTACGAACTTGTTCAAACTGCACTTGGGTCAAAGTTATATCTTTACCACTATCTATAGGCATCTCACCAACAAACTCATCATCCCCGTCTACAAATGCTTCACGGGCATGTTTATGAGTGTCATCACCTCCTTTTGGCATATACTCCATGCAGTAATAACTAGCTTCTTGTATAATATATCCTTCTGCAATACACCCTTCAATATATCTTTTATTGCGCACATATCCTTTATATGTTTTCATCAACCTATGTAGGTAATTAATTGTAATAACTGGTAGCTATTTAAATCGAATGATGAAGAATAAAACAAAAATTAGCAATTTACCATTCAAAAGGATACATCCATCTATTTCTAACAGGGCCGCAAATCAATGCTTCATCAGCTAGATGAACCATAAGGTGGATACTGATATCAAAAAATGCAGGTGGAAAATGTTTTTCAAACACACACATTGCTTCTACCAAACTAGCCTTTGCTTTTAAAAGATGTTCCCTGTTGATTACCTTTGAGCACAAAATGTTAAAGAATAGACTTATACGATGTATAACATTACGCAGATCCTTATGTTGTGGATAAGAATGTTGAAGCAACACCGGAAGTAATTGTTGCATTATGACATGATAATCATGTGACTTCATATTTGTTAGGTCAGGAGGATTGATGCTCACATTGTTGTGGAAGTTAGAAGAGAATTTGCTAGGTACTTTAAGGTTTTTCAAAATGGTGCAAAATTGAACCTTTTCTTCTTTGCTCAAAGTGAAAGTTGCTTCTGGTATAGTTATTTTATTTGTTTCACGATCTTCCCTCACCCACAATTTTTGCTTTATACCCATGGTTTTCAAATCCTTCCGTGAATTGTTGCCATCTTTTGACTTGTCCTTATGACCCATAATTGTATCAATGAGATGCTCAGTGACATTCTTCTCTGTATGCATAACATCAACATTATGTCGGACCAAATTTGCTTTCCAATATGGCAAATCAAAGAGGACAGACCTCTTATACCATGCATGAACATTGATAAGGTCTTCATAATCGGTTTTCTTTTTTCTTTTTCGACCGATTTCTTGTTTGTCTTTACCAACTTTCATCTTGATATTAGCTACCTTTTCTTCAACTTGATAACCATTCAATGGCCATGGAGGACAACGATATTCTTGTTCATTATTGAAGTTTGCCTTATCATCTTGAAAATTGTGTTGGGAAGGAAGAAATCTTCGATGTCCCATGCACACATCTTCTTACTTTCAGGAAGATAATAAGAACAAGTATCTTCCCCATAAATAGGACATGCAAAATAGCCGTGAGTTGTGCACCCCGATAAAATACCGAGCGCAGGATGATCATGAATTGCCCACAACATCCTTAGCTCTCATTGTGAACTCGGAATTATTAAATGAGTCAAATGCATTGACTCCTTCCCATAACTGCTTTAACTCGTCTACCAACGGTTGTAAATAAACATCGATATCCTTCCCTAGTAGTTTTGGCTCGAAAATCAACAATGTCAACATTGAGAACTCTCTTTTCACACACATTGATGGAGGAAGATTATATGGTACTATAATTACTGGCCAACAACTATAACGACTGGCTAGAGACACATGTGGATTGAAACCATCAGTTGCTATTCCAAGTGTGATATTTCGTGGTTTAGTAGCAAATGTTTTATCAAAAGAATCTACAGCTCGCCATTGAGAAGTGTCACGTGGATGACGCATCACATTTGAATCGGACTTGGCACGAGCATGCCAAGTCATAGCATCTGCTATCCATGGTATGGTATACAGTCTCCTCAATCTAGAAATTAAAGGGAAATGTCTCAACGTCTTTTGAGGTACTTTGGTAGATCTTTTCTCTTCGTTGAATGTTGTCTTATATCTTGGTTCGTTGCAAATTGTAGAAGAAACTCTGTGTGCGTCATCTTTCCAGTATAACATGTAGTCATTAATGCATGCATCATAAGTCTTGTAATCCATCCTAACTTGTTTAATCATCTTCTTTATGTCGGGGTACTTTTTCTATTGTGTGTTACCTTCAGGGAGTAATTCCTTTATAAATTCGAGGAGTGTAGTCACACCATTGTCGGAAAAGCCATATTGAGTTTTCAAGCTATTCAGTTTCACAATGGCATACAATGTTGTTATACCTTTAGAACATGAAGGATACAATGGCTCTTTTGCACTATCAAAAAGTGATTTGCACTTCTTCCTTTGATTGGTCGACCGATCAACATCAACTGTAGACGGTTCCCCAATATTATCGGGCAACAGACTGGTAGGTTGAAATGATGAAAACTATCAGCATCATTGACCAAGTCTTCCATCCTAGGATGTTCAGCCTCATCAGTACTTATGGCTTGACTAATAGATTGTTTTTGCTTCTCTATCGATTCTTCTCCATGAAAATGCCAAACGGTATATGACTGGACAATTCCCCATTTGAGTAAATGATAATGAATGTCATCTACTTTAATCTTCATTTTCATATTTTTGCACTGTGTGCAAGGACAAGAATAGATTTCCTTATCTCCACCATTTTCCACAACGAATTCAATAAACTTCTGCACTCCTTCTATATATCGTGTGGTTCTTCGATCAGATTCTTTCATCCATTGTTTGTCTATACTAGACGACATATTGCCCTGCTATATCATATATGATATACAACATTATGAGTGTAAACAATAACATTTCTTATTTTACACTATGAAATAAAAAATAAAAACAAATTGATCAAAACAACTTGCATTTAGAAACTGGTCGAAACTTGTATATATTTTGTGATATGGCCGGGTATGAATATTAAAAATCTTAAATTAACTCTGTCCCATCTTTGGTGACTTCCAACTGTGATATGTTTTTCATCCAGACAATCATTTCTTGCCCAACAGTATACACTAGACTAGTAAATTCTTATAAGTACGTTAGTAAATTTTATCTATTTTAATTACCTTCGATTTAGGAATCTTACTCTTTGTACTGTACAGTTACCCCTACTGTCTCACATGAATGTGGGCCTGTATCGTTCCAAAAAGACAGTTTGACTTGTTGAACCCTTTGTAATTTATGAACAATATAAAAGAAAATAATGGCATTATGAATCTTTAGTATATTGAGACCACAAACAGTGAGTTGCTTTACGACAAACTTCTAAGTGTAAATTTGACGCAGCGGATATTTCAAAAGTGATGTAAATCGGTGAAAGTAGCAGTCGATGGATTGATGAATGCTGAAATGCCCGAATTCGTTGATCCGAAGATACCGAACTCTAGCTATCTCGAACTCGTTGATCGCGCACGATACCGGGTTCAAAGATCTTCAATTCTTCAAGCGTTGATCAAGCGCACTTGATTCCGCGAATCGGCTTCTACAATCGTTGAATCGAGCGCACTCGATTATCCGAAAGAGGAGATAGGAGATTACACTCAACTACCAATTTGAATGAAAGCACAAAGCAATCAAAAGAGAATTTTATTCAAAAATCAACCACCTTTTACAAATGAGAGTCTCGACCTATTTATAGGCATTTTACAACTCACACCAAAAAACAACAAAAAATACAAGTACTAAGTCGGTTCCGAGTTAAGGCTTCCGACCTACGACTTAACAAAGACGCCGACTCAACATTACAACTTTACAAGCCTTCAGCGACTTAACAAACACGGACAAAATACAAACAGACGACATACGACTTATAAAAGTTGCGACTTACGACCTAATATAGGTTGGTTACGACTTATCAATAGCTCCAGCTTCCATCAGTGGCAGAGATTAACTCGGCAGCAGAAATCAACGGTAACAAGTCTTCGGCGACTTCAAATGGTACGACTTACCTAAGTCGTAACTCGGTTCCGACTTATCGTTGGACTCGTTAAGTCGGTGCCGACCTATTACTTCAACTGTTTGCTTTGTTTTCTCTCTGAGTAACTCGGTAACCCGTACCTCTGTACAAGTTAGGTCGTCCACTCTTCTAAGTCGGTCACGACTTATGTCTTTACTCCTGTTAAGTCGGTAACGACTTAAGTCTCCCATCTGGTTAACTCGGTCACGACTTATAACTTTGGTCCTGTTATCTCGCAAGCATCCACTAAGTCGTTGCCGAGTCATACTAAGTCGGTGGTACGACTCATAACCTTTGTTAGGTCGGTTGCGACCTAAAATTTCAATATTCCGCCTTTTCTCACCAAATCTTAACTCGTTATCTTCATTCTTAGGTCGGTCTCGACCTACCATCATGTTAGGTCGTACACGACCTACGACTTCTTCTCTCTGGCCTGCATCATCCTCCCCTGGTTGAGAGAAATTCGTCCTCGAATTTGCACTCTCTTCTTCCACAACAAATTCATCCCCATGATACGGTACGAGATGTTTGACATTGAATACGTCAGACGTGTACACATCATCTGGCAGCTTCAGTTTATAAGCATTTTCATTGATTTTCTTTAAAATTTCAACTGGGCCAATCTTTCGTGCTTTCAATTTATTATACGTTCCCACCGGAAAACGATCTTTCGTCAATACTGCATAAACCAAATCACCTTCATTAAACTCAACAATTCGTCGTTTCAAATCTGCAGATTGTTTATACTTCTCATTTGCTTTCTCCAATCGTTCTTGAACGATTTTATGACATTCCGTTAACCCTTCAACAAAATCAGCAGCTTTCTTAACTGTCTTCTTTGATTGTGGCACTACCGTCAAATCCAACGGTCCCTTCGGTAAACTTGAATATACTATCTGAAATGGACTGAAACCAGTACTTCGATTCACAGCATGATTATGTGCAAACTCTGCCTGGCATAATTTCACATCCCAACTCTTCAGATTATCTTGCACAAGACATCTCAACAAGTTTCCCAATGATCTGTTAACCACCTCAGTCTGTCCATCCGTTTGTGGGTGATAAGCACTACTAAACTTCAGCTTCGTTCCCACCATTTTCCACAAACTTAGCCAAAAATGACTCAGAAAACGAGTATCCCTGTCCGACACAATCGATTCTGGCAATCCATGAAGTCGATAGATCTCTCTGAAAAACAACTGAGCAACATGAACCGCATCTGCCGTCTTCTTACAAGCAATGAAATGTGCCATTTTCGAAAATCTGTCAACCACCACATAAATGGAATCATTACCACGCTGCGTTCTCGGCAAACCCAACACAAAGTCCATACTGATATCCACCCATGGTTTTACAGGTACGGGTAACGGCATATATAAACCAGCATTAGTTGCAGTTCCTTTCGAAACTTGACAAATATGACAACGCTCCACAAACCTCTCTACTTCTTTCCTCATTGATGGCCAAAAGTAGGACTGTGAAATCAACTGTAAGGTACGGTCTCTCCCAACATGTCCTTCTTCGTGTAACTCTTTGATAATCTTCATTCTCAGACTACCCTCCGGTATGCACAATCTATTTCCCTTGAAAAGAAAACCATCAATCATCATAAACTCATCGGTCTTCCCTTCATTGTCCCTTTCAACAAATTTCTTAAAATAAGAGTCTTCTGCAGTCTGCTCCGGCAATAATTCAAAACCAGTCACCTCAATTTTCATTGTGGTCAACAAATGACTCCTTCTACTTAAAGCATCAGCCACCCGATTCGTCACCCCTGACTTGTGTTTCACAACGAAAGTAAACTGTTGCAGATATGCAATCCATGATGCATGTCTTGCTGAAATCTTATCTTGCCCTTGCAAATGCTTCAATGCTTCATGATCAGTGTAAAGAACAAACTCCTTCTGAAATAGATAGTGTCTCCAGTGTTTGATAGATTGTACAACAGCATAAAACTCCACATCATATGTACTGTAACGCATCTTCGCTCCTGACAACTTCTCACTGAAATAGGCAATTGGACGTCCCTTCTGACTCAGCACCCCTCCAATCCCAACCTTGGATGCATCAGTATGTAGTTCAAACACCAACTGAAAATCAGGTAGCACTAGAATTGGTGCAGACGTCAGCAATTCCTTGATCTTCCCAAAAGCACTCCCTGCTTCCTCTGTCCATGCAAACTGTTTACCTTTCATGCAATTGGTAACAGGTGCCATCACACTACTAAAGTGTGGTATAAACCTTCGATAGAATGAAGCCAACCCATGAAAACTTCGAACTTCCGTTATCGTCTTGGGTTGCGGCCAATTTCTGATCGCCTCAACTTTACTTTGGTCTACCTGTATTCCTTTCTCTGAAACAACATACCCCAGAAATAAAACACTATGCGTCATGAACACGCATTTCTTCGTTGCAGCATAGAACTGTTCTTGTCGCAATACCATCAGCACTTCTCTAAGATGATTCAAATGTTCCTCTGGACTCCCACTGTAAATAAGAATATCATCGAAATACACCACCACGAATTTCCCAATGAACGGTCGAAAAATCTGATTCATCACCCTCATGAAAGTACTTGGTGCATTTGATAAGCCAAATGGCATAACCAACCATTCATATAGACCCTCCCTGGTTTTAAAAGCAGTTTTCCACTCATCTCCTGGTCTGATACGAATTTGATGATATCCACTCTTCAAATCAATCTTCGAAAAGATAGTAGCTCCACTTATTTGATCCAACAAGTCATCCAACCTCGGCATTGGAAATCTATATCTCACAGTAATCTTATTCAATGCTCGACTGTCAGTGCACATTCTCCATGTCCCATCCTTCTTGAGTACCAATAAAGCTGGTACAGCACAAGGACTCAGACTCTCCTGCACACGCCCCTGCTCAAGCAATTCCTCTACCTGCCTCCGCAATTCTTCATGTTCCTTCGGACTCATTCGATAATGTGGTCTGTGTGGCAACACAGCACCTGGAACAAGATCTATCTGATGTTGTATATCCCTCAACGGTGGCAACTCCGTTGGTAACTCCTCTGGAAATACATCGTCAAATTCTTTCAAAACTGGTTTAACTTCTTCTGGAATTTCAACCTCTTCACTGCTCTCACGCCCAATCAACAAGAATACTTCCGGCTCTTCTTCAACTTCTTTAACAAACTCCTTTAAAGTCAATAAAGTTTTCAGCTCTTCAATTTCTTCTGATTTACTTTCTTCTTGTGATCTCTTCTTTGGAACTAAGATAATCTTCGTGCCTTTAAACATAAAACTGTAGCTATTGGTCTGACCGTCATGTAGTACTGCTCGATCATACTGCCATGGTCTTCCCAATAATAAGTGGCAAACATCCATCTCTACTACATCACACCATATTTCATCTTTGTATTTCTTCCCAATAGAGAATGGTACACGAACTCGTCTATCCACTTTCACTTCTCCTCCTTTTCTCAACCATGCTAACTTGTATGGACTCGGATGTTTCTCTGTCTTTAATTTCAACTTTGTCACAGCTTCGGTTGAAATAATATTATCACAGCTTCCTGCGTCAATTACAAACTTACACACCTTCCCTAGAATAGTACATGTTGACTGAAAGATATTACTCCTCAACCAACTAGCTTCTTCCTGCTTCGGTGTTAAACACGATCTCCTCAGCATTAGATTACAACCTTCGTCTCCTGACGCAATATCCTGCTTATCCTCCTCAACTGGACTAGAACACTCCTCATCAACATCCTCATCATCAACTTCCACAATCATGGTTCTCTTCTTTGGCTTTGGACACTCACTGCTTTTATGACCCAATTCCTGACAATTGTAACATTTGAACCCATTGTTAACCCTTGTCTTCTCAGCCTCCTTCACAACTGGTTTTGCAATAGCTTTTGAAACATTCGAACTCCCACTAACTCCCTTCATCGGATTGTTGGAATTTGTAAACACACCACTTCCTCGTCTCCCTTGTTTTTCCCAAGCCAACGCTTTCTGATGTGCTTCTGCTACAGATCTTGGATCGAACATATTCACCATATCCTGAGTCTGCATTCTCAATCCTCCAATGAACCTAGATGTCAGCTGCTCTTCTGTTTCCATAATATCATTCCTCGCAATAAGTTGATAGAATTCATCAGCATAGTCATTAACTGTCTTTGTGCCCTGCCTCAAGTTTTGCAAACGTTGATACATCAAAGATTGATAATTGTAAGGTAAGAACGTTGCTTTCATCAACTTCTTCATCTTCTCCCAAGATTCAACTTTTGACTTTCCCATACGTTCACGTGTAAGCTTGGTTTGCTGCCACCATGCCAAAGCTCTACCCCTCAGCCTCGTAGCAACCAACTTCACTCTACGATGTTCTGGTACTTCTTTGAAGTCAAAAATCTCCTCTACATTAGCCACCCAATCTAGAAACTCCTCCGCTTGCATACCACCCTTGAATTCAGGAATTTCTGTTTTCATCCCCGACTCCCATTTGTGATCATACTCAGAATAGTTTCTTCCTTGACCTCTTCCTTGAATACTACCACCATCATACTCCTCTTCAAAATCAGATGCATAACGATGTCGATTCTGACCACCAACATCTCTACTACCATTACGCCTTCCACCATCATCCCTTCTATCGACATTCCTCCGTTCACGATCATTCACGTTCCTCCCACGCCCTTGGTCATTTTCAACACTTCGGTCTCGATTGGAATGTGGTGAGACTCTACTACCTCCATGATTAGATTCTGGTGAAACCCTTCTCCGATTTTGATTCATCTCCGTCATAAGCCTCTCTAACCGGCCAATTCCTTCATTAAGCTTCTCACTAAAATTCTCATTGATTCTTTGCTCCATCTCATCAGCCTCCTCTCTTCGATATAAAGCTTCTACGTTTTGGTGGCGATTAGCTCTTCTTGGCGGCATACTTGAACTTCACAAATTCTAACACTTTTCGGATTTTGATCCAAAATGAAATGGATCGAAAACTTCCACTTTGTAGCAAATCGCGATGAACACGATGGACAAAGTTTCGGCCTCCCACTACAAATTCGATCAAACAATCTTCAATGCAAGGTCGAACAACTTCACTTGCTCACGGCTCACACCTCAAGCTCTCGGCTATCACTTCAAACTTCAAATCTCTTCAAATGATTAGGCTCCAAGTCTCGATCTAGCTATGATTGGCTAGAACAAGCTCTGATACCAAAACTGACGCAGCGGATATTTCAAAAGTGATGTAAATCGGTGAAAGTAGCAGTCGATGGATTGATGAATGCTGAAATGCCCGAATTCGTTGATCCGAAGATACCGAACTCTAGCTATCTCGAACTCGTTGATCGCGCACGATACCGGGTTCAAAGATCTTCAATTCTTCAAGAGTTGATCAAGCGCACTTGATTCCGCGAATCGGCTTCTACAATCGTTGAATCGAGCGCACTCGATTATCCGAAAGAGGAGATAGGAGATTACACTCAACTACCAATTTGAATGAAAGCACAAAGCAATCAAAAGAGAATTTTATTCAAAAATCAACCACCTTTTACAAATGAGAGTCTCGACCTATTTATAGGCATTTTACAACTCACACCAAAAAACAACAAAAAATACAAGTACTAAGTCGGTTCCGAGTTAAGGCTTCCGACCTACGACTTAACAAAGACGCCGACTCAACATTACAACTTTACAAGCCTTCAGCGACTTAACAAACACGGACAAAATACAAACAGACGACATACGACTTATAAAAGTTGCGACTTACGACCTAATATAGGTTGGTTACGACTTATCAATAGCTCCAGCTTCCATCAGTGGCAGAGATTAACTCGGCAGCAGAAATCAACGGTAACAAGTCTTCGGCGACTTCAAATGGTACGACTTACCTAAGTCGTAACTCGGTTCCGACTTATCGTTGGACTCGTTAAGTCGGTGCCGACCTATTACTTCAACTGTTTGCTTTGTTTTCTCTCTGAGTAACTCGGTAACCCGTACCTCTGTACAAGTTAGGTCGTCCACTCTTCTAAGTCGGTCACGACTTATGTCTTTACTCCTGTTAAGTCGGTAACGACTTAAGTCTCCCATCTGGTTAACTCGGTCACGACTTATAACTTTGGTCCTGTTATCTCGCAAGCATCCACTAAGTCGTTGCCGAGTCATACTAAGTCGGTGGTACGACTCATAACCTTTGTTAGGTCGGTTGCGACCTAAAATTTCAATATTCCGCCTTTTCTCACCAAATCTTAACTCGTTATCTTCATTCTTAGGTCGGTCTCGACCTACCATCATGTTAGGTCGTACACGACCTACGACTTCTTCTCTCTGGCCTGCATCAAAATTACTTCATGCTTATGTGTTCCAGAACAAGAGAGAAAAAAAGCATATTTTATAATTGTCTCAAAAATTATTCCACCTACACATGCCCCCCATGTGCCCATTTTACTCATCAACTCATAAATAATATGGAGATTAAACCTCATGATCACATCATTGTATTGTTGTATAAATATCATATCATAAACTAAATTTGATATGGCTTTAACCATGAAAATCATAACTTTTCCCTTTGTATATTTCATGTACTGTAAAATGATAATCGTTAAAATAAAGTATTCAAATATATATTTTCGTCGGTCTATCAACGGATACTTTGAGATTCGGACAGTCATATCTATACTTGTATCCGAAACCAATAATTTCTTTTGGCTTTTGATTGTATACGACTGTTTTTAAAGATTTTGACTTGTAAATATCTGTTTCGTTAAACTAGCCCTGTGTTTCCCATTTGGTAAAAGCAAAACCAGTCTAACAGAAAAAAACATATATAAAGAACTTTATTGTACATGTCCTAAACTTTATTGTTTTACATTGATGATATAATTATATTTTATATATTCCTAGCATATAAAGTATATGAATTTTAGTAACATTTGAACAATATGCAAAAAAGAGGAAACTGCTGCTATTAGCAGTAGCATGGCTGCTGCCATTGGCAGTAGTAGGAAAAAAATGTATTTTTAATTGTAATTAATCATATTATTCATGTCCTAACAAATTGGATGCATTTTGCATTTAAGTAATACCTCCAATCGATCACAGGCTTCTAAACAACAGATTTATCTGAAACTTATCTACCTCCAATTTTTTCACACCTTTCACAGGCTTATGCACCTTCAATTTTGGGTCCTGTAAGTTAAAAAAGCAATAATGAGCAGAAATTCATATAGAAAAATAACATCACAATTTGTTTCTGATATCAAGTACTTGTAGGTAATTTAAAGATAGAGCTACATCAACAAAATCTAGGCATTCCTGAATAAATCAAGCTAATTTTTCAGTATTGAATACATTCAAACTAAACAACTAAAGGTTTCGGCAAAGTTCGTATAAGAATTTGTATCCACACTCAAGTAATAAAATGCAAAATAAGCATAAATAATGAATTCGCCATCTATCTAATCAAATATTTCCATTTAATTATTACTTGAACAAGGTTTGAAATTACATTTAAGATGACATATTTAAGATAACATTGAATACAAAATATCAGGTTCCGTTATATTCATGATGCATTGATCAAAAAGCATTAACTTCATTTTTAATATCCACCATTAAAATAACATAGTCCATACACAACAAACATTACATATGCTGAATACCCATAGTGAAGAAATTGTAAATTCAGTCACACTTGAAATGGCAGAAAATATTACGATTGCTATGTGTGTGTGTATGATGCATATAATGTATATGTACAAAGAACTTATGCTTAAATGAACACACTCTAAATTCTGGCTAGTAATTAGTCGAAGTTCTCTAAATATGAATATGATAAATTGATTTGAATAAATTAATAAAATGCAAAGTTGTAGTATGTTGTCTTAGTAAAGTTGGACAGGAGATGATATCGATTAAAACGTACAAATTTTTCAATGACATTCAATTCACAACATAAAAATAGATTGTGTTTAGCACACATTCTTATTACTAATGTTGATGACTTCAAGTGAACTACTACTTCTCTGTATATGTATTGATGCATGAACTATATTGTTAAATTTCCTTCTCCTATGCAACATGAATATCATTCAAATTCTCTTAACTTCTCAGATCATACTTAATTGTCACACTCGTTTGGTTTCGCACATTCATTTTCCAGGTTTTTTTCATTTAAGTGTAAATGCACACATTTGAAGATTATAAAGTGCTGAATCTTCATAACCAAATAATTTGAACAAGAAAATATGCTCCTGTATTGGTTTCATTGGGATAAAACAAGGTAAAATTTAGCATAGAAATATAAAGGGAAGTAGAAAAAACAAATAATGAAGGAGAGAATAAAGAAGATAAAACTTAACCACTGACACACTCAAGCTTAAGTTCAGGAATACAAGAAATGATACAACCAAATTTAGCTAGGCCAAGACTAAAGAAGGCAAGGCATACACACGCACTATCCCATCACAATGCATGAACTCAGCCCTCTGCCTACACACACTAGCACAGTGCGCATGCACATGTTTATACATTTTTCTTAATTAAACAATACCATTAAATACTCTTTATTAATTTAGGAAACTATGAACCATAATTATGCTCATATATAACTTCAAAGATATGCTTATTAAAATTTAATTACTCTTTATTTATTTATTTATTTCATTTTGAACTATATAAAGTGTACAAAAATATTTTAAACTTGAAACTCACACAAAACATATAGCATTGCATGAAATACACATATCTAATTCTAATACCCAGACTTGTGTGAACAAAATATGAGTACTTCATTCTCTAAATATTTATATTTACACACACAGTGAGTAATGGATACCTAATATATAATCATGCAATTTCCAAGGCAACCATAGTTTACAAATGAAAGCCACATCAACTTTATAAAACTCACACCTTGCATATTTAGTATAGTAGCATCTCCCACACCTTGCATACTTCTTTTCAGCCCAGTAACTATATAAAAATCACTTTTATTTATCTATAAGTTATGTCAGACATCAGATATAATAACATTCAACCTACTACCAAAACATATGTATAGAAAAATTACTAAAGACTTAGCATGCTTCATGAATCCTGAAACTAATGCCTGAATAACATGCTGAATCAATTTATTAATATGAGTGTATATCCAACTAAGCAAAAGGAGTATTGTTTTCTCATAGCATGAACATAATGACTATTACAACCGTACAACGGTGGGAAACCGACAAAAACATTTATACACCAAAAATATGTATTAAAAGTAGCCTCTAATGATGCTCAGGTGTTTAAGGCACTAAAGTGCAGAGAGAAAATTACAAGTTCGAATTACAACGGTAGTATAAAAATGTTTCTTTTGTAGTATCCAAATATAGGTTGGAGGTAGCTAGGTATAAATCCTTTAGATTTCATTCATTTTACATATATTTGAAATATAAACATGAAAAATACACTACATATCCATCATCTACTTACGAAAGGGATAAAACTAAAGTATTTGTATCAAAGAATTCATCAGTAAGGAAACTGAAGAAAATAGTCATGAACAAGATGAGCAGAGAACTTACTAAAGGAAATAACAGTTCATTCACTAGCTATAAATTATTCATGCTGCTGGTTTACAAAGCATACTTATATCCAAGTCTATAGAATTCTACAACTTAACAAAAGGAAAACAAAATATTATTGAAAAATAAAAAGGAAAAAAACAAATAATGACAACACATGAAAATTTGCACCAATTTTTCTCACCGGGAAGAACAGAACACTAATAATAAAAATCAATCGAACAGTCTTAAACATTAAACATAAAATTGATAATAAACTCATGAATAGTTGAAAGCATGACAGTATCTATGGACAAAACAAGAAGAAAAATCATTTTATTTTAGACACTAAAAAATACTGAAGTAACTAAATTTACCTTGCAATCGACAAAGCAAAACGCGAAATTGAGGGAGAACTTGGAATCGACAAAGCAAAAAGTGGAATTGGATGGAAACGATGAGAGCGGATGAAAACTGAGGAAAGCAGGTGACAATTGATGAAAGCTAGGGCACAGAGGTGAATAATTGGGGATGGACGTACGGGGCATTTTTTCAAAAGGGGGGAAATTATTGAGATATACCAGCCCGGGTAGGGGGTGAAACGTTCAATAGCCGTTCCAAAATTACCACGGTCAGCAACCATGGCAAATTAGTTTGCCGCGGTTTGGAACCGTGGTAAAATTGCCACGGCTTAAGACCGTGGCAATTCTTCCGCATTTGGGTGTGGCAAAACGGACAATATGGTGTAGTGGCCCTAACAAATATATGACGTGCCTCCCCTCCTGGTACCATTCTACGGTTATCTCAGGCCCATGCTCTAACTCGGGGGAAGAAAATGGGTAATGTGGAGCCATCGTCGGGTAAGTCATGTTGCGAAAATACTCATAGTACCGGTACTGTAAAATCTCCCAAAAACCTGTAATGGACGTGGATCTATCCCTAACGACGCATTGATGAGCCAAAGAGCGATACAAATACGCTAATATCGGAGTCCTCCAATCATATACGATTAGACTATCAAACGATAACTCCGCTACAGCTGCAACATATCTGGCCAGCAACGCATTTGATGCATTTGTAAAGAATAAGTTCCCCATCATGTACAGAATAAACAGTCGAGCAATCTCCAAATGGTTGTCTGTTCTACGACCATGTATCAATTCATATATTGCTTATCTAACGTAAGAGCATCTAATCTGCAGTCCGGATGACAGTCCATCTTGTAAGTCAAGATATGGAAGTACACTAGATATATGGTGAAAGTGCTGGTACTCCTCGTTATATGGTAAGGTCTCCCTCCTTCCGATGCCTAAACCGGTAAGTATAATAAAGTCTAAAGGGATAAAATCCAACTCTCAAAAACTAAAGTGGAATTTATGAGTAGTCTTCCACCTACATGCGGCTAAAGCACCACATAACTGAACATCTGAATTTAAAAGATTATCGATACCTATTAAAGCAATTTACGATTATTAAAAGCGCTAAAAAGCATTAAACACATAAAGAGTAATTATGTAAATACATACTTAAGAAATCTCCAAATCCCATATCTCGAAGAAAAGCATGAATAATGTCGTCGGCATCGTAAGTTCGGATCATCTCTACTACTAATAATGTAAATTCATTCCACTAATTTCAACCGCGTCTTTTGGAAATATCCAAAATACCCTTTATCTTCCATGTTTTGTTTACTGTTCCATTAAAACTTAATCTGTTATTTCTCCCCCAATTCGTCCATATTTCCAAATTTGCTTCCTCAAACCCCTAATTCATCGCCGTCAACATTCCAAATTTCGCTCCATATGACATGGTCTACTATCACAAGAACTAAGATTGCGCAAGATGTTTCAGATGTTGAGCTTCGGTAGGAAGTTATATCCATGGTTGCGATGAGTTTGCGGTGACTGACGGGATTTAGTTGGGGGTTTAGGCATCATGTTGCAGCAGGTTAAGGTGCTTTATCTACTATGAATTTCTGGTAGATGGATGGTCTTCGCCTGGGTTTGGTGTTTCTGTATATGCCATGAAGGTTAAGGAGTTTCTAGAGAATCACGATTTGGAGGACCGCTGCATCTAAAATCTGAATCTATCACAGAAAGATGAAGGTTTGATAGTAATATTTACAAAGGACTTTACCACCTAATTCTTTTCATTTTTTATTCAACAGGCTCAGCAAAACTTAAATCATTGACATTGTATATCTCTATCTGCTGCTAATAAGGGCATAATGTTTGTAAACATTTGTTTTTTAGTCATTTGTGATTTGATGACATTATATTTTGTTTTCAACTTATCAAAATATTTCTTGGGTGATGTTTTAGAAGGTAGCTGGGACATACAAAAAGCATATTGTTAGATGAAGGTATCAACCTTCTCTCTCGGGTATGTTTTACTCCACATACTATTTCAAGAAATGCGGTCTTTTAGTTTATGCATTTGCATTTCGTCATACGCTGAAATAAACTATTTATTGTTTAATTATTTGAAGAATATTATACCAAGATAAAGAATATATGCATAGGTGCCCATATCTCTGTGTTCATGCATGTTATTTCATCATAGAATTTATAAGATAAATAAATCTTTGTAGCTAATAATATTACAAGATTATAAAATAATGCAATTCTGAAATAAATTACCTAAAGCCAACTGAAATATATTTATAATTATGTCACATCTTTGCCAAAATGTTACCATTAGTAATAGAACGTTGATATATACTTCATACATAATCTTCTTTTAGTTATTTGTAAACATATAAATTCTTACTACATATCAGTATTAACCAATTTTTTGTTAAAGATGGAAAATATAAAATAAATGATCCCTAGAGGATTACTGACTTAGCACTTGGATAAAAATTTCAGTTATAAAAGCAAAGGTTTCAGAATTTCAGAGCAAAACCAATATATTGAATATTATTACTACTTTTTCTGCTTAGGTGATTGTTCGAGTGAGAGACTAGAAATAACATTTAGTGATTCTTTGCCTTTCGTTTTCATTACAAAGAAATTACTTAATGTAATTGTGTCCACTGCATGATAAAGTGTAAAATCAAACTAAAAGTAGTTGATTATGTACATAGAACAAAAAGAAAATACACTAACTTTCATATGCAGGAGACAGTAGTATATTGTAACATATAACATTTGGAAAAAAACGATTTGATTAGGAATTTTGTTATACTAGAAAAATGAAGAAACAATCGAAATTAAAAATTAAAGAAATATATGTCAATATACTTTTTTGTTTTTGAATTTTCAACCCAAACAGTGCCTCCAACAACTGCAGTTTGATTTGATATAAGAGAATAGTCTTTGTGAGAGATTTTACCTTTTTGATGTTCAAATGAATTTTGTTGCATAAGATAAACAAAATATTTGACGTTGGATAATATTTGAAAATGCATTAACTATCATAGTATGTTCAATATGAACTATTAGAAACCACCTTTTTTTTGCATCTATAATTTTTTTTTTATTACTACCGTACATTGTGCTTTGATCTCCAATTGAGACAATGAATAGCTTAAGATACAATATTTTTAAGTGGCTTTGCATGAAAGGTCCCTATTTCTGTTGTTTTTATAAGAAAAGTCCCTGTAGAAATGAGTATGTAAATTAGGTCCCTGTTTTTTCTAAATCAAAAAGCGCAAGTTAGCTTGCGCTTTTTAAACATTAAAAAAATTTCAAAAATTTCAAAAAAAATCAAAATCAGAAAGCGCAAGTTGCCTTGCGCTTGTCAAAAATTTCAAAAATAATTTCAAAATCATAAAGCGCAAACTAGCTTGCGCTTTTCAAAATTATGAAAATTTTCGAAAATTTTAAAATTTCGTATCAGAAAAGTGCAAGATACCTTGCATTTTCTGTCAGAAAAGTGCAAGGCATCTTGTGTTTTTTATTTTTCGAAAATAGGGACCAAATTTACATATTCATTTCTGTAGGGACTTTTTCTGTAACAACATCAAAAACAAGGACCTGTGACTCTTTTCTTGTATTTTTAAACCCAGTTACCAGTATTTAAGCAACACTATTTCATTTAAGAGCTTTCTAATTAATTTTGTTTACCTGTTGCAATATCACAAACATGCCTTTTTTGTATAACTTTTGTCAGAGAGTGTAACGACCCGCAATTTGCGATAATTAAAAATTGTTAATTTAGTTAAATTTTGCAATTTAATGTTGAAATAAATAAAAATTTGTAAGTTATGAATGAAACAATATCTAGAATGAACGGTAACAATGTCAATTTAAGTTAATTATTAATAAATTTAATGAATTCCAATTAATTGAAATAATATATATAAGTTATACTGGTTATAAAATTGAATATAAGAAACAAATGTGAATATTTAATTAACTAATGAAATAATATATTGTTAATGATGATTGAATGAAATTGGTGTTATGTGAACAATTGTAACAATTGTTTGAAAATAATAACTTATAAGTGTGATTAAAGTAAATGGTAACAAATATTATAGGTCACCTATTCATTTAGCCTGTTAAGTTAAATTTGGTAATCAATTGCAGTATATCTATTTAATATTTTGTTAATGTAAATTAAGGTAATAATTGGAAATAATATTAGTTTTATTCATAATATGACAATTGGTTGGATAAAGGAATGGAAATCAAGATTTATCAATTTAGTGGAATTTGAAACGATCATATTTGGATAAATTGCAAGTACATGAAATTAAAATATTTAAATAGTACGTAAATGGAAATTAAGATGAAATTGGGAAATATTAATGTACTAAGATATAAACAAATGTTATTTATATCCTTATTGTAATAAAAAACTTGAATAACAAGGTTTAAAAATTTAATAAATGGATTTTGGAATTCTAATTTATAATTTCTGAATTTACTGAAATTGAAATTAAACACTGAAAAATTTGTAAATTTATCAACTTTAAATGGACATCTAAATTTGTTAAATTATTGTAGATGATTAAGAAATCAAAAATGGTATAAGTTGTAAAAAAAATTTATATCAAAATTTAAAAAGTGATTTAATTAATTAATTATTAATTTATTTAATTAACTTGAAAATAGCCATTTTGGCCACTGACTCGGATTTCGACGAAACCAGTTTCATCGGATCTGTAACAGTGAATTATTATAGGATTTCAAGTTTCGTAGCGATCGGACTTGTCGTTTGATCGTACGGGCTCGAAACGCTCAGAAATCAACTTAATTGTAATCAATTTGAAATAAGCTGATTTTAACATAACTTCTTCGTACGATGGAATTAGGACTTGAAACATGTTCCATTAAGTTTAAAAATATTAAAAACATCCATTTTGATATATGGGATGACCCATTTTCATTCCGGAGGCAGAACGGGCTTTTCGAGTCGTTTATCGTTCAGCTTGTAAATCAAATCTTGTCCATCCATTCTATTTTTCAGTTTTGTCTATAAATAGCCCATTATAAACCCTAGCCACTCCTCATTTCATTTGTCTATACATACATTTCAGTCTCCTCCTCTTTCTCAATGGCAGACAAACCAAACAAACTTCTCAATTCAATTTCAAAATCAAATTCAAATCAAAATTTCAAACTCCACAAACTATATCGAATTATATATCGATTGGAAGCTCTCGACGAGCGCATCTCAGATCTGTAATTCGTTTTCCAATTTGAACCTCTGTCTGTCCAGAAATTGAAGAACAATTCACGGCCGTTCAATCAAGCGTTGATCAATTTCGTCCGATCGACGAATCGAGGACATGGTAGCATAGAGCGGACCGAGGGGAGTTCATCGGCATAGGTTGTTTGGTGTTTTGATGGTCGGATTGCTCGCTAAAATTCAACTTGGGTTCACCAAAATAATGGCGGTGGTGGAGGCGTCGGCCTCGGCGAGCGTGCGCGTGGGGGGGGGGGGAGGGGCTCTGGTCGGTAGAGGCTAGAGAGGCCAGTGATGATCTCTGATCGATGGCAGGACGGCCTTGGGCGGCGCGGCGTGCTTCCAAGTGGGGGCGGCTACATTGTTCGTGCGTACGAAGGGGATGTGGGTGGATGAATGGATGTTTTATTTTATATCGTTATAAACTGCAAGTTCACTATGGGTTGAAATGATACATACCCGAATGATCAGTAGATTAAGGAAAAATCGTTATGGGTTGAAATGATAGACTCGAGCGATTTAATGGATTTTATTAATAATTCGGGATTGCGGTTTGAAATGATATATAACCGTAAATATTAAATTGCGGATTGAAATGATAAATATCCGTATCACTTGACCCTAGGGTAGAGAATTATATACGGACACCGGATTGGTTAAATTAAATGATTTTAAAATCCTTATTTTTCGAATTTAGTTAAATGATATTTTGAAATAAAATTTGATTTATGTAAATTGAAGTATTATTGGAAAATAAAGTTTATGATGAAATGTGAAATGGTTTAAAGGGAATTGCTTTAAGAAATTAAATTGAAAGTTAAAGTTAAACTTTTAAGTATAAATGAAATTCTATCGAGATTAAGTTATTGAAGTTGTTTGAAAATACTTTGAAATATTTTGAAATTGGAGTAATCCGAATTGATATTTGAACATGGATTGAAATGATATGAAATTCAATAGTTTATTGAAATGTTAAATTGAAAGGTTTGGAATTTGGTTTGTTGACTTGGAAATTGAAAATGGTCCAAATGCATTGAAATGAAATGAATAGTTTAATTTGATATAAATTCCAAATCAATGTTTTAATATAAACTGTTTTAAAAATATATTATTTCAAAATTTCTAATTATTAAGATTTCAAAGTATTAAACTATTTTAACCTGTATTAATTATATTAAATCATTTTAACCTATTTTAAACCATTTAATTTATTTAAACTAATTAACATGTTTTAACTTATATTAAATCAAATTAATCTATTTTAAAGCTATTTAATCTATTTTAAATCTATATTAACTATTTATAACTATTTAAAACTATTTTCTTCTAAATTCCAAACTAAGTAAAATGGATGGCTTTATATTCAAATTCTCGATTTATAAGTGAATATGGTTAATGATGTTATAACCTAAGTTGGGATTTAAATTACATATTTGGTTTAATATGATATTTGAAATGAGAGTTTAGCCTATTTTGGAAATATGACTTTTGAAAGGAAATATAATTTCGAACTATGATTTCAAATGTGATATGATTTCAAAGGTGGATATGATTTCGAAAATGATATGATTTGAATTGAATATGATATTTTGATATCAATTATGAAATGATTTTGGAAATGTAAAAGAACCGTCCAGTGTGTAATAAGTGATTGGTTGTTAAAGAGACCGGGATCGGATATGGGCATACTCTATGTCGATACTGAAAACCACTTTAACAACTGTGTACGCGGTGGAGATTCCAAAATGAAGTAGGATGGTGGCGACGATCCTAAAGATATACATACGTGGACCTAACTCCCGTGAGTTAGCATGAGGTAGCTAAAACAGGAGCAATTGACGGGCTAAGTGAGGTCATTCCTCCGATCGGGCACATTCCTTCGATACTATATTCTGACTTTGCGATTTATTTGGTGGCCACCCTCGATTTTTGATTTGGGAGTGTGTTCCGAGGTGGGCGGTAGTAGCTGCTATGCGTTACCACCAGTCTGGAAGTGTAATTGGTATATCTACCCTGGCATTGCCTAGTTGTGCCGTGTCGCCTACCCTAGCGCGCCTTCTACGAGTTTGTTTTATGGCGTACCTATGGGGTATCCTCTGGTGGCCCCAGTTTACGGGGAGTTACGGTACTGTATAGACTATTGGCATTATAAAAATGTGTTAAGGGGAAAATGTAACGCCTTAACGCTATTTTAATAGTTTATCTTACTGTAGACATATTATAATAACATATTGTACTACATAGTAGATAGTTTAATGGATCCTTAGGAGATGTGAATCCCGAACATCTCTTAAGTTACCGCACTCACGTTAGATACTGGATAAGAGATGTCAAACCCCGTAAACATCTCTTAAGTTACCGCACTCACGTTAGACACTGGATAAGAGATGTCAAACCCCGTAAACACCTCCGACGCCGTTTACACTCATATTTATTTACCATTGATTTGACTTACATAAGATCTTTTAGTTCTGACTCGAGTGTTTTGTCTTTTCAATTCGCTCGGGTCAGCCTGAGCATTTCAGGATTTGAAGACCTTATTTCTGGAGGACGAAGACGAAGATTTGTACTACTATTATTTACTATATTTATTCCACTGCATTCATACTGTTCCGCTGCATTATCATTTGTTTATCTCGGATGTAACGACCCACTATTTTGGACCATTCAAATCGACAATAAATCCACACATGTCGGACTTGAATAATTCAAAACAATAGATTGTTAATTTAAATTGGCCAAACTCAACATGTACAGTAAATAAAATAATCACAGATCACAGACACAGAGTAATATAACAATAATGCAGCGGAAACAAAAGAATAGTAGTTCATGAAGCTACTATATATATAACAGAGTTAAACAAGATACAACAGGAGTCTCGAATACAATAGATATCTCAATACAATAGTCAAATACAAGATCTGAATACATCCCTGGAATCAACTGAATAACTGAAAGCTGGATAGATAGCTGGATCTCCAACCGAAGCTCCAACTCCAAAGGTGAGTCTCGAATACTATATCACTCAGTCTGACCCGAGCGTAAAGAAAACACAAAACACTCGAGTCAGGATTTAACATTCTTATATCAATAAATCCAACTCAAGTGAAATAACAACTGAAATACAAGTAACTCAAAGGATGTTTGGGATAACCATCCTCTAAGGATCCGTTAAACTATCTACTATGTAATAGTGTACGCTAAGTAGATAATGTCTAATCAGTAAAGTACGATATCAAAATAGCGTTAAGTCATGGCCCATTCCACCCTTAACACATTTTTATTCCCAAGAGCATATACAAGACCGTAGTTTCCCCAAAACCGAAAGTCACCAGAGGGGAATCCATATACTAAAGGTACAAACCAAAACGTAGTGGTCGCGAATAGGATAATCAGTATGACAAGGTACATGAGGCAATACCAACTAGGATACTAGTAGTTGCCTGATCCGGACTGATGTTGGGCATAGCAGCTACTACCCCAACACCGCGAAACAACACTCCCAAATCAAGGGGTGCACCCAAATCGAATCACAAAAGTAATAGATATGGTATCGAAGAAGTGTGTCCGCTAGAGATGGCGATCCTCAATTGTAACATCCCGAAAATTTTCGACTTTCGAAAATTCAACATCGATACTCACTTTATCGACTGCTGAGCCATCGAATGCCGGAAACCCGAAAGGTTATGGTTTTAAGAAAGAAGAAAAAGGTAGAAGAAGAAGATAGAAGAAAAAGAAAGAAGAACAACAACAGAACAAGAGCAGAAACAGAAACAGAAAACAATATCAGAATCTTACACATCGCAGCGGAACAATATATAATAGATAAATGAATAATCTTTAAAACAAAGAACTATATCATTTTATACATACATCAATCATCAGAGTCAATATACGACTCAATACAACAATGGACAGTTATATAAACTTGTCCTCATACAGAATACACAGCGGAATAAATACTATCAGATATAAATACTACGTCTCGTCATCCAGCTTATCTCCAAGCTCCAGAATATCCAGAATATCCTGATAATATAACTCTAGGCTGCCCGTGTGGAAATTGGTGGGCACCCAGAGTTTAGAAGGGAACAATAAACTCCAAGTCAGTCATGGTGACTGGTGTGAGATCGTAAAACAGTTATTCTTTAAAATAATCAACAGAAAATTTTAATGTCAATTCGCAATGCTTTTGGAAAATGAAACTACCATAAGACCTCCCACCACACACACAATGCAAACGCAGACTTGGAGGAGATTTCTTCTTATGATAGTCAAAGATGCTTACTACGCAAAAAATCAAATTCTTTTTGATATTATTATTAGTGCATAGTGGAAAACATTTCGAAAGTATAATATAAATCTTAGCCAGCATAGGTACCATTATATTATGCCTGCTATAGCTGCCTCCTGAGGAGACAGGTTATACAATTGAAATCGTAAAGGCTCGTATTGTTTCTTTGGATTTCCAACAAATGGTCAGGCTAAGGAACTTCCTATCCACGATGGGTACGTCCCTGGAATAGACGACCCGAGAACCTAACCGGATCTCTGCCAACACAAGGCCGGGTTACCTCTGCAAAAATAGGTAACTACTGACACGCGTATGCCATCCCCCGATCGTCACCGATCTTCCCGAGGATCCCCGATTTCCAACAAACCACAAAGTAATAATAACTATGCAGCAACCACAGAGGTTAAGTATCTGGGCTCCATACCATGATACCACCTTTATCCAGAAGGAATGACATACACTAAGGGGCGCTACTCCCTAGAACCTTGCTGCATCCTTCCTGTTTCGACCATTTCCGGGGTGTGAGGCTCGACGAAGTCTCGTCCACAAAGCTACGCTTTCTACAAAAAGCCCTGCTTCGGGTCAAACAAAATGATCAACCTATGATCACAAAGATATAAGATCAAACAAATGATCATATCACAAATGATCAAACACTGACCATTTCACAGCAACACTCAGTATGCCACGTTACCAAATTGGGATATATCGCTGATAAATTTCAACTACATAACCTTTGAGCTCGTACGTCTCAGAGAAGGGTGTTAAGCTAAGAGAATAAATTCTCCGCCACCAACAGAAATGTATTTGAAAGAAATCAGCTTTATATCTCAAATTGTAACGTCAGACACACAATCCATACAAGTCTGTTCCGGGATCGAACAGAACCGAAGGCACTTCTCACGAAGCCCTTGCAATTCCGGATAATTTTCAATCACGTCAGGACTTCCCGTCACTAAGGGTGATAAAACCTCTAAATCGAAGATCAGTCGATGTAGAGTAACTCGACGGTAATCCTTCCGTTTTCAAAAATATCCGGTCTTCAACACCGGTCTTCAAATGCGATTCATAACGACGTATCACATATTCGGAATGGGTTATACGACCCCATGGTCCTTTCCCGGCTAACCCGAATAGTGAGCGATTATTCAAAAATAAGTGTGGCATTCAAATTCATCCAATTCACAATAAATACCATTCAGGGTAATTATTGATAGTCGGTTATTTAACTATCAATAAAGATGCACAACATCATCAGATTCCAAATAATTTTCCAAATTATTCTTATCTTCCAAAATATCTTTTACTAGATATAAAATTTCCACACTTCAAAATAAATCAATATTTATTTTCAAACAACTTCGCTTTCTTTTATAAATTCCGTATCGAATTTATACTTTCGAATATCTACTGATATTCGATTTTCAAATCGTTTTCAAATATTCAATTTCAGTTTATCTTTAAGAAGATAAATTCTCAAACGTTTCATTTCATATTGGAAAAGCATTTCCATACTTATTAAATAATAAGTATTTCACAAATCATTTATTTTCAACACTTGGAAAATATTCTATATACTTAAATCAAATTAAGTATAATTTCATTCTTTAAGGAAATCATTTACTTTGACAACATTTATTTGAGTCAAAACGAATGTTACGTAAAACATCGTTACGACGACTCAACATCACTAGTATAGGGATTCGGAATTTAGATAGATATATGAATCCCAATACCATACAAAAATATTTCCTTTCGGAAACCATTTACTATAACAACAGTGTTATAGTCCATCATTTCCTTAAATTCCTCGAAAACGTCTATTTCAACAAGAACTGTTGAAATCTATGCTTTCAATTTATAATACATTTTAAAACACCTTTAAAATGTTTAACTTCATTTTTAAAATATTACTTCTTCAAAAATGAATCCATTTTACTTAACAATATATTCACTGTCCAAAATCATGAATAAAATTTACTTAACCCCATTTCAATCATTCCTACACATTTTTATTTCAATAAAAATTCGCTATTCAAAATCGTGAATATATCTTCTTAAATAATCTTCTATATTAAATTTATCACATTCAATCTATTTTCGAATTTATAAGCACGTTTATAAATTCTATTTCTCTTTTAATAACAACTTCGACTTATAAACCTTCTTTTATCAACTTCTATATTTAACTTATCAAAATAAGTGACTTTGGGTTTATAACAACTTTTATAAATTTTAATTCTATTTATAAAAGCTTCAATACCAAATCAATTTCAATATTGACTTCTAATTTTATTTATCACTACTAAGTGAATTCCTTATTTTCCTCAAATTATTCAATATTCTGTTTTGAAATGGATTCTTCAAATTGAAATCATTTTACATTGATTTCACAACTTATTTCAATTTACCAGTTAAATTCCAAACTGAATTTCCAACTTATCTTCTTTTAAATAAATTCCTTTTTTAAGAAAATAAATTTCAATCGTTTCTTTCAATCTATTTAAAAATCCAAATTTTAAATTAATTTCTTCAATTTATAATCACTATTTTACGAAATCCATTTATTTAACATTTTCACTTTATTCTGGAATTTATTCAATACGATTATAAAATTTTACTTTTTATACTTTAAAATTCCTTTCTCCAAAATTTCTTCAATTTCAAAAATTGATTCACTTAGAAATTTTCTACTTGAATTTCAAAAATTCAATTTCGTTTATCTTTGGAATCCAATGATGTCAAACATCCATTCAGCTAAATTTTAGCTTTTCAAACAATTTCCAGATATCAATTCAATAACATCAATAATCATTCACAGATTATCACATCACAGTAGAAATAAATTCAATCAATGTGAGGGGTCCAGTTGGATCCCTCCAACCTGTTTCCCTGCATCCAAAGACGTTAGCACAATACCAATTCCGCTCCAGTACGGAATTATCGCGGTATATAGGTTTTTATAAATCCGCTTACTAACGGCGCAATAGGGTCTCATCCGCTATACGAGGCGGGAAATCATCAATCCAATATATACATATGCCAATATGTATATATTGCTATATATATATAGATATATCCTACTATATCTAATATCACATCCAATAGCAAGCAATCAGTCAATAACTGCAAAATTAAATTTTCCTTCGAGTGAGAAAATCTCACCTTAGCTTTTATTAGCAATCCGTTTCCATTTCAGTTTCGTTTTCTCGATTTTTAACCTGGTATAAATAATTTTATACAATCTATAAATATTCGGATAAAATCAAACTATTAAATTCCACTTGATAATTTAATTAACTTGTGATTTTATCTTGACTAACCAATTCTTTTTAACAATTTGATTTAACAAAAATTAAATTCAAAACTAATCTTCCTTTAAATAAGTCATTTCATCTATTAAATTAAACTTCTAACAAATCATTAAATTTTTAAAACTAATCTATAAATATTCATTAATTTAAATTAAACAAACTGATATACCTTACTGTAAACTTATTCTTACTGTAACATGTGCATCTAATTTATATGTTTAAATCAAAAATCAAATATTGTTTTATTTTTATTTTTACACACAAACTTCTTATATTTAAATCAAATAAGAAATTTATACCTCGTTGCTCCACTCCTAAACCCGAGATGCCCCACACAGATCGCAGCACGCCCTACCCCCAATTCAACAAACCCTAAAGCCCCAACTGCCTCGTCGCAAATATGCAAACCTAATCGTCGCACTGCCCCACGCGAGCCTAGCCTTGCCGTCCCCTGACGAGCGCTTGAGAGCCACCACCTCGACACCGATAGCAAAGGAAATCGAACCACCGTTCCTTTGCCTCGAGCACGAGACCCCCACTAAACTACGGCCACCATCCCCATCGCGATCGATGCTGCGAGTCGTTCATCACCACAAGGCCAAACCCCTCAAAAGCAGTCGCACGATTCGTCGCGTCATCCCAGGCTTCGTGAAACTCATCACTGTCCAGATTTCGATCGCGCCTCCAATGCCTCGCGTGCGCGAGTCGCTCGAACTCGGTTGCCGTTTTAAATTTTGAACGAGAATGTTTTCGTTTTCGCTTTTGAATTGATGGAAGAGAGACGAAGAATAAGCGGCCATTTTATTTCACTTGACTTTTGAATTGAGATGAGAAGAGGAACGAAGAATATAAATTCACAGTCGAATACTTTATCTTGTTAGCCATTTTTTTTCTTTTCAAAACTGTTTTGCGTGATGATTTAAAAAGAGATGGAGGGAGACAGGAGTACGCGATGCAGCAGAGAATAGGTCTGCTTACTCAGGAGTAGGGTGGCAGTGATTTGATTTTACAAAATTTTAAATCAAATTTCAATTTAATTCTCAACGCGTTTGCTTATCGTATGCTCACATAACAGCTCCGAATAATACGAAATTTGAAATCTAGTAATAACAAACTATTACGGATCCAATGGAACTGGTTTCGTCAAATTCCGAGACTGTGCCTCGGACGGCTATTTTTAAAATTCAATTTAAACGATATAAATTCAAAACTGAACAAATCGTTTTCAAACTCGATTCTGAAGCTCCTATTATCTTCAGTATTATCAATACGAATTTTAAAAGCTTTCGAAATATTTTTCTTCAACTTAAAATTGAAGATTCAAATTTTTGTTCGACATTCAATCGATTAAATGCTCTCGTATTAAATCGCCAAATTTTAAGGTTATATCGGGGATTCAAATTAAATCATCGTTCAAATATTTAAAATAAATTAAATATTCCCAATTTAATTCGTTCAAAATTCTGGGTCGTTACAGACTTCCCCCCTTAAAAGAATTTCGTCCTTGAAATTACAAGTTAGGAAAAAAGTCCTTAACTCGTCTACTATTTTTCACAATCAATAGTTTTATCAATCTATCAAAACAAGTCTTTCTACTAAAGATTCGTTATCAATTCAACTAACTTTCCAATTTCAATTATAAGTTTCAAACAGCATTGTTTACTTCAAAATTCAAATTCAAGTTTAAATTCAAATTTTTAAACTTTCAAAATTTCTCAAAATTTTTCTAACACTCTAAATTTTCGAAAAATTTCGCCAGCGTCTCCTTTGCGCGGCTAATACGGCACGACTACAAAACGTCCCTACGGACTCTCAGATTTCAAAAAGAAAAAGAAAAAGCCAAGCGGCTAGAGAAATAAGTCATCAAATCTCATATTCAAATTGAAATACTTACCTTTTGTCGAGCAAATCAAATTTATCTTTGAAATCAATCCAATTCCTTTGTACCTGTATATCCTACTAGCCATAATATCTAGTTACATATATTCAAATCATTTTGCAAATTCTGTTACAAAATTTTCAATATAACTGCTTATATCATCATTACTTCACTATTGAAGTTACACCTATTCAATTTTGTTCAATCTTTACATTTCAAACTTCATTTGAATTTTCTTTACCATTTCAATTCAATTCAATTTGGATTCTATTTATCTCCTGAATATTGAATTTTATCGATTAGTTTCAATTACTAATTCATTTCTAATTCTAATCCACTTACAAATTCAAATCTGTTTTCAACATTCAGTTTCAATTCCAGTTTTATCTTCATTCAATTAGCTTCACTTACTAATTTTAGTTTAATACTTCACAATCCAATTCAAATTCAGTCTTACATTCTTACAAATTCAAAATGAATCTTAACATTTCAATTTTACTCTCTTGCACTTACAATTGCAATTTTATTTGTTTGTTCTCACATTCTTTCATTTTCAATTCGAATCCCAATTTTATTCTTTTGTTCAATTATCAACTTAGAATAATTTCAATATCAAGTTTCACTTAAAGAATTTCACTCTTCATTTAATTGATTCACTTATACTTACTTTGATTTAACTTCATTCCTTAAGTTAAATTTATTCGATCAAAATTCAAATTGTATAAGTTATCAACTTAGTTATATTTCATAGTATTCCAGAGTCTTAGCAACATTTCAAAATCATTTTGAAAACAATTCGAATTATCCTTTGAATTTTCTAAAACAAAAATCCAAATTCTCAAGACAACTTCCATTTAAACAATTTGGCAGCAATTCCTCCTTTGGAAACCCGAAAATGAACATCGGTGATGCTGCAGTCATTACCGAAGTTATTTTCCAGCGACCGAAAAGAGTTTAGAGCTTTCATCACTCCAAAATACTTTTCAAACCTTTGAAATTCATTTTCAACTCTAAAAATGATTTAAACTTTCCAAATCTTCAAAATTTTCAAACTCCTTTCAAAACATTTCTAAAAACCTCTCTGGAATTCCATTTCAAATTACAATTCACATTTATAATTTACATTCTTTAATTTCATTTGTATATGAATTCATTTCTTAACTTTGGAGTTATGATTTCAATTTCTTATTCAATTTCATATAATAATGATAACATTTCAATATTATCACTTCCTAACAAACAAGCATCCATATACTATGATAATTCATAGAAAATTATTTCGTTTATATACGAAAATAGTTTTGGGTGAAATTATTTCATTTACCCTATTTAAAACAATACTGTGCCGAATTGTTCTATTTAAGTGTTTAGAAACCCCTTCGATACAGTTTTGCAAGACTGTGCCGACGAAGGTTCATATACCACTCAATAAACCAATCATCACAATACAAAACAATTTTATATCAACTAACAAATACGCGCTCATATCTATTATTACACTCAACTCATTCTAGAGTACTACTGACTCTATCTCTAATGAGTAACACCCAACAGAGCAGGGTTGTCGCTTAACCATATGCTCTGATACCAAATGTAACATCCCGAAAATTTTCGACTTTCGAAAATTCAACATCGATACTCACTTTATCGACTGCTGAGCCATCAAATGCCGGAAACCCGAAAGGTTATGGTTTTAAGAAAGAAGAAAAAGGTAGAAGAAGAAGATAGAAGAAAAAGAAAGAAGAACAACAACAGAACAAGAGCAGAAACAGAAACAGAAAACAATATCAGAATCTTACACATCGCAGCGGAACAATATATAATAGATAAATGAATAATCTTTAAAACAAAGAACTATATCATTTTATACATACATCAATCATCAGAGTCAATATACGACTCAATACAACAATGGACAGTTATATAAACTTGTCCTCATACAGAATACACAGCGGAATAAATACTATCAGATACAAATACTACGTCTCGTCATCCAGCTTATCTCCAAGCTCCAGAATATCCTGATAATATAACTCTAGGCTGCCCGTGTGGAAATTGGTGGGCACCCAGAGTTTAGAAGGGAACAATAAACTCCGAGTCAGTCATGGTGACTGGTGTGAGATCGTAAAACAGTTATTCTTTAAAATAATCAACAGAAAATTTTAATGTCAATTCGCAATGCTTTTGGAAAATGAAACTACCATAAGACCTCCCACCACACACACAATGCAAACGCAGACTTGGAGGAGATTTCTTCTTATGATAGTCAAAGATGCTTACTACGCAAAAAATCAAATTCTTTTTGATATTATTATTAGTGCATAGTGGAAAACATTTCGAAAGTATAATATAAATCTTAGCCAGCATAGGTACCATTATATTATGCCTGCTATAGCTGCCTCCTGAGGAGACAGGTTATACAATTGAAATCGTAAAGGCTCGTATTGTTTCTTTGGATTTCCAACAAATGGTCAGGCTAAGGAACTTCCTATCCACGATGGGTACGTCCCTGGAATAGACGACCCGAGAACCTAACCGGATCTCTGCCAACACAAGGCCGGGTTACCTCTGCAAAAATAGGTAACTACTGACACGCGTATGCCATCCCCCGATCGTCACCGATCTTCCCGAGGATCCCCGATTTCCAACAAACCACAAAGTAATAATAACTATGCAGCAACCACAGAGGTTAAGTATCTGGGCTCCATACCATGATACCACCTTTATCCAGAAGGAATGACATACACTAAGGGGCGCTACTCCCTAGAACCTTGCTGCATCCTTCCTGTTTCGACCATTTCCGGGGTGTGAGGCTCGACGAAGTCTCGTCCACAAAGCTACGCTTTCTACAAAAAGCCCTGCTTCGGGTCAAACAAAATGATCAACCTATGATCACAAAGATATAAGATCAAACAAATGATCATATCACAAATGATCAAACATTGACCATTTCACAGCAACACTCAGTATGCCACGTTACCAAATTGGGATATATCGCTGATAAATTTCAACTACATAACCTCTGAGCTCGTACGTCTCAGAGAAGGGTGTTAAGCTAAGAGAATAAATTCTCCGCCACCAACAGAAATGTATTTGAAAGAAATCAGCTTTATATCTCAAATTGTAACGTCAGACACACAATCCATACAAGTCTGTTCCGGGATCGAACAGAACCGAAGGCACTTCTCACGAAGCCCTTGCAATTCCGGATAATTTTCAATCACGTCAGGACTTCCCGTCACTAAGGGTGATAAAACCTCTAAATCGAAGATCAGTCGATGTAGAGTAACTCGACGGTAATCCTTCCGTTTTCAAAAATATCCGGTCTTCAACACCGGTCTTCAAATGCGATTCATAACGACGTATCACATATTCGAAATGGGTTATACGACCCCATGGTCCTTTCCCGGCCAACCCGAATAGTGAGCGATTATTCAAAAATAAGTGTGGCATTCAAATTCATCCAATTCACAATAAATACCATTCAGGGTAATTATTGATAGTCGGTTATTTAACTATCAATAAAGATGCACAACATCATCAGATTCCAAATAATTTTCCAAATTATTCTTATCTTCCAAAATATCTTTTACTAGATATAAAATTTCCACACTTCAAAATAAATCAATATTTATTTTCAAACAACTTCGCTTTCTTTTATAAATTCCGTATCGAATTTATACTTTCGAATATCTACTGATATTCGATTTTCAAATCGTTTTCAAATATTCAATTTCAGTTTATCTTTAAGAAGATAAATTCTCAAACGTTTCATTTCATATTGGAAAAGCATTTCCATACTTATTAAATAATAAGTATTTCACAAATCATTTATTTTCAACACTTGGAAAATATTCTATATACTTAAATCAAATTAAGTATAATTTCATTCTTTAAGGAAATCATTTACTTTGACAACATTTATTTGAGTCAAAACGAATGTTACGTAAAACATCGTTACGACGACTCAACATCACTAGTATAGGGATTCGGAATTTAGATAGATATATGAATCCCAATACCATACAAAAATATTTCCTTTCGGAAACCATTTACTATAACAACAGTGTTATAGTCCATCATTTCCTTAAATTCCTCGAAAACGTCTATTTCAACAAGAACTGTTGAAATCTATGCTTTCAATTTATAATACATTTTAAAACACCTTTAAAATGTTTAACTTCATTTTTAAAATATTACTTCTTCAAAAATGAATCCATTTTACTTAACAATATATTCACTGTCCAAAATCATGAATAAAATTTACTTAACCCCATTTCAATCATTCCTACACATTTTTATTTCAATAAAAATTCGCTATTCAAAATCGTGAATATATCTTCTTAAATAATCTTCTATATTAAATTTATCACATTCAATCTATTTTCGAATTTATAAGCACGTTTATAAATTCTATTTCTCTTTTAATAACAACTTCGACTTATAAACCTTCTTTTATCAACTTCTATATTTAACTTATCAAAATAAGTGACTTTGGGTTTATAACAACTTTTATAAATTTTAATTCTATTTATAAAAGCTTCAATACCAAATCAATTTCAATATTGACTTCTAATTTTATTTATCACTACTAAGTGAATTCCTTATTTTCCTCAAATTATTCAATATTCTGTTTTGAAATGGATTCTTCAAATTGAAATCATTTTACATTGATTTCACAACTTATTTCAATTTACCAGTTAAATTCCAAACTGAATTTCCAACTTATCTTCTTTTAAATAAATTCCTTTTTTAAGAAAATAAATTTCAATCGTTTCTTTCAATCTATTTAAAAATCCAAATTTTAAATTAATTTCTTCAATTTATAATCACTATTTTACGAAATCCATTTATTTAACATTTTCACTTTATTCTGGAATTTATTCAATACGATTATAAAATTTTACTTTTTATACTTTAAAATTCCTTTCTCCAAAATTTCTTCAATTTCAAAAATTGATTCACTTAGAAATTTTCTACTTGAATTTCAAAAATTCAATTTCGTTTATCTTTGGAATCCAATGATGTCAAACATCCATTCAGCTAAATTTTAGCTTTTCAAACAATTTCCAGATATCAATTCAATAACATCAATAATCATTCACAGATTATCACATCACAGTAGAAATAAATTCAATCAATGTGAGGGGTCCAGTTGGATCCCTCCAACCTGTTTCCCTGCATCCAAAGACGTTAGCACAATACCAATTCCGCTCCAGTACGGAATTATCGCGGTATATAGGTTTTTATAAATCCGCTTACTAACGGCGCAATAGGGTCTCATCCGCTATACGAGGCGGGAAATCATCAATCCAATATATACATATGCCAATATGTATATATTGCTATATATATAGATATATCCTACTATATCTAATATCACATCCAATAGCAAGCAATCAGTCAATAACTGCAAAATTAAATTTTCCTTCGAGTGAGAAAATCTCACCTTAGCTTTTATTAGCAATCCGTTTTCATTTCAGTTTCGTTTTCTCGATTTTTAACCTGGTATAAATAATTTTATACAATCTATAAATATTTGGATAAAATAAAACTATTAAATTCCACTTGATAATTTAATTAACTTGTGATTTTATCTTGACTAACCAATTCTTTTTAACAATTTGATTTAACAAAAATTAAATTCAAAACTAATCTTCCTTTAAATAAGTCATTTCATCTATTAAATTAAACTTCTAACAAATCATTAAATTTTTAAAACTAATCTATAAATATTCATTAATTTAAATTAAACAAACTGATATACCTTACTGTAAACTTATTCTTACTGTAACATGTGCATCTAATTTATATGTTTAAATCAAAAATCAAATATTGTTTTATTTTTATTTTTACACACAAACTTCTTATATTTAAATCAAATAAGAAATTTATACCTCGTTGCTCCACTCCTAAACCCGAGATGCCCCACACAGATCGCAGCACGCCCTACCCCCAATTCAACAAACCCTAAAGCCCCAACTGCCTCGTCGCAAATATGCAAACCTAATCGTCGCACTGCCCCACGCGAGCCTAGCCTTGCCGTCCCCTGACGAGCGCTTGAGAGCCACCACCTCGACACCGATAGCAAAGGAAATCGAACCACCGTTCCTTTGCCTCGAGCACGAGACCCCCACTAAACTACGGCCACCATCCCCATCGCGATCGATGCTGCGAGTCGTTCATCACCACAAGGCCAAACCCCTCAAAAGCAGTCGCACGATTCGTCGCGTCATCCCAGGCTTCGTGAAACTCATCACTGTCCAGATTTCGATCGCGCCTCCAATGCCTCGCGTGCGCGAGTCGCTCGAACTCGGTTGCCGTTTTAAAATTTGAACGAGAATGTTTTCGTTTTCGCTTTTGAATTGATGGAAGAGAGACGAAGAATAAGCGGCCATTTTATTTCACTTGACTTTTGAATTGAGATGAGAAGAGGAACGAAGAATATAAATTCACAGTCGAATACTTTATCTTGTTAGCCATTTTTTTTCTTTTCAAAACTGTTTTGCGTGATGATTTAAAAAGAGATGGAGGGAGACAGGAGTACGCGATGCAGCAGAGAATAGGTCTGCTTACTCAGGAGTAGGGTGGCAGTGATTTGATTTTACAAAATTTTAAATCAAATTTCAATTTAATTCTCAACGCGTTTGCTTATCGTATGCTCACATAACAGCTCCGAATAATACGAAATTTGAAATCTAGTAATAACAAACTATTACGGATCCAATGGAACTGGTTTCGTCAAATTCCGAGACTGTGCCTCGGACGGCTATTTTTAAAATTCAATTTAAACGATATAAATTCAAAACTGAACAAATCGTTTTCAAACTCGATTTTGAAGCTCCTATTATCTTCAGTATTATCAATACGAATTTTAAAAGCTTTCGAAATATTTTTCTTCAACTTAAAATTGAAGATTCAAATTTTTGTTCGACATTCAATCGATTAAATGCTCTCGTATTAAATCGCCAAATTTTAAGGTTATATCGGGGATTCAAATTAAATCATCGTTCAAATATTTAAAATAAATTAAATATTCCCAATTTAATTCGTTCAAAATTCTGGGTCGTTACAGACTTCCCCCCTTAAAAGAATTTCGTCCTCGAAATTACAAGTTAGGAAAAAAGTCCTTAACTCGTCTACTATTTTTCACAATCAATAGTTTTATCAATCTATCAAAACAAGTCTTTCTACTAAAGATTCGTTATCAATTCAACTAACTTTCCAATTTCAATTATAAGTTTCAAGCAGCATTGTTTACTTCAAAATTCAAATTCAAGTTTAAATTCAAATTTTTAAACTTTCAAAATTTCTCAAAATTTTTCTAACACTCTAAATTTTCGAAAAATTTCGCCAGCGTCTCCTTTGCGCGGCTAATACGGCACGACTACAAAACGTCCCTACGGACTCTCAGATTTCAAAAAGAAAAAGAAAAAGCCAAGCGGCTAGAGAAATAAGTCATCAAATCTCATATTCAAATTGAAATACTTACCTTTTGTCGAGCAAATCAAATTTATCTTTGAAATCAATCCAATTCCTTTGTACCTGTATATCCTACTAGCCATAATATCTAGTTACATATATTCAAATCATTTTGCAAATTCTGTTACAAAATTTTCAATATAACTGCTTATATCATCATTACTTCACTATTGAAGTTACACCTATTCAATTTTGTTCAATCTTTACATTTCAAACTTCATTTGAATTTTCTTTACCATTTCAATTCAATTCAATTTGGATTCTATTTATCTCCTGAATATTGAATTTTATCGATTAGTTTCAATTACTAATTCATTTCTAATTCTAATCCACTTACAAATTCAAATCTGTTTTCAACATTCAGTTTCAATTCCAGTTTTATCTTCATTCAATTAGCTTCACTTACTAATTTTAGTTTAATACTTCACAATCCAATTCAAATTCAGTCTTACATTCTTACAAATTCAAAATGAATCTTAACATTTCAATTTTACTCTCTTGCACTTACAATTGCAATTTTATTTGTTTGTTCTCACATTCTTTCATTTTCAATTCGAATCCCAATTTTATTCTTTTGTTCAATTATCAACTTAGAATAATTTCAATATCAAGTTTCACTTAAAGAATTTCACTCTTCATTTAATTGATTCACTTATACTTACTTTGATTTAACTTCATTCCTTAAGTTAAATTTATTCGATCAAAATTCAAATTGTATAAGTTATCAACTTAGTTATATTTCATAGTATTCCAGAGTCTTAGCAACATTTCAAAATCATTTTGAAAACAATTCGAATTATCCTTTGAATTTTCTAAAACAAAAATCCAAATTCTCAAGACAACTTCCATTTAAACAATTTGGCAGCAATTCCTCCTTTGGAAACCCGAAAATGAACATCGGTGATGCTGCAGTCATTACCGAAGTTATTTTCCAGCGACCGAAAAGAGTTTAGAGCTTTCATCACTCCAAAATACTTTTCAAACCTTTGAAATTCATTTTCAACTCTAAAAATGATTTAAACTTTCCAAATCTTCAAAATTTTCAAACTCCTTTCAAAACATTTCTAAAAACCTCTCTGGAATTCCATTTCAAATTACAATTCACATTTATAATTTACATTCTTTAATTTCATTTGTATATGAATTCATTTCTTAACTTTGGAGTTATGATTTCAATTTCTTATTCAATTTCATATAATAATGATAACATTTCAATATTATCACTTCCTAACAAACAAGCATCCATATACTATGATAATTCATAGAAAATTATTTCGTTTATATACGAAAATAGTTTTGGGTGAAATTATTTCATTTACCCTATTTAAAACAATACTGTGCCGAATTGTTCTATTTAAGTGTTTAGAAACCCCTTCGATACAGTTTTGCAAGACTGTGCCGACGAAGGTTCATATACCACTCAATAAACCAATCATCACAATACAAAACAATTTTATATCAACTAACAAATACGCGCTCATATCTATTATTACACTCAACTCATTCTAGAGTACTACTGACTCTATCTCTAATGAGTAACACCCAACAGAGCAGGGTTGTCGCTTAACCATATGCTCTGATACCAAATGTAACATCCCGAAAATTTTCGACTTTCGAAAATTCAACATCGATACTCACTTTATCGACTGCTGAGCCATCGAATGCCGGAAACCCGAAAGGTTATGGTTTTAAGAAAGAAGAAAAAGGTAGAAGAAGAAGATAGAAGAAAAAGAAAGAAGAACAACAACAGAACAAGAGCAGAAACAGAAACAGAAAACAATATCAGAATCTTACACATCGCAGCGGAACAATATATAATAGATAAATGAATAATCTTTAAAACAAAGAACTATATCATTTTATACATACATCAATCATCAGAGTCAATATACGACTCAATACAACAATGGACAGTTATATAAACTTGTCCTCATACAGAATACACAGCGGAATAAATACTATCAGATACAAATACTACGTCTCGTCATCCAGCTTATCTCCAAGCTCCAGAATATCCTGATAATATAACTCTAGGCTGCCCGTGTGGAAATTGGTGGGCACCCAGAGTTTAGAAGGGAACAATAAACTCCGAGTCAGTCATGGTGACTGGTGTGAGATCGTAAAACAGTTATTCTTTAAAATAATCAACAGAAAATTTTAATGTCAATTCGCAATGCTTTTGGAAAATGAAACTACCATAAGACCTCCCACCACACACACAATGCAAACGCAGACTTGGAGGAGATTTCTTCTTATGATAGTCAAAGATGCTTACTACGCAAAAAATCAAATTCTTTTTGATATTATTATTAGTGCATAGTGGAAAACATTTCGAAAGTATAATATAAATCTTAGCCAGCATAGGTACCATTATATTATGCCTGCTATAGCTGCCTCCTGAGGAGACAGGTTATACAATTGAAATCGTAAAGGCTCGTATTGTTTCTTTGGATTTCCAACAAATGGTCAGGCTAAGGAACTTCCTATCCACGATGGGTACGTCCCTGGAATAGACGACCCGAGAACCTAACCGGATCTCTGCCAACACAAGGCCGGGTTACCTCTGCAAAAATAGGTAACTACTGACACGCGTATGCCATCCCCCGATCGTCACCGATCTTCCCGAGGATCCCCGATTTCCAACAAACCACAAAGTAATAATAACTATGCAGCAACCACAGAGGTTAAGTATCTGGGCTCCATACCATGATACCACCTTTATCCAGAAGGAATGACATACACTAAGGGGCGCTACTCCCTAGAACCTTGCTGCATCCTTCCTGTTTCGACCATTTCCGGGGTGTGAGGCTCGACGAAGTCTCATCCACAAAGCTACGCTTTCTACAAAAAGCCCTGCTTCGGGTCAAACAAAATGATCAACCTATGATCACAAAGATATAAGATCAAACAAATGATCATATCACAAATGATCAAACACTGACCATTTCACAGCAACACTCAGTATGCCACGTTACCAAATTGGGATATATCGCTGATAAATTTCAACTACATAACCTCTGAGCTCGTACGTCTCAGAGAAGGGTGTTAAGCTAAGAGAATAAATTCTCCGCCACCAACAGAAATGTATTTGAAAGAAATCAGCTTTATATCTCAAATTGTAACGTCAGACACACAATCCATACAAGTCTGTTCCGGGATCGAACAGAACCGAAGGCACTTCTCATGAAGCCCTTGCAATTCCGGATAATTTTCAATCACGTCAGGACTTCCCGTCACTAAGGGTGATAAAACCTCTAAATCGAAGATCAGTCGATGTAGAGTAACTCGACGGTAATCCTTCCGTTTTCAAAAATATCCGGTCTTCAACACCGGTCTTCAAATGCGATTCATAACGACGTATCACATATTCGGAATGGGTTATACGACCCCATGGTCCTTTCCCGGCTAACCCGAATAGTGAGCGATTATTCAAAAATAAGTGTGGCATTCAAATTCATCCAATTCACAATAAATACCATTCAGGGTAATTATTGATAGTCGGTTATTTAACTATCAATAAAGATGCACAACATCATCAGATTCCAAATAATTTTCCAAATTATTCTTATCTTCCAAAATATCTTTTACTAGATATAAAATTTCCACACTTCAAAATAAATCAATATTTATTTTCAAACAACTTCGCTTTCTTTTATAAATTCCGTATCGAATTTATACTTTCGAATATCTACTGATATTCGATTTTCAAATCGTTTTCAAATATTCAATTTCAGTTTATCTTTAAGAAGATAAATTCTCAAACGTTTCATTTCATATTGGAAAAGCATTTCCATACTTATTAAATAATAAGTATTTCACAAATCATTTATTTTCAACACTTGGAAAATATTCTATATACTTAAATCAAATTAAGTATAATTTCATTCTTTAAGGAAATCATTTACTTTGACAACATTTATTTGAGTCAAAACGAATGTTACGTAAAACATCGTTACGACGACTCAACATCACTAGTATAGGGATTCGGAATTTAGATAGATATATGAATCCCAATACCATACAAAAATATTTCCTTTCGGAAACCATTTACTATAACAACAGTGTTATAGTCCATCATTTCCTTAAATTCCTCGAAAACGTCTATTTCAACAAGAACTGTTGAAATCTATGCTTTCAATTTATAATACATTTTAAAACACCTTTAAAATGTTTAACTTCATTTTTAAAATATTACTTCTTCAAAAATAAATCCATTTTACTTAACAATATATTCACTGTCCAAAATCGTGAATAAAATTTACTTAACCCCATTTCAATCATTCCTACACATTTTTATTTCAATAAAAATTCGCTATTCAAAATCGTGAATATATCTTCTTAAATAATCTTCTATATTAAATTTATCACATTCAATCTATTTTCGAATTTATAAGCACGTTTATAAATTCTATTTCTCTTTTAATAACAACTTCGACTTATAAACCTTCTTTTATCAACTTCTATATTTAACTTATCAAAATAAGTGACTTTGGGTTTATAACAACTTTTATAAATTTTAATTCTATTTATAAAAGCTTCAATACCAAATCAATTTCAATATTGACTTCTAATTTTATTTATCACTACTAAGTGAATTCCTTATTTTCCTCAAATTATTCAATATTCTGTTTTGAAATGGATTCTTCAAATTGAAATCATTTTACATTGATTTCACAACTTATTTCAATTTACCAGTTAAATTCCAAACTGAATTTCCAACTTATCTTCTTTTAAATAAATTCCTTTTTTAAGAAAATAAATTTCAATCGTTTCTTTCAATCTATTTAAAAATCCAAATTTTAAATTAATTTCTTCAATTTATAATCACTATTTTACGAAATCCATTTATTTAACATTTTCACTTTATTCTGGAATTTATTCAATACGATTATAAAATTTTACTTTTTATACTTTAAAATTCCTTTCTCCAAAATTTCTTCAATTTCAAAAATTGATTCACTTAGAAATTTTCTACTTGAATTTCAAAAATTCAATTTCGTTTATCTTTGGAATCCAATGATGTCAAACATCCATTCAGCTAAATTTTAGCTTTTCAAACAATTTCCAGATATCAATTCAATAACATCAATAATCATTCACAGATTATCACATCACAGTAGAAATAAATTCAATCAATGTGAGGGGTCCAGTTGGATCCCTCCAACCTGTTTCCCTGCATCCAAAGACGTTAGCACAATACCAATTCCGCTCCAGTACGGAATTATCGCGGTATATAGGTTTTTATAAATCCGCTTACTAACGGCGCAATAGGGTCTCATCCGCTATACGAGGCGGGAAATCATCAATCCAATATATACATATGCCAATATGTATATATTGCTATATATATATAGATATATCCTACTATATCTAATATCACATCCAATAGCAAGCAATCAGTCAATAACTGCAAAATTAAATTTTCCTTCGAGTGAGAAAATCTCACCTTAGCTTTTATTAGCAATCCGTTTCCATTTCAGTTTCGTTTTCTCGATTTTTAACCTGGTATAAATAATTTTATACAATCTATAAATATTCGGATAAAATCAAACTATTAAATTCCACTTGATAATTTAATTAACTTGTGATTTTATCTTGACTAACCAATTCTTTTTAACAATTTGATTTAACAAAAATTAAATTCAAAACTAATCTTCCTTTAAATAAGTCATTTCATCTATTAAATTAAACTTCTAACAAATCATTAAATTTTTAAAACTAATCTATAAATATTCATTAATTTAAATTAAACAAACTGATATACCTTACTGTAAACTTATTCTTACTGTAACATGTGCATCTAATTTATATGTTTAAATCAAAAATCAAATATTGTTTTATTTTTATTTTTACACACAAACTTCTTATATTTAAATCAAATAAGAAATTTATACCTCGTTGCTCCACTCCTAAACCCGAGATGCCCCACACAGATCGCAGCACGCCCTACCCCCAATTCAACAAACCCTAAAGCCCCAACTGCCTCGTCGCAAATATGCAAACCTAATCGTCGCACTGCCCCACGCGAGCCTAGCCTTGCCGTCCCCTGACGAGCGCTTGAGAGCCACCACCTCGACACCGATAGCAAAGGAAATCGAACCACCGTTCCTTTGCCTCGAGCACGAGACCCCCACTAAACTACGGCCACCATCCCCATCGCGATCGATGCTGCGAGTCGTTCATCACCACAAGGCCAAACCCCTCAAAAGCAGTCGCACGATTCGTCGCGTCATCCCAGGCTTCGTGAAACTCATCACTGTCCAGATTTCGATCGCGCCTCCAATGCCTCGCGTGCGCGAGTCGCTCGAACTCGGTTGTCGTTTTAAAATTTGAACGAGAATGTTTTCGTTTTCGCTTTTGAATTGATGGAAGAGAGACGAAGAATAAGCGGCCATTTTATTTCACTTGACTTTTGAATTGAGATGAGAAGAGGAACGAAGAATATAAATTCACAGTCGAATACTTTATCTTGTTAGCCATTTTTTTTCTTTTCAAAACTGTTTTGCGTGATGATTTAAAAAGAGATGGAGGGAGACAGGAGTACGCGATGCAGCAGAGAATAGGTCTGCTTACTCAGGAGTAGGGTGGCAGTGATTTGATTTTACAAAATTTTAAATCAAATTTCAATTTAATTCTCAACGCGTTTGCTTATCGTATGCTCACATAACAGCTCCGAATAATACGAAATTTGAAATCTAGTAATAACAAACTATTACGGATCCAATGGAACTGGTTTCGTCAAATTCCGAGACTGTGCCTCGGACGGCTATTTTTAAAATTCAATTTAAACGATATAAATTCAAAACTGAACAAATCGTTTTCAAACTCGATTCTGAAGCTCCTATTATCTTCAGTATTATCAATACGAATTTTAAAAGCTTTCGAAATATTTTTCTTCAACTTAAAATTGAAGATTCAAATTTTTGTTCGACATTCAATCGATTAAATGCTCTCGTATTAAATCGCCAAATTTTAAGGTTATATCGGGGATTCAAATTAAATCATCGTTCAAATATTTAAAATAAATTAAATATTCCCAATTTAATTCGTTCAAAATTCTGGGTCGTTACATCAATGGCCCGGCGCGGCTCCTGTTTTAGTCATGTCAGGGGTCATCCAAAATCGTTCTCTTTCTTCAGTCAACGCGTTCACCAAACCATCCACTTCATTCTGGATCAACACTCCGCGTATATTAGTTATTAAAGTGGTTTCGGTATCGACAGAGAGTATTTCCATATCCTATCTCGGTCTCTTTAATAACTATGTATTATCACACCGATGGTCTTTTAATAAATTTCAAAATAGTTATATTTCAAAACCGACATATCATTTCCATTTCAAAACCATATCAATACGATATCACTTTTCCTTTAAATAAATCCATTTCCAAAATCATATCACTTTCCAAAATTACATCGCTTCGAAATCGTAAGTCTTTTAAATCAAAACACTTTGGAAATCAAAACCCTGAAATTCAAAACACTTTGAAATCCTAACACTTTCCTCTTAAACAGTTTAGATATTAAAATTTGTATATATAGAAAAATAGTTTATAAAATAAAATAGTTTATATAAAATAGTTATAAGTTAAAATAAAATAATTTATACTGAAAATGATTTATATTAAAATAATTTATATTAAAATTTATAAAGTAAAATATAAATAGTTTTAGATATAGTTTAAATACTTTATATAAAAATAGCTTCCTCAAATTTCACAAATCAATTCACATAAACTCGAATTCCAAAATTAAAATTTAATTAAATCTCAAATCATCAATTTCAATTCAATTTAGTTTTTCAATAAACCCTTTCAAATTATCGATTTCAAATGCCTATTTGAACCATAAATAAACCATTTCAATTTCAATATATTTCAAGTTTAAATATTCGACATTTCAAAACTAAATTCGATAATTCAATTTATGTTCCAATTTAATTTCATTACATTTAGTTTCTGAAATATTTCTTTAATCATTTCAATACATCAAAATACAACTTCAATTTACAAATTTATATAGACAAAATATCCCATTTAAATTTATATAAGTTTGAAATATTCATTTAAGCCACTTCTTAATTAATTCAAGTTATAAAACATATCTTAAAATTTCAAATTTAATAGATTTCAAATCAACTTATTTAAGTATAATTCTTAAATAATTAAGAATTCCAAATCAATTCAAATTTATCTTTCAACCTGAAACATTATAAATTCTATATTTAAAAATATAAATTTTACATAAATACTTAAACATATTTCATATTGATTCAAATCATCTTTATTAAATCAACTTTAATAAATCTTTAAAATCATTATTTATTAAAACCACATATTTCTTTCAAAACCGTAGAAATGTTTTTCAAAACATTTATATATAGACCAACGGTGTCTGTATATAATTTTCTATCCTATAGTCAAATGATACGGATATTTATCATTTCAATCCGCAATTTAAAATATATTCGGGTATATATCTTTTCAACTCGAAATCCCAAATTCAATTTAATTTGAAAATCGCTTGGGTTTATCATTTCAACCCATAACGATTTTCTCCTATTCTAAAGTCCGTTCGGGTATGTATCATTTCAACCCATAGTGATTCTATACTAACAGGGAACTTGCAGAGTGATAACAGATATGATAAAAATATAACAACGGTAACAGGCATATATCATCAGTATAAATAACAGATAAGGGTGTCAGATGTCACAGGTGAACAGATACATATGATGACATATATATATCAATATAAATAAATAACAGCAGCATATTTCAATTGCCGTCTCAATTGAAATCAAATTTAATAAATATAAGAACGTTAATCGTGAGTGATTGCTCACCTTTCGAGGCTAGAGAGATAGACAATGAAGTTGAGTTACGAAATCCAAGCCCGAATCCAAACAAATAAGGTTGGCACGAATTCGACGGACAAGCTGATAAAAAAAGGAATAGACGAATTCAAATCAGAATTGCTTGATATAACGGAAAATATATACATTATTATTATATTATATATATATATTTCCAAAATAAATTCCAAAACATTTATTTAATGAAAAATCATATGCAAAATAACACACACACACACACACACACACACATATATATATATATATATATTAAAACCATCATTATATACAACCTTCCTTTGTAAACAACAGACTGAACAAACATCACCTTTTTAACACATACCTACATAATCTTATGAATATAACTTATAATACATGATAAAATATATATAACTGAATATATTATTATATAACTAAGATATTAAAACCATAAACATATATATATATATAACATATACTGTAAAACTTGGAAGTACAGCCAATATTAAAACATACGTACAAGATATATATATACGTTTAAACACCTATCATTATATATATATACTAGCATTCACACCTTTCTATAAACTGTTTTCATATTATATAAACAACTCAATAAAATCAGCATACTATCATATAAACTATGCCCAACAGAAAATGTGAACTTACCGTAAACTAACCTTATATTTTCATCACTTATAGACTTATATATATATATACACATACATGTATATAAGATTTATATAAACTCCATATGCAATAAATATACCTATATATGAATGACTAACGCGTAACTATACTAACATCTTATTCAACTTTTTAATATAAGGCCGAACATACATATATGTACACCTTACAAACACTATATATATATATATAACTGCAATCAACTTATACACTTAAACCCGACAGACTTTATATAAACTAATATATGTATAAATCTTATATATTATACCACTTTTAAACCTGTTATAACTATACTCCATATATATAAGGTTATAGATCAACTAGCATATGCAGACAGCATAACACAACTTACTTAATACTCAACATATATATATATATATATATACTTTTCTGTATATTACATAAACGTGACATTAAATATAGATAAATATAAATCTAACATATACTGGATATAGATATATATATACAGTATATAACATATGTAAACAACTACTATAACTAACAGACATTACACATATATAAACTATATACATTATTATATAAATATACGAACAGTAAAGTACTTAATAAACACCTAGTTATATATATAACATATATATACGAACGACATTTTATAAAATTTATAAAATAACCACATATATAGACTGTAAATCATATATATATACGTATGTAAATAAACTAATATACATAACCAGATAGGGTGTATATATAAACGAAGATAGATATACTTATATATATAAACATATATACGTTATATACCTATCCAGAGAAGAGGAGGAGGAGGCTGCTGCACAGGGGATGTTCGGCATCGAAAGGCCAGAGGGTGGAGGTGGTTATCGGGGAGGCTTCGGTTCGTATGGAGATGTTGAGCGGGCCGAGGCTGCTGACATGGGTGATGAAACCGGTGGAGGGTAGGTGCAGAGGAGTGAAGGACTGGGGTGTTGTCAGGTGGCGAGGCGAAGGTTGCGGAGGCGGGCGTGGTTGATGCCAAGGTCGGCGTTTGTCAGGGCGGCACAAGGTGAAGGCCACGTGAGGGTTTGATCAGTGGATGAAGGCCTCGGCTGTTTCAAATTGACAGAGAGGGGATAAAGGCTTCATGTACAAGATTTTGTTTTCTTTGAGCATGAAGAGAATGGCCAGAAAAATAAGAAAAGGACTCAAGAGCAGGTAGGGGTAGAGCCAGAAGAGAATGAGCTGGATCCTCAAATATGAACTTTATATTGTATAAATTTTATTTATCAGAACGAAGAGAGGCAATTGAAGAGGCTGAAATAAAAATGAATGAAACGGTTCATCATAAATTGAATTGGAGAATGGAACCGTCAGAATTAATTTTTGGAAATTTTTAATAGCCAACGTCCATTTGTTTCACACGTATATAATTGAATGGTCATAGGAAAAAAATATAAACAGACTCAAACGGATACCCATACGGTCCAACATTTACAAATTCCACCGTCCCCGGACTCCAAAGCACACAAACGAATATACTATGAAGATCAGTACGACGAAATGATTAAAACAACATAGAAATGCCAGTGGTACGATCATCCGATCGAAAGTCGGTATCGGTAGTGAAATGCTGCTAAAATGTCAGAAATAAGATAAACGGAGCAATAACAGTCCAAATTTGGAGAAACGAAATATGCCGTCTCACTCAAAAGATGATTTACAAATTTTCTATATAAAAATATTCAGGTTTGGAAAACATTTTATTATCGTCAATTTTAACTGGCTTGAATTGAAATAAAATTACATAATAAAATAAACTTCCATATTTTCAGATGAAAATTTACCAGTTGCTATGTTTAAATAGACGTATTTCAAATAAAAAAATTTTTTAATTCAAAATTTTATTATTTAAAGTTTCACAAAATTCAATTAATTAAATAAATAAACCCATTAAAATTTACAGGTCGTTACACTCTCCCCCACTCAAAACTTTTCGTCCCCGAAAAGGAAGGAGGTAGGAGAATGGAAACAATCCAGAAAGAAAGAATAGATTTGAAATTCAAAATAAACAATAAATTTAAAACCATATAAATTTCAAATTAAACTAATTAATATTCAACATTTTGGTTTAATCCATTTGAGTTCACTTAAGTTAAATCAATCTATCTATTTCTAAATTCATTATCTTATTGTCTAGTCATCCTCAATTAACAATTTCTAAATCATCAATTTGTATAATCATTTATTATACTCATACTTTATTCAACAAATTTAATTCTTTTATTCCAAATTATTATTAACTTTATCCCACTTAGTATATCTTATCACGTATATTTAAACCATTTAAATTAATTTAAACCATATAAATTTCAATTTCAATTAAGTTATATTCAATAATTGACTTTAAATTCAAGGTATTTCCATAAGTTAATCATTTCAATTTATTAATTCCTTCAAAACAAATTTATTTGTCTCATCTATTATTCAATTAACTTATTATTCTATTTATCTCTATTAACATTTTTATAATAAAATTTAAGTGTATAATATTTATTATAACACTCAAATCTTTCCTTATAAAGTCATTTTATATTGTATATTATCCAATTACATTTTTTCTTCTGAATAATTTAGGTAAGTTATACTGAAATGTAATTGAGTATTATACAAATAAAATTTTACAATTCAGTTATTCCCAGTTAAATATTTATCCAAGAATTTGACTTCAGTTTATAATTGAAATCATCTTTAAACCTAAAATTTAAGAATTTTAAATCTCCGATTTACTTCAAACAATTTAGAGATAAATATATATAAATTATATATATCAAATCAAATTAAATTTTAAAATAAGATACCTATATATATAAACCAAATTATACTGAAGAAATTCAAATCAAATTAATTCCTAAAACAAAATGTAGCAAAGCTACTGAATGGTCTCTCCACTTCGAAACTCGAAAATGAATGTCGATGATGCGGCCGCCATCACCGAAATTATTTTCCAGCGACAAAAGAGGAGAGTACAGGTTTTAAACTTTAAAATTCTTTAGAAAAAAATCTCTATTTGAAAATACTTTAAATAATATACATTTGAAAACTTTAAAACCAAAGTTTGAAATCACCGGAATTTAAATTCTCAAATTCCTAAATTTTTTTCATTTCAATTCCAACTTAATTTATAAACCTTACAAACATCTTATTCAACTTTTTAATATAAGGCCGAACATACATATATGTACACCTTACAAACACTTTATATATATATATATAACTGCAATCAACTTATACACTTAAACCCAACAGACTTTATATAAACTAATATATGTATAAATCTTATATATTATACCACTTTTAAACCTGTTATAACTATACTCCATATATACAAGGTTATAGATCAACTAGCATATGCAGACAGCATAACACAACTTACTTAATACTCAACATATATATACTTTTTTGTATATTACATAAACGTGACATTAAATATAGATAAATATAAATCTAACATATACTAGATATAGATATATATATATATATACAGTATATAACATATGTAAACAACTACTATAACTAACAGACATTACACATATATAAACTATATACATTATTATATAAATATATGAACAGTAAAGTACTTAATAAACAACTAGTTATATATATAACATATATATACGAACGACATTTTATAAAATTTATAAAATAACCACATATATAGACTGTAAATCATATATATATACGTATGTAAATAAACTAATATACATAACCAGATAGGGTGTATATATAAACGAAGATAGATATACTTATATATATAAACATATATACGTTATATACCTATCCAGAGAAGAGGAGGAGGAGGCTGCTGCACAGGGGATGTTTGGCATCGAAAGGCCAGAGGGTGGAGGTGGTTATCGGGGAGGCTTCGGTTCGTATGGAGATGTTGAGCGGGCCGAGGCTGCTGACATGGGTGATGAAACCGGTAGAGGGTAGGTGAAGAGGAGTGAAGGACTGGGGTGTTGTCAGGTGGCGAGGCGAAGGTTGCGGAGGCGGGCGTGGTTGATGCCAAGGTCGGCGTTTGTCAGGGCGGCACAAGGTGAAGGCCACGTGAGGGTTTGATCAGTGGATGAAGGCCTCGGCTGTTTCAAATTGACAGAGAGGGGATAAAGGCTTCATGTACAAGATTTTGTTTTCTTTGAGCATGAAGAGAATGGCCAGGAAAATAAGAAAAGGACTCAAGAGCAGGTAGGGGTAGAGCCAGAAGAGAATGAGCTGGATCCTCAAATATGAACTTTATATTGTATAAATTTTATTTATCAGAACGAAGAGAGGCAATTGAAGAGGCTGAAATAAAAATGAATGAAACGGTTCATCATAAATTGAATTGTAGAATGGAACCGTCAGAATTAATTTCTGGAAATTTTTAATAGCCAACGTCCATTTGTTTCACACGTATATAATTGAATGGTCATAGGAAAAAAATATAAACAGACTCAAACGGATACCCATACGGTCCAACGTTTACAAATTCCACCGTCCCCGGACTCCAAAGCACACAAACGAATATACTATAAAGATCAGTACGACGAAACGATTAAAACAACATACAAATGCCAGTGGTACGATCATCTGATCTAAAGTCGGTATCGGTAGTGAAATGCTGCTAAAATGTCAGAAATAAGATAAACGGAGCAATAACAGTCCAAATTTGGAGAAACGAAATATGCCGTCTCACTTAGAAGATGATTTACAAATTTTCTATATAAAAATATTCAGGTTTGGAAAACATTTTATTGTCATCAATTTTAACTGGCTTGAATTGAAATAAAATTACATAATAAAATAAACTTCCATATTTTCAGATGAAAATTTACCAATTGCTATGTTTAAATAGACGTATTTCAAATATAAAATTTTTTTAATTCAAAATTTTATTATTTAAAGTTTCACAAAATTCAATTAATTAAATAAATAAACCCATTAAAATTTACAGGTCGTTACATCAGATATGTGTAACTCTGATTTTGTATTGTATAAGTATAATCAAATGTTTTGTATACAACTTCATGAACTGTTATTTGATTATTATATTTTTTCATTCTGCTGTGAGATTCTGTTTTGTTTTTTTCCTTTCTCTGCTTTTCTTATTCACCCCAATAACAATCCGCCCTTCTATATGGTTTGAGTCGGCATGTGTGTCTGCTTAAAGCGTACAAAACGGTGGGATGTTACAGTTGGTATCAGAGCCAGGTTTAGCGATAACCTTAGCTTTTTGGGGGTCTGACTCATATTAAATAGGGTAGTAATGCCTTATAATGAATCGCTGAGTGTATATATATGAGAGAGCGTATTTGTTAATGTCATAAAGGTTTTTATATTGTGTTAATTTGTTCTGTTTTGTATTTATAAATTCTGGTTGATACATAGGAAGCTATAACATCGATAGGGATTTCTAAACACTTAATAGGATAGACCGACACAATTTTTTTTTTGAAATATAGGTAAATGAAATGGTTTTGCCTATTATATATTTTTGTATATAAAATAACAATTTTATAAATGATATATTTGGTTGTAATATGTTGTTTATTACGAATTAAAACTCTTATAAATATTGATTGGAAAATAGGATTTACAAGAAAAATAAATGAAATTTGGAAATTTAGAACTTAAGTTCCGAGGTTTTTTGAAAATTTCTTTCAAATGATTTTGGGATATAATAATAATATTATTAGAAGTATTTTCTAATATAAATATTTCAATATAATTTGAAAGAATTTTTTTAATGGAATTTTGGAAAGAAATACGTTACTCCCATCTCTATCGCTGGAAAATAATTTCGGTGATGAGTGCACTCATCATCGACATTCATTATCGAGTTTCAAAGTGGGAAGGCCATTGTAGTAGCTTTACTATAGATCTATTTTGATAAACAAATAAAATTTTTAAAGTTTAAATATGATTGAATATAAGTTGTATATACCTATGTATTGTTTTAAATGATTTAAAATGGAACCTGGCATTTAGTTCTTAAATTGCTATAAATTAGAGATTTCAATTATGTAATGGAATAAAAAATTTAACTATCTAATAATTGAAACTTCTAAATGAAAATAAGAAATGATATGCTAAGTTATAACTGAAATATACAAGGAATTTGAAATTTGTAACTTGCAAACGAAAGAATATGAAAATAAGAAATGATAACTATTGAACCTTAAGTTAATTAGAATAAGTAAGTCAAACTTGTGTAACTTTCAATTGCATTCTTAAAGACATATATATAACTTACCAATTATAAAAAGTTGAAATGTTAAAAGAACATGTAATAGAAATTTTTACAAGTAAAACTTATGTAATGAAAGTGTTCAATGAAATTTACTTTTATAAATAAGAAATTTGATATGAAAATAGTTATAAACTTGAGTTAAAATTGTAATATTACTAATTAAATGAAATAGAAAATGAGTACTATAAGTAAAGGATTTTGAACTTAAGTTAATATTGAAACTATTTATAATTAAAGTAAATAATAAAATGAATGTAATGCAATAAAAGAAATTGACATGATATGAATAAATAAAAATGAATTTTTGTAAGAAATAAAGGAAAATAAATGAAATAAACACTAAATGAATGAATGGGAATAAAATTTTGTAAGAGATAAATGTAAGTTAAAGAAATAATCGTTGTATGAATGAAAAGAAAAATAAAAAACCTGTAAATGTTGTGAAAGAAATTTAATAAGAATAACTCAAGTACATTGTAAATTATTGTTTGTTTTGGTTTATGGGTTGTTTTGGTAAAGATACTTTTAATTGTTTGGATGTATGGATAATCTATTGAGTTCATCTAAGACTGTTGAGTAAATGGTGCACTCGGTAGTTTATTTGTCATTCTATGCGGTTAAAAATTTCTGAACCCAAAAAAACCATTTGTTTGTTTGATATGGATGGATAATTGATTTTATTGATTTCATACGATGATTGTATGCTGTGGTTGCCAGTGGTTGTTGTTTATATTGATTTGTTTGTAGTAGTCGAAACAACTTTAAATATTTCATTTTATATAATTATTAACTCTTTTTGGATTATATAAGGGAAATACAAGTTATGGAAGCAATTGCCACTGTTTTCGGTTTCATAATTAAGCGTTGTTTGCCCGACAAATAGGTACGTTCTCGGATTACGGTTTTCTAGCGATGTTTTTTCCGCTGTTGGGATATATTATTTTGAAAATTATGATATATTTTGTTATTATTGATATTATAATTTCGCCTGAGCCTCTCCGTACATAGGAGACTCTACCGAAATTTTTCGAAATTTTTAGACTTAGAAGATTTCGAAAAATGTTTTCCAAACTTTTATTTACTTGAATAAAAGGATTTAAGTGTTATAGATTGATATATTTTGTTTTAATTATTTGATTTTGTAAATTAATTGTTATAAATATAATATTTTTAAATAAGATATATTAATTTCTTAATTCCTCCTTTTCCCTTCTTTTTCCTTTTCGGGGACGAAAAGTTTTGAGTGGGGAGAGTGTAAAGACCCGCAATTTTCGATAATTAAAAATTGTTACTTTAGTTAAGTTTTGCAATTTAATGTTGAAATAAATAAAAATTTGTGAGTTATGAATGAAACAATATCTAGAATGAACGGTAACAATGTCAATTTAAGTTAATTATTAATAAATTTAATGAATTCCAATTAATTGAAATAATATATATAAGTTATACCGGTTATAAAATTGAATATAAGAAACAAATGTGAATATTTAATTAACTAATGAAATAATATATTGTTAATGATGATTGAATGAAATTGGTGTTATGTGAACAATTGTAACAATTGTTTGAAAATAATAACTTATAAGTGTGATTAAAGTAAATGGTAACAAATATTATAGGTCACCTATTCATTTATCCTGTTAAGTTAAATTTGGTAATCAATTGCAATATATCTAATTTAATATTTTGTTAATGTAAATTAAGGTAATAATTGGAAATAATATTAATTTTATTCATAATATGACAATTGGTTGGATAAAGGAATGGAAATCAAGATTTATCAATTTAGTGGAATTTGAAACGATCATATTTGGATGAATTGCAAGTACATGAAATTAAAATATTTAAATAGTACGTAAATGGAAATTAAGATGAAATTGGGAAATATTAATGTACTAAGATATAAACAAATGTTAGTTATATACTTATTGTAATAAAAAACTTGAATAACAAGGTTTAAAAATTTAATAAATGGATTTTGGAATTCTAATTTATAATTTCTGAATTTACTAAAATTGAAATTAAACACTGAAAAATTTGTAAATTTATCAACTTTAAATTGACATCTAAATTTGTTAAATTATTATAGATGATTAAGAAATCAAAAATGGTATAAGTTGTAAAAAAAATTATATCAAAATTTAAAAAGTGATTTAATTAATTAATTATTAATTTATTTAATTAACTTGAAAATAGTCATTTTAGCCACTGACTCGGATTTAGACGAAACCAGTTTCATCGGATCCGTAACAGTGAATTATTATAGGATTTCAAGGTTCGTAGCGATCGGACTTGTTGTTTGATCGTACGGGCTTGAAACGCCTAGAAATCAACTTAATTGTAATCAATTTGAAATAAGCTGATTTTAACATAACTTCTTCGTACGATGGAATTAGGACTTGAAACATGTTTCATTAAGTTTAAAAATATTAAAAACATCCATTTTGATATATGGGATGACCCATTTTCGTTCCGGAGGCAGAACGGGCTTTTTGGGTCGTTTATCGTTCAGCTTGTAAATCAAATCTTGTCCATCCATTCTATTTTCAGTTTTGTCTATAAATAGCCCGTTATAAACCCTAGCCACTCCTCATTTCATTTGTTTGTATATACATTTCAGTCTCCTCCTCCTTCTCAGTGGCAGACAAACCAAACAAACTTCTCAATTCAATTTCAAAATCAAATTTCAAATCAAAATTTCAAAATCCACAAACTATATCGAATTATATATCGATTTGAAGCTCTCGACGAGCGCATCTCAGATCTGTAATTCGTTTTCCAATTTGAACCGCTGTCTGTCCGGAAATTGAAGAACAATTCACGGCCGTTCAATCAAGCGTTGATTAATTTCGTTCGATCTACGAATCGAGGACATGGTAGCGTAAAGCGAACCGAGGGGAGTTCATCGGCATAGGTTGTTTGGCGTTTTGATGGTCGGATAGCTCGCTAAAATTCAACTAGGGTTCACCAAAATAATGGCGGCGGTGGAGGCATCGGCCTCGGCGAGCGTGCGCGTGGGGGTGCTCTGGTCGGCCGAGGTTAGGAAGGCCAGTGATGATCTTAGATCGATGGCAGGACGGCCTTGGGCGGTGCGGCGTGCTTCCAAGTGGGGGCGGTTACGTTGTTCGTGCGTACGAAGGGGATGTGGGTGATTAGGGTTTCGCGTGAGAAGCTTGATTGATGATGAAGCTGACGTGTAGGTGACGTGGAATGTTTATGTTATTTTATTTATTTAAATTAAATTTCAAATCTTCTAACTCGCATATCTTTTGCATACGAACTCCAATTCACATGCGGTTTTCTCCACTAGGTTCATATTGAAAATCTGGACATTATGACACTAGTTTGGATGAATTCTGAGACCGTTCAAATTTTGGGCATAAATTGGATTTAAATTCATTTTAAATTCAAAGGTGGGTGTTTTAACCCACTCACAACTTCTAAAATTTCTTATGTTTGTTTAATTAAATTCATGATGTGATTAGAAATTTATTTATGATTGTTATGTATATTTTAAATCATCATCTCAGTTAATTTGAATTTATTTGAATTAAATCGTTATTTAATTTATTATTGAATATAAATTGCCAGTTAAATACCTGTTATTGATTATCAGTTCTACATTGATATTTATTGATTGATTTGTATGATGTTTGTAATGGATGTTGATTGTTGATATTGGATGAATGGATGTTTTATTTTATATCGTTATAAACTGCAAGTTCACTATGGGTTGAAATGATACATACCCGAATGATCAATAGATTAAGGAAAAATCGTTATGGGTTGAAATGATAGACTCGAGCTATTTTATGGATTTTATTAATAATTCGGGATTGCGGTTTGAAATGATATATATCCGTATCACTTGACCCTAGGGTAGAGAATTATATACGGACACCGGATTGGTTAAATTAAATGATTTTAAAATCCTTATTTTTCGAATTTAGTTAAATGATATTTTGAAATAAAATTTGATTTATGTAAATTGAAGTATTATTGGAAAATAAAGTTTATGATGAAATGTGAAATGGTTTAAAGGGAATTACTTTAAGAAATTAAATTGAAAGTTAAAGTTAAACTTTTAAGTATAAATGAAATTCTATCGAGATTAAGTTATTGAAGTTGTTTGAAAATACTTTGAAATATTTTGAAATTGGAGTAATCCGAATTGATATTTGAACATGGATTGAAACGATATGAAATTCAATAGTTTATTGAAATGTTAAATTGAAAGGTTTGGAATTTGGTTTGTTGACTTGGAAATTGAAAATGGTCCAAATGCATTGAAATGAAATGAATAGTTTAATTTGATATAAATTCCAAATCAATGTTTTAATATAAACTGTTTTAAAAATATATTATTTCAAAATTTCTAATTATTAAGATTTCAAAGTATTAAACTATTTTAACCTGTATTAATTATATTAAATCATTTTAACCTATTTTAAACCATTTAATTTATTTAAACTAATTAACATGTTTTAACTTATATTAAATCAAATTAATCTATTTTAAAGCTATTTAATCTATTTTAAATCTATATTAACTATTTATAACTATTTAAAACTATTTTCTTATAAATTCCAAACTAAGTAAAATGGATGGCTTTATATTCAAATTCTCGATTTATAAGTGAATATGGTTAATGATGTTATAACCTAAGTTGGGATTTAAATTACATATTTGGTTTAATATGATATTTGAAATGAGAGTTTAGCCTATTTTGGAAATATGACTTTTGAAAGGAAATATAATTTCGAACTATGATTTCAAATGTGATATGATTTCAAAGGTGGATATGATTTCGAAAATGATATGATTTGAATTGAATATGATATTTTGATATCAATTATGAAATGATTTTGGAAATGTAAAAGAACCGTCCAGTGTGTAATAAGCGATTGGTTGTTAAAGAGACCGGGATCAGATATGGGCATACTCTATGTCGATACTGAAAACCACTTTAACAACTGTGTATGCGGTGGAGATTCCAAAATGAAGTAGGATGGTGGCGACGATCCTAAAGATACACATACGTGGACCTAACTCCCGTGAGTTAGCATGAGGTAGCTAAAACAGGAGCAATTGACGGGCTAAGTGAGGTCATTCCTCCGATCGGGCACATTCCTCCGATCGGGCACATTCCTTCGATACTATATTCTGACTTTGCGATTTATTTGGTGGCCACCCTCGATTTTTGATTTGGGAGTGTGTTCCGAGGTGGGCGGTAGTAGCTGCTATGCGTTACCACCAGTCTGGAAGTGTAATTGGTATATCTACCCTGGCATTGCCTAGTTGTGCCGTGTCGCCTACCCTAGCGCGCCTTCTACGAGTTTGTTTTATGGCGTACCTATGGGGTATCCTCTGGTGGCCCCAGTTTACGGGGAGTTACGGTACTGTATAGACTATTGGCATTATAAAAATGTGTTAAGGGGAAAATGTAACGCCTTAACGCTATTTTAATAGTTTATCTTACTGTAGACATATTATAATAACATATTGTACTACATAGTAGATAGTTTAATGGATCCTTAGGAGATGTGAATCCCGAACATCTCTTAAGTTACCGCACTCACGTTAGATACTGGATAAGAGATGTCAAACCCCGTAAACATCTCTTAAGTTACCGCACTCACGTTAGACACTGGATAAGAGATGTCAAACCCCGTAAACACCTCCGACGCCGTTTACACTCATATTTATTTACCGTTGATTTGACTTACATAAGATCTTTTAGTTCTGACTCGAGTGTTTTGTCTTTTCAATTCGCTCGGGTCAGCCTGAGCATTTCAGGATTTGAAGACCTAATTTCTGGAGGACGAAGACGAAGATTTGTACTACTATTATTTACTATATTTATTCCACTGCATTCATACTGTTCCGCTGCATTATCATTTGTTTATCTCTGATATGTGTAACTCTGATTTTGTATTGTATAAGTATAATCAAATATTTTTTATACAGCTTCATGAACTGTTATTTGATTATTATATTTTCTCATTCCGCTGGGAGATTCTGTTTTGTTTTTTTTTCTTTCTCTGCTTTTTCTTATTCACCCCAATAACAATCCACCCTTCTGTATGGTTTGAGTCGGCATGTGTGTCTGCTTAAAGCGTACAAAAGGCGGGATGTTACAGAGAGACTTATTAGAGAAAAGTCCATCACTTCTTATGCTTATAACTTAATGTTTCCCATATTTGAATATTGATCCAGCATACTTCTGAGCCTAAACTGAAAAACATGCTTTGCCATAGGCTTCACACTTAGTGTGTTATTTTTATTATCATTTATTTTGAGTCCGAAAGGATATAGTTTTTCATTATCTTCTTTCTCTTTGTGTTGCCATAACTATTTTCCATAAGTGTTCGGTTAATTTGAAAGTACATTGTGTTAATGATTTGATTTTATGACATGGCAAATTGTGCTAACCTTAATGTAGAATCATAGGTGTGAGCAGTTTTGAATTTACTTCTTTGGATAGTCGTTTGCTTTCAACTATTACCGATCTGCGTATTCTGTATGAGCTTGGTGGTAGGATGTTTTCGATATATTTAGTTAAACAAATATTCTTAGATTTTATTCCATTTTGCATAAAGTTTTCTAAATTGTAGTAACCTGACATTATGAGATTTATACATTAACAATTGGATTAAGGTAAAACTAAAATGTGCCTATTTTTGTATGTGTAAACATGCTAAACAAAGTCTTTGCATCTTATGTATGAAAACATATAACTACAGCTCAGAGATTTATATATGATATATGTATCAATGGTTTATGCTTAGAAATGAAAAGATAAATTATTGAACATTAAATATTTTGAATGTGATTGCTTTTTAAAAGAAAATCCATTAAACTATAAATTTTATTATAAAAATTAACACACTTGATTATTTACCTGTCTTCAATACATTGGCTAGGCTAAACAAAAAGGTGTTGGATCATAAGATAAATATTCATGTGAATATCGGTTTAATTTCTATTGAAACTACGAAAATGCTTATAATTTTTCTTTGCTTTTTTTTTCATTACAATAATTATTACTTTGGAAAATACTTATACTTTTATCTTTAAATAGAAATGTTTGAGATCTCTTCAACTATGGTTGATTCTTTGCCTTTTGTTTTACTACAAAGAAATTACTTAATGTAACTATGTCCATGGTACGTTAAAGTGCAAAATCAAACTAAAAATAGCAGATTATGTACATAGAACAAAAAGAAAGTATATTAACTTCCATATGCAGGAGGTAATAGTATATCTTAACGTGTAATATTTGAAAAGAAAACGCTTGAATTATGCATTTTGTTATACTAAAAAAATAAAGAAACAATCCAAATTAGAAAATAAAAATATATATGTCAATGTAATTTTTTTGCTTTTGAATTTTCAACTCAAACAGTGCCTCCAATAACTGCATGTTGAGTTGATATAAGGGAATTGTTTTTGTGAAAGATTTTACTTTTTTGATGTTCAAATGAATTTTTTTGCATAAGATAAATAAAATATCTGATGTTGAATAATATTTGAAAATGCATTAACTATCATAGTTTGGTTTAAACAACGACATGTTGTGGAAGGGAGAAGAGACCGGATCTAGATCTGGATCTAGAATTTGTTGTTAAAACTAAATCATAATTCGACAATAAGAAACTGAAAAATGATTTGAAAATTCTTGTCATGTCTCTTCAAATCTGAGAAGCAAAAGAAAGTTTGTTTCCATTGCATGGCTGTAGTACTGAATAATTATGCAGATCATTCTAAAATTACAATATTGCTGAGACTCTCTGTAACTAAGTAACCTTCTTATTTTGGTAAGAAAAACATTTCTGTAAATTGGTGTTTACATTTTTGTATGTTTCCATATATCATCTTATGATATCAAAAGATATAAGTGTATCAATCATGTCATATGTAAGTAATTATAGATGCATCAGTATTGGAGAGATAATAGTGTTTAATGTAACTATGCACTGATTTAAACATGTGAACATATTTAGCAATTTGTTCTCCCGATCTAATTTACTTTCTTACAATGCTAAAACCAGAAGGCATATAACTGGATTCAAGATGAGAAGAGAGATCATTGCATTGCATATAGATAAATGTTGGCTTTCAATCATTGAAAACATGGAATAACCTTATGAATAAAATTCTATCAACCTTACAAAATCAGTAAACATAAGCCAAGTCAAAAACAATTATTAGTGAATAAAATAGGTTGAGTTTTTTTCTAAGCTAGAAGTCGTATGTATCAGAAAATCTATCTCAAGAGGTCACTACTTCTAACTAAAGTTGTGCATGACATAAAAAATGCTAATATATATTAGCCCATTTGTAACCACTTTCGACTTGAGAAGCAGTTTTAGAATATAGCTTTTAAGTAGTTTCAAATGAATAATTATGTCGTCTTTTTTGATAGATAAGTTCAAATTTTGCTCAAATGCAACTCTCAGCCAAAATATCAAACTGTTGTCAAAAACAAAATAAAGTTGTATGAGTAACTTATAAGTTATTTCTGCTACTTATATGGCAACGCAGAACGCTTTCTAACAAATTTATCTGTAAGGTAGCATCGCTACAAATCGAGCTATCAATAGTACAGTCCCACCTGATAAGCAGCAAACTGACAGATGCTAATGCACTAACCAAAACTCAACAGATACAATAGCAGAATAGTGTAGTACTTATTCAGCAGCAAATCTTTTCCAATGCCTTATAAGCGTTCAATGTCATTGACATAAGCAGCTTCACAAGTTCTGGATTGGATCTTGTCAGCATTGTCCCGCCTTCGCAAAGAGCTTTAGAGCAACTATAGCTTTCAAGCACATTAGGGCGTGGCGATGATGAAGAGGAGAGCGAGAATCATGTTGATTTTGCTAACGGGGTTTTCCAACAGAAATGAAAAGTTTGTTTTAGATTGTTTTTGTAGTGGATGAGAGCACATGAGGAATTTAAAGGTGGCATGAGTATATATGATATGTGACTTTATGATCATTACTATGGTATTGGCAGATATTAGAAAGTTTCTCTGACAAACTATAATGTTGTTTAGGATATCGTGTTGAAAATTCTGTAAATGTGGCTCACCCAAAATATATAGTGCATATGTTATGCAAATCCAGTTAGGGTAAATGTTCATACAATGTTTATCTTTATAGTTCAAGTATATTTTATTTGGGTTCATACTATTATCATAGTAGTTCTTTATCTAAATTGCTCTTTAGATGATGTTTTTAATTGAGGGATGGATGTGTCATCACATCACAAAATCAAACAGTTGTAGAATATAGTTATAGTAAGCAACTACAGAGGAGGATACCATTTTATAACCGTGCAAGCATGTCAAATTAGAATTCGCGTCCATTTGGAATGAAAAATAAATAGGGTTTTTAGTAGTCGTGTCAAGGCTTTAAATAATGTTACTTTCGAATGTCAGAAAAATACGATTTTAAAGGAAAATAGATCACGGTTACATTTTATACGTATGGTGATAGATGTTAGATAATTACAAAAAAACCAAAGACTTTTCATTGTTTAACCTCTTGCATTCTTTATTAATGAAAAAACATTATTATTTATGAGATGCTTATTTATAGTGATTGATAGGCTTAAGAGAGAAGAAGATATGTTTATTTGATTCTATCCCTTTTCTCAAAAAAAGACAAAATCTATAGGAAAAATTATCTTCTTCGTTCTCCAAACCCTTCAACCTTGAGTACATAAGTTTGAAGAATGGTTATGTTAACCATGCGGAATGATGGCAATTATCCATTCAAGTTGCTTCCATAATTTGATGATGTCAAGAAAGTTACCCATATTGTACAATAATCTCTGATGATGTCAATATGGGTAATTAGTGTCTACATGTTTTTTTATTAGATTGATTGCATGGTGTAGAATTACCTTCTATGTGACAATAACCACCTATATTTACTACATCTCATACAAAAGCGTGTTGTAGAATTAATGCATGCACATTGTGATAAGAGTAGGCCCACCTGGGAATGCATATACACTTGTTCTATATAGGCGGGTTACACTAACCCAAGAGCCACGGGTGCCCCCACGACGAGCCTATTTTAAAACAGGTCGCATATTCAATTTTTATTCTACAATTTTAACTGAAAACATAATTTAAAGGTAGATAACTTACAGAATTTTCGACACACGTGCTGACGTGTACTTCGTCGTCCGTGAGTATACGGAAATTGATCAAATCCTTGTTGGGTCCTAAATTTTGGTCGATGTGGGGATCCAGAACCGTATTTGTTGTATTTTTACCCACAAGTCTTCATCTCGCCACCGTGCTTCGTTGACCTCCAGTACCCATCGTCGGTATTGATAGAGTTAGGGGTATGTCTTAGGGGCAATTATGTAATTTGTTACATATATCTAACTCGTTGACCAATCTTGTTTGAAATAAAAGGTATTTTCTTCCTATTATATACTTGATATAATGTGATTATATTAATTAATCAACTTAAATAAAAGTATATTTAATAGAAAATCCATAAATGGTATATTTTGTGATAGTAGTTACAAAATGTTGTAACCGTGAGTAATTTATCACAACAAAACAAATATACCATTTTAAATGTTCTTAGTCAAGATGCATCGAGACTGGATATCGATGTATACGTTGAGACCGGAGTACATAACTCTCTCCAAATGTTGAGAAGTGTATTACTCATGACTGCTGGGGGCACCTAGGGGTTACGTACTAATAGTTATTGGATAACTATGGAACGAATCACTCGATAGTTTTCTATTGGTTAATAGAACTAAGGTCAAACAGAAAATATCGATGTGACTGTACACAGTTCTCTCGACTTGAGAATACTGTGGATCTTAAATTTGAAAGCTTCACTTTGGTTATAGCCAAATCATGGCATGGCGTCCATCGAGTGACTATAGTTGAGTTGAGTTGAAGTATTGGAAGTGAAGCACTATTCAAGAGAGGATTCATCTCCTCAGTTATATGCGGTTAGTATCACAGTCAACTCAAAGTCAAAGTCTCCAGCCAGAGCATTTCGGTTAATAATAATTGTTATTATTGAACCAAGGACTTTGTATTTGGACTATAAAGTTGAATGTGGATGGGGTTGGAATTTTGACCATTACCAAATTTCGTAAGTCCAAACTGAAATAGTTTTGACGAAGAGAATTGGTGTAAACTAATGTCACAACCGGGTAACACTTATTAAACTAAAATTGGATTTTACCGAAAATGAGTAAGCGATAAATTTGGCCATAATGTCACACCACCTGCTAAGTGATGTGTGAACGTTAACATTAGAATAGTTCGATGTTAATCACTGACCAAATTTACACCTAAGAGTTACACAGCCGAAAAGATGAATTCCCTTAAGACCGAACGATTTAATTAGTTTATAATTGTTATAAATTAATTAATATTTATGAAATATTAATTATAAAATTTGAATATGATTTAAGAAATAAATAATGTTATATATATTTATAACAGTTATAGATATATCGATTGATATACAATATCGTCAAGCGATTAAATTAGATTTAATTGCATAGTATTTTGTCTTGCGCTTAGATGGGTTTAAGGCCCATCATTAGGGCTGCAAAATTTCAGTTTTGGGAAGGTCTAAGGTTGGCTAAAACATAGGGAATTGGCTTGGAGATAATGGGTTGAGATCAAGTGAGAATGGGTAAAAAGGTTTTCCTCGTTTCTCTCTAATACAATCCTATATATATATATATATATTAGAAAATTGGTTAATAATATTATATTGGGCTATGCGGCCCAAAGCAAACTACAGCCCGCAAAATTACAATGTGATATATGAGAAAGCTCATCAGACAGTTCGACAAACTAACATAACTTAACATAAAACTTTCCTAATTTAATTTAGGGTTCATCAGCTCCGAGCTATGGCGGCTCCTCGGTGTCTGCTCGATTTCCTAGCCTCGCAACCTTCCACTTCCAGTTCTCCAATAGCTATCTTTCTTTTGCCTCTGAGTTGGTAACTCTCCTGGTTCTTCCTATATTTATCTTAACATCTCTTGCAATACTTTCTGATAGCTCTAACTCCGTCTTTTCTTTGTTTCTGGTGAAAGTTCGTACATTCTGTTCTCTCCAGAGATGCCAAGTAGTTGTTGTTAGCACAATTTTTCCAACTTCCTTCATAAGGTTCGTGAGGTCTGTTTGATCACTCGGGTATTTTATTTCCTCTTCTAAACTCACCACTTCTTCTATTTGCATGTTTTTAAGCTTCTGAATAGCCCAGACTCGTTTACTATATTTGTAATCGAAGAATAAGTGACCATGTGTTTCAATTTCCCGTCTACATAAATTGCATGTGTCTTCGTCTATTATCCCACAGATTTTGAGTTTGTCTTTTGTAGTTAATCTGGCTTTGATTGCTTTGTAAGTAGTGTGAGCCATTTTGGGACAATTAGACTTTCTCCATATTACCTTATGTCATTGAACAGTTGAGTACTGCTGTCGATTGTCCTCCCAAACTTCCTTCATTTTGAACTGCCCATTGTTATTATTTTTCCAGGCCCATACATCTTTTTCTCTATTTATGAAGAGTGGAATTTCCTTGATTTCTTGCTTCTGATTATTAACTGTTTTTCTGGTTCCCATTTTTGATTGCGAATTATGCTGGCAACTTGTAATTTTGGGGTATTATTTGCAGAAAAACTTTCCCATCCCAATCTATCCAGTAGACTTTTGTTTTTAATCCAGGGGTCCTTCCAAAGATCTGTGTCTTGGCCATTTGCTATTTGTCTTTCAACTGACTCTTTTAGTTTCTCCCTTTGCTTGAGAATATTTTTCCAGATGACTGAAGCATTATTATCTGATTTTATTGTCCAGAAATTTTATTTTAAATATCTAGCTCTCATCCATTTGGCCCACAAATTGTCTGAATTAAGAATTTACCAAGCTAATTTGAGTCCATAGATCTTTTTAAGCTCAAACAAACTTTTTAGCCCCACTCCTCCTTCACTTTTAGGTCTACATAATTCATTGTAGCTCACTTTATGAATACCCCCTTTCCATATGAAATTGGCACAGACTGAAGTGATTTTAGCAATTGAACAGTCTGGTATTTGGAAAGTCTGCAACCTGAACCTGACTTTTGAAGTGATAAAAGTATGAACTAATTCCACTCTTCCTGCAAATGATAATAATTTTGACCTCTAACCTTGTAGCTTTTCTCTAATATTATTTATGAGCTTACCACATTCAGCATCCGTAACATTATTATATGATAATGGCACCCCTAAATATTTCACTGGCAATTCTCCTTCTCCCACACCAAGTTGTGCTAATATTTTTGCTTTACTTTTGCAGTACTTGTGCATGTAGCATTTAGTTTTAAGTTCATTGACTTTAAGTCCTGCTAGAGATTCCAGTTGTTTAAATATTTCCTTTATTGTGCTCAATCCCATAGCATTTGATTTAAACACTACCAATAAATTATCTGCATAAATCAAGTGATTGACTTCAGGATGCAACTTATATATGGGTTTGATTGGAGACTGATAGATAGCTTATTCCATTTGAAGAGAAAACCATTCCATAGCAACAGCAAATAGATATGGGGATAGAGGATCTCCTTGTCTAATCCCTCTATTAGTTTTAATATATCCTTTAGGAAGCCCATTGATTGTCACTGAAAATGTAGGTGTGCATATACAATGAGTTATGAGTTTTAATAGCTTAGCTGGAACACCCATTTCATGTAACATGTGTAGAATGAATTGTCTGTTCACTTTATCATATGCCTTGTGGAGGTCAATTTTCAAACACACCCTATCTGCCCTTTTTTTTTATTAAATTCCCTCACTAGTTCATGATCCGTTAGTGTATTCTCAGATATGAATCTACCCTTAATAAAAGCACTTTGACTTTGAGATATGATCTGTGGTAATACTTTGTTGAGCCTCATACAAATAATCTTGCTAAGAATTTTATATGTGACATTACAACATGCTATTGGTCTGTACTCTTCAATTCTTTCTGGCTTTTTCACTTTGGGAATAAGTGTGATAACAGTATGATTAATTTCCTGAATAAATTCACCTGTATTTAAAGCCTCTTGATAACCTTTGAGCATGCTGTCTTTTAGGTATCGCCAGTGAACTTTGAAGAAGAGTGCACTCATACCATTAGGGCCAGGACTAGACTCATCGTGTATAGAGAAAATGACACTCTTCAACTCCCTTTCCGAAATGTCAGCTGTTAACATACAAGTACCTTCTCTGGAGATCTTTCTTCTGCAGATGATATGAGGTATTTACAGTATATAATCTCCATTATAAGTTTCTGTAAAGTATTCTATAGCTTTGGTCTCCAATGCTTGCATACTTTCAGTGATCTCCCCCTGCTCATTTAAACAATTCAGTAAGTTGTTTTGATATTTCCTTTGAGACATTTTGGTATAAAAAATTGCACTCATCCCCTTCAGCCAGCCATTTTTCTTTTGCTTTATACTTTAGCTCTATAGCTTGTTTTCCCAATAGTTATTTTAGTTGCTTTTGACTGGAGTAGTATTCTGCATTCAGCTCTTCATTTTGAGGATCATCTTCTAATTGATATTGTAATTTTTCCAGCTTTTCCCGCAAGTTCTTTATTTCATCATGTGATTTAGGCCTTATTTTATTCCACTCCTTCGGTCTCTTTTTTCATTTTCTTCGGTATCATTATATATTGGTACATATGATTCCCTTCATGAATTTGGATTTTATTAAAATCAACTACTTCGTTGTATCCCTCAATTAGATGCCAGTGATTTGAATACCTGAATGGTTTGCCTTTCTGTGACTGTTTTTCATCATTAAACTGAATATAGAGAGGACAATGATCACTAGTAGAGCTTAGCAACACTGTAACTTTTATATTTGGCATTTTATTCAATAACTCTGCATTGCCTAAAGCTCCATCTAGTCTTGACTGTATTCTCTTTGACTCACCACTTTTCCATGTGAATTTTAGGCCTATATGGAGCACTTCAATAAGTCCAGCTGCCAATACACGGTTACTAAATTCAGATACCTGGCAAATCTTAAGTGTAAGACCTCCTTGCTTTTCATTCATTTTCAACACTGCGTTGAAATCCCCAGACATTAGCCATGGTTTTTGTATGATCTTTGAGTTGTCAATCAGTTTTTTCCACAAACTTTTCCTTTCTGAGGCCAAATTACTTTCATATACCACTGTTGTAATAATCTCCAGTCCTCCTACATTTTTCATGCTCATGGTAACTTGCTATTCATCTATATTCATCAAGTTGCATGTCCAAACATTGGAATCCCATAAAACCATGAATCTACCTTTAGTAGTATTAGTGTTATTGTGTATGACATTCTAATCATTGCCCATTCGATTTTTGAATGCTACCAGGCTATCTTCTGTGAACTTATTTTCTAATATAGTTAAAATTGTAGGTTTATATTTATTTCATAGATTATAGAAGTCTAATTTCCTAACATCACCATTTAGACCTCTTACATTCCAACATAGAATAATCATTATGATTTAGTAGCTTTGCTCCTTGTAATCGAAGCTGACACTACCTTAGCTTTTTTATCAGCTACTTTTTTACCTTTCACAGAAAACATTTTCTCATATTCATCATTGATTTCTGTATACTTCATCAAGTTTTCTTCCATCTCTTCCTCTTCTGATGATTCCAATTGTATGTCTAATTTTTGTATGTCGTTTATTGTTTTGGGATCATCATCGGTATCACTTGTTTCCTCCATACTCTGATTCTGTGGTTGCTGCCTATGATCTTCCAGACCTAAATGATCCTCCTGTATCTTCGGAGAGTGATGAACTTCTTCTATCACTTCTACAGAGTCCTTAGCAACACTGACTTCAGGGTGTACATATACTGGCTTTGTATCCTTTTTACAACATTTTGTATGCAACGTTTTGTAGTTGTAACATCTTTTTGGGGTGTTTCCCAGTGTTGTTAGGAGTGTTTAACACCATGGGTTCAACTTCTGTATTATCTATGTGAATAGTAGCTGTAGCACTTTTGGTTTTTTGTACCCAAACTTTGTTGGGTTTGTTTAGCTCACTACATTCTTGTGTGATTGCATGGCCAAAACATTTGCATTCAGCACATCTCAAAGGTATGAACTCATATTCAACTTCCTGCAAATACACATTACCTCTCTTATCTATTGCTTTTACACCTTGTGGTAATTCAGAATCTGCCTTAATTTCCACCAAGACTCTTGCATATTTTATTCTTTTAACTTTCCTTGTGTACTCATCTATATCAAGAGGTTTGCCTATCATACTTGCTAGCTTTCCTATGCATCTCATATTCCACAATGCTAGATTAAGATTTTTGAATTTAATCTAAATTAGATACGTAGTTAGCATTGCCTTTTCAAAGTTAAAATCTGCTTCCCATTTTTTTATGATGATCAATTTACTATCCATGAACCACGGTCCTCCTTTCAATATTCGCTCATAATCCTCTTACTTTTCAAATTTAATGAGGTAAAAACAATTTTCTCTAGGAAAAACATCCCATGATCCTGTAGGCCTCCATACCCTCTTAATGTATGCATTAAAGTGTACGAAATATGGTCTTTTACCTGCCATGTATGCATATATAGAATTCTTTCACATCTGATTTGATTCCTCGTAATCCTGTCCATCAATCAGTTGGTATGGCTCAGTTCCATCTCTGATTGGTTCGAAATAATCAATTTTTCCTTGTATCTCGATATTATTATCAACCGCCTCCACCCATGATTTAGGGTTTTTAACCTATCGTTGGAATTCTTGAGTAGACTGTTTTAGAACCTCAACGAAAGTCATTTTCCCCTTACGCTTAACCATCATCTTCCTCCAGTTCGTCTAGGGTTTTGGGATTCTCATGTGTCGCCATTTTTATCACACACACATTACAACCCCATATATATATATATATGTGTGTGTGTGTGTGTGTGTATGTTCTATATAAATAAGAAGATGAACCTCTTTTGGCCGCCATTACTACATTGTTGGTTAAAACATAGCTCTCGATCCACTCCAAAATTCTCAAATATATTTCAAATTAATATAATACTATTCGATAGTTAGAGGTCGGTGATTTCGGACTTGCAATCTAACGAATCAAGAATAGTAAAAGGAAGGGAAGTCATTGCTTCAACGTGGATTCAAAGGCATCATTAAATTGGTAATTTTAATTCATATTACAGTAATTAGATTATAATTTATAATCCTATAATGAGCAATTTCATATCTGCTTTAAATATATTGCTACTATATGTTTAGTTAGGTGAGATTTTTGTAAGTAGATGTGGTTGTCACAAATCAGTTTGCTTATGTGTATAATTTGTTTATTATACTATTTGATTTATGTATAGACAAATATTGTTTACTGTAAAAAATCAATTGTTTTCATTAATAATTGTTTTATATATATTTAGTAATAAATTCATATATATATATATATATATATATATATATATATTAGTGTATATTTCTCTCTCATAATAGCATATATGCATATACAAGATATATATATATATATATATGATTTAAAAAATTTAGTACACTTATTTATATATAATATGAATTTACATATTCGAAAATTAATTGTCATACATATATTCATATTTTTAAATTAACATTTATTGAATTTTTGAATTGTTTATTATATATAAAATAATATTACATTAAAAATTCAATTTTATACTTAAAAAAATATTATATCATTTCAGAAACATATAGAAAAATTTTAGGAATTTTTCAATAAATTTTATTATTTTTAGTAATTAATATTATTTCGAAACTGTTTATGATTTATTAAAAACAATAATTTATTTGAAAAATTCTTAAAAATTGTTCGTAATCTTTCATTCATGATCCTAGAATTTCTGAAATTTTAAAATTTGAATTTTTAATAAGATATTATTTTATATTAAATAATTATTGCCGAAATCAATGTATTTGTTTTTAAAAATAATAATTCAACTTTGAAAAATCTCCAGATTTTTCCTAAGTTATATTTTATGATCCTAGATTTTCGAAAATTGTAAAATTTGAATTTTCATCAATAGATTATTTTATGTTAATTATTTATGGATGAAAACATTATTTTATTCATAATATATACAAATTAAAATACTAAAATTATTATGTTTGCAAAACAAAGTTAATTTTGAATTATAAATTATTTTTAATAATTGTTCTCTCTCTTTCTATATATATATTTATTTATTTATCTATATATAAATGTTTTATGTTCATATATTGTATATAATATATTTATACATACATATGTGTGTGTGCGCGCGCGCGCGCGTGTATTTTGTAACACATATACATGCACATATTTGGATAACATACATAACATACAAAATGAGCTAATATGTTTGTTGCGATGTAAATCCCAACATCTACATATGGGCATATTATATCTTTCATAGATTATTATGTTGCACATGCACTCACACATATGTGTATAAGATACACTTATGTATAAACTAAATCAAATAAAATTAATTTCATATCTTAATATATTTGAATTTAAATAAAACAAATGATTTTATTTAAATGAAATTTAGAAATGTTCTAATTCAGTTAGAGTTCATAGCCCAATAAAGATCCAATAGGGTAAAAATTTTGAAATTCACCCATAACTTCCGCTGCGGGCTGGTTCAGTTCCAACAACGGTATCAAAGCCCAATAGCCTATGCGGTCTAAATTAGTCATATTAGGGCTAACTAATTAAGCTTGCCCACTTAGTACGATATCTAGAAAGGTAATGTCTAGGATTGGAATTGGGTAATCAAGTACCATGTCCTACCTGGTTACGGGCCTGGCCCGAAAGGTGAAGTGAGCCCAAAAGTTGCTTTTAATAGAAAAGGCCCAACTTAATTTGGGCCTTGGGCTAATTTTCAAAATCGTTTTGAAAATTAATGTTAAAGATTTTAAATTTAATAGTTAAATTTAAAATAAAACATGTTTATTATAAAAATTATAATAATACATAAGTTTTCAAAATGTTCGAAAGGATAATGATATTTTCAAAATGTTTGAAAATATTTATATAATAATTTTAAATTTTAAATTTATTAATAAGATTAATAAATTAAATTAATTAAATATGTTAATTAATTAATGCATATATGCATGTATTACATATGTTGATATATGTTATGTTATTTTAAAATGTTTAAGATAACATAAGTATACGTGTATGTATACAAGATAAATTTTGAAATTAATAAATTTTAATAAAAATTATTTAATTGAATAAATTAATTAAAGGTTAATTAATTAAATAAAATACACATATATATGATATATGTGTGTTACACTATAAAGGTTATAGTATACACTATAAATGTTATAGTGGATATGTCCAATATAAAAGTTATATTGGAATACTAATTTAAAATTAATTAAAGAGTTAATTGATTAAAATTAATTAGATAAGATTTAATTAATGATATATTATACGTAAGACTATCATATAAGTAATATGAAATATAAAAGTTATATAACAATAAAAGTTATATGATATGTGTATAAACTAAATGTAGAACATTAAAGAAACCCAAATAGACTTGAGAAATAAATACATATGTGTCTGACACTTGAATCGCTGGGGTATTTCATAAGAATATATTATTCTATAAGTCGATATCACTCAATATATATATTGAAGATTATGAATCTTCAATATAATGGTGTCCTCTACCATATATATATATATATTAATTACTTACATACTCCTTAGTTGTTGAGCAAACTCAAGCTAGGGATGTTATGCGTAGTATTATTAATATATTGAACGGATGAGGTAAGATAACTATATGTATTTGTTAAGCAAACTCAAGGTAATATATTATACTTAGGCCATCACGATATGGTAGGTATGAGTAAATAATCTCTTTCGATTTGTTGAGCAAACTCAAGGTCAAAATGAGATTAGAACAAGGAAAAATGAGTTAGGAGTTGTATATGATACAACCGATAAGGAGTTATACATCGTTTGTGGGGCTATGATTTGTTGAGCAAACTCAAGGTCAAAATACCAAAACAAACGAGTCCTAACACCCACCAGTGAAGTTGTAAGACTTCTATGTTTCATCTTAGGGTTTGGAGAAATATAAAAGACTAGTGGGAGCCTTATTAGAAAAATGAAATGGTAACATTTAACCTTTCTAATATTGTAAGAACATATGCTATATAATGTTATAATTACCTACAACGATAAATTTGTGCATTTAATACGATTGATAAAGCGTTTGTCAATTAACATATATAAGCAAACTGAATTGAAAGTTGACAAATAGAAATATAATATATACTTACTAATAAGCATGTTATATAATGTTTCTATACCCATGCAAGTGCCCAATTTCAACTACTTAATACATTCGTAAGTTGGTCACTTATATGTTTATTTGGTTTAGACCATATATTGCTTTTTATGAGTTTTTGAACTCTAAATGCAATTCAAGACTATGGATATTTGATCCATGTACTTTCACATATAAATGTTATATGGTGAACAGTCATAGTTTGTGGGGTACAATATTTCAATGAAGTTAGTTCATTCAAAGTAAGCCAATAAACAGTATTTTAAGATCATGTATTCAACTTGAATGATTTCAAAAGGATCATATTGTGTTAATGTAACACAACACCATAAACTACGAGATACATCTAAGAACTCAATCGTTGAAATATCACCTTGATCGGTTTACATAAAGTGCAACATATTTGATGTCTTAATGTTAAGAATAATCGAATGCGCTTCTGTAAAAGGTTTGTTATGATACTATAGTAAGGTTTTCTTTTGAATAGTTTGACCATTTGAAAGAAAAACGAATGTATAAGAATAGATGTAATTTAAGGTAAAGTTGGAATGAAGAGAATGAATAGTCACTTCTGCTTCATAGAGAAATATTGGAAACAAGAATTGTAATAATAAGTGATACTTAATATTAGAATATGAAATATGATTTTTATTCCGATATGTATTTTCATATAGAAAATTGTTTTCTATAACATTTATTTCCTTGAGTTCAAGATATTTGATCAAAGAACTCTCCTCTGTAAACTAGTTGCAGCATATGAAATAAGTAAACAATATTAACAATATTAAGTGAATGGTGGACTTCTAAATTTAGTACGCTATTATAGTAATGGTGGAAATAGTGGGAGCATGCCATATAGCACCTAATGATTGCATCAAATTACGAAAATTGGTTTCGTAAAATGTACCGAACATTATTTGTGAAATAATGTTTATTTTTGGTATTGATTGAAAAATAAATATAACTATATTTCAATATGAGTATTATGAAATAGAACTATATTATGGAATTTGTTTTCATAGTAAAAGTGATGCAACAAAAATACATATGTATCTAATATTATTTACAGTTGTTTTGGAATTATAGACTAAGCCGTAGTTTTGAGAAATAATTTTACTATATGATTATGAATCATATGATACAGGTTAATTATATCTCAAACAATTAATGGCTATGCACCCATTCAGTGGGAGCATCATAAGAGTTGATGAACTCTTTGAATGAATACATATTGATGTATGCAATCACAAGTCTATTAATACCAAAAGGGTTCCACATACTTTGTTATATTCATAGATGATTTATTACCAACATGAACATGTGTATTAGATACACATGTAGTAAGTTTATGATAAAATCATAGAATATAAAAGAAAAGTAAATAAAATAACATGCAATAGAATAAAATGATTTGATTTGGTCGAATAAGCGAGTATATTGGAAAGAGTTCCAAATGTACCTAAAAATGAATATAGATTCAATCTCAAAATCACTCCTCCATGTGATACATAATGATGCATCCATAAGGAGTAACCAGACATTGTTGGACAATTTACGATTAATTGTGAGTGAAGTTGACCTAGTTTCTTTTTATAAGGTCATGTACTTAAGATTTGTATACAAGGTTGATATTATTTCATCTAAATAAAAGTTTACAAAACATACAAGATAAGGGTTTGTAAGAAATACCAACATATCCTAGGCCAAGGAGTTGGCAGGTTGTGTGAGTCGAAAGATTGCACGTAATAAATGTTCATGAAGGATCTTGTATGAATCTCCAAAAAGTTTTTTGGAAAGGTCTGTCATCAAATGACATATTTATGTTTCGAGCATAATTTTTGTAAACTAAAATCAGCTTTATAAATAAAAAGGTTCATAAAGCGTTTATGAATCCCTATTCTATTTGCACTAAGAAACAATTGTTGTTTCAAGATATATCAACTTCATTGTGAAGTAATTTCTTTGAGAAATTTTTGGTAGTTAAATTGAATTGGATCCGATCCATAGATAGAACTGATTATATGAGATGAAGTGAAATTAACTAACCTAAATGAACACATAGCATTAGAATGTCTAATAAGTATTCTCGTACATCGAAGAGAAGCTATGAGTTTCTTATTAATGTCGAAAATATACATCACCCTCGGTTGTTCAATTAAACCATTAAGATTGTTGACTCTATATGGTATGATGTGCAAATCTGAAAGAATTCCAAGTGCGCTATCAAACTATGATTTTTGTCGTCGTAACTAAAGAGATGTGATCCATCGGCCGAGATTTCGTCTTTATTGGAAAGACTAATGTGGTTGGAATTAAATGAGCAATGTTGATAAGAATAATATCGCAAATTTCAAATATTGAAATTAGCATAACAGATTCAGTATTCAACATGCTCAAGTTAATTCAGATTTACTCACAAAATTATCGCTTGATAAGACTTAGTGTTTGGTACTTATGTATTGAAACAGAAAATTCTAAATAATGATTTAGAGTAAGCTGTTTACACATATTAACCAAAAATGCCTCAAAGTCAGTGGGAGCGATATTGGGTTTGTGAGTCTTTGGATATGATCCAAGAAATGATACGGATGTATCATTTTATAAGCATCAAGATTGAATAAGTGTTTTGATAGAAATATCAAATAGTTTGATTTTCAATCAAAGTGTAGAGGAAGCGTGTGTTGATAAGAAAGAGCATTAAAAGGTACATCGATATTTCTAAACTATAAGTAAACAATACGTTGTTGATTTTAACAATATGCTTGTATTAAAATCAACTTTAGTTGTTTTAATACTCAATTTTGGATTTTAAACTATGTCTTTTATAGCGAGTATAAAAGATATAGGAATTGTCCCAAAACGATATACAAGGCACCCTATTAAAAAGAGAACATGTAAGTTGGATTCCTTATGCATTAGCAATAGGAATTATCATACAGGTTATGTTGTGTATGATATTGTGTTTTGTTTATGTATTTGATACATGGAGCAAATATAAAATCCAAATTGATATCACTAAATGGTTGTTTGAGGTGTTCTCACATATTTATGAAATACTAGAGAATTGTTTATAGAAACAACGAACTCGTTATGATGGAACGTTTGGACACAAAATTTTATAAGTGATATTGAGTATAACATATCAATGATAAAATTCGAGTTAAAATCTTTAATTTGAAAATGTTTCAAAATAAAGGTGATTGTGGTCGATTCAACGAAACGTTGAGAATATTAACTTGAATAGCGCTACAATAAACCAATGTATATAGATATAAATGCACAAATTTATAATTGAGCCAAAGGTGATTCCTAATGTTGAATCCCATAATATTGTTATAAGGTAACAAGGTCATGAAATTGGTCATGACAGAACTTAAAGCTCACTAGAAGTCGAAAGACATACTTCAAATTGTTCCACAGGATAACGGCAGTTTATCAGTGTCAGAGAGAGTTAATCGACAAAGCGGATAATTAAATAGCATACCCATTCACTAAGGGACTGACCTAATTGGTTTTGAGAAAACTGATTAGAGAAGTTGGAATTAGATTCCATAATTGACCCCAAGTGCAAATGTGAGATTGATAGAGTTAGGGGTAGCCCTAAAGGCAATTATGTAATTTGTTACATACATCTAACTCGTTGACAAATCTTGTTCGAAATAAAAGGTATTTTCTTCCTATTATATACTTGATATAATGTGATTATATTAATTAATTAACTTAATTAAAAGTATATTTAATAGAAAAATCCATAAATGGTATATTTTGTGACAGTAGTTACAAAATGTTGTAACCGTGAGTATTTATCACAATAAAACAAATATACCATTTAAATGTTCCTAGTCAAGATGCATCGAGACTGGATATCGATGTATCCGTTGAGACTGGAGTACGTAACTCTCTCCAAATGTTGGGCAGTGTATTACTCATGACTACTAGGGGCACCTAGGGGTTACGAACTAATAGTTATTGGATAACTATGGAACAACTCACTCGATAGTTTTCTGTTGGTTAATATAACTAAGGTCAAACAGAAAATATTGATGTGACTGATTTACACAGTTCTCTCGACTTGAGAATACTGCGGATCTTCAATATGAAAGCTCCACTTTGATTATAGCCAAATCATGGCATGGCGTCCATCGAGTGACTATAGTTGGGTCGAGTGGAAGTATTGGAAGTGAAGCACTATTCAAGAGAGGATTCGTCTCCTCAGTTATATGCGGTTAGTATCACAGTCAATTCAAGTCAACTCAAAGTCAAAGTCTTTGGCCAGAGCATTTCGGTTAATAATAATTGTTATTATTGAACCAAGGACTTTGTGTTTGGATTATAAAGTTGAATGTGGATGAGGTTGGAATTTTGACCATTACCAAATTGCATAAGTCCAAAGTGATATAGTGACGAAGAGAATTGGTGTAAACAAATGTCACAACCGGGTAACGCTTATTAAACTAAAATTGGATTTTACCGAAAATGAGTAAGCAATAAATTTGGCCATAATATCACACCACCTGCTAAGTGACGTGTGAACGTTAACATTAGAATAGTTCGATGTTAATCGCTGACCAAATTTACACTCAAGAGTTACACGGCCGAAATGATGAATTCCCTTAAGACTGAACGATTTAATTAGTTTATAATTGTTATAAATTAATTAAATTAATTAATATTTATGAAATATTAATTATAAAATTTGAATATGATTTGAGAAATAAATAATGTTATATATATTTATAACAGTTATAAATATATCCATCGATATACAATATCGACAAGTGATTAAATTAGATTTAATTGCATAGTATTTTGGCTTGGGCTTAGATGGGTTTAATGCCCGTCATTAGGGCTACAAAATTTCGGTTTTGGGAAGGTCTAGGGTGGCTAAAACATAGGGAATTGGCTTGGAGACAATGGGTTGAGATCAAGTAACAATGGGTAAAAAGGTTTTCCTCATTTCTCTCTAATACAACCCTATATATATATATATATATATATATATATATATATATATATATATCTGTGTGTATGTATCTCTAGAAATAAGAAGATGAACCTCTTTTGGCCGCCATTACCTTCTACATTGCTGGTTAAAACATAGCTCTCAATCCACTCTAAAATTCTCAAATATATTTCAAATTAAAATAATATTATTCGATAGTTAGAGGTCGGTGATTCCGGACTTGCAATCTGACGAATCAAGAACAGTAAAAGGAAGGGAAGTCATTGCTTCAATGTGGATTCAAAGGCATCATTAAATTGGTAATTTTAATTCATATTACAGTAATTAATTATATTCTATGATATTATAATGAGCAATTTCATATCTGTTTAAATATATTGCTACTATATATTTAGTTATGTGAGATTTTTGTAAGTAGACGTGGTTGTCACAAATCAGTTTGGTTATGTGCATAATTTATTTATTATACTATTTTATTTATGTATAGACAAATGTTGTTTACTGTACAAAATCAATTTTTGTCATTAATAATAGTTTTATATATATTTATTAATAAATATAAATATATATATATATATTAGTGTATATTTCTCTCTCATAATAGCATATATGCATATATAAGATATATATATATATGATTTAAAAAATTTAGTACACTTATTTATATATAATATGAATTTAAAATCCGAAAATTAATTATCGTACATATATTCATATTTTTAAATTAACATTTATTGAATTTTTGAATTGTTTATTATATATAAAATAATTATTACATTAAAGATTCAATTTTATATTTAAAAAAAATATTATATCATTTCAGAAACATGTAGAAAAAATTTAGGAATTTTTCAATAAAGTTTATTATTTTTAATAATTAATATTATTTCAGAAAAACTGTTTACGATTTATTAAAAATAATAATTTAATTGAAAAATTCTTCAAAATTTTCCTTAACCTTTCATTCATGATCCTAGAATTTCTGAGATTTTAAAATTTTAATTTTTAATAATATATTATTTTATATTAAATAATTATTGCCAAAATCAATGTATTTATTTTTAAAAATAATAATTCTACTTTGAAAAATCTCTATATTTTTTATATTTTATGATCCTAGATTTTTGAAAATTTTAAATTTTGAATTTTCATCAATATATTATTTTATGTTAATTACTTATGGATGAAAACATTATTTTATTCATAATATATACAAATTAAAATACTAAAATTATTATGTTTGCAAAACTAAGTTAATTCTGAATTATAAATAATTTTTAATAATTGTTCTCTCTTTTTCTATATATATATTTATCTATATATAAATGTTTTATGTTCATATATTATATATAATATATTTATACATACATGTGTGTGTGTTGTAACACATATACATGCATATATTTGGACAACATACATGACATACAAAATGAGAAAATATGTCAGTTACGATGTAAATCCCAACATTTACATATGTGCATATTATACTTTTCACGGGTTATTATGTTACACATGCACTCACACATATATGTATATGATACATTTATGTATAAACTAAATCAAATAAAATTAATTCCATATCTTAATATATTCGAATTTAAATAAAATAAATGATTTTATTTAAATGAAATTTAGAAATGTTCTAATTCAGTTAGACTTCATAGGCCCATAATGATCCAATATGGTAAATTTTTTGAAACTCATCAATAACTTCCGCTGCAGACTGGTCCAGTTTCAACAGGTATGTCTGCGTTTTCTTCGTCATCCTCAATGTTCTTCTCGTTTTTTATTTATTTATTTATTGTTGAGCTCTCGGTTGCTGGGAATAATAGGAAGGAGGATGTGGAAGTGGAATGCTGGGTTGGGGAAGAAAATGGGGTAACCGACTAATTTATAGCCGGCAATCCGTGTACACTTAGCGGTTAATTAAAGCCGGCTAAATGTACGTAGTGGATTGCAATTCACAACTCTCGTGGATTGCAATCCAACGATTGTGAATTGCAATTCACATGTTCACCCTTAGCCGACTATAATTTAAGCAGCTAAGTAGAAGCACATCTATGTTTATTTTTCTTCGCGTTGGGGGTGAGTTTTCGTTCGATCCACTCGATTGGACGCGACCCACCCAACACGGTTGTTAATGCTCTTAGTAGCATAGTATTGTATGCTTTGTACGAAGTTCACCAATTTTGACTTAAGGAAAGCGCACCTGTATTTAGCAATATCTAGAACAACCAGCATTGTCATCCTAGTCCTAGTTTATCATTAAAACTCATGATTTCGTTCAACAAGACCCAACAACTTCACACGTTTTAAGCACACCCATTCTTCCGCCATCACTCAGTCAGCTCCTCCGCCTATACTTTTCCTCAAGCAACAACAACTGCTCTTTCCTTCCATTTTCATTCAATGGATCCGTCAATTTGGAGCAAGTTACCCGAAGATCTCCTCTACAAAATCATCTCCTTCCTTCCCCTCAAATCCATCTCCTCCCTCCGTCCCACCTCCAAAAAATTCAACTCCCTTCTCTCCTCTCCCCACTTCCTTTCTCTCCTCGACTCCTCCTCATCTTCTTCTTCCTCATTCCTAATCCTTTCTCACCCCCAGCTCTCCCACCGCTTCCTCTCCCTCTACAATTGCTCCTCCGATCAATGGCGGAACCTCCCTCTCTCTTCTCCTTCTTCCTCTCTCCTCTCTTCCTCTTCGGGCTTCCTCCTATTCTCTAACTCCTCCTCCTCTTTCCTCGTTGTGAACCTGCTCACCAACTGTTCGATCAATGTCCGATCCCCCACCTTCCCGATCTCTTCCGCTTCCTTGCTCTCCTCCCATTCCAATTCGCCGCACGGGTTTAAAATATTCGTACCCGATTCAAACTCCGATGCCGTTCACATCTATGATTCCAAGAAAAAATCATGGGCTGAATTTCCAGGACTGCCCTCCGTTACCCACAATTCAAATTCGCATCAGATCGGAGTGTCCTATCGCGGATCTCTCCTTTTCACAACACCCGAACCGTTTTCCATCGTTGGATTCAATTCAGATACAGGAAACTGGGGCCAGAACGTAAAAGCAGAGCTTCCGATGGAGCTGACGTTTGTTAAGTTGGTGAGCAGCGGTGAGAAGCTGTATTTGGTGGGCGGGGTCGGAAGGGATGGAATATCTAGAAGCGTGAGAGTTTGGGTGTTGAAGGAGGAAGAAGAGGTGTGGGAAGAGATCGGGTATTTACCGGAGTTGATGTGCAGAAAGTTCGGGTCGGTTTGCTACCACAACTATTCGCATGTGTATTGCGTATGGCATGAAGGGATGATATGCGTGTGCTGTATGACATGGCCGGAGGTGCTGTTCTTTAAGGTCGGGAGGGGCAGTTGGCATTGGTTGAGTAAGTGTCCCTTTTTGCTTGATAAGTGGAGTTGTGGGTTCAGCTGGTTTTCATTTGTGCCTGATCTTTATGCTCTTGTTTGACTTAAATTTTTTTCCCCCTCCCTTCCTTCTTAACTACTGTTGGATCCGTCAGAAGTTTTTATTAATATAATATGAAGGAGGAAATCTGCTGTGAATTTGAAAGTATTTGGATTGGGTATTTGTTTACAAATTTAATTGTGTATGTACATTTGAGTATATCTATATACAGAGTGTTTTGTGTTTTAATTTTCTATAGCATTTATGCAATTATAATATGAATTAGTTTATATGAGTGCGCTGAATAGATTCCGCTACCAGCTTCATTTTATCCATCTGTTTCATTCGGCAGTACAAATACATTAGGAAATTTTCGACGGTATACTGCTGAATGTAGTGTATTTAGCACGTCTCGTTTATATTGTTACGATCATAAAACAGTGAATAACCGTTATAATTTTTTTAATTTCAGTTGAACATAATACCATATTGAAAAAAAAATGAGTTCTATTGTTGAAAACAAAATATGAAAATGTATTTGGAACTGTCTGTATTTTTCCTAACAAAAATAAAATTTATGAAAAAATAAAATTGTATAGGAAAAATATTGATTTTTCTCTCAAAAATTTATGATTCTAAAACATATTTTAACTTTTCAAAATATTGTTTATTCATACAATGAATATTTTATTTTATTTTGATTTAGACCTGGAAATGAATATGAGATAGATATATATGGTGAGAATCAATAAAATAATATTAGGGAGGCCAAATGAGAGATTAAAGAAAGATGCTGAAGAAACCAAATCTTTAATGGTTATTGGTTTTTTTTTTCCTACACTATTTGATTTTGTAAGTCAATATTTTGTAAGCCAACAATGGACAAAACCTGCCTGATAGTCAGTTCGATATAGTCTAATTTGTAAACAAAAAGAAATTTGTACGCGAGAAGCAGAATTTACTGAAAATTTTCAGATGCTGTAAAACAAATAACATTATCCTCCACGTCATTATATATCATCATGTACAGTGACCGAAGAGACATATAAAGGAGAAAAAAAAACAACATGATGAAGTTATCTTATGGTACACAAGATACAATATTGGTGCATTAAAAACAACAAATATCAAAAATCAATTTCTTCCAAAAGAACACAATCGTGTTCATCTTCCAAAGTAATCACGAGAATTGATATTGAAAATAAATAAATAAATAATCATTTTGGATAACTATATTCCGTGCTTGATCGCTGCAGTTTCAGTCTGCTTGATATTCAGATTACTACATCGTTGATTGACTTAACTACTGCCCAAAAAAGGGTTGTTTATTATATTTTTGCTAACTCCATGTTCACCGATTGTCATGTGAGTGATTATTTGGGCTGCTGCAAGAATAGAAAAGTATCTGTATATGATTAAATATCCCAAAAAAAACAACTGTAGATATGATTATGTGTAATTATAAAAGATATGACCCAAAAGGTTAAATTCATGTTGAACAAGTTTTACCTCAAGTTAAGAAGCTCAAGTGGAAAGCATGTCTACCAAGAATCAGTACCATGGAAACTTAAGTTGAATCTATGACATAATACACTCATAGGCTGAGGATACATTCCTCGTCTTTTTGCTCAAAATATATTTTGTTTGAAGATTAGCTTGATATATCCATGTTCAACATAGTTTGTCTTACTTTGTTGATGTTTCATAGGAAGACTGCAAAATGATTTGAAGTGGATAAGGTATACTATTTAGTAAAGGGACATGAGGTTCACTATAAATTGTTTACTTGCTATAAATGGATAAACAACCGTCTCTAAATCAAATTCATATGCTTACAAAATGCAAAATCAAATTTTTATATATCATAAAAAAAAGGCATTATGATACAAAGGGAATGAAGTATAGCATTAACTAAAAAGCCATGTTAAATATAATTTTCTTTACTTAAAAGGTAGATAACAAGTATGATATTGATGAGAATGTTACAATCATAACTAATATTCCATAATGCATTTGTTTTATCCTGCCAGTGATAGCACACCAAGTTTCTATCTGAGACACTACCTAATATTTTGGATAAGTCCAAAATCGATAAAAATTCACACACGTTATTACATTCGGTATCATTTACCCTCCAAGCATTCCAAGTCTCCAAGATTTGAGGTTATGGTAAGTATTCATTAGCTATTATAAGATGGAGAAACCAAGTTCCTCGTCAAAATGAACAAATTTTGAAATTATGCTCGAGAAAAAAACCTATTTCAAATGTAGGCACCGTTCAAAACTTATTACAAATATAGACATCATTTTGCTTCATACGGTATTTTATACTTGCGCATTTCAAAAAAATACGATTTTCTTTTTAATACGCTTGCGCAATCCATGATTGCGTAAGCATAAAAAAAAAATACTCTTGCCTAAATTTGGATTGCGCAAAACCAAACTTATTTCTATAAATAGTTTTGAACAAGACCTAAAGTGGAAATAAATTTTATTTTGGAGCCTGAAATGGAAATTTGTCCTATCAGAATATATCGTGCGCAGTTCATACATCGCTCCTCCTTTTGCATTGAACAAACTAGCTTCGCATTCAAATAAGCAAAAAACTAACCACCGAATCATTTTAAAAAAAAATTACGAGTGATTTAAACGGCGAAGCTTTCTCCATTTTAAATAAAATGGCAAAGTCTTCATTGTTTTATTTAAATAGCGAAAGCTTCGCCGTATAAATCCCTACACATCAAACATGCTGCCGCCATTCTTTCTTCTTCTTCCTTTTCTCATTTCCAATTTTCAGCCACTCAAAAACAAAACTCTACCCCTTTTCATCCAAATTTTAATCTCAAACCCATAAATCGAAGCAAAAACACAGAAATTAAACCTTGTTTTGTGATTTACACGTGTTGAAATATCTAGATTGCTCGAAAAATTCATGCTGGAGAAAGCAACAAGGGTGGTGGTGGTAATCGTCGTGAAGAAGAGAATATGATTGTTCCGTTTGGAACCTTTGGATACGAGCATGGAGTAGAACAACTACTTGAAACCATCGAAAATGCCGACGAGGAGGGCAGAAGCGAAGGCGGTCATGAAGGGCGAAGGGGTTATGGAAGCCACCGAAGTGGTCGAGTAGGCTGGAGTCGTAGGAGAATGGGACAGGTTTCTAGGAGAGTTGCTGAGCTGAATGGTTTTGAGGATCCAAACCTGAGTGTGCATAAGGTTCTAATATAGATTTTTGGGAACATCCAGGAGGAGAAGTACATGTCCGCACACAGACCAACTTGACTGTAAGTATCTTCTTTTATCTGTTATGATTAAAATAAATTATCATTTTATTACATATATTTAATGTTTCTTTTAACTAAAACAGTCACATAATATTTGTTTTCTGTGTTCGTTGGATAATACCCTAAAATATTTTTACAAGCATTTGGAAAATATTCCTAGAGTTGTAGCGTTTCTGCATGAGTTTGGATTTCATCATTTATTAGGTAATTTAATCATTCGTTTAATTTAAAAAAAATGTTTCTTCAATTTATTGTAGTTTAGTTTAACTTGTTATGTAATTTATTATTCTAGGCATCAATAATGTTATTAAAAACGATGTTCAATTGTGTGATGCTATTGCTCTTTAGTGGTATAAAATCACCCACACATCTCATTTCCTTGCGGTGAGTTAGGGATTACACTGTTCGACTTTTCTATGCTCAGCAGTATTAGTATAGCAGTGATTGGTTTTCCGTTGCTTCCATGCGACGATAGGTAGCGTGATCCTACGCTTGTTCATGACCATTTTCCACATTTAAACATTTCACCATCTTATCAGATCGTCACTGCTATCATAGTCAATACGATTACAGTTCCTATGGACAACGTACCGACGGCGTATTCACCAAAGCATGATGTGAAACTTGCTCGACTGTTTCTACTACACCTTATGAGAAACTTGTTTTTCAGTACTGATAGCATTAGTATGCGGGTCGCCTATATTGAGATCGTGGTAGGTTTGGACTTTGACCGCACTATCATATATGATGGGGGTACTTCTATACATGCGTACTTATACAGATGCTTGGACGCATAGTGCGTTGTTTCCGATTCACGGGTTTCATTGTTTGGTTTCTAGGAGTTGTTACAATATTGGTACTTTGAGTATTCCAGGAACTTTCATTTAATGACAGTGACTTCAGATGCTTCTAGTTTTTTCACTTATTTATTATTCTAGTGTGTGAACAATAGGAGGACTAGGAATAACAAATCCCGTCATGTATATTCGGTTGTCCATAACCAGATTGACTTGAGGATGTATAAAGGGCATATGATTTGGCATTCATTTGATAGTAGCGACTCAATCGAGCTTGAGTTTGTGCAGTTAGCTAAGATACTTAACATCTGGCATATATCATCGTATAATATGGCAGAGTATACATTACCGCATAAATTGTGCAAATGGGACTCCGCCAATTTTTTTAGAATTGGACAAAAAGTTGTAATAAACTTATTTCAACAACTCTTTTTTTGCCAGTTGTAATAAATGCCAATCGCAACCTTTTTCTTTCGTTGGTAGTAATAGATACGAATTTTCAACAACTTTTGTTTTGTACTAGTTACAATAGATACCTATTACAACCTTTTTAGTTTACTCCTTGCAATAAATAATTAATAAGTAATAATAATTATAATTAAATATAATACATAATGATTAATTAAAAAACTAATAATTAAATAAATAATTTTTAAATAATAATAAATAAAAATTAATAAATAATTATTAATAACTACTGTTAAATAAAAATAATTAATAATTAATTTGAAATATAAAATAATTCCTATTAATAATTAATAATAACTAATAATAATAACAAATAGTAATTAAATAAATAGTAATTAAATAATGATTAAGTATCAATAATTAATAATTAATCTATAATAACTAATAATTAATTTTAAATATGAAATAATTGGTACTAATAACAAATAAATAAATAAGAATTAGTTAATGCATTAACAATCAATAAATAAATGATAATTAATTAATAATTACTATTAAATAGCAATTAATCATTAATAATAAAAATATTCTACGAATTAATTAATAATTTGTATTTGAAAGAGTTATTTGTATGAATTAATGTAATGCCCCTGAATTTTAATTAACATTATTCGGGATATTTAATTGGATAAATTAAATAGAATAATGTGCATAATTAGGGAGGTGAGATTAATAAATCAAATGGTCGTGTCTTAATGAATGAACTAAAATAAGACTTAACTAAATTTAGAAGGAGGACTTTTCCTAAGGGGTACACTTGGAAATGGGGCTACATTTCTTAGTATAAATCTCTTCATCCACTTTAATAAATTTTCACTTTCTCATTTATTAACTTCTCACCTACTTTCGGCCGGCCATTAAAAGCTCCAAGAAGAGCATAAACTGAAGAAAAAAGTAAGGAATTAAAGCTAGAAAATTATCACATTCTCCAATCAACTAATCAAGGTGAATAATCATGTTTATCATCTCATTTTTCTCTGTTTGGATCGGCTATGGGTTATACCCGATTCATGTTTGTGTCTTGGTTAGGATATAACCATTAAACCTTTGTTTGGATAAGACATAGGTGTTTTAAATGTTAATGGATTAATTAACACGTTTTTATTCGGTTTTGGTTAAATTCCGAGTGGTTTTGATCTTCATATGCTTTGAAATTTTAATATGTGGAAGAAAACGTATTACTTGATTTTTTGAAAATTTTCCAGAATTTTCATGATGTTTTAATAGTTATACAAAATTATTCAAAGTATGGGACTTAAATGTTTTGTATAATTATAAAGGACAAAGAGTTTTTTTTCAAATTTATTTAAATTTCCAAATAAGGGAAGTCGGCAGCAATTTGGAATATAAAATTCAGGCAACCAACCAGATTTAGACAAACAAGGCATATGGGGTACAAAAGAACTGTTTTAAAGTACAATTTTCACTATTTCAACTCTTTCGGCATGAGCTTCTGCCTTCATTTCAAACCTTCCAACAATGTCGAAAGGTATCAAACCTTTTGACTAGGTCCAAAATCAATGCACATGGTATCAGGCGACTGGTACATAGTGAATTGAAAGGGGTCGAAAGGTTTAGGGACGAAAGGTTAGAGCTTTCAAAGGAGATGAAACTTTATTTTGGTTTTAAAGAAAATACGCCTGCTAGCTTTTGACAAAGAGCTTTCGACATTGTCAAATAGTTTAAAAGAAAAAGGTTTCGATTAGTTTGCTTTCTTATTTTAAATGAAATCTTTCGACAAAGTCGAAAGGTTAGCTTTCGAAAGGGTCGGAAACATAGTTGCCGCTTCCAAACCTTCAACCCCGATGGAGTCAAAGGTTATCTTTTGTTTTATAAAACTTGCCGCCTCTCTCCATTGATTTCGAAGGGTTGGTTCCAACACCAACACTTCACTATTTTTGAGTGGTTTCGAAGGGTTTTGGTTTCGAAGGGTTTTGACTTCGAATGGTTTTGATTTCGAAATCGAAAGGTTTTGACTTCGAAAGGTTTTGATTTCGAAAGGTTTTGATTTCGAAAGGTTTTGGTTTTGAAAGTTTTGATTTCGAAAGGTTTGATTTCGAAAGGTTTCGAAAGGGTTACCTTCAATGGTTTCGAAAGGTTTTGGTTTTGAAAAGTTTTGATTTCGAAAGGTTTGATTTCAAAAGGTTTCGAAGGGGTTACCTTCAATGGTTTCGAAAGGTTTTGGTTTCGAAAGGTTTTGATTTCGAAAGGTTTCGAAGGGGTTACCTTCAATGATTTCAAAAGGTTTCGAAGGGGCTATCTTCAATGATTTCGAAAGGTTTTGAGTTTCAATGATTTCAAAATGTTTTGAGTTTCATTGCTTTCGAAAAAGTTTATAAATGGGGGGAAACCCCAAGATTTCGACCAAGTCGAAAGGTGGAACCTTTTGATTAGGTCATAAAGAAACCTTCCGACATGGTCTTCGACAAGGTCGAAAGGTAGGACCTTTCGACAAGGTCAAAAGGTATGATTTTGTGATACTTTCAAAAGGAAGGCTTTCGAAGGGGCTAACTTTGGATGTTTATTTCCTTTCGAATGGGGCTTCATTCGAATGGGTTTAAAGGGTTGTTTTAGCCATTTTTCCTTAAGTAAAATTTTGTTAATTTGAAGGGGTTACTTCGAAGGGTTATAACATAAAATAATTATCTTTGTTTGAATATGTAATGGGGATCTTTATATAAATTGGATCTAAATAAACCTTGGGAACACCGGGGTGGGTTTAATGTTTTCGATACATAGTTTGGGGTTACAAACAGAAATATGCTTTCGAAAATATACATTAGGGCTATCAATGTGTTTTTATTTAATTTAACCTAATTGGGGCTACCAATGGGAATAGGTTAAACAGGTCGTATACCTAGGAAAAATAAATAATCATGGGGATCATGATTTTTTATACATAATCATGGGGATCATGTTATTTTAATTGGTCAAGTGTTGGGTTCTTGGTTAACATAGGAAAACCGTGGAATGTGCGGTGGATAGCCCACATCAAATTTCTAAAGTAAATGTCAGAGGTGGTTAGCCTCGGGATTTAGCACCCAAGGGTTCATAGTCATCCTAGGAAAACTATGGAGTGTGTGGTGGATAGCCCACACCAACTTTTATAAAACAATGTATGATGGATAATTTAAACAATGTACGATGGATAATTTGCATTTATTTTGATGAATTTTCGACGGATAGTCCTATTAAAGTTTTGACGGATAGTCATTTTAAAGATTTTAGAGGGGAACTCTAATAAATTGCTTTTAGATGGGATATCTAATAAATGGGTGGATGAGATATCCAATATATATGATTTATGGTTTTATTTCATATTATGTTAAGACTAATCATTTTGGGTACAGGGGCATAGTAAATGATTTGCATGTTTTGTTTTGGATACTAGTGAGGGGAAAACCCGTTCCGCTAAGCGGCGTGGTCTCACTAGCTATCTATTTATGATAACAGATGATAGGGGATTACTCATACCAGACTTATTGTCTGACCCGAAGTTTGTGTTTCTCTACAAACGCTCGGGTACTCAAAATTAATTTGAGTAGTCTAAGAGTGGGAGACTTTCAGGTTTTTGGACGAATAAGCTTCCGGAGACGTGCAAGAGGCAGTGTTAGCTATATATGAGTTATTTTGTGTTTTCCGCTGTGATGTACTAAGAACTGTAAAGTTCATATTTATTAGTTCTCTGGTCATCATAATGGGACATCTTCATATATCGCTCTTATCGTATTTTGTACATGTATATGTGATCTGAACGTGGTTAATGTCTGGCATTATGTAACTAAATATTAAAATGTATTTTGCATGAAATGGGAAAGTCTGTTTATTGGAAGTTTAAATTTTTTCAAATTTATGTGTTCCAGTGTATCAATAATAGCTATGATGCATTCGGTCGCCAAGAAATAACAACTACGGAAGAATGCAGCATCAATAGCGGTTAGTTTTGGGCCTCAGAAGGTGGGATGATACAATTAATTAATTGTTTACTATTAATAATTGTTGATATTATTGTTTTTATTAAAGAATTTGGACAACTCTTTTTTTTACCTGGTTTAATAGTTTCCTATTACAACCTTTTTCATTTTCCTGTTGTGATCTATGTCAATTTTCAACAACTCTTTTTTATGCTAATTGTACACTAAAAGAAACAGTACATTTTCGACGGCTCAAACCCATCGACGGCCGTCGGAAAAAACCGTAGTAAAAAAATCCATCGCTGAACAGGATTTCCGATGGCTTCCGACAAAACCCGTCGACACATTTCCGACGGCTACCAACGGCCAACCGACGGCTCCCGACGGCCGTCGAAGACACGTGGATGATCACGGTGGGTGCCAAAAACCGTCACCAGCTGTTGGAATCCGTTGTTTTAGGGCCATCGCTAGCCGTTGGCAAAAATCCGCCTACAAGCCGTCGGGAGCCGTCGGGATTCCTGAACCTATTTTCACTTTTTTTTGCTGCATTCTTGTTTTCCATCCACAATCCATAAACACAATATATTCCTCCACACAAGCACATATCCAATTCAAATATTCAATATAAAATCAAACCATACAAATATAATCAAATCACATAAAGAAATAAACCAAACATAATTCGTATAAAATCAAACCAACACTTTGCTAACATAATTTGCATACATCTCATTATACAAAATATACATCAATCCTTCATAAACTCTCCACCATCAACTTCCAAATGTCAAAATTACTATCACCAAATATATCATCAAACAATATACATAACATTTCAAATCCAACTCTAACAACTCAATTTATCATCAAAAATTACTAAACAATGACGCAAACCAAAAAACATACCTATCACTCCGGTCCGGAACCTCCGGAACCTCCGGAACCTCCGGAACCAGCTGAAGATGGAAAGTGGCCACCATACTGCTGCATATACTTAGCAATATGCTGGTCCAGCAGCTGTTTCATCTCAATGGCCTGCCAATGGTTCTGCTCCTCCAGCTGCGCCACACTAGCTCTCAACTCTTCGATCTCTGCTAGATCGATCTGAGCTCTGGTTTGGCTGGCTCACCTCTGTCTACTGGCCTGCAATATTTATTTAATTTAGTAAAAGTTCAATTACTATAATCTTACTATCAAAGCTACAACATAATGTGTTAATTGTTATATCTATAAACTTATTATTGAAACTAAAGCGATGTGAAGTTCTTTAGAACTAAAAGATTACTAAATTGTTATATCTTAATATATTATTCATTATCATTTGATTTCCAAAGCCGTAGCGCCTGTTCCATGAAGGTGGATCCATGACTGACTCAAAAATGACGTCCTCCTTGTCCGTCGTCAGTTGCTCTCGACCAGTTTCCTCCAGGAGTTTCTACCGTTGTTCCATAACCTTGCCTGCATAAACAAATAAAAATACAATTAAAATTAATAGCATGATATCTTAATTCATTATAGTTTAATAATTAAAACAGTTACTAATAGTATATAAACTAAAATATTCTTACATGGCTCTTTCTCGATTTATCTGGATTTACATGCTCGACGGCATGAGTACGGGTAAATACATCCATGTACGATACGGGACCCTGCGCCTCAGCTTCTTGAAATTGATTATTATGTACTATTATTGTATATTCAAAATTATACAGCACAATAACTATTTACAATTCACATTTAATAAATTTACCAACTCCTGGCGATATTGTTGGAACGACTTGGACCCTCCTCGATGAGTGATAGGATTTTTGTTCCTATTTGTAGAGTTTCTTTCTGACTCTGCCTATAGATTTAAATTTAATACATTATTTACTTACCAAATATTTTTGATATTTACATATCAATCAAATAATTAATAAAAGTTTAGTGCACCTACCTTCGCTTCGTCACTATCCCAATGTGTCAGCCACCCTTCCCACACACTCGCTTCCATCCAGTTCGGCTTCTGCCCTTTATGCTTCACATCCGACATTGAATCCCGATAATTCTTCCTTATCTTCTGCATCCAATAGTGTCGTACCAACTGCAAGTCATCTGATTGTACGTCAACTACGGCTGCATTTCATGATAAACGAGCGACAAAAAATTAAACAATAAAAGGTGAACAATAAATAAGTGACAAAAAAATTAAGAATGGAAAACAGAAGATTATACTTAAAGTAAAATCCGGCCATATACGCTCGAGGATGTGGGAAAGGATATTATCCCACTTCGGCCAACAAGCCGTCATCCTACTCTTGTACGAATCTCTCGAAACTGATAGAACTACATCTGACAGCTGTAGGTCAAACCCCTTGTATTAAATATGATACATATTATTATATCGTACACAAAATATTTAAGATGCTGAAAAAAGTTTAATAATTACTCCTCCGCTCTAGGTAGCTGATATACAGCGGGACGTTGTGGCGGCTGCGATGGACTGCTGCCATCGCCTCCTGAAGAATGGAAAGAACTCCTCCTTTTGGACGACATGATACCTGTCACAGACACATCATTTTAAAAGAGAATAATAGCATAATAATGAAATATATTTTATAGTTAAATAACATAAATAAGATACAATACATAAAGTGCAAAGTATACCTGATTCAGATTGGGTCTCAAATTCCGACGATAAGCAGAATACATTGCATTTTTAACATAAATTGCTAAATAAATGACAGAAACGGTAATGACATAAATGATGTAAATGATGTAATGACATAACTAATGTAATGACATAAATGAAGCAAAATAAATCTCAGCAATTACATAAATTGCATAATATATAAGAATTCAACATAATATTTATATCAATCCTCATCGTCTTCTGATTCAGATTCGATCTCATACTCTACGCTATTTTCCTCCCTAGTCTCGAATGCTTCTACCAAAACGTTTGACTCATCGTTCAGAGGTCCAAAATCAGTACGATCATCTGTTATTATTATTTCGTTGCTTTGCTCAAGATCTGCCTGATAAACTTGTTCGTTTGAAATATTCTTCCCATCAAACGTAAATCTTTCCTTTGTTTTAAAAACTACTGACCAATCTGCTTTATCTCTTTTTATAGACGGATAAGAAGCGTAATAAACTTGCAACGCTTGTTTGGCTAGTATAAAAAGATCGTACTTGTGATAACGCGATGTGTGCTTTATTTCAATAAGATTATAATCCTTGTGCACATTAATTCCAGAACCTGGAACATTGCTAAACCAATTGCATCTAAACAGAAACACCTCCTCCGCGGGTCGTGAGAAATATGTCAGTTGCAAAATTTGAGTTAAAATGGCATAAAAATCATTTATGTGATTTTATGGATCATCACTACCTTTAGCAAATACACCTGTATTATTAGTTAATTTTTCTGCACCGAATTCTTTGGTGTTAAATTTATATCCATTGACGAAATATATTGGATATGTCTTGATATTTCTTTTTGGTCCCAACGCAAGATGTTTCAACCCTCCGTCGACCACACAAATTTCTTGGTTCATAAACGTACTTTGAAAACCAATCAGAAAATTCTTTACTGAGATCATCGTGTGGATGTTCACTTTCATAAATACTGCATATATGAATAAATTATTGCATTAAATTCTACACGCGCATGCATTATGGAAATGAATAAATCATAAATTATTATTTCAGATTACCTAACAAATGGTGCAACCTCGGCATATTAAGAAGAATATAAGTGTGCTACATGAAGATCTCTATCGTCTAACCATACTTCTACACATTTTCCAGAAGGTCGACCATGTTGTCTAAAAATAGATAACATTGTTTAAGAGGACTCTTGTTCGTCACCTTCATCATTATGAGGAACACTTTCAAATGATATGTTCAGATGGTCACTGAAATATTGAGAGAAAAAGAACGAAGCTTCTTCTTCGATGTAAGATTTACATATCAAACCTTCAAATCGTACTTTTTGCCTCACTTTTTCCTTCAGATGATTGAAGTATCTATGCAAAAATAATTTACATTAACTTTAACTTCCGAATGTAATTAAATTAATAGGTAACCTATTTCATACCTCTCGAATGGATGCATCCATCCATATTGCACATGACCTCGAAGTCGTGCTTCAGATGGGAGATGAACAAGTAAATGTTCCATTACAAAATAAAAAAACGGTGGAAATATTTTCTCCAATTTGCAGAGCAATATAAGAATATCTTCTTCAAGTTTACGTAAACGTTGCACTTTTAAAGTAGTCAAACAAAGCTCTTTGCAAAACAGACTAAGTTCCGTTATTACCTTCCAAACTTCTAAAGGCAATAGTTCTTTGAATAGAACGAGTAATAAATTTTCCATCATTATGTGACAGTCGTGGCTTTTTATTCCGCTCAATCTACCGTTTTTAAAGTCAACACATCTACGAAGATTTGATGAAATCCCATCAGGAAATCTTAATCCTTCCACCCATTTTAACACAACTTTGACTTGATTATTATCTAACTCGTAACACGCTTTGGGTTTTTTTACTGTCATTTGGTTTCATATAAAGCTCAGGACGTTTGCATAATTCTTGTATATCGCGTCTTGATTTCAAATCGTCCTTAGTCTTCCCCTTGACATTCAAAATTGTGTTAAAAACATTATCAAATACATTTTTCTTGTTGTGCATCACATCAATATTATGACGAATCAGAAGATCTTTCCAATAATGCAACTCCCAAAATATACTTTGTTTGCATCAATTATGAGTAGTCGATTTGCCTGTAATTTCTGTTTGCACTCCAGTTTCATATATCTTTGGATAGTCCCTTACAAGTTCGAATATGTCTTCGCTTGACCGTATCGTTGGTGGTTGTCTGGTTTCTATTCTTTTAGCTAAAAAGTTTTTTCTATCTTCTCTGAAGGGATGATTGACACAGAGAAAACATCGATGACAGTCAAACCATGAAATTTTCTTACCATTCGGTAAAGAAAATACCCGTGTTTCTTCCATGCAATAAGGACAAACTAGACGGCCGGAGGTACTCCATCCTGAAAGCATTGCATAGGTAGGAAAATCACTTATAGTCCACAACAAAGAAGAGAATATAAGAATTTGTTTTCTTTGAAACATCGTATGTTTCTACTCCTTCGTTCCATAGTGTTTTTAACTCCTCAATCAACGGTTGTAAATAAACATCGATTCCTTGTGTTGGATCGTCGGGGCCAGGAACGACAATAGTAAGAAACATATATTGTGTTTTCATACACATCCAAGGAGGTAAATTATAAGGTGTGATGATAATGGGCCAAGATGAATATTTAGCACCAAATTGAGAAAATGGTAAAAAACCATCCGTACATAATCCAAGTCTAACATTACGACTCTCTATTGCAAAATTAGGATAAGTTTTGTCGAAATGCTTCCATGCTTCTCCATCGACTAGATGTGTCAACGTACCTTCTTCCTCTGTTCTCACACTATGCTATCTCATATGAGGTGCAGTTACAGAAGATGCGTATAATCTTTGAAGCCTAGGGGTGATGGGCAAATAATGCATACATTTTTATGGAACTTCCTTTCCCTTCTTTTTTCTTGGTTTGTACCTTTCCTCGTTTCATATTATACACTCCCTAAGAGTGGTGTCCTCTTTTCAAAACAACATGCAACCATTTAAATATGTATCTATTTTTTGATAAGGTAAACCAAAAGTCGACATAAGTTTTTTAACTTTATAGTGATTTTCACACATTAAATTATCGGGCGGCATATGTCTTTTTGCAGCTTGTACAATGGTTGTAAATCCAGCTTCGGTGATGTTGTATTTTGACTTCATCGCAATGTATTCTGCGGTTACTGATAGCTGAGCGCCGCTTTTACAACCATCTTAGAAAGGTTTCTTAGCAGCATCCGGTAAATCATTAAAAAAAATTGCTTCAATATTTGGTTCTTCAACATTTACATCATCATCGTCAACTTCAACCGTAGGGAACATTGACTGTGCTGCATCTTCAACCATATTTTCTATACGGTTCGTCATAACAATTTCATTACCATCAATCTCTAATTCACACTCTGCAGAAGTATGTGCTACAACTTCTCCATGACGATCCCAAACATAATACTCCGGCACGAAACTGTTTTTGCACAAATGGACATTTAGAAGATCGGGCAACAAATACTTTAAATGTTTACAACTACTACACGGACAACGAATTCTACATCGTTTCCGTTATTACTTAAGTGAATTCAACAAATATGTTTATACCATTATAAAAATCTTCTTTATTTAGCCTCCCAATCCCCTTCTTTGATACATCCATCTCCTCCGATCAACAAATAATCGATCATTTTTCCTATTTGAAATAATATGTCACAAATTCAAAAATAAATATTGGTCATTTTACAAATTGTCATTTTATTTTTCAATGTATCGATACATAAACTTATACGCGTCAATTTTACCCCACTTAAGAATACAATAGAAATGTTGGTTTATGGTTGTCTTTTTTCCTAGTCAATCATCCTACTTCCCATTACAAACACAATAAACATTTACATTTCGTACATTATTTCGTTTTAAACGATTCAATGAAATTTTAGCAGAACTTCCCATTTGTTTCCTGCATTGTACACAAATGCATGTACACAGGAAACAAAAAAGAAAAGTAACGGCGAAATTTTGTGAACCGTTTGAAATGAAATAATGTACAAAATGTAATTGTTTACTGTGTTTATAACTTGTACAATACATAGATCCAACAAGTATTGTACCAGATGAATATAAATGTCCGTTTTTTGATAAAAACGAATATTTATATAACGATCATGTACAACACTTGTCGGACCTGGCCCAAAACTCTCTAAGGGACGTAAAAAAAGTAGTTTATAAAAACGAATATTTACTAATTTTATATATTTCAAAAAATCATTAATTTACCACGTTTATTCCGCATATTTTATCGAATAAGGTTGCTTCAATATTGTTGTCATTTTCCAATGCAGTCAATTTTTTTAGACTCATGCATTCATTGTTATACAAGCTAAGATGTTATATAACTCATGGCTTATTCCAATTATCACAAGATAATGGTAGAAACAACACGTATATATTAGTTTATACATACACACAAAATCACAAATTATACATACTCTTTAAAATTTCACGATAACATATGAATTAGGTATACCATGGGATACTATAAACCATTATTAGGCTATTGGAAACAATTACAATCACTAATTAGCCCTAATTTATCAACTTATGCAAATCTAGATTTAGGGTAAAAATTAAAATTTTCACGAAAATAAGATATTATACCTGAGATTGAAAGCAATAGAGTGTGATTAGACAGCCGTGGAGGATCTGGAAGCTTGAAATTGGGATTTAGGGGTTTTGATTTTATTTTTTTCGTTCAGCCAAGTGAGGAAGAAAGGTCTCGGTTGAGACCTGATAATCGTGAATTTCCGACGGCTTCCGACGGCCGCCGACGGCCCATCAGAAGCCTTCGGAAAATGGCCGTCGGAAGCCGTCACAAGCTTCTATCGGTATATCAGCCTTCTCTAGTAGGGGTAATAGACACCTATTACAATCTTTTTAGTTTACCTGTTGCAATAAATAATCAATAATTACAATAGAATAATAATTATTAACAATTAATTAAAAAATTAATAATTAAATAAATAATTCTTAAATAATAATAATTAAAAGTTAATATATAATTATTAATTGCTACAATTAAATAATAAAATTTATAATTAATTTGAAATATGAAATAATTTCTATTAACAATTAATAATTAATTAATTAATAAATAATAATCAATTATTAATTAATTCAATAATTAATTAATAATAACTAAAAATAGAACAAATAATAATTAAATAAATAATAATTAAATAGTAATAATTAAGTAATATTAATTAAAAATTAATGTATAAAAATTAATAATTAATTTGAAATATGAAATACGAAAGTGATTTATATAATTTGTATAAATATATTTAATAAATAAGAATATAATTTTAACAATTTAATAAATATATTTTTGATAACTTTTTTCTAAAAAGTAGTAATAAATATATTTAATAATTAAAAAATAATATTTAATAATTAATTTTTAATAATTATTAATTAGTTATAATTAAAATTAATAATTAGTAATTAATAATAAATATCAAGTAATTACTATTAATAATTAATATTTAATAACTAATAATTAACAATTATTAGTAATATTTAATACTTAATAACTAATAATTAACAATTACTATTAAATTATTAAGAAGTAATAATTAATAGTTAAGACTAATATTTACTATTTAATATTATTTTTAATAATTAATGATTTATAATTAATATTAATATTCATTATTTAGTATTTAATATTTAATAGTTATAATTGATAATTATATTTAATATTTAATATTTGAAAAAATTAAAAAAGTTAAAATTCTCTAAAAAAAAGTTTAAAAATATTCATAATATTTAAAAACAAACTTTAAAAGTTTTTACAAAATTCAAAAATAAAATTTTAAATAAATTTTATAAAATATCCAAAATTTCTGAAAATTTGAAAAAGTTTAAAAAATTATTACATTTATATGCATACAATGGTCTTCTTTTGTAATTATCTTCTAGATATATACAATCCTTTTTGGCTATAGGTAATAATTTTTATGGCTCCAACTCAATAATTTTCCCTCTAATCCAAAAAAATTTGGCTCCAAACTCAAAAAATTTGACTCCAACCCTCAAATTTTTAGCTCCAACCCTGAAATGTTGGCTCTAACCTACGTATTTAGTTTCTTCATGTCAGCCTCCTAAATTTAATTTGCCTGCTCCTATTCAACCTCTTATACCTTGATACAAAGTCAAAGAAACAAATCTATTTGTCGTCGATGCAGGGACAGACATCATCGCGCCTCTTCTCGCTGTGTGCCTATCTGAATTCCAAATGCTTTTGTATTTGACAACATTTACCTCTTATCCTCAAAAGGAGCCTTCGTTGTTGGCTAGGTCTGTAATGCTTTCAATGCTTCAGATATCAATCTGGCTAGTTAGCGATCAGTTTCTTTGAATTTCAGTACTGCCAAGGACAATTCCCCTCTTCTTGTCTCATCTCCAGCTCGGTTTTCTGTAGTAACAAAGTCCTCTTCTGAATTGGTAAGCGATCCTATAACTGTTTCACCCATAGCCACGTCAAACTACGACTTAGTTTTTAACCTTGCATCATCTCATTTTGCTATTGAGCATGTTTCTGGTGTGTCTACGGCTATCCTAGCCTCCTAGGTGATGGAATTTTGGTGCAAACTAGGCGCCGTATTGGTCGTGTGTGTGAATCTGAAGGAGTTGAAGGAAGTTCAGCTATGGAATTTGATGTTGTGCTTCTATTTTGCAGTGCACTCCAAGTGCTTGTGAGAATGACAATTTTGTATCTCAGGTTGTTTCCCCGCTATGTCTTAATGCTCTAAAACCTCATGGTAGTGCCCCTACTCCTTTGTGCTTTGATGCAAAGCTCATGCATCTTCACTAATGTGTATTGATTCCCATGCTAGTTTTCTTTTCTTTGATGTACTTGTTAATGTGCTTGACGAAGGTGTATCAGAGATAGTCCACCTTGTTGATGAAGTTGTCGCAGTTACTCCTGATGAAGTACCTACACCTGGTATTGATACAATAACTATTGATGCTGCTAGAAAAGATGAGACCGTTGTAATTATCATTTGTATTGCTAGTATTCAACTTCTTTTTGTATTAGTTTTGGCTTGAACGATAATGATTTGTAATTATATTAAGACTTTATAAATGATGTGAATGTATAATTCATTTTGACTTTTTAGTAATTGTGAGTATGATCTGTATACATACAGCACCAATGATCTAATTTTTTTTAATTCTGCATTTTTTTAACAACGGGCAAAAACAATTGTAAAAGACATCTATTAAAATGGTCGAAAACAACTGTAAAAAAACCTATTATAGCTGCCAAAATCAGTTGCAAAAGATACTATTACACCTGCTTTTAGCAGTTGCAAAAGAGACTTATAACAACTGTCAGCGGCCTTTGTAAAAATCTCCTACTCTATTACAACTGCGGATATAACGACTGGAGGGCGCCCATTGTATTAGACCTATTACAACTATTTTTGACAGTTGCGAAAAGGTATTTTTGTTGTAGTGTAGGCAGAGCAGACGGCACAGGCCCAAGCATCAGAGCAGTTTTGTCGATCTTAGGCAAAGTCATCCGCATGGGCACAGGCATGATCACAGGCTGAGCTAGAGGCAGAGCGGAAGAGATTCTCTTATTATGGTCTGTACTTTAAGCACTTATCTAGAAGAGACGACGATGACGAGGAGGAGTCACGTCACCGCCGTATACCCCATCCACGTATGGATGATTATCGGGTGTTTTATGTATCTTCATTTATGTGTCCATGATGTATATTTCAGTGTTTATGTCATAGTTTTGTATTGATTCTGATTCATGTTATATTTAGGGTTATTCAATGTTTATGCATTATGATTGATGTTATATTCATAATTATTCATTCTTTTCATTCTGATTCATGTTATATTCATCGTTTATGCTATTTGATTCATGTTGTATTTAGTGTTATTCATGGTTTATGCACTGTGATTGATGTTATATTTGTTATTATTCATCCTTTTCACTCTGATTCATGTTTGTTGGTAAGATTTTTCGTCTTATAACACTCAAACTGATGATGAAGTAATTATCTTACTAATTACCTCAATGATTTCGAATTAGCAAACTTAAGTAGTATTAAATTTGTCATTTAGTAGTAAGTATGTCGCTGGATGCTTAAATAATCAGGTAGTTAAACATTAACTGTTTGTTAAAATGTCAAATCCAACTAATATTTAATTCCGATACAAATAAGTAAGATTTGGTATTGCAAACTAGGTAGATAAATAATAAAAAATGCAGGAAATAGTAAAAAACACAAGGAATTTACGTAGTTCGAACGTTAAGGAATCCTACATCCACGGGGGAATTTCTCTTTCTTCCTTTATATTTTCTGGTATAGGTTTCCACGGCAATGAGTACAATAAATTCTTCTTTTTTAAACCTTAAAAGCATTGAAAAGTGCTTTTTCTATTTATAGTATAGAGAGGTATGCAGATCGCTACAATCCTTTTCTTGCCGTTGTGCTTCAGCCCTTGGATCCTGTCAGGTGTCATCTATCTGTATCATCTATTTGATGCAACAGGACTGTCGACGTGTCTTTGGCGGGGATTTTGAGATGAAGGCGGGAAATCTTGAAATTGGAGCGAGAATATTTGAAATTGTGGTGGGAGACTTTAAATTTGAATTGGCTTTGCATGTGAGTCCTTAGGAGGACAATAAGGGTTACTCGTTGGTTTTGAGGTACTGCCGACATATTTGGGGTGAGGTTGTACTGATCGATGTGCGATACTTGCATGATGTTGTGGTGCTTACCTAATACTTAGGTGTAATCATCCTGAGCTGCTTTGGCTTCAAGGTGTGTGATTTTCTTAACTCGGGAGTTAGTTCAATACACGTGCAAACGTGATCTGAGCCGACTGCAATCTAAGTTGACTATGATCTGAGTTCCCCCTGATGCTGATATTTACGAGTTATTGACAAAGGAGATTTATATCTTTGCTATCTACTTGTTAGTCTGGATCTACGTTTGGTCATTATTTGAGTGGCCCTATGTGCAATGCTTTGGAATTGACTTCATGCAGTACTGCTTAGGTAGCCCTCAGCATATGCAGTGTAGATTTGCTTCTGAAGGTGTTAACAAAGTATAAGATTTGGGGATTTTGGTAGCGCGGTTCAATTGTCCATGTATTTTGGTTTGTGCATAGCCTTTTGATCGAGATGTGTTGTACTTTGACATCTCCAAAGTAGCTTCTATCGTCACTGCGCAGTATCTAGCCTTGCTTCGGTCCTATGTATTATAATTATGGATTGTTTCCCGCTTTCTGTGACTATGTCAAACTTTTGGTTCAGTATGATATATAATATTGAAATTAAAGGATGTGCCCAGATATGATATCTTTGCGGGTCATCTTCCGAGCGCAATATTATATTTCGTTAACTTCCTGCTTTTTGCCTGCAGTTCTTATGGTTAGATCAAGCGTCGTGACCGTAGGCTAGTTTTTTGTGCAGTATTAGTTGGATTTCTTCAACTTCTTCTCTTTTCATCTTAACTTTTATTGTGAGGACATCTTTTTCGGCTCTGTACCTTATTTAATCCCCTTTTAACATAGTTTGAGAAATATTGGTGTAACACTTGCTCCTAAGTCTACATCGGTCACAGGTCGATGTGGACTTGTCTTTACTCATACCCAGTCTTCGCATCCCATGAGCTATTTTCTGGACGTTGCCTTTTACATAAGCTTTGCCATGCACTTGGCATGAACTGCTTCGCTATTTGGGGATAGGCTATTGTCGTTCATATGCTGTGTGGTCAGCACAACAATCGAACGGTGGCGGTAAGCTGCAAAAAGTCGTCTATTTTTAGTTTAGCGTTAGCGTTCTCACTTCTTAGATTGTCGTTGTCATTCATATCTTGTGCTGTCTGTACAACTATTGAACAACGATGGTACGTTGTGAAAAGTCGTTTGTTTTTAGTTTAGCATCACCATTCTCATTTCTGAGATTGCCATTGTCGTTCATATACTGTATTATTAGTATAACTATCGAACGACGGTAGTGAGTTGTGAAAAGTCGCTTGTTCATGCGCTTGGCACGGTCTTCCTCGCTATTTGGGGGAGGACTGAGTTTGACTATAAAGTTAGGTTGCATATTTGCAGCCTTCTAAATCATGCACATGGTTTTTTTACTAGTTCCAGTTGTCTAGTATTCGTACGTCCAGTGTGCTATGTTAACAGAATTAACATAAAAGGGTTTTACACTAGTTCAGACCATCCAATATCCCTACGTCCGGTTATTTGGCTATAGAAGCCGAGCTGTGTTATTAGCAACTATGTCTTGATACTTGGTTCGAGCGGTCTAATATCTCTACATCCAGAATGATTATTAGTTATGTTAGAGAATAAACAGAGAGATTTTTATATTGGTTCGAACCATCTAATATCCCTACATCCAGTTTATTGTATTATTACTTTTTATAATAATAATAATGTATATTACATGAGCAATGTAGATCATACAACGTAACGTGTCCTGAGTTCCAAGTCCTTGGAACTAGGTTGCCATAAGGTCTTAATAGTCGATATGCTCCATTCGCTAAAACCTCTACTATGACTAACGGACCTTCCCAATTTAGAATAAATGCTCCATCTGTTGGGTCCTTTGCGTTGGCCATTACTCTTCACGGCACAAGTCCCCTTTGTAGAAGTTCCTTTCTTTGAGCCCGACGTTAATTTCTTGCCATCCTTTGCTTATATGCGACCGATAATACCGCCGCCTCATCCCTTCTTTCCTGAACGAGATCTAAGGCAGTTTCCTTCAATGTCTTATTTTTTTTCTACGATATATGATATTCTTCTCTGTGATGGGATCTCAACTTTGACATGTTGCATGGCCTTATATCCATAGGTTAGCGAAAAAGGAGTATGGCCGGCTAGAAATCTGGTTGAAGTTCGGTAGGCTCATACTACTAAAGATAGCTATTCCGTCCACTATCCTTTAGCTTTCTACAGCATTTCTTAAATAGCTTCTTGATGGTTTTGTTTGCAGCTTTTGCCTACCCATTTGCTTGTGGGTGAGGGACTTAAGAGGAACTTTTTATTATGACATTCTTCTCACAAACCTCTATAAACCTTTTACATGCAAACTGGGTGCCATTTTCAAAAATGATCTTGTGGGGGATCCCGTATCTAGTGATTATGTTCCTCACTACGAAATTGACTATCTTCTTTGTCGTGATCGTGGCTAGGGGTTCTGCCTCTACCCACTTGGTGAAGTAGTCTATCGCCACTATAACATATTTAGCTCCTTCATTTGACATCGAAAGTGGTCCTGTTAGATCTATGCCCCATATGTCGAGCGACCACAGGCTTGCAAGTGAGATGAGCTCAGGGATGGCTGTCTGGGGAAATGATCATGGGATGACAGTAGTATGGAATGTGCCATCAAAGAAGGAGTAGTATGGAGCCTTGTATCTTATTTTTGGGCTTCATTCTAGTTTGGGGGTAAGATTCCATTCAGCAGGAATTGCTTGATGGAAGTCTTCTAGTTATTCTCCTCGGTTTGTTGAGCCGAGGGTTCATCTAGTTTGGGGGTAATTTTGTTATACTTGGCTCTGCTTGATGCCCAATTGGTACCGCCTTCATTTCGTTAGCCACCTTGTTACTAGCAAGTTTTGCTAAGGAGTCGGCAAATGAATTGTTTTCACGTGGAATTTGTTCTATCCCAAACTGTTCGAACTGCTTTAGTAACTTCTTAGACAGTTCCACATATTTGGCTAAGTTTGGTTCCTTCGCTTGGTAATTACCCTACACTTGGTTCACAACTAATTAGGAATCACTGTGAATTTTAATGTGGGTTACCTTCATTACCTGGGCCATTCTTAGGCCTACGAGGAGAGACTCATATTCTGCCACAATGTTGGTTGCTTTAAAACTGAGCTACACTGCTCCATACAGCTTCTTCCCATTTGGAGTGATCAGTACATACTTAATTCTGGCCCCCTGTTCATTTGACACTCCATCTATGAACAGTTGCCAAAACTCCAGGGTGTTTCCTTCTTCCTCTGATTAAGGTTCAGCTGATAAGGTGCACTCTGCGATGAATCTGCAAGTATTTGGCCTTTGATTGCCTTTCTAGGACAATAGGTGATGTCGTACTGACTAAGCTCCATCGCCCACTTTAATAGGCGGCCTGATGTCTCTGGTTTTTACAGTATCTGCTCGAGGGGTTTTTTTCTGAGGACTTTGATGGGATATACCTAGAAATAGGGTTGCAGCTTCCTTGCTGATGCAGCGCAGCCTTTATTTGACCAAGGCATAAGTCGTCTACGACTTAAGGAGGCATTGATGAGTCGTCCACGACTCAACTGGACAACCAAAGGTGGAGATACAAGTCGTCTACGACTCAAGGAAGCGGTGATGAGTCGTCCAAGACTCATAGAGGCAGGCATGAGTCGTCTACGACTTATGGAGGCGGTGATGAGTCGTCCACGACTCAACTGGATGACCAAAGGGAAAGATGTGACGAGTTTACGACTTAACAAGGAGATGAGTCGCTCACGACTCAAGGGGAAGAATACACAAGTGATAAGTCGTCCACGACTCAAGGGAGAAGCTGGTATGAGTCGTCCACGACTTAAGGAAGGTAATGAGTCGGCACCGAGTTACGACTTAGTTAAGTCGAACTATCTTGAGGCGCTGGAACCTAAAACCGTGGAATCTCCTGCCGTTTTAATCTGACCCGTTGATGTCTTAAGTCGCTGATAATGATGAGTCGTCTGATTGTAAGTCATGAGTCGTCTGTACCTATGTATGAGTCGTATGTCGTTAAACTGTGTTGTAAGTTGATAAGTCGTCAACGACTTAAGGTGAGTCGTCTGTTTTGTAATAAGTCGTATATTTTGGCTGTGTCATAAGTCGGAGTGTGATGAGTCGTGTGTTGTTAGTTTGTACATCTTGTTAAGTCGTGTTGTTATCTGATGAGTTGTAAACGACTCATGATGAGTCGTAGGTCGTAGGGGATAAGTCGTCACCGACTTATGACTTGTACTTTTTTCTGTTTTGGTGTGTTGTAGCCTATAAATAGGCAAGATGAGTCATTTGTAAAGGTTGTTGAATATTGAATAAAATTCTCTTTTGATTGCTTTGTGCTTTCATTCAAATTGGTAGTTGAGTGTAATCTCCTATCTCCTCTTTAGGATAATCGAGTGCGCTCGATTCAACGATTGTAGAAGCCGATTCGCGGAATCAAGTGCGCTTGATCAACGCTTGAAGAATTGAAGATCTTTGAACCCGGTATCGTGCGCGATCAACGAGTTCGAGATAGCTAGAGTTCGGTATCTTCGGATCAACGAATTCGGGCAATTCAGCATTCATCAATCCATCGACTGCTACTTTCATCGATCTACATCATTTTTGTATTATCCGCTGCGTCAGTTTTGATATCAGAGCTTGTTCTAGCCAATCATAGCTGGATCGAGTCTTGGAGCCTATTAATTTAGAAGTTGAAGTTGTTTGGCCGAGAAGTGTGAAGTTGAGCCGTGAGCAAGAGAAGTGTTCATCATTGTTCGAAGATTGTTTGATCAAAATTTGCATTAGAGGCCGAAACTTTGTCCATCGTGTTTATCGCGATTTGCTACAAAGTGGAAGTTTTCGATCCGTTTCATTTAGGATCAAAGTCCGAATTGTGTTTGAATTTGAGGAAGTTGTGAAATTTTCAAGTATGCCGCCAAGAAGAGCTAATCGCCACCAAAACGTAGAAGCTTTATATCGAAGAGAAGAGGCTGATGAGATGGAGCAAAGAATCAATGAGAATTTTAGTGAGAAGCTTAATGAAGAAATTGGCCGGTTAGAGAGGCTTATGACGGAGATGAATCAAAATCGGAGAAGGGTTTCACCAGAATCTAACCATGGGGGTAGTAGAGTCTCACCACATTCCAATCGAGACAGAAGTGTTGAAAATGATCAAGGACGTGGGAGGAACGTGAATGATCGTGAACGGAGGAATGCAGATAGAAGAGATGGTGGTAGGCGTGAAGGTAGTAGAGATGTTGGTGGTCAGAATCGACATCGTTATGCATCTGATTTTGAAGAGGAGTATGATGGTGGTAGTGTTCAAGGAAGAGGTCAAGGAAGAAACTGTTCTGAGTATGATCACAAATGGGAGTCGGGGATGAAGACAGAAATTCCTGAATTCAAAGGTGGTATGCAAGCAGAGGAGTTTCTAGATTGGGTAGCTAATGTTGAAGAGATTTTTGACTTCAAAGAAGTTCCAGGACATCGTAGAGTGAAGTTGGTTGCTACAAGGCTAAGGGGTAGAGCTTTGGCATGGTGGCAGCAGACCAAGCTTACACGTGAACGAATGGGAAAGTCAAAAGTTGAATCTTGGGAGAAGATGAAGAAGTTGATGAAAGCAACATTCTTACCTTACAATTATCAATCTTTGATGTATCAACGTTTGCAAAACTTGAGACACGGGACGAAAACTGTGAATGACTATGCTGATGAATTCTATCAACTCATTGCAAGGAATGATATTATGGAAACAGAAGAGCAGCTGACATCTAGGTTCATTGGGGGATTGAGAATGCAGATTCAGGATATGGTTAATATGTTCGATCCAAGATCTGTGGCAGAAGCACATCAGAAAGCGTTGGCTTGGGAAAAACAAGGGAGACGAGGAAGTGGTGTGTTTACTAATTCTAACAATCAAGCGAAGGGTGTTGGAGGAAGTTCTAATATTTCTAAACCTATCAGTAGACCAGTGATGAAGGAGGTTGAGAAGGCAAGGGTTAACAATGGTTTCAAATGTTACAATTGTCAGGAATTGGGTCATAAAAGCAGTGAGTGTCCAAAACCAAAGAAGAGAACCATGATTGTAGAGGTTGAAGATGAGGATGTTGATGAGGATTGTTCTAGTCCAGCTGAGGAGGATAAGCAAGATATTGCGTCAGGGGATGAAGGTTGTAACCTAATGCTGAGGAGATCGTGTTTAACACCGAAGCAGGAGGAAGCTAGTTGGTTGAGGAGTAATATCTTTCAGTCAACATGTACTATTCTGGGGAAGGTGTGTAAGTTTGTGATCGACGCAGGAAGCTGTGATAATATTATTTCAACCGAAGCTGTGACAAAGTTGAAATTGAAGACAGAAAAACATCCGAGTCCATACAAGTTAGCATGGTTGAGAAAAGGAGGAGAAGTGAAAGTGGATAGACGAGTTCGTGTACCATTCTCTATTGGGAAGAAATACAAAGATGAAATATGGTGTGATGTAGTAGAGATGGATGTTTGCCACTTATTATTGGGAAGACCATGGCAGTATAATCGAGCAGTACAACATGACGGTTGGACCAATAGCTACAGTTTTATGTTTGAAGGCACGAAGATTATCCTAGTTCCAAAGAAGAGACCACAAGGAGAAAGTAAGACAGAAGAAATTGAAGAGCTGAAAATTTTATTATCCTTGAAGGAGTTTGTTAAGGAGGTTGAGGAAGAGCCGGAAGTATTCTTGTTGATTGGACGAGAGAGTAGTGAAGAGGTTGAAATTCCAGAAGAAGTTAAACCAGTCTTGAAAGAATTTGACGATGTATTTCCAGAGGAATTACCAACGGAGTTGCCACCGTTGAGGGATATACAACATCAGATAGATCTTGTTCCAGGTGCTGTATTGCCACACAGACCACATTATCGAATGAGTCCGAAGGAACATGAAGAATTGCGGAGGCAGGTAGAGGAATTGCTTGAGCAGGGGCGTGTGCAGGAGAGTCTGAGTCCTTGTGCTGTACCAGCTTTATTGGTACCCAAGAAGGATGGGACGTGGAGGATGTGCACTGACAGTCGAGCATTTAATAAGATTACTGTGAGATATAGATTTCCAATGCCGAGGTTGGATGACTTGTTAGATCAAATAAGCGGAGCTACTATCTTTTCGAAGATTGATTTGAAGAGCGGATATCATCAAATTCGTATCAGACCAGGAGATGAGTGGAAGACTGCATTTAAAACCAGGGAGGGTCTATACGAGTGGTTGGTCATGCCGTTTGGCTTATCAAATGCACCAAGTACTTTCATGAGGGTGATGAATCAGATTTTTTGACCATTCATTGGGAAATTCGTGGTGGTGTATTTCGATGATATTCTTATTTACAGTGGGAGTCCAGAGGAATATTTGAATCATCTTAGAGAAGTGCTGATGGTATTGCGACAAGAACAATTCTATGCTGCAACGAAGAAATGCGTGTTCATGACGCATAATGTTTTATTTCTGGGGTATGTTGTTTCAGAGAAAGGAATACAGGTTGACCAAGGTAAAGTTGAGGCGATCAGAAATTGGCCGCAGCCCAAGACGATAACAGAAGTTCGTAGTTTTCATGGGTTGGCTTCATTCTATCGAAGGTTTATACCACACTTTAGTAGTGTGATGGCACCTGTTACAGATTGCATGAAAGGTAAACAGTTTGCATGGACAGAGGAAGCAGGGAGTGCTTTTGGGAAGATCAAGGAATTGCTGACGTCTGCACCAATTCTAGTGCTACCTGATTTTCAGTTGGTGTTCGAACTACACACTGATGCATCCAAGGTTGGGATTGGAGGGGTGTTGAGTCAGAAGGGGCGTCCTATTGCATATTTCAGTGAGAAGTTGTCAGGAGCGAAGATGCGATACAGTACATATGATGTGGAGTTTTATGCTGTTGTACAATCTATTAAACATTGGAGACACTATCTATTTCAGAAGGAGTTTGTTCTGTATACTGATCATGAAGCATTGAATCATTTGCAAGGGCAAGACAAGATTTCAGCGAGACATGCATCGTGGATCGCATATCTGCAACAGTTTACTTTTGTTGTTAAACACAAGTCAGGGGTGACAAATCGTGTGGATGATGCTTTGAGTAGGAGGAGTCATTTGTTGACTACGCTAAAGGTTGAAGTGACGGGGTTTGAAATATTGCCAGAGTTATTCACTGATGATCCTTACTTTGCAAAATTTGTTGAAAAAGTCAAGGAGGGAGATACGGATGATTTCGTGATAGTAGATGGTTTTCTGTTCAAAGGAAATCGATTGTGCATTCCGGAGGGTAGTTTGAGAATGAAAATTATCAAGGAATTACATGAAGAAGGGCATGTTGGAAGAGACCGTACCTACAGTTAATTTCACAATCCTACTTTTGGCCATCGATGAGGAAAGAAGTGGAGAGGTTTGTTGAGAGATGCCATATCTGTCAAGTTTCGAAAGGAACTGCGACTAATGCGGGTTTATATATGCCGTTACCGGTACCAACTAAACCATGGGTGGATATCAGTATGGACTTTGTGTTGGGATTGCCGAGAACACAGCGTGGTAATGATTCCATTTATGTGGTGGTTGATCGATTCTCGAAAATGGCACATTTTATTGCTTGTAAGAAGACGGCGGATGCTGTTCATGTTGCTCAGTTGTTTTTCAAGGAGATCTATCGACTACATGGATTGCCAGAATCTATCGTGTCGGATAGAGATACTCGATTTCTGAGTCACTTTTGGTTAAGTTTGTGGAAAATGGTGGGAACGAAGCTGAAGTTTAGTAGTGCTTATCACCCGCAAACGGATGGACAGACCGAGGTTGTAAACAGATCATTGGGGAACTTGTTGAGGTGTCTTATTCAAGATAATCTGAAGGGTTGGGATGTGAAGTTGTGCCAGGCAGAGTTTGCCCATAATCATGCTGTGAATCGAAGTACTGGGTTCAGTCCATTCCAGATTGTCTATTCGAGCTTACCGAAAGGACCGTTAGATTTAACAATGATACCACACTCAAAGGGGACAATTAAGAAAGCTGCTGATTTTGTTGAAGGACTGACAGAATGTCATAAAGTCGTTCAAGAACGATTAGAGAAAGCAAATGAGAAATATAAACGATCTGCAGATTTGAAACGAAGAAATGTAGAATTTCATGAAGGTGATATGGTTTATGCAGTATTAACAAAAGATCGTTTTCCAGTGGGCGCATACAACAAGTTGAAAGCCAGGAAAATTGGTCCGGTGGAAATTGTGAAACGAATCAATGAAAATGCTTATAAACTGAAGCTGCCAGATGATGTGTATACATCTGACGTATTCAATGTTAAACATCTTGCACCATATCATGGGGATGAGTTTGTGGAGGATGAAGAGTGTGCAAATTCGAGGTCGAATTTCTCTCAACCTGGGGAGGATGATGCAGCGTAGCCTTTATTTGACCAAGGCATAAGTCGTCTACGACTTAAGGAGGCATTGATGAGTTGTCCACGACTCAACTGGACAACCAAAGGTGGAAATACAAGTCGTCTACGACTCAAGGAAGCGGTGATGAGTCGTCCAAGACTCATAGAGGCAGGCATGGGTCGTCTACGACTTATGGAGGCGGTGATGAGTCGTCCACGACTCAACTGGATGACCAAAGGGAAAGATGTGACGAGTTTACGACTTAACAAGGAGATGAGTCGCTCACAACTCAAGGGGAAGAATACACAAGTGATAAGTCGTCCACGACTCAAGGGAGAAGCTGGTATGAGTCGTCCACGACTTAAGGAAGGTAATGAGTCGGCACCGAGTTACGACTTAGTTAAGTCGAACTATCTTGAGGCGCTGGAACCTAAAACCGTGGAATCTCCTGCCGTTTTAATCTGACCCGTTGATGTCTTAAGTCGCTGATAATGATGAGTCGTCTGATTGTAAGTCATGAGTCGTCTGTACCTATGTATGAGTCGTATGTCGTTAAACTGTGTCGTAAGTTGATAAGTCGTCAACGACTTAAGGTGAGTCGTCTGTTTTGTAATAAGTCGTATATTTTGGCTGCGTCATAAGTCGGAGTGTGATGAGTCGTGTGTTGTTAGTTTGTACATCTTGTTAAGTCGTGTTGTTATCTGATGAGTTGTAAACGACTCATGATGAGTCGTATGTCGTAGGGGATAAGTCGTCACCGACTTATGACTTGTACTTTTTTCTGTTTTGGTGTGTTGTAGCCTATAAATAGGCAAGATGAGTCATTTGTAAAGGTTGTTGAATATTGAATAAAATTCTCTTTTGATTGCTTTGTGCTTTCATTCAAATTGGTAGTTGAGTGTAATCTCCTATCTTCTCTTTCGGATAATCGAGTGCGCTCGATTCAACGATTGTAGAAGCCGATTCGCGGAATCAAGTGCGCTTGATCAACGCTTGAAGAATTGAAGATCTTTGAACCCGGTATCGTGCGCGATCAACGAGTTCGAGATAGCTAGAGTTCGGTATCTTCGGATCAACGAATTCGGGCAATTCAGCATTCATCAATCCATCGACTGCTACTTTCATCGATCTACATCATTTTTGTATTATCCGCTGCGTCACTTGCTATAAGGAGCTAATTATAGGCCATCTTTTCAATCACTAAGTAGTTTAGCTCTGCTCTTGAAAGTCACTTGCTTGTGAAGTATATGGGTCTTTGGGTCCCCTCGTCTTCTCATACCACTACAGCACTAACAGCTTTATCGATTACTGCTAAATAAATGTACAGGTTCTCACTTGTCACCGATTTTGATAATATAGGAGTATTAACCAGATGATCCTTTAAGTATTGAAATACAGCTTTGCACTCCTCAGTCCATTCAAAGTTTCACCTTTCCTCGCCTGTTCGAAGAACGAGATGCACTATCTGTTGCTTTGTATATAAATCTGCTGAGTGCTGCTACCCTGACATTTAGACTTATCAGATTCTTTGGCATCTCTAGGATTCCCATTCCTCTTATGGTCTCAATCTTCTTAGGATTTGCTTCAATGACACGTTCACTTACTATGTACCATTGGAACTTGCCTGACTGGATGGCGAAGGTGCATTTAAGAGGGTTCAACTTCATATGGTATTACCTTAGGACTTCAAATGTCTGCTTTAAGTCTTGGACGTGGCTTGATGTTGCCTTTGACTTAACCAGCATGTTATCTACATATACCTCAAAGTTTTTTCCAATCTAATCTGCAACATCATATTAACCAGCCTTTGGTAGGTTGCCCCTGCGTTTTTGAGCCTGAATGGCATGACGTTGTAGTAGTATAATCCTTTATCTATCACAAAACTAGCATGCTCCTGATCTAGCTTAAACATGGCTATCTGATTGTACCCTGAATGTGCATTCATAATCGAGAGCAATTCATGCCTACTGGTCACGTCTACTAACTGATCAATTCTAGGCAAGGGAAAACTATCCTTCGAGCAAGCCTTGTTTAGGTTAGTGAAGTCTATGCAAGTTCTTCATCTCCCATTAGGCTTTTTTACAAGTACTGGGTTGGCAATCCACTTCGGATAGTATACCTAATGAATCCATTCTCCACCAACTTCTTAATTTTCTCATCTAGAGTGTTGTACCTTTCCTGGTCCAGGGTCTGCGCTTTTGTTTGACCGGATGGGTATTGAGATCAATGTTGAGTGCATGACAGACAATGGTTGGATCTATTCCTACCATGTCTTAGTGTGTCCATGCGAATACATCTGTTGATTTTTTTTCAAAATGTCTACCAGTTCAGTACGAGCATTTGCACTAAGATTCTTTCTGGTTTTGAGAATCTTCGTGGGGTCTCCTAGATTTATTTGTACGTCTTCGAGGTTATCTACCAGCTCTAGCTCTTTCTTTGATGCCCCTATTCTCGGGTCTATCTCACTTTCCTTTTCTTCTTCTAGTGGTGAGTTCACTAAGGATGCCTTCTGGGATTCTTCGGAGAAGTACCATGCATAATTTGAATTATACTCATCAGTTCCGAACATGTGCATATATGTTCTTTTCTCCTTTTTCTCAGATTTTGGGGGTGCAAGATTACTTGCTTCAACATTAGTTTGGGTATTTAGTACCGACGTAGTTTTATAAACCGGTTTGACTTCTATTTCGTTATTATCATTACAAATATTAGAAGAGACACCAGAATAATTTTGAACAATTTTATTGCCAGAAGTAAGGTTTATATTGTATAAATCTCTAGCTAAAAATTATTTGCCTCTTATTGACCCTATTCCTATAGAAGCGTTGAACTTAATAAGCAGGTCTTTCTGAGTGACGGTTGCTCCCATGTTTATCAAAGCAGGCCTTCCCAGGAAGGCATTGTACGGTGAGGGTTGGTCAATGATTAAGAAGCTAGCATTGAATGACTTGTGTAGTGGGGCAGCTCTAGTGGTAACAAGAAAGCATGCCGATCTTACTGGGATGGTAACAATGTTGTTGAAACCAAAGATCGGTTCAGGACTAGGTTTTAGGATTTCTGGCGAAAGCCTCATCTAATTATATAAAGAGTTGAAGATAACGTTGACCGAGTTCACAGAATCAACGAAATCTTTCTTCATAGTGTAGTTTGAAATCTACACTGTAATAATGAGTGAGCCTTGGCGAGGGAATACAACTTACGCCGCATCAACTGCCGTGAACAAAATCTCTGGAGCAGGTTTTTGTTTAACATGGAAGACTAACTTCTACTGGACTCTCGTCTCTTGTACATACCTCGCTTGTGCCTTTTTATTCACACCCGCAAGGTGTGGCCCCCCATGGATTGATGCTATTAGGTTAGAAGGGTTCCCAACTTGGTTCTCATTCGGGTCAGGAATCAGATATCTTGTTCCCCCTTCATCGTTATTCTTTTGAAACTTACCTAGGTATCCTTTCTAGACCAGCCTCTCTATTTCGTTCTTCAAATGTCGACGGTTGTCGGTATAATGGCTATTGGCTTGGTGGAAGTGACAGTATGTGTAACAACCCGTGATTGCGGTTACCAAATAATAAATTAAAGTTGGGATTTTATTTTAATTGGAGCTATTAATGAATTTTTAATGTGGCTAATTTGTTCAAAATTTAGTCATTTTGAATAAATTAATATTTTTGGTCTTAAGTGTAAAATGGAGCATTTCAAGGAAATTAATTAGGGAAATTTGTAATTTATATTATTGCAAAATTTTATATGTGTAAAATAGTGCAATATTTGATTTGGGAAATTAATTTGCAATTTATTTGCAAAATGGTGATTTTGGCTAATATTAACTATAAACGGTGTTTTGGAAAAAATTAGGGGTTAAAATGTAAAATATTATTGATATAGGATTTTATGAAATGGCTAAAAGTAATTGTTAACATATTTTCATAATTTTCTATGGTTTGAAATGTATTTAGTAATTTGTATGTAGAGTGTACTTAGAGAAAATTGCCTATATATGTATGCACATGAATAATACAAAGTCCTAATGGGTATTAGATCCAATAACCCTAACCATTAGCCTATAAAGTATCTTTTACTCTCCCATTTCAGCCAACACTTCATTTCATAACCACTAAAACCTAATTAGAAAGCTCTAAAACCTAGTCATGGCCTCCTAAGCAAGACTCCAATCTACACCAAATCAAAGAGAGTTAATCCAAACTACTAAAAGAGGTAATAGCAATCACAAAACCAACCTCTAATTCATTCTTTAATTTCTGAAATTATTTTGTAATCCTCTTTTTTTGTGCATTTAGATTGTGAAACTCTTTGATCTTCTTTTCATTTCTTGGAAAGAGGTAATATATGCTAGCTGAAATTATAATTAGTTTATTGCTGTTAGTAAATTAGACATATCTCATTCATCTTAAATCGGAATTAAGATTTTCTTGAAGTTCTGGAAAGCTTATTCTGTAGCCTATAACTTTCATGTTTTGAGCTTTGCCTAATTTTGTGGTTTCAATGGTCGAAATCACGTTTGTTTGTCGCTGACCTGACAACAAACTACAGGGTTGATAAAATAAAACCATGAAATTGATTTGGCCATAAGTTACTCGTTTTTGATCCGAATTAGATAATTTTGGATGTTCCGGAAAGCTTAAAACATATGCTACAATTTTTGTTCAGTGAGTTTTCTGTAATATTGCCATTTAGATGACCTGAAATGCGTTCAAAGATAGAAGACCAATTCTGTCTTTAACAAGTTATCTTGAGTTTCAATCTGATATTGATTTGCATGTATCTCTCTCGTTTCTTATCCAAATCTAATAATTTTGGATGTTCTGAAAAGCTTAGATTTAGAGCTAAAACTTTCATGTTTTGAGTTTCATGAAATTTCGAAGTTAATTTGGTCAAAATTGTACATTCTTACCACTGTCCCGAGAGCACAACGACAGTGATATAAAATTTAGATCTGAGAATTGTTTTAGTCATAGAATTTTCATCTCTAGTCGGAATTTGGCGATCTTGGTCATTCCGGAAAGCTTAGAAACTAAGCTACAACTTTCATTTTATTCATTTTGCCAGAATTTGAAGTTTACTATGCCAAAATCATGGTTTTTCATCTCTGGCCAGTTAGTGCATAGCTATAGGCCTTAGTCTCTTTTCTCCCGTTGTTTTCAACGTAGAACCCCGACTTTGCGACGCCATTCCGGGCTCGTCCTTTGTCGGATTTCATCGTTTTTTGTCTCGTTAAAAAGATGAGATCGAGAGTTTTAACCATGCAAAGTTTGGTTTAGATCTGGGTGCATTAGGTACTTCGTTTCTATTGCCGAAGTAGCACCCAGAAACTGTTTTACAATAGTGATCATTTTCAGTTATCGTCGGACCAACTTCGAAACATTGTCGTTTCTTCGTTTCAAGTCGAAACCGAACGATTCTTGTTGCATATCAAAGTAGGAGTACTTTTCTATGCTCCTGCAAATTTTCATCAAGATCTGAGTTCATGTGACCCTTCGACCATGTCGTCGAAGTGGGACCTTTACACTGTTTTGACACAGTAAAGTTTTATGATTTTTGTCTGACTTTGAGACGACGCCGTTTCTTCGTTCAAGTCGGAATTCCCCGATTCTTTTTTCATCTTAAAGTAGGGATGTTGGACTACATGCCTGCAAATTTTCATGACATTTGGACACAGTTGGCTAGTCCAAATAAATTGCCGAACTTTGGTTCGCGTCAGTTTTTTTGAATGTTTACAAACACTTAGAATATTTTTCAGTGATTTTCTGGTTTTATTGATTTCTTTGAGATTTGTCTCTAGATTTCGTACACGGGTTTTATGAATCATTTTCAAAAGATTTTTCACTCCTAAATGGCTTTCGAAATTATTATATAATATTATTTTTAATTATTAAATTAATTACTCCATAATAGGAGATTTTTCAAAAGCCGTTTTAAAGTGATTTCAAAATCAATTATAAATCCGTTTTGCACCATTATTTTCTATAATAAAACCTCACACTCACTTTTTAGCACGTCGAGCGAAGTGGGAAGGTGCTTAAACGGTTAGGAAATCTCCGGCCTATGGAACCGTGTGTATTTTCTTTCCGGTTAATCCCCGACCTATTCGATTGATCGTTTTGACCTTTGGGTCTAGTTTACCGATGATACGAGGTGGACTTTTTATTGTTTGGAGTGTGAGCTTGCTATTGGTTAGGAAACCGTTTAGTGCGAATGTGGGGTATGGGACTCATTGTTAACACTTTACGGGTTCCTCTCCAAGAAGTTAGTGACACATTAGCCTCTGGGCGGCCAGTACTGGACCTCTGGGTCACCACGCCTCTGGGCAACCGTCTCTGGACACCTTCTCTATGGAGCAGTTTATTTTTCGGCATGCGCCTCTGGGCCTTTATCCTTCTGGGAAGGATCTTGCCGTCTCGCGCGTTCCGCATCTGTGCGAGTGATCGATCACAACTCTACCGTACTTGGCAACAACGACTCGGTCGGTGCACGTGCAATATTGGTATTATTTGATGATTTTTATATCCATTCGAGTACCGCCATTCGGTGTTGGTTCTATGGAACCATACGATGTAAGTGCGATTACCTTGTCGATTCACAGTGTCTCTGGACACTTCTTTTCAGTGTTGGATTTCATTGACTTTTCAGTATATCCCCATTGCTCTTTGGAGCATCGATCTTTGCTTGGGCATTGATTACAGACTCTGGTCACTCTTGGGATTATTGCCTATGGGCATCTTTTTATAGCTTTGGCTACGCCAATGATATGAGGCGATTTTATTTATTCTACACTTTGGTGTTGATTTCTCTTTGGAGATTTTTATTGTTTATTGATGATTAGGGATCGTCATTATATTCATGTGGTTCATAATATACTTCTCTTTGGATAAGTACTGTTTTATTTATGTACCGCATTATGATATATCTCAGTTATTACTGATTGTTTAGCTAGCCTGACCCGAGTGTTTTCGCTCGGGTCAGACCGAGTTGTTTCAGGTTAGGTCTCTGGACTTAGCTTCTGTGCTTCCGCTTTGGACTTATCTGCTATGCTTTTGAGATAGCGTATCTTAGTGTCCGTCTTATGTTATTATTCAGACTTTAATATGTACATATTTTTGACTCACATGTGTGAGCAGTGGCTTTGTACCCACTTATGATATTTGGATCTGTATTGACGATGTATTGTTCTGGGATTTTATATCTGTTATGTGATTCTGTTCTGTGATGTTTTATCATTTATTATTATGCTTTGTCCTGATAGATCTTTAGCCATTTGTAATTTCGTTATAAGTATTTACCGAATATGTCTAACCACTTGAAAAAAATATATAGATACCATCCTTTCGACGTATTCAGTAGATAGTTATACTTGGTTACAAATGGTCGCTTCCACTATACTCTATTCTCCACTCTAACAGACAGTATTACTCCCGTAATACTCTTTGTTACAGTGGGTCTCAGAGCGGGGCGTTACAGCTTGGTATCAGAGCCAAGGTTCAGGAATAAGCATAATAAACACAGAACAGATACACTTAGTACAATACATTTTAAATTAGATCCGACTTAAATCAAATCCCTTCCTTATGTTTATTGATAGATAAGTTAGGAATATGTATAGGAATCCGTTATATTCCATAGTATTCCTTAATTAATTATCTATCATTGAATCATGTCTAACTCAAATTCCCGTTACGACATGTTTGACCAATTAAGCGGTGTGAAGGTCTTCTCTCAGCTTGACCTTGCCACCGGATTCCATCAGCTACGAGTCATGGATGACAGCATTCCTCTTACAGCATTTCGCACTCGTTATGGTTCTTTTGAGTGGTTGTTCATGCCATTCGGCTTGACGAATGCTCCGGCTTTCTTCGTCGATCTTATGAATCAAGTATTCCGAGAATACATCGATAGATTCGTTCTGGTTTTCATCGACGATATTCTTATTTATTCTAGATCCGAGGCAGAGCATGCTCATCATTTGTGGATCGTCTTGGATACTCTTCGTCAGCATCAGCTTAAGGCCAAGCTCTCCAAGTGCCATTTTTGGGAGAGCAAGGTCAAGTTCTTGGGCCATATTGTATCATCTAAGGGTATTTCTGTCGATCCTGCCAAGATCGAAGCTATTCAGAATGGAAGCAGCCCGAGAACGGTCATGATATTCGCAGCTTCCTTGGACTGGCGGGTTATTATCGTCGGTTTATCAAGGATTTCTCTTGAGTTGCACTTCCCCTTACGACGCTGACTCGTAAGGGTGTTCGCTTTATTTGGTCTGATAAGTGTGAAGCTTCCTTTCAGCGACTGAAGGAACTTCTCACTCATGCTCCTATTCTAGTGGTTCCTGAGAGTAACCAAGATCTTGTTGTTTACACTGACGCTTGTGGTAGCGGCCTCGGTGCTGTGCTTATGTAGAAGGATCGGGTAGTTGCTTATGCTTCTAGGCAGCTACGTCTGAATGAGGTTCTCTATCCGACTCATGATCTTGAGTTGGCAGCTATCGTCTTTGCTTTGAAGACGTGGCGTCACTTCCTATTAGGCGAACGCTTCACTCTTTACACCGATCACAAGTCGCTGAAGTATTTATTCAGTCAAAAGGATCTCAATATGAGGCAGCAGCGATGGCTTGAGTTTCTCGCCTCATATGACTTAGACATTCAGTATACCCCTGGCAAGGGTAATCGTGTGGCTGATGCACTCAGTCGCAAACACTCGACAGTAGTTTCTATGATGATAGCCGTGTGGGATATTCTTGAGACTCTTTCTATGTGAGATTTTCGAAATCGATCTTCGTCTTCTGATCCTCAAATCTTGTTATTCAGCTTGGAAGCTCGACCTATTCTATTGGATCGCATTGCCTATGCTCAGCGACAGGATCCAGACTTGTTGCGATACATTCATCTCCTTGAGTCGGGATCCAGTGATGAGACATTTTTGGATTATTCTATTGATTCTCATCGGTGTCTTCGCAGGAAGAACCGTATTTTGGTACCATCTGATTTATCACTTAGGCGTGACATTCTAGACGAGTGTCATCGCACTAAGTACACTATTCATCCCGGGTCGAGTAGGATGTATGCCGATATGTGTCGTCTATTTTATTGGGAGGGCATGAAGAGCGATGTTGCAAGTTATGTAAGCCGTTGCATGACTTGTCAACAGATCAAAGCTGAGCATCAGCGTCCCTCTGGTCTTCTTCAGCCGCTAGAGATTCCATTGTGGAAATGGGATCAGATATCCATGGATTTTATTGACGGTTTGCCTCGATCGAGGTCAGGCCATACTTCTATTTGGGTCATCGTCGATCGCTTGACCAAATCAGCTCATTTCATTCCTGTTAAGTCCACTCGGACTGCACCTCAGTTGGCCAAGCTCTATGTGAAGGAAGTCGTTCGACTTCATGGCATTCCTAGCTCTATCGTCTGTGATCGAGACACTATCTTTACTAGTCACTTCTGGAAGTGCCTACAGTCAGCTTTGGGCTCAAAGCTGAATCTCTCGACTGCTTATCATCCTCAGACCGATGGTCAGACGGAGAGGGTGAATCGTGTTTTAGAGGATCTTTTGCGCTGTTGTATTCTGGATTTCGGAGGTAGTTTGGAGGATCACTTACCGCTTGTAGAGTTCTCCTACAACAACAGCTTTCAGTCTAGTATCGGCATGGCACCTTTCGAGGCTCTTTACGGAAGGCCATGTCGCTCTCCTGCTTGTTGGTTAGAATCTGGTGAGAAGCACCTTCTTGGTCCAGATTCAGTTCGGGAATCTTCTGAGAAGATTATTCTTATTCGTCAGAGAATGAAAGAGGCGCAGAACCGTCAGAAATCCTACGCGGACAGCCGTAGGAAGCCTCTTGAGTTCTCCATTGGTGATCATGTCTTTATTCGGATATCTCCCATGAAGGGGGTTGTGCGTTTCAGCTCTACAGGGAAGTTGGCTCCTCGCTATGTCAGACCATTTCCTATTACGGAACGCATCGGCCCCGTTGCTTATCGTGTGGCTCTACCTGCTCATTTCTCTGGAATACATGATGTGTTCCATGTTTCTCAGCTTCGCAAGTGTGTGCGCGACCCTGATTCTATTATCGAGCCTCATATCGTGCCCGATTTGGAGATCTCACCCGATCTATCTATAGAGCAGCAACCTCTTCGTGTGCTTGATTCGGAGATCAGACGTCTTCGAAACAAAGAGGTTCCGCTTGTGAAGATTCAATGGTCGTTTAATCCTAAGGACTGCACTTGGGAGACCAGAGAATTTATCAAGCGTACTTATCCTGGTTTTCTTCCATCTTCCGGCACGGGTGAGCATCTATATTTTATCCTCTATATTCCTTTGTGGATTAGATGTTATAGACGACTTCTATATTTAAGGAATTGCGGGGACGCAATTTTCTTAAGGGGGGGGAGTCTGTAACAACCCGTGATTGCGGTTACCAAATAATAAATTAAAGTTGGGATTTTAATTTAATTGGAGCTATTAATGAATTTTTAATGTGGCTAATTTGTTCAAAATTTAGTCATTTTGAATAAATTAATATTTTTGGTCTTAAGTGTAAAATGGAGCATTTCAAGGAAATTAAATAGGGAAATTTGTAATTTAAATTATTGCAAAATTTTATATGTGTAAAATAGTGCAATATTTGATTTGGGAAATTAATTTGCAATTTATTTGCAAAATGGTGATTTTGGCTAATATTAACTATAAACGGTGTTTTGGAAAAAATTAGGGGTTAAAATGTAAAATATTATTGATATAGGATTTTATGAAATGGCTAAAAGTAATTGTTAACATATTTTCATAATTTTCTATGGTTTGAAATGTATTTAGTAATTTGTATGTAGAGTGTACTTAGAGAAAATTGCCTATATATGTATGCACATGAATAATACAAAGTCCTAATGGGTATTAGATCCAATAACCCTAACCATTAGCCTATAAAGTATCTTTTACTCTCCCATTTCAGCCAACACTTCATTTCATAACCACTAAAACCTAATTAGAAAGCTCTAAAACCTAGTCATGGCCTCCTAAGCAAGACTCCAATCTACACCAAATCAAAGAGAGTTAATCCAAACTACTAAAAGAGGTAATAGCAATCACAAAACCCACCTCTAATTCATTCTTCAATTTCTGAAATTATTTTGTAATCCTCTTTTTTTGTGCATTTAGATTGTGAAACTCTTTGATCTTCTTTTCATTGCTTGGAAAGAGGTAATATATGCTAGCTGAAATTATAATTAGTTTATTGCTGTTAGTAAATTAGGCATATCTCATTCATCTTAAATCTGAATTAAGATTTTCTTGAAGTTCTGGAAAGCTTATTCTGTAGCCTATAACTTTCATGTTTTGAGCTTTGCCTAATTTTGTGGTTTCAATGGTCGAAATCACGTTTGTTTGTCGCTGACCTGACAACAAACTACAGGGTTGATAAAATAAAACCCTGAAATTGATTTGGCCATAAGTTACTCGTTTTTGATCCGAATTAGATAATTTTGGATGTTCCGGAAAGCTTAAAACATATGATACAATTTTTGTTCAGTGAGTTTTCTGTAATATTGCCATTTAGATGACCTGAAGTGCGTTCAAAGACAGAAGACCAATTCTGTCTTTAACAAGTTATCTTGAGTTTCAATCTGATATTGTTTTGCATGTATCTCTCTCGTTTCTTATCCAAATCTAATAATTTTGGATGTTCTTGAAAGCTTAGATTTAGAGCTAAAACTTTCATGTTTTGAGTTTCATGAAATTTCGAAGTTAATTTGGTCAAAATTGTACATTCTTACCACTGTCCCGAGAGCACAACGACAGTGATATAAAATTTAGATCTGAGAATTGTTTTAGTCATAGAATTTTCATCTCTAGTCAGAATTTGACGATCTTGGTCATTCCAGAAAGCTTAGAAACTAAGCTACAACTTTCATTTCATTCATTTTGCCAGAATTTGAAGTTTACTATGTCAAAATCGTGGTTTTTCATCTCTGGCCAGTTAGTGCATAGCTATAGGCCTTAGTCTCTTTTCTCCCTTTGTTTTCAACGTAGAACCCCGACTTTGCGACGCCATCCCGGGCTCGTCCTTTGTCGGATTTCATCGTTTTTGGTCTCGTTAAAAAGATGAGATCGAGATTTTTAACCATGCAAAGTTTGGTTTAGATCTGGGTGCATTAGGTACTTCGTTTCTATTGCCGAAGTAGCACCCAGAAACTGTTTTACAATAGTGATCATTTTCAGTTATCGTCGGACCAACTTCGAAACATTGTCGTTTCTTCGTTTCAAGTCGAAACCGAACGATTCTTGTTGCATATCAAAGTAGTAGTACTTTTCTACGCTCCTGCAAATTTTCATCAAGATCTGAGTTCATGTGACCCTTCGACCATGTCGTCGAAGTGGGACCTTTACACTGTTTTGACACAGTAAAGTTTTATGATTTTTGTCCGACTTTGAGACGACGCCGTTTCTTCGTTTCAAGTCGGAATTCCCCGATTCTTTTTGCATCTTAAAGTAGGGATGTTGGACTACATGCCTGCAAATTTTCATGACATTTAGACACAGTTGGCTGGTCCAAATAAATTGCCGAACTTTGGTTCGCGTCAGTTTTTTTGAATGTTTACAAACACTTGGAATATTTTTCAGTGATTTTCTGGTTTTATTGATTTCTTTGAGATTTGTCTCTAGATTTCGTACACGGGTTTTATGAATCATTTTCAAAAGATTTTTCACTCCTAAATGGCTTTCGAAATTATTATATAATATTATTTTTAATTATTAAATTAATTACTCCATAATAGGAGATTTTTCAAAAGCCGTTTTAAAGTGATTTCAAAATCAATTATAAATCCGTTTTGCACCATTATTTTCTATAATAAAAACCTCACACTCACTTTTTAGCACGTCGAGCGAAGTGGGAAGGTGCTTAAACGGTTAGGAAATCTCCGGCCTATGGAACCGTGTGTATTTTCTTTCCGGTTAATCCCCGACCTATTCGATTGATCGTTTTGACCTTTGGGTCTAATTTACCGATGATACGAGGTAGACTTTTTATTGTTTGGAGTGTGAGCTTGCTATTGGTTAGGAAACCGTTTAGTGCGAACGTGGGGTATGGGACTCATTGTTAACACTTTACGGGTTCCTCTCCAAGAAGTTAGTGACACATTAGCCTCTAGGCGGCCAGTACTGGACCTCTGGGTCACCATGCCTTTGGGCAACCGTCTCTGGACACCTGCTCTATGGAGCAGTTTATTTTTCGGCATGCGCCTCTGGGCCTTTATCCTTCTGGGAAGGATGTTGCCATCTCGCGCGTTCCGCATCTGTGCGAGTGATCGATCACAACTCTACAGTACTTGGCAACAACGACTCTGGTCGGTGCACGTGCAATATTGGTATTATTTGATGATTTTTATATCCATTCGAGTACCGCCATTCGGTGTTGGTTCTATGGAACCATACGATGTAAGTGCGATTACCTTGTCGATTCACAGTGTCTCTGGACACTTCTTTTCAGTGTTGGATTTCATTGACTTTTCAGTATATCCCCATTGCTCTTTGGAGCATCGATCTTTGCTTGGGCATTGATTACAGACTCTGGTCACTCTTGGGATTATTGCCTATGGGCATCTTTTTATAGCTTTGGCTATGCCAATGATATGAGGCGATTTTATTTATTCTACACTTTGGTGTTGATTTCTCTTTGGAGATTTTTATTGTTTATTGATGATTAGGGATCGTCATTATATTCATGTGGTTCATAATATACTTCTCTTTGGATAAGTACTGTTTTATTTATGTACCGCATTATGATATATCTCAGTTATTACTGATTGTTTAGCTAGCCTGACCCGAGTGTTTTCGCTCGGGTCAGACCGAGTTGTTTCAGGTTAGGTCTCTGGACTTAGCTTCTGTGCTTCCGCTTTGGACTTATCTGCTATGCTTTTGAGATAGCTTATCTTAGTGTCCGTCTTATGTTATTATTTAGACTTTGATATGTACATATTTTTGACTCACATGTGTGAGCAGTGGCTTTGTACCCACGTATGATATTTGGATCTGTATTGACGATGTATTGTTCTGGGATTTTATATCTGTTATGTGATTCTGTTCTGTGATGTTTTATCATTTATTATTATGCTTTATCCTGATAGATCTTTAGCCATTTGTAATTTCGTTATAAGTATTTACCGAATATGTCGAACCACTTGAAAAAAATATATAGATACCATCCTTTCGACGTATTCAGTAGATAGTTATAGCTTGGTTACAAATGGTCGCTTCCACTATACTCTATTCTCCGCTCTAACAGACAGTATTACTCCCGTAATACTCTTTGTTACAGTGGGTCTCAGAGTGGGGCGTTACAGTATGTTCTGGTTTCTTCCCTTTGTTGGGCACGTTGTAAGCAAGTTCTACTCCGGTCATCTCATATATCTGACCAGGAGTGTGAGTGAGGGGGTTTCTACTGTGAAGCTAAGTTCCTTTTGTCTCTTTGCTGGCAGGTGATATACCTCTGTCCCTTTTTCTTATCATAGTTGGGGGTAGAAGATTTTTGAATCTTTGTAGTGGAACCAGCTTCTTCCATCCGAATGTAGCTACTGGCTCTTTCATAGAAGGCCTTCAAGTTGTGACATAGCTTTCTACTGTTCTTTTTCCACATTGAGGTCCCCCTTCTGACCCCCTCATGGGCCGCCATCAGTAATGCTCATTCATCGCTTACTCTAATCCTGAGAGCCTCAAACTTGAAATGCTTAATAAAATTATGTAGACTCTTATTCTAGCCTTGCTTAATGCAAGACATCGTGATTACATCGGGGAGGCTTATCATCTTGAATTGAACTGTCTTAGAAAATTGATAGATAGCTGGCACCAGGAATGGATCTCTCCTGACCTAAATCTCCTAAACTATCTAGATGTGGCTTCGGCTAAGTAAATTGGGAAAAGTTTACATCTATCCATCCTTCCAACTTTCAAAATTTCCATGTCGTATTCAAATGCATAGAGGTGATCGTCTGGATTTGTAGTTCAATCAATTTTGTCAATCAATGGAGCCTTGAAATTGTCAAAGGAGTCTGCTTCAATGATAGTATCGCTGAATGGGGAAAATCATTCCCCCTTAATCTTCTCCCCAGTTCTCTATTGGAAAAGTTTAGCCAACTGCTCTACACGAGCTTTTAACTGGCAAATTTCATCTTCTTTGGGTTCTGACTATGACGATTCATCCTTGTATAGTGAGGGGTGTCATCTTCTTCCAGAGCAGATTGAATTTTTTTCCTAGGTAGTAGAGGGTTGATATTGGCTGGTTTTGTCTTAATCTGTGGATTTTCTTGAATCTTTCCTTTCAGCTTGGTACCAGTTTTAAGCCTGCATCACCGTTCCATTTTTACGAGTGTCGTTATCATTCCCCTGCTGAATAGTAAACATAGTAGGTGAACGAAGGCGATGAGCTGTGGACCAAGGTGGAGAGGATTGTCTTAAGACAATATGCTGGGTTACAATTTTCTCTAGCCCTTCAATACATCGGTTAATTTGGTTTGTGAAGGATTGGAATGCGATCGGGAGGGGGTCTGTAGGGACTTCAATCGAAGCTCCCGCTTCACTTTGGGCTTTTAAACTTATGAGTGGCTTATTGGCATTCTCAAAGCTAGGTATAAATGCTCTTGAACAAGAGGGACATGTGAATTGGTGGGATTCATGGTGTATAAGGAAAATTCAAATTTGCTATAAATCGAAAACGGGAAATGGAGATTCAAGCCATTCTTCTAGCGCTAAAGATGTTGGTAAGATTTTTCGTCTTACAACGCTCAAACTGATGATGTAGTAATTATCGTATTAATTACCTCAATGATTTTGAATTAGCAAAGTTATGTAGTTTTAAATTAGTAGTAATTATATCACTGGATGCTTACACAATCAGGTAGTTGCACTTTAGTTGTTTATTAAGATGTCAAATCCAACTAATATTTAATTCTGATACAAATAAGGTAAAATTCGATACTCAAAACTTGGTAGGTAAATAACAAAAAAAGTAGGAAATAGTAAAGAACACAAGGAATTTATATGGTTTGGATGTTATGGAATCCTATTTCCATAGGAGAATTTCTCTTTCTTCCTTTATATTTTTCTGGTGCGGGTTTCCATGGAAGCAAACATAATAAATTCTTCTTTTTTAGACCTTAAAGGTATCGAAAAGTGGAAAAGGTTAAAAAAAATTTCTATCTTGCTGCAGTGCTTTTTTTATTTATAGTATGGAGATGTACGTGGATCGCTACAATCCTTTTCTTGCCAATGTGCTTCTGCCCTTTGATCCAGCCAAGTGTCATCTATCCACATCGTCTGTTTGATGCACCCAGATTGTTGATATGTCTTTGATGGAATGTTTATGATGAAGGCAGGAACTCCTGAAATTGGAGAGGGAATATCTGAAACTAGAGCGGGAATATTTGAAATTGTGGCGGAAGACTTCAAATTTGAATTGGCTTTGCACGTGAGTTCGTGGGAGGACAATAAGTGTTACTCGTTGGTTTTGATGTACCGTCGACATATTTGGATGAGGATTTACTGATTGATGACGATACTTGCATGATGCTACGGTGCTTGCTTGATACTTAGGTGTGATAATATTGAGCTGCTTTAGGCTTCAGGGTGCATGATTTGGTTAATCTGGGAGTTAGTTCAATACACGTGCGAACGTGATCTGAGCCGAGTGCAATCTGAGCTAATTGTGATCTGAGTTGCCACTGATGTTAATATGCACGAGTTATCGACAAAGGAGATTTATATCTTTATTGTCTACCTGTAAGTATGGATTTGTGTTGGATCGTTATTTGAGTGGCCCTGTGTGCAGCCCATTGGAATGCTTTTTTTGACTTTTTGCGGTACTGCTTAGGTAGCCCCTCAGCATGAGTGGTGCATATTCGCTTCTGAAGGTGTTAACAAAGTATAAGTTTTGGGGACTTTAGTAGCGTAGTTCGATTGTCTATGTATTTTGGTTTGTGCACACTTTTTGATTGTACTTTGACTTCTCCAAAGCAGCTTCTAATGTCGTTGCGCAGTATCTATACCTTGCTTTGGTCCTGTGTATTGTAACCGTGGATTGTTTTCCGCTCCCTGTGACTATATCAAACTTTGGGTTCAGTATAATATATAATATTGAAATTAAGGGATGGGCACAGATCTAATATCTTTATGGCCTGTCTTATAGCACAGTATTTTATTCCGTTGTGACATCCTTCTTTTTGGCTGTAGTTCTTTTGGTTGGATCAAGCGTCGTGACTGCAAGCTGGATTTTTGTGCAATATCAGTTGGATTGCTTCGACTTCTTTTCTTTTCATCTTAACTTTTATTGTGAGGGCAGCTCTCTCGGCTCCGTACCTTATTTAATTCCCATTTAACATAGTTCGATAAATACGTGTGTAACAATGTCATATTCATTATTTATGCATTTTGATTCATGTTATATTCAGTTTTATTCATGGTTTATGCACTTTGCTTTTGTATTTAAAATCAATATTACTTGATGATTATATTCAAAGTTATTCATGGGTTATTACACTCTGCTTCATTGTTTATAATTCATTGAGTTGTCTTATCTCGCACTAAAGTAATTTTGACAGATATCATTCAACGACTTATCTTGTAACAACCCAGAATTTTAGTTATGGGATTTTGAATATTGAATTGATTTTAAAATTGAAATAATTAGCATTTAAAAGTTATAATTTGAATTCAAATATAGATTTTATTTAAAATATTTGAATTATGAATTTAATATTTGAATAGTGATTTAAATATCTGGAGTTTGAATTGAATATTAATTTAATGGAGTGAATATTTTTATTTAACTCCTTTTAAGTAATAAATAATAACGGTGAATTCATTTGTAAATTTGTTTGCAAAAACAAATGGTTCGAATAAATAACAAGAAAAATCAAATTGTAATAAAACGACTTAATTTCCGATGATGTATTTTTAATCTAATTTATAGAAATTTTCCATATTTTTTAACATTTTGAAAATATTTAAATTTACCGTTTGATGATTTGTCAACAAACGACTGTGTTTTTGTGAATTTACAAAATGCGATAACCAGGGTATATTATTTTTGTTTTGGAGTCGCGTCACTATTCCGAGCGCGACCGTATTTTTGTTTTATTGTTTAGAGTTCATACGGGATCAAAAATCTGTGCGGCGAGACGCTGAAAATCGCAAATAAATTAAGGTCAACAGTTAACTTCAACCAACATTTCTCTAATTCTCTTTCCTTTTGTCTCTTCGTACTCTTCTACCTTTTTATGATCTGAGAAAGAAAAGAAAACGAAAATCCTCTTTGAAAAATTATAAAAAATCAAAGAAACATCGAAAAACTATAAAGCTTGCTTCTTTGTTCATGTTTAAGTTAGATCTACATATGTGTGGAAATTTGGAGGGTATGGCTTCCATTTCTGAGATTGACAGTTTGGGTTTTAGGGCTAGGGTTTGATTTATTTGAAATTGTGTTCATCGATTTGCAAAATGGAAATTGGATTGGAATTCGTCATGGCTTATAACATCGACGGCCAAGAAATGGCGTGGGGCGACGGATGTTTGGATGGTGCGACATTGGCCATGTCACGACAAGCCTGTGATGGTCGCGATTTTTATGGAGGCTTCGGGCTTTGATTTTTGGTATGGTATTCAAAGAGGAGACGAAGGAGAGTTGAACGAAGGAGTTTTTGCTCGATTTCGCCGACCGTTGATGGAGAAATGGGTGGAGCAAGGTGACGACTTGAGTAGGAGCAACTTCGGTTTTTAGGTAAGCTGGACAGTTTGAGAAGAAGGGGTTAGGTTGTTAAGATGGTAATTATTTTAAAGCTAATGCGATTAGTGAATTGATTATTCAAATTAAAATCAATGTATTATAAATTGTATTACTCTCTCATACAAGGTTCAAATCAAACACGGACAGTCACGTTGGATTCATAATAACGATGTCTACATTCTGGAATTAGTTTGGTTGAGATTGAAGCTTGTTGAATTTTGTGCTAAAATCGAACGTCTGTTCGATTTTAGTTCAAAAGTAGAATGCTTCGGCAACAACTGAAATTTCAGTGAGTTTACTCACCTTTAAATTTGCTATATAATATTTGTGATGCTATAAAATTATTGTTGAATGCTTGGCTAATAGTTTAAATTTTATTACTGTTGTTTGGTTGAATTCCCGTTTTTGGAAAACGGATGACATATTAACTAAATTATAGTGAACCCATATATATATATATATATATATATTGTCTGTAACCATTATTTTGCAGGGAACGTATATAGAGAGGCCCTAAGGGGTTTCTCGCCAATATTTATTTACTTCCTTATGTTGCCTATATTGATGTTTGATTGAAAATAATTGTGATATTCTATTTGAATTGTTTATGTGTCGTTATAGTGACTTTCGTTATACCGTCATTTATTGAATATCATCTCCATAAACATTTGTGTGTGTTGACTTGAGCTGGTATTTTCACAAAAGTTAATAAATCATTTTAATTAACGATATTTGAAATTTAATAATCATTTTGATTAATGCATTTTAAATTAATTAAATGTTTTAACTAATGAGGTTTAAATTTATAATCATTTTGATTAATGAGATTTGGATTTAATTAATCATTTTAAGTAATGATATTTGAATTTAATTAATTATTTTAATTAATGAGGTTTGAATTTAATTAATCATTTTAATTAATGATGTTTTAAATTTAGTTAATCATTTTAATTAATGATGTTTGAATCTAATTAATCATTTTAATTAATGATATTTAAATTTATTAATCATTTTAATTAATGATATTTGAAATTAATTAATTATTTAATTAATGAGATTTGAATTTGAATTAATCATTTTGATTAATGATATTTGAAAATTAATTAATCATTTTAGTTAATGATATTTGAACTTAATCATTTTAATCGATGGTGTTTGATTGTAAACGATCATTTTAATATGATATTTAATTTAGTTAATCAATTTAATTAATGATATTTGAATATAATTAACCATTTTAACTAATGATATTTATAGTTAATTAATCAATTTAACAAAAGTTTTAAAGTTAATTAATTGATTTAACAAATGTGTTTTAAAGTTAATTAATTGATTTAGTGTACTAAAGTTAATGAACCGATTTAATAAGGTTTTAAAGTTAATTTACTGATTAAATAAAAGTGTTTTAGAAATAATTAACTGCTCAAATAAAGATAATGATTGATTTATTAAAGGAGATTATAAATTTGATTACTTATCTTTCGGGATAATTAATATTGTTTTTAAAATTATTAAAGATTATAAATGTGATTAATTATCTTTCAGGATAATTAATGTTGGTTTAAATTTATAAATGGGATTTTAAATTTGATTTGTTTTTTTGGAAAGATTAATGTGGTTTTAGAGGTTATAAAAAGGTGGTATAAATTATCCTTAGGGATGATAAACATTTGATTTAAAATTTATAAAAATAATTTAATTGATTTATAATCTTTTGGGATAATAAATATTGTTTTAAAATTTGTATATAATAGTTTACAAATAAGAAGATCTTTTAAAAGAATTGTTTCAAAATAAAGCTAAGTGTGAATTGTTTTGGGTTTATAATAAACAATGTTTTGACATTTGCTCTTACCTTGGTTTTAATACACTTAGAAAATATAAGTTTCCCTTTTAAAAGAATATTTTAAAGAGTGTTTTTAAAGTGTCTTTAAAAGTATTGTGATGTGAAAATCAAGCGCAAGTGTGAACAACCATTTTATCATTCCCGATAATTGATTTTTCAACTACCGATTTTGATTCTTCTTTCTTTATATTTCATCACTCTACGACGATGTGTTGCTCATTTGAGCTTTGTTATCCTTTTTTGGAAAATGACTCAACCCAAAGACCGAGTGGGGGCTATGCTTTGTGGGGTTGCTCCCATCAGGGTATATTCACACCCACTCTAGATTGGATTGGGTTTTGCGCATTGAGATGTGAAATACTCGGATACTTGATAATAGTTGGCGGGGTCCGACTTGGAGGTTTCTGAGAGCCATCAGAGTTCTCAAGTATATTTATAGAGGTATTCTTTCGGTAAGGGGGGCACACCCTCCTAGTCATTGTTGGAAAAACTTCTCTTTCCCTTGTTGTTAATTCAAAATTTTGAATTGTTTTCTTAGTTGCATTAAGAACTACCTTGTGTTCTTCTTTATGTTTAATTATTTGTGCCCATTCTTTCAAGTCTAGAATTTGTTATTATTTATGCCCATTCAGTAAGTATGAGATTTTTTTTACTAGTACACACCATTTTTATTTGGATTGTTTCTGTTGTTTATTTCCATTCTATCTTGATTGGATTGCTGTTCTGATTTGTTTCCTATTTCTTCATCTATGGATGTTGTTCTTGAGAGGTGAAAACCCGTTCCGTGTTAGCGGTGTGGTCTCATAGAATTTTTGTATGTTCATCATATTACTTGAGTTTTCTCATGTTGGTTTTCCAGACTAACCAGATGATAATTTATTATAATGCTCGGGTCAGACCAATTTTTTTCCAGGTCGGCTTTAGTGGTATGGAGTTATTAAAGAAGAGCTGGATGTTCACCTATCATAGTATTTTATTTTCCGCTATATCTTATGGTATACCTATCAGCAATTGTAAGGTCGGAATTTTATAACTGTTCAACTGATAAGGTTTTTTTTACTCTGATGTACTCTGTATTTTTTAGTGACAATTTATACCGTCTTTGTTGTATTATATGTTGTAAATTCCGCTATGATATTTGTTTCCCCTATTCTTTGTTCTTTTCTTTTAGTTTACCTTAACAATCTACCTTTTCGACGATTGAATGTTCAGCATTTGAATACCGTGAATTCGATGTCGACTTTCGATGGTCGAAAAGTCATGTCATTACATTTGACATCAGAGATGAAGGTTAAGTGAGAACCTTGGCTTTGGTAGGGTATGGCTCATTAGAGATAGGATAAGTGACACCCTAGAATGAGTTTGAGAGTACTATATATATGAGAGTGTTTTGTTACTGTTATAAAACATATTATGTTATTTAGTCTATTGAGTTGTTTATAAATTCTGGTCGAGACGTGGGACGCCATAATGTCGATAGGGATTTCTAAACACTTGAAACAAGGCAAACAAACACGATATTGACTTTTGAAAATTTGGTAAATGAAATATTTTACCTCTATTTTATATATATAAAGGAATAATTTTCAAAATTTTATATGGTTATAGAGTGTGTTTGTTTGTTTGAAAGTGATAAAATTTATTTATTATCACTATTGTTTGATCAGTCATGCTTGATTAATTTAGGAGCACTGATTGTCATTTGTTGATTGCTGATTATTTGTGTTTATCTTATTTATAAGCATTTATTGTTTGGATTAAGAGCGAACCCCTTGTGAATTAAATTTCATAATATGACTATAATATGTTCGATTATAATTATAAGCTAAAAGTAAACTTTAATAAAAGTTGTTTAATATAATCTAAATGGTGGGATAAGACATTTAGAGAATAAATATTTGGGGAATTATTATAGTATGAAATAATTTTATATAAAAACAATTTTATATAAATTTGGTTTATAAAATGTGTTTCGAAAAGAATTTATTATTATAGTAAGGGGAGTTATTATAATACTTGATGATTTTAAAGGTACATTTTATATGAATATAATATATATAAAGCGTTAGATATTATTCATAAAGGGTGTTTTATAAGTAAAAAGAGTTTGGAAATTTAAATCCCAGTATTGTTTGAAATGATTTTAAAAATATTTTTGAGAAAAATAATGGTAGTATTACTTGGAAGTATTTCTTAATATAAATATTTTGGAAGAGAAATTTTAAATGGAATGCATTTTCTTTGAGGTAATTTGAAGGAAAATAACTCGATTAGTTTTGTGATAATTTGAATAATCTTCTAAGTGACGATCGGATGTTTGCTTAGACGAACGTTGTAGGGCACTTAGTAAATTATTCTCGTTATCATTGTGCAATCGAAATGAGTTCAAATCCGGACGAACCTAAAGTAAGTTTGGTAAATAAACTGTTGAAGTTATTTCATGAAAGAAATATAGGTAGTATGTTCTCAAAAATGAATTTTGAAGTAAAAACCAAGGTAAATAGTCTTAAGTTTCCTTAAAAGAAACCTGTTTTAAATAAAAGTTATTTTGAATAAAAATTCGATAAATGTAAATTTAAACTCTTGGATAGAAAAGAAATAATTTATTTCAAATTTTAAAATGGGTTAAATTAGATAGAAAGGTTTTGGTAAATTTATTTTACTAAAACCATAGTTTTTGTAAATCATATAAGTGTGTAAATTATTTAGTGATATTGGGCCAACCCGCAAGCATCTTTCCTTAGCACTCTAAGTTAAAAGGTCGAAAGGTTGACCCTATTTCAAAAGGCACATATTTTGATTAGTTCTCCATATAAATTCTAAAAAAGTAGAATATAATTAATGTTTTGTATATACTCTTAGGATCTAGAAGGGTATTAAACAAGTGAATAAAATGGAGTAAGTTTTAATGGATATTTTGTAAATAAATGACTTTATAAAATATTAACAAACTTCGGTGAAAATTTATGAAATAATTCATAAATAATGTTATTATTGAATAAAGTACTAAGTAGAAAATATAAGTGATTTAGAAAAATTGGTATATATAAGAAACCAATCATTCTAGAAAATGTGAACTTAAGCAAAATTCTAAATCTGGTTGTTTGTCATTTAACATTTTAAATAATGTTAAGTGATAGTTTATTCCTATACGGAATTTGATTTTATTTGATTGGTTGTGTGATTATACCATAATTTATAAAGTTTAAATTAACAAACAAATTTTTTTGAATTGTTGTTTATTAGGACTTAAATCCCGGTGTTTTTGAAAAAAATGATTTCGAAAGAATTTGTGAAAGAAATAATAAAATATTGTTTTGAAAAAATAATAATAATTTTTTGATGAAATGTTATTTTTTTAGAGCATTTGAAAATAATATTTTTCAAATGTTTTGTTATGACTAAAGTAGGGAAATTGGGGGTTTTCTGATTTGGAAGACTCGTCGGGTACATTTTTTCCCTAGTTGTTGTTTAGGAGGAACCAGAATACCACTAGATGCTCCATGTTGTTTGATTCTAGAATTATACCGTGCATCGGTAGGAGAAGCCCCTCCTTGTCATAATTGATTTTGATTTATTTCTCTATGCAGAAATTTGAAAATATATTTTGAATATAAAATTTGGGGCAAAAATTTCTAAATTTATCTTTTGAAATAATTGGATGAATATTATTTTATTACAGGATATCCTCTGTAATTTGGTTGTTTATGACTTTATACCACCCTGGAGTTGCATGTTGGTTTATATCAGGCTAGTTTTCGCATATAGAGTTGCATCATTATTATTTGTTACATCATATTGCCTTTTGTCAGCCCGACTCTCTTTTGGATTGTGTAAGTACATGTAAATAAGAGACTGCTATTTGATTCTTGTGTACCTGCATTTGCATCAAGATAATAGGTAGCTTGCCAAATTTTAAAAATTTAATGTAAAAAGGTACGTTGTAGATTTGGAAATTAGAATTTGTTGATGATTTTATGCCCTTGATATGGGAGGCCACTTGGTTTTTGTTGGCTTGGTGCCCGTAGTGGCGATTTTAGTTTTTTCGATCGAGCCATGCAAAGGAGGTGCTGCCGAAATTTTCTATGATATTTGAGAATTAATTAACTAATAACTTGATAATCCATTTTAATTAATAAGTTTTTAAACTTTAAGGATTTGGGTACATTTTCTTCTTTTGGGAATTTCGGGATGAAATTCTATTAAGGGGGGAGATTGTAACAAACCAGAATTTTGGTTATGGGATTTTTAATATTTAGTTGATTTTAAACATTGAAATAATTAGGGTTTAAAAGTTATAATTTAAATTCAAATACGGAGATTATTCAAAATATTTGAATTGTGAATTTAATATTTGAATATTGATTTACTGGAGTTTGAATTGAATATTAATTTAATGGAGTGAATATCCTTATTTAACTCCTTTTAATTAATAAATAATAATGGTGAATTCATTTGTAAATTTGTTTCCAGAAATAAATGGTTCGAATAAATAATAAGAAAAACAAAATTGTAATAAAATGACTTGATTTTCGATGACGTATTTTTAATCTAATTTATAGGATTTTTCCATAATTTTTTTTAATTTGGAAAATATTTAAATTTATCATTTGATGATTTATCGGCAAACGACTGTGTTTTTGTGATTTTACAGAATGCGATAACTAGTGTATATAATTTTTGTTTTGGAGTCGCGTCACTGTTCGAGCGTGACCGTATTTTTGTTTTATCATTTGGAGTTCACACGGGACCATAAATCTGTGCGGCAAGATGCCGGAAATCGCAAATAAATTAAGGCCAACACTTAACTTCATCTAACATTTCTCTAATTCTCATTCCTTTTGTCTCACCATACTCTTCTACCTATTTACATTTTGAGAAAGGAATAAAAAAGAAAATCCTCTTTGAAAAATCATAACAAATCAAAGAAAAATCAAAAAAATATAAAGCTTGCTTCTTTGTTTATGTTTAAGTTTGATATACATATAGGTGGAAATTTAGAGGGTGCGGCTTCCATTTTTAAGAACGACAATTTGGGTTTTAGGGCTAGGGTTTGATTTATTTGAAATTGTGTTCATCGATTTGCAAAATGGAAATTGGATTATAGTTCGTCATGGCTTATAATATCGACGGCCAAGACATGGCGAGAGGCGATGGATGTTTAGAGGGTGCGACCTTGGCCATGTCCCGGTCTGCCTGTGATGGTGGTGATTTTTGTGGAGGCTTTGGGCTTTGATTTTTGGCATGGTATTCGAAGAGAAACAAAAGGGAGTTGAATGGAGGAGTTTTTGCTCGATTTCGTCGATCGGTGATGAAGGAATTAGTGGAGCAAGGTAACGGCTTGGGTAGGAGCAGCTTCGGTTTTTAGGTGGGCAGGAGAATTTGAGAAGAAGGGTTAGTTTGTTAAGATGGTAATTAATTTAAAGCTAATGTGATTAGTGAATTGATTATTCAAATTAAAATCAATGTCTTATAAATTGTATTACTCTCTCGTACAAGGTCTAAATCAAATGCGGTCAATAGCGTAGGAGTCATAATAGCAATGTTTACATTCTGGATTTGGTTTGGTTGAGATTAGAGCTTGTTGAATTTTATGCTAAAATCGAACGCCTATTCAATTTTAGTTCAAACCAGAACGCTTCGGCGACGACTGGAATTTCGATGAGTTTACTCAACTTTAAATTAGCTATATAATATATGTGATTCTATAAAATTATTGTTGAATGCTTGGCTGATAGTTTAGATATTGTTGTTGTTGTTTGATTGATTGTTTGGTTGAATTCCACTTTTTGGAAAACGGATGACATATTTACTAAATTGCATTGAACCCATATATATATATATATATGTATGTATATATTTGTCCGTAACCATTGTTTTGCAGTGAACATATGTAGAGAGACCCTAAGGGGTTTGTCATCAATAATTATTTACTTACTTCCTTATGTCTCCCACATTGATGTTTGATTGAAAATAATTATGATATTCTATTTGAATTGTCTAACTGTCGTTATAGCGATTTTCACTATAAATATCATCTCCTTAAACCTTTGTGTGTGTTGACTTGAGCTTATATTTTCACAAAAGTTAATAAATCATTTTAATTAATGATATTTGAAATTCAATAATCATTTTGATTAATGAATTTTAAAGTAATTAATCATTTTAATTAACGAGGTTTAAATTTAATTAATCATTTTGATTAATGAGATTTGGATTTATTAATCATTTTAAATAATGATATTTTAATTTAATAAAAAAATTTAATTAATGAGATTTGAATTTGATTAATCATTTTACTTAATGATGTTTTAAATTTAGTTAATCATTTTAATTAATTATGTTTGAATCTAATTAATCATTTTAATTAATGATCTTTAAATTTGCTAATCATTTAAATTAATGATATTTGAAATTAATTATTCGTTTAATTAATGAGATTTGAATTTGAATTAATCATTTTAATTAATGATATTTGAAAATTAATCAATCATTTTAGTTAATGACATTTGAACTTAATTAATCATTTTACTTGATGATGTTTGAATTTAATTTATCATTTTAATTAATGATATTTAATTGGGTTAATCATATTAATTAATGACATTTAAATGCAATTAATCATTTTAACTAATGATATTTAAATTAATTGATTAATTTAACAAAAGTTTTAAGTTAATTAATTGATTTAATAAAAGTGTTTAAAAGTTAATTAACTGATTTAGTGTATTAAAGTTAATGAACTGATTTAATAAATTTTTAAAGTTAATTTACTTATTAAATAAAAGTGTTTTAGAAATAATTAACTGCTTAAATAAAGATAGTTGATTAATTTATTAAAAGAGATCATAAATTTGATTACTTATCTTTTGGGATATTTAATATTGTTTTTAAAATTATAAAAGATTATAAATGTGATTAATTATCTTTTGGAATAGTTAATGTTGGTTTAAATTTATAAAAGGGATTTTAAATTTGATTTATTTTTTCTTGGGAAAATTAATGTGGTTTTAGAGGTTATGAGAAGGTGGTATAAATTATCCTTCGAGATGATTAACATTTGATTTAAAAATTTTATAAATAATTTAACTGATTTATTATCTTTTGGGATAATAAATATTGTTTTAAAAATATATATATAATAGTTTATAAACAAGAAGATCTTTTAAAAAGAATCGTTTCAAAATAAAGCTAAGTGTGAATTGTTTTAGGTTTATTATAAATAATGTTTTGACATTTGTTTTGACCTTGGTTTTAATACACTTAGAAAATATAATTTGTGCTTTTAAAGGAATATTTTAAAGAGTGTTTTTAAAGTGTCTTTAAAAGTATTATGATGTGAAAATTAAGCGTAAGTGTAAACAACCATTTTGTCGTTCCTGATATTTAATTTTTCAACTATCGATTTCAATTATGCTATCTTATTTATATTGTGTCACTCTGGGACGATATGTTGCTCATTTGAGCTTTGTTATCCTTTTTCAGAAATGACTAAACCCAAAGAGCGAGTGGGGGCTAAGCTATATGGGGTTGCTCCCATTAGGGTATTTTCATATCCACTCTAGATTAGATTTGGTTTTGCGCATTGAGATGTGAAATACTCGGACGGTAATAGTTGACAGAGTCTGGCTTGGAGGTTTCCGAGAGCCATCGGAGTTCTCAAGTATATTTCTAGAGGTATATTTTCGGTAAAGGGGGTGCACCCTCCTAGTCATTATTGGAGAAACTTCTCTTTCCCTTGTTGTTAATTCAAACCTTTGAATTGTTTTCTTAATTGCATTGAGAACTGTCTTGTGTTCTTCTCCATGTTTAATTATTTGTGTCCATTCTGTCAAGTCTTAATTTTGATATTATTTATGCTCATTCATTAAGTATGAAATTTTTTCTTACTAATACACATCCTTTTTATTCGGATTGTATCTGTTGTTTATTTCCATTCTTTCTTGATTGGATTGTTGTTCTTATTTGTTTTCTATTTCTTCATCTATGGATGTTGTTCTTCAGAGGTGAAAACCCGTTCCTCATTAGCGGCATGGTCTTAGTTTTTTTATATGTTCATCATATTACTTGAGTTCTCTCACGCTGGTTTTCCAAACTGACCTGGGTGTTATTTTATTATAATGCTCAGGTCAGACCGATTTTTTCCCAGGTCGGCTTTGGTGGTATGGAGTTATTAAAGAAGAGCTGGATGTTCACCTACCATAGCATTTTATTTTCCGTTGTATCATATGGTATACCTATCAGCAATTGTAATGTCAGAATTTTATAACTGTCCAACTGATAAGGTTTGTTTTTTACTCTGATGTACTATGTATTTTGGAGTGACAGTTTATACCGTCTTTGTTATATTATATGTTGTTGATTTTGCTGTGAGATTCTGTTTCCCCTGTTCTTTGTTCTTTTCTTTTATTTTACCCTATCAATCTACCTTTCTGATGATTGGATGTTCGGCATTTGAATATTGTGGATGTATTCAATGTCGACTTTCGATAGACGAAAAGGCGGGTCATTACATGTCTCGTCTCTCGCTGTGACTATGTTGTGTAGATATCATTCATTGAGTTGTCTTCTCTCATGCTATAACAATTTTGGAAGGTATCGTTCAATGACTTTTCTCATCACCTATTGTGGCTCTGTTGTTCAACATTTTTCAATGACTTGTCTTATCCTACACTATAGCCACGTTGTGCTTGTATTTATTTGATATTCATTTTTTTGTACACCATAGTATTATAAATAGCATCCTCCTAACATTGAGTTATACATAAACTTTTCTTCTAGTTCATATAGAGTATATCAACATGGTGGTACATAAACTTTTCTTCCAGTCATATATAGTATATCAACATGGTGGACTACAACCACACTTCTTTTCCTTCTTCATACTCCTATGAAGGTCCATTAAGTGATGAACTCCCTCCAAATCCTTCATACCCTCAACCACCGATGGAGTGGTATGTCAAAATGCAGGAGATGCATCGTTAAGACCTAAAGGGGCATGGGAGGAGGAACAATAGAGTTGGTTAATAGAAAAGGGAAGAAGACTTGGAGAACAACGTAGAATCCATCGTAGAAGTCGGCAAAAAGGACAGGAACTTCGTAATTAATGGAATTAAAGAGAATAGGAGGTTGATTCTCCTTCGATCTTTGTGTCTGTGGGTTACGTTGTTGGAACTGGACCAGCCTATAGTGGAAGAAATGTGTGAATTTCAAAATTTATTACCATTTTGGATCTATATTGAGCCTATGAAGTCTAGTTTATTTTGAACATTTCTAAAAAATTTCAAATAATATCATTATTTTATTTAAATTTATAATATATTTTTATATTATGTAATTAATATTATATTATATACATACGTGTATTATATATATATATTTATATTTATGTGTATGTGTACATGTGTAACATAGCAATCTATGCAAGGTATAACATGCATGTGTATAAGTGTTGCAATTTACACTGCAATGGAAATGTCAGCTCATCTACTCTACCAATATATCATCCAAATGTATGATATATACTTTAGTTTATGTATTAAAAATATTGCATATATATACACATAATTTTGAAATTATTTGTAAATATATAAATAAACATATATACATAGCATATATAATATACATACATACGTACGTACGTACATGTGTGTGTGTGAGTATTTTCTAACATATATCATTCAACCAACAAACTTGGAATTATTATACAATATTATAAATTTAGGGATTACTTTCACCCTTACTTTCCAGATTCAATTATATGCAATATTAAATTAAAGTTAAGAATTCACAAAATATTTAGACATGGTTTTCCAATTCATTACATGTATATATTTAAGCCAATAACTTCAAAGTTACTTTCATGCATACAAGGAATAGATTTACAAAGATATAAATCCAATATTACATAAAAATATATATTTTTTCACTCACCTTTAAGCTTCCAAATCTAAATCCAGTTATTCCTGTTAGACTCCCTTTTTCTTTCTATCGAAATATGTACCGTAAGCATGTACATATTTATTAGAAATTTAGATCCGAGAAGAGATTCGAAATAAAATTTAGATTTAGATTTACAACTTACCTTGGCTTTGGCAATTCGATTCGATTATATTCTTCCCTTCCATTATTCTTTGCTATTTCCCACTTATATATGTGTATAGATTATAGTTCATATTGATTTAAGAATTGTAGAGAAAAGAAAATGGTAGAGCTTCGCTGTTGCTTCAGAAAATATATGAAGAATAGTGAGAGGTTAAACCAGTATTTAAAGGGGTTTGAATCAATGCCAGCCGTTAGATTATATTTTATTAAACCTAAGTTGTTCGGCCTAGGTTCATGTCACAGCCGCCGACATAAAAGCGGTCGACCGGTCCCAATGAGGGGTTGACCGATTGCCTACTTTTGTTTTGTGTTAATTCGTTTCCTTACATTTTAAACAGATTTGTTTTAACATTAATATTTGCTTGGACATTAAGTAACCGTTAATTGCAGTTAACATTAATTAATTACCTTTATTTTCTTAATTACATATATAATTGTTTCCGATTCAAATTCTTCAAACGTTAATAACTTTTCCATTTGAACTTCTATCGCAAAACTTTATATATGAAAATTGATCAGAAAATCCCCATGAGTGCAACTGTGTAAGTTTTGTAGTCAAATTCTAACATTTGTGAAGATTTCATTTTTGATGTTTACAATTATTAGTTAATTTATTTTTAATTAATTATCATCCAATTTGATAGGGTTAGGGGTATGCCTAGCTGCAATTATGTAATTTTTTACATATATCTAACTAGATAACCAATCTTCTTCGAAATAAAAGGAGCTTTCTTTATATTATATACTTGATATAATGTGTTATATCAATTAATTTAATTAAAGAATATTTAATAGAAAATTCATAAATTGTATGTTTTGTGATAGTGGTTACAAAGAGTTGTAATTGTGAATAATTTATCATAATAAAAAAACATAACATTTTAAATGTTGTCGGTCAAGATGCATCGAGACTGAATGTTGATGTATTCGTTGAGACTAGAGTATGTAACGCTTTTTAAATGTTTAGAAGTGTATTACTCATGAGTGCTAAGGGCATAAAGGGTTATGTATTGATAGTTATTGGATAACTATGGAATGACTCACTCGGTAGTTTTCTATTGGTTAATATAACTAAGGTTAAACATAAAATATCGATGTGACAAAATTACACGGTTTTCTTGACTTGAAAATACAGCTTCATGTGGAAGCTCCACTTTGATTACAACTAAATCATGGCATTGTGTCCATCGAACGACTATAGTTGGGTCAAGTGGAAGCATTTGAAGTGAAACACAATTCAATAGAGGATTCGTCTCCTTAGTTATATGTGGTTAGTATCACGGTCAACTGTAGTTAACTCAAAGTCAAAGTCTCTGACCAAAACATTTCGGTTAATAATAATTGTTATTATTGAACTAAGGACTTTGTGTTTGGACTTTAAAGTCGAATGTGGATGATATTGGAATTTTGACCATTACCAAATTCCATAAGTCCAAAGTTATATAGTTTTGACAAAGAGAATTGGTGTAAATAAAAGTCACAACCGGGTAATGCTTAACAAAGTAAAATTGGATTTTACCGAAACCAATTAAGTGATAAATTTGGCCAAAATGTCATACCACCTGCTAAGTGACATGTGAATGTTAATATTCGAATAGTTCGATATTAATCACTGATTAAATTTACACCCGATGAGTCACACAACCGAAAATGATGAATTCTTCTTTAATCGAATGATTTAATTAATTTATATTTGTTAAAAATTAATCGAATTAAATAATATTTATGAAATAATATTTGTAGATTTGATTTTGATTTGATATATGAATATTAATTCTATTTATAAAGTTATAAACACATTAATCGATATACGATATCGATAAGCGTTTTAAATTAGATTTAAAATGCAAAATATTCATTCGAGCTCAAATGGGTTTAAGGCCCATCATGTGGGCTGATTGGATCAGCTGCAACATGGGGTATACATGGCTAAATATATGGGTTAAATAGGAATAAATATGGATGGTTGAGGTGGAAGGAGAATGAGTAAAAGATATGATCCTAAAATCTTTCCTTTCCTTTCTTCCTTTATTTAAACATCTCTTCCCCCATTTGATAGGGATAATTTTGGAGCCTCCATCCCATTCCTTTTGTTGGCTAACTTTTCCCCTCCATATCTTTAGTCTCCAAAGCTCAAATCAAATCAATTTAGTTGCTACCCGATAGTTGGTGGTCAACAGTTCAAGGACTAGCACTCTATTGGATCAAAAATTGTTTCTAGGAGCTTACATCATTGTTTCAAGGTGTGCTAGGGTTTGGCTGCAAGGTATGTATTTAATTAACTACAAATATTAATTTATATTTATAATGCTCATTATATATATAATTGTTAGTTAGGCGATGATTCCAATATGTAGATTTATTGTCACAATTTAGATTAGTTGTATGTATGTATGTGTGTGTATATATGTTTATAAAAAAATTTAATGACAATTAATCCTTATACATTACGGCTCGAAATTTAAAAAAACCATTTTTTGATTATTTAAATGATTTAATATATAACATATACATATATTTATAATTTAAATACTGTATTATAATTATGTAAAATATGAAAATAAATTTTTATATATGATGTTTAATAAGTGTAATATTTTAAATAGAAAGGAATTTTTTTTTATTTAAATATATTATTTTTAAACAATATTTAAATCAATTTATCATATAAATAATTATACAAATTCATGCATATATTATAAAATATATTTTAAAATTTTAAAAATCATATTAATACATATTGATCTCATGCTAGAAATTAGAAAAAAACAAATTTTTTTGTTTTTAAATATTTAAATTAAAATAAGGAATTTAAAAATTAGATTCTTAATTATTTTAAATTATAAAAATTATATAATAAAATTGTAAAATTTCACCTAATTTTGCTAGAAGTTTAAAATTTAAATTTAGATTCAAAAAAAATATTTTTCCTAATTTTTAAATATCATTATCGGTTTTATTAATATATGTGTGTGTATTTAAAATTAAAAATTAAGAAAAATCCTGATCTATGATGTCAATCATGTTAATGCTATTCGCAGTCAATCATATCAATTCATATACACTTTTCACAAGGTCAAGTATGATCTCTAATGGCATCCCCATACCTCCCTCTCCTCTCCTTCCCTCGAGCCTAACCTCCACCTCTTCCCCTCCTACTCATCTCCTCCTTACCTGCCTAACCCTCCACCTTCGTACCACTTTCGTCCTTTTCCTTCCTCTTCTTCTGCTCTTTTATCTTCTTCTACTTCTTGTGCTACTGCTTTTTTTCCTCCCCTATCTTCCTCCTTTGCTGGTTATGATGTCAATCATGTTAACGCTGCTTGTGGTGATCAACAATCTCAGATTCCTGGTCCCTTTTATAAATGGTCTTTCTGTTTCATGGCAAGCCCAGGAATGGTGGTGTTTATGTTCCAGTTTATTTTGATATTTCTTACTTTGATAATTCACTCTCCCACTTCCAGGAAGTTATTAATGCAGTTATTCAGACTTGGTCTAATTACCTAGTGTGGTATTTTCTTGGTGAATCTATTAATTATATGGCTGTTGAGTCTCACTTAGAAAAGACTTGGAATAAAAGGCTCTTTTGAGTTGTCTGGTAAACATAATTATTATTTCAAATTCTCGTGCCATGAAGATAGGTTGAGTGTTCTGAAAAGAGATCCAATGTTTATTAGAGGCCAAATGTTCATCATCACCTCATGGAATCCATCTTTTGGATTTACTCAATCTGTCGTTAAGAGTGTTCCGATCCGGGTGCATTTATATAGAATTCCTTTGATGACTTGGACCCTTATTGGAATCAACTGGCTATCTTGTCACTTAGGAAAGTTAATATGTTATAATGAGAATACCGAAAAGATAAAGAGATTTGAATATGCCAAGTATTTGATATAGAAGTTAAGCCAGACAAAGAGCTTCCTGATTTTATTTGCATTGGGGATGATTCTTGTCCTAATGTGCTAGTTGAATATTCCTGGAAACCTTTGATTTGTACGTAATGCAAGATCTTTGGTCATGCTACAACTAATTGTGAAGCTAGTAAAAATAGCAATGTTATAGAGAGGAAAAGGTTAATTGTGATGGTTTAGGAAACTTGAAAGTGAATGCTGATAAGAATGTATCTTCCAATGGTAAAGAGAATGGTTCTAATGTAGATTCTCACTTTGTTGAGGTTAAGAGAAAATAGGAATCTCAACAAAAAGTAAGGAGGAAAGTTAAGGAGGCTTCTGTAATTTCAAGCTAGAACAAAGATGCTGATCTTGATGAAAATTTGGTTAATGCTGGCAATGATGGTGTGGTTGTGATTTCCAAAGATTTTGGAAATGAAATTTTTTTCTGAGGCGGATGTGGCAGTTAATCATGCAAATGATAATTCTGATATTACCAATAGGTAAAGTGAGCACATAATTGATTCAGCAATTGTGTTTGTTGCACCAGACCCAAATTCAATTATTTATGGTCTCAATGGGCAGCTGCTTTGTTCTTTAGATCAACTTCCTTATATTCAAAACAAATTTGTAGGGCTGAATGACATTGAAGAAGAGGAATTTCTATCTCACACTGTTACTGATCCTTGTATAAATTCTTCCAATTCCTCTTCCATTGTTCTTAACTCCTCTCTTTGTGATTAGTCCCATCAAATTTTGATTTCTCCTACTCATCCTGTTCCAATTTGCCACAATATCTCCTTGCAATTTTCTATATTATGCAATGACATGCACACTGACATGCACAGTGACTTGCATAACATTGAATCATCTCCAAAGTTATTATCTCTCGTTCACTTAACCGTTTGCAACATTCAACTTCCCTTCCATCCAATCCAATCTCTCCCCTTTTAACTTCTCCTTAATCTTCTCTTAATCTTCCTCATGATATTTTCCATATAGCAAATTTTTCCTCTTCTATCCTTTCTGGTTCCAATGCTTCTACTTCCTCCAAGAATAAGATGGGAAGACCTAAGAAAATTCATTCTCAGTAGTCCCTTCCTACTGATGTTGATATGGCTATTTCTTAGAATATGGATCAATCTTCTTTATGCCAATCAAGTACAGAAATATTTGCCTCTCCTAGTATTAAAACCAGGTCTCCCTAATTTCCTCATGATTGATAAAATGGATATTGGAATATTATGGGTGCTAATTCCATTGCCATGCAACTTGAAATCTTGAACTTAATTCACTTCCACAATATCCAATTAATAGTCATTGCTGAAACAAAACTCAATTATGTATCAACTTTTAATCCTGCTTCTATTATTGCTCCAGCATGGTCTGTTATTCACAATTTAGCTCAAGCTCCTTTTGGTAGACTATTTATTCTTTGGAATCCTATTATTTTCTCAATTTCACCTATTCTGATGTATAGGTAATGCACTCATTCTAATATCTCCCACTCTTCCACCGGTCTTTCCTTTTTCCTTACTTTTATCTATCCTAAAAATAATAAATCTCATAGGAAAATCTTCTTTGATTTAATTCCTTCTTTGAGCCCTGGTATCTCCCTACGGTTGTGCCTGGTGAACTGGAACTGTATGCAGTATTCAAATGACAAGTGTGGAGGTACTCCTTTATCTTTCAGTGTCACCAAGCCTCTTAACTTGCAATTCACTCCTCTGAACATATTCCCATCAATTCAACTGGGTGTTTTTCACCTGGAATAACAGTAGCAGGTCAGGGGTAAGAACACTATGCAGACTTGTTAAAGCTCTCCACAACATCCATTCCTTATCATTATGGCCTAAACTTATCACTCATATTCTCCCACCTTCACTCTTTGATCACTCTCCCTTATTTTGGATTGGAGGAAAATTGTCATTAAAAGCCATCCCTCATTTTCATTTTTTAATATTTGATCTGATCATCCTGATTTCTTTAATATTGTTGCAGATAACTGCAAAAATAAATTTGTTGGGACTCCTATGTTTATTTAGTAGGTTAAATTAAGGAATCTTAAAGTCAAATTAAAGGATTGGGCTTCTTCTAGTTTTGATGATGGGTCTAAAATTTCTTTGGCTATTAGGAACAGACTTCTCTTGGTCCAATCTGATCTTTTACCAAACCCTATGGATGCTGCTCTGTCAAATGAGGAACGTAGATTGAATTATAATCTTTCAAAGGCCCTTATTGGGGAAAATAAAATGATTAGACAGAAATAAAATCCAAATGGAAAATTCATGGAGATAAAAACACTTCTTATTTCCATAACTCCTTGAAAATAAAACATGCCGCTTCAAACATTGTTGAAATTAATGATATGAGTGGCCAGTCTTGTAATTCTCCAGATTTTATTCAAAAAGATTTTTTGGATTATTATCAAAGTCTTCTTACCAATCAGAACCGAGCTCCCATTTCCTTCTCTTCTATAACTTAATTCAACCTTCCTAGAATTTCTGATGAAGATGGCTCCTCTTTAATTAAAGAAGTTTCCTCAGATGAAATTAAGCAAACAATTTTCAGCATGAACTCTTCTAGTTCTCCTGGGCTTGATGGGTTTAATGCTATTTTTTATAAGTTTCTTGGGATATTATTGGTTCATATGTTGTCAAAGCTGTTAATAATTTTTTCAAGCATAATAAAATGTTGTATGGTATTAATGATACTAACTAGCCCTGATCCCTAAGATACCTCAACCATGTAATATACAAAGGAATTTCAAAAATTATGGCTGCTAGAATGAAAATGGTTTTATCTCCTATTATTTCCTCTAATCAGGATGCTTTTCTTCCCTCCAGAAATATCATTGATAACATTCTTCATTATCAAGAATTAATTAAGGGTTATAATAGAAAGATTATTTCTCCTAGATGTGCTATGAAGACCGATATCCAAAAGGCATATGATACAATTAAATGGAAGTCAATCATCTATATTTTGCAGGGCATGAAGTTCCTCATTCTTTTTCAAACCTGGTTGTACACTTAGTTATCTACAGTCAAGTACTCTATAAGTTTGAATGAAGCTATTTTTGGATATTTTTCTGCTACCTTGGGCATAAGACAAGGGGGCCCCTTATCCCCTTACATCTTCATTTGTGTTATGGAATTGCTTACTTCAATGATTAACAAGGCTGTCTTTACGAACACCATAGACTTGCACCCTATGTGCAAATCTTCTAGAATTTCTACCTTGATGTTTGTTGATGATTTAATCCTTTATTACTAAGCCTAACATCAAGTCCATTACTAGTACCATGGCTACTTTAGATAATGTTTATAGTATGACTAGATTATCCATTAACATGAGTAAGGCAAAAAAATTAATTGTTGGTAACTCTGATGCTCAAATGGAAAATATTATTCTCTTGTCAACTTTGGCTACTATGAACGTAATGAAATTTATCTTGGTGCTCCTCTTTCTATGCAAGGGTTAAAGCTAGTCAGTGCTTGCTCCTGTATGATAAAATTATGGATAAGCTTTCTTCATGGCCAGTTTCCAAACTTTCTATGTTTGATAGGTTGATTATTGTGAAATCTATTACCACTTCAATGTGCCTTTACTATGCTAAATTTTTTATTCTACCCGCCAGACTCATTAGTATGGTCAATTTTTCTCTAGACCACTTTCTTTGACATGGTAATCTATATTATAAAAAGCTCATCCCTATCTCCATCGAGTCTGTTGCAACTCCCTTTGACAGAGCTGGTCTGGGTATTACGAATCTTAAATGTTGGAATAAAGCAGCATTTTCAACTCTTACTAATAATCTTATGTAAAATGATAATAGTCTTTGGGATGATTGGACATGAATTAATCTCATAAAAAATCTAAATTTTTGGTCTATACCTATTCCTATTTATTGTAGCTGGACTTTGAGAAGTATTAAATCTTAGGCCTGTAACGATCCAGCTTTTCGACCCGCGAATGAAGATGCTAATACATCTACGGTATTCACATGTCGAGCACCCAAGTGCCGAAAAAACGAATTGTCATGGTAAAATAAAAAGAAAACGAAATAGAATAAGAAAGAAGATGACACAATATCAGAATCTCAAATGTGGAATGATAATATATAATATCTCAAAAGGTCTTTACCAGAAAGAAAACTTTAATACATACATTAATCAGAGTAAACTAACATATCACCAGCCTGGACAGTTATAACTGTATGTCCTCACAAATGCTGATAGATACAAAACAAGTAATACAGCGAAAATAAAGTACATTAGGGAATCATATAGCTCCTCTCTAAGAGCTCCAATGAACCCTAGCTAAATCTGGAAACATACTCGAGCTGACCCAAGCATTAAGAAAATAACACACGGATCAGTCTGGTAAACCAGCGTGAGAAGCTCAAATCATATAGATTTATTATGTCTTAAAACCCTTCAAAGTAAGGGTATCTCGTAAGGTCATGCCGCTAATAAACACAGATGAGTTTATAACCTTACGATAACCAAACTATTTCTATTATAAAATCCAGTGATAATATAATAATGTCTAAGGTGTGAAATATAAATAATCACATAGCTGCGACGTCTGTGAGTGTACATCACAACAATAATAGGTATACAATCACAACCGTTCAGGCGCGTTCGCTAATTGTGTAGGATTTCCGCGGAGGTACCCTTAATACCTCGAGAATGGTCCCCCTCCACAAGGATCAGAGATATCCTTCTGAAGCGTCGTACATCCCCAGTGAATGTACCATAGGAAATACATAACTTGCCAAACTAGCCGAGTGCATCGCTCCTGCATGCATATCTGTAAGTAACTCTTGGATAGAGTCGCATGCACCCTCATGGGTTGCTAACCCTATGGCTATGTATCATATCTATGGGTTTATTCATATCCGCTAGTGAGGCTACGTCTGGCATTCCAGCACACGAGTCACAACTCGAACAGATCTTTTGCATGAGCTCCAACTCGATCAGATCACGTAAATCACACAAGGATTCTAATATCTCAACAAATCACATAAGCACACATGGATTCCTCAACGGATCTCGAAATCGCACATGGATTCACATACCTTAACAGGTCTCGGAATGACACATGGATTCCCACATCCTGAATAGATCACGAACAACTACATGTGTTCGAGCATCTCAAACAGATCTCAAATCTCCACATAGATTCCAGCATCACGAACCAATCACGAACCTCTTCCAAAGCATATAACACGCATATGGTTTTGGAGTGGTTACGGTTCCAAGTCATCTCATATAATACACTCCCCCACTTACCGGGTGCTCCAAAACCAATCGATCAATTTCCCAATAATCTCAGCCCTGGTCCTATAGAAATAAACAGACAATACATAATATTGGAGATCACCTCCAAACCGTTTAAGTGGATGGATTTCCTTATCATTTGTCTTAGAAGAGCAAAACGAGTTTATACATATATCAAAGTATCACCGAAGCTAACTGTACCATATAATTCCTATGTTTCTTCTAAATATTTCCAAATTATATTTGGTCAAATCAAATATCAATGAGAATAATTGCATACGGCAAACTAGTTCTCATATACTATCAATAAGCAAGTAACACCAAAGAATGATTAAAACACACAAGCACGATCAAGTCATATAAACGACTTCTCATCCCTTTTTTAATTAATCTTTCTTTACTAATTAAATTTCCTTTTATTAGTAAAACTCATTTTTACTCAATAAACTCTTTTATACATGAAACTCCATTTATTAATTAAACTTTCCTATTTAATTAAAACAACAATATTCATTTCAACACATTTTGATACTCTCAAAAGTATTCATATAATTATCTCAACCGTATAAGTATATTCACAAATCAATTTCAAAGAGGCTTAAGATAAATGTTACTCAAACACTGTCACTACAAACCTAAAACCATTTCACTATAATTATCTTTAAAACATTGTTTTTTAAGATCGATTTACATTCATAAGTATAATCAAAGCCACTTAAAGGCGAATGTTACTAACACATTGCCACAACAAATCCAAAACCATTTCATACTTGTCATTCTCTTTAAAATTCTATTACTAAAGATCTAAGTATTTTCCAAACTCATTTAACAATATTTTACTACTTTAAAATATTATCCAAGGGTTTAAAAACAAATTTTACTAAAACATTGTTTATAACAAATCCCAAAACAACTTACTATCCTATTATCTTTAAAACTCCATTTTAAAGATCCAACCACTTTCTAAATGTATGGTTAAATGGGTTAAAACAAATGTTGCATAAACATCGTTACTATAAACCCAAAATCACTTTTATACTTGCCGTTTACTTTGAAACATCCCTTTAAAGCTCTAAGTACTTCTCCACTTATTAAACAAGGTTACATACCTTTTTAATCAATTTTATAAAATAATCCATTATAACATAAGTGTTATAATCTTAAAACTCCTTAATCATCTTTTACATATACCAAACTTTATAATAAAATACCTTTAAAAAGATACACACACATACTAATTTATTTATAAAACTAAGATAATTAATAAATTACTGTACACCATTTGTAAGATGTTATATTATAAAGCCTTTAATTTATTAAATAAAATCTTTAGCAATTTCTAAAACCATATATATACTAAAAATATACTTTTAAAATACTTATACATATTTTAAAACCTTTATTTACAACCCATTTAAAAACCTGTTTTATAATTTAAAACCATCACTTTATAAATCCATAAATGATTTTTAGAAATATATTTAAACCTTGTCATTTTTCGATAATAAGCACGCTTATAGCACTTATTAAAAACACGAAGAGCTCTAGGATATCTTCCAAAGTTAACCTTAAAATTGCCAAACACAGCGACTTCAACGTGCATCCATCACGATCGTTTCGCTTTTTAATTTCCATTTCCAATTTCCACAAATGTCCAAACCAATCCATTTATTTCAAACACACCAAAACGTGTGTAGAACAACCCAATACACACACACACACATATATCACAATTTACCACAATTTAACATATGTCAAATATTAGGGATTTCAAAGCATGTTTATTACGATTATTTCGTTTCAAACATTTATAACGCACTGTCACTTTTCACAAAGTAATACCAAACATGTAAACAAGTAGTCTGGGCTGTGATACATGTTAAAAGAGATATTATACTCAATAATAATGTTTTCACTTATTTTACAAAACAGGGCGGAGTCCAAAAGTAATAACTTGCATTGTTCATTATACAATTTATATTTTTAATACAACAACAATTATATTCGCAATAATATGCAATCAACTGGTGAGTAAAACCTACCCAAGTTCCCGCCAACGCTTTCGCGTTCCGGATAGTCTAAAATCGAACGCCGTTCAATTTTTGACTAAAACTCCCACAAGCACCGAACTCAATAAATCCAACTCCATTACATAGATATCATTGATACGAGCACAACGACGAAGACGGCGCCTCAATCGGACCTCGTATGAACAAGATACGATTTTATATAAGTTTGTAAATTGAATAATTTAATTAATACACTTAATTAACCATTTAAAACTTAATTACCTTCATAATTACTTCCTCATCATCTCCCTCATTCTCTAATCAAACTGCCGCCTCCCATTTGTGCACGTCCCATGTGTCACTGGCACCACCAAGACGACTAGATGATGAACGGCGATCGCTGGCAAACTCTGCTTCGCGATCTCTACCTCCCCGACCCCTTCAATTTCCCTCTGATTTCCTATGTCCAAAAGCGACAGTGTTGCCTCTCATGTTACAATGATCGGTAGCGAATCATTGTACACCATCGGAGCAATAGCAAACACCACCATACTACTCCTCAACGCACCCCGAGTTCATCTATGCCACTGATTTGAACTCCGTTGTCACCTACAAAATTGTGACATCCTCTACTAGAAAACGACAAACAATAGTTGTGATTGCCACCATAGCGCCTCACCACCTCTCGCCTACCTCGATCGACTCATCTTCACATGATGAACCCAACGCCACAACCGCCTTCGACAATCGTTGCCCCTATCTTTCAAAAACTGGAACCCTAGCATCATGTGGACCAAGTTGAACAATGTTGAACCCCATCGTACCCAAACCAAAGCATACCCACTCGAAGCCCTAGCCAATACGAAACTAATGGTTCTAAAATCTCTGGATTCCGTTGACTAAATCTCTCGAAACAATTGGTTGAATGAAGGAAGTGGGTGGCGCTAGGAAAGTTTTAAAACGAGGGAGAAAGAGGGAAAATGAATTTAGGTTTTAAGCATTTGAGGTGTATTTATAGGCAATAAATATTATATTTTATTCTCAATTATTTTGTTGCGTGTTTCGGGCCCGCAGAATCACACAACACGTTTGATCGTCACGAAACTCGTCGGCATACAAAAATTCATTATTTTGGATCCAATGGCACTAGTTTCATCAAAATCCGAGAAAGTTCCCCAAAATGATAATTTCACACGTTAATTAAAACGAATTATTATTAAAACCAATTTAATCACTTTAATTATAAATTAAAAGCTTTCCATATCATTCTTATTTAAACAGAATTTAAATAAGCTTTAGGAATCATTTTTATTTGAAATAAATCCATGATTCAAATATTTAAATGATTCCAATATTTAATTATAAACCATTCAAAAATACAGGCAGTTACATTCTTTCCCCCCTAAAAGAATTTCACCCTCAAAATTCCAACACAAGCACGAAGCAACAATCACACATCAATAGCTAACGTTATTGTAATCACTGGCAACCATAGGACAATCACATAACAATACTATACAGTACTGCAATTACTAGCAAGCAAAACTCATGGTTTGCCCAAGTTCAGAAACCCCTCATCGCACAAGGATGACAAACAATCCACTAAGCGACACCTAACACTCGACAGCCACAAGCATTACTCAGTCGATCACTCATGCTACCAAAACAATTCGTAGAGTCATTCCCCAAACTCCTCACAAGCCAACACACATAGTATATAATTATAATTAAGCCTGTATGATGTACGTATACCATTCGTTCACAATACAAAATCTGATCGCTAGCTCAATCACATAAATTTCACTTCCGAACTAGTATATCTCGCTTAATCTCTCAAGTGTGGACTCCAATCCGGTCCATGATTAGAAACCTCTATTTTCCTTACATAGCCATATACTATGATAGAAACACTTCAGGATCACATCAAAAATCCGTATCAAGTGTTTGCCATCGAGAATCGAGTGCAAAATCCTAACTCGGACCGGTGTGAATCATCTCGAAACCCATGTACTCGAATCCTAGATCAAGAACGGCCAAGCGTATAAAATTATCTACGTACAACTTACATACTCTATTCAATTGGTTTCTTAACCGCACCAATTTCTTTCCATTTTTGTTCACATTCAATTATCACTTATAGTATTCCTTAGTTAATACTAAAATCATTCATGAATTATTTCATAAAAGTTTACTTCAAGTTATTAAACATTATATAACTTAAGTTCATACTCATATAATACTCCTCTACATCCTAAGAGTATATACAAAAACATCCACTTCATTTTACTTAACATGGATATTCAATCAATTTAAAAAAATTTTAAATTCTACTATTGTGACGACCCGCCTTCCTTAGCCCAGAAAGACGCATCATCTTGAAGAAAGAAAGGGATAGAAAAGAGAAAAGATAGAGAAGAAAGAAGAAAGACCATCAGAATCTAAACAACGGAACGAATAAATTATATTAATCACATAAATATTATATAGTATCATTTACATCAGAGATACACAGCTTATACAACACATACTAGACAGTTATAAACACCTGTCTAGTTACTACAACTTCAAATACAACTCAAACAAATGACTCAGAGATCAACACAGCGGAACCACTTATATATCTACAAACGCTGAAGCCTCCTGCTCCATTGCTCCTTCAGAATTCGTCAAAGCAAACCTGAATCCCTTGGCTACTCGTAAAAATTTGAGTACCCAAGAATTTAATAAAACAGAAAATAAACACTTGGGTCAGACATGGGTCTGGTGTGAGTAAACGGTTAAAGTTGCTTAACTTCAAAATCTTTTGAAAATAAAGGTATCACGTAAGACTTCCCACACATAAACATGGAAAAGTTTTTACCTTACGCTAACCAAAACTTTGATAGGAAATCCGGTTATATTATAATAGGGTCTAGGGTTTTCAAGTAAAATACAGAAATAGCTGGAATGCTTACATCTCACGTTCCAACATAGTTGGGCACAACTAAATCGTACGACACTTATTGGAGATTGGATTCCATACAATGGCAGGGCTACTGGGGTACCGCCCGTCACAGTACGTGGCCTAGATCAACGTACCGAGGATCACTCCCGACCCCCTGCAACACAAAGCCGGAGCTACCCCTTACTGGATAGTCCGAATAAGACAACCCCGCGGTTGTGGCCAAACAACCGCCCACACAGCCGAAATAAAAAGGGACTCTAGGTAGGGGAAAATCTTATCCTACAAGGGTGCTACCCACTTAACCTTGCGTGCACCTTCCCTGTTTTAGCCATTCCCGGTTGATGAGGTTTGAGGCTACGATTACCTTTAGAGAACACCTCACTTAGAATGCTCATCGCCCACCTGACGATGTTATGAAAGCATTCAATCCATACAAGTTCATTCCGGGTTCGAACGAAACCGAAGGCATTATCTCGTTACACTCATTTTGGAATCACCCTCAGAGTTAACGACAATAACCCTTGCACTCTGAATCTTCATCTTCACTTGAGATTCATGACCTATCGTTAATTTGGATCTATGTGGTATTCGGATATCCAAATCTAGAAACCCGATCCCGGTCTCATCGAAATCCAAAACGTATCTTTTAGGTCCAAGTTGTTTTAAGGTTAAAACAATTTAATTCAATTCAATACTTGAATTCACACATCATTTAACATAGATAAATATCACACATTTATCACAGATATATCCAATATCATATCACAGAATATCACAACATATCATCCAATAGATATCATCCAATTCAGATATTCTACACAAACAATCATCCATAAGCAACAATTATTAACCCTATGATATAATTAATTTAATTAACTTAAATTAAATTAATTACTTAAGAATTAATTTTCTAACCTTGCTTAATCAATCATTAATTAATTACAAACCTTTAATTAATTAATTACTCATTAAATATTAATCATCCTTGATTAATTATTCATTAATTACATAAAGTAATTATCCTTTAATTAATTTCACAAATTAATTATTCTTAACCATTTACAGTAAATAAATCTTTAATTACTTCATTAATTAATTAACTAAAATTAATTACATTAATCCTTAATTAATTATATTAATTAATTAAACTTTAATTAATTACCTCCATTAATTAACCTTAAATAAATCATAAATAGTGATTACCATCCTGTAATTACTTGCCCTAATTAATTACTCCTTAATTAATTATATTAATCCTTTATTTAATTATACCAAATAATTAATCCTTAATTACTTTTACAAAGTAATTATACTTCAATTACTTCCCATTAAATAATTCCCTTTAATTAATTACATCTTGTAATTATACATTAATTACTTCTCTTAGTAATTACACTTATTATTCTTATTAAGTATTCATACTTAATCCTTTATTAAGTGATTACCTTTAATTAATTTACAAATTAATTAATATTCATCTATTAATTACAATTGGGTAATTTATTCCTTAATTACCCTTAAACAAATTAATTAATCTTTAATTACAGATTAATTATTCTTTTAATTATTAATTATAAACCTTAATTAATAAAACTTAATAACAAATTAATAATCCTTAATTATCAGTTAATTAAATCCTTAATTACCATTTGATTAATCCTTAATTACCATTTGATTAATCCTCAATTAATCTTTAATTACAAATTAATCACCCCTTAATTAATAATTAATAAAACCTAATTATTAATTAATAAAACTTAATTACAAATTAAGTACTTCTTAATTACAAATTAAGTACTTCTTAATTACCAATTAGTTTACCTCTAACTACTTAATTAATCAATCTTAATTATTTAATTAATTCAAATAAATTACTTTTAAATCCTGCTTAACTTAACATTAATTAATTACAAACCAATTAATTTAATCACCACTTAATTACCCATCTTAATTAATCTTCTTAATTATCATTTAAAATCTTACTTAATAACCTTGAAATCAAATTATCATTAACTATTGATTAACTTAAAAACTTTAAATTAAATTAATAATTAAACACTTTATCTTAAATTATTTGACCCTAATTACATGATTCATTAGGTTTAAAAATAACTTAAGAATTAACTTAATTAATAAAAACTTAAAATACTTTCCTCAACTTTAATCAAACATTAATTTATCACTTATTACTTAAAATAGTTTTAAAGATAATTAGTTTAAACTTAACTTTTGTTATAACTTGAAAACTTGTTAACCTTTGATTAACAACCCGAGACAAACCCATAGTTTACTCGAGCAGATACCCGAGTTATCATCTCCAAATCCCAAGCTCCAGTTTTCTTTTTAAAACTTGTTTAAAATTTAAAAACTGTTATACTATATACACTCTCGCGTACCATCACTACACCGAGAAAATCACGCAAACGACTCAAGAAAAACTCGTTCTTCCCCGATCGCCTAACCAAACCAAACACAGACGTGCACACGTGCACGTGCACGTGGACCTGGACGTCGCTGCCACCTCGCCGATGATGCTCTCAAGTCGACGACGACCTTCACGTTAGCTACAATCATCCAGCTTTGTCGAATCACCTGAGATTCAAAATTGAGTACCTCGAACGCACAAGAACTTCCAACCCCGATCGAAAAACCCTACGCCGACGATAATCCACTCCATCAGAAATTCAAACGCCTCGTCCAAAGCCACGTCTCGAACCCCAACATCGATCCTCCTCCTCGCGATCCACTCTGGTACTCCTATGATGCCGCGATCACCTCGACTGTCTTCTCGATCAAAACCAAGCTCCGAACCCTAGTTTGATCCAAACCATCATCCACAATGAATTAAAAATTCATTTCATATTTTTCCTATGATCAGTAATCATTCCAGCCCCTCCATGCCAAATCTCAACCTTCGAAAACTAGCCGATCACCAGAAATTGCCAATAAACCTTTTCCCGTTCAACTTAGAAATTTACGATCATCTCTTAGTTAAAAATAATGAGGTATCCACCAAAAATCATCATTTGATAACACTAATCTAATTATGTAATCAGATTTCAAAAATTTAAGATTAGATATTTCCTGATGTAAAATGTTTTTACTGTGAAATTCCATTTTCACAATATTTATATAATATTTTGACTTGGAATTATTTTTAAAATTAGACATTCATACTCTTTATTTATCTTCAATGATCTTGCTTTAATAATGATCGTAGAAGGAGCAGTTAATTAAAAATTTATTTATTTTGAAGACAGGTTTTGAAACCTGAAATCAACAAAGGCAAATCTTTCCTCTAAACCAGACATGCACCCTCACACATGTACACAAATATATTCATATAAACATGTTTTACAATATCATCAATATCATTCATCATCACAGAGCATAGATCAAAATAAAAGATTGGGTTTTAAAGGGAGTTTACTCACTGGAAAACTAGAACAGAGGAGCAGTTTATATATATATAGATATATTCACATATAATAAAAGCAATTCATATATATCCAGATAAAATCAATCATGCAAACAACTTCTTCATATAGGATCATCACATGCAATAAAGCTAGCAACCATATCACTGTTTTTAAACGTTTTGTTTACTCACCGGTTTGGAAGACAGAGCTTGAAACTGGGATTTGAAATCTTGAATGCTTTGATTTTGAAACCTGGAACTTGAAAAATGCTTGAAACTGAAATGTCTCCTTGGTTTTTGAAAACTGAATACTATGATGATCTTTGAAAGCTTGTTACTGGGAAACTTGATCTTTGAAAACTGAGATGTTCTTGTTTTGATTTTTCTTGAGTTTGCTTTGATTTAATCTCAGGTTTGAAAAATGTTACAGGTTTTGAAAACTGCTTACAGGTTTTGCTCAAAGTTTTGAAAATTGGTTATAGATTTTGATTTTGAGCTTGAGCTTTTGTAAAATGCTTTCAGGTTGTTTTGAGGAAAAGATTACGGGCTTTGGAAAGTGCTTTTGAGAATTGGTTACAGTATTTTAAACTTGAGTTTGTAAAATGGTTTCAGGTTGTGATTCTAAGAATTTTCTGGTTTGAGAGATGAAGTTCAGGTGAAATTCTTGAAAGAAGATAGAAAAAGGAAATGAAGAGGAAGATATATGTTTAAATAAGTTTAAATTAGGATTTAATAAAAATTTAAGAAAAAGAAAATAAAAGAAGGACACTTGCCCAAATTGTTTACATTTGTCAAATGCTATCTTTATTTAAACTACACATGTATTTTACATGATTTAAGAGCTACACTTGTCATTATTAAATTTTATATTATTTTTAAAAGATTTAAAAGCTTTTATTTTTAATTTTCCGAATAATAAGTGCTTTTATAAATTTACAAATGCTTTCTAAATTTTATATAAATACAATCTTTAAAAGAAAATAGAATATAAACCAATTATGATTTAAATAAAAATCATATAAAATATTTTAAACTCATTTTTAAATGCTAATTTAAAAGCTTTTGTATTTATTCCTATTAAATAAATACTCTTCCAAAGTTTTTTAAAGAGAATAATATAAAAAAAATCTTATTTTTAAATAAAAAAATTTATTCATATATTTTAAATCCAAACTATATTTAAAAACAACTCATTATTAAATTGTTTGAAAATAACAACTTTTACCAATTTTAATTAATTAATTTAAGAGATTATCACATTTTAAATTCCTTGAAATTCCGGGATATCACATTCCTTCCCCCTTAAAAGAATTTCGTCCTCGAAATTTAAAACAAAAGATAATCCAAAGTTTTATTTTATTTATCAACCAATTTAGGCATACATATCAGCCATACACAATCAAACAAACAATTTCATCCAAACAACCAATTCAATCAAACAATCAACCCTAGTTATCCGGACACAGATCCGGATAAGCTTCCTAAAATTTATCTCCGAGTTTCCCAGGTATAGACACTGGAATACTCGCTCTACTGAATCCAAAACTAGCTATACTACTAAGCTACTGAGCTCCTACTCATCTAGATCTATAAAACTAAACAGGATATCAGACTACAGACGAGTCTGACTCAACAACTAAATCTCCCTGAACTGCTGGTTCTAAAACCAGAGATGGACCATGCACGTATTCCCTTAGAGATACGTGAAATATCTTGAATCCCAGTCTTCCAAACTGGCAATTCAAACCTTCTAAGCCAAACACTGATCCTTACAAAAACACAGGAAAAAAAAATCCAATATACAACGGAGCTAACTTCCTGGTCTTACCCAATCTTATTGCTCCCTTTACCGGAGAAAATCTCAACAACAACAAAGTCTCCAACTTCGAATTCCAAATTCCTCCGTTTCTTATCCACAGAACCCTTCTGACGATCCTGGGCTGCCTACAGATCCTTCCTGATCAGCTCAACCTTCGTTGATGCTTCTAGAAACAAACTGTATCAAAATAACTCAACAAAATGATCCTCTCAAGATCTACCCAAAATCAAGAACACAAACTCTACTTCACAATCATCAAAAGACTTCAAACTTACTTCTCCTATCCGGAAAAGATAAAACAGATGCACTCACCAACCTAGACTCAAATCCAGAAATATTTCCTGTAGAAACTCTTAATCCAAATAGTGCAACTTCCAGTTGCTTCCACTCTAGAACAGCCGCCTTCCTTGCTTCCGCTGTACAACTCTGATCTGGAGTAGATGAGAATGCCGTCGATGAACTCGAGCATAAACTAGACATCACACCCTGAAAATAAGGTTCAACAAATCCAAAAAAAGAAATCTCAGATACTCCATCAAAACCTGAGCTGCTTCACCAAACTTTATTTCAAGGAACCATCCTTTAACTAGCTGAACCACCGGTACCATTCCTGGAATCCTAGTCAATACGAAAACTCAATCTCTAATGCTGACAAACCTCTGACTTCCCTGAAGACATCCGGAAAATCTCTGATAACCCAAAAGAACACTCAAACTATCGCAAGTCACTTTTGCGATCCCATCCAGCCTAAATTCCAAATATATTGTTCTCTCTTCACAAATAGAACAACTTATGCTTGACCAATCCATCGAAGAAATGGGTCCACTTTGCAGCTTCTGAACTCCACCTCTTAGAAAACTGCTTAGCCAGAAAACCTCCTTGACGGCACACAGAACACTCCGAGCTGCACTGCTGACCCAGATGCCAAAGACTTCTTAATCCAAATCTCTTCGAGAAACTCAGACCCCAAACTAAACAGAAAAGATCCTGCTGAACTCAGCCACAACACCAAAGCAGACACACTTCCTTAAACTTGCTCCAAAAGAAAACATTTTCAGAGACATCCATAGTCACTGCGTCTCATCACAGCTACTTCTTCCTGAGTTGCCAAGATACCACTTGCTTCAGCTCAACTAACAGACCCAAACTCTCAAAAATCTGCTCACACGAGCGCTATCAAACTCGCACTTCAAAGATGAACTCCGAACCTTAACAGGTTTCCTTCAGAGATCAATGAAATCCTTACACCATAGCAAAGCTCACTCGAGACGGTATTAGGCCTACAGTCTCGACAGATACACTTCCAACCTCAACATTCAAACTCCAACCATTGGTAGTCGTGTTACACACACCACCACCATATCTACCTTTATAACTTATATTGGAAAACCCGAACAGGTAATCCAACAGATAGGTAGAAATATATATATATATATAGTTATATAAAAATTACAAATACGCTCTCTCAAGAAAGAAATCACTCCAAAGCCTAGGTATTCACTCAACCTAGCGCTCTGATACCAACTATGACGACCCGCCTTCCTTAGCCCAGAAAGACGCATCATCTTGAAGAAAGAAAGGGATAGAAAAGAGAAAAGATAGAGAAGAAAGAAGAAACAACATCAGAATCTAAACAGCGGAACGAATAAATTATATTAATCACATAAATATTACATAGTATCATATACATCAGAGATACACAGCTTATACAACACATACTAGACAGTTATAAACACCTGTCTAGTTACTACAACTTCAAATACAACTCAAACAAATGACTCAGAGATCAACACAACGGAACCACTTATATATCTACAAACGCTAAAGCCTCCTGCTCCATTGCTCCTTCAGAATTCGTCAAAGAAAACCTGAATCCCTTGGCTACTCGTAAAAATTTGAGTACCCAAGAGTTTAATAAAACAGAAAATAACCACTTGGGTCAGACATGGATCTGGTGTGAGTAAATGGTTAAAGTTTCTTAACTTCAAAATCTTTTGAAAACAAAGGTATCACGTAAGACTTCCCACATATAAACATGGAAAAGTTTTTACCTTACGCTAACCAAAACTTTGATAGGAAATCCGGTTATATTATAATAGGGTCTAGGGTTTTCAAGTAAAATACAGAAATAGCTGGAATGCTTACATCTCACGTTCCAACATAGTTGGGCACAACTAAATCGTACGGCACTTATTGGAGATTGGATTCCATACAATGGCAGGGCTACTGGGGTACCGCCCGTCACAGTACGTGGCCTAGATCAACGTACCGAGGATCAATCCCGACCCCCTGCAACACAAAGCCGGAGCTACCCCTTACTGGATAGTCCAAATAAGACAACCCCGCGGTTGTGGCCAAACAACCGCCCACACAGCCGAAATAAAAAGGGACTCTAGACGGGGAAAATCTTATCCTACTTGGGTGCTACCCACTTAACCTTGCGTGCACCTCCCCTGTTTTAGCCATTCCCGGTTGATGAGGTTTGAGGCTACGATTACCTTTAGAGAACACCTCACTTAGAATGCTCATCGCCCACCTGACGATGTTCTGAAAGCATTCAATCCATATAAGTTCGTTCCGGGTTCGAACGAAACCGAAGGCATTATCTCGTTACACTCATTTTGGAATCACCCTCAGAGTTAACGACAATAACCCTTGCACTCTGAATCTTCATCTTCACTTGAGATTCACGACCTATCGTTAATTTGGATCTATGTGGTATTCGGATATCCAAATCTAGAAACCCGATCCCGGTCTCATCGAAATCCAAAACGTATCTTTTAGGTCCAAGTTGTTTTAAGGTTAAAACAATTCAATTCAATTCAATACTTGAATTCACACAGCATTTAACACAGATAAATATCACACATTTATCACAGATATATCCAATATCATATCACAGAATATCACAGCATATCATCCAATAGATATCATCCAATTCAGATATTCTACACAAACAATCATCCATAAGCAACAATTATTAACCCTATGATATAATTAATTTAATTAACTTAAATTAAATTAATTACTTAAGAATTAATTTTCTAACCTTGCTTAATCAATCATTAATTAATTACAAACCTTTAATTAATTAATTACTCATTAAATATTAATGATCCTTGATTAATTATTCATTAATTACATAAAGTAATTATCCTTTAATTAATTTCACAAATTAATTATTCTTAACCATTTACAGTAAATAAATCTTTAATTACTTCATTAATTAATTAACTAAAATTAATTACATTAATCCTTAATTAATTATATTAATTAATTAAACTTTAATTAATTACCTCCATTAATTAACCTTAAATAAATCATAAATAGTGATTACCATCCTGTAATTACTTGCCCTAATTAATTACTCCTTAATTAATTATATTAATCCTTTAATTAATTATACCAAATAATTAATCCTTAATTACTTTTACAAAGTAATTATACTTCAATTACTTCCCATTAAGTAATTCCCTTTAATTAATTACATCTTGTAATTATACATTAATTACTTCACTTAGTAATTACACTTATTATTCTTATTAAGTATTCGTACTTAATCCTTTATTAAGTGATTACCTTTAATTAATTTACAAATTAATTAATATTCATCTATTAATTACAATTGGGTAATTTATTCCTTAATTACCCTTAAACAAATTAATTAATCTTTAATTACAGATTAATTATTCTTTTAATCATTAATTAATAAACTTTAATTAATAAAACTTAATAACAAATTAATAATCCTTAATGATCAGTTAATTAAATCCTTAATTACCATTTGATTAATCCTCAATTAATCTTTAATTACAAATTAATCACCCCTTAATTAATAATTAATAAAACCTAATTATTAATTAATAAAACTTAATTACAAATTAAGTACTTCTTAATTACCAATTAGTTTACCTCTAACTACTTAATTAATCAATCTTAATTATTTAATTAATTCAAATAAATTACTTTTAAATCCTGCTTAACTTAACATTAATTAATTACAAACCAATTAATTTAATCACCACTTAATTACCCATCTTAATTAATCTTCTTAATTATCATTTAAAATCTTACTTAATAACCTTGAAATCAAATTATCATTAACTATTGATTAACTTAAAAACTTTAAATTAAATTAATAATTAAACACTTTATCTTAAATTATTTGACCCTAATTACATGATTCATTAGGTTAAAAACAACTTAAGAATTAACTTAATTAATAAAAACTTAAAATACTTTCCTCAACTTTAATCAAACATTAATTTATCACTTATTACTTAAAATAGTTTTAAAGATAATTAGTTTAAACTTAACTTTTGTTATAACTTAAAAACTTGTTAACCTTTGATTAACAACCCGAGACAAACTGATGCAGTACATACCTTGATTGGCGAAGTAGTCGAACGACCTAACGAAGCTCGGCAACGACATAACTCCACCGCAATACCATTCCGACCTAACTCCTCACGACCTACCAATCACCACGACATAACTCCAGCTCCAATCGTTCCCGACCCAAAAAGTTCCCGACCTAATTGCCTTCCCCATGACCCAACCCAACCACGACATCACGATCCACGACCTAAGTGCTCCGACCTAACGTCTCCACGACCTAACAGAATCTCCGACCTAAACTCCAGTACCCGCGACCTAAAATCCTACCAAATCCCACGACCTAACTGCCACGACCTACCGAAGATCACCGACTTAACTCCACCACGACCTAACTCCAAGTTTCGACCTAACAGAAAGCTTCGCCACGATTTAACTCAAATCGTCCCTGACCTAAAACTAATCCGACCTAATTCTTCACCGCAAGCTAAGCCCTATGTCGTTGACGACTTCCGACCTAAGCAACCATATGTCGTTAACGACTTACGACCTAAGCCTTTGTCACTGGAACCACGCCACATGCTCCGACCTAATTCTGAAACACCTCCAGATAAATCGAGCGACCTTATCTAAGTCGCAAACGAATATAGCCTAAGTCGCGAAACTCTATTCTATGTCGTGGTAGTACTTCCTTAGCTCGCGAAATAAGTCGTAAGAAGATTTGATAAGCTGGGAGATGAAGATGATAACTCGTGAGCTAATGTGATAAGTCGCGAGTGGTTTGATAAGTCGTGAGGCTTATAAGTCGGATGTTGACTATTACTTTAGGTCGTTAAACACTATTGTTGAGTCGTTTGTACTATAACTCGTATTTCTGTCAAGTGTTGTAAATATTCTAAGTGTTAGGTCGTCCAAGACCTATGAGTTGTGTTGTAAGTGTTGTGTTGTATGCTTATAAATAGGCAAGTTATATCATTTGTAATGGTGGTTGATTTTGAATAAAATTTCCTTTGTTAGCTTTGTGCTTTCTTCCAATTGGTAGTCGAGTGTGATCTCCTATCTCCACCTTCGGTCAATCGAGTGCGCTCGATTCAACGATCGTGAAGCCAATTCGCGGCATCAAGTGCGCTTGATCAACGCTCGAAGAATTGTAGATCTCTCTTCACGGTATCGTGCGCGATCAACGTGTTAGAGATAGCTAGAATTCGGCATCTTCGGATCAACGAATTTGGGCATTTCAGTATTTCTCAATCCACCGATTGCTACGTTCATCGATCTATCTGTTTTTGTATTCCGCCGCTGCGTCATTTGGTATCAGAGCTAGAACGCAAGGAGTTTGCGTAGATTTTTGGAGTTGTGCGAGATTTACATCATTTGGAGAAGTGGGTTATCGAGATTTTGAAGAGATTTGTTCGTTTGGAGATTTTTGAAGATTTCAACAAGTGGGTAGTTTTGATTTGAAGATTTTTAGTTCGAAGTGAAGTTTTTGTTAGAATTTGTCAAAGAGTGATCATGCCTCCGAGAAGAGCTAACCGTTATCGCAACATTGATGCTTTGTATGGGAGAGAAGAGGCCGATGAAATGGAACAACGAATCAACGAGAATTTCAATGAGAAGCTTAATGAAGGGATTGGTCGATTAGAGAGGATGATGTTGGAGATGAGTCAAAATCAGAGAAGGGTATCACCTGAATCGAGCCATGGGAGAAGTAGAGTTTCACCACATTCAAATCGAGAGAGAAGTGTTGATAGTGATCATAGAAGCGTGGATCGAGATTGTGATAGAAATGTTGATGATCGAAGTCGTGATAGAAATGTGACTGATCGAGATCAGAGGAATGTAGATCGTAGGAATGTTGGTGGAAGAAATGGTGGTGGTAGAGATGTTGGTGGTCAGGATCGACATCGATATACATCGGATTGTGAAGAAGAGTATGATGGTGGTAGTGTTCATGGACGAGGGCGTGGACAAGGAAGAAATCAGTCGAAGTACGATCACAAGTGGGAATCTGGGATGAAGACTGAAATTCCAGAATTCAAAGGTGGTATGCAAGCTGAGTAGTTTTTGGACTGGTTGTCTAATAAGGAGGAGATTTTTGACTTCAAAGAGGTTCCAGAACATCGTAGAGTGAAATTGGTTGCTACAAGGTTGAGGGGTAGAGCTTTGGCATGGTGGCAGCAAACCAAACTTACACGTGAACGGATGGGAAAGTCAAAGGTTGAATCTTGGGAAAAGATGAAGAAATTGATGAAAGCCACATTCTTACCTTATAATTATCAATCGATTATGTATCAGAGGCTGCAAAACTTGAGACAGGGGACGAAATCTGTGAATGACTATGCTGACGAATTTTATCAACTGATTGCAAGGAACGATATTATGGAGACAGAGGAACAATTAACAACTAGATTTGTTGGAGGATTACGAATGCAGATTCAAGATATGGTTAACATGTTTGATCCTAGATCTGTAGCAGAAGCACACCAGAAGGCGTTGGCTTGGGAGAAGCAGGGAAGACGAGGCGGTGGTGTGTTTACGAATTCCAACAATCAAGCAAAGGGTGTTAGTGGAAGTTCCAATGTGTCAAAAGCTGCTGCAAAACCAGTTGTGAATGAAGTTGCTAAGGCGAAAGTGAATAACGATTTCAAGTGCTATAATTGCCAAGAGGTGGGCCACAAAAGTAATGAATGTCCAAAGCCGAAGAAGCGAGCTATGATAGCAGAGGTTGAGGATGAGGATGAAGAAGCTGAATGTTCCAATTCACCACCTGATGAGGAGGAGGAGGAAGTGTCGGGAGACGAAGGTTGTAATCTGATGATGAGGAGGTCTTGTTTAACACCCAAGCAAGAGGAGGATTGTAGTTGGTTGAGGAGCAATATTTTTCAGTCGACATGTACTATTCTGGGGAAAGTTTGCAAATTTGTTATTGATGCTGGAAGCTGTGATAATATAATTTCTTCAGAAGCGGTGAGGAAATTGGCATTGAAAACTGAGAAACATCCAAAACCGTACAAGTTGGCTTGGTTGAGAAAAGGCGGGGAGGTGAAGGTTGGACGAAGGGCTTGTGTGAATTTTTCAATTGGGAAGAAATATAAAGACGAAATCTGGTGCGATGTAGTAGATATGGATGTCTGTCATTTGTTACTGGGAAGACCATGGCAGTATGATAGGGCGGTGCAACATGATGGGCGTACCAACAGTTACAGTTTCATGTTTGAAGGCACGAAGATTACTCTCGTTCCCAAGAAGCGTCAACAAGAAGAAAACAAACTGGAGGAGATTGAAGAGCTGAAAACTTTATTAACCTTGAAGGAGTTTGTTAAAGAAGTCGAAGAGGAGCCGGAAGTATTCTTGTTAATTGGGCGTGAGAGCAGTGAAGAAGTTGAAATTCCAGAAGAAGTTAAACCAGTATTGAAAGAATTTGAGGATGTATTTCCAGAGGAGTTATCAACGGAGTTACCGCCATTGAGGGACATTCAACATCAAATTGATCTAGTTCCAGGAGCTGTGTTACCTCATAGACCACACTATAGAATGAGTCCAAAAGAGCATGAGGAGTTGCGAAGGCAGGTGGAAGAATTGCTTGAACAGGGGCGTGTCCAGGAGAGTTTAAGTCCTTGTGCTGTACCAGCTTTGTTAGTACCGAAGAAGGACGGGACGTGGAGAATGTGCACTGACAGTCGAGCATTGAATAAGATTACTATGAGATATAGATTTCCAATGCCGAGGTTGGATGACTTGCTAGATCAAATAAGCGGAGCTACTATCTTTTCAAAGATTGATTTGAAGAGCGGATATCATCAAATTCGTATCAGGCCAGGTGATGAGTGGAGGACTGCTTTTAAAACCAGGGAGGGTCTATACGAATGGTTGGTAATGCCATTTGGTTTATCAAATGCGCCAAGTACATTTATGCGAGTGATGAATCAAATTTTTAGACCATTTATTGGAAAATTTGTGGTGGTGTATTTCGATGATATTCTGATATATAGTGGAAATCCAGAGGAACATTTGAATCATTTGAAAGAAGTGCTGATGGTACTGCAACAAGAACAATTTTATGCTGCAACGAAGAAATGCGTGTTCATGACGCATAGTGTTTTATTTCTGGGGTATGTTGTATCGGAGGGAGGAATACAGGTTGACCAAAGTAAAGTCGAAGCGATTAGAGATTGGCCACAGCCCAAGACGATAACAGAAGTTCGAAGTTTCCATGGGTTGGCTTCATTTTATAGAAAATTTATTCCACACTTTAGTAGTGTGATGGCGCCTGTTACTGATTGTATGAAGGGCAAACAGTTTTCATGGACGGAGGAAGCAGTTGTTGTTTGAATTACATACTGATGCATCAAAGGTTGGAATTGGAGGGGTGTTGAGTCAGAGGGGACGTCCGATTGCATATTTCAGTGAGAAGTTATCAGGAGCAAAGATGAGATACAGTACATACGATGTGGAATTTTATGCTGTTGTGCAAGCTATTAAACACTGGAGACACTATCTATTTCAGAAAGAGTTTGTTCTTTACACTGACCATGAGGCGTTGAAACATTTACAAGGGCAAGACAAGATTTCATCGAGACATGCATCATGGATTGCATATCTGCAACAGTTTACGTTTGTTGTGAAACACAAATCAGGAGTGACGAATCGTGTGGCTGATGCTTTGAGCCGAAGGAATCATTTGTTAACTACAATGAAAGTTGAAGTGACCGGGTTTGATGTGTTACCAGAGTTATTTGGTGATGATCCTTACTTTGCAAAGTTTGTTGATAAAGTCAAGGAGGGAGAGACGGATGAGTTTGTGATGGTAGATGGTTTTCTGTTCAAGAGAAATCGATTATGTATACCGGATTGCAGTTTACGGTTGAAGATTGTGAAGGAATTGCATGAGGAAGGTCATGTGGGTAGAGATCGTACATTACAGCTGATTTCTCAATCTTATTTTTGGCCATCAATGAGGAAAGAAGTGGAAAGGTTTGTGGAACGATGTCATATCTGTCAGGTTTCGAAAGGAACTGCGACTAATGCTGGATTATATATGCCGTTACCTGTACCAACTAAGCCTTGGGTTGATGTGAGTATGGATTTTGTTTTGGGTTTGCCTCGAACTCAAAGGGGAAACGATTCCATTTATGTGGTGGTTGATCGATTTTCGAAAATGGCACATTTTATTGCTTGTAAGAAGACGACGGATGCTGTTCATGTGGCTCAGTTGTTTTTCAAAGAAATCTATCGACTTCATGGATTTCCTGAATCGATTGTTTCAGACAGGGATACTAGATTTTTAAGTCATTTTTGGCTGAGTTTGTAGAAGATGGTGGGAATGAAGCTGAATTTCAGCAGTGCTTATCATCCATAGACAGATGGACAAACTGAAGTTGTGAACAGATCCCTGGGAAACTTGTTGCGATGTCTTGTACAGGATAATTTGAAAAGTTGGGACTCAAAGTTGTGTCAGGCAGAGTTTGCTCATAATCATGCTGTTAACCGAAGCACTGGATACAGTCCATTTCAAGTTGTATATTCAAACTTGCCAAAAGGGCCGTTGGATTTAACGGTAGTACCACAACCAAAAAGAGTGATTAAACGGGCGTCAGATTTCATTGATGAGTTGAAAGATTGTCATAGAATCGTTCAAGAACGTTTGGAGAAGACGAATGAGAAGTATAAACGAGCTGTAGATAAAAAGAGAAGAAGTGTGGAGTTCAACAAAGGTGATTGGGTGTATGCTGTGTTAACAAAAGATCGTTTTCCAGTGGGTGCTTATAACAAATTGAAAGCCCGAAAGATTGGTCCAGTAGAAATTATAAAACGGATCAATGAAAATGCTTATAAGTTGAAGCTGCCTGAGGATGTTTACACTTCTGACGTGTTTAATGTTAAACATCTTATACCTTATTCTGGAGATGAACAATCCAATGGGGAGGAACTTTTAAATTCGAGGACGAATTTCTCTCAACCAGGGGAGGATGATGCAGTACATACCTTGATTGGAGAAGTAGTCGAACGACCTAACGAAGCTCGGCAACGACATAACTCCACCGCAATACCATTCCGACCTAACTCCTCACGACCTACCAATCACCACGACATAACTCCAGCTCCAATCGTTCCCGACCCAAAAAGTTCCCGACCTAATTGCCTTCCCCACGACCCAACCCAACCACGACATTACGATCCACGACCTAAGTGCTCCGACCTAACGTCTCCACGACCTAACAGAATCTCCGACCTAAGCTCCAGTACCCGCGACCTAAAATCCTACCAAATCCCACGACCTAACTGCCACGACCTACCGAAGCTCACCGACTTAACTCCACCACGACCTAACTCCAAGTTTCGACCTAACAGAAAGCTTCGCCATGATTTAACTCAAATCGTCCCCGACCAAAAACTAATCCGACCTAATTCTTCACCGCAAGCTAAGCCCTATGTCGTTGACGACTTCCGACCTAAGCAACCATATGTCTTTAACGACTTACGACCTAAGCCCTTGTCACTGGAACCACGCCACATGCTCCGACCTAATTCTGAAACACCTCCAGATAAATCGAGCGACCTTATCTAAGTCGCGAACGAATATAGCCTAAGTCGCGAAACTCTATTCTATGTCGCGGTAGTACTTCCTTAGCTCGCTAAATAAGTCGAGAGAAGATTTGATAAGCCGGGAGATGAAGATGATAACTCGTGAGCTAATGTGATAAGTCGCGAGTGGTTTGATAAGTCATGAGGCTTATAAGTCGGATGTTGACTATTACTTTAGGTCGTTAAATACTATTGTTGAGTCGTTTGTACTATAACTCGTATTTCTGTCAAGTGTTGTAAATATTCTAAGTGTTAGGTCGTCCAAGACCTATGAGTTGTGTTGTAAGTGTTGTGTTGTATGCTTATAAATAGGCGAGTTATATCATTTGTAATGGTGGTTGATTTTGAATAAAATTTCCTTTGTTACTTTGTGCTTTCTTCCAATTGGTAGTCGAGTGTGATCTCCTATCTCCACCTTCGGTCAATCGAGTGCGCTCGATTCAACGATCGTGAAGCCAATTCGCGGCATCAAGTGCGCTTGATCAACGCTCGAAGAATTGTAGATCTCTCTTCACGGTATCGTGCGCGATCAACGTGTCAGAGATAGCTAGAATTCGGCATCTTCGGATCAACGAATTTGGGCATTTCAGTATTTCTCAATCCACCGATTGCTACGTTCATCGATCTATCTGTTTTTGTATTCCGCCGCTGCGTCACAAACCCATAGTTTACTCGAGCAGATACCCGAGTTATCATCTCCAAATCCCAAGCTCCAGTTTTCTTTTTAAAACTTGTTTACAATTTAAAAACTGTTATACTATATACACTCTCACGTACCATCACTACACCGAGAAAATCACGCAAACGACTCGAGAAAAACTCGTTCTTCCCCGATCGCCTAACCAAACCAAACACAGACGTGCACACGTGCACGTGCACATGGACCTGGACGTCGCTGCCACCTCGCCGATGACGCTCTCAAGTCGACGACGACCTCTATGTGAGCTACAATCATCCAGCATTGTCGAATCACCTGAGATTCAAAATTGAGTACCTCGAACGCACAAGAAATTCCAACCCCGATCGAAAAACCCTACGCCGACGATGATCCACTCCATCAGAAATTCAAACGCCTCGTCCAAAGCCACATCTTGAACCCCAACATCGATCCCCCTCCTCGCGATCCACTCCGGTACTCCTATGATGCCGCAATCACCTCGACTGTCTTCTCGATCAAAACCAAGCTCCGAACCCTAGTTTGATCCAAACCATCATCCACAATGAATTAAAAATTCATTTAATATTTTTCCTATGATCAGTAATCATTCCAGCCCCTCCATGCCAAATCTCAACCTTCGAAAACTAGCCGATCACCAGAAATTGCCAATAAACCTTTTCCCGTTCAACTTAGAAATTTACGATCATCTCTTAGTTAAAAATAATGAGGTATCCACCAAAAATCATCATTTGATAACACTAATCTAATTATGTAATCAGATTTCAAAAATTTAAGATTCGATATTTCCTGATGTAAAATGTTTTTACTGTGAAATTCCATTTTCACAATATTTATATAATATTTTGACTTGGAATTATTTTTAAAATTACACATTCATACTCTTTATTTATCTTCAATGATCTTGCTTTAATAATGATCATAGAAGGAGCAGTTAATTAAAAATTTATTTATTTTGAAGACAGGTTTTGAAACCTGAAATCAACAGAGGCAAATCTTTCCTCTAAACCAGACATGCACCCTCACACATGTACACAAATATATTCATATAAACATGTTTTACAATATCATCAATATCATTCATCATCACAAAGCATAGATCAGAATAAAAGATTGGGTTTTAAAGGGAGTTTACTCACCGGAAAACTAGAATAGAGGAGCAGTTTATATATATACAGATATATTCACATATAATAAAAGCAATTCATATATATCCAGATAAAATCAATCATGCAAACAACTTCTTTATATAGGATCATCACATGCAATAAAGCTAGCAACCATATCACTATTTTTAAACGTTTTGTTTACTCACCGGTTTGGAAGACAAAGCTTGAAACTGGGATTTGAAATCTTGAATGCTTTGATTTTGAAAACCGGAACTTGAAAAATGCTTGAAACTGAAATGTCTCCTTGGTTTTTGAAAACTGAATACTGTGATGATCTTTGAAAGCTTGTTACTGGGAAACTTGATCTTTGAAAACTGAGATGTTCTTGTTTTGATTTTTCTTGAGTTTGCTTTGATTTAATCTTAGGTTTGAAAAATGTTACAGGCTTTTGAAAACTGCTTATAGGTTTTGCTTTGAGTTTTGAAAATTGGTTACAGATTTTGATTTTGAGCTTGAGCTTTTGTAAAATGCTTTCAGGTTGTTTTGAGGAAAAGATTACAGGCTTTGGAAAGTGCTTTTGAGAATTGGTTACAGTATTTTAAACTTGAGTTTGTAAAATGGTTTCAGGTTGTGATTCTAAGAATTTTCTGGTTTGAGAGATGAATTTCAGGTGAAATTCTTGCTTTTGGAAAGAAGATAGAAAAAGGAAATGAAGAGGAAGATATATGTTTAAATAAGTTTAAATTAGGATTTAATAAAAATTTAAGAAAAAGAAAATAAAAGAAGGACACTTGCCCAAATTGTTTACATTTGTCAAATGCTATCTTTATTTAAACTACACATGTATTTTACATGATTTAAGAGCTACACTTGTCATTATTAAATTTTATATTATTTTTAAAAGATTTAAAAGCTTTTATTTTTAATTTTCCGAATAATAAGTGCTTTTATAAATTTACAAATGCTTTCTAAATTTTATATAAATACAATCTTTAAAAGAAAATAGAATATAAACCAATTATGATTTAAATAAAAATCATATAAAATATTTTAAACTCATTTTTAAATGCTAATTTAAAAGCTTTTGTATTTATTCCTATTAAATAAATACTCTTCCAAATTTCTATAAACAAATTTCTTTAAAGAGAATAATATAAAACAAATCTTATTTTTAAATAAAAACTTTTATTCATATATTTTAAATCCAAACTATATTTAAAAACAACTCATTATTAAATTGTTTGAAAATAACAACTTTTACCAATTTTAATTAATTAATTTAAGAGATTATCACATTTTAAATTCCTTGAAATTCCGGGATATCACATTAGTCTTCTAAGTTCAAGTGTTATATAAACTCGTCTTTATATCTTTACAAAACACTTAGCTTCAAATTTGTTTTCATACAAATTCCAAATTTTCAACTGTCCAAAATCGCCGAAAATTCCATTTAATTTCAACAAATGAAAACTATCACCCAAACATATTAGTTACGATGCGCAGAGCATTCAATTCTAATGAATAAGCTATATGTATCCATATTATAACTTAATCAAAATCTAATGAATAACCAAATCATACTTTCAATATTTAAATCAAAATCTATTTTACCGAAACAACAATATAGCAAATTGCTACTGCAGCATCCCCCACTTTGAAACTCAAAAATAAATGACGATGATGCTATAGTCATTATCAGAATTATTTTCCAACGACATAAGTTAGTTCAGCACATCCAAACCATGCCTTTCGAACTTAACCAAAATCATTTCCAAAATGGTATCAAATACTTCGTAAATATCACTAAGTACCATGATATCAATTTCATAAACCAATTTCCTAAATATTTACTTCCAAATAATACTACTATTATTTTCCAAAACCTTATAAAACCAATTTCTAAAATTTTGGGATTTAAGTTATCGAATTTCGGTTTAAATCCTTTTCATATTTATAAACTATACCTATAAACCATATTTATATAAGTCGCTTTCTTATATAAAACTATTATACAAATATTTACCTTTGTTTAGACTATAATAAACAACTTTCGTTAAAATCAAAATTTTAACACAACATTATTGCCGAACGCCTTATAGTCAAACTTTGAAACTTAATTCACAAGATATTCGTTTCAACGTTCCCACAATATACTACTAACCCAACCCATGCAATGAAAAGGTAAAACTGCTCATAAACTGGTCGAGCATAACTAATCAAACAAGAAATGATAATAATGGATTATTACCATTTCCTAACAAACAAACAAATCATAAATAACTATATCAATTTATGAAAATCATCCATTTATGTATAAAATATAATCCAAGGTAAAATTATTTCATCTACCAAATTCAAAACAATACCGTGTCAGTTTGCCATGTCCAAGTGTTTAGAGATTCTTGTCAATAACGCTAGCAACAAGTTTTAATCAAAATCCATATGCCACTCTACAAACCAATTAACACAATACAAAACATTCTTATAACAATAACAAATACACACCCTCGTATATATACACTCAACTCATAATATGGCATTCCATGACCCTATCTCTCAGTGAGTTATACCCACCAAAGCCAAGGTTCTCGCTTAACCTTCAACTCTGATAACAAGTGTAACGATCCGCCTTTTCGACCTTCGAATGTCGACACTAATACATCCACGGTATTCACGTGCCGAGCGCCCTAGTGTCAGAAAGATGAATTGTTAGGGTAAATATAAATAAATAGAACATGAAAGAAGAGGACACAATATCAGAATCTCACATGCGGAAGAATAATATATAATATCTCAAAAGGCCTTTACCAAAAAAAAACTTTGATATACATACATCAATCAGAGTAAACTAACCTATCACCAGTCTGGGCAGTTATAACCGCCTTTCCTCACAAATGTTGATAGATACAAAACAAGTAATGCAGTGGAAATAAGGTATGATAGGAAATCATCCAGCACCTCTTCAAGGGCTCCAATGAACCATAGCTCTAGAAACATACTAGAGCTGACCCAAGCATGAAGAAAATAATACCCGGATCAGTCTGGTAAACCAGCGTAAGAAGCTCAAATCATATGGATTTATTTTATCATAAATCCCTTCAAAGTAAGGGTATCTTGTAAGACCACGCCGCCAATAAACATGGACGAGTTTTTACCCTATGATTACCAAACCATTTCTATAATAAAATCCAGTGATAATATGATAATGTCTAAGGTGTGAAATATAAATAATCACATGGCTGCGATGTATGTGAATGTACATTACAATGATAATAAGTATACAATCACAACCGCTAATCCGCGTTCGCTAATTGTGTAGGATTTCCACGGAGGTGCCCTTAGTACCTCGAGAACAGTCCCCTGCACAAGGATCAGAGATATCATTCCAAAGCGTCGTACATCCCCAATGAATGTACCATAGGAAATACATAGCTGGCCAAACTAGCCGAGTGCATCGCTCCTGCATGCATATCTTTAAGTAACTCTTGGATAGAGTCGCATGCACCCTTGTGGGTTGCTAACCATCTGGCCATGCATTAGATCTCTGGTTTTAGTCATATCTGCTTATGAGGCTATGCCTGGCATTCCATCACACGAGTCACAACTCGAACATATTTTTCACACGAGCTCCAACTTGAACAGATCATGGAACCACACATTCATTCCCATATCTCAACAGATCTCGGAATCACACATGGATTCCCATACCTCAATAGGTCTCGGAATCACACATGGATTCCCACCTCCTGAGTAGATCACGAACAACTGCATGTGTTCGAGCATCTCAAACAGATCTTGAATCTTGACATAGATTCCAGCATCACGAAGCAATCACAAACCAATCACGAACCTCTTCCAAAGCATAGAACACTCATATGGTTATGTATAAATAGGCTATACATAAGATCAGAGATCACCTCCTAACCATTTAAGCAGATAGATTTTCTTATCATTTGTCCTAGAAGAGCAAAACGATTTTATACGTACAGTATAGCATAGCCGAAGATAACTGCACCATATAATTCTCGAGTTTCTTCTAGATATTTCTAAAGTATATTTGGACAAATCAAATAACAATGAGAATAATCGCAAACGGTAAAATAGTTCCTGTATACTGTCCATAAGTAAGTAACACGCAAAGAACGATCGAAACACACAAGCACGATCAAGTCATATAAACGACTTTTAATCCCCTTTTTAATTAATTTTCCTTTATTAATTAAAATTCTTTTTATTAGTAAAACTCATTTTTACTTAATAAACTCTTTTATAATTGAAACTCCATTTATTAATTAAACTTCGCTATTTAATTTAAACATTACTATTCATTTCAACACATTTTGATACTCCCAAAAGTATTCATATACTTATCTCAATCGTATAAGTATATTCACAAATCAATTTCAAAGAGGCTTATGACAAATGTTACTCAAACACTGTCACTATAAGCCCAAAACCATTTCACTATAATTATCTTTAAAACATTCTTTTTAAAGATCGATTTACATTCATAAGTTTAATTAAACCAGGTTAATGGCGAATGTTACTAACACATTGCCACAACAAATCCAAAATCAATTCATACTTGTTATTCTCTTTAAAATTCCATTATTAAAGATCTAAGTATTTTCCAAACTCTTTTAATGATATTTTACCACTTTAAAATATTATCCAAGGGTTTAAAAATAAATGTTACTAAAACATTGTTTACGACAAACCCTAAAACACCTTACTATCCCGTTATTTCTAAAATCCCATTATAAAGATCCAATCACTTTCCAAAGGTATAGTTAAATGGGTTAAAATAAATGTTGTACAAACATCGTTACTATAAACCCAAAATCACTTTTATACTTTCCATTTACTTTGAAACATCCCTTTAAAGCTCTGCGTACTGCTCCACTTATCAAACAAGGTTATATACCTTTTTTTATCAATTTTACAAAATAATGCATTATAACATAAGTGTTACAATCTTAAAACTCCTTTATCTTCTTTTACAAATACCAAACTTTCTTTTTAAAATTTATAAATATATTAAAAAAACCTTTAAAAAGACACACACACACAAATATATATACACACACATATACTAATTTATCTGTAAAACCAAGATATTTAATAAATTACTATAAACCATTTGTAAGATATTACAATAACAATCTTTTTATTTATTGAATAAAATCTTTAGAAATTTCTAAAACCATATATACTAGAACTAAACTTTAAAATACTTATACATATTTTAAAACCTTTATTCACAACCCATTTAAAAACCAGTTTTATAATTTAAAACCATCACTTTATAAATCCAAAAATGATTTTCAGAAACATATTTAAACCTTGTTATTTGCCAATAATAAGTACACTTATAGCACTTATTAAAAACACGAATAAGCCCTGGGATGTCTTTCAAAGTTAACATTAAAATCGACGAACATACCGATTTCAAAGTGTATCCATCGCAACCATTTCGCTTCTAATATTTTCAATGTCCATTTCAAATTTCCCTATATGTCCAAACCAATCCATTTATGTCAAACACACCAAGACGTGTGTAGAATAACCCTATATATATACATACATATATATCACAATTTATAACAATTTATCCAATTTAACATATGTCAACTACCAGGGCTTTCAAAGCACGTTTATAACGACTATATCGTTTCAAACATTTATAACGCACTGTCACTTTTCACAAAGCAATACCAAATATATAAACAAGTAGCCTGGGCCATGATACATGTTATAGATGATCAAAAGAGATATTATACTCAATAATAATGTTGTCACTTGTTTTAAAAAACAAGCCAGGGTCCAAAAGTAATAACTTGCTTTGTTCGTTATATAGTTTATATTTTTAATACAACAACAATCATATACATAATAATACACAATCAACTGGTGAGTAAAACCCACCCAAGTTCCAGCCAACGCTTTTGCATTTCTGAATAGTCCAAAATCGAATGTCGTTCGATTTTTGACTTAAATTCCCATATGCTCCAAACTCGACAAATCAGACTCATTGCATAGATATCATCGATACAAGCGCAACGGCGAAGACGGTGCCTCAATCAGACCTCGTATGAATAAGATACGATTTTATATAAATTTGTGAATCAAATAATTTAATTAATACACTTAATTAACCATTTAAAACTTAATTACCTTCATAATTACTTCCTCATCATCTCCCTCATTCTCTAATCAAACCGCCACTCCTATTTGTGCACGTCCCCTATGTCACTGACACCACCAAGACGACCACCAGACAGCGAATGACGACCGCCCGCAAACTCCGTTTCGCAACCTCTACCTCCCCGACCCCTTCAATTTCCCTCTGATCGCGTCTATCCAAAAGCAACTGTGTTGCCTCCCATGCAACAGTGATCGGTCCCGAATCACTGTACACCATCGAAGCAACAACGAACATCACCATTCTACTCCTGGACGCACCCCTGTGTTCAGTCATGCCATTGATTTAAACTCTAACGTCCCCTAGGAAATCGCGACATCCTCCACCAGTAAATGACAAACAATAGTCACGATCGCCAACATAGCATCGCACCACCTCTCACCTACCTCGATCGACTCGTTTTCACATGCTGAACCCAATGCCACAACCGCCTTCGACAATCGCTGCCCCTATCTTTTGAAAAATGGAACCTTAACCTCGTGTGGACCAAGTCAAACAATGTCGAACCCCATCGTACCCAAATCAAAGCATGCCCACTCAAAGCCCTAGTTAATACGAAGCTAACATATCTAAAATCTCTGGATTTCGTTGAATAAATCTCTTGAAACAATTGGTTGAATAGCGAAAGTGGGTGGTGGCAGGTAAATTTAGAAACAAAGGAGAAAGAGGGAAAGTGAATTTAGGTTTTAAGGATTTGAGGTATATTTATAGCAATAAATATTATATTTTATTCTCATTTATTTTTGTTGCACGTTTCAAGCCCGCATGATCACACAACACGTCTGATCGTCACGAAACTCATCGGTGTACAACAATTCATTATTCTGAATCCAATGGCATTTGTTTCATCAAAATCTAAGACAATGCCCCAGAATGATAATTTCACACGTTAATTAAAATGAATTATTATTAAAACCAGTATAACTGCTTTAATTATAAATTAAAAGCTTTCCATATCATTCTTATTTAAACAGAATTTATATAAGCTTTCAAAATCATTTTTATTCGAGTTAAATCCAAGATTCAAATATTTAATTACGAACCGTTCAAAAATCCGAGTCGTTACAAGGTCTATCTTTCTTCCATTGTTTCAGAGTACTATGAAGAACCCTCACTTAATTTCATTTTGGCATGATCTATGGCTAGCTAAAGGTACCATTTTCTCTTTTGTTTTGTACTACAACTTGCGTAGTTTAACCGGAATCCCTGAAAATGTCAATATTTCTCTATGTTATAATGGTAACACTGCCAACCTTCCTTGTTCAAGCTCAGTGAGATCTGTTTGGTCTCTGATTGATAATAAAGTGTTTCGTAATGATCAGATTTCATCCATGTGGTGTGATAAGGCCCACTCTATTTCTACAGTGTACAAGAATATTTCTAGTTTCTGCCAACTGCCTGCTTTTCCATGGCATTCTCGAATTTGGACCCCTGAACCATCTGCTAAGGAAAACATTTCGTTGTGGCAAATTACCAAAATGCTCTACACACTCAAGGAAATTTAGTTCCCAAAGGCATGCTTCAAAATTCAGTTTGCATTCTCTGTTGCAATCATCCTGAAAATACTTCTTACTTATTTTCCGCATGTGACTATTCCTTTTATATTTGGATGAGAATCCTTAGGCATTTAAAGTTGCATAGCCCGGTTGTTAATTCAAAATTAGAATGGTTTAGCATCTTTAAAGGCACAAGATGGAGATCTACGATAGGAACTTTAATGCTGAAGGTTTTAAAAAGGTTTATTTGGATTTTGTGGGAAGAGAGAAATTCAAGGGTGTTTAGAGGAAGCTTATCCTCTGCTCAGTCTCTGTTTATTACTCTCTCGAGATGTTTTCCCGCCCAAAATTTAAAAATCATATTAATTACTATGGTATTATTTGATTTTATCCTTTGGGTTGTTACTATTGCAATGATGTTTGGATATTTTGTGTATTTTTCTTTTGTTTCTTTTTGGTAAGTTTATTCCCTACCTCTCCTTTGTATTCTTTGTACGTTCAATAAAATGGTAGGGGTTCATTCAACCCCGTTGGCTCTGCCAAAAAAATCCTGATCTATGCACAGGACCAGATCAATAAATATAATTAAATAAAAATTATTTTATAATTTCATTTATATATATATATATCTATATGTATAACATACATATATATATTATATATATAAGTAATTAGCATATTCATTTATATGTATATAAATATATGTGTATATATAATTTGTTTTATGTATTTGTATATGTACCATTTTCGACATTACAGCAAAAAAATATTTATTTATTATATTTTAAATGATATAAACATATTTATATAGTAATTAGTATATATACATTTTGTTAATATTATATATATATATATTCATATATAAATATTTATATGTTATACTAAATTATATATAAACAAAATTTTAATATATATATATATATTTGAAATATTTTATTATAAAAGAAAAAGTGTATATATACACACACACATACATTTACATATTGGATGAGCTAACGTGTCAGTTGCGATATAAATCCCAACATCTATATACAGGCACGTTATACCTTACACGAATTAATATGTTACACACACACATACACACACTTATATATGTGTATGTGATACACACATATATTTAACATAACATAAAACTAAATAATACAATATCATTTTATAAATTTAAATAAAATAAAATATTTTATTTAAATAAAATTTAGAAATATCTAAATAAATTAGACTTCATAGGCCCAATAAAGATCCAATAAGGGAATTTTTTTGAAATTCACTCATAACTTCCAGTTTGGGCTGGCCAGTTCCAATAATTGTATCAAAGCCCAATAACCTATATGGTCTAAATTAGTTATATTAGACTTAACTAATTAAGCTCACAACACAAGTAGTAGGGTGTCTAGAAAGGTAGTATCAAATGATTGAGTTTGGATAATTTTGTACTCTACTCTACCTGGCTATAACCCTGGCCCAAACAGATATGTGAGCCCAAAAGGTTTTCCCTAACAGAAAATGCCCAATTTGAATTGGGCCATGGGCTAATTTTCAAAATTGTTTAAAAATAAAAAATATAAGATTTTAAATTTTGAAGTTAAATTTAAAATAAGATACACATATATTATAAAAGTTATAATATAATAAAAAATTTCAAAATGTTTGAAAAATAATATAATATAATTTTGAAATTTAATTTTTTTAATAAGATTTATAAAATATATAAATTAATTAAATAAGTTAACAAATGAAAAAAAATATACATGTTTTATATATTTTGATATATGTTATAATATTTTAAAATGTTTAAGATATCACAAGTATACATGTATGTATATAATATGATATTTTGAAATTAATATAATTTAATTAAAATTGTTTAATTTAATAAATTAATTAAAGGTTAGTTAATTAAATAAATAAATTAGAGGTTAATTAATGAAATAATATACATATGTATATAATATATGTGTTATACTATAAAGTTGTAGTATATAATAAATATTAAATACTAAATTTTATATTAATATAAAATTAAGTAAAATTAACTAAAAAATATTTAATTAATATAATATTATACATAAGACTATTATATAATTATTATGAAAAATAAAAGTTATATAATAATAAAACTTGTACAATATGAATGTATAAATTAAAGGTGGAACATTAAGAAGCCCCAAGTATACTTAAGAAATAAATACATACGTAAATGTACGTATATAATTATTTCCTCACAAGGGTATTTCATAAAAATACATTATTCCATAAGTCGTTATCACTTAATATAATATATTAAAGATTATGAATCTCAATATAATGTTGTCCTCTACCATATATATTAATAAATTACTTGCATACTCAGTTGTTGAGCAAACTCAAGCTAGGGATGTTATGTGTAGTATTATCAATATATTGAATAGACAAGATAAGATAACTATATGTATTTATTGAGCAAAATCAAGTTACATATACTATACTTAGGTCGTCGCGATATGGTAGGTACGAGTGAATAATTTCGTACCATGGGTTAGGAGTTGTATGTGATACAACTAATAAGAAGTTATATATCGTTTGTGGGCCTATGATTTGTTGAGATTTCCTCAAGATTAGAATCCCAAGGCATACGAGTCCTAACACCCACTAGTGAAGTCAAAAGACTTCTATGTTTTGATTTAGGGTTTGGTGGAACACAAAATACTTATAGGAGCCTTATTAGAAAGATAAAATGATAACATTTAACCTTTCTAATATAGTAAGAACATATGCTATATAATGTTAGTAATCTACGTCGATAAATTTATGCATTTAATATGATTGATAAGATATTTAGCAATTAAGACATATAATTGAACTGAATTGAAGATTAACAAATAGAAATATAAAATATACTTACTAATAACTTATTGCATGTTAAAGTTTCAACACCTAAGAAAGCACCTGATTTTACATGCAACGACCCACCTTTTCGACCCTCAAAAGTCGACACTAATACATCCATGGTATTCTCGTGGCGAGTATCCAAGTGCCGAAACGACAGATTGTTAGGGGAAAAGAAAGGCAGAACAGAATCTCAGATCATGACATGTAACATATAATATACAATAGATCTTTACAAAAGAAAAACTGTAATATACATACATCAAATCAGAGTACACTAATCTATCATTAGCCTGGACAGTTATAAAGACCTGTCCTCACAAATGCAGATAAATAAAAACAACCAATGCAGCTGAAAATAAAATATACATGAGTACATGTTGGAGTCCTCCATCTTGTCTCCTAAAGCTCCAAAGTATCCATAAATAAATCTGAAAATATGCTCGGTCTGACCCGAACATTATAAGAGAATAACACCCGGATCAGTATGGTGAACCAACATGAGAAATACAACTCAATTGGATTTTAATGTTATAAATCTTTCAAAATAAAGGTATCTCGTAAGACCATGCCGCACATAAACATGAACGCATTTTTAACCTACGATAACCAAACCATTTTATAGGAAATCTTCTGATATTTTAATAATGTCTAGGGTTTAAAATAAATTTTAAATCATAGCCGAAATTGTTACATTAATTAAATTCCACCATAATAGGTATACAAATAAGTCCGAAAGGCACTTATTATAGAATGGATTTCCACACAATGACAAGGCTACTAGGGAACCGCCTGCCACAGTATAACTGTAGAAAATGTACTAAGGTTAAAAACCTTTCGACCCCTGTATATCAAAACCGGCCTAACCATTACTGGATAGTACCAAATATGTCACCACTTCGGTTGCTTTGCAACCATTTTCCTGGAGCTCACACGCACAATCAAATATATATATATATATATATAAGGGTGATGACATACCATAATTGTGGTGAACCACATTGCCCTGAAGCATGTCCCATGTTTTAGTCATTCCCGATTGTTGAGGCTAGAGGCTACATTTTACCATTTTAGCAAATCCCACTTGGAATGCTAACAATACCCTCTAGGCATCAATGCAATGCCAAGATTCATCCATACAACTTGTTCAGGATATGAACAAACCGAAGGTACTACTTCTACTACATCTATTTTGGAATCACCCTCGGGATTAGTAGCAAGTAGCCCTTGCACTTCAAAGAACTCCGCCTTCGATCATCTTTAAGATATCTTCCATCACGAATGCTTATGCTAGTTCAAAGTGGTTTTCAGACAATATATCTGATCCCGTTCTCTCCGAACCGATAATGATTGTTTTAAAAATTGGCCAACATTTGATAGTCGGTTATTTATCTATCAAACAAACAAACAATTCAACCAAAGATTTAATTCCAAATGGAAACTACACTGGTTAAGCACATAAGCAACCCATAGCTTCTTCAATTAATCTTTTCATTAATTAAAACCACTTTATAAATAATTGTACCAAACTACTTTTACAAAGCAAAATCCACTGTCTACTCTTTCAATACTTAGAAAAATATCGATATACTTATCTCAAATGTGTAAGTATACTCACAAACCATTTTTCACCTTTCAAGACTTAGAAAACTTCTCCATACACTTATATCAAATATATGCATATATTCACAGAATGCTCATTACCCATATTTAGAAAGTATACTCATATACTTATCTTAACGGTATAAGTATATCCATAAATCTTAAGAAAAATTTTGTTTCCAAAACCATACTTAAATGGGTTAAAACAATGTCAGTTAAAAACCATGATAACAATAAACCCAATCACTTTTCTTTTGGTGTAAGTAAATAGATTATATAGAAACTAGACCAAATATACTTAACACCACTTTCCGATTTCAAACAGCGCTATCCCTTGACTAGCAATGAAATCGAACAAGTTAGAAAAACTATTCTTGCGTCGATACAAATTCTTAATTCTCAAGATAGAGATAAGTTTCTATACCTTGGAATTTGATGTTAAGTATGAAAAGAACATTTCTCATACCACCGTACGTTGAAATGACCGTTTATGGAAATAACGTCTCATTTTTCTTATAAATCCCTTTTATAAAATTCCTTTATAAAACTCCTTATGTTTACAACTCTTTACATAAAATATTATTTATAAATTCCTTTATAAGTATCTATAACATAATTATAGCCTCCTTTTATAAATTTCCAAAATTATTTAATAAACTCATCTACAAACATCCTTTTTACTATTTTTAAAACTATTTATAAGAGCTTCTTTTATAAGATATTATTTATAAACTCATTTCATAAATTCCCAAATTTATTTGTAGCTCCTTTTATAAAACTCCAAATTCATTTATAAACTCCTTTGATAAATTTCTAAATATAAGTACGAAACACTTTTTATAAACAACTCTAAATATACACTTAACTCCAAAATATTTATAAAAATCATATGCCTTTGATAACACGATTATTCCATATATACAATAAATCCACAAATGGAATTAATTGTTCCAATTTATCAAAATGATATCGATTTCCTTTTTATAGGATATTATTTGTAAAACCATTCTTCTATTTATAAAACACTGTTTATAAAACTATCTTCTCCTTATAAAATAATATTTATAAATCTATCCTTTTATACAACGTTTATATGAACAAGTTCACAAATATTTATTCCAAAATATTTCTATCTTCTTTTAACACAAAATCACTTTAAAGATAAAAAATAATCCCCTTTTATTTCCTTCAAAAATAAACATTCATTATTAAAATAATGTTTCTGTAAAGATAAATACTTTCCAAAATAATTTAAAACATTTACATTTATACATATATTAGAAAAGAATAAATAAAGAAGTTGAAGTAAAATAGAGAAGTTAATATATTTAATTTCAAATAAAATATCGCAGTAAATCAAAAGGGCAAAATAAAAATCACTTTTCAAATCGAAAGCTGTTTTCAAATCAAACAACAATTAATAGTATTTCCAAATTACTATCGAGGCCAATAGTTACTATAGCACTTAACCGGTGCTATTACTATCTTTTCCTTTAAAAAAGTTCAACTTTTAACATATGTAGGCGTCACATCCAATATGGCCAAATAATCAATTTTCAGCATTCAAAAATCTATATAACACACATACAAATATATATATATATATATATATATAACTCAACCGGTATATAACAGAAAATTCAAAATCATAATGTCGATGAATCCAGATTTCTCTATAAATTCATGTATTTCATTTTAAATGTAGTTCGCTTCTCAAAAGTGGATATTTTAACTAAACCAACCAATAAATCACTCAAACACAAATATCAAAATTTATCTACTATATATCATATTGATTATCCAAAAAGGTGAATTTAAGTCACCGAAATTCCAACGGATGCTTAGGCGTTCCAGTTTGAACTAAAATCGAACGACGTTCGATTTTAGCCTAAAATTTCACTTGCTCCAATTCAACGAAACCCATTCCATCGCGTAGCTATCATCATTACGAGCACAATGCAAAAGGCCACCTCTCGATTGGACCTCATATGGGAGAGTTATACAATTTATAAGATTTAAGAACTTAAATTATATAAATTATACACTAATCCTTATTTTAAATTAATTACTTTTTAAAACTAATTCCCACTTAAATCCTTTCTTTCCGAATCTCTAATCTCTCCCCCACTAGAACATGACACAGTGCACACACCATTGTACACACAAACCCTATCACGACCTCCACTCGACGAAACCCCCAATGGACATCGCCAATAACTTTCTCTTCGCGATCTCGACAGACTAGACCCGACTACCTTGCCTTCGCCCCTCCCAAGCAAAATCCGACCTAGACACAAATCTTCCCGCCATGCAAAAGTCGTGCGACCCACCCCATTTTTGGACCACGTGTGTGCCTCCACCTGTCTAACACCGCTCCACTATCCGATTTGCAAATTGTTGACTAAAAACTCGAAAAACATAAAACTTAAATCCTCCTCAAACTGCACATCACTGCCGCACAAACCCTACAACACTGAACACCCCTAAAGCTTATACCAAATTGTAGATCTCCCTAAGAGCAACCCAAATATTCTTGTTATAGGATTTTTAGTTGAGTGGATTGAGAGATTTAAATTTTTAAAGTTTTCTTTTTCTTACTTTGTTTTTTATTGTTGGTTTTGATGGAACAGTAGAAAGTGAAGAGGAAATGTGTGGTAATGATTTTTCTAAGTATTGAGTTATATTAAATTTGTAAATTCCGGCATCTCTCCACACAGATTTTCGTTCGCACACGAACCGCAAGTGACAAAAAAAAATATAGTCGCGCTCAAAACAGCGCCGCGACCTCAAAACAATAATAATATACACTGATTAACTAATTTTATAAAGTCACAAATAACACCGTCGTTTGTCGAAAAATCGTTAAACGTTAATTTAAATAATTTCCTAATTAAAAATTATGGAAAAATAAAATAAATTGAATTAAAAATACATTGATAAAAATCGAGTCATTATAATAAAAATAAACTTTCTTATTGTTTATTAAAATTGAATTAAATCTGAATATTTAAACAAATTAAATATTCCTATTTTAAACGTTAAAAATTCCAGGTCATTACATTCTCTCTTGCTTAAAAGAATTTCATCCCTGAAATTTCCAAAGGAAGAAAAATGTCTCTAAACCCTTAAGCTTTCACAATCAATTAGTTGAAATGGGTTATTAAATTTCCAAGTCTCTAAGGTTACATAAAATTTTGGCAGCGCCACATTTGCGCGGCTTGATCGGAAAAACTACAAATCACCACTACGGGTCCAAACCAACAAAAGTAAACAAAAGCCCAAAATTAACCTCCAATATCTAAGGCATAAAACCATCAACAACAATATATACGCGTACCCATTAGTCGAGCAATCAAACTCTACTCATGAAGCTAAAAGCAGCAAGCTAGCCTTTGCTTCCATGAACCTACATCTTACTTACAGATGATATTCAACCATAACTTGCATTTTTAATGACAAAAGCATATAATTATATTAAAACCCGTACAATGTACATATACCATCCACATGCAATATCAAATCTGATAGCTCACTCAACCACACAAATTTATTTTTCGAACTAGTATTACTCACATGACTACTCTAGTGCGGACTCCGATCTGGTTCCTTGATCAGACACCTTTGTTCTCCTTGCATAGCCATATACTATGATAGAAAACTTTAGAATCAAATCAAAAATCTGTATCCAGTGTTCGCCGTCAAGAATTGAGTGAAAAATCCTAACTCCGACCGATGTAAATCACTTCAAAATCATGTACTCGAATCTGATCAAAACATTTATGCGAATAAAATAATCTACGTACACTTACGTATTTTATTCCATTGGTTTCTTGGCTATACCAATTATTATTTTATTCACATTCATTATCACTTAGTATAATTCCTGTAATACTAATATCTAAAATCATTTCTTAAGTTTAAAAACATCTTATAAAACACAACCTGTGTTTATCAGCACATTTTGAAACTTAAGTTTATAGTCATATAACACTCTTCTACATCTTAAGAGTATATATAGAATATTTCAAATTTGTTTTACTTAATTCGAATGTCCAACAAATTTAAAATTTGTTTTAACTTTCTATTTCTCAAATTTATAAGTTACCAAAACTTATTTTCTTAAATTTCTCAAAAGCACTTAACTTTATTTTATACCAACTCGAAATTTTTTGACTGCCCAAAACCGTCGAAAATTACATTTTATTTCAATAATTGAAAATTACTCAACAACAAATCAAAATGAGATGCACAAACCAAATTACCCAAATGCTTAGGATACATGAGTTCATATAATAATTTAACTGAAAATTTCTGAACTAAATACCTGGTTTTATTTCAAAACATTTTGAAATAATAATATATATTTATAACTTTAGCATACCAAAACGTACTTTTAAGATTTTTTAAATCAAGATCTATTTTATCAAAACAACTATATAGGAAATTTCTATGGCAGCAATTTGTCACTTAGAAACTCGAAAATGAATACCGATGATGCTGCAGTCATCACCAGAATTATTTTCCAACGACCGAAGTGAGTTCAGTGCTTTCTATCTCTTTTAATATTTTTCTAAAAATATTTCTATACCTAAGTACCTTATAATACTATTATTAATTTCCATAGCACCTTGAAAAACATTTTCAAATTCACAGGGATTTAAGTTCCCCAATTCTCGGTTTAAATCCATTTTTATTTACAAACCATATTTATAAATCATGCTTATATAATTCCACTTCTCAAATAAGGTCATTTCACAATGGTGAATCTTTGTTTAGATTATAATAAACAACATCATTAAAATTAAATTTAAATCCAACCTTGTCACCGAACGCCTTATAATCAAATCGTGAAACTTAGTTTACAAGATGTTTGTATTTAATTTAACCAAAACAATAAATGCTCATAAATTATCGAAGCATAAATATATAATAAAAAACAGATTGTCAGGGGGAAAGAAAAGAAAGTAGAATAGAATCTCACATCGTGACGTGTAATATATAATATACAACATACCTTTACAATAGAAAAACTATAATATATATACATCAAATCAGAGTATACTAATCTATCACCGGCCTGGAAAGTTGTAACAACTTGTCCTCACAAATGCTGATAAATATAAACAACCAATGTAACAGAAAATAAAATTATGTAAGTACGTCTTGGAGGCCTCCAGCTTATCTCCTGAAGCTCCAAAGCATCCATAACTAAATCTGAAAATATGTTAGGTCTGACCCGAGCATTATAAGAGAATAACACCCGGATCAGTCTGGTAAACCAACGTGAGAAACATACTTTAATTGTATTTTAATGTTATAAAACCATTCAAAATAAAGGTATCTCGTAAGACCACGACTCACATAAACACGGATGAATTTTTACCTTACGATAACCAAACCATTTTATAGGAATTTTTTTAATATTATAATAATGTCTAAGGTTTAAAATAAATATTGAATCATAGTCGAAATTGTTACATTAATTAAATTTTAGCATAATGGTATACAACTAAGTCCGAAAGGCACTTATTAGAGAATGGATTTCCATACAATGACAAGGCTACTTGGGTATCGCCAGCCATAGTACACCTCTAGAAAATGTACTGAGGTCGAAAACCTTTCGACCCCTACGAATCAGGACCAGCCTACCCCTTACTAGATATCATTGAATATGTCACCACCCCGGTTGCTTTGCAAACTTATCCCGAGAGCACTCATGCATAGCCAAATCCATATATATATACACACACACATATATATATACACATATATATATAAGGGTGATGACATACCCTAATTGTCGCGAACCACATAACCTTGAAGCATATCCCCTGTTTTAGTCATTCCCGGTTGTTGAGGCTAGAAGCTACATTTTACCATTTTAGCAAATCCCACTTGGAATGCAAATATTGCACTCCAGGCATCAATGCAATGCGAAGATTCATTCATACAAGTTGTTCAGGATATGAACAAACCGAAGGCACTACTTCTACTACATTCATTTTGGAATTACCCTTGGGATTAGTAACAAGTAGCCTTTGCACTTCAAAGAACTCCGTCTTCGATCATCTTCAAGGTATCTTCCCTTTCGAACGCTTATGCCAGTTCGAAGAGGTTTTTGAACAATATATCCAATCTCGGTTTCTCCTAACCAACAACGATTGTTTTAAAAAAAGGCCAACATTTGATAGTCGGTTATTTAACTATCAAATAATCAAACAATTCAACCAGAGATTTAATTCCAAATGGAAACTACACTGGTTAAGCACATAAGAAACCCTTAGTCTCTTCAATTAATCATTTCATTAATTAAAACCACTTTGTAAATACTTGTATCAAAATACTTTTACAAAGCTAAATCCACAAACCCTCTCTACTCTTTCAATACTTAGAAAAATATTGATATACTTATCTTAACTATATAAGTATACTCCCAAACCATTTTTCACCTTTCTAAACTTAGAAAACTTCTCCATATACTTATATCAACAATATAAGTATATTCACAGAATGCTCATTACCCATGTTTAGAAAGTATACCCGTATACTTGTCTCAACGGTATAAGTATATCCACAAATCTTAAGAAAAAATTCATTTCCAAAACCATACTTAAATGGGTTAAAACAATGTCATTTAAAAACCTTGATAACAATAAATCCGAACACTTTCCTTTTGGTGTAAGTAAATAGACCATATAGAAACTAGAACAAATATACTTAACACCACTTTCCGATTTCAAACAGTACAATCCCATTAACAACAATGAAATTAGACAAGTTAGAAAAAATATTCTTACATTGATACACATTCTTAATTCTCAAGATAGAGACGAGTTTCCATACCTTGGAATTTGGTGTTAAGTATGAAAAGAACATTTTCCATACCACCGCAAGTCGAATTGATCGTTTATGGAAATCAGGTCTCATTTTCTTATAAATCCCTTTATAAAACTTCTTATATTGATAACTCTTTTCATAAAATATTATTTATAAATTCCTATATAAATATCTATAACATAATTATAGCCGCCTTTATTAAATTTCCAAATTTATTTAATAAACTCATTTATTAACATCCTTTTTACTATTTTTAAAACTATTATAAGAGCTTCTTTTATAAGATATTATTTATAAACTCATTTCATAAATTCCCATATTTATTTGTAGCTCTTTTTATAAAAATCTAAATTCATTTATAAACTTCTTTGATAAATTTCTAAATATGAGTACAAAACTCTTTTTATAGACAAATCCAAATATACGTATAACTCCAAATATACCTATAAAAATCATATGCCTTTCATAACACAATCATACCATATATACAATAAATCCACAAATGGAACTAAATGTTCCAATTTAGCAAAATGATATCGATTTCCTTCTCATATGATATTATTTCTAAAACCATTCTTCTATTTATAAAACACTATTTATAAAACTATCTTCTCCTTATAAAATAATATTTATAAATCTATCCCTTTATACAACATTTTATATAAACGAATTCACAAATATTTATTCCAAAATATTTCTACCTTCTTTTAACACAAAATCACTTTAATGATAAAAGGTAATCCCCTTTTGTTTCCTTTAAAAATAAACATTCATCATTATAGTAATTTTTCTATAAAGATAAATACTCTCCAAAATAATTTTAAAGCATTTAAATATATGCATATATTAGAAAAAATAAATAAAGAAGTTGAAGTAAAATAGAGAAGTTTGAAAACTATATTTTATTTCAAATAAAATATCATAGGAAATCAAAATGGTAGAATAAAAATCACTTTTCATACCAAAAGTCATTTCCAAATCAAACAAAACTTAATAGTATTTCCAAAATACTATATCGAGGTCAGTAGTTACTATAGCACTTAACCAGTGCTATTACTACCTTTACCTTTAAAAAGGTTCAAATTTTAACATATGTCGATGTCACATCCAATATAACCAGATAATCAAATTTTAGCATTTAAAAAACTATATAACAGATATGTAACTGATAACAGGAAATTCAAAATAACAATGTCCAGAAATCCAGATTTCTCTACATATTCCTGTATTTCATTTTAAATGCAATTCGCTTAAGCGTATATTTCAACTAAACCAACCAATAAATCATTCAAACACAAACAGTAAAATTTATCTACCATATATCATACTAATTATCCAAAAAGGTGAGTTTGACGCATCGAAATTCCAACGGACGCTTAGGCATTTCGGTTTGAACTAAAATGAACGACGTTAGATATTAGCCTGAAATTTGTTGCTCCACATTCAACGAAACTAGTTCCATCATGTAGCTATCACCATTACTAGCGCAACACAAAAGGCTATGTCTCGATCGGACCTCGTATGAGAGAGTTATACAATTTATAAGATTTGAGAATTTAAATTATATAAATTATACACTAATCCTTGTTTTAAATTAATTACCCTTTTAAACTAATTCCCACCTAAATCCTTTCTTCCTAAATCTCTAATCTCTCCCCCACTAGAACATGACACACTGCACACACCATTGTACACGCACACCCTCTCAAGGCCTCCGCTAGATGAAACCCTAAATGAACATCGCGAGCAACTTCCTCTTCGTGTTCGTGACACACTCGACCCAACCACCTTGCCTCCACCCCTCACGAGCAAAATCCAACCTAGGCATGAATATTCCCGCCACATAAAAGTCGCTCGACCCACCCACATGATCGGACCTGTAACAACTCGAAATTTAACCCATAATAATTAATCTGTTAATTAATTAAATAATAAAATAACTTTATGAAATTATCAGAATTAAGCCACGGAAGTTGCACCATTGTATCTGTGGTAATTTTATGGTTGATTTCCATATATAGAACGTCAAAATCTGAGCTAATATGACCAAGTTATAAAATAAACAAAAAAAAGTAGAAAACGAAAAGAAAAAAATATAGGCAGGTCGACCGCCCGATCGACCCACCTCTGCTATTTACAAACATACGTTCGTTCGTTTGAACATTCCAGAGCCTCAAACTGACATGTTTTGCATTCTTTATTTTAGTCCGGTCCTTTTAGTTTTGCATCCGATGGCTCCTATTCAGCCTATGACGTGATTACATCTCATTCAATCTTCAAAATCCAAAAGTCTGAGATCCACTTCTTTCCCTATAAATAGACCCCTAGACCTAACATGTTTTCTCATTCAAGGTTTTCTCCAATTGGGTTCACCTTTCTAGGAAGGACCCAAAACGGAATAATTTTTCCAATGGGAAAGTCGTTATAAATTAAATTATTTTACAACTACAAGTGGATCCGGGAAGACCAAAGGAAGAGCATAGACTGGAGGTGAGTGATTGTAGTTATTTTAGATTTCTTTAAGTAATTTAAAATAATAGGGTTTCCAATAGTTGTAGTTTTACTACGATTTTTGGAATAGCCTTTTCAGTAGTTTATTTAGAGTTTTTAGAATTATTTTCAGTTTATTTCCTTTCAGCTATTCTTTTCATTAATTTTAGTTTATTTCTGTTAATTATAGCTTTTATGTTTATTTATAGTTTATTTACAGTATTTTAGTTTAGAGGAAATTAGTTTAAAGGAAAAAGTTTAATAAAATTTAATTTTAACGGACGTTAAAATTAAACTTTGGTCTGAAGGACAAGCGCCAAAAATTGTATTTCGTTCGTACTTCTATAGTTTCATTTCTTCTGCAAACAAAATTTCTTCTTCATCAAACAATGGCAACCCAAACCGAAATCAATTTTCTTCCTCAAACTGATTTAAAAGCGCAATCGACTTCAGAATCTAAGTCGACGGACGAAAATCAAAATATTTCAATAAATCCTGAACAAATAAACGATGAACCTATGATTTCAAAAAGTAGGGTTTCCAATGCTATGTGTACAGCAGTAAAGAGAAGGCGAAAAACTACTTCATCAATGGCTGTTGATTCGGATGAGACTGACAAAGATACAAAGAGGACGAAAAAACCTAGGGCATGTAAAACTATGAAAGAAGACGAAAGGAAGAAACAACAGCTTACTGATGAAAACGTCAACAGAAAAACAAAAACAAAGGTAAAACAACTGATTATTTTTTAAAATAAAAGATAATTTTACAATGATAGTTCAACTATCATTTGATTTGTTATTGAATGATAGATCAATGTATCATTTGATTTGTTGCATGTATAATATTGATGGTAAAAAATAATTAGATGGATACTTATTTAATGATAGTTCAATATATCATTTGATTTGCATGTGTAATATTGAAATATGAAATGATGGATGAACATAGCATTCAGTCTTTGACAGATGATAGACAATGATAAGATGAATATTTATAGAATGATAGAAATATATAGCATTGAAAAAAATGTTGGACAAACATATCATGATAGAATGATAGTTGAATATATCATTTTATTTACAGTATTTGCTAGTATAGTATGATAAATGATAGTTCAATTTATCATTTGATTTACTGTATTGATAGTTATAGAATGATAGTTCAATTTATCATTTGATTTAATGTTTTGGTAGTTATAGAATGATAGTTCAATATATCATTTGATTTACTGTTTTGATGGTTATAGAATGATAGTTCAATATATCATTTGATTTACTGTATTGATCGTTATAGAATGATAGTTCAATATATCATTTGATTTAATGTTTTGATAGTTATAGAATGATAGTTCAATATATCATTTGATTTACTGTTTTGATGGTTAAAGAATGATAGTTCAATATATCATTTGATTTACTGTTTTGATAGTTATTGAATGATAGTTCAATATATCATTTGATTTGTATGCATCATATTAAAATATAATATGATAGATGAACATATGATAGACAAACATAGCATTCAATATTTCGACTTTAGAAGCATACATTGAAAAAAAGAAATGATAGACAAATATAGCATTTGAAAAAAGAATGATAGATGTATATATCACTAGTAAATTATGCTTTCATAGTTGAAAAAATTGATAGATAAAAATAAGAAAGCATTTAAAAATGAGACATAAAAATAATATTATAGTTTGTTAAATACCGAATTATTCATTCACAGTTTTTTGTACAGGGATCAAAAGGTAAAACATTGAAGAAAGCAAAAACAACTGAAGGAAAAAAACCAAAGAAAGTATCTCAGAAAAAAATTCAGTATAGATGTAGCTTACTGCCAATGATAAAAAAATTCAAGAAAATTAAGGAAAAAGGAGGTTATCTTATAGATCAATTAAATTATTTAAAACAAACACCTTTCGAAAAATTCATGCTAGTGTTTTTCAAAGAAATTTTAACCATAGCTGCTTTTACAAAATCATCAACAACCTTAGATGATATAATAGAAACATTTTTTATCAATGATGAAGCTTTTAAAGTAGGGAATATTTTTTTAAAAATCAAACCTGAAGATGTTTCAATTATCTTTAGCTTACCTTAGTCTGGAGTAAATATTTTTCCAGTACCGAAAATGAGTTTACAAATCCTTCCAGACAATTACAAAGATTTTGTACTGAGAAACTTTGGAACAATAGAGCACATTACAAAGGATCTTACAATTTCAAAGATAAATAATGTGCTAGAAACACAACAATTTCAACATGAAAACGATTTTCCAAAATTGGTTATAATTCTTGCAATGATAACCTTCTTGTTTCCTGATAACCAAAGATACTTACCATGGGGATATATTCCCTATATCCTAGATCAAAACAAAATGAATTCAGTATCTTGGCCAGTTTCAATTCATCATTCATTGATTAGAGCTTTGACAACTTTCAAAACAAAGCCAAGAAACATGCCAGGTTGTTCCATGCTCCCTATTGTAAGTACATCATTCTAACTTTATGTTCATGCATCTATCTGTATAAATTAAATTATACACATTATATGTTTTAACAAGTAATATTTTATTTGTAGTTTTTCCTACGTGAGCATGTGAATTTGATACCTCCATTAGCAACATACTGTTCAAACTTACCTAGATTTGGGAGGTGGAATATTGCAAGCTTGAAAAAGGTGATCTCAAGAGAAGCATTGATGAACATGGACAATAAAAAGGTATTATTTATCACACTAGTATAAAAAATATATAATGATAGATAAATATATCATAACATAGTGTATATCAACAGTTGTCATTTTGTTATTATATCATAACACTAGTATAACTAAAGAATGATTGTCAGATATAGCATCACATGAAAAATGACAACTATATATAAAATTAGTTCATCCTTGTATGTTACCTGATTCATTACTATTTATGTTATTACATAGATTTTTGTTGAAATAAGAAATCTGACTGAAGATGAAAAAGCACTTCTTCAACAAAAAAGCCAACAAAAATTTGTCCAGCTGGATAATAATGAGAATATTGGGATGCACAAAATAGAAAATGTGGAAGAGACATCAAAAAGCCAAGTTGAGTCAATGCAGCAGTACATCATACATTTGGAAAATAAATTGAAGAAAAGTGAAAAAGAATTAGAAAAGGAAAAACATAAAAGAATACAAGCAGAAGGCACTGTCATACAATTGAAAAAAGAAATCAAGATTTTAAGATCAAAAGAAAAAGTAGAAATAGAACCACCATCCTTTGATCTCAAAATAACTCAGGAAATTGAAAAGATGCGGAAAGAGAAAGAGCAACAGGATCAAAACAAACCTTCAGAGGCAACAGAAAAATCACCAGCAGTGCATGAAAAAACGCAGAAGAAACCAAGCTCTTTAGTTTGAGGGTTAAAAAGTGCCAACGAAGGAGTAAAATTGATTCTGATTGCCAATATGAAATTGTGTGTAGAAAAACAAAGAAAAATGTTGACAATGAAAACCAAAAGCAACAATTTGAAACCAAGGAAGGTCAGAAAGAAAATACAAATGAACAGAAACAAGAGGAAAAAAATGAAGAATCAAGTTATGAACATGAATCTGAAACTGAAACAGATGAACAAGTCACAACAATTGAAAATGAAGAAATTATTAATGTTGATGGATACTCGCAATCAAGTAAAACCTACAAGAGTAAGGATGTCACAAAAAGCAGTATTCTACAATTATTGAATGAAGAACAACAAAACAAAATTCTTACTTTCTTCAAATTTAACAAAAATGAGAAGTAAGAATTCTAATATTTTTTCTTTCATTATATTTGTAATTAAATAAAATTGAAGGAAAATATAGTTATCAATTATTAATTTTCAATTACAGCACTGTAGCATATGAAAAAGATGAAGGACACAAAGGAGGAATCACAATAGTTAAATTTATGCTGGAAGCTGTTCTGTTCGAGGGGGTTACAGATGGACAGGTATGCATCAAATTAAAATTATGATAACTGTCTAGGATGGGAGAATGAGTAATAAAACTAGCATTCATAGTTTTTAAGTGCATATAAGTGTATAGAATGAGAGAATGATAGTTAAAACTAGCATTCAAAGTTTCAAACTGCATATAAATGTATTGAATGAAAGAATGGGAGTTAAAAATAACATTGATATTTGTAAACCACATATAAATATATAGAATGTCCAAGATGACTGATTAAATGATCATTTGCATTTTTCAACGCATACAATGTAGTAAACATATAAATGAAAATGAATACTAGCATTAATATTCCTGATCCAAAATAAATTAATTATCCCATGAAACTTACAACCTTTGTTGTTTGGTTTAACAGATTATTGATTGGTTTTATTACAATCAAGAGATGTATGAACACAGTTACTACTTCACCACAATGATGATGGTAAGTATAAGCTTTTTAATATAAATGTTAAAAATTAATATAAAGTATTCTAATACATATAAATGTGCAGAATGCTTTAACACATGACCAGCAAACTGTGATCAAAGACATAGTTATACCAACAGTAGATGTCATTGTCAAAGATGAATTTACAGAGAAAATTTTCTTCCCTCTACATTACGCAAACCATTGGAGCTTGTTGATGCTAAATTATGAAACAATGCAGTGGAGTCATTATGATTCAACAAAACCAAAAAATAGATCAATAAGGGCTTCAAACCCCAGCTATAACCAAGCCTTCGTTCTTGTAAGAAAAGTATATTTTTGAAATCACTCTAACATTAATATACAGCACTAATTTTACTTCTTGCAGAAAGACAAAATTGAATTGATATTCAAGACAAAATGGGCAGAATTAGGAATACTGAACAAAGAATTTCACAAACCTAAAATGCTGCAGCCAAAAAGCCCACCACAGGATTCAGATTCGTAAGTAAATAATTTCATTTCTTCTCTTGTTTAAACTATCATTTCTATTTTTAAATTGCAGAAGAATGCATAAAATATGCAAAATGATAATTAAAACTAGCATTGCTAATTAACAGTTCATTGATCTACACTTATTGAACAAAAAGATAATGTATAAGCATGCACATTCCACACACAGCAATGTTGTCTCTATGAATGCATTGATTAATATTGTGATCGAAATATAAAGCTATGTTTTAGAATTCTGGAGTAAAAATTGCAATATTATTTTAGAATTAGGTTTTACTGTAATATGAACTAACATTTGTATATTTGAAACAGACTTGATTGTGCATTCTTTGTCATGGTAAACATGAAAAAACTGGACAAGGATGAGATACCAGAAAAATATCCAAAGGAAATGCTTAGAAACCTAAGAGCTGTAGTGGTGTATAGCATACTCAATGATCCACAATACAGTTGGTCACTGGAGAAACTCTGCAAAGATTCTACATAAAAAAAGTTGTTGCGTTGTAACTTCGAAAAACTTTGGATATATTTGAACTGAACCATTTGTGCTAATTAAACTGATATGGAGTCTGATATGGAGTCTAAGATGGAATCTGAGATGGAGTCCGAGATGAAGTTTTATATGTTTTCCAATAATTGAATTTTGTTCTCAGTGTATAAACTGTGTAGATGAATTTGAACTTCTTGATTTGAATTTGATTTGATAATAGTTATCTAATTTCAATGCATGAACTACAATGTATAAACTATCAATATACTCAAGTGTCATTTTTATGTGTTTTTAATGCTTTTATTGTATTTCTGATGTACCAAATAATGTTTTATACTGAAATGCTAGATAGAACTAGCATTATGCGAAAATACATTTCTCAGTGATTGAACAGTGATCAATAATGTGTGAATTTATCCATATCGAATTTTTATATGATTTCCAATGTTTCAACTCCATTTCAAATATGTTGACTATTGTTTACACTGTAATGCTACTTATAACTAGCATTAAACTGAAATGATAAACAGATATAGGCAATTATGGATATGGTAAGTGCTGGGGTAGAAACATGGAGATAGTGGTTTTATTGTAAGTTAGGAAGGAAAACGCAGTGGGTTGTTGTATGGTGATAATGGAAGCGTTGCTGCATTAAGAAAATGGTGAAGATGTCAGAAATTTAGTAGTGGAAGTTTGAGTGTGGGATGAATATCAGCAGAAAAGTAAAGATGTAGTTTAAAATGAAGTAGCAAGCAATAGTGGTAGTTTAAGTAGTAAAAGGTAGTATAATGTTGGGGTGGTGAAGAAATATGCAGGGTGGAAGAAGTAATTAATAGATGACTGGTATACACATTTGTGACTGAAGTAAAGAGATTAGTTTGCACACTAAGTAAAGTAGTTATTGAACACACCGTTTGTTCTGTAGCAGTGTATGTTGTTTTATGTTATTTTCTAAAACAGAGAGATGTAGTTTGCATAATGAAGATATCTCATTTACAAATTACTATTAATTATTTTTTCCAACTGCTGTTTTTAACAATAACAGAAGATATTCAGATGCAGTGTAGAAGAAATATGGGAATAGATGTTCCACAATATCATATAAACAATACATCATCATACTGAAAAATCATTACAAAACCACTTAAATAATCTAACCAAGTAATCATATAAACAGTATATCATCATCATCAAATCCTTCATTCTTGCTCAAAAGCTTACTAAGTTGTATACAATGACAGATGATTGATTTCAATGACAGAACACTGAATACTAATTATAATTAAATGCTAGTTACAACTGGCATTCAATTGAAATGATAAGTACATATAACATTGAATACAAATATCAATACCAAAATGCAGAGGAACAGCAGATATCACAAATTTAAAAAAAATAACCAAAACATTTCACATTTTATTTTCTAATGATTTCACAATGTCTAACGGCATTTTTCTATAAGCTTTAGCAGCTGTAAACTTAAAAAACTTCTCAATTGCAGTAACAAAACACATAAATTTTCTTAAATTTTTGAAGAACGAAGACAATTCCTTTTGTTGTGGCCAACTTTATTACACTGACTACATCTGTTTCTTTTACTTTGAGAATATCCAAATCCACCACGCCTCTTTGTAGATGGTCTTCCAGCACCACGAATTTCTTTAGGAGGTCTAATCAAAACATTATTTTCAGCAACAATTGGCTAATCAAAATCTGGAATTGGATTGATAGCATTAGCATATGAAGATCTGAAAGCATTAACAGTGAAATAGTCCTCCACAAAATCATAAACTGATAATCTACACTTGTTAATGCACTTAATTGCATGAGCACATGGAAAACTAGTAACTCTCCATTGATTACAAGAGCATAAACGATTTTTAAGATCAACAACCTGTGACTTAGGAGATTTAACTTCAAACACAAATTCCGAAGACTTAGAAACATGAATTATATTAAACATCAAAACCATTATTAAAGGTTAATAATTTTTGTTATACACAATTAAAGTAAATTCAAAATGATATATGAATATAGCATACGTTATTTAAAAGTCTTTTAGGTACTGCTGCATAAAATTTTAGTTCATGTTTTTGTAAACATTTCTACAATAAACATTTGTACTATAACCAGGTCAATCATTTAATAAAATAAAGCCAACAATTCTTGTGTAAACATGGCTGCATTATAATTATGAACAACTTTGAACAATGATAGTTTAATATATCATCACTAGAAAAACAAATGAGTAAATAAAAAAAAACTAAAATGAAACTCATACCTTGATTACCATTTTTAGAAGTAGCAGCTAACAAAACACCCGGTCTTCCCTTCAAAGCAGCTGCGTCTAAAAATATTAATGGCCGACAATGTTTAAATCCAAGTAGACAAGCACCAAAACCAATACAAACTCTCTCAAACTGATCAGTTGAACAATTAACTTCCAGGGCCACATAACTACCAGGATTATACTTTTGCAACGCTTCTAAATACCAATGTAAATCATTATATGACATAGCATCATCGCCATATATTTCTTTCAAAGCCAATTGTTTTCCGCTATAAGCATAATAATATGAAAGAGTAAAATTGTAATCTCTTCTAAATTCCTTCATTATATCTGTTGGCTTCTTCATAGGAGCATCTCGAATTTGATTAACAATCAAAGATAAACAAATCTACTTGAAATATTAACTTTATTAACATCTCTAAGACCGCCTCCACACGAATGAGCAAAATTGTAAGTTCTAATAAAAAACCGAGAGAGTAGACCGGGATCCGAAGAAGCATTAAGATAAAACTTACAACCATCCTTCAACCAAGAGCAATTAACCGATATTCTATCTGGAGAATTTCTTATAAAAATCAAATCATAACCATTTTTTATTTGATATGCCATTAAAAACTCCCAAAAATCCTCAGCTCCATTAAAACAAAAACCAAGAAAATCCACAATAGTTTTTTGACAACCTTTCTTCAACATATCTTTCAAATAATAAGAAGAATCAGCATGTGAATCACTATTTGAACCAGAAGTACTACCAATTGAAGAGCTTTGAACACTTGCATTGCCTAAACCACAGCCAGCAATACCAACTTCCTTAACACAAACATTTTCCTTAACAGTAAACTTAAAATATTGACTCTTCTTGAAAATTAAAAAACACACAATACTGATCAAATCTGAATCAGTATCAATGATTATATTCTTATTCTCAAGAACATAAGATATCTCAATAGAAAATAGACTAAGATGTGGCCAAACTTCACAGATTTCAGTCTTAACACCAAACAAAGAGGAGCCCGTCGTGAGATGACAAGAATAGCAATTCTCATTATGTTCAAAAATAACTAGCAAACTTTTTGATTCATCATCATAGATATTAGTACTGCAAAAGAAATTAAAAAAACAGTTAACAAACTTACTTAATATTATGACACATCAACAACAGAAAATGTTAAATTTACATAGCATAACAAATCAAAATGATAATTAAGACGTAAATAAAAGAAATATAAATCAATTAAAAAGCAGATGATAAATGAACATAGCACAATCAAATTACAACAAAATATGAATACAACAGCAAAAAATGCTATATAAATATAGCATAACGAAAAAAACTACATATGAAATTCACTCGTAAGATAGGTGAACAGTAAAATTGTAAAACCTTAAACTATACTGAAGAAACAGAATAATACACAATAAAATCTTACCTTGCCATTGAAACAAATCCAAAATAGGAACTGAAATCTGGAAGAAGACAATCTATACAACCTACAAAAACAAAAAATATAATTACTAATCGAACGATATTTTATCAGAGAAAGATAAAAAGAATATCGAAACAAATAAAAGTAATATACCTGAATGTAACGAAATTGTAAAGATCCAGAGCACGATGAAGATCGACGATGAAAAAACACGACGAAGACCGATGACAATCGAGAAGATCGAATACAAAACGCGTCCTTGAATCGAGAAGATCGACGAACAAAGATCAGTAATATCAAAAAGAAGGTGGAGAAGAAACAAAGAGGAAAATTTAAATTTTATAGAAGTTTGTCCTTAGAAAGAAAAAAGTAAGCCCGCGTCCTTTAGACGAAAAAAAACATGCGCGTCCGTAGGCCCAGAAACAGAAATAAAAACTTCCTTCAGCCCATTTTCCTGTTTCTTTTATTCCTCCTTCTTCTTCGCGTATGGATTAGAATAGGATTAACGTGAACATGAATTAAATTGTAAGAAAACTAAAATAATAGAATATAAGACGTAAATTACAAAGACTGTAATATAAATGGAATTGGACTGAAATTATGCCTAATTGGACTGAAATTATGCCTAATTATGACATTAATTGGACTGAATTAAAAAGATTGGCCTAGTTATAACTTAGAATTATAACTAAAAGAGTAAAAGGTGAAAGAGGCTTATTTTCACACTTAGACCTTGGGTTAAGTAATAAGCATGGTTATAATGTAGGTTATAATAAGAAAAAGATCAGAATAAGGCTAATTTTAAGACTTAGGATAAATTAAAAAGCACAAATAGTAGAGAAAAGTGTAAAGGCTTATTTAAATAATTTATCTAAGTTAATAAGAAAAGATGAAAGTAGGACCTGTACCAAATAACATTCCCTATTAGATAAAACGGTGGTCCCACATTAGCCTGAAGTGAGAAAAGGGCACGCTTATGCTAAGAATGGTAGTAATTGGTCATATAGAAGTCCAAATCACGAGGGATTTGGATAAGGGGCGCACCTAGATATTTTTTGGATGACGGACCAGTACTAATAGCATTTCCCCTATAGTTTCTATGGACACATGGTGATCTCACATTAGCCTGAAGTGAGATGAGGGGCATGCTTATGCTAGAGTTTAAGGTAATAAGAAGACCCAATAGGTGGAGCAAAATGTAGCATAAGCATGGTGGCAGCTACGTGTGTGACTTCCATTCTGGTGCTCAGTAATCGCCATCAGTTCCAAGCGCTTAGTATGGGTGTCTTTCGTAGACACCATTGTTTTCTGTGTACGGAGCTATATATGTCACCCGAATCCACAATGGGTGCTTTGTGCATCTTTCGTAGATACCATTGGCTGCTGTGTAAGGAGTTATATAGCGTCTAGTCCGCAGTAAGGTCTATGGAGTAGCAGGCCGATCAAAAAGGGTAGAATTAGGGTTACATCCTAATTATAGGATTAGGAATTTAGCCTAATCACAGCAGAAATCAAGGACAAGTGCAAGCAATCAAAGTTAACCTATCTTATAAATTGTGCAATATTTATTCATACTTATTTCCAGTTTATCTCTTTCCTATTTCCTTTGTAATCATTATTTATGTTAGAACTGTTGTAGAGTCTATTACTTTTATCTTGCTTAAAGACTCTAGTAATTACTATCATTCACCAGACTTTTAGTCTAACCCACTCCTCTATTTTCCCCATTTTCCCCCCATAGGCAATCCAGGGAGAAGTCGGTAGATTGCTATTGCTTAGAGTTTTCTTGGAGGAGATTTCTACTATGTATTTCTTTTATTTCAGCTTTTGTTCTTTCTATGTACTGGCTTATTATGAGGGATATTATGTACTCTGATTTTTGAGACTATGAGTTTTTGTTTTATAACACATGTATGTGGTATTTGGTGTTTGACTAATTTATGAAGCAATTATGAAGTTTTGTTTTAATTAAGTTATTATTTTAAGTTTCCGCTGTTTTTATCTATTTTTGTCTTGTGAATCTTAGTCTATGTTAGCTTTAGTTATACCTACAACGCACCTTGCCTTCTAATGTGTCCTTTTGGGTATATTAAGGGGTGTGGGGTGTTTCACTTGGTATCAAAGCCTACGATTACAAGATTCCTAAAAATTTATTTTAAAGGTAAAGTATTTTCCAAAATAACTTGTTTTAGAAGTATTTTTTAGAAAAGAACTCTTAGAAATAGTTTTTAAGTATAAAAGAGTTTTTATAAAAATCCCCTAAAAGTCCAGTTCAACCTTCTTTCGATTCTTTTGAGCCTAAGTTTCCTTTTCTTTGCATAGTATGGTTGACTGGTTTCGTAGAGCTACGGTACCAGAGGTGCAAGGGCAAGCGCCCAATACAACACCGGTAGGTGGAAACCCCTTTAATCCACCTACACCAGCCGATTTTTCTAAGCTATGCAAGGACTTTACTAGAATAGGGGGCGGAACGTTTTCTGGCATGAAGGATTTCAAGGAGACACAAGCTAGGTTGGAAGATATAGAACGAAAGTTTAAGCGGTTAGGCTTGGAGGACCGACAGCGAATTCAAACTACTTATTGGAAGCTGAAGGGAGAACTTAAGGAGGTTCCTACAAGCTCTAAGAAACAGTGGTGGAAGGATAAGAGGAAAGAAAGGGGACCTCAGAAGCGAATCAAGAAAAATGGGAAATGTAAGCACTGTAGAATGAATGGTCATTATGCAAAAGACTGTAAGAAGGCAGAATTGGAGGGAAGGTGTTTCAATTGTGGACAGCTTGGTCACTTTAGTAAAGTATGTCCTCAGAAAGCGGGGCAGGCAGCAAGCGCACCTGGAGCACAGATTCAGACTTTGGATACAACACCTTCTAGCAGTGGACCAAATCAAGGCAGGAAAGTTTGATTTCTATTTCTAATTTTTTCCCCATTCGGACTCTATTCGATTCTAGAGCATTACACCCTTTTCATCTCTAGATCTTTAGTAGATTGTTTGCACTTAGACATTTCTTTAGTAGACCCCATTATTATTCAAACCCCATAGGAGGATCGACACACTTGACTATGTTTTGTAGGGGTTTGAAAATTTTTATCCTAGGCGCAGAATTTAACTGCGACACCTATATATTGGATTTTCGGGGTATGGGATGATTTTGGGAATGGATTGGCTATCCACATATGAGCTATATGTGACACCCCATACCAAGACCCACATTAACAAAGAGAATTTCTGGGTAATTCTATCTGCTAATGTGGAGAATAGGGCTAGTTAAGGGTGACCATCATAGTCTTGCATTAAATATGAGCTAAGTATGTCGATTTGGTGCTCATTTTTTTTCATTTCTTTTTTTTCCTTCCATTTTGGCTTAAGTATTCGACATACTCACTTCTTATCTAATACACTACTATGGTGGCTATAGGATCGATTCAGAAACAAAACACAATAACAACACCAATCACAAGTCATAGAACAACAACACAGATAATATACATACACATACATCAAATGTAATACAACCCGTCACAAGTGGTATTCAACCACAATATATACATACATCCCCATAAAAGAATATATACATCACAAGTTCCCAACAAAAAGACTACAACACAAAACAAAGCCATTTATCCAAAGGCGAAGGAGAAGTCCAAAAGACATTGATAGGAAAAAGGGTCCAACAACCTAACCTGCAACTCGGTCTGACCCGAGTAATGAATACACGGGTCAGGCTAACTAGAACTTGATATTAGCATAAGATAAAGTGATATGACTGCATAAGGGAGGTATTCCTTTAATTCTAAGGAATAGTATAAGTAATGTCTATTTATACATCTAAGGGTGGAAGCTTCAAAGAACCCATAGATAACTAGCAAAGGTCTAACATGTCATAAATGGTTCATGTTCAATGGAATTCAAAATAAGTGAATCTAGAAAACTCATGAGCCATAGAAGAAGCATCAAAAACCTAAAAATTAAATATCATGGAACTCTAATACGAGTTCAAAACCTCATCATCGAAATCACTGTATAAATGCATATATATAAGCCAATCTCTAACTCAAGGCTACAATAAAATCATCATCTCAAAATGGTGAAATTGACGCAAATGAAAACTTATAAAAATCCCCGGATTGGCCAAATCCCCGATTGCATGCCGAAGCAATGTTGCACATGCCAAACTCAGACTAGTACTATATATATAAAGTATAGGTACCCATCACAGACAACCGTAGTCGTAGTACATCGTGACGACCGAAGTCGTAATACATCGTGACGACCGAAGTCGTAGAACATCGTGACCACCGAAGTCGTAGAACATCATGATGACCCGAAGGTCTATGTACTATTAAACATCATGAATGCGTGACGAACACTCAGATAGGAACCCAAAAGGTGTTAACGTGCGTCCCATACCACACGCTCGCACTTAGCGGTTTACCAACCGCTAGTCGATGCCACACTAGAAAACATCATTAAATCAAAATCCTTAAAAAAATCATATCTCGCCTCATCTCATTTGCGAGTAGTAAAAAGCATCATACTTATCTCATCTCATAAACAAGTATAAGACATCGTGATTGTTTTATATAAACCGTACTTCCCAAAAAGGAAGTCTTCATCTTAAAACTTGCCTCATTTCACCGGCCAATAAAATACATAATGATGGTTCTCATCGATTATACTCCTAAATAATTCTCGAGCCATAAAGTTCGCCAAATATTGGACATCTTAGAAGATTCCTAAATATAGGAATTAAATTCTCAAAATACGCCATAAAATGGCAAATCCCAGAAATCATCTCAAATCGATATACTCGAGTGGTTTCGATCGATATAAGTCCGAAATTAACCGATAAAATAAACTCACGTGTCCCATACCTCGTGTTTTACTAAATCGTTTAATTATCTTTCTCATATGTCCAAAAAGTGTAAAAATAATATATTATATATATAATATTTTACTTGAGAAAACGGGATTTTTAAATAATTTCCTGAAATCATTTTGAAGACATTTTGTTGAAATTTCTTCTTATTATAGGAAATAAATATATATAAAATACTTCGAAATAATTTATAAATGATTTGAAAATATTTAATAATAATGATTCCAAAAACCAAATCATTTAGAAATTTTCTCAAAATTTATTTGGAAGAAATAGTGCTTGAAAATTGAGAAAAACGTTGAAAATACACCCAATCGATTATTCAAGTTTTGCAACGAAAATTGGAGCATCAAACGATCAAGTTTTGCAACGAAAATTGACATGCATAGAGTTTAACATCTAAACTACAATCCGGAAAAGATCCGTAGCAATTCGAGTTAAAATCAAGAAGTTATGGCCACTCAAAGTGGCAACCAGAAACAAGAAACATAATAAAACAAGAGACAGAGAGATGTACGTAAACTGAAGCATTTACAGAGCAATTTCTTACAGCAGCTTAAGATTTAGCTAGCATTTTGTGAGTTTTTACTCACCTTGGCAATTTGGCAAGAATTCAATAGCAAGATGCAAGCTTTGGTGAAGAAGAGAAGCTTCAAGACCTTGTAAAAGCTAGAAAAGAAGCATGCAGAACAAAAACAAAAGGTTACAGACAATCCTCTCTCAAATTCAAAATGTCAATTTGATGAAATAATCTAGTGTATTGTTTGTGATTACCTTCTCTTATCTTTGTTTGGTTGATTAACACTTTAATTTTCAGCAAAAATTGGAGAAAGTTGAATTTAACAAGAAGTGGCCATGGGTTTTCTTTTCACTGTAATTGTTTTTAGAAGAAGAAAGGAATGAGTAAAGAGGAAAAACAACGTACAGGTTATTTTTCTTCTTTCCTGAGGCTTTTGGAATGAGTTTAGGATCTAAACCATCTACCCATTAAGCCCAACAACAATACTTTGTGAAATTTACTAAGTAAATGCACACATTTCACCTATTTAACAATATATACTCATATTTTCTTATTTTGTAGCCAAGTTAAATTTATACACAAAAGTGTATGTAAACAAAACTTGTTTTCTCAACAAAAATAAAATTTAGTTTAACTATAAAAATTTATTTTTATCAATAAAACCTTATTTTTATCAAAATCAAACAATTTACACCTATTTATCTCAAAACACCATTTTTAACATATCAATATATACAAAAATGGTTTTCTTATCAAATAAAATACAACAAACCTTCCAAACTTTATTTAAACATCAAAATATTATTTTAACTATATTTCATCTTTTATATTTATAAAAATTCATAAATACTTCTAATTTTCCTTTAAAATCAATAAAAGATTAATATTAGCGATTATTTACAATATTATTGCATTGACTCAAACAAAATCTAATAAATGATCATTTTCTTTCAAACTTAACAAAATAAAGTTTTAAAACCTAATTTTCATCAATTTATATTTATTCTAACAAATTTATGTTGAAATAAACCACTTAATTAATTCATTAACTCAAAATTGACCAAATACCAATATTTACAATATATTTAACAAAATTCTCATCCAATCAATATTAAATCCAATATTTATTCCCAAAACACTTTGCTTATTTAAAATAAACAATTTTAACAAAATCTATCTTCTCCAATTTATTTTATTCTCAATATTAAATTATAACTTACAGGTAATCACCAATATCAGGGTTGTTACAGACTCCCTCCCCTATAAAAATTGCGTCCTTGCAATTTCTAGAGGAAATCTGTATTCAACACACTTTATTTCATCAAACAAAGGAAATATATATAGATTAAAATGGAAAATTCTTACCTTCGTCATGAGAAGATAAGAATCCAAGATACGATCGCTCGATAAATTCTCTGGTTTCCCAAGTGCAGTCATTGGGATTATCGGACCATTGAATCTTTACAAGCGGAACACTCTTGTTTTGAAGACGTCTAGTCTTCGAAGCAAGAACTCTCATAGGATGCTGCACAAAAGATAGATCAGGAGAGACCTCCAACTTCTTTAAAGCTCGAGAATCAAGCACAGAATTTGAATCTCGTAGACACTTCCTCAACTGAGAAACGTGGAATACGTCGTGGATTCCAGAAAACTGATCAGGAAGTGCTACACGATATGCAACAAGACCGATATGCTCTGTAATAGGAAATGGCCCAATATAGCGTGGTGCCAATTTCCCCGTCTGGCTGAAGCGTATCACTCCCTTCAGAGTAGAAGCCCGAATATAAACAAGATCGCCCACTGAGAATTCAAGAGGCCTCCTACGGTTGTCCGCGTAGGATTTCTATCAACTCTGAGCCTCTTTCATTCTCTCTTGGATAAATGGATCTTCTTAGATGATTCACAAATAGTCTCGGGGCCTAAAACGAGCTTTTCCCTCGACTCAATCCAACAAGATGGAGAACGACATGACCTTCCATACAAGGCTTCGAAAGGAGCCATGCCAATAGAAGATTGGTAGCTATTATTATAAGCAAACTCAACTAGAGGAAGATGATCCTCCTAGCTACCTCCAAAATCCAAGATACAAACACGAAGTAGATCTTCTAAGATACAATTCACCCGTTCAGTCTGTCCATCAGACTGTGGGTGATAGGCTGTGCTAAGATTAAACTTTGTGCACAAAGCTTGTTGGAGACTCTGCCAGAAGTGACTCATGAAAAGAGGATCACGATCACATACAATAGATGAAGGAACACCATGCAATCGCACGATTTCCTTAATATATAGCTTAGATAAGAGAGATGCCGTCCTATTAGATTTAATAGGAATGAAATGTGCAGACTTGGTAAGACGGTCCACAACAACCCAAATACTGCTATGGCCTGACCTCGAACGAGGTAAGCTATCGATGAAATCCACAGAAACTTGGTGCCATTTTCACAATGGAACCTCTAAAGGCTGAAGGAGACCACTGGGCCGCTGATGCTTGGCCTTAATAAGCTGACAAGTCATGCAATTGCTTATATAACTTGCAACATCATGCTTCATGCCCTCCCAGTAATAGAGACGACGCAAATCAGCATACATCTTGCTGCTACCTGGATGAATAGTATACTTAGAATGGTGACACTCATCTAGAATGTCCCGCCTAAGTTCTAGAATAGAAGGCACGACAAGACGGTTCTTCTTTCGAAGACACCCATGAATATCAATGCTGAAATCCATCATCTGATTATTATCTTGGGATACAGACTTACACTTCTGAATAAGAGCAGATATCTTGGAATCTTGCCGCTGTTTCTCGACAATCTGGTCTAGGAGAGTAGGACGAGCTTCCATGCTATATAATAGAATAGGAGAATCGGAAGTGGAAGCACGATCCTGAATATCACATATGGAAAGAGTCTCAAGAGCTTTCCATTATGCAATCATCGTGGAAACAATAGCTGAATGCTTTCGGCTTAAAGCTACTCGATTCCCCTTGCCAGGGGTATACTAGATATCAACATCATAAGAAGCTAGAAGCTAGAAACTCGAGCCAATGTTGTTGTCGCATGTTGAGCTCCTTCTGGGTGAATAAATATTTGAGAGACTTGTGATCGGTGAAGAGAGTAAAATGTTCACCCAACAGATAATGACGCCATAACTTCAAAGCAAAGATGATGACGGCAAGCTCTAAGTCGTGGGTAGCATACCGAACCTCATTCGGACGTAATTGCCTTGAGGCATAGGCAACTACCCTATCCTTCTACATAAGAACAACACCGAGGCCATTACGACTGGCATCGGTATAGATTATAAGATCCTGATTCCCTTTGGGAACCACAAGAACATGAGAATTAGTGAGAAGCTTCTTTAATCTCTGAAAGGAAGCCTCACACTTATCAGACCATAAGAAGCGAACGTATTTCCTCGTAAGGCTAGTCAAGGGAAGCACAATATGGGAAAAGTCTTTGATGAAACAATGGTAATAACCCGCCAAACCCAAAAAGCTACGAATCTCATGAACATTCTCAGGCCTCTTCCAATTCTGGATGGCTTCGATCTTAGACGGATCGACCGAAATGCCTTAGGAAGAAACAACATGACCTAAGAACTTAACTTGTTTTTCCCAGAAATGACACTTAGAAAGCATTGCTTTGAGTTGATGCTGACACAGAGTACTCAAAACAATTCTAAGATGTTGAGTATGATCAGCTTCGGACTTAGAATACATAAGAATGTCGTCGATGAAAACAAGAACAAACTTATCGAGATATTCCCAGAATACTCGATTCATAAGGTCGACGAAGTAAGCATGAGCGTTCGTCAAACTGAACGGCATGAAGAGCCGCTCATATGATCCATATCGAGTGCGGAATGCTATAAGTGGAATGTTGTCTTTCACAACTCGCAGCTGATGAAATCCGGTGGCGAGGTCAAGCTGCGAGAAGACCTTAGCGCCACTCAACTAATCGAACATATCGTCTATCCTAGGCAGGGGATAACGATTCTTGATGGTTAACTCATTAAGCTTGCGATAATCCACGCATAACCTAAGAGTCCCATCGGACTTCCTCACGAATACCACCGCGGCTCCCCACGGTGACGAACTAGATCGAATGAAATGCTTGGCTTCAAGATCAAGGAGTTGCTTCTTCAGTTCCTCATTCTCTTTAGTAGACATCCTCGTGGGAGGATGACTAACTGGCTGTGTGCCTGGGATAAGGTCAATGCGGAACTCGATAGCCCGCTTAGGTGGTAATCCCGAAACAAGCTCAAATAAATCAGGAAACTCACGAACAACAGGAATCCGAGACACATCATCATCATCGTCTCGAGATTCAAGAGAGAACAGAGAAGCTTCGGAATCACGCTCAATATCCCGATGAATAAGAGGCAGCTGAGCAGGAGAGTCGGGATGTCGAAGATATAAGACTCTCTCTAAACATAGAATCCTGGCATCGTATCGAACTAGCCAGTCCATACCCAATATCATATCGAATCCAAGACAAGGAATTACGTGCAGATTTGCATGGAAAGAAAAGCCACAAATAAGAATCTCAACATCATCACAAAGCATACTAAGGGTTGCGAATCCCCCGATAGGATTCGCAATCCTCAAAGAAGTAATCAAGCAAGAAACATCCAATAGCAAAGCATCAACGAGTTCCTTCGATACGAATGAACGCGACACACCCGTATCGAATATAACTCTAATAGGTCGATCATGGAACCTTCTAAAATAGTAGGAGATATACCTTGACACTGAGAGGCACTACCAGAAGCCTTCACAATTGAGATTTCTCGAACTAGGACCTCCCTCCCTCTTAGGACAAGCACAAGTAGAAATCAAATGCCCTTCCTTCTTACAATATAAGCACCTCTTAGGATTAGGACATTCCCTCACAAGATGATCGCGAGAACCACAATTATAACATGCCACAACCTTGGCTGAAGGAGGCGTAGCATGAGAATGAGAAGTAGAACCACCTTGCTTCTTCTTCTTACTAGGCTGGAATGGCTTGGACTTGCGGAAAGGAAACCTCTTCTTATTCGGATTTCTCCGAACCTCTGCCTCACCATCACTATATTTCTCCTTCTCGACCGCTTCAAGGTGAAGGGTCGCATCAACAAGTTCCTCAAAAGACAATTTGAGTTGGAGCATAAGGGATTTCTTTGGATATTTCTTAAGTCCAAAAACGAACTTTAGATTCTTCTTGTAAGGAGTGCTAATATGGTCAAGACCATACTTGGACAAAGCCTCGAACGAAGCCACATACTCCGAAAGTATCGACTTCCCTTACTTAAGATCAAGGAAACGTTGAGCTAAGATAGCCTTCTCAGATTTTGGGACAAACTTAAGCTCGAATCTCTCTCTGAAATGCTCCCACTCTAAGGTAGACTCATCAATCTTCGCGATGAGTAATTCATACCAATCCAATGCACGTTCTTGCAACATACTAGATGCGACAAGAACGCGATGGTGGCTAGAAATCTCCATGCGAGTAAATATGCGCTCGCATGTATGGAGCCATGCCAGGACCTCTAAGACTGACTCCGTGCCTTTGAATGATTTGCCTCCAAGATGAGTATAATTGCTACTCATGCGTGCAAATACAAATTTGCATGGAGGGGAAGGCTAAGTGATCCTAAGCAGCTCAAGAATCTGATCAGTCGACATATAAACTCCTTCGGTACGAGAACCACTGGACGGTCCCGCCACCGAAGTGCGACCTCTTCCTCTTCCATCCCTTGCTGAAAGTTAAGATAAGATAGGATTATTCACAGGGGTAGATATTAGCAATTCAAATTAAATAAGGAATACTACGGAATTAAAATTAACATTCCTAGACATATTCCTTTCTATCTACCCCCAAAGGACTCAAACGATTAAGGACAAGGTTAGGTTTGACTACGATTAGGGATGATGCTTACAAGTGTATTATACTTGATGTATGATGATCCTATATACCATTCTATGTTTACTACATTTTGTTCTGAATCCTTCTCTGATACCAAGATGTGACGCCCCACCCCGAGACCCACATTAACAAAGAGAATTACTGGGTAATTCTGTCTACTAATGCAAAGAATAGGGCTGGTTAAGGGCGACCATCATAGTCTTGCATTAAATAAGAGCTAAGTATGTCGATTTGGTACCCATTTTTTCATTTCATTTTTTTTCTTTCCATTTTGGCTTAAGTATTCAACATACTCAATTCTTATCTAATACACTACTATGGTGGCTACAGGATCGATTCAGAAACAAAACACAATAACAACACCAATCGCAAGTCATAGAACAGCAACACAGATAATATACATACACATACATCAAATGTAATACAACCCATCACAAGTGGTATTCAACCATAATATATACATACATCCCCATAAAAGATTATATACATCACAAGTTCCCAACAAAAAGACTACAACACAAAACAAGTCCATTTATCCAAAGGCGAAGGAGAAGTCCAAAAGACATCGCTAACAAAAAGGGTCCAACAACATAACCTGCAACTCGGTCTGACCCGAGTAATGAATACACGGGTCAGGCTAACTAGAACTTGATATTAGCATAAGATAAAGTGATATGACTGCATAAGGGAGGTATTCCTTTATTTCTAAGGAATAGTATAAGTAATGTCTATTTATACATCCAAGGGTGGAAGCTTCATAGAACCCATAGTTAACTTGTAAAGGTTTAACATGTCATAAATGGTTCATGTTCAATGGAATTCAAAATAAGTGAATATAGCAAACTCATGAGCAATAGAAGAAGCATCAAAATCCTAAAAATTAAATATCATGGAACTCTAATATGAGTTTAAAAACTCATTATCGAAATCACTGTAAAAATGGATATATATATATAAGCCTATCTCTAACTCAAGGCTACAATAAAATCATCATCTCAAAATGGTGAAATTGATGCAAATCAAAACTTATAAAAATCCCCAGATTGGCCAAATCCCCAATTGCATGCCGAAGCAATGCTACATGTGCCAAACTCAGACTAGTACTATATATATAAATTATAGGTACCCATCTCAGACGACTTTAGTCGTAGTACATCGTCACGACCGAAGTTGTAATACATCGTGATGATCGAAGTCGTAGAACATCATGACGACCGAAGTCGTAGAACATGGTAAGGACCAAAGTCATAGAACATCGTGATGACCGAAGTCATAGAACATGGCGAGAATCTATGTCATAGAGCAACCCAAAGATTCTAGTTTTAGGATATTTAGTTGAGTGCATTGAGTGATTTTAATTTTTAAAGTTTGTTTTCTAAATTTGTTTTTTATTTTTGATTTTGATGGAGCAGTAGAAAGTGAAGGGAAAACGTGTGATAATGAATTTTTCTAAGTATTGAGTTATATTAAAATTGTAAATTCCGGCATCTCGCTGCATAGATTTTCGTTCACATACGAACCGCGAATGACAAAAGAAAATTACGACCGCGCTTAAAACAGTGTCGTGACCACAAAATAATAATAATATACACCGATTAATTGATTTTGTAAAATCATAAAAAAAACACTATCATTTGATGAAAAATCATCAAACGTTAATTTAAATAGTTTCCAAATTAAAAATTATGGAAAATCAAATAAATTAAATTAAAAATACATCAATAAAAATCAAGTCTTTATAATGAAAATAAACTTTCCTATCATTTATTACATTTGAATCAAATCTGAATATTTTAAACAAATTAAATACTCATATTTGAAATGTTTAAAATTAATAATCATTGCATTACAACTACTAAATACTTTGTAATTTGGTCGCTTAAGTGTTTATTTGGTCGAGACCCTGTATTGCATTCTATGAGTTTCAAGCACTAAAAGCAATACAACACTACAGATATTTGATCCATATACTATCGCATATAAGTGTTATAAGGGAAACGGTCACAGTTCGTAATATACAATACTTCGAAGAAGTTAGTTCATTCAAAATAAGCCAATAAACAGTACCGTGAGATTGAATATTCAATTTGATTGATTACGAAAGGATCTTATTGTGTTAAATGTAACATTAGACCAAATCTATAAGAAAGATCTAAGAATTCGTTCACTGAAATGTCAGTTTGATTAGTTTACGTAAGGTGCATCATATTTGATGTCCTTAAACGTTAAGGATAATCAAATGTATCTTTGTAAAGAGTTTGTTATGATATTGTAGTAAGGGTTTTCTTTTGAATGGTTCGACCATTTAGAAAGAAAAATGAATGTACAAGAGTAGATGTGATTTAAGATACAGTTGGGATGAAGAGAGTGAATAGTCACTTCTACTTCATAAAGAAACATTGGAAATGAGAATTGTAATAATAATAGTTGATACTTAATATTGGAATAAGAAATTTGATTTTTATTCTGAAATGTATTTTCATATAGAAAATTGTGTTCTATGAGATTTATTTCTTTGAGTTCAAGATATTTGATCAAAGAACTCTCCACTATAAACCAATTATAGTATATGAAATAAGTAGGCTATATTAAGTGGATAATGGAACTCCGTATTTGGTACGCTATTATAGTAATGGCGAAAATATTGGGAGGATGCTATACAACACTCATTCATTGCATCATGTTATGAATATTGTTTTCACAAAACGTTCCGAACATTATTTAAAAAATAATATCCGTTCTTCGGTGATGAGTAAAGAATAGACACAGTTTTATTTCAATGTGAATATTATGAATATTAATTATGAAATAAAACTATAATGTGGTGTTTGTTTTCACAATAAAAGTGATCCATTCAAAAATACTGAAGTATCTAAAATTATTTACAGTTATATTGGAAATATAGACTAAGTCGTTGTTTTGAGAAACAATTTTTATTATATAATTATGAATCATGCGATACTAGTTGATTAAATCTCAAATAATAAAAGGCTATTACCCCTTTAGTGGGAACATCATATGAGTTGATGAACTCTTCTGATTGATACACATAGATGTATGCAATCATGAGTCTATTAATACTAGAATGGTTACATAAACTTCATCATATTCATGGGTGAGTTACCGCCAACATGGACATGTGTATGATACACATGTATTATGTCTACGTTAAGCTCATAGAGTATAAAATGGTGGTAAATAAAATAACATTTGATACAAATAAAATTAATTCAATTTGATCGAATATATGAGTATATTGGAAAAAGTTCCGAACTTACCTAAATATGAATAAAGTTTCAATCTCAAAAGTCACTCCTCTCTATGATGTATCAGTAAGGAACAATCAAACTTTGTTGAACAAATCACGATTAAAGTTGGGTGAAGTTGAGTTAAACTCTTTATATAAGGTGTGTACTTAAGGGTAATACACAAGGTTAAAATTAATATCATCTAAAGAATAGTTTACAAAACCATACGAAATAAGGGTCTATAAGAAACCCCTACATATTCTAGGCCAACGAGTTAGCTGGTTGTGCAAGTCGAATGTGACGACCGCCCATGACCCCTGCACCGAATCTAGAGAAGAGCGCTGTAAAGTGTGCCAGGCGACCATGGACGATTGTCAAGGTAAGATTTAAAACAACAGAATCTATCGTATTACTCACAGCGCATGGACAAAATACAATAGAACATATGTATAGTGAAGCTTTACAGAACAAAATGACATCATATAAAACTCCATAATAGTTGAATACAAACATCCACATAGTCAATACATCAAGCCTCACTACATATCTCTCATAGAATACAAACAGCGGAATATCCAGTACATATAATAAGAAGATAATATGTAACCCTCCAGCTCGTCTTCGATATCAGCATCGTGAGAAGAGAACAGCACCTGTCACCTGCTACCTAGTCTGCCCGTCCCAAAATGGACGAACAGCCCAAGGCAATAAGAATTAAAACATAAAGCCTTGAGTCAGACAACAGTCTTAGTGAGCAGTAAATTAACTAACAACATACCAAAAGAGCATAAAGGAAAAGGAATAGGAATACAACCCTCCCACTCCAACCTCATTCTACAGTGATAGCCCCCCCCCCAGACACACACTAAGCAGAAGCAAACATAGCAGAGCATACAATTTAAAGTAAAGCTACTATCACTCGAGTCAAGGGCGATGTTTTCCAAGTACCAAGGCCTAAATCAGATAAGCACCCAGAAAATACCGCTCTTGAGTCCGAATGACGATACAACCAAACATCCATGACTCTGGCTATCACTGTTATCATTGCCTCGATATCACCGTTAATTGAATGACCGGCACATTCTTTCAGCCGTCCGTCAAGGGCTAATGGAAACCCCGGTTCTAGACATAACTCCCGCACGTCGTCGCAGCCCGTGCCTAGGACTATCGAATCTGCCCAGAGTACTCGACCATCAACAGTTGGCCGTTGGAACTATCGAATCTGCCCAAACTTACTCTTGCTTAGAGCATGCTAGAACCTTCAACAACGATGCTATCCAAGCCTCCTAGTCATCCTCCTCGACGACTATTCTCATATCCATTCATTATCCTCAACTCGAATCATATCACCGAGTTATCAACATGCTTGGAATGATCCCGTCTGGATTAAACCAAGTCTTCATCACATGATTGCCTCGCTTCATTACATCCTCGCAAAGCCTCATCTCATCATCACATCATCAGATCTATGCATAAGAGCTTCATCATCCCGCTACATATGCCACGAGCAGCTTTTCCAATTCAAGAGCCTTTCCCTTAGCTTTTGAATCACCTTTGGTCTAAATCTAATCATCAATCATCTAGTTCATAACAATCAATCAAATCAAACATCAATCCAAGCAATCAAGCATTCAAAAATGATCTAAGTAGACAATTATAACAATAATGGCATTTTCGTAATTAAAGAGTTGAAAGTCCAATAAGCATGAAAACATGGATTATATCTCTACAAACTTGATGAATGAACTTGCATAGGTTAACATATGATAAAATGGATGTAACATCATTATGAACAATGGATCTATATGGATCTACACATAGGATGAAGAAAATGCATGGAAATCTCTATTTTAACACCAAATCGAGCCAACAACCCGATATACTCCTTTGGATCCGTGTGAGAGATAATCACCACTCACCAAATCACCTAAACAATCCAAAAGATAACAACTTCAGATCTGGACAGCGAAGAACTAAGCTAGATCCGACAAGATCTCACTTCAAACGAAGAAATCTCTCTTGAAAAGATGAAGATCTTCAATCTAAGCTCTTGAATCTTCAATCTTGATCTTCGATTTGGATGGATGGAAGCACTAGATTAGAGTGGAGAAAAGAAGTGAAGAAGTGTAGAAGTCGAGCTCTCAAAATGGCAGCACTTCGTCGCTTCAAAATCCGGATCCCAAAAAGTGAGAACAACCCCTCCTATTTATAGCTGAAAACTGCCCTTAAGTCGTAACTCGGCTATCTCCTTAAGTCGCTGCCGACTTAACACCATGCCGACCTACGACCTAAAAACCCCCACGACTTAACAGAGCCTCCGACCTAACCCTTGGCGACCTAAAGCAAATGCGCTTCCACTTGTATACGACTTACGACCTAACACAGATCACGACCTAACACTTAGACAAAACCTTGCGACCAACAGATGCTACGACTTAACTCCTCAGCGACCTAACGCATGACGACCTAAAACAACACGCGACCTAACATAAGTCGCAAACAACTGGACTTCGACCTAACTACTAAGCCAAAACCCAGTGACCTAACACTCGCGCGACCTACGACTTAGAATACACGCGACCTAATACTTAAGCTATTTCCTACGACCTAACAACTCATACAACAAACTACTCACGCGACCTAACTGGGTTATGTTCTAACTCCTTAAGTCGCCTAATCCTTAGGTCGCTAACACGCTACCCTTCTTAGGTCGCTAACCTATAGGTCGCTCCAAGATACTAAGTCGCTAACCCGGCAACCATTAGGTCGCTAACTCTCCCTGCCGACCTAACACTTAGCTCTCCGAAACTCTTAGGTCGCTCACAATAGTTTCCTTAGGTCGTTGCCGACCTAACTCTACCCCAGAATACTTAGGTCGCCTACTACTCTTCCTTAGGTCGCCTAAACCTCTTAGGTCGGTCACGACTCATCACTTAGGTCGGTCACTACCTTAAGTCGGCAACTCGACCCAGACTTATCTCTTAACTTGTCTATCCCCTTAGGTCGAAGACCTTTCTCTAAGTCGCTCACGACTTATCTCCTAAGTCGCCAACAACATTTAGGTCGCGTACGACCTAGGACTTAGGCAATTCTGCCTAAAAATCTGAAACATCTAGAAAATGATGAAAATCCCAGATTTTGACAAACTTTTCGATCCGTAAAATACGGGTCGTTACATTCTCTCCCCCTTAGGAATTTCGCCCCCGAAATTCCAAGCAATCATAGCAATCAAAGACTATTCTGTACGCCTACCATCCATAGCAATCAACAAACCATGCATCCAATTCTAGCTTAGCGTCCAGAATTCTAAGACTTAGAACAAGTTACAATATCGCGAGATGAGACGACACCTTAGGGCCATACCTTGAAGAGTTCAGGATGAGCTGCCTTCATCCTCTCTTCCACCTCCCACGTACAGTCGTTATCATCATCACTCCATTGTATCTTGAGCAACTTAACTACCTTCCTCCTAAGCTGTTTCGTGTCGGTTTCAACAACACGAAGCGGTTTACGAGGTCTTCTATCAACTGGATCAACTTCAAAATCTTCATAGCTATCTGCAGAAACTACTGCATTTGAGTCGTGCACATACTTCCGTAGATATGATACATGAAAAACATTGTGCACACTCGACATCTTCTCTGGTAACTCCAATCTGTAAGCGAGCTTTCCAATTTGCTCGATAATCGGGAATGGTCCAACAAATCTCGGAGTCAATTTTCCTCTCTTCCCGAATCGAACAACATTCTTCAGTGGAGAAATCCTCACAAAAACCATATCTCCTACGTCGAATTCCAAATCCTTTCGACGCTTATCGGCATAACTTTTCTGACGGTCTTGGGCTGCCTTCATTCATTGCCGAATGATCTCTATGCAATCCGAAGTCTGACGAATCATCTCTGGCCCAAGCATCAACTTCTCTCCAGTTTCCAACCAACATGTCGGAGAGTTACACGGTCTTCCATACAATGCTTCATACGGTGCCATACCAATGCTTGACTGGTAACTGTTGTTGTACGCAAACTCCACCAAATGAAGGTGATCTTCCCATGATCCTCCGAAGTCCAAAACACATGCTCTTAGAAGATCTTCCAAAACTCGGTTGACTCTCTCGGTCTGACCATCTGTTTGGGGATGATAAGCTGTACTCAAACACAACTCAGTTCCCAAGACTTCCTGGAAGCTCTTCCAAAATCCACTAGTGAACAATGGGTCTCAATCGCTCACTATACTCTTCGGAATACCATGGAATCGAACTATCCACTTAACATACAACTCAGCCAACTTTGATGCAGTCCTAGTCGATCGAACAGGAATGAATCGTGCACTCTTAGTCAGACGATCCACAATGACCCAAATCCCTTCATTTCCCGTTCTGGTTCTAGGCAATCCATCAATAAAATCCATCGAAACTTGTTCCCACTTCCATGTAGGAACTTCTAATGGCTGAAGCAATCCACTTGGCTTCTTCTGTTCGGCTTTAACCAACTGGCAGTTCATACACTTGGAAATAAAATTTCCAACATCCTTCTTCATACCTTCCCAGTAGTAGGTTCTCTTCATATCCCGATACATCTTGTTTCCACCTGGATGAATTGTCAGCTTCGAGTGATGACTTTCTTTCAGAACTTCACTCCTCAATTCATCTATATCGGGAACAACTAGTCGTCCTTGCTTCCGAAGCCAACCCTCTCGATCGACCTCGAATCCTTTATCCTTTTCTGGATCCAATCCAGATTCCAATTCACGGATAATCTTGACAAGCTTATCATCTCGCTTTTGGCCCTCGCCAATCCTTTCCACAAGAGTGGGTCTTATCGATAAGTTTGCCAACATCTCAGGTTCCAATTCACATCTAGGCCTGAAGTCAAATCCAGCTAAATACTCGAGACTCTTCCATTCTGAAAACATGGCTCCCAATCCTGCATGTCTTCGACTTAACGCATCTGCCACTGCGTTACCTTTTCCCGGAGTATAAGCTATACCAAAATCATATGATGCCAAAAACTCTAGCCAACGTTGCTGCCGAAGATTCAAATCCTTTTGGGAGAAAAGATACTTCAACGACTTGTGATCCGTAAACAACTCGAATCGAACTCCCAACAGATAATGCCTCCACATCTTCAGAGCAAATACAATCGCCGCTAATTCCAAATCATGAGTTGGGTAATTCCTTTCATGCGGCTTCAGTTCTCGACTGGCATACGCAACAACTTTATCCTTCTGCATCAGCACTGCTCCAAGTCCAGTACCACATGCGTCGGTGTAAACCACCATCTCATCATTCCCACTTGGAATAGTCAAAACAGGAGCACTCGTCAATCGCTCTTTCAGGATTCCGAAAGCTTGCTCACACTTAGCATCCCAACTGAACACTTGGTTCTTCTTCGTCAATCCTGTTAACGGTGCAGCTACCTTGGAGAAGTCTTTGATAAACCGTCGATAATATCCTGCTAATCCAAGAAAACTTCTCACATCAGATGCATTCTTAGGTCTAACCCAATCCTGGATTGCTGCCACCTTAGCGGGATCAACCGCTATTCCATTTCCAGAAATCACATGGCCTAAGAACCTCACTTCACTCTTCCAGAAGTGACACTTTGAAAACTTAGCCTTCAGCTGATGTTTCCGCAAGATTTCCAAAACAATACGCAAGTGCGTCTTGTGCTCTTCCTCTGTTCTGGAATAAATCAGGATATCATCCACGAACACAAGTACAAACTTGTTCAACTGATCTCTGAACACTCTATTCATAAGATCCACAAAATATGCTGGCGCGTTAGTCAATCCAAACGGCATTACCAGCCACTCAAAGAAACCGGATGGTGTCCTAAAAGCAGTCTTCGGCACACTATCCTTAGCTACTCTCAACTGGTGAAATCCCGTTGCCAAATCCATCTGAGAAAATACCTTTGCTTCGTGAAGCTGATCAAACAAGTCATCTATTCTCGGCAATGGATACTTGTTCTTCTTAGTCACCTTATTCAGCTCACGATAATCCACACACAATCTCAACGACCCATCTGCCTTGGTTGCAAACACAACTGGTGCACCCCACTCGGACACACTACGCCGAATGAATCCTTTCTGCAAAAGATCATCAACTTGCACCCTCAACTCTTGCTGTTCCCTAGGCGCCATCCGCCTAAGAGGCATCACAACAGGTTTGGCTCCTTCAACTAGATCTATTCGAAACTCGATCTCTCTATGCGGCGGCAACCCTTTGACTTCGTCAAAGACATCCTCGAATCTATTTGCGATAGGCACTAAAGACAGTCCATCCCGTGGAACAACTAACGAATACATGAAGCTCATGAAGACGCCTTCCTCATGCTTACATCGTATCACAATCTTTCGCCCTTCCACATTCTCGACTGTCACCTCCAGCCTCTCACAATCAACCTTAGCCGCATACTTCCTAAGCCAGTCCATACCCAAAATAATTCCGAACCCCGCAAAGTTCAGAACAAAACAATCACAAACAAAAGAGCAACCATGACTCGATACAACTAGACCACGGCATAACATACACAAACAAGACGAACCCCCAACTGGATTAGTCACAACCAATGGCCTATCAACAATATCCGGTTCCAAACCTAACCGGCCTACTAGTTCATTACAAACAAACGAATGCGATGCTCCAGTATCAAACAAAACTCTAACTGGAATACCACATAGGAAAAGAGTACCTTGAACAACCACACTCTTTCCCTTCTCTTCAGCAGTAGGAGCTTTTGAAGACGACGGAACAGCTCCTAAAGCATAGGCTTGCACAATCTGCCTGTCCTTCCTTGGTTCTGGACAATTCTTCCTGAAATGTCCCGGCTTGTCACAGTTGTGACACTTCATCGGTGCCTTCGGATTCTTACAATCCTTAGAGAAATGGCCCTTCTGCTGACAATTGTAGCAAGTCACCTCGCCTTTCGGCTTCTTCTGGCCATCCTTACCCTTCTGCTGCTGCTGCTTCCTCTTCTTGTTTCCACCCTGCTGGGGTTTAGACTCTTCCCTAGTCACAGCAACAACAGATCCTTCCTTAGGAAACAGACTCTCATTCCTAAGAGCTTTCTCCACAAGCTTCTCAAATGAATCGTCCAAATGATCCACCAACTGTCTCCCAAGATAACTATCCAAGCCGGTCACAAACTTCTCATTCTTCTGATAAGCAGATTCAATATATGACCGAGCATACTTGGACAAAGCTTCAAACTCAGAAACATACTCAAGAACAGATCTTCCACCCTGCTTGAGCTCCACAAACCTCTTGAACAGAACAGACTTCTGAGCTGTAGAAACGAACTTAGCTTCAAATCTGACTTGGAATTGCTCCCAAGTAATCTCTTCTTCCGGAGTAGTGATGGTAATCGAATTCCACCAATCAGAAGCTCTCCCTTGAAGCTGCCTCGATGCCAACTTCCTCTTAGTTGCATCATCAATTCCCAAATCACCAAAGATCCTTCTACAAGCATCTATCCACCTCTGGACCTCAATGGTAGATTCTGTTCCCAAGAAAACCTTTCCTCCAAGAGCAGTGTAGTCCTTGCACAACTTAGCAAAATCCACCGGTTTTGGAGTTTGAACTTGAACTCCAACATCAACTGCCGCTCCCGGAACTGGTATCCTTCTCATGATCGAAGTCATCATAGCTTCGAACATGGCTGCATAATCAGCAGTCTCTTCAGTAGCACGGCCTCCCCTAGCAGCTGGTCTCCCTCTTCGACTCATTCTCAATATCTATAAAAAGGAATGATTAGAACATCTAGAGAAACAACTGCACAAAGGACTCAAACTCTACTAAGCTACTATATTATATATAGTAATCATCCATCAAAATACAATTACGTCTCTCATACGTAGTTACGACAGCGAGCGTTGGGTAAAATCGATTAACCAATGCTCTGATACCAAATGTGACGACCGCCCATGACCCCTGCACCGAATCTAGAGAAGAGCGCTGTAAAGTGTGCCAGGCGACCATGGACGATTGTCAAGGTAAGATTTAAAACAACAGAATCTATCGTATTACTCACAGCGCATGGACAAAATACAATAGAACATATGTATAGTGAAGCTTTACAGAACAAAATGACATCATATAAAACTCCATAATAGTTGAATACAAACATCCACATAGTCAATACATCAAGCCTCACTACATATCTCTCATAGAATACAAACAACGGAATATCCAGTACATATAATAAGAAGATAATATGTAACCCTCCAGCTCGTCTTCGATATCAGCATCGTGAGAAGAGAACAGCACCTGTCACCTGCTACCTAGTCTGCCCGTCCCAAAATGGACGAACAGCCCAAGGCAATAAGAATTAAAACATAAAGCCTTGAGTCAGACAACAGTCTTAGTGAGCAGTAAATTAACTAACAACATACCAAAAGAGCATAAAGGAAAAGGAATAGGAATACAACCCTCCCACTCCAACCTCATTCTACAGTGATAGCCCCCCCAGACACACACTAAGCAGAAGCAAACATAGCAGAGCATACAATTTAAAGTAAAGCTACTATCACTCGAGTCAAGGGCGATGTTTTCCAAGTACCAAGGCCTAAATCAGATAAGCACCCAGAAAATACCGCTCTTGAGTCCGAATGACGATACAACCAAACATCCATGACTCTGGATATCACTGTTATCATTGCCTCGATATCACCGTTAATTGAATGACCGGCACATTCTTTCAGCCGTCCGTCAAGGGCTAATGGAAACCCCGGTTCTAGACATAACTCCCGCACGTCGTCGCAGCCCGTGCCTAGGACTATCGAATCTGCCCAGAGTACTCGACCATCAACAGTTGGCCGTTGGAACTATCGAATCTGCCCAAACGTACTCTTGCTTAGAGCATGCTAGAACCTTCAACAACGATGCTATCCAAGCCTCCTAGTCATCCTCCTCGACGACTATTCTCATATCCATTCATTATCCTCAACTCGAATCATATCACCGAGTTATCAACATGCTTGGAATGATCCCGTCTGGATTAAACCAAGTCTTCATCACATGATTGCCTCGCTTCATTACATCCTCGCAAAGCCTCATCTCATCATCACATCATCAGATCTATGCATAAGAGCTTCATCATCCCGCTACATATGCCACGAGCAGCTTTTCCAATTCAAGAGCCTTTCCCTTAGCTTTTGAATCACCTTTGGTCTAAATCTAATCATCAATCATCTAGTTCATAACAATCAATCAAATCAAACATCAATCCAAGCAATCAAGCATTCAAAAATGATCTAAGTAGACAATTATAACAATAATGGCATTTTCGTAATTAAAGAGTTGAAAGTCCAATAAGCATGAAAACATGGATTATATCTCTACAAACTTGATGAATGAACTTGCATAGGTTAACATATGATAAAATGGATGTAACATCATTATGAACAATGGATCTATATGGATCTACACATAGGATGAAGAAAATGCATGGAAATCTCTATTTTAACACCAAATCGAGCCAACAACCCGATATACTCCTTTGGATCCGTGTGAGAGATAATCACCACTCACCAAATCACCTAATCAATCCAAAAGATAACAACTTCAGATCTGGACAGCGAAGAACTAAGCTAGATCCGACAAGATCTCACTTCAAACGAAGAAATCTCTCTTGAAAAGATGAAGATCTTCAATCTAAGCTCTTGAATCTTCAATCTTGATCTTCGATTTGGATGGATGGAAGCACTAGATTAGAGTGGAGAAAAGAAGTGAAGAAGTGTAGAAGTCGAGCTCTCAAAATGGCAGCACTTCGTCGCTTCAAAATCCGGATCCCAAAAAGTGAGAACAACCCCTCCTATTTATAGCTGAAAACTGCCCTTAAGTCGTAACTCGGCTATCTCCTTAAGTCGCTGCCGACTTAACACCATGCCGACCTACGACCTAAAAACCCCCACGACTTAACAGAGCCTCCGACCTAACCCTTGGCGACCTAAAGCAAATGCGCTTCCACTTGTATACGACTTACGACCTAACACAGATCACGACCTAACACTTAGACAAAACCTTGCGACCAACAGATGCTACGACTTAACTCCTCAGCGACCTAACGCATGACGACCTAAAACAACACGCGACCTAACATAAGTCGCAAACAACTGGACTTCGACCTAACTACTAAGCCAAAACCCAGCGACCTAACACTCGCGCGACCTACGACTTAGAATACACGCGACCTAATACTTAAGCTATTTCCTACGACCTAACAACTCATACAACAAACTACTCACGCGACCTAACTGGGTTATGTTCTAACTCCTTAAGTCGCCTAATCCTTAGGTCGCTAACACGCTACCCTTCTTAGGTCGCTAACCTATAGGTCGCTCCAAGATACTAAGTCGCTAACCCGGTAACCATTAGGTCGCTAACTCGCCCTGCCGACCTAACACTTAGCTCTCCGAAACTCTTAGGTCGCTCACAATAGTTTCCTTAGGTCGTTGCCGACCTAACTCTACCCCAGAATACTTAGGTCGCCTACTACTCTTCCTTAGGTCGCCTAAACCTCTTAGGTCGGTCATGACTCATCACTTAGGTCGGTCACTACCTTAAGTCGGCAACTCGACCCAGACTTATCTCTTAACTTGTCTATCCCCTTAGGTCGAAGACCTTTCTCTAAGTCGCTCACGACTTATCTCCTAAGTCGCCAACAACATTTAGGTCGCGTACGACCTAGGACTTAGGCAATTCTGCCTAAAAATCTGAAACATCTAGAAAATGATGAAAATCCCAGATTTTGACAAACTTTTCGATCCGTAAAATACGGGTCGTTACATCGAAAGACTGCACGTAATAATTGTACGTAAAGGACCTTGTATGAATTGTTCCAAGAGAATTTTGGGTCTCGATAGTCATTAGATGACTAATTTATGTTGTGAACATAAATATATTGTGAAGTAATGCAAATTAGTTTTATATAAGGCAATTCATAAAATTCTTATGAATGCCCATTCCATTGCATTGAGAAATAACCGTTGTTTCAAGAAATATCAACTTCGCAATGAAGGAATTTCTTTAAGAAATTATTGGTGTAAAATGGATTTGGATACTATACAATGATAAAAATGATTACAAGGGATGAAATGAAGTTAACCAAATCTAAATGAATACAATACATTAAAATGTCTAATAAGTATTATTGCACATTAAAGAGAAACTATGAGTTTCTTATCGATGTTAAGAATAAATATCCTCGGTTGTTTAATTAAATCATTAAGAGTATTGACTCTATGATATGGTACGATATACTAATCCAAAATAGATTCAAAGTACATTATCAAAACATGATTCTGATAGTTGTATCCAAAGGAATATGATCCATTGGTTGGAAATCCCTCTTTATGAGAAAGACAAATGCAGTTGGAATATAGTGAGCCCAATTGATAAGAATATTACTGTGATTTCAATTATTGAAATTAACGTAACAGATTTACCATTCGATGTGCTCGAGTTGGTTCAGATTCTACTCACAAAATTATCGGCTAGTATGACTATATGTTTTGGTATAGACTAGTCTGTTTGCATATAATAACCAAAGTATCTTAAAGTCAGTAAGAGCGATATTGAGTTTATGGGTTTTCAGATATGATCCTAGAACGGATACGAAAGTATCATTCAAAATTGAACAAGTGTTTTGATAGATGTATCAAATAGTTTGATTATCAATCATAATACAGAGGAAGCATGTGTTCATAAGAAAGAACGTTAAAAGCTACATAGATATTTCTAATCCATAAATAAACAACACATTGCTAATTGTTAACAATGTACTTGTGTTAGAATCGGTTTTAGTTGTTTTAATACTCTAATTAGATTTGTAAATGATGTCTTTTATAGTAAGTATAGAAGATAATTGGGAAAGTCCCAAAACAATATGCAAGGATAGCTTATTAAAATGTTTAATACGTACCATGTAAGATGGATTCCTTATGCATTAGAAATAGAAATTATCATATATGTTATGTTGTCTACGATATCATGATTTGTTTATGTATTTGATACATGAAGTAAATATCAAATTCAAAAAAAAAATATCACTAAATGGTTGTTTGAGGTGTTCTCGTGTATTTATGAAGTACTAAAGAATTGTTTGCAGAAACAACGAACTCCTTATGAAGAAGTGTTCAAACTCAAACTTCATAAATGATATAGAGTATAGTATGTCAATAAAAAAAATTCAAGTTAAGAATCTTGAAGTTGTAAATGTCCAAATAGAAGAGATTGTGACTAATTCAACAAAAAGGCTAAATACATTGACTTAAATAGCATCACAATAAAAGCAATATATATATATATATAATAAATGCACAAATTTATAGTTGAGCTAAGGGTGATTCCAAAAGTTAAGAATCACATAACATTGTTATATGTTAACAATGTCGTGATATAGTTCGTAACAAAACTTAGAGCTCGCTAGAAGTAGAGAGACATGCTCTGAATTGTCCCAGATGATAAAGGTAGTTTATCAATGTTGGAGAGAGTTTATTGACAGAGTAGATAATTGAAACATAATAGTACACTCGTTCACCGAGGGACTGATCCAATTGGTGTTGCGAAAACTGATTGGAGAAGTTGGAATAAAATTTCATAATTGACATCAAGTGCAAGAGGGAGATTTATAAAGTTAGGGGTATGCCCTAACGACAATTATGTAATTTATTGCATATATCTAGCTTAATAACCAATCTTGTTTGAAATAAAAGGTGTTTTCTTTCTATTATATACTTGATATAATGTGTTATATTAATTAATTAATTAAAAGTATATTTAATAGAAAATCCATAAATGGTATGTTTTGTGATAGTAGTTACAAAGTGTTATAACCGTGAGTAATTTATCATAATGAAAATAAATATACCATTTTAAATATTCCTAGTCAAGATGCATCAAGACTGGATATCGATGTATTTGTTGAGACTATAGTATATATCGCTCTCCAAATATTGGGCAGTGTATTACTCATGACTTTTGGGGGAACCTTGGGGTTACATACTAATAGTTATTAGATAACTATGGAATGACTCACTCGATAGTTTTCTGTTAGTTAATATACCTAAGGTCAAACAGAAAATATCGATGTGACAAAATTACATGGTTCTCTTGACTTGAGAATAATGTTGATCTTCAATGTGAAAGCTCCGCTTTGATTATTGTTAAATCATAGCATGACATCCATCGAACGACTATAGTTAGGTCAAGTGAAAGCATTGGAAGTGAAACACCATTCAAGAGAGGATTCATCTCCTCGGTTATATGAGGTTTGTACACCGGTCAACTATAATCAACTCAAAGTTAATGTCTCTGGCCAGAGCATTTCGGTTAATAATAGTTGTTATTATCGAACCAAGGACTTTGTGTTTGGACTTTAGAGTTGAATGTGGACGATATTGAAATTTTGACCATTACCAAATTCCATAAGGCCAAACTAATATAGTTTCGACGAAGAGAATTGGTGTAAATATAAGTCACAACCGGATAATAGTTAACAAAGTAAAATTGGATTTTACCAAAACCAAGTAAGCGATAAATTTGGCCAAAATGTCAACTACTTGCTAAGTGATTTATGAACGTTAATATTTGAACAATTCGATATTAATCACTAATCAAATTTACACTTGATGGGTCATACAACCGAAAACGATGAATTCTCCTTTGACCAAATGATTTAATTAATTTATAATTGTTATAAATTAATTAAATTAAATAATATTTATGAAATAATATTTATAAATTTTATTTTGATTTGAAAAATGAATATTAATTGTATTTATAAAAGTTATATACACATTAATCGATATAAAATGTCGATAAGCGTTTTCAATTAGATTTAAAATGCAAAATATTCACTCGAGCTCAAATGGGTTTAAGGCCAACCATGTAGGCTGATAGGATCGGCTCTAACATGGGGTATATGCGGCTCAAAATATTGGTTAAAGAGGAATAAAGAAGGATAACTGAGATCGAAATAGACCGAGTGAAAAATATGATCCAAAAATCTCAACTGTGCTTCCTCTATTTAAACATCTCTTCCTCCATTTGATAGGGATATTTTTGGAGCCTCCATCCCATTCCTTTTGCTAGCTGGCTTTTCGCCTCCATCTCTCTAGTCTCCCAAGTTTAAATCAAATCAATTTAGCTGTTATCCAATAGTTGGTGGTGAACGGTTCAAGGACTAGCACTCTATTGACTGGAAATTCTTTCTAGGAGCTTACATCATCGTTTCAAGGTGTGCTTAAGGGCTTTGGCTGCAAGGTATTTTTTTAATTAACTAAAACATTAATTTATATTTATAATGTTTATTATACACATATATATTATATTATTATTATTAGTTAGGTGACGATTTCAATACGTAGATTTATTGCCAAAATTTAGATTGGTGGTATGTATATATATATAAATGTATTTACAATTTTTTAATGATAATTCAATATTATAAAGTACAGGTCGGAATTAAACAAAAACATTTATTGATTATTTAAATGATTTAATAAATAACATATACATACATTTATATAGTTTATAATTTAAATACTATATTATAATTATGTAAAATATAAAAATAAAATTTTATATATGATGTCTAATAAGTTTATTATCGGCAAAAAGAATTTTTTTTTATTTATATATATTATTTTTAAATAATATTTAAATCAAGTTATCGTATAAATAATTATATAAATTTATACATATATTATAAAATTTATTTTATATTTTATAAAATCATATTAATATATATTGAACTCATGGCAGAAACTTAAATTTTGGATTTTTAAGTATTTTAAATTATAAAAATTACATAGTAAATTTTTTAAATTTCATCTAAAATTTACCGGAAGTTTAAAATTTAAATTTAGATTCAAACAAAATATTTTTTCCAATTTTTAAATAATTATTCTCAGTTTTATTAATATAAATATATAATTAAAATTAAAAATTAAAAAAATACTAACATATGCGCAAGACCAGATCAATAAATATATTTATATAAAAATTATTTTATAATTTTATTTATATTAGTGTATATATATAAAAGTATTTAACATATTCATTTATATGTATATATATATATAAATAAATTTTTATGTATTTTTATAAGTACCATTTTCAACATTACAGCAAATATATAAATATATATATATATATTAAATGATATAAACATATTTATATAGTAATCAATATATATACATTTTGTTAATATTATATATATAGATATTAATATATAAATATTTATATGTTTTTACAAAAATATATGTAAATAAAATTTTAATTTATATATATATTGAAATATTTTATTATAAAAGCAAAAGTGTATATATACATAAATTTGGATAATACATTTATATATTAAATGAGCTGACGTGTCAGCTGCAATGTAAATCCCAACATGTATATATGGGCATGTTATACCTTGCACTGGTTGATATGTTACACATGCACATACTTATATATGTGTATGTGATACACACATATATTTAACGTACCATAAAATTAAATAATACAATATCATTTTATAAATTTAAATAAAATAAAAGATTTTACTTAATAAAATTTGAAAATGTTCTAAATAAATTAGACTTCATAGGCCCAATAAAGATCCAATAAAGGAATTTATTGAAGTTCACTTATACCTTCAGTTGTAGGCTGGCTCGATTCTAACAAAATTGTCGAGGTGTTACATTTTCCTCCTTTACAAGAATTTCATCCTCGAAATTTCTCAAGGACTTAATCATGTAACACAACATGAAACCATTCTAAACTATCTAAACAATTAGTGTGAAATCAATTTTTCACGGCCAATCTTGTACAAGTGCATGATGTATCACAACACATATGATATGTATGCAAAAATATACTAAATCAGTGCATCCTATACGAAAGCATTCAATAAAACAATTTTGTAAATATGGTGCAAACAACTTATATATACTGATGGTTCTATATGTAAGCAAATTTTGAAAATCAAAGTTTTATTTTTGCACCCAAATTTTTCCACACTTCTATGAATAGAAGTATCAATTAACCAATTTTACAACCAACCACTACCATTCAATTCCTAGCATACCATTTCTAACTTCCAAAATTTTGTAAAATACAGTTTTCTAACCTATATTCTTTGCCGGAAAAGGGTTTAGATGGAGAATTCCATATTTCCATATTTCTCTCTTGTACCCACTCCACTGCATTTTAGAACCTTCTATTTTGCCCTTGGTTTTTTTTCTTCAACTTTTCGAAGTACAGTCCGCATAGGCAAATTAATTTTTAAATTTTTAAATTTTAAAACTGGTTTTGTTCACTGTTGACAAGGTATGAAAAAAGAAACCCCAAAGCTAAAACAGCTTTTTCCACCGCTACTAACTTCCTTTTATTTTACTGTCACTTCTATTGTGTAGTAAAATTCACATTTGCTACCTCGTCAACTTTTTTTTATGCTAAAGATATGGCATTTCAAAAATAAAAAAATTTCCCTCTTATGTTCAAAATCTTTCTAATTAGATTTTTGAGATAGTAGAAAAAAAACTAACTTATTAAAAGTTTTACTAAATATTTTATATTTCAAAAATCATAGATTTTCAAACAAAATTTTAAAAAGTACATGTTTTTAATTTTCTAAACAACAAGGCACATCCTTCGCGGTCGGGCTTTAGTCAGGGGGTTAACGTTTATGATTAACCTTATCCTATTTACGCGGTAAATTTTCAAATTCGAAAACTCTTTTTTTATAATAATAATCATCACACATGTTCACCTGCAAATTTTAGCTTTTAAGACATAGGGATAGTGACCTGTGGTTTCGCAACAATCTTTCCATATCCTTTGCTCCCAAAAATTTTACTACTTTTTGGAAATTAACTTTATTTTTGCTTTTAGTAGCTAATTAAATAAATTTCCTAATTTATTTTATAAACTTGCAATCTTTTATTATTTTCTTTTCTTTTGCATTAGTTAAGTGTCTTTTATGAGATTTTCTTATTTTACTATTCTCCAATAAATACTGCGGTCAACACAGAATACAAATAAAAATGAACTTTTCTCATTAACATCATACACGTTTTATACAAACAGAAATAACTAATGTTTACAACTCAAACCTAATAAAAACAAATGCTAGCAGAAAATAACAACTGCTGCTACTAATACTAATACTACTACTACTTATGGGTTGTAGGATGGCCCTACTCCTCCGCGAGAGCTCGAACCACTACCACGACCCCTAAATGATCGGAGAATGGCAGATATGCATCCAAGCTCACGACCCTGGTGCTTCTTCTCGCATCGTATCTCCTACAGCTAGGCTTCAATCCGGATCTGGGAATCTCAGATCGTCCCATACTCGGGGCCATGTGGCTGCAGCTCTGCGGCCTTCTTCTCTGGCCAAAGAGCCCACTCCACCTACGCATATCATATCTCCTGCTGTGCTTCAAGCTCTACAGGCGTCTCTCTAATCCTTATCCTTCTAAGGGAGGACCTATCCAATGGTGCAAGTGCATTCGTCTTCACTTGCTCCCCTCGGAAGCTAAATCTGTACTATCAGAAGACGAGAGTGAAAAGATGGCAGTATGGAATATAGCTCCTCCGCAGTCCTGCTTCTAGGCCTATATAGTGATACATGATTGCCTTGGCCCAATTCACCTGAATACCACCTATGATGTTGTAGATGGCCTTTTGCACTAGGAGGTAGATCTGGTCGAAGCTCCCCGTCTTGGGGACGATGTTGTGTCAAATAATGCTGGTGACCAGGCGGGATTGGTCCCCCATGTTGTTTGTCCGCCTGATGCCTATGTCCCTATGGAAGATCGGCTAACTATAGATGCATCAGAGGTCTCAATGTCCTCCAGATACTCTCCTGATGCGAAGTGGTGTAGAATCCCTCCAAACTGCTGATGTGTCATCCGAATCTCTACTTCTTTCACTTAGGATGTGAAACTGTTTTCGTTCTCGTCGAACGAGCATTGATTCCAAATTAGCTTCAAATAGCCCCATGCAACGTGGGTAGCATTCCCGCTCAAACAAATCATGGCTAAGGAATGACGGTAATCCTATAGCTATGAATAAACCCTTCAAATCATAAGCAATGAAGTCCCCGAACTTCACAGAATGCCGTTAGAGAAAAGAAAAACTTGTCGCCTCTTTGTACCCTTTGATCCTCTCTTTGTCGTTCTGGAGCCATGCCATATCTTGCGGGTTCATACTTAGATGGCGAAAAGAGAGACTGTTGTGTGGAGGGGCCACTATTTGGTTTGGTGGTGTTTTGGATCTGGATCTGGAGGCTAATTCAGATGGAGTGCCACTAGTTTCTAGGGTGCTAGAGTCTTTTGGAGTCGTAGCTGTCGGTGTGGGGGTATTAGCGATGGATTGTTTAGTTTTTGAGAAAGAGAGAGGAAGAGTGGGGGTTGAAGGAAGAGAGGGATCAATGAAATAAATTAGCGGCTCGACCTGACACGAATTTATGTTGCGTTCAAGGTTCGGGTCACTCCTGAAACCCGTAACCGGTCGATAGCTTATGCTTTGGGTGGTCGATCACTACTGGTCAACCGGTCGGTCCCAAGTGGTCGACTGCTTCTGACCTATTTTGGTCAGGTTGAACCTGGACCCTTTTCGGGCTGAGTCAAATCGTAGTTATTAATTATAACTAACGTTGTTTCTTTCTGCCTTCATCTTTCTCCATATTCGTTTTAACTGTTCTGAAAAATTCCTATCTACCCATATCCGTGCATCCACCTACCGCTTTATTTTCAGGTTCTTATCTGCTTTTACGTTCTTTCTACCCCATTTAAAATAGTATCACTTCTTATCGACGAGCTATACATACGCTCTATTTTCTTTTTATTCCAAAAGGAATATCCCTTTATTGAAAACTTTTTTTTATAAAAATTTATTTTTCTATAAACAGTTTCAAATTTCAACTGGAAATTCTACGTAAAGTATAAAATGATGTTTTATCCTATAGGAAACTTCTATATTTACTTACTTTTCAAAAATAAGGTTTTTCTATTTTTTAACAAATCTCTTGAAAATTGTTTCAAATATATTATTTATATATTTTCCTCAAGCTTCTTTTTCCAAATATTTTATTAAATTCTTTCATGTGGGGTCGGACTGATAGTGGATTTTATTTTTCCCTTCTTTTGGACATTTCCTCTTTCCCACTTATTTTCTAACTTATCTTTTTTGAGAATATACTAAAATTCCGGATATCATCTTAGGGTGATTATTACAAACCTTCCTTTAGGAACTAGCTCAATTCTTACTTCCAGATATCTGCAACATATAGATTCTTTACTTTTACTTTATCTGGACCTAATGTACATCATCAATCAACAATTTTGCATGGATCTACAACTATTGAGCAATCCAGGCCCAACAAAGGAGTCAAATACCATCCAGCTTTAGGGACCTATCTATATGATGCACTCATGTTCTTCTTAATTCAACACCTTCCAATACGACCTATTTTCCATGGGGTGACCGGATATGTGTATATCTTCAACTTCATCTATTGTTCCAACTCATAGTCGCATTGTCTACCTTTTCAGAATATGATTGGAACTACTTATATAGTCGGAATTTGTAGGGTTTGGCCTATAATATATATATATGTATGTATGTATGTATGTATGTATAGGTAAAAATACAAATACGTCCACTCAACGTATCCTAATTCCTATGATCGACTAACATATGCTTTAATACCAAATGTAACAACCCGCACCTCAATGGGTCCTAAATTTTGCTAAATCGAAAATCCAAGTCCACCGAAGTACGGTTGGTATCCTATGTATAAAAAAAAGTATATCAGAGCACTAACGATAAAACTCACAGCAGAATAGTAAAGTATAATAAAACATATAATTATTGACCAAAGCTAATACAACTGGTATCTAGTACCCTTATCCATGCCGAGCATGTGTAAGAAATCTATTCTTCCACTATTCCCGCCTTGTATATGTACCTGTTCCTCTAAGTATATCATGTTGGTTGTAATGAGGAGGGGGTCAGAACAACGTTCCGGTGACTGGTAAATTACCATACTTTATACATAACACTAGTTTATGCCGATTCTTTCCGTTACATGTTATGTCTACTTTTTAAACTTAATCGTCTTGAATTCATATACGCGTACGATACGCCCCACCTAATCGATGTATACAATAACTCCGTACGTATATATATGTGTGTACATATAAGTACCTCAGTCCCCTTTTGGACCAGGATACTTTCCCTCTAGTATCTGTAACTCTACACCTTATTAGGATCCATCGTCAATGTAGTATCACATCCTCGCCACCGTGTATACCAAGGAACTCCCACAGTGCCTAATAACAGCATTACAACTATTTAAGCTAGCATTGAATCCTAACAACAAACTAACTAACAAACAATTATGAGGTGGCGCATGTCCTAAATGTGGTCTACACTGTAAGAGGTATATCCTGTTTAAGCGTAACCTTGTCTGATCTCAACCTATGTAAACAACTCCTACTCCTCACATATATGATACCAACCTCACTTTCATAGCGTCGAGCCTACGCCCACCGTCCCATTTAGACTTTCTAATGCAATCAAGAAAATGCTTACTTGTTTACTTAACACGTACCTCTTAAAAGGTTGAAGTAGACTCTACTTGGCCTTTAACCCTTCGACCGGGGCAGACCATCCTACTTTGGGTATATTCCCATCACCTATACACGAATGTATAATTCCATGGGTCCTACACTTAGATATGTCCCACATCAGTGTAATGTACACACTGAAAGTCTGTAGGACCGTGTAATATGGATATATGATAATACAGAGTATAGGGATGATAGTAATACTGTAAATAGTGCGGAATATAAAAGCAGTATAGTAAATAAGAATAAGCACACCAGGAATTTTTATACTGGTTCGAACTCCCGTTCTACGTCCAGTCCAAGACTAACTTTTGGCTTTAACTAACAATACCCTCACTTAACCCGGAGGAATAGGTCTGAGCAGCAGAACAGACACCTGAGCAGCAGAACAGGACTTTTGCCTCAGCAGCCGAAGAGGACTTTCCCTTGCCTGAGCAGTAGAACAGGACTTAACAAAATATAAAAGTAGTTGACACAATGTGTTCTTGATAACACTGATTTGTCTTTGAGATTACAAACTTTCTATAATCAATTTCTCAAGTATATAAGTGTATATGAAGATTTGAAAGGAAGAATATTGCTAAGAATCAAAGTATATGAAATATAATTCAAAGATTCAAAGCAATGAAGAGTATGAATGCACTAGAATAATCACAAGAGAGAATAGAAAGAATTAGAATCAGAAATTGGTGAATGTGAAATGTTTGGGAACATGTATTTATAGTAGTCAGAGAGTTACTACCATTGGTGAAGAGTTCTGACCAAAAGGAGCATCTATTTCCGTTCAGAGAAGGATCACAACTCTTTGCAGAATGAAGATGTCTATTCAAAATATGACAGTTGGGTTCAGGTCAGTCGACTGGTCGAAAATGGTCAGTCGACTGAAAAGTAAAATCATGTAAAAAATTCGTGTACAGATGTGCATGTATGTTAAAATGCACAGATTCAGTCGACTGACTGACTGTATTCAGTCTACTGAATTCTGTTGTTAAACAAAAACTACAGTAGCTCATTTGGTTAGAGAACTTGCCTTCCAAGCTAGTGACCCGGGTTCGAGCCCCGCTCCATGCATTTTTTGAAAACTTGATTTTGATTAAAATATGCATGCATGTTTATTTGAATGTGAATGATGTTTCTTGAGGAAAGATTTTAACAAAGCACTAAACTAGACTCTATATACATATATGAACCATAATTTGAGTCGTTGAGTCCGGATGTTGTCGTAGTCGTAGATTCGTGAATTATTATCTTGTCAGTAATCCAAACCTATGATCCAACACACACAACTGATGGTGGCCCCTTGCGGTGGGCAGACTTTTATTGTGTAACACTATTGACCTTGCATTCCAACGCATATTAATGACTATGTCATTTTTGGTTATTCTAAGTTATTGACTAAATTCAATAATTCATACTCGTCATAAATGCATACTTGAAGCTACATAAATTCATTTAGTTACTATGCCTCTTATATTCAACTATTGGTATTTAGGTATTTTATCCAACTTGCTTCTTGCTTCATTTACGCCAATTTAATGTCATTTATCGCTTAGTTTTGATTTAATAGATTAAATACCTTTTTCTATTTGACTTCCATTTGATACTATTAGGTATATCCTACTATTCCTTTTTAACTATTACTATTTTTCTTGGATTATTATAATTCTCTTAATTACTCATTTGATTGCCTCACATACATTTCATCAATTATTGTTATTTTCTAACGTATCGCCTTTTTAGATTTATAATTGAATACTATTGTTATCTCTACCTACAATACTTTGGTTTATACTTAGGGATTTCTGGATTTTAATGCATTGGAATTACATCGTCCTAAAGGGAAACGTTAACAATGAACTTTTCCATAAATTAACTAAGAGAGGACTTATGTTATGTTTGGAATTACAAGAAATTATCTTTTCTATTATTATTGAAACAGACGGTACAAAATACGGTAAACATTCTTATTTTGCACGTCTCTTTCTTTTAGGCATATTCCTTGTTATTTCAAACGATACACTTTTATTCATATTTATAAATCTAGATGATTTATAGAAATTTACATTGTAATACATTTCATTCAAATGAATTAAAATACTAGTTAAATCCCAACCCAAGTTATAAAAACTTCCAATTTATATTTCCTAACATATATCATTCAGCCAACAAACCTAAAATTATTATATAGTATTATAAATTTATGGATTGCTTTCAACCTTACTTTCCAGATTCAAATATATGCAATATTAAATTAAAGTTAACAATTCACAGAATATGTAAGCATGGTTTTCAAATTCATTAAATGTATATATTTATGCCTACAACTCCAAAATTACTTTTAGGCATAAAAGGAGCAGATTTACAACGATATAAATCTAGTATGATTAAAAAGAAAACTTCCCACACACCTTTAAGTTTACAAATCTCCAGATCTAAATCCTGTAATTCCTATTTGACTCCATTCTTTTTCCTATCGAAATATGTACTGCAAGCATATACATATTTATTATAAATTTAGATCCGAGAAGAGATTTGAAATTAAATTTATATTTGGATTTATAATTTGCCTCAGCTTTAACGATTCGTTCTATTCTATTCTTCCCTTCTATTGTTCTCCACTAATCTCCACTTATGCATATGTATATGGATTATAGTTTATATTGATTTTAGAATTTACGGAGAAAAGAAAATAGCAAAGCTTCGCCGTTGCTTTAGAAAATATAAAAGGAACAGTGAGGGGTTAGGCATGTATTTATAGGGGTTCGAATCAATGCCATCTATTAGATAATATTTTATTAAATCTGGGCTGTTCGGCCTAGGTTCATTTCACAACCGTCGACATATAAGCGGTCGGCTTCTTCGGTGCCACCGATCGACAGCTAGTGGTTGACCGGTCCCAATGTGGGTCGACCATGTGCCTATTTTTGTTATGTGTAAATTCATTTCCTTTTTCATGTTATTTCTTACGTTTTAAACCGATCTGATTGAAGGTTAATTTTTGCTTAGACGTTAAGTAACCATTAATTGCAGTTAACGTTAACTAAGAGTAATTAATTACATTTATTTCCTTAATTATGTATATAATTGTTTTTGATTTGAATTTTTCAAATGTTAATAAGCTTTTCGTTTGAACTTCGATTGCAAAATTTTATAGATAAGAATTGATAAAAAAATTGTCACGAGCACAATGGTGCTAGTTTCGTAGCCAAATTGCACATTCCGATGTCTATGGAATTTCCTTTATGATGTTAATAGTTATTAATTAATTTCTTTTTAATTAATTATCTTTCAATTTACGGGATGTTACAATTTTTTGTACTACCAGGTTCATTAATGATATCAATGTTTTAAAATAATCTTACTTGTTCTCAGAAGTGGCTAATGGACTATCATCGTATGTTGAGCATAGGGTTGGTAATGTCATGCAACAAATGGGATATTACCTCATAGATGGAATACACCCAAAGTGGAAAACAATAATGCAAGGATATAGGGTCCCAAGTAGCGATAAGGAAAAGAATTTCATAGAAAAATTGGCAAGCTACATAAATTACAATTGATGTTTAACAAGGAAGGTTTCAGACTCCACAAATCTTGCACGCTTTCATGATGCATGAGTTTTTTTAGAGATAGTGTATACATGTATCATAATTCATAACTTGATCATGGAGTCTAAAAGAGGCAAGTATAAGAATAAATAAACAATTATCTAGACATGTTCAAGGGTTAAAATGGTAGATCTCAAAGAAACATTAACTCGATGAAAGAATATATTTCAACGGTCAAACATATTGAGAATCAAGTAGCACATTTTGAATTATGTAACCAACTAGTTGACCACTCATAGGCGCATAAGGGAAGGAATGTTTAGTAAGACGTATCTAAGTAGTTTGTTTGTTGAGTATTTATATAATTCTATGTGAAGTTGTTTGTAAGTTTGTAGAACGTGCCTAAGTAGTTTGCTTACTAAGTTATGTAGAAGTGTTTGTTGAGGTCTTTATGAAATTGTTTGTAAGTTTGTTTGCTAATCTGTTTGTCAAGTTCTTTGTGAAATTATTTCCTATGTTGCTTATGGAAATTGTTTATTGAATAATTCTTTATTGAATAGTGTGTTTTTTAAGTTGTATGATGCTTTACGAGTAATGGTATATAAAGTTGTATATTTACTTCTTACTAATAGAATAATTTTTAAAAAATAATACTTAGTTTGAAATAAAAATCATACAATAAAAATATAAACTCGGTCCAAACATCACATCTTGTAAGGTCGATGCATGAGGAAGAGAAGGTATAAGAAGATCCATTGGATTTTGTCATTCCGTTGGCTTGGTGTAGAATTAATCCTAAAAGAAGAGCACTACTAAAGATGCATATAAAATGGGTAAACAAGATGGAATACATTATTAACTTGAAACATTACATCTTGTAAAATCATTGCATGGGGAAGAGAAGTCATAGGAAAATCTATTGGATCGTGACATTCCCTTGGCTTGGTGCAGAATTAATCCTAAAAGAAGAACACTGCTAAAGACGTTAATAAAATGGGTATATAGTATGGAATACCTTATTTACTTGAAACACCAAATCTTGTAAGATCACTTCATGGGGAAGAGAAGTTACTGGCAAATCTATTTGATATTGGCATTTCCTCGGTGCTGGATTACAAAATAGATAAAATAGGTAAAATAAAATACAAAATATACATATATTTTGGACGGCGTAGACTTTTTCATTTAAAAAATAAAATGGCACAGTCTTCGCCGTTTTGTTTAAAACGGCAAAGTCTTTAACGTTTTAAATTTTATGCGGCAAAGTCTATGCCGTTTTAACAACCAGTCCTATTTTCAGTTCAGTAGCTACCAAAACTGTAAGGACCCATATTTTTAATGATCAGATGTTTAAATAGATTATTTAAGTATTTAATCGTTAATTAAATAAAGACCCGAAAATGTGATTTTTCACATACGACCGAATCAAGACTCAAGACCACTACCGTTGAGTTCAGATTGACGTTGCGAATTAAAATGAGTATAATGATCGCTATATTTCTAGATCGAATGATTTGATGGCCAAAATGGTCTCGAAATACGCGACATTAGCCTTCTGGGATGTAGTCTTAGATAAAGACGCGGTTAGTGCCGTTGGATCTGGAAAAATAAGATGATGTATGCAGATGAGTTTCGTGATGATCGAACGCGTCGTATGATCGTACGAGCTCGAAACGTACGATCGTTTTTTTAAGAAATTAAATAAACAAGTAATATATAATAATAATATAAATAAGGCCCAAATTGAATTCTCCCTCCAGAATTCATTCATCTCATTGCTGTAGCATCCACATCGAAGAAAATCATGGCCAAACTATTATCTTGATCTTTAAAAATCAAATTCTCTGAATCTACTCCACTAAAAATCACGAACCCAATTCCAACGAACTCATATTGAAGAGGACTTCTATCTCATACCCTTCATTCATTGTGCCATCATGATTTGGCCGAAGTCGACCCATCCACCGTCGACTAGGGTTTGAGATTTTGGGATATTGGAGCGACGATTGGCGGAACGGCGATCGCCATCGACTTTATTTTGCAAATCTCTATGTCCGATGTGAATTCTGGATCAACCGATCATGTGTTGTGATTTCCGTTCATATGAAGCCGATCGCCTAGGTCATGAGCTTGCAAATGTCGCCATCTATATGGGGGAGGCGGTCGAGCAATGGTTGGGTGAAGATCGAAGAGATTTTTAAGCAGGATCCATTGGCGAAGATGGATCGTAGTTTCATGGAGCGATTGGTCTGGATTTTTCGCAAAAATGCTAAAATCCAAGCCCGGTGAAGCCCGAGTTGGGTATCTGGTATCCTGCAAATAGGCAAAGATAAATATATCAGAGCTTAAATAAATATCTCACAGCGAAACTAACTAAAAATATAATAGTAAGTAAATATTCACCAAGGTAATAACACTTTCTAAAAAAGTGTCTCAAAGCTGGAAAGTCTCTTCCATCTACCTAACCTGTGGGTTGTTATGAGGAGGGGTCAGAACTAAAGTTCCGGTGAATGGAAAAATTATACACTTCTAAGCATAATTCTATATATATCGTTCTATTTCCATTTTCTGCTATATTAGGTTTATTGGGTTTATAATACTCTTGCCTCTCTGCGTGAATCGTACCCATCTACTTCCTAGTAGATTAAGACCTAATAACCAATATATATGTAGCTACATGCCCAAAGACCACATCGGTCCTAGGTACTACCCATAGTACCTTTCGTATCCTCCTTGAAAGGGACTCCATCATCTCGCTACTAGAGCGTACTAAAACTACATCTGTAAAGGATAGTTTTGTGAGGCCTACAATATAGATGTTTCATCGTCTGCTAGGAAAACGTGAAACTGCATCCGCACTAGCCTATACTAGTGCTCAGACATCCACAATGTACACCTAGTGCGTACCTTGAGGACTACACGTAATCGTTCTGCTTATTCCTTGAATTCCGCCAACAAGGTCTACCTTGTATGGAACTCGGTCGGGGATTTTCTATATTTGTAAAGGTCCGCTTCGTTAGGCCTGCAATACAGATATTCTGCTTGGTCTATCTCTTTTCTCATCGTGTCTATGGCCCCATGTGGCCACCCCTCAACTAATCGAAAGACCTCTCAAGAGCTAAGTGGCTGTGCCCTACTGAAAACAATCTAAGCATCCAATTGGCTACGCCCCTAATCCAATGTCTCGATAGTGAAAGAATCATTGGCATGTTGGTTTAACTCTAGTCTATTCCGAACTCGCTCTGATTGATGATGGCTTGATCTCCGCATGTGACTATCCTTTTGGGTCCTACCCACTAAAACCTACTCGTAATTGGGAGTATGGTGTCATACGAATATCCTACTCCATCATCAACTTTTTGACTGCCTACAAATGTCTACTTTGTTAGGCCTGCAATGCAAAAGCAGTCAAGGCATACTCTCTTGATGAAACACCTATAGACCTACCTCCAAGGTGCAGCTTCGTTAGGCCTACCCCTGAGGGCCATCTTAGAGTATCCTCACGTCCCGTTGAAGTCTCGTACTTCCTTCTAGCCCGATCTAACTAAATTGGACGTGCTCTTTCTGTAGTAAAATCTGCGATGAACTGCTTCGTTGGGCTCTTTATCCAGATTCTCTTTCGAGCTGCTCCAAATGCACCTTACCATTTTATTAGTCCCTACATCTAATCTTTTACTATGCGTTTAGTTTACTTTTCTTATTCTGTTGGCTACTTATTTACCGTAATCAGCAAGCTCAGCCCCATCTATGTGTGAGACCATCAGCCCTAGACGTGAAAGGGAATGCTGCCGGTATGGGCCACTTCTATTATTTTGCTTATTAACTTAATCCAAGATCTAAGTTTGATAAAATAAGCTTCTTCTATTGCTTTCTTTTAATTATAACCTTCGTGTTACAATTATACTTGCAATTGTTACTTTTACATTCTTTTCTTTCTTTTATAACCTACATGTTATAAATGTAATTGCAAGTGTCTCTTTTCTATTCTAGTCTGTCTTCTTTTAGTATGATACTAAATTCTCTTTAGTTCTCTTATATTATATGACAGTCTTAGCTTGGGACTACGTTCAACTGCCACAAATTACTTATCATAATAACTGCTTTACTTTTACTATATTATCTATGCAATAAATGCAGATCTAGTCACATTTTCTGTTTATTGTTTCTAGTCTTGTCAAATAATTAACTTGATTATTTCCTCTTCTTTTATTTCTTTAATGCTTTACGTTATTCTCTTTTATTCCAGGAAGTAGTTCTATTCTATTTGGTTGGTTATAAAAATTGTGCTAAAAATCCATTTTCATATTTTAATACTAAATAATGCTATAAGCAATAACTCGTAACTGCAAGATATTTCTTTTATTGTTTCTTTAATTGTTGGGTAATGTAAAATACAGTGATGTCTCTATTTTGCAATAATTCCACTTTCCTTGCTTTTTGTAACGACCCATAAATTTGTAATAATTAAAATTGTTAAATTGATAAAATTATGGTAATTTAATATGAAGAAAAATAAACTTTGTAATTAAGTAAGGAAGGAATGTTAAAGTGGAAATGCATATTTTATTCATAAGGTAATATAAAAGAATGAAATTTATCTGAATGAATTTATTTGTGGATTCAATCATAATAAATGTATACATTTAACAAATTCAATATAATTAAGAACAACTGTTAATACAAAGGAAAGAAATTAATTAAATCCATCAGGTCATTGCTTGATTTCTTGCCTTTTTCTACATGGCCTCTTTATTTCTTGCTTTAGCCATACAAACTCTTTTCCTAGCCGTGTATTTCTCATTTCAAAACTCTTCATTTTTCATTTGCATGTAAGAATAAAACATATATGTGTTTCTTTCTCCTAACTTATGCCTTTTTCGTTTCTTAGCATTTACTATCACTTTGCTTGCCATCCAAACTATCTATGTAACAATCCGAAAATTTTAATAAATATTTTATTTATTTAATTTAGATAATTTTGTTATTTTAAATATAACTTTTGGTGTGAATTAGAATTCCACACATGAATACATAGAATATTTTCCGGAAATGTGAATTTTTGCAATATAGTCAAACTTCGACTTTTTAATTTAAAATTTTAAAAGTTTGAAAAATTAAATTTTATCTTTTATTTTTAAAGTAAATAAAATTTAAGAATACTTCTTTTCGTTTCGTTGAAATCCGATTAATATTGTGAAAGTTATGCCCTTTTTAATATTGTGTGTAATTTGCTGTATTTAACAAAATTGTTTATTTTATTTTATATAAATAATATCTTTATTTTTCATATCATGTTACATGTGTAACATGACATGTTACGTACATATTTTATATTTAGAAACATTTTATGAGGATTTAGATCTCTTATTTATTTCTTATTTCAATGGATATACGTTATATTGCCTTAAAGGCATATCTTTTTAAATTTTTATTTACATTAATGTTCTTGTGTATACTTTTTTTATTTTGTTTATTGAGTGTTCTTTGGTATATACCTTTTTATTTAATGAAAAGGAAACAAATTATTTAGGTGTACGTTACTTTGCTTAATTGGTATACGTTACATTGTTTTATTTCTTGCTTCTTTATTTACCTTCATATTTCACAAATTTAATAAACTATTTCTTTAATTCTTTTCCATTTTTCTTGAAATCATTTATTTAATTCCTACCTTAACTTATTCCTCAAAATCCATAATTGTTCCTTACATGCAGCCTATCAATTCACGTGAAGATAGGAAGAGTTCTCATTTTTCCATTTATTCTTTTTATTAAATATAAACAATTTCTGAAATTCTAGATTTGTGATCAAAGTTTGACTTTAATTGAAATTTTAAATTCTAACTTCCAAATCTTTTATTTAAACTGTATGTATTTGTACAACATTTGTTCCACTTTTGTTTCTTTTAATTGGTTATATACTTTTTAAATAATGTGTAAAAAGAAAATAAATTTTACGTTTCTTTTATACGAATATACATCTGTTTTCTTAGTTAGGAGATAAGCATATCAAATGGTTATTTAGCAAATCAAATGTTTAAATTAAGTAATAAATAATGTGTAAATAGCAATTAAATGGTACGTTATTTACTGAAATATTCTTTAGCGTATATTTTATTAAATAAATAAGAAATGAATAAATTTAAATTACGTTACTTTGTTGATTATTTTCGACATACGTTTTGACTTATCTCTTACCTTAAATACGCGCTCTTTTGAATTTCTTACCTTAGCTGTTAAAAATTAGCAACCGTGCATTTCTAAATGGGAAAGAAATAAATTCCTCTAGCCGTTCAAATTCATTATAACCTGCCTTGCAAAATTTACGTGTAAATTTTTCTACACTTCCCTTTTTGCTCCTTTGTTTTAATAGGAATAAAACCCATTGATTTCCCTAACGTTCAAATCATTTATTTCTTGCTTTTCTCCCACTAAATCAACGTGAGCATCTATGTTAAATACAACCCACGTACATAATTTCCTTACCACATCAATTTGTTTTCATCTTCTTCTCGCATGAGCTTCTCCCTTTAGGTAATGGCCGCATGCATTTTTTTTCTCTTTTCTTTTCTTTCTTTCCTTTTCTTTTCTTTTATTTTCTTTCTTCTTTCTTGTTTTCTTTTGTTCCTATTGTTCTTCTCCAACCAGTGCTTGGCTCTTCACCACCAGCGACCAGTCTGCGTGCGTGCATTTCAAGCCTTAAAACTGATCATGACTGAGACTTTGAGACGTTGGTGAAGTCGTGTGGTGAAGGGTTGAGCCACTTTGTCCATATTTTCTTATTCAAATTTTTTTTCCGATTTGCTTTATTCAAATTTGATATTCGTATGTGTGTTAGCATACTTAGTTTTTATTTATTTTGTTTCAAGATCTGAATCTGGTTGTCGCATTCTCTAAAATCTGATCGTGCTTTCTTTGCGCTTTTCGATGTGGATATCGTTATTTGTGAATCAAATCTCCAGCGCCGTAGAGGTGAGTATTCACGCTTGACATTCATACTTATAGAATTGTAAATTGATAGCAAGTGAAATTGTAGGATTGTTATATAATATTATACTTGCCTGTGATATGAATTTTATCCTGTTAAACCCTGTTATAAATTTGTTACATCATTCACTATGTTATATGCTGTTATGTTATATGATGTTTACTGTTTATTCACTTTGTTTATCACTGCAAGTTCCTTGTAGAGTAGAATCACTATGGGCTGAAATGATAGGCCTGAGCGATTTTTATTTATTTATTTATTTAACTTGGGATTGCGGGTTTGAAATGATAGAACCCGGATTTTCTTTGTAAATTACGGATTGAAATGATATATTATCTGTATCACTTGACCTAGGTTAGAAAATATTATATAGACCCGTGGTTATTTTATATATTTTTTCTGGAATTTTTTAAGTATTTTAAAATGTAAAAAATATATATATATGATAAATTGATTTAAATTGCATTTTTAAAAGATTTATTAAAATGAAAATGTTTTACTATGTTTTAAATGTAAAATAAATGGATAGATAATGGTGATTTTAAAGTGTAACTTAAATTTGAAATTTGACTGATTTTTTTTAAATGGAAATTTAAGTTAATTAAATTAAAAATGAAAATTAAGTTTTAAATGGTGAAAATGGAGATTTAAATTTAAGTGTTAGAGTAATTTGTTAAAAATGAAAAATGGGAATTGACACACTTGAATTAAATAAGTGAACTTTGGAAATTTTGATTTTTATTTGAAAAAAAATTCTTTATAAAAATCATAAGCTAAAGGATTTAAATGAACATTTTAATGTGGAAAAATAGGATTTTTAAAAGTTTAAATGATTTAAATTGAAGTTTATTTATAGCTGGAATTGTATTTAAAACCTGGAAATTCAATTAATAGCACTTCAGAAATGCTATAATTTCTGGAAATGAACTAATTTTGAACTAAGGAGAATCTGCAGCACTTGGTAAGTGCTGTGGTTGCACAAATGAACTTAAAGACTAAAATTTAACTAAGGCTATGACAGCACTTGGTAAGTGCTGTAGTGGCAGGAACTAAAATTTGACCTGAAACTAATGAGAAGGCTATTGTAGCACTTGTTAAGTGCTGCAGTAGACTGAAATATGATTTTTGTATATAACTGAACTTTTACAGCAGTTTTAAAATGCTGTCTTTGCTGAATTGAATTTAAACCTTTAATTTGAAACCTGAACTATTACAGCAGTTCTGTAAATGCTGTCTTTTCTGAATTTAACTATTTTCCTTTAAAACTGAACTATTACAACAGTTTATAAATGCTGTTTTTTTGAATTGAATTGTTTTCAAATATAACTTACCGCAGCACTTTTTAAATTCGCTGAAAGCTGGAATTTTAATGTTTTATTGTTTTTAATTGAATAAATGAACTCAGAAAAGGCTAAGGGCCCGTTTGGTTTGCTGTTTTTAGTTTTGTGTTTTCGTCTAAACAAAAATGCGCATTTCTTATGCATTGTTGGAAAACACACAATTTTGAAAAATGAAATTAACATAGAAAATAGAAAACAAGTTTATTTGATTTTTTGTGTTTTGAGACATAACAAAAGGACGGAAAACAATTCCTCTCCTCCATTTCCCGTCCATCGTTGTAACGGCTAAGAATTGTAGAAAAAATTCTCATATTTTCTTGTATTTTGTAGTGTAGGTTGAAAACACAAAACTCAAAACGAAACCAAACGGGCCCTAAAATTTTGGGAATTTAATATTTGATTTAAAAGAATAATGAATTTGTTTTTAAATGGTTTAATTGAAGTATTTTGATTTGAAATATAAACTGTTTTTAAATTTATAACCACGGGTTATAATAACGATTGGTTGTTAAAGAGACCGGGATCGGATATGGACATACTCTCTGTCGATACCGAAAACCACTTTGACAACTGTGTATGCGGTGGAGTTTCTAGAATGAAGTAGGATGGTGGCGACGATCTTAAGGTATATACGTGGACCCAACTCCCGTGAGTTGGCATAAAGTGGCTAAAACAGGAGCGATTGACGGGCCAAGGAGGTAGCACCTCTGATCGAACACACTTCTTCGATACCATTCTATTACTTTGTGATTGATTGGGTGCACCCCTTGATTTGAGAGTGTTGTTCGAGGTGGGCGGTAGTGGCTGCTATGCATCACCACCAGCCCGGATGCGTAATTGGTATATCTACCCTGGCATTGCCTAGTTGTGCCGTGTCACTTACCATATCGAGCTTTACTACGAGTTATGACTTCTCCCATAGCCTGTGGAGTATCGAGGGTAGCCCCCATTTTGGGAGTATGCTAATACTAGATAGACTACTGGGACTATTACGTGTTAAGCGGAATATTGGGTCACTCCTTAACGCTATTTAAAAGTATGTTTATTTTATGATTAGACATTATTATAATAGCGAATATTACTACATAGTAGATAGTTTAACGGATCCTTAAAGAATGGGCGATCCCAAGCATTCTTTAAGTTACTTGTACTTTTATTACAGTTCACTTGAGTTGGTTTACATTGTATAAGTATGTATGTCCTGACTCGAGTGTTTTGTGTTTTGCTTTACGCTCGGGTCAGATTGAGTGATACAGCATTAGAGACTCACCTTTGGAGCTGGAGTTTTGCGTTGAAGAACCAGATATCTATTCATTTTGTTATCCAGTTGATTCCAGTTGTATTCTGAGTTGTTCCTGATTACCATATTGTTTCTCCTGTTGTACCTTGGTATTCCTATTGTATCTTATTTAACTCTGATATATTTACATAGTAGCTTCATGAACTACTATTTCTTTTACTTCCGCTGCATTATATTACTCTGTGTCTGTGATCTGTGCTTATTTATTTACTGTATATGATGAGTTTTCCAAATTTTTATTTACAACGTGATATTTTGAGCAATTCAAGTCCGACATGTGCGGATGCGAATGGTTGAAAATATTGGGTCGTTACACTTTTGTTCTTGCAATTACGTTTATTGTAATTCTAATATTAAACCATGGAAATGTATTCCCTTTTCGAAACCAATCAACTAATCTATCATTAACTTCCAAATCAAGTTATTAGATTTCCGCTTTTTAATTCATTTCATAATTTACGGTAAATTTCTCACTTTTAGGCTTATGCCTTTATCTACAACTTTTAAGCCTAATATTACTTATATTTATTTAGATTCCTTTCTTTTTCCATATAAATAACATTTGAATATAAGTACACTTCTCTTATAAAATTTACAGTTTCAACATAACTAATTAGTAGATTAATTACTAAAATAAATGTTGAATTAAATATTTAACGGGAATCTAACGATAATATATATCATAAACATACAGAGATATAATTTAAATCCACTCACCTGTCATCCTTAGCTTTGCCCCATGGCCTTCCTGGATCCCCTTCTAAGGCGTCTAATATTTTTATTAAGAAGATCTTCTCCCTAGAAATATTTTATATTTAGGGTTCAGCCTTAGGCAATGAACCCAATTAGGAGAAAAAGGCCTAGGGTCCTATTTATAGTGGTGTTTGGGGATCTCAGACCTTCAGATTTTTGGATTGAATATGGTGCAACCACGTCACAGACTCGCTGTGAATCATTGGATCCAGAAAACAACGCTTCAGATCGCATAAAAATTGAATCATATAAGTTTGGCATGTCCATGGACGATTTAATGTCCAGGGCAAACGCGGGTCGACCTATAGGTCGACCTGTGTTCTTTACGGGTCAACCTTATGGTTGACCCTTGTGCTTTGCAGGTCGACCTATAGGTCGACTCGTAAGGTCTTATTTTTTTTCTTTCTTTTTTCTTTTCATTAAATTTTGATATCTTGTTCTTCTCGTAACTTCTTTGTATTAACTCGGCTTTCGACAAGTTATATATGGAAATTGATCAGAAAATCGCCACGAACACAATGGTATAAGTTTCGAGGCTATATTCTGACAATTCAAAAATGCTTATTTTCACTATTCATCGTTATTTGATTATTTAATTATCTAAAAATGCGGGGTGTTACACATTTGTTGATGACTTGTTCGATCAGCTCTATAGCATGAGGATGTTCTCTTAGTTGGACCCTGTGGTGAGGTTGCATCAACTGAGAGTAATTTGGGTGAGTGTGCCGATTATAGTGTTTTACACACTACCTTGATTTTAAGTTAGTTATACCGTTTGGGCTAACCAATGTGTCGGTAAATGTTGTGGATCTCATGGACCGTGATTACAGTGGTCACTTGAGTAGGTTGTGCTTGTGTTCATTGATGATACTTTCGTCTACTCATGGATAGAAGAGGAGCACAAGACATGACTAGTAATGAGATTTTAATGGTATCGCTGTTGGAGGAGGGGAGTGAGATGCCTGGGTCATGTTGTTTTAGAGTAGGATGTCGCTGTAGATCCTTTAGTTATGGCAATCCATAATCTGGATAGACCAAAGATAGCAGTATCGCTGACTGATTGTGTGGGAGAGGATCAGACTTTTGTTTGAGACGTGAGGGGTAGACACGCGTTAGTGAGTTTGGCCGACAGGTTGATGAGTACATTGATGGTATTCATTTCGAGCGGGAATGAAGAGATGATAGTACGCACTTTCCTGTAGTACTTAACTAGGTATGGTAGTGATGTCGAGAGGCAATATCCAACTCTTGGTTCGGAGTTAAAGGCGATAGAGTTCACTTTGGGGATATGGAGGCACTATCTGTTAGGAGAGGAGTTTGAGATGTTCAATGATTCCATGTCATTGTAGTTCTCTTGTCTGAGAGGATCTTGACCTTCGCCTCTAGCAATGGTTGGAGTTCTTAGCCTCCTATGGATTTGACATTTCCTAGACGTTTGAAGGGAAATGTGGTGGTTGGTATTCTAGTGGGAGACATACCAATTTGGGAGCGATATTCCTAGAGTGGGTATTGTCTGAGCTTATCACTGGTTACGACTCTAGGACTCGATGAACTTTGGCCAAGTGTAATGCTAGTTTGACCGTCAGACCTACTTTGATTTAGCGGATTGGTACTAGTCAGAGGCGTTAATGTAGACTAGTGGAGATCGTAACTAAATTAGAAGAGTTGGTAGTGTTTGTAGAGGTGATGCAGTGTGGACCCGATCGAGATTGTTGGTTCCGTAGAGATGAGATATGTTTGTTCTCGAGTAGTGGGAACATATATTTATAGACTGCATCAAAGGATTGCCGATGACTAAAAATAGAAAGATAGCATTTGAGTCACAGTCGATTGGTTGACAGATGACGCTGGATTTGTATTCTTTAAGCCCAGTAATATAGGATCCATTTTTGTTTTGTTGTTTGAGGGGTGGTTAGTGTGATTCCATTGTGTACCAAGAATTGTAAGTTGCCAAGACCCGTTGTTCGATAATGGTTTTGGGAGAACTTACAAGAGGCGTTAGGATATTTAGCACTAAATGGATTAGATGATATCGAAACTGAACCATAGACTTGGAGACATCATAAGCCTATTTGTGCCGGTAGATGTGATATGAATCAAGTTAGGAGGAGGTCGAAGGAGTAGTAGGGTTCAGTGGAATGAAAGCAAAGGCGATAGGGTATAGTAGACTGTGGGGAGCGAGAGGACCGTTAGTCCGGAGCTTTTTAGAAGGTGGGATTTTGTTTTTATCGTCAGCTTTCATTATGATTATCATATTAGACATTTATACTAGATGGTTTAGTGTTCCACATGCTAGGATAGGCATGAATGTTATTTTTTGATGTTAGATCTTATGCATGCATGTTTGATTTGATTGTTAGCATTTGAGATGATAGTTTAAGTTATATGGTTGTTAGGCATGCAGGATAGTTATTATTTGGTATAGCGTTCTTGTTTAATGATTGCTATAGATGATCTAGTATAGTTAAAGATATGATTTTTATACATATCTTTGTTGTAGTAGAGTTTTTAGATTTAGTCGTCCTAAGGAGGTTCTGCTGAATTTTTTCCGAAATCTGACAGATTTTTAAGGGCAGATGGGTTAGGAGATGCACTCTTTGCCTTGTGATTTTGGGAATGAAATTCTTTAAGGAGGGGAGAATGTAACGAACAGTATTTTTAACGATCAGATATTTAAATAGTTTATTTAAATATTTAATCGTTAATTAAATGAAGGCTCGAAAATGTAATTTTTCGCATATGACTGAATCATGACTCGAGATCACTTCCGTTGAGTTCAGATTGACATTGCGAATTAAAAGGAGTATAAGGATCGCTATATTTTGAGATCGGACGATCCGATGGCCAAAACAATCTCGAAAGAAATGAAATTAGTCTTCCGCGGCCTAGTCTCAAATGGAGACGCGGTCAGTGTTGTTGGATCCGAAAAAATGAGGTGATGTATGCAGACGAGTTTCGTGAAGATCGAATGCGTCATGTGATTGTACGGGCTCGAAACATACGATCGTTTATTTGAGAAATTAAATAAACAAGTAATATATAATAATAATAATATAAATAAGGCCCAAATTGAATTCTCCCTCTAGAATTCATTCATCTCATTACTGTAGCATCCACATCAAAGAAAATCATGGCCAAACTATTATCTTGATCTTTAAAAATTAAATTCTCTGAATCTACTCCACAAAAAATCACGAAACCAATTCCAACGAGCTCGTATTGATAAGTACTTTGATCTCGTACCCTCAATTCATTGTACGATCATGATTTGGCCGAAGTTGACCCATCCACATTCGACTAGGGTTTGAGATTACGGGATATTAGAGCGACGATTAGCGAAACGCTGATCGCCATTGACTTTCTTCTACAAATCTCTATCTCCGACGTGAATTCTAGATCGACCGATCATGTATGGCAATTTCTGTTTATATGATGCCGATCGGCTGGGTCGTGAACTTGCAAATGTCATGATCTATATAGGGGAGGTGGTCGAGCAATGGTTAGGTGAAGATCGAAGAGATTTTTCAGTGGGATTCATTGGTGAAGACAGATCGTAGTTTCGTGGAGCGATTGGAGAGAAATCGAAGGGCAAAGAGTAGCGGATATGCATGGTTCATGTAGCGTGCTTATTGAAGAGGAAGATGGATTAGATTTAAAACGGTAATTATCTTTTAATTAATTAGTTAATCTTGAATTGTATTTAATCCATATCTTTTGCATGTGAGGTCCGTTTGGATGAATTTTCTTGCTTTGCTCTTGTATTGGTAAGATCTACGTTTTAGCGCTAGTTTGAACATATTTGGCTGAAGTGAGTGATATTGTCTCTCACTATACTATGATTGATTGTTTAGTATTATATTGACGCTCAGGAATGATTTTTGGTTTTTAAACGTGATATTATTATTATTATACAACAACAATATTTTTATAAAAGAATATATAACTATTTTAAAATGATTTATAAAAAAATATCGTGTATTTTCCATCGTCATGCCATAGTTAGTGAATTGTTAGATTAGATCTATTATTGATGTTATTTTCCCACATTAATTGATATGGATGGATTGTTTATATTGTATGTATGTTGTTTTGGATGGATGTATGGATGTTTGGATGTATGTTTGATTGTTTGGCTTGTTTGTTATTTGGATGTTTTGGTTGAAAACGCCGATTAGCGGTGATTTGGTTTTAGGTAGCATCTTGTACGTAGGAGTTCTGCACGTGGGAAAATCTAATAAACAAGATGAGCTGTAGAAGAGGGTTTTGGGATACGTTCTGACGGATCTGGATTTCAGAGTGGATGCTGAACATTTCCGTTAGGTTTGTACTTTACCATTCGGTTAAGTACAAGACCAATGTGGATGGTATTGACCATAATAGAGTGGTCAATGTCCATCACTATTGTCGATTGGCCGTTTAGCCGATATGTGGCTTGGACATTGATGAAATATTGTGTTGCACGACGTGATGGTTTATTCGTGCGATCGGTTTAGAGATTGGATGTTATTACCCTACGACGAGAGATATTGATGGTGAAGCAGGGATGTGATGCTTCCTGGTGATTTTAATGGTGAGGCAGGGATGTGGTGCTTCGACCTGGTAGACTGATACTGCTGATAGTGACTCGATGATGTATGGAGTAGGCTCTGGGATGATAGTATCAGGACTGTATAGATTATGCTGGACCTCGGACTTTGGATGGCATGATAGTAGGGTTCTTCGATCGAGAGCTCAGGCAGAGAGCAGGATTGAGGATGGCAACTCGGATTGGAGTGAGGCTGCAGATAGTGGACTAGGTTGAGTGTTAGGGCTCATGCCAAGAAACTGTAGTGAGCCAATAGGGTTCGAATCCATATCGAGTGAGTAGGACTCGATGGATGTGTTTGTGCCTAGGGATCGTTGATGACATATAGTGTTTTCCATCGTGTTCAGAGTAGGGGTACTATATGCGGGTGATACCTGAGGGCTGGTAGCGATGGTCGTGTGCCCTGGACCGCCCCGAGGGGATCTAGTGTCAGACGGTACAGAGGTACTGTAAGAGATAACCATGTGCGGTTTCGGCCTCGAAAGTACGATGGAACACAACAGAGAATCGGTATTTCCACTAGTCCTTGACAGTTGCAAAGGGTCATATGAGTTATCATATATCTGGCTCATTGGGTGACAATTAGTATTGTTTGATGGATGCTATGTTTGTTATGGTTGCTCACTAGTTACCTGTCATCCTAGGGATGTCACACTCGGTAGGTATTGTTGTAGGGATACCTAGATATCCTGACTGAACTTAGTGTGGAGTAGGTATGGATGGAGATACCTAGATACCTGAAGTTTACTTAGTATGGAGTAGGTACCGTAGGTGGAGATACCTAGGCACCCTGACAGATACTGAGTATGGTATACCCTTTTTATGATGTTGTAGAGTAGCATATTACTTATGTTTATGTGCTGATTCTGTGGTTGCACGGACATGTCAGGTATGATTTGGATACCCTATGTTCCATATGTTATCAAATTTTATAGTATTCTGAGATTTGATATTGCTCATATCAGACTGTTGTCTGACCCGAGGTTTTATGCTTTGCTTCTTATTATCTCGGGTACTCTTAAATGAGTACATTGAGAGCAGGTGGATGATTATGGAGTTCTATAGGTGGACTGACAGGAGGTGACGATTATATATAGTTATATGTGCATTTGTAATTACATTTCCATTGTGTGACACTATGGAGCCTTGACAGTGTTGATTTACTATTATGAGATAGTGTACCAGTTGAGTTTACTTTCCCATTGTATAAACTCTATTATGGTGTTGTATAACTTTGTGGATCTTTGTTTAGATGATTATTTCACATTGTTATTACTGTCTCTATTGTTTTATACCTGTGTCGATTATTATATTTACTTTGATGCGATATGAGATATGCGACATGTATTTGGTTATTTGATGCTTCATTTTTCTTCTTTTCCATTCTTTTCTCTTCTATTTCTTCATCTTATTTCTTTTTCTTTCCTTTGACTACCGTTCTGCATCGTAGGTGTTGGGCGGTCGTTACAAAAGCATCAAAAACTAGCCACGGTCAACTGAACAAGCCATACGTGGTTGTATGTTGGCTAGTTTAGTTCACTTTTTCCACTGAATAAGCCACTACTGATTGTGCTCTAAGAGCAAAGGAAAACAAATGTAGAATCTTATAAACATTAGCTATATAGTACTACTAGTGAATACATTATAGTTTATATCAAATTGTATATCCCCAAAATAAAATATCAATAACAATGAATACTACGTAAATCTGGTCATTCTATATAATATATATCTAGCTTAACTTTATAAGCTAGGAGTAGCTTACCAGCCCTTGGGGTAAGAAAATATGTTAATGTTGATGTATATCTCTACTATTAATAATGTAAATTCATCTCACACATTTCCACTATATCTTTTCAAAATTCTGAAACTACATTTTCCATTTCCGCGTGGTACCATAGCCTCGAAACCATTCTACCCTATCTTCCCAAAATTAAAGAAAACCCTAATGCATCCTATGCCTTTTGATACGCCAATAACATAAATTTGCCTTTGTCAGAGGATTATAACCCTTCTTATTCTTCACCAACCGATTCTCGATCTTTGCTATGCAAGCTGATCTAAATCAACTTTTGCCCAGATCTCGAATCCGAGTCAACTTTTTCCACCTCTTCCTTCATTAACGCTGTTGACTACTCTTACACAAACGTGAACTTATTCGAATAGATTACCTATAGATGAACTTATTATGTAAGTTAATTAATTTTTCAAATTTATTTTTACTTAGTAAGTGATGTTTGCTTTAGGTTAGATTTGTTTGTTGTAACAATTATTTGCTTACTTAGTCTTGGATTTGACTCTGTAATTAACAGTTTGTCGTTGTAGGATTTTTAAACACAATTGGCTCTTATGAATGCACATACACTGCTAATGTATAAATCAAGCGTTTCCATAGAAATAGTTGACCCTTTTGCATTACCTAATAGTCGAGAGCATTACCAATTTAAAATTATGCACTACATCAACCAGTAGTTAATCTTACTTATAATGAGTTAGAATTTTGTTGAATTTGAACACCAACCATCAAACACATTTTCTACATTTAGTGACATTTTAGTAAGCATTGTGGTGTATATAAGTGGGACGAGATGTAGTTTGGAGTCTTTAAACTTTGAAACTTTACAGAATACAGTACATTTCAAGTAAACTAACGAGGTGTGAACTAAAACAATTTTGGTTAAAACAATTCACTTTAAAGAAGTGTAACAGCGTATGTTTTGTATATATAAATGCTAAAAAACAATGGATGACCTTCTATTTTTGTTCCCACCATTTGTCATATTCCAAAAAATCATGTAATATTTTTCCAACAACTTTAATAATATTAAAATATAATTTAGTTTTACCTTATATTGTAATGCCTATGTAAAAAGTGGGAGTTATAATATGTTAATTTGTTTATAAATTCTCTTAAATGATATTTTAATCAAATATATGTAAAATATTTGTTCATTTAATTTGTCACTAATATTACTTATAAAACGCTATTACTAATAATTAGACACTAATGTTTAATATATTTTACAATGGTATTTGAATTTCTTTAAATTTCATAGAGTGTTCCAAATAACTAATAATAATTTATAAAATTTCAAAGATTACTTAAAAAATATGAACTTTCTGTGAGGATTCATGAACATAAAGATAGGGAAAACAAGGATCAATCAATGAATTATGAGTTTTCTAATGTAAAATTTGTATTAAGTTTAAATTTAATCAAAACTCCTTTTGTAGTATGTAGATCCTTGAAGATCCAATTATAGTCGTGAAATTGCTTTTGCACAACGATAAGTCAATTTTAGGACTAGGGTTAGCTTTTTTCTATATTTTACATGCAGTTATATTTGAATCAAATCAATAGCCTATATTGGTTAATATTTAGTTTTTTTCCTGAGTTTTCTAGAAGTAACTTAGAAAATCTATTTAGATAATACTAATATGCTCATGACTGATTTACAACATAGCCAAGCTGAGTGTATGATCATTTTTATTTTGGGCTTTTTTTCAAGCACTTTACATGTTGGTCATGATTAATTTTTCATTTGGAATTTTTACAATTTGATTCTATATATGTTGCTTATGCTCATTAATATTTCTTACTGAATTCAATGAAAAAAAACAAAACGTGGAAAAACGAAGGGTCTATTTGGTTTCATTTTGTGTTTTGTGTTTTGCATTTTCAACATTCATAACAAAATATGAGGAAAGAGAAATTTAAAATTTTAAGCCATCACAACGACGATGGGGGGACGGACGAGGGGATGAATTGTATTACATTCTTTTGTTATTTCTCTAAACACATAAAGGAAAATAAATTTGTTTTCTATTTTATATGTTAGCTTCATTTTCCAAATGGGTTGTTTTCAATAAATATTTTTGTCGTGTGTATGTTTTTTGGACAAAAACACAAAACTAAAAATGATAAATCAAACCAAGCCTAAGCTCTCTTCTACTAAACTTTTTACATAGATAAAACAACAATTACAGCTTTAAAGGTAGATTCCATCTTTACTGCTAATAAAAGAAGACTAGTGTTAAAAGCACCAGGTTACATGCTAACGATACCGTGGTCGGTGGTTTTCTGCTGACTGCGATGTAAAAATACAAAAAAAATCCCCTGTGATATTCCTTAGCATGGTACCCTGGTGCTTTTAGCATCTATCTAAAAGAATTCAATTAGCATAGAGCCACAATGTCTTTTTTGATATTCCAAAAATGCCTTTTCACCTTTATTTTTTATGCCCACTCATTTCATTTTATGTCGTGTCTTCCCTAGAAATTAGAAATCTTATCTCATCACCATTCATGTTTGTTTCACCATTCACATTCCTTAGAGCATTCCCAACCGCTAGCACCCTTCCACGTCAATTCATCATGCGATGACCCCCACCCATCCCTAACGCCAAAAGAAGGCAAGCCTCAACAGCCAAGCCTTAGTCGGCTTTTAATTAACCAGATAAGGCAATTCATGTGGATTGCAATCCACAGCCGTTATGGATTGCAATCCATGTGACGATTTGGATTGAAATCCACCACGTTAACATAGTTAGCTTTTATAAAGCCGACTATGTTAACAAGCAATAGCCGGCTATAATTAGACCAGCTATTGCCATAGAAGAGAGCACATAGCTCTCTTCTTCTTCCCCTACTCCCCATCTATTTCTGTCGAGAATAAAAAAATTTAAGGAAAAAAAGAGGGGAAAATGTTACAAAATCTAAAATAAATATGAGAAGAGCTTGGAGGAGTATCCAAGGCAGCGGCAGTCGTAGCGGTGGAAATGTTCCGACGGCCGAAGAAAACGCTCCTATCGAAGAACACATAGATGTCCCAGCTACCAATACAAGAGGTCAGCGAAGCACCATAGTTAGACGAAGACATTTGATGAGAAATACAAGAGATGTGGTTTGGATCTCCATATCGATCAAATTTGGGACCCGATAAGGATTCGACAAATTTTTGTATACTTCCCAACAACGAAGTACACGTGAGCATGTGTGTCGAAGATTCTATAAGATGTCTACTTTAAAATTTTACGTTTAGTTAAATTATAGAATATAAATTGAATATGTGACCTATTTAAAATTAGGCTCGTCGTGAGCGCATCCTTCGCTCTTGGTCAGTGTAATCCGCCTTTATAGATCTATTCGAGCAGTTGATGCCGATGACATTATTCACACTTTTCTTCTGGATATAGGATTTGGAGATTTCTTGAGTACGTTTTACTTAATTACTCCTCGTTTATTTAATGCTTTTTAGTACTTCCAACAACCGTAAATTGCTTTAATAGGCATTGAAAATCTTTTAAATTCAGATGTTCGGTTATGTGGTGCTTTAGCCGCATGTAGGTGTAAGACCACTCATATATTTCACTTTAGTTTTAGAGAGTTGGGTTTGACCCCTTTATACTTTACTTTGCTTACCGGTTTAGGCATCGGACGGGGGAAGACCTTACCCTATGACGAGCAATACCAACACTTTAACCGTTTAGCTAGTGTATTTCCACATCTTGACTTATAAGATGGAATGTCGTCCGGACTACAAATTAGAGCCAGTTACATTAGACAATAAATCTCTAAATTGATACATAATTATAGCGTAGAAAACAACTTGGAGATTTCTCGACTGTTTATTCTTTTCATGATGGGAAACATATTCTTTTCAAATCCATTGAACATGTTGCCGACTGGACATGTTGCGGCCATTGCGGAGTTTTCGTTTGATAGTCCAGTAGGTATGGTTGGGGGACTCTGGTATTTGCGTATTTATATTGCTCTTTATCTCATCAGTGTATTGTTAGGGCCAGATCCACATCGATTACAGGTTCCTAGGAGATTTTGCAATATTAGTACTATGAGTACTTTTGTAGTATGACTTACCCAACGATAAACTCCACATTACCTCTTTTCTTCCCTCGAGTTAGAGCATGGGCTCGAGATAATCGCAAAATGGTGAAAAGTGGCGAGGCACGTCATATATTTGATGTGGCCTGAAATTAGATTGAGTTACGGACTACACTAGAAAGTATTGTTTAGCATCCCTATGATGGTTCTCCTTAAATGACCGACCTCATTGTAGTGCACACTGGCTTCCTATATGTTAGACGTTTTCTATTGGTATCATCCCCCCTCCATGGGAGGATGTTGTTGGTTTCTTGGCGAGCGTAGTTGGAGACAAACCTTAGACGATGATTTGGCTCCTGATGAATCCACACCCAGATACACCTTTTTTGAAGGTGTATGATAGTGCCGCTTTATAGGAGTATGCAGATGAGTGGTGGTCAGGTAATTTCTTCATCATCACCGATTTAGATTATGCATCTTTTTGGCATCGGTTTTACAATCCACCGCATACGGCTACTTTTATAAATGTTGCATCCGTTGATTTGGTAGGACCTTCAGGCATCCGGAGTGGTGTTGCCCCCCGGTTTTACAGGACTTTATATAGAGCACTCAGATTTATCCTATTCCACAGCCATCCAAGATAGGAGATTATGCTTGGACAGTCAGTATACTACAACGTCGGGAGTTGATAGATATGTTGATATTCCTCGGTCTCAGATTTTGTAGTATCCAGGTCCAGCTACGTTATCATATGAGATTTTTATTTAGATGTAGATGGGACTATGCCAGGTCATGTATGTCGAGCATCATGGAGCATAGATGATTTGACCGCTCATACATAAGCTTACTGCTATCGATGAACAACGATATCATCCTACACCAAGAGTAGATGATGATGATGAAGTTGGTCATTGGGATGATGTGTATCAGTTTGATAAGTTGTGGATTTACCATCTTCTTTGATTATCAATGTTTGTATTTACTATCAGCGTTTGAGATTTACCATCAGTGTATTATTAGTGATTGAGATTTACTATCAGTGTATTATCAGTTTTAGATTGTATTATGTATCTCACATCAGTGTTTGTATTTCATAACTCATGTCAGTGTTTGTATTTATATTTCATATCTAGTATTGGTATTTGAGTATTTGTACTTCATTTTGTATTGTATTTCATATCTAGTGTCAGTATTTGTGTGTTTGTACTTTATTTTGTGAAGAAACAAACATACTTGTGTTTATTTCTATTCAAGTTTGTAGATGTTTTCTATGTGCTCATTCAGATGGCACCTAATTTATTTGACGCGAATCACGAACTTTCTATTTAAACGAAAGTTTTATATTGAAAATTTACAACATCTTCAATGGCAAATGAATGTTGGACTCCACAAGATTTTTTGGTACTAATCAAAGCATACATAGAAGCCAATCGCACACACATGGAAGAGGAGTTGGAGTAAGATTTTTGGGTTACTCTAAACGAAGTATTTAATACTCATCTCAATTGTAGATTAATTTGAAGGATTCTAGAAACTCGGAGTACTTATGTCATGTTTATTAGAGCTTGTCAAAGATATATAAGCATTATAAATATAGTGGAGGAAGAAGATCTATTTCAATTAACACGAGCTATGTTTGTTCATGATATTTGTTGGAGCATCATGTTGATTTTGTTAGGCATGCTGCATATGATCTTTGGGTTAGCTATGCTAGACAATTTGAATGATGTTTTGGCTAGTTAAGTAAGTTATTTACTTTCAGTAAGTTCTATATACTTTCGAATCTAAGTTAAGTAAGTTAATTAACTTCAGTAAGTTCTATGTACTTTCGATAAGAAAATTAAGTAAGTAACTCTATGTTTTCAATTTCAAGTACGCACTTAAGATAAGAATAACATTACAAACTTACTTAAATAAACCATTACAAACTTACTTAATTTGGTTACAAGATAAGAATAAACATTAAAAACACTGAACTTAATTAAACCATTAGAAAATTGAAACATGAGGACATCATAGATCGAAATTAAACACGCTAATTAATTAAAAATATTGCCTTCGACCACCTGATAATTGAATTGAACCCAGTGTCCTATGAAGTGTTTCAAATTGTTCTTCAAGTTCAGTAGCATACACAACTGCTCGATGACGCAAAGGATTGTCAAACCATTGCCAAAATTCACAACTACTAGAAAATTACGGCATCTATAGTGACGTCGACCGATGTCAGTTCCATTTCTTATAACAGAATACAGAATAGAAACTCCACAGTTATAGTATATGACTCTAGAGTCAGCTTCTTGATCTGCTTGAGATACTTGGTGGCGTGTTTCATGCCTTCTTTGCCTTCTCCCATTATGGCTACGCCGCTCTGCTCTTTGTCTTCTTCCATCTTCTAACATTCTAAGCTCTTACAAATCTCTCTTATGCTCCCTTACATGCTTATAGCATATTTCCTTCATTTTAACATATCACTCGGTTGGTTGTTGGGGGAAGACATATCCGGTGGGGTATCGTGTCTTAAAGGACCTTCATACGAGTATGATGAGGGCAAGAAAGTATGGTTGTAATCCACCATTTTTATGTGTTACTGGGATATTAGTGAAGAGCATTATGGCAAGTAGTATGATATAAATAGAACCGAGGCCTTCTATCTCCACTAGTCAAGCAGTGCAACGTTAAAAGAAGTACAATGTTAAAAGCAGTGTAAGCATTAAAAGGAGTGGCTACAGTATTCGATGGTCAGGCTGGCATTAAAAGCAAAGAGAAAGCATTAAATATTTCATTTGTGTGGTAAGTGAAAGCATTAAAATAGTCGGTAATGAATATCAGGCCGACATTAAAATATCTTCGTAGCATTAAAAGCAGTGCAAGCAGTAAAAAAATTAAGTATTGTTCAATGGTCAGTGCAATAGTTAAAAGCATTAAATATCTTCCTAGCATTAAAAGCGGTGCAAACATTAAAAGTAGTGCAAGCATTACTGTGTTTGTAAGTTGGGACTCTGTGGCCTTCTATCTCTATTGGTCAAGCAGGCAAGTGTTAAAATCAATGCAACGTGGCTACAGTGTTCGATATGATAGGACACTGTAGCATTCTGTCTCCATTATTCAGGCTGGTAAGTATTAAAAGTAGTGCAACGTGGCTACCATGTTTGATATGATGGAAACTTTGGCATTCTGTCTCCTAAATTCATCCTTCACAGAAAGATCTTATAAGTAGAGCCAAAGACTACCAATAGCATGCTCATTCAATCTTCTCAATTCATCATCACTAATATATCAAATGAGTAATCTAAAAAGTCTGCGGTGCTTCTCATCATCGTCTTCATCTTCGGAAGAGTTCATCGAACATTGTGTTACTCAACAAAGAATGTTTGCTTCTGAAGTGAAGGAGTTAATGGCTCTTGAAAATGTTGGAAGCTCTGCTTCAACCCAAGGGGGTAGTGTTCTTGGAAGGAAGGACTTACGATATGGGAGAGACCATGCTACCGGCCACAATCAACTAATCATGGATTACTTTTCGGAAAACCCCGTGTATGGAAATGTGGATTTCCGATGAAGATTCTGTATGTCAAAGACTATTTTTAATCAAATTCTCAACAAATTAACCGAAACAAACATCTTTTTCACACACAGAAGAAACAAAATCAACGAATTAGGAGTTTCCCCACTATAAAAGGTTACGGCTGCACTTCGCATGATATCATACAGAACTTATAGTGATTCGTAGGATGATAAAGTGAGAATTGGAGACTCAACGGTAATCTTATGTATGAAAGAATTTTGCAAAACTATTTTTTACAATTTGGTGAAGAATATCTTCAGTCTCCAACCCCTCATGACATTGACAAATTGTTAGCGATGGAAGCTCAACGTGGATTTCCAATTATGTTAACTAGCTTAGATTGTATGCCTTGGAGATGGAAAAACTATCTGATTGCTTTGCAAGGCAAATATACAGGACACTGAAAAAAACCAACTCTAGTATTGGAAGCAGTTGCTCCGTGTGATTTATATATATGACATGCTTTTTTGGAGCAACAAGTTCACTTAATGATATTAACATCCTACGATAGTCATATTTATTTAATGATCTATGCAATGATATAGCACCCCCATGCAATTATAAAATAGGAGACAAAGATCATTCCATGGGTTATTACCTAGTAGATGGAATTTATCTAAAATGAAAAACATTTGTGCAAGCCTACAAAAAACTAAATAATGCAAAAGAAGCAAAATCCATTGAACAACAAGAGAGTTTGAGAAAAGATGCTGAACGAGCTTTTGGAGTGCTTCAAGGTAGGTTTCATATCTTACGAATATAGGTATACTACCATGATCCCGAGGTATTATCCGATATCATGTAAGGTTGTATTATTTTACATAATATGATCGTGGAAGAAGAATGTGATGGATATGAGCTTCACTTGAGAAACTATCCGGACATTGCTATGACATTTTGAAAAAAACCTTACAAAGACCCAAATACCTTTACCAAATACATGCAAAGAATCGAAGACATTCGAGATCCACAAGCTCATCTTGATTTAAGGAAAGAATTAGTAGAATACCACTGGGAACATATAGGAAGCCATTAGTAAAAGTGATGTTTGGATTAACTATGTTATCATCTTATCTTGTTGTTAATGTATTGTAACAGTGTTTGTATTTGAATTTTTAATGTTTATTGTACTGTTAATCCAATGTAACTTGGTTACATCAATTAGAAAACAATGAGAATGAAAATGACAATATCATTACAATAAATATAACTAACAGAGAAATAATAACACTAACATTGACAATAATAATAACACTAACACTAACACTTGCAACAACAGTACAAATACAAGATACAATAATAATAAGATACAAAGTACGAACATAGTTTTCTACAAGCCTCCTTGACGTCTATGATACTCCTCGATTTGCTTCTCCATATACAACATTTGCATTGGATTAAGTTCATTTAGGTTGCAACTTAAAAGAGCCAAATAATCGTCTTTTTGATGTCGAGTTAATTCTTGTTTTCTTAACTCTAGCTCATCAACTCTTAACTATTTCATTTCATCATGACATCATTGTCTATCCTTAACCCTCTCAACCCTCTTCGCTTATTTATATCCATGTATAACTTATTTGCATTTTCAGCGGCCGTCATACGCTCACCAATATGTTCATAGTGGGCGGTGTAATCGATGGTGGATTTTTTCTTCCCCTTGTACTTTCCCGGAGGCCTACCCCTTGTACTAGTGGTGAAGGGTGTGTCTTAATGTGGATCAGAACTTCCAGGACTTGATAAATCACTCATCTTTTTAGGAAGAAACCTCAATACCGAGTGTTTTTGGCGCACTTGATTTCATTTTTTCCTCACACGAGAGCAAGTCGTAATAATGTTGTAGGTTGAATGGCTGATTATTATGCTCGAACATATACAATGCATTGACTTGATTAAGATGTAGATTATGAAATACTATTAAAACATGAAACAGGAACATGAGAATTTGATTTACAAATTTAAAATCATTACCAAATCAATGTCATTTGCCCCGCTTTGTTCTCGTGTATGCAACCCGGTCATTATTTCTTTTCAAAGTTGACAGGCCGAATTTATTCTTTTCTATGATTGCTTCAATGAATCAACGGTTCTTGGAACATTTTTTGGACGTCGATAGTTGAACAAATTGCATATAGAATTCTAAAAGGAACTTTCAGTTTGGCTCTTACCTTTCTTATTGTCTTCAGAACATTCAACCCAATAGAATGTTAATTCAACTTGCTTGTCTGGCGACTATTTCGGTGGTTTTGACCCAATTGGTGGTGAATTTTCACTTTATGCATTTGGAGATTAATTAATATTAATTTTCGTTGTTTGCTTTCCCCTTACTTTATCGGTAGACAAATTAGGATTCTTATACACATCTTCTTTGGTAGTTTCATCGAATTCGAATTGCGATTCTTGATTTTTCCGGCCATTACCTCCGAATTGATTATTAAGGTTTCTTGTCAAATTTCGAGAGTGCAAATACACCATTGACCGTTGCTGGCTATTGGGAGACACATAATTTGGATCATAGTTTGGATTATAGGTTTGTTGAAATGAAGAATTTTGAGAATTTTGGCAATGATTCGAATTCTGTTAGGAATGACGGGAACTTTGATTTTGTGGAGAATGATACGAATTTGGAATTTTTTGGGAAAAACCAAAATTTGAATTTTGATTTTGTTGTTGAGAATTTTGAGAATGATATTGAGTTTTATTATGCTAAGAATTGAACATACTCTGATTGAACGGAGACGGATTTTGATTATTGGATCTGTGTTGTGATAGAAAATTGGAATATGAAGATTTTTTAGATTTTCCATTTTGATTTTTTAACATGATTGAAATTGTATGTATATAATTGTTTGAAGATAGTAAGAAATGTTGAAGAAATTTGTGTAATTAAATTTATAAAATTATGAAATTACATAGAGGGGAAGAGGAGAAGAAGACAACGGTATAAAAAATGACTGTTGCCTTTAGCCGACTTTATTAAAGCCATCTTTGTGGCAACGGTCATTTTTTTGACTGTTACCACAAGGGGGCTTTAGCTGGCTGAGCTTAGTAGGCTATAAAAAAGCCGGCTAAAGTGATGACCCCCTAGATTGCCTTGACAACTTTGCGGGTTGTCAAAACAATCCAAAATAGAGCAACTGACCTCTGTTGGGGGTTCAGTTCCCAACCTCGAACATGGTTGGGAATGCTCTTATAGCTGCTTCACCTTCAATGATGAAGTGTTTTTCTTTGCTCTTGCCCAATCACTGCTACACCGCTGCTTAATACTATGGTTGTAGGACTGAGGTTACATGATTACTTTGTGTAATTTGTAGTTGAAATTCATTGAGTCGGAGAGGGGTAAGAGGTAAAAAGAGGATTTAATGCTTTTGATTAGGCCTATCAACGGATACTTTCGGATGCGGATAATGCCATATCCGCATCCGCATGCGAAATCATTTTCAGATATCGGATATCCGCATCCGCGGATACGGACGGATATCAGATAATTATCCTATCCGCTAATGATCGATAAATCAAGAAATATAAATGGAATATTTTAGTTTAACATAAACTTTTTTCATTCCCACTGATTATAAAAGTGTTAAAAATAAGCAAATATAGTTATAATATATAGTTTTGAGCAGTTAATATGCATTTAGTGCGCATAATATAAACTTCTAACTTAATAAAAGCATAAATAAATATCTTTCACTGTACTAAAATACACATAATTTAAACTATAATATGGAAAAATAATGGACGGATAATTTTCGGATGCAGATGTCTTCGTATCTGCATCCGCATCCGCTTTTCCGGATATCGGATATTTATATTCTTTTCGGATGCGAATGCGGATGGATTTTGGATTTTTTGGGTATCCATTGACAGTCCTGTGACTCTACAGCCACTTACTTTTGTCAACTAATGTAATCTCTTGATATTGCTCAACGGGTAATTTTTTGCGACTTCTACTAGACCTTATTTCACAGAGGAATTTGTTTGATTCTTCTAATTGTATTATATTTAGCTCTATTTTCCCGAAGGAAAGGAAGATATTATCATCGAAAAGTTTATTAGACTAAAAACTTGAAATTTAGGGTTTTCTTCTACCATGGGGGAAACCAATCCTCCTCGCAAAATTCTTTCCAATCTTCTCTATACGACACATAAGGATAGACCACCTGAATCTCATATCAGAAAACCGTCTAATGGTGTCATCATCGACAATGAGGGCTTCCAATTGGTCCAACCAAGATCATAGAGAAAATACTAGCCCAGAAATGATCTAGTTCTGCCGAATAATAATAGTGTCCTGAAGAAGAAGGAGGGACTGTTTCAAACCAACTTCAATCAGAATAAGGCTAAACAACCAATCCAGCCTCGTAAACCGGCAAATTTTGCTCTTAATAAAGAACAGGGTCATAAATCTTGGGCTGATATTATTTCAGAGCAATCTGAAGAACCAAAAGAAGATGAATGCAGTCTTGAAACCATTTTACCTATCAAGATTAATAACAAGAAATACGGTTTGGTGAAGGAGGTGGTTTGCAAAAGAGCCATGGAAAGTTGGAATAATTCTGTTATTGTCTATTTCGTAGGTGTTTGCACCAAAAATGGTCACAAACCCCAAGTGTTGTGAAAGCACCAGTGTATGAATACGAATCAGCAATATTCAAACACAAATATCATATCTAAGCAAGCAACAAACGACAATCCAGAAATAATGAACAATGACACACAATTTATAGTGGTTCGGCTATCTCCGGCCTACGTCCACTTCAAGGTTTTTATAATTTTATTGCTCGATGCTTGAAGATTACAATTTCGTGTGTTGTATTACAACTGATTTGCTGAACTAAGTCTGAGTCTAAGGCAGCAATGGTGATCTGGAATAAATCTGGCAGAATCTGGGCGCTCTTTATCTCTCAAAATTGTCCGACCCCTTTTCTGAATGACCAGGGGCTCTATTTATAGATGTAGGAGGCTGATATTTCGCCTAAATTGAGGGGAGACCAGTTCTGGCACGTGAGGGAGCCCACATGGCCGAAATCTGGAGATCCGGGCCCACTTTGGGATCGATTCGACCCTTGGTTCGAATCGATCAAGAAATTGTCCAATCAAGCTGAAATTTGGTGTGGACATTCTTCAACATGTGCTCAAGCTTCTGTGAAAATTTCATAGCATTTGGATGTGTAGATCTCAAGTTATGATCGATTCAATATTGCATTTCTGGTTGACTAGCCTGGTTCGAATCGATCTAGTTTGAATCGATTCGTTCGAATCGATCCTCCTGCACGTGAAGACAATGGCGTGGTGCGCATGCTTCGGGTCAACCCTCTTTTATCTCCGAGTTTTAATGAGTCGTACCCGGGGTTTTAGCTGTGTAGACTAGGTGGATTCGAGACTATCGATTCGAAGACGCGCTTTCTTTGAATCGATTGAATTCGTGCTCCTTCGTATCGATCGTGGAAGGTCATGACTGATCGATACGAAGCATCCTCTGTCTTTGGGATTCGAAGACAATAGCGGCATGGAGTCGAAGCTCCCTCAACTGTATGGAATCGAAGGGTTTCTCCTTGATGGATTCGAAGGTGGGAATGTGAGGATGGATTCGAAGCACGGCTATTTCTTGATGGATTCGAACCATGGGCTTGCTCGATGGATTCGAAGTAAGTTGACTTCTCATGGATTCGAGGCAACACACGTTTGATGGATTCGACCATGCTGAGGTGATGCCGGTCTGGTGGATACGAACTTCATGGATTCGAATATAGGCTTTGCCTATGGATTCGAACTAAGGACTGTCTACTCCATTTTTCGTCGGTGATATCTTGAGCATACGAACTCGGATTGCCTCAAAATTTGGAACGTCGGTTCCCACGGCTTCGCTTGATGGGTCTTATCAATTGCAGCCCGATCCGGACTCGGAAAAAATTCATCGATATCCATGGTGAATCTGCGATGCTCAATCGATGTTCATGACTAATAATCATTGATTTTTAGTTAATATTTGGGTATCTCGGCTTTCCAAAAGTTGGGATAACATTTTGCCCCCCAAAACATTCCTTTTGGTAAAAAGGTGTGTTTTGATCAGTCTTAAGTCGGATGCAGTGAGTTCATGTTTTACTCAGAGCTCGCGGCATTTTCAATCAAGTTCATGGCTATTCGAAGCCGAATCGTTATCAGTTTCTTCCAGTAGAAGTTAAGAATGAAATTCTAAAGCCTCTCCGGACTGTCGATGGTCACTCCGGACCCTTGTCAAACCCATTCTAGATTTAGCGATTGAATAGAAAGATCCTATTACACTCCGGCGTTGCTTTCTATCCCTTGCACTCTGGCCCCAGCTAGGGCGTATAGCGATGTCTTGGTCATTCTGGACCGATCGTAGCCTCTCTGGGCTCTTACTGGATCCCATCCTGTCACTCTCCGGTGAAGGGGAAACAACGATGAGTGAGCCGATCCTATCGCTCTCCGGCGAAGCGGCTACACCCCCTGCACTCCGGTTCAGTGTTTCTGAACATTAAGCGATGTCATGACCTAAATCGTCGGTCGATCACAGCCTCTCCGGGCTCATGCTGGATCCCATCCTGTCACTCTCCGGTGAAGGGGAAACAACGTTAAGTGAGTCAATCCTGTCGCTCTCCGACGAAGCGACTCACCTCCTGCACTCCGGTTCAGTGTATCTGAACATTAAGCGATGTCATGGCCTAAATCGTGGGCCGATCATAGCCTCTCCGGGCTCTTATCGAATCCTGATCCAATCACTCTCCGGTGAATAGGAAACGATGCTTAAGTAAGTCGATCCTGTCACTCTCCGGCGAAGCAACTCGGAAGCAACTCACTTCTTGCACTCCGGACCCCGCCTCTCCGGGTAAGGTCATAAAGCGATCGTGTTTATATTGACACTTAATGTTCATCCTTTAACTCTCCGGTTAAAAGGTTTATTTTAATAAGTGTTTCTTTATTAAATTCAAATCCTAGATGTTCAATCTCAAACACCAGGAAAAACAAGACAACGCCTCTCCGGGCGGAGCGGTCTATTTCAATCTCAGAGCATGCCTAAGGATCTCTCCGGTTCCCGTACATGAGTAAGTGGGATAGCCGTTTTATTTTGGAAATCAAATCTAAGAAAACTAATCGACCAGAGTCCAAATCTTGAACTTGGCCCTTGCCATCACGATTAGTTGATGACGAGTCGTGATCCCGATCCAGGATCATTCCTATTAGGTGGAGGTTGTTCAGGTCTTACTATCGTTGCCCGTTCTCTGATATATTGTGGCAACCTACCACTCCTGGCATGTTCTTCCACCTCATCCCTTAGGTGGCGGCATTCGTCGGTTGTGTGCCCATCTAACTCATGGAATAGGCAATATTTTCCGGTTCTACGTTCCCGCTCTGTGGGATCTCTCCTGGGTGGTTTTCGATACGGGAGTTGCCCTCGAGTTTCGGTGTAAATTCGTTCCAGTCCTGCCACCAAGTCTGTGTATTGCCTGAATCTGGGCTCTCGGAATTTCTTCCGTTTATCAGGACCATCATGTGCGTCATCCTGCTTTCTCTTTCCTTTGTCTGCCCTGGACTGTTCCCTGGCGGTTCCTTCGCCTTGTGCAACATTTATTTCCTACCTCTCGGCTCGTGATTCCTCTAATCGAATGAATTTTTCTGCTTCATGGAAAAACTCTCCAAGATCTTGAAGTGGATCTTTAGTCAAAGAGTCTTTGAATTCGGTGCCTTCTCCAACTCCTGCCACTGCCGCCATCAAAATCATCGATGGGTCCGGGCGATCTACAGAAGCCACCGTTGCATTAAATCGTAACAGAAAATCTTTTATGGACTCTCCGGTCCTTTGCTTTATTGATGCCAAAGTCATCACGCTCTTGGGTCGCGTTATGTGAACCCTAAACTGCTTCATGAAACAATCCACAAGCTCGCCCCATGTCCTGATTGATCCTGTCTCTAGCTATCTAAACCAAAGCGCAGCCAAATCTGATAAGAATAAGGGGAAACATCGTGCCATTACTTCCTCGGATGCTCCCAGCACTTCCATGTGTCTGATATATCTGGTGATATGCATGGTCGGGTCTGACTTTCCGTCATAAGGATCCAGCATCGGTAGTTTGAACTTTGGAGGGTTCCTTGCATTTCGGATATTTGGAGCGAACGGACTTCGACTAACCTCTTCCAATCCTCCGCCTGACAATCCCCCTCTCATGAGTCGTCTCACTAGGCCAATCATTCTTTCATCTCCATCTAGGGGTTGCCCCCTTGTCATGTCTCTGTCTTGCCCTCCGAGTCTTGTAGGGAATTCTGGTACGTACTCTTCGGGTGGCTCGTTAGCATTTGTGTTGGCCCTAGTCGGTTGAGCTCCTTCCAAAGGTCCTTCTGCGTTGGATCCTGTGGGCCTGCCCCCAAGCCCTTGTTGATTGCCTTATGGTTCTGTATTCTGTCCTTCGTTGGGTTCCATAGCCCTAGCTCCTTGTTCCACATTCACAGCCGCTGTAGCTGGTCCTGGGTTTTGTGTTCCTGCAGCTCTCATCTGTTCAAAGAAATTCTGTAGCATCTCTTGTTGGCTTTTCATCATTCTTTCCTGCATTAGGTTATTCATAGCCTCCATCTCATCTCTTGTAATGTAGATCGAAGTTTGTCCTTCTCCAGCGCCAGAGGATGCCTCTTGACTTCCTGCCTGTTGGCTCCTCTCAGCTCTTTGTCTTGTTTGTCGAGTCATTGTAGAGTCAAATCTGAATCCTTAAAATTTCAAATTTTAACTTTGAATCTGGTGTAGCGGGTGCTAGTTCTTCTCAGTGAAAGCACCAAAGTGTTTGCGCCAAAAATGATCACAAACCCCAAGTGTTGTGAAAGCACCAGTGTATGAATATGAATCAGCAATATTCAAACACAAATATCAGATCTAAGCAAGCAACAAACGACAATCCAGAAATAATGAACAATGACACACAATTTATAGTGGTTCGGCTATCTCCGGCCTACGTCCACTTCAAGGTTTTTATAATTTTATTGCTCGATGCTTGAAGATTACAATTTCGTGTGTTGTATTACAACTGATTTGCTGAACTAAGTCTGAGTCTAAGGCAGCAATGGTGATCTGGAATAAATCTGGCAGAATCTGGGCGCTCTTTATCTCTCAAAATTGTCCGACCCCTTTTCTGAATGACCAGGGGCTCTATTTATAGATGTAGGAGGCTGATATTTCGCCTAAATTGAGGGGAGACCAGTTCTGGCACGTGAGGGAGCCCACATGGCCGAAATCTGGAGATCCGGGCCCACTTTGGGATCGATTCGACCCTTGGTTCGAATCGATCAAGAAATTGTCCAATCAAGCTGAAATTTGGTGTGGACATTCTTCAACATGTGCTCAAGCTTCTGTTAAAATTTCATAGCATTTGGATGTGTAGATCTCAAGTTATGATCGATTCAAGATTGCATTTCTGGTTGACTAGCCTGGTTCGAATCGATCTAGTTTGAATCGATTCGTTCGAATCGATCCTCCTGCACGCGAAGACAATGGCGTGGTGCGCATGCTTCGGGTCAACCCTCTTTTATCTCCGAGTTTTACTGAGTCGTACCCGGGGTTTTAGCTGTGTAGACTAGGTGGATTCGAGACTATCGATTCGAAGACGCGCTTTCTTTGAATCAATTGAATTCGTGCTCCTTCGTATCGATCGTGGAAGGTCATGACTGATCGATACGAAGCATCTTCTGTCTTTGGGATTCGAAGACAATAGCGGCATGGAGTCGAAGCTCCCTCAACTGTATGGAATCGAAGGGTTTCTCCTTGATGGATTCGAAGGTGGGAATGTGAGGATGGATTCGAAGCACGACTATTTCTTGATGGATTCGAACCATGGGCTTGCTCGATGGATTCGAAGTAAGTTGACTTCTCATGGATTCGAGGAAACACACGTTTGATGGATTCGACCATGCTGAGGTGATGCCGGTCTGGTGGATACGAACTTCATGGATTCGAACATAGGCTTCGCCTATGGATTCGAACTAAGGACTGTCTACTCCATTTTTCGTCGGTGATATCTTGAGCATACGAACTCGGATTGCCTCAAAATTTGGAATGTCGGTTCCCACGGCTTCGCTTGACGCATCTTATCAATTGCAGCCCGATCCGGACTCGGAAAAAATTCATCGATATCCATGGTGAACCTGCGATGCTCAATCGATGTTCATGACTAATAATCATTGATTTTTAGTTAATATTTGGGTATCTCGGCTTTGCCAAAAGTTGGGATAACAGTAGGTACCAACCCTATTTCTTGTTTTTTAAAGAGTATATTAAACGTGTTTGGAAACCGTTGGGGATTTTGAAATCTTTTCTAGAGAAAATGGTTTCTTTCTTGTTAAGTTCAAAGAGATTCAAGGCTTCAATACTATTATTCAAAATAGTCCATATTTTTACAATGACAAGCTCATCATTATGAGAAGGTGGTCTGAATCTTTGAAATTGGACAGAGATTTACTATCAACTATGCCGATATGGGTAAAATTACCCAGTGTAAATCTTAAATTGTGGGACCATGAGGCTTTTAGCATTATGGCGAACATCATTGGAAAACCCATTAAAATGGACGCAGCCACTACCATGAAGATGAGACTGAATTACGCTCGCCTTCTTGTGGAAGTTTCTACGACTGATGAACTTCCAGAGGAGATCAATCTCACTCTCTGCAATGGTGAAAACATTATACAGAAAGTGGAATATGAATGGGTTCCATCGAAGTGTAGCATCTGTAAGTGTTTCGGTCACACTAGAGAGTCGTGCAACCCAAAGCAGATGTGGATACCCAAATCTAGTAATCAAAGCAGAGACAATTTTCAAGAAAATAGATCAGTTGAAATCCAAGAACCAAATTCCAATAAAGAAGCAGTAAACTAGTCAAGAACACAAAAGAACAACGATCGAATCAACAAAGATTATATCATTTTCGATCAAGAAGATAATCCAAAGGCTCTCACCGATCAAGTTGATCAGATCACCGCTATGGAAGTTCATCAGTTAAAAGACTATGAAAAAAGTTCAACTATTTCGAATCAGCACAGTACAGAGGAGGGTAATATTATTAAAAAGGTCTTTAGCTCTGAAACCCCTCCTATTTCAGAGCCATGTTTAGTTACAGAGAATATTGGTACAAAAATATACAATGTCTCGCATCAAGATAATAGTCAGAATTGGGACAGTGGAATGGAGGAGGAATCTCCTTTTGAACTTGCTGCAGAAGTTGAGGACAAGGTATGTATCAACTCAACATTGCCTCGCAAGAAAGTTTCTCCCCCTAAGCAGGCTGCAGTAGTAGAGTCTAGTGACTCAGCCATGCCTCGCACAACTAACTTTGATATTTCTCTGATTAAGGTTCCTGAGTCAGAGCAAAAGGAATATAATGAATCAGTAATGATTGATGCTACTGACCAGTTTGATATATCTACATTGCATATTCCAATCCAAAAGCAACTGGTAAGTTAAAGGGAAGCAAAGAGAAGAAAGCTTTCAAACAAAAATACATCTCAATCAACCTAGAATGGGATGAAATGTCTACAAGACTAAAAGCTAAGAGTGTAGAAAATAAGAGGAGGGGTGAGGGTACTACAATGTTAGGTACCATTTAACTTTCTTCTTTATTTTATATATATGACTATATTTGCATGGAATGTCAGGGGTATGAATTCCCCTGCTAAACAGTCTGATATCTTTAATATGATAAACATTTATATGCCTACTATTATTGCTCTTATAGAAAACAAACTGAATGATGAAAATTATGAATTTTTTTGTCTTAAGTTGTCTAACAATTGGAAATCTATAAATAATAATGATTGTGATTGTAAAAGAAGAATCATTATTTTATGGGATTCTAATATTTGGACAAACTTATGTTAGGAACTGGAGATAGTGGTTTTGATGACAACAACCTTTGTAACCTATTTTATTATAACTTATATACTAACACTATTGTCTAGATATATATGAATGTTATTATGCAGGATATATATAAGACAGGTACTGTTATTGAAGACTGTACAGTATAAAGATCAAGAATGAAGAAATCAAGTTTGAAGATTCATGAGTATCAAGATCAAGATTTCAAGATAAGTGTCTAGTTTTGTTAAAACTTCATAATAGCAAGGAAATCTTCATTCAAAATTTCATTTGGGATGGAACCCATTTCTATCTTCTTAGTGGCTTACAAACCCACGCCAAGTAGCTTACAAACCTACGACAAGTGGCTTACAAACCCACGAACATCCTAGTTTTGTACAAGTTCTCGAGTCATGATGTGATGAAATATTCTGCAGGAAGAAGCTTGCAAAACTACTTCAAAATGGTTTTTTAAAATGATTTTCAAAACTGTTTTTTTTTAAATGTTTTAGCTTTAAAAATTATCTTTTCAAATGATTTTCAAAAAAATGTTTTAGCCTTAAAATATTCTTTGGTTTTTATTTAAAATAAACTCTTGTTTTAAACTTCGTTTGTTTTTAAACTATCTTCTGATTTTTAAAAATTCTTTTATAATATATATACTTGAGATTTAAAATCAAATTTATATATACATTCTAAAAATATATTTTTCTACTCTTCTTTATTTTAAATCATAGGAAAATTAGTTTATTTTACTCCAGAATCATTTCATCTTGTTTTCCTATCAATACCATTTTCAAAACAAATTTTACATTGTTTTTAACTAAGGGATGTCGACATCATGGGATACCCCATGTCGACATGGTGGCCGTTAAATTCAAAAGTTTCAATTTTCAAAAGAAGCGTCTATTCGTTTAAATCTCTTCACGAATGGTTACGACCGTTACTGGTCTATAAATAGCCTTTACAAACGAATTTTTTAACTAACTATTTTCCTATTTTTTTCACTCCTTCATCTCCACAAATTCATATTCTAAAATTTTCATATTTTTAAGATCGTGCCGAAATTCTGCCGAATTCTCAAGTGAATCAAATTAGAATCTCATTCTTGTTTGATTCTCTGCCCTCTCTCGAAGATCAAAGTGCTATTCAGAGTTATAGGATCAATTTGTAATCAAAAGTTTATCGAATCTCTCTATAAGGTGTGGTTGTGCCTGGAAATCAATTGGGTGATTTTATGTCCCGTAAATCAAGAGAGTTTGCCCCGGACTCAAAGACAGGAGGGTACCTCAAGGCCTTTAGAAATTAAGGATTGTAATCTCGACATTGGTATAATAAAAATCTGTACGAGGTGTTTTCCTTGGTGCAGGACTGGACGTAGGGTAACTCTGAACCAGTAAAAAATTCAGTGTGTTCTTTCCTTTTACTGCTTTTTATTTACTTTCTGCATCTGTGTTTGATTCTGTGATTGTTCTGTGATTAAGTTCTGCATTTTTTTATATCATAATTTTTAAATTAGTCCATATAAGTCTTAGAATCCATTAAACACTATTCACCCCCCTCTAGTGTTAAATTAGCCTTAAGATCCTTAATCCCCACTTCCTTTCAATTGGTATCAGAGCATAGGTTTTCATAGTTTTCATAATTTGAAACTTGAAAAGTTAAAAATGGCATTTTTAGGAAATTTTGTTAAGACTAGTTTGAATTTATGCCTTTCATCAAAGTATCATAAGTCTGCATATAATTTTTATGAAAAATCAAGTTATCTACCGAATTGGTTTGTTATGCAGGAACAGACATGTTACATGGCTTTTGAAGAATCAACAACCAATGGACAAACTGTGCAAATTGAGAAAGATAAATGGATACTTGATAGTGGCTGTTCAAGGCATATGACTGGAAATCCAGAGATACTCAATGACATTATATATCAAGATGGTGGATTGGTCAACTTTGGAGACAACTCAAAAGGATATGTGATTGGCATCGGCAATGTCGATAATTCTAAAACTCCTCTTATTTCTGATGTTTTGCTAGTTAGGAATTTAAAACATAATCTGCTTAGTATAAGTCAACTATGTGATAAAGGATTTAAAATTAAATTTGGAAAAGATAAATGTCACATCGAAGATAATAAGTCAAATGTTATCTTTGAAGGAATTAGGAAGAAAAACATTTACATTCTTAGTATGAAAGTTTCAAATGATAACTTATGTCTTTTGGCTAATACAAGTGATCCTTGGATTTGGCATAAAAGATTTGGTCATTTAAATTTCAAACTGTTATCTAGGTTATCAAAACTTGATTTAGTTAGAGGTCTTCCCAGGTTAAAATTTAAAGTAGATAGTATATGTGATGCTTGCCAATTAGGAAAACTTAAGAAAAGTTCATTTAAACTAAAAGATATGATTTCTACTTCTAAACCTCTAGAATTACTTCATTTAGATTTATTTGGTCCATCTCAAGTTCAATCAATTAATCACAATAAATATGTTTTTGTAATTGTAGATGATTATTCTAGATATCTTGGACAATTTTTATTAAACTTAAAAGTGATGCTTTTGAATTATTTAAGAATTTTGCTAAAAGAATTCAAAATCAACTTTCTTTAAAAATAAAAACTATTCGTAGTGGTCATGGTGTGGAGAATTTGAAAATGAAAATTTTGAGAATTTCTGTAATAAAAAAGGAATTACTCATAATTTCTCTTTTTCAAGAACTCCACAACAAAACGGAGTGGTAGAACGTAAGAATAGAATGATTCAAGAGTGCGTTAGAATAATTTTTTCGATAGTAACTTACCTAAAAACTTTTGGGCTGAAGCAGTCGCTACAGCTTGTTATATATTAAACAAGATTTTAATTAGACCATTAACTAATAAAACACCATATGAATTACTTTACAATAAGAAACCCATAGTAGCTTATTTTAAAATTTTTGGTAGTAAGTGTTTATTCTTAATACAAAAGATAATTTAGATAAATTTGAACCTAAATCTGACAAAAGTATCTTTATCGGATATTCTGATAGAAGTAAAACATTTAGAGTTTATAATTTAAGAACAAACACTATTGAAGAAACAATGCATGTATCTTTAGATGAAAATTTTAAAGATACTGTACAAATAGAAGATGAAGAAGATTTTGTAACTTTAAATAATGAACCTAATGAAACTAATTGTGAAATCATTCAACCTAATAAAAGAATTAGGCTATTAAAAGATCATCCTGTAGAAAATATACTAGGAAATATTGAATCTATAGTTAAAACAAGAAATCAACTAAATAGTATGAGTAATGTAGCTTTTATATCAACTATTGAACCTAAAAATCCAAAGGAAGCATCATCTGATGATTCATGGATTCTTGCTATGCAAGAAGAATTGAATCAGTTCACTAGAAATGATGTTTGGGAACTTGTTTCTAGACCTGAGGATAAAAGTATAACTGGAACAAAATGGGTTTATAAAAATAAAATGAATGAACTTGGTGAGGCCATGAGAAATAAAGCTCGTTTAGTCGCGCAATGTTATTGTCAAGAAGAAGGAATTGATTATGACGAAACCTTTGCACCCGCAGCAAGACTAGAAGCTATCGGGATTTTACTTGCTTTCACAAACTACAATAATTTCAAGTTATATCAAATGGATGTTAAAAGTGATTTTCTAAATGGTTTTGTAAAAGAAGATGTTTATGTTGAACAACCTCCACTTTTTGAAGATAATAAATTTCCAAATCATGTATATAAATTAAAAAAAGCTTTATATGGTCTGAAACAAGCTCCTAGAGCCTGGTATGAAAGACTAAGATCTTATTTACTACAATCTGGTTTTGAAATTGGTAAAATAGATACAACTCTTTTTATTAAAAGAAACAAAAATGATATTCAATTAGTACAAATATATGTAGATGATATAATATTTGGGTCAACTAGTAACATAATGAATAAATAATTCTCAGATATAATGACTAAACAATTTGAAATGAGTCATATGGGAGAACTAAGTTTCTTCTTAGGACTTCAAATCAAACAATTAGATAAAGGAATTTTCATTAGTCAAGAAAAATATGCCAAGGATTTAATTAATAAATTTGGATTGACCACTTCTAGTGGGAAACCAACTCCAATGACAACTAATGTAGCTTTAAGTAAAGAAGATAAATCAAAAGAAGTTGATCAAAAATTATATAGGGGAATGATTGGTTCGCTGCTTTATATAACAGCAAGTCGTCTTGACATCATGCATAGTGTCTGTCTCTGTGCAAGATACCAATCTCAACCTAAAGAAACTCACTTAAAAGCTATTAAAAAAATTTTAAGATATGTAAAACATATTTTAGATTATGGTTTATTTTACCCTAAAAATGATGTATTTGATTTAATTTCATATTTTGATGCTGATTACGCTGGTTGTAAATCAGATCGAAAAAGTACAAGTGGAACTTGTCGCTTTCTAGGACATTCTCTGGTTTCCTGGTTTAGTAAGAAGCAAAACACTGTATCCTTGTCAACAACTGAAGCAGAATATATATATCTGCTGCTTTGGCTTGTTCTCAAGTTATATATATGCAACATACTTTAAAAGATTTTGGATTAACTATAACTAAATCACCAATTTATTGCGATAATACTAGTGCAATAAACCTATCTAAGAATCCAACTCATCATGCTAGAACAAAACATATTGATATTAGACATCATTTTCTTAGAGATAATATAAGTAAAGAAGTCATAACTCTTGAATATATTAATACTGAAAAACAAATTCCTGATATATTAACCAAACCATTAAATGAACAAAACTTTACTAAATTTAGAAGAGAATTAGGTATATGTTCATTAACTGAAATATAAATTATAAATAATACAAGTATAGTTAATAATTAATATAAATAAAAATTTCTCAAAAACTGAACTGGGCATGTTGACATGACCCATCCCCCTATGTTGACATACAGGCCGAGACTTTCAAATTTAAATTTCCCTCTAAAATTAGTTATTAAGTTATATATTTATATATTTTGACTTTTACTCCTTTTCTCTGTTCTATTCTCTGTAATAAACTTCTAAAACAGTAAATTAATGGCTTTCTCTTCTAATAATGAACCTTCTTCACCCACTTCTCCTCATTCTGGTCCTTTTCAACGTTCCACACACGTACGCGTCATCAAATTACAAGAGAAGATGAAAGATTTGCTTCAAATGATGATGGAAATTCAAGTGAGTTAACTGCGAATGGCTAGAGAACAAGATAGGCAAGGCATAATCCTTAGGAATTTACAAAACTTCCTTTTGGATAACCATGCCAATCCCATTGTCATCGAAGAATCATCACAAGCCATGGATTCTTAAAAAGAAGAGCCTCTAGAAGAACCATAAGAGGATCAAGAAGAAGAACATCCTCTGCCGAATCCGAATGTTCATATGGACGAAGACGATGACGTAATTTGCATTGGAGAGGTCCTTTTTGACGCTAATGGGAACTTGGTCGAACAACGTGGAAACTTTTGTCTCCACTATCCAAATTGTTCGGTCCATAAATCACCAATAGTTAAGGGTCCTCGTTAAGTGTTTTTTGTTTTTCTCTTTCTTGATTGTATATTGGTTTGTTAATTTGTATATAAGAGTTATCTTAATTAATGTTCTTCTAAAAACAATCTTTGGTGTATAAAATCTTGTATTCCATTTTACTTAGGATGCTATATTTCACTCATACATAGTTATTATTCTTATGTCATATGTTTGTTTATCTCATTTTATATTAAGTTCAAGGTTTATATGTTATTTTTGTTGATGACAAAGGGGGAGAAGTTATATAAAATAGCAGGCTTGGAGTAAGGGGGAGTTGTTGGTGTAAGGGGGAGTTATGGTATGATCGAAGTGGTAAGTATATTTTATAAGGTTGTCATCATCAAAAATGGGGAGATTGTTAGGAACGGGAGATAGTGGTTTTGATGACAACAACCTTTGTAACTTATTTTATTATAACCTATATACTAACACTATTGTCTAGATATATATGAATGTTATTATGTAGGATATATATAAGGCATGTACTGATTATTGAAGACTGTACAGTAGAAAGATCAAGAATGAAGAAATCAAGAAGACTCATGAGTATCAAGATCAAGATTTCAAGATAAGTGTCTAGTTTTGTTAAAACTTCATAATAGCATGGAAATCTTCATTCCAAATTTCATTTGGGATGGAACCCATTTCTATCTTCTTAGTGGCTTACAAATCCATGACAAGTAGCTTACAAACCTACGAGAAGTGGCTTACAAACCCACGAAAACCTGGTTTTGTACAAGTTCTCGAGTCCTGATGTGATGAAATATTCTGCAGGAAGAAGCTTGCAAAACTACTTCAAAATGGTTTTTTAAAATGATTTAGCTTTAAAATTATCTTTTCAAATGATTTTCAAAAAAATGTTTTAGCCTTAAAATATTCTTTGTTTTTATTTAAAATAAACTCTTGTTTTAAACTTCGTTTGTTTTTAAACTATCTTCTGATTTTTAAAAATTCTTTTATAATATATATATACTTGAGATTTAAAATCAAATTTATATATACATTCTAAAAATATATTTTTCTACTCTTCTTTATTTTAAATCATAGGAAAATTAGTTTATTTTACTCCAGAATCATTTCATCCTGTTTTCCTTCAATACCATTTTCAAAACAAATTTTACATTGTTTTTAACTAAGGGATGTCGACATCATGGAATACCCCATGTCGACATGGTGGCCGTTAAATTCAAAAGTTTCAATTTTCGAAAGAAGTGTCTATTCGTTTAAATCTCTTCATGAATGGTTATGACCGTTACTGGTCTATAAATAGCCTTCACAAACGAATTTTTTAACTAACTATTTTATTATTTTTTCACTCCTTCTTCTCCACAAATTCATATTCAAAAATTTTCATATTTTTAAGATCGTGCCAAAATTCTGCCAAATTCTCAAGTGAATCAAATTAGAATCTCATTCTTGTTTGATTCTCTGCCCTCTCTCGAAGATCAAAGTGCTATTCAGAGTTATAGGATCAATTTGTAATCAAAAGTTTATCGAGTACTATAAGGTGTGGTTGTGCCTAGAAATCAATTGGGTGATCTTGTGTCCCGTAAATCAAGAGAGTTTGCCCCGGACTCGAAGACAGGAGGGTACCTCAAGGCCTTTAGAAATTGAGGATTGTAATCTCGACATTGCTATAATAAAAATCTGTACGAGGTGTTTGCCTTGTTGCAGGACTAGACGTAGGGTAACTCCGAACCAGTATAAAATCCGTTGTGTTCTTTCCTTTTACTGCTTTTTATTTACTTTCTGCATCTGTGTTTGATTCTGTGATTGTTCTGTGATTAAGTTCTGCATTTGTTTATATCATAATTTTTAAATTAGTTCATATAAGTCTTATAATCCATTAAAAACTATTCATCCCCCCTCTAGTGTTAAATTAGCCTTAAGATCCTTAATTCGCACTTCCTTTCAACTTAAAAATTAATAAAGACAAGCAGTTTACAGACTGTCAGTTTAAAAATATTGGTGGTTTTTTGATTCAAGATACTAGTGTCTATGTAGTAAACTTGAAAGTGAAAGAAATGGTTTGTGGTGTAAACTAAAAGATTTGAATTTATTCTATAACTTTCCTTGGATTATTTTGAATGATTTTAATACTGTTTTTCATGTATCAGAAAAATTTGGAGGTAGTATAATTCCTTAAATTAAGTTTGATAGGTTAAATAATTTTCTTCTAGACACTGGTCTTATCGAACCAACTATTAGTGGGAATAAGTATGCATGGAAATTTGGGTTGGTTAAGAATATCCATTGTAAATTGGATAGAATTTTAATCAATAAAGAATTCTCAAACATTTTCTAAAATTTTGTTTATTCAACTTTAGAACAAAATTCCAGTGATCATACTCTTTTAATTATTAATCTTTTTATCAATGTGAATTTAAACAATAAAGTTTCTCCTTTTAGATTTAAAAACAGCTGGGTCTTATAAGAGAATTATAAAGTTTTGATGGATAATTGCTTAAATTTTTTTTGTAATGGTACTAAACAATTTTAGTTTAGTATGCTCTTGAAAAATATTAAATACAATCTTAAAATTTGGAATAAAAATAATTATTTGAATAGTAATAATCTGGCTGATTTAAGAAAGGAAGGAAAATTTATACAAAATCTTGCAGATGATAACCCAGAAGATATTGCTATAGGCAGCAATTTTTTCAAGAACCAGAAAAATTTATCTGCTGAAATTTATAAAAATGCAGTTAATGCTAGACAAAAGGCTAAGGTAGACTGGCTAACTCTAGGTGATGACCGCACTAAATTTTTTCATGCTAAAATGAGTAGTAGAAAGCATATTAATAATATAGGTAATATTGTTGATAATACTGGTAATCTTTCCAATGCTTATGACACAGTTGCTAATGAAGCTATTGAGTACTATGAGAAGTTATACTTCTCTGAGAATATTGAAAAAATATTTCCACATATTATTTGCAAGAATATTTTGAAAGATAATGCTTCTGATATTTTACTTGCTCATGTTTCATTAGAAGAAATAAAATATATTATTTTTAATGCTGGTGATAATAAAAGTCCTAGCCCTGATGGGTTTAATGCTAAATTTTACAAAAATCAATGGGATAATATTAAAAATCAAATCTTTGAAGTCATAAATGAATTTTTGATAAAAGGTAAAATTCTTAAAAGTATCAATCATACTTTTATTACTCTAATACCTAAAAAGAAAAACCCCACTAATATTGGTGACTATAGGCCCATATCTTGTTTAATTTCATTCATAAAATCATTTACACTGTGTTGAGTAATAGATTAAAAAAAATTCTGCCTTTTCTCATTTCTGAAAATCAGAGTGCTTTCGTGCTTGGTAGATTAATATATAAAAATTCTATGCTAGCACATGAGATGGTAAGAAAATTTAATGCCAAAAATGGTGACAGTGTTTGTATTAAAATAGATTTACAAAAAGCTTATGACAAAGTGAATAGATATTATTTATCATATTATGAGATGTATCAGATTTCCTAGTAAATTCTATGGCCTGATTATGGAATGTATTAGTACCCCTACCTTTTCTATTCTTATTCAAGGTAAATCGGTAGGTTCAATTAAAAGTAATAGGGGTATTAGATAAGGTGATCTATTTTCACCTTATCTATTTACAATGGTTATGGAATACTTTTCTATATTAATGGAAATAGAAGCTATTAAGGGTAATATCAATCCTATTAATAGAGTTCAACCTTGTATAAATCATCTTATTTATGCTGATGATCTAATGGTTTTTGTTGAGGCTAACAAAAATAATGCAGAATCCATTAAAAATATTTTTGACATGCTAAATAATTATGCAGGGTTGCAACTTAACATAGACAAAAGTGAAACTTATTTTAGTAAGAATAATAGGTATAAAAATGATGTTTTAAAAGTTACTGAAGGCAATCTTCCTATAAAATATTTGGGACTGCCTTTATCAGTAAACCAAATCAAAGATTCAGACTGTTCCATGTTATTGGATGAAATACAAGAAAGAATGGAAACTTGGTCTTGTAAACTTCTTTCTATTGCAGGAAGATTAGAGTTAATTAAAACTATGGTTTATGCAATTGTTCTTTACTGGTTACAAACTTTTCACATTCCTGCAGCATCTATTAAAAAAATAGAAAGTAGATGTGCTATTTTTTATGGAGAGGTAAATATCATAAAATCAGTTGGGATAAAGTTTGCAAACCAAAAAGTGAAGGAGGTTTTGGCATTAGAAATATGAATGATCTTAGTCTAACATGTCATTTAAAATTGTTTTGAAGATTCATTAATGCAGACTCTTTGTGGGCTAGATGGATGAAGGCTAAGTACCTTAAGAAGGGTAATTTTTGGAACATGCTACCAAACAGCAATCATTCTAACACTTGGAAGCAAATTTTAAATTGCAGAAATATTGGTAAGTCTCATTTAGAAAGAAAATTTAAGCTAGGTGAAGAAACTAGCTTATGGTTTGACCCTTGGTACAATAATGACTCTTTTGTTAATAAACTGGGTTGGAATAATTTAGTAATTTGTGGAGGTTCCAATGCAACAGTGTCTTCTATTATTATAAACAATCAATGGCAACCTCACCTTCACCCTATTACTAACCCACACAAAGATGATATATGTAAAATTCATCTTGATTTTAATGCAGACAATGATTACTGGATATGGAAAGCAAGTAGTAAAGGGAAGTTTTCCTTTAAAAATACATGGAGTGCTGTTAGAAATAAAGTCACCAAGGTTGATTGGTATGATTGCATTTGGAACAATGTGACAACCCCAAGATGGCATTCCGCACTTTTTTTGCATTAAATAACACATTGCCAACTTGGGACAAAATTAGCAAATGGAGCAATAGTTCTAGTTCACTATGTTCCTTACGCAATTTAGAAAATGAGAGCTCTTATCATCTGTTTTTTGAATGCAGTTATTCATATTTTATTTGGAATTGCATTCAAGTTAAACGGGGTATTCAAAATTGTGGCCATATGGATCTCAAACAAGCTATTTATCTCATAAATATCAAATTTAAAGACAAATCTATTGAAAGAGACCTAGTTCACATTCTAATCACTACTGCCGTCTACCATATTTGAAGAGAAAGAAATGCACGTACTCATAATAAAGTAAGTAACAGTAAAGAGCAGAAGTGGGTTACTCATAGAAACTGACAGTAAGATTCTACTTCATAAATCAAAGAAAAAAGTGAAAGATTAAATCAAATTTGCAAATTTAGCTGAAGACTGGACTATCGAAGCAGGCAGTAAGCATCTGGAGCATTTCTTAACCCACCTGAAGAGCTTTCAGACTAGCAATCATCTATCTGAAGCTTATACTTTTGATAGTGCCTCAAATTGAGCTCGTGCTATCTTCCAGAGGGCTGATTCAACAAATCGAAGTTGTATTGACCACAGATCTAGCTTTCAGATCAGTAATCATATTTTTGAAAATCATACTTTTGAAAGTGCCTCAAATCGAGCTCGTGTTGTCTTCCAGGGGAAGAATCAACAGATCTAAGTCGTATTGACTACAGATCTGTTAATTTCTCTAGTTTTAACCCTAATCAAAGAAATACTTTCACCGATAAAGAGATTGAATGCATGAGGGGAAAATTTAACGAAGGGCTGTCGTATTGAAAAAGAGGAGATACCAGTTAAGTAAAGAATGGAGGTTGTGAAGTTTAAACTTTGACTTCGGCATGTCGCCATTATTTTCTTTTTCTGTAGAAGAGGAGAGTCTGGGGATTGAGAAAGATTTAGTCAGTGCTTCGATGTTCTAGCGTTTTCTAGGGTTAGAGTGATTTCGGGTTATATGTTTCTTTTACCCGTTTTTTATGTATTTAGGCTGGGCCCTATTTACCGTTATTCAAAAAAAAAATTATATTTAGCTCTATCGTAACGTGTCTTAGTTCTATTAGAGTCGGTCCTGGATATTTTAATGCCTGGGACATGTAAAGTATCGTTAAAATGATGAATTTCTTGTATATTTCTCTAAATAAGAAGGTTACAAGAATCGTCGGTAGATGAAATTAAAGCTCTCAGCTCACACAATACAAGTATATAACCTTTTATCGATGTGTTTATGGCAAGGCCTCATTTAGGTTATTATAAACTTTCATAATTTATAAACTCTACTCATTAAAACTGACACTTCCGTAACGTAAAATATATCATGCATTGCTTTGATTGAACAATTACGTGGTGTATGTGTTGTTTTTGAACTTATTAGCTGAACATCTCCAAATGCATGGTTTGCAGCTTTGATGACTAATGGTCTAATGTAAACATACTTTTTTCGTGTAATGATAAAGATGCATGTATTCAGTGCTTAAAAAGTTATTGAACTGCATTGTATTATCTTATGTCAAATCTATTATTCAGATAAGAAAACATGATGGAAATCTTACTTACGGCTCCGTTTGTTTATTTTCTATATGTTTTGATTGGTTTTGGACGGCTCTGTATTTCTGATGTTGTCATAATTCTTGTTTGTAATTTTTGTTCACATCGGTTGTTGTTAGTTATAAAACCGGTAAAAACCAATGAAGTGTAATTTTGATAACAATTCTCAACCCATCAAAATGGATGTTTCGAGAGGTAATAACTTTTTATTTCAATTATACCCACACTAATTATATTGTAAAATTAATCTTCGTAAAAATAGAGAATAAATAAAAGGATATATATATGTAATGTTACTTTAATGAAAAACTCTCTCAGATACGGTATAGGTTAAACTCTCAAGCATGTATTGATCGGTTATAACAACACTTCATGTAGACCAATCAAAACAGCTATGAGAACTTACAGTCAAAATCAGTACTGTCAAACTATCGCATAAACGGTACTACGAAACCCCAAACGGAGCCTCCTTGGATTCTTTATATTCCATTATTTTAAAATACTATTCACTGGGTGTGTGTTAATATAACCGTCCACGGCTTTATCAAAACCGCTTTTCAATACCCCTTGATACTATAAATCATTCCCAATTTGATTAACGTTTACCCTAATTTTTTCATTCACCTTCCGATTTAATTGAACTCTCCATAAACCTTTCGTTCACTCATCCATAAACAAACTACTTAATTGAGTAATTACTAACAAGTCAAAGGCCAGATTTATAAATCAGCTGCAAACATTGACGAATCTTCGAATGTTTTATCAAATTGATGTCAGAATTATTTGCGGTTGTGGTTATCTTTATTAATAGTCAGAATAGAAACATAAATTTTTGGTCCGACCGTGAAGTTCAAAAATACCCTTATATGTATTTTTGTATTATTTTATTAATAGTTATAATACATTTGGTGTCACATTCTTTTAATGCCAGCGTGAAATATCAAAAAGTCATTTCTACGGATATTATCAAAATTTAGTACCACTTAAAAATAGAATCTGACAATTAATATTCCTTTACAAATTCAAATTTTCCTCTACAAATATTTATCAAGTCTTAATATCACTTAGAAATACGATTTAACAAATAAACTAATTTACAAATTCGTTTTTTATTAATTAATAATACAAATTTAAACTAATAAAAAAACTAGATATTACAACTTAGAAATAAAAATTCAAATTAACTACGTATGATTCAACACAAAAATATGGCAAAATATTTGTGGAAATCAATTTTTTTCAACGTATTAAACAAATACAATTTATAGAAAAACAATCCAGGTACCTTCATCACGTGCGAAGCGCGTGCCGTAGCGCTCGTTTTGAAGAACGAGTATGTATCATCGATCCATAATTTGTTCTGTTTTTTCGAGTCTTGCTGTTCGCACCATAAAAAGCACTTAAAATTACCCAATTCTATTGTTAAACAATTACAACATAACAGTTTTAAAATTAACCAACCATCTCTCAATCTTCATTGCTATTTACTAATTCTCATTAACAGTAAACCCTTAACCTTTTAACTTCATTACCATCAGGAAGAAATAAATTTAAAAAATTTGAAATTCATTTGCAAACTATGGATGATCAGAGAAAAGATATAGATGGAAATATAGTATTTGTGGTATATTAACTTAATAACTTATGAATTTTGGAAAAGTAAAAAAAAATTGGTGCCAGGAAAACTCAAAAAATTCGATTTTAAACGGCATATTAATATTGCCAGTTGCATTACTGTGTGGACGGCATATAGTTGTTGTTTGAATCTATTTTGTGGTTTTTTTTATTGTTTTGCTTTAAATTTTCAATTTTTATTTTTTATACAGGAATACAATACTGATTTGACCATAAACTCTACTGTTGGTGATAATGTGTTGCGCGATATTACATTTGAAGATATTATAGAAAATTGAGTTGAACGTAGGAGAAATTGATACTAGATGTAGTAATTTTGCGAACGAAGGAATAAACAAGAACGGCGAAGATGTACGAATAAATGATTTAACTGTGGGGGTTGAATAAGGATAAAAATAAGCGTGGCTGGGTAATATTAAGACATGGGTAATATATAATTAGTTCAAAATAAGAGGTGAATAGTAACCCTCTTTTCTAATAGTCTGTCTTGCTGTTTGTGACACCATCTTCAATTAAACATAACAGAAAAGTCAGATGGAGATTGTGACTGAAAGACCAGGACAGTCTTGAATCATCTCTCGGTTTTTGTACTTCATCTACCGTTTGTGTTTCTTCGCTGTGCACAGTTGCGGATGTATCAAACAATGATGCTGAAGTGGTATGTTTTTCTCCCTCATTTGTTTCATTTCATGTCTGCTGTTTGTTTTCATCACTGCTAGGAGCATGAATTGATGTAGGTAAACAGTGTTGGCTATCCGCATGTCACCATCGAATGATGTCCATCAATAATCGAACATATCACTGCTAAGTGATTGTAATTGAACATATCTACTGTAAATGGTTTTCATTCAGTTATCAGTATGATCATCATCAGACCTTACAATGGTTTATCATAGTTTGGTGATTAGTTTTTGATGCTAAAATTTGAAATAATTACGAGTTCATCAGTACATTCTTTGATCACTGCGGCCCATGTAATTAAGCATTTTGTTCACTATTGCCATCATTCAATTACATTTTGCTGTTGTTTAGTAAGGGGATTCATTAAGTTTTTTCATGGTAGTAGACAATATGAACTTAAAATAAAATTTAGAAAGGAAGAGACTTTCTATTTTACAGCCATATCGACTTGGGTTTTGGAACATATAAACACTGTTATGTATATTTCATTTCGTATATACACTCATTTGAATAAAGGCCTGTATTCATGCTGCTTCATTTCATATTAAACAATTTTGAACAATCAAACAAGTTTGATCAAGCAAAGACTGAATTGGTGTAACTTATATTTATATGGGAAAAGTCTAAGTAGAGTAAGGTAAATAGTTTAGGTGGATGCTGATAGATAATTGGTCTGAAAACGAGGTCATTTCTAACAGAAGACCTGAATACAGATAAGGGAAATATTATTGCTTGAAAATAAATATTTGACATATTCATGTGTTATGCGTGTCCCCATTTTCAACTCAATTGTGTGTTACCAACCACCTAAATATGATTTTACTATTTACTCAATATTAATAGAATGAATAAAACTTTGTCTTAACGTTGATAATTTGACATGATAAGTTTAAGATATTTTTGTTTTGACAGCTCAAAAGTTTCCTTGGGATGGTTTGATATAATTTTCAATTCAGTTGTAATTTGGTTTTATTATCAATCTATGTCAAAATTACTTTTCTACGTATTGTAATTTCGTTTTTTGATGTGTTTAGATACACAAGTTCTGTATTGTATAATTACATTTATCATTGTTTTGGATTTTATTTTTGGAAATGGTTAAATCGCCTATTAGAAACCTAAGCAATCCAAACCAGGTACTTTGATTAGTAAAAAAGTGTGGTGTTTTATTGTTAAAATGAGCAATTGCGGTTGTTTTGGACTATACATGCATGTTTGTACACAGATGCATACACACACAAACCACAACACACATGTATGTGTAATGTAAATTTGAAATTCTATGTATACACATTTAAACAAAGGTCTTGTATATGCACAATTAAAAGCTCCTATTTTTATTTACAATTTTGACAATAAACTAACTTTAGGCACAAAGTTAGTTGTCATAACTTATTTCTGTATGGGAAAACTTCGTGCAGAGTTAGACAGATATTTTAGGTGGTTATTATCACTAAGGAGGCAATTGATTTGGATGAAGGGCATGACTAGCACGAATTTGTGATTATACAAATATGGATAAGAGCAATACATTTAATTATTTCTAGCATAAAAATATGTACTATGTAGCATATACTAAGGTAATTGATAAAGTTTTTGTCCAACCGATATAATAGGTTGCTGGCATCATATGTTACTTTGTTCAAACCACTATGAAAATATTCAATCCACCTTGCTGAATCTTTTGTATGATTGTCGAATAATTAATATGTCTATAAATTACTGTATTATTTTAATTTTAAACAGCTTTGTCATATATAATTTAAAAAGGATTTTTTTTCGATTTCACCTCGTTTTTAAACTTATTATCGCAAATAGCCTAGTTTTAAAACTAATATCAAATATAGCTTTGTTTTGAAAAATATACCGGCTCCTTTTCAAAAGTCGTCGGTGTAATTTTTTTTTATTGGCAACTTTTGAAAAGTCGCCAGTGTTTTTTTCTAAAAAAAAAATTACACTGGCGACTTTTGAAAAGGAACCCGTGTATTTTTTTTTAAAACAAGACTATATTTGATATTAATTTTAAAACTGGGCTATTTGCGATAATAAGTTTAAGAATGAAGCCAAATCGAAAAAAAAATCCATTTAAAAACTAATAGTGTGCAGTAAACATTAACATTTGTTAGTCACTATTTTATATAACAAAAAATGAGTTGTTAAGCGGTGTCGGGATTGAAGTCATTTATGTACAAGCCCATTTTTGGTGAATATTTAACAGCATTTGTACACAGATATTCATTATTTTACTATTTTTAAAATTGTTTTCATCTTGTAGGCTGATTTCCTTTGCAGCAGTAGTTTGCAGACCAAAATTGTTGAAGAAAAACCTCAGTTGATAATTTAAACTATTTGTCATTCACCCTTGGTTAAACTTTTTTGTAATTTGGGTTTCTTGTATCATATATTCCTTTGTTCAAAACACTGTGAAAATATTCAAATCCACCTTGCTGAATCATTTATATGTTTGTAGAATAATCGATATGTCTATAAGTAACTGATTTTTTTTTAATTTTAAATTGCTTTGTCATATATGATTTAAAAACCAATAGTGTTCAAACATCAACATTTGTTGAATATTTGACGGATAATTTTTGGTTTTAGGCTTTAGCAAATAACATATTTTGGTTTTAGGCTTCAGAAAAAACTAATTGTCAAAGTAGGCCTTGTTTTGGTTTTAACTTGCGCAAATATGGAGTGCGCAAGTGTTAATTTTTTTAACTATAATTTGCGCATTTCATAAATGCGCAAACTATATTTAATGATTGCGCACTTATGGAGTGCGCAAGCTCATTTTTGAGCATCAAATAGACAGAGAGCACAGATCTGAGTTCATTTATCAATATTTCTACTTTCTTCTCCAAACCCTTCCAATTTTTCAATTCAATCTCATTTTTCTTCCATATCCAAATTCACAATCACCTTATTAACCAAATAGTTGTTAAACTATATATGGAGTCATCTTCTTCATCGTTACAAAACAAAGGTAATAATTCATGTTTTTGAAAATTAAGATGTAATTTTGCTATTGTTGATGTTGTTGAAAATGAAGAGTTATTGGTGGTGGTGGTGTTAATTATTAGACAATGGTGTTGTTGTTGAATTAGTTGTTAGTGTTTGATGAACTAGGAAACCCTATTTTAATAGTAGTAAATTAAAAACTCTAATTTACACCTTAATTGTTTATTATAACGGTAGATATTAATGATTGGGAGATAGACGATGAAACATTTTGATGAGGTTGAAGGGAATCGGAGTTGCAAGTTCAAGTCATATTGATTTTGATGTCGATCATGTTCTGGAAACACGGTTCGAACCAGTACCGCGTAAATTCCATTCAGGATCATCAACCTTACACGCTCGTTTATGTGAAGTTGTTTCTGCGGAAATGCCCGGTCATCAACATACAGTTGGCGGAAATTTGTTGACGCCTATACATCCTATTGGTCCATCCGTGCCAAGGGGACAACGACCATGTCCAAATTGTTATTGCTGAGGTATGTGTGTAGTGGTTGTTTGCAGAAAGGAAAAAAACGCTGGACGAAGATTTTTCGGGTGTAGTTCGTACAATGAACATAGATTGAATTCTCGTGAATATGATTGTTGCAATTATTTTAACCGCATCATCCGCCAACAAATCCAACTCGTTACGGTAAAACTGTACATTTTTTAGCGTTTCACGCCAATTCCTAGCACAGTTCCACCTAGCCCCGAATGAAAGATACAGATCTAAGTCGGTAGGAATTCTAATAGACGGCCGTCCAATGACAATATGCGACTATGACCATAGTTGCAACAACGTTGCAGAACCCCCTAAAACTTTTGGACATTGCAAAGCAACGTTCGATAACTCACTGTACAAATAGCAGAGAACAACACTACCCTAAGAATGATAACCACAGTCAGCCAAATCATCCAAAAAAGGTAAAAATTTCAAACTTAATCTCCCTTTCGAATGATCGGGAAATAATCGGCAACTCAAAAGATACAATATCACGGCACGAGTGCGGCGAAGTATATTTAAATCGGTCGCCCATTCGGGTAGTGGTTCAGAAAATTCACTTTTAAACCAAGTCATTGATAATTCACTTTTAGACTTAACCGCCTCTCTAGGCGGAAAAATACCAAGCAAGTCATGAGCCAATTCGATGTAATCGATATCTAAATTTTGCAAACATACCGGGCGATCGTCTGCTTTAAGACCGAAAAGAAAATGCACATCCGCTAGAGTCACTGTCATCTCCCCGACTCTCATATGAAACGTATTTGTTTCCGGCCTCCATCTATCGCATAAAGCGGTAAGAAGGTGATGATCGAGCCGAATGTAGTCGATTTGCATAGCTTTCCAAAATCTGGAGATTCGTAGATTCGGCTCCAATCTTGGATCTTTATAATCGATCTCCTTGAGCTTGCTCGAATGATCGCATATCTTCACAGTTTCAACACCCTACAATGTATAAACAAATTAAAATTATGACTTCATATTTGCATTTCCCGGTTTACCAATATCGAACATTTACCTCCATTAATGCGTCGTTTTGACTTCTATGGTGTTCTTGAAGATAGAGAACACTTCTATCTTCGAGCGCATGAGACAATTCTACAAACAACAACAACCGTTTATCAATACAAAAACTATGTACAAAGTTAGGGTTTTTGCTATATGAATGCTTCAACTTCTTTTGCATTTTCAACAAAGAAACTAACAATGTGAGTACATTAACATCGTCATCATCAACACTATCTCTTCCGCTAACAACAACAATCATTTCTACAGTAATAATCAAATTATAATTACCTCTAATCAACGTAGATGAAAAGCTTGCTTCCATTTTATGCGCAATCGAGTGGTTGTTTGAAGGAATGGATGAGGAATAATGTTTTTGAGTTAATGTATTTGGATTTGGAATGAGTTTGAAGTTGGGAATGAGAAGGGTTTTGGGAAGAAAAGAGATAGGGGATATAATGAGCTCAGATTCAGCTCTCTGGCTATTTGATGCTCGAAAATGAGCTTGCGCATTTCAAAAGTGCGCAAGCTTTAAATTAAAGCTTGCGCACTTATGGAATGCGCAAGCTCTACATAAAAAAAATTATGACTTGTGCATTCCAAAAATACGCAAGTTATAAACTAAACGAGGTTTATTTTGGCAATTAGTTTTTGCTGAGGCCTAGTTCTATAATTTGTTTTCTTGCGGTGTCTTGATCGAAAAATTATCCATATTTGATAGCATCTGTGTACAGATGTTTAGTAATTTACTATTTTAAAATAGTTTACCTCTTGTAGGCTAATTTCCATTTTCAGCAATAACCTCAGTTGATAATTTAAAGTTTAAACCACTTCTCTTTCACCATGCTGTGTACTTTATTTTGATAACAAGTGCGATACTTAATTTTAAGCAAGGATCGAACCAAAAATTTCTAGAACACAATTTAGAGATCTTACCATTTGAACTAGTGGAATGTGATAAACTTTTTTGTATTTTTAAAGTATGAATTGTCTGTGAGTAGTACATAATTTCAACAGTTATTTAAAACCATCCACCTCAACCTGAGCTTTGCCAGACCGTCATGCCATTGATGCTACTACACTATAGGTAGGAGTAAAATGTTTGTAGTATTTCGAAGGGAAAGGTAGCCCTTTTGCACTATGTACTCTGTCAATTAGGTGCGTCTACCTACACGGATTTGCCTTTACACCTAAATTCATAATAGTTGAATGTTATACTGCTCGCATGATTTTAATTCAATGGTTTGATTAACCGTCTCACAAAAATTGTTGTTGAAAAAGTACATAATGCTTTGTACACTTTGTTTTCCACGTCAATTATATGTTCTTCATAATATTCAGTAACTGTGCTGTGACCAGTTGTGACCTTGCACAGAACCCAATATCCATTCCTTCATTGCATGTGTGTGGAGATGGGGCAGGTTGCCATATCAAACTAATTTCGGGTATCACTTTGTATATCACTATACTTATGTGCTTTACCCCTTTTTCATATATGGATACAAATATTTGTGTGAAGGTTAGATCTAAAAATATCTACCGTTTTTGTCAATTTCTCAATGCTCTACCCGTTTGTCATACGTAATACCAGTCTTTATTAAAATGTTTTTCTACTTACTTTGCTGCCGGAATGGTTTTATTAATGATAAGAGGGCAAGGGCAGGGAGATCATGTGCGCCACTGCCATCTATCGGTAATGACATAATTTTCCAATTACCTAAGACTGGTATGAAAATTAGTTGCCTGTGACGAGTTGCAGTATTCGTTTGCGTTTCTGTAGCATATGTTTTATAGATAATAGTTAATTACTCTTGTGAGACCAACACCACTGTCCTATTGGTTGAACGTTTCGATTTTGATGCGAGAGGCCATATATTCAAAACTTACGTAGCGTGATTCGAACATACATTATTCGAACATACATTGACATGTAGTATGTTGTATACCGTCTTACCTGTAGTATTAATATGTCTTACATGTAGTATTAATATGTATTACCATCTACATATTCAATTTAAAAAAAAAATTGTTAGAGTTGGTCCATGATCGATGAAAGAAGTTTATGAGACATTCGTTGTAAATTTTTAAATCACTGATATATAAATGATCAACGTTTACCACTGTATACATGATTTTCATAAATTATCATCTAATTATACCAGGCCAACAACATTTTGTCGAAATGTCTGTACCATAGTTTCCAAATAGCTATGACGTGGTAAGTGACCAGTTTTGGAATGATGGAAAAATTTAAGTTGGTCTATGTTTCATAAAAAAATTCATCAAATAATCCACTGTTCGAGCTATATTTCAGTAGTCAAATTGTATGTTGGAATGTGAATTTTTAAAATTTTCAATCGGACAACAGTATTTATGTTCACTATGTTTTATTCAGAACATTTTCTCCCAGCTAACAACTGTTAACAATCAGGTATGCAGTTATGAAGGCATGCATGAGCGAAACGCAGGTTGCTGTTAGTAGGGAAAAAACTGCATAAATATGCACGAGCTGTGTTTTTCGAATGCAGTCAATGCCATTTCAGTGGTAATCAACCGGTTGATGGTAACATTTGCACGCTTCCATGTCCCGAATACATTGATGCAGGAGGAAAAATACTCTATATGATACACACTCAGTCAAGAGGAGGTAAAACTCATGAAATGCATACTCATTCATGTATAAATTTTCAGTCACCTTCTATTTTATGTGCTAATTTTTAGATTGTACTGTTTGTAGTATGTCAATTGAATTGTTAGTATAGACATCAATATTTGCAACATAAGAAGTTTAATTAGGAGGATGACTGTTGGTATGCGTTGGGGAAAATTCCTTCAGATGATCAATCTAAGAGAATAAAAAACCCAACGCAGCGGAAAACAACTGCATTGTGATTGTAGTGAGACAATACAAACAGAGATAAACACCAGAACAGACGGTCATAGGCAGAAAAATAAATAACACCAGTATTTAGTGGTTCCACTATCGCGAGGTAGTGTACGTCCACTTGGAAATAGAAGATTTTATTAATCACTGAAAGATTAAAGTTACTAGATTGATTCACTTTTGTAGGTTATACATAGGAAGAATTAACAGTATAAACAAAATTCTACAGAGCTTTAGCTCTCTAGGATGACTACAATTGTTGTTCAGAAGCTCCACTATTTTTAGGGTGAAGATATGAGAAGGGGTAGCTGCTATATAGCAATTCTGAGATTTGGTTCGGCATGCATCTGGTTCGGCACAACTTGACGGTCCTGGTTCGGCATGCATCATTTGGTATTTGGTTCGGTAAAGCGCCGAGCGAAAGATTTAGACCGGCATCTCCAAAATACCAAATGAAATATTTCATTCGGCGATTCTCTTTTCTCTCCGCTCCTCTATTTTACCGAACGAAGAATTTGGTTCGGCAATCTTCATTTCACCTTCACCAAATCACCGAACAACTTCCCCTTCATAGCCTAGGGCTTCTCATGGTTTCTTCTTCCTCCATTCGACAAATCTTTGGAGCTAGGGTTGTGGCTTTACCGAACGAAATCATCACATCCCCAACGTTGCTTCTTCTTCCTCCACCGCGTCATCAGCTCCGCTATTGATGGAATCGAGGTAACAATTCCAACAATCTCCCCTTTGTTACCATATTCCATCAAGCTATCTAGCTCCGTCTACACCTTTATGCTTCAAGCAATGGATACTTACCCAATGAGCTTCGGCAATGTCATCACCCATTACAGTTTGTCAACGAACTCCGGCAAGACCGCCGTCCGTCAATAAAGTGTTCGAAGTACCCAGTCCGTGTAGAACCTATCGATCTCCACCATGAAAACAAACGTCTTCATGAACCATCTCAACTCTCCCCCCATACCACCCCGTGTCATCCCGTGACACCTAGCACTTCATTAAGCGAATCAAGTTCGAGCAATGCTCGAACTTAGCAACAGACAATGACTTGGTAAACATGTCTGCTGCATTCTCCTTTGTGTGAATCTTCTGAAGACGAACTAGCTTCTCTTCACTCATCAAGACAAGGAACGACTCTCTCACCTCAATATGCTTCGTTCTCGAGCTGAATGCCAGATTTTCAGCCAAGTGAATTGCACTTTGATTGTCACAGTACACATCCACTCCTTCATATACGAAACCCAAATCACACAATAGTCGTCTCAAATAAAGCGCCTCCTTAGCTGCTTCAATCGCAGCTATGAGCTCTGGCTCTATAGTAGACAAAGCCACAATTGTATGCAACCTCACTCTCCAACTGATCGTTGTCCCACCAAAGGTGAACACATATCCGGAGGTTGACTTTCTTTGATCTCTATCACCGACATAGTCGGAACCGCAAAATCCAATCAAGCTGAAATCTCTTTCTCTACCGCCAAAGACAAGCCCATGGTTTGGAGTTCCTCTAAGATATCTGAAGATACACTTCACTGCTTCCCAATGCGTCTTTCCTGGATTTGCCATGAACCTACTCACCAATCCAATAGCCTGTGCAATGTCAGGCCTAGTGCAGATCATGGCATACATCAAGCTGCCAACTGCATTTGCATATGAGACCTTCATCATATAAGCCTTGTCCTTTTCCGAGATCGGAGAGCCTTTACTATAAAGCTGTATGTGCAAAGGCATGGGTGTGCTGATTGCCTTTGCCTCTTCCATGCTAAACCGAGCAAGCACCATTCGAATGTACTTCTTTTGAGTGAGGCTCAAAAGTCCTAGCTTTCTATCCCTTTGGATTTCCATACCCAAAATTTTCTTTGCTTCTCCAAGGTCTTTTATTTCGAATTCCGCTTTTATCTTTCGCTTTAAACTATCGATTATCCTTAGAAGCAATCAACATATCATCCACGTACAAGAGTAGGTACACTCATCTATCATTCTTTAAATGCTTGAAGTACACACAAGCGTCTTTGATGCTACGATCAAAATCAAGTGAAAGCATAAAAGAGTCAAACTTCTTGTACCATTGTCTAGGCGACTACTTAAGTCCATACAATGACTTCTTCAATTTGCAAACCCAATTTTCTTTTCCGTCTACAACAAATCCTTCTGGCTGCTTCATGTAGATGGTCTCATCCAAGTCTCCATGCAAGAAAGTGGTTTTTACGTCCAGTTGCTCCAGCTCCAAGTAACGAGCTGCGACGATAGCGAGCAAGATACGGATGGACGTATGCCTCACTACTGGAGAGAATATTTCATCATACTCCAATCCCTTTCTTTATGAAAACCCTTTAGCAACTAGTCTAGCCTTGTATCTCCCATCATCCTTCACCTTGAACACCGACTTGCAACCTATGGCTCGACTTCCTTGAGCAGGTGGTACCAAATCCCAAGTCTTGTTCTTCTTCAACGACTCTAACTCCTCTTCCACAGCGCACATCCACTTCGAACTGTCACATGACTTCAAAGCTTCATCAAGGTCAAGTGGCTCTTGAAGAACCACATGTAGGGCATAGTCAAACTGATCACTAAGGCTAACGTTCGCAAACTGTCAATCACCATACCTTTCGGGCGGCCTAATAGTCCTACGACTGACCCGAGTAGGTACCGCTTTGCCTAAACTCCTTTCAGCTCCACCTTGAATTGAATTTCCTCTAGATTCTGGCACATCACCAGCACTGCTAGAAGGTACCTGTGGACTATCCTGTAATGTTTCATCAACTGCGTTTTCCTCGACAGCATCAACAATAACTCTATACTTTGGCTGGAACACGGGAACTTCTTCCATCTCCTTAGGCCTATCAGAATTTTCTGATGTGGTAGGCAGCTTCACCTTTGGATTGAACATAGCAGACTCATCGAAAGTAACATGTCTGGAATGAACAATCTTCCGATCAACAAGGCTCCAAATTCGATACCCTTTGATACCATCGGTGTATCCCATTAGCATGCCCTTGTATGATCTAGCCTCCAACTTGTCATCACCTGTATGGTGACCGTACACAGGACAACCAAAAATTCGAAAGTAACCAAGATACACTGCTTTTACCTCTCCACTTCTCCTCTAGAATCTTCTCATCTATGGCTGAGCACAGAATTCCATTTATGATATGCGCCACAGTTGATAATGTCTCATCCCAAAAGCCTCTAGACAAGCCCGCCGTCAATCTCAAGCAACGAACCTTCTCCAGTAGAGTCATGTTCATCCTTTCTGCAACCCCATGGGATTGTGGATCGCCAGGTGTAGTGAAATGTCTTTAAATGTCATGCCGTCTACAAAAGTCAAGGAACTCCCTAGAGACAAATTCACAGCCATTATCTGATCTCAGCACCTTCAACCTAGAACCAGATTGGTTCTCAACAAGCGCTTTCCAGTCTTTGAACTTCTCAAAGCTCTCTGATTTGGCCTTCATCACATTCACCCATACTTTCCGAGAAAAGTCATCAATGAAAGAGATAAAATACTTTGCTCCTCCAAGAGAAGGAGTAGCAACCGGTCCCCAAACATCTATATGCACGTACTCAAGTACTCGCCTCGATCTATGGAGTCCAACTCCAAAAGATACTTTAGTTTGTTTGCCTAACACACACTCCTGGCAAAAGTCCATCTTGACGAAGCTTCCTCTTTTGATCATCTTCCGTCTTCGAAGCAACTCTAAGCTCTTCTCTGAAATATGATCCAACCTGAGATGCCAATGCCTTGTGGCATCCAAAGCACGAGAACTATCTACTCCAACACACGACTCTCCCAGAACTGTGGTTCCTTTCAGCAAACACAGATTTCGGAACACATCTCTTTTCATAAGAACTAGTGCGCCTCTCGAAGCCTTCAGACTATCCTTTTCGATAGTTACCTTGCATCTCAAAGATGCCAATTGTCATAAAGAAATTAAGGACTTCCGAAGGCCTGCAACATACTGGACACATGTCAAAGTGTGTATCACTACATCGAACATCCTGATCCTCACTGTACCTTCACCCATTGCTCTACAGCTAGCATCATTACCCATAAAAATAGAGCTTTCCTCTCGTCCAACGAAAGAACTGAAGTAATCCTTATTAGGCGTCATATGGAAAGACGCCCCCGAGTCCAATACCCATTTTTCCGAGACATACTGCTACAGACAACACATCGTCAGATACAGACTTCTCCACCGCAAATGATGAAGATCCATCTTCTTTCTTCTTCTTCAAATCTGGACAATCCTTTTTCCAATGACCAGGTTTTTTGCTGATAAAGCACTTCCTGTCCTTAGACTTTCCTCTCCTGCCATTATCGGGCTTCCTAGACTTGAAACTCCCTCTAGAGTGCCAATTCTTCTTATCTTCTCTACCTCTTTCAACAAATAAGCCGTGACTACTACTACCACCTCCACTTCCTTCACTTATCTCCTTCATCTGATCTCTCAAGCCTTCAGATAGAAGGCCTGACTTCACATCTTCCACTGTTAATGTGTCTCTAGCGAAGGTAAGGCTGTTAGCGATACCTATGTATCGCTTCGGAAGAGAACACAAAAGAATCATTGTCATTTTCTCCTCATTCATCTTCAAGTCAACAGTCTTCATCTTCACCACGAGATCATCAAAGAAATTAAGATGTTCCTTCACTGAAGTACCCTCTCTCATCCGCATGGTGAAAAATGTCTTCAGCAATATCATACGGTTAGTCAGAGATTTCTTCAAGTAGAGATTTTCTAACTTGGTCCAAATGCCCCCAGCAGTGGTCTCGCTACTAATCTCTGAGATAACACTCTCTCCCATAGCTAGTTGTAAAGTAGTAAACGTCTATTTCTCCATCTCATTCCTTTCCGCGACTGAGATGTCAGCTGTCAACTCCTCAGGGGCAAACACTACTGGATGGACTTTATTCCTCATTAAAACAGCCTTCATCCTCCATCGCCACTTCTCGAAGTCTTTATCCCCATTCCATTTCTCAATTCCCAACTGTGATCCTAACACGATATGCATCCCTCTAGTATAGGGTCTTGTAACAACTGAAGTCGTGTCATCTCCTGCCATAGCGTCTAACACTCCTTAATCAACCTTACAGCTTTGATACCAGACTGTTGGGGAAAATCTCTTCAGATGATCGGTCTAAGGGAATAAAAAACCTAACGCAGTGGAAAACAACTGGATTGTGATTGTAGTGAGACGATACAAACAGAGATAAACAACAGTACAGACAGTCACGGATCTATGCAATGCAGAAAAATAAATAACACCAGTATTTATAGTGGTTCCACTACCGCGAGGCAGTGTACGTCCATTTGGGTAGAGGAAATTTTATTAATCACTGAAAGATTGGAGTTACAATATTGATTCACTTTTGGAGGCTATACATAAGAACAATTAACAATACAGATAAAATTATGCAGAGTTTTAACTCTCTAGAATGACTGTCATTGTTGTCCAAAAGCTCCACTATTTATAGGGTGAAGATATGAGAAGGGGTTGCTGCCATATAGCAGTCTTGAGGTTTGGTTCGGTATGCATCTGGTTCGACAGTCCTGATTCGGCATGTATCACTTGGTATTTGGTTCGGCAAAGCGCCGAGCGAAAGATTTATGCCGGCATCTCCAAACTACCGAATGAAATATTTCGTTCGGCAAATCACCGAACAAAATATTTTGTTCGGCGATTTTCTTTTCTCTTCGCTCCTCTATTTTACTGAACGAAGAATTTGGTTCGGCAATCTTCATTTCACCTTCACCAAATCACCGAACAACTTCCCCTTCACAGCCTAGGGCTTCTCATGGCTTGTTCCTCCTTCATTTGGCAAATCTTTAGAGCTAGGGTTGTGGCTTTACTGAACGAAATCATCACGTCCCCAACGTTGCTTCTTCTTCCTCCACGACGTCATCAGCTCCGCCATTGATGGAATCGAGGTAACAATTCCAATAGTATGTTACTTCTAATATTTGTTCCTCACGCCTTTGTGGTAGCGGTATAACAAGTTTACATGAACTAATTGTACAACCAACTTTGATGGATAATGATTTTAATTTTGATTTGTTTTATGTAACCTGAATCTCAGGGATGCCTATTTCTAACTGAGAATCGGTTCATGTTAATACCTTTAACCATTTACATAGTTATCAAATTTAATCCATTATATGTTTACAGGTTCATGCTATGGTTATCTGTCGTATACCATGTTTAAAACAATCGAAGAGGCCATCAACAAAATTGTACATCCAGATTCCTACATGTGATTGGTAATTCATATTATTAATTTCATTGTCACAGCGGATTCCTCAATTTTTGCCACATTAAACACATAAGCACTTTTAAATCTCGCTATTTATTACCTGTTTCAGTGTTTTGAATGTAGGTGTACGTTCATTATAATTTTTCTCCTCGGTTTTGTTTGAAAATGCACCAATATTCCAGTACATGAATCTCCATTCCTCACTCCTAATATGGTGGAAGTAGTGAAATTCGCCAACTGTTTTGGTCTGAACTAGCATGATTTCATAGGAGCCGATGTCCAAACTCCTATCGGTATTTTTAAAAAAAATTACCGCCTGCCATAGTAATTTTTGTTATGTTAAATTTATAACTTAACGTCAAACAAATAGAGGTGGCAGTGTTATTACTTCATTTTTTTTCAATGATAATCAGTTGTCTAATGTTATTCGTAATGTGTATTTGTAGTCCACCTTTTCAAATATTCTATTTTTTTCTTACATGGTAAAATTGTAAACTGACAGAATTTTTTTTCTCTATTGCAGTATATGCACGCTAATGATATGCACTGTACTAGTAATTGTAAGACAAATCTCGGCCATGTATTGCTTAGAAATTCTATTACCGTGCCGTAGATTTAATGATTAAAGTCAGCATAGATTTAGAGTCTCTGTACCCTAAACTAATTAAATTTCTGACTTAATATTGTTCGAAGGTCAACTAGACCAGTGTGTTGTTCCCCACCCATAAACAGTGACTAAAAGCTTTGATCTTCATAAACATGGAAGTAGTAGCCATTGCATGGTATGATATTAACTAATACAGAGATACGTCTGTAAATAACACATGTTATATTTAAATAGTCATATTGAATGAATGCTCTGCTTAAATTAAGTATCACTCTTACTATAAAAATAATAAAAAATTTAAACAGTCATATTGGATGAAAGCCTAGGACTATTTCCGTGCAACATATAATTCCCGGTCTACCATGATGAATCAGTCATAATATTAATGTCTTCCACTACTGCTGATCTCAGGCAGTGTATGTATGCTGCCCGAGTTCTGCAAATTATCAATACCTGAGTTGTCGTGTGAGTTCAGCAATGCAAAGACTGGGTTCTGCAAATTATTAAAACCTAAGTTGCATACTACTTAAGTTCTGCAAATCATCAATGCCTGGGTTGTTATTTGAGTTCGATAGTGCAAAGATTGGATTCTGCAAATTATTAATACCTAACTTGTATACTGTCCGAGATCTACACATATAGCAAGGATAATCATTTGAACTTGTATGATTTAAGCTTTGGCGGACTATTCGCTGCTTTCATTTGAAAGTCTGAAGCTCGGTAAATAAAGGATACAAAAGAGAAATGGTTTCGCATCTATTCTGGTTTACTCGGCTATATGCCTTATGTTGTAATTTTCCGGTTATGGGCTGTATAACAAACCCAAGCCCATATATGTTATATTTTTCGTTTGTGACTGTATAAATACAGTATGCTTGTATCAGCAACATAATTATTATTGAAGTAATAATACATTTTAGCTTCTTCTTTTCCTCTCTTAATTCTGAAATACAAAATTACAAAAAAAATCCAACTTGGTATCAGAGCTTCATTGCCTAGCGGCATTATATTGATCTGTTTATCATCAGATTCATGATCATCATCTGATATCGTTAAAACCATTAAGATCTCATCAGAAAGAATATCATCATTTGAGATTAGATCAAGTGACATGCCAAAGATCCTATACTAGGAACTGGCTGCATCAAGATCTTTATTTCAGTAAAGCAAAACCGAAATCAGTTTTCAAAAAATCATCAAAAGAATCATAAAGGAAAGTGCCTTGCCAGAAAAATCCATCAAAGAATCATCATTTGGGTTAATGTATGCACTTACCTCTCTCTTCTGAAGACTTAAGATCAGTTTTTCTTGCTTTTCTTGAAATCTTCTCGTTTTCTTTCTATTTGAAATTTTTCACCCAAAGAATCCATCTATTCTGTTATTTGGATTCACTTCTAATCATGGTTGGAGATGATTCTGCAACCTCCAACAGTTCATCTACATTTCAACAATTGGCCACAGAGGAGCCGATCAAGACCATAATTAGCACACACAGCCAACTGATAACTGCACATCTTGATGAAAGCAATTATCTCCTCTGGAAGTATCAAGTACAAACTACAATAAGAGGGTATGGCCTCAACTTCATCTCTGCCACCTCAAACATTCCTCCTCAATTTTCAAAAGACAGTGAAGGAAAGTTAGTAGAAAACAAAGAATATATTGCATATCAAAGACAAGATAGTCTCTTGAGTTCTTGGCTCCTATCATCAATAAGTACAAACTTACTACCACAAATTGTGGGATGCAATATAGCATATAAAATATGGTCCACCATAGATGTAACGACCTGGATTTTTTTACATCTGTTATTAAAATAATTAACAAATTTTAAATATTGAAATATTGAAATATTTATTTTTATAAGACGAATAAATTGATTTTTCTGATATTGGAATATCTGAATATATAAATTAGATTATATAAATTTTTAAACGTCAATTTATGAGAATAATAAAATAGATATATATATATATATATATGTAAACTTCACTATTTGAAATTTATGATAAAAAAAATCTATATGTATATATATACAAAGCATTGTGATATTTCAAAAAATATATAAGTATATATATATGTGTGTGTGTGTGTATGTTATAAGAATAGAGTGCATGAATATATATATATATATATATATATATAATTTATGGTGGCAACATTCAAACTTAAGAGAAAATATATATGTATATATACCTATATATATATGTATAGGTAAGTATGTAAATACATATATGGTCAAAATAGTGTACATGTAAATTTATATGTATGAAATGGTATGCTTTCATGGCGTAATCGGAGACAGAGATTGCCTACAGTTAAGTTTGGATTTCACCGGGATAGAGACGTAAGCATTGAGCTGCGAATCCATGGTTGATACCGCAAAGTACTTTCCATATTTATTTAAAAAGGTTCTGAAATATTATTAAGGGAATGATTTGTGAATATACTTATTCATGTGAGATAAGTATATACTTTTGGTTAAGAGATTTAATTTATTGAATTTAAATTAAATAAGGCTTAGTGATTTCAATGAGAAATGAAACCTTTGATTGAATGATTGTTTATTTGATAGTTAAATAACCGACTATCAAATCTGGACCTAAAACATAACTTTGGGAATATCTAGGAGAAACACGGGGATTATATGGTATAGTTACCGTCGAAGGTACTATATTGTACATATAATCTCGTTTCGTTCTTCTAGGACGATTATAAGAAAATCCATCCACTGACGGTTAGGAGATGATCTTCGATCTTGTTTTCGTCTGTTTATTTCCTAAAGAACCGGGATTGAGTTTACCAGAAATATCGGAAGTTGTTTCGAAGAGACCGGGATCGGATAAGTTATCCAAAAACCACTTCGATCCAATGAATACGTTTTGAACTGAAGACAATAGCATGGAATCAAAGACGGAGTATTGAAGTGCAAGGGCTAGTCGCTACTAATCCTGAGGATGGTTCCAAAGCGGATATAGTAGGAATAGTGCCTTCAGTTTCGTTCGGACCCAGAACGTATTTGTATGGATGAATGTTATCAGTACATTGTCATTGGAGGACAATGATCATTCCAAGTATAATTTCTTAAAAAGGTAACCATAGCCTCAAGCCTCATCAACCGGGAATGACTGAAAATCAAGGGAGATGCAGCAAGGCTAAGTGGGTCACTCACAATCAGGGTATGTTTATCACCTTTCTAGATACCCTTGGATATTATTACTATGGTGCGCGGAAGAACTCGGTAAGGGTGGGAACACCCGGGGTGATAGCATATTCGGTACTATCCAGGTTAGGGGTAGTCCGGTCTTGTGTTGTAGGGGATCCCGGCGAGGTCCTCGGTACATTCTTCTAGATGTGTACTGTGATGGGCGGTACCCCAATGCCTAGTCATTTGTATGGAATCCATTCTTCAATACGTGCCTTTACGGTTTTGGTTGTAGAGCCTAGTATGCTGGAATTTAATTAATGTAACAATTTCGGCTATTTGAATAAGTATTTGTACTTAGACACTATTATAATATCACTGGATTTTCTATAAAAGGGTTTTGGTTAATGTAAGGGAAAAACACGTCGTGTTTATGTGTGGTGTGGTTTTACTGGATACCTTTGATTTTAAAAGGATTTTGAAAGTTAAAATGAATAAAATTCCTTGTGTTTTAAATTCTCACGCTGGTTTTACCATACTGACCTGGGCGTGGTTTTTCCTATATGTTCGATTCAAACCGAGCATATTTATAGGTTTAGTTTGAAGATTGGAGTTTCAAGAGAGGAGCTGGGGGACCAGAGACGTATTCACGTAGATGATTATATTCCATTGCATTTTATTTGTGTTATCAGCAGTTGTAAGGACAGGGTGTTATAACTGTCCGGGCTGTATAGGTTGGTGTACTCTGATTATTATCTGTTATGTAAATATTACAGTTTTGTTTTATGTAAAGATTTGTTCTATATTGTGTATTATTCATTCCACTATGAGATTCTGTGTTGTTTTGGTTTTCTTTCTATCTTCTTTCCACTTCCTTTTTCTTACCATCCGCCTTTCTGTTCAATTTGGACTGGACAAGTGTGGTAAAGTGTCAGTTCGAACCGTATAGAAAAGTGGGTTGTGACAGTAAAACAAATCTTTAGTACTCAATCGGCAGCAAGAATCATGCACTACAAAAGGCAACTTCAAAATTTAAAGAAAGAATATATTGTTTGCGCCAAAAATGGTCACAAACCTTAAAAGTAGTGAAAGCACCACTGTTTACACACAAATCCTCAATATCCAAACACAGACTACAGATCCAGATAATGTAGAGGGTACAAGTGAAGAAATATCAAATGTAAAATAAGCAAGTAAGTAAAGAACACAAGAAATTTATAGTGGTTCGGCTATTTCCAACCTACTTCCACTTTGAATTGATCCTTTTATTTCCTTTATACTGTGATTACAGTTATAATTCTTTGAATATCAATAGCCAAAAATGGCAGAGTCTAGCCAAAAGAGAAGAAGATCCCCTTCCTGAGCCATGCCCCCTCTATTTATAGGTGAAGGAGCTGAGATATTTTGCTGAGATTTCGGCCTAGAAGTTTCTTGGTCCATGGAAGCCCGCATGAGGATCGGTGGGGCCCATATCCTCATTCCTGGATCGATCGATAAGGCCTTCATAACGATAATCCCCACACTAGAATCAACTGAGATCGATCATGGTGAAAGATGATAGTGCAAAGTCCTTGCTCTCTATATTTCATGAAGTTCCAACGTGTAGATTATGAGATATGATCGATCCAAGTTCGAGTTTGCAAGTGTAGGCTGATGATTTTGTATCCATGAAGAGTTTCGTATCCATCAGTAACACTCCATCATTTTCGGGTCCATCCGAATCTTGCGCTGTGATCCATGTGATGCGTTCCAGTCTTTGACTGCTTCTTTCATATCGATCGATACAAATGATCGATACGAAATACTTCCAAGTGCAGTTGCCTCTGTATCCATCAGTAGCTTTATTCCTCGCATCGATCCCAGCTTTGATCGATACGAAGTGTATCGATCGAAACCATTTTCCTCGAGTCATAGTCAAATCTGTATCGGGTCTTCAACATGCTTTGCCATATCCATCCGATCGATATGCATGTATCGATACGAAAACAACAATCCACATCCATCAACCTGTATCCTTCCCGGAGCTTCCTGATCGATACGAATTGTATCGATATGAGATTTATCGATATGAATTTTGGTCAATCCAAACCAAACGTAAAGCGCATGTGTTAATCCAAATCTGTATCCATAGTGATCGATACGAGAGTATCGATAAGAGCCTGTTTTTCATGAATATTGATCCATCCATAACTCGAGCATATGAACTCCGGTTGACCTGAAATTCAAAGTGTAGCCTCACCGAGCCTTGTTTATCATTCCTGATCGATCCACCTTGATTGGAGCTTGGTCCAATTTTGATGGTATCGATCATAGTCTTGTTTCCAATCGATCTCCAATCCTGATATCCATCCTTTTTAGCTAATTTGTTGATATCCTGGCTTTGACCAAAAAGCGGGATAACATTTGCCCTCTAAAACATGCCTTGCGATAGGAAGGCGTGTTTTGAATAGCTTTAAATCCGATATCCAAAATCCATACTCCACTGTATAGCCATATCATCCAATCCATTACCAAGAAATTCTATCCAAACCTATCAACCAAGTTCTAATCCATCCATATCCAGTAAACAATAACCAAATCTGTGACCTCTTTGGGTCAATATCCAAATCCGGGACTGCTCCGGGCCCTTAACCGAATCCAGGATCGCTCCGGGTCCATATCCAATCCTTAGCCATTCAAAGTTGAATCAATATCCATTTCACATCTTGGAAGCCAGTAATCGAATCCTACGATCTCTCTGGATCATCGACGGCCTCTCTGGACCCTTTCTAAGCTCGATCCAAACTTAACGAATAGGCAGACCCTGTCGCGCTCAACCGAAGCAACCTATCCCTCGCACTCTGGTCCTGGTGGGGGCATATAGCAATGTCCTGGTCCTCCTAGGCCGATTATAGTCTCTCCTGGATCTTGCTGGATCACATCCTATCACTCTCCGGTAAAAGGGAAACCTACGTCGAGCAAGCCGATCCTATCGCTCTCCGGTGAAGCGGCGTCACTCCCTGCACTCCGGTTCAGTATCCCTTAACATTAAGCGATGCCATGGCCTAAGTCCTAGACCGATTATAGCCACTCTGGGCTCTTGCGGAACCCCGATCCAATCAATCTCCGGTGAATGGGGAACAACGTCAAGTGAGCCGATAATGTCGCTCTCCGGCGAAGCGACTCACTTCCTACACTCCGGTCCCTGCCTTTCCGGTCAGGGGCATAAGGCGCACTTTCCAACTGACTTCCAGTATCCATCTCTTAACTCTCCGGTTAGGGATTTGTTTCACAAAATCCAAATTCCAAATGTTCAATGAAAAAAACAGAAAAAATTAAGTGTTGCCTCTCTGGTCAGAGCGGTCCAGTACCATCTCAGAGCATGCCTGGGAATCGCTCCGGTTCCCTTACATATGTAAGTGGCATAGCCGCTTAGTTTTTAGAAAAAAAACCAGAAAGATTATTTGATGACCAAAGTTCAAATCCTAAACTTGGCCCTTGCCATCACGATCAACTGATGACGATCGGGACTTCGATCCAGGGTCATTCCTATTTGGTGTAGGCGGTAGCTGCTCGTGTTCTACCGTTGTTGTCCAGTTCCTCACATACTGTAGCAATCTGCCACTCTTGATGTGTTCTTCCACCATGTCCTTCAAGTGGTGGCATTCATCTGTGGTATGCTCTTCTAGCTCATGGAATAGGCAGTACCTCTTGCTCCTGCGCTCCCACTCTGTGGGATTCCTTCTGGGCGATTTTCGATAGGGGAGTTGCCCCCGTGTTTCCAAGTAAATTCATTTCATATTCTCCGTCAAGTCTGTGTATGTGGTGAATTTGGGTTCCCGGTCTCTCCTCCGTTTGTTAGAACCATCATATCCATCATTCTGCTTTCGCTTTCCTTTATCCATCCCACATCTTTCTCCAGACGTTCCTTCGCCTTGCGCGGCGTTCACCTTCTGCCTTTCAGTTTGTGCATCCTCTAATCGTATAAACCTTTCTGCCTCATAGTCCCATTGTGGATCCCGTGCCAATGAATCTTTGAACTTAGTGCCCTCTGCAATTCCTGCTACCACCGCCATCAATATCATTGGTGGATCCGGGCGATCCACCGAAACCACGACTGCATTGAACCACGTTAGAAAATTCCTTACAGACTCTCATGTCCTTTGCTTCATCGATGCCAATGTCATTACGTTCTTGGGCACATAACGTGGACCTTGAATTGTCTCATGAAGCGTTCCACTAGTTCGCCCCATGTCCTAATTAATCCACTCTCCAGCTACCTAAAGAAGAGCGCAGCTAAATCTGTCAAATACAATGGGAAGCATCTGGTCATAATTTCTTTGAATGCCCCCAGCACTTCCATATGTCTGATGTATCTGGTTACGTGCATAGTTGGATCCGACTTCCGATCATAGGCCTCCAGCATTGGTAGTTTGAATTCTAGAGGGTTCCTTGCGTTTCTGATATTCATAGTGAACGGACTCCGACTAACTTCCTCAAAGCCTACGCTTGGAAATCTACCTCACATAATCCTACGTATTAATCCAGCCATCTGCTAGTCTTCATCCGAGGGTGGCCTCCTATATGTGTTTCCATCCTGCCCCCATGTCCTGGAGGGTATTTTGGGTAGTACTCTTCATGTTGCTCATTCACGTTTGCGTTGGCCCCAACCTACTGAGCTTCATTCACGGACCTTCCAATATCCGATCCTGAGGGTCTGCCCTAGGCCTTTGCTGATTCCCTTCACGTTCTCCATTCTGGTTCTGGATCTAACCTCCAGAGATTTCTATAGCTCCGACTCCTTGTTCTACATTACCGGCAGCTACGGTTGCTCCATTTCCTGGGTTCCGGGTTCCAGCTGTGCCCATTTGCCTGAAGAGATTCTGCATCTTCTCCTGTTGGCTCTTCAATAATCTCTCCTATATGGAATCCATCATCGTCCGCATCTCATCCCTTGTAATGTAGATGGATGCCTGATCAGCTCCAGCTCTAGAGGAAGCCCCTTGACTTCCCTCCTGATGGCTCCTTTTTGGTAAATTCCTTCTAGTCGATTGCCTAACCATAACTTCAGATCCAATCCTTTTCCAAAGTAGCGGGTGCTAGAGCTCTCAGTGAAAGCACCGAAGTGTTTGCGCCAAAAATGGTCACAAACCCCAAAAGTAGTGAAAACACCAGTGTTTACACACAAATCCTCAATGTCCAAACATAGACTACATATCCAGATAATGTAGAGGGTAAAAGTGAAGAAATAGCAAATGTAAAACGAGCAAGTAAGTAAAGAACACAAGAAATTTATAGTGGTTCGGCTATCTCCGGCCTACGTCCACTTTGAATTGATCCTTTTATTTCCTTTATACTATGATTACAGTTATAATCCTTTAAATATCAATAGCCAAAAATGGAAGAGTCTAGCCAAAAGAGAAGAAGATCCCCTTCCTTAGCCATGCCCCCTCTATTTATAGGTGAAGGAGCTGAGATATTTTGCTGAGATTTCGGCCTAGAAGTTTCTTGGTCCATGGAAGCCCGTATGAGGATCGGTGGGGCCCATATCCTCAATCCTGCATCGATCGATAAGGCCTTCGTATCGATAATCCTCATGTTAGAATCAGTTGAGATCGATCATGGTGAAATATGATAGTGCAAAGTCCTTGCTCTCCAAATTTCATGAAGTTCCAACGTGTAGATTGTGAGATATGATCGATCCAAGTTCAAGTTTGCAAGTGTAGGCTGATGATTTCGTATCCATGGAGAGTTTCGTGTCCATCAGCAGCACTCCATCGTTTGCATCCGAGTCTTGCGCTATGATCCATGTGATGCGTTCCAGTCTTTGACCTCTTCTTTCATATCGATCGATACGAATGATCGATACGAAATACTTCCGATTGCAGTTTCCTCCGTATCCATTGGTTGCTTTATTCCTCGCATCAATCCCAGCTTTGATCGATACGAAGTGTATCGATCGAAACCATTTTCTTTGAGTCGTAGTCAAATCCGTATCAGGTCTTCAACATGCTTTGTCGTACCCATTCGATCGATACGCATGTATCGATACGAAAACAACAATCCACATCCATCAACCTGTATCCTTCCTGGAGCTGCCTGATCGATACGAATTGTATCGATATGAGATGTATCGATACGAACATCGATCAATCCAAACCAAATGTAAAGCGCATGTGTCAATCCAAATCCGTATCCATAGTGATCGATACGAGAGTATCGATACGAGCCAATTTTTCATGAATATTGATCCATCCATAACTCGAGCATATAAACTCTGATTGACCTGAAATTCGAAATGTAGCCTCACCGAGCCTTGCTTATCATTCCTGATCGATCCCACCTTGATCGGAGCTAGGTCCAATTTTGACGGTATCGATCATAGCCTTGTTTCCAATCGATCTCCAATCCTGATATCCATCCTTTTTAGCCAATTTGTTGATATCCTGGCTTTGACCAAAAAACGGGATAACAGATATGCCATGAGAGAATATCTATCTATGATAAAGACTCTCTGTGATTTGCTATGTACTTCTGGTCATAAAGTTTCAGATACAGAACAAGTATTATCAATTTTAAATGGTCTCAATGAAGAGTATGAGTCTGTAGTAGCAGTAATCTCGTCAAAGAAAAATCTACCATATATTCAATATGTTCACTCCACTATATTGGCACATGAAGGAAGAATTGAGCAAAAGAAATCAGTGGAGATAGACTATACTATCAACCATGCCGCAAATTTCAACAACAAACATCAAGAACGGAGATACTCGAACAAAAATGAGACAAGCAACAAAACAAATCAATCTTTTCAATGAGGCCAATCTTACAGAAGTAGAAGTAGAGGAGGCAGATGGAATAGTAACAACAGAATAAAATGTCAAATATGTGGTAGAAATGGTCATATAGCCATGAAATGCTATTTCAGATATGATACACAACACACTCAACAAAATCAGGGTTCAGGAAATCAAAGAAACATGAATCCAAGTGCAAACATAGCACGAATGCAGACAGAACCAAAAAGTGCTTCAGGGAATATCAAAGTTCATCATCTGGAGACTGATGAGGCAGCAAGAACTGATGACATAATGAGTGTGAGCTGGTACCCTGATTCAGGTGCAACAAATCATATCGCTAGCAATTTACACAACCTGAACATAGGCAACAAGGAGTACAAAGGTAACCAATTAGTATACATAGGAAATGGTGAGTCAGTTTATATTACTCATACCGGAAATTGTATTATTCAGGGAAAAGAGATGTCTATATTTAAAAAATTTACTTAGAGTACCATAAATAAGGAAAAACCTTATTAGTGTCTCTCAATTTTGCAACAGATAACAAAGTTTACTTTGAGTTTTATCCTAAAACTTGTTTAGTTATAGATTTACTAACTAAAAATATTCTCTTGTAGGATGAAATGCAAAATGGTATGTAAAAATTCAATCTATCAAATTACAAGCAGCAAGAAAATTCAAGAAATTTATGAAATATTACTGAATGTAATGCAAAAAATAAAGAAATTATGTTTTTGATGTATGGCATTATAAACTTGGTCATCCAAGTGAGGAAATTGTAAAAAAGGTTCTAATAGATAATAATATTTCTTTTAGTGATATATCTTTACCTTATATATGTACTTACTATCAACTAGGAAAAAGTCATAAACTTGCTTTTACTAACTCATCTATAGTTTTTCACAGACCTCTTAAGCTAATAGCATCAAATTTGTGGGGTTCAGCTCCAATCAATTCTGACTATAGTTTCAAATACTATATTTCTTTTGTTGATGCTTATTCCAGATTTACATGGATATACTTTCTCAAGGCAAAGTCAGAAGCATACAATGCAGTGATACAGTATATCACTCAAGCAAAAAATAAGACAAATTGTCTAGTCAAAACGATTCAAACAGATGGAGGATCTGAATATAAATCTCTTAATGTGTATTTTCAGAAGAAGGGGATTATACACAGAACTACATGTCCTTATACCTCTAAGAAAAATGGTTTAGTGGAAAGGAAGTATAGGCATATTGTAGATACTGGACTTACTTTATTAGCCCATGCTTCCTTACCACTAAAATTTAGGCCTGATGCTTTTAATACAGCTGTATATCTCATTAATAGACTACCCACAAAAGTTTTAAATCATAAAATTCCAATTGAAATTATGTGCAGAATAAAGCCAGACTATCAAAGTCTAAAAGTATTTGGGTGTCTTTGTTTTCCATACTTGAGACCATATAATACACATAAACTTAGTTTTAGATCATCTCCATGCACATTCTTGGGATATGCAAGCAAGCAAAAGGCTACAAATATCTTGATAGTAAAGTTAAATTTTTTATTTCCAAACATGTAGTTTTTAATGAAAGAATTTTTCCTTTTGCAGATGACAAGAAAAGACCAACTCAAAAAGTATTCAATCCAAAAGTGTCCATTCCAACCATACCACTCTATTCAAAGGACATGGAACAAAGGAACACAAATGTAACTTAAGACATACCAGATCATGAGAGATCTGATATGCCAGACCACATTACTTGCACTCCTCAAATTATTCAAAGCACAAGGCAAAGCAGTCAGCATGAACAAAGTGATAATCAAGCATCAAGTATACATAATGAACAAGAAGCTGCTGCAACATCTCATACTCAGGCGGCAAAGTCAAACTGGACATCACATGACAAAAAGATCAAAGAGTGGAATATTCAAGCCAAAAGTATATGCAACAGTATTAAACAATGGTGGACCAGAAAACTTTGAACAAGCCATACTTGACAACTAATGGAAGACTGTTATGGATGAGGAATACAATGCTCTAATCAAAAATAAAACATGGGAACTTGTCACGCTACCTAAGAACAAAAATGCTATTGGATACAAATAGACATACAAGCTAAAAAGGAATCCAGATGGACAATATCAAAATACAAGGCCAGACTTGTTGCTAAGGGCTACACATAACAGTATGGTTTTGATTTCAATGAAACATTCTCACCAATGGTACAACCAGCAACTATAAGAGTTATTCTTACTATTACATTACATAAGAAGTGGAATATCAGACAATTGGATGTTAACAATGCATTTCGTAATGGAGAACTCCAGGAAGAAGTTTATATGATTCAACCATAAGGATACAAGCAATCAAATAACCATGTATGCAAATTAAACAAAGCAATCTATGGTTTGAAGCAAGCTCCAAGGGTATGGTTTGACAAACTGAAAGCAACACTCATGAGATTACAGTATAAACCAACAAAATTAGACAGTTCATTATTTATAAACACAATAAGGATGAAACAACATACATTCTTGTATATGTGGATGATTTCATAATCACTGGGAATAATAGCAAGGAAATCAACAACATTATACAGTATCTTGACAAGCAATTCTCAATTAAAGATCTGAGTGATTTAAACTACTTCTTTGCCATTAAAGTGAAGAGACTGTCAGATTCAGCATTACAATTAAGTCAGAAAAAATATATTACTAAGATGTTGTGCAAAGCAAAGATGAATTTAGCAAAGCCATTACCTACTCTAATGACAAGCAATCTAAAGCTGTCTAAATATAGAAGTGAACCAATTACCAATGACAAACAATACAGAAGTATTGTTGGAGCATTACAATATGCAACAATCACAAGACCAGAGATCTCATAAAGTGTAAATAAAGTGATTCAATTTATGCATCAACCTCTTAGTGAACATTGGAAGGCAGTCAAAAGGATTCTGAGATATTTAAAGGATACACTAAACTATGGTCTGACACCTAGAGAAGGAAAAACCCTTAATCTCAATGGTTTTGCTGATGCTGATTGGGCTACAGACCCAGATGATCGCAGATCAACCACTGGGTACTGTATCTATCTTAATGACAACCCTATTTTCTGGAGCTCTAAAAATGGCCTACCTTATCTAGATCAAGTACAGAGGCCGAGTACAGAAGTGTGGCAAATGCCACAGTAGAACTTATGTGGTTACAATCATTACTCAAAGAACTACAGATCGATTCAAATAACAAACCAGTGTTATGGTGTGAAAACTTAAGTATGATGTCCCTAACTGCTAATTCTATACTTCACTCAAGGACAGAGCATATAGAAATCGACTTATATTTTGTTCGTGAACAAGTATTGAAAGACAATCTCAGTATTAATCACATACCTACTACTTACCAGCGTGCTGACATTCTGACCAAACCACTGCACCAAACTTCAAGAGATTTAGAAAGGATCTGAAGATATAAGAACTTCTGCTTTAATCATAAACCCTTGTTATGTCTTGCGCAAGCCACTGGAAGTGATAAAATCTCAGATCCGTTCATCTCATAGCAGGTTTATGTTGCTTAATCACAGATCTGCTCATTCATGACAGATCTATGTTGTTATGCCTTGCGTAAGCCACTGTAAGTGTGTTATAATCACAAATATGCTTATCTCATGGCATATCTATGTTATAATCATAGATTTATTTTGTTATTCCTCTCTGCTATGAATCTCAACTTGCAATTTTATTAATTTGGCCTCAGATTTGAACGTCATAGCATAAGCAAGCATCAGATCTCAAGAGATTTGAGGTGATTTTTGCGTTTTTCTCTCTCTGGACGAAAGAGCTATTAGATCGGCAAAACCCTAGATCTTTTTGAAAGGGGGAAATAAAGGATACAAAAGAGAAATGGTTTCATATCTACTTCTGGTTTACTCGGCTATATGCCTTATGTTGTAATATTGCAGTTATGGGCCGTATAACAGACCCAAGCCCATATATGTTATATTTTTCATCTGTGAGTGTATAAATACAATATGCATGTATCAGCAACATAATTATTATTCATGTAATAATACATTTTAGCTTCTACTTTTCATCTCTTAATTTTGAAATACAAAATTATAAGAAATCCAACTTCGGTGCCTGTATGTTTTTACTCATTTACAGTGATATATTGAATATTATATGTTATTCGGTCCCAAAGGCCAATTTTCTCCTCAGATAATTGTTGAAAATAGTCTTTCACCGGATAGTTGCTTTGTTCAATGTATGTAATAAAGTAGTTGAAACTTTTTTCTAGATAGTTGCTTCTTTCAACGTATGTAACACAATATTTGAAACCTTGCAATATTATCACAATTATGGTATTACATTTAGGGGAAATTAATTTAAAGGACAAAAATTTGTATATTTTTTGCCTCAAGGACACAACCTCAATATTTTTACCACAAGGACAAACATTCTCCTAAAAATTATTCATAAGGACAAACATTTTCCAAAATTATTCATAAGGACAACAAAACTGCTACCAAGCTAAAAACTGATACCTAAAAACTGCTACCAGTAACTACAAAATGATACCTAAAAAAGGTTGTCCTTCAGGATAAAATATTGAAGGCCTGTCTTTGAGGAAAAAATGCTAAGAAATTTTGTCCTTGACAATAATTTTCTGTTACATTTATATACAATAATTTTTTGCACTGTATTTTGTACTTGAAAATGAATGGGTCTTAATTTGATATATTTTTACTACATGCCTCCACCAATGTCTTTTTTGGTAAACTTAAGGTTGTGTCTTTTATCAGCAGATGCTACAGGGTTCCGGCATGAAACAACATTTACCTACTTTTTCTATCCATTTTTTCACTCTAATAAATCAATGACGTAGATTCGTTTTTTGAAATGCAGGATGCAAGCCAACATAATGTTGGCATGGTTGGATGAGTTATGTATCTCAGGAATTTGCTTAGTAATAGACTACATTCCACCGTCGATAATATTTTGATATGTATTATTTCAGGACAACTTGCTTAAATAAACTATTACATTTTATATATGTTATTTCTGTACTATTAAGGATGATTTGGTAGAAAAAATGAGGTGTGAGCAAGCTGTCTTACTGCAGTGGATGTGAGGGTTCATGTGAATAACTATTGGAAGTTCCAAGTTATTGAGATTACTAGAAAAAAGTGGGCTGGAAGGAGTAACAAATGTGGACTGATACTTGATGTTGGTTGTGGTTGCAAGCGATGACTTTCCCGTTGCTATTGCTGATCCAAACGAGGTTCAAGTTATTGCTCAGTGAGTTGATTTACAGGCACTAACCCAAGAAAGGAGATGCTTTGTTGAATTTTGGCCTAATATGTGGTGGTGACATAATGTACATATAAAGAGATGCGGCTGCTACTCTGATCGAATTTTCTATCCATTGATAGTTAGAGTGTTAGAACGAAGTATATAAGAATTCAAAAGAACGGGATGAAAACTGTTAGTGGAGATAAACCAACTTTTTAATTATGAATTGTTAAACTCAAAATGATATATGAACATAAATAAAACTTTGATGTTATCTATTTTCATACATATCTGCTGTGGGAAATTTAACTCAAGACTACTCAAATCAAAACCTCAAAGCACAGAACGAGATTGTGGTAAGAAGTGTAAAAACATCCAATCAATATAACAATTCAATTGAAAACCAATCACAATCTTCAAACAAGCAATGAATAACCAAAGCAATAATGATAAAATAAATCACACCCCAATTTATAGTGGTTTCACTAACGTCTTATTAGTGTACATCCACTTTGAGAGAGAACCGTTTATTAATATCAATGAGAAGAGTACAAAAGATTGATTGCAATGATCAAAATTCTAATAGACTTGATTTGTGGAGAAGAAAATTGAAGAAAATTAGGTTTAAATAAACTCTAATTGATGGAGGCTAAAACCCTTGCAGCCACTTTTTCAGTTGCACCCATATCTGAATCTAAAAAATAACTTATATAGGAGAATAGAAAACCTAAGCAAAGTTTCAGAATTGCCCCTACGAATATCACAAATCTTCACACCAAAAACCCGGTCAAAAATAGGCAGAAGTCCTCACAAGTGAAAGAAGTCTGTCATAGGTGTTGGGAAAGAATTTCCTAAAGCCACAAACGTCTGTCATAAAGTGGTAGACGTCTATCCATACTCTCGGGTTCCAAACCCTATAGTCACAGACGTCTGTCACTATACGACAGACGTCTGTCGCCTGATGCTGACCATAGCAGTCCCCTTTCTCGCCATATCTTCCTCCTCCGAGCTCCGATTTGCGAACTATTTTCTCTATTATTAAGCTACTTCCGACGACTTCAATTTCTCCATATAGTGTCGCCAAAATTCAACACTCCACCTCGACACTATATCCATCTCCAACTCCAATCCATACCATCATCAACAACCGATGGCACCAACTATCACTACTTCTACCTTCAACCAAACATGAATGTTTTCCAATGAGGTCCGGCAAAGCCACCGCCCATTGCACTCCATCAACGAGCTCGGGCAAAGCCCCTACCCGCTAAAGAAGTGTTGAAAACATCCAAATCCTAAACCATCTCACCAAAGACTAAAGTGCTAAAGAGTGTAAACTAGCACTCACTAAGAAGATAGAATCACAATATCTCACCGATACTCTTCCTCATCCATAACCAAGCTCCTTCCTCAACTGTGCCACCCCTTGGAACCTAGCACTTCTCCAAGCAAATCAAGTTCGAGCAATGCTCGAACTTCCCAACCGGTAATGCCTTAGTGAACATATCCACTGCGTTATCCTTTGTGTGCACGTTTCGAAGATATACTTGCTTATCCTCATCCATGGCTACTGGAAATGACTCTCTCACTTCAATATGCTTAGTCCGTGAGGTAAACGCAAAATTCTCCGCCAAGTGAATAGCACTCTGGCTATCACATCGAACATCGACACTATCATGCTCATATTCCAAGTCACACAACAATTGCCTCAAATAAAGTGTCTCCTTTGCCGCCTCCACCATGGCTATCAACTCCGCCTCCGTAGTGGATAAAACAACTACAGTCTGCAATCTCGATCTCCAACTTATGGCCATACCTCCAAGTGTGAAGACATATCCGAAAGTTGATTTTCTTCGATACCTATCACCGGCGTAGTCCGAATCACAATAACCAACCAACTTGTAATCCATCCCCTTACTACCGCCGAAAACAAGACCATAAGATGACGTGCCTCTAAGGTATCTCAATATAACCTTCACTGCTTCCCAGTGCGATTTCCCCGGATTAGCCATGTACAAACTAACCATCTCGACGGCATTTGCAATATCGGGCCTTGTACACACCATAGCATTTATTGGACTTCCAACCGCACTGGCATATGACACCTTTACCATATGAGCCTTGTCTTTCTCCAAGAAAGGCGATCCGTTACTCGAAAGCTTCATATGCAAAGGCAAAGGTGTATTGACACCTTTGCATTCTCCATGCTAAACCGGCATAGCACTTTCTCTATGTGCTCCTTTTGAGTTAATTTCAGCTCAAAACGCTTTCGATCCCTTTCTATTTCCATGCCCAATATTATTCTTGCTTCTACAAGATCCTTCATTTTGAACTCTGATTTCAAACTTAGTTTTAGCTTGTTGATTTCATTCTTTTCCTTAGAAGCAATGAGCACGTCGTCCACATACAAGAGTAAATACACCCAACAATCATTTTTCAACTTCTTGAAATATACACAAGCAACCTTGATGCTTCTACCAAAACCATTTTCAGGCATAAAATGATCAAATCTCTTGTACCATTGTCTAGGTGATTGCTTTAAACCATATAGTGATTTCTTTAACTTGCAAACCAAATTTGACTTACCATCCACCACAAAACCTTCCAGTTGCTCCATGTAGATGTCTTCATCCAAGTCACCATGCAAGAAGGCATTTTTCAGATCAAGTTGCTCCAACTCCAAGTCGTAAATAGCAACTATGACAAGTAATATCCAGATAGAAGTATGGCGCACAACCGGTGCAAATATGTCATGATACTCCTTTCCCTTCCTTTGTGCAAACCCCTTAGCCACTAGCCTAGCTTTGTATCTCCCATCGTCCTTCACCTTATATATCCATTTGCATCCAATAGCACAGTTTCCTTTATGAAGTGTAACCAAATCCTAAGTTTGATTCTTCAATAACGATTGCATCTCTTCCTCCATGGCATAAATCCACTTTGAGCTATCATTAGTCTCCATGACATCATCAAGGTCCATCGGCTCATCTTGGACTACATGAAGAGCATAGTCCAAATTATCATAAAAACAAAGATAGTTCCAATCACCATATCTATCGGGTGGCCTTATAGCATGGCGACCCACCCAACTAGCAATACCATCACCCAAACTCTTTTTGGCTCCACCTTGAACCGAATCCTCTTTAGAATCATGCACATCACCACTACTAGAGGCACCATATGGACTATGTGATGTCACATCAACCGCTACCTCCACGCAAGCATCTCCAACTACTCTACTCTCTCTGCTCCTTGGACAAAATGTGGGAATAACTTCCTTCTCCTTTGATTCACCATGAACTAAATCCGGAACATCTGATGAGCTCTCATTCTCCTTGAACAAAACCGACTCATCAAAAGTAACATGATGAGAATTCACAACCTTCTTCGTTTTTGGATTTCAAATCCGATGGCCTTTTACTCCATCCGTATAACCAAGCAAAAACCCCTTGAAAGCTCTAGGCTCAAGTTTATCATTTTCTGAATCATGCACATAAACCGAACTACCAAATACACGAAGATAACTCAAGTCGACGTTCTTTCCTTTCCACACTTCCTTTGGAATTTTGTTACCAATAGCCGAGCACGAAATTCGATTCACAATCTACCCCACGGTTGACAAAGCTTCGACCCAAAATCCTTTAGACAAACCTGATGTCAATCTCAAGCATCCAGCTTTCTTATGTAGAGTACGGTTCATCCTCTCCGCAACAACATTCGATCGCGGATCTCCCGGTGTAGTAAAATGCCTCTGAATACCATGATGCTTACAAAACTCCAAGAACTCTCTGGAAACATACTCTTTGCCATTGTCATACCTTAGAACCTTCAAAGACTTGCCACTCTCGTTCTCAACAAGAGCTTTCCATGCTTTTAACTTTGCAAATGCCTCTGACTTGTTCTTCATTACATACACCTATACCTTTCAAGAAAAGTCATTAATAAAAGGAATATAATACCTTGCTCCTCCTAAAGAAGCTACCGGTACTGGTCCCCAAACATCCGTGTGAACATACTCAAGAACCCTTCTCGAATTATGTTTTCCTCACCGAATGAAACTTTAGTTTGCTTCTCCATGACACATTCCTCGCAAAACTCTAGTTTGTTAAAACTCTCTCCATCGATCATCTCCCTCTTCCGAAAAATATCCAAACTCCTCTCCGGGATATGACCTAACCTCAAATGCCACAACCTAGTCGCATCCAAGCCACGAGAAATATCAACTCCTGTTTGTACCAAATTGGGCACAACACTCTTTTGATGTAATTGAAGAGATTATAATGATGAAATTAAATGGAAAAAGAGGCTAATCTAACAATCACACCAAGAAAAGTAAGTAGTAATAGAAAAAAACAAGAATTTATAGTGGTTCGGCATTGTAGCCTACGTCCAGTTTGAATAGTTTGCTATTTATTGATGATTCTCAACTGAGTTACAACAGTATGATAGCTAACACTCAAGTTACAATGGAGTTTCAACAGAGTAACGACCTAGAAGTTCCAAAAATCCTTTTTTAGTTGATGCAGGGGTGCTATTTATAGGAGTAGATCTAGAAATATCTGCCCCAAAACTCGGAATACCCTTTCTCATGCATAGGTGGGCCCATCAGATCGATCTGGGGTTGTTTGGGATCAATCCCTGTTGTCTTCGTATCGATCAAGATTGGCTCCAATTTAGCTACAATCAATCTTGGACGTTCTTTAGTTGATATTCAAGATCCTGTGAAAATTTCATAGCATTTGGACTTGTAGTTTGAGAGATATGATCGATCCAAGATTGAAGTTGCTAAGGAGGCTGAAGGATTCGCAATGATACGTGCATATTGATGGTCTTTGTAACGATACAATGCGTATCGATCAATTACGTGTCAATGACATGGCGCTGGAGATCCACATTTTATGCTTATAGACTGTTTCCTTTGGCTTGACTTATTCCTTTGTACCCATCCGAGTCCACGCTCTTCGTATCGATGCTTGTTTGTGGTTTCGTATCGATGCTTGGGCCCTTGCTTCATATCGATCGATTGGTTTATCGATATGAATATGCAGAAGTGTGATTGATACGAAATGGGTAGTTGTTGAGAAAATGAACTCTGATCGATCCGAGAGGCGCTATTTCTTGATGGATACGAAGTGGATGGATGCTAAGTGATGGACTTGTGCTCATTTCGTATCGATCTGGATGGATACGAAATGATAGATGTGGGCTGATGGATACGAAATGGATGTGTTCTTTGTGGACCTTGAACGATCCATAACTTGAGCATACAAACTCTGATTGACCTGAAATTGAAATGTTGCCTTTCATAGCTTTACTTGTCATACCATGCTAATTGTAGCTCGATCCGGACTAGGACCAAGTTTGCTTGTATCCATTGTGGACTTGTAGATAACTGATCTTCGGGGTTGATTGTCTTTAGTTTCTATTCAAGTCCTTGGTGTCACGGCCTTGCCAAAAGACGGGATAACATTTGCCCTCCGAAGTACGTCTTGTGTGAACATGATGTGCTTTGAAAAGCTGCAATTTCTGAAAAAGTTCTGTCCGATTCGTTGAACAGTTGTTGTCTTTTCATTAAGAGATGTAACCTTTGATTAATTTCTAGCAGTATCAATGTTGATTGTAGACTGTCAATGATCATGTAGTTTAATGTTGTAACTGAAGGTCGAGTGCTAGCAATTTGTTGTTCATTGTTCTGGTCGTCACCAGGTAAGCATTCAATTCCTATTAACTTTGAAAATCAAACATTAGTTTGGCATGCATGCACGTATGTTAACCTGACTCCCATTCATGTTTGCTCGTTCACGGGTCATTGTCAAGTTCTTTTTTTATCGAGTTTTGTATCGATCCTCTCCTCGATTGACATGAAATTCGAGTAGCAACAACGATCGATGGTTGTTTTGATCCATTTCTTCGTATCGATCCTCTCCAGGATCAATCTGGGATGTATGGAGATAAGCTTTGTATCGATGGCGATCGATATGAGATAGGTATTCACATGGAGCGCTTCATATCAATGGATATGAAAATCATTAGCTCTTGATTGTTCTGTGTTAATGGATACGAAAGTCAATCTTCGTATCGATGGTTGTTGACCGCTTCTCTCAGTTTAGTGACTAGGATATGAAACGTTTCTCTTTGGATACGAAGGCATATAAATAGTTTTTGGACTTAGAAATTTTTTTTACTTGCTTCTGCTTTCACTTCGTATCAATCCGAAAAGAAAAAGAATTGTTGAACTCTCATCTTCAAACAACTAATTTTTAATCTAAGGTCCAGATTTCTCGAACTAGGTAATCGATTGACTAAAACCATTTTAGAATGATGAGATTCGAGTTTCATACCACTTCGTCCAATGTGGTGGCCAACTCTGGCATTGTCGATGCCAGAATGGGGCTAGGGTTAGGTCGAGGATGTGCTTTAATTACTGCTTGGAGGAGAAAGAGGAAGAGAGCACTGGAGGGATACGATGGAGTCACCGACTTTTAATCTTTATCAAATGCGTATCGATGGCGAGGTGGATTGATCAAAGTACGTTGGAGATGGAGGAGGGCAGTCCTCCTAATCGATACGAAATGTAGTAGCTTTTCTATCGATCTGGGATGGAGCATTTTGTGTCGATGTAGATCGATGGGTACGACCTTATTCATCTTGGATCGATATGAAGCGGTTGATGCTTAGGGCGATTGATACGAATAGGCGATCGATACGAAAGGTTATCGATCAGTGCCTTTGATCGATACGAACACAGGCTTCAGGTGAACGACCCAACTCGAACCATGATGGATACGAAACCAATTGTCTTTTGCATACTCGAACACTTAACTCCGACGAGCTTTAGCCTTACATACTTGGACTTCATTGTAAAACTGCATATATGACTATCCTTCAAAACTTGTCGATGGAATTGTAACTCGATAAACACAACAAATCTTAACATGGACCGTTCTTTGAAGTCAGGATGGCATGGTTGAGACGGTCAGCGATGGCGGTCACTCTGGTCGAATCTCGAAGTCTTGTCGCTTTACCATCTTTCAAACTTGTAGAAATGTAGATTATTATGTAGCACTTCACACACAACATGATCACTCACTTTATACCGGGGGGAACAAGGGTTTCTTTCCGTCTAATAATGGTTTTTACCGAGTTCAATAGCTATGGATCCTGGACGCTCGGAGCAACATGAAGTTCAAAGCCCTCTGTTTCCTAGAATTGAAAGGCCAGATGTTGCAACCGACGTGGTGAATCCTACTTCGGATGAACTACTGGGTGTAGTGTTGGTTTTGAATCTGGATGACTCCGTCCAGTCCAAGATTTCAGAGGAAACGTTAGGAAGAATCTGTTCTAGGCATGGACTATCCTTGGAAGAAGTTCTATTACCAGGGCCAGAAGATAGAGCGCATAATCCCCTAGAGGGGTTTACCGCATGCAATAGATTCATGTGCGTAGCTGGGACGTTTCCCCCGTTTAACCAATTCATTCGGGACATACTATTTTTCTTGAGGACCGCGCCTTCTCAACTGCATCCTAATGGATATGCGCTTCTCAACAGTCTATACAACATATTTATAGGGCATCTCCTTCGACCCCCGACCGTTGATGAGATCAGATACTTATTCAATGTCAAGAGTCGAGGGGATAATCCGTCGTTTACTTTGTTGGAAGCGATCAGGAACTGCCAAGTGGTGGCAGGTGCTTGGAGTAAATTGAGCTACTTCAAGACAGAGTGGTTCTTTGTGAGATGCCCACCGGAGTTCGCTAGGCGATGGTTGGTCGGGCATAAGTGCTTTAACTTCTTCGTCAATTAACTGGGTAACATAAATCGATGCTGAATCCATTACTTCATTTCTTTCACAGCTTCTATTCCTCGGCCCGAAGGAGCTCAGTTCAAGGAGATAGTGAGAATGCTCTAGGCGGTGCCTACTAAACTTAGAGAAATAGACGAAGTTCTTAATGATGATAACTTTATCGCCGTCGGGTTCATAGAGAGAGGTCAGAGTATTGGGCTAACTGGGGTTCCCAGAGTGGCCCTAGTAAGACATAGTGGAAGACGGACTCCCATCGTGCCCCCAACCGAGGGAGCTCAGAGTGCACCTAGAGTCACAATCATCAAACTGGGCAAGGATAAGAGTATAGCAGCTAGACTTGAGCCCACGTTCATGCCTCTGTAGGGCCTTCGGTCATCAGAATCAAAAAGAAAGGGAAAAACTCTCATCCATAAAGATAAGAGCAAAACATTATTGAGACAGCTCAGCCCATTGCAACTTCTATAGGTCCGGAGACCTCTTCTCCGCAGATGGAAGGTTCATTGAAAGGGTTGTCGGATGTTCCTATCCCTGATGACATATCTACATTCCATGATCTCGGGTTAGAGGGACTCCACTCCCCACCACGAACTAGCACAGGCCTAACTTCTTTAGACATAGTGGAGCCAACTCCCACGAGCAAAGCTACCACAATCGGTTGGTTAGGGGGTTTGCACATGCATACACACACTTTATAGCACTACACGAATTCTAATCACATGCTTCTGAATTTCAGAAGATAACTAATTCTGCTTCTCTTTTCATTTTACAGACATGATAGTGAAGTAAAAGTCCATACTCAGCAACCTCCGCTCTTCGCGCCATCCATCTGGATCGTGCTCCGAGTCACATTGCCACGAGAGCGAGAGAGACTATGGTCGTGACTATTACTCTAGCTAAGAGCGCGAGCTCCATGATAGGGAGAAAGAAAGGTCATATCAAAGCAAGCGCTGCTCTTGGTCACGATCTCCCCCATCAAAAGGACCTTCAAAACCATCTGGCTCCGATAGGCCACCTTTCGAAACTGCACACCAAGTAGCATCGTCTCATACTCCAAAATCCGGCGATCAGCACCGTATAACTAAAACAGAAACCCCTGTTGTCACAGAACAGACTTCCATAGAGCCCACATGGGAGGGAGACATCTGTATCGCCAAGCTAAAGAAAGACTTCCCGAATATTTGTTTCGATGGCTTCCACTTCCCTCCAAACTTGAAAAGAATCCCCAACGACATAGAAAAACTGGTACAAGATTACGTGCATGACGTGTAAAACCAGTACCGGAAGTGGGTTAAAATGGCTGGAAGGGTTTCGACGATATCTCTCGAGCGGGCTAAAACGATCGAGAAACTGGAGAGCGACCTTTCTCAAAAAGGTAGAATAATAATGGCACTTACCATTAAGCTTGAATCTTCAAGGAAGACCGAGAGGGAGGCCGACCAGAGAGTTGTGGAAGCTAGGTAGTCCATGGAAAACATGAGGAAGACTCACATGGACTTAGTGGAGGAGATGGGTCACCGTAACACTGTTATTATTTAGGAGAGGGATGATACACGGAAAGAAGTTGAGGAGCTAAGGGCGAAGCTGACTGAGGCCCTTAAAGAGAAGGATGAAGCTAATAAAGTGGCCCAAGAGGCATGTGGGCAGGCGGTGAGACTCAAGGAAGAGAGGGATGCTGCAAAGCTAAAGGCCGAGGAGACCGATGCCAGGATTGAAAGGGAAGTTAAAGCGGTTGAGGCCGGGATGGAGAGCGAATTTGAAGATCTCCTGGTTACTTACAATGCTAATGTCTTGAGAAACCGCAACCTTAACTGGCTCGGCGAAGACTATCCTTTCCAACTATATAAGGCCTGGAATCGCTTGCTTGAGGACGAGATGGTGACCCGCAATACTGCAACCATCGACGAGTTTGAACTAGAAACTCAAGTGCTAATCGAAGATGAGCCTAAAGTCCTCCATGAGACAACCATCGCTCTCGAGAAAGAAAAACTGGTCGCCAAGTATCTGAAAGCTGGAGAAGGATCCGGAAGTGAATACCACGAAGTAGGTTTCGAAGTGCCTCCAGCGTCCCAATCTGAACCTACTTCTTCTGTCGATCCTCCAATCGTTCCGAAATATGATCCTGATAGGACGCATCTCTCCTCGGTAATCGAGCGTGGCTCCAAAGGCATGTCAGCTCAGCACGGGAGCCAACACAAGGAAGGTATTCTGGGCACTTCTCCTATTCATCCAAACATAGGAACACTGTCAGAAGATATTACTAATATTTTTTCCTATCTTCATTCAGCCTTAGATTCTGCACCGACTGATCCTCCTGCAACTCAAGAAATTCACTATGAGCAGGAGGCACTAATAATAGAGGCTACAACCATGACGGTCACCACATCGGTTGGGGAGATGTTCCATAGCAGCTGCATGCTTGATGAACAATTGATGGAAGTGCTCCTCAGCCATCAAAGTGATCTGATTATCGAAGTGCCCTTCAATATTGATGAAGATGTAATCATAACGGGCTCCTCGGGTCCGACCAGCAGCGTTCCGATGGGTATACATGCAGACCGGGCAGAGCAGATAATAAAGGAAATCAAGGTCGAGATCGAGCAAGCTGAGCAGGTTCATAGAGCTGGCGGAGGCATGGTGGGTCCCGGTCCGGTAACTATACTTGTGGTTTCTTCGGGTGGCACTATTATCGAGACCAGCACGCCATATTCTTCTATCATCGAGAGTGCCATTATCCCTCTGGTTCCGCACACAGAGGATACTCCGGTCACCGTGAGTTCTCAAGAGGAGACCGCATCAATTCCCCCGGCCGGAGACAAGCCAATTGGAGCAGGTCGGGGAGGTAAAGGTTCAAAGAGGGTTCTGAGCGGCAGCGAGCAGGTTTACGCCGAAGAAAAGAAAGGAGAATAAAAAACGAAGGCATAGATTCACATTTTTGCTTCCTCTCTTTTGGATAGGTGGAATAAGCTTTTCTTTTTCTTTTTGTAGGCCATGTATAGATGCTGGTTTGGCCCCCGCTTATAGGGATTCTTTGAACGGATTTTTTACTTACTTTCTCAAAGAATATTATGAATAAAAATTTCTTTTTTGTTTTCAGCATAACTCTGTGTTCATTTTTCTAAGTACTTCAGCACTCACACTTCTATTCAATGTACTTGTGAAGCTTCGGTCTCTGAGTCGAACTTGAATCCGGTCTTTAGATCCTGAAGTCATGGCTTCGGGTCGTAATCAAACGTCGAGTCGAGTCCCAACGTTGCATTGCCTTGGCCTGTGGTAGGTACTTGAGTTATGCCCCCAGTTCTGGGGAGAATTGAAGTAGTCAGTTGGCAGTCGTTCTCCGCCTTCACTAACTTTAACTTAACTTGGTCGGAATAAAGTTTAAGTGACACGAGTTTCAGTGGTCGGATCACACTCGTTCGCTTGCTAATATTTGCATCCACTCTGGGGATTAGATTTGTATGTTGGCGGTCGGTCACGCCTACTTAATATTTAGAATCATATCCACACTCCGGGGACATAAGTTATTTTATGGGTAGTTGGTCACACCCATTTAATGTTTATACTCTAGTTCACGCTCTGGGAGTCTAGAGTCAGTTGATAGACGATCAATCACATCTGTTTAGTTATTAGGATCTCGTTCGGACTCTGGGAACAAGGAGTTGGTCAAGGGTGTGGATGGTCGGATCACATCCACCTTGGTCCGGCAAGCGAAGTCGTAGATGGACGGATCCATCTTCTTCGAGCTTGGAAAAATGAAGGCGAAGTCGTGGATGGACGGATCCATCCTCCTCGAGCCTGGATTGAGGCGAGGTCGTGGATGGACGTATCCATCCTCCTCGAGCCTGGATCGAATGAGGGCGAAGTCGTGGGTGGACGGGTCCACCTTCTTCGAGCTCGGAGAGGCGAGTTCATGGATGGACGGATCCATCCTCCTCGAGCCTAGATTTTGGAGTTTACACTTCAGCTCGCACTCTGGGAGCTGGAGTTCATTAGAGGATCATCGTGTTTCAATCCTTCTTTACTTTATCATTGCTTGCCCCCGAGCTTGGGGTTTCACTCAGCGAGTGACCGGTTGGATCACAGTCACTCCCTATTTGAATGAGTCCCACCGTAGGATGGGACTTAGTTATTCATACATCGTGACGGTCGCACGATGTACTTCAAGAATTACCAATCTAGCTTGATGAGTTTGCACTTTATTGCTGGAAAAGGAAATTGCGGCAAAGTAAGTTGCCTTACTACAAGTTCAAATTCTAAAATTGCATAAACAAATTTCAAAAGAAAAGCAAACTAAATGAATAAAAGCCAGTTATATGTAAGAGCGGCGAAGACTCTCGTTGTTCCATGTCATTGGTAGAGTGAGTCCATCGACAGTCGATAGCTTGAACATGCTGTCTTTAAGTTTCCGCTCAATGACATACGGTCCTTCCCATGTCGGCTTCATGTGCGAAGGGACCGAGTAGATTCGCTTAAGTATGAGATCGCCAATTTCAAAGGTTCTGGGTCGGATCCTAGCATTGTATAATCGGGCGACTCGACTGCGATGTGCGGCTGCCCTCAAATCAACCTCTTCACGCTTCTCATCCAGTAAGTCCAATGATTTTGCGAGTAAGATGGCATTCGTCTTTGGGTCATAATAGGTCACACGGTGAGAAGGTACTTCTAGCTCAACTGGAATAACGGCTTCAGAGCCGTAGGAAAGTGCAAATGGAGTATGGCCAATCGTGGACTTATGGGTGGTTCGATATGCCCATAAGGCCATATACCCACTTACCTCCATCCTTCTCTAGTCGTTTCTTCAGAATGGACTTGATGACTTTGTTGACAGCTTTGACTTTTCCATTCGCTTGAGGGTGAGCTACTGCCGAGAATTTCTTCTGGATGCGATAGCATTGGCAGAAGTTCTTAAACTCTTCGCTGTCGAATTGGGCTCCATTATCAGTTACAATTGTTTATGGGAGGCCAAAGCGACAAATGATGTTGCGCACAACAAAGTTGATTACTTTCTTCATCGTGACAGTGGTAAGGGGCTCAGCTTCCGCCCATTTGGTAAAGTAGTCAACCGCAACGATGGCGTACTTCGCACCACCTTTTGCTAGAGGTAAAGACCCTATTATATCAATGCCCCATGTAGCGAACGGCCATGGCTGACCATCTGAGTAATTTCGGTTGGCGGGGCTCTTGGAATTCTGGCATGTTTCTGACACCTATCACATCTCTTTCATAATCTGATGCGTCTTGGTTTACGGTTGGACAGTAATACCCATACCTGAGTATTTTCTTCGCAAGGGCTTGCCCCTCAGTGTGATCCCACACTCTCCCTCATACACATCATGTAACACTCGTTTGATCTCATCATGGGCGATACACCGGAGTAAAGGAACAGAATATCCCCTCTTGTATAGAACTCCATTCTGGATAATAAATCGCAAAGCTTTTCGAAGAATCTGTCTTTTCTCGCTTCTGCGTTCGGGTAATGTTCCATGCTCAAGATAGTCTCTGATTGGAGTCATCCACGACTCCTTCTTGGGTGTTGACTCACGCACCCAATTTGACTCCATCTGATCAATACTTGGGGTAGTAAGTGTCTCCATGGGGACAAGTCCCATCTACTGTGCTTTGCCAGTGCTGGCCAGTTTCGCTAAAGAATCGGCTTTCTGATTTTGCTCTCGGGGTATACAGTGGATAGCATAGTAGTCGAATTGATTCAACACTTCCTGAACCCGAGTAAGGTAAGTGGCCAATCTTCGGTCTCTGGCTTGATACTCTCCCCGAACCTAGCATACCACCAATTGTGAATCATAGTAAATCTCCACAGCAATAACTCCCAAGTCTCTGGCAAGCCTAAGTCCAGCAAGCAAAGCTTCATACTCGGCTTTGTTGTTAGTTGTGTGGAAGTCAAATTTTAAAGCATAGCATACGGATCGACCCTCTAGGGTTTCGAGTACCACTCCAGCTCTTGAGCAACGGTCATTTGATGCACCATCAGTGTATGGCTTCCATGTACACTTGGGAGATTCACTGGCTTCAGGAAAATCCTCCGGTATGGTGAATTCATCTATTAAGTCCACCAGAACTTGGCCTTGAATAGCTCGCCTTAGGGTATACGTTATTTCAAATAGACTCAATTCGATATTCCACTTAAGCAATCTACCATACGTCTTAGGTCGCATCAAGATCTATCATAACGGCTGGTCAGTGTAAACAATGATCAGATGAGACCGGAAATATGGACGGAGCTTCCTCGAGGCTATGATGAGACAATAAGCCAACTTTTCCACCTTCGGGTAGTTTCTTTCTGCCCCTGTTAATCTTTTGCCGATATAATAGATCGGTCGTTGGATCCAATCCTCTTCCTGAATCAAAGCAGCGCTGATTGTGTTTACCGAAACTGCCAGATAGACATACAATTTCTCGTGATCAACCAGCTTCGACAAAATAGGTAGTGTCGCCAGATGTTGAACCAGTGCTTGGAATGCACCTTCGCACTCCTCTATCCACTCGAAATTGCGTTTTCCTTTTCTGGTCAGATCGAAGAAGGGAATGCATTTTTCTGTAGATCTAGAAATGAACCTGCTCAAAGTCGCCACCTTTCCGTTAAGGCTCAGTACCTACTTTATGGTTTTGGGAGTTTCGATATTCTGAATCGCCTGGATTTTTTCAGGATTGGCTTCGATTCCCTTGGCATTGACAATAAACCTAAGGAACTTTCCTGACGCGACCCCGTAATGACACTTCAATGGATTTAGCTTCATTCTATACTGTTGGAGTATGTCAAACATCGCCTCCAAATCACTAATGTGGTCGCTGGATAACCGCGATTTCACGAGCATATCGTCTACGTACACCGCCAAGTCTTTTCGATCTGGTTTGTAAACATCCGGTTTACGAGCCTTTGATAAGTTGCTCTAGCGTTTTTGAGTCCAAACGGCATCACCTTGTAACAATAAAGTTCCAGATCAGTGATAAAGCTAGTGTGCTCCTGGTCAGGAAGGTGCATCGAGATTTGATTATAGCCGGAGGATGCGTCCATGAAAGACAAGAGCTCATGTCCGGCTGTTGAATCCACTGGTTTATCAATCCTGGGAAGCGGGAAACTGTCTTTAGGGCAGGATTTGTTCAAATCTGAGTAGTCTACGCATGTCCTCCACTTTCCATTCGACTTTCTGACAAGCACTGGATTCGATACCCATTCCGGGTATAAAGCATCACAAATAAACCCATTAGCCTTGAGTTTATCCACTTCTTCCTTCAGGTCGGCAGATCTCTCTGGATCCATACCGCGCCTTTTTTGTTTCACCGGGATGTGCCGCGGGTCAACATTTAATGCATGGCTTGCAATATTCGGCGAGATCCCACACATGTCTGAATGAGTCCAGGCAAACACATCGAGGTTTGCTCGGAGAAAATCAATCAGTTCCTGTCCCATCTGAGGGCTGAGTTGCAATCCGATCTTTACCTCTCTAGCATCATCATCATCGTCGACCGGGACATCAATTGTTAATTCTACCGAGGAGGCCTGGTATTCTTTGACTTCCCCTTCGTCATCATTGTCTCTGGGATCAAGATCTTTAGGAAACTAGTTGTGGCGCTCGAGCCTCGGCTCAGGCGTTAGTTGTCAATTCTCCATAGAGCGGACGTAGAGAGATTCCTCCACGCCCTTCCCTTCCTCCTTTCGTTGCGCATCCCGCTGCTCCGCAACATAACAGGCGCGTCCAGCCGCCTGATCACCATGTACTACCCTGACTCCACTATCAGTAGGCAATTTCAGAGTTAAACACCAAGGGGCAATCGCTGCCCTGAACTCTGCAAGGGCCGGTCGGCTCGGGAAAGCATTATAAGGAGAATGAATATCTAGCACAACAAACTGTAACATCCGGACTCTCCGATGATCAACCATACCCAATTCAACAGGTAACTCCACCATCCCAACTAGTATGGTTGCACTTCAATTGGAACCATGTATGCGTGACTGACATGGTTTCAGATCCTTTGCTTCCATCAGCATTTGGTCGTAAGCACATTTAAAAAGTATGTTCACGGAACTTCCACTATCGAATAAGATCCTCTTCATCCAAGTAGGACCTATCTGGGCAGAAATAACCAATGGATCAATAGTGGGGGCCTCGAATCTGTCGGCATCACGGTTTATGAAAACGATGTCGTCTGTTATCGTCCTTTGTTGTTTTGCTGGGGCTCCTTCATCAGTACCACTACAACATTCGAAGTCCACATGCCTAATCGAACTAGCATATGACTCCATTTCCTTCCAGCTCCGATCAGTCGGATGAGGACCACCACTCACAGTATTAATCACTAACCTCCCGCCAGTATGCGTTGGTTCTTCAGGCCTAGCCTGGCCTTGACCCTGATTGGGATTAGACGGGCCTGCTCCGCCATTCTGCGGAGCCCGAACAAAATACTCTAGGTTTCTCTCTCTAATCAACTTCTCGATGATATCTTGCAAATGACGGCACTCATTAGTATTATGGCTGTAATAATCGTGGAACCTACAGAACTTCCCGGTCTGAATCTGTTTCTCAGATGACGGTTGTGGAGCTGGCTTCTTGTACTCTCCGGTATTACAAGTTTGAAGATAAACATTTTCCAGCGACGTGTTTAAGGGAGTATATCGGTCGAACACAGGAGCCCTGGGTCTCCCGCGACGTAGGTCTCTCTTCTTTCCTTGACCTTCATTACCCTTCTGCTGACCTTGTTTATTCTGAATGTTCAACTGTACGTTATCGAAATTTTCACCGGTCTGCTTTACTACAACATTGCTCTGAATGCCTTCACCACTGGGCCCCGCAACATCCTGCTTCCTAGATCGTCTAGCGTCTTCTCTCCTCAAAAACTGGGCTGCCTTAGCATAGAAACGATCCAACAAAGCGGGGGGTTTCCCAGCCAACCAATTGCCAAATTCGGAATCAGGATCGATCCTTTTAGTCAATGCCATCAGAATAGAGTTGTCATTGGGATTGCTGACTTCGGCACAAGTAGCGTGGAACCTTTCCAAATAATGCCTTAGAGTCTCTCCTAGAGCTTGAGTAACACTGGATAAGGTATTGACATCCTTCGGCCTTGTGGCATGCATACGGAACTACTCAACAAACTTAGTAGCTAACTGGTCAAAACACGAAATGGATCTGGGTGGTAAACGGGTGAACCACATAGTTGCAATGCCTCCCAAGGAGATAGAGAAGCTTCTACAGTTAACTGCATCGTTAGCTCAAGCGGCGTTCATAAGCCATTCATATTTCAGAATATGGTGATTGGGATTTGAATTTCCTTCATACATCAGCAAGGTCAGCATCCTGAATCGACGCGGTGGCTCCGCCTAGAGAATGTCATTAGTGAACGGTGTGTGGCTTCTAGAAATTCCCCAGTCATCATTTGTGAGGCCTTAACTCTCTCTATTCATATGGCATATCATGGTTAGAATGTCAGGCATTTGGATATTCGGGGCCAAGGCATGGTCGGTTTCCATGTTACGAGGACGGTCCGGTCGCTGTCTATGGTCCGGTCCGCACCTCCTTATCTCTCGGTCTTTATCGAAGTGAGGATCCTGAGCATGAATGCAGTGACAAGGGGTTGGATCCTGTTGGTTCTGGATCTTGGCTTCTAGATCTATGGCAGCAGCAGCTGCGTGGTCATGAGTGGTGTGATAAGGAAGTGTTCCTCCTCAAGAGGAGGGTCTAGCGTGATGCCCTATAAAAGGATCAAACCCGGCCTACCCGAGATTTAAAGCATGCGGATGCCCAGAGGCTTCTACGTAGTTTCCATCCTACCGGTGGCGCGTAGATCTATGATCGAAGTTATATGACGCCGAGCTTTCAGTCAAAGAATAAGAGGCATGCTCCCTTCTAGATCTACATCGCCTTTCTTTGTTCAGCTGGTTCGTGAGTTCCGTGTTGGCACACATCTGCTGAGTGAGCACCTGACAGCCCTGAGTAAGCTCTTGCATAAGGGTATGGAACTCCTCTCTAGTCATCGAACAAAGTGGGTCTTGAGCTCCAGCTGACATTTGGTCTGCCGTGGTCAGCTGTGAGGGATTTTGTCTATCCCTTCCTTCTGGATCTGCAGCATTGGAAGCAGTTCTGGTAGTGTGCACCATGTTGAACGTAGCTCTTCCTAGATCTAGAGTAATCTGAATAGAATGGAAAGAACTACTGGAAGACAGATCTAGATCTCCTCCTTAGATTTTAGCAATCCAACAATGGTAGGGGATCCACGAAATTAGAGAAAAGCGGAGTTTTCTCAGTGAAAGCACCAAAGTGTTTGTACCAAAATTGGGCACAACACTCTTTGAATGTAATTGAAGAGATTAGAATAAAGAAATTAAATGGAAAAGGAGGCTAATCTAACAATCACACCAAGAAAAGTAAGCAGTAATAGAAAAGAACAAGAATTTATAGTGGTTTGGCGTTGTAGCCTACGTCCACTTTGAATAGTTTGCTATTTATTGATGATTCTCAACTGAGTTACAACAGTATGATAGCTAACACTTAAGTTACAATGGAGTTTCAAAATTCCTTTTTTAGTTGGCGTAGGAGTGCTATTTATAGGAGTAGATCTAGAAATATCTGCCCCAAAACTCGGAATACCCTTTCTCATGCGTAGGTGGGCCCACCAGATTGATCTGGGGTTGTTTGGGATCGATCCCTGTTGTCTTCGTATCGATCAAGATTGGCTCCAATTAAGCTACGATCGATCATGGAAGTTCTTTAGCTGATATGCAAGCTCCTGTGAAAATTTCATAGCATTTGGACTTGTAGTTTGAGAGATATGATCCATCCAAGATTGAAGTTGCTAAGGAGGCTGAAGGATTTGCATCGATATGTGCGTATCGATGGTCTTCGTATTGATACAATGCGTATCGATCAATTACGTGTCGATGACGTGGCGCTGGAGATCCACATTTCATGCTTATAGACTGTTTCCTTTGGTTTGACTTATTCCTTTGTACCCATCCGAGTCCACGCTCTTCGTATCGATGCTTGTCTGTGGTTTCGTATCGATGCTTGGGCCCTTGCTTCATATCGATCGATTGGTTTATCGATATGAATATGCAGAAGTGTGATCGATACTAAATGGGTATTTGTTGAGCAAATGAACTATGATCAATCCGAGAGGAGCTATTGCTTGATGGATACGAAGTGGATGGATGCTGAGTGATGGACTTGTGCTCATTTCATATCAATCTGGATGGATACGAAATGATGGATGTGGGCTGATGGATACGAAATGGATGTGTTCTTCGTGGATCTTGATTGATCCATAACTTGAGCATACGAACTCCGACTGACCTGAAATTTGGAAAGTTTCCTTTCATAGCTTTGCTTGTCATACCATGCTAATTGTAGCTCGATTTGGACTTGGACCAAGTTTTCTTGTATCAATCGTGGACCTGTAGATAACTGATCTTCGGGGCGGATTGTCTTTAGTTTCTAGTCAATCCCTTGGTGTCACGGACTTGCTAAAAGGCGGGATAAAAACTCCCACACAAGTTTCACCTTCTATAGTCACTCCTTGAAGCAAATAAATACCATGAGCCCTAACACCTTTTATCACCACAAGCGCTCCCTTTAAAACCCTCAAGTTATCACTCTCAATAGTGATCTTACAACCTAAAGAATCCAGCTACCCCAAAGAGATAAGAGACTTCCGAAGTCCCGGAACACAGCGTACATTAGTGAGAGTACGAACCACTCCGTCAAACATCCGAATTTGCACGAAACCAATGCCTTTCGACTTACAAATAGCACCATTACCCATTACAATTGAATTTACTTCTTTGTCAATATAAGAAGAAAAACAATTCCTATTCGGCATCATATGATAAGACGCCCCCGAATCGAGCACCCAATCGTTACCCGAAACATCTGATGCTACTACCGACAACACATCTACGTCTCCCTCACCAAAGCAATTCTCCATCGCAATGGATGAAGATGCTACTTCCTTCTTTGCCTTCTCCTTGTCCGGACACCCATTCTTCCAGTGACCAGGCTTCTTACATATATAACACTTGCCCTTTCTTTCCTTCGACTTTCCTCTCCAACCGGGGTTCCTTGATTAAGAACGCCCATGGTTCTCCTTCTTCACGTATCTCTTCTTCTCCACAAATAAACCGTGACCACTACTAGCACCACTACTTCCATCACCCAACTCCTTCATTTGATCCCGCAACTTCTCGCTAATAAGACCCGTTTTGACATCATCGAGAGTCAATGTATCCCAGCTATAAATCAAACTATTTGAGAAACCCATATATTGGTCCAGCAACGAACACAACAATATCATCGCCTTTTGCTCTTCCCCAATCTTCAAATCTACCGCCTTCAACTTCATTAGCAAATCATCAAAAGTATTCAAGTGTGCCTTTAGCGAAATACCTTCCTTCATCTTATAGGTGAAGAACGTTCGCAACAAGATCAAACGATTAGTTAGTGACTTCTTCATATATAACTCCTCCAACTTGTCCTAAATACCCTTAGTGGTAGTCTCACCACTAATTTCAGAGACAACATTCTCCCCCATAGCAAGTTGAAGTGTAATGAATACCTACTCTTCCTTTTCCTCTCTCCAACATCCGTGATGTCCGCCGGCAACAAATGTGTGTCAAACACTACCCGATGCATCTGATTCCTCCTTATAACCGCTTTCATCTTCCATTGCCACTTTTTAAAGTCTTTATTGCCATTCCACTTGTCTATAACCAATTGATCCCAACGCCGCATACGATCCACGTACATAAGGCGCTACACCACTTGGATTAGCCATTGAGGAACTACCTGAGGTATTATCTGATTCCGGCATTTCTACAACCACCTACCAACACCAAAGCTCCGATACCAAATGTTGTGGGAAATACTAACTCAAGACCACTCAAATCAAAACCCCAAAGCACAGTGGAAAACGAGATCGTGATAAGAAGTGTAAAAACAACCAATCAATATATCAATCCAATCCAAAACCAATCACAATCTTTAAACAAGCAATAGATAATCAAAGCAATAACGATAAAATAAATCACACACTGATTAATAGTGGTTCCACTAACGTCTTGTTAGTGTACATCCACTTTGAGATAGAACCTTTTATTAATATCAATGAGAAGAGTGCAAGAGATTGATTACAATGATTAAAATTCTAATAGACTTGATTTTGTGGAGAAGAGAATTGAAGAAAATTAGGTTTAGATAAACCCTAATTAATGGAGGCTAAAACCCTTGCAGTCGCTTTTCCAGTCGCACCCATATCTGAATCCAAAAAATAGCTTATATAGGAGAATAGAAAACCCAGACGAAGTTCTAGAATTTCCCCTGTGAATATCACAAATCTTCACACAAAAAACCCGGTCAAAAATAGGCAAAAGTCGTCACAGACGTCTATCACAAGTGACAGATGTCTGTCATAGGTCTCGAGAAAAATATTTCCTAAAGCCACAGACCTCTGTCATAAAGTGACAGACATCTGTCCATACTCTCGGGTTCCAAACCCTGTAGTTACAGATGTCTGTCAATATACGACAGATGTCTGTCGCCTGATGCTGGCCACAGCACTCCCCTTTCTCGCCATATCTTCCTCCTCCGAGCTGTGATTTGCAAACCGTTTTCTCCATCACTAAGCTACTTCCAACCACTTCAATTTCTATATATAGTGTTGCCAAAATTAAACAATATCATGATACCTCAACTGTTGTGTTATGAAATTGTTCTGTCCAAACAATAATATGCACTCGACTAATGGACAAATATCCTTTGTTTCGGCTTCCAATTCTACATGCTAAATCTTATACAAAGCGATGTGCAAAAACTTTTGTGCTAGGTAGATATCAACCTAAACTATATTACAATCAGTGAATCGTGAGCGAATCATGGACCTCATTCCGGTTTATTCTTACAATTGAGAACTTTAACATGATAGCATAATAGTAACAAAAAGACTAAGGAAAAAATTTTATTGTTAAACCCATGAATTCTACCAATTTTCCCATTTGAGTGGAAGATTGAATGTGGCAATTTCTAAATTAAACTCTTTGATCTTGTTTCAACAACAGCAAATTAAATTTTTTTCAATATTTTTTTGCTAACTTACATATACATTTCATTTACATCACCATTCTTTTATGTATTAAATAGAACATAGAACATACTTGTTTGCCGAATCAAACATGCTTATTTACTAGAACTTTCAGGTGTTTAAATTTTACGAGCTACTTTTACTTATTGTTATAAAGGTTTAAAAAATTGTTTTTGCATGTGCTAGAAAATTGAATTAATTGTTATGAGATATGAATTTTTACCAATTGCGGTTTTCATAAAAATGTGTTATTCATGCTTTGTCTTCCACATCTATAGTATTTAAGTGCTTTTTATTTTTACATAGTCAACAGGTGATAACATAAACATGTTGCATTCTACTAATAAAAGTAATAACTGATGTTCTACTGTGATTAAACATGACTGCTATTACATAATGAGCTTACCTAATAACTAATTATAGAGGCATAATCCCCTAGTTAGTTTCCTATTTTGATAGCATTCCTTAAGTAGAATGACGAGAAGCAATCCAGGCCTTCGCTCATGAAAGATGGATCGACTGCAAACGTAATGCATAGCACTTTCTTCATCCCCACTGTGATTACTGAAAATTAGAAAAGAAAAAAATTATAATACATTGTTTAATTATTATTTTTTATATAACAGGAGGGTTTAATTATAGTTATAGATTACTAGGAAGAATAATAACAGACATAAAAGGTCCAGTCTTACCAGAATATGATATCATACGTTAAAATAAAATTTTAAATTAATATTATGATCAAAAGAAGAAGAGGGATATTTTATTTACCATTATAAGCACGGATCCTTCGAGTTTATAAGGGCAAGTAATGTAGTTCACTTTGTTCAACTTATCATACATTATATTAGTAGCTTCCCTCAGCAAATCAAGAATTCTATCAACAAATTCCTATAGCTTGAAATATTGTATATTTTCAAGCCTAATATCTTTTTATCAAATTTGAAATATGCATAAACACACACACATAAAACACACCAAAAATTTTAAATAATGAAATAAAATGATAATAAGGGTAAAATACAATTTTACATAAAATATCAAATAGTAAAATTTTTACAAACGTTGGAATTAGGCCTTGGGACATACTCCATTACGTCTAGAATGTCATTCACATATATAACTTGTTAAATTTGATAAAAAGGTCAAAATAAGCGAAAACTGGATTCAATGGCATTTCTATAATTATTAATTTCGGGACTTAACATAATAACCCTAGGTTTCAACTGTAAATAAGACCCTAATGCTCACTCATCCTCATTCTAAGCTTTAGCTACCTCTCTAAATGTATTCATATTTTTCTTTCCCTTCCATCTCTATAATTTCTTAATCTAAACTCTAATTTGTTAACTCTCTCCTCTGAATTTTAAAATACAAAAGAGAGAGAAGCAAAGAATCAAAGAATGAAAGATTCAAATTGAAGGAAGGAGAAATAATTAGGCGAGGAAGAGGAACAATGGATTCAAATCAAATTAGAAAGGAAATTCTACAAACGACTCTTCGAGGTGAGTAAATTGATTACGATGTCATGATGATTTATAAGTGCTTAATTTCCTTTATATCTTACCTGAATAAAAATATGATTTTTGAATTTGGAATGATAATTTCAGTCTAGGGTTTATCTAATTAATGATTTCAACTATGAATCTAAAAGGGTTAAAATGGTGGAAATACCAGAAAGTACTATTATTTTGCACGGGCAAGCTGGTTTTATAGTGGCCATTGTACCAATCGATACAGGTGTAAGACAAAGATGCCTAAGCAACTAATGAATAAAAAATAAATGCAGCACATAAGTTAGGCAACATGCCTAAACTCTCCTGATCCTCATCCTTAGAAAAGTCAGTACCAATAACATTAACATACTCACTAAAAAGCAAAGCAATTTTGGGGTCGTATATCACCAATGCACTATCGAAAATGTAACTCCTATCCCAAGTCTCATCCTTTAGAATCTCACTATTATGTTCCATATATTTTCCATCCTCAGTCAAGGTAAGGGAATCACTTAAAATATAATAAAATAGAAGTGTGTCCTCACCCTCTGGATCAAAGACAAACTTGAAATGCGGAAAAAGATAGATTTATGGATGGGCTGAAGATAGGTGTGATAACCTGATATATACTATAGCGGAATAGATCTTAAGGCTGTTTTACACTAGAGGGGGTGAATAGTATTTTTGAGCTTTTTAATAATATACTAGTAGATTTTAAACTTTATCACAAAAACTCAAAAACACAGCCAAATAAATAATCATAGAACAATTAGAGAGTAGCAAGTAAATGTAGTAAAAGTGAAGGTAAAGAAGATACCAAGAATTTTATATTGGTTCGGATTTCCAATCCTACATCTAGTCCTGTACCTCATATAGTATTTTATTATTCATGTCTTGACTTTAAATCTGATGGCAAGAACAGCCTGTACACCTTTGACTTTGACTCGGTTGGCAAGGAAGTATATTGGAATTTGACCCGGATAACCAGCATACCCTTTGCAATTTGACTCGGGTAACTAGAATATCTATCCAATATTTGACTCAGGAGGTAGAACAACTTCCTTTACAATCCTAATTTAACTTTCACTTGGATGATTAAGATCACCCTTTTACAAGTACTAGTAGTGGATGCAAGAAATCGAGTCTTTCAAACACAATTCCAAGTAGTTTATTGATACAATTTCCTATAGACTTTCAGTAGCATAATATCTTTGCTTTTGAGTAGAATAGAGTGAATATCAGAGCGTATGGTATAGAATAGAAGTGAATCTTCTTTGATATTTTATATAAATGTTGAGAAAGAGAATTGATGTAGAAATTGGCAGCACTTCATTGAAATCTAAAAGAGAATGAGAGAGAAGAGAGAGAGAGATAAAGATAGTAGTTAGAATTATTGTTAAAAATTCAAAATCAAAGGCCTTTAAATAGAGGTTGAAGAGTTGCATCCATTCATGAAAGGATAGTGCCAAAAGTTACTTATTTGAAAATTTAAAAAGGACCTCAATGGTCTATATGTTGACATACATATTTTTGATATGTCGACATATACAAATTTTTTGGGAACACTCTGAATATGTTTTAAAATATATTTCTTTATAAAATTCCATTAAAATTTATTTTATAATTAAATTAAATATTATTATTTTATAAAAATATTTTGAGTGGAAATATAATTTTCGAAGTGAAGATAATCAAAGATATGATACTACTCGGATCTTTAGCATTAATCTAAGACTCGATAAACTACTGGCACAAATGTCTTGAGATCTTAGTGCTTTTACTCTTGAATTCTTCAAAACTCGTGATTTTTCAAATATATCTCGATCAACGCTTGATTTATATTGATCGACTATTTAAGCTTTTGTTTAATCATCACTTGTATAAACCTGTTAAATATCCCTAATATCCTGCATAATATACTATATAACTTGAGAAAACATTAGTAACAGTATTTATATGATTGTTGTCATCAAAATCAACACCTTGTGTATTTACAATCTCCTTCGTTTTATGATGACAACCATTAAATATTTTGTTATAAAATATAATGGTGTTTAGTTAAAACTTCCCCTAACTCCCCCTTATTATATGTTATACAACTCCCCTTAGTACGTCTTGTTACATACATGACATGCTTTGATGACAGTGGCTACAAGCCTTGGTGATAGTCTAGTCTAACTTTTCCAGTCAATTCGGATATAGCTGGGTCAAAATGTCGGATAACATTTGCCCCCTAAAGTACGTCTTGTTGCGTACATGACGTGCTTTGAATCGAAGCAAGTTAGAGTCGCTAGAAAGAAATCCATCCAGTTTCCTGAATAGTTGCCATCATTCCATTGAAGCAGAAGCATGAAAGCTCACTACTCCCCGAAGATGGATCAGGTACGATCCATATTCAACACTATGGATCATATCGTATCGATTCCACAACTCAATTTTGCAACGATGATCGGTCAGTAACTCAAAATCTACACATGCTATCAGTATGAAACTTGGAGTACAAGCTTTCTACAACATGTGGAACGCCCCATAGGGATCTCATTCCAATTGAAGAAAGTTGGAGGGATCGTCATAACTCTCTTTGGAGGGATCTACATAAATGAAAATTCAAGCAACACTACTTCATGGAAAATGCAATATCTCACCAACCATACGTCAGAATTGCACGAAATTTGGAGAGCAAGTAGCTAACATCATGGGCCATCCCTCATAAGGATCACAGCATATTTCAGTGAACTAATAGGGATCAGTACCGATCCCTATTGTGGACCCCAATGGGCCTACAAATTTTTGGGTAGCCTCATCTTGGTCTCCCCAACCTTGTGCCAAAATTTCAGTCTGATCCATGCATGTCTTCCCCTATAAATACAGCAAGCATGGAGTTAGAAAAGGGATCCTGCTTTCGCTATAGAGGCTCTGTCATTTTATTCTTCACTTTTGTACTAATGGATCCCAGATGATCCAAACAGTCTTGTAATCATAATCAATTGGAAGATCAATAAAAATATGAAGTGGACGTAGGCCAAGATTGCTGAACCACTATAAAAATATATGTGTTCCTTTATGATTTTTGCTATATTTTAATTTTATTCTTCATCTAATCTCTACTATATTCTATTGGGTGTTGATGCCCATTTTTGGCATCAGTGTGTGTGTGTGTTTGAAAATAAATAATTTTTTTACCGTCGAATACTTTCCGGATGTAAACAAAATTTTATAAAATTTAAATAATATAGTATATGATTTAATCTTTTATATTTAGATTTAATTCATTAAATTCGTTTAATATTATTATTTTGATCAAAAAAAATTTACTTTTATTTTTTTATATTAGGCCATGAGCAAAATAATTGCATATATACCTTTTTTTGCACGCACACACCCATCGACATGTGATAGTGCATCAATATACCGCTTCGTTATAAAGTCTATCTAGCTAACATATGATTCAATAATAAATTAAATATTATTATATAATGGTATACTAGCAAAGTACCTTTCACCAAAGCCCAAAGTTCACATATTGAAGCGAAGAAATAGACTCCTTAAATCCAACCCCAATCCCAATGTTGCTAGCTTCTGAATTTCTTTACCAATGACGATCAAATCACAAAAAATTGATATGAATTAGTGCTTGGATTTTTGGGGCTATTATGGGATGAGGGCGGCCTGATCAAAATAGCAAAGGAATGAGCGCAAAGGCATTTGCAATGTGAAGGTAGGGGGATTATATAAGAGAGAGACTAGGGAGTGAAATGAGGATCAAGATCCACTAATTTCTCTTATCATTTCTCTCTCCTTTGAATTAAAAATTACTTCACCCTCTACCATCATATGGCTGACCCTAATCTGCTTCATTATAGCCGCCTATTTCAAGCCCAAATTTGAGCCTTATAACTATTTTAAGTTAGAACAATATTTGTTGAATCTAAATCCAATTTGAACGCGTATCAATATATATCGATTAATGTTTATACAACCATTATATGCACACTATTTAATATTGTCTAATCATCAAATAAAAAATTAATTAATATTTCATAAATACTATTAATTTAATAAATTTATAGCAATTACAAATTAATTAAATTAATATTACATAGTCATTCAATGGATGTTGTACCATGATTTAACTATAATTAAAGTGGAGCTTTCATATTGAATATCAATTGTATTCTCAAGTCAAGAGAACTATGTAATTTTGTCACGTCGATATTTTTATGTTTGACCTTAGTTGTATTAATTAATAGAAAACTATCAAGTGGGTCATTTCATATTTATCTAATAACTATTAATACATAATCCCTTAGTGCCTCCAGCAACTATGAGTAACACACTGCCCAACATTTGGAGAGCATTACGTACTCTAGTTTCAATGGATGTATTGATATCTAGTCTCGATACATCTTTACTAGGAAAATTTAAAATTGTATGTTTATATTCATTGTGATAAATTGTTCATGGTTACAACATTTTATAACCATCACAAAACGTATTATTTATGGATTTTCTATTAAATATACTTTTCGTTAACTTAACTAATTAATATAACACATTATATCAAGCATATAACATAAAGAAAACGCCTTTTATTTCGAACAATTTGGTTATCGAGTTAGATATATGTAACAAATTACATAATTTCCCTTAGGGAATACCTCTGACTCTATTAACCTCACACTTGCACTTATTTAATTATAGAATCTTATTCCAACCTCTCTAGTTAGTTTCCTTAAAACCAATTGGGTTCGTCCCTCGGTGAATGGGTATGCTATTTTGTTTCAATTATCTACTATGGCAATCAACTCTATATGATTCTAATAAACTATCTTTATCACGTCGAACAATTTGGAGTATGTCTATCCACTTTTAGTGAGCTCTAAGTTCTGTTATGAACCATATCGTGACATTATTATCATATAACAATGTTATGCGATCCTCAACATTTGGAATCACCCTCAGCTTAGTTATAAATTTGTGCATTTATATTTATATACATTGCTTTTATTGCGATGCTACTCTAAGCTGTGTACTTGGCCTTTTTCGTTGAACCATCCACATTCTTTATGTTGGAACATTTCTAACTTAAAGATCCTTAACTTGAATTTATTATTGACATATTATTCTCAATATCACTTGTGAAAGTTTGAGTCGAACACCCCTTCATAAGGAGTTTGTTGTTTCTGTAAACAATTCTCTACTATTTCATAAATACACAAAAACACCTCAAACAACCATTTAGTTATATCAATTTGAATTTTATATTTGCTTCATGTATCAAATACATAAACAAACCAAAATATTGTAGACAACATAATATGTATGATAATTCCTATTGCCAATGCATAAGGAATCCATCTTTCATGTTCCATATTAAACATTTTAATAAGATATCCATTCATATTATTTGAGACATTCGCAATATCCTTTATACTTGCATTAAAAGACATCATTTACAAATCTAATATCGAGTATTAAAACAACCAAAACTATTTTGAACACAAGTACATCGTTAACAATCAACAATGTGTAACAACCTGAAATTTAACCCATAATATTTAATTAGTTAATTAATGGAATAATAAAATAACTTTTTGAAATTATCAGAATTGAGCCACGGGAGTTGCACCATTATGTCCGTGGTAATTTTTTGGTCAATTTTCATATATAAAACGTCAAAATCCGAGTCAATATGAAGAAGATACGCACGAAACAAGAATCAACGGAAAAAAATACATAGGGAGGTCGACCCACCCATAGCCTAAGTTGACATGTCGGTCAACCTAGCTAGAAGGGCGGCTGACCCCCAGGTCGACCCGCCTATGGGTAAGAAGCAAAGAAGCTTCTTTGTCGTGCTGTGTGTTTTGCTCAATCTGGTCCTTTCGTGCTTCCATCCGATGGCTCCTATTCAGCCTATGACGTGGTTGCATCCTGTTCAATCTCGAAATCCAACGGTCTGAGATCCACTTCTACCCCTATAAATAAGACCCTAGGCCTAATACTTTTTCTCGTTCTAGATTTTCTCCGCTTGAGTTCACTTTTTCAGGAAGGACCCTAAAATGAATAATTTTTCAAGGAGAGAATCTTTTTAATAAAAATATTTTAATACCCTCAAGTGGATCCGGGAAGACCAAAAGGGAAGAGCTTAGGACCACAAGTGAGTGATTGTAATTATTTTAGATTTCTTTAAGTAATTTAAAATAATAGGGTTTCCAATAGTTGTTGTTTTACTACAATTTTTGGAATAACCTTTTTAGTAGTTTATTTACAGTTTTTAGAATTATTTTCCATATATTTCTTTTAGCTATTCTTTTCAGTTAATTTTAGTTTATTTCTTTTAATTATAGCTTTTCCATTTATTTACAGTTTATTTACAGTATATTAATTTATTTACTGTTATTTATGTGTTATTTACATCTTTTTTTATGCTTTGGATTTTCTTTTATTTTCAGTTTTCTTTTATTTCTCCTTCTTCTTCGCATATGGATTAGAATAGATTAAACGCGAATATGGATTAAAATTATAAGAATACTGAAATAACGAAAGATAAGATGTAAATTGTAAAAATTGTAATAAAAATGGAGTTAAGACTGAAACTGAGCCTAATTATGATTTTGATGTTAGAATTGGACTAATTAAAGATAATTGGCCTATTTATAACTTAGAATTATAACTAAAAAGACTATAAAATGAAAGGAGCTTATTTTTACACTTAGACCTTGGGTTAAATAAGCATGATTATAACGTAGGTTATAATAAGAAATAGAACAAAGTGAGGCTTGTTTTAAGACTTAGGATAAATTAATAAGCATAGATAGTAAGAACAAAAGTAAAGGCTTATTTAAATAATTTACCTAAGTTAATAAGAAAGGAATTAAAGTAGGACCTGTACCAAATAACATTCCCCTATTTCTATGGACACGGTGTTTCACATAACCCTGAAGTGAAACGAGGTGTCTCACATAACCCTGAAGTGAGACGAGGTGTCTCACATAATCCTGAAGTGAGACGAGGGGCACGCTTATGTTAATAACGGTAGTAAATGGTCAATAAGTATAAGTCCAAATCATGGAGATTTGAGCAAGGGGCGAAACTAAATATTGTTTGAATGATGGGCCAGTACCAACAACATTTCCCCTATTATGTCTATGGACACGGTGTTTCACATAACCCTGAAGTGAAACGAGGTGTCTCACATAACCCTAAAGTGAGACGAGGTGTCTCACATAATCCTGAAGTGAGACGAGGGGCATGCTTATGCTGGAAGAAGACCCAATAGGTGGAACAACAAGTAACGCGAGCTTAGTGGTTGTCATGCGTGCGACTTCCAGTGATGTCTCATAAATCGTTATGAGTTCCAAGCGCTTAGTATGTGTGTCTTTCGTAGACACCACTGCCTTCTGTGTAGGGAGCTATATAGCGTCTAGTCCGCAGTAAGTCTATGGAGTAGCAGGCCGATCAAAGGGTAGAATTAGGATTTCAGCCTAATTATAGGATTAGGAATTCAGCCTAATCAAAGCAGCGATCAAAGACAAGTGGAAACAATCAAAGTTAATTAATTATGTTAGTCTAGTTAATTCATATTTATTTCCAGCTTATTCCTTTTCTCTATTTCCTTTGTTTCCTTTTATATACTAGAACTATTGTAAAGTCTATTACTTTTACTTTGCTTAAAGATTCTAGTAATTACTATCATTCACCAGACTTTTAGTCTGACCCACTCCTCCATTTTCACCTTTTCCCACATAGGCAATCTGGGGCAAGTACGGTAGACTGCAGGCATTTGGAGATTTCTTCGGAGGAGATTCTATCATGTATTTCTTTTCTTTAGTTTCAGTTTTTAGTTCTTTTTGTTGAGCTGCCATTTTGTAAGGGATGTATTGTACTATGATATTATTGTTACTATGGATTTTATTTCGCAAGACACGTAAGGTTATTTTGACATTTGATGTATTTGGTATTTGGCGACTTATTTGATTTATAAAGTAATTATGAGGTTTTGCTTTAAATAAATTATTATTATTATAATTGTTTCCGCTGTTTATATTTTTTTGTCTTGTGAATCTTAGTCTCTGCTAGTTTTAGTTATACCTACAATGCAACATGTCTTTTAGTGTGCTCTTTTGGGTATACTAAGGGGTGTGGGGTGTTACTTTTGGTATCAGAGCCTAAGGTTACAGGATTTCTAAAATCATGTTTTAAAAATAAAGTATTTTTCCAAAAACAACCTATTTTTAAGTAGCATATCTTCAAATTAGAAGTATTTTTCAGAATCAAAATCTTATTATAGAAGTAGTTTTTCAAGTATAAAAGAGTTTTTATAAATATCCCCTCAAAATTCCAGTTCAACCTTCTTTCGATTCTTTCGAGCCTAAGTTTCCTTTTCTTTGCATAATATGGCTGACTGGTTCCATAGAGCTACGGTACCAGAGGTGCAAGGGCAAGCGCCCAATACAGCACTAGTAGGTGGAGGTCCCTTTAATCCACCTACACTAGCCGATTTTTCTAAGCTATGCAAAAACTTCGCTAGTCTAGGAGGCAGAATGATTTCTAGCACAGAGGATTTCGAGGAGGCGCGAGCTAGGTTGGAGGATATGGAGCGAAGGTTTAGGCTATTAGATTTGAAGGACCGACAGAGAGTTCAGGCTACATCTTGGCAACTGAAGGGAGAGATTAAAGAAGTTCCTAGGTTAGAAAGCTCTAAGGAGCCTGGAAGGAGGATAAGGACAAGAGGAAGGAGGGAGGCCCTCAGAAGCAAATCAAGAAAAGTGGGAAAGGTAAACGCTGTAGAATGGTTGGTCATTACGCAAAAGACTGCAAGAGAGAGAAGGTGAAGAAGTGTTACAGCTGTGGACAACTCGGTCGTCTTAGTAAGTTTTGTCCTCAGAAGATAGGGCAAGGAGCGTGTGCACCTGGCGCAGATTCAGGCTTTGGATGCAATACCTTCCAGCAGCGGACCAGATCGAGGTAGAAAATTTTGGTTTCTATTTCTGATTTCCCATTTGGACTCTTTTTGATCCTAGAGCATCACACTCTTTCATCTCTAGTTCTTTGATAGATTGTTTGCACTTAGACATCTCTTTAGTAGTAGACCTCATTGTTGTTTCAAACCCCATAGAAGGATCGGCACACTTGTCTATGGTTTGTAGGGGTTTGAAAATTTTTATCCTAGACATAGAATTGGATTGTGACGCCTATGTATTGGGATTCTCGGGGTATGGGATGATTTTGAGAATGAATTGGCTATCCACATATGGAGCTATATTAGACTGCGAGAGGAGAGTCGTTAGACTAGAGACATGCAGTGGTAGGACTCTCGAGGTTTCTTGCGACCCATAAGGATCAGTTATGTTGAGTTTCCTTTATTTCCTCGATTCATCATTATCAGAGTTAGATTCGGTTCCTATCGTAAGAGGTTTTCCAGACGTCTTTGAGGAGGTTAGGGGACTACCCCCTCAGAGAGAGATTGACTTCAGGATTTATTTGACTGATAATGCTAAGCTAGTAGCATTACCCATGGCACCTAGGGAGAGGAAGGAATTGAGAAAGTAAGATCCGTGAGCTTTCGGAGAAAGGTTTCATAAGAAGAAGCATATCGGAGTAGGGAGCACAAGTCGTCTTCGCTACTAAGGCGAATGGTTCCCTTCGACTTTGCATAGACTATAGAGAGTTGAATAAGCTCACGAAGAAGAATCGTTATCCACTTCCTAGGATTAATGATCTTTTTGACCAGCTAGTTGGCTCTTCAGTATTCTCTCAGCTTGATTTAGCCATAGGATTTCATCAGCTTAGGCACTACAAGAAAATTTATTTTTTGTGGCGCTCAAAAAACGCTACAAAAACTTTTGGTGACGTTTTGATAAACGCCGCGAGAAAACATGCGACTAAAAATCCATGATTTTTTGTTGCATTTATTTTAACGCCACTATAAATGCATTTTTGGCAGCGTTTTTCAAACGCCACCATAAATCTTTTTGTAGCGTTTAAAAAACGCCACCAAAAGATTTTTTGGCGCTACTAATAGAATTTCCAACTTTACCCCTGTTTTACGGTTGCATTTACTCAACGCCATCGGTAGCGTTTTTGAAACGCTACTAAAAGTTGTTTATTATTTTACACCATTTTTTCATGCTATTATTTCCTGTTAATGGTCTATTTTGGTTCTATTATATCAATCAATAATCACTCACATAATCATCATATTCAAATAAGTTAAAAAACACATTAACCATATAATCAAATAAAATATCCATAACCATTCCAATACAATAGTTTTTGACAAAATGACCTAACTCACATAAAATAACCATTTATATACAAATTTACACATCGGGTACTAATAAATGTTATATCTAATAGATTTTGGCAGAGGGCTACTTGACCGTCAGGTGAAGCAAGCAACCTCATCACTTTCTCCTCAATCCATACATTCGACCACACCTTTCCCTCCACGCACTTTCATCCTCCCCTTCACAAACACAGTAACCACAAACAACTCCAACAACACCCAACTGACAAGTTTTATCACCAACTCAACCCCACGCATACTTCATCTTCTACTCCTCCACCATTCTTCTCCTTTTACTCCTGCACATTCAACTTTTATGATTGTAGCATAATTAGCCTAACTAAAGTAAAAAAACACAAAAGTCCTTTTATGATTGTAGCATAGTTTTAACATTCGACACTAAAACACTAACCATGAAGATTGCAGAATAGAAATGTTTGTTCATAACAGGTTTTTGCAAGTGGAAGAAAATTACCTCCATAGATTGAACAATGAAGCATATAAGCGTGTGCTTATGCATATCTTCACAATGAGAATTTGTTACGGGGAAGCTAATATCGTATCCCTGCATGTACAGAATATACAAGAAAAATATATATTAAGAAAGATAAAGATAAGGTTAAAAATATATGTAACAACCCGGGATTGCAATTACCGAATAATAAATTAAAATTATGATTTTAATTCAAATGGAGCTAAAAATGGATTTTTTTGGATAGGCTAATTTCTTTAAAATAAAGTTATTTGAAAAAAAAACGGGTGGTTTTATAATGGTGGGTTTTAGTTGGCTAATGAAGCATTAAATAGTTTTAGTGAACATTAGGATGCCACTTCTCTTATTGGGTCAATTAGTGAAACCAAACCCATTACCCACCTCTATATATTATCTTAAACCCACCATAAACCCTAACCCTCCTCTTCATAATTTCCTCAAACCTAAACACCTCATAAAAACCTAATTAATGGTCTCCATTTGATAGAAGATCCATTTTCCTCTCCACATAGCTAATCTAGGTTAATACAAGTTAAAAGGTAAAGCAATCCTTCTCTAATCACTCTCTAATCTTCATTCTAATTTCTGAAATTAATTTTTAATACATGGTTTTTGGTTTATTTTTGTTATGAAGCCTATTGATCTCCTCTCTCTAGCTTTTGGAGTGCACGCTAAGTGTTTGTGCATATTTTTCTTGCATTGGTTGAGGTAAAATTGCTAGCTAAATCCCTTTTTTACTTAATGCTTCTATAATTTTCGTTTTGGAATTGTAGCTGAAACGAAATCAGGCATAACTTCTATATTTCTCATCCGTTTTTGGTGAAGTTTTCTGTGCTGCAAACTAGATTCAATAAGGAACACTTTTTGTTCAGTGAGTTTTCTGTAATTTTGCCATTTAGATGACCTGAAATGCATTCAAAGACAGAAGACCAATTCTGTCTTTAACAAGTTATCCTGAGTTTCAATCTGATATTGTTTTGCCTGTATCTCTCTCTTTTTCGATCCGAATTAGATAATTTAAGATGTTCCGGAAAGCTTAAAACATATGCTACAATGTTTATTCAGTGAGTTTTCTATAATTTTGCCATTTAGATGACCTGAAATGCGTTCAAAGACAGAAGACCAATTCTGTCTGTAACAAGTTATCTTGAGTTTCAATCTGATATTGTTTTGCCTGTATCTCTCTCGTTTTTGATCCGAATTAGATAATTTCTGATGTTCCGAAAAGCTTAAAACATATGCTACAATTTTTGTTCAGTGAGTTTCTATAATTTTTCCATTTAGATGACCTGAAATGCGTTCAAATACAGAAGACCAATTCTATCTTTAACAAGTTATCTTGAGTTTCAATCTGATATTGTTTTGCCTGTATCTCTCTCGTTTTTGATCCGAATTAGATAATGTTGGATGTTCCGGAAAGCTTAAAACATATGCAACAATTTTTGTTCAGTGAGTTTACTGTAATTTTGAGGCTAACTAGGTCAAAAATTAATTTTCTACTATCTTCCCGAGAGCGATACACATATTAGCTCTGTGGATGAAACTGAAACTATTTTGGTCATAACTTTTGAGCCGCTAGTCGGAATTTGACGATTTTGGTCTCGTTGGAAAGATGGAGTTGTGAACTCCATATCTGGAAAGTTTGGTCATCATCTGAGTTCATTAGACCCTTCGAATTTCCTGTCAGAGTTGAACCCAGATCGCTGTGCAAAACAGTGCATTTCATGTTTCTGAGTCCGACTTTGGAACGTCGCCACGCCTTCGTTTCAAGTCGGAATCGAGTAATTCTTTTTGCGTTCTGAAGTAGGAATGTCGGACTACGTTCCTATCAATTTTCATGCCATTCGGATTCAGTCTGCTGGTCCGAATAATTTTCCGAACTTGGGTTCGCGTCAGTTTTGGACTATTTTCCAACACTTAGAATATTTTCAGTGATTTTCTGGTTTTATCGATTTCTTTGAGATTTGTCTCTGGATTTTGTACACGGGCCTTATAAAAAGGTTTTAAAAGGATTTTTTCGCTCCGAAATGGCTTTCGAAATTATTATATAATATTATTTTTAATTATTAAATTAATCACTCCATAATAGGAGAGTTTTCAAAGGCGTTTTAAAGTGATTTCAAACCAATTATAAATCCATTTTCCGTAATTATTTTCTATAATAAAATCCCACACTCATACTTTAGCACTTCGAGCGATGTGGAAAGGTGCTTAAACGGTTGGGAAAAACTCCGGCCTATGAAACCGTGTGTATTTCCTTTCCGATTAATCCCTGACCTATTCGATTGATCGTTTTGGCCTTTCGGCCTAGTTTACCGATGACATGAGGTGAACTTTGTACTATTTTCAGTGTGGAAGCTTACGATTGGTTAGTAAACCGTTTAGTGCGAACGTGGGGTATGGGACTCACGTTAACACTTTACGGGTTCCTTGCTAAAAGTTCGTGACACACTCCTTGTATTACCTTTGGGATAGTGTCTTCCGATTGTCTCCTTTAGAGGTATCGTTTTGGCATCTCTACTTAGATGGCCGTTATACATCTCTACATAGATGTATCGTTTTTGGCATCTCTACTTAGATGGCCGTTATACATCTCTACATAGATGTATCATTTTTGGCATCTCAACTTAGATGGCCTATTATACATCTCTACTTAGATGTATCGATTTTTTGACATCTCTACTTAGATGTTTTTGTTTTGGCATTTGTGCTTACGTTATGCCGATGATACGAGGCTTATTATACATCTCTACTTAGATGTTTTTGTTTTTGGCATTTGTGCTTACGTTATGCCGATGATATGAGGCTTATTATACATCTCTACTTAGATGTTTTGTTTTGATATTTGTGACTATGTTATGCCAATGATACAAGGCTAGCTATACATCTCTACTTAGATGTTTATTTCTTCTCTATGTGAGAGTTTGTGGTCTATAGTACTATGTTATATATCGTGTCATTATCTATCATGTTTATCTCAGTTTATTAACTGATTGTTTAGTTAGCCTGACCCGAGTGTTTTTCGCTCGGGTCAGACCGAGTTGTTTCAGGTTAGGTCTCTGGACTTAGCTTTCTGTGCTTCCGCTTGGACATTATCTGCTTTGCTGATAGATAGCTCTTTATATTTGTCCACTATTTTGATACTATGATTATGCAGTCTCTTATGTACATATTTTTGACTCACTTGTGTGAGTGGTGGCTTTGTACCCACCTTATGATATATTTGGATCTGTATTGACGATGTATTGTTCTGAGACTCTGTGCTGTTATGTGATACTGTTCTGTGATGCTATTTCATTATGTTATTATGCTTTGTTCTGATAGATCTTTAGCCATTTGTAATTTTGTTATAAGTATTTATCGAATATGTCGAACCACCTGATTGAAAAAAAAATTAAATAGATTCCACCTTTCGACGTATTCAGTAGATAGTTATAGCGTAGTTACATTTGGTCGCTCCTATTATACTCTATTCTCCGCATTAGCAGACGGAATCACCTCCGTGATTCTCTTTGCTAATGAGGGTCTTGGAGTGGGGCGTTACATCTTGGTATCAAAGCGAGGTTCAGAATTAAGCATAACAAACACAGAACAGACACGTAGTACAATACGTTATAATACGATCCAAATTGAACATATCCACCTTTAGATAAATAAGTTAGGAATACGTGTAGGAATCTATTATATTCTGTAATATTCCTTAATGAATTATCTATCTTTGAATCATGCTTAACTAAATCTTACCTTATGGTTGAGTATGGTTGGGAGAGGTAGGAACCTCCGTTCTGCTGATGCTGGACAGTCCAGCAACCCTCACCCAGAGGGAGTATACATGACCACAGACCAGATCATGGAGCTGGTTCGTAACTCTCAGTCGCACTCTCGGTCTCCTGCACCAGTTTCTGATGCACCGCGCAAGTCTGCATTTGCGCGTCTATGCAGCGACTTTATTCATCTCGGAGGGAAGCCGTTCAGTGGCTCCGAGACTATTCTGGAGGTCCAGGCTTGGATCAGAGTTTGCGAGCGTAACTTTACTCGCATGGCTATCCCCGACCACGACAGAGTTCTTGTTGCTTCTAGCCATCTTGAGGGTCGTGCCTTGGATTGGTACGAGCTGCTTGTATCCGAGACCGATGAGGCCTCACTCACTTGGGACCAGTTCCGAGAGCGCTTCTTGCTCAAGTTTGTCCCCGAGTCCGAGAAGATAACCCTTGCATGCCGCTTTATTGACCTTAAGCAAGGGAAGGCCTCTGTTGCAGACTATTCATCATCTTTCGAGGCCCTGTCCAAGTATGGCCTCGAGTTCATTAGCTCTCCTTATAAGAAGAATCTCAAGTTTGTAGAAGGCCTGAAGAAATATTTGAAGAAACAGCTTATGCTCCAGCTTAAGCTCCCTTTTGATGAGCTAGTTGACGCAGCGCTTCACCTTGAAGCGGTTGAGCGTGAGAGAGACAGTGATGGGGATGGTGAGGGCTCCAAAAAAAATCCCAATCAGAAGCGGGGCCTATTTCAGAAGCCCAAGTCTTGGCATAAGAAGAAGAAGACAGGCAGTTCTACTTCTCAGACTCAGCCTCAGTCTATTGCTCAGCTTAGTGGAACACTTTCCATTCGGAAGTGTTTCAACTGTGGATCTACCGATCATATGGTTAAAGTGTGTCCCAAGCCTCTTTTCTGCCGCTATTGTAAGAAGGAAGGTCATCTTAATTCCACTTGTCCCACTGCACCTCCTAGATCTGGCAAGCTTAATGCTGCCAAGGCTCCTACATCTTTAGCTCAGCCTCGAGGTACGCATCCTTCCGTTCTTGAAGGTTCTATTTTATTTCATGGTAGATCTTGTAGAGTTCTCTTTGATACGGGTGCCTCTCACTCATTCGTATCAAAGGAACTAGTTGATGCTTTATCTTTGGATGTTACTTGTTTGGTTTCTTCACTAAGGATTGTGAATCCCATCGGCGGATCCACGACCCTTAGCTTGCTTTGTGAGGATATAGATATCGATCTTTGTGGATTTTCTTTCCATGCGAATCTGCATGTTATGGAGTATTTGGGCTTTGACATGATTCTTGGCATGGATTGGCTCCCTCAGTACGACGCCAAAATCATTTGTTCGGAGCGGATATTATTTCCTAGTCATCCTGACTCGTCCGCTCCATTAGCTATTGCTCTTCAGGATGTTAGGATTTCTGATATTACTTTATTTGCTCTTGATTCACGAGATGAGAATGTGGACATATCCCGTATTCCTGTTGTTTGGGATTTCCCCGATATATTCGAGCCAGTATCAGGCCTGCCGCCAAAGCGGGCCATTGAGTTCCGCATCGATCTCATTCCAGGCTCCCACCCAGTTGGGCGTCCTCCCACGAGGATGTCTACTAAAGAGAATGAGGAACTCAGGAAGCAGTTAGTAGAGCTTGAGGCGAAGCAGTTCATTCGGTCCAGTTCTTCGCCATGGGGTGCTGCTGTGGTCTTCGTTAAGAAGCCCGATGGCTCTCTTAGGCTTTGCATTGACTATCGCAAGCTTAATGAGTTGACCGTCAGAAATCGTTATCCATTGCCATGGATAGACGATATGTTTGATCAGTTGAGCGGTGCGAAGGTCTTTTCCCAGCTCGACCTTGCCACCGAATTTCATCAGCTTCGAGTTGCGGAAGTTAGCATTCCTCTTACCACTTTCTGCACTCGTTATGGTTCTTTTGAGTGGTTGGTCATGCCATTCGGCTTGACGAACGCACCGGCTTTCTTTGTCGATCTTATGAATTGAGTATCCGGGAATACATCGATAGATTCGTTTTGGATTTCATCGATGATATTCTTATTTATTCTAGATTCGAGGCAGAGCATGCTCATCATTTGCGGATCGTCTTGGATACTCTTCGTCAGCATCAGCTTAAGGCCAAGCTCTCCAAGTGCCATTTTTGGGAGAGCAAGGTCAAGTTCTTGGGCCATATTGTATCATCTGAGGGGATTTCTGTCGATCCTGCCAAGATCGAAGCTATTGAATTGGAAGCAGCCCGAGAACGTTCATGATATTCGCAGCTTCCTTGGTCTGGCGGGTTATTACCGTCGGTTTATCAAGGATTTCTCTCGAGTTGCACTTCCCCTTACGACGCTGACTCGTAAGGGTGTTCGCTTTATTTGGTCTGATAAGTGTGAAGCTTCCTTTCAGCGACTGAAGGAACTTCTCACTCATGCTCCTATTCTAGTGGTTCCAGAGAGTAACCATGATCTTGTTGTTTACACCGATGCCTGTGGTAGCGGGCTAGGTGCTGTGCTTATGCAGAAGGATCGGGTAGTTGCTTATGCTTCCAAGCAACTGCGTCCGAATGAGGTTTGCTATCCTACTCATGATCTTGAGTTAGCAGCTATCGTCTTTGCCTTGAAGACTTGGCGTCACTTTCTATTAGGCGAACGCTTCATTCTATACACCGATCACAAGTCGCTGAAGTATCTATTCAGTCAGAGGGATCTCAATATGAGGCAGCAGCGATGGCTTGAGTTTCTCGCCTCATATGATTTAGATATTCAGTATACCCCTGGCAAGGGTAATCGTGTTGCAGATGCGCTCAGTCGCAAGCACTCGGCGGTAGTTTCTATGATGATTGTTGAGTGGGATATTCTTGAGACCATATCTTTGTGTGATATTAGAGATCAAGCTCCATCTTCTGATTCTCCGGTCTTATTATTTAGCTTGGAAGCTCGTCCTATCTTATTGGATCGCATTGCCCATGCTCAGCGGCATTCATCTTCTCGAGTCGGGATCCAGTGATGAGACATTGCTGGATTATTCTCTTGATTTTCATCGGTGTCTTCGTAGGAGGAACCGTATTGTTGTACCATCTGATTTATCACTTAGGCGTGACGTCTTGGACGAGTGCCATCGCACTAAGTACACTATACATCCCGGTTCGAGTAAGATGTATGCCGATATGTGTCGGCTATATTATTGGGAGGGTTTGAAGAGAGATGTTGCAAGTTATGTGAGTGGTTGCATGACTTGTCAACAGATCAAGGCCGAGCATCAGCGTCCATCAGGTCTTCTTCAGCCTCTAGAGATTCCATTATGGAAATGGGATCAGATATCCATGGATTTCATTGACGGTCTGCCTCGATCGAGGTCAGGCCATACTTCTATCTGGGTTATTGTTGATCGCTTGACCAAATCGGCTCATTTCATTCCGATTAAGTCCACTCGGACTGCACCTCGGTTGGCCAAGCTCTATGTGAAGGAAGTAGTACGACTTCATGGCATTCCTAGCTCTATCGTGTGTGATCGAGACACCATTTTCACTAGTCACTTCTGGAAGTGCCTATAGTCAGCTTTGGTCACAAAGTTGAATCTCTCTACTGCTTATCACCCTCAGACTGACGGTCAGACTCAGAGCATGAATCGTGTTTTGGAGGATCTTTTGCGCTGTTGTATTCTGGTTTTCGGTGGTAGTTGGGAGGATCACTTACCTCTCGTAGAGTTCTCCTACAACAACAGCTACCAGTCTAGTATTGGCATGGTTTCGAGGCTCTATACGGAAGGCCATGTCGCTCTTCTGCTTGTTGGTTAGAATCTGGCGAGAAGCTCATTCTTGGTCCAGATTCAGTTCAGGAATCTTCTGAGAAGATTGTTCTTATCCGTCAGAGAATGAGAGAGGCACAGGACCGCCAGAAATCCTACGCGGACAACCGTAGGAAGCCTCTTGAGTTCTCCATTGGTAATTTTGTCTTTATTCGAATTTCTCCCATTAAGGGGGTTGTGCGTTTCAGCTCTACAGGGAAATTGGCTCCTCGCTATGTTGGACCATTTCCTATCACGGAACGCATTGGCCCTGTTGCTTATCGTGTGGCTCTACCTGCTCATTTCTCTAGAATACATGATGTGTTCCATGTCTCTCAGCTTCGCAAGTGTGTGCGCGATCCTGATTCTATTATCGAGCCGTATATCATGCCAGATTTGGAGATCTCACCCGATCTATCTTGGGAGCAGCAACCACTCCGTGTGCTTGATTCGGAGGTCAGACGCCTTCGAAACAAAGAGGTTCCGCTTGTGAAAATTCAATGGTCACCCAATCCTAAGGACTGCACTTGGGAGACCATAGAATTTATCGAGCGTACTTATCCTGGTTTTCTTTCATCTTCGGGTACGGGTGAGCATCTATATTTATCTTCTGTTGTTTCTTCGGTGGATTAGAGGTTACAGACGACTTCCATATTTAAGGAATTGCGGGGATGCAATTTTCTTAAGGGGGGGAGTCTGTAACAACCCGGGATTGCAATTACCAAATAATAAATTAAAATTATGATTTTAATTCAAATGGAGCTAAAAATGGATTTTTTTGGATAGGCTAATTTCTTTAAAATAAAGTTATTTGAAAAAAAACGGGTGGTTTTATAATGGTGGGTTTTAGTTGGCTAATGAAGCATTAAAAAGTTTTAGTGAACATTAGGATGCCACTTCTCTTATTGGGTCAATTAGTGAAACCAAACCCATTACCCACCTCTATATATTATCTTAAACCCACCCTAAACCCTAACCCTCCTTTTCATAATTTCTTCAAACCTAAACACCTCATAAAAACCTAATTAATGGCCTCCATTTGGTAGAAGATCCATTTTCCTCTCCACATAGCTAATCTAGGTTAATACAAGTTAAAAGGTAAAGCAATCCTTCTCTAATCACTCTCTAATCTTCATTCTAATTTCTGAAATTAATTTTTAATACATGGTTTTTGGTTTATTTTTGTTATGAAGCCTATTGATCTCCTCTCTCTAGCTTTTGGAGTGCACGCCAAGTGTTTGTGCATATTTTTCTTGCATTGGTTGAGGTAAAATTGCTAGCTAAATCCTTTTTTACTTGATGCTTCTATAATTTTCGTTTTGGAATTATAGCTGAAACGAAATCAAGCATAACTTATACATTTCTCATCCGTTTTTGGTGAGGTTTTCTGTGCTGCAAACTAGATTCAATAAGGAACACTTTTTGTTCAGTGCGTTTTCTGTAATTTTGCAATTTAGATAACCTGAAATGCATTCAAAGACAGAAGACCAATTCTGTCTTTAACAAGTTATCCTGAGTTTCAATCTGATATTGTTTTGCCTGTATCTCTCTCGTATTTGATCCGAATTAGATAATTTTAGATGTTCCGGAAAGCTTAAAACATATGCTACAATTTTTGTTCAGTGAGTTTTCTGTAATTTTGCGATTTAGATGACCTGAAATGCGTTCAAAGACAGAAGACCAATTCTGTCTTTAACAAGTTATCTTGAGTTTCAATCTGATATTGTTTTGACTCTATCTCTCTCGTTTTTATCCGAATTAGATAATTTTGGATGTTCCGGAAATCATAAAACATATGCTACAATTTTTGTTCAGTGAGTTTTCTGTAATTTTGCAAATTAGATGACCTAAAATGCGTTCAAAGACAGTAGACCAATTCTGTCTTTAACAAGTTATCTTGAGTTTCAATCTGATATTGTTTTTCATGTATCTCTCTCGTTTTTTATCCGAATTAGATAATTTTGGATGTTCCGGAAAGCTTATATCATATGCTACAATTTTTGTTCAGTGAGTTTTCTGTAATTTTGAGGCTAACTAGGTCAAAAATTAATTTTCTACTATCTTCCCGAGAGCGATACACATATTAGCTCTGTGGATGAAACTGAAACTATTTTGGTCATAACTTTTGAGCCGCTAGTCGGAATTTGACGATTTTGGTCTCGTTGGAAAGATGGAGTTGCGAACTCCATATCTGGAAAGTTTGGTCATTATCTGAGTTCATTAGACCCTTCGAATTTCCTGTCAGAGTTGAACCCAGATCGCTGTGCAAAACAGTGCATTTCATGTTTCTGAGTCCGACTTTGGAACGTCGCCACGCCTTCGTTTCAAGTCGGAATTGAGTAATTCTTTTTGCGTTCTGAAGTAGGAATGTCGTACTACATCCCTACCAATTTTCAAGCCATTCGTATTCAATCTGCTGGTCCGAATAATTTTCCGAACTTGGGTTCGCGTCAGTTTTGGACTATTTTCCAACACTTAGAATATTTTCAGTGATTTTCTGGTTTTATCGATTTCTTTGAGATTTGTCTCTGGAATTTGTACACGGGCCTTATAAAAAGGTTTTAAAAGGATTTTTTCGCTCCGAAATGGCTTTCGAAATTATTATATAATATTTTTTTTAATTATTAAATTAATCACTCCATAATAGGAGAGTTTTCAAAGGCCGTTTTAAAGTAATTTCAAACCAATTATAAATCTGTTTTCCGTAATTATTTTCTATAATAAAATCCCACACTCATACTTTAGCACTTCGAGCGATGTGGAAAGGTGCTTAAACGGTTGGGAAAAACTCCGGCCTATGAAACCGTGTGTATTTCCTTTCCGGTTAATCCCCGACCTATTCGATTGATCGTTTTGGCCTTTCGTCCTAGTTTACCGATGACATGAGGTGAACTTTGTACTGTTTTCAGTGTGGAAGCTTACGATTGGTTAGTAAACCGTTTAGTGCGAACGTGGGGTATGGGACTCACGTTAACACTTTACGGGTTCCTTGCTAAAAGTTCGTGACACACTCCTTGTATTACCTTTGGGATAGTGTCTTCCGACTGTCTCCCTTAGAGGTATCGTTTTGGCATCTCTACTTAGATGGCCGTTATACATCTCTACATAGATGTATCGTTTTTGGCATCTCTACTTAGATGGTCGTTATACATCTCTACATAGATGTATCGTTTTTGGCATCTCTACTTAGATGGCCTGTTATACATCTCTACTTAGATGTATCGATTTTTTGACATATCTACTTAGATGTTTTTGTTTTGGCATTTGTGCTTACGTTATGCCGATGATATGAGGCTTATTATACATCTCTACTTAGATATTTTTGTTTTTGGCATTTGTGCTTACGTTATGCCGATGATATGAGGCTTATTATACATCTCTACTTAGATGTTTTGTTTTGATATTTGTGACTATGTTATGCCCATGATACAAGGCTTGCTATACATCTCTACTTAGATGTTTATTTCTTCTCTATGTGAGAGTTTGTGGTCTATAGTACTATGTTATATATCGCCTCATTATCTATCATGTTTATCTCAGTTTATTAACTGATTGTTTAGTTAGCCTGACCCGAGTGTTTTTCGCTCGGGTCAGACCGAGTTGTTTCAGGTTAGGTCTCTGGACTTAGCTTTCTGTGCTTCCGCTTGGACATTATCTGCTTTGCTGATAGATAGCTCTTTATATTTGTCCACTATTTTGATACTCTGATTATTCAGTCTCTTATGTATATATTTTTGACTCACTTGTGTGAGTGGTGGCTTTGTACCCACCTTATGATATATTTGGATCTGTATCGACGATGTATTGTTCTAAGACTCTGTGCGGTTATGTGATACTGTTCTGTGATGTTATTTCATTATGTTATTATGCTTTGTTCTGATAGATCTTTAGCCATTTGTAATTTCATTATAAGTATTTATCGAATATGTCGAACCACCTGATTGAAAAAATAATAATTTAAATAGATTCCACCTTTCGACGTATTCGGTAGATAGTTATAGCATAGTTATATTTGGTCGCTCCTATTATACTCTATTCTCCGCATTAGCAGACGGAATCACCTCCGTGATTCTCTTTGCTAATGAGGGTCTTGGAGTGGGGCGTTACAATATATATATCGTATCCCTGCATGGATTATCTTGTAGTCCATGTTTAACAATCTATGTGATGTGGAGTGCAAGGTGGGACATTGGTGAGTTATCCAACATTTATCCATCATTTTAAATTGGTTTGTTTTCATTATTATTATTTTAATGATGATGGGGATGAATGGAGATGTTAAGAGGTGTTTATTAGTTTTTAAATGGATTGAGTCTGGCAGTGTTAAATGTGCTCTAACTATTCAACCTGTTTCTTTCTACTGTAAGGGTCATCCATACATTTAAACCTACAACGTTTATGGAACAAGAAAACACAAGCTCTAGGGCTGAAAACATGTAAGACTGATTATTGAGTTCCACAGCTTTCTTGCGTCTTAATTGTTGGAAAATGCTTTCACACTTATTTTCTTGTCTAATACATTAGCCTACAATTATACTCATCTAAATTGCATATTAGAACTGGGAACGAACAAATATTAACTTAACAATGGGAAAACCAACAAAGAATATCAATATACTCAATATTTAATCTTGGGGGTATAAACAGTAAAAATCAAGCTAAGGACATACAACTATTAAAATGGATAAACACCATGTTTCTTTCAGTTAGTGAGAGTTAATCTAAACAAAGCTCGCTGTAGTTTAATGATTAAGTTAGAGAAATCATACTCATGAAATCATTGAAAAAGTGGTTCAATTTGGAAAGTAATTGGTGATCCACCCATGTAAAATTGACAATGCAATAGATGAACCTTATGTGACAACGGGCCAATTTATCAATTGAGTTGTCAAAATTTGCACCCCAAATGCTATTCGCTCTCATATTCTCTGTCACTGTGTTATAGAAGAAATTACAAAATTCATCCTCACTAACCCTCATAATTCAAATTAACCAAGAGAGACCTCATAAAATTAAGTATAGCTAGCTAGTTGTACAATAAGTGCAGAGTAATATTGCTAGAAAGAAAGAACATAACACTTGAACAAAACAATATTAGTTACCTGTTATTAGAAAACTCAGAAACATCAGCTGAACTAGGTTTGCTTCTCCTAGAAGTAGGAGATGATGTATTGTTTGAGGTATCAGGATATCATCGGCAAACTTATGCAGATGTTCTATTTCGCATACTTTCTCTTCTAGCAATGCATGTCAGTTGTTGCATCATGTGTCTTCAAGCTCGGAATTCCTATTCTTGCCAATTGGTAACTGTGTAGTAAATTAAATTTCATACACCAAGTTTAAATCAAGATAGTAATGGAACTGGACTACTAAGATCAGCTTGGAACTTTACTCATAGCAAAATATGAAATAAAAGTAAATATAAAAGTAGGTGCTTAAAATGAAAAGCATGCACAGGCAAATATAAATGCAACATATTATGCATGTACGAAATATGTATAAGCTAAGGTTTATTATATAAAAGTTATTAAAGTAAAAGACACGAAGGCAAGAGCAAGCTCAAATGGAAGCAGGCTACTAAATAAACTAAAAGGAAAATCAGCAAGGAACAATAGTATATTACAGTGTACAAACACCTAAAGACTTCTAATTATATGGTCTATTTCAGATTTGTAGATTCGAGTTATGTTTGCCTATTGCAAATAGAGGAGATGAGTTCACAGCCTGCATATATACTTGTAAAGACAAAATACAGTTAAGATAAATTATCTTTTGAAATTCGATTGCATATATACATGTAAATCACAGGACCACTCTGTTTAATTGCTTTGCATATAAATTCCCTTCGAATCTTTCCTTTTTTCCTTAAATTATGGCTTTCAATAGAGTTGTTGGTGACATTAGGGAAGTTTAGTGATGTTAACATTTATAAAAAAAAAGATTTCGAATATGATGATTGTAATCAAGTTATCAATAATGGGGATCAGATATTTAGCAATGAAAGTTAGTAGTGTAAAGTCAGTAAAGGAAAGTCTAAATTTTACTACTTTGGTTAGAATTTTCATATATCCTTACTCATAACGTGTTATGATTACCTGTATACTATTATGAATTTATAAGAGCATAAAAATTATTTAGAAAATTACAAATCATGGAATCATTTTACGCTTGATATGGGAAAATATATTTAGCAAGAGGAAACCGTAAATTCAAAAGGGAAAGTTTGTTTGATATGTTATTTCAAACAAATGTCCTTTGGTTTTTCTATACATACTAGAAACGTGACCATTCTATAAAATCACGTTCATTCACAAGGTTTAAGGTATGAAGTCAGTTTTTCATTAATTAAATCCACGAATAGTTATGTTCAATTGTTTTACGTGTATATTTCCTTTTTGAATCCTACCTTTTTTCCCCTTAAATTACTACTTTCAATAGAGCTGCACTGATATTAGGGAAGTTTACTGCTGTTAATATTAAAAAAAATTCTACATAGGATGACTGGAATCAAGTTATCAGCAATGGGGATCAGTTTCTTAACAATAAAGGTAAGTAATGTAATGTTAGTAATGTGTATTTTTTTTACTGTTATTAAACCATTTTTTTGTTATCAAAATGCAAAATTTTTATTGTAGTGGGTTCAATATGTTTAACTGATTATTATCAACATATCTATCTATTAAAAATGAAAATTATTAAACCGAACTAAAAGCAATAAAAATAAAAACCAAACCAACTGAATTAAGATTGGTTGGTTCGATTGGTTATCCGATTTAACCGAATGAAAAAATGCTTTATATTTTTTGTTTGAAATACTCATTGTACTTAAAAATATAACATAATACACTTGTAAGTAAAAACGGGGAACAACTGAATACTGAGGACACTGAGATCTTTTATTTAGCGACCTAGTTTAAACCATGGTATTGGCACACTGAAGACTTTGAAGCTTAGTTCAATTACTAAAGGGAAACAAACAGATGTGAAGATTGTTCAACATGACTGCACGGCTTTAGTCGTCACACACAATCATTATGTGAAGCTATGTTTATATATAACCTATAGATGATGACTTTGAAGTTTTGTTAAATGACAAGTATATATTGCAGTATCTACACTGATGCCAAAAGAAGAAATACCTTCCAAAAATCATGGCACTGAGGGCAGTGGTGCCAGAAGAGAGGGAAGATTCGAGCAAGCAAGGCTCAGCAAACTTAGCATCAGTCTGCATGAAGGAGCGTGCAACAACCTTTTCAAGTTTAAGAGGAAAGTCTGCATCTTCCACAATGAGTCTAGGTAGATTGTCGCGTACAAACTGTGCTGCATCCTTTCCTCCATGACCATCAAAGACCTGAGTAAAACATTCTTATAAGCTATTTCATTTCCACAAAATCAAAGACCTCCACAAATATATATTACAAAAGAATCAGTTAGGGAAATGCACAGTTTCCTAATCAATATAACAAACAAAAACAACAATCACTATATACACTAGGATGAACAGATTACTAAATTTTTTCCAGATTGTTATATTTCAACATACATCACATAATCCAGAATCCACATTAACCATACTTACCCCAAAGAAAGAAACAACTTCTTCATTCAATCTATCATGTCCAAATTCCTCAGCTAAGTCCGAGATACAAACATGAGTATCTTCCATGTGATTGCGGCAACCAATATCGGACCATTCTCCAAACCGAATGATTGGGTTAAAATTTACTAGATCACTTTGTTTTGCATCCAAGGATACTATATCCTCACATATTCCTGCAAGCTGCATATTTTAAAAACCCCGATTAAATTTAAGAAATATGCCGAGTATTATGATATTTTATAGGTATGTAGTTTCCTTGGATTTGATGTCTAAGGTCTTCATAGCCAGCTGCTTTTGAAGATTAATTTGAACTATGAAGGCTTATAGTTTATTACAATAATCCTAAATCAGTCAACAACTTCAATCATTATTTTAGAAGAGAAATACACTGTTCCTATTTCATTGTCATAAACGTATACATCTACACAAAAGCAATATTTTCAGTAATGATTAAGGTTCTACAATTTCGGCTGTATCAAATTTCCGAGAAAACTGAAAAATTATTGAATTCAAAGCAGAATTACACAGAACATACCACCGCTCCACTTGATTTCGTCTCTTACAGCAGCGCCTCCTCGAATTGATCCACCACGGCTCCACTGGAAATCACCTTCACCGCCTCCGCATTCATTCCACAATCACCTAAATCCAGTTCGAAGTCTGGGTTGGGGGTTTTGATTTTGGTAATTGAGATTTTGATTCGCGAAACTTGGAATTCTGCTTTTAAAATCGCGTTTGCCTTGGTCGAATTAGGAAAACTAGGGCTTGTGGAGTAAATTGGAAGAGACGAGTAATTTTTTTTAAGTGAAGTAGTTTGAGAAGAAGAAAAAGTCGTAAAGGAAATTTAAGCGGCCACAAAAAACTTTAGCAAAAAATTCCACAAAATTCTGACGGAAGAATTAGCCGTGTTTCTTTGTTTATTTTTATATTGTAAAACTACCAACGGTTGCACAAAATTTAAAACGCCACCAATTAATGCAATTAAAAATAGTTTTTCTTGTAATGAGGGTCGCTGATGACACCATTAATAAGACCGCATTTAGGACACCTGAAGGATTCTTTGAGTGGTTGGTTAGGCCTTTTGGGCTAACCAATGCCCCAGCCTATTTTGTTGATTTGATGAGCCATGTTTTTAGAGGCGTCCTAAATAAGTTGTGGTTGTATTCGTGGACGACATTTTGGTGATTTCCAAGAAGTAAGGAAAAGCATTCTATTCATCTAGAGGAGGTTCTTCGTACACTTCACATTCTTCAGTTGAAAGCAAAGTTAAGTATCACTTTTGGCATAAGGAAGTGTGTTTCTTGGGACATAGAGAAGGTCTATACATGGAAAGGGTTTGATAAACGGTTTTGTACATTTAGGCTCGAATTGTGAAAATCCAAATAGTAGTAGGCAAATATTGGGTATGTACAATAGTAAAGGATGTAAGCCACGTGTAGATAATTGCAGAAATTATAATTGTTTCATATAAGTGGATTTACCTTAGAAAAGGATGTACCTTAGAATAAATATGAGTATACGAACAAAAGACTTTAAGTAAGGAAATGAGATTTCCAAGGTTTAGAAAGGATACTCCTAGGGTAGTAAGTAGGAAAATCCACTTTATGTATAACCTAATAAAATGAAATTATTAGAATTGAAAAGAATAATTGTCAATATTTTTAAAGTAAATATTGAGTTTTTGGAAATATGATAAGAAATTTAAATTGGTTTTTATATAATGTAAATTTTGTTGAAAATGTGAAATTCTTTTTGAAGAATTATAGAGCGTATATAGCTCACTAGTTTCTTTGAAAGTAAACAAAGATTTTAAATATAAAAACCTAAAAAGTATTAAGTATCGAAAACGTAGATTACAACATTTATTGTTGTAATAGATGTTTTCGTGAAAATAAAGGGAGCATAGACTATAACGTTACCGTTATAGTAGGTAATTCCCAAAGGAAATGTTTTTACTTAATATGTGAGGTTTATTAGTATTTATTTTTAATTAAATTCATGCACTAGAAATGCTGTTAAAGCGTTATAAGCGTTGGCGATTAAAATATACCAACGCTTATAAGCGTCAGCATAGAAAATTAAACAATGTTGGATGGTTAATTTGCCAACGTTTATAAGCGTTGCTAAATAATATACGCCAACGTTTATAAGCGTTGGCGAATACATCCTTCCAACGCTTATAAGTGTTGCTAAATAATATACGCCAACGCTTATAAGCGTTGGCGAATACAACCTTCCAACGCTTATAAGCGTTGACAATAAATTGCGACGCCCATACAGCGACACTAATAAGCGTTGCTGAAACTGTTTGCGACAGTTATACTCGTTGAAAATCACCTGTTTTGGTGTAGTGGTATGCCTTGACTGCTTTTGCATGGCAGGACCATTGTAGGCAGTCAAAAGGGGTTGATGTTTGGAGTAGGATATTCGTACGATACCGTACTTCACTTGCGAGTAGGTTTTAGTGGGCAGGACCCAAAAGGATAGTCGCATGCGGATATCGGACCAGCATCAAACCAAGAAGCGAGTTCGGGAAAGACTAAAGTTAAACCAAAAGGCCAATAATTCTTTCACTATCGAGACAATGGATGAGGGGCACAGCCAATTGGATGTACGACCACTTAGCTATTTAGAGGTCTTTCGATTAATTGAGGGGGGGTTGCGTGGGACCATAGCCACGATAAGAAAAGAGACAGACCAAATAGAATTTATGTATTGTAGGCCTAACAAGGCAGTCCTTTACAGATATAGAAAATCCCCGATTGAGTTCCGTACAAGATAGACCTTGTTAAGCGGGATTCAGGAAGTGGACAGAATGACTATGTATAGTCCTCAAGGTACGCACTAGGTGGTACATTGTGGATGTCCGAGCATTAGCATAGGCTAGTGTGGACGCAGTTTTACATTTTCATAGCAGACGACGGAACATCTGTATTATAGACATCACGAAGATGTCCTTTACAGATGTAGTCACAGAACGCTCTATGAGCAAGACGACGGAGTCCTTTCCGAGGAGGATACGAAAGGTATTATGGGTAGTACCTAGGATCGATGGTGTAACGACCGTGATTTTTAAATTACCGTCGAAATAAAAATTGAAAATAGTAATTTTAAATTAAGATTTGAAAAATAAATAAATAGAGTGAAATCCATTTCAAAGTCAGTTGAATTCCTGCAAATGCTAGCAGTTGGAATGAATTGCATAATTCATTCATGTGCAGCATATAAGGGTCCATTTAAAGCAATTATGAACATTGCTGTCATCACTAATTTAAAAACAAAAGGGTAGTGAACATTTTGTTTAGCTGTCACCAGAGTTTGTAAAGCAAAGTGGAACACTTTGCCTTATTTTATTGCCATCAACGCATTAATGCAGCGTGTCCTTTCTTTCAAAATGGACGTCTACATTTAATGCATATGTACAATGCAAGCTAGCATTTCATTCTTTTGACTTGTGCACAATTTTGATGGAAGAAAAGTAAGCTGCAACATCTTTTACTCATTTTTCCAGTAGCATTCTTTTCGTTGCTTTCACTTTTCAGGTTGCTCTGTAAAACACATAAATGGCAGCTCCAAAATTCTAGCTTTCTTGGATCTTGGTAGTTAACTGATTTTTTTTGAAGCAAATTTGAGGTGAGTATTAAACTCACATTTCTAATTAAAAAAAAAAAAATAGCTTCACTAATATATGATGCACTTCATTCTGTATGTACCAAGTATAGTGTGTTAGTGCATTTCACGAAAGTAAGTCAGGTGCATTTTTATTTTACATATGTGCAAGTGTAAAGTTGCATTACCCATAAACGTGTCCAGGCGTTCCTTCATGTCGCCCAGGTCATTTGCTTTGCATACTTCATCTGCATGGAAGAATTATTGTACACAAGCTATTTTTGTAGTGTGCGTGCATATATTGCTTGCGTGCGTATACTGTTGTCTGTAGTGAAAAATGAGTTTGTATTTCAAAGGAAAATTAGGTTCAGAAATTTTCGTTTTAAATGCATTGCGTGCGTTCCAGGTTTGCATAAGATGGTCCTGATTATTTTATAATGCAATAAGAATTTGATGCTAGAGCATGAAATGCACGAATCCAGATCGTTTTTTATCAACATTTTTATTTATGCAATGTGTGTTGCATAGAAACCAGGCCTGTCTACTTTCAATAGTTTTAATGGTACATGCGAGTATTTATATGTTGCCCCGTATTACATAAAACAAATGCAACGTGATCAACATCAGTTTAGTCAGTGTTATGTTGCATTGAGGCCAGGTGTTTTGTTTTTATCACCCTCACATTTGCATGCAGAGTGTTTTGCCAAAACATCATGTTGTTTATTTCGTTTTACTGGTAGTATATTACCCAGCTATATAACTCACGTAATGTTTTCACTAAATGCTTTAGGTGCAAATGTCCATATGCCTTGTTTATTATCTCCATGCGTGTGTGCAGAAATAATATTACCCAGACCATTATCTTATTTTCGTGCAAGTGTGTTTTAAAATTTTTGTCACGTGGGTTATTAAGTGCATTTCACAAAAAAGTTTTGCCAGGTCACCTTTATGCCTTGTCTTACGTGAAAATGCAAGTGTAGACCCGGTCACGTTAATTATTCCTTGAGTGCATGCATGTAGTATAATGCCCAGGTCATTAATTCTTTTCGTGCAAGTTGAATTGCAAATACCAGCGTTTAATTCGCTTTGAACTGGTGTTTGGTTTTAAAACGAATTTTGCTGCCGTTATTTTTATAACGGGATTTTTACTCCAGTGCTATATTTTTGAAGAGTGTCGTTTTGATGACATTTTTTACGAATAAAAATTACTGTTGTTTTGGCTTCAGTAACCGTCAATTTTAAAGTGAATTTTCAAGCGGTTATCCTGCAACGCTTATTTGATATCCGTTTTTACGGTGTTTTGTGAAGCGCAATTTCCTTGTCGAAATTGCTACAGATGTTGCTGTTTAATCACGTGTTTTAAAAATTATTTTAAAATAAAATTGTTTCCAAAAAAATTACAGTTTGCGCTTTCAAAAGAATGAGGAAGCGATTTAAATGCTTCAGCAAAATAGAGGACTATGAACTCTTACTTTTACTGATTCGCTTAATTCCGGACTTGTCTGTTTGAGAACGTAAATTTTATTCATTTAAAATACACACTTTTGCACTTTCAAGGAAAAGATGAATAGATTTAAACGATTTAGCAAAAGTGAGGAGTATGGAACCACACTTTTACTAATTCGGTTAATTCCGGACTCGTTAATTGAAATAATTGCTGGGGATTTGCTGTTTGAGGATTTTGATGATTTTGTTGGACTTTCGTGCCACTCTACTAGACCTTCGGGTCATCTGATGGACCTTCGGTTCAATTACCAGTACTAGACCTTCGGGTCACTCTGTTGGACCTTCGGGTCATTTGTTGGGCGCCAAAAATTATGATGACAGTACTTGGTAGGCTTCGGCCATATGTTGATGCACGTGCGGCGTAGCTTAGACTCGCCATATGCTAGGATCGATCCACTTTTATGCTGATTTTTCTAGTTATCTTATTTGATTTCTAGATTTTGCGACTGCTGATTTTTCTAGTTATCTATTTTGATTTCTAGATTATGTGTATTGCTGTTTTGAATTCAATTGTGAATTTGAAAGTTGATTTTGATGGTGTTTAATGAGATTTCTCCATTTAAACTATGTTGATTAATATGTTGTATAGTCTCATCCGAGACTATAATTTTGTGTATAGTCTCATCCGAGATTATAATTTTGGGTATAGTCTCATTCGAGATTATAATTTGGTGTATAGTCTCATCCGAGATTATAATTTTGTGTATTGCTGTTTTGAATTCAATTATGAATTCGAATGATGATTTTAATGGAGTTTAATGAGATTTCTTCCTTTAAACTATGCTGATTATTTATGCTGTATAATCTCATTCGAGATTATAATTAATTGCTTAAGTGTTGTTTATCATACACTTATTTCTGAAGTTTAAATTAGACTGATCCGTTTATTATTTTCTCTTAAATAATACTCGGGTTAGACCGAGTTATTTCAAGTTAATCGCTATCTCTGATTCAGTTGCTGCTTCAGCTTTTGGGATTTCATCTCATCTTTTATTTAGGCTTCGAGGAGTTATTTTTGGTGTATTGACTCTCATCACATGTATGTTATGATGTATATGTACATTGGGTTCATGTGAACTATCGATTGTTATAGCATGTATCCAGACTTGTCTTCCGCTATATCTGATATTTCTGTTGTGATATGATTATACTATCTTTGTTGTTGTTGTTGTTGTTATGAGTTGTTCTGGATTTTACTTTAGCCATCGTAGTTTCGTTTTAGATTTGGATTGAGTTTATATCTTTGGGAGTAATTCACACAACTCCTATCGATGTAATCAATACTCGTCTAAGGCATAACTTACGGATGGTCGCTTTTAACAAGCCTTATTCTTCACAATAGCAGACGTTATTCCTTATAATAACCTTTGTTATTGTGAGCATAGAGGTGGAGCATCACAGATGGGGTCATTGGGCATATAGCTACATATATATTAGTTATTAGATTTTAATCTACTAGGGTGTAGATGGGTACGATTCACGCACATAGGCGAGAGTATTATGAACCCAAAAAAACTAATAATATAGTAAATGGAAATAAAACGGTATATGTAGAATTAAGCTTAGAAGTGTATAATTTGTCCATTCACGAGAACTTTAGTTCTGAGCCCCTCCTCATAACATCCTACAGGTTAGGTAGATAGCAAAGACTTTCCAGCTTTGAGACACTTGTTTAGAAAGTGTTATTATATTGATCAGTATTTACTTACTATTATATTTTAGTCAGTTCCGCTGTGAGATATTTATCTAAGCTTTGATATATTTGTCTTTGCCTATTTGCAGGATACCAGAAACCCAACTCGGGCTTCAGTGGGCTTGGATTTAAGCATTTTCGCGAAAAATCCGAACCCACTAGAATTCGGGTTGTTACAATAGCATAATGATTATTATATTCCACATGGATGGTTTCCACTAGACCAAAATCTAGTCGAATCAGGTTATGCCATGCGGATGGTTGCCATTGGACCAAAATCCGATCGAATCAGGTTAGGCCATAGTTGATAAGGAGGATTCCTATTGGACCAAAATGTGGTCGAATAAAAATAAGCCATAAGGATGTTTTCTAATGGACCAAAATGTGGTCGAATCAAATTAGGCCATAAGGCTGGTTTCTATTGGACCAAAATCTGGTCGAATCAGGTTAGGCTATAGGAAATTACTAAAGTACCCTTCTCTTCACCTATAAATAGCCAAGTCCGTATCTCATTTTAATTCATTCACAAAATGAAGAAAAGAACTAAATTTCATTATCAAAGGCGAAGTATTCCAAGTATCCAGCAAAGCAAATATGATGTGAGTATAGTCGTTGTTTTCATAGTTTAGTGGGTATAACTTATTCTGTGAGTATAATTTAATTATTTTACAGTGAGTGTAATCTTAATCTCTTTCCTTTGATTCATTCACATTTTAATAAATGTTGTGTTAACTATTGATTGTAAATTATTAATAATAAGGGGCCTGTTATTATTCTTGTTTGGTATTTTGATTTGTGCTTGATCAGTTTATGAGCAATAACCTTAACGTTTAGTTAAAGGGAACTTACATCACCTTTTAACTTAGAATTGTAGTGACTTTTTTGTTAAAAGGAAATAACACCCCTTTCAGCTATCTCATTTGATTAAGAGGGAGCTTCACCCCTCTTGGTCGTATTCTCCTTTAAAAATGATGGGTTTAAGTTATGATTTGAATGGTAGTTTTAAACCTTGGTTTAAAGTATTTCAAAGAAGCTTTGAAATTTATATAATGATTTAAATGCGTTATTTGTGGAAAGTAAGTAGTCTTAAACTTGGCAGTAAAAGCCAATGAGTAGATTGATCCTCTATTTGTGAGATCTAGAACCGAAGTGTCTAGGCAAGGCTAGTAGTAACCAGTACCCTGACTTACCTGGCTTTGTTTCTGGGCGAGAGATAGTGTAAGTCGAGAATATCGAAAATGTTACAAGTGTAGGAGATTTGATTTCCATAAATTATCTTTATAATTATGATGGTATGGAAAACATTCGCTTTTCTTGTACACAAATGTTATCGACCCATTTAAGTATGCTTTTGAAATATGAAATCCTCCCAAATGTTTTGTGAATATACTTATACCGATGAGATAAGTATATGGATATTTTCCATGCATTGAAAGAGTATAAGATTTAATTTCCAAATACGATCGTTTTGTTATCCCCGATAGTTGATATTTTAATTATCGATTTCGATACCCTTCTTCCTTTTGTTTTTGTTTCGTCAATCTAAGACGATTTGTTGCTCATTTAGAGCATTGATATCCTTTATCGAAAATGACTAAATAAAGAGTGAGTGGGGGCCAAGCTATGTGGGGTTGCTTCCATTAGGGTATTGTCACATCTACTCTAGATTGTTTTCGGTTGTATGCGCACGGAGATGTGAAATACTGGGATACTCGGTAAGGTTGGTGGGGTCCGGCTTGGAGATTTCCGAGAACCATCGTAGTTCTCAAGTATATTTTCTAAAGGTATACTTTCAATAAGGGTGGCGCACCCTCCTAGTCATTGTTGGAAAGATTCCTTTTCCTTATTTTTGATTCAAATCTTTAGATTTATTCTTTCTTAATTGCATCGGGAAGCGTTTTGCACTCTTTGCAATGTTTAATTATTTATGTCCGTTCTTTTATGCTTGGATGTTGTCTTTGTGAGGGGAAACCCGTTCTGCATATTTGAGACATGGTCTCACCAGTTATTCTATGTGTTCTTTTTTTTATTTGGAGTTTACTCATGCTGGACTTATTGTCTGACCCGAATCGTTTGTTTTTCCTAAACTCTCGGGTACTCATTTATATATGAGTAGTCCGGAAATGACAGGTTTCTTTGGGCTCTATTGAAGATGGTGGATGGGCAGGAGGGTCCTTATCTAGCTATTTATTTCCGCTGTTAAGAGATGTTGGCACTATGTATGTATATTTAAAGGCAGGTTGTTATAACTACCTAGACTGATAGTAGTACTTTTGTTGTAACTCCGATAAATCCATGTTGCGGAGTAACCTTATGTACTGTCTTATTTTATGTTATATATTTAACCTTTCCATTGTGATATTATTGTTCTATTCTTATATTTTACCCCATGACAACTCGTCTTTCAAATACTTGGACAACGACATATGAATACCATGGATGTATTAAGTGTCGTTCTCAGGGGTCAGAAAGGTGGGTTGTCACAGTTGGTATCAGAGTTTTGGTTGAGCGAATACCTTAGCTTGATTAGAGTATAACTCATTAGAGATAAGGTAAGTGATGTCCTAGAATGTGTAAATCTTGAGAGAGAGAGTATTTGTAATTTTTATAATAATAATATTTATCCTCTAAAATCTCGTTTTAGATCCTTTGGTGTTATTTCCTTAAACCATTTTAATCCTATTTTTGTATTCTAAAGATATTTGTTATTTGTTTAGATAATAGAAAATGAATACCAAAAGAGGAGGAAGGAGAGGATCTGGAACTAGCACGGTGACTAATGGCAGGGTACCTAGAAATGCTACTATGTCGGTTGTAGATACGGTAGAGGAAATGGTAGTGCAAGTTCAGACCCTATGAACTTTGCGGCTTTGTGTAAGAATTTTACAGCTTTGGGCTGGAAACCATTCTATGGGACTGAAGATATTCTTGGAGTACAGATGTGGCTTCGAATTTGTGAAAGAATATTTGGATTTCTTCGGTTGGAGGATGCGGAGAAACGACTGTTGGCTTCGCGATAACTTCAAAAGTCGACGATGGATTGGTGGAATTCAGAAACAGCTAGTACTCTAGAGGAGGAGTTTTCTTGGGCTTAGTTCAAGGAATTTTTTGAAGCACAGTTTATTCCAGAAGCCGGAAGAACTCGGTTATTTAGAAATTTCATTGACTTAAAGCAGGGTGATATGACTGTGTCGTAATATGAGCATAAGTTTAATGCTTTGCCCCATTTTGGACTTGGATTGATAGACACACCGCTTAAGAAAAATGAAATGTTTGTGAATGGAATGGACCAAAGTTCCATCGTGAAATAACCAATCATCTTATGGGTGCGTTCACCAACATTATTAGCATGGCTTTGAGGTTTAAGGCTCTTGAATTAAGGAAGGAGTCCAGAAGGGTGTAGTACTAGCAGTAAGTGCCAAGCCTTTATCAGTTATACCAGTTGAAGGAAAGCCAAACTTCAAGTGTAAGTTTAAAGGAAAGAAGCAGGGCGCATGGAAGAAACCCAAAGATGGTGCTCCAGCATAGAAGAAGTAGACCAAATTGTCCAGCATTCTTTATTTCAAGTGAAATAAGATAGAACACTTTGCAAATCATTGCTGTGACAACCCACATTTTGGAAGGTTTAAATCGACAATAATCCACACATGTCCAACTTAAACAATCTAGAACATAGATAATCATTGGGGTTTATTAATAAAAATAAGAAAAGAAGAAAGAAACAAACACAGAATCTCACAGCGGAATGACAAAATATAATAATCAAATAAACATTTCATGAAGTTGTTTATTATAATTTGATTATAACTTATACAACGTTTATCAGAGTTATATATACATTAGAGATAAATAAAGTAATCCAGCAGACAACATGATGTAGGAATAATAATAGTAATAATATACCAAATCTTCATCTTCGTCCTCCAAAATAAATCTTCAATAAGCTGAAAATTCATGGCTGACCCGAGCGTAATGAAAAGACAAAACACTCAAGTCAGGACTAAAATATCCTTATGTAAGTCAAATTGATAACACATACAACATGAGTGTAATAGCGTCAGAGATGTTTATGGGATTTCACATCTCCTATCCAGTGTATAACGTGCGTGCAATAACTCAAGAGATGTTATGGGATTTTCCATCTCTTAAGGATCCGTCAAAATATTTATATATAGTAGAATATGCTACATATGTAATGTCTACCAGTAATATCAATATCAAAATAGCGTTAAGGCTTTACATTGATCCCCCTTAACGCGTTTTTAAGCATTGTCGTACAGTTTGCATATAAAACACCGGTAAACTGTCAGTGGATAGGGATGTGCCATGATACGATAACACTAAACCAAAATCGTATGGGTTTCGTATAGGGATAAAAGTATGACAAGGCACGTGAGGCAATTCCCAAGGTAGGATACTACCAGTTTACCCTTTCCGGCTGGTGGTAAGCTCTAATGGCCCACTGTGTCCAACTCTCCTAAAATCAGAGGGTGCGCACCAATCAATCACAATGTAAATGATGGAAATACGAAGAAGTGTGTCCGCTAGAGGTAGCTAGCCTCATTAACCGGTACGACTCCTATTTTAGACATTTCAAAATTAACACAAGTGTTAGGCCAATCCATCATCGTTCTCTTTCTTCAAATCTAGCAAATGTACGCCAAATCCAACCACTTCATTCTGGACCATCACTCCACGTACACGGTTGTTAAAGTGGTTCCAATATTGACAGAGAGTATGCCGATAAGAGGCCCCGGTCTCTTTAACAACCAAACGTCGTTTTACACAACGGTTTGTACTTTTACATTTCGAAAACGATTCATATTTGATATCAAAATATCATATTCGCTTCAAAATCAAATCCATTTCGAAATCATCATATTTACTCAAAGTATACCGTTTCATTTCAAAATCATTTTTTCCTTAATATCCCGATTTCGCTTCCAAAATTGTTTCGTATTTTAATTTAGGTTATAACTTCATTTTAACCCAATACGTATTTAAATCCAAGATTCAAATATAAACATTCCACCCTTTTGACCAGTTTGAATTTTTTTAGAAAATAGTTAAAGAGTTTCAAAATAGTTAAAATAGTTTAATAGAAAATGTTGAGTATGGAAAATGGTTTATATTGGTAAAATAGTTTGGAAAATCAATATAATTTTTTTTATTTTTTTTAGCAAAGCTAGCGGGGTTGACTGACTGACCGGCTAGCAAAGTTAGCATGGATTTATGAATGTATATCTACCCCCACATTTTCATTAAAGTATAATGGCTACACTTCTGGCTATTTTAAAAGTAGACAAGGAATCCGTCAGGGTGATCTCTTATCTTCCTATATTTTTTTGCTTGTCATGGAAGTGTTCACATCCATGCTTATTTCGACGTACTCAAACAAGGAAATTCTATACCATCCGAAGTGTAAATCTCCTCCAATATCTTCACTTCTTTTTGCTGATGATATTATGATTTTTTCTAGGCCTGATAATGCCTCTATTTCATGTATCATTAAAACGCTTGAAGACTTCCACCATCTTACTGGTTTGAAGTTGAATTATACCAAGTCATACATTCTAACTACTGGGATTTCTTCTGATGCATCCAATGCTCTTATTTCTCTTTCTGGTTTTCAACCAATGCAATCTAACGTGAAATATCTTGGACTTCCTCTTTGTTCTTCAAGAGTGACAACTGCTCACTGCTGACCTCTTTCTGAAAAAATTTCTTCTTTGTTGAATAAATGGGCAAATAGATTCCTATCTCAGGTTGGCAGACTAGTGTTAATCAAATCTGTTACATCTTAAATGATGGTATATTTGGCCAGGGCATTCATTCTTCCCTCTAAGCTTCTAAATATGGTTAGAAGTGCTATGCTAAGATTTTTTTGGACTGGTTCAATGCACTCTAAAAAACCAGTTCCCTGCTCCGTTTCTAAATTTGAGTTGCCAAAAAACAAGGGTGGCCTTTGAATCTTAGATCTAGAAAAATGGAATAAATCTACTTTCAGTCATCACTTCAATGCCTTGCTCTATGATCATGACAGTCTTTAGGTTGAATGGATAAAGCGGCATAACATTGGGACCAAGCTTTTCTGGTCTATGACTATGCCATAGAAATGTAGCTGGGTGTGGAGGAAGATCCTTGCCTTAAGAACCACATTCCTCCCCTTCTTAAGATTCTCACTTTCACATCTCAATAGCAAGAGCTTCTGGAATGACCCTTGGATTGGCAATGGTCTAATCTTATCTTCTTTACTAGCTCCTCATCATATTAACCAATATCGGGTGTGTAGAAATGCTTTGGCTGTTGCTCGTATTAATGAAGGTAGACTTGTTTTTCCTTACTCCAGTAATCAGCAGATCAGGGCTCTTTGGAATAGGTTCCTTAGCAATATGTTCCACTCCTCCGATGACGATTCTCTTCTCTGGAATAATAAACCTCATTTTATCTCCTTGGTTTATGGCCTCCTCACAAATAACCGTAGCCTTCCAAAATTTAAATGGCATGGAGCATTATGGAGTCCTATCTCCCCTAGCAGTGACAACTTAATGTTGTGGAAGGTTCTACATAATGCTCTCTGGACCAAGGATAAATTGCTACTTTATGGCATGAATTATGTTCCCCTATGTGTTTTTTCCATGCACAGAATGAGAGTATCGAGCATCTTTTCTTTGAATTCTCTGAGCTTCTTTTATTATGGAGCAAGGTAATAAGCAATTTAGGCTTGTATCATCAGTCTGGTATATCTGTTCCGGAGTGGAATTTAATAGGGAAAGCAACTAGATGGAGAACTGAAGATGGGGTTGTTTCGACTTTCATTTTAAAAAAGTATTTAAAGTTTGTTTGACAAGAAATAAATCTGCGTTTCTTTGATAACAAAAGGAGAAGCTTCACTGTCTTATGGACATGTTTTAAGAATGATATTGTGCATGGGATGAGGGCCAGTAAGCATTCTTTCACTAATTTTCACAGGGATAAATGGCTGCAGTCTTTTTCTGTTCTGTTCTGTGTTTTTCCCTTCTTCCTTGTTCTCCTTTTTCTTTCCTTCTCTACTTTTATCTTTGTCTTTCCTTGTGTTGTTACTTTGTAGGTATGAGCATGTTCATATTCACTTTTCTTTTCACCTTTTCAAAAAAATAAAAATAATTTGAATATTCAAAAAGTTAGATTTTTAATATACTAATTTATTTGAAAATAGTTTCAAAGTCAAACCGATTCGATTCCAAATTTCCCAGTTCAAATCACTTTAAATTTCCATTTCGATTTAATCAATTCAATTCCAATTTCAAGTTGAATTTTACTTCGATTCCAAATAAATTACACTTCCAATCCCCAATTAATTTCACTTCCAATTCCAAATTAATTTCAATTCCAATTCCAAATTAAATTCAACTCAATTCCCAAATTTGAACCATTTCGATTTATATCAATTCCAAGTTCGATTTTCCAAATATCGATTCAAAACACTTAAATCGGATTTACCTTCAATACCCAATTTAAAATCTAAATTTTCAAATATAATTCAATTTCGAGCTCAATTTTTGAAATATCATTTTATATCACTTTTACTTAGTAATATTCAAAGTTCGAATAAAATTCCAATCCTTTAAATCAAATCAATTTATGAAATTTAAATCATATTTCGATTATAACTTAAAAATCTCACCTTCAATTATTTAATACATTTGTTTTACCAAATTTAAATTTCAATATTCCGAGCTTAAGTTCGAAAATAATTTGGTTTCTATAAATTTGATTTTTATTTCTTTAAATCAAAATCATTTAAATAAATTTTAAATCAAAATTTTTAAAATCCTTAAATTTAACCAATCCGCTGTCCGTATATAATTTTCTATCCTATGGCTAAGTGATTAGTTATTTCAATTTAATTTCAAGGATGAATATATATCATTTCAATCCAAACCACAGTGCCATAGGTATATATAATTTCAACCTATTTATTAATTTATTAGAAATAATTATTAAATCATATTAAATCATATTAAATAATTATTAATTTATAAGAAATTGAACTTATTAAAAAAAAATTATATTATTAAATCATATAAAATACATTACCCACTATCTCTACCCAGCTCAGCCCATCAAACTGCTTCTTCTCCAAATGCTCGATCAAAGCCTGTAGCTTTATCTCATGCACGGTCGTATCAATGACACCCCTCTTCGATCAGCGAAAACCAATTTCGATGCCACCCATGGACTCCTCGCCTCGAGCGCTCCACATTAGACCCACTCATCATATGCTCGCACTCCCCATACGAAACGCGACAACCCAGCCGAAACTCAACATCGCTAGAGTCATGATGACCATCCATGCATCGCACCTACCAAATCTCTCACCTCTCGCTGCTCCTTGCTTTATCGAGTCCAAATCCATGAAAGTCTACAGGGTGGATCATGTAGTGTATATGCAAGTATATGTGACAAAATATAAGACGCAACTAAAATAATATTAATCTAAGTAAATATAGAATAAGCACACCAGAATTTTATACTGGTTCGGACCTCCCATCCTAGGTCCAGTCCCAAAGCTCCCCTTCGGAATTCGACTATCAATAACCCTCGCTTCGCCTAGAGGAATAGGCTTGGTTACAATGAGTTGTTCTTGTCAAATGTGTGTTCTAATATAACACGGATGTTGACTAATTAGTACAATTGCTTCCAATATATTTCTAAGGAATATTGTCTATGAAGAACTGAGTATATGGAAGAGTGAATACAAGTAAAGATTGCTAGAGTGCAGAGATCAAGAATAAAGTATAGAATTAGAAAGCGTAAGTAAGTGAAGTAAGTACTGTTCTCTTGATTCTTGATGCTATATATAGTTGTAGATAGGTATCTTGAGTAGTTACATCCATTAATGAATCCTCTAAGGTTGCTTCTGTTGAAAGTGAAGAGTTGCGGCAAAGAGAAGCGGAGATGTCCATTCACATGTGGCAGTTGTAGTTTATATATGAAGTTCGAGTTTGAATTCAGACGTCTGGTATTTGTTTCAGACGTCTGATACTATATATTTTTGAATATAGTAGAGGATCAGACGTCTGAGTGCTATTACTAGACGTCTGGTTTAGGCTGTTTGTTGTTTCTAGAGAACTATTCAGATGTCTAGCTTGTGCACCCAGACGTCTGATATGGTGCATGTCATTTTTTGTGCTCCCTTTCTTTTACTTCCTTGTACCTATCGACTTGTAGTCTCTCGTAGTGTCCTTTGAGCATCGTTCTTGTATTTCTAGTGTTTGTTATTCTAGCAAGTACATGTATATAAATATTTATATTCGATTTCCATTGTATAGTTGTTGTCATCGAAACCATAGATTGGATTTCCTAACATTCTCCCCCCTTTTGATGATGACAACTATACAATGTACTTAGATATAATTTTATAAATCTCCCCCTGAATATTTGCTTACCATTATTTCTCCCCCTTTGGCATTATCAAAAAGCATTAATACAGGAACATGTATGATATAATCAATAATCATATTATCATGAATAGACGAGAGATAAATAATTATGCATAAGTAACAAGCCAAAAGGCATTTTATAACCATTAAACATAGTGAGTGATTACATGCATATTTCATTATATTAAAAAAGATGAAATCTATTAAAAATCTAAGGATTTTTGGGGGAAGTTTTGGCTTGATCATCTCCTTTATCTTCATTTTTGGAAGAAGTAACTTGTTTTGTAGGAGATTTTGGGGTATGTTCTAGAGGTTCTTTTTCCTCTTCAAAAAGTTTAGAATGTTTTGAAGGAGGAGGAGAAGGCGTTGGAGTTGGCCAATCTTCCGAAGGTGGTGTAGGGCCACGAACTCGTTGGAGAACCTCTTTTAGAACAAATAATGTTGTTGAAAGCGATGTTTCAACTATTGCTAGGTGAGTAGCAAATGTTGTTTCAAAGTTATCGATTTGCTTAGCCAATAACTTTTGATTTCTTGATAATATAAGTTGATTTTGGAGTGTTAAATCTCAAATGCTTTCATTTGGATTAGTTTCAGTGTGAGTCTCCAAACTGTCGTCTTGGCCTGGATAGTCAAAAGGAACAGGAGGAGGAGGAGTGTGTTCGTGATGTTGTTCTTCCTTTTGTGTTGGTTGTGGTGGTTGTTGAGGCGTAGCTTGTCTAGCTTGTTGACGACATTGCGTCCATTCTTCAAATGAAATAAAATCCGTGGGATTTTCTGGTAAGTGCATAAGAGAGAAGAATTTTGTGGAGGCATACTTGGGGGAAGTCTCCTCAAAAGTCGATAAATATGATGGAATGTTGTGGGCTTGCAAAAGACTCATGATGTAGGTAGGGTAAATGATTGATGGACATGATCGGGTCCAATAATGTTTAAGCTCGTCAAATATGAATTTCGCCCAATTTACCCTTGTACCACTAAAGATAGCATATAGAGCTTTGTGCTCTAATTCCGTTATTTGCTCATGGCTTCCAAGTCGAGGAATGATTGTGTTGATTATCATCCTAGCGAGTAGTCTTGACTTAGGTCGTAAGTATTTTGAAGCAAATCGTGGCATTTCATCTTCCCAAATTTGATGGGTAATATTATCTTGGTTTGAGGCGCATATCCGGGATGTTATACAAATCTTCTCCGGAGTCGGAAAAACCTAGAGTACGGCCTATAATTCCCGGAGTTAGTCGAATAGTGTTGCCGTAAACACTTGACCAAAGCCAATTATCATCATTATCTGTATTCCATACGGCCGTGCTATCTAGATTAGCGTAGAAAAGAAATATTGAAAGCAGATCGATTTGGACATTATTCGAATTGAAGGAAATCAGCCTTTGTAACCAGCATTTTCACACATCTCATCCAAATCGTACATAGGGAATTTAAGCAAATTATAGAATGGACCTGTGTGTAGCTTTTTCTTTTGGATATCTTCATATCTTTTTATAGAATGAGGTACTCGATTCATCCATTTCTCAATCTGATCATCGGAGCATACTTGTGGGTTGGAGGATGTAGCTTGTTCTTGCTTTCTTTTAGAACTCTAGGATTTTTAGTTTTAGGTGCCATGAAATCGAGCAAAACTAAGGAGATGGTGATTTGGAGAAATAGGGTTTCGAATTTGAAAGAGGAAACGAAATGAAATGTAATTTGGAAAATTTGAAATACAATTGTTTTAAGGTCGCGAATAGTTGTCGATTGAATTTCAAATGTCTGGGAAGTGAATCAGACGTCTGATTTAACCTAGTTTGAAGACAATAAACATTTTCAAACGTTTGGGTGTTATTAGCAAACGTCTGGAGTAGATAGAATTGTAAATTTTTGAAGGCGGAGAGTTTTGTCAAACGTTTGGATATAGTGTTAGACGTCTGAAAATGGCCTTATTTTTATGTTAAGAAGCCAGATACTTTGTTCAAACGTCTGGTAACAACTTCAGACGTCTGAAATAGTTCGTTTTGTATTTTGTTTGAGGCAGAGACAATTTTCAGACGTTTGGTTGTATTTATAAGACGTCTGACATATGCTCAGTATTAAAAAAAAGTGTGATACAAGTGTGTCAGATGTCTAATGGCATTGATCAGACGTTTGAAACCTGCAGTATGTCTAAAAATAGTCTTATTTTCGAAGGTTTTGCTTGATTTTTGAGGGATCGATTTTATTGAAACATAATATTATTATTTTTGAAAAACAAATACAAATATAATTAGATGAAAATACAATGAAAATAAACAAATTTATTTAGATGAAGATGGAGCATTGCAATCTTCAGATTTGCTATCCTTCCACGGCTTGAGTGGAGACCAAATATTTCCACGTTCGTTGGTTTTTGGGGAACCAGAGAATTGCCTAGGTGGAGGATCCCAAGGTTTTCGATAAGAGGCAGAAGGATTCAGAGGATTGCAATGAATCTGAAGTGGTTCATGTACATCCTTTTTTCGTGAATTGCAAAATTTGATTGCTACTTGCTCTAGAAAACTCAGTCGTCTTGCAGTGACTTTTTGTTCGAAGTATAATTCTCGTAAATCCATTTGTTGCTTTTGATAATGATGATATCATCGATTTTCTCCTTGGTGTTAGGAGATCCAAATAATGATCGTTTGGACCGTTTTTTGTCGGGAGTGAACCCTGTGCGGTAGGAGGACCACTTATAGGTCGGCTCTTGTCCTTGTGTAGGAGTAGGAAGTCGATGAGGGGTATCCGCTGAACTATCCGAGGTTGGTGTTGAAAAAGAGAGGTGAGAGTTGTCGGGAGACATGTTTTTGTTTTGCTTTTGTTTGTTTTTAAAAGGAACCAATATAAAATCTGTATTTGATTTGTAACAGTTGGTGCTATTTATTCATGTTTTAACAAGTTATAAATAGTTATTTTCAGTAAACAAACATTCTAAAAAATTGTTGGTTAGTGTTACAAGATTTTGTTTGTGGATTAAAACTTTTTAACCAAAAATAGAATGAATGAAACTTAGAATTAGCTGATAAGATAATTAAGAGAACATATTCCTAAATCGCGTCGTAGTTTAACAAACGTTTGTTCATTTAGTGGTTTTGTGAAAATATCTGCTATTTGATTCTCAGTATTTACGTATTCTAATGTAATAATTCCTTTTTCTACATTATCGCATAAAAAGTGATGTCGTATATCTATGTGTTTAGTACATGAGTGATTTACAGGGTTTTTCGATAAATTTATTGCACTTGTATTATCGCAATATATTGGTGATTTATCGATAACTTTTCTGAAATCCTTAAGCGTTTGTTGCATGTATATCACTTGTGCACATGCTAAGGCCGCTGAAATATATTCGGCTTCATAAGTGGATAAAGAGACACTGTTTTGCTTTTTGCTAAACCATGAAACCAACGATTGCCCGATAAAATGACACGTTCCGCTAGTACTCTTACGATCTGTTTTACATCCACCGAAATCCGCGTCACTATATGAAACAAGTTCAAACGATGATCCCTTAGGGTAAAACAAACTGTAATCTCTAGTACTAGATAAATATCGTAAGATACGTTTAACAGCTCTTTGGTGAGACTCTTTTGGTTTTGCTTGAAATCGGGCACAAAGACATACGCTCATCATAATGTCGGGTCGACTAGCCATCAAATATAGTAAGGAGCCAATCATACTACGATATAATTTTTCATCAAAATCTATTCCATTATCATCTTTTTCTAAGTGAACACTAGTACTCATTGGTGTTGGTTTGCTCGAAGTTTTATTCATTCCAAAACGACGTAATAAATCGTTACAATATTTTTCTTGATGAATATAAATACCATTTTCAAGTTGTTTTATTTGTAAACCTAGAAAGAAATTTAATTCACTTTTCATAATATTTGAAAATTGAGTGCAAAGATTTTCGTTAGTTGAACCATAAATAATATCATCTACGTAAATTTGTATAACTAAGATGTCATTATTTTCTCGTTTGATAAATAAAGTCATATCTATTTTACCTATTTGAAAACCGGATGTAATTAAATGATTCTTAAGACGTTCGTACCAGGCACGGTGGGCTTGCTTTAAACCATATAGGGCTTTGTGCAATTTAAAAACATGATCGGGATATTTTTCATGAACAAATAATGAAGGTTGTTCAACTTAGGGCTGCACAAAGTATGGGTTGGGTCGGGTCAGACCAAATATTTCACCCGACCCGCATAGGTATGGGTTTAAGGTAGCTCAACCCGTATCCGACCCTATATGAGGTTGGATATGGGTAGGGTCGAAGTATGGGTTGGGTCGGGTTTAGTAGGGTTGGGTTGGGTTGCATGAATCTAATAAAAAATGAGAATATAAGGGAATATTTTCAAAAAATAAAATTAAAATGTTCAACATAATATATTAGATTTTAGCTAGCATAACGCACTTAAACTAACTAATTCATTATAACATATATTTTATTAAAATTTCATTGTAAAACACATCATATGAAATTAGTTCACTACATAGTAGAACAAGTGTTTCATTTTAAAATACATTAAAATGCCCTTTGGAATATCTTTGCCAAATTCTACCTTGTTTGGGTTGACATAAAATATGCTTTTTCGTATATTTACTGTAGAATACATAAACATTATTCTAGGATTAGACTATTCTAATTTTAAGTGTATTGATATTAAATTAGGTTTTTAATATAGGGTTGGGTTGGGTTAAAGTAGGGTTGGGTTGAACAAAATAACACACCCGACCCATATATAGTATGGGTTACAAATTGTAACCCATATCCGACCCGAACTAGGATGGGTTGGGTTGGGTTTATGTGGGTTGGGTCGGGTTGGTGGGTTGGGTCGGGTTGGATATGGGTTATGTGCAGCCCTAGTTCAACTTACACGTTTTCTTTAATAAAACCATTTAAAAAAGCACTTTTGACGTCCATTTGAAATAATTTAAAATTGTGATGACTTGCAAAAGCAAGTAATGTGCGTATGGCTTCAAGTCTTGCTACTGGAGCAAAAGTTTCATCATAGTCAATACCTTCTTCTTGATTATAACCCTGAGCGACTAAACGTGCTTTATTTCTAACTATATTTCCATTTTCATCTGATTTGTTTTTAAATACCCATTTTGTTCCAATAACTTGTTGATTTTCTGGTCTTGGTACTAATTCCCAAACATTATTACGTTTAAATTGATTTAATTCTTCTTGCATGGCTATTATCCAAAAATCATCGTTTGAAGCTTCTTTATAATTCTTTGGTTCAAAATTTGACACAAATGCAATATGACTTATTTGGTTAAGTTGATTTCTAGTTACTATGGAATTAAGATCCCCAATAATATTATCTTTTGGATGATCTTTTAGAATTCTAAGGAGTGACACTAGATATTATTTTGTGCATTTGTCTTATTATTAGATGAGTTTGTTGTATTTGTTATAGGAATAATTTCTTCATCGTCATAAGTATGATTGTTAAGGAAATTTTCATCAAATGAAACATGTAAACTTTCTTCAATTATGTTAGTACGTTTATTAAAAATTCTATATGCCTTGCTACGATCCGAATATCCAACAAAGATTCCTTCATCGGCCTTCGGGTCGAATTTTCCTAAATTATCTTTTGTATTTAATATAAAACATTTTGATCTGAAAGTTTTAAAGTAATATACTTTAGGTTTTCTTCCAAAAAACATTTTGAAGCAAGTATGTTTAGTCATAGGTCGTATGGTTACTCGATTCAAAACATAACAAGCCGTAGCAATAGCTTCAGCCCAAAAATGTTTTGGTAAACCACTATTATTTAATAGTGTTCGTGCACATTCTTGTAACGTACGATTTTTTCTTTCTACTACACCATTTTGTTATGGTGTGCGGGGAAAAGAGAAATTATGACTTATGCCCTTTTTATTACAAAAATTAGTAAAAAGATCATTTTCGAATTTTCCACCGTGATCACTTCGGACATTCTTAATTTTCAAATCCATTTGAGTTTTAATTTTTTTAGCACAAATTTTAAACATACCAAAAGTGTCACTTTTATGTTTTAAAAATAAGGCCCATGTATATCTTGATAAATCATCAACTATTACGAAAACATATTTGTTGTGATTTATAGATCGAACTTAAGTTGGACCAAATAAATCTAAATGTAATAATTCTAACGGTTGTTTTGTAGAAATGTTATTTTTAGATTTAAAAGAGCTTTTCTTTAGTTTACCGATTTGACAAGCGTCACATAAAGTTTTCTACTTTATAATTTATTTTAGGTAAACCTCTAACTAGCTCATATTTTGCTAATTTATTAATATATTTAAAATTAATATGATAGAATCGTTTATGCCACAACCATGGATCGTCATGTTTGGCGGTTAAGCATAAGTTTGAATTTCGATTTATATTCATATTTAAGACATAAATATTTTTGTTTCTAAAACCCTCAAATATAAGTTGTTTGTTATTATCGAAAATATTACATCTATCTTTTTCGAAATTAATTTGAAAACCTTTATCGCATAATTTACTAATGCTAAGTAGGTTGTGTTTTAAATTCTCTACTAATAAAACAATTGTAATAATAGGAGAGTTAGAAATACCAGAGTTGATGACTTCTCCGATGCCAATGACGTATCCTTTTGAATTATCTCCAAAAGTTACCGTTCCACTATCGATATATGTTATATTTGATAGCATTTTTGCATTTCCGGTCATATGCTTCGAGCATCCACTATCAAGTGTCCATTTCTTCTTATTTTTTATTTTGGGTACCTGCAAGATAAAAATGATTTAATTGGTACCCATATACTTTGTTAGGGTCCTAGATGTTAGGAGGAACAGGTAGCCACACCCAAGAAGGTTTGGTACCTTTATGAACATAATTTTTATTATAGACTACATTATCTAGAAAATTATTAATATGTTTTTGTCTAATCAAATTATTATTTGTCTTAGGAATCCAAATTTTTATGTTTTTGGTATTTGTATTAGACTTAGGTGATCTTTTAGTCTTTTAATAAATAAAACTATGCTTCCTAATATTATTCCCTTTTTGTTTAGGGATATTTCTAAATCCTATTCCATTTCTATTGCCTGAAGGTTTTGAAGTTTTGATAAGGTTTTCCAAATCTTGTTTTCCTTTATTAAATTTTGAAACATTATTTGTAATTTTATCTAATTTTTATTTTAATTCAAAATTTTCAATGTTTCTATATTACTTTTCAAGTTGATATTTTCTTTTAACAAGTTATCCTTTTCTAGTTTAACTTTTCCAAAGTCAATAGATATAGTCTCATATCTAACTAAACTACTTTTATTTTTTCTTGAGATAATTCTAGTTCCTCCTCTAAAATAATTTTTCATCTTTTAACATTCCTATTTCAAGTTCTAATTGATTTATTTTGGCTATGTGTTCTTTATTCAATTTTTTAATTTGTCTAAATTTATCATCTAATTCCATGCTAAGCTCTAATAATTCATCATAGCTAAGTTCGGGACATGCCTTATCAGTTTGTGCCATAAAACATACAATAGCTTGTTCTCCTTCACTATCGCTGTCACTATCTGATGATGAATAATCCGAGTCATCCCATGTTACTTTGAAAGCTTTCTTCTTTTTGAATTTTTCAAATTTGTTCTTCTTTTTATCATTGTTGAGCTTGGGACAATCTTTCTTCATATGTCCAAATTGATCACATTCATAGCATTTGATTGACGTTTGATTTGTTGAGCTTGATTTTCCTCTTTTCTGAAATTTGGTCATTTTCCTAAACTTCTTGAATTTGTTGTAGTTTTTGGCAATAAATACGATTTCTTCTTCGTCTAAGTCGGAATCTTCATTTGTTGCTGGAAATGCTATGTTTTTCTTCTCTGAATTTTGTTATTTTCTTGCCTGCAGATTAGCTTCATAGGACATTAAATTTCCTATCAATTCTTCAACTAAGAGTGTTGAGAGGTCATTAGCTTCTTCGATAGCTAATACTTTTCTTTCCCACTCTAGAGTTAAATAATTGAGTATTCTAGATACTAAATCAAAATTTGTGAATTTAAATCCTAGTGCCATTAAATCATGTTGAATAGTTTGGAATCTAGAGTACATGTCCACTATAGATTCATTTTGTTTCATTTTGAATGATGAGAATTGACTTTGCAAAATTGAAATTTTAGTTTGCTTAACTTTGTTCATGCCTTCGTGTGTAACATAACGTGACTGTGAAAATTCATTCTTATCTAATGAACAAAATAAAACATTCATAGCTTTGGCATTATTAGAAGCTACGGTTTTTTGTGCAACATTCCATGTGTTCATAGCAGTGATAGGTGCTTCATATTTATTTTGAGTGGCTGACCAAATTTCTAATCCATTAGCTTCCATAAAAATTCTCATACGTGTTGACCAATATGCATAATTAGAACCATTAAAAAGCGGGGGACGTGTTGTTGATTGGCCTTCTTGAAAAATACTTGCCATATTAAAGTGATTCAAATACGTGTTACTGTACTTTGATCAAACCTTGCTCTGATACTAATTGAAAGTCTATAGGGTGGATCGTGTAGTGTATATGCAAGTATATGTGACAAAATATAAGATGCAACTAAAATAATATTAATCTAAGTAAATATAGAATAAGCACACCAGAATTTTATACTGGTTCGGACCTCCCGTCCTACGTCCAGTCCCGAAGCTCCCCTTGGAATTCGACTATCAATAACCTTCGCTTCGCCCGGAGGAATAGGCTTGGTTACAATGAGTTGTTCTTGTCAAATGTGTGTTCTAATATAACACGGATGTTGACTAATTAGTATAATTGCTTCCAATATATTTGTAAGGAATATTGTCTATGAAGAACTGAGTATATGGAAGAGTGAATACAAGTAAAGATTGCTAGAGTGTAGAGATCAAGAATAGAGTATAGAATTAGAAAGCATAAATAAGTGAAGTAAGTACTGTTCTCTTGATTCTTGATGCTATATATAGTTGTAGATAGGTATTCTTGAGTAGTTACATCCATTAATGAATCCTCTAAGGTTGCTTCTGTTGATAGTGAAGAGTTGCGGCAAAGAGAAGCGGAGATGTCCATTCACATGTGGCAGTTGTAGTTTATATATGAAGTTCGAGTTTGAATGCAGACGTCTGGTATTTGTTTTAGACGTCTGATACTATATATTTTGAATATAGTAGAGGATCAAACGTCTGAGCGCTATTACCAGACGTCTGGTTTAGGCTGTTTGTTGTTTCAAGAGAACTATTTCAGACGTCTAGCTTGTGCACCCAGACGTATGATATGGTGCATGTCAGTTTTTGTGCTTCCTTTCTTTTACTTCCTTGTACCTATCGACTTGTAGTCTCTCGTAGTGTCCTTTGAGCGTCGTTCTTGTCTTTCTAGTGTTTGTTGTTCTAGCAAGTACCTGTATATAAATATATATGTATATTCGATTTCCATTGTATAGTTGTTGTCATCGAAACCATAGATTGGATTTCCTAACAATCCAGGCTTTGCTCAATCCTACTTCCTTTCGACTTCACGAATTCGCCAAACCTAGATCTCGACCTATGCTCGATAAAATAGTCAAGCATCCAAACGACAGTCATACCTCTCAAGAAGACCATCAACGCGAAGATTTCATCTAACCAGGCTTTTTAAAATTTATTTGGGAATTTTTCCCTTTTGAATTACATGAGATTTTATTATTATTTTTTTGAATCCGCAGTTTTTTTTCTACTACAATATTGGAAATATGAATGGAGGAGATGATGAGTAGATGAATGAGTTTCTGGTGTTTTTTTTCAAATTTTACAAACAACGTATATTTATTTTTTAATGAAAAATAAAACTCAAGTTACTACAAGCATACCCTTTTTAAACTAGGAGGGAGTTTGTAGGGAAGTGATGGATTGTAGGGTAGGGTGGCTGATGTAGGATGGCTGGGATGGGAAATAGATTGGGCTGAAGTGAAAGAAGGTGGGATGTGGTCAAAATAAAGAATATATATTATTTAAATTTTCAAAATATCAAGCTGTAAATTTTGGATCCCTATTGAGGCGTGCCGCAGGCATTCATAATGTTATACCCCTATTCCAAACGCAATGGAACAAGTTTCGAGTCCTAATTCGATCATATGTGGAAGATAGCTTTTTGAATCCAATTAAAATATTAAATTTTTAATATTAATTTAAATGCGTTTCTATCCCGTACGACCAAACAGTAACTCCAAACACTATGAAATTTGAAACACAATAATAATACCCTATTACAGATCCAATGGAACTAGTTTCGTCGAATTCGAAGACTGTGCCTTAGATTGCTATTTTAACGTGTCGATTAAATTGACGATTTCAAAAATTGGCAAATTTACTTGAAATTTTTAGTTTTAAAATTTATTAACTCAATTCTAAAACAATTAAAATTTATATCAACATTAGAAATCGTTTTGATTCCTACTCAACTCAACCAATTATTCTTCATTTCTATATTACGATAAATCGTTATATTTGAAGTTTAAATTCATTCTATAATGTCAACCAAAATCTTCATATTCAATAACTATACTAATAATTCGTTAAATTTTATTTTTAACCATTTTTATTCAATAATCATATTAAATTTAATAATATAAAATAGCTAAAAATACGGGTCGTTAGATTCTCCCCTACTCAAAACTTTTCATCTTCGAAAAGGCGTTAAGTAAAAAATTTAACGCTTGATATATTTTATTCAAAACAATTAACTTATAAAACATTAAAATCTTACTTACAAAACCATTATTACGCGCTCGCTACGCCACTTTGATATCTGTTTGTGGAAACTACAACTTATATATAAGACAAGCTATAAAAATTTTAAAGCTTCAAAATTTTTCTAACTCCCGGATTTATGAAAAATTTCGGCAGAGTCTCCTTTGCGCGGCTCGATCGGAAATTGTTTACAATTTAATATATAACCCAAATAGATATCAAATATACATCTCATCTCAATGATAAGGCATCCCGTAGGGAAAATTATAAAAGCGCGGTATGTAATCTGAGATGTGTACCTTATTATTATTCATACGAGCGAGTTTGCTCGTATTAAGCAAGCAAAAGCATATAAAAACCCACGTATACGTCCAAACGGTCTTCGTATGTACCTATCTCAACTCAATTTAGAATATTAGTCATTTATATAAGATATAGAACATGTATGAGTTTAGTAAACTATATAATATGCAGTCTAAATCCAAATCATAACACAGGCACAAATATGCAACATACTACAATCATATGCAATCAAAATAGTTATAACGATGGTTTATAATAAAAGAAACCGTTCAACACTTAATAGTCATCCAATTAATTCATAAACCATTACCATTTTCATTTCCAATGTTAATATTTAATTTATACACTTCATTTTTCATGTACATTCAATTTTTTTTATTAACATCTAATCGGTTTGCTTCATATTTATTCACATCTATTTCATTTACATTCAATTTATTCAAATTTCCATTATTTCACTTTTTGTTTAACACATTTCATATAAATTTATTTATAAACCATTCATAACCATTTAAGTCTATTACAATCATTTTATGAAACACAACTCATGTTTATTTTTCATAACTTAAGTTCATATTAATTCTTCGATTCACTTCATTAGTTCATTTCATAAATTTAAATTCATATTAATACAGTTCACTAACTTCTTTCATTTATTCATTTTGTTCAGCTTTTCATAAGTTAAAGTTCATTTCGTAATTCAATATTAGCTTCCTTCCTTTAACATCCATATTCAATTAATTTAACATCTTGTTTAACTAACATTTATCAAAGTTACAAACTATAAACTTTACTTTACATTTTCGTGAAACATTTAAATTATAATGTTCATATCTCCAATTTTAGAACCAACATCATTAATGAATTATTTCTTATATCCGTACTTAAGTTTCTTTTCAACTTAATTCACATTTATTTTCACAATTTCATTTAATAACAAATTTATTTGTGAAACATTTTATTAATCATTACTTTAGTTTATATTCATTCTATAAATGTCCTTCTTATATATGACTTTATCTAAGTTTATAATTTTCTCAAAAGTTACAAATTCAATTTCAGGATTTCTTTGCAAATTTATATTTTATTCTGTAGCCAATTTACAAAGATATTATTTATTTAATTTTTCTACTTTCTTAAGTTCCACTTACTTATTCCATTTGTCATTAATCATTTCATAATATACTATTTAAGTATATAACTTTTATTATTACAACTAAATTTCCATTTATATACATTTGAATTACTTTTAAGTTTTGTTTACTTGTATAATATCCCATTACATATCCAAATCATCATTTTAACTTTTAACATTTGGTAAGTCTTATTATATGTTATTAGAATGCAATTTTGTATTGTACAAATTAATCTGATTCATTTTACTTAATTAGAATGTTCACTATTTTAACTTGTTTAAATTTTCTGTACATTCAATTTAAGAGTTGCAAACTTCAACTCTAAAGTTTCTCAAAACATTTAGCTTAGATTTCTTAATTCTCTTACTTTATAAGTTCTGGTTATTCAAATATTTCATTTCATTCAAATCATTTGAAGATTATTAATTAACAGAACTTAAATTTTTTTAAATACCGGGCTCATTTTAAATTATTTGAAATAAGTATATATACTTATATCTTTTGTATATCGAATCATACTTTTGGAGTTTAAACCAAAATCCGTTTCTCAAAACAATTTTGTAGCAAAGCTTTTCAAAAGTCTCCCCTACTTTGAGACTCGAAAATGAACGTCGATGATGTTGCGCAGTCATCACCGAAATTATTTTTCAGTGACAAAAGAGGGGGAGTACTAAATTCATTCCTTTTAAAATTTATTTAAAAACAATTTTTATTTGTATATACTTTTAAACAATACTGATATTATTTTCCAAACCTTGAAAACCTTTTCAGAAACACCGAAATTTAAATCTCTCAAATTCTCAATTTTATATTCATTTTACTTGCAAATTATATTTTATAAATCACATTTATACAGTTTCATTTTCTTATAATCATATAATAGCTAATAGTTTAGGAATATTGACTAATCAAACAATAAACGATAATGATCAGTATTATCATTTCTAACAACCAATTCATTTAACTATCTAAATTTCAAAAAACCATTCTTTTATATATAAAGTATAATCCTAGGTAAAATTATTTCATTTAACAAATTTCGAAAACAATATTGTGTTAGTTTCCTTTGTTCAAGTGTTTTGGAATCCCTATCGATATAGTGGCGTCCCACATACCGATCAAAACCCAAAATTCAAACTTAACAGTTCAAACAACACAATATAAAACATTTTATACAATACTAACAAATATGCTCTCTCATATACACACACACACACACACACACTCAAATGGACACATTCTAGGGTATTACTACCCTATCTCTAATGAGTCAAACTCCACAAAGCTAAGGTTATCGCTAAACCAAAGCTCTGATACCAGCTGTGATGACTCACATTTCGGAAAGTTTAAATCGACAATAATCCACACATGTCCAACTTAAACAATCTGGAACATAGATAACCGTTGGGGTTAATTAAGAAAAATAAGAAAAGAAGAAGGAAACAAACAAAAAATCTCGCAGCGGAATGACAAAATATAATAATCAAATAAATAGTTCATGAAGTTGTTTATTATACATTTGATTAAACTTATACAACATTTATCAGAGTTATATAAACATTATAGATAAATAAAGTAATGCAGCAGACAACATGATGTAGGAATAATAATAGTAATAGTATACCAAATCTTCGTCCTCATCCTCTAGAATAAATCTTTAATAAGCTGAAAACTCAAGGCTGACCCGAGCGTAATGAAAAGACAAAACACTCGAGTCAGGACTAAAATATCCTTATGTAAGTCAAATCGATAACACATATAACATGAGTGTAATAGCGTCAGAGATATTTACGAGATTTCACATCTCCTATCCAGTGTATAACGTCGTGCAATAACTTAAGAGATGTTACGGGATTTTCCATCTCTTAAGGATCCATCAAAATATTTATATATAGTAGAATACGCTACATATGTAATGTCTACCACTAATATAAATATCAAAATAGTGATAAGGCTTTACATTGATCCCCTTTAATGTGTTTTAAAGCATCATCATACAGTTTGCATATAAAACACTAGTAAACCGTCGGTGGATAGGGATGCGCCGTGATACGACAACACTAAACCAAAATCATATGGGTCTCATATAGGGACAAAAGTATGACAAGGCACGTGAGGCAATGCCCAAGGTAGGATACTACCAGTTTACCTTCCCCGGCTAGTGGTAACCCCTAACGGCCCACCGCGTCCAACACTCCCAAAATCAAAGGGTGCACACCAATCAATCACAATGTAAATGATGAAAAAATGAAGTAGTGTGTCCGCCAGAGGTAGCTAGCCTCATTGACCGGTACGGCTCTTGTTTTAGTCATTTCAAATTGACACAAGTGTCAGGCCAATCCATCATCGTTCTCTTTCTTCAAATCTAGCAAACGTACGCCAAATCCAACCATTTCATTTTGGACCATCACTCCACGACACAGTTGTTAAAGTGGTTCCAATATTGACAGAGAGTATGCCGATAAGAGGCCCCGGTCACTTTAACAACCGAATGTCGTTTTACACACCGGTTGGTACTTTTACATTTCGAAAATGATTCATATTTGATATCAAAATATCATATTCACTTCAAAATCAAACCCATTTCAAAATCATCATATTTACTCAAAGTATACCATTTCATTTCAAAATCATTTTCGCCTTAATATCCCGATTTTGCTTCCAAAATTGTTTCGAATTTCAATTTTGGTTATAAATTCATTTTAACCCAATTCGTATTAAAATCCAAGATTTAAATATAAACATTCCACCCTTTTGACCAGTTTGAATTTTTTTAGAAAATAGTTAAATAGTTTTAAAAAAGTTAAATAGTTAAAATAGTTTAATAGAAAATAGTTTGAGTATTGAAAATGGTTTATATTGGTAAAATGGTTTGGAAAATCAATATAATTTGAATATTCAAAAAGATAGATTTTTAATATTTTATACTAAAATAATTTATTTGAAAATAGTTTCAAAGTCAAATCGATTCAATTCCAAATTTCCCAGTTCAAATCACTTTAAATTTCCATTTCGATTTAATCGATTAAATTCTGATTTCAAGTCAAATTTTACTTCGATTCCAAATTAATTTCACTTCCAATTCCAAATTAATTTCACTTCCAATTCCAAATTAATTTCACTTCCAATTCCAAATTAATTGCAATTTCAATTCCAAATTAATTTCAACTCAATTCCCAAATTTAAACCATTTCGATTTATATCAATTCCAAGTTCGATTTTCAAAATATCGATTCAAAACAATTAAATCAGATTTACCTTCAATACCCAATTTAAAATCCAAATTTTCAAATATAATTCAATTCCGAGCTCAATTTCGAAATATCGTTTTATATCACTTTTACTTAGTAATATTCAAAGTTTGAATAAAAGTCCAATCCTTTAAATCTAATCAATTTCTGAAATTTAAATCATATTTCGATTATAACTTAAAAATCTCAATTTCAATTATTTAAAACATTTCGTTTACCAAATTTAAATTTCAATATTCCGAGCTCAAGTTCGAAAATAATTTGGTTTCTATAAATTTGATTTTATTTCTTTAAATCAAAATCATTTAAATAAATTTCAAATCAAAAATTTTAAAATTCTTTAATTTAACCAATCTGGTGTCCGTATATAATTTTCTATCCTATGGCCAAGTGATCAGTTATTTCAATTTAATTTTAGGGATGGATATATATCATTTCAATCCAAATCACAGTGTCATAGGTATATATTATTTCAACCTATTTCTTAATTTATTCGAAATAATTAAATTACAGTTTTATACACTGTAAATAATTTACTGGGTGATAGCAGGATATATCAAAATAAATAAACACCTAAATCATCCAAAACATCAATCAATTGTATCTGTAACAACCCGTAAATTTTCGATAATTAAATTTGTTAATTTAGTAAGATTTTGGTAATTTAATATTGAAAGAAATAAAAATTTGTGATTTATTAATGAAATAATAACTAGAATAAAATGAACAAGGTTAATTTAAGTTAATTATTAACTAGTTAATGAAATTCAAATTTGATTGAAATAATGTAAATGTTATACTTGGCTATAAAGTGAGTATAAGAAAACAAACGTAAACATTGAATTAATTAATGAATTAATATAATAAATGGTAATTGAATAAAATCAATGTTCTGTAAGTAATTTTAACCTTTGTTTGAAAGTAATAAACTTATAGGGTAATTAAAGGTTAACAGTAATAATTATTGTATATTACCTATCTATTTAGCTTGTTGATTTAAATTGGAAATAAATTTCAATAAATGTAATTAAATATTATGTTAATGTAAATTAAATTAATAATTGGAAATAATGTTAATTTTATTCATAATATGACAATTGGTTGAATGAAAATAATGGAAATCAAGATTTATTAACTTATTGGAATTCAAATTATAATAATTGGATTAATTGCAAATAAATGAAATTAAATATTTAAATATTACGTTAATGGAAATTTAGACGAAAATTGATAATATTAATGTAATGAATCATGAACCAATGTTAATTTTATCTATTTGATAATAATGGATTGAATAATAGGATGAAAGGTCAATTAAATGGAATTACTGAAATTTAATTTATAATTTCTGAATTTAATGAAATTGAAATTAAACACTGAAATTGATGGATTAATCAACTTTAAATTGACATCTAAATTTGTTTAAATTATTGAAAGTGATGGAGAAATCAAAAATGATAGAAGTTATAAATTATTAAAATTTAAACGGAAAATGTGATTTAATTAATTTAATTATTAATTTATTTAATTAATGTGAAAATAGCCATTTTGGCCACTGACTCGGATTTCGATGAAACTAGTTTCATCAGATCCGTAACAGTGAATTATTATAGGATTTCAAGTTTCGTAACGATCAGACTTGTCGTTTGATCGTATGGGCTCGAAACGCCTAGAAATCAAATTAATTGAAATCAATTGAAATCAATTTGAAATAAATTGATTTTACCATAACTTCTTCATACGATATAATTTGGACTTGAAACCTCTTCCATTGAATTTGAAATCATCATAAGCATCTATTTGATATATGGGATGACCCAATTTCGTTCCGAAGACAGAATGGGCTTTTCGGGCCATTTATCGTTTGTAAATAAATCGTATCCATTTATTCTATTTTTCTGATCTACCTATATATATCCAGTTATAAACCCTAGTTGTCCTCATTTCTATTTGTCTGTACGTACATATCTTTCTCAGCTCCTCTTCCAATGGTAGACAAATCAAAACCCTAATTCCCCAATTGCAATTTCAATTCAAAATTCAACATCAAAAATTTAAACTCCTCAATATATATCATATTATATATCGATCTGAAGCTCTCGATGAGTGCATCTCAGATCTGTAATTCATTTTCCAATTTGAACCACTATTCGTCCAGAAATTGAAGAACAATTCTCGGCCGTTCAATTCGTCACGATCGACTACGACCAATCGTCGAATAGATGATACTGGGACGTGGAGAGCAACGAGCGCAGTTCATCGGAATAGGTGGTTCAATGAATTAACGGTCGGATCGAGAAAATAAATTCGAACTAGGATTCGAAATGGTGGCGGCTGCTTACGTCGTGTGTGTGCTCGGAGGGCTGTGATTGGTCGAGAGGGGCTAGGCGAGGTCGGCGCTCGAGGTGGAGGGGTAGCGGCCGGTGGTGGCGTGGCTAAGCGAGGCCGGAGGGTGCGCGATTGAGGCGGCGGCCTGTTTGTTCTAACACGATGCAGTAAAAAGATTAGGGTTTTCATGCACCTGGGAATGCAAAGGTGAGTGACGTGGAAATTTTATTTTTGTTTTTTTCTTTTAATTCAAACTTTAAAATCTAATCGTTCTAACTTATACAACTTTTGCTTACCAACTCAGATTCACGCGCGGTTTTCTCCGCTAGGTTCGTATCGAAATTTTGGACATTTTGACGCTGGTTTGGATGAATTCTGAGACAGTTCAAATTTTGGGCTTAAATTGGATTTAAATTCAAAGGTGAGTGTTTTAACCCACTCACAACTTCTAAAATTTCTTATGTTTGTTAAATTAAATTTATGATGTGATTAGAAATTTATTTGTGACTGTTTGGTATATTTTAAATCATCATCTTTGTTAATTTGAATTTATTTGAATTAAATCATTATTTAATTTATTATTGAATATAAATTGCTAGTTAAATACCTATTATTGATTATCAGTTCTATATTGATATTTATTGATTGATTTGGATGATGTTTGTAATGGATGTTGATTTTTGATATTGGATGAATGGATGTTGTATTTATATTGTTATAACTACAAGTTCACTATGGGTTGAAATGATACATACCCAAATGATCAATAGCTTAAGGAAAAATCGTTATGGGTTGAAATGATAGACTCAAGCGATTTTATGGATTTTATTCGGGATTACGGTTTGAAAAGATATATAACCGTAAAATTTTAAATTGTGGATTGAAATGATAAACATCCGTATCACTTGACCCTAGGGTAGAGAATTATATATGGACACCGGATTGGTTAAATTTAGTGATTTTTGAATCCTTAAATTTTGAATTGAATAAAATGATATTTTTGAAATAAAATTTGATTTATATAAAATTGAATTATTATTTAAATCAAGTTTATGTTGAAATTTGAATTGGTTTAAAGGAATTGTTTAAAGAAATTTAATTGAAATTTCAAAGTTGAATTTGGAATAAAAAGTGAAATTTTTTAGAATTGAATTATTTTAAATTGTTTGAAATATAAATTTGAAATATATTGAATTTGGAGTAATTTAAATTGATATTTCGGACATGGATTGGAGGCGATATTGAATTAAATATTTTATTGAGAATTGGAATTGGAAAATTTGAAATTGGGTTTTGGGATATTGAAATGGTCCAAATGTATTGGAATGAAACAAATAGTTTAAATTGATATAAATTTCAAATTCATATTTTTATATAAACTGTTTTAAAAATATATTATTTTAAAAACTTTAATTATTAAGATATTCAACTTTTAAACAAATTAACCCATTTTAACATATTTTAAATCTAATTAATCTATTTTAAAGTTATTTAATCTATTTTAATTATATTTAATCTATTTTAAATCTATATTTACTATTTATAATTATTTAAAACTATTTTCTTCTAAATTCCAAACTAAGTAAAATGGATGGGTTTATATTCAAATTCTCGATTTTTAAGTGAATACGGTTAATGATGTTATAACCTACGTTGGGAACTAAATAACATATTTTGTTCAATATGATAATTTTGAAATGAGAGTTTAACCTATTTTGGGAAACACGAATTTTGAAAGGAAATATAATTTCGAACTATGATTTCAAATGTGATATAATTTCAAAGGTAAATATGAGTAATGGTTTCGAAATGATATGATTTGAATTGAATATGATATTTTGATATCAACTATGAAATGGCTTTGGAAATGTAAAAGAACCATCCGGTGTGTAATAAGCGATTGGTTGGTAAAGAGACCGGGATCGAATATGGGAACTCTCTGTCGATACCAAAAACCACTTTGACAACCGTGTACACGATGGAGATTCCAGAATGAAGTAGGATGGTGGCGACGATCCTATATGAGGTATATACGTGGACCTGACTCTCGTGAGTTGGCATAAGGTGGCTAAAACAGGAGCAATTGACGGGCCAATGAGGTAGCTCCTCTGAGCGGACACACTCCATCGATCTATATTCTGACTTTGTGATTTATTCGGTGGCCACCCTTCGATTTTTTTTTTACTCGGAAGTGTGTTTCGAGTTGGGCGATAGTTGCAGCTATGCGTTACCAACAGTCCGGAAGTGTAATTGGTATATCTACCCTGGCATTGCCTAGTTGTGCCGTGTCACCTACCCTAGCGCGCCTTCTACTAGTTTGTTTTATGTCGTACCTATGTGGTATCCTCTGGCGGCTCCAGTTTACAGGGAGTTACGGTACTGTATAGACTATTGGCATACCTAAAATGTGTTAAGGTGGAAAATGTGAAGCCTTAACGCTATTTTTAAATAGTATACTTTACTGTAGACGTATTATAATAGTGTATTGTACTACATAGTAGATAGTTTAACGGATCCTTAGGAGATGTGAATCCCGAACATCTCTTAAGTTACTGCACTCACGTTAGACACTGGATAGGAGATGTCAAACCCCGTAAACATCTCCGATGCTATTTACACTCATATTTATTTACCATTGATTTAACTCACATAAGATCTTTTAGTTCTGACTCGAGTGTTTTGTCTTTTCAATTCGCTAGGGTCAGCCTAAGCATTTCAGGATTTGAAGACCTTTTTCTGGAGGACGAAGACGAAGATTTGTACTATTATTATTTATTATATTATTCCACTACATCATATGGTTCCGCTGCATTATTATTTGTTTATCTCTGATATGTGTAACTCTGATTCTGTATTGTATAAGTATAATCAAATGTTTTGTAAACAGCTTCATGAACTGTTATTTGATTATTATATTTTGTCATTCCGCTGCGAGATTATGTTTTGTTTTTATTTCTTTCTCCTTTCCTTATTCACCCTAAATAACAATTTGCCTTTCTGTATGGTTTGATTCGGCATGTGTGTCTGCTTAAAGCGTACAAAAAGGCAGAATGTTAAAGTATCCATCACAATCAACATCCAAATCAGCCAATAATTCACAACAATTTCATAGTTATCAATATCAGGTAATTTACTGGCAATTAAATTCCAATTTCAAATTTAACTGTCAATTTAATACCTACAGTCAATTCATATGTCGATTTCATTTTTAAATAATAGTCAATAAAATTAGATAACTTCACGATTCAATTTTAACGAACATAAAAATATTATAGTACGCCGTGAGCATTAAAAACACTCACCTTGATTCTAGTTGTCGCTTCCGCTTTCTGTTTAAATTAAAATTAAACAGATGTTTAATTTTAACCAAAATTCCTACTAGTCCCAATTGACTCCAATCCAATTCCTATGCGTAGCATACGCTATTATGAATGCAACGCAAAATGTTGCGTTTGAATCTGACCTGGAATGAGCGAGTTATGATATTTATAAGAAATTGAACTTATTAAAAACAAATTATATTATTAAATCATATAAAATACATTACCCACTATCTCTAACCAGCCCATCAAACTGCTTCTTCTCCAAATGCTCGATCAAAGCCTGTAGCTTTATCTCGTGCAGGGCTGTATCAATGACACCCCTCTCCGATCAGCGAAAATCAATTTTGATGCCACCCATGGACTCCTCACCTCGAGCGCTCCACCTCAAACCCACTCATCATATGCTTACACTCCCTATATTGCACGAGATTTTATTATTATATTTTTGAATCCGCAGCTTTTTTTTCTACTACAGTACTAGAAATATGAAAGGAGGAGATGATGAGTAGATGAACGAGGATTTGAACGAGTTTCTGTTGTTTTTATTTCAAATTTTACAAACAATAGATATTTATTTTTGAATGAAAAATAACACTCAAGTTACTACAAGCATACCTTTTTAAACTGCGAGGGAGTTCATAGGGAAGTGATGGCTTGTAGGGTAGGGTGGGTGATGTAGAGTGGCTGGGATGGGAATTAGATTGGGCTGAAGTGAAAGAAGGTGGGCTGTGGTCAAAATCAAGAATATATATATATATATATATATAATTTAAATTTTCAAAATATCAAGCTATAAATTTTGGATCCCTATCGAGGCATGCCGCAGGCATTCATAATGTTATACCCCTATTCCAAACGCAATGGAACAAGTTTCGATTTCCAATTCGATCGTATGTGGAAGATAGCTTTTTAAAACCAATTAAAATATTAAATTTTCGATATTAATTTCAATGCGTTTCTATCCCGTACAACCAAATGGTAACTCCAAACGTTACGTAATTTGAAATCCAATAATAATACACTATTACGGATCCAATGGAACTAGTTTCGTCGAATTTCGAGACCGTGCCCCGGATTGCTATTTTAACGTGTCGATTAAATTGACGATTTTAAAATTTGGCAAATTTACTTGAAATTTTCAGTTTTAAAATTTATTAACTCAATTCTAATTCAAATTGAATTTATATCAACATTAGAAATCATTTTGATTCCTACTTAACTCAAATTCTAATTATTCTCCATTTCTGTATTACGATAAATCGTTATATTTGAAGTTTAAATTCATTCTATAATTTCAACCAAAATCTTCATATTGAATAACTATATTAATAATTCGTTCAATTTTATTTTTAACCATTTTTATTCAATAATCATATTAAATTTAATAATTTAAAATAGCTAAAAATATGGGTCGTTACAATTGCCCAATCGCCACATGTTTTAATTGCGGCCAGCCAGGACAAATGAAGAATGAGTGCCCTTTTCCTAAAAAGGGATCTCAAGGACATACTTTTACCATTGAAGAGATACCATCCACTTCTTCAGATCAAAAAGGGAAGCAAGTGTTGCAAGGTACATTATCCATCTATGTTATTCCTATAAGGGTGTTATTTAATTCAGGAGCTTCCTATAGTTTTATTTCTTATGATTTGATGAACAAACTAAACCTTAAATATGTTATCATAAGTAATCCTCTTTGTGTGTCAAACCTAAGTGGATGTCCGACAAATCTTGACACTGTGTGTCTAAATGTACCTATTTCTTGTCGAAATCATCTCTTTCCTTTTGAATTCTTTATTCTGGGGTTTATGGGTTTTGGAGTGTTGCTGGGAATGGATTGGTTATCTAAGTTTAAAGCTATCTTGGATTATGGTAAAGGCTCGTCATAGTTAGTGATGTTGGAGATGTTGGTGTTGATATTAGTTGTGAAGAGCCTAAGAAGTTAATGAGCAGTTTTCTCTATTCACTCAAAGTGGCTAAAGCGGAGCTATGAGATGTGTTGGTTGTTTGAGATTTCACAGATATTTTTGATGAGGTGCAAGGTTTACCTCCTCATCGTGAAGTCGAGTTCCGTATTGATTTGGTTCCAGTAACCAAACCTATTGTACAACCCTTACAAAGGATGGCTCCAAAAGAGAAGAAGGAGTTAGAAAGGCAGACTTCTCGAGTTAGGGATCGCCGGTCATCTTTGTTACAAAGGCAGACGGTTCTATAAGGTTATGCGTATACTATTGGTAGTTGAACAAAAGGACTATCAAGAATAAATATCCTTTTCCAAGGATCGATGATATGTTTGACCAACTCCATGGTGCTCGGATATTTTCTCAATTAGATCTTGCCACTGGTTTCCACCAATTAAGAGTGGCAGAGGAGAGTGTTCCCTTAACAGCTTTTCAGACTCCAGAAAATTTCTGTGAGTGGTTAGTTTTGCCGTTCGGATTGACTAACGCACCTGCTTATTTTGTGGATTTAATGAATCGAGTATTTTGAGATATTCTTAATAAATTTTGTCTTTATTGATGACATTCTTATCTATTCAAAGACAGAGGAGGAACACAAATATCATCTCCGTGTCATACTCGATACCTTAAGAAGCCATGTGCTGTAGGCTAAGTTTTCCAAGTGCCATTTCTAGAAATCCGAAGGTAGGTTTCTAGTGCATGTTATTTCGGGAGAAGGCGTATCGGTGGACCTAGCTAAAGTTGTGGCAGTTCAAGACTGGAAGAAGCCCGAAAGTGCGATGGAAGTTAGAAGTTTCTTGGGATTGGCCGGTTTTTACCATAGGTTTATTAAGGACTTCTCGAGATTGCTTCTCATCTGACGAAGCTAACAAAGAAAGATGTTAAGTTCGTTTGGACTTCTAAGTGTGATCAAGTATTCAATGAATTGAAAGAGAAGTTGACTAGCACTCCTGTTTTAACCATTCCAGATGGGAGTGAAGGTTTAACCGTGTATACAAAAGCTTGTGGAACTAAATTAGGAGCAGTTTTGATGCAACATGGGAAAGTTATTGCCTATGCGAGTCGACAGCTAAAGCCGCATTAAAAAAATTATGCTATGCATGATTTGGAGCTTTTAGCTATTGTCTTCGCACTAAAGATGTGGAGGCATTTGACAGGTTCGAGTTATACACGGACTACAAACCTTAAAATACCTTTTTACCAAAAATGATTTGAATTTGAGGCAGCAGAGATGGATGGAGTTTCTCACTTCTTATGATCTAGAGGTTCTTTATACCCCTGGAAAAGCAAACGTCGTTTCTGATGCACTAAGTAGGAATGTAGCAATGATTGCAAACCTAGAAGTTAAGCCAGTATTGTTAGAGAGAATTGCATCCAGTCCAGAGGCAGATCCTATTTTGGCTCGACTTAAGAAGGATGTTGAAGAAGGTGTTGATTCTAGCTTTGAGATTGATCCCCAAGGCATATTGAAAATGAATGGGCATATTTGTGTTACAGACTTTGATGGACCTAGGTAAGAAGTGTTAGCCGAATGCCACCATTCAAAGTTATATTTTCATCTAGGAGTGACCAATATGTTCAAAGATATGAAGAAGGTATTCTGGTGGAAGGGGATGAAGCGAGATATTTCAATCTTTGTGAGTCGTTGTGCAAACTGCCAGCAGATTAAGAGTGACCAGCAAAAGACAGTTGGCCTGCTTCAGCCATTTGAGATCCCAAAGTGGAAGTGGGAGCAGATCTCTATAGACTTTATTGATGGGCTTCCTAGGTCAAGAAGAGGTAACAGTGGAATTTGGGTTAGAGTCGATCGAATGACCAAGAGTGCCCATTTCATTCTTGTTAAGCTGACTAGGACTGCTACGAGTCTGGCGAGTTTGTATGTGAAGGAGATTGTAAGACTCCATGGGATTCCTCGTAGTATTGTAAGTGACCGATACCCAATATTCACTAGTAGGTTCTGGAAGGGACTTCAAACTGCTTTATGGATTAAGCTAAGTCTAAGTACAGCTTACCATCCCCAAACAGATGGGCAGACGGAGAGAGTGAAACGGATCTTGGAAGATTTATTGCGAGCATGCATTCTAGACTTCAGGGGTTCTTAGGAAGATTGTTTACCCTTAGTTGAATTCACTTACAACAACAGTTGTCAAGCAAGCATTGGTATGGCCCCTTTCGAAGTTCTTTGTGGTCATCCATGTCGTTCTCCTTCATGTTGGGTTGAATCTAGAGATAGACTTGTTCTTGGACCCGACATAATCTTAGAAGCCAATGAGAAGGTAGCTGATATTAGAAGAAAGATGAAGGAAGCGCAAGATCGGCAAAAGTGTTATGCAGATCAAAGGCGTAGGGATCTAGAGTTTTTAGTCGGGGACTTGGTATTTGTAAAAGTCTCTCCTCTGAGAAGTGTCGTGAGGTTTAGGAAGACAGGGAAGCTAGCCTCTTGATATATTGGCCCTTTACCCATACTGGACTGGATCGGTAAACTTGCATATAAAGTGGAGTTACTAGATTGACTATTAGATGTGCACAACATGTTTCACGTATCTCATTTACATAAGTATGTACACGACACTTCGATGATAGTAGAACCGGGACAATAAGCTGATTTGGAGGTTTAGCCTAACCTAATAATTCTTAGGCGGCCTATTCGTATTGGCACTCGAGATATAAAGCGATTAAGGAAGAAGGTTGTGAATCTTGTTAAGGTTCAGTGGAGTGGAGATGTTAGAGATTGTACTTGGGAACCGAGGACTATATTAAGGATTCTTATCCCGAGTTGATGTAGTTGTTGTTTGTATTTTGTTGTTTCTTTTTAGTGTACTCACCAGTTGTGTTGAGGTCACATTCCTTGTAACTTTGTGTGGTATATATGATATAATTTGGGTTTCTTTCATATCTTGAGTTTATCTGATTAATTTCGAGGACGAAAATTCCTTTAAGGAAGGAAGGATGTAACGACCCATAATTTAATCACTTTGAACTTGAATAGTGAATATGTTTTTAAATGATTAAATAATGGATTTTATATCTAAAATAAATTTTTGGATAAAATGTCTCGAATGGATTTTTAAAACTGATGTAAAAATTTAGTTTAAAGATTATTCGAGTTATAAGGCGGTTAGAGGTACCGATTTTTTTAAGAATAAGTTTGCCTAATAAACCAAATGAGAATGATTACTTAAGAAAAGGATCTGCCTAGTAAAACAAGAAAGAATTATTAACCTTTCCTAATAAAACAGAATAGGATAATTACTTGCCTAGTAAAACAAGAAATAATTATTAACCTTCCCTAATAAAATAGAATAGTATAATTACTTGCCTAATAAAACAAAAATAATTATTAGCCTTGCCTAATAAAACAGAATAGTATAATTACTTGCCTAATAAAATAAAATAGCATAATGATTATTATATTCCAAACGGATAGTTTCCATTGGACCAAAATCTTGTCGAATCAGGTTATGCCATGTAGATGGTTGCCATTAGATCAAAATCTGGTCGAATCAGGTTAGGACATAGTTGATAAGGAGGATTTCTATTGGACCAAAATATGGTCGAATCAAATGAAGCCATAAGGATGTTTTCTATTAGACCAGAATGTGGTCGAATCAAATTAGGCCATAAGGCTGGTTTCTATTGGACCAAAATCTGGTCGAATCAGGTTAGTCTATAGGAAATTACTAAAGTACCATTCTCTTCACCTATAAATAGCCAAGTCCATATCTCATTTTAATTTATTTACAAACTAAAGAAAATAATTAAATTTCATTATCAAAGGCGAAGTATTCCAAGTCTCCAGTAAAGCAAATAGGATGTGAGTATATTACTTGTTTTCATAGTTTAGTGGGTATAACTTATTCTGTGAGTATAATTTAATTCTTTATAGTGAGTGTAGTCTTAATCTCTTTTCTTTGACTCATTCACATTTTAATAAATGTTGTGTTAACTATTGATTGTAAATTATTAATAATAATGGGTCTATTATTATTCTTGTTTGGTTGTTTGATTTGTGCTTGGCCAGTACATTATTAATAATAATGGGTCTATTCACATTTTCTTTGACTCATCATTAATCATACTTTGTTGAAAAAGTTCGATTACTCCTTATCGATACATCATTATGTATCATAGGAAGGAGTGACTTTTGAGATTAAACCTTTATTTATTTTTAGGTACGTTCGGAACTCCTTCTAATATGCTCGCCTATTCGATCAATCAAATCAATTTTATTTTCTATTGCACATTATTTTATTTACTTCCGTTTTATGCTCTATGAGCTTATTATAGACATACTACATGTGTATCAAATACACATGTCCATGTGGGTGATAACTCATCGATTATAACGAAGTACGTGGAACCATTTTGGTATTATTAAACTTGCGATTGCATACATCTATATTTATCAATCCGAATAGTTCATCAACTTTATCATGCTCAGACTAAATGGGTGATTTTACTTTAATTATTTGAGATATAATTAACTAATATCATATGATTCATAATCACGTAATCAAATTATTTTTCAAAACTACAGCTTAGTCTATAGTTCTAAAATAATTGCAAATAAATTTTGATACTTATGTATTTTACAATGCATCACAAATACCACTTTTATAATTTATTTTACAGTGAATATTCATAATATTTATACTGAAATAAAACTACGTCTGTTTTTCAGTCAACACTGAAAGACATTTATTATTTCATAAATAATGTTTGGTATGTTTTATGAAAATAATTTTTGTATTATAATGCGACTAAAGTGCTATATGGCATGCTTCTACTATTTCCACCATTACTATAATAAAATACAAAATATGGAGCTCCATTCAACCACTAAATACAAGCTATTTATTACATATAATGTAACCAGTTTACAGTGGAGAGTTTTCAGATCAAATATCTTGAACTCAAGAAATATTAAGTCTCGTAGAAAACAATTTTCTATATAAATTACATTTCGGAATAGAAATCATATTTCTCATTCCTTGTTAAGTATTTACTATTATTTTACAATTCTCATTTCTTATGTTTTTTCATGAAGCGGAAGTGACCATTCACTTTCTTCATCCTAACCATGCATTAAGTTACAACTACTCATGTACATTCACTTTCCTTTCTATATGGTCAAAGCATAAAAGGAAACTCATACTACAATATCATAAAGGACTCTTTACAAAAGTGCATTTGGTCATCCTTAACTTTTAAAGATATCAAATATGTTGCATTTTACCTAAACTGATCAAACTAACATTTCAGTGATTGAATTCTTAAAACAATCTTGTAGTTTTGGTCTAGTGTTACATTTAACGCAATATGATCTTTACTATAATCAAATTGAATAATCGATCTCACACCATTGTTTATTTGCGTATTTGGAATGAACTAATTTCTTTGAAACATCCTATATTACAAACTATGACCGTTCACCATATAACATTTATATGTGATGAAATACAAATCAAACATCCATTTTCGAGTATTTCTTTTAGAGTTCCAAACTCATAAAGGACAATACATAGTCTCGGGCAAATAAAACAGAAGTAACCAATTATGAACGTATATTATAGTTGTAAAATTAGGCGCTTGTTTAACGACCCAGAATTTCACCACATTAATTTCTGAATATTTAATTAATTTTAAATATTCAAATAGTAGGTTTTATAATTAAAAATAAAAACACTTTTAAATAATAAATATGGAAGATAAATTAGTTTTCAAATTTAGTTTACAAAAGTATTTATTTCGATGGAAAATAAAAAATATGACCGGAAACTGTTTTTTGAATTTTCGATGTTTCATCGTATAAAAGTTATTTGAAATGTTGTGCACATTTTCTTATATATATGCACACATCGACTAATTATATAATATGGGTTAAGATAGTATAATTAGGTTTAATTAAGTTAATTAACTTAAGATAATGATGACGTGACACTTTGGCAACTAAATAAAAAAATAAATAGAAAATAGTCACATCACGGGAGACAAGATTTGACATTTTGGCAACTAATTCATTATTTCATGTTGGTTATGACAAGAAAGGGGGGAGGCTTAGGGTGACATGTGGTACATGAAGGGAAGGAGACATGATGAGGTGTCATTCAAGGAGTGGAGGGCAAAGTACTAAGGGCATATTAGTAATTATGCCTTTTCATTTTATATAAAACCTTTTGCTACATTTTTTCTTTTCCATTTTATCATTTCATCTTTCAAACTTCCTCATTCATGTTTACAAGCTTCATAAGCTCTATAATGGCTTCTTAAATATTTTCTAAGTATTAAAAACTATAGCTTTCTACTATAAAATCACTTTCAAAAACTTGTTTTGGATATTTCCTTCTTTCATTTCAATACTCCACTTCCTTCATTTTTACTCACATTTAATTCGGCCGTTACTTCCAACATACTACACCAAATCAATATTTTCTTTTTTTTAAAACCGTGTCAAATTACAGTGGTTACAACTTATATGTTGACCACTTCTACAAATTTTGAGAACTGCTATGTCAAAATATCAAATGTTTATAGAGTGTTTTTGGATCCAAAATTCCAAGTCCAAAAATGATCATTCTTGTTTCATCCATATCATCTTAAAAATACATCGTAATTGAATGTTTATTTTTTTTAAATTGTAGAGAAAAGAATTTCATAAAACTTTTCTTTTAATCACTTTACCAAATTTCGAGTGCAACATGTCTAAAAACCAAGGAGAAAATGACCCTTTTCGAGTTGATTTTTGGTGGTTTCCAAGCTCTACAAGTTTAAAGTTTATTTCACGTTTCTAAAAAGATTTCGTGAGTAGAACTCTTAACTTTTTTTTGGTAAATGTTTTACTTTAGTTACATTGATATATATTGTTTGTTGGTTTGGATATTATGTGAAGTTATTCATGTTTGGTCTGGAAATGTATATGTGTGATGGATGCAAACATGTTAAGTAAATGTTAGTTAGCAGACTAGTTAGTAAGAAAAAATTTGCCCTAAAAAACCAAAGCTGTAAAACTATATTCATGTTCATATTTATTGCCTAGGAATGGTTGTTGTATGTATGTTTAAACCATTGCTATGTGATGTTTGGTTGTGTTGATAATATTATAAACTCGTTTGCCGAACTGCCCATATAGCGATAGTCGCTGTATCGGCACTTTCGGGAAATCATTTCTTATCAAACCATTTGGTTTCATCTTCGTGTTTGGAATTGTTTTACAAGTTAAGCAAGATTTTGATTAATGATGTTTTCAAAAATAATTAATTATTTTAATAATGATTATTTAATGTAATTAATTATTTAATTTAATTAATTATTTAATTAATAAGGATTAAGGTTAGCTAATTAACTTATTAGTGATGTGTTAAATTTAACTAGTTACTTAGTTAATGATGTTTTAAATTTAATTAATCATTTTATTTAATGATGTTTAAGACTAATTAATCGTTTGAAAATGATGGATTAAAGTTAGTTAATCAATTATCACTGATGTTTTAAAATTAATTAATTAATGACTTTTAAAAGGAAATCAACTTGTTTTAACTTTAATTAATCTTTCCTTAATGATGTTTAAAATTATCGATCTTTCCAAAATAATGATATTTAATTAATAATTAACTAATTTAACTAATTATATTCAAATATTATTAATTAATTGAATTAACGATGTTTTAAAGGTGATTTACCCTTTTTAATTAAAGGATATTGGAATTAATTAATCAACTTAATTTATGAAGTTTTCAAGTGAATTTATTAAAGTAACAAGAATGTTTTGACATTGTTATTCATTTAAATAATGATAATTAATTAATTGTTAATTTAATTAATTATATTTTACTAATTGATTAGATTAATAAGGTTTAAAGTGGTTTACCCTTTATATTATTTAAAGTCATTTGAAGTTCAAAAATAAAATTGTGTGATGAAGTTTTAAAGTTAATTAATCAATGTAATAAAGATGTTTTAAGTTATTAAATCCTTTTTTAAATTGAAGTTTTGAAGTTAGTGAACTCTTTTAACAAAGTGTTTTAAAGTTAATACTTGTAATGTGAGGCCAAACACGAATTCAGGTTTTTAAAAGAAATTTTTTTGATTCATTTATGGAAATGAATTAATTTCCGTAAAGTGATTCACTTATATGGGAACGATTTATTTGTATACTTAGCACTAAACGTCGAAGAAGTAGACTTGTCGCTATTTCGAAGTTAAAAATAATCGTGAGACATGACTTTCAGGTAATACTACCTTGACTTGTCCGATATTATTCTTAACCAAGAAATAGTAAAAATTGGAATTCGATGAGTGGTGATAAGTATACAAGACTTATGTTCCATACACGATCGTTTTATATCCTCGATAGTTGGTTTCTTAGCTATCGATAATTTCAGCTTCTTTATTATCGTCATTCTAAGACGATGTGTTGCTCTATTGAGCTTTGATATCCTTTATCGGAGATGACAAAAACCAAAGAGCGAGTGAGGGCCAAGCTATGTGGAGTTGCTCCCATTAGGGTATTTTCACATCCACTCTAGATTGGATTCGGTGTTGCGCATTGAGATGTGAAATAATCAGATATTCGGTAATAGTTAGCGGGATCCGGCTTGGAGGTTTCCGAGAGCCATTGAGTTCTCAAGTATATTTCTAGAGGTATACTTTCGGTAACGGGGGGTACCCTCCTAGTTATTGTTGAAAATTTTCATTTTCTTATTTGATTCGAACCTTTGAATATGTTTTCTTTAATTACAACGGGAAGAGTCAACAACTCTTCGGGTGTTCAATTATTGGTTTTGTCCATTCTATCGAGTTTGGATAGTTATCATGTTTAGTCCATTCTATTGAGTTTGGACTGTTGTCTTGTTTTATCCATTCTATCCAGTTTGGTTTTTTATTCAGATTATTTCCATTCTTTCAAGTCAGAATATTATACTAATTTTACCCATCCTCTATGTTTGTATTTGTTCCTTATTGTTTAATTCCATTTTGGTTATGTTTGATTGTTGTTTATGTGGGAGAAAACCTGTTCCGCGTTAGCGGTGTGGTCCCACATATTATTGTTTAAATACAACCCATTTGTTTCATAGTTTTACTCATACCAGACATTTTGTCTGACCTGAGTTGTTTGTTATCCCTAAACTCTCGGGTACTCAATTATATTGGGTAGTCCAAGAATAATAGGTTTTCTTTGGAGCTCTTTGAAGACGGTGGTCGAGCAAGCAGATCCTTAGTTATCTAGTTATTTATTTCCGCTGTATGATTATGTAGGTGTATTTTGTATCTTAAAAATGTAAAGTCGGAATGTATAGCTATCGATCTGTGAGATGTATTTTTTTTATAACTCTGATAACTTCTTATAAGGAGTAACCTTTGGTACTATATCATTTTATATTATATGTAACCATTTCGCTGTAAGGTTTATCTATTATGTCTTGTTCTGTTCTTTATTTCACCCCAAGACAACTTATCTTTTGGATGTTTGGGCAATGACACACAAATACCAAGGATGTATTAAGTATTGTTTCTAGGGATTAGAAAGGTGGGTCATCACAGCGTGCATGGGTATTAAAATAATAACATGCAAAATATATTTATTCGCAAGTATATTTTATATTTCAATTTGTTAATCTTTAATTCAGTTCATTTGTATTTCTTAATTGATAAACATTTTATCAATTGTAAATAATTGCAAAGATTTATTGAGATTATTATAACTTTATATAGCAAATGTTCTTACAATATGAGATAGGCTAAATGTTACCATTTCATTTATCTAATAAGGCTCCTACTAGATTTTATGTTTCTCGAAACCTAAGTAAAACATAGAAATCTTTTGACTTCTCTAGTGGGTGTTAGGACTCATTTGTCTTAGGATTCTGACCTGAGTTTGCTCAAGAAGTCATTGTAGGATCGAATTAGCCCTATAGGGGTGAATAGGGTTTATAACATGGATAATAATAGAGTAAATACGGAAATAAAAGCGACACATAATTTTACCCAGCTTCGAAAAAACCTACCTACTACTTCCCCTAATGTTTCTACTAAAATTAAACAATCGACCGGTTACAGACCCTGTAAACTCATGACCATCGCTAACCTGATTATTCTAACCCTACGCTCAAAACCTTGCCACAACTCAAATTTTGATTTGAAAATTACCGAACTATGCCCCGTAGTTCGAACCTAGTTAAAAACTAGAGTTTTATAAATTTAAAAACATAATAGAGTAAAATAAAACCATAAATACAAATAAACTAAGCCTAAAATAATTTATACAATAGAAATACGGCCCCATAAAAAAATAAAACTGAATGATAATGTTGAAGCCCGTTTATGCTTTAGTTTCCAAGCCAATGTTCTTTTGTCTTCGTCTTCGAATTAAGGTTTCGCTTTTTCGAAGCTGTCGAATCCTCTAGTCAATCAATCGAACAAATAAGTTCGCCTTGATTGCCTTTTCGATTGATTTCGTGCTTTGATTGCTCTCGGTTGCTTCATCATCAAGTTGGTTGATGCTGATTTGGTACGCGTATTAATTTAGCCCCTTTTTAATTTTATTTGAACTCGACTTGACATTGCCAATGATGATTTTGGGTGCTATTTATAGGGATTGAACCCTATATCACTATTTGAGCATCTCAATTTGAATTTTTCAATTGCTTTCCTTGGCCGTTCAATTTTTTGATTGATGATAGTCTGATTTATGACTTGTTCAATTTTGATATATATTTTTGAATTCTTTGATTTATATTCAAATATGTTTTAACCCTGGTTGAATATATTGATTTCGGTCTTGACTTTTACTTGACTTGTTCCAATTCGATAATTCCAGTTGTGGTTGAAATTGTGTTACCCTTGGTCCATGCTCAAATGCTTTGTTTCCTTTGTCCTGCTGAGTGAGGCAGTGAGTTTCGTATTGGGTAGGTTTTGTCTTGACTTTACTTTCTGGTGACGATGTTGATGAACTCTATGTATGCTTATTTGTTGTGTACTATGTGCACTTACATATGTTTTCCCTTGAGTGCTCTATATGCCTATATGTGTTTTTGACCTATCTCTTTGAGCTTGCTGATCTGATGGACATAGCCCATTTCACTATGTACTTGTGATGTTGTCCCTGCCTAAGTGCTTGTACTTATTGTTGTGTTTGGTTTGCTGGTGCTTGGGTTTGTGTATGATTTGTGACGGGTTTCTTAATGTTGTCTTGGCTTGAGCAGAGTACAAGTATGCTATCATTTTCTTTGTGTGTGTTGCACATTTACCTCCACCTATGTGCATGTCTGAATTGCATGTACCCGTTTGTATGCATGCTGACATTTTCTTGCCTTGGCTTGCCCTACCATGTGCATAGGCCTGTTGATCTACACTTGTACTTCCACTTGGATTTGCTGATTTTGTTTTACTTGTGCATGTCTTTTGCTCTACACTTGTAATTCCTGGTTGTTTTCCTTTTCCATTGTTGCACCTGTGTGAGTTTATTCCCTTGAGCACTTATATCTGTTGGTGCATGTGTGTGTTCATTTTAGTTTGTTGATTTAGTTGCACTTGTATTTGCTGACTTGAGAAAGGTTGTGCATTTTGTTTTGAGATGACTAGATAAGTTTGCTGGTTGCACTTTGTATATGACAGTACTTGTTCATGCGCACTTGTATATTTCTTGCTTTTGTTTAGGTTCACAAGACTTAGATTTTCTGCTTCACTCATCACCTTGAGTTAAGCCTGAAATTCATTGGGCTTGACCTCGTGCGTTTGCGTTGTGTTGAGCTGTTTGGCTTGACCTCATATATGTCACTGAAATTTAATTGATGCAAGTGCATTTTGTATATGTGCTCATCCCTTTGGCATGTACAGTGATACACTATACATGTCATATGTTGCTCATGCATATTTATTTTTGGTTCCTTTCTAAAATATGAAAATAAACAAACCCATAAACTAAGGCAATATCGTATTCAGATATATTTTTGTTTTTGCAGTTTTAGTTTGTTCCTTTTGGCTTTTTACAATGTTGTTGTTTGACAAGCAAAGTAGAAGACTGGAAAAAGCAATTGAAGCTAGAAGACAAGAAGATAACAAATTGAATTCGAATGAGTGAGTGAGTGAGTTGTATATGAGGGTGTGTTTTATATGAAAGTAAGTTGTATATGAGAGTGAAAAACAGTGTTGTAAAATATAGTGGAAGCAATGTTATAAATGTGTACTATTTGAAATTGTGATGAAATAAAATATTTGTTTCTGAAATTTTGATTTATTTATTTTATTTTGTGATATTGCAATAGTACTGTAACAAACATATTAATATATATATATATATTATCATCAAACAAAAATCATAAACTATTGCATCCCACAATGATAGATAACTCTTTATCGGTTGTATCGTATACAACTCCTAACCCGTAGTTCCTTGTCCTAATCTCATTTTGACCTTGAGTTTAATCAACAGATCGAAAGAAATCATTCATTCGTACTTACCATTTTGCAATGGCCTAAGTATAGTATATGTACCTTAAGTTTTCTCAACAAATACAAATAGCTATCTTACCTCGTCTTTTCAACATATTAATAACGCTAACATCTCTAACTTGAGTTTTCTCAACAACTAAAGAGTATGCACGTAATATATTGATATATAAATAGTAGAGGATAACATTATATTAAAGATTCATAATCTTTAATATATTATATTAAGTGATAACGACTTATGGAATAATGTATGTTTCATGAAATACCCTCGTGATTCAAGTATCAAATACATCAAAAGTAACGGTATATGTACTGTTATGTATGTATTTATTCCTTAAGTCTATTTAGGGTTTCTTTAATGTTCCACATTTAGTTTATACATTTGCATTATATAAGTTTTATTATTATATAAATTTTAGACTTTATTTAACTTAAATAATATTTTATGTATAATTTTATATTAATTAAATCTTATTTAATTAATAACATTTTAATTAATTATTATATTATTAAATTATAATATATTATATTGAATATAATACTATAACCTTTATAGTAATACACATATATCTTGTATATACATATTTTAATTTATTAATTAATTTTTAATTAAATAATTATAATTAAATTTTATTAATTTCAAAAATTCTTTTATATACACATGTATACTCTTATTGTCTTGAATAATTCAAGATAACATAATATATCATTATATATTATACATGTATATATATATTTAATTAACTAAATTATTTAATTAAATCATTTATTTTATTAATCTTATTAATAAATAATATTTTTGAATTAATTTTATAACATTTTCAAACATTTGGAAAAATTATATTATAATTTTTATAATATGTGGTTTATTTCAAATTTAACTGTTAAATTTAAAACTTCCATTTTAATTTTAAAAACAACTTGAAAATCTATATTATAACATGTGGAAAATAGGCACAAGGACAAATTTTCATAAATTTTTTGGTTGAAGGACAACAAGTTTTATTTTTAGGCTGAAGGACAAACTTTGAAAGATAATTAGACTGAAGGACAATGCTAATACAACTAGCATTTTGTACAATGTAAAACTGGATATAATGCTAGTTATAATTAGCATTTTGTACAATGTTTGCACTGTACAAAATGCTAACTATATTTAGCATTTTCCTTCAGTCTAATTTTCTTCCAAAGTTTGTCCTTCAGCCTAAAAATGAAACTTTGTGTCCTTCAGCCTAAATTTTTTTCAAAGTTTGTCCTTGTGCCTAATTCCCTCTTATAACATTTATAATACTTTTACTATTTTAATTTTACTTTCAAATTTAAAACTTTTGTTTTAATTTGAAAATAATTTTGAAATTAGCTCAAGGCCCAATTCAAATTGGGCATTTTCTATTAGAAGCAAACTTTGGGCTCTCATAACTGTTAAGGTTAAGCCAGTAGCCAGGTAGGATAGAGTACTTGATTAACAAACAATCCAACCTAAACACTACCTTTCTAGACACCCTACTAATTGGCTTGTAAGCTTAATCAGTTAGCCATAAAATGACTAATTTAGACTACATAGGCTATTGTGCTCTTATACTATTGTTGGAAATGGGCCAATACGTAGTTGGATAATGGGTAATTTTCAAAAATATTACCTTTTTGGACCTTTATTGGACCTATGTAGTCTAAATTTATTTAGAAATTTTCTTTTTAAATAAAATCAATATTTCATTTAATTCATAAATAATGTTTTATCTTGTATAGTTTGTATTATATAATATATATATATATATATATGTATGTATGTATGTATGTATGTATCATATACACATATGTCTGTATGTGCACGTGCAATATAATATAATGTATATGGTTTGACATGCTCGTATACAGATGTAGGGATTTACACTACAACTAATATGTTAGCCCCTCTATATACTTTTGTGTTGTCTATACACACACACATAAATAATATAATATAATTATGCATATATATACATATGCCTAATTGTTTACATTATAAAGTACTAATTAAAAATAAAATTTATATAATTCACTTATACAATTATATATACATATATAAAATATAATTAAATTGCAAATTATGTTGATATAAAAATACTAAGTAGTTTTAAATAAATATTATGTATAATTCAAAATTATATATATATTAAATTAAATTTAGAATATAATTTATAAATATATAATATACATATTTATATATATACTTGTAAACATATTATAATGTAAAAAATGATAATAAAAATATATGTATACATACAATAAATGCCTTTAGACTAAAAAAGGATTTTTTGTTTAAACTTATTTAATAGTTAAAAAGGTTTTTTTACTTCCATTAGGACTTATAGAATTTGGTGATTGTCAAAATTCAAGTACCGTCCATATTCAACTTTATTGTCCAAACTCAAAGTCCTTGGTTCAATAATAGTAACTATTATTAACCGAACTACTCAGGCTAGAGGCTTTGACTTTGAGTTGACTACAGTTGATTGTGCACTAACGTTATATATCTGAGTAGACGAATCATCTCTTGAGTAGTGTTTCACTTTTAATGCTTTCACTCGACCTAATAGTCTTTTGATGGACATCGTGCCATGATTTAACTATAATCAAACTGGAGCTTCGTCATTGAAGATCAACGGTATTCTCAAGTCAAGGGTACTGTGTAATTTTATCATATCAATATTTTCTGTTTGACCTTAGTTATGATAATCAACGAAAAACTACTGAGTGAGTCATTCCATAATTATCCAATAATTATCAGTAGTAACCCCATGGTGCCCCTAACAGTCGTCAGTAATACATTGTCCAACATTTGAAGAGTGTTACATACTTTAGTCTCAACAAATGTGTCGATATCCAGTCTCGATACATCTTGACTAGGAATACTTAAAACCTTATGTTTATTTTATTGTGATAAATCACTCATGATTACAACATATTATAACTACTGTCACAAAACATAACGTTTATCGATCTTCTATTAAATATAGTTTTAATTAAGTTGATTAATTAATATATATATATATATAACATGTTATATGAAGTATATAATAGAAAGGAAACATCTTTTATTTCAAACAAGATTGGTTATCGAGTTAGATAAATTAACAATTACATAATTGCCCTAAGGATATACCCCTAACTCTATCAGTAACAATATTTATATGGTTGTTGTCATCAAAATCAATACCTTCGATATTAACAAGATCGTCATAATTCATCTCTAAGTCTATAGTTATGAATTTGTATATGATAAAGTTTGGGTTGATTTAGATGAATGAAAGTAATTGAATACCCTTTATGATTTACCTTGAGTTGATTTAGACAAATGAAAGTAATTGAATACCTCTTATGATTTACCTTGAGTTGATTATATAATTTGAAATATGCATAGACTTTTTGTTGAAAATGCATTGGCGATTTATTGAAAAGTTGTACACAATCGTTGAAATTAACTAGGTAAAGTTATATATAAACAAAAAATAAAAATAGTACTAAAACACTGTTAAAAATAAATCTACCTACAAATTTGAATCCGCGAAGAAGATGAAAAAAAATCATCAACTCTGGAAATTTCATAACTTGAAGTCTAACATGTTAATCAGATGTCTGAATTCACTTCCATATATCTAAATTTTGGATAGTTCAAAATTAAAAAGAAATAGTTCAAAAATTAACGTGATTCAGATGTCTCAATTCTTACTCAGACATCTGGAATCAAAGTCGGACATCTAAATATGGAAATCAAATGTTTGAATAGTTATAACAAAAATTTATACAAGGGGAACCAGACGTGTGAATTATTTTTTAAACGTTTGAATTACTTCAGCAAGCCTAGGTTGAACCTGGACCTAGTGTAGGCCAAATAGGGCGAACCAGCAGACTCGTTTCAACTTCTTTGACTTTGGAGCATCCACGGAATTGAATGAAGTCATGCATCAAGATGGAAAATTATACTCTTGGTGATGTACTAGGTTCGAACTTCATGAAGTTATGAGGCGTGGCAAGCGACGTGGTGTGTGGTTGTAACGACCCGATATTTTCAACCATTCGCATCCACACATGTCGGACTTGAATTGCTCAAAATACCGCGTTGTAAATAAAAATTTGGCAAACTCATCATTTACAGTAAATAAAAAATCACAGATCACAGACACAGAGTAATATAATGCAGCGGAAGTAAAAGAGATAGTAGTCCATGAAGCTACTATATAAATACATCAGAGTTAATTAAGATACAATAGGAATACCAAGATACAACAGGAGTAACAGTATGAAAATCAGGTACAACTGGAATCAACTGGATAACAAAATGAATAGATATCTAGATCTTCAAAGCAAAACTCCAGCTCCGAAGGTGAGTCTCTAATGCTGTATCACTCAGTCTGACCCGAGCGTAAAGCAAAACACAAAACACTCGAGTCAGGACATACATACTTAAAACCAACTCAAGTGAACTGTAATAAAGGTACAAGTAACTTAAAGAATGCTTGGGATCGCCCATTCTTTAAGGATCCGTTAAACTATTTACTATGTAGTAATATTCGCTATTATAGTAGTGTCTAAATAAGTAAAGTATAATCATATAGAAAATAGCGTTAAGGGGATGGAGAACCTTAACGCGGTCGGATCTTAAAATCATAATCGTAGAAAAGCTCGATATGGTAGGTGACACGGCACAACTAGGCAATGCCAGGGTAGATATACCAATTACGCATACGGACTGATGGATACGCATAACAGCCACTACCGTTCCACCCCGAACAACACTCCCAAATCGGAGGATGGCCATCTAATCAATCACAAGTAAGAGTATAATATCGAAGAAATGTGTCCGAGAAGAGGTGTTACCTCACTGGTCCGAGATCGCTCCTGTTTTAGCCACCTTATGCCAACTCACGGGAGTTGGGTCCACGTAACATACCTTAAGAACGTCGCCACCATCCTACTTCATTCTGGAATCTCCACCGCGTACACGGTTGTCAAAGTGGTTTTCGGTATCGACAGAGAGTATGTCCATATCCGATCCCGGTCTCTTTGCCAACCAATCATTATTATAACCCGTGGTTATAAATTTCAAAATAGTTTATGTTTCAAATCAAAATACATCCTTTAAACCATTTCAAAATCATATCATTTATTTCAAACTAATACATACTTTCAAACCCAAAACATATCTATTCAAAACCAATTCAAAAATATATCATTTCCATTTCAAAACCAATTCAATAATATATCATTTCAATAAAACCCAAATTTCAAAAATCACTGAATATTTCCTTTAATTTATTAAACTTGAAATTTTCCTTTAAATTATCATAGCATTTTGGTAATGTAACCTTAAGGAATCATAGCATTTTTGGAATGTAATACTTTCCAATTTAATATTTTATATAATCAAAGTATTTATATACTTACAAATTTTTAACATGGTCATTTTATCATAGCCTTATAGTTAAATAAACTTTGTTACTGTAATATTCAATTTAATGCTGAAATTCTTATGTTAAGTTAAGAGTACCTTATTAACTTACATTATCATTACAATAAAGAAACTTTATTATTTTAGTCATTAAAATATGTCATTTACATTAATTAAAACTTACATATTAAATGTACTTTTTAACTTACATTTCTATTACAGTAAAGAGCATTTATCGTTTAATCAATATTACACTAATTAAACTTACATTATCAAATGTACGTTTTAATTTACGTTTTATTAAAAAAAAGGGCATTTATTATTTTAAATCAATATTACACAAATTAAGACTTACATGTTTCTTTCATTAATTAAGACTTTACATGTTTCTTTCAGTAAGTAAAACTTTACATATTTCTTTCATTAATTAGAACTTTACACGTCTCTTTCATAAATTAAAACTTTACATATTTCTTTCATTAATTAGAACTTTACACGTTTCTTTTATAATTAAAACTTTACATATTTCTTTCATTAATTAGAACTTTACACGTTTCTTTCATAAATTAAAACTTTACATATTTCTTTCATTAATTAGAACTTTACATGTTTCTTTCATAAATTAAAACTTTACATATTTCTTTCATTAATTAGAACTTTATACGTTTCTTTCATAATTAAAACTTTACACATTTCTTTCATTAATTAGAACTTTACATGTTTCTTTCATAAATTAAAACTTTACATATTCTTTCATTAATTAGAACTTTACACGTTTCTTTCATAATTAAAACTTTACATATTCTTTCATTAATTAAAACTTTGCACGTTTCTTTCATAAATTAAAACTTTACATATTTCTTTCATTAATTAGAACTTTACACGTTTCTTTCATAAATTAAAACTTTACATATTTCTTTCATTAATTAGAACTTTACACGTCTCTTTCATAAATTAAAACTTTACATATTTCTTTCATTAATTAGAACTTTACACGTTTCTTTCATAAATTAAAACTTTACATATTCTTTCATTAATTAAAACTTTGCACGTTTCTTTCATAAATAAAACTTTACATATTTCTTTCATTAATTAGAACTTTACACGTTTCTTTCATAAATTAAAACTTTACATATTCTTTCATTAATTAGAACTTTACACGTTTCTTTCATAATTAAAACTTTACATATTTCTTTCATTAATTAGAACTTTGCACGTTTCTTTCATAATTAAAACTTTACATATTCTTTCATTAATTAGAACTTTGCACGTTTCTTTCATAAATAAAACTTTACATATTTCTTTCATTAATTAGAACTTTACACGTTTCTTTCATAAATTAAAACTTTACATATTCTTTCATTAATTAGAACTTTACATGTTTCTTTCATAATTAAAACTTTACATATTTCTTTCATTAATTAGAACTTTACACGTTTCTTTCATAAATTAAAACTTTACATATTCTTTCATTAATTAGAACTTTACACGTTTCTTTCATAATTAAAACTTTACATATTTCTTTCATTAATTAGTTTATATTTCCAATCACAAATTTCCATTTATTTATTTAACATTTTTAATACATATGAAATCATTTTTCACTTTATTAAATCATTTTAAAAACAAAATTAAAATTAAAATATCAAAATTTACATTTTCAAAATACTTAAAACTTCCAGAAAAACTTATAAAATAACCACGGGTCTGTATAATATTTTCTAACCTAGGCCAAGTGATACGGATAATATATCATTTCAATCCGTAATTTACAAAGAAAAATCCGGGTTCTATCATTTCAAACCCGCAATCCCAAGTTAAATAAAATAAATAAAAATCGGTTAGGCTTGTCATTTCAGCCCATAACGATCTTTCCATATTCTAAAGTCCGTTCGGGTATGTATTATTTCAACCCATAGTGATTCTATTCTACAGGGAACTTGCAGTGTGAGAACAGAATATAAATAAACAGTAAAATAAAATAAAATATAACAGATGATGTAACAGGCATATAAACAGTATTTAATATCATATAAATATATCACAGGCATGTATAACATAATATAATTATTTCTACACTTTCACTTGCTATCAATTCACAATAATATAAGTATGAATGTCAGGTGTGATTACTCACCTTTTTACGCTGAAGTTTGCAAAGCAAACACACAAACAAAAATCCGGAAAGCACGAAAGCATGACTAGACACAATTCTGATTTGAATGGATGGAGAGCCAAGATATTGATCTTGTATATAACAAATACACAAATCATAAGAATAAGATTCAACACAACAAAAGATGAATTAAACTATGCAATTACGAATTAAAGAACATAACCTTGCTTTCAACCACCAAGTGGGCTTTGCCATGGTCTAATAGTGAGGAGGAGGTTATGTTGTGGTGGTGGAGGCTGAGCTATGCAAGGAGAAAACAAAAGGAAAAAAAGAGGAAATAAAATAAAAGTGGAAAAAAAAGAGAGAAGGAAGCCATGGAAATAACCTAGAGCTTGTTGTATTTTCTTTACGCAAATGAAAATGAGAGGATGAGAACTTGTACGTGAATAAGAAATAAAAAGAAGGCGGCTAGGCTTTCAAGAGATTTGAATGGCTAAGATGTAGGGTTTAGAAAATGAAAGGCTAGCAAATAAAAAGGCTAGTGAATGAGTGGGATTTATTTCCTATTTAATAAAAGAAACTTACTGTAAAATATTTCAATCAGAAGAGGAAAAATGAGGAACTGAGATATTGAGAAGATTTTTATGTGATTTGATAGAGTAAATGCTAGGAAAACCAAGAGACAAGAAATAAAGAGAAAAAAACTTATACATATATTATTCCTAAATGCAAGTGAAATATGTGAATCATAATGGGAAATAAATTTTGTACGTGTATGGAAAAAGGAAATACACGGCTATAGAAGAGAAAAAAAAAGAGCTAAGGAGTTATGAATGCTAAGGAAACGGAAAGGCATAAGTTAAGGAGAAAAAACGTACAATATATTTTATTTTTAAATGCAAATGAAAAATGAGAGATGGGAAATAAATTTGGTACGTGAATTATGAAGTGGAGTGGATGGCAAGAAAAGATTTTGAACAGCTAAAGAGGAGTAAATGATAGAAAAACAAAAAGGCTAGGAAATAAAAGGTAAGAAATAAGGAGAAAGAAACACACATACATACATATATATATATATGTATGTATATACATATATATGTATATACATATATATGTATATATATATATGATTCTTAAATGCAATTGAAAAGAGGATATTTTGAGATGTTTGTACATGATTAATAAGAGCAATTCACGGCTATGAACGGTGAATGGCTAGGGTAAGTAATAAAGAGGGTAGGTAAATAAAAAGGCAAGCATTAAAGAAATGTAACGCATGTCTCCTTGATTTCTTCCAAGCCTTTTATGAAAAGATATACACACAAGTGAAATCCAATAAATAAAGTTTAGATAAACAAAATAGAAAAATAAATAAAATAACATAGAAAATAAAAATATAGAAACGCACATAGAAAACTAGAAATTGAAATACAGTAAATAACTGCGTGTAAAAATGCTGTAATTTATCTGATTTAAAAAGTATAACTCAGAATTTAACGAAACAAAAAGCAGAACAGATATCATAAATATATTCTGCTTCAAAGAAAAAGATTAAAATTTGAAATTCAATTTTTTTTATATTTAAACTGAAAATTCAGATTTTGACCAAAATATAAAATTTTCAAAAATCGTTTATGTATTGCATTTGGAAAATAAATTACAAACAAATTCCAAACTTACATTGGAATAATTCTAAAAATTCACTTTTAAATGATTTAAAAAATCTAAATTTCAAATAAAAATTTAATTAAAAATATTCACAAAATTATGGGTTGTTACAGTGGTTCTATCGTGATTGTATGGGGAAATTTGGCTCAAACATTGTGTGTATGCCTGATGTTGTACCTAGTTATAGGCACTAACAGGAGGTCACTCGATGCTTTTGGGGAAAATGGGCTTAGGCATTATGTGTATGCCGGTGCAGTGTCTAGAAATCGGATATCAGTTACTAACATGAGGTTACTCTATGTTTTTAGGGCAATTTGACCTAGACATTGTGCGTATGCCTAGTGTTGTGTATGGGATAACAAACGTTAGTGAGTAGATTACCCAATGCTTCTGGGGTAAGCGAGTCTAGGCACTATGGAGTATGCCCAGCAAGATACATTGATAATTTGATCGTATAGTTGGAGTTCATATTGGAGATTGTCCACGCAACGTAGTGGTTTGGTAGTTCATCAGTAAGGATATTTATTCGATGTTAAGTACACTTAGGGTGATTGTTACAGTTGGTATCAAGTTGTAGCACTTTAATGTGTAGTTCTACACACACATACACGGTCCACAACAAGTGAATACCATGGTTTATGTAGATTATAAATGAAGTTAATTACTTGTTAACACCATACACTTGTTAGCACTTTAATTACTTCTTTTGATTTTAATTATATCATTCACCATACTTTGTCTGATCCACTCCTTTCCTTCCCATTTATACCCATTACAGAAGTACAGAGTAGCAAGTGAGTTGATCTGGAAAGGTACATGGAGATGGTGACATGACATTTGGAGACTCGTCTATTTAGCCATTCTCTCGTGTATCATGTGTGTGTGTATTGGACATACTTTTATTACGAGGTTATTTGGAGATTTTAATTATATCATACACATATTTACCACAGTTATTTTAAGACTATATTACTCTAGATTATTTAATAAATGAACAAAACAATTGATTTAGCCCATATTTGTGCAAAGATGCGATGATGATGTAATTTTAAGAAACCAATTACTTCTCTTCTATAAACAATAACATAAATTAAAAGAAGACTTTTATTGTTAATATAAGGATATAATTTGTCACTTTTAATTATGTTATATATAATCAATCGAAGTTTTATATTTGTCTTAATTGGTTAGTTAGGTTTCAAAAGATTAAAAAACGAAACCAACCAAAAAAACCAAATAGTCATGAAAACTAAAAGCGAACACAATTAGTTAACTAACAAAACAAAATAGAGCCGATCAAACATATTTGGTTTGGTTGATTTATTCGGTTTGAACCAATAAATGCTAAGCCCTAAACATTTACTGAAAATTTTCATTAATTTAGGCTAAACAAAAAACCGTAATAGATTGGAATTTTTGCAATTTTTGATTCAAATTTTAAATTTTAAACTTTGAAAATATTGATTTTAAATTTGAATATTAAAATTCAAAATTGAATTTTGAATCGAAAAATTCAAATGGTCTGAATTTGAAATTAAAAGTTTGAAAACCCAATCTGAAGTATGAAACTTGAATCTGAAATTTTGAAATTGCAAGATTTGAATTTTGAATGACATTTGTAATTTCAAATGATGAAATTTGAATTTGAAATTTTGATTTTTTTTCAAAATTTGATATTTAAAATGTAAAAGGTCAAGGACGGAAAAAAATTTACGTGGAATTTGAAATTTGAGATATTTAGTTTTCGGATTTTGAAAAAACAAAACTTTAAAATTTAAAATTTGAATCTGAAATCTTAAATTTTCTAAAATTAGTCTTTCAATTTTTTAAATTTGAAATTTGAAATTTTAAATTATGAACTTTATATTTTAAATTTTTCTTTGAATAAAAAAAATCTAAATTTTGATTTGTGCTTGAAAACTTGAATTATGAATTTGTCTACAAAGTTAAACTTGAAAATTTAAATTTTAAAAGTTTGACATTTGAATTTAAACTTGAAATCTGAAAGTATGAGAATTTCAAAATTTATGAAAAAGAAAACTTTCTAAAAAGAAAACTTTCTAAAAAGAAAACATGTTATTATTTAAATTGCAAGGATTGGCTACACCTCATTTTTGCTACACCTCAAATCCTCCTGATTTCAACCACATATTCCGAATTAAATAATCAAATGAAGTGATAAGAGAGAAAGTATAATTATTTAAATCAGAACATGTGGTTGAAATTAAGGGGATTTGAGTTGTAGCCGATCCTTGACCTTATTAATATAGTAGATAAAAAACATGATTTTATCTGGAAATCAGAATATGTGTACTTTTCTATATTTGTTCATTTACTGTTTCATGTATGTATACATATCTCATTTGGTTGATGTACTATTTTCATGTATGTATACGGATCTCATTTGGTTGATGGACATTTACATGTGTAAGTACCTTTTTGTATTTCTTCATTCACTGTTTCATATATGTGCACTTTGTTGTATTTGTTCCATATTCTTGCAAAACATTAGCAAAATATAGAAGTTGGATACATAATTAAATACATAATAAGATACATGATTTATAGTACCGAAGGTTAATATAAGACTTTAACTTAGGATCGTGTAGTAATGAAAGATACATAAGACTTCAACTTAGTTAATAAGGAAATGGACCAACATCTAGGTTCTGCCATTACGAAGACGATAGTTTTGATTCATAGCATCATTGAGTTGGGTACGAAGTCTCTTGATTTATTCTTCCAACTCCAAAGCCCTAGATGGGAATTATTTGTCTATTCACTATCCAAATTCACGTCCATTTGGGTAAAGTAGGCAAGGAAGTATCGGCAACCAACATTATTCCCATTCTGTACAATTGCAATTGGTGAATCGAGTCCATAAAAGAAAATAACATTTGTGATTATACCGCACCAACATCTCCTATGTTATCAACTTGTGGGATTACTTGATATAACTCCAATGTACGTTAATTAGGCACTTGTTGTTGTTATTTAATTCACATTTGTTGCATCCCTAATTCAAGCTCTCTCTGTCTCATATCCTTATAATTTCATTCTTCTACATCAATGTACCATATAGTTGGGGTTCTAGGTGGACATGCATTTGGATTTGACGGTTCGTATAAATGGTTAATGACTCTGGGTAAGAAATAGGCTTTTGAAGAGTAGGTGTAGTATAAGTTGCAGAATGAACTACAATAAATACTCTTGTATTCTATTTATAATGTATTGAAAATTTAGAGGTCTAGCATGAGTACAGAGTGATCGTTTTAATCTTGTCCAGTCAAAGTTCAAATCCTATATGACTACAGTGTACATTTAGAATCTTGTCAATGAAAAGCAAATCAACTATTTCAACAAAGTTGAAATCTGTTTAGCAAAGATCACATCATTGTCTAAAGAATACGTTTGGTGACAGATCATAATGCAATGCCAAATATATGAATCTTTGTAGAGTGTTGTTATGTTGGGGTAAATAAAAAAATTCTCACACTAGAAATCAAATTCAAATGTAAGTTCAGAATATCTTCCATATATTTGCAATACATAAGTAGGTTACAAAAGTATGATACAAAACTAAAATATAATAACATTATAGATAAAGGGAATACATAAGTAGCATACGAAAGAAAATACATAAGTAGGATAAATGAGCAAACAGAATCAAACTAATATTATAGCCATAGTGCATCTCCCCGGTGAATCCAGTTTATATAATAATCGTAAGCTCCATGGCTAGTGAAACAATTGTCATATAAGATATGATAATTTGAATTGCACCTAGAACGATTACAATTTGAAGGACCTTCGTATTCCAGATCTTCTATAACCTCAGGGCAACGTTCAAAATCTACCATTAGTTGTCCCTAATGAACTACCTATGTTGATGAAAGCATTATGTGCGGTTATTTTATTCAACATAAACCATATTTGTAGTGGTTCTAGCTTATATGTATAATTTAGTGAGAATCAATAGCTTATTCGGTAACCAATATGAGTTAGAAATCATAGTAGTATGAAGTATAGAAGATGAAATGTAGAAGATGAGGAGTAATGACTCTTGTGGTGGTTGACATGTATGAGTAGGATGCAACTATCAAAACAAAACCATTTATGACACATGGTAGTGATCCAAGCATCGTAAAAAGACATACCTTCGCTAAAACAAAATAGCTATCCACATGCTAGGTACACCAACCATCGATGTGTGACACATGGTAGTCATCCGAGTGTCATACTAAACAACACACCTTCTCTAAAACAAAACTACAATCTAGGCGTAGCTACACCAACTATCGAATTATGACACGTGACAGTCATCCGGATGTCATAAACAAACACACCTTCTCCAAACCAAAACGACAATCCACATGCTAGCTACACCAACCATCGATTTGTGACACATGCAGTCATCTAAGCGTTGTAAACAAACACACCTTCTCTAAAACAAAACCACAATCCGCAAGTTAACTACACCAACTATCGATTCGTGACACTTGGCAGTCATCTAAGCATCGTAAACAAACACAACTTCTCCAAAACAAAACAACAATCCATATGCTAGCTACATCAACCATCAATTTGTGACATGTGCCAGTCATCCGAGCATCGTAAACAAGCACACCTTCTCTAAAAAAAACCATAATCCATGTGCTAGCTACACCAACCATCAACTTGTGACATGTGGCAGTCATCCGAATATTGTAAACAAACACACCTTCTCATAACAAAACCACTATATGCATGCTAACTACACCAACCATCAATTTGTAATATGTTGCAGTTATCCGAGCGTCGTAAAAAAACACACCTTCCACAAAACAAAACCATAATCTATGTGTTAGCTACACCAACCATCGATTTTTAACAAGTGGCAGTCATCTGATCGTTGTAATAAACAAACACACCTTCTCTAAAACAAAAACACAATCCACGTGCTAGCTACACCAACCATCGATTTGTGACACATGGCAGTCATCCGAGCGTCATAAATAAACAAACCTTCTCCAAAAAAACCACTATCCACATGCTAGTTACACCAACCATCGATATATGACACGTGGAGTCATCCGAGTGTTATAAACAAACACACCTTCTCTAAAATAAAACCACAACCTGCGTATTAGCTACACCAACCATCGATTTTTTGACACATGGCAGTCATCCGATCGTCGTAATAAAGAAACACACCTTCTCCAAAACAAAATCACAATCCGCATGCTAGCTACACCAATCATCAATTTATGACATGTGGCAGTCATTCGATGATCATAAACAAACACATCTTCTCCAAAACAAAACCATAATCTGCATGCTAGCTACACCAACCATAGATTTGTGACATGTGACAGTCATCTGATCGTCATAATAAAAAAACACACCATCTCCAAAACAAAACCACAATCTGCATGTCAGTCATCAAAACCACTAAAACTTCATTTGAACTAACCATATAAATAGGGTTAAAGGCTAACAATATTATACTTGCTCAATCTTCTAAATTCGTCATCACTCTTCTTTTATCTACATCAAACGAGTAACCTAAAAAGATTGTTTTTCTTTTCATCCTTGTCTTCATCTTTGGAAGATTTCATCGTACATTGTGTTATTAAATAAAACATGTTTGCTTGTGAAGCGTTGGATTTAAAAAAGCTGAAAGCCACTTCAACCAAAGGGGGGTGGCATTCTAGGAAGGAGGGACTTACAAAATGGGAGAGACTACCCTTTCGACCACAATCAACTAATCATAGATTATTTTTTGAAAAACCCTTTGTACAGCGATGTTGATTTCCAACGAAGATTCTATATGTTAATGACTATCTTTAATCAAGTTCTCGAAAAATTAACAGAATCAAACATATTTTTCACCCATAAAAGAAATGGAATCAACGAATTAGGAGTTTTCCCACTATAACAGATTCTGGCTGCACTGCGCATGATATCATATAGACCTTCTGGTGATTGACATGATGGCAAGGTGAGGATTGGAGACTCAACAACAATCTTATGTTTGAAAGAATTTGGCAAAACCGTTGTTTTACAATTTGGTAAAGAATATCTACAGTCCCCAACCCCTCATGACATTGAAAGATTTTTACAATGGAGCTTACTGCATATTTCCAGTTATGTTAGGTAGCTTAGATTATATACATTAGAGGTGGAAAAACTATCTGGTTGCTTTGCAAGGACAGTGCATAGGTGTAACGACCCAGAATTTTGAACGAATTAAATTGAGGATATTTAATTTATTTTAAATATTTGAACGATGATTTAATTTGAATCCCCGATCTAAGTTTGAAATTGGTGATTAAGTTATAAAATTTAATCTAGTGAATGCTGAATAAAAATTTGTATCTTCGATTTTAAGTCGAAGAAAAATATTTCGAAAGCTTTTAAAATTCGTATTGATAATACCGAAGCTAATCGAACTGCCAGGATTGAATTTGAAACTGTCCTGTTCAGTTTTGAATTTAATTGTTCGAATCGATATTTAAAATAGTCAATTTTCAGACTGTCTCGGAATTCAACGAAACCAGTGCCGTTGGGTCCGTAATATCGAATTATTATCGGATTTCAAATTTCGTATTTTTCGGAGTTCGTATGTGAGAATACGACACGAAAACGCATTGAAGTTTTTATCGAGATTAAATTTAAATTTAAAATTTAAAACAAACGACATCGTCCCTAATTTCGTGCCTAAAATCACGCAGAGGCCACGAATTCATCGTGCCAACCATCCTCTTTCTATTTCAAATACCGCTCTTCCCTTTGTATAATTCAAAACCGAAACAAATTCAAAATCAACAGAGCTTCAAAAACAATGGCCGCCTCCTCCTAATTTTTTCAAATCAAGTTCAAATGGAGTTCGCGAGTTAGGGTTGAGGCTCTCGCGTACAGGCGACGGCATAGGCGACCGCGCGCGTACAGTCGCGTGGAGGTGGAAGGAGGCAGCGACCTGGAGGGTTTCGCGAGCGGAATTCAGGCGCGCGCGTTCGAAGGTGGACGGGGTAACTTCGGCGAGGCGTGCGAGCGCGGTGGTGCTTGGGGCGCGCGTGCGCAGGCGCGCGTGGCAATGGCGATGCCCAACATTGATGGCGGCAGGCGGCGAACTTTGAGAAGCAGGAGGTCGTCGCGATTGGGCTGGGGAGTTTCTCGCGAGTGCTGAGCTAGGGTTTCGAGCATCGCAATTTCGAACTCTGGCGATGGTACGATGAAGTTTAGGCTCGGAGAAGTGGAGATGGTCGCGATGGCGAACTCTGACAGTGGGGTTCCTCTCGTGATGATGGGCAAAGTCGTGGTTTCAATTCGAGTAAGTGGGGGTATAAATTTAATTAAATTTATAAAAGTTGAATTTATGCAATTTCTGGTATATGCAGTTTAAAGAAAAAATTACATATGTTACAGTAAGGTTTTAAAAACGAAATCTGTTTTAAGAATTTAATAGTGAAATTTATTACTGTTTATTTTTATAGTAAAAAGAAAAATAGGAATTGTTTTATCTTTGGAAGATATAAGGGTTTAAGTTAAATATAAATCTATATCTAGCCTACTGTTCTTTTAGAAGAAAGTATATTCAGGAAAGGAATTTGTTGATATCAAATTTTTAGTTAATTAAATTAACTAGATAATATAGAAATTTATTAGATGGAAAATTGGTTTAAATAGGACTATCAGTTAATTTAACTATTAAAATAAAATCATCGATGAATCAAAAATTATCAAATGAAAATTTATTATTCGATCTGTTCGAATATTAATAAATCGTATAAATGTTTATACAGTTTGAAATCATAAAGGGAACAAGACGAATTGGTTTGGATTGCAAATTAAAAAGAAAAGGTGAGATCTTCTCACTCAATTGAATGTGGAATTATTTACAGTTATTGATTGATTATTGACTGTTTGAATGTGCTATTAGGTATGATAGGATATATCTATATATATATAGCAATATATACATATTGGCATATGTATATATTGGATTGATGATTTCCCGCCTCGTATAGCGGATGAGACCCTATTGCGCCGTTAGTAAGCGGATTTATAAAAACCCATATACCGCGATAATTCCGTACTGGAGCGGAATTGGTATTGTGCTAACATCTGTGGATGCAGGGAAACAGGTTGGAGGGATCCAACTGGATTCCTCACCGTATTGATTATTTACAGATATTGTGATATATTCTGCTATCATATGATGATATATGATATTGACTGTTGTGATGGACTAATCGATGCTGTTGTATCATCGGATTCAGTTTTGAAATGTAAAAAAATAACGACTGTTACTTTAAAAAGATTTTAAAGTGATTTTTGAAAATATACGTTTTATGGGATTTTTGAAGTGATTTATTTTAAATAAATAAACGTTCAAACTTTAAAGTTACAAAAATTTATAGATTTGGGAAATATAACCGAAAAGTTATTTTTGGAATAAATAGTTGACTGATTTATGAAATGGTTTAAATTGAGATTGTTAAATTTCTGTAAACGGTTTATATAAAAGATTTATGAAATTGATATCCACAAAATTAAGAATGGTGAAATTAAAAAAAATGAGTTTTTATAAGTGTGAAAAATGAAATATTATGGAATCCGTAAGTGAATGAAATTTATAGACTTATAAATTGTGAAGTTGAAAATGAATGATAAGTTATTAACTTATAATATGGATTTGTGATATTTATATCGAGTTATAAATTGAATTTGTTAATAAAAGGAATTTATAAATCAAAGTTGTTAGAAGGATGGAATTGAAATTTATAAAAGTTGTTTATAAATCCGGAATCACTTATTTTGATGAGTTGAATATAGAAGTTAATAAAAGGAGATTTATAAGTCGAAGTTGTTATTAAAATGGAGATAGAATTTATAACCGTGTTTATAAATTCAGAATCGATTAAATTTGATAAGTGAATTATAGAAGGTTATTAAAGAAGATATATTCACGATTTTGGACAGTGAATATATTGTTAAGTAAAATGGATACGTTTTTGAAGAAGTGATATTAAAAAAATGAAGTTAAACATTTTAAAGATGTTTTAAAATGTATTATGAATCGAAAGCATATATTTCCGCAGTTCTTGTTGAAATAGACGTTTTCGAGGAATTTAATAACACTGTTGTTATAGTAAATGATTTTCGAAAGGAAATGTTTTGATGTAGTATTGGGATTTATATATCTATCTAAATCCGAATCCCTATACTAGTGATTTCGAGTCGTCGTAACGATGTTTTACGCAACATTCGTTTTGACTCAAATAGATGTTGAAATTTATGATTTCCTTAAAGAATGAATATATACTTAATATTGATTTAAGTATATCGAATATTTTCAAGTGTTGAAAATAAATGATTTATGAAATACTTATTTTTAAATAAGTATGGAAATGCTTTTCCAATGTGAAATGAACTGTTTTGAGTTTTTATCTTTTAAAGATAAATTGAAATGTGGAAATTAATTTGAAATTGTTTTCAAATGATTAAGTGTGGAAATTTTATATCTAGTAAAGATATTTTTGGAAGACGAAATAATTTGGAAAATTATTTGGAATCTGATGATGTCGCGCATCTTTATTGATAGTTAAATAACCGACTATCAATAATTACCTTTAGATAGGTATTTGTTGTGAATTGGATGAATTTGAATGCCACGCTTATTTTTGAAAAATCGCTCACTATTCGGGTTAGCCGGGAAAGGACCATGGGGTCGTATAACCCATTCCGAATATGTGATACGTCGTTATGAATTGCATTTGAAGACCGGTGTTGAAGACCGGATATTTTTGAAAACGGAAGGATTACCGTCGAGTTACTCTACATCGGCTGATCTCCGATTTAGAGGTTTTATCACCCTTAGTGACGGGAAGTCCTGACGTGATTGAAAATTATCCGGAAATGCAAGGGCTTCGTGAGAAGTGCCTTCGGTTCTGTTCGATCCCGGAACAGACTTGTATGGATTGTGTGTCTGACGTTACATCTTGAGATATAAAGCTGATTTCTTTCAAATACATTTCTGTTGGTGGCGGAGAATTTATTCTCTTAGCTTAACACCCTTCTCTGAGACGTACGAGCTCAGAGGTTATGTAGTTGAAATTTATCAGCGATATATCCCAATTTGGTAACGTGGCATACTGAGTGTTGCTGTGAAATGATCAGTGTTTGATCATTTGTGATATGATCATTTGTTTGATCTTATATCTTTGTGATCATAGGTTGATCATTTTGTTTGACCCGAAGCAGGGCTTTTTGAGAAAGCGTAGCTTTGTGGACGAGACTTCATCGAGCCTCACACCCCGGAAATGGTCGAAACAGGACGAATGTGGCAAGGTTCTAGGGAGTAGCGCCCCTTAGTGTATGTCATTCCTTCTGGATAAAGGTGGTATCATGGTATGGAGCCCAGATACTTAACCTCTGTGGTTACTGCATTATTATTTCTATGTGGTTTGTTGCGAATCGGGGATCCTCGGGAAGATCGGTGACGATCGGGGGATGGCATACGCGTGTCAGTAGTTACCTATTTTTGCAGAGGTAACCCGGCCTTGTGTTGGCAGAGATCCGGTTAGGTTCTCGGGTCGTCTATTCCAGGGACGTACCCATCGTGGATAGGAAGTTCCTTAGCCTGACCATTTGTTGGAAATCCAAAGAAACAATACATGACGTGTACGGTTTTAGTTGTATTACCTGCTATGGAATGTGGCGGTAACCTGCTATTGAACATAGTAGCTATAGTAGGCATACGATACTGGTCGTATGTTGGCTAAGATTAATATTATACTTTCAAAATGATTTCTACACTATGCACTAATAATAATATCAAAAATGATTTGATTTTGCGTAGTAAGCATCTTTGATTATCATAAGAAGAAATCTCCTCCAATTCTGCGTTTGCATTGTGTGTGTGGTGGGAGGTCTTATGGTAGTTTCATTTTTCAAAAGCATTTCGAATTGACTTAAAAAAATATTTATGTTGTTTAATTTAAAGATAAACTGTTTTACGATCTCACACCAGTCACCATGACTGACTCGGAGTTTATTGTTTCCCTTCTAAACTCTGGGTGCCCACCAATTTCCACACGGGCAGTCTAGAGTTAGATTATTAGGTTATCTGGATATTCTGGAGCTTTGGAGATAAGCTGGATGGCGAGACGTAGTATTTGTATCTGATAGTATTTATTCCGCTGTGTATTCTGTATGAGGACAAATTATATAACTGTCCATTGTTGTATATTGACTCTGATGATTGATGTATGTATAAAATGATATCGTTCTTTGTTTTAAAGATTATTCATTTATCTATTATATATTGTTCCGCTGCGATGTGTAAGATTTTGATATTGTTCTGTTTCTGTTGCTGTTCTGTTGTTCTTCTTTCTTTCTTCTCTTTTTCTTCTATCTTCTTCTTCTTCTACTTTTTCTTCTTCTTAAACCATCACTATCGGAGTTTCCGGCAGTCGATTGTCCGACAGTCGATAAAGTGAGTATCGATGTCGAATTTTTGAAAGTCGAAACTTCGGGATGTGACAAAGTGGTATCAGAGCATATGGTTAAGCGACAACCCTGCTCTGTTGGGTGTTACTCATTAGAGATAGAGTCAGTAGTACTCTAGAATGAGTTGAGTGTAATAATAGATACGAGTGCGTATTTGTTAGTGAATATAAAAATGTTTTATATTGTGTTTGCTTATCCGTTGAGATGTTTGTGAATTTTGGTCGGTATGTGGGACGCCATATTATCGATAGGGGTTTCTAAACACTTAAACGAGGCAAGACGACATAGTATTGTTTTAAATAGGGCGAATGAAATAATTTTGCCCAAAACTATTTTTGTATAGAAAAGAAATGATTTTCTATGAATTATCATAATATATGGATGCTTGTTTGTTAGGAAAGTGATAATATTGAAAGTTATCATTATTGTATGAAATGGAATAAGAAATTCAAATCGCAACTCCAAAGTTAAGAAATTAATTCTCATACAAATGAAATTTGAGAATATAAATTATAAATGTGAATTGTAATTTAAAACGGAATTCCAGAGAAGTTTTTGGAAATGTTTTGAAAGGAACTTGAAAATTTTGGGGATTTGGAAATTTAAATTTCTTTTTGATTTGAAAATGGATTTCGAAGGTTTTGAAAAGTATTTTTGAAGAGATGAAAAGCTCTAAACTCTTTTCGGTCGCTGGAAAATAACTTCGATGATGACCGCGGCATCGTTGGTGTTCATTTTCGGGTTTCCAAAAGAGAAATTGCTGCCAAATTGTTTCAATTGAAAGTTGTTTGGAAAATTTGGATTTTGTTTTAGAAAATTCAAAGGATGATTTGAATTGTTTTCAAAAAATGGTTTTGAAAAGGTTGAAAAGACTCTGGAATTGAGTATTGAATTATGAAAATAAAATTGAGAAGGAATGAATCAATTTGTGATTGCAAGTACATGAATGTAAATTGAATTCGAATTGAAATCCAGTTTAATATAAGTGATTGAAACTGAATGTGAAGATAAATTTGAATAAATGAAGGTGAAATTGAATGTTGAAATTCATTTCGAATTTGTAAGCAATGAAGTGGATTGAATAATTATAAATGTGAAATGAAAGATGAATTAAAATTCACATGGAATATTTATATTGAACATAAGAATAAAACTGGAATTGAAATTAAATATTGAAAACAAATTTGAAATTGTAAATGAATTAGAATTTGTGATAAATTAGTAAATGAAACTAATTTAAAATAGTACAGTTGTGAATAAAAGATAGTTGATAAATTCAATATTCAAAAGTAAACTGAATCCAAATTAGATTGAAATTGAATTCAAATGGAATTTGAAATGTAAAATTGAAGGAAAATGAATAGGTGTAACTTCAACAGTGAAGTAAAGATGGTATAAGTAGTTTATATTGAAATTTTTGTAGTGAAATTTGCAAAATGTTTGAATGTGTAACTAGATATAATGGCTAGTAGATATACAGGTGTAAAGGAATTGGGATTTTAATTTAGAAGAGAATTGAATTGCTCGACAAAAGGTACGTATTTGAATTATAATATGAATTTTTGATGATTTCTGGACTAGCCGCTTGGCTTTTTCTTTTTCTTTTTGAAATCTGAGAGTCCGTAGGGACGTTTTGTAGTCGTACCGTATCAGCCGCGCAAAGGAGACGCTGGCGAAATTTTTCGGAAATTTAGAGTGTTAGAAAATTTTTGAGAAATTTTGACAGTTTAAATTTGAATTTAAACTCGAATTTGAATTGAGAAGTAAACAGTGTTGTTTGAAACCTGTAATTGAAGTTGGAAAACGAGTTGAATGATAACGAATCTTTAGTAGAAGATTTGTTGTGATAAATTCGATAAAACTATTAGATATGAAAAATTGTAGACGAGTGAAGGACCACTTTTCCTAACTTGTAATTTCGAGGACGAAATTCTTTTAAGGGGGGAAGTTTGTAACGACCCAGAATTTTGAACGAATTAAATTGAGGATATTTAATTTATTTTAAATATTTGAACGATGATTTAATTTGAATCCCCGATCTAAGTTTGAAATTGGTGATTAAGTTATAAAATTTAATCTAGTGAATGCTGAATAAAAATTTGTATCTTCGATTTTAAGTCGAAGAAAAATATTTCGAAAGCTTTTAAAATTCGTATTGATAATACCGAAGCTAATCGAACTGCCAGGATTGAATTTGAAACTGTCCTGTTCAGTTTTGAATTTAATTGTTCGAATCGATATTTAAAATAGTCAATTTTCAGACTGTCTCGGAATTCAACGAAACCAGTGCCGTTGGGTCCGTAATATCGAATTATTATCGGATTTCAAATTTCGTATTTTTCGGAGTTCGTATGTGAGAATACGACACGAAAACGCATTGAAGTTTTTATCGAGATTAAATTTAAATTTAAAATTTAAAACAAACGACATCGTCCCTAATTTCGTGCCTAAAATCACGCAGAGGCCACGAATTCATCGTGCCAACCATCCTCTTTCTATTTCAAATACCGCTCTTCCCTTTGTATAATTCAAAACCGAAACAAATTCAAAATCAACAGAGCTTCAAAAACAATGGCCGCCTCCTCCTAATTTTTTCAAATCAAGTTCAAATGGAGTTCGCGAGTTAGGGTTGAGGCTCTCGCGTACAGGCGACGGCATAGGCGACCGCGCGCGTACAGTCGCGTGGAGGTGGAAGGAGGCAGCGACCTGGAGGGTTTCGCGAGCGGAATTCAGGCGTGCGCGTTCGAAGGTGGACGGGGTAACTTCGGCGAGGCGTGCGAGCGCGGTGGTGCTTGGGGCGCGCGTGCGCAGGCGCGCGTGGCAATGGCGATGCCCAACATTGATGGCGGCAGGCGGCGAACTTTGAGAAGCAGGAGGTCGTCGCGATTGGGCTGGGGAGTTTCTCGCGAGTGCTGAGCTAGGGTTTCGAGCATCGCAATTTCGAACTCTGGCGATGGTACGATGAAGTTTAGGCTCGGAGAAGTGGAGATGGTCGCGATGGCGAACTCTGACAGTGGGGTTCCTCTCGTGATGATGGGCAAAGTCGTGGTTTCAATTCGAGTAAGTGGGGGTATAAATTTAATTAAATTTATAAAAGTTGAATTTATGCAATTTCTGGTATATGCAGTTTAAAGAAAAAATTACATATGTTACAGTAAGGTTTTAAAAACGAAATCTGTTTTAAGAATTTAATAGTGAAATTTATTACTGTTTATTTTTATAGTAAAAAGAAAAATAGGAATTGTTTTATCTTTGGAAGATATAAGGGTTTAAGTTAAATATAAATCTATATCTAGCCTACTGTTCTTTTAGAAGAAAGTATATTCAGGAAAGGAATTTGTTGATATCAAATTTTTAGTTAATTAAATTAACTAGATAATATAGAAATTTATTAGATGGAAAATTGGTTTAAATAGGACTATCAGTTAATTTAACTATTAAAATAAAATCATCGATGAATCAAAAATTATCAAATGAAAATTTATTATTCGATCTGTTCGAATATTAATAAATCGTATAAATGTTTATACAGTTTGAAATCGTAAAGGGAACAAGACGAATTGGTTTGGATTGCAAATTAAAAAGAAAAGGTGAGATCTTCTCACTCAATTGAATGTGGAATTATTTACAGTTATTGATTGATTATTGACTGTTTGAATGTGCTATTAGATATGATAGGATATATCTATATATATATAGCAATATATACATATTGGCATATGTATATATTGGATTGATGATTTCCCGCCTCGTATAGCGGATGAGACCCTATTGCGCCGTTAGTAAGCGGATTTATAAAAACCCATATACCGCGATAATTCCGTACTGGAGCGGAATTGGTATTGTGCTAACATCTGTGGATGCAGGGAAACAGGTTGGAGGGATCCAACTGGATTCCTCACCGTATTGATTATTTACAGATATTGTGATATATTCTGCTATCATATGATGATATATGATATTGACTGTTGTGATGGACTAATCGATGCTGTTGTATCATCGGATTCAGTTTTGAAATGTAAAAAAATAACGACTGTTACTTTAAAAAGATTTTAAAGTGATTTTTGAAAATATACGTTTTATGGGATTTTTGAAGTGATTTATTTTAAATAAATAAACGTTCAAACTTTAAAGTTACAAAAATTTATAGATTTGGGAAATATAACCGAAAAGTTATTTTTGGAATAAATAGTTGACTGATTTATGAAATGGTTTAAATTGAGATTGTTAAATTTCTGTAAACGGTTTATATAAAAGATTTATGAAATTGATATCCACAAAATTAAGAATGGTGAAATTAAAAAAAATGAGTTTTTATAAGTGTGAAAAATGAAATATTATGGAATCCGTAAGTGAATGAAATTTATAGACTTATAAATTGTGAAGTTGAAAATGAATGATAAGTTATTAACTTATAATATGGATTTGTGATATTTATATCGAGTTATAAATTGAATTTGTTAATAAAAGGAATTTATAAATCAAAGTTGTTAGAAGGATAGAATTGAAATTTATAAAAGTTGTTTATAAATCCGGAATCACTTATTTTGATGAGTTGAATATAGAAGTTAATAAAAGGAGATTTATAAGTCGAAGTTGTTATTAAAATGGAGATAGAATTTATAACCGTGTTTATAAATTCAGAATCGATTAAATTTGATAAGTGAATTATAGAAGGTTATTAAAGAAGATATATTCACGATTTTGGACAGTGAATATATTGTTAAGTAAAATGGATACGTTTTTGAAGAAGTGATATTAAAAAAATGAAGTTAAACATTTTAAAGATGTTTTAAAATGTATTATGAATCGAAAGCATATATTTCCGCAGTTCTTGTTGAAATAGACGTTTTCGAGGAATTTAATAACACTGTTGTTATAGTAAATGATTTTCGAAAGGAAATGTTTTGATGTAGTATTGGGATTTATATATCTATCTAAATCCGAATCCCTATACTAGTGATTTCGAGTCGTCGTAACGATGTTTTACGCAACATTCGTTTTGACTCAAATAGATGTTGAAATTTATGATTTCCTTAAAGAATGAATATATACTTAATATCGATTTAAGTATATCGAATATTTTCAAGTGTTGAAAATAAATGATTTATGAAATACTTATTTTTAAATAAGTATGGAAATGCTTTTCCAATGTGAAATGAACTGTTTTGAGTTTTTATCTTTTAAAGATAAATTGAAATGTGGAAATTAATTTGAAATTGTTTTCAAATGATTAAGTGTGGAAATTTTATATCTAGTAAAGATATTTTTGGAAGACGAAATAATTTGGAAAATTATTTGGAATCTGATGATGTCGCGCATCTTTATTGATAGTTAAATAACCGACTATCAATAATTACCTTTAGATAGGTATTTGTTGTGAATTGGATGAATTTGAATGCCACACTTATTTTTGAAAAATCGCTCACTATTCGGGTTAGCCGGGAAAGGACCATGGGGTCGTATAACCCATTCCGAATATGTGATACGTCGTTATGAATTGCATTTGAAGACCGGTGTTGAAGACCGGATATTTTTGAAAACGGAAGGATTACCGTCGAGTTACTCTACATCGGCTGATCTACGATTTAGAGGTTTTATCACCCTTAGTGACGGGAAGTCCTGACGTGATTGAAAATTATCCGGAAATGCAAGGGCTTCGTGAGAAGTGCCTTCGGTTCTGTTCGATCCCGGAACAGACTTGTATGGATTGTGTGTCTGACGTTACATCTTGAGATATAAAGCTGATTTCTTTCAAATACATTTCTGTTGGTGGCGGAGAATTTATTCTCTTAGCTTAACACCCTTCTCTGAGACGTACGAGCTCAGAGGTTATGTAGTTGAAATTTATCAGCGATATATCCCAATTTGGTAACGTGGCATACTGAGTGTTGCTGTGAAATGATCAGTGTTTGATCATTTGTGATATGATCATTTGTTTGATCTTATATCTTTGTGATCATAGGTTGATCATTTTGTTTGACCCGAAGCAGGGCTTTTTGAGAAAGCGTAGCTTTGTGGACGAGACTTCATCGAGCCTCACACCCCGGAAATGGTCGAAACAGGACGAATGCGGCAAGGTTCTAGGGAGTAGCGCCCCTTAGTGTATGTCATTCCTTCTGGATAAAGGTGGTATCATGGTATGGAGCCCAGATACTTAACCTCTGTGGTTACTGCATTATTATTTCTATGTGGTTTGTTGCGAATCGGGGATCCTCGGGAAGATCGGTGACGATCGGGGGATGGCATACGCGTGTCAGTAGTTACCTATTTTTGCAGAGGTAACCCGGCCTTGTGTTGGCAGAGATCCGGTTAGGTTCTCGGGTCGTCTATTCCAGGGACGTACCCATCGTGGATAGGAAGTTCCTTAGCCTGACCATTTGTTGGAAATCCAAAGAAACAATACATGACGTGTACGGTTTTAGTTGTATTACCTGCTATGGAATGTGGCGGTAACCTGCTATTGAACATAGTAGCTATAGTAGGCATACGATACTGGTCGTATGTTGGCTAAGATTAATATTATACTTTCGAAATGATTTCTACACTATGCACTAATAATAATATCAAAAATGATTTGATTTTGCGTAGTAAGCATCTTTGATTATCATAAGAAGAAATCTCCTCCAATTCTGCGTTTGCATTGTGTGTGTGGTGGGAGGTCTTATGGTAGTTTCATTTTTCAAAAGCATTTCGAATTGACTTAAAAAAATATTTCTGTTGTTTAATTTAAAGATAAACTGTTTTACGATCTCACACCAGTCACCATGACTGACTCGGAGTTTATTGTTTCCCTTCTAAACTCTGGGTGCCCACCAATTTCCACACGGGCAGTCTAGAGTTAGATTATTAGGTTATCTGGATATTCTGGAGCTTTGGAGATAAGCTGGATGGCGAGACGTAGTATTTGTATCTGATAGTATTTATTCCGCTGTGTATTCTGTATGAGGACAAATTATATAACTGTCCATTGTTGTATATTGACTCTGATGATTGATGTATGTATAAAATGATATCGTTCTTTGTTTTAAAGATTATTCATTTATCTATTATATATTGTTCCGCTGCGATGTGTAAGATTTTGATATTGTTCTGTTTCTGTTGCTGTTCTGTTGTTCTTCTTTCTTTCTTCTCTTTTTCTTCTATCTTCTTCTTCTTCTACTTTTTCTTCTTCTTAAACCATCACTATCGGAGTTTCCGGCAGTCGATTGTCCGACAGTCGATAAAGTGAGTATCGATGTCGAATTTTTGAAAGTCGAAACTTCAGGATGTGACAAAAGGTCACTACAACAAGACAACACTAATATTGGAAGCGATTTCTTCATTCGATTTGTATATAGCATGCTTTTTTAGAGCACCAAGTTCCTTAATGATATTAACATCTAATGACAGTCGTGTTTATTTAATGATCTATGCAATGATGTTGCACCCTCATGTAATTATAGAATATGAGACAATGAACATTCCATAGGTTATTACCTAGTAGATGGAATTTATCCAAAATGGAAAACACTTGTGCAAGCCTTCAAAAAAACAAATAACACAAAAGAAGCTAAATTCACCAAAAACAATAGAGTTTGAGAAAAGATGTTGAACGGGCATATGGAGTGCTTAGTTTCACATCTTAAGGAAAGAGGTATACTACCATGATCTCACGGTATTATCTGATATCATATACTGTTGTATAATTTTACTAACATGATTGTTGAAGACGAATGCGATGGATATGAGCTTCAACTTAAGAACTATCAGACATTGCTATGGCATTTTAAAAAAACTTACAAAAACCCAGATAAATTTACTAAATACATGGAAAGAATTAAAGATATACGAGGTCCACAAGCTAATCTCGATTTGAGAGAACCAGTGGAACACTACTGAGAACATATAGGAAACCATTAGTTGAAGTGATGTTTTGATTCACTGTTTTATTTTCTTATCTTGTGGTATGTTTCACTTTTCTATCCGTATCTATTGCTGACATATTGTAATTTGGTTTGTTTTAATTTTTATTATGTATTGTATCATAAACATAAAAGTATCCTAGTGTTATTTAGTTACAACAATGGGGATGACAATGTAAATAAAAAAAAATTAACAGTAACAGTAAAAATACAAGATGCAAGATGCAAGTTGCAAAGTAAGAATATAATTCCCTAAGCCTCCTTATCTAACAACCCACCTTGAAACGGGCCTAATTTTCGATCCAATAAAAGCCCATCGAACCTTAGGCCCATTCCAAAGATGGCTATTGATTGGTAAAATTGATGCAATGAACAATATACAGAGCTATCTATCTAAGCATTCTGGATCTCATAGTGGAAGAGATAAAATATAACAACAGAGATAAGTACCATTTCATAAAATTTCAAATCTCAAAAAACAACATATCATCCCAAATATTCAAAATATAATATACCAAAAATAACATCAACATGTCTAAAGCTGGATACATCAAAATATATCAAAAATATAAATAGACGGATAAACAGCCATGAGTCTTCACCGCCGCCTTCATCTTCTTTATCAATATTGTTTCCACTAACCTGTGTGTTGTAATGAGAAGGGGGTCAGAATAACAATGTTCGATGAATGAATATCTGAAGTCTTACCATAATAGTATATGGACAGTATCATTTGGATAAGTAATATGTCTTACGCATCCTAAACTACATCCTACCAAGAATACCTCCAACTATAGGCCCGTAAGCTCTTTTAGTCCAACTCTATAACATACTTTCAACTGCAGGCCAAATGCCATTTCTAGTCCTACACAACTACCGGCAATCATGTCCTAAAAGTCTCAGAGGAAGTACTTGAGCCACTTAATACCTCTTTAATGGGAATTAGACAGACTCTGATTAGTTAATACCTATACCCTAGGTAGATCCCATCATTTAATACCTAATCCAAGGCAAACCCCACTTTCGTACTCCCTAACTGACATCGCACAAAATCTAATCAGGCCACTTAATACTTCTTTAAGGGAAGATGTGAAACCTACAATAGCCACTTAATACCTCGACCTCGAAAAAAACCCCTCCCAAGATTCCCAACTACCGCACCTAAATGATAATCGCGACCATTTAATACTTCTTAAGTGGGAAAGAGGTGGACCCAACAATAGCCACTTAATACCCCCAACCCAGAAGTTGGTCCTACGTCTTATGACCCATAACCCAAACTATGACGTCTCATATTAGTTCGACTATTCGTAGGTGTTGGTGGCCAGATAAACTGGCTAGACTTACTCTATAGAATTGGACTAACCTCATGCCCTTCATAGGCATTTATTATAGACGATGTCTCACATCAGTCCCAATGTCACACTACTAGTAGCCAGATTAGTTGAGCAGACTTCTGCATGCTTTTGACTGACCTCGCATCCCTATAACTTAGTCATAATTCCGCTTTTCTACATACTACCATATATATACCTCATCTCATTTTGCATTAAGGCCATATAAAAAAATTCCTTATTTCGCCTTTAATTATGAACTAATTTCCATAATTATCTCAAGTTCCTTCTTAAGCGGCTTAATGTTAATTACCAACCTATTTATACTACGCGATCAATACTATATTAATATATTTATACATACATAATTTAGAATAACCAAATATTCCTAAGCGTGCAAAGATTTCGGCGACCTATACTAATCGTTTTAAATGTCAAAGCTTCAAATTCATACAAGTCTAACTCTATATAGTAACTAACAAATCAGCTAATATCCTTAGCTAAAACAATAGATTTGCATTAATAAAATAGAATCAAATACCAAACTTATTTTATATGAACATAGTAGAATCGGCACTTCTATTTCATGGAATAAAACTTACAATTTAAACCCTTTATATTCTATTCAACTTTTATACATACAAACCCGAAGTGAAAAAGGGATTCATATTTAAGTTACGAAAATAGGCAATGCAAACTATGAATGGAAGAATTCGCACTTTATACATCATTTTCTAACTTATATTTTTTGAACCCCTTAGTACAACAATAGAGAAAAGTTGAAAGTGGAATAGAATATAATATATTCAAATTGTAGCAACAAAACAAATTCTACTATTTTAATATAAAGCAATTGAGATTCCAATAAACATAAGAATTGACATTTCGTTCTGGGGGTATTTTAGAGTTTTAGTTTTAGGATTTTCATGTATAAAATTCCCCAAGGCACAGAAAAAATCCAAACTTCTACTATATAAATACTAAAATGTGAAAAAAAAAATCCACTCATAGGTATTATCCAGTGTCTATCCTGATTCGATTCATGCATTCCTAAGCGCTGCTTTAGATTTTCTCTCTTTGAAATGTACAATAATTCAATTGTATATAAATTAGATTCAGAATTCAGAGGTTAGGGAAGAATAAAAATAGAAAAACTTATACCTATATAAACCTATTATCTTCTCCCCGTGGACTTGAAATCTTAAATCTAATCGAGGAAGAAAACCGATGGAGTTTTGCTGCCATTCTGAATAATTTTGTGAACAAAAGTGAGGGGCTAGCCTCTTATTTATAGTGGTTAGAAGGCGATTGGACCGTAGAATTTAAGTCAGTTTAAATAATAAATTCCAGGTCGTTCATGCCTAAGAAAACCCTAGCCGCCTTCATAGCACCGATCGACCGCCCACCCTCTAGCGGTCGATCGATCATGGTGAGGGGGTCGATCGGCCCTTATTTGGAATATGGATTTATTTCTACCTTAATTGCTTTATTCATTTCCCTATTTATTTTTAACATCATTGTTTACTATTTAATATTGCTTTTACTATTTAACGTTGCTTAAACCCTAACATCCATCAACGTTAAAAATAGTTATTAGCATTTTTAGTTTCAAATATTAACATTAATTAAATTAGATATTTGAATTTGTTCAAATTACTTTAAAGTCGAAAAATTCAAACGTCAACAACTTTTCCATTTGAGCTTCAACTACAAAACTTTATATGTAAAAGTTGATCAAAAATCACCACAAATGCAATGGTTTAACCATCATGGCCAAACCTAACCTTTATAAAATTTACACTTTTAGCCTCATTACTAACTAATTAGTTTCTTATTAATTTTAACGAGGTGTTACATTCTCTCGCCTTAAGAAGGATTTCGTCCCTGAAATCCCTAAGGGATAGATTGTGTAACGCGTGCCCAACAACCATGTTATATAACCAAGTTATCTATACAACCATCTACTTAACTAAAATGCAATGTGATTATGCATGTAACATATTATAAGTGAGCTCAGTCCCAGCGTGAATGCAAGATCGTGACATATAGGCATGTATGCAAGCATCCTAAATATGCATAAAAATCTATATGAGTGCAAAAATAATAGTAAAAAGTGTGGAAATCATTGCCTACCATCCAACCTAGCAATCACGATGCAACCAAAAGTTTGAATTTTGAAGATAGAATGTTTACCAGAGAAAAGCTCAGGATGAGAAGCCTTCATATTCTCTTCAGTTCTCCATGTGCTTTCCATCGGATTATCTCCCTATATTACTCAGATCATCCTAATTTCTTTGTTGCGGAGCTGTCAAGTTCCATGCTCCACAATATATGCGGTGGCATGGGGTGCTACCGGCTCCGTCTCAATATCTATAGACTAATCAGGCTCTACTATGGTAGCGGTGATGTGCAAGCATTTCCTCAAGTGCAAAACATGAAAAACATTATAACTTCCCGCTAACTTTTCTAGTAGCTTCACTCGATATGCAAGTTTCCCTACCTTTTCCAAAATCGGGAAAGACCCAACAATCCTTGGTGCTAACTTCCCTAGCATACCAACCTCATAATTTTCTAAGAGGGGAAACCTTAAAAAATACCATGTCTCTGATCGACAACTCCAATTTCTTTCTTCACCTATCAACAAAGGACTTTTGACATTCCTATGCGGTCTTCATTCACCGTCTAATCATCTCTATCTTTTCCAAGGTCTTGCAAATCAAATCTGGTCCAAGTAGAATTTATCGGTGGTTTCCCCAAATAGTTTGACAGTTAGCATGGCCTTCCGTGTAATTCTTTTAAGTGTGTCATTCCAATCGTCGTTTGGTAACTATTGTTATATGCCAATTCTACTAAGAGTAAATGTTGCTTCCAATATCCTCTAAATCATGATGCAAGCTCTCAACAAATTCTTCAAACTCCTATTCACCCTTTCCGTCTGATCGTCGGTCTATGGGTGATAAGCAGTGCTAAGATTCAACATTATTCCTAAAGCTGACTACAAACTCCTTCAAAATTCTCTAGTGTAAGGGGTCCCTATCACTAACAACACTAACTGGAACTTCGTGAAGTCATACCACTTCTTTAATATAAATTTGCGCAAGGGATGTCGCAGTCCTATTACACCTAATGGGAATAAATTAGGCACTTTTAGTGAGTCTATCCACTATAACCCAAATAATTTCATTGCCCATTTGACTCCCAAGAAACTCATCTATAAAGTCCATCGATATGCTCTTACTTGCAAGTCGGCACCTTTAAGGACGATAACAATTCTCCGGACTTCCCTTGTTCCGCCTTTATCTTTTGGCATGTCAAACACCTAAAGACAAATTCCGCTCTCCCTTTCTTCATTCCCGGTCAATAGAAAACCCTCTTCATATCCTTATACATTTTATCTCTAACAGGATGAATGGTCATTCGAGAATGGTGGCACTCAGCCAAAACTTCCTCCAAAACATCCTCCACCATAGGAACACAATGGTGTCCATCTCTTCGCAAACTTCCTCTTTCGACGATTGCATTCCTATTGCCATAGGGAAAATGCTTTCCACTACTTAGCTTGTCAAAAATACCTATTATCATCGCATCTTTCTTCTGCTCTTGCCAGATGTGGTCCATCAATGCCGGCTTAACTTACATTGCTACCAAATATCGTACAATGGGTTCTTTTGGCAGTTGGAAATTGAAATTTGAGATGAACTCCAACTACCTCCACTCGTATATAGCACCTAGAGTAGAATACCTTCGACTAAGAGCATCAGTGACAACATTCCCTTTTCTAGGGGTATACTGTATCTCAAAGACATATGATGCTTGTAACGACCCGATATTTTCAACCATTCGCATCCATTATAAGTGTATAGGTAGACACTCATGCCGAAGTTGAATTGCTCAAAATACCGCGTTGTAAATAAAATTTGGCAAATCTCAGAATATACAGTAAATAAATATAATCACAAATCACAGACACAGAGTAAAATAATGCAGCGGAAGTAAAAGAAATAGTAGTTCATGAAGCTACTATATAAATATAACAAGGTTACATAAGATACAACAGAAGAGATAGAGTACAACAGAAGTCTAAATACAATAACCAAGTACAAGCTGAGTAGAACAACAGAACTGGAATAGATAGGACAAGACAAGCAGATAATCTCCAGCGATTCAAATCTCCAGAAAGTGGAATCCGAATCTGTGAATAACTCAGGCTGACCCGAGCGTAAAGCAAAACACAAAACACTCGAGTCAGGACAATATATACTTATATAATGTAAACCAACTCAAGTGAACTGTAATAAAGGTACAAGTAACTTAAAGAATGCTTGTGATCGCCCATTCTTTAAGGATCCGTTAAACTATTTACTATGTAGTAATATACGCTATATATAGTAGTGTCTAATCATTAAAGTATAATCATATAGAAAATAGCGTTAAGGGGATGGAGAACCTTAACGCGGTCGGATCTTAAAATCATAATCGTAGTAAAGCTCGATATGGTAGGTGACACGGCACAACTAGGCAATGCCAGGGTAGATATACCAATTACGCACACGGACTGATGGATACGCATAGCAGCCACTACCGTTCCACCTCGAACAACACTCCCAAATCGGAGGATGGCCATCTAATCAATCACAAGTAAGAGTATAATATCGAAGAAATGTGTCCGAGAAGAGGTGCTACCTCACTGGTCCGAGATCGCTCCTGTTTTAGCCACCTTATGCCAACTCACGGGAGTTGGGTCCACGTAACATACCTTAAGAACGTTGCCACCATCCTACTTCATTCTGGAATCTCCACCGCGTACACGGTTGTCAAAGTGGTTTCGGTATCGACAGAGAGTATGTCCATATCCGATCCCGGTCTCTTTGCCAACCAATCGTTATTATAACCCGTGGTTATAACTTTTAAAAACAATACTTTACTTCAAAATAAAATATCATTTCAAACCATATCTTTATCAAAATAAAGATTAAATCAATTCCAAACCATTTCCATATACTTAAATTTTTATATCATTTCAAATCATTTTAATATAATAAAATATCATATCCTTACAAAACTTCATTTCAAATAATTTTAATATAATAAAATATCATATCCTTACAAAACTTCATTTCAAATCATTTTAATAAAATAAAATATCCTATCAGTTCAAATCCAAATATTCAACTTTAAATACCTTTTGAATTCAAAGATATCGTTCATTTACTATCATTTCAAATCACCTTTAAATAATTTATATTCCAATCAAAATAGTTCATTTAAACCTTTAAAAGTGTAATTATTATATTTTCAAATCAAGTATTCAATTTCCAAAGTTTCAAACCATTTTGAGTTCGTTTACTAAGTCAAAAACTCTAATTATTAAAATTTCAGCATTTCACAGCATTTAAAAACAATTGCTATAAGTTATATTTGAAAACATTTTTAATTCAGCAAAGACAGCACTTAAAACTGCTGTTAAAAACTCAGTTTTAGTTGAATTATAGTTCAAAACAGAAAAGACAGCATTTCAGAAGTGCTGCGGTAGTTCAGATTTCAAAACAAGGGTTAAATTTGGTTTCAGCAAAGACTGCAGACCATTATAGCATTTCCAGATAATGCTATAATAGGCCTGAGTTCAATATTAGCCTATAAGTTCAATTACAGCAACTACAGCATTTCAGAAATGCTGTAATAGCTCTTTTTACACAATTTTAGTTCAAAACAGAATCTATAGCATTTCTGAATGCTATTAAAAGTAGATTTCAGGTGTTAGTGTATTTCCAGCAATTAAATAACTTCAATTTAAAACACATAAACATTTTAAAAATCATATTTTAACATTTAAAATGTTCATTTACATATCATTTAACATGTATCTTTTTCACAATAAATTTCTTATAATTAAATCCAATTTTCAACAATTTACTTAATAAATTTAAGTGTAAAAGTTTCCAATTCTTCACATTTCAACAAATAACTTAACACTTCAAATTTAAATTACCATTTCACAAATTTAACTAAATTTCCAATTTTATTTAATTAACTTAAACCTTTAATTAAAACCAAATTTCACATTTCCAAGTCAAGTTATATTTTAAAAGATCACTTTTAAACATTCATTTATTTAACCACTTAAATTCATAGAAGAATCAATAATACTTTAATAAATCACTTAAATTCAAATTTAATCAAATTATCATATTTACCATTTCCAAATAAAATTTAATATCCATTTTATTTATATAACTTAAAATATCATTTTTAACCAAATTCCAAATTTCCAACTTAAGTTATATTTCAAAAATCTAGTTAAACCATTCATTAATTACATTTTTAACACATAGAAAAATCATAATATCTTTATTTTAAAACATTTCAAAATCTATTTAAATCAAATTTCATAAATTTATAATTTTTAAAATACTTAAAAATATCCAAAACACTTTATAAAATAACCACGGGCCTGTATATAATTTTCTAACTTAGGTCAAGTGATACGGATATGTATCATTTCAATCCGTAGTTAAAAAAAAAATCCGGGTTCTATCTTTTCAAACCCACAATCCCAAGTTAAAATAATTTAAATAAAAACCATTCAGGCCTATCATTTCAGCCCATAACGATTTTTCCCTATTCTAAAGTCCGTTCGGGTATGTATCATTTCAACCCATAGTGATTCTAATCTACAGGGAACTTGCAATGGTGATAACTGATATAAATAACAGAATAACATTAAATAACAGTAACATATGATATAACAGGTGTAATAACAGGTGTGAACATCATATGATAATAATATAGGCATATATAACATGATAATATATTTCTACAGATTCACAGGGTGTCAATTTACTAGTTATATAGGTACATATTGTCTGGTGAGAATAACTCACTTGTTTAAGCTGGAGATGACGACCAAACACACAACACAGAATCTTTGAAGGCACGACAACATGAATATGATTTGAGAGTGGAGAGCCAAATATAATTGCCTTGTATACATATAAACAAAACAAGACAATGTATACATAAATATGTAACACAAAACAATATTGAAATGACTTGAAATAAAAAGCAACAAAGGGCAAAGTGATTCGACCTTTCTTTAACCATTCAAGAGCTTGACCAAGGGGATCTTTTGCTCAGCCATAGCTGGACATAATCTCAGGTTATGGCATCAAAATAGCATGGCAACAAAGAGATGATGATGGTAGGAGTTACATATGGATAAGACAAAGGGTTAAGGCAAAATAAGTGGAGTTTTGGTGCATTTTTGGCTCATCCAAAGGCAAGTGGGGCTCGGCCCTTGCATGGTACAGGTCTGGACAGTGGAGGGTGATGGTGCAGCAGTAGCCAAAGGTCATGTAGCAAGTGGTGGTGGTGGCTAAGGGGGAGGCCAAAGCAAGATATGGAGGGTAGGTGATGATATGTGTGGTCTAGGCAATGTTTTGTGGAGTTTTGACATTGTTTTGTGGTGCTAGCTTCAAGGGGAGGTCATGGCCATGGATGGATCTGAAATGATGGCTAGAGATGATGCCAAGGAAGAGTGGTAGGCGATGGTGGTCGAGGCTATGGTGAGAAGGCCGTGCAAATAGAAGAGGAAACAAGGCAAAAAAGTATGAAAAATTGAAGAAAAGTGAAAAGAGAGGAGGCCATTACCGAGGAACTTTGTAAAGCCGTGAAAAATGAATTGAGAAACAAAAAAATTCGTGAAAAGTGAGTGATAACTCATGGCCAAAACTGAAGGAGTGGGCAGCAAAAATTAATTAAAGTGAAGGTTATGGAAATGAAGAGTTTCGGAGATGAAAAGGCTTCGGTTTCAAAAGCAGTTTCAAACTCTTCATATATTCACTATTTCTTTTTAAATTTTATATAACTGAAAAAAAAATATAAATTCAGTTAAAATACGAAAATATAAAAAATAAAAAAAATAAAAATAAAAATAAATATTAATTATAAATATTTAAATCAAGAAAATAGCAAAAATGGTCAACTAAGCTAGAAAATTTGAAAATAAATGGTATAAACTTTAGAAAATTCATATGAGCTTGTAATATATTTTTAAACATAAATAATAACATAAAATAAAAATACATTCACAAAATAAATATATAAAATTTAATTAAATAAAATTTTAATGAAGAAAATAGCAGAAAATAAGAAAACAGCCTTTAAAAATGAAAAATAAATACAGTAAATTTTGGAAAAATTCTATTATCATTAAAAAATATAAAAAGACAAAAATATACATAAAATAACATATTAACACATATTAAAACAAAATATAAGAAAGAAAATATGATTTATAAAATTTAAATAGGCAAAATTGCACAATAAAACAAATTATACTAAAAATTGAAATGTACATAACTTTTACATTTTAACTCCGTTTCCAACGAAATGAAAAGCATTATTCAAGTTATTAAATCTATTGTCATAATAAAAGATAAATTTTATAATTTCAAATATTTAAAATTTAAATTTAAAAGTCAAAGTTTGACTATTTGACCAAAATTCACATTTTCTGGAAATATTAAATTTAGTCATATTTGGAATTCTAATCCACATCAAAATCAAAGTTTATACTTAAAATAACAAAATTTATTCTTTTTCAAAAATAAAGCTTTTGAATCTGGAAAATCAATTTAAAAATATTTGAAAAATACAGGGTTGTTACAATGCTATAAAGTTCATCCACCTCTGCTGCCTAAGATTCAAATCTATTTGCAAAAATAGGTATTTAAGGGGTTTTATCGATGAATAACTTAATCATTTCTCCCAAAAGATAGTGTCTCTACATCTTCAAAGCAAAGACAATAGCCGCTAACTCCAAGTTGTGAGTTGGGTACCTCTTCTCATAATCCTTTAACTTCCTACTTGCATAGGCTATCATTCTATCTTCTTGCATAAGAACATCTCCTAATCTCGTACCACATGCATTAGTATAAATAGTGAAAGACTTAGTCCCATCCTAAATGGTAAGCACTAGCGCACTAACCAATAGCTCCTTTAACTTGTCGAATGCTTCTGTGCATTCCTCATCCCATGTAAAAACTAGATTTTTCTTGGTTAAGTGAGTTAATGGGACTGCTATCTTAGCAAAGTCCTTGATGAACTTCCTATAATAATGGTCCAGTCCAAGAAAACTCATAACTTCCATGGCATTTTTCGGAATCTTTCAGTCTTGAGCTGCTTAACCTTTGCGGGATCCATAGACAATCCCTTCTCGAAAACAATACGACCGAAAAATCTCACCTCCTTCTTCCAAAAATGACAGTTTGAGAATTTGGCTTTTACTTGGTGCCTTCTCAAGGTCTCTAGCAACTTCCTTAAGTGATTTTCATGCTCATCTTCACTTTTAGAGAATACTAGAATATCATCTACGAATAATACGACAAACTTATTTAACTACCCTCTAAAGATTCTACTCATCAAATCTACGAAGTACGTAGGAGCATTTGTCAACTCGAAAGACATTACTTCCTATTCATATAGTTTGTCCAGAGTGCGAAATACGGTCTTCTATTCATATAGGCTATCCTCAATTGATGGAATCGCGTAGCTAAATCCAATTAGGAAAAGATTTTTGCTCCAACGAGCTATTCAAACAAATCATCTATTCTAAGAAAGTAATACCCATTATTCTTGGTCAACTCATTGAATTTTTATAGTCAATTCATAACTATAAAGAATCGTTTGCTTTAGTGGCAAAGCGACAAGTGCTCCCCATTCTAAAGTATTTCAGTGAATAAATCCTTTCTGCTGTAACTCTGAGAACTTCTTGTTCAACTCTTGCCTTTCTTTTGGGACATATGTTTTACTGGAAAAGCGATGGGTCTAGCATCCTTCTCCAAATCAATCCTAAAATAGATCTCCCTTTGTGGAAAAAGACTCAAGATTTCTTCAAAACGCCAGGAAATTCTCGAACTACAATCACAAATGAGAGCTTAACTTGTGATAGGCTCAGCAAATATAAATAGCTTAACTCGATTGATTTTTAGGATGTACAAACAACATCTATATCTTGCCCCTTATAACTCCTTAATTATACAACCCTCCTATCACAATCTAAGATAGCCACGTATAACCAATCCATCCTAAGGGAAGTCCATACCCCTCAAAACCAAGAACATACGCATTACATGTAAAATCGATGTTGCATATATTCACAACTAGGTCTTTACAAATCAGAGAAAGGTGTGTCTGAAAGTCGTTATGGATCGAGTAATATGAAATATCCTACTTAAAATGAGACTTATATATGAATAGTTTAAATATAGTCTATATATCTAATTACTAGTAGATGAGCAGCGGAATAAATTAAAGAAAGTAAAAATGATCACACCAGAGATTTTTATATTGGTTTGAACTTCCCGTTCTATGTCCAGTCCCAGGCTCCTTTTGAATTTAAACAATACCCTCACTTAACTCGGAGGAATAGGTATATCACAAATCGCTTGAGCTGCTAAGCAAGACTTTGACTATAAATGGTATTGAAAAATGTTTGCCTTTATGTGTTCTTTAATAACATGAATTAGTCAATAATGTACACCTTTCATATAATCTCCTTGAAATGATGATTTGAACGTGATGATTTAGGAAGTAGAAAGTTGAAAGCCTTTATAATTCACAAGAGAAAGTGTGGTAAATCAAATAAAAATTAGTAGTTAAAAGGATAGATTTCAACTCTATTTATAGTTTTGAAGAATTCTAGTTGAAGGGTTACAACCATTAGAAGAATTGCAACTTTTGGAAAGCTACTCTTTAAATTTTGAATTTTTGTGAAGAGACACTTCTTCTCGTACAGGTCAGCTAACTGAACTTAAAAAATTAGACGTTTGAAATTATACAGGAAAAGGCAGAAAGAAAATAGTTAATAAAACACCTAGTTTGAACGGTTCAAAATAAATTTCAAACGTCTTAAATTAATTTTTAGCCGTCCAAATACAATTTCCAATGTATATTTATTTTCGACCTTTTATTTTAAATTTCTTTGAAAATCTTAATTCCTTATACTTTTAAAATATACCTTTTGAAATGAAGTTTTCAAAGCAATATTTGAGTATGTGTGTGAAATCCTTATATAGGAGATTGTACATTTATATCTAAAATAACAAATATAGGACTAACATTATTTTCGTCTTTAATGTTTGAGTTCGTTTCCGATTTGATCGAATTATCTTCTTGTATATATTCCTACAAATATATAACAATAGTGTGCGTGTGTGTGTATGGAGACGTATAGTTGTCTCATTAAAACTTAAAAGGTAGGATCTAACACTCTCCCCTTTTTTGATGATGACAACTATACATTTTATTTGAGTATGTATGCAATTATAACTCCCCCTATCGTTATATCCTACGTATGAAAAACTGCCCCTATCAATATGCCCATATACTTGATACTTATTTCTCCTCCTTTGTCATCAATAAAAAATGAATTTTAAAAAGAAATAGGTAGAGAGAAGGAACAATTCATAACATCACAAAATATACAATTATAACGATTTGTGCACCATAACAAGACATACATAACAATGTTTGCGTAACATCACGCTTGCAACGTAACAAAACATAACATCATACATGACTTTAAAACATCAACAAGTTGCAAAAAAATACAAGACTTTATAGTTTGTGGTTTTTTATAAAAAACATAAGTAGAAAGATAATTTTCTTTAAGCTAGAGGAGTTCAAATGCTCCATCCCATTCAAGAACCCAAAACAAGTACAAGAACATCCCATGATGCAAGTTATATAAGTGAATAATTTGTTGAAAAGGTTGTATGTATGCATGAGAAAGTTTGTAATAATAAAAAATATTACCTTACTAACTCCCCATATAGAAGAAGGAGTTGGAGAACGTTCGACGAAGTTTTTCCAAATCCTTTTAAGTATAGTTTTCACCCTTTTTACTTCAATCGAGACTCCATCAACTTTGGTTTCTATTTGATCAACCCATGAATTGATTTGTGTAAATCCTTTAGAAATTTGTTTTTCAAGCTTCTTTTGGTTTCTTGTTGTAATGATGGAAGAAGAGTACATCTCTTTTGATCCATAGGATGTCATGTCATTACAAATTACTTTGATGAATTCATCCCTATTTTCTTCTTCATTTTTATCATTACTATCATCATCATCCTCATCGTCATTCTCTTCTTCTTGTTGTTGTATTGCTAGTTGTTTGCCTTTATCTTATTGAGTGGGGGTTGACTCTTAGCACTTCTTTGAGCTTGAACATGTTGCATATATATTTCAAACGAATCATAGTTCGGAACTTACTTAGGTAGATGCATGAGACTAAAAAGCTTTTTGTCGACTATTTTGATACTAATAATATCTTGTTCGATCCCTTGAATGTTCCGATCACCGAGAAGGTGAGTAATATATGCAGCATATACAAGAGTGTTCTTCTTGTAGTTGAAATAATTACGAAGCTCATGATAGATGTATCTCGCCCAATTTACTTCAATATTACCAAAGGTACTATACAACGCCTTATATTCTAGATCATATATAATCTCACGATTCCCAAGCCGTGGGAAGATGATATTGATCAACATTCTTAACAAAAACCTTGGCCGGGGACATAGGTCCTTTGATTTAGAATCTCCCCTAATATTGTTCCATAAATGGTGACTTACTTCATCTCTAACCTTATCCTTAATATCAATGTCTTCCAAATCATGTCCATGTTTTCAATTTTCAAAATACGAGCTATGTCATTTATATGGAATTTGACAATATTACCATAAACACTTGAACAAAGCCAACCTTCGTCTCTATGTAGCCTAATGTTTTTATTGTTTTTGTTGACTAAAAAGAGTTGAACGCTCAAGGATCCTATTTTTATATTATTATCACGAACATCTATCAAACTAGTCATTTTAACTTGTTCTGTAAAAGCTTGTAGATTATAAGATGGAAAATCATTGAGGTTATAGAAGATACCGGTGAACATTTTCACCTTGGAGAGAAGTTTGAATCTTTCAATTCTTCTTTCATTATGATGGAGCCATACTTTAATTTGTTCTTCGGAGGGGACTACAGAGGGGTTTGCTTCAGCCGTTGCACTTTTCTTTGATTATTTAGGAGCCATGAAAAATTTAGGGTTTTGCTTTTTGATTTTTTTATTTTGAATGTTAGACTGGGAAGAGAGGTATTTCAGTTAAGAGTTGAGATGATATGGTAAACAATGAGAAGAGATGGCATTAAAGAAGGTCAGGTGGATGAAAAGGTGGAGTTGACCAGTCAATTTTCGGTTTTCCAATAATTCAACCGTTTGAATTTTAAATTCAGACATCTGAAAATATACATTGGAAAATTGAAAGTTTTTAGCTAAAAAATAGGGTCTTTCTGACGTCTAAAAACTAAAATCAGACGTCTTAATGTTTTTTCAAACATCTGGATTTTGCTTTTAGACGTCTAAAGGTAAGAAGTTAAAAATTTTGAACTTCCTATAGGTTTTCGGACGTCTGATTTATAAAATCAGACATCTGAATTTACCTGTATTCAGACAATAAACCTATATTGATTTGATCTTAATTTGATTCACTTTTAATGTAGTGATATTTTGTATAATTTATTTTGAATAATGATAAAGAAAATTTTATTGGTTTATTTCATTATTTATTACAACAATTTTATATATAATTATATAGATAGAATATCAAGAATGAAATAAGATATGGTGACAACAATTTATTTGTTTTTGGATGGTTCAAAATCTTCTTCCGATGGCCCTGCTTCCCATGAATTTCTTGGCTTGGAGTCATAAATTATTAGTGGAGTTTCCATTAGTCGAGAAGAGTTTTGCATATACTATTCTTTGTTGGTGATCATCCATACTATGCCAAAATAGATCTTTCAATAAAATTAAGATGTGCTCCCTATCTGCGTTGTTCCCAATACATCTGTTTCTAAAGTCCCGTCATTTCTTGTTAATAGTGACGTAACTCATCAATGCGCTGGTTATTGGTAGACGATGATACAACATTAAAGTTAATTGACTGTTTGACCTTCTTTTCTTTTGGAGAGAAAATGATGTGATAAGTGGTGATGGAATAATTTTTAGTGAAGACGAGGTATTAGAAGGAGTTATTTTTGATGAGGATAAATATGTACTTTTGGAAGAGATTGTGCTAAAATCGATTGAGGAATAGGTCGAATCGTTGTTAGAAGCCATTTCGTAAATATTTTGGGAGCTTTAATTAGATTGTATAAAAAATTTGTGAACTGATATATAGGTTTAGCCAGTTTAAATATTAATATGGGAATTATTAATAGTCTTATGTATATATGGTTGCTATTTATTTTACCATTAATTTGAAAAAGACTATTTATACTGATGATAATCCTATAATATACTAAAAATAGGTAGGATGTCTATTCAGAAGAGTTTCAAAAAAGTAGATCTAATACTATAAATAGTTATTTAAGTATATCTTAAGTGCTACAATTCCAAATTCACATCGAAGCTTAATAAACATATTTTCATATAATGGTTTTGCAATAATATCCGCAATTTGATTTTCAGATGATACAAACTCTAGTGATATTACTTCTTTTTCTATATTACCTCTTAGGAAATGATGACGTATATCAACGTGTTTTTTTCATGAATGATTTGTCGATTTTTTTGATATATTTATAGCACTTATATTGTCATAATAAATCGATGATTTTCGTAATTTTATTTCAAAATCTTTAAGTGTTTGTTGCATTTATATGACTTGTGCACATGCCAATGCTACGGAAATGTATTCTGCTTCACATGACGATAGTGAAACACAATTTTGTTTTTCACTAAACCATGATACTAGAGATTGTCCAATAAAGTGACAAGTACCACTTGTACTCTTTCTATCCATATGACATCCTCCAAAGTCGACATTGTTGTATGATACTAACTCATAAGGATATTCTTTTGGATAGAAGAGTCCGTAATATCTAATGTTGGTTATGTACAGCAAAATCCATTTTACGTCTTGCAAATGTGATTCTTTCGGTTTTTCTTAAAACCATGCACACAAAAAGACACTCATCATTATATCGGGGGCAACTAGTGGTAAGATAAAGCAACGAGCCGATCATACTTCTATAGAATTTTCGATCCATACTCTTTCTGTTTTCATCTCTATTAAGATGTACTGTAGTGCTCATAGGTGTCAATATGAAAGAATTGTTTTCCATTCTAAAATGAGAATCTCTTGATTAATGAAAATGCCATTACTTGGTTGCTTAATTTGGAGACCGAGAAATATGATAATTCTCCCATATAAGACATCTCAAACCTGATTTTCATTATATTAGAGAATTCATTACATAAATTGTCATTTGTGGAACCAAAAATAATATCGTCTACATAAATTTGTATAATTATTATCTCTCTCTTATCTCATTTAATAAATATAGTTTGATCAACTTTTCCAATTTCAAATCCAGAACCTATAAGATAGCTTTTTAGCCATTCATACCAAGCACAAGGCACCTGTTTTAAATCATAAAGAGCATTCTTAAGTTTGTTGATATGATTAGGAAATTTTTGTGTGTAAAATGTAGTGGTTGTTCTACAAAAATATTTTCTTTAATAAAACCGTTTAAATATGCACTTTTAACATCCATTTGACAAAGTTTAAAGTTATGGTAATAGGAGAAGGCTAGTAAGATACGTATTACTTCCGGTCCGGCGACACTCGACATGAGCAAATATTTCTTCATAATCTATTCCTTCTTCTTGATTATAACCTTGTTCGACAAGCCTAGATTTATTTCGGGTTATATTACCATTTTCATCAACTTTGTTTTTATAGACCCACTTCGTACAATGACTGTTTGATCATTTGGTCTTAGAACCAACTCCCAAAGGTCATTCCGTTCAAATTGGTTTAGCTCTTCTTGCGTAGCTAAATTCCAATAATCATTCGTTGAAGCTTCTTTAAAGTTTTTAGGTTCTATATTAGAAAAGAAAGCTACGTGTCCAATTTGATTTAATTAATGTCTAGTTTTAACATTAGTATTTACTTCTCCAATTATATTTCCTATTGGATGATCTTTTAAGATACGGGAGGATTTTTGAGTCCATTTTCAATTGGATATTCTATAAGTTGTTGTTCTTCATTTTGAATTATAGTATCTTGAGGTTGATTTTCAATAGTTGGTTGTTCAGTAATTTCTTCTTTGTTATCTTTAATATTCTTGAAATTTTCGTCAAATGATACGTGTAAAGTTTCTTCTATAGCATTTGACCATTTATTAAAAACTCTACACGCCTTACTTCGTTTCGAATATCCAATGAATATGTCATCATTGGATTTTGAATCGAATTTTCCTAATTGATCTTTTGTGTTTAAAATAAAGCATTTTGAATCAAAGAATTTTATACATGAAATGTTTTTTTTTACCATGAAGAAGTTCATATGGAGTATGTTTCGTTAGTGGTCTTGTAGTGACACGATTTAAAACGTAACAAGCAGTAAACACGGCTTCTGCCTAAAAATGTTTTGATAGTTGGCTACCACTAAGTAAGGTCCTAGCACATTCCTGTAATGTCCTATTCTTTCATTCTACAACTCCATTTTGTTATGGATTTATAAGAAATGAAAATTTGTGGCTAATACCCTTTTTGTCACAAAAAGTATCGAACAATTTGTTTTCAAATTTGCCATCGTGATTACTTCTAATATTTTTAATTTTCAAACTTTTTTAATTTTGAATTCTTTTAACAAAATTTTTAAATGTTTCAAAAGTATCACTTTTGTTTTTCAAAAATAATGTCCATATGTATCTGGAGAAATCATCTACAATTACAAATACATACTTGTTATGATTTATAGATTGAACATGAGTGGGACCGAATAGATCCAAATAAGTAGTTCAAGAGGTTGTAATGTAGAAATGATTTTCTTAGATTTGAAAGAAGATTAGTTATTTTTCCTAATTAGCATGCATCACAAATATTATTTACTTTATATCTCATCTTTGGTAAACCTTTTACTAAATTATTTTTAGATAATTTGCTAATAGATTTAAAGTTTATGTGACAGAATCTTTTGTGCCATAGCCAAGGATCATTATCTTGGCTATTAAACAAATGTCTATGTAGCGATCAATTTTCATATTCAAAACGTAAATATTTCTTTCCCTAATTCCTTCGAAAATTAGATTTTTATTTTGATCGAAAATATTACATTTATCTTTTGAAAAAGATATATTAAAACCTTTATCGTATTATTGACTAATACTTAGTAAATTTTGTTTTAAATTTTAACTAATAGTACATTAGTAATAATAGGTGAATTTGATATACCGTTGTTGCTCATGTCTCCTTTTCCATTAACGTATCCTTTGGAGTTTTCTCCAAATGAAATGGATCCTCCATCTAAGTAGATAATATTCGCCGGCATTTCTTTATTACCCGTCATATGCTTGGAGCAACCACTGTCGAATATCAATTTTCCTCTTTTCTTATTTGGTACATGCAAAAAATATTAAATTGTATTGGTACCCACTTCCTACGTTCGGGTCCTAAGATTTAGGTCTTAGAAAGCCATATCCAAGAAAGTTTGGTGTTCCCTTTGAAAATAAAATTAGAATTTTTATGTACTGTGACGGTCCAACTTTCTACTACCAGAAAGTTGCATCATCTTTAAGAAAGAAAGGGGTGAGAAATAGAAAAGATAGAGAAGAAAGAAGAAAACAACATCAGAATCTCAATAGCGGAACGAATGAAATATAATATATCACATAAGAGATTACATAGTATCATTTACATCAGAGTTACACAGACAATACATCACATACTAGATAGTTATAAACACCTGTCTAGTTAATACAACTCGATACAACTCAAATACAACACAGAGATACCAACACAGCGGAACACTATATATATCTACAACGCTGAAGCCTCCTGCTCCATTGCTCCTCCACAATTCGTCAAAGCTAACCTGAATCCCTTGGCTATTCGTAAAAATTTGAGTACCCGAGAGTTTAAGAAAAACAGAAATAAACTCTGGGTCAGACATGGGTCTGGTATGAGTAACAGGTTAAAGTTGTTTAACTTTGTAAAGCCTTTGAAAACAAAAGGTATCACGTAAGACTTCCCACACATAAACATGAAAAAGTTTTTACCTTACGCTAACCAAACATTTGATAGGAAATTCTATGATATTCCAATAGGTCTAGGGTTTTCAAGTAAATAAGAAATAGCTGAAATTGTTACATGATTAAATTCCAGCATACTAGCCAACAAGTGGGTAATACAATCAAATCCGTTGGTGCTTATTGGATTTTGGATTCCATACAATGGCAGGGCTACTACGGTACCGCCCGTCACAGTACCTGGCCTAGATCAGCGTACCGAGGATTACTCCCAATCCCCTACAACACAAGGCCGGAACCATCCCTTACTGGACAGTCCCGAACGAAACAACCCCAGCAGTTGGAGCTCACAACTGTCCACACAGCCGAATAAAAAGGGACATCTAGGCAGGGGTATAGCTCGCTCTCAAGTGGGTGCTACCCATGAAGCCTTGCTGCACCTCCCCTGTTTTAGCCATTCCCGGTTGATGAGGCTTGAGGCTACGATTACCTTAACAGAACTCATCACTTAGAATGATCATCGTCCACCTGACGATGTTCTGAAAGCATTCAATCCATACAAGTTCGTTCCGGGTTCGAACGAAACCGAAGGCATTATCTCGTTACACTCATTTTGGAATCACCCTCAGAGTTAACGACAATAACCCTTGCACTCTGAATCTTCATCTTCACTTGAGATTCACGACCTATCGTTAATTTGGATCGATGTGGTTTTCGGATATCCAAATCTGGAAACCCGATCCCGGTCTCATCGAAATCCAAACCGTATCTTTTAAGGCCAAGTTGTTTTAAAGTTAAAACAATTCATTTCATTATCCATATACACACAGATAGATAATTCACAATATCACAGATAGATAATCTACATATCACAGATAGATAATTCACAATATCGTCATAAATAGATAATCCATATCACACAGCATTACTTATCTCATTTCTGAGATCTCAAACCATTCAAGGAAATCAATATCATCCATCCATACATAAACAAGGATTCATAAACACACCATTTATAATTAATTTAAAATTAATTAAATTAATTACTTATCTTTAATTAATTTAAAGTAAATTAAATTAATTACTTCATCATTATAAATCTTGCTTACATAACCATTAATTAATTACAAATCAATTAATTGATCATTCTCTTAATTTCTATCTAATTAATCATCTTTGATTAACTAACCTTTAATTACATTCAAGTAATTATCCTTTAATTAATTTCACAACTTAATTATTCTTACCCAAATACAGTAATTAATCTTTAATTACTCTATTAATTAACTAACTATAATTAATTACATTAATCCTTAATTAATTACATTAATAAATTAATCTTTAATTAAACCATAATTATTAATCACTCTTGATTAATCTCATTCAGTAATTAACTACCCTTAATTACTTCATTTAATAAATTAATTACTCCTTGAATAATTATCTCAATTTATCCCTTGATTAATTTCACAAAGTAATTTAATCCAAATTACTATCATTATTAAATCTCCTTTAATTAATTACATCCAGTAATTACCATTAATTACTTTACTAAGTAATTACACTTCATTTATTACATTAAGTAATTACCTATCAAATCATCCAGTGATTAATTAAAATTAATTAAACTTAATTAATTAACTTAAACTAATCAAATTAAACTCAATTAATTACATTAAGTAATTAATTCCTTAATTACTTCCATTAAGTATTTACACTTAAACATTTTCACAAATGATTATCTTTAATTAATTAATCTAATTAATTATTAAAACTAATCACATTTATTAATTATTTAACAAATCTTAAGTTAATGACCTTCATTATCTATTTACAATTCTTAATTTCTTTTCTTAAGAATTTAAACTTAGATTAACCATTACAAATTAATTTATCTTTAATAACCCATTAATTAATCTCTAATTATTTAATTAATTTAAGTTCTAACTGTAACTTAATTAACTTTTAATTACTTGATTAATTAATTCTTAATCATTAATTAACATCTAATCTTACCTAATTAATGATCTTTAATTACAAATTAATTATTCCTAATTAATTAGTCTTAACTTTAATTAATTAATTCAAACTCTTAATTACTTAATTCAAATTACCTTAATAATTTAATGAATCCAAATTATTAAATTCTAATTAACTTTAAGATAAACATTATTCTTATTAATGATTAAATTATCATTAACAAAACATTTTAAAACCATTTACTCTCAAATTTATTTCAAATTTCATTTTAAATTTAAGACTTAAAAATGAATATAAAATTAACTTTAACTAAGTTTAAAAACAATTTAAAAACCCTTTAAAATTTCATATGTTAAGAAACCCTTATCTTAATAAAGAAATTATAATAGTTTTAAACCAAATTCATTTTAAAATATACTTTAACATTTAACTTGTTTAAACATTTAAATTTTATAAAACTTATTTATTTCAAAACTAGGATACCAATTTAACTTGAACCCATATGAAAAACTTGATTTTATTCCTGTTTTCAAATTTTAAACCCATTTTAAAATTTAAAACTCCTGTCAGACTTAAAACCTGTGACCAAAAATCTACCCGAGCCAACCCTTCAGAGACTTCGAGTCCCACCTCACATTACTTCGGGTAACCCACGCTAAAACTCGAGCAACTCAAATACCCTTCTTCCCAAACAAACTTCACCAGGAACAAGCATGCACTATGCATATGCACGGTGGCTCCGACCATCCCTAGTCATCACCACGACCTTTAGCAAAACAGCGATCATCCTCTAACCCTAATTCGACCATCAGATCATCAGTTCAACTCGAAAATCGAAATCGAGCTTCAAGCCCCAAAACTGGAACAAACTCCCCAACCTGGAAACGCCTCGAACATGAAGCTCCGACCACCAGCGACTCTGAAACTCCGGCCACACCATCGCCTACCTCCCTACTTCCATCTCCCAAAGTCTGGTTGCACTCGATCAACCAGAGAAGGCGCATGATTCTAAACATCATACACCACTAAAACTAGGGTTCCAGACAAAGACTGACAACCGCCACCTCCACCATGCTTGGATAACCTTCCTGGCATTTTTCCCCGATCCTCCGATCATCCACTCACCTCCAGGAAGAACCCCGACTTCCCCAATCACTTGGATCACCAGAACTTCCCCAAACCACCATTTCTGTTCAAACCAGAAATGCAAACTAAAATCTCAACTAAAAGATTTGATTCCTCTTTTTAAAATCAAGTTTTTGGTAAATGTTTCAGATTTGATACCTAAAATAATAAATTAAAGTGTTTGAATTTCCACTAATATTAAGTTTGCACTGTTGTTTTGATTTCCAGAGATTTCCAAGTTTTGCTTTAACTTAATTAAAATTTAAACATTGATCTATGATGAAACAAGCAATTCTTGTTTATATCCTAAGCCTAACAGCCATTAGACCAAGAGATCCTGAATTTAAATCAAAACTCACATTTTAAAACTGGAACAGAGATGTCATAGGTTGTTTACAGGCATGCACACATCTATTATCCAAATATTCATAGATAATTCAGATACACACAAACAATCTTTGCTTCAGAGATTCACATGAAATCAGATTTATACTTAAACTTTTTAAAAAGAAATGTTACTCATTGGAAGAAGATGAAGAACAGAGCACACTATTGTTTTGAAAAGCTTTTATTTTGAAACAGGCTTTTGAAAGTTGCAACTGGAACCTCTTTGATCTTCCTCTAAATCACCTTGCTTTTGTTTAAATGAATGATGCTTCAGTTGTAATGTATTTACTGGAAAGGCTAAGTTTCTATTTGTAAACGAAATAAAATAGAGAAGATTGATATATAGATAAATTGTTTATAGGGTTGTTTATTTTATTTGGTACAAACATGTTCAGAGATTTTTCTCTATGGAGGCTGAAATGATCTATATAATGTACTAGAGATATTAACATTTAATGCTTTGTCCTCCATGTCTACAACTTATACTTTATTTCAAATTTCGTATCTACTTATGCTAGTTTTCTTTATACCCTTTCAAGTGTACATAATTATTTATACTTCCTGTACAAGCATGAAGATATGATTCCTTTTATACTTATGTCCTACAGCCTTATGTTTTGCTTTAGTCTTATTCTTATCAATATAAGTAGGTTTCTATATTTAGCAAGATGAAAGAATTTATCTAATGTATTTTACTTTATATTCATATTTTATTTTTAAGTTAAAACTTTATTCTTATGAATTGCTTTTTATAGAAAATAAATTAAATCTATTTATATATATACAAATAACAACTTATACAAATATCTTTAAAATCCAAACATTTTAAATATTTACTCTTTTTAAATTCAAAACTTTTAAATTCAAAATAAATCCTAGAATCAAATTTTAAAATCAAGTTATATATATACATATATAACAACATATTAAAAATTTAAAATAACACTTCTATTTTAAAAATCTATTTATATTTATATATAAAATAATACATTAATAAATGTTATTTGAAAACAATAATTTGTCAAATTTAAAATAATTTATAAAAGAGATTATAAATCCCTATCATCATTAAATGAATTAATATCTCATATTTATTAAACCATATTTTAAAACAAACCTTTTAATTAATCTTAAACTTAGGCTAAGAGATAAATTTAATCATTTATCTTAAATAATTTAAAACTATATATTTTAAATTAAATCAAAATTCCCAAATTACCAAAATATATTAGAATTTGGAAACAAGATTTATTTATTTATTAGATTCAAACCAAAGATTTCTATTTATAATATATACACATTAAAAATAGAAAACAATTTATTAGCTTTTAAAAGATAAATTATCAGTTAAATATTTATTTAAAGGAAGATTATTAAATCAATTCAAATCTTATTAACAAATATTATCAAATCAATTAAATTTTTAATGCAAATTATTAAATTGATATTTCCAAAAATTCCGGGATGTCACATTCCTCCCCCCTTAAAAGAATTTCGTCCATGAAATTTAAAACAAAGGTAATTTAATAATCTCATTAGTGATTTAATTTTAAAACAAAAGCATATATTAATCATATGCTAACAACCATAGCAACCACTCATCCAATCAAACAAATCTAACTATCCAGACAAAATCAGGATAGGACTATCTAGAGTTTCCTAAGTAAACACCGGGATACTCGCTCTACAGAATCCAAACAAAACTATACTACTAAGCTACAGAGCTCCTACTCATCTAGATCTACAAAACTAGACAGGATATCAGACTATAGACAAGTCTGACTCAACAACCAAACCTCTAGAACTGCTGGTTCCAAAACCAGAGATAGATCTTACACGTACTCCCTCAGAGATACGTGAAACACATCAAATCCCAGTTATCCAAACTGACAATTCAATCCAGAAGACCAAACCCTTATCCTTCCAAACACAGAAAAGATCCAAGATACCTTGGAGCTGACTTCCCAATCTTACCAAACTTAAAGCTCCTTCGATTGGAGAAAACTTATCCAAAATCAAATCTCCAACTTCGAAATCCAAATTCCTCCGTCTCTTATCCACAAAACTCATCTGACGATCCTGGGCTGTCTACATCCCTACTAATCAGCTCAACCTTCGCTGATGCCTCAGAAGCAACTCATCAAAATGATCCACTCACAATCAATCCAAGAACACAAACTCTACTCCTCAAACATCAGAAAACTAAACTTACTTTTCCTATCTGAAGAGATAAAACAGATGCACTCCCAAACTGCTTCCGCTGCACAACTCTGATCTGAGAAGATGAAAATGCTGATGATACACACGAGCACAAACTGGACAACACATCCTAGAAATATGGTTTAACAGATCCATAAAGAGAAAATTCAGAAATCCCGAAAGATCTCTGACAAACCAAGAAAACACTCAACTATCGCAAGTCACTTTTGCGATCAACCCAATCTAATATCCAAAGAAAACTGTTCTCTCTTTACCAATCAGAACAGCTTAAGCCTATCCAGCCAATCCATCGAAGAAATGGGTCCACTCTGCTGCTTCTGAACTTCGACACTAGAAAACTGCTGACAGATGACCCCTTGCCTGCACACAGAACAATCTGAACTGCGACGCTGCCACTGATGCCAAAGACTTCCTATTAATCCAACTCCTCAAGAAACTCAGGCCTCAAAGCCAAACACAAACACCCAGCTGAACTCAGCCTCAACACCGATGCAGACATACTTCCTTAAACTTGTTCCAAAGAAACATCTTCGAAGACATCCATAGTCACTGTGTCTCATCACACAGCTACTAATTCCTGAGGTATCAAGATACCATCACTAGCTTCTGCTCAACAGACAGAATCCAAATTCTACTCATCCAACTTGCACTTCAAAAATGGACTCCGAACCCTAACAGATTCCCTTCAGAGATTGGTGAAATCCTTACACCACAACAAAAATTCACTCGAGACGGTATTGGATCTACAGTCTCGGCAGATACACTTCCAACCTCAACAAACTCCAACCATTGGTAGTCGTGCTACACACACCACTACCCTATCTACCTTTATAACCTATATTGGAAAACCCGAACAGGTAACCCAACAGATAGGTAGAAATAACTATATATATATATATATATATATATATATCCAAAATACAAGTACGCTCTCTCAAGAAAGATACCACTCCAGAGCTTAGGTATTCGCTCAACCTATCGCTCTGATACCAAATGTGACAACCTAGGCTTTTCAACCGTCGGTAGCGGCGACCGGTAGGCTTTGCAACCATCCCAGACCCACCGTGGCACACAGTGATACCTCAAATTTGCTTTTACGGCCAGCCTCTCGACTGTAAGCACCTAGCAAACCAACCCAGGGCCTTATACTACCCCAAAGGGACATGTAGGGGTAAGAGTCTCCCGTTCGCTACCAAACCGCGAAGCGAGAACCCCCTATCATGCTGTAATGTAGCAAACCCGATCTCGGTCTCATCCAAATCCAAACCGTATCTTTTAAGGCCAAGTTGTTTTAAAGTTAAAACAATTCATTTCATTATCCATATACACATAGATAGATAATTCACAATATCACAGATAGATAATCTACATATCACAGATAGATAATTCACAATATCGTCATAAATAGATAATCCATATCACACAGCATTACTTATCCCATTTCTGAGATCTCAAACCATTCAAGGAAATCAATATTATCCATCCATACATAAACAAGGATTCATAAACACACTATTTATAATTAATTTAAAATGAATTAAATTAATTACTTATCTTTAATTAATTTAAAGTAAATTAAATTAATTACTTCATCATTATAAATCTTGCTTACATAACCATTAATTAATTACAAATCAATTAATTGATCATTCTCTTAACTTCCATCTAATTAATCATCTTTGATTAACTAACCTTTAATTACATTCAAGTAATTATCCTTTAATTAATTTCACAACTTAATTATTCTTACCCAAATACAGTAATTAATCTTTAATTACTCTATTAATTAATTAACTATAATTAATTACATTAATCCTTAATTAATTACATTAATAAATTAATCTTTAATTAAACCATAATTATTAATCACTCTTGATTAATCTCATTCAGTAATTAACTACCCTTAATTACTTTATTTAATAAATTAATTACTCCTTGAATAATTATCTCAATTTATCCCTTGATTAATTTCACAAAGTAATTTAATCCAAATTACTATCATTATTAAATCTCCTTTAATTAATTACATCTAGTAATTACCATTAATTACTTTACTAAGTAATTACACTTCATTTATTACATTAAGTAATTACCTATCAAATCATCCAGTGATTAATTAAAATTAATTAAACTTAATTAATTAACTTAAACTAATCAAATTAAACTCAATTAATTACATTAAGTAATTAATTCCTTAATTACTTCCATTAAGTAATTACACTTAAACATTTTCACAAATGATTATCTTTAATTAATTAATCTAATTAATTATTAAAACTAATCACATTTATTAATTATTTAACAAATCTTAAGTTAATGACCTTCATTACCTATTTACAATTCTTAATTTCTTTTCTTAAGAATTTAAACTTAGATTAACCATTACAAATTAATTTATCTTTAATAACCCATTAATTAATCTCTAATTATTTAATTAATTTAAGTTCTAACTGTAACTTAATTAACTTTTAATTACTTGATTAATTAATTCTTAATCATTAATTAACATCTAATCTTACCTAATTAATGATCTTTAATTACAAATTAATTATTCCTAATTAATTAGTCTTAACTTTAATTAATTAATTTAAACTCTTAATTACTTAATTAATCATTAATTAAATAAATTAATTAATTATCCCTTTTTAAATTACCTTAATAATTTAATGAATCCAAATTATTAAATTCTAATTAACTTTAAGATAAACATTATTCTTATTAATGATTAAATTATCATTAACAAAACATTTTAAAACCATTTACTTTCAAATTTATTTCAAATTTCATTTTAAATTTAAGACTTAAAAATGAATAAAAATTTAACTTTAACTAAGTTTTAAAACAATTTAAAAACCCTTTTAAATTTCATATGCTAAGAAACACTTATCTTAATAAAGAAATTATAATAGTTTTAAACCAAATTCATTTTAAAATATACTTTAACATTTAACTTGTTTAAACATTTAAATTTTATAAAACTTATTTATTTCAAAACTAGGATACCAATTTAACTTAAACCCATATGAAAAACTTGATTTAAAACTTGATTTAATTCCTGTTTTCAAATTTTAAACCCATTTTAAAATTTAAAACTCCTGTCAGACTTAAAACCTGTGACCAAAAATCTACCCGAGCCAACCCTTCAAAGACTTCGAGTCCCACCTCACATTACTTCGGGTAACCCACGCAAAAACTCGAGCAACTCTAATACCCTTCTTCCCAAACAAACTTCACCAGGAACAAGCATGCACCGTTCATATGCACGGTGGCTCCGACCATCCCTGATCATCACCACGGCCTTTAGCAAAACAGCAATCATCCTCTAACCCTAATTCGACCATCAGATCATCAGTTCAACTCGAAAATCGAAATCGAGCTTCAAGCCCCAAAACTGGAACAAACTCCCCAACCTGGAAACGCCTCGACCACGAAGCTCCGACCACCAGCGACTCTGAAACTCCGGCCACACCATCGCCTACCTCCCTACTTCCATCTCCCAAAGTCTGGTTGCACTCGATCAACCAGAGAAGGCGCACGATTCTAAACATCAGACACCACTAAAACTAGGTATAACGACCCACTATTTTGGACCATTCAAATCAACAATAATCCACACATGTCAGACTTGAATAATTCAAAACAATAGATTGTTAATTTAAATTTGGCAAAACTTAGCATATACAATAAATAAATAATCACAGACATAGACACAGAGTAATATAACAATAATGCAGCGGAAACAAAAGAATAGTAGTTCATGAAGCTACTATATATATAACAGAGTTAAACAAGATACAACAGAAATCTCGAATACAATAGTCAAATACAATATCAGAATACATCACTGGAATCAACTGAATAACTGGAAGCTGGATAGATAGCTGGATCTCCAAACGAAGCTCCAACTCCAAAGGTGAGTCTCGAATACTGTATCACTCAGTCTGACCCGAGCGTAAAGAAAACACAAAACACTCGAGTCAGGATTAACATTCTTATATCAATAAATCCAACTCAAGTGAAATAACGACTGAAATATAAATAACTCAAAGGATGTTTGGGATAACCATCCCTTAAGGATCCGTTAAACTATCTACTATGTAATAGTGTACGCTAAGTAGATAATGCCTATCAGTAATATAAAGTATCAAAATAGCGTTAAGTCATGGCCCATTCCACCCTTAACACATTTTATTCCCAAGAGCATATACAAGACCGTAGTTTCCCCAAAATCGGAAGTCACCAGAGGGCAATCCATATACTAAAGGTACAAACCAAAATCGTAGTGGTCGCGAATAGGATAATCAGTATGACAAGGTACATGAGGCGATACCAACTAGGATACTAGTAGTTGCCTGATCCGGACTGATGTTGGGCATAGCAGCTACTACCCCAACACCGTGAAACAACACTCCCATATATCAAGGGGTGCACCCAAATCGAATCACAAAAGTAATAGATATGGTAACGAAGAAGTGTGTCCGCTAGAGCTGGCGATCCTCAATGGCCCGGCGCGGCTCCTGTTTTAGTCATGTCAGGGGTCATCCAAAATCGTTCTCTTTCTTCAGTCAACGCGTTCGCCAAACCATCCACTTCATTCTGGATCAACACTCCGCGTATATTGGTTATTAAAGTGGTTTCGGTATCGACAGAGAGTATGTCCATATCTGATCCCGGTCTCTTTAATAACTACGTATTATTACACCGATGGTCATTTAATAATATTTCAAATTAGTTATATTTCAAAACTGACATATCATTGCCATTTCAAAACCATATAAATACGATATCACTTTTCCTTCAAATAAATCCATTTCCAAAAGCATATCACTTTCCAAAGTTACATCGCTTTCGAAATCGTAAGTCTTTAAAAATCATAACACTTTGGAAATCAAAACTTGAAATTCATAACACTTTGAAATCTTCACACTTTCCTCTTAACAGTTTAGATATTAAAATTTGTATATATATAGAAAAATAGTTTATAAAATAAAATAGTTTATATAAAATAGTTATAAGTTAAATTAAAATAATTTGTATTGAAAATGATTTATATTAAAATAATTTATATTAAAATTTATAAAGTAAAATATAAATAGTTTTAGATATAGTTTAAATACTTTATATAAAAATAGCTTCCTCAAATTTCACAAATCAATTCACATAAACTCGAATTCCAAAATTAAAATTTAATTAAATCTCAAATCACAAATTTCAATTCAATTTAGTTTTCAATAAACACCTTCAAATTATCGATTTCAAATGCCTATTTGAACCATAAATAAACCATTTCAATTTCAATATATTTCAAAGTTTAAATATTCGACATTTCAAAACTAAATTCGATAATTCAATTTATGTCCTAATTTAATTTCATTACATTTAGTTTCTAAAATATTTCTTTAATCATTTCAATACATCAAAATACAACTTCAATTTACAAATTTATATAGACAAAATATCCCATTTAAATTTATATAAGTTTGAAATATTCATTTAAGCCACTTCTTAATTAATTCAAGTTATAAAACATATCTTAAAATTTCAAATTTAATAGATTTCAAATCAACTTATTTAAGTATAATTCTTAAATAATTAAGAATTCCAAATCAATTCAAATTTATCTTTCAACCTGCAACATTATAAATTCTATATTTTAAAATTATAAATTTTACATAAATACTTAAACATATTTCATATTGATTCAAATCAACTTATTAAATCAACCTTAATAAATCTTTAAAATAATTATTTATTAAAACAATATATTTCTTTCAAAACCGTAGAAATCATTTCCAAAATATTTATATATATAGACCAATGGCGTCTGTATATAATTTTCTATCCTATGGTCAAGTGATACGGATATTTATCATTTCAATCCGCAATTTAAAATATATTCGGGTATATATCTTTTCAACCCGAAATCCCAAATTCAATTTAATTTGAAAAATCGCTTGGGTTTATCATTTCAACCCATAACGATTTTCTCCTTATTCTAAAGTCCGTTCGGGTATGTATCATTTCAACCCATAGTGATTCTATACTAACAGGGAACTTGCAGAGTGATAACAGATATGATAATAATATAACAACGGTAACAGGCATATATCATCGGTATAAATAACAGATAAGGGTGTCAGATGTCACAGGTGAACAGATACAAATGATGGCATATATATATATATCAATATAAATAACAGATAATGATGTCAGGTGTCACAGGTGAACAAATACAGATGATGGCATATATATATATCAATATAAATAACAGATAATGATGTCAGGTGTCACAGGTGAACAGATACAGATGATGTCATAGATATAGCAATATAAATAACTAACAGCAGCATATTTCAATTGTCGTTTCAATTGAAATCAAATTTAATAAATATAAAAACGTTAATCGTGAGTGATTGCTCACATTTCGAGGCTAGAGATCGAGAATAGACAACGAAGTTGAGTTACAAATTGCAAGCACGACTTCCGAAATAAACTAGATTGGCACGAATCGACGAGCAAAGCTGTTAAATAGGAATTGCCGAAATCAAATCAAAACATTCAACATAGCGACATCAAAAACATGTTCTACGTCAAAGTTTAACAATATAATTCTATGTGCTACCGAGATCGAAATGGTCTGAAATTTGGTATGAATAAAGATCAAAACTTGTATTTCAAACTGCAAAAGAATCACTTGATTTGGACAAGAGACCAAAAAGTTACGATGTCACGAACATAGACTCAGGCCATGTTGCGACTGTCAAATGTTCAGGTCTGAAAACCCCTCTGGGTCTGACTTTCAGGTAAGAAACAGAGGACTGAACCACCTCGTATGAAGCTAAAATTTTATATACAGAAAGTAGAAAACTTTATCTTTTAAACAAAAAGAGAATCACTGTATTCCGACATAAGACGGAAGAGATACGATGCGTTAAACATGAACTCAGGTCGTGTTTGCAGCAGTGTAAAATAATTTCAAGTACAAAAGAATAGCTGCCTGGGTCTAACTTCAAGATCCTCGACCACTAATCAACCGATGTCGGATTTTGCTGAAATTTGACAGGCATAAACTAGGTAATTTCGACTCTTTTTTAAAAATAGAATCAACCCATTCCGATAAAACATGAGTGAGATATGATATCGCGAACATGAAGTCTAACTACTGTTCATAAAAAAAAAATAACATGCAAATTTCCTTTTAAAACATATCAACATACAATCGGGCATTACATCACCAAATAGATCTCTACGTATAGATATGTATATATTAAAAGTAAATTCTCCTTTTGTTTTGAAACCCATACTTGCCTTCAAAATTTAAATTTCAAAACAAAATTTAAAATTTCAATATGCTTATATAAACTAATATAACCACAACCGATTGTACACAAGACCTTTATCACCTTAAATAGATATTATATATTACTTCACCTACATAATCACATATAGTTAATAAAACTTACATATTTATACTACTGACGTCAACTAACTTTTACAGCATATATATACACACTCTAACATATACTCACTTTAGTTTACAAATGAACAAACAGAATCTACTTTATGTATAAAACTTGGGTAAACCATATAAGAACATATATATTACTAACACACATTTATATAAAAATGGAACCACTGCTTCAAACAAATGTAACAAATGAATATATGGTACAGAGCTTATAATAGTAGACTTATACATATACATATATATATATAAACCCCGATATATATATATATAATGATATATACCTAAATGGCAGCGCCTGTTGCAAGGTAGAAGGAGGAGCGAGATTGGGTGATGCAAGGCTGTTTCGGCAGTAAGGCGTTAATGGCGTCGTTCGCAGAAATGGTGGCTCGGAGGATGGTTTGACGGCTTCTGAGGCCGGGTGAGGAGGATAACGCGTAGGGAAGCAAGGCCAATAGAGGATTACGAGTAGATGAGTCACACGGTTTGGTGGGTAGGCTTCGGAGAGGAGAGAAAGGAGGCCCCTTTTTTTTTAGAGGAGAACGGTTGAAATGGAAAGAAGAAAGCAAGTTTTTGAGATGAGAAAGAAAGAAGGTGTGGAACGAAACTAAGTTGCAGGCAACAAGATATCAATGAAAAGTCATGAATTTATTTTCTCTTTTTTTTTCCTCTAAGGCATCAGATGCAAAGAAATGAAAGGACAAAATATAAAAGTAACCGATGGAAATAACCAAAAGTCACCCAGAATACAGAAAAACATAAATTGATTGGTGACTATTAGTTTACGTTGGGCAATGAAGAGACAGGAAACAAAAGCTCGAATGCGGAACCGGTACGACTAATCGATTCACCGATTTCGTCATATCCCGAACTCTGAAACCCACATATGAATACACTGCGAAGATCAGCACGACGAGACGATCAAAATGGTATACAGATATCAGTGGTATGATTGAATTATAAAAATTCGAATTTTCTAATAGCGGAAAATGCAAGAAAAACGCTGAAAAATAAGACCGACGGAGCCAAAGATGTCCGAATTTGGAAAAACGACAAACTGACATCTTGCTCAGAAGATGGTTTATAATTTTTCTATGTAAAAATATTTAGGTTTCGGAAACATTTTATTTTCATTGCTTTTAACTGATTAAATTGAAGTAAATTTATGCGCGAAATAAATTTTCATATTTTCGGACGAAAATTTACCAGTTGCTATGTTTAATTAGACGCATTCCAAATATCAAATTTATATTTCAAAATTTTATCGTTTAAAATTTCCTAAAATTTCAATTAATAACGTTATTAAAACCGGTTAAATTTTACGGGTCGTTACATTCTCCCCCACTTAAAACTTTTCGTCCCCGAAAAGGAAGGAGGTAGGAGAATAGAAACAACCAGAAAGAAAATAGATTGGAATACAAGTAAAACAATTAATTTAAACCATATAAATTTCAATTTAAATTAATTAATATTTAACAATTTGGTTAAATCCCTTTGAATTCACTTAAGTTAAATCAATCTATCTATTTCTTCATTTATTATCTTATTATCCAATTATGTTTAATTAACAAATTTCTAAAATCATAAATTAGAATAGTCATTTAATAAAATCATATGTATTCAACAAATTTAATTCTTCTTTATTCCAAATTATTATTAGGTTTATTTCACTTAATATATCTTATTACATATATTTAAACCATATAAATTAATTTGTATTCAATAATTTATTTTAAATTTAAGGTATTTCCATAAGTTAATCTAATTCCAATTTGTTAATTCTTTCCGAACAAAATTTTATTATATTCATCTCATTCAATTAGCTTATTATTCTATCATCTTTATTAGCATTTTTTTTATAATTAAAATCTAAGTGTATAACATTTATTATAAACACTCAAATTTTATTTATAAAATCATTTTATATTGTATATTATCCAATTACATTTTAACTTCTGAATAATTTAGGTAAGTTGTATTGAAATGCAATTTAGTACTATACAAATAAAATTTTCAAATTCAATTATCTCAAGTTTAAATATTTATCCAAAATTTTTGACTTCAGTTTATAATTGAAATCATCTTTAAATCATAAACTTAAGAATTTAAATCTCCAATTTACTTCAACAATTTTGAGATAAATATATATAGTATATATCAAATCAAAATTTTATCTTTATATATATACTAAATCAAGCCATACCACAGAAATTCAAATCAAATTAAATTTCCAAACCTTTTAGAGATAATTATGTGTATACTATATATATTAATCAAAATTAAATTTAAAATAATATACCTATATATATATAATTCAAATCAAAATATTTTTTCCAAAACAAAACCGTAGCAAAGCTACAGAATGGTCTCTCCACTTCGAAACTCGAAAATGAATGTCGATGACGCTGCAGTCATCACCGAAATTATTTTCCAGCGACAAAAGAGAAGAGTACTGATTTCAACATTTTAAAATTCTTTGAAAACGGTTTCTATTCGAAATACCTTTAATAATATACACTTTAAAACCAAAGTTGAAATCACCGGAAATCAAATTCTCAAATTCTTGATTTAAATACATTTCAGATTTCAAATTTGCATTATAGCCAAGTTTATAACTTCAATTATTTATATTGCAATAGTCAATTGTTTACAAAACAATAAATGATAATCAAATATTATCACTCCAACAATTAATTTATTACAGTTTGGTTAAAGAAAATTTCATACTTATATATATAGTAAAATCATACAAATTTTATTTTATTTTCTAAATTTGAAAACAACATTGTGTCAGCTTGCTCTGCTCAAGTGTTTTGGAAATCCTATCGATAGCGTTGATCAGACGAATCGATCGAAAACCCAAATCAACCTCAACAACTCAAACAACACAGCATATATTTAAAGCGTTTATATATATTAGTTTACACATACATTTCTTTGCTCGACGATACAGGAATGAATTTTCAAAATAAGGATAGGGTTTCAAATTTTGATGGACTTAAATCAAAGAGAAATTTGGTTCAAAGATAAGTTCGAAACAAGATATGATGATTAATAGCATAGTAGGAAGATTGATAAGTTTATATAAATCGCGGGCAACCTTAACCGGGTCGACCGTGATTTCAAGAATAAGATCGTTGTAGAATTCCGAGGTAAATCGACATTCGATCTCAAGAAATAAAATTTAGGTATAGCAGAAGATAGATAGCATCGTAAACCGAGGATATAGAAATCTCCGGTAAATCAATGCCTATTGTAAAGGAGTTTCATCCCTTTACAAATCATTCGAAGATTGGCGAGACCGCCGATCTATTTTAGATATCATTCAAAATGGAGTTATGGGGTGCTCCAGAATTGAACGAAGACGAATAGTAAGGGACACGAATGAATTTTTTTGGAACCGCAGGAAACGTTCCAAAATTCAAAGGAATCGAGTCAAAAGGAAGAGATTGAAACTCGAATGAGAGTGATTCTGTAAATACATTTACCATATATGTTAAGTTTTGCCTAGAGCTAACCTGGCTCTAATACCACTTATAACGACCCACTATTTTGGACCATTCAAATCGACAATAATCCACACATGTCAGACTTGAATAATTCAAAACAATAGATTGTTAATTTAAATTTGGCAAAACTTAGCATATACAATAAATAAATAATCACAGATCACAAACACAGACACAGAGTAATATAACAATAATGCAGCGGAAACAAAAGAATAGTAGTTCATGAAGCTACTATATATATAACAGAGTTAAACAAGATACAACAGAAATCTCGAATACAATAGTCAAATACAATATCAGAATACATCACTGGAATCAACTGAATAACTGGAAGCTGGATAGATAGCTGGATCTCCAAGCAAAGCTCCAACTCCAAAGGTGAGTCTCGAATACTGTATCACTCAGTCTGACCCGAGCGTAAAGAAAACACAAAACACTCGAGTCGGGATTAACATTCTTATATCAATAAATCCAACTCAAGTGAAATAACGACTGAAATACAAATAACTGGATATTTGGGATAACCATCCCTTAAGGATCCGTTAAACTATCTACTATGTAATAGTGTACGCTAAGTAGATAATGCCTATCAGTAATATAAAGTATCAAAATAGCGTTAAGTCATGGCCCATTCCACCCTTAACACATTTTATTCCCAAGAGCATATACAAGACCGTAGTTTTCCCAAAACCGGAAGTCACCAGAGGGCAATCCATATACTAAAGGTACAAACCAAAATCGTAGTGGTCGCGAATAGGATAATCAGTATGACAAGGTACATGAGGCGATACCAACTAGGATACTAGTAGTTGCCTGATCCGGACTGATGTTGGGCATAGCAGCTACTACCCCAACACCGCGAAACAACACTCCCATATATCAAGGGGTGCACCCAAATCGAATCACAAAAGTAATAGATATGGTAACGAAGAAGTGTGTCCGCTAGAGATGGCGATCCTCAATGGCCCGGCGCGGCTCCTATTTTAGTCATGTCAGGGGTCATCCAAAATCGTTCTCTTTCTTCAGTCAACGCGTTCAACAAACCATCCACTTCATTCTGGATCAATACTCCGCGTATATTGGTTATTAAAGTGGTTTCGGTATCGACAGAGAGTATGTCCATATCCGATCCCGGTCTCTTTAATAACTACGTATTATTACACCGATGGTCATTTAATAATATTTCAAATTAGTTATATTTCAAAACCGACATATCATTGCCATTTCAAAACCATATAAATACAATATCACTTTTCCTTCAAATAAATCCATTTCCAAAAGCATATCACTTTCCAAAGTTACATCGCTTTCGAAATCGTAAGTCTTTAAAAATCATAACACTTTGGAAATCAAAACTTAAAATTCATAACACTTTGAAATCTTAACACTTTCCTCTTAACAGTTTAGATATTAAAATTTGTATATATATAGAAAAATAGTTTATAAAATAAAATAGTTTATATAAAATAGTTATAAGTTAAATTAAAATAATTTGTATTGAAAATGATTTATATTAAAATAATTTATATTAAAATTTATAAAGTAAAATATAAATAGTTTTAGATATAGTTTAAATACTTTATATAAAAATAGCCTCCTCAAATTTCACAAATCAATTCACATAAACTCGAATTCCAAAATTAAAATTTAATTAAATCTCAAATCACAAATTTCAATTCAATTTAGTTTTCAATAAACACCTTCAAATTATCGATTTCAAATGCCTATTTGAACCATAAATAAACCATTTCAGTTTCAATATATTTCAAAGTTTAAATATTCGACATTTCAAAACTAAATTCGATAATTCAATTTATGTCCCAATTTAATTTCATTACATTTAGTTTCTGAAATATTTCTTTAATCATTTCAATACATCAAAATACAACTTCAATTTACAAATTTATATAGACAAAATATCCCGATTAAATTTATATAAGTTTGAAATATTCATTTAAGCCACTTCTTAATTAATTCAAGTTATAAAACATATCTTAAAATTTCAAATTTAATAGATTTCAAATCAACTTATTTAAGTATAATTCTTAAATAATTAAGAATTCCAAATAAATTCAAATTTATCTTTCAACCTGCAACATTATAAATTCTATATTTTAAAATTATAAATTTTACATAAATACTTAAACATATTTCATATTGATTCAAATCAACTTATTAAATCAACCTTAATAAATCTTTATTAAAACCATAAATTTCTTTCAAAACCGTAGAAATCATTTCCAAAATATTTATATATATAGACCAATGGCGTCTGTATATAATTTTCTATCCTATGGTCAAGTGATACGGATATTTATCATTTCAATCCACAATTTAAAATATATTCGGGTATATATCTTTTCAACCCGAAATCCCAAATTCAATTTAATTTGAAAAATCGCTTGGGTTTATCATTTCAACCCATAACGATTTTCTCCTTATTCTAAAGTCCGTTCGGGTATGTATCATTTCAACCCATAGTGATTCTATACTAACAGGGAACTTGCAGAGTGATAACAGATATGATAATAATATAACAACGGTAACAGGCATATATCATCAGTATAAATAACAGATAAGGGTGTCAGATGTCACAGGTGAACAGATACAAATGATGGCATATATATATCAATATAAATCATAGATAATGATGTCAGGTGTCACAGGTGAACAAATACAGATGATGGCATATATATATATATCAATATAAATAACCGATAATGATGTCAGGTGTCACAGGTGAACAGATACAGATGATGTCATAGATATAGCAATATAAATAACTAACAGCAGCATATTTCAATTGTCGTTTCAATTGAAATCAAATTTAATAAATATAAGAACGTTAATCGTGAGTGATTGCTCATCTTTCGAGGCTAGAGATCGAGAATAGACAACGAAGTTGAGTTACGAATTGCAAGCACGACTTCCAAAATAAACTAGATTGGCACGAATCGACGAGCAAAGCTGTTAAATAGGAATTGCCGAAATCGAATCAAAACATTCAACATAGCGACATCAAAAACATGTTCTGCGTCAAAGTTTAACAATATAATTCTATGTGCTACCGAGATCGAAATGGTCTAAAATTTGGTATGAATAAAGATCAAAACTTGTATTTCAAACTGCAAAAGAATCACTTGATTTGGACAAGAGACCAAAAAGTTACGATGTCACGAACATAGACTCAGGCCATGTTGCGACTGTCAAATGTTCAGGTCTGAAAACCCCTCTGGGTCTGACTTTCAGGTAAAAAACAGAGGACTGAACCACCTCGTATGAAGCTAAAATTTTATATACAGAAAGTAGAAATCTTTATCTTTTAAACAAAAAGAGAATCACTGTATTCCGACGTAAGACGGAAGAGATACGATGCGTCAAACATGAACTCAGGTCGTGTTTGCAGCAGTGTAAAATAATTTAAGTACAAAAGAATAGCTGCCTAGGTCTAACTTCAAGATCCTCGACCACTAATCAACCGATGTCAGATTTTGCTGAAATTTGACAGGCATAAACTAGGTAATTTCGACTCTTTTTTAAAAATAGAATCAACCCATTCCGATAAAACATGAGTGAGATATGATATCGCGAACATGAAGTCTAACTACTGTTCAGAAAAAGAAAAAATAACATGCAAATTTCCTTTTAAAACATATCAACATACAATCGGGCATTACATCACCAAATAGATCTCTACGTATAGATATGTATATATTAAAAGTAAATTCTCCTTTTGCTTTGAAACCCATACTTGCCTTCAAAATTTAAATTTCAAAACAAAATTTAAAATTTCAATATGCTTATATAAACTAATATAACCACAACCGATTGTACACAAGACCTTTATCACCTTAAATAGATATTATATATTACTTCACCTACATAATCACATATAGTTAATAAAACTTACATATTTATACTACTGACGTCAACTAACTTTTACAGCATATATATACACACTCTAACATATACTCACTTTAGTTTACAAATGAACAAACAGAATCTACTTTATGTATAAAACTTGGGTAAACCATATAAGAACATATATATTACTAACACACATTTATATAAAAATGGAACCACTGCTTCAAACAAATGTAACAAATGAATATATGGTACAGAGCTTATAATAGTAGACTTATACATATACATATATATATATAAACCCCGATATATATATATATATATATATATATATATAATGATATATACCTAAATGGCAGCGCCTGTTGCAAGGTAGAAGGAGGAGCGAGATTGGGTAATGCAAGGCTGTTTCGGCAGTAAGGCGTTAATGGCGTCGTTCGCAGAAATGGTGGCTCGGAGGATGGTTTGACGGCTTCTGAGGCCGGGTGAGGAGGATAACGCGTAGGGAAGCAAGGCCAATAGAGGATTACGAGTAGATGAGTCACACGGTTTGGTGGGTAGGCTTCGGAGAGGAGAGAAAGGAGGCCCCTTTTTTTTTAGAGGAGAACGGTTGAAATGGAAAGAAGAAAGCAAGTTTTTGAGATGAGAAAGAAAGAAGGTGTGGAACGAAACTAAGTTGCAGGCAACAAGATATCAATGAAAAGTCATGAATTTATTTTCTCTTTTTTTTTCCTCTGAGGCGTCAGATGCAAAGAAATGAAAGGACAAAATATAAAAGTAACCGATGGAAATAACCAAAAGTCACCCAGAATACAGAAAAACATAAATTGTTTGGTGACTATTAGTTTACGTTGGGCAATGAAGAGACAGGAAACAAAAGCTCGAATGCGGAACCGGTACGACTAATCGATTCATCGATTTCGTCGTATCCCGAACTCTGAAACCCACATATGAGTACACTACGAAGATCAGCATGACGAGACGATCAAAATGGTATACAGATATCAGTGGTATGATTGAATTATAAAAATTCGAATTTTCTAATAGCGGAAAATGCAAGAAAAACGCTGAAAAATAAGACCGACGGAGCCAAAGATATCCGAATTTGGAAAAACGACAAACTGACATCTTGCTCAGAAGATGTTTTAGAATTTTTCTATGTAAAAATATTTAGGTTTCGGAAACATTTTATTTTCATCGCTTTTAACTGATTAAATTGAAGTAAATTTACGCGCGAAATAAATTTTCATATTTTCGAACGAAAATTTACCAGTTGCTATGTTTAATTAGACGCATTCCAAATATCAAATTTATATTTCAAAATTTTATCGTTTGAAATTTCCTAAAATTTCAATTAATAACGTTATTAAAACCGGTTAAATTTTACGGGTCGTTACACTAGGGTTCCATACAAAGACTGACAACCGCCACCTCCACCGTGCTTGGATAACCTTCCTGGCATTTTTCCCCGATCCTCCGATCATTCACTCACCTCGAGGAAGAACCCCGACTTCCCCAATCACTTGGATCACCAGAACTTCCCCAAACCACCATTTCTGTTCAAACCAGAAATGCAAACTAAAATCTCAACTAAAAGATTTGATTCCTCTTTTTAAAATCAAGTTTTTGGTAAATGTTTCAGATATGATACCTGACATAATAAATTAAAGTGTTTGAATTTCCACTAATATTAAGTTTGCACTGTTGTTTTGATTTCCAGAGACTTTCCAAGTTTTGCTTTAACTTAAT